>OX439139.1:179249455-184049455 GCA_949318255.1 Pollenia labialis | reverse complement strand
ATTTTCGGGAATACAAAATTTATTATTAATACGATTTCCGTATGACGTGCTAAATTCCCAGTTTTTCATATTTGCTAAATACACAACTTAAAAACCGGGAAAACAAAATAGCCAAATTATGGTGATTTGCAGAATAAGAACTAAAAGTTAGCTTCGAATTTTTAATGAACCCAAATATCTCGGGAAGAGACCGAACAATTTTTTGCACGCATCATGCATTTTGTTCAGAAAACGAGTGTTTTTTTAATTTGTGTTAACTATTTTTTGTATTTTTATTAAAAATATTAGTTATTTTTACTTCCCCTTGTTAAATTCCTAAATTCGACGCAAACTTTTTGTTCTTATTTTGCAAATCACTATAATTTGGGTATTTTGTTTTCCCGGGTTTTAAGTTCCCAAATTCGACGCTATTTCGTTGACGCTATCTTGACTCACGAAATTTTATTGCAAAAAAAACAAGAACGCAATTTAGTAAAATGCAGCAAAGTTCAGTAAAAAATAGTATAAACTTTTGTGTTCTCGAACGCAGCTAATAATGTAAATTTGTATTTTAAAGTACAATCAATTGCTTTAAATTTAGAGTTAAGCTCCATGCAACCACTGACTTGCGCTTTTGATTGTGAAATGGGTGTCAAAAGATTCTTAAATAATTTTTAAAAGTAAATACTTTTTTGTTTTGTAAAACACTTCATAAGAAAATTTTTTTTAAATGTTTAAATTTTATTGTTTAACCACCGTATTCATAAACGATTATTAAATTTAACAAACGTTTATTAATACTCTTTGTACACTTGCATACATTTCGGAGGAATACATGGAATATGAAACATCTAGCATCTACTATCAATAAAAAATGTCACCATTTCTGAAAAAAAACTTTTATTTTTTTAAATACTTTTTTTCTGCAAAAGTGCCAACATTTTAAAAGATAACACCAAAATGTATTTATAACCCATTTTGTTTCATAATTTTAGCAAAACTAAGCAAAATACGGCTTGCAAAAATGGAAAAACTTGAGAAATGGTAACGCTGCTTTCAAAGCAACTTCCATTTTGTCAGTGATGCCACAATAATAACAGAATTTATTGCCATTTTTCTAGTGATGACACTAAAAAAATCGAAAAATGTAAAAGGGAACAAAATGAGATAGTAACATTCAGTAAAGATGTTGAAAAATTTGGATTTTTAGCCCTATGTATTTCTTATGGGAAAATTTCAACATCTTAGCAAATTAATGTTAGATGTTAAATGTTGACAAGTGTGAAAAGGCTATAAGGCTAAATTTCATAGTAAATTTGTTCTTAAAAACTTTATTAAATTTGAAAACATTTTATGAGTAAAGGCATAAATGTTTAATTGAAATATTTTGAAAATATGTATTCAATATGTAAAAAAAATGAAAATTTAACCCTTAAAAACACTAAAAAAATATTTTCATAAAATTTTTTAAAAAATTCAAGTACAGTAGAATCGCGAAAAAGTTAACCAAAATGTCCCAAGGGTTTTTAACTTTTTCGAACTATTTAATTTTCAAAAGCGGGCTTAAATTTGAAAAATATACAATAATAAACATGGATCTTTCAGAAATAACGCACTAAACTTATTCCAATGGCTTAGTTTTCATAATAACAAAAAATAAACTCAGATTTTTCATATTTATTTGCCACATCCTCGATAATTTCAAACATTTTTTTCTAATTTTTGAGATTCATAATCGAACGCTATTAGTTTCCCCTAAATATATTTATTAATTTTGTTTAAATTCTCTACTTTCTGCTCATTTCCGATGTTTTCTATCAAAACTTTCAGAAAAGTTAACTAAAAGTTAACTTTTTAGAGCTACGCAGGCACGCTAAAATTCGGTTAACTTATCCGCGAGATTAACTTTTCGGAGAGTTAACTTTTTCGCAATTCTACTGTAAGAGTATCGCAATTGATCAACAAGAGGGATTAACTCGAAATTTTTACACGTAAATTTCATATCTTCCCGCCATATAAATTTCATGATATTTTGTCTACTTTTTGGTAATGAAAAGACTGGTTTCAAAATTCTTTTTCACATGCATTTAATGTAAAATTCAAAATTGTTTTGCTTCCACGGAAAATTTTTAAATTTTGAGTTAATACCCTCTTTTTGATTAAGTGCGATACATATATGAAAACAAAATTTTAACGCAAGTTGAAGGAAGTGATTCTCAAGTTATCCCCCTAAAAATTAACTTTTTTCATTTTAGGTTTGTGTAACTTTTAACCCCAAGATAATTTTTTTACAATTCTATCCAATGTTGTGGAACATGCCTGTAACGATTTTCAGCAAGTTGGATGAAGCAGATTGGATAAACGCCTGTGTCGTTTTCGTAGTAGATTAAAGAACACAGGTTGTGTGTGTAACAAAAAACGACACAGCCTAGACGCCAACGACATGTAAATTACAACAAATTTTAATGACTTGTTAGGAAATTAAAATTTCTCAATCTATAATAACAATTAAAACCAAAGTAAATGGTTAACAAGCTTAATGGTCACGCTTTTTTCGTCAAATATTTGTGAAATGAGAAATGCCATTTTTAATTGCGCCAAAATGTATGCCTTAAATAATACTTTTAGCATAAATAAAACGCCATCTATTGTTTTTATTTTTGGCTTTTTTTAAATGTAAAAAAAGTAACTACGTCAGTCTGGCAACATTCACGCCTGTTTTATTTATCTGGCAGCTCTTTTTTGTTAGGATTTATTCGTGCTGCCAGATCGGTTTTTCGACATCCGATTTTTTGACCAAAGGCTGCCAGATTCAAAAAATTTAATTTTAAAATAAAAATTCGAAAAACAAAACAACAGGTGGAGCTATATTATTTCGTAAAAAAGCCTACTTTAAGGCAGCAATACATTTGTGAACACCACCATCTTACATGATTAAAAGAAAAACCAATAATTTACATTTTGACAAATAAGTATCAAACTTTTTTTTTCTTGAAGATTTATTTTTTTAATGACTTAATACCTACCGACAATGCAACTAACTGAATAGTTTATAGTTACTACAATTTCCTTAATGCTTTCTTAGATGAATATTTTTAATAAAATTTTAATGCTTTTATAAATTACATACATATATGTATAAAAATTAAAAATAATTAAATAATACACAATTTAGCTAAAACAAATAAATTAACAAAATATATAGTCAAAAAACAATTTTTTTTCTGCGTATATTGTCGGTTAATTTTAGGAAAACCAACTGCAGCCATTTCTTTAAGGTCAAGAAAGGTTTTCAGGGAGTATTAGGAAAGAAAGGTTATTTGTTCTTTTCATCAGCTAAAAAAAAAATAAATAGTAAAACAAGAATAGTAAAGTATAAAACAAATCAGTAAATTGTTTCCAAGAAAATGTTTAAGAAATAAAGTGAAAATGGAAAAGGTAGAAAAGAAGCAAACAGGCTTAACAGTTATAATTTCAAATATCTTATGCACCAAAAACAATTTCATTTAAATAACACATATTTCAGCAGCATAAAAACAAAAATTGATTTAAAGGCAATAAAGATATGAAAATAATTAAATTAAATAAGAATGTTTATAATAGATTTGCAAAGCAGAATAATAAATAAATAAACATATCTCAAAATACTGAGTTTTAAATAGTTAATAAATGTTTGTTTAAAAAAAATACTGAGGGTTAAAGCAATAACAACAATTTGTTAACTAATACTAAAGATACTTATAAAATGATCTTAAATATATTTTAATAAGCACATAAAACAAATATGTAAGGTAAAAACTAAAAAATAAGTATTTATAAAATATTATAATTATCGGTGTTATCCTAAATATCAGTTGGTTCATAGTTGTTTCTATTATCGTTGGCTATTCATACATTAATATGCTGTTTTCACAGCACAAGTGATGAACGTGTAGTAAAACTTATATGAAAAGCACTCAGGGCCCTGTTTATCAAAACTACAAGTAAAATACATAAGAAAGCAACAATTTTAGAATTTTTGTTATTTTCAAATGTATTTTACTTGTAGATTTGTAACTTGTAGTTTTGAGAAACAGGCCCCAGTTTCTCGAGTGTTTTCCTACACGTTCAATCACTTGTACTATATCTATCTACTTTTTATAATCAATCAAGTTAATAACAATTAAAATTATATTAAAGAAATAACATGAAACCCCCGCATCCATTTTTTCGAAATAATAATCTTTAAATTATCAATAAAGTTAAAAACGATTTCAATTATGTTAATTAAAAAAAAACATGAAAAACCTGCATCCATTTTTTTTTAGAAATATGTAAGTAAAAAAATAAGACAAGCGTATTTGAGGCAAGAAAGAAAATGTGTCATAAATTCTGTAGGAGTAGTAATAACAAAGCAACATATCAATATAACACGTGACGTGACATTTAAAGTGTATTAGAAGTTCAAAAGTATGCAGATGTTAGCCAAAATTGCTTATTTAATTGCAGCTAAAAGAGGACTCTCTTCGCCTAAATTTAAAAAAAGAAGAAAAAAAATAGGTTAATTACATTTGTTGCCAAATAGTTTTTTGGGATTTAATTCACGAGTCTTAATATAGGGCATTCTAGGCCACGCCCATGTCACAGGCAATGAACTTGCATAGTTAAAGTTGTACAATTGATCTTGTAACCATTTTCGTTTGTCTTGTGGTTCGGGGTAAGTTGAGGCAAGACCTTAAATATGAAAAGAAAAATGTAGGTTTTAATAACCACTTAGTACATTAATAGAGATAGAGTGAGTTATATTTACCTGTGTCATAAGCACATTTTGTTACACCCATAGCAATACGCATAGAAATCTCTTGGATGGTATTCAAAGGCGGATATAGAGAACCACGATCTAAATCAGTTTGATCTACAAAGTTGGCAAGTTCTTGTGCAGCAATTAGGAACATATCATCAGGTATATGATGAGTACCAGTTGCAATAACGCCCAATGCTACACCAGGGAAAATGTATGCATTATTGCCCTGTCCAGGCGCATATGTCTTACCGTTAATAGTGACTGGTGGGAAAGGTGAACCTGATGAGAAAATTACACGGCCCTGTAAGAAATTAAAATAACAATCTTTATAAGAAATTTTACATAGTTTTTCTGACATTCTTGAAGTAAAAGGTTTGTTTTAAAATTATAGCGCGTTGGTTAAAACAGTTGGAGGATACGCAGAAAGAATAATTTTTATCCAGGGGTCCATAAACTAAAACTCTGTGAAACCCCTGGTTCAAACATTTTTTAAAAAACACTAATATACATTATGATTTCTTAATAAAAAAAGGCTTAAACAGACTTTTTTTACATGGAAAGAAAAGAAACTAATAAAAAAATTCGTAAAATTTTAGATATAAAAAAAGTTTGAATTTATTCTATGGAATCGACTATAGCTCCCTAAAATTTTAAAGCTAGATGCATTTGACTTTTTTTTTACCAGAATAACAAAAAAAAAACATATTTAAATAAAGCTGAGTTACGCCTTTTTTATATTAAACCATCGATTGACCTTAAAATTCATTTCATATCAAAACTCACTATAATTATAAATGAAAGTTATAGTCTTATTTAAATCAAAAGTTGGCAAAGGATTCGGCACAAAAAAGCTGTCATTAGGGAGGGGCTGACTTTATAAACGCAGTATTACAAAGCATCACTTAAAACCAATGCGTTGACAAATCATCACAAATAAAAACGATGCACAACCGTTGTGCAGTGAATACGGTTACCGCACAATAATGACCTCAAGACATTGTCTACATAAAGGTTATGGAGTTTATGAAGCTATTCCTTTTAAAGATGCATTGCAGCCAGGCTTTTGATTTAAAAACTTCAGTTAAATAATCGTTTTTCTTAATTCTTTAATAATATGCCTACTGTTAAGAAAATTTTAAAGTTCCATAGTATCGATTGACAAATTTCACATTTGTGCTGATGTGTTTAACACCTTAAAATATTGGACCGATCGACTCAGAATCACTTTCCGATTTGTCTAACGATGTCCGTCCGGCTGGCTGGCTGGCTGTCCATGTAACCGTTTGCGCAAAGTACAGGTCGCAATTTTGGAGATAATTTAATAAAATTTGGCAAATAGATTCTTATTGGCACAAGGACCAAGCCTATTAAAATAGTAGGACGAGGGGAGATAGGGGGCAATTTCTGTCACTCAGAAACTATCAAACCGATTTTAATGATATTTTAAATGTAGATAGATCCATATTAGTACGGACACATAAGCTATGCATTTTTTAAAAAATAGGACCACGAGGGGATATGTGAGCAATATTTGCCTCTCAGAAAATATCAAACAGATTTTAATGAAATTTAAAACGTAGATAGATCCATATTTGTACGGACACACAAGCTATGCATTTAATAAAAATAGGACCACCAGGGGAGATGGAGGGCAGTATTTGTCTCTCAGAAACTATCTTACCGATTTTTATGAAATTTAAAACATAGATAGATCCCTATTCATATAGCCATGCGCTCTCGAAAATTTGTTTTTAAAGACTGTGGTGTAGGGTATCATATGGTTGGGCTTGACCGACTATACTTTCTTACTTGTTTTTTACTTAACTTTGATTATATTCTACAGACTCTTTAGAAAATATTATATAACTACTTGTTTTTTTACGGTAATGAAGCAAAGCAAGCGTGAAATTTCTTTTACACGTTTTTGTATGAGAAATTTTCAGCATTCCCTAAACAGTGGCGTGTAGAACAAAATAATACTAAATAAACTTTGAAAAAGTTGATATCAAAGTAAAATTAATGCTTAATATCCCAGAAACGATTAAAAATTTCGTGAGACAGGATTTGGATTCAGAAAGGAGGTATGGTCGGTCAAAACAATAATGAGCTGATGATTCGTCTTAAATCTGTACGTTTTTAATTCTGAACCAATTAGAAAACACTAGTTCCGCCGCCAGCCTCAATACTTGCTAAGCGAAATGAAACTAGAATATTGCTAGAGCAAATCTGCCAAAGGGTTTTGAACAGTTAGATCGGGTTTCCGAAATATCGGCCCCTAAAGTTTTTTAACTTTTTGAAAAGGCGTTTGGTACAAGTCAAAAAATATAATAAATGTTCATTTGAGATCAGTTCGTGCAATGTATGTAAAACAGATTTTCGAAATTTCGGGCCTTGAAATTTTTCGAAAACCCGTTTTACTTACGTTGCACGATTTTTGGTCTTAGAAGACCCCTAGTTAAATTTAATGCAGAAAATATTTGTCGAACATATTAACGCTCTAAAGTGCCGTTTTAGTATACTTTTGTATGGAAGTTAAAAAAGGACAAAAATTACCCCTTAAAATGAGTGTTAGAGGGTTAATACATTCTAAGAAAATAATCGCCATACAATTCTACTGACGACATCTCAAATAGTATTTTAGCTTAAAAGTACATTTAGTATATTTTTTTGACTTATACCAAACGCATTTTCAAAAAATTCAAAAACTTTAGGGGCCGATATTTCGGGAACCCGAGCTAACTTTTCAAAACCCGTTGGAAGATTTGCTCTACCAATATTCTAGTTTCATTTCGCTTAGCAAGAACTGAGGCTGGCGGCGATGACCCGAATTTTGTTGCACTGTGTTATTGACAAAATTACTGCAGTTTTTCGTTTTTTAAGAGCTGTTCTAAATATAATTCCCTGCAAATAATATTGGACCACCTGATCCATTTTGATTTAATGGACTACTCCATAGACTGGTCCGATGTAATGCAAGCATGGACCATATCATTGTTATAAAGTGTTTTTAGTGAGACGACATGTCTTCGTTTTTTAACGACATGTTTTCGTTTTTAAACGAAGTTAAAACTAATCCTCTTGTGTATACAATGGAGTAGTTTTAAAAGACTATCCTTTGTAATCCAAAGCTGTGTTATATGGTCCTGCCCTAGGACATCGTAATGTCCTTGTCCTAGTCCCTTGAGGGCTACATTTTACACGCGTGTTTGGACTAGTCATATTATTTGCAGGGATTGGTACTCAAAGTATGAAGTATATAAAAAGGAATATTTTTATGAAATTTATTTACAGGCTCGTTTTCAAAATTTGTTCGGTTTTAAATCCACTTCATTTCGATTTACAGAACATACCCGTATGTCTGTAAAATTTAAAAAAAGTAATTTTAAATTAACTCGTCTAGTCAAACATTTCTAATGTAATCTTTAATAGCATGACTTACATCTGTATTTTGATACGCCTGTTCAGCTGTACATTCTGCTTTACTAGTAGGATTTGATAAAGCAAAAACAACGGGACGCTCATTGTTAGCAGCCATAGTTTGAAGAATTTTGGGAGTAAAAATGCCAGCTGCAGCGGAGGCACCAATTAATACCTAAAAATGCAATGAAAATCAATTTAAAAAGTGCTAAAAAAACAAGTCTTTAACATTTAATCTTACATTAGGTTTAATTTTTTCAACAATTTGTTCCAGATTCTTCATGGGTTCAACATCTTTGGCATAATTTAGTTTGTGCCCATCAAGAGTGCCTTCTTCGCGTGTTGTTGTTAACAAACCATTAACATCAACCATCCATATTTTGCTGCGGGCAACCTAAAGTTTTTAATTTTAAATTTATTTTTATATTCATTTGAAATTAAATTTCAAGCCATTTACATCAATTGGTACACCCTCAGCAACCATAGCTTTGACTGTTAAATCGGCAATACCGATAGCAGCTTCACCGGCACCAGCAAACAAGAAGGTATAGTCAGCAAAACTTTTGCCTGTAATACGTTTCGAAGCGTATAAACCGGCTACCGCTACCGAGGCGGTACCCTGAATATCATCATTGAAAGTACAATATGAATTACGATATTTATCTAAGAACCTAAATGCGTTGTGATTGCCAAAGTCTTCAAATTGAATCAATGTGTTTTGACCATAACGTTTAACAACAGCTTCCATAAACTCATCAATGAAGTCATCATATTCACGGCCTACGACTCGTTTTTGGCGTAGACCCACATAAAGAGGATCTTCCAAGAGATCAATATTGTTGGTGCCAACATCAATAACAATTGGCAAACATTGATGCGGCTTAATACCAGCCAAGGCAGTGTATAAAGCCAATTTACCTACAGGAATACCCATGCCAGAAGCACCTAAATCACCCAAACCTAAAATACGTTCACCGTCTGTAATACATATAGCACGAACATCTGGTTCAGGCCTGTTAAAATACAATGCAATAATAAATAATTATAATTTTTGAAGAGCAAAAAATTAAAATATGTATTTACCAATTTTTAATTACATCAAACACATGGCCACGATCATTTATCGTAACAAATAGACCACGAGGTCTACGATAAATTAAACCAAATCTTTGGCAGGCCAAACCTACAGTGGGTGTGTAAACAATTGGCATCAATTCTTCGATATTCTCTGAGAGAAAACGGAAAAAGAGACGTTCATTACGATCTTGTAAATCACTCAAATATAAATATTTATTCAACGATTCACTATAACGATTAACTGCAATTTTACACAATTGCAATTGTTCTTCCTGAGTTTTGAAGCGGGCGGGTTGTAAACCATGTATACCCAATACTTGGCGTTCTTCAAGGGTAAATGCTAAACCCTACATGGAAACAAATTAATATTTAATATTTATTTTTTAAAAAATACATACATTTTTTTAAGTTTTGAAATTATACAAAATACGTTTTTCTGCATTGTATGTATGTATCAGTGGGGTATCATTTTAATATAATATGTACTCACTTTGTTTAAACGTGGATCTCTAATGTGATCGATGCCCATTACTTGTGAGGGACACAAAATGTCACCAACCACTTCATGATATTCGCGCACTTGTGTATTGCTGTCGGCAACAGCGACAACTGCAGCTGATGTAATTGGATTTTTTGATGTTCGTGCTGATGCTGTTGCACATATTTTGGTCAGATTTCCATATAAACTGTAACATGTAAATTAATTTATGTATTAGATTGAATTTTATTATTCGTAGGCTTTAAACGCTTTGTAGATGTGATACTAGTATCAATGTTATTCATTTCAATAAAACACAAAAGTATTCTGTAATTTTTGTTTGTTGTTGTAGTTTTTAATTATTTGGCACTAATTTGCAAAGAAAGAGAAACTAAATTTTAGAAAACAATTTTAATAAATTTTTGATAGCTAATAAACGTGTGTAAATTAGGGTGCATTAAAAAAATAGCCACTTATTTCTGAATAATTTTGAAACTGTGCAAAATATGTGTATTTAATGTTATTTTGATGAGTGAAGGAAAGTTGATTTTCGTAATTATTTGTAAGTGAAATGCATTATTAAAATATTAGTCCACTTTAGTTTTCAGTAACCCTTATCATGAATAAAATTTCACATGTAAATTACCGAACGTGTGAACAGTTGGTATCATTAATAAAATGTGTTGTGGAAATTTCCGAATGTTTGCTTTTTTCAAAAAATTCACACGATTGAAAAAAGCTCACATTTGAAATATTTTTACAACTTATAAAGAAAAGAAATCGCCATAAGAGTTGCCTGTCAGAAAAGGAAGAAAATGTAAGTTTATATTTAAAACTAGCTGCTCGGGATTTTCCAAATAAAAAATTAAATACTGGAGAATTTTTTAATAACTGGCCCCAGCGCTATCAAGAAACTTATTTTTGGTTAATAAATATATTTTGTGAATTTTAGCCAAATCGTTCGTACCATAAAATAAAAAAAATTTAATATCGCGACAACAGCGCCATTTATCGAGATTAAACTTAAGAGAAACCTGGCTCCAGTCTAAACTAATTTAAATATTTTCCTAGTTTGGTGCCAATCTGTCCAGCGGTTCTTGAGTTTTAGGCACAAACGTTTTTATATATATCTTAGATGGGGGTACTGCACTCATTTTAAAGTTTCAACTCACACTTAGTGATAGTGCAAAAATATTGCAATCATTTTGCTGATGTTGAGTGATGAATTGAAAATTTGCAGGGTTGAAGGTATGCGTTGCTATTGCTCGGTTTATTAAGTATTAATATAATTTGTAATTGTATTTGTAACACTTATTAAATAAATAAAAGAAATAAACAATTTATTTCATTTAGCGATCTCAAATTATGTAGTTTTAGGGTATGTTTAAAATTTTGCAATTTTTCGCGAATTTCAACCATTTTTACAATGAGTCGATTTGTTCCTGTAATTTTTCTGATTCTTTACAGCTTTATAATAAATAGTAGACTTTGCTTTGACATCATGCCGCTGTTTGCAAATTATTTGCGAATTTCCGCTAATTTAACAATTTTTACCGCATTTTTGACATTCCTTATAGTTTTAGGAACTTTTAACCAATTTTATGGGTTGTTTGAAATTTAAAATTTTTTCGCGAATTTTCGCTATTTTTTCCGAAACTTTTTGTTTTTTAATCCGAAATTTTAGTGTTTGTTTACAAGTTTTTTTTTTGCAATTTTTTTGTGATTCTTGTGTGACCCCTTTGCGCAAAATTATCGTATGTTACAATAAAAAATTTTACAGGACAGCCATTTTTCTTCTTTTTTCTGCTTTCGCTTGCAATATCAAAATGAAAATATACATTCATTTTTTGAAGCAACGAAGTGGAATTCGCCTACAATATTTTGTCAGGTGATGTCTCTTTGAATGTAGAATAAGATTGCATCAAAAACTCAAATTGGCATATACGACAATTTCGCGCAAAGGGATCGATATATTAGACTTTGCTATCATTCCATGCCGCTCCTAGCAAATTAACGATATTTTATTCAAATATGGAATTTAATACTATAAATTTCCAAAAACACAGTTTTCTTAAATACATTCCCCCAATAAGGCCCGTTTTCACAACTTACCAATAGCTAAAGGTAGGATTTTATCGGCCGTATAAAAAGTGCTCCATTATTACAACTTAATTTTAACCTACCAGGTAGTATGGACCTTAATCTACTTTATCGCTCACTTTGGGTTAAAGTAAAGTTTTCATAATGGAACACTTTTTATAAGGCCGGTTAAAGTCTACTTTTAGGTATCGGAAAGTTGTGAAAACGTGCCTAAGGGTGATTAATTGTTTTTTGTTTACAACTCCGAATATAATGACAGGGTTTTTAAATCAGGCATGTGGAGTTCATGATGGGGGTAGATAGATTTTCATTGAGTTAGGTATGGGGTATATGTATATATTTTGATTTCTGAATCCCAAACAGGTTTCACGGAATTTTTCATGGTTTCTGAGATATAAAGCAATTGTTTAGCTGTATATCAATTATTTTAAAGTTAATTAAGTATTGTTTTGCTCTGTACGCCACTGCTTAACGAACGCAGGAAATTTGGCGAATGCAGAAAAATACAAAAACATACAAAATAAATTTTACTCTTGCTTTGCTTCAATGCCGTAAAAAAAGTAGATAAACGAAATCGAAAGAAAATAGCAACAAGAAAACAAATTTCACTCTTGCTTCGCTTTATTTCCGTATGCAAAAAGTAGTTAACGCAAAAGCAGAATAAAAACTCAATACACAGCAGTATGCAGCAAAAAATAACAACATTTTAAAAATAAATTTAGGAAAGTGGCGTATGAGGTACACAAAAATTATTTTAACTTTCAATAAAATGCTATTAACTTCTAGTTCGCTCATTACATTTACAAAAATTTGCATTTTTCTTCAAAACATATGCCGGTGAAAATACAAAAAATGTTATCGGTCATATTTTCAGAAAACTTTATGAATTACTGTGAATGAAATAAATAAATAAACCTTAATTGTCGTTTTTCTCCATAACAACTTTTTGGCATAACCGCGAAAAAAACGTAAGCGACATAATTTCCATTTTCGTAACTTAATTGGAATCACTTGCATTATCTCCTAAAATGTCATGCTTACATAAGGTACTCAAAAAAAGAAAACAAAAAACCAATTGTTTTTCAACTCACATTTGTTTTATGCAGTAAATTGCTATTTAAAAAAATCGTTATTTTTATTGGTTTTTACTAAATTCTTTGAGTGCAATAGCCTTTATTGTCAATAACAGCATTTAGCTGGTTTTTGCATCGTTCTGAAATATTTTGCCATTGCGTTTTTAGTGCTTCCTTTCGTGATTTCTGATTTTATTTTCCAAAATAAGCCAAAAATTTTCAATGAAATTAAACGCTGATGACTGCGTTGGCAGCGTCATTAAATGTGGAATGTTATATACCTATTTACCAATTTTGTGCTTTACATCATTATCTTGATAAAATAATAAGCTCTTATATTCATTTAAAACTTTTTAAAAATAAAAAAATGTATTTATACACAGATCAATTCAAAAATATTTAGATAACTGTGACCGACAAAACAACAGCAAATACATCACATTTACAAAAGTAAATATGTATGTACATTAGGCCACTTTCCAAAGTTAATTCAATGAATAGGCAAGCATTTATAGATTAAAAAACGACTTCAAGCTTGATAATTTAGTTATATTAGCGGTTTTCACCCTTTGTATTAGGTGTAGAACTCTGCATTTACTTATACGATTTTATACTACAAAGTATGAGTGTCTTTTTCGTTAGTGCTGTAAATTAATGAAGTTGCTGAGTAAGGTAAGGAGACAGATATAGTTTATTCAACTGTTTTATTCTGTTTACTAAAGCTTTTTGTTGGTTTTTTTAACCAAAGCGTAGTAACTTTAAGTCTAATACATTTTATTGTTGCAGTGTTGTAAATCTTAGTACTTTAACTAAATTAGTAAGGTTCTCAAGGACTACAAGGGACTTTACTATCAAGGGTAACAAATAATGTTAAGGTACGATTAATCAATATTCAAATATTTGCTATAAAAAAAATTATAACGCAAACAATGCCTATACAATGACGACACAATAGAAAATAATTTAAAATAACGTAATCAATTTCATCATCATTGAAATCAAACAACAGCATGTGTTTTTATCATCAGTAGCCTTTTAAGTGTCAGCTGCCTTTAAAAAAGGGGTTATATGTACTAGAAATTAGCAGTTAAAAATCGAGCACATATATTTTTTTTAAAGAAATTTGTAAATAGGTATGTATATACATTTATTTTGTTTATAAAATATGGCAAAATAAAAACTCATAGAAATTGTTACCAAATCTAATACAATTAACTTTTTGTATAACAAATGTATGTATGTTTTTTGCACACTTAATTGGAGTGAGAACTAAATTTGTATTTATTGTTTGTGGTTAGATTACTCGAAGAAAGAACTTAGTAGATTGCAAAAGCTTTCATTATCCGCCTTTGTGTTTTATTTTCTTGTAGTAGTAACAAAATAAAAACTAAAATTAATTATCGACTGCTACTACCTGTGGTTGTTGAAGTACTTACATCACCTACTTGACATATTTTATGATATCTTCAAGTAAAACAAACTCACACCAAATAATGAACGCTAAATAAAGAAAAATGTGTGACGTGTTGTTGTCAAAACAACAACATATTTTTTATACACTTTTAGCGAGAATATTTTGTGCAAATATTTTTTATATTTGAAATTAACTTAAGATACACAATTATGGCAGATTGAAGTTTTTAGAATTTGGTTTAAGATTTAGATTATTGTTTCCAATTCAAGATTTTTTAGTGTGGTTTATTGCTCATAACAAAAACAAAAAACTTGTATATCCTTTGAATGATTAAAAGTTGCTTAAATTCCCTTAAAAATTTTAAATTCTGATTGAATGCTTTACTTTTTTTGTCATATTTAATCTATTATAGAATGAACTAAAATATTGTTACCGTATAATGAATAAAGTTGGTTGTGGGAAGTTATTCAAGGAACAATATCTGTGGCATTTTGACAAAACATCTTAAGTCAAATTTAAAAAATTTAAAGAAATGTTGTAAATCATACGAATGTTCATTCAATAACCATTTTGGTTAACGTTTTTAAAATAGATATGAATTTTAAAAATTTTAGTCTCTGCAATGAATTTTGCATTCTATATACTTCCGTCAAAATTACCCCAAAGAAAATTTTTCGGTCAGGGTGGTCCATTCAGTGGAAATGTGGAATTCATATATTGTACAGTGATAAAAAATAAAATAAAAAAAAGTATTTTTTATTTCGTATTTTAAATCAGTGTTCGAAAATAAACAGTACATTATTTAGAGTTCGGTTAACACACTCAAGAACAATATCTATTTTATAGTGGTTGTGTAGACGAACACAACCCTTAATACCGTTCTTAACTATTTTCAAGAAAGAACCGAACATTATTTCTGTGACATTTTGACAAAACATCTTAAGTCGAGATAAGATAGCAAAAAGAGTTATAAAAAAACTCGGTGAAAAAATAACTTTTATCGAATAATAAAATAAACCGAAATTAAAGAAAAATTTCGTTTATAATACAAAATTTTAAAATCGTAAACAAAAATGTTTTTTGAAGAAAAATTCGTATAATTAACAGCATGGTTAGGTTAGGTTCCATGGGCAGCCATCAAAAGACAGCTCACTTGGGTCCTTTATTGGTCCCTTAAGATGTTTTGTCAAAAGGAAACAGATATAATGATCTGTTCTTCGTTAAAAAAAAACAGAACAATTGAAGGGATACTGCAGACAAACATTATATTTTAATGTTGTATAATGTTTCGTTTTTACATCGATAAAGAAATGAACAAACAAAAAATTTTAGCAACGACCGCACCACGAACAGCTTGTGCGTGTATTGTGCATATGTTTTGTTTGTGTAAAATTATTTTGCCGGATTTTTGTTTTTTTTCGTATGTGTATTTTTTTTGTAAAACATGTTTTTTACCAGCCAAAGCTTCGAACATTAATGAACCGAACCGAACACAATGAAGTCTGTGTTTAAAAAAAAACCGAACCGAATTAGATGTTCTCATCTTTTGTTGAGTTGTGTTCGAAAGATGACAAACAGGGAAACGTTATTTTTTAATGATTTTTTATACAAACACTATTAGCGTTTGTGTTTTCCACAAATCTACCGAGCCGAACACTAAGGAGCGATATTTAGTGTTTATTTTCGAACACTGATTTTAATATTAAAAATAAAACAACATTTTTATGACTGTCATAAAATTATAGCAAATACAACCAATATGACATAATAAAATACTTTGTGAATTTCCTTGATATTCATGTATTTTATATTTTAATTACTCGACTTAAATGTATTTTGTATTTTAAATACACGAATTTAATGTATTTTGTATTTCAAATACATCACTGCATGTATTTTGCATAACCCTGAATATTACTATAAAAAGATTTGAAATATAAAAAAAGAAAAAAAGTGTAGCAAGTAATATTTATTTTACAACAGTAAAAACAATTTTGTTTGTTCTGAAATTAATAAACACTTGCACAAACAAATAAACCAGGCTTAAAGAGGAACTACAAGTTTAGGTTCAAAAGTTATTACATATTATAATTGTTTGATATATGAACATAGAAACTAGTTATTTAATGAGTGAATTCATTACAGCAAACGTTTTTTAAGTCTGATATAATTTTATTTCGTTTAATAAGAGAAAAAATGGGTTGTTTAAAAAGTATTAAATGAAATAGAAAATGAATAAAAATATTATTTATTTATTTAATAGAATTTCCTATGACATCATTCACACTTTCAATTTTTGTTGCAGCTATTCTTGAGTTTATTAGTGAGGAGGTGAGAAGATTAGGGAGGGGTACTCCGTTTCATCTACTCTGCAATTCTGTTTTGTTTTGTAATTCTCACAACTTTCAATTTGAAGTTTGCTGTAGGTGCAAAAAGAGAAAATACAAGATACAAATACAAATTTTGCAAGACTAGAATTTCATACTAACACAATTTCAAAGCAGGGGCCTAATTCTGGCAGTCGTGATCGAGTACTTTCTCGATTCGAAAGCAATTTTATTTCAGTCGATACTTAACAAATCGAAATTATTTTTTTAATATTGTGAAACTCAAATTAATGCTTTATAACACTGAAAAAAATAATTCCGATTCGTTCAGTATTGACTGAAATAATTAGATAATAAATTGCTTTCGAATCGAGAAATTTCTGGATCACGACTGCCAGAATCAGGCCCCAGAATTTTTAAAAAATTTAAGTTAAGGAAATATGTACAATAGAATACGTAATGGAGAAGAAATTTTAAGATCTTTTAAAAATTATTTAATTATATAACTATGTACAATATATTAATTATGTATTCAACTTTTTTTCTATGCTATTCTGAGTTGATATAACGACGTCCGTCCGGCTGGCTGGCTGTCCATGTAACCTTGTGCGCAAAGTAAGGTCGCAATTTTGGAGATAATTTAATAAAATTTGGCTCATAGGTAATTTTTGGCACAAGGACCAAGCCTATTGAAAATAGGCCGAATCGTAGGACCACGAGGGGAGATAGGGGAAATTTCTGCCTCTCAAAAACTTTCAAACCGATTTTAATGAAATTTAAAACATGGATAGATCCATATTTGTATGGACACATAAACTATGCATTTTTAAAAAATAGAACCACGAGGGAATATGGGGGACAATACTTGCCTCTCAGAAACTATCAAACCGATTTTAATGAAAGTTAAGACATAGGTAGATCATTATTCATATACACTCTCGACAATTTGTTTTTAAATACTGTGGTGTAGGATATCATATGGTCGGTCTTGACCGACTATACTTTCTTACTTGTTTTAAATATATAATCCATATAATCCCAAAGAAATATATTAAAAAAAAATTGGCGTTATAATAATAAACACTTTTCTAAATATGTAGAGGTTTATAATATGTACGGTTTAAAAATTATGACGTAAACAAATTCAACGTACAATTAAAGAATTTTTTTATGCATGTTGTGATAATACGTGTATTTGTTATCAAAGATTTTTAATGAACAGTTTGATTTATAATTTACGTAAATAAGTTTAGATAAACAATTTTTTTATATTTTCACTTATTATTTTTTTACAAATAAAAAAAGGACTTGAGTAGACAGCAAATAAGAATTAGAACTAAATTATTTATGTGTCAACAGCAGTTTTGTTTTAAATGTTTCATAAATGCTTATAAAAGTTATTTAAGTATGGAATAATTGCGTTAAATAATTAATATATACATACATATCTATGTACATAAATGAATAAAGGATATACATACATATGGGGTATTTCACGTCGTGACTTAATTTTTAAATCGATGTCTTCCGATTTGCACCAAGGTTAGTCCTATTGGATAGTAGTTTAGACACACATTTTCAACATGATCGGTCAAAAAGTTCCTGAGTTAGACGAGGTCAAAGTTTGACATTTTCGAAATACAGGTGTTCTTTCTCATCCATGTATTTTATTACCTATTGGTGTTAGCAAAATTTGTACCAAGTAGCTTAGATAGCTATTTGATCAATTTTTGAAAAAAAATTTTTGGTTTTTTTTTTAATTTTTTAAATTTTGTTTAGTATTACTTGACCTTTCTTTTTATAATTATTTTAAATTGATTAAGCTTGAGGAAAATGTGGTTTTTGAATTAGATTTATAGATAGGAAATTTTTTCGGTTTATATGAATGCTTATACTTTAGTTACATTTTATTTTTGTTATTATGTTTTTTGAAAATTTTTATGACAAATAGGTTTTTGAATTTAATTTATGACAAAAAAATTGTTTCATAATTTTGTTATTGTTTTTTTGTTTTTATATAAAATTTGTTAATTTTTCCTGAAGATGCTAACCAAAGGTTAGCTAAATATTGAAAAAATAATAAATATAATATTTTTTATAAAAGAAGACCTCAAGCAAGGCGAATTCATACAAGCTGGTCTTATTTTGAAAACGTTTACAACACTGTAAAGTATTTTAACGTTGTGTCAAAAATAATACAACACTGTAGTGAACAATTTAAACAAATATTTCATTTTCTTTTTACTTTTAAATTGTTTGTATTGAAATTTAATAATTTAAAAAATTTATAATTTCATAATTTTAGGCGAAACTTATAAAATGTAGTAAATATTCCCCAGAACCACATGAACGGTATATCATTTTGACACAAGGTTAATAATCAGCTGTTGCTTTTGTAGCAAGATAAGATCACCTGGTATAAATTCGCCTTCACTTCAAGCTTAATCCATGGCCCAATTAGTAGGTCTGCGCACAACTACAACAATGCAACAACAGAAAAAACAACACGCGTTTTGTTTTTGAATACAAATGGTAAAAATGTCAAAAAGTTGTCAGTTGTCAAGAAATATGTGTTTTGTATTTATTTTGTTAAATGAAAAATTTTCAATCGAAATTTTGGTAAAATAAGTTTGTTCTAAAAAATTGCTTAGAACTAATGGGGCGATTAAGAAAATGAAAACGAAAGGATAATGGGAAGATGTTTTCTATATTTTATGTGGGTATAGAAGCAATACAAATAAATTACATTTTTTCATTTTGCAAAATACTACCATTATTTGCTGTTTGTGTTTTAAATTTTTATAAAAAATATAAATAATAAATAAAAAACTAAAAGGCGCATAGAATTGAGAAAATTTTTCATCTCCTCCCCAGTGATGATACAGCACCGCCATGATGCCGAAAGTGTAATGTTACAAACAAAAATTAATCTGGAATAATCAGCACATTAAAGACTGCTTACTTTCCGCCTGCATATGGGTGGAAGAAAACAACGGTAATGCTTTACCAGACATAGAAGCAGTGTCCCCTTGGTCAACATGTTCGTCTATGGAAATTACTCTTCTGTTCTTGAAATAAAAATGTTGACACTGATGTTGTTTTCTTTACAACCAGATACAGGCGGCGGAGGAAAGTAAGCAGTCTTTATGATAAAACAGAATTGGGGCTGAACGATATTTTTCATACAAATTGACATAAAATTAAGCCAGAGAATGCGGTCGAGAAATAAAATCAATTTTATTTTGAGGACGTTTTTTCTAATGCTCTCACATATAGACACTTATTCTCTTAACAATGCTACCATACTTTCATTCAATTTCATACATTTTATAAACAAAGAAAAATAAGAACAAAAGAAAACAAAAGAAATGAGAGAGAATTTGAAGTTACGGCCGACGTTTTAATTATGGGGTTAAGAATTTTTGCTTGAAGTTGAAGACTCAATTCTGTTTCATCATTTTAATGTGCTGTTCAAATGATTATCTCCAGATAAATTTTTGTTTATTGAATCGTTTATACCAAACAGAGTTTGTAACATGCTTGTAACATGACACTTTCGGCATCAAATGATTAATATATTGGTGCTGCTGTATCATCACTGGGAAGGAGACGATAAATGTTCTCCACTGTGTCCGCCTTTTAGTTTTTTTTTATTACTTTTATTGTTTTTTATTGTTATAATTATTTAAAATTTTTGTTCACAATTTTTGTCACAATAAATTAATTTTATTTCTATTTTTAAATACGAATTAATTTTTTGAAATCAAAAATCATATTTAAAAAGTAAACAATTTTTAAATAAACAGAATGGCGTAAAAAAACGTAAACAACTTTTGACATTTTGCCCATTTATGCCTATGTATTATTATTAAAAACACAACTCTGCCTAAAATCAGCAGGCGTTTCAAGCAGACCTACTAATTGGGCCATGGCTTAATCAATTTAAAATAATTTTTTTTTTAAATTTAAAACTTTGTTTTTATTTTTGTTTGTCCAGAATGTTTTGCTTTTGCTCAAAAGAAAGCGAAATTACAAAATAATAAGTACAATTGTATGTACTTAAGTTTCCGTACATGTAAGGCATCGATTTTTTTTTTGAGTGTAGATACAGACTGACATATGTACGTAAAATTAAATCCCTTGTTTAATGGATACAAAATATATATATATTCTTGCGTACCCGCCAGTTTTTTTTCTATTTGACATAATTGTAACGGCCACGCAACCCAAAGCGTCGGGGCCTTAAAGTTACATATGGGTGTTTCCAAAGTAAAGGTCGTTACCGATTTTCGGATATTTTTTAAATAAAATCCCAACCCACCCAAATATGCCACGAGGATTGCTTAATTTTGGACTTACGAATGTTCAAGCAAAGCCAGCAGCCGAAAGAATTCATAAGAATGTAATTTTAATACTTTTTTTGACCATTAAAAAATTAACGGTTGTTACTTTATAAATGTGCTGTTTTCAAATGCCAGAAACAAACAAAATTTTGCGCAGGATATCTCAAGTAAAATATCTGATTAAATTCTTTGAAATGTTTTGTTTAGGGAATGGATTTATTTTCAAACCAAGGCAATTAGTTACCTAAAAAAAGTTTATTTTTAAAAGTAACGGTCGTTTAATTTTAAAATGTTAACAGTTTTTTGTGTTTAAACTCATTTATAATGGGTAACTCAAGGAAGCGTACTTTTGTTAGTACAGTGGAGGCTCGAAAAGGTTAAGCAGTTTGTTTTGGGGGTGATGAACTTTTCCGAAATCTTAACTTTTCCGTGGTATGAAAAATGCACGTGGTTATATGTGTATTTATACATTGTTTATTTATTAATCGTTGAACTAAGAACCATTTGTATAATTGCTTCTCCAAATCGACGTATTCTTCCTTATGTAAAGTTTTTAACTTAATTTTTTCTTACGCTGCATAAATGTTTGCTTTGTTTTTTTTAATTTTTGAAATTGCTGATACAGAAACATGAAAATCCTTGGCCAATCGATTAGCAAGAACGCCTTAATCGAATTTTTTTAAAATCTTGCATTTTTCGGCGACTGATAACCTTTTTTGCTTCATTGCTGCTAACATTGTTGCGATCAAAACAAAACAAATTCTACGACTATTTTCTTTCACAACCAACTGATGAGTGCAAACACATTATACAAGATTAGGTTTGTATATAAAATTCGCAAAAAAATTAATTAACGGTAAATGATACACTTAGAAACAGAAAAACAAAATAAAAAAAAATTGTCTCTAAAAAGTTAAGAAGCACTTAACTTTTTAGAATCACGTGTGGTGAATGAAAGCTGCTTAACTTTTCCATATACTTAACTTTTCTATGACTTAACTTTTTCGAGCCTCCACTGTATAAAGAAAATAAACGTTAATCTTTCGGAAAATAGCAGATACATTTATTTTGTATAACATTTAGCGGAAAAAAATCAAAATAATAATTTCATTCTTGAGCTATAAGGGGTAATTTTCTCTGGAAACACCCATATACATATACGGTTTTTCTATCGAACTGTTTTTTAAAATATTCAGTATACACAATTTGGTTAAATTACATGGAGTTTAACAAAATTTGCAAAAATAAAACAAACAAAAAATCAAAAGCCGTTCATTTGCTTAAAGATAAGGAAAATTTATTTGTACCATGGCCCAATTAGTAGGTCTGCGCGCAACTACAACAATCCAACAATAGAAAAAACAACACGAATTTTGTTTGTGTAAAAAATGATAAAGATGTCAAGAACAAAAGAAATTGTTTGTGTAAAAAATGGTATAAATGTCAAAAGCAATTGCTACAAAAACAATTGCACGTAAAAAACACAACTCTGCGCAAAATCAGCAGGCGTTTCAAGCAGACCTACTAATTGGACCATGATTTGTACACACTCCAAACAATCTCTTTGGATTAAAGTCTATGGATAGAAGAAGACAGAACAAAACTCCTGTTATTAAAAGAAAGAAAAAGACAGGAATATGAAAATTCAATAGCCGTATTACTTAATTCAAGTTTCTCATCAAATTGATCACACATGATTTCCGTTGAAATCATCAAGATTAAACTCAGTTTTTTTTAACAAAATTTATTACCTCCAAAAAAAAGGGCAAAAGAAACTTCTTTCTCCAAAACTTGAAGCTGCCCTCGTAGATGTCAATTGAATATGTGCGACTCAGTCTATATTTTAGAAGCTGTCTAGCACTTGGGCATAATGTAAGGGATTACATAATTAATAAGTCTTCCATTAAAAGAATAACACAAAAAGTGCAGAAAATATAAAATAATATTTTACAAATAATATTCCTGAAATGGTCTCTGTTCATTGGGATGGTAAATTATTGCCTGCATTAAGTGCCTTAAGTTTTAAAGTGTATGGAAATCAGGGGGTTACGGTGTAGGTATTTCGATTCGAAAGAAATAATTTACGAGCTCGAACAATTTGTACTGTGTATTACGATTTTCGCATTCGTTCGAAACGATGGCAGAGCTTGTATTTTTAAAAATTAATGGGAAATTTGACTTTTTGGTACTTTTTGTTCGTAATAGAAAGTGGCTGTTAAGAAAAGGATTTTTAGTTTTCAATAAAGTAAAAGAAACGTACGTTTATTCGAAAAGAATTATACAAAAATCGTAATACACAGTACAAATTGTTCGAATCCGTAAATGATTTCTTTCGAATCGAAATACGCGGTAACCACCCCGGAGAAACTTTTGGATCAAGCAGTAGAAAGATACACTTTTATTTGAATGTAGGCATCATGTTTATGAATTGGTACTAAAAACTGTTGACATAACGCTCTTTAAACAAATACCTATAAAATGGAATTCCATCAAGCATTGCGATATTCAAAAGCACTTTGGTTCATCACACATTAACAACTTGATCAGCTTTTGTTTTTCTAAATTCGAAAAACCAATTTAGTGAGGCGACTTTCGTGAATTGATTGAGCTTTCGATACCTATTATTTTTTTACGTAAATAATAATAAAAAATAAGGCCTCCTCGGGCCACTCATCAAGCACAATGCAACAGTTTACGTTTAACAATGAATACAATGTAACTTTACCATAAAAGCATCCTATATTATGGTGTGGGTACCATAATGAAAAATAATAGAGGTAAGTAAATACATACCTACATAGCTTTACAAATATGTATTAAGAACAAAATTTAATAATTGTAATACCTTTAATAAACAAAAATGTATTACAGACCTATGCATAGCAACCCCTAAAAACTTCCCAGCCATCTTTATGGAGACCATACATTCAAAAATACATCTTCACAAGTTGTACCTACGCAATTATTGATTTTTATTTCAACAACAAAATTTGTTTAAAAGTACATCTTCTATTTAAATAATTAGCAAACAAAATTAATTTGTATGATCTTAAAACATTATGTAATATTTGTTGGCATCAGGATGACAAAAAGTTATAAAAATAAAATAGGTTGGTACAGTACAGCGAACGAAATATAAACTTATTTAACAAATAGGTATATTGAGGAGGCACGTTAGTTGGTGTTGGCATGCACTTAGTAGACAGCTGTAAACGAAATCGAAAGTTTAACATTGTCAAGAAAAAATTTAAAAAATAAATTAGTTCATGACCAAGAGCATAGAAACAATGTTAAGGAAAGCAGACAGAATGGCGCTAAAAACCCGATGAAACTTTTCACTTTTATTATTAATATATGGCTGTTTCGGGTTTAAAAGGAATAAATTCTCTCTATTAGCAGAATTATACTGGGTCAAAGGGAGATTTTGTTGTCTCTTGCAACATTTTTATGTGCGCGTCCAAGTGCGCGTCCCTACCTCAACGAACCATTTGGCATTAACATTATGGGTATATACCAAAAAAAATAATGAGAAAATATTTATTGCATAAGCAATTTTTTCACAAACAATCTTTAGTTAATGTAATAGAATTTTATAAAATAAAATATAAAAAAATATTTTTAACTTACCTTGAACGTGAGAACATCTTTAATGATTTTTTTTCTGGCTATATGTAAATGAAAACTCCAATGGTACCCAATTAAATTTTACAATATGTATTTTTTTCCTGATTATCTTTTTTTCAAATTACACTAGATTTATTTTAAAAAAACATATTTAAATGTTTTAAAACTATTGCCGTTTTCGTAACTTTTATTTTTGCAAAATAAAAATGTTTATTACTTTAAATCTCACGTGCCAACGATTCTATACAAATATCCAACCAAATTCGTTGAAAGAAGCTTTCCAACTGACGGATATGTGACTTTTTTTGCTTAGCTTTTTTCAACACATTTCAGTGCTGCCAGGTAATTTTTTTCTTCCCACGAAAAAAATTTAAGACCCCCAAATTTACAAGGTATTGAAAACAAGTGAAAAAGTCGGTCAAGCCCGACCCCATGATACCCTACACTACAGTGTACAAAAATAATTTTGGCGACTGTACCCTATTTGAGACCCATTGAGAGTCAAACTTCAACAAAATTATGTTATGAGTTTTAGATTCATTCATAAGTTCTTTCCGCCGAATATTATTACGATATCTTCATCTATATGCGATTTAAGGATGGTGGTGTATATGGGACCTGTGGTATATATTGCACCTACCAGGACAACATTATAGTCATGATAGTAGCAATCGTAAAAATTATTATCGCCAATTTGTATGTTAGTTTTAACATTTATAATGAAGTTATGGCATTAAAAGCTATTTTCGGAAGTAGTATTTTATGGGAGCTATGGTGGACTAATTTTATTGATTGTAATAAAAAAGTTTGGACCAAATTTAATCTAAATACCAACATAATAAGATAGTTGATGGGGACAAAGAACCTATTTCGGAAATAATGGGGCCGATATCAAACTATCTCACAAATTGCGCACAAGCTTTACATGGACAGCCAGCCAGCTTGTTATTTTGAGTCGATCGGTGTACTTAAAGGTGGTAATTTAGCTATTTTTCCGTAAAATCTAGTGATTTTCATACACGTATAGCGGGAATCTAGCGTTCAACCAACAGCAAGCCGTAAAGTATGATTTTATTTAGTTATTGTTTTTTTATAAGAATTTTTACTTCCTTAATTTGCCACTTAATTATATAAACCCCCTCAAGTCACAATTATAATATGTATGCATAAGCTTATATCAAAAATTAAAAAAATGCATTTAAAACAACAAAATCAAAAACATTTGATTTCGTACATGGAGTACGATCAGTTTCACACTTTGCTTAGGCAAATGACAGATTCATAAAACTTTACAATGACTTGCGACATATATTGAGTAAAGATGCAGAATCATTGGATTGAAAAATATTTTAAAAGTGAGAAAACTAGGTACCATATGAGGATATATCGAACGAATTGCACGTCAAATATTAAATAAAGCATGTTTTGTAATATAAACTGCTAAGACAGATAAATTACTGCCAAATAAAAATATCTCAGAAGCTTAAATAAAACGTAAAATTACATTAAAAACTTTTGGAAATGTATTTAAAAGTTTGTTATTTGAAAAATCGTCAAATATAGGGTGTAAATCGTCAGTAGTCTTTTTTTACACGTTCATAGTCTTTTACATATAGAGTTTGTTAAAATTTCCGAAAATTGAAATTGTGACGAAACACTTGGTCACTGAACGCAAATTAAAACACACAATAAGAGAAATCAAAAGGCAAGTCCCTGCAAACAAATTGAAAATATCCCCAAATTGTAATCTAAATGAATATAATCAGTTATTTTTTATTTTCTTCTTTTTATAGTTTTTTAAAAAAATTACAAAATATAGACAGAAATTTTTTTTAATTAATTATTAATATGTACATTTTATTATATCAAAAAATATACATATATAAAAAGAGCGAAAGAAATCGATTATTGCCGCAATAATATTTTTTATCTAGGCAATAAGTTTGGCAATACATATGGTAGATTTCTTGTGGTTCGGTTCAATGTTTAAAGGAGTGTATTGATAAGTATGTAAGTAAGTATGTGTGCATTAAAGCTAAAGCAACATATATGTTCACATTATGTGTACTGTGGAATGACACTTTTCTACCCATACATAATTTCATGTGTATGTAAACATTTTAGTTTTATATAAGGTTTATAATTTACATGTTCACATATTGGTATTTAACGTACATTTGACATAACCTATCAAAAATAAAAAAAATACATACTTACCATTTCAAATAATAACTTTTATGTATTTTGTTCTTTAATATTATTTATTTGCTATTATAATTTATATATCTTAAAATTTCAATTACTTTTTGCCACCACAAACAATTTTGTTAATAAAAAAAGGCTGATGTCAGATGATCTGTCACATGAAAATAGAACTCGTTTTATATCAAAAATGTCATGTGCACTGTACACGGAGAAATAATACACGATATTGTTTAAAGGGGCTTAGACGATCTGGCAAATTTAACATATGAAAAAGTGACAATCCACATGACAAATGCACATTATCAACCCAATTATGAATAACATTTTTTACAATTTTACAATTGAATTAAAAAAGAAAACATGAGGGAAGGTAAAAAACTCCCGGGAAATTTTTATTCATAATTGGGCTGAATGTGAACATAGCTTAAAAGATGAAATGCAAAACTTTATCGTATAACCCAAAAATCGTCAAAATGACTATAAATCGTCAAATCTGGTGACCGTGTAAATGTACCATCATGGTGAAATACTAAAAGGTGGGTAATACACAGTGTAGCCATATCTAAAAATACAGCTAAATCGGCTTTAAAATCAGGGTTTAAAAAGCTGCAGTCAAAATCAAAAAATTGCTTTTTCTTCCACTTTCTGATTTTTCATTGGACGAAAATAAACCGTTGCCTTTACTTCTGATTCATTAAATGAAAACAGTCGTATTATACGGCGCAAATTTTACTGCGGCTTAAAGTTTTTGTTAAAATTGAAGAAGGATAACGCGTGTGGATAATACCCGTTAAGGAATTTCTTAGCACACTAAAATATTTGTAAAAGCTTCAATACTTTTAAAAATACACTGAAAAAAATAAAAAACATTTTTTTTGATCGTGTATGTAGATACAAGTTTATTTAAAAATATTTTACAAAATTACGGCTAGTATAAGGGCACTGCTATACGTTCAATATATATCGTGATATTTCTAGAATCACAATATTTATTGAACGTGTAGCATGCAACATTGATGGATCGCGATCCATATCGCAGAATGGCCTAAAATATGAAATCCAGAACGTGGAATTAACCAGTGAAAAAATTTTGGCTGTTTGCTCAAAATTTTTCCTTCCTCTTTTTTCTTAAATGAAAAAGCAAGCAAAATAGCTAAACAGGATTTCTTTTGGTTTTCACGCGACATCGGAATTAACCAGTGAAAAAATTTTGGCTTTTTGCTCAAAATTGTTCTTTCCGCTTTTTTCTTCAATGAAAAAGCAAGCAAAATAGCTTAACAGGCTTTTTTTTTGGTTTTCACGGAACATTGATAAACGACCCGCACAGCACAAAAATAACATAAATATTGACGCGATAAATATTGAACTTGTAGCATACGCTCGTGATCCATCAATATTTTAAAATGGATCGCGATCCAAATATCACGATATTTATTGAACGTGTAGCAGTGCCCTAAGACATAATTTGGAATATTTTGGAAAAAACTATTTGGCTATCGCTAATGGGTAAAGAGATATAACCATTTAAACTTTAACACTCATGATTTTTTACCAAATTATATATTAAGATCAGTAATACCTTCAAAATGGTTGGTTTTTCTAAGTTAAGTATAGTATTAATATATTTGTCAATACTTACTGAGATATTTATTCTTATTTCCCATAACATTATTTTTTTTAATGTTTTCAGCAAAGGCTACCATGATCATAATTGGTTTCGCTTCTCAGTTTTCTTTTTACGAATTTCAGGATATTTGTTTACAATTGTTAGTAGAAATTTGTAACCGATTATGACCTTTAAAGGCTAGGTTATTGGTAATGTTAAAATAAATTAATATTGTGGCTAAATAAATAAATAATCTGAAACCAAATCAAATATATCATACAAGGATGCTTTTTGAGGTTAGAAACATTTTGTTTCCTGCATAGAATTTTAAATCCATAAAATTTTTTTATGCGTTTTAAATTGTAGTATCATGCTCAGTAAAGTCTTCTATTCGATGTACGTTTGAGCGGAATTGATACAGCGCTTTAGTTGTCACAAAGCGAAATGTGTTTGGAAAAAATGCCGCTGCACGCGCCAGGGTTGAAAAAATTATTTTTAATGGCATTCTCTTTTCCCTTCTCTCCCAAAAACTCAAGACTTGACGAGCCAAATTTGACGTGTGTGAACAGCACTAACATAAATCCGCGATATACATACATATGTATGTAAATAAATAAATTTTTTTTTGGCATCCTGTTTAGCACACTCGGCCAGTTACTCCAGGTTGATCTATAATTAACTGTGGTTTAACTGCCAGTTAACTACATATATGTTTTTGACTTGTTTTTGATAGTTATAATACATATATAGTTATAAATGAACTTGGAGAAATTGGCCACAACTTTTTAATTCGTAAAAGTAACGTCAAGCTGGTTTTATTATACATATTTAAATTTTTTGTACAATATTTTTATTTATTCACAATAAACTACATATAATTTTATAATGTAAAGCATAAACTAATAATATTAAACATTTTATAAAGTTTTTATGGTTTCTTTTAAAGGACCCTTGAGACAAAACTGATGTATAACTTTGTACTGAAGTGTTTTCGGAAGAAGTTGATTTTCCTTCAAATTCATAATATGCTCGAAAGCCGTTACGATCGAAACGATCATTTGAATAGAAAGAAACTCTAAAGAAGCGATCATCCGAACGAATTTCAAATTTATCCCGTTTGCCACAGTATTTGGGAAATTTGCGATCAGTACTTATAAAATTAGAAAATTCAACATAATCACTAGCTGTTAGGTAGCCGCAACTGTAAAATAAGAAAACAATTTTTAGAAATTATATCATTAATATGGGAATTTAACGGTTAAAATTACCTGTCTATTCCTTCCACATCGAAAAAACTAAAATTTATTTTAACTTTTTCCTCACATTCACCATAGAAAAAATAATGGCACGCAATATTTTGTGGATAAAGTCCCGGAAAATTTGGCGAAGTAAAGACTCCAATTTTTTTATTTGTGCTGTTGTAAACAAAACTGCAATTATGACCCAATTGAAAACCAGTTGCTATACCGTAATCTTGAAGAGTTCAATGTGTTAGAGAAATTATATAACATTAACTTTTTGTTTAATAGATAGATTTTTATTAACTGATGTTTGGAGTATACAATATGAACAATTTTAGAACCTTCAAATTTTGGAGATACTTATATAATTATAGCTATAAATTAAAACTAAATACAAATGTATGTACATATAGAACAAATTAAGAGAAGCAAAAAATTGCTGCTCTCCAGATACACATACAAAGGGGTATTAATGGGTAAAATAAGAGGCAGTCGTGGCTTTTTGCTCATATTTCAGCATTTTAACAGACAGCCGGACATTGTTAAATCAACTTTGCTACTCATTAGGACCCATAATATATATATTTCGTAGGGTCTAAGAGCAATATTGAAGAAATTACAAACGGAATGACAAACTTATACAAAGGGTACAAAAACATTGACTTGATTTTAAAATTGATCTAGTATATCCAGCAGTTAATAAGTTAGTCAAACAATTCTTTTCAAATTAAAAAAACAAGTAAGAAAGTTTAGTCGGCCAAGCCCGACCATATTTTACCCTACACCACAGTATTTAAAAACACATCATGCTTATGTTATGGATTTATCTATGTATGATTATAAACTTCATTAAAATAGGTTTGAAAGTTTGTAAGAGGCAGAAATAGCCCCCTACCTGCCCTTGTGGTCCTTTTTTTGAAAAACTGTATAGCTTATGTGTATGCCTTTCGTGTCCAAATAGATATGGTTCTATCTATGTTTTAAATTTCATTAAAATCGGTTTGATTTTTTGGTCTTTGTGCCAATAAGAACCTATGTCCCAAATTATCAAATTATCTCCAAAATTGCGACTTGTACTTTGCGCACAAGGTTACATGGACAGCCAGCCAGCCGGGCGAACATCGTTAGTTCCATTCAGAAAGTGGGTCTAGGACCTACATATATTTTAAGGTGTTACACACATCAGCACAAATGCATAATACCCTCTCCACTATTGTGGTGTGGGTATAAAATCAAAATGTTACACATAGGTTGCCTCGGATCGCTTTTCTGGTATAGTTTGTATTTTAGTTTTTCTTCATTTTACGAGTCAAAAATTCTAAAATTCTGGACACTTTTTGTAAATTCCACTTCACATATGCTTTAGTACTCTCGTTAATACTTCTTCGAAAATTCTTATTTTTCCAACTCCTTTGCTTGAAAAGCAACCCCATACCGGCCCAAACACTTGCAATATAATTGTTTTATTTTTTTTTCTTGTACAAATATATAGCCAATGTATAGGCACATTTTATTGTCAAAAATCAAAAGACATTTCATTTTTATTGCACAACGAAAAGATGTGCAATATTGTACAGTGTTGATTTGTGTTTTTTGAATAATTTCGCCACTTATTGCATAATATAGGCCAAACTGGGGGCAAATTATGGCATTCGATATTGATCGATATTTCCATTTTAATTGTATTGTAATTTTGATCGGTGTCGAATTCCGTAATTTGCATCCTGGAAATAATATGGCGAATAATATACACAATAATATTGTATAATGAATGGCAAGATTTAAGGTCTAGTTTTATTTTCCTACTTTTTAAGTGAGAGATAACCAAATACATAATAATATATAGTAATAATTTTATACTTTGACCTAATGGTTTTTATATAAATCTTGCAATTTACCAAATCTTTTGCAATATTTTTATTTTGAAAATAATTGTTTGACTAACTGTATGTAATTAGAAATGTTTAATTGTGCAATATTAAATATATGAAAAAAAACTTACTCGTTAAAAATTTAAATTCAGCTTTAAAACCATAATAGCCCACCTTTTGCTGATTACTGGGATATTTACCCACAAATTGTAACACAAGCTTGGGACCCTTAGACATTATGGGCTTGGGTAAAAATGCCCCACAGTAAAAATCCACTGCTTCATATTTCCCTTTAACTTGTGTCAGTAGTTGCAATGAGTCATTTGGCTTGCATTCCGAGGAATTTTTATGTTCGGTAGGTATATTAAAATCCAAAAATTTAATTTGAACACGTTCATCCCCACTAGCATAAAATTCATATATACATTCGAGTCGACCTGTATTGTGTAATGGTACCAGATTGTTTACACTGCCAAGTCTGGAATTTGACGAAAACAGCTGATTAGATTCAAAAACACCAGATTTGTTCCAGCGCGAGTCATAGATTTCTTTGCAATTTCCTAAAAAAAAAACAAATGAAATGAGATATCTTTAACAAAAAACAATACATGTTTTTAAATAAATTTAAACTCTTTATTATTGGAAATATTAGTCAGTCTTATATTGTCAACAGACAAACATACAACATGTGGAGCAAAGTTGAGGACAACCGTTTAGCAACATTTACCCGCATTTCTGATGAAATTGCTGAGGAACGTAGTTATTTAAAGAAGGCACAAATTTTGCAGGACTTTCTACGCATAGGTTGCAATAAAAAAGAATTTCAAGGCGACATTCTACTATGGGTGCGAATGCTGATACCAGGAGATTCCCAGCGTGTTTACAATTTACAAAATAAACAAATGGTGAAATTGTTTTCTCGCCTGTTCAGTTGTGATGCTCATGAAATGCAATTGGATTTGGAGCAAGGTTTATTTTGTTTCAAATATCTTTAAAATTTCTATTAATTTATTAATTTTTTATTGCAGAGGGTGATGTTTCTGAAACTTTGCGTAAATTTTTTGAATCTTCAACAAAGTTAAAGCCCCGAAAGTCTAGCGTTTTATATCTACAAGAAGTGGAAGAATTTTTACAAGAATTAGAACAAAGGACTAAAGAAGACGAACAAACGGAGTTATTAAGGCAATTATGCAAAAAAACTACTGCTACTGACCTAAAAATGGTATGATAAATTTGTTATCTTCAAATACCTATTTGTTAAAAATAAAGAGCAATGTCCAATATTTTTCTAAAGATTACAAAATATTGGAAATTCGCCGAAAACTTAAATAACACTAAAATTGACAAATACAAACAATTAGTAAACAACATTAGTAATGGAAAAAACTAAAAAATTATCTACTTAGTTCAATGTTTTTGTTTGTAATTATCTTTCAGATTATACGTATAATCAAACAAGACCTTCGTATGAACGCCAAAGCTAGTCATGTTTTAGCGGCATTTGGACCCATGGCGTATGTATCTTACCAAGCTACAAGGGATTTAGCCGAAGTAGTTAAGCAGTTCGCTTTTAAAAATACTAAAGGAGGTAAAGCTACTGAAATTCCCCAAGCCAAAACAATAAAAGGCAAAAAGGTAAAATAATAAAACTTAAAAATTAAGTAAAACCATTAATTATATGTGTAACATAGTCATAATTTTTATATTAGGGGAAAATTGTCAATATTAATGTCATGACTCCAGTATCACCCATGTTAGCTAATGCGTGTAGTTCGGTAGAAGAAGCCTTTAAGAAAAGTCCAAGTGGCTTATTTAGTGAAATCAAATATGACGGAGAACGTGTACAAATTCACAAGCAGGATAATGAATTCAAGTAAGCAATATTTAGTAAGCTTTAAGTGGCCTCATTTAAAACATAGAAACAATTTTTCTAGATTTTTTAGCCGCAATTTAAACCCAGTTATGGATCATAAAGTGATGCGCTTTAAAGAATTTATACCTAAGGTAATATAACGAAACTAATAACTAAAGGTAATTTAAAAAATAAAACTTAATTTTAAAATTTTTAGGCTTTTCCTGGGGCTGGAAATATGATATTGGATTCCGAAATTATTTTGGTCGATACGGTCACCGGCGAATTATTGCCCTTTGGTTCCCTAGGAGCCCATAAGAAAAAGGAATATCCTAATGCTGAAGTTTGCCTTTTTGTTTTTGATTGTATTTTATTTAAAGGAGACGATTTAACAAATCTGTAATGTCAATTCAAATGATTTACACGTGTCTCATTAACCGTTCCTTTATTTTTACAGATCTTTTAGAGAAAGGCGCAAAATCTTGGAAGACAATATTACACCAATAAAATCTTATTTACAATTATCAGAATCACATTTTCTTAAAACTAAAAATGAACTATCTCTAATGACCGCTAAAGTTTTGAAAGCCAATTTAGAAGGCGTAGTCTTGAAAGATCCTTCAGGCACATATCAACCTGGCAAAAGAGGTTGGTTAAAAGTAAAAAAGGATTATCTTTTTGGTGGCCAAATGGCAGATACTGCTGACTTAGTTGTTTTAGGTGCATCATATGGTTCTGGTAAGAAAGGAGGTGTTCTAAGCATATTTTTAATGGGTTGTTATGATCGTCGAGATTGTATGTGGAAGACTGTAACAAAAGTACATACTGGACTCGATGATAAGACAAGATTGGAAATGCATGACCATCTAATGAAACTTATGGAAAGATCCGATGGCAAGCAATTACCTACCTGGTTTTTATGCAATAAACCTTTGATACCAGATTTTATAGCAAAAGATCCAAAAGTTATGCCTGTATGGGAAATAACAGGAGCAGAATTTACCAAATCTGGTGAACATACAGCTTCTGGTATTTCAATACGTTTTCCGAGGATAACACGTTTAAGAGATGATAAGTCGGCGAAAGAAGCTAATGATTTAGAACTTTTAGAAAACATGTACGATGCATCTAAAAGTAATGTTAATGTTGATCTTTTAATTAAGGGATGTAGCGATAATGGTGCAGATGGTAACGAAGATACAGTTAGCATAAATAGTAAACTTAATTTACAGAAAACTCCTAAGAAAGAAATTAAAACCGAGGCAGCCAATCTTTCACCCAGTAGTTATCAAAAAATTAAAGATAAAACGCCTAGCTCCAGCAGTCGAAAAAGGCAATTGGCAAAGGACGATGACAAAGACAATGAATCTTTGTTACAAAAAAACAAAAAAATTAAAGCAGAACCTTTAGAAAATAATGATAGAACAACTTTTAAGAAACAACTAACTTTAAATAGTGCATTTAAATCTTCAAACAACATCAAAAAAGAAGAAACTTTGGAAACAATCAAAATTGAAATAGAAAGTAAATTATTTAAAAATGTTGTGGCCGATTTTGAAAATGTTAAGGACTCTAGTGAAATGATTGAAAAATTTATAGCTAATAGTGGTATAATTACCACCGACTTTAAAAAAGCTGATATAATATTCTATGATTCATATAAAGTTAAAGTTGATTTAAGTGAATGTAGAACAAAATATCTTAAATCTAGTCATCATTTGAACACAGAATGGCTTTTGGATTGTATAAAAGAGAAAAAATTGTTAGAGTACGGTTTATATGCGATTGTCTTGAAATAAAATTATGTAATTAAATTAAACAAATTTTCATATTATTCGAATGTGTATTCTAAGTCATATTACAATCCTCAAAAGCTTTTATTCTTTAATAGTCTTATTCCTTCAATATTTTCCAGGAATATTTTGTATGCACTATCAGAATTTGTTTGTTTGTATATTTCTGTTACGAGGCTTACTTTAGCTATCCTTTGGCTAGCAATGAAGTAAATTGTAAAGAAAATTTATACAACTATTATATGCCAGCAGAATGTAATGCATTTTCTGGCCCGCTACGGCCTTCGTCAGCATTCTTTGTATCTTATAACTGGATATAGTGCCTATTGTAAATTGTATATATTGAATTTAATTATTTTAACTAATAGAATCTGGGAATTTATTTCTCATGTTGAGTAACATTTTTTATACAAATTTTCATTATTAAAAGCTTTTAAGGATTGTAATTTGACTTAGAATACACATTCCAATAATATGAAAATTTGTATAATAAATGTTACTCAACATGAGAAATAAATTCCCAGATTCTATTTGTAATTAAATTAAATTAAAAAAAATATTCATTCCCATTTTTATAAAAAATAGAATATAAACAATTGTTGTTTTTGAGTTTTTTTTATTATCACTACATAACGGTCCGCGCCTTAATATTTTCTTAGAACGGTTACATGCATAAAAAATTAGAAGCAAATTAATCTATTTTTTATATGTGGTTGTAATTTAATAAAATGCTACCTTTTTATTTTATATTGGTTATTAATTAAGAATCAAACCATTAGAAACAAATATACATACATACATACATTTTATTATTCGGATAAATAAAACTTTTTTTGATTTTTGTAATGTTAAAAGTATAGTGATTTATTTTTACTAGGATCGCCCGGTGGCCGAAATTCGACCACTTTACATTTACTTTCGAGAGAACCTGTGCGTTTACAACAAAAACGTTCACATATTAAGAGAAAAATTTAGAAACAAATATACTGTGCATATCTACACACAAATACCTTTAAAACGATATATGTTTCATTAAAATAGGTGGGCGATAAGATACTTAAAAATCAACCACAAAAAAATTGTTCCCGTATTTTATATATAAGATTTAAATCGTAAACATAAAGAAAATAGGTAAGTCTAAAGTCAAAATACTAGGGGTTTTAAATATTATAGTTCCTTAACAGTAAAAGACTTAAACATGGCTTAAAAGAATCTAGCATCAGCGTTACCGCTGTGCGTTTTTAGTTGCCATTTGCAACCTTTTTGACGCTCTGATACTTTTTTGCAAATTTTTTAAAATCGTCTAATTTTGCAACTTTTTCCAACTTTTTGCCCCTTTTTTAAAAGTGAAATACTTTTTTTTACACATCATAATTTCCCGGGATATGTTACCTCATTCGATTCATCAGGTGATTACTTTGTATCCAGACAATTTCAACTACTGAACTGTATTGTATATGCCTCGTTTTGTATCGAGTTCATTGAATTTCCATGCCAATCTAGGATGATCGGCATTATTATTTAAAGCGTTTCAAGACCAACTTTTTTACCGCTATTGATCTCATATCTTTATTTTAAAATGGTATAAATGACATAGGCGTTAATTAACGAATTTAAGTTGTTGGAAAGCAAAACCAATGATACATCATACAATTACATTTTTAAAATTACAAATGCTAACCATTTTTGGCACACAGTAGGAAGCTTAAAAATTGCTTCTAATTACCAATTGTACCTTAATATAGACAAATAAGCAGCGCATGTATTAACTCTACCACACAACAGTGCGTGTGCTAAGGGTGGGTTCGTAAATGCATCACTGCGCTGCATCAGTGATTTTAAATGGTTATATATTTATCAGTGATGTAAATGTGGACCGAAAAATTGGGAAATACTTCATAAAAATAAAAGTCACACAATAAAAAAAATTATAATTATTTTTTTATCGGCTTTAAAAAAAGTTTGCGTTTCTGATGCAGCGCAGTGATGCATTTACGAACGCAGCTTAAGATTTTTTTTTCAATATTAGAATTAATGAAAAATAACTTAACCAACAGGTTAAAAGTAGAAACTTGTGAGTCCATGCGAAGTAATTAATTATTTCTTAGCTTTTTATAATTCCTTTTTGTTTTGTGTTTTTTTTGATTAGCCATCGCCATACCAAAGATTTTTATGTACATTGTACCAATACCCATCCGGATGTTACTACATATTTATAAGCGATGAGAACAAGTTATCGTCATTCAACGTTTTTTTCGTTTTTTTTTTAACCAGTTTTCGTTATACAAATTTTTTCAGTTTTTTCTTTTTAACTGAAGCAAATTTAAGAGAGTTATTAAAATGTTAAAAAAAGTGTGAGAATTAAATTTGAAAAACGACTTTTTTGAGCGATTTTTAGTTTTAAAAACGACTTTTTGTGCCACTTTTTTAAAATTCTCAACGCTAACCCTGTCTAGCATATTATAAAATATTGATTAAACCAAGTAAGTGCTATATTCGGCTGTGCCGAATCTTTGATAAATTCCACCCACAGTTATTTCTAGTCATATAAAATTAAATATTAACTTACATATGTACATATTTAAGTAAAATATCATAATTCGTAACAGCGTTAATGATGAGAATTTAAGTCATCCTAATGCTACCTTTAAGCTATTTTCTATATGATTAAAGGGTTTCAAGATGTTTTTGACGAAATAAAAAAATGAAAATTTTTTTTGGTGAAAAATCAGGTATTTTTTATGGGCTGGTCTAATATTTCGCCCAAATAAAGGCGGCTGCTATGCTAATACATTTTATCATACATTGAGAACGATTGATTAAAACACAAAAAAAAACTTTATATTTTATTACGTCGAAAATAACTTTGAAACACATCAGCTTGTAAACAATAAGTTTAAAGTAGCTTAAAAACAATTTAAATTCTCATCATTTAAATTACATTAAAAAAAAATGGACGAATCTGTCTCTGTGAAGCACTCTCTTAAAAATTAAATTTTTCTAATATATAATGCTAATCGGTAGGACCAAACCTATTAAAAATGTTGCGAATCGGTCCATTATTTCCCATAGCCCCCATACAAGCTTCTTTCCGGAATAAGGTCTTTGTGCCCATAAACCATTTTATTATGGTAGATAAAATTTGGTCCAAATTAATTTTATATCAATGAAATTCATTTTACCAAATTTTATTGGAATCGGTCCCTATTTGACCATAGCTCCTATACAAATACTTATACCGAAAATAGCAAGCTTAAAGTTGTGAATTGTCACAAACAGCCCTAATCTTCACTAAAACTACAAAAGTAAGTAAAACCGTGAACATAAATTTTAGCCAGAACAACAAAAACACTTAATAAAAAAATGTAAAATATCTGTAAATTTAAAATTTGAGAAGGGCTTTTGTAGCAAAAATGAACTGTTGAGAGATATTTGAAAATCGGGAATCTTGCTTACCGCTAAAATGTATTTTTTCCTACGAATGACATTTCAAAAACGCAAAATTTAGCGGGAAAATCTCTAAATAAGCAACAGTGACTAGTATTTGCCCAGTAACTAGTCGAAATTCAACAATAATTATTTATGCAAATATGAAGAAAACATACATAAATTAATTTACATGTTTCGGGCTTTTGTTTTTTTCATGTTAGTGGATCGATTAGGCGAGCGACCAACCACCGGTCCATATGTTATCTTCCAATCTAGTCAGTAAAATCAGAAGGTACAAATTGAAAAACAAAAAAAGTATCCACTTATAGTTTCTCAATCACTGTGGACTCTGCATGTTGAATTTTATGTTTCTAGGTTTATTATTAATAAAAATTTAAAAAGTACCAGTTAAAAAACGAAAAATAGCAAAAGGATCCCTCTTACAGATTTTCATTCCCACAACGTTAATTCAAAAAGTACCAGTTGAAGAACAAAAAAATACTAAAAATTACTTAGGACATCATGTTAATGTTGTGTTTCTAGTTCCAATATTAACGAAAATTTGAAAAGTTCCGGTTGTATAACGAAAAAGTACCATAAAACTTCCCCTTACACATTTTAGTTCACTCAGAGACATGCATGTTTAATTTCATGTTTCCAGGTCCAATATAAAAAAAATAGCGGGTTTAGAATAAAAAAGTACCAACATTTTATAACTTCTAGGTTTTTTCTTACCCAAAATCTTCGAAAATTACCAAATGCAGCACAGAAAAGCAAAAGAAAGAAATATAATTTCCCGTATTTCCCCTTTTTAATACTTTTTCTCCCAACTAAAGTATCAACAACTTCAATATTATTTGTTGAAACAAGAACATCGTTACAACATAAACAGGTTACTATTTGGATTAAAGATCAAAATCACCGAAGAATGCTCTAAAAACAAAGCTTCAACATTATTTGTAGATCTAAAATAAAATTATCCGTTATAAAGTCTATCAAATCAAAATTTATTTTTTCAGCTAAAATTATGAATCTCGGAACCAATTAAATGAAAATCAATACAACTGTATGGAAAATTTTGCTTCGGTTTGCGTCGAGTTGTTCCGGTCTCAATTAGCGACGCAAACCGGGGTATTGGTGTATTGTGAAAACAGCACATAAGTTTGGAGATATCATATGACCGAACTTATCCGTTTTTTACCCTCTATAAATTTTTATAAATTATATATTGTGCACTTCTGTTAGTAAATACATTTCAAATGGTTCTTTTTTGTTTAAATCGATTGACAAACATTGGAAGAAAGTGTTCTGAACTCTTTTGCCTTTGCCGATTTTTACGTAAGATAATTAAAAACAAGTAAGAAAGTATAGTCGGTCATGCCCGACCATATGATACCCAACACCACAGTATTTATAAACAAATTTTCGAGAGTGTATGACTATATGTATAGGGATCTATGTTTTAAATTTTATTTAAATCGGTTTGATAGTTTCTGCGAGGCAAATACTGCCCTCCATCTCCCCTGGTGGTCCTATTTTTATTAAATGCATACCTTGTGTGTCCGTACAAATATGGATCTATCTACGTTTTAAATTTCATTAAAATCTGTTTGATATTTTCTGAGAGGCACAAATTGCCCTCTATCTCTTTTCGTGGTCCATTTTCAATAGGTTTGGTCCATGTGCCAACAAATTTTATTAAATTATCTTCAAAATTGCGACCTGTACTTTGCGCACAAGGTAACATGGACAGCCAGCCAGCCGGACGGACATCGTTAGATCAACTCAGAAAGTTATTCTAAGTCGACCGATATACTTTAAGGTGGGTCTAGGACCAATATTTTAAGGTGACACACACAGTAGCACTAATGCATAATACTCTCTCCACTACTGTGGTGTGGGCATACAAATTAAGTTTAAATATTCATTATTTTAGAACCCATATAGTTAAAAAAAGCAAATACTAAATTGAACCTACGGTAGGGTACTAAACGCCCCACCCCCATTAATAAACAATAGTAAAAACTCTTCATAAGAGAAAAAGCTTTTTTATAATATTTAATTAAAATTTTTATTTCAACTATTATCAGTATTCTTAAATGCATGGACAAGAGAACAATAATTTTTTCCATAAATAACACAAAGCTCAAAGCAATCTTTTAGTTAATTTAATAATTATGTGGATAGAATTAATTATATTGGCAATTGTCGCAGCCTTATTATTTTATTGCTGGGCAACAAAAAATAACGATTACTTTGCAAAACGCAATTTGCCCTGGGATAAGCCGTCATTTTTACTAGGCAGTGGCAAAGATATTATTTTTGGAAGAAAATCTGTTGTAGACGTTTTATGTGAACTTTATAACAAACAAGATGATATGTAAGTTGAAAGTTTACGTTAAACTAAAAGAATTAAGTAAATTATTTAAATAAAAATTGTACTTAGAATTAATGAATAAATAAATTTTTTAAAAATTTCAAGTGTTTATGGTGTTTTTGATGGCCGTCAACCAGTTTATTTGGTACGAGATCCCCAATTGGTAAAACACATAATGATTAAGGATTTTGATTATTTTGTAAATCGTCGAAATTTCGTTGATACCCGTGGCAGTGATAATTTGCTCAATAATTCATTATTTTTCTTGCAAAATGAAAAATGGCGTGATATGCGTAACACTTTAAGTCCAGCATTTACGGGCAGTAAAATGCGTCAAATGTTTAAACTTATTGTTTTGGAAATTGAAGAGTCCATAAAATATTTAAAGGATCAAATTAAAGAGAATGGCTTAGAGAATGCTGGTTTAGAAATCGATGTTAAAGAATTTACTTCACGTCTAACTGTTGATGTTATAGCATCTACAGCATTTGGGTTCCAAGTGAATTCTTTCAAGTATAAGGATAATGAATTTTATACGAAAGCTCAGAAAGCGATTAATTTTACGGCATTACAACAGATTAAAATGATGATGATTGAACTAGTGCCAACGGTAGCAAAGGTAAGTTTCATGTGATACAATTCCTAAAATCATATTATTATTATTTTTTTTATAAAAAAATATATGTTTTTATATTGGATGCTTGTGAAACGGTACTCATGGAAGTTAAATGTTGGCACTGTTGAGGCGAATAACATTTCACTAGACCTGGGGACTAGTAAACATTTTGACATTAGCGTAGAAATTCTTGACAATTTAAATTCACCATAGAACTTTGCTACCGCTTCACATACACCCATTGTAGATGAGCTTGTAAAATTTGCCATTTAGCAACTTTATTTTTTTTCGATATTTTAATTTTTAAAGTGTTTTTATATTTATAGAGGAAAGGGCATTATAAAATTGGTCCTTGACCTATCTTTTAGTAAACCGATTGACTAACAATTTTCGTCCGTCCGGCTGCACAAAGTACAAGGCGCAATTTCGTAGATAATTTAAAGAAATTTGGTGCATATGCAAGTTCTCATTTTGTGTATACTCGCAAATAGTCAAGGCTCAGTTAGCCGGGAGCAACAGCAACTTACCGTAAAAAAGTAAGACCAATATATTTCTTAAAGATTGAGACGTAACATCTTACTGCTAACTATAAATTATAAACTTATTTTTTTTAATTTAACCATATTATTGTCACCAGAAACCATATTATTGTCTAATTAGTCCTCTATCAAAAAGACACAACCATATTATGGTTGCTCTAAACCTGATGTGGTTAAATATGAAAATAATTTGTTTTTAAATTAACCATGGTTGAAAAATAACCATGCTATTTTAAGTGTTAAACATATTTTAGTTATTATTAACCATAAAAAGTTCGGAGGTAACCATAATATGGCTGAGGCTTCTTGATGTACGACTTATTTAACCAAAATATGGCTATCGGTGACAAAAATAAGGTTAAATTAAACATAATATGTTTAAAATTTTCTTTAAAAATAGTTTTGTTGGAGGTGACCATATTTAAACATGTTTTTTCTTTGGGTGTATGCCTATTCATTATTTTCTTAATAGCGCCAAAACTTTTAAGCAGACTTATGATAAGTGCCGGTGCACACACGTCAAGTTTGTCTCGTCAAGTCTTGAGTTTGTAGGAGAAAGGGGAAAAGAAATGGCCTTCTCTTGTCCCTTCTCTCCTAAATGGTCAAGACTTGACGATTCAAACTTGACGTGTGTGAACCAGCACTTATCTTCGTTTAAAGATTTATTTTTTGTTATCTTAGATTTTCAAACTCAGCATATTCGACAAACGTTTCAGCAATTATTTTATGCGATTGGTTTTAGATGCTATGAAGTATCGTGTTGAAAATAATATAGAGCGTTCTGATATGATAAATCTGTTAATGGAAGCTCGAGGCATGATACCAACCGATACATCAAAAACGCATTTTCGAGAATGGTCTGATGTTGAGGTAGTAGCCCAATGTTTCATATTTTTCTTTGCCGGTATGGAACCTTCTTCAACTGTTATGAGTTTTAGTGTTCATGAATTAATGGAACATCCCGAAGTACAGGAAAAACTTTATGACGAAATACAACAATTTAATGAAGAATTAGAAAGCGACACTCTAACATATGAAGTTTTACAAAAAATGCCTTACATGGATAAGGTAGTGTCGGAGGTGCTACGCAAGTGGCCGGTGACTTTAGTAACGGATCGTGTGTGTACAAAAGATTTTGTCTATGAGACGAATGGCAAAAAATTAGACATAAAAAAAGGAGTATTACTACGTATACCAATGTGTGCTATACAAAGAGATCCAAAATATTATCCCGCCCCAAATGTTTTAGATCCAGAACGTTTTAGTGATGAGAATAAAACGAAAATTGAAAGTGGTGCCTATTTACCATTCGGTTTAGGTCCTAGAAATTGCATAGGTAAATTTTTATAAAGGATTTTGAAACACTTTGGTATTTTATGCTACTTTTTTCTTTTAGCTAATCGTTTTGCTATTATGGAGTTGAAAGCTTTTCTTTTCTATATACTAAGAGATTATCGCTTGGAAGCATCTCCAAAATCAATGAGGCCCTTAGAATTAAAAAAATCTGGTTTTCAATTGGCACCAGAAAATGGCTTTTGGATACAACTTGTACCACGAAATTAATTATTGTTTTTTCCAATTGATTTTATTAAATATTTATTTTTGATAAGATATAATATACTCGTTGACTGTTATCAGATAAGTATGTAAATATGTAAAAAGTAATTTATCTGGGCAAAGTGAGTTCAAATTGGCCTTATTTATTGTATATGATAAATCCAATTTTTAATCATTCATTCCACAGTATCAAAATTAAAACAAGCTTATTTGTAGTCTAAAACGATGTAAAAGTTTAACCCCCTATGCAAAAAAAGTTATAGTTCACATATAAAAACCCATTCACGTTTGCTTGGATTAATGTGTAATTAACTAATGTGTACTTTAACTTTTTTTTGCATTAGGGGGTAAATATTTAATTAATTTCTTTCTTTTCTAAAAACTCTCTTTTAAGATAATGGTGAAATTCTCCCTAACCAAATTCAATTAGTTGTACATATAACCCGGTTAATTACCCACGCTTAAATGCCATTCACGGTTATTTACCTTGAGTTTTAAATCCCCGTTTTTTTCTTCCATTTCTCAAACAAAAATCCACGTTTAATTGCCATACGCTTAGTTACCCAATTTGGGTAATTGCCTTAAAAAATAATCTCCAAAAACAAAATTACACCTAAATTTCATTCGTTTAATTGCCTCAGTACTTTTTGACAACAACACAACAAGAAATGCAAACAAGTTTACATGCTAATAAAAAAAAAATTAAAAATTCTTAAAAAAAATATACCCCAAAAAAGAAAATATGGTTTGACATTTGCATTAAAATAAACTTTATTCTGGGCCCATCAGATTATGGATTATAGTTTAGAAAGTTTTAATGAAAATGTCTTTTAAAAGTACTCATTTTCTCTCGAATATTGCCCGTAAGCTGGAGGTCCATACCACGCGTTTTCGCCTCCACGCAGTACATGCTTTTCTTACCTTACTTGCGTTCTACGTTTCAAGTTACATGCACCACAAGTAAAAATAAAATTTAATTTGTCAAAATCAGCAGATTTGTTCGAACGCTGTTTGTGACGCTTACAAAAGTAGAAAGTAAACCTACTTAACTTACTACGTATAACTACACAGGTTCTACTTTTTTGACAGCTGCGTATGCAAGTAACGCGTGGTGCGGACTTCCAGCTTTAAGCTGTGAAATTGTTTCTTGGATTTATAGCATAACGTAAAATCAGCAGGCGTTTTATTGGGCAAACGTAGTATTTAAAAATCAAAACTATGCGATTCTATTCGTATCATACTGCAAATCTAAGTTTATGCATTTGGTTTGGTTGTCAATCATTATTCTTGGATTTTGGGTGCTCCATATTTTGAAATTTTTTTATTCATGTAAACATTGAGATGAGGATACCCATCATCCCTCTTTCCCAACTTTCAAAATTCAATATTATAGAAAATTCAAAAAGTACAACTCGTAGAACACAAAAGCAAATGACAGAAAGTTAAAATAATCCTTTTTGAGAATTTTTTCACCCCATTTATGTATCACAGTAACTTTACAATTTTAAATTATATACATACATATAGATGGAGAAAAATGTTGTAACAAAATTAGGAACGATTTTAACACCTTTAAAGTTGGAATTTCAAAAAAAGGCCCAAATATGTTTTGTATTTTTAGATAAGCTACGAATGTGATATAATTTTTATTTGTCCTTTTACACCCCAAAAAGGCCGTAACTAGTTAACGAATTTTTCTAATGAACGATAATAAGTGTTAATGTTTTTTAACTCTTTTAGTTTTGGGGTATTAGGTATGAGGTTAGCAGGATCAATTTGGAGAGAGGCCAGCCTTCGGTCCAAATGTCAACATTTTAGTTTCATACGTTTATTCTCTGCGATAAAAGATAAATAGATGGAGAACAAACATATGTACAATTTGCATCCCTAAAACGTTCGAATTTCCAAAAAGTACCAAATATGCATTTGTATTTTTTAGATAAGTTACAAATGTTACATACAAAATTTTTATTTCTATGTGTATTGGCTTAAAAGCTAGATGGTGGACAAAAAAGTTCCAAAATACAGGTTTTACCCGTATACTACCTAAAACGGGTGAATTTCGTAAAAGTACCAGACACCTATTTGCTTTTATTTATTTAATGCACAAAAATAAATACTAAATTAAAAAAAGTACCAGTTTATTTAAAAAAAAGTACCAGTAAGAGAGTGAAAAAGTATCATCTTACTGATTCCCCTTCACTTAGGAACATGCATGTTTAATTTTATGTTTCTAGATCCAATAAATACGGAAATTGAAAAGGTACTAGTTAAAGAACAAAATAATACCAAAAACGCTCTAATAGATTCTCATTCACTCAGGACGTTGCATATTTAATTTTACCTTTCTAGGTCCAATACTAACGGAAATTCAAAAAGTACCAGTTAATAAATAAAAAAGTACAAAAAAGTTCCCTCTTTTAGATTCTCATCCACTCAGGAATTTTATATTTCTATGTCCAATAATAACGGAAAATTAAAAAGTACCAGTTAAAGAACAAAAAAGTACCAACAAGTTATCCAATAGATTCTTACCACTCAGGACATTGCAATATTAACGATAGTTAAAAAAATACCAGTTGGAGAACCAAAAAGGTAAAGAAGAAAAATATCAAATTTCCCGTATTTCCTTTTCTTGGTACTATCTTTTCCCCCATTAAAGTATCAAAAATTTCATTATTGTAGTGGGAGCCCATAATTTAGTATATATTTCTTAAGAACAACGGTATGTATTAATTTTTTTTGTATCACTTTTAGTTTTGGAGATATAAGGTTACCGAATTTTCCCGTTTTTACCCTTTTTGCACCCTAAACATTTGAGTTTCCAAAAATCCGGTCTTAGTGGATCGATTTGGGGAGTGACCAATTTCTGGTCCTAGTTTCAAGTTTTTAGCTGCAAGGGTTTAGGCTGTGCGATGATGAATCAGTGAGTCAGTCAGTCAGTGAGTCAGTCAGTAACGTTACAATTTTTTATATATAGATGAGTCTTTTCATAATAATTTTCCTAATAGAGTTTTCTTTTCTAAAAAAAGTGTTGCATAAGTTTTACATGTAACTTGGCAACATTTTTAAATGCTCCCAAAAGAAAACAAATTTTGGCATAAAACAATAAAGTATCCAAAGCCAACAGAAACAACAGATGTTTTTTGTATTGCATTGTTACTGTTTACGGCCCGAAACTTGCCACCACCTTGTATTGAATTCGCCTTGATCTAGTGCTGCACTCATGCCCTTTTAATTAAAATGAGTGTTGAAAATGTATCACTTTTTTAATTTTAAAGGGAACATCATCAGAAAAGCACGCTTTACATTTTTAAAATAGCATATGTTTTTCAGAAAAGAACATAAAAAAATGTAAATGAAGAATAAATGCAGAATTTTACTCAGAAAAGAAAACGCCATAAGTTCTCATGAAAAAAGGCAACAAAAAAATTCGTTCACAATTTAAATTAAGCGTTACCAATATACCACTCTGTATTTTTACACTTTTACACCGTTTTAATTACACTGTGTATAATTTTTTAAGTCATGGAAAAATAACCAAATGCGGACACCACTACGTGATAAAAGGCCAAAAAAAAAATACCCGTGTCTCCCAGTTTTGCCCAAAGTTATGCACTTTTTTATGGGCCCCCAAATATTTGGGGCCTCGGTTTTACTTTTGCAAAAAAGTGATATTTTTTCAGGCTCTCTGAGACAAAGTTGTGGAGTGAAAAGTAAATGAAGATGGCGAAATTAACGCAACAGAAAGTTTATCTGTTAACCAGAATCCTCAGCAATTTTTTTTATTTGCTGAACATGTATAAAAAAATATGCTTTAAAAAGGTGAAATATATGTGCAATAAAAATCAAAGTTGAGCTATCTTGTTAATAAATACGTTTAATTACCTCAATTACAATTACATTAAACGAATTCGCTTAATTACCTCAATGAGATAGTTAAACGTATTCTTATTATAACCTCAACGAGGTAGTTAAGCGTATTCGTTTAAACGTTTACCCCGCATAATTACCCAAAAATATTGGCATTTTTGGCGAGGTAATTATCCGTGGAATACTGCAGAAATCCCCTTTAAAATCATTTGACAATCACCCTTGTCGTCGTAAGCGTTTTTTGTCGAAATTTATTCGATTTTCAAAAATGGTATCGTTGTTAGCAACAACGACAGTTTTAGTTGTCAGAGTTTAGTTGACAGAGTTTACAAATCTATTACAAACAAGTAAGAGTGCTGTATTCGTTTTTGCCGAATCTTTGATACCCTTCACCAACAGTTAGAATATTGTAGGCGTGGGTCCTATATGGGAACTATAAATCATTAATTAATCTTAATAAAAACGGACGTCCGCACTAAATTTGGTTGCGGCTAAGACCTACATACATATCGAACCTCTGCTGATTTGAGTCACAACTCAAAAAAAAAAAATTAATTTTTGAGTTAATGTTTTTTAATTCTTTAATTCCCAGTTGAACATACTGTCGCTGCTAGCTAATAATGTGGAGTTATTCGCAACATCGTTTATTCATATTATATTAAAATTTTGTACAAAGAAGAAAATTCAAAGTTGAGTTATGACCAGTGTTGCCAATTTAGCCATTTAGTGGCTAGATTTAGCCATTAAAAAATGCATTTAGCCATTAGCCATTTTTTTTAGCCATTTTTCAACTGGTTTAGCCATAAAATTTTTCTTGCCGTGTTTCTTTTAAAAGAATAATTTTTATTTTATTATAAAAATTTATAAAAGCAAAATAAAGATTTTAAATAATTAAAACGGCTTCAATTAAAATCACAACTTTTACAAATGTTGAAAATCGCTATAAACGATGATGATGAAACATCTTTCAAAATAAAGAAACAGTATTCCAATATTAAATTTATAAAACGGATCAACACAAACATCGGTGTTTCTTTCTGGTTGCAAGTATTTCAATAAAGAGATGCTGGCGGCAACAAATTTTTTTAGAAATTTCAGAATTTACTATAAAGTTGCTCTCACTTCCATGGTCTAATGCTGAAGTAAACATCGTTAAAAGTAATTTCAGAAATAGGTTACATTTAGCAACCGCTAATTCGATTTTATCAATGAAATATTTATACCAACACCACAATAGTGGAGAGGGTACTATGCGTTTGTGCTGATATTTGTAACACCTTAAAATATTGGTCCTAAGCCCACCTTTTCGTAAACCGATTGACTCAGAACCACTATCTGAGTCGAATTAACGATGTTTGTCCGGCTGGCTGGCCGTCCATGTAAACCTTGTGCGTAAAGTACATATCGCAAATTTGCAGATCATTTAATAAAATTTGGTACACAGGTTCAAATTAGGTGTAGGGTATCATACAGTCGGGGTTGACCGACTATATTTTCTTACTTGTTTTTTATTGTAGATCTGGAATCAAAAGGTTGGGTAAATGTTGACGTGATTTTTATTTACCTTCAAATTATTTAAAACATAATAGGCACGAGTGATTCATATGAGATGAACAATAACGACATAAAATTTATCGATGATTTTATTTTTTAAATATCTTTCAGAATATTAAATAACGTTTATTCTTATTTAAGAAATTGATCTTAACTAACAATTTCATCGTAAACATCTTTAACCTTTGTCCAGCGGAAAAATTTTACAACGTTAAAAGGCGGTATGGGTACAATTGTACCCTTATATACTGAACACGGCTTTCCTATTAATATAATTAAATTATTCTGTTCTTATTTAATAAACAAATGATAGAACAGGCCTGTGGCTAAAAAAAACTTATTTTACGTACCCATGTATACATTTTTTGCAATTATTTTCTTGTTCTTTTCTTACGACTTATATGAAGGTACAATTGTACCCCTTCAGCCTTTTAGGGATATCAAGTCAAAAAAGACTTATTTCGGTATGATATAATCAAAATCCGTAATAAAAGTTTAGAGATGTCAGACAATTTTAGATATCTAGTATTAACAAAAAAAAAGTTATTGCAATTTAAAAACGAAAAAGGTACAATTGTACCTCTTCCGCCGGACAAAGGTTAAATGAATTATTTATGTTGTGTTATGGAATATTAATGTGTTTTTCTTTAAAAAAGCTTTTAGCCATTTTTTAGCCCATTTTTAGCCATTTTTTAGCCATTTTTTCCCGTAAATTTAGCCATTTTTGGTCTCCAAGTTTTGGCAACACTGGTTATGACTCTGACAATCCGAACCAAACAAATTTTTGAGAGGGGAATTTATATTGAAAATAATCTTCACAAAATTCTGTAGAGTGTTTTCTGGTATTAAAAAAACCTATGTTAGAAAAAATTCCAAATAGTAGTGAAACTTGTTATATCGTTTAATAGTTTTCAGAAGGCTGCTTAATATGAGACCTAAGCAAAATTATGGACCGATTATTACAAAATTATATGGTGTAATTAATATATCTGCTACGGTTTTAGGCGTATTTAAATAATTTCCGAGAGAAGGCATTAATGGGGAATATGGACCAATTTTCACGACTTTTTCTAATGTGATTGAAAACCTTATGAAACTACGAAATACTTAATTCTGCTACAAACACATTAAGGGTCCTCATGATATCGTTTATAAGTCTCGTAATCTGTGCAAACTGTGCATTTTTATGCCCTCGTAAATGAACTGTCAAAAATTGTATGAGAATTCATTTACACAAACTTGGTAAATTTGCCCAACAATGTTGTATCGTAAACTTGCGCTGTTCAATTGTGCATTTATACAAACAGATCTTTTAATGATTTTAACGTCGTTTTCAAAGAAAAATCCAAGTGTCTATAAATCACAAACAATAAATTCTAGCAATAATTTCAGTAAATTGGTCTTTTGGCTTTCTTTGAGCATTTTTAAAAGCAAATTTCTTATACATATTAATCACAAATTTAAACACAAATTTTTATATTTTTGAATTTTAATTTTGAATTTATTTTTGTATTGACGTTTCTTACAAACTGACATTAATTGTTTAAAATTACACAAAAGTAAAAAAGGGGCTTCATGAAACAAGACTCGTAAGTTTGCGCATTTGCACAAATGGCAATTTTAAGCGACATCATGAGGACCCTTATTATTCGTTGCGGTTTTAAGGGTACTAAACTGTTTTCGAAGAGATGGCTTTACATGAGGCCTATAGTAAATTATAGACCGATTTTTACGAAATTTAAAAATATGATAGTCATATAATACAACGAATTTGTGCAAAATCTTATATCAATCCGTGCATTATACCACCATTTATGTTAGTCTTTGTTTACAACATTATAAATTTTTTAGGGGGGTGGTCCACATTTGGCTTCATATCATCTTACTTAACCGACTGCTTAGAAAAACTAAGAGCAATTTGACACCAAAATTGTTCTTTTGAGTTTTTTGAAAGTGAGCGTATTTTTAACAGACAGACTGATAGACAGACGGACATGACTAAATCGACTCAGAATTACTCAAGGAACCAGAATATATATACTTTATGGGGTCTGAGATAAAGAACACTGTGCAATAAAACAAGTCTCAATAATTGCAACGCGAAATGAAACTAGACTTTTGGTAGAGCAAATCTGCCAAAGGGATTTGAAAAGTTAGCTCGTGTTTGCGAAACATCGGCCCCTAAAGTTTTTTAGTTTTTTGAAAAGGTGTTTGGTATAAGTTGAATTGTATGGTTAGAATATATTAACCCTCTAAAACTCATATAAAGGGGTAATATTTGTCCTCGGTGCAATGTATGTAAAACGGGTTTCAAAAATTCAAAATTGTCCAGGCTTGTTAGGCCATGTTTTATAAAGTTAAACTTATATTTTAAAGATACCATATAACACATTCCTTAAATATTCGAACTTTATTGTTAATTTTAAAACATATTCCGGTAAATATGCAAAAACATGCTATACAAATGTCTTTAAACTCGAAAAACTTTGATAGAAATTCTTATTCATTTATTTTGATAAACCTACCGCATTTTTCATTTATTAACATTTTTCAATTAATAACTGAAAAATTCATAATCTATTTTGTAAATTTAGAATTTTATATACATATGTATATTAGGGGTATAACCAAAAAAAAATACCTATCACGACGGGGTGGCCACTGATGTATATATCAAGAAAACAGTTTTTTGAGATCAATTTGGATAAAAAACCTCCCCCCCAAACCGTTTTTTCCATTTTGTTCAAAAAAAGAGTTTCCGTGTTATTTTAACATAATTTTAACTGTTTGGATGTAGTAAAATTGGTGGTATAAGGCTTATTTGTGAAATAGTAAAATAGAACTGAATGTTTTTTGTTTTTACAATAGAGATATTGTATTTTTAATTAACAAAAAAAAAATACAAATACTAAACTTCAAAGTGATTTGGGAGAGAACTTTTTTAACGCCCGCGAAAAAGTGACCCTAATTTTTATCATAGATTTTCATGGTCTATATGGCATGGATAGGTATTTTTTGATAATTTAAAAAATTGTCCAAAAGTTATACCCCTAATGTATATGTTATTAAAGTCTTATATACTTGTTAAATATAATAAAATTGAAAGCTTCGCAAGTTGTCATCTGTGATATCTGTGATAAAAGAACACCAATCACATTTCGCTCAAAGTGGACAAACTAACGAGTGCAAAGTGATGAGAAGAAAAGCTGTTTATAATTTTTTTTTAATAAAAAAATTAAATACCAACCTCATACACTTCAGTTTAAAATTTAACGTTCAAGTTATCACGTCGATAGAAAAAATTACAATAAATCAATTAAGCACAGAAAAATAAATCTTTTTTAAAAATGTGGATAGAATTTTTAATATTATTAACCTTTGCCTGCTATTTGTTTTATCGCTGGGCCACCGTAAATAATGAGTTTTTCAAAGAACGCGGTATTCCATATTCCAAGCCAACAATATTGGTTGGAAACTTTTTAAAAATGATTTTAAAACAAAAATCAATGTTTGATTTAGTTGTTGATATTTACAATGAACATGATGGCAAGTAAGTTGTATTTTTTTAATTGTTAAGGCATAACTATTGCGTGTTGGCGGGTTTTTAATAGAAAAAAGTTTAACCTTGAACTTAGTTTGAATGGTATAATAATTAATAAAATAAATAAAAGCTTTTGTTGAATTAAAAGTCCATTTATTTCAGTCGTTGAAAACAATAATTAAGTCATATTTATGGACTTTTACTGATAAAATAAAATGTATGAAAATGTACTTAAAACATTTTTTAAATTATTAACAAACATATTTCGTGATTGCAACATTTTCGGCATACTTTTCTTGAGGGCTACACGATCAAGTTTTGTCTTTCAAGTTTTAATACACTCACAACGGTTTTGTAAGAAATAATGAAATCGTCAGCGCCTCCTTAATCGAATTGAATGAAATTGTTGCCACCTTAGCTAATGTAAGGTTTTCGAATCGGTATTCGGTATTATAAATTATGGTATTGATAACTGGATAATATACATATGTATATCAGCCGTATTCATAACAAAAAGTTAGCCACAGTTTGTACACAACGTACAACGAGCTGCTTACTAGAATGGCGATTAAGCTTAGCAGCTTGTTGGAATTTTTTACACTACGTACAACGAGCTGCTTACTAGAATGGCGATTAAGCTTAGCAGCTTGTTGGCACATAGTTAATTCATAACCAACTTTTCTCCATCTTCCAACTTTTAATAAATCAACTCGGAATTTTTATGATGCCACATTTTTTGCATTAATCATCCCTGAATTTGTAATTTTTTCCCCTTCACATATAAACATTTTTAAAAGTTTTTAAAATTAAAATAAATTAAGTAAAAGAAAGTAAATTAAAAAAAAATCAGTTGTCAAAAAAACCAACAAAATTGTTTGACATTAAACGGCTGTTTTTCACAAGTTGGCAAACGTTTGGCAGCTCGTTAGCAAGAGTTTAGCAAATCGTTAGCTAGAGTTTGGTTAGTGTATAATGAATAAACTTTTTGCTAACTTCATGCCAAATTTTCATTATGAATACGGCTGTATGTATTTAAATTCCAATAATCAACTAAAGTAATATCATCAGGCAGATACAGAAATTTGCTTTAACCTCAAGTTGATTCTATATAAAAATCTTTATTAAAAGTTTTCCTTTCTATCTTTTCGTAACTTGCATTGACTCCAATAATATATTATTTTCCTTAGAAAAGTTTTTAATATCGCTCCAAATTTCATGAAACTTATTACGATTCTCTTTAAATATTCCAAAGGTAGCAGTAGTTGTACCATGAGCTTGTCCAAGTGTCTTATTTTCCGTTAATAAAAAAAAAATTCATGAAAAAATTTATTAAAAAGGTTTATCGTTTGAAGAACAAAATTTAAGATAAAAAATTTGCAATGAAATCAAGTTTCTTAGTTAATGTCAATATTCTAAGACCATAAAGCTGGTTAAATTTATTGGTTTTTTGTTAACTTTATTTTACTCTTCTTTTTATATAAATAGCAATAACTATAGTTTGTTTTATATATGTATTGAGAAAAAATTTCTTTATATGTTAACACTTATGTAAAAGAAATGCCTAATTCTCTTTTTACACGAATTATTTTTACACGAATTTTCATTTAACACGAGTTAAAAAGTTAACATTTTTCTCTTTTTACACGAATTGTTTTGTTTTAACACGATTTTAAATATTCTACAAATTCTTTTTATAAATTTTTATTTTTTATGTTCTATGAATTTCTGATATTATTTTCTTTTTTCCAAATCATTATTTTTTTTTTATAATATATGTATGTATTTATATGTATTTAAGATATTAAAATGTGTAAGCACGTTAAATAAATTCTCAAGTAAACTTTAACAAAAAATTTTTATTGTTGTTTATTGTACTTTTACGTTATTTTTTAGGTCTGGAACCAATCTACTATTTTCACCTTTGGCTAGTATCTTTTTTTACACGAATTTTTTTACACGAATTTATTGGGAACGTATCTATCGTGTAAAAAGAGAATTGGGTGTATAAGGGAATATTTAATCGTATTCGAACTATCAATACACTTACAACAAATGTCGCACGAAAACATTAATTAAAAGAAACAAACTAGGAACAACTCTGGGGTGGGCAGAATTAAGTCTGGGGTGGTTTTGTCCCCCCCCCTAGCTACGCCAATGAATACACTCAAACTTTTAAATATTGAAACGAAATTGCCTTTGAAATTCTTTTTCAAGTTGAGTGTTTCAATTTACGTTCAAGAAAACAGTTGATAACAAATTTAGTAAGAAAATTTTTTGTTTATCTTTATTAATTGTTTTCTTGATGACATCTTAAAAGTAAATTGCTTAAAAATTGCGTACAGCCAACATCACACCTTTTAATTTTTTGAAATTTTGTCAAAAAGTATATCGTTGGTCTCATGTAGAAACTTTACAGGAAAAGGTAAAAACATAATAGAAACTGTATGTATCATAATGTAAAATTGCTTCTTCAATGGCTTGAAAAACTAATATTTTTGATGCTACTTATTGCATTAAACTTTTGTGACGAGGTGTTTTTGTTTCAAATGTATTGAAATCACTAAAAAACTCAATTTCGAAAAAAATCGAGTTAGGGCCTTTCTAAATGAGACGATATGTAAAAGACTATCAAGAAAAACTTGATCGTGTAACAGCAATTATGTTCAGCTACCCTCGTTTGTTTTGTTTTGAAAAAAATGTTAAAATGTTTTGAATGTTATTGACAAATCGAAAAACAAGTTACGCGATTGTTTGTTTAGATTTTTAATGCGTTGTTTAAACTAGCAGCAGTTTATATTGCTTAAGTGGAAATACAAAAGTTAAATAAATGTAAATAATACATATTAAATAAAATTTACAAGAGAACCAATTAAGCACTACTGATACGGAGTAGGTAAAAACGTTATTGATCTAATGCAAAAAAAATAAGGTATGGCGAATTTTTACGCCATATTTCAGTAATAAAAATATGTAATCTTGATGACTATCTTATATAAGAAATATAATAAAAAATCCAAAAGTCTACAAACAGCATTTGTTTGTGTTAACTATTTAATATGAAAATAAATCACTTAAAAAGATATCACTAAAAATGCACTTAATATAACAATATTAATCTATAAATTTATAATTTACTAGCTGTCCGGCGCACTGTGGCTGAAAATAAAATTTCATCGGCCAAAAGTCTAATTTTTTGTTATCGCGGATTTTAAAAAAATTTAATGCCATTCAATAGCAAACATATTAGAACTAAGGTATCCAAGAAATTGTATCAAAATATTGGTAATTGTGGGAGTGGCATGCTACTGGAAACAAATATTTTATGTTGCTTTAGAAAAAAATCAGTTTTTGTAAATTTTATCAGAACTAAATTATGATGTCTCGCAAACTGTTATCAATAACGGGTCGAAATTTGTTTGTTATATTAGTGGAATAGTAGTCTTTAAAAAATAGTTCATTACATCTTTGTATTATTTATACCTTATGTGTTATAAAAAGTTTCCTGAGGCTTGTTAGGGTCAAAAGGGGTTAAAGAGATTTTGGCACTATTAGAAAGCTGAAGGTGTCCTCTTTAACCCCATATGTACTTTTGCAACTGTTTGGAACTGTCTGTTGCACACTTTTTTTTATCGCAGCATTTATTTGCTTTTTTTATTTTACTGAAATATAACATACTGGTTTATGAACGTTTTGTTTTAAAAAATAATTCTGCAACTGATGAAATTCTTAAAACTGTCAAAGCCGGGCAACTTTTGAATTGATTTGAAATAACACAGGTCCATAGAGGTCTTAAATTGGTAGCCTCGGATATTCCAGTTTTTTCAAAATTTGCCAAAAAATATATAAGCATGTATTTATGGATTGCAAAAAAATAAACTTAAGCTTAAATTTCAAGCTATCTACTTTTCTTTTAGAGATATTCGGCTAAAACAGAATTTTTTAACGGGTTTTCTAGTTTTTTAATCGGGTGGATTATGTTTAATATCAAGAGTGGGTTAAACATTTTTTATATTGGTAGTAGAGCAGACTTCAAGCTTGTACTGTTAAATGCTTATGCATTTTTCTATAAGTATAGTGGTATCTTCGAAATAAATAAAGGAAATACATATGAATACTAATTTTTACTATTTCACCAAAAGATGGCTTATTTTCTTTCGCTGATAAAACAATATTTTCTACAGATATAAATAAAAAGGTTTATATTTTTCGAATGAAAACGTTATGAGTTTGCTTGTAGAAGCAATTTTTAGAATTTGTTTCTCCTCCATGCCCTCTCCAAAAAAAATATTTAATTTTTCAAACAAAAAAGTTCAATTAAGTAAAAATTCTATATAGTCATTCAACACACCGATTTTTATAAAATTAAAACAGTAATATTTTCTAATATGTCCATAATTTCCTGGAAAATTCTGATTAATAGATTAATAAATCTCAATCAAAAGCATTTTTTTACTAAATGCTTAGAACATTATAATTTCCACTTTGATCTTAAATTTCTCAGTAACTGCTAAACCGATTTTAATAGGAAAGTTCCAGAAGTCTTCTCTCCAGCAAAAAAAAAAAATTGCAAAATGATCTCTATCGGTTCAAAAGTTACCGATTTTTGACCGATGAAAAACGATTTTTAGCCACTGTGCGGCGATGCCTGGGGTCGAACCATTATTGACTTTAATATATGGTAATAAAATTATCTTCTAACTTTTACCACTTTGTAAAAATGTTATAACATGAAAGCCTAATTATTTGAACACTTTTACAGTAATAGCTCTTTGGATATACATAATTCTATTTTGTGCCATGCCTACTTAGTAAACCCGCCCACTTTTTGACTGACAAAGCGTATTAACGTATACCAGGTTGTACCAAATTTGGAAACTTTAGCTATGCCGATCTGCAGGTATACAGAATTCGATTTTGCACCACGCCTACCTCTCCAATACTGCAAACTTTTTTCCATTACTACGGTGTAGGGTATCATATGGTCGGGCTTTACCGACTATACTTTGTTACTTGTTTTGTTATCTGGTTTTTTTCACGAGCCATAAATATAATTATGTTTATCTAATAAAATGCCGAATTATCAATAATTAATTATGGTGCACAATGTAGGTGCAATACATTCTCATTATTTGCTTAACCGATAAGAAATTATTTAATTTTAAGGGGTAAATTAATTCTTCGTACGAGGTTGGGATTGAAAGTTCTTAAGCTTTAAAATGGTTCATTGCATTCGATCCGGTCAATCCGGCGATTGACCTGTCATATTAGTATTTTCAATTTTAAAAGTAAAATTTTTTTCTTAATAATTTTTTTCTTTGTACAAATTGTTAAATGCAATACTGAAACTTGAAACTTAAAAGCGACTTAAAAAGTTTAAAACCTCTTTTTAGGGGTTTGTTCGTAATTGCTACGCAAATGTTAGAAATTTTAACTTTTGGGTACCTTTTGCAAACACGCTTATTGCAAAATAATTTTGCGCAAATTGAAACCAATGTTCCCAATATAAAATGGAGCTTCCAACGAAGCAGGTTTGTAAGGGAGAAACGTAAACGTTTCGCATACACACAGAAAAAAATACCAATGTAAAATTAACTTGGAAAAATGTTGATTGAGAATCATGTTAAATTTCTGCAAAAGTATGCCTTTTATTTAAATTTATCATTATTTCATATTAATTTTAAATTAAAAATATTAAAATAATCCTAAATCACGCCTATTTAATATTATTCACTGTTAAAATAAATAAAAAAAAATATTAAAATTTAAATAAATATGGATTCGATATTGAATCCATTAAAGCACCTGTTTTATATTAAAATCAAAAGTTTATCTAGTAAAATTAACATGCATACATAGTTAAGTATGTTAATTTTTTAATTTTCATTCTTAAAATATGTTATACAATGAAGACAATTCCCGTATTCTTTGAATTAAAAATATTTAGTTAAATAGTACATCAAGTTTTCAAAGTAAAATGATGACAAAAACCATATCGGGCGATTCTGCTGATGCTTCTGTTGACAAAGGAGAATACAAAATAAGTGAAGCATGTATTACAGGGGTAATGTATTGAATTATTCTTAAATAAATGTATATGTTGTCTGTGAAGCTTCTTCACACTGTTATAACACACTCAAACCAATTTGATTCTACATGAAATTCACGTTGTTTCAACTTGAAATAACTTTCATTCAACGTGATTCGGATTTTGATTTCAATATAAATGACATTTTGCTCTAACTTTACTGCAATGTTAAATTAACATGAATAATAGTTATTTCAAAAGAAAAAAATGTTGTTCGCAAGCAATTATAAAATCAGGTTGAATTAACATGAAACACGTATGAAGCAAAATCACCACCGAAAAATTTTAAATCAACCTTGTTTTCGACGTTTTTAACTTGATTTTTTTCTGTGTGTACCATTGCGCTGACGGAAGACATGAATTTTATATGGCGAGTTCACACTTTGAAGATTTGATTAGTTTTCATGTTCAGTTGCGGTCCAATTTGTTAAAATCAAGAACTTGTTATGTAATTGTAAGTGACAGCAAAATAAATAATAAAAAAATACATATGTATCAAGGCAAATTAACTACAGGTGGTGTCGAAACGGCATCTGATTCTGCCAGTTCGAGCTTATTTGTTTTGATTTGTTAGTGTTTTGCTAAGAATGGTTGACATTTCGAGCTATAAGCACTAACAATGCAATGCAAAAAACCCTATGTGATGTTGTTTTTGGATGGTTGTAGTTCCGCCACCACCTGTAGTTGAATTCGCCTTTATAGGTACTTACATTAAAATTAACTGTTTTTTGATTTTAAGAATTCATAAAATTTAATTTCTTCAAATTTATGTGCATTAAAGTTTTTAAATAAAACAATGGACGGTGCAAAACTAATAACTTTGGCATAAATATCTGATAAGTTACTACAGAAAAAGTAACTACTAAAATTTCGTAACAGAACGGCACGGAACAGCACAAAAACAGAAAGTAAAGACTAATTCAGCCTTAAATGCATAAGCCAAATATGGCACGACAAAGTTAGACGAATTTTTCTGTGAATGAGCTATTAAAAATAAGTAGTTTGAAAGAACAAAAATATAACAAAACACCCTTGGCTCGTTTTTAATTAATTAATTGTCCAGAGAACAATTTAAAGAATAATGCAACACCATCCGAGTTTAAAGCAACATATAATAAAAATTCTTTAATGTAAAAATTCTGATATAAAAGAAAAGGTGCTAAAACAAGTAAAAGGGAATTCTTTTTTTTATACCAAATAAATAAACAAACCGACATGATTACTTCGGAGCAAATGGAATCATTATAGAGAAGAAATTAACATTAACTGAAGTGTTGTTTGGTTCTACGATCCAATTCACATTCATAGCTTTTATACTTGGTAATTTTATTGTTTTTAACAAATAGAATCTGGGAATTTATTTCTCATAAATTTTTCATATTATTCGAATGTGTATTCTAAGTCAAATTACAATCCTCAAAAGCCTTTATACTTTAATAGTCTTATTCCTTAAATATTTCCAGGAATATGAAAATTTATTGTTTTAATTTTGGTAAATTTGAGTGAAAATTTAGTTTTTCAGGGATGCATATGGATTAAAAATGAAGGATAAGTTTGGTTTTGCTCATACATTTTATCTTCCTAGGGGCGACACTTGAGAAGTTACGAGCTTTTTTCTATCAATTTTTCCCAAAATTTTTTCTTACGAACATTAATCTCGTGCGGCACACTAATTTTTAACCGATCAAGCTAAATATTTTTTCCTAACTTCACATAAAATTACCTATAGTTTTTGTAACAGAGGAGCTTTAAAATTTTTCATATATGTTATTAGGGTGCACCTTAACTTACATACATATTTGGACTCTCTTGCTAAAATATTTTTACAAAGTCTTAAAAGTAAGGAAAAGGATTTTATCGACCCGGACAACGCTGGGTTATAACAGCTAGTTTTTAATATTTTTTTCTCGATAATTTTGGCCTTAATTTATTTTAACAGAACAGCAGTCAATTACCAATGAAATCAAAATGATTATATTTTTGGTTTCAAAATGATTTCAGATTTCAAAATGAAATCTTGTCCAAATTGCAATCTTTTGTGATTGCAATCATTTCAAAATCATTCTTTTGTTTGATTGCAATTTATTAATATATGAATTGATTGCGAAGAATGTATTAAATCTTTTTTATCGTGATTTTAAATTGCAATCATACAATTAATTTTCCGATTCTCAATGCAATCAAAAATTTAGCAATCATATAAATTATGTAATTGCAATTAAATCGATTGCAATCTCTTGCAGCTCTGAGCAGTACTGAGGTCAAGTTGGGTAAGATTGTTTTAATGTTGGTGATTTTAAATATCATCGACGAAGTTTCACTAATTTCAATGGGGTACGCCATCAGAAAATATAGGATATCAACACAAACAAAAGCTTTTAGATTACAAGAAACCCAAACCTTGGCACTTAAAAAATAAAATTGAAAATATAAACGTTTTAAAAATTCAGAAGATTTGTTTAATACAACATATTAAATAATATTGGGATAAATATAATTTTACAAATAAATATCTTATGACTTTGCCTGGGCTTATTATTTGAATAATTTATAAGACATTTGCAAATATTCTACAGTGTGTTATTGACCTTTTTTGTTCAAACACAAATTTCATGTTAAATTTTCTTAAGTCATCATGAATTGCAGTGTTTTTTGTCGCGGTATTTAAGACAACACAAAGATTAAACAACACTAGGCAACAAAAAGTATTAAATACAAAGTTAAGAATTTTAAGTTGTAGCTTGAAAACGTGGCCCAAACAATCTTTTATGATTCTATATGTATTAAAAATTAAATAAACTATTAAGTAGAGGAGGATATAGTTAAAAGACGCAATGCTTCTTTAACGCCCTTCACACAGGTACCAAGCAGTGATGCCGTTAGGATACGAAATATACATTTTTCGTATCTTTTGATGGCTTCAGGTACCATGTATAATCCTGCCATTTTTCGTACCTTTTGGATCCGCACACAAAATGTACTAAGACTTATTAAGACTGATCATCGTTACCAATTCAATACTAATACCATAGCAGCTTTAATAATGGCGAAAGGAAACATTTAGGATGTTTTAACATACGATCTAACTTAATCGAGGATTACTAGTAGTGCGAAGTTGTTCGGAGGAAATTTGAACATCTCTTTTATTTTCAGAAAATTTATCTGAACTTTTTGATATAATTATACTATAAACGCCTTGGCCGAATATAATTTTTTTCAAAATGTATCTTTTTGGGAAAAAGTATATCTTTTTGGAAACTAAAATGTATCTTTCTCGCAATTTCACTGGCAACACCAAGTACCAAGTTTTGTGCATGACCTACATGATTTTCGAGGACCCAAAAAGTCCATGCGGCTTCTAGTTGCCGTGGTACCATATTTGACTCTGGATTCTGGCAACACATACATATATACATAAATTTGGATTAACTTAAAAAAGCTATATTTTTGGTAGCGCGCACATTGCGATGATGCGCAGGCCTGACCATATCAGCAACGCACCCAGACCCTTTAAAATTCCCTATAACCTCGCCAATTCCTTGTACAGTAACGTTAAAACATCTCTTTTATTTTAAATGTCATTATTTGTTCTCCGCATACTCTATTGACTCTTAGGGCTAAAAAATCACTGATGGTTTAAACGTTGGTTTAGTTGAACTAAACTTGAATTTATATGTAGTTTAAACTCAACAACTATAAATCAGTGCCCCATGTATTATATGTTGTTAAAAAAATAACATGTGGCAGCACTACGATAAATCTTAGCAAATTCATATGGTCTGCATTGGTAGTTTAAACGCCCAATTTTATGCGTTTAAAAATGGTTTATCTCTTTGGTGATTTATAGATTTGTTGGTTTAAACACATTTTAAACCAAACAGAGAGTTTAACTCGCTCTGATTTTTTAGCCCTTAATATGAATATTGAAAACTATTGGGATTTACGATTAATTGTATTTATATTTGAAAAGCGCAAGTTTAAAAAAACAGAGGATTTAAAGAAACAAATGTTATAATTTTTCATTTCAGAATTTATGGAGTTTTCGATCAACGTCAGCCTCTATTTTTAATACGTGACCCAGAAGTGGTCAAGCAAATTGCGATTAAAGATTTTGATCATTTTGTTAACCATCGTTCAATATTTGGTGATGAAAATGATGTGGAACAACATAACAATTTATTTGCGGCTTCATTATTTATGATGAAGGATGCCAAATGGAAGGATATGCGCAGTACATTAAGTCCAGTTTTTACGGGTAGTAAAATGCGACAAATGTTTCAATTAATGAATGAAGTGGCTCAAGGAACATTAGAGTATTTAAAGAAACAGCCAGGTGCCTCTTCTTGCGAAGGAATGGATCTGGAAGTAAAAGACTTCATTACACGATTTACTAACGATATCATTGCATCGACTGCTTTCGGGTTAAAAGTAAATTCTTATAGCGATAAGAACAATGAATTCTACACAATGGGCAAGAAAGTTACCACATTTACGTTTATACAAAATTTAAAATTCATGTGTTTTGTTAACTTTAAAAAAATTATGAAGGTAAGAAATTTAATATTTTTACCTATCGCAATTGTTCTTACCAACGCAATAATTCCAGTTATTAAATATTCAACTTATCGACAAAAAACAAACCGATTATTTTATGCATCTCGTTTTGGATGCCATGAAATATCGCAAAGAACACAACATTATTAGACCCGATATGATTAACATGCTAATGGAAGCCAAAGGCATGATAAAGTCCGATAATCCTAAAGCAGTTAATCGTGAGTGGAGTGATGTCGATATTGTCGGTCAATGTTTCCTATTCTTCTTTGCTGGTTTCGAAACCTCGGCTTCTCTGACATGTTTGACTGCTCACGAGTTAATGGAGAATCCAGAGTGCCAGGAAAAACTTTTGCAAGAAATTAATGACGTGGAACAAAGTCTCGATGGCAAGCCGTTAACTTACGAGGCTTTACAAAATATGCGCTACATGGATATGGTAGTGCAAGAATGTTTGCGTAAATGGCCTGGCGCTATAGCCCTTGATCGTGTTTGTAATAAAGATATCACATATGATTTTGATAATGGTGAAAAATTGGAATTGAAAAAAGGTGATATTATTTGGATACCAGTAGTAGGTTTTCATCGTGATCCCAAATATTATGAAGACCCAATAAAATTCGATCCCGAAAGATTTAACGAAGAGAATAAAGATAAAATTGAACCATTTACATATCTACCATTTGGAGTAGGACCACGAAATTGTATAGGTAATGAGAGACTGAGAGATTTTGAAAGATATAAATTAAATATATGTATTTAATACTTTTTAGGTTCCCGGTTTGCTCTATTAGAAACCAAAGTATTAATTTATTATTTAGTTCGAGATTTTCATATTCAAGCTGCCGAAAAGAGTTGTGTCCCCATGAAGCTAAGCGCAAGTGGTTTTCAATTGATGCCTAAAAATGGTTTCTGGCTTAAATTTACTGCTAGACGTTAAATTGTATGTAAATGAACCCATTTAGAAAGAAAAAGTTGACTTTCGGAAAAGTTTTTTGTTTGCAAAAAAAAAAACTACATGTTTTGGACTAATTCAAAATTTTCTTTTGGTTTAAAATGTGTTTAAAAAAACAAATCTATAAATCAGCAAACATATTAACCATCTTAACGCATGAAATTGGTACGATCATATAATTTTCACAACATTTATCGTAGTGCTGCCCAGATGTTAATTTTTGAACTAAGTACAAATCTCTCCTTTATTGCAACACAGTCATATCTCCAAAACATTACTTAAGCAAAAGTGTTGCTTCAGAGCTTCTTTACATGTACTAAAAAAATCAGAATTATATCTGAAACTGAACAGAAGTTATAGAAAAATATAATTTATTAAATCTGTTTATAAGGGTACATTTTGAAATCCTTAATCGATTTTTGCCAAGTTCGATTTTTTTTGAGATATGGCTAACTATGATGCAATAAAGGAGCGATGGAATGCATGGGGCACTGATTTACAGCTGTTGATCTTAAACTTTATATAAATTTAAGATAAGTTTAATTAAACCAGCGCTTAAACATTCACCTTAACATTTAAGCTTAACTCGCGTTTATCTGTAATCTGTAAATATATACTTACATACTTACATAATAAATAAACCTTTTCTAAACTCATAAAAATGGACAACATTTATCGCAGTGTTGCATCAATATTATTTTTCAAACTGCATATAATATATGGGACATTGATTAACTGTTGTTGAGTTTAAACTACTTATAAATTTAAAAAAGGTTCAACAAGAACGGGTGTACTTCCCCGTATTCCTTACAATCTTCATTTTGACACACTGAAAACTTTGCAAAATAAACTTTTTCTTTCTTAAGCTATGTCCACATTATCTCTATGCGTCATGTGGATTGTCACTTTTTCTCATGTAAAATTTGTACATATCGTCTAAACCCCATCAAACAACAACATGGCATTTTTGATTTAGAACGAGTTTTATTTACCAAAACTGTTTGTGGAGGCAAACATTTTTTGAAATTTTAATAAATATAAATTATAAAAGTAAATAAATAATACAAAAAATAAAACATACACAAATTTATTATTGAAAATGGTTTTATTTTTCATAGGTTACATACCAACATGTGAACGAGTAAATTATAAACCTTTTGTAAAACTCAAATTTTGACATACATACATACATATGAAATCACATGTGGGTAGAAAATTGACATAATGTGAACATAGCGTTAATGGGGACATATATGAGTATATAAAATTATTGTAAAATTGTCGTAAAATAAATTTTTAAGATTTAAATAAAATTTCAAAACATTTTAATTTTACACTCTCTGAGATCTATTTAATTTTATTGCCATCTTTTAGAAAAAAAAAATCTCAAAAAAAAAAAATTAAAAACTCAACCCCAAAACAACGCAACTTCGAAAATCTAACGACACACAATGAAAATTAGTACTAATTCAGCAGCGACTCAACTTCGAAAAACGCAAAACGAAACAACGCAAAGCGAGGTATTGCTGTATATAAGTATATGGTTAATTATGGGCCGATTTTCACGAAATTTGGTGGTATAAGTTCTAGTCATATCAAACGGGAAGTGTGTTTTCTCTGTTGAGTCTTTCGAAAGAGAGCGTGCTTTCAATAGACGGACATGGTAGAGGGCATAAAATGTGTTTTTTTGTTTAAATATATAAAATTTTATGATTAAGTAAATAAATTCAACTACTTTATTAATTATTTTTTAATTTATTTTCAATCACTGAGGCTATTAAATAAAATATAGTTTTTTCTAAATTAAATTTTTTAATGGAATCAATAAACACATTGTGTGAAATCAAAAATTTTTTGATATTTAAAATTAACATTGAAAATAACTGTTATACTAGGTGGTGCAGAATAAGCTTTATGGTTTAAATGGTTTATATTATAATTTTAATTTTTATAATTTTTTTTTTTAAATACAATATCAAAGATCAAATTTTAATTTTTAAATTTTATCTTTATAAACTGTAGTGTAGGGTATCAAATTGTCTGGCTTGGCCTCCTTGCTTATTTGACTTGGATAACAGGCATGATTTTAAATTTGGCCCCTTTATAAAAATTTCAAGTTATCCTGTTTCTAAAGCAAATAATTTATACTGATAATCCAGTCTGAACAAATTGTTTAGGTTACAAAAACGCAAAGTCATACTCTTAATATCAATGAACTAGAATAATTGTCATTTATCGTTGTTAAACAATAATATTTTCAATCATTTAACCCGTTTACACATGGTCAGTAATATTCTCCAAAAGTTTCATCAGAATATAGTGAAATTATCTATAATAATTAAGACTGATAAGAGAATGTTGTTCATAAATAAAGGGTTAACCATTTAAAAATAAAGACCAATTGAGAATATTTGGTAAAACTTGTAAGTGTTACTAACAAACAGTAGATTAATAGATCATCACCTAAAAAGAGGAATACAAATTTCTGGATATAAAAAAATTATTTCAAAATGAATAATGTATTGCGGGTTCGTTTTTAATGCGCGCAGTTATTTTTAATTGAATTCATAATATGTATTATGTAATAATAAGGATACGCGCTTAAACTATTAATACTAGTAGATTGCTTGAATTTAGCAACAAAGTTAAATGAATGCATTGCGCAAATTTTTAATTTAAATGTTTTCTATGATAACAGTGTTGCCTTAGTAAGCTTTTTTATATGAAATACGTTAAACCCACAACAAATACCATTATGGTTACACTGTTTTTGCTGTCATGTATATAAAGCAGATAAATTAAGGGCAAAAATTATTCCTAAAATTTAAACAGCCTGGTATATCAATTAGAAAAGCTCTCAAATATTTAATTTTAAGAGGTACATATTTAAGAGTTATTAATTTCCTGATTAAAATAAACAAAAGTAAAAATATTTTATTTGTTTTAAATTATATAAAAAAATTATTTTCTAAGTGATTTTAAAAGCGTTCTCAAATCGAAAGCTTTTTCTACAGCAAAGTGAACTGAATGCAGTGTTGCCATTTTGCAGGTAATTACCCGAATTAGGTGTAATTTTTGTTGTCGCTCAGGTGCAATATAAAATTCTATCGTTGTAAATGCAGATGAATTTTTTTTTAACGGATATTAAAAATATATTGTCCCTTTGTCATACAAGTATTTGGCATTCTGCTTCGATATCTTAAGGAAAATCATTATAAACAAGTAAGAGTGCTATATTCTGCTGTGCCGAATCTTTGATACCCTCCGCCGACAGTTCGGAGAGTGGGTTCTATATGATGTCTTTATATTATTAACCCTCCGACGCGCTATAAGGTCCCGGTGGACTTTTTACATTTTTAAACAAGTGTCATTTAAAAACGGATGGAGAGAATGGCTAAATATTTCATGACTTCTATTATTCGAGTGTTATTAGTGTTTTAATACTAATTCCAGGAAATTTCTTATGTGCAGAGTATTTAATTTTTTATTTCAAAGACTTTTAGTACGCCGTTGAGCAGTAAGGTCCGTAGGGACCTTGTTTGAATTTTCATATGAATGACTAAGAAATGTATTCAAATTTTTAAAACAAAAGTTTAAAATGCATATTCAATAATAACAAAATAATAACATCAAAATTAATTAAAATATATGTATATACACTTTAGCAAAATTCAATGCATTTTCATATAAGGTCCCTACGGACCTTACCGCTCAACGACCGAATAAAAAGTTACGGCTCGTCGGATGGTTAATAAACCTTTATAAAAACGGAGTTCATCTATTTCGAACTTAACGTTCGCATAGAAAATAAGATTTAAAACAAAACCAAATTTTAGAATTTAGTTTTCGTTTTAAATATAATTTTCTATGTGTGATTATTTATTTGATTCGGCTAAAGGTCTTGGATCATAAAATAAAATATGCTAACGTTGACGTTCGAAATTGTTGAACAGGCAGTAAAATTGGTTACGACAATCAGAAAGTCTTATGCTTTTCTTTTTGGAAATTTTAACTAGCTTGAGAAAAATATAGTGATTTGTAAAATTCTGTAGAGTGACTTCTGGTATAAAAACATAAAATAGAATAAATTTCAATACATCATGAAATTTTGTCGGTCCATGTGAAGCCAGGTTGAACTTATTTTATCTGAGTATGTATTTATATTTGCAACGCTTTTAGGTGTATTAAATAAATTTTCTAGAATGGGCTTTATATGGGGCCTATGGTTAATTATAGACCGTGTGTGATTTCTTGTTCTAAAAATCTGTGATTATTAATAACGGTTTAAGGCGTACTAAACTATTTTCCGAGGGTAGGGTTTATATGAGGCCTAGGGTAAATTGGGGACCGATCTTCAAGAAATTTGACAGTGTGATTTCTAGTCGTATAAAACTGTGACGTACCAAATTTTATTAAGATAGCATAATTATTTACGGTTTAAGTCGTACTAAACTGTTTACCGATAGTAGGGATTAAATGGGGCCTGGGGTAAATTATGGGCCGGTCTTCACAAAATTTCGCAGTGTGATTTCCAGTCCTATAAACCTGTGACGTACCAAATGTTGTTAGTGCGAAATTTTATATTATTTCATTATCAATCCCAAACGGCTTACAAGCAATTTGACACCAAGTTTGTTCTTTTCTTTTTAGTTTTTCGAAAGAATGCGTGTTTTTGGGATCTTAGATGTATAATAAAAAAGATTCACATGGAATTATAAATTTAGTATGCCTTCATTCTCCAATACGGTGGAGAGTATAAAAAATGAAGATCAATTTACATAAAAGTAGATACTAGGGTATTCATTCGGTTAAACGATTAATTACTACACAATTAATTGACAGGTTAGTTAAAATTGCCTATTTTCGATTTATGATTAAACCGGTTAATTTCAATCAATAAACTGATTTAACAAAATTTTTAGTTTTTTTGTAGTATTGTAACATATTTTTTGTGTTTTTAATTATTTGTTTCGTCTAATATACAAATGGTATGTGTTTAGAAAATATTTTTTCATACAATTGGGGGGATTCACAAGGTGTCATAAAGTAATATGTCATAAAACAAAAACATGAAAAAATACGACTGTTGTGAACAACCCCTCATAAATTAGTGTGCTATTTTGAATTTAAATCAGCTGATTTAAAACAAATATAAAAAATAATTTTTTTTCCTAAAATCAAAATATTTTTTAGTTCTTATCCATGAATTAATAAATAATATTAGACCTTTCCTGACTATTTTCCATTTTTCAGACGCAAACCACAAACAAATTTTATTTTGTTTGTTTACCAAACATCAGAGTCCTATGCCGATCTAATTTGAGTGTTTTGTTGCCAAAATTGCTAGCCGCAGGTTAATTTCGGATGTAAGCCGGATAAAACTATACCATCAACGGCGACGGCTATAACAACATAGTCACTCTGTGCAGGTCTCTTCTGATTAATTACGACAGCACAATAAACATAGCAAGAAAGTTTTATTAATTTAAGACACTTTTTGTTTACAAAGCAACAACAATATTTTTAACCCATTGTAAAATGTTAGAACATAATGGCAATACAACATGATAGTCCACCTTGTGAATACCCCAAATATATTTGCCTTTAGCAATACATTCTGAATACTGTATGTACAATAACAAGAGTTTAATAATAAATGCCGCTTGCATTAACTCTTAGATTCCGAAAAAGATAAACAATTGACCTGTTTCCCATATAAAAAAATATAATTAATTTTAATTTGGTATTTTTAAATGTTTCAGTTCAGAGAACATTAAGCAGTCTTAACATTTGTTAAACTGATTTAAGAAACATGATGTCGTTTGAAACCATTATAGAAACGCTTTTTACTTAAGGAGGTATACAAAGCAGAGGCAATAAACATTTGGAACCTTTTTTAAATATCATCTTCCACTTCTTAAAGCGTTCCAGCTAGGTTAGGTTTATCCTAGTTGTTTTGCTGGTCTCCTCCTTTGTTGGCAGTTACGGCTCCCATAAGTTTATCTGGTTGTTGGCCATCCCCTTCGTCTAGAGCATCTAATGTCATATTTGAGTAGAACCTTCTGCTTTCATACATTGTCGTGACATGCCCAGCCCAACTTATGCCCGTAATTTCAAATAAATAGGTATATACATACATAGATGTGAATAGATAGATATGGTGCACAAATTTTTCATAATATTTACACGTATGTATTTCTCACCTGCTGGTTAAAGTGTAGTGTATTTTACATAATCGATTTTTTTGCCATATTATTAAAGAAAACTTACGCTTAGTTTTTGAGATCTCAGTTAAACAAGGTTAAGTTGATCTGAAAACAGATTTGTGCCTCCATTACCAAGTTTGTATACAACATTTTGATGGGACAGTTAAGCTTCGCTTAAAATTTTGGTTTTTAAAGAAATAAAAAAATCATATTTCGCCGGAAAAATCCGAGTTTCAGACTACGTTAAACTTAGGTTAAACTTAATACACATCTACAAAACCCTGCCATAAATGTACAAAACACCTTTACAAAAATAACGTTGAATTGTTTACCCGGATAGGTAAAGAAATTACGGACATTAATTGTGAAGCCTTTGTGTGTTTGACCTGTCCTCTCCTTCTTATAGTTCGAGCAGTCCGTTGGTGCCCACCTTGCCTAGATATTTGCAACCAAATGTGGTTAGTTCTTAAGGTTATTTTGTAAACTTTTTTAAGTTATTAAATTAAGCTGATTGATTAATATTGAGCCCCTTTATATGACTTTTTTTGTGAAAGTTTTTTATAAAATAAAATTTAAGATTTAATTTTCAGGTGGTACATCATTTAAATCGGGTAATTTTGCTTCATCTTAAGTGTAATTTTGAATTTTGCTGATGGCAACACTGACTGAATGTGAGATAACGGTTATGGAATAACAATCATGGTTTGTGTTCTCAGAGAAAATAACAAAAGCTCTTTTTATTAAGAATATAAATAACGACCCCTCAAAGCCAATCAGTTTAAATTAAAACGTTCAAGTGATCATTTCTATTCAGATTAATATATGTAAATAAAAAAATTATTTAAAACAAGTGAAATAAAATATAAATTAAAAATGTGGATAGAATTCTTAATCCTTTTAACCGTGGCCGGTTATTTGTTTTACCGTTGGGCCACCGCCAATAATGATTTCTTTAAAGAACGCGGTATACCGTATTCAAAGCCAATATTTTTATTCGGAAATTTCTTAAAAATGGTTTTAAGAAAAAAATCAATGTTTGATTTGATAATTGATATTTACAATGAACATGATGGCAAGTAAGTTGTGTTATTAATCTACTCGAAAGTCGTCAAGTGTAAAAAAAATTGTTTCTAATGAAATAAAAACAAAAATAACCTTGAACTTGATTTTAAAATACATAGAATGAATATTAAAATTAATTCCAATCTGTTATTTAATTTAAGATTAATTTTGTTTATGCGTATTACCTATAATCGCTGTTGAATTGATGTAATTTTGTTGTGGTTTGTTTGCATTTAAGATTGTGTGAACAATTTGTGTTTACTTTGTTTTAGAGGACGCTTTTCTTGTTATTTAAATTTGCATATAGATACCGCAGGACTTTTCCAAATAGATGAACGCTAAGCACCTACATATGTAGTTGAAAAACTGTGATAAGACAAGGCACGATATAAACTGAAAAAGTACTTCATTAAAATAAATTTTGATCTATTCTTTTTAGTTTATACAGGGTTGGCCAAAATTCACATAGGTATATAAAAGAGAAGTTATTAAATTTTTAAGCCATATTTTGAGGTGAAGTGTTTTACAAAATAAGGGGGTTAATAAATATGTTTGAAAAAAAATTAGTTTAATGAAAAAAATAATAATTTAAAACTAAGAAGTTGCTAGTTGACACATACTTTTGTGCGTTACTCATTTTAATGATTTTTTTGGCGAAATAATTTTAAATTATTCACGAATTTGAATTTAAAACTAGTTCCTTGTTTGTTTTGATTATGACAGAATTGTTTACACTACCAGTGTTTTCTTTTTTTGTTAAAAAAAAAACAAAACCAACAAAAAAATTAAATAAAAAAAAGTGTTATTTTTTTGTCTGTTTAACTAAGTTAATAAAATAAAAAACAAAGGGAGAATGCTGTATTAGGCTGCGCCCACTAATTGTACAAAATTGTATAATAAATTATTATTCGTTATTATCAGGGCAAGTTTGAATATGCCCAACAAATTGTTTAATTTTAAATATACATGCAAATACAGGCAAAGCTCGATATAAGAAATACTCACTTTAACAAAAATCCGATATAACGAATGAGCCAGGTTTTTTGATTGGCTACCTTATATAACGAACGATCAACTCTTTTTGCTCTTTTTGTCGTTACAATACCTTTTGTTTGGATATGTTTTTTTTGTTTGTTACAAAGTAAGAGAACATGTAGATTAGTATTAAGCATAATAAATGAGATTTGTTTGAAGTGTTATTGAAGGAAGATGGTGAATAAAAAGAATATCATTCAGTGAAAAATAAAAATTTTCGAAGAATGTAAAAAAGGTGTGTCTTTTTCTTATATCGCGTATTGAATATGAATACGCTGATAGAGGCATTTGTTATTGTTTTTAAGCATATGAGTGTAACATATTCACCCCTATCGTGAATAACAAGTGGAATTTTTGTTCCCATGAAATTTTCATTCCCCTCGAAGGGAAAAAAGCAATCATGAATCTCATGTGAAAAATTTTTCACGCTATCAGTTCCAGTGAATGTAACAAAAAAGAAGAAAGATTAGGAAATATTAAAAATCAATGAAATTTATGTTCAAAAATATTTACGTATATATTTTAAAGAAAAGTGAAAATAATAAAGTTAAATGATTAGTATTGGAGGGATAGGTTGATTTATGTAGTAAAATATTTCCCAAAATTCTGCCACCACGTCTTTCGAAAGCTTTACAAATCCGCCGGCAATCAACCTCTTGTTTCGCATTTTGTTGACCAATATATCGGTTGGTGCCTTATTAACGGAAATAAACCTTAAAATTCGATTTATAGGAGAAACTACTTACATACATGTTCTGTTCCCTAGCAAAAATAAAGTGAGAAAATCTAAGGGAAATGTGAACAAATTACGAGGGAAAAAACTTTTCACGATAAGGGAAATTTTTTCACGTTATTATTCTCTTTTGAATGACCTTTTTTTCATGGGAGTTTTTCATGATCGCAAATATGTGAAAACTCACATTATACGATTTTTGTCGTTGCGATTACTGTCGTTTCCTCTTTGAAGTCGGTCTGATGTTTACATTGTACGATTTTTGTCGTTACGACTTATTCTTTTGCAACCGAACTTCAATACATTTTTCGTCAAATGGGAGAACAATGAGAGAACGAATGAGCGAACAAAATGAATGGAAGAGTACACTCGCTTGTGTACCCCTTTTAATTCCTCTCTCCCCTCTCGCCCATAAGGTTAGAATCGCAACGACAAAAATCGTATAATGTGAATGGGCACTAAGCTATATATTACAGGTTTTTTAGACAAATAGTTTGTCCCAATATGTAAACACGTATGTACTTACGTATGTAAGTTTAATAATCATGAATATAATAATATAAAAAGCTCGATTTAATGGTTAATGTAGCTAATTTTTGTTTTTAAATAAGTTCGGTATTAAGAATCTCTCAGTTTAAAGAAAGGAGCTGAAATTATATCATTCGTTTTAAAATATGGTAAAACAAAACTAATAAATAATAATTTGTTTAATTTAAGCAAATGTTTGTTACAAAATACATATAATCATAACTTTTTCAATCTTTAAAATTAAAATGACCTTTGATTAGCACACACAACCGCAGAAAACATTGAAAATATACATTCAGTATTAAGTCGATGTTACTTACGCATACTTATATAATATAAGTTCACATGAAGATAGTGTGTCAATCACCCGTATCGTGAAAACAACTTCACTCAAAATTTGTTCCCTTCTCCCTAAAAAATGTATTGGGAAAAGCAAAATGTTGAGGGAGAAAACAGTTTTTTTTTAATTAACGATAGGCGTGAATATTCAATTGTTTTCGATTTTATTAAAATTTACGTTGTTTTTTTTTAATTTGGACAATTTTGTTTAGTTTTTTAATAAATATTTTATTCTTAATATTTTGAAATATTTCTGTTACGTCTCTATGCCGGATAAAAATATTCATGTAAAGTACACAAACAGAACGGAACAATAATTCCTTGTTATTTCTAACCATACGAGCATTTAAGTCTTTTTTTAGTTTCTTTTAGCATTTTTTAATAAAAAAACTATCAAAAGCCAGTAACCTTTTTTTTAGAAAAACTTAACCTTATGTAATTTCTTTTAGTGTTTGTTAAATTTTTCTATAAAAGAAAATGCATATGAAAGAAAAAATACCGATATATTTTTATTTTGTGATTGCAACAGATTGACTCGAAGCAAATCTTTAGTTAAAAAAAATTGCCAACCTACGTAATATGCAAAATATGTAGATACGTATGTATATCAAAAATTATTTTTTTTTTTGGAAAAAACTTAAGAAACATGCTCAAGCTTATCGTCGGCCTAATATTTTCCTCTCAAGCTGCAAATATAAAATATAAAAAGTTTTTTTGTCTCTCCTGCAAAATGTGCCGAAAGGGAGTTAGCAAGTTTGCATATTAAGCCGACAATATTTTCTATGCAAAAGGCATAATAAACTTACCCTGGTTATGATTATATAAAATTTAAAATTTAACGAACGTATAAGTAATTTTTAGGCGTTGGTCTTCTATGTTTGTGAGTTTTATATGTGAGCTATGACGGATCCCTCAATTGTGGGCTTTATATTAAATGATAATCATAACCATAATTTTCTTCATTATTGAAGAAATCTTTTCAAAATTTCAAAAAATTAATTTTGTATTAAAATTTCTGTTGAAATTATACTATTTTGTGTAACATTTTAGGACATTATCGTATGATTTATATTTATTTATTGATTTATTTTACAAAACAAAATCTACAAATTACTTTTAATACATCAAAATAGCAATTCAATATGCATTCATACTGTTTTTTCATGAAAAAAGTGTTTTCATGTAAGACCTTAGTTTGGTACGAAGGCTTATGGGTTGTACAGTAAGGTGATTTTCGGCTCACCCCCTTAAATGAGCCAATAGGCAAGAAAATGTGATTGGCAAAGTTTCAGCATAATCTGATAGTATTAACATTGCCAGTTTTCTTTTCAGGACATAATTGGCACGGTGGCCAATTGTGTGTGGAAATTCAAAAAGCACCCTTTATAAGGTAAAGAATCTCTAAGGGCAGATGAGTGCCCCGGTAGGCTAGCTAGTAGCGAGCTAGTCTATCAGCCACGGGGTTGCGGGGTCGATTCCCGCCAGAGACTCTGATTTCTTTCCTGCAAACAAGCGTACAGCTTCGCGGGGATTAGCTTAGGGAATTAATAAAAAAAAAAAAAAAAAAAAAAAAATTGGAAAAAATTGGAAAGATGACATAACGTATACGCCTTAAAAGGTTTTCGGGAACGTGATCGGTGAAGTTTAGCCGAAAATTTTTAATATTTGACGACAATGCAGTTTTCTTTACTACACAGATGCAAGAATAAGATGAAATGAGTTTTTCTCAAAACTTCATTTTCACACACTAGGTCCCTTTTCTCGGATGTCACATATTAGAATTACTTAACCAATTAACAATAACAAAAAAAACTTATTAAATCGTATCTCAAGTGCTATAAAATAAATTTAGTCGATTAAAAATGCTTGTATATGTTTTATATATGCCCTCAGTACAGTAAATAAGTGTTCCCAAATTGGCACAGCGACCGTATATTTATTACTAATGTACACTTTTTTCCGTATTATGTACGAAACTTTTGTAAATAGTACAAAAAGAGTGTGCACATAAGTTTCGTAAAATATTGCATGGATTGTTTTAAGTGTGGTATATTTTTTATTGTTATTATAGCCACATCACAATAGTTGAGAGGGTATTATGTATTTGTGGTGATGCTTGTAACACATTAAAATATAAGTCCTAGACCCATACCGATCGACTCAGAATCACTTTCTGAGTCGATTTACGATATCCATCCGGCTGGCTGTCCATGTTAACCTTGTGCGCAAAGTACAGATCGCAATTTTGGCGATAATGAAAATTGGAGATTGATGAAATGGCACAAGGACCAAGCCTATTGAAAATGGGGCGAATCGGTCTATAACTCCACATAGCCCCCATACAAACTTGTTTCCGGACTAGGACCATTGTGTTTTATTATGTTGGTATTAAGATTAAATTTGGTCCAAACTAATTTTATTGCAATCAAAATTATCCTATCAAATTTTATTGGAATCGGTGCATGTTTGACCATAGCTCCCACACCAATATTGCTCACGAAAATATCTCTTAATGCCATTACTTTATTTTAAATGTTGGTATTGGCATAAAAATTGGCAGCAATGACTTTTACGATAGCTACTATGACATGACCAAATGTTGTGCTGGTGGATCCAAAATTAAACAAAAGCCCCATATAAACCCCCTTCCTAGAATAACTGAAATGCAAACAAATTTCATAAGGATGAAGATATCTAAATAATCTTCTGCACAAAGAACTTTCAAATGAATCTTAAACTTCTAACATAATTTTGTTCTGGCGGGTCCATGATTTCCTGGGTCCCAATTAGGGTACATTTGCAGAAATATGTTCGAATAACTATACTGTGGTATACGGTATCATATGGTGACCGACTATACTTTCTCACTTGTTACAATTAGAACATGGAAATTTTATTAAATTAATTACAATTAAATACGATTACGTCATTATAATTTATTAACTTTGAAAAAAATTAAATGCGATTCTTGTAACAAAAAAATGCACTATTTCTTAATAAAAATTAATTGCCATAATCAAGACAGGGTTATCAAGCATTTTGCTTTGAAATTAGTATATCTATGCTATTGGTGTAGAGTTAAAATATATTGTACCATTTTGCAAACGCTAGACCATTTGAACAAGATTGCAAACAGGGCTAAGATGTGTTTGGTATGTATATGTACTTAATTTTTTCTTGTTGCATTTATCTTCGTATTTTTTTAGGAGTTTATTAAGGTTTGCATATTAAAAATTTGCCCTTAAAAGTTACATTACCATTAAGAATATTTACTATCTTATGCAAAACAAAGTTAAAGTTCACATTAATTAAACAACACACTAAGCCCAGCAATATTGTATGTTTAAGGCCCTATTTTCCTCATAGGAACACATATCGATTCCTAATAGCGAAAATGATGTAACAAACAACATTATAGATTTTTGTTTTTTTATGAAAATCGATAATTTTTGATCATTGGCATCATCTCTAAAAATTTCATGTCTTTGGGAAGTACGAAATAAGAGCAAAAGCAGTTTTAAACAAAATCCTAGACTTGAAGCAACTCTAACGACTCAACGCAGTAAAACTGCTCATACTTTCTAAAAATGCATAGCTTCTTTCACTCATTTTTAACTACACAGAGAAAACAGATTCGTGATCACAACCGAATTTGGCGCCAATCGAATATCGTCGGTTGCATGTACTATCACACAATTCGGTTACAATTACTGAAAATTTCTTTGCTTAGCATAATATTTTTAATAGCAACATTTGAATTTTAGTACACTTTCAGTCATTAGTTGCTAGTATGATTATAAGAAACAAAATTGTGCTTATACCCGAATATATGATAGTTGCAACTAGGGTGATCGATCGAATAGTATTCGACCGGTTTTAACCGGTTAATTTGGTTGTGCTCAAGTCGAATAGTTTAAAATGTCTGTTTTTCGAATATCAAATAAACCGGTTATTTTGGTATAATTAAACGGTTATTTTTAAAAGTTATAATTCATATATGTTTTTCTTTAATTTTTGTTTAATTATACCCGTAATTTAAGTATTCATCTAATAGTAATATTCGGCCTAATTTTTTGATACATCTGGCAACTTTACACTTTTCATAGAGAATGTCAAAACAAAAGTAAAGAACATAATAAACGGTGAAAATACAAATGCCTTGTAAAAACGTGAGTGCCCAGCCAGCAAAATACTACGACATTGTCTGAACCAGACATTTCGTACAAAATTTCTAACTTCATTCTTAGAGACTTCGTTCAGATTTCTGTCAGACATTGAATATACTTACAGTCTGGCCGATTTCTGATCGATTTCGCATGGATATATCGGGGGGAATTTATGTGCAGATATGTCCTACAGAATTCCGACGGAATTCATTCAGATTTGTCTAACGAGACTTATTATTTTTTTAAAATAATGACAATTGTCATTCTGTTGGAAATAATTTAAATTTTATTTTATTTGTTCAAGATAAAAAGCATAAAAAAAGGTACGTACGTTTAAAATTTATAATTATGTACATATTTTGCAATAAAATTATTTCTTTCAGCTATCAGTTGGAAAGCAAAACAAATCTTGGCTAGCACATCAGAACTTCCCATGCCTTTTTCATTAGATTTCTGTTAGATATCTATCAGAAATTCCGACAAAAAAACCAAAATTTCCCACGACATGTCTGTCAGAATTCGTGTCAACCACTTCATACGTTTTTGGGTCAGAAATCTGACAGAATTCGTATACGATTCCGACTTTTTTGCCGACGTTTCTCTCAGATATCTGAACGACGTCGGATTATTTTGCTGGCTGGGTGGCTATAAAAAAACAAATACTTTAATATCACAAATAAAATATTCAAATTTAAATGGTAAATGAAATTTTTTTTAAGAATATTCTAAATATTAAATACATATATTTTTATATACTAAGATGTCCTCTGAAGTGTGGAGATATTTCAAGCGGGAAGAAGACAAAGCAAAGTGCCTAAAGTGCCCTAAAATGTTGAGTTGCAAAGGCTCATCAACGTCAGGACTTATAAATCATTTAAAATTAGTCCATAAAATTGAAATAAATGTGAACCAAGAAAAACAAGACTCAGATCCCAGCAGTTCAAAGCCGTCGGCAAATAATACCTTACTGAAATACGCAGGTAAAAATAATCATTAGGTGAAATATTAGCTCGTTGTATTGCCGAGGACGGAATGTCCGTTAGGGCACTGAAAAAATCTAAAGTTGTTTTAGCATATCTCCATTCTAAAAACTACAACATGCCGGCGGAATCAACTATATGGGAAAAAATTCATCAGTTTTATTTAACAACACACCAAGACCTAAAAAATAAAATTAAAGAAATAAAAAAAAGTGAAGGAAGGTTTTCAATTGTGGTCGACGAATGGACAGACATTTCATATAAAAAATATGTAAATGTTACTATTCGTTTCTTTAATGCTAAAACAAAAAAAATTGAAATTTATAATCTTGGACTTGAAGAAATCAAAGTAAAATCCACCGCAAATAATGTAGAACAGCTTATTAAAAATAAGTTAGACGAATTTTCTTTAAATATTAAAAGTGACATTGTGGCATCTACCCATGATGGTGCTGCGGTGATGCAAAAATACGGTCGCAACATAGATGCAGAATCTCAACTGTGTATAAACCACGCAATTAATCTTTGTGTTGTGGACACAATTTACAAAAAACCAAATTGTAGTGTAATCGAGAATTCAAGTTCTGATGAATCGGAAGATGACGTTTGTTATTTAATTGATGAGAGTACTTGTTTAAATGAAAATATAGCGGATACAATAATACAATATGCCGCGTAAAAAAATGTGTAAAAATGTTCAACAAATCAAGTGACAAACAAAATAAACTTCAGATTTATGTTAAAGAACAAGAGAAAAAGGAACTTAAACTAGTGCACGATGTAAGACACAGATGGAACTCATGCTCTTTTAAAACTAGGATTGATATAAAAACGTTAACTGTTGTGCACAATACTTTAAAGCCGTTAGAAGTTTCCATAAATGAATTGTCAAAAAACTCTGCTAATTTAGTTGAAGCTGAAGGAAGTTTTAAATTTTTGTATATATATATATATATATATATATATATATAAATACATATGTATTTACTTTAATTTGTTAAATAATATTTACTTATGTAATAAAAAACTTAACATAGTTATATATATATAAATATATTTTATATGTGTGTATAATGTATAAATACGTTCCTATAATTTAAAAAAAGGTATATGGGCATTTCCATCATGTCGAACGTGACCATCGTACACATTTAAAGTTAAAAAAAAAGTCAAAATAAAACTTTTTTTTATTTTGGCAATAGATTCAAGCTATAGCTATTAATTAGCCCTATAATTGGTGCTATTGTTCATTTTGATAAATTGTTTCGTTTTCAAGAAAATTGCAAAAAAACAAGGCATTTGCACGTGACGAAAACAGAAGTGTTTTTTGTGGCCATTAATTCGAATGCCGATTTCAGCGAAACCTGAGGCAATATTTGAATGAAAAAAATTGAAAAATGTTATGCACGCATGCCTCTTAGATATGGCTGTCATTTTAAATAAAAATAATGTATACTTTTTTTTTATTTAGCTTTAATCGCAGTCGCACGTGATCTGTCGCACATGACATTTTTTTCCATCATGATATTTATGTTGATTCTGTTACTCTTTTTACGAAATTATATATAAATGAGCTTAGTTAAAATGTTTTTAAATGAACAGAAGTTTTCAAACGGGTGTGTTCTAGAATCCGAATCCACTCGAAAGTGGATTACTTTAGCATTATTGGTGTTCTGCATTACACATCCACATGTTTTTATTCGTTTTCAATTAGAGTAGATATGGGTTGGTGAAAGTAAACCGAATCGACTTTTATAGTAATATGTGATAAAATTTTTAACAAAAAAATTAATATTGCTTTTAGCTTAAAATCTTCTTAATCCAACTTAATCAAAAATATATCGTTATCTAAAACGCAAAAGGCCCTTACTAACCCTAAATTTAAAGTCGACGTTTTCATTGATATTGATGTAATTATACCAAATTTTTTTTAACGATTTTTATGTTATTTTCAGACAATTTGTTTCTTTAATCGATTTAGCGATCTCTTAGTTTTTGGGTTTGTTTAAAATTTTGCAATTTTTCGCGAATTTTAGCCATGTTCGCGATATAAGCGATTTGGTCGTGTAAGTTTTCTGATTCTTTACAGCTTTAACGATTTATAATAAATAGTTGACTTTGCTTTCATGCCGCTGTTTGCAAATTTTTGCGAATTTCCTTGAATTTAGCAATTTTTACCGATTTTTTGCCATTCCTTATAGTTTTAGGGACTTTAAATCAATTTTATGGCTGGTTTGAAATATTAAAATTTTTCGCGAATTTTCGCTATTTTTGCAATTTTTTTTTTTGTTATTTTCCGACATTTTGTTTTTTTAACCCATTTAGAGATTTCAAATAAATTTTAGTGTTTGTTTAAAAGTTTGCAATTTTTCGAGAATTTTAGCCATGTTAGCGATTTTTTTTGTGATTCTTTACAGCTTTCACGATTTTTAAAAAATATTAGACATTGCTATCATGCTTCGGTTAGCAAATTAGCGATCATTAGTTCAACAAAAGTGTTTTCGAACAAAAACTTCGAATACACAAAAACATGCGGATTTGAGAACACCAATTTATGAATTATGCTGATTCAAAAAATTTTTCGTTTTCAATTCGAGTCTAAACCTAGAACATACCTGAAAGTGTTTATTTTCATATGAAAACAACAAACTTAACAAAAATATGTACATAGTATGAATAATAGTAAAAGTTATAGTAATAGTAATAGTAAAAGAATTAAATATTATGAGGAATATAAAATACAGTTTTTTTAGAATAGGCAGTCCTAGCAGATTTTATTTCTTGACCATCGCAACAAAAGAAGTGCAACTGGGCTATTCCTGGAATGCTTTTTACTTTCTTCCATTTTTCGTCTAACTTATATAATATGCTTTGCTTTTCAATTTGCTGAGAGGGCATAAAGTACATTTGAACCCCATTAATATTATTTTGTGCACATTGATAAAATGAAAATGCATCGGGTATAGCAATGTTTTGGGATTTCGTTATCTGCCATATTTTTCTTTTTATAACAGCTCCGACTCCATCAACGGCTCCCTTACCGTGTGAGCTTGCAAAAAAATTCCATTCCACTAAGCAACATCTAAATGTGATACAAATTACATATGACATACGACAATTAAATAATCAACCGACGATATGTATATACAAAAATAATTTTCAAATTTTTAATTTTCACACTTACCATGTCGCACGTGAACAACTTTATATAAGTACCAAGGTCACAAATCTTGCTATTTTACCGTAATGTTTTTTTTATTTTAATTGTATAAAAAATCTCTGTTTGGTCTGGTAATTTGATGAGGTTTTTCCTGTTACTTTCGACGCACTGATAGAAAATGATGTTTTTCAATGTCGCACATGACATCGAAATATGAGATAATACAAAGAAAAAAATTACAGTTATTTGCAATCGCATAGTTTCTTGTGCATTCTATTTTGACTCTTTGGACCTTCCAAAAGGTTTTAGAGAGAAAAAGTCAATGCATAATGTCTCTCTTAAAGAACTGTTATCATAGCAAAACGTACAATAGAAATATCCAAATAAGAAAAGTTGCACTTGTTCCACTTTGCATTCATAAATCTTGAAATGGGTTATAAATAAATATAAAACTTTTTTACTTTTATTAAATTTGATTGTTTTCCTGTTAAAATATGATAAAACAAGGCCTTTTCAAGAACTTATAATTTTTTTGTTGCGGTGGACCTTTTGGTGGAAATGCCCATATATGTTGGTGGTTAAGCATGTGTGCATTTCATTAGTGCTAATACCAAATCATCCGTAGACCTCAACCATATTTTTGAAAAGTTACAAACAATACCTCATAGCTTGTTCACAAAATTTTCAAAATTATATGATTTTGTGAACATACCAATGCTTAACCACCATCAAATGAAAACTTTTTTCAAATAAAATTGGAAAAACACCCCTAAGTCATATATTAGTATTTAGCTTGTTCCTTTCCTTGTGTATTGTTTTTGTTCAAATAAACTTTTTATCTCAATTACTAATTTTATTATTGTATTGTATAAATATTCGAACTAAAACCGGTTAACCGGTTATTTTAAAAATGCCTATTCGAAAACCGATTTTTTTAAAATAGCAACTATTCGCACTATTCGAAAACCGGTTATTGAAAAAAGTCGAATAATCGATCACCCTAGTTGCAACTGAATTAACATATAATTGGTGTTCATAACAAGAGATTTGATTGTCGTTATCAATATACATATTTTTTTTTGACCGGCTCATTCAGAATGAAATTCCTCAGGGATCGCGATTATCGGTAGTTTTGTTTATTATAGCCTTTAAGCAATTGGGCAAAGCACTAACCAGCATAAATCATATTTAACAGGCTATTTACGCCGATGGTGCAGTGATTTTCACCAAAATTAAAGACAACAATAATGCTAGGGAAATCTTTTCAAACACTCTCCAAAAAATAGAGGATTTGAGTTCAGCTTCGGGCGCAAAACTGTCTTAACCTTAATATCCAACCAATTCAAATAAAACTACCATTGGAACCACAATGGCTCTTAGATAAATCAGTGTTTATATTAACCTTAACTAAGCTCCCAAAACACTCTACCACGCCTACAGTGTATCAACATCACAAATCATTACTAAAACAGGAAATCTTTGTATAACGCACAATTAAAATTATGTGGGTTCCATCCCATGTTGGCATTCTCGAAAATGAATGCGTCGACAGAGCGGCAGAAGAAGCAAAAATACGACCTCTGTTAACATTTCCAACGTGGGAAGTGCACGACATCAACAACGCCATTTCTGTGCATTTCAAACATCAAACTGCCAAACAATGGTCCTTGTATCAACATTCTTACAAAAACTTAAATCCTCTTGGAATTAAACCTCATTACCCAAAAAACATATCCAAAAAGAATCCAACATATGTATGTGCACGTCTTAGAATGGGACACTGTAAATTTTCTCATAAGCACCTGCTTGAAAAATCTCCCCGCCTACACTGTCACACGTGCGACAAGAAACTTACCGTCACCCACATCCTAGACAAATGCATCAGCTATAACTCTGCGCGTTCAAACATATTCGGGTTCGTTAAGACTCCCATCTTCTCCGGAACTTATCCGAAACGAACATTAAACTTATATATAAATATGTATGTACATATATATTAAATGCTGACATGGTTAATGAAATCTAATTACCTTTTTACCTCCGGGCAGAAAGCCATAGCTGCTAGTGCCCTTACCTCTTTTAATTAATGATATTAATTGTATTTTTTATTACTAATAAATAAATATAAAATTAAAAATTATTTTAATCTATCAAATGTTTTGACAGAAAATTAAGTAAGCAATTGGGGCTTTTAACTATTTTTTGGTTGTGAATTCCGAATAATTATATTTTCACTTGTTGTACTCGAATTGAAACTATTCCAACAATCAATAATTAGCTGCAATAAATGAATTAACATTAATATTACATAATTTATTGACGAAAGCAAATTTTTAATTGCAATGACCAATATTCAGTATTGCCCTGTATTAAATTTGGTTGTGATTCTTACCATTTGTACTAATTTTTAGAACTAAATTAAATTAGTTATCATAACTAATAAAAGAATTGAAGGAATCATATTTTAGTTGGAATAGCGTTTTAATAATCAAGAGAATAAAAAATCAGTAAGAACTATACATTTTTAATAGTTGCAATAATAAATTATATGTCATGATCAATATTTTATTACTGCAACCGTTTCCCAACCAATTTGTTTTCTGTGTATAGATTACTTCGCTACTATTAAGCGCAACATCACAGCTTTTTATAATGTTATGTATAGACATTTTCAGCCGTATTCATAATGAAAAATTGCCATGAAGTTAGCAAAAAATTTATTCATAATACACTAACCAAACTCTGGCTAACGATTTGCTAAACTCTTGTTAACGAGCTGCCAAACGTTTGCCAACTTGTAAAAACAGCCGTTTAATGTCAAACAATTTTGTTGTTTTTTTTATTAACGTTTTTTTTTAATTTACTGTCTTTTACTTAATTTATTTTAACTTTTAAAACTTTTAAAAATTTTTATATGTGAAGGAACAAACAAAAAAACGAACAAAATAACAAATTCAGCGATGATTAATGCAGAACGTTTTCTTTACAATTTACTTCATTGCTAACCAAAGGATAGCTAAAGTAAGCCTCGTAACAGAAATATACAAAACATACAATTCTGATAGTGCATACAAAATATTCCTGGAAAACATTGAAGGAATAAGACTATTAAAGTATAAAAGCTTTTGAGGATTGTAATTTGACTTAGAATACACATTAGAATAATATGAAAATTTGAATAATAAATGTTACTCAACATGAGAAATAAATTCCCAGATTCTATTTGTAAAAAATATATCATAATTTTGATGTTGCTTTCTACAGAAATTCATATTGCGTTTTAAAATTTTCAAAGCCACAAAATATGCATCGTTTAAAATTTAAAATATTTTGCAATGTAGAAACAAATCAAAATGTTCAACTCTTTTGCTTACATATAGACATATGCATGTCTTTTTCTAGGTACATATATGTTTTTACAAAAAAAAAAAAAAGAAACATTTTTAAAATTTCTAAATACCATTGGTTCAAGATTAACGTTTGCCTATAGACTTGCAGATAGCGCAAACGGTAGAAATGCAAAAAATTCTGATTATGGGAATGTGGTTATTCTCGAAAAATGTTAATTCAACCTGAGTTCAATCAAGAATAAAAGTTATCAAAATGTTTTAATTCATTTCATAATTTAAGAAAATGAGAATTAAATTTGATGCCCTAAGCACAATTTAAAAAAAAAATCAATTTAAAACCAACAGTTTTCATAATTTTAATTACTTAAATTTGTTTTTTAAATTTCAGAATTTACGGTGTCTTCGATCAACGCCAACCTCTGTATTTAATACGCGATCCAGAAGTGATCAAGCAAATTGCTATTAAAGATTTCGATCACTTTGTCAATCATCGTTCGATATTTGGAGAAGAGTCGGAAAAAAATTTATTTGGGGCCTCATTGTTTTTGATGAAGGATAATAAGTGGAAGGACATGCGCAGTACTTTAAGTCCTGTATTTACGGGTAGTAAAATGCGCCAAACTTTCCAACTAATGAATGAGGTAGCCCAAGAAACGGTGGAATATTTAAAGAAACAACTAGGTGCCTGCTCTAGTGAGGGCATGGATATGGATGTTAAAGATTTCATCACACGTTTTACCAATGATATTATTGCCTCGACTGCTTTTGGTTTGAAAGTCAACTCGTATGAGGATAAAAATAATGAATTCTATACAATGGGCAAGAAAGTCACAACATTTACGTTTGTACAAAATTTAAAGTTCATGTTTTTCGCTAATTTCAAAAAAATTATGAAGGTCTGTTAATTTTTGTAAATCAAATCCTATATAAATACTATATTTTTAGAGTATGTCTTTTAGATTTTGGATATTCAACTGTTTGACAAGCAACTAACTGACTACTTTATGCATCTCGTATTGGATGCCATGAAATATCGCAAAGAACACAACATTATTAGACCCGATATGATTAACATGCTAATGGAAGCCAAAGGCATGATAAAGTCCGATAATCCCAAAACAGTTAACCGTGAATGGAGTGATGTCGATATTGTTGGTCAATGTTTCCTATTCTTCTTTGCTGGTTTCGAAACCTCTGCTTCTCTGACATGTTTCACTGCTCACGAGTTAATGGAGAATCCAGAGTGTCAAGAGAGACTTTTGCAAGAAATTCAAGACGTTGAACAAAATTTGGATGGTAAACCATTGACTTATGATGCTTTACAAAATATGCGTTACATGGATATGGTAGTACAAGAATGTTTGCGTAAGTGGCCTGGAGCTATTGCCATTGATCGTGTTTGCAATAAGGACATAACCTATAATTTTGATAATGGCGAAAAATTGGAATTGAAAAATGGTGATTCAATATGGATACCAGTGGTGGGTTTCCATCGTGATCCTAAATATTTTGAAAATCCCATGAAATTTGATCCCGAAAGATTTAGCGAAGAGAATAAAGATAAGATTGAACCATTTACATTCTTGCCGTTTGGTGTAGGGCCACGAAATTGCATAGGTAAATGAATTCGATTATTAAAAGTAAAATAAAAACTATACCGATATTATATTCTGTTTAATTTCAGGCTCCCGTTTTGCTTTGTTAGAAACGAAAGTTCTTATTTATTATTTGGTACGAGATTTCCATATTCAAGCTGCTAAAAAGAGTTGTATACCTTTAGAGTTGTCTGCCAATGGTTTCCAATTGATACCCAAAAATGGTTTTTGGCTTAAATTTGCCGATAGAAACTAAATTTTGTTTATGCATGTTTATTAATAAAACTGTTATTATTTTAATTATTTTTATTATATACTTACATACACACATAACTAACCGTAAAATGCATATCGTTTCCTTCACTCGAAAAGAGAACAAACTTGCTAAAATCTTTAATTCCGCTGTGCTAGAAATTTACACTTTTTTTGAGACAAGCTGTGTACTTGACGTTTAAGCCTAGTTCGGTTACGCTGATTCCAGTGGGGCTAGCCGTTTTCTTAGGATAGCTATGGTTTTCGAGATATACCGTTATTTCGAAAATGGAGGAGGTTGCATAAGCTTTTCATAGGACTTTTTTTAAATTATTAAATTCTTTATTCAACTAATGTATACACATATGAAGATTGTGGCAATGCAGAAAATGAATTTTCAATGACATTTTGACGTTAAATTTTTTAAATGCGGTTTTTGTGACATTTACAAAACAAAAGAACAAATATTACGAATTTATATTATTTCAAAGAAATATGCATACAACATTACCAAACTTTCACTTTGCAAGAGGAATTTTGAAAAATCCAAAGTTACCGATTAAAAAGTCTTAGAATTTAGAAATAAAGTCATGCATTTTTACATCTTTGTATATTATTGTGCGGACAAAACAGACCGATTTCTTTTATTGTGCGGACAAAACCGCAATAATCAGTCTTGTAAAAAATTTAAGAAACGCATTCTAAATCGTCCCGGCTTTTTTTTTTAAACATGGTCATAATGGTCTCGATTGGTACTTTGATAAAAAACAATGACAGTATGCCATATGGCAAGTGCTGGCTTTGACAGTCTTGCTTCTAGTCAGTTATATTCAAATATCTATGATGGAGGCGTGTAACAAGTTGAATTACTTTTGTTATGTGTGTGGAAAATTTATAAATATGCCAAGTCGCCGTAAAATCACTATTCTTGTATGAAACATATTTTTTTAGAGCGTTTTATATGGTAAGAGTTGGACACTATCAATAGTGTGCACACAGTATATTTACCAATAAAATAAGTGGACAAATGGAGACGCAATGCCATTTGGTGTTCCAATGATTTGGAGAGCTCCCATACTTCATGTTATGCGTGCATAAATTATACAGCCGATATGAACAGAAGAAAAATGACTTCTATATCTTACACTGCAATAGCATATGCTCGATTTCCGCTAGCACAAGCACAAATACTAAAGAGACATACGCATCAATGAAAAAACTAATACAGTTAATTGAATATGAAGACCACAAGTGGAATTCAATTGGGCAATATTAAAAATATGTGCTTCATGTGCTTATGTGCGTTTGGATGTTGGATTGCGACCATTACAATACACGGGATTGGGAAAGCAGATTGCACAGAACTTATGTTATTTTATTACCACTTGTGCCGATGGAAAAGGTTTTGCTTCCTCCCTCCACTCCATATCAATCTGGGTATTGAAAAAATGTTATAAAAGCATTGAGCCCATACGGAGTTGCTTTTACCGAATTGCGCCGAATTTTTCCACGATTAAGCGGCATCAAAGTAAAAGAAGGTATAAACTCTAACTACTTTATCAAATTAGGTTTATATTTCATATCATAATGTTTTTATTTTACAGAATTCTTAATGGACCGGACATTCGTCGTCTTGTGAAGGACCATCAATTTGAAGTTGCATTGAATGATATCGAGCTATTGGCCTGTGTGTGAAATCAGTAATAGAAAATGTATTAGGAAATCATCGTTCTGAAAATTGGCGAATTTTAATTAAAAACATGCTAACAGCATTTAAAAACTTTAACGTTAGAATGTCATTAAAAATAAATTTTTTGCATTGCCATGCAGAAAAATTTAATGAACAATCACCAGCCGAGTCTGATGAACATGGCGAGAGATATCACCACGTAACAGCCAGGGTCGAACACTGGTATAGCGGTAAACAACTTGATTCGCTATTAGGGGATATTTGTTGGATTCGCCGGAGGAAGAAGAATATATTTCTAAATAAAAACTTTTACTTTAATTAACACCAAAAATAAATGCTCTAAATTTTTTTGGTTGTTTTTTAAGTCTGGTTATTATAAAAAATAAAAAAATTTCATCTTATGGCTTATTTTGTTTGGAACTTTGTTTTCTATACGCGTAGAACCATAGCCTTAAATTTTGCTCCAGCAACGCCTCAGATACCCTAGACTTTATTTTTCTTCCCCATCATATGTTTCTAAGGCCTAGGGAGTCGCTCCTAGGGGGATAAAATGTATGAACGACCTCTATTAGTTTTTCGTCCCTAACATTTTCACAAATCATACTTCCTAACATTTTCACAAATAATCTTCACCCATTAGGGGCACTCCAATATTGCGTTTTAGGAAATTCTTAGATTTAATTAAAATTTTTCGTCTTTTGTGAATAAAATCAAAAGTTGTAAACAGATTTTAACTATTTAAGGCGCGTTTTGTATGCAATTTCGTTTCAGAAGCCTAGCTGCAATTTTCATTTTTTTTTATGAATTTATAAAAAACAAAAATTTAGAAATTTTTTTAAAAAATTGTTTATGTTTCTAAAACGACTGCGCTTTTAGAAAAAAGTTTTACCTTTCTTAACGGAAATTTTATTGCGGAAGTTTTTTTTAGTTTTTTCAATAAACTAAAGCGTTTTTGAGTTACGCGATCATGTGTCGTGCAACCTCCTCAATTTTCGAAATAATGGTATATTTCGAAAACCAGAGCAATCCTAAAAAAATACCACTGGATTCAGCGTACACGAATTAGGTTAAAACGCCAAGTGCCCAGCTTGTCTGTTTTTTCAACTAATACAGTGTTCTTAATATTTTGCAATCTGTAAAGGCGGTTTTGTTTTACTGTTGACTCTTTTTTGACATGCAAGACACGGACAGCTGAACATTATGGATCTTTATTTTAAAAAGGTTTTGTGACTTACCCTACGTTTCCACATGCAAGAAATTACTTGCAAGTAGTGGCTATTTATTATTAACGAAAAATCGAGAAAGGTACAAAATTTGTGTGAATGTTAGTGAAAAAGTGGGAGTATATTTTGTTTTTCGAACTTGCAATTGCATATGGAAACGGAGGGTTAGCACCGTTTCTGGTATGTAAGTATTTTGTACTTTTAATGTGCACCTCGCACTTTTTCTTTAATTTCTCTTGAATTTTGAAAAATATAGCTTAAAAAGTATTTAAAGGGGTCTCAATGCTTACTATTCTTGCAGATTACCGATTGTTAAGGCTTAAATACACTGATCAAAATACTCATCAAGAATTGTGGTAGTTTTAGTGAAAATGTGTTTGTATGTGTAACACCGACGATGCTGGATGGAAAATCAAAAAATTTTGATATAACGGCAAATATTACGTCCAGCACACGAACACGAGTGAATTCCTTTAGGTATTGGGAACTCAGGCCGTCACATACGGATACTGTATTGGTGGTAGGCAATAAAACTGGCATGTCGGAGGAACCTTCTGTCTAAGGTTCAGAAATGTGCTTTGATTGGCATGGCAGGGGACATGAGAAGAACTAAGGGTTGCCAAACGTACGGTTTTTAACAGTACATGTACTGATTTTTTGCAATTGTTCTGTTTTATAATGTTTGCATAATGTCCAAAACAGTACGCAAATTTTCTGTTTTTTACACTTTGTACTGTTTTTTACACTTTGTACTGTTTTTTTTTGTTCAGTCTACAAAAAACCAAGATATTAAGAAAAACCCTGTTAAAGTCTTATTTTGAAAATATGCTAATATTTAACAGTACATATGTAGCTTAAAAAAATGTTGTGTTCAAAATAATAAAACGTCTAATATAATAAGACTTTTTACGCTGTGGTCATTGCTTTCTCATAAATACGCAGTAGAAATTTTAATTTTTAATGGGTGACTCGCAGCAGTTGTATATTTTCATGTTATTATTTTTAAGACATATGATTTTATAGCTACCTCTTCCAATATTATGTTTTTAAATTATTTATTATATTTTTTAAACACTAAATATATACTTATTCCAACACAATTATCTTTAATTCCTAGATTTTTTTTTTAATATTCGGGCAAGTTCTGGAAATCGAAATCACGTGAAATTGAAAACGTACAAATTTATAAAATTCTCCGGGCTCAAAATTTATAAAAATACCTAATTCCTTTCAGAACCACTTCTCTACCTAAACAGTTTTTTTTAGGCCGTGCACTTGTCAGTTTATTATCACAATAATTTTCGTGGGAATACATTCCTTAAGGAGAGATAAACTCACTGTTTATTGTTGATGATTTTGTTTAAACTTTGATATTGTTACAAGTGGAACTGCTGATATAATTCTTATACGCTTAACAGTTTTATTTGGTTTAATATCTTTAGTTTTTCTAAAATCTTTATGGATGAAGTTTCCTGATGATCGAGCCTAAGCAACCAGTGAAATGCGCATAGGAAAAGCTTATCCCATCAACAATAAAATTCAGTGTTTTTATCTAAAATAAATATTGGGAACAACGAACGAATAACAAAATTATTTATATACTTAATAATTTAAATAAAATATTCTGTTTTCGCCAAAAAAAATATACTGTTTTTTTCTTGATTGTACTGTTTTTTTGTGTTCAATGTACTGTCTTTCCGAATTTAAAATCTGGCTACCCTAGAAGAACTTCTCAAGCGGCTTTGGAAATTATTCTACATCTTATGCCTGTTAAAGGCAGTTTCACACAATAATACAAGTCTTAAGTATTTTGAGGAAAATACAACACTGATATGATAAGTTCTTATTGTTTTTTGAAAATTTTTAAACAATAACTAGATCAGGGAAGCATTTTCGTCGCAAAACACAAGACTTGTATTATAGAGTGAAACGGCTTTAAGCAGTAAGTGATGGGAATGCCAGCTAAAAGTCTTCTTATATTATTACTTGTTTAATTAATATTTTTGGACTGAATGGAAACAATTTTGCTATAACAAGAGGAAGGAACATTTTTTATAATATATCTCCAAAAGCGTGCAATACTCTGAAAATATAGTACCCTTGTTATTATTAGAGATTCAAAAGATTTATCCATTATTATTACAATGTACAATGGGGGAAAAATCCCGGGAAATTAGTGCGGAAATTCCTGGGATTTTTTTTAATTAGTTATGGCAACTTTACTTAATGTCAAGCTTTGTGCTCAATTAAATTTGGCATTTCTTTGTTTCTCTGTTTGACAAACTTATCCATGGAGAGGTATACAATAGATGAGCAAGTTTAGATTTTTGAAGCCTTTTACGAAATGCACTTCGTGATTTTCGGTTAGAATAATCAAGCAAATGTGTCCCCAATTGGGAGAACTGTGCGGAAATTTCAACAAAACGGGTGTGTAGGTAATTTGAAAGCACCTGTGCATGCTCGTCCGATGAAGTGGCAGAAGATCCGTCCACCTCGACTCGTCGTCGTGCCCAACAATTGAACATCTCACGAACATCACTGATGTTGATGAAATTGTGAAGATGGACCTGGAAGATATGAGGTTTCAACAGGATGATGCCACTTGCTACACAGCCAATGTAACAATGGCTCTTTTGCGCGAGAAATTCAATGGTCGTGTTATTTCAAGTCGTGGCGATGTTAATTGGCCGTCACGATCATGTGATTTTACACCGTTGGACTCCTTTCTTTGGGGATATTTAAAAGAAAAATTGACGTACAATTACCCAAGAACAATTCAAGAGCTTAATGATGAGATAGTTCGGCACATTAACAACATTCACCCTCAATTAAGTCTCAGAATCATTGAAAATATGGACCACCGATAGAGGCATTCTACCGAATGCGTGCATTTGGTAAATTTTTTGTTTTACACAAAAGAAAAACTCTATATCTGACAGATGAAAAGTATTTGGTTATTACATGTAAACATATACTTAAAAAGTGACTTATAAGCTTACAACATGTTTATCCCGATGGTAACTTTACAAGTGAACTGTAAGAATTTGAATCTGCCATATTTTCTGCTGAAGATGTGCTAACTTTAATGACAGTTTTATATCATAGTAAATATTCAAACTTTTCTAAAAAATTACAATTTAACACAAAAAAAAAACATAACAATTTACCATATAAAACAAAAATAAAACACAAAAAATTAAATTCTGCTTTCAATCAAAGAAATAAAAAGAAGTCGTTGCCACTTCGTATGTTAAACAACCAAAATTAGTCGGTATCTGCTGCAATGTTGCGACAGTATATAAATTACATTTTTCATGTAATAGGCCAGTTGTAATTATGGAAAAAACTTATTTGTCACGTTATCGTTCACTGTAAATATTGTTCGCATTGACTTTTGTAATCAAGGCCTTAAAGCTCACAACAAACTTCAAAATTACAGTTTCAAATTCATTGGCAGAAAGGTTTAAATAAAAGTCTTGAACTTTGAGTTTTAATTTGAAATAATTGTAATAAAAAAAGTACATTGTGTAATACCGGGTTAAAAATATGCTAATTTATTAGAACAAAAAAAAATGTTAATAGATTTTAAACAGAAGTAAAACAGTAGTGTCCGACCGATTAATCGGCTTCGCCTTCGGTATCTGCCAAGAATGGCTAATCGGTGTTCGACATTAATTTGGCCAAATTTTATCGAAGGCCGAACTTTTTAATATCATAAATATCATATGCAAATGTTACAAAACCATGCAAAAACAACAAGCTTTTTTCCAAATTCGGCTGTGGAAAATTATAATATTTGTGTAAAACAGGTAATCATGCTGGCAAATCGGAAATAAAAAAAGATGGAAACAAATTAAAGCTTCTTTCTATATGGGAAAAGCACGACTCAATTCTTCACATTGAAGTGCAAGAAAATAATGAAAATATTCTCCAAGAGAAATGACGTATAACATTTAATGGTTAACATTAATACTAACATGATGTTAGTGTTAAGTATAGACCCATCTTGTTAGATGTCATGAGTGCCCCGATAGGCTAGCTGGTAGTGAGTTAGTCTATCAGCGCCTAGGTTGCGGGTGTGTTTACTACAGACAAGCATAGAGCTGCGGGGGATTAGCTTAGGAAATTGAAAAAAATAAATTTTCTTAACGTCATTTGATGGCTACTGGAAACCTAGGTTTATAAATGAATTCGTACTTGATTAACCAGAGGGTATTTAGTAAAAATGTTTAATTTTTCCGTTTTTGGAAAATATCGATACGTTATATTCAAATCTACCCGCTGTAAAAATGTTGTGCTATTTTGTTTACTTTGTGATAATGAAAAATTTTAAATTTTTTCTAGTTGTGACTGGATATGTAAAGTTCGGCTTCAACCTCGGTCCGGCCGAACTTCGGCATCGGCCTTAAAAATTGCATTCGGTCGGACACTACAAAACAGTTAGCAGCGTTTCAAATATTAATTAAAAATTTAACATAATTGTAAAAATTAATTTGCAATTAAATTAAATTGAAAACAAAGTTCTTTTTTTTAATAAAAAAAATTCAATAATTATTTCTTAATATAAGTATTTAATCTTTAAGCGCATATTGAATAATTAAAGCATTAATTCTTTAAAAAAAATTACATACAATTTTTATACAAATTTATATATGTATGTATGTGCGCTTAAAAATTGCAGATAAGTATTGACTTAAATCCTTAGAAGAAAAAAAATAATCTCATGATTATTATGTTAACAACTTGACACTTTCTTTTCAAGCGATACATTTAAAATTCACAAACTGAGTCATACACCACACACCGGTGTCTATAGAAGTAAGCAGTTTAAAGATTACGAGCATTATTAATATACTTAAAGTTTTCATACGGGGAAAAAATCTGGGGATCTCGAACATCCCGTGGACTTTTTGCGGAATTCCCGGCATTTTTTTTATTTAATTATGCCAACTTTACTGCGTATATAAATGTTAATAAGAATCTAATATATCTTATTATAAGATATGTTAAGAAATATATACAAATTCAAATCCGATAAGTAAGGCAATTTTTGATGCTCTGAAATTTCGAAGCAATGAAAGGAGAGGTATAAAAATGTACAAATTAAAAATTTTGCTAAAGACCCAGATTTATTCAATATTTTCCAGGAATAAGACTATTAAAGTATAAAAGCTTTTGAGGATTGTAATTTGACTTAAAATACACATTAGAATAATATGAAAATTTGTATAAATCAATATTTTTTTTGAATTGTCCAGTTATTCTTTCAAAATCCAGGTGAATTTTTAACATTGTCCAGTTATTTGAACTTTGGTTTCTGGAAACCCTTATTATACCACTTAATCTCATTGATTTTTTTTAACAATTTAAATATTCTTGTAAAGGTCTGATAGAAGGTTGTTTTTATTCAACTCAAAAAAATATCGTCTGAATCATTGTGGTAAAATTCTGTTCTAACCATATTTGAAATAAAAATTATTCCCAAAATATATTTTACTATACTAATCGAAGGAAATGTTAATGAGTTAAGATACAATGAAAGGGTATTTAAAACATACTGGCTTGTTTTTTAACATAAAAGAAAAAAACCAATACTGTGAACAAACAAATTTTGGATTAATCGATTAATTTTCATAAATTGTTTAAATTACTAATTAACTAAAAAAAGGCTATTTTAAATTATTCGAAAAGTTAATCGCCCAAAATTATCCGATTAATCGAACAACGGTTAATCGTTTGCATACCCTAGTACTTGCTAAGCAAACAAATACACTACATTTAAATTGTCATACCACCAAATCTACCCCTCACTTCCCAACCCTAAATCTTTCCCCAAATAAAAATAGAGCCCCAGGTTTTGGGGAAACCTTCCAATATGGCAACTATGATTAAAATTATGATGCTTCTTTATCTCCAACGACCAGAACTCGCGCTCGTACTAACTGCATTTACTAAATTGTGTCTCTATTTCGTCTTCCCCTAATTATTAAAAATTAGCAAGTAGTTTGTGGTTTTAAACAAAAAAAGTTGAAATGAGTTGTATGGCAGTTTGGCTAGCTTGGATATGTATGACTGATTGGTTGGATGACAGTTGGTAGCCAGAGGTGGAAATCATGGTGCAAATGTTTTTTAATAGCTTTCACCGAAGGTAAAAGTGTATATTAGAGTTTGTCGTTTCGTTTGTATATTCTACAATATCTTATACCCTATAAAGTATATCGTCACCTAAAAGACGAAATAACCTATCTGCAGTTTTCAAAAGTTTACAGGAGAGGGAAAATCCGTTGAAATGGATTTTTTGAACACTTAGGTATGATGGGAACTACATATTTATGTCACATAATCCGGCATTGTTTACTATAGAAAAGACTGCCTATAATTTTACCCATAAATCCATTGTTGTAGTTCTTATTTTTTTTTATTGTAGATCTGGAGAATGGCAAGACCCAAAATGTCCATATTAGGAATCAGTAGATGGTTATCAATAGACAACATCCGATAACATGTGGGCGGGAGTGGAGAAGTGCACAAGGCAAAAAACACATAGCTGGTATGTCAATACAAAACCTCTCAAAAACATGGGTGAGATTGGAGAAGTAGGCGTGGCATTTTCCGGTCATAGACGCGAGCTTATTTATCGTTGTCTCATCGAGTTGATAATGACTACTTAAATGTAAAAGTTTAAGAATGCATGTGATTTAATTTTGAGCAATTATTTTATGGCGTGCACACCCATGAATGCATATAAAGCACGTTCCACGTTCATCCAACTCACACATGCACAAATAAAATGTTTACGAAACGATGTCAATTTTACTCAACGTTGAACTTTGTTTTGCAGGATTAGAATCGATGTAAATTTAAACGTATAGTTTTTCGTCGTACAATTTTTTTTAAACAATTACTTGGGAGTGGAGCCATACAAATATGGGATTTTAATCATGTATGCCTTGTGTTGTTTGGAACTTCGTTTTCTTTACGTTTAGAATTAGGAGCATAGCTGCATTTTCCAATTTGTTATGATTTGTTATACAACAAAAATTTCGAAATATTGCTAAAAAATCCTTGTTTCTAAAACGACTGAGCAGATAAGAAAAACGTTCAACCTTAAACGTAATTTAATTGCGGAATTTCGGTTTTCTTAATTTATTTAATACACTAAACTGTTTTTGAGTTACGCAAATATACATTGTGCAACCGCCTCCAATTTCGAAATAACGGTATATATTTTTGTTTTATTCAATTTAAAAATGTTTCAGCTGCAATCTTCGAATTATTTCGTTAGCAAAAGTTTAGAACGATATACTTGAGGTCAATGGCCCCTAAGTTGATGAAATTTGGTGCATAAGAGCCCAAGACTATTGTAAATTAGTGTTGGGATACTATCGATATTTATCAATAGTTCAGATTTCACTATCGATACTATCGACTGAAGGTTTGTTCTTGAGTAGGAAAAAATGTATGCTTGTAAAACCACAAGAATGTCCTACTTTTATCGTTTAAGACAGTTTCTCCGGTTATTTAATATTTTACCGCCAGCTGTAAAGCATCTTTCTGAAGGAACTAATTTAGATGATGTTCTAAATTAGTATTGATTCTCCGCCCAAAAGGTAATCGATCTAGAGGACTTTTCCTCTAACAGTCGTTCATTGTATTGCCTTATGCTCGCAATAGCATTCCCCCTTTATTTGTGATTGTAACAGCGTTGAGCTATGAATACCCCCTGCTATTCTTCTTGTTTGTATACATTACAGTTATTCAGCGCGAATTATTAGCAAGTAAACTTCAGGCGAACAACTGTGATTATAGCTGCTTTAACATGTTTTCATAGTTGTGTTTTTTAAATAATAATATCGATATTGATTTTTTTCCTATCGATATTTTTGATATTTTAAGACTATCGATAGTTTCTCAGCACTATTGGAATTGGTGAGAATCGGTCCATCGTTTCAAATAGCCCCCAAAGCTCGTTTTCGCACAAGAGTCTTTTTTCCCACAAGCCCCATTTTGATTAGAAGATTAAACTTAGTCCCAACTTATTTGATTGAAATCTAAATCCCCTTTTAAAATTTAATTTGAATCGGCTAGCATTTGACAACAAGGACCGGAAAATGTTTTTTATTTTGTTTCTAAAAAAATATTTAGTGTGCAAGTTTCAAAAATTCCACACTTTACACAAAATAAAAATTTTTTAAAATAGTAATGAAAAAATAGTTGTCGAAAAAAATAAATGAAATAAAGTTCTAAAAATTATGGGGGTAATTTTGTTGTTCACTTCACCTTGCGTTGAGAAAATTTTCATATACAATTTTTTTAATTTTTGAAAATTCAAATAATTTTATATGAAAATTTTCTCAACGCAAGGTGAAGTGAACAACAAAATTACCCCCTAAACGTTTTCTAAAAAACTTTTGTACAAAAAAAAATAAAATTAAAAAAATTAAAAATTTCTTAAAACAAAATAAATATATTTAAACGTTGTCATATAAAATTACATTCTTCAAAACCAATTTAAATAAAATTTGTGAAAAGTTTTCTAAGAATATGGGTCGTTTTAAGCTCTTTAATATGTAATCATATTTAGTTCTGGATGCCACTGGTTTAGGAAATTGCTTATTGTGTGATAAAACCCTCAAAGCTCATGCTGGTAACATAAAGCGCCATTATTTAGTAATGCACAATTAGAACATAACTCGTGAAGATGTCCCCTTTGCTTATTCCTCACAATCACCATACAAAAAATGGAAAGAAATTTTAGTTCAAAATAAAGCGTTTCTAGCTGCTATTTATATGGATCCAAGGTTTTGCTTCAAAGGGTAAATTTTCCTTAGCGAAGATCAAAAAAAGGTTGCAATGGTGAGTTTCACACATACATATGTATATTAGCATATCCATGGCACAGTTTCCCACTTTATTAATCCAATATATACTTTGAAGTTTCATCTACTAACAATATACAATAGGATGAAAATAACGGGAGAGATAAATGAAAATATAATTAATGAATGCAGTATAAATCATGAAGTATTAGAAATTGATTGCTTTGAAGATTGCTACCAAAAATTGGAATTGAAAGCAACTTTGAATACTTTAATGCAACGTACTTTTTCTGTTCAGGAGTCATTAAAAAAACTTCAATACTACCATTTACAAGGTATATTTACACAAGGTAAACTCGTTGGCCCATATGTTTGTCAGCTGTTTACCTAAGTTGGAACACCAATGTCAAATTCCGTGTATATGAGCCAAAATTTGTACATGTGTGCGTTAAATTTATATGAAGACAATTTTGACAATTCCGTTCCACTCGGTTATTTTTATAGAGCAGCATGTCTACACTCCCAAATGAGTCTACCTTGTGTAAATATACCTTGACCATTTAGAACAAATATTTTAAAAGTTTGGAAAATCAAAAAACTAAAAGCTCCTACAATTTCAAAAATTGCACAAGTAGCCTTAGCAGCACCCGCAACACAGGTATCTTTGGGAAGAGCATTCAGCGCCTTGCCTGCGATTTTGACAAAAAACTGTAGAAATTTAACCGCAGAACATTTGGAAAATATTTTATTGCTTAAAGTCTGGGACCACACTTTGAAAGTTTTCTTTCAGAAAGTCTGAGTTTATGGGTGAGAGAGAGGAGAGAAAAAAGCATATTCTCTTCCCCTCTCACCAATAAGCTCAAACTTTCTGAAAGAAAACTTTCATAATGTGAACCCAGACAAACTTAACACTTCATTAATTGAGAAAATGTCTATTTAGTTGCTTATTTTGCTTTTACTCCGTATTATTAAAACCATTTTTTTTGTTGTACTTATTGTTATTTTTGTTGCCTTCGCTATTATGAACAAAGGTATTACTTTAAACAAATTGTTAGTAATATACATTTATATTTGAACCGCCATCATTGTTTTTTGATTAACTAATTTTTTTAATACTTAAATAAAATTTTCTAAAAAAAACATTTTATGACACATTTCTCAACACAAAAAAAAAGTTTTTTGTACAATTTTATTTGTTTTTTTTTTTACAAAAAAAGTTTTTGATTTTTTTTGAAACTAAAAATTTGTTTTCAAAGAAATTTTTTTTTTCTTTTTTCGTTTCTATTTAAACACAGAAAAACAATATTCCTTTTTTCACACACAAAAATGTTTAATTTAAAAAATAAAATTTAATTTTGTGTTTTTCGTTCGTAATTTCCGGTCCTTGTTTGACAATAGCTCACATACAAATACTAAAAATAGCTTTACATGCAAAAGCTTCAATAACTATTTACTATGTCATTACAAAATATTTTTTTGACAGGTCTAGTATAGAGGTAATATAAAACCCCCTTCCTAAAATCACTTAATGGCAAACAAATCTCAGATATATGAAGATATCTAAATAATATTCGGCACACAGAAGTTTCCCATTAATCTTAACCCCATAACATAATCTTGGTCCCGATATAGGGTACACTCTTGAAAATTTCTTTTTAAATACTCTAGTGTAGGATATCAAATGGAAGGCTTGAAGCTAGTTAAAAAATTCATATTTTTAATGGTCAAAAACAATATCACTTCTTAACATAGAGCCCTAACCAATGTGATAAAACTAAAATCACAGTGGTTGCTCGTTTTCCTGATGATTTAACAATTTTTTTTTCGAATATTTAAAAAAAAATGGTCAGGAAAGCTGTCTGTTACAGATTCATCAGAAAACGTTCCCATTCTAGATACTACAATATATTTTGCACAAAAAAAAAAAGAAATAAAATGGAAACATCATGGTAATTTTTTTTTTTTTAATTGCTACAAAAATTAGTTTAGCCATTTTCCATCCCTGCTAACAATCTAGTTGGTCGTGTATTTGGTACGTTTGTTTGTTTACTTGCAAAAACATTATTTTACAGTTCGTACATTTAACTACATATTTGTTTTCGTTTGAGTTGGGAGGCTGTAAATATTTCTAATACCATGTTCGCACGACAGCGTTTTTTCGTAATTCAGTCTCTCATTCGTAATCCATAGCATAATTATGATCCAAATTACATAATTCGTCATACAAAATTTTGAGAGCGGATTATCTCATTTGTACGTAATTAAGTTTTTATTACCCTGTGGATTACTTTAAAATCAATGCGATCTCTAATTTTTATCGGTGTTTTTCAATAACCAGCTGTCAAAGCACTAAGAAATCCCGGGAAAATCAAAGCACTAAAAAAAGAAAATAAATATTTTATATGAATGTATTTCTTTGAAATAATATTTTTACTAACTTTTTCTTTCCATTCTTAATACAAGTAACCGCAAACAAATAATTAAATTTAGCAATAAACAAAAATAATAAAAAAAGAAGATGAACTGTCAACCCCGATTAGGAAAATGCCGTGCGAACATGGTAATTCAAATATGTAATAAAAATAGAGAGCGAAGTAATCCAAAGCACCGTGCGAACATGGCATAAAACATTGGTGGCGTATACGCGCTGCTTTTTTTCCCATAAACTTAAAACTTGACTCAGTCAGTCAAACTTCTAGTTTATAAAATTTAAAAAATTTTTGTATATAAAAGCTTTAATCAACAAACAGTAAAATTTTATTTTGTGATATAAAGTGAAGCGGAACTGTCTGTGTTTTTTTTTCTTACTTAGTTTTGCGCCAGCCAGCCAGCCACTGCCAGTCAGTCAGTCTTTGAATGATATTGTAATACGCGCGTGCGTCTTAGACGGAAATTATTAAAAGTTTTGTCGGATTTTCAAAATTTCCTATCAATATAATAATTAGTGCATGAGAACAATATTAAAATGGCAACAAATGAAACTGATATAACAAATTTTTTTAAAAATAAAGTTGTATTTTTGACAGGAGGCACCGGATTTATTGGAAAAGGTGTGTTGTCGTAATTGAAGTAAAATAATTTTGAAAAAATTGTGTTCATAATAAAATAGAAGCTGATTAAGAATTTAATAGCGAACGAGAAAGTTGAAGTGCTTTAAGTTATAATAAATAAAAAAAAAAAAAAAATTTTTAAGATCTGAATGCAAAAGATAAATAAAAAAAGCATCAAGTTTTTGTTTTTGGCAAATACAAAAATTCTTAACAATTACTTGACTGTAATTAAACAAATAAGCAAACTTAATTGAATATTGCAACAAAGAATTAAAAAAACCTTAAAAAAATACTGATTGCCAACTAAAATTAACAAAAAAAAAAAATAATAAAAAAGCAAATTTTTAATGATATTATTAAATAGTGATTTAAAGCGAAAACTAACTATATTTTAAATATTAATAAACTTAGTCGCTTATAATTGAGTTGGACTTTTTGTTTAACATCTACATAAGCCAAAGAGTTAAATATGAGTTAAAAAATCGTAAACTGCTTAAATAATAATAGTAGAAATCAACTCCTTTATAAATCAAATTTTCTAAAAAAAATTATTTCAAAACCGATTGCTTTTTTGTCATACATATATCGACACAAAAATCAAGCTTAGGCGAATAAAAAAATCACAAATCACAAAAAAGTCAAACGACTGCTTTCGGTATTGTACCATAAAAAGGAACTTCACATGTATTATGCCATGTTGCATAATGTGGAGTTGCACTGTGGTATTTGCTAGTTTAACAGCGACCGTAATAGTTATAAAATTTATTACAACATTAAAAAAAATTGTTATTTTCTGATTTTTTTTTTGTTAGATATAATTGTTATTTTGTGGTTTTCCATTTTTTTTTAGCAGAAATAAAAGTTTGGTATTAATTTCTTTCCAGACAGTTTCTGGAATTTACTTTGGACGTTCTTAGGTCATCAAATAAAGAATTTATTAAATCTTCAAGTCAAGTCAAAAATGAAATTGAAGTGATATATTCCGCACTGATCACAGTTAGAATATTTCAGATGTGGGCTCTCTTGTTTTACCATTTGGATTTTTTTTTAATTTGTGTTTCGAAAATATTGCCCAGCCAAAAAAAAAAAAAAAAAAAAGTAATAGATTTGAAATGGAAAATTAACAAGTAGGAGTTCTATATTCGTCTGTGACGTATTTTCGGTACCCTCCACCGACAGCTAGAATATTCCAGACATGGAACCGATATCCCAGTAAAAACTTCGCTTACTTTTTCAATATAAATAGCTTCTTTAACTCATTATTTACTAGCTTTCTTCTATAGCTAGATAAATAAAAAAATAATGACTTTCTTTTGAATGCTTTTATTTCGGGACATCCCTTGTAAAATTCATTGGTTCTTTCAGTAGAAGTGCAAGTAGTGCTTTTATGTTTTTCTGATTACTCAATACATTATTTTGTAGGCGAAGTTTTTACTGGGTATGGGATCTATAAAATATTCTGTAGGTTGATTTCTGGTAATAAAAAAACCTTAATTAGAAGAAATTTCGAAATAGTAGTGAAATTTGTTATAGCGTTTCATAGTTTTAAAGTGGGTTTCAAAAGGCGGCTTAGTATTGGACCTAAGGAAAATTATAGACCGATTATTACAAAATTGCATGGTATTATTTCTGGCCACTTTAAGCTGAATTGGACAATTTGACATCAACATTTTTCTTTTGTTTGGGTTTTACAAACTTGAGCGTGTCTTCAGCAGACGGATGGACGGACAGACAGACAGACGGACGGTTGTAAATCAATTGAATTACTCAAGGATGCAGAATATATATTTGATGGGGTCTGAGATGAATAATACAAAAGTTTCACACGAAATGACAGACTTAGAATACCTTCATTCACCACTGGTGGCGATGAAGGGTATACGCTATCACCATTCCTTAAGCGGGCTCCCATACAAAATTCTCAATACAGACTAGAAATATTTTTTAGAAAAAGTTTCATAACTGCAATGGATTCGCCCCTAGGGGGTTAAAATATATGACCAGCCTTCCTTAGTTTTTTTTCTAAATATTTTTTCAAATCATACTTGCCCTTTATCCCCACCCCTTAGGGGGCTTAAATTTAATTAAAATTTTTCATCTTTAGTATCTTTTTTGTTGTCTTATAAGCACTTTTTATTTAATTTTGACATGCAAAGAAAATTTTTGTTAAGTTTGAAACAGCTGATTATGCGATTCCATCTACAAACGGAAGAGCACATCATTTCGTATAAATAAGATTTCGAAATTATTATGACTTATTTTCTTCTTAATGATTTTTTAAAGGGAATCTTTTATTTAAATGAAGTATTTTTTATTACTGTTTTTTTTTTAATTAAAGCTTTAAAATTTAAGCCATCTAAGTTCTTAAATTCTATGAAAACTCTATATAATAAAATTAATTAAATTTTAATGTATATTTTAATGCACTCTATTAAGAAGCAAAGCACTTTCAATTAAAGCTGTCACTTTTTATTCATTTCATAGAAAAGAAATCAGCAATGAATAAATTAAATATAACAACGTCATATTTTGTTTTGTTATTGTTTTAAAAATTATATGTATGTGGGTATTTCTTAATTATATTTTTGATCAAAATCTTATTGCCTTGTCATGATTTGTCAGATTAATGTATCTATCAATAAAAGTACTTGCTAAACATTAGTAAAACATTAGGAAAAATATAAATTTTAAAATGAAAATCCATATATCGTTGCTCTCATGCAGTAAGGCCCAAACTAGAATTTTTTTTAATTGAGTTTTTTAGTGATGCCAATATAAAAATACATCTCGTTACAAAAATCTAATGCAATAGTTTCAAAAATAACGGGTTTTTAAGCAATTTTACAATATATTTATTATAGTTTCTATTATGTTTTTACCTTCTCCCGTAGAGTTGCAATTATATCAGTTAGGTTCTATCTCCTGAGGCCAATGTTATGAAAGCAATTTTTTTTTTAAATTTAGGAAACGCGTTTTATATGGAGAATGATACAGCTAAAATATTTCTTAAGGCGATTTCAGTACAAGGTGGTGCCAGACTTTGACAGTTCGAACCAATTTTTTTAAGTTTACAATGTTTTGTTGTAGTTTTGTTAGAAATTGTTGACATTTCGAACCTTTAAAACTAACAATGCAATGCAAAAAGTTAATTTTTTCTGTTGTTATTTGATTGTTGTAGCCAGTGTTCGAAAATAAACAGAACATTATTTAGAGTTCGGGACGATATCTATTATTTTAGTGTTTGTGTAGACGAACATAACCCTTAATACCGTTCGTCACAATGTTCAAGAAAGAGCCGAACATTATATAGTGCTCTGTAGACAAACATTATATTTAAATGTTTACATTGATGAAGAAATAAGCAAACAAAACATTTTAGCAACGACCACTGCACGAATAGTTTGTGTGTGTATTGTGTATGTGTTTCGTTTGTGTAAAATTGTTTTTGCTGGCTTTTTGTTTTTGTCGTATATGTAAGTATTTTGTTTTTGTAAAAAATTTTTGGGTTTTTCTTAGCAGCCAAAAAGGTCGCTATGCATAACTGAAACAAACAAACACTAATGAGCTGAACCGAACACAATGAAGTTCGTGGTTTTTTTTTAGAAAAAACCGAACAATATTAAATGTTCTCATCTTTTTGTTGTGTTGAATAAGAACAGTATTTATTATTTTTTGTGCTCGAAGATGACAAACGGTGAAACGTTAATTTTTTAATGAATTGTTACACAAACACCATTAGCATTTGTATTTTCGACCAATCTACCGAACCGAACTCTAAGTTCAAGTTCGAAAAACTTAATACACTCACACGTTTTCACTAACATTCACACATTTTAGGTATTTTCAGCCAATCGGCTGTTTCCTCGGTTTTTCGTTGATCATACGTATACACTACTTGCATGCGGAAACGTAGGGTAAGGAGCGATATATAATGTTTGTTTTCGAACACTGGTTGTAGTAGTGTTACAAACTGTCGTGAATTCGCCTTCGGTCAATTCCATTCTTGAAAACTAATTTAAAAAAAATCACTAATTAAATGGAAAATTTCCCCCCCATAATAATACATATCGTCACCTTATATGCAAACGGACGTAACTTCACATAAATTCGAAAGCGAGCTCTTGATTGTTTTTTATTTGGTTTTTCAAACTTTGTAAAATTGGCAACTTTATTAAAGAAATGTAGACGGCAAAAATACTTAATTATTATTGGTTTTGTTACGTTTTTTTTTTGATTATACAGTGAAAATAATAAGAGTGTAGTTACGTCCGTTTGAGCTTCAGGTGACTATATATTAATACCACTAATGTGAGTAGTTGGTTATCTTTCTTTTAATTAAGTACATATGTACGTAGATAAACTATAAAAACGGTTTAAACGAATAGAATTTAAATATGTAATAGTTTTATAAATAAGTGTCGGCCAAGTTCATACTGATTTAAAAAATTTCCATTTTATTATTGTAAAACTTTGTCTGATGATTTCGAAATTTTATAGAAATAATAAATTATTTTAAATAGCAATATGCGTTATTTTTTTGCTTATTGACTTGATAACAATTTTCGAAATTCATGAAAAGAATTTTTATTTGCTAATCAATATCTTTTTAATCACTGTTTTTTACACCCCATTACGAAAAAATTTTTTAAACAAAGACTTGTTTTGGAAAAAAAACCAATTTAATTTCCTAATTTTATTTTATTTCATTACGGTATAAGAACATCGCTTACAAAAAAAAACTTACAAAAGAGTACAGCAATATAATGGGAATCAGACGACGTTCTTGCTTGTCTGTCATCGCACGTTTTGCATTTCGTCTGTATTGGTTACTGGTTTGACGTCACATTAGTGTTCCGCGTTACAGGTTTGCGGGAATCGACATTAGGATTTGGTTTTAAACAAATTTTTTTTATCGTGCTGATTGAACACGAACATAAACTTATTTTTTTATTTGTAGGATCTGTTTCCATGAAGGTGTAGGCCACGAGTGGAGAATACTCAACATATTTAAGATAATTAGATTTTAATAATTAGATTTTAATAATAACTTTTAGGTTTTTTGATAAAATTTTTAAACTTATTGTTTAAAGTTTTTCTAAAAAAATCTACATATAATCGAACACAAAATGTATCAGTAAGTTATATATATTTCGGAGGACATTTTGATGTAGGCGTGGTGAAAAATTAATCTCTTGGACTATTTTGGAATATTTTAGCTTATATTTTGTGACCGTATTAACCGCAAAGCTCATATTTCGGAAAGACATTTGTACGGGACTAGGTAAGATTTTAGACCTACTAAGCACATTTTTAATACCTATTATACCCTTCAACATGGTGCGATTAGATCAGAAAGTTATATTAATGCCTTCCTTTTGATAAAAGGACAAAGAAAAGTTTTAACAATGAAACAAATTTGGTAAACAGCTAACAGGGAAAATTGACAAACCAGAATGTTCCCGGTCCCGACTATACGAATAATCAAAGTTCAACTGTATACATAAATTTCCCCGTACTTTGGGGCCGCTTACACTTTTTTACCACTAAATTGCTTTCAAGTTGACCTTTCATTTATTTGGTTAAACAAAGTTTTTCTAAGGATTCAAAAAAATTAATTAACAAGGTTTCCTCTGAATGTGCTAAATTCCCATTTCATACTATTGATAAACTGAAATTTATTGTTGATTGGATAAGCTATTCTTTCTTATGCGCATTTCACTGGTTGTTTAGGCCAGATCGTCAGGAAACTTCATCCAAAGATTTAAGAAAAACTAAAGTTATTATATAAATAAAACTGTTAGGCGAATAAGAATTACAAAACCCAGTTTTACTTGTAACAATATCAAAGCTTAAACAAAAACAACAACAATAAACAGTGAGTAAATCTTTTCTTACAGATAAGTATTGCCTTCATGAAATCGTTTGATCGTAAAAAAAATTAACTGCAAAACCGGGAATGGGCAATTTAAATAAAAGTTTTTCGACCTCGTAAGTATCCATTTTTTATTTTTACCAAAAATTTGTTACTGCAATTGTTTTAAATTCTGCTTTGAAATTGCACTAGTGTCCAGATTATGAAATTTTTATATTTTTACCTTGTTTTTTTTATATTTTACTAGCATTTCACCCGCTTCTTCGTTAGCGTCTCCTTTTCCTTCGTTTACAACTGGACAACTGGTTTATTAAAAAAAATACCAGTCGTTGAAACAAAAAGCTAAAGTCAAATATACAATTTTCCGTATCTCCTTTTTTTGGTACTATTTTTTTCCCCATTAAAGTATTAAAAATTTCAGTATTGTAGTGGGAGCCCACAATTTAGTACGAATATGTCAACGAATGGAGAAAAATGTTTTGTAAAAAAAGTACAAAAAATTGTTACGATTTTTACCCCTTAAATGTTCGAATTTCGAAAAAGTACCAAATTCTATTCGTATATTTTTGATAAACTTCGAGTGTGGTATTAACTTTGTTTCTATGTTTATTGGTTCAAAAGATAGATGGGGTGTCAAAAAAGTAAAAATTCAGGTTTTACCCGTTTATTCCTTAATAGGGCCGAATTTCAAAAAAGTACCAAACACCTGTCCGCTTATTTTTCTAACGAAAAATGATAAGTATTAAATTTTTTTGTATCTCTGTTAGTTTTTGAAGATATAAGGTTACCGAATTTTCGCATTTTTACCCCCTAAACATTCGAATATTCCAAAATACTGTCTTAGTGGATCGATTTGGGGAGTGACCAATCTCTGGTTTAGCTTCAGGCGCTTAGGCTGTGCGATGATGAATCAGTCAGAAAAGTTACATTTTTTTAAATATATTTTTATATAAATACAAATTCACCTACAGCCAACTTCACTACTGAAAAAGTGTGAGATTTACAAAACATAATTGCAGGGTGCATGCAACTGTGTAACAATCTTCTTCTTGAGTTTATTGGTTCTCTCTCACAAGAATTGCTGCAACAAAAATTGCATGTATCAGAAAGGTTTTTGTGCATTTTTACCTCACTAAGAAATGTAATGTAAAGTAAAAAATATTATATATTATTGTTTTTATTATTTATTAAGCAGAAAAGCATTATGTATCCTGAACTCTTTAAGAAAAATTTGTTAAATTAATGCACCTGGATATTCTATATAAATAAAGAATTGAATTGAAAACAAAAAAAAAAAAATTAAAGTTGGACGATGAGTTATTTAACTGTAAAAATTTGAGAATGAGATATTCATAAGTTTAACCCTTCGGCTTAAGCATGTTTTGATTTTATGTACAAAACACATTAAAAAAGGCCTGGCCAGACTCATGTGTACCACGAAGGCAGGGATGTTAGATGTGACGATTTTACGTCATTTTGACGATTTTTTTCGATGAATTTACCAAAATGACGATTGACGGTTTTTGATGTAAAGTTACTAATGTTTTGACGAATTAATCCCGTCAATAAATTTACTTTAAACTTTAATCTGGCATCAATTTTATAACACTTTAATCTAGCAAGCAGGTTTGGTAGATGTGACGATTTTTCGTAATTTAAACGATTTTTTTGAGAAAATGCAATAATATGACGATTGACGATTTTTTGACAAAAGTAATAGTGTTATGACGATTTTCTGGCATCGATAAATCACAAGAAATATTTACAATTATATTGAAAACAGTCCAAAACTTAAAAATCAATTTTTCGAAATACAAAAATTTTTGAAAATTAAACAAAAAAATTCCTCCCCTATCTCAAACCAGGTGGATTTCATTAGAAGAATTAGTTATTCAAATTCTACAATTGCATTTCTATAAATCGGTACTGCAAAAAATATACACTAGAGCCCCGATTTGCGTCAGTCCTATCTGGTCGGCTTTTAAAAAATTGGTTAAATCAGCTTTGCGTTTTTATGATTTCGATTTGCGTCGCCACATACGAATGCATTTTTCGATGAATTTATAATCACATGTGAAGAATTTTTCTATTTGTGTGTAAAAAGGCAAATCCCATTTAATTCTGTTAGGTAAGTTATTCTTAGTAAAATTACGTGTTAGGAAGTTACTTTTTAATAAGAAGTTGTGTAGAAAAATCAGTGCAATGAGAAAAAAATGTATTAGTTTGGAACTAATATTGGACGTAATTAAACGTTTCAAGTCGGGTAAAAAGAATGTTGATATAGACAGAATCCTTGGTTGGCACCTTTAACAATAAAAACAATTTGCAATAGATAAAGCGCTAAAAGTTACTCATTTAAAAATAGCTCGAGTTAAAAGCAAATGAGATTTTATTTATTTTTTAATATTTTTCTGAATATGGATAAATGAAATAAAATAATTTTTGTTATGCATTTATGCAAATATATTTTTTCTTATGTTTTCTTTTTAAATGATAAATATATTCAGCTCACTTACTGAAATTAATAGAATAAAACTTAACCATATCACTTTCTTCTTCATAAATAGAATTTCTTGCTAAACATTTTTATTTTCGAACCAGTCCATGCAATAAACTGTCTTTAATTTGTAAAATGTATATATTTGACGTTTTGTTGACGATTTTGTTCAATTTTGGTGACGATTTTGACGAATTTTGTTAAAACTTTTGATGATTTTTGAGGAAAAAAGTCTAACAACCCTGCACGAAGGGCTAAGAGTTAAGCAAAGTTCATTACATGCGCGGTTTCGCAGTTGGTTTAAATTTTTTTAAGACCAAATGATTTCCTGTTAGAATTACTTATCTTAATTTTTTTGGTTTCATTTGTTCATATTTTGAAGCGATAATTTTAAAATTTTTTTTCAAAAACGGCAACACTTTAGCACCACCAAATAAACATAAAAAAAATATAACAAACTATGAAGAAATTTCGACAAAAAATTTTGTATGTCCGCTTCACAAATAATGCCTCGTATCGTACTTGTTCAACAATAGTGTATTAACATAAAATTTAAATTTTTTCACTTTTTGCAAAAAATCGGCACGCTATATTCATATCTAATTATTTTGTCTAATATTTTGGTTTAGAAATTATTTTTCATATGCCTTTAATGTAAAATTAAAAATGGTTTTGTTTCCGTTGAAAATCTTTAAATTTTGAGTTAATACATTATTTATGAGCCCGTGCGATTTGAATTTATGTATATTATTCCTAAAATGTATTCCCAAAAATTATTTTGATATAATGTAATTAAATTTTGTTTTGGCGGGCTCATGATTGCCCATTGGTCACAAATAGGGCACACACTCAAACAGTTTTCTGGATATACTGTGCTGTAGGTTATGATATGGTCGGCCTTGACCGTACTTGGCAAACTGTAAGTTAACAAATAAAATAGATACATATTCGACGGATAATTACCTCGCCAAAAATGCCAATATTTTTGGGTAATTATCCGAGTTAAGCATTTAAACGAATACGCTTAACTACCTCGTTGAGGTAATTAAACGTATTTTTTTTTACAAGATACCTCAACTTTGATGTATGAAAGAAAGCCAAGATATAGGAATTTTTACATGTATCAGCTAAATCTAAAGAGGTAGCAATAAAAAACAATGGGATTTGTTGTCTTAAATTTTATCTGTAATACTTTTTGAGATGCTCTGTCATATCCTACTACAAAAGCGTAAGCATACATACAAACTTATGATCAGGAAACCCGTAAATATTCAATTGCATAGCTTATCCGTTTTAGAGCTTTTTATGAATTTTAATTTGCACATTTTAGCTATTGTTGCATTTTAATTGCACACATATTTCACCTTTTTGAAGCATATTTTTTTATACATGTTCAGCAAATAAAAAAATTGTTTAAGATTCTGGTTAACAAACTTTAATTAAAAGTATATTTAATATGTATATTAAACCTTTTTTGAAATACAAAAATATACCAACAGCACCCCAAAGATTTATTAAATTCTAAAGTTTTCCTTAATAATTATCTTTTATCTTATTTTTAGTGTTTATTGAAAAACTTTTACGCTCCACAGATGTGAGTAAAATTTATGTATTAGCACGGCCTAAGGAGGGAGTCGATATCAATGAAAGAATTAGTAAAATCTTTAAAGATCCCGTAAGTATAAAAAACTGTTAGATTGTTTTTGAAACAAAAACAAAAACAAACAGAAACAAATAAATATAACAATATCATTAACCATTAGGCGAAACTAACAATAACTTGCAAATATTTCATTACTAATTGAAGCTAATTTTGTTTTTATTGTTTTGGTTGCAGCTTTTCGAAAAACTTTTAACAATCAAACCGAATGCAATGAAATATATCAGGCCCATTGCTGGCGATTGTGTACTGCCAAATTTGGGAATATCAAGTGCGGAAGATCGCCAAGAGTTAACTGAAAATGTTGATATTGTTATGCATATGGCAGCAACTGTCCGATTTAATGAACCACTGAGCAGTGCTACAAAAATAAATGTTCAAGCAACCGTGGAATTAATAAGTTTAGCCAAAGAAATGAAAAGGCTTAAAGTAAGTTACTTGTGTTACAATATTATATTTTTTTTTATTATACTGTTATTTGTATTTACTTAGTACTGAAAACTACAATATTAGGAAATATTTACACATAAAAATGTGCATACAATTTTACAACACAATTTGTTATGGTTTTCGAAGAGAGCAGTATGTTTTATTTGATTTAAAACCAAAAACAAATTTAAAAACTCTTTAAAATTTAAGAAAAAAATACAGAAATAATAATGAAAGTGATGAAATAATGGCGAGTATGGATTATATTACATTTAAGGATTATAAAAAGCATGTCGGTCTGGAGATCATTTCATTTATTTATTTCTGTTATTTATTAAATTTTTTTCCATTCACTTTGCAAAACTGTGGCCTGAAAGTTATAGCTGCACCGACTTATTAAAGCCTACATTTAAAAAAATCATAATTTCTTGAGAAAACTGAGAAGCTTACGGAAAAGGGTTCTTCCTCACTCTCTGACATCCGTTGAGTCGGCCTGACTAACATAGAATTCCATTGCTTACTTCAAGCTTACAAGTGCATTAAAATCTTTTACAGCTTGCACACGTTCTGATTCAAATATGAAACAGTCAGGGTTGGGAAAACTACATTGATGTATTTGAAATACAAAATACATTAAAGTCGTGTATTTTATATACTTTTTATATTTTTAATCAATGTACATGTTTATATAAGTTTGAATAATATTCACTTTAGTAATTGCCTTAGCGCAAAACTAGTATTTTCTTTAATGCAGTCTGGATTTTTATACACTCATAAAATTATAACAGTAACTGATAGCGGGTTATTAAATTCGTTTTCCGCACTGTTAAAATTGAATAAAAATATAGTTATTTTACGAATTATTTTAAACAAAAACAAACTACCAAAAAATAATGTTTTGCCGTACATTCTTATTTTGTTATCTAAGTAGTTTAATTTTTTGTCGGTTAAAATATATTTTTTTAAAAGTAACAACTAATAAATTTTACGGAATATGCTATTTAATAGGGTGGGTCGAAAAAAAGTTGTGCCAGTCACTCCCTAGAATGAAAGATATGTCAATGAAGTTTCTAAAACATGAAACATTTTTTTTGCCACGCCCCAAAATACAGTACTTTTGGTTTTTTATATGTAGCGCTGCCATTTAAAGTCCGATCTTATCATATCACTTATCGTTGTTCATGGCTTGACAGTGGCTTCATTTTTGATTTTGGTGACTTTTCAATCCGACTTCAAACTCTGGGCGCCACTTATGCCATCTCGGATCCTTCCCCAAAATGTAAATATTTTTAAACATGCCAAGAAAGTCCTTGTAAAACTAAGTATGTCTAGCTTTTATTTTACTCACTTTTATGCCACGCCTAAAAATTGAGCCCCGTTTTTCTTTTTCACATATTTATTTTTAAGCACTGATTTTATATAATTAATGCAAAATGCTTTATTGTCAGGTATTCAAAATACATTTTGGGAATGTATTTAAAATACAAAACACAGGTACTTGAAATACTAACCAACCCTGGAAACGAGTTATTACTGAATGTAACTTCTTCTTGGTCTAACTAAGCACTATTTTCCAAAGCAGTGTAGTTTCAAAAGAAAAACTTGATACACTATATCTTGCCACTTAACTTTTTATAAATTGGCCATTTTTTTTATGTGGGTTATAAGACAAAGAAAATATCACGTAACATGCAACTGCTACATTCAATACGAGTACTATTTGAACAAGATAAGAAAGGAAAATGCTTCAATAACAAACAATAAAACTTGTTTGAAATGAAAACTTACTAAAAGCCAATTTTCAAAATAACCAACTAGACAATTTCTTTTGGCATTTTAAGCTTTTTGTTTGTCTGTTTTAATGGCTAGTTTTACTAGATGTTTTGCCAAAAAAAAAAAAACAACTTTAGTTATTAAGAGTAACCAAGTATGCGTATATCAGCATCTACAACCGGCGGACTTTCATACATTCAGACATGAAAACATTGTGGTTTAACTACAGATGGACATTAAATGGCTGATATGTCTCGTAATTGCGGGTAAATATAAAATTATGCAAACAAAGTTTTAAAAATTGGAAAAATTGTGTTTTGTTGCACAATTTTTGTTTTATTACAATTTGCCTTTTTTTTTTAAATAAACAATTTATGTTGTATATGCTTTTCAAATAAGTTACATTTATAATTATTTGCAGCTTGGGAGCTTAAAGAAAAAAAGATAATTTTTCACTATGTACAATAGTGACTGACGGACTGGCAGGTATTTGAAAAAAAATTAATTTTTATTGTTCGACGAATATTGAATTATTATTAATCCCAGACCTAACAAATACAAATTTGTTTAAACAAGTAATTAGAAAAAATTCATGAGGCACAATATCGATCTATTAGTGCCAGGTAAATTTTTTTATATACAATTTTTTTTTTATCGATTAGCTAAAACAATTGCATATAAAACTAATTTGTTTCAATATTTGAAAGAGTAATAAAAGTTTTAATTATTAACTATTTTCCGGTGGACGAAAAATTTAATTTCTGCTTTTAAAAAGGGGCGGTCTTATATTATTTAATTGTACCTTTGCAAAAAAAGTGTTTCATACAAAAATATTTAAAATAAGCCAATATTAAAAATCTATACTTCCTCAAAGTTTACAAATGGATTAAGATAATAAGAAAAAACGCAAGTAGACAAACGTGTTATAAAATTAAAGGTCAGCAATAATTACAGATCTGTAATAGAAATTTAAAAAAACACATTTAAAGAGAACTTTAACCCTCTTAAAGGGTTTTGCAGCCTCACTGCACATCCATTAGCTTTTTTGTATTTTATAAAATAAAACAAAATAAGAATTAACAATTAAAGAAAATCAAAAACTCGGCTGCAAAAACTACAAGTTAAAAAAAAACTTTAAACAAAGTAAACAGTACTTCTGTGTAACACACCATGTTATGAGCTGATAGCCATAGTAAAATACCGTCATTAAGTTAAGTAGCAGGCGTGACCCACTCATTTTATTTCGGTTTATAATTTGCAATTGTGTCCCCGCCTATCGCCACCTTTAAAAATTTCCATAACGGGACACAAGCAAATTCATTTATTTTAAAACAATAATATCGGTTTTCATGATATTGGCTAACTCTATGTTCACACTTGGGTTTTTAAACGCGTTTAAGCACCTCGAACGTGATTAATCACATCAATAGCGAGATGATTAACCATACATTGAAGTGATTTGTAAATAACTTCAAATTGACATGATTACAACTAAATCACTTCATTAATCACATAGAATCCTCTGAACATACCTTAAACTAAGTATAATGTAGAATCGGCCACCATGAACGTACCCCTTACGTCTATAACCGATCACGATTTCCTCTTAATGTTTTTATTTTGTCCTTAAATAATTCATAAATTTTCACAATTTCATCGCTAGGGATGAGATTTTTATGCACTAAAAAATCGAAAATATGCACTGCATTAAAAAATTAAAAGATATGCACTAACAATTTAAACATTTAAAATAAAAAGCGTTTGCCTTTTTATTTTATTCAACACAAAAAAAAAAAAATATAAAAATTCTATTGCTGTTTTCATTCCATTGTTATTCATACGAATACATATTTACTTATGGCGTTTTCTTTTCTGAGTAAAATTCTGCATTTATTCTGCCTTTTACATTTTTTTATGTTCTTTTCTGAAATACATGTGTTATTTTAAAAGTTTAAAGCGTTCTTTTCTGCATGATGTTCCTTTTAAAATTAAATAAAATGCTACATGTTCAAATCTCATTTTAATTAAAGGGGCATGAGTGCAGCACTAGATCAAGGCGAATTCAATACAAGGTGGTGGCAAGTTTCAATCCGTAAACACTAACAATGCAATACAAACAACATCTGTTGTTTCTGTTGGCTTTGGATTGTTGTAGTCTTGCCACCACCTGTAATTGAATTCACCTTGCGATAATTGTACTTTATTGTTTAATGCCGAAATTTGTGTTCTTTTCTAAACGTAAAATATGAAACACTTCTTAAACATTTGGGGATCATTTAAAAATGTTGCCAAGTCACATGTAACACTTATGCAGCATTTTTTTTTTAGAAAAGAAAACGCCATTAGCTGCACAATCTCCTTTGCACGATTTTTTGTGCAGGTTAATCAAAAATGCATTTACCTGCCTTTATGTGCAGGTACACAATTGTGGTTACTTGCACAAAAGTGTAGCTAAAGTAAAGTGTTTCATTTAAAAGTAGAATAAAAAAATTTTTTTGTTAATACATAAATTTACATATATTTTATTTTAAATAACAGATGATGTTATACATGTATGTGTGTATATTCAATATAAAAGGAACTTTAACAAAAACAATGAGAATTCACAAAGAACATAAAAATTTATAAAAAAAAACAAAATAATTGCGATTTATATTCTTATAAACAGCTTAAATTGGATATTTATATGAAAAAGTGGCCACCATATTTTTTTCATGTGTGCAGCCAACTTTGATGTTTTGTATAAAAATATTTTGAAGTTGCCCAAAAATAGGAAAAATATGCAGGTATACAAAATGCACGTAAACAAAGATTTTGAAGAATAATTCCAGAAAATATGTATTTTGGGTAGTTAAGTAAAAGTGCAGTGCAACTTGAAGTTTTTGAATGAAAATAATTTTAAAATTCCAAAAAACTTGTGCATTTATCTTCAATGCACAGGTATAAAATATAATTCAAAAAGGAATATGTATGGAATTATAAAGAATAATTCCAAAACTTATCAATTTTGTGCAGTTAAGTCGAAAGTGCACGTAAACAAAAGGCAGTTAAGTCAAAACTACTGTAATATTTTTTAAAACTTAATTTAAATAATTACATAATTAAAATCAAATAAATATTTTTTTATATCATTAAAAGTAAATCTTTGTCTTTTAAACAGCTTTTGTACATGGAAAATGATCTCTCAACGTCAACCGAGGTTAAAACATACTTGAAGGGTGCCAGTTAATTTGGAGAATATTAGTTTTCTAATTCAAATCCCACTTTTAATTCTAGATCAAAAATAGTTAAAATTTGTTTTATTGTTTGAAGTCCGATATTTTTTTGCAAAACGTTTTGGATTTTTTTTATTTCTCGGGCTATTCTTTCTTCCACATTGTTTCCCGTATGAAATCAATATTATCGAATTGGCTGCTTATATCCTCTCCAACTTGATGTAACCCATGTGCCTAGAAAGTAACATGTAAAAGTTTTGGATAAATGGTTTTAGTTCAATTGGCAGCCTCAACAATGTGAGGTGCTGCATCGGTTAAAAGTTTAAGGATCTTTTGTCGAAATCTTGTATTTTGCAGAGCTCCAAAAAAGTTTATTTATTGATTTAAAAAATTGTTTAGATTGAGTGGTTGCAATTGAAACATGTCCGCGAAGCCTGCGTTCGATTCCCGCGGCATTTAAGAATGAAATATTATCAATAAATTTAAATTAATTTCATGTTGTAAAATTTCTTTCTTCATAAAAATAATTTAATGAAAATTAAATTTGATGAACTTTAGCCTAAATAAAATATCAAAATTTGTATTTTTATACATTTTTAATACATTTGAACGGCTTTGATTAGCTAAATCAACATTTAGTATGAAAGTCTCGTAATCTGTGCCAAATGGTAATTTTTACCGTCGTTTTCTACGAAAAATTAAAGTGTTAACAAATCACAAACATCAAATTCTTAGAATAGTTTGAGCAAATTAATCCTTTGGCTTCCTTAAGGCATTTTTGAAAACCAACTTCACTGTTTAGACCAGTGTTTCAAAATAAAGAGTACATTATTTAGCGTTCGGCTCGCACACCCAAGAACGATATTTATTTTTTTAGAAATTGTGTAAACGAAAACAACCCTTAATAACGTTCGTAACTATTTTCTAGAAAGAGCCGAACATTATATAGTGTTTTGTTCTGCTTTAAAAAACAGAATAATTGTTGTGATACTGTAGACAAACATTATATTTTAATGTTCTATAATGTTTCTTTTTTTACATTGATAAAGAAATAAACAAACAAAACAACGACCGCACCACGAACAGCTTGTGTGTATTTTGAGTATATGTTTTGTTTGCGTATAATTATTTTGCTGGTTTTTGTATTTTTCATTTTAAATGTTTTTATCTCTTGTTGAGTTTGATAAAAAACAGTATTATTTTTGTGTTCGAAAGATGACAAACAGGGAAACGTTATGTTTTCAATGATTTTCTACACAAACACTATAAGCGTTTGTGTATTCCACAAATCTGCAGAACCAAACACTAAGGAGCGATATTTAATGTTTATTTTCGAATACTGGCTTACACACAAATTAAATTTTTTTTTTATTTTTATTTTTATAGCCCCCAAATTAGATTCTTTCCCGAATAGGTGCTTTGTGCCCATAAACCATCTATTGTGTTGGTATTTAAATTAAATTTGGTCCAAACAAATTCCAATGAAATTAAAATCATCTTACACATTTTATTGGAATCTGTTCATATTTGACCCTTGCTCCCATATTAATACTATTCTCAAAAATTGATTTTAATTTCACGACTTTCTTATAAATGTTGGTATTGGCATACGAATTAGCGACAATAACTTTCACGATAGCTAAAATGTTGTGACAAAATGTTGTGCTTGGGGGCCCAAAACGAACCATAAGTCCCTTCCTAAGATCACTTAAAGGCTTACAAATGTTTTATAGATGAAGATATAGCACAAAGAACTTGTATATGAATCTTTAACTCAATTACATAATTTAGTTCTGGCGGGTCCATGGTTGCCCATTTAAAAAGGTACACTTGCAAAAGTACCGTGTACCGACTGTACTTTCATATTTGTTTAATTTTTTTTTGTATTAAGTGACATATTTTCTGCATAAGCTTTAATTCTTTTTTGAAACTAGATTCGTGTCCATATAATGAAACTTTTGTTTTGCAGCAATTAAAAAGTCTAAAACAAAATAAATAATAAAAAAATTACGATCTTAAATACCCTCATTTAGTAAAAGGAATGGGTACCACTTGCTACTAAGTTTTGGCTTTCAGATAATTTTATAAGTCGTTTAAGCCGAAGTAGTTGTGTAAAATCTTTAAATGAGCATGTTAGGTGCTCATGTACCGTTTTTCCTAACCTAACCCATGGTAGTTCTTAACTACTGGGTGATAAACAATGCGTTTACCAACCACGCCTGATTGTGAGAGCAACCAGCACACACAGGCAATAATACACCCGTCCCTTGCTTGGAAGTTGGAGCTATCTAAACTCCGCTGGAATATACTAGCAGCTTATCTTGAGTAGGGAAGATCCAGCCAAACTTTTCAACAAGTGGTGAAAAATCCGTAGAATTTTCTGAATCCCTCTTTCCGCGACTTTGAGTAGTAAACAACAACCACCAAGTGATTTCCGAAAGTATCTTTTCAAAATCAAAGCGAAACTTCCGCAAAAACAATCTTCATAAAAGCTTCTGAGGCAGGCCTCAACCACTAGTCAATCCGGTGACTACTGGCACCCGTGGTACCAGATACAATCTCTTGTCAGCCGCGATCACAGTACATCGCAAAGATTTCCTGAGACCTGTATTGGTATAGGCTGCAAGACAGGAATCATTTCTCGCAGGAAGCATACTAACGAAAGCCTCACCAATAGTCAGACCCGTGCTTCCACTTACCGGAGGGAAAACTAAAGTTTACTGTGTTTACTTTGAATTGCATTTAAAACTGTAGTTTTAACAGAGGTCTTTTTTATTTAATTAAATTGTTATTTTAACGGCCACTGGTTTATTTAAGCAAAGTGTTTAAATGTTTTTGCGATATTTTACTTTGTAAATTTCGATCTTTTAAAACTAGACTTTTTGGAATTGAAATACTAAAGTCTTAAAATAGTTTCAAGATATAACCTTTATTTCTTTTTTTATATATTTTTGGTAATACTTGTTGAGAATTGTGTAGTTAGAAACAAATCTTTTATTGCTGCTTTTACACGACACACACTGTTAAATACAAGACGTCTAAAACAAACTTAAAATGTACCAACAAAAAAGTACAATAGTACTAAATTTAGCCGCTTAATCTATATCAGTTGGACCTGCCAGATCTACTACAATACTGCTGCAATACTGCTGTCTATTGTTTCGAATCTACTTCCTAGGAAGCAGAAAAAATTCTCCCAAATTCTAAATAACGTTTTCATTATTTTCACTAAAAAAAACACTCTCTTTTTCATTTCAGTCCTTTGTCCATGTCTCTTCGGCATTTGCGAACTGCGTGCTCTTTAACTCCAGTGAACGTTACTATACCGAATATTTAGGCATTACCAGTAATAAATTATTGCAAATAAAAGATGTGCTGGGTGATAAAGCGTTAGATCGCATGGAAACAGAATTGGTAGGGAAGTATCCGAATACATACTGCTTTACAAAATCAGTAGCAGAAGAGGCAATATTAACCACTGCTAATACATTGCCCATTTGTATATTTAGACCAGGAATAGGTAAGATTTTACGGAACAAAAGTCATCTCAATTTAAATATTAACATAATTTTTACAGTTTTGCCCACTAGTGATGAACCCATAGCTGGATGGATAGATAATTTGTATGGACCGATGAGTGTGCTTTATGGCTGTGCCTACGGTGTGCTTAGAGTTATGTATGGATGTCCTACAAATAAAGCCGGTTTAGTGCCAGTAGATTATTGTGCCAATATGATGATGGCATGTGCTTGGTATACAGCTACCACCGTTAAGCAAATGTAAAAGAATTTTTTTTGTCTTCTTAAGACTTATCTAATTAATACTTCAATTTAGACCATTAAACGATCCGCCCATTTACAATTTTGTACCAGATGAATCGAATCCAATACAATGGATAGCCTTTAAGAAATATTCGGAAAAAGAGCGTTTTCAGATTCCCTTGTCTACCATGATTTGGTATCCATTTCTTATATTTACCAGCAATATGTGGTGTTATAACTTTTTATGTTTCGTCTATCACACTTTGCCCGGATATTTAATCGATTTTTTGTTGATAATAATAGGAAAGAAACCTAGGCAAGCTAATGGTCTTTAAAGCAAGAATGATAGAAATAAAGACAACGAAATGCTTATGGTTTCCCGTTAGATGACGTAGTCTGCAAACGGCAATGGCTGCCAAGTTTAAAAGTGCTTTAGATTCTCTAATTTCTTATGTAATATGTGTATAAACTTTATAAGATCTGGCAGCTCCGTAATTAAACAAGAACTATCTTGAGTTTGACAGCTTCCATGAATCAAAAAAACAAGATTGCGCACTCAGCAGCATAAAAACATTTTCTACTGCGCATCTACGTCTTCATAGACTAAATATGTGTGTTTGTTGTAAAAAATGTAAGACACACACAAATGCACATACACAAAGTCTATTTCTTCGTCACACACAAAACTAACGGACCTCCGCAATGCGGAATCTTGTTTCTTTGATTCATAGACAGCTTCAAACTTTCAGCCAATAGTAATGCGGTAAGCATGACGTCATTTGTGAACATGCGCAGATGATTTAAATTTTGTTTTCGGAATGGCGTAATCTTTATTTCTATCATTCTGGCTTCAGAGTACTTTTCGATTAAATTAAGATTTAGAATGAGTTTTTCTTTTTTTTTAGAATGACTAAAACTTATAAAAAGATTCATAAGGTATGTGTTTCTTTAAGTTATTTTGTCAATAATGAGTTTACATTGGATACAACGAATGCGAAGCAATTGTGGAAATCCTTAAGTCCCGAAGATCAAAAACTTTTTAACTTTGATATGAGCTCCTTAAGTTGGAATAACTACTTTTACAAAAGTTTAATTGGTTTGAGAAAATTTTTGGCCAAAGATGAACCAGATACCATACCAAAAGCCAAGAAATTAGTAAGAAGGTAAGTTTCCGTTCATTTCGATAGAATGATTTTCAAAAATTAAATCTATCATTGATACATTTCGGCTGGACAAATTTAAATTATCTTGAATTCAATTTTTCATTTAAACTCAGACCTGTTGCAGACTATGCGACATGACCTTACGCAAAATTCGTGTTTATTTTTTGTGCTCCTTTAAAAACTCATATCCATTCAGACGGTTCGTTTTTTTTCTTATTGCAAGCTCAAGCTACAATTTGATGTTTAAGTCTTAAATTTAAAAATTACGATTAATATTAAAGAGCAACATCAAAATGTTGCTGGACTTCACATTTCGTTCTACATTGATTACCCCGCAAGCGTAAATTCACCACATTTAACGAATCTTCTGTTTCATTAAATTTTAAATATCTGCGCGACCTGTCGCATAGTCTGAATCAGATATTAAAAATTTTTCATATTTAGCTGTATGAAAGGGACTACTCTACTGACATTTTTACATTGTATCAACTAAGAAACAAGAAAGTACGCCAATAATAATTTCAAAAATAGTGAAACCTGTTTGATCCTGCACATTTTAATTTTTTTTTTAAACCCAAGTTTTTAAATTAATTCCAATTACCCTAGACTCATTTAACTAAATTCTAATAACTTTTAAAACTATTTCTTTATTTCTTTTCTTTTATTTTAGATTATATTTCGCTAATTGGGCTGTTCACAGTTTGGTGTTCCTTGGAGTTATTTGGTTATTATGGATTCTTTTAAAATTATGTTTTCTTTCGTAGTCTTTGTAATTAGTTTGTAATTGTTGTATACCTACAAAGGAATTAGAATTAAATGGGTTTTTATAATAAAGATCATACTTAATTGATACATTAATAAATTAATTGTTGCAATAAAATTTAAGTAAAACTAAAATAATCTTTTCAACAATTATAACTTTTAGACAGGATTCTTATTATGGGCAAGATGTATCTAATGAGCATTAGGGTGTCCCAAAATTCTTTTTTGTCAGAGGCTCAAGCATAATTTGAAAGTTTATAGGGTCCAGTATTTTTGAATTTTTTTTTAGATTTTTAGGAAGAGTTTTAGAGGTCGCGCAATTCAAGTCTTTGTTAAAAATCTGGTTTTTCGGGCTTTTTGCAAACTTGACTCATAACATTGTCAATAACCACGTTCATTTAATTTTTTGACCGAATATTTCTAAAGAATATTTCCCAAACTTTACTTATGCAAAAACTTTAAGTTCCGGCTATATTTTTGTCCATTACGATTCCACATATTAAGTATTTTTGTAATTTTTCAACAAATTCTGTAAACAACGGTTTATTACTTTTCAAATTTATATGAAAAGTATAAAAACTAGTGACGCGATTTTAAATACCGATAAGTTCTAAACAATTACCAAAAACAAAAATGGAATTTTGTAAGAATTTTTTTATATTTTTTTTTCGTTCAAAAATGTGTAATTTTATTCAAAATAGATCTAATAGAATTTTGTGAAAAACAAGAAATGTGTGGCTTGTGGGAAAAATGATAGATGCCCTTGATCCCTCCAAACTATCGACAAAAATGCAAATTCTGCAAAGATTTTTTAATAACATATACTGGGTATAAAGATAAAAACGGGTATAACTCAGGAACGGGTAGAACAAATTTAAAAATGTTTATTCATATTAATAAGAATTAATTTGTCTTTTAATCTGCATCATTAGTTTGTTTTCGTTTTCATTTAAACTTAAAAAGTTGTAAAGCGTTATTACAAAATTTTTGAAAAAAATACGAAACATTGTAATTAAGGGTATCTAAATGAGTAACCTCATCACCAAATCTTATAAGTTTTTCACACAGGAATAAAGCTTGGATAATTTTCTTTAAAACTGTTTCCTCAGGAGTGCAGAAACCCGTGGTATTAACCAAGTTATCAGTAAAGTTAAAAAAAGGCCGAAAACTCCGGTTTTTTATGAAAACTCCATTTGCGCGACCTCTGAACCTATTCCGAAAATTCTTTTAAATTTTGATTGAGCACCAATGAAAATCATAAAGAAAACATTTTTTGGGACACCCTAATGAACATGTCTCCTTACCGTCAAAAAAGCTATTAAGATTTTAAACTTGTTAATTGCTAATCACATACAAGAATATACCAGAATATCGATTTTAGCCACCCTATGCTACTGGTGCTATTCTCTATACAATTTCAACATAATTTAAATTGTTTAAAATATTTTAAAGTTAACGTTAATTTTATTCAGTATCTTTTTTAACAATAACGTTTACTGCTATGCCTATATATTCCTACAATTTGTTTTTTAAGCGGTTTTGAATAAATTAAACGTTTTTTTGGCAAGTTTGCAATTTTTCGCGAATTGTAGCCATGTTATAATAAGCGATATAAGCGATTTTTTCCTGAGGTTCTTTAGAGCTTTAACGATTCTTAATAAATAGCCGCTGTTTGCAAATTTTTGGCGAATTTACTTACATTTAACAATTTTTACCGAATTTTTGCAATTCCTAATTTCTTGATATTCTTTAATTAGGCTTGAGTTCATCAAATTTAATTTTCATTATATTATTTTCACTGAGGAAGGAATTTTACAACTTGGAATTTCCATTAAAATTTATTGATAATTTTTTCTGGCTGAGCTGGGATTTGAACCCGAGTTGATTTTTACATGTTTCAAGAATCACCACATTCTATCCTCAGAAAATCTTTGAGTTTTACCCACTGCACCACTGCGGTGTCCGCCAGCCAACAGTCAAATATCAATCTTTTAACCAGTAGTACTGGTGGTTGGAAATTTGCTGTTATTGTCATTTAAATTTTGCAATTCCTTATAATTTAAGCGACTATTAATCAATTTTATACCTTGTTATAAGAATTTTTGCAATTTTCGTTGGACTAGCAAACCCTAAATGGGGTTTTGTTAGTTTCGAAAGAACTTTAACTCGTTTCACACGTTAAATAGTTTGCCCTCGATAACAGTGTTCGTTATGTATACTAATTAATTAACAAAGATGCCACTTGACTGAAATTTTTAGCTATGTTGTAAAAATTGAGTTATTGAATTGCTGTATTGTTAGCGTAAGCAAGAAACTGTGCCGGTAAAATTAACGTTTACGTTAATCTTTAAAAGTTAGAGAATTCCACTACTGATCTTTTATGTTTATAAAGTTTTCTTGATATAAGAAATCTGTACACAATTAAATCATTTTTAATTATTTATATTTTTGCGAAATAAATGTGAATAATAGGATAATAGCTACATAAATGGTTATTATAGCGCCTGAGTGTCTCCTCTCGGAGAACGATGAGGTCCATTTTTAAACCTTTTGCACCGAAGAAACAGAGAAGAAAAGCTACGATAAAAAAGAATGAAAAGACCTGTTGGCTCGACAATATACCCCTACAAATCTGTAGAAGATAGTGGATCTAATAGAATATTTGTAAGTAGAAGATAAAGGTTCTAAAAATATTTTTGTAAAGGTTGTTTAAGCTATAAGATCTGGGAAGCATTATCGTTGAAACATTTATGACTTGTATTATAGGTATAGTATGTAACGGCCTTAGGTAATATACGAACGAAATTTAGAGATAATAATAGGAGTCATGTCGTTAAGTGACTGCCAATTTAGCGTATGAACGGTCAACAAAGAAAACTTTCTTCTTATCCTATAGCTTTTTCAAAAGGCACAGCTTTAAAAATATGCTATCCCTCAAGCGCATTAAGATGTATATCAACGTAACCGAAAAGAAGCCGAATGTCGGGAAGCAGAAGAAGAGAAGCAAATGAAGGAATTTCATTTTAATATTTTACAAAAACAAAACACGTATAAAATATTCACTAAGGCATTTTGTGCTGTGGTAATGCAAACCGCCGAACAACAACAACAATACTAGTGAGGAGCGTTGCTAAAAGTTTTTGATTCCTCATTGAGGTCTGCAACGAGTAACTTTTTTCTTCACATGTGAAACTCGCTGTCGAATATAGTATTTATTTGTTCTCTTGCTTAACACGCAAACAGTGAAGAGAAGTGATCGTTGTTTTTATAAATACTAACATGCAGCAGCCGAAGATGAAATATTTTCCGGAAAAAAGGAACATATAAAAATGGTACAACGAAAAAGAAGTATGCACCTATAAATTTATGTTCACTTCTTGTGGTACTTGTAGTATTGCACAGTAAAGCTGAAATTTGTGTAATTACCCAAAAATTAGACAAAAATTTATTTTTTAGACTATTGATAATTAAACAATTTTTTGTGTAATTTAGCCTAAATAAATTTTTCACTTCTAAAAGAAGAAATTGTAAAAATCGATTTCCTTTTTGTTCTAAAAATTACTAGATGTTTCCCATGATCATTATATTTAAATAATGATACTTATTGCAAATAAATTTCACTTTTAAATATTTATAAATAAAGTTATAAACAAACCTTATATCCAATTTTTTTTATTAAACTTAACATTTAAAAAAGATTAAATGCATGGAACAATATTTTTTGTTTTTTTTTTGCTTGCAAAACTTCACGTGGACAGCGATGCCAGAAGTGCAGATTTATCTGCATTTTGAAGATTTTATCCCCAAAATTGTCAAAATGCAGATTTGCAGATTTTTGGTTTAACATTGCAGATTTTTTAGCTCGGTGGAAACTTCTTTACATTGTCATGATTATACTATTTCCACTTGTTGCATTGATAAATAAATATAGTATATCAACCATTCATGGAAGAACCGTGTGGAAATACATTCATTAGTAGACATTTTATGCACAAAAGATTACTTAAAAATTAAAAATTCGCATTGTCTTGACACATTAATATCGCCGGACATATGTCATCTGATTTTACACAAAATATTATGCATACATATGAACGTATATATTTATGTGCACTTATGTACAAATATCTTCAAAAGTTGCAATATTTGATCTCTTCCAAATTTTCAATTAGACCCTTGATAATTTAGATAACATGTCAAACAATTAACGTTTAATTTGTTTTTTAAAATAACAAAGATTAATCCTTACTCAGCCTGAGTAATAAAATAGAGAGATATTTTTAATGTAAAAATATCCAAAAGTTATTAGTCATGTTCTTAAAATCGAACAAATTTTTAAAACTTTTCTGTGTTGAAAGTTCAAAAAAATATTACCTTTTTTATACCTCATACTTCGAGGACCACTCATATTGACCAGAACGATTTTTAAATCTACCATCGATTTTAACTTCGGGAACATATTTTGAAATTAATTGTAATATCTTTTTTAAACAAACTACATAAAAAATGTAATAAATTTGTTTTGAAGGTTTATTGAAGATTTTTAAAACTTTGGCGCAGATTTTGCAGATTTTTTGACGAAAAATTATGGGTTTTTGCTGATTTTTCCTCTAAAATTTCTGGCAACACTGCACGTGGAAGCGGAATTACTAGAAGTGACACTACTTAAAAAATTATATAAAAAAAACTAAAAAAGAACCCATTTTTATTTTTTGATATGGTATAGATGAAGGATAAACCTTTCTAAAAAATTAATACACTGTAAAAAAACCCTTGATCTTTTTGGTTTTTTCGTCAGTTAAAATTTTTTTTGTTATAAATTTTTTTACAGTGTATTTCTTTTTTTTTTAAACGTGTCATAAAGCCTGTTAAAATATCTTTTTAATGATACCAAGATCATGGAAATCGGTTTAGCCGATTCTGAGTTATTGTAGTTTAAATGGAGCTCTTTTTGACCATTTTCGCGTTTTTTCGAAAACGTTCCCACTGTGTCACGCCCAAAAAATCGCAAAACAGTAATTTCTAAAAATGAGAGTTTGTTTGTATTGATCAAATTTTGCTATGAACAAAATTTCATCGATATCTGAGGGGGTCGGGTTCAATGCATCTCGATTTTTACATGCAATTCATCATATGTCCTCTTTGTAATAAAAAGTTCTAGAATTTGAGAAGATGGATTAAATGTGTTACAGGAAACTGAAACTTTTTTAAAGTGTGTATTCTAAGAACAACTTCTTATAACTCATAGTGCATTCTGTTGCCAACTTTGGTTGTATACATTATAGAAAAAATTTTAAATTTTTTGTTGTTTGCGGTGAATACACTACAAATTCAAAATCAGTGCTGTGACTTGTTCTCAGAAGCATGGTTTATTGATTTTTTTTTAAGGCGTTACGGTCAGTAACAGTATCAGAATACATATCGCTCACGGGCTGGAATAACAAGAGCTAACCTAAAAAAAACGGTTAGCACCATTGGATTCAGCGTACCCGAATTATGTTAAAACGCCATATGCCCGGCTTGCAATTTTGCAACTAGCACAGTGTAATTACACTACAAAAAACTAAGAACTTGAATGTGCTTAGAAGGGTCCTCTAATTCCAAAGAAAAACTACGATGTTAATATACTTATTAAATACTTGTTCTATCAAAAAATTTCATAGTCACCTCTATGAAAATTAACATTTTTTTTGTCATTATTGTTTAAAATCCCATCCAAATTACTTTTTTAAGTGCACTTCTTTCTTTACCTACACATTTAAGATAAATGCACAACATTTAAGGCATTTTAACATTATTTTCACACAAACAATTCAGGTTAGCCGCACTTTGACTTAACTGCCCAAAATACATATTTTCTGGAATTCTTCTTCAAAATCCTTGTTTACGTGCATTTTGTATACCTGCATATTTTTCATATTTTTGGGAAGCTTTAAAATAATTTTATACAAAAACATCAAAGTAAGCTGCACCGATAAAAAATATGGTGGCAAATTTTTAACATAAATATCCAATTTAAGCTGGGGTCTAATCACCGTATACGATATCGAGCAAAATTGATTTTATTAACTTTAGCTGCACTTTTATGCAGGTAACCACAATTGCGTACCTGCACTTTAAGGCAGCTAAATGCATTTAAGATAAATGCACTTTTGATTTATCTACACAAAAAATCGTGCAAAGGGGATTGTGCAGCTGAGTCAAAACTACTGTATAATTAAATTCAATTTAGATTTTTTTTCAATAATAATAAAAAGTTAATTTATTGAATTAAGTTTCTAAAGGAAGTTGCACATTCCAAAGAAAATAAGTTGTATATTAAGCTAATTTCTAACATGTTTGGGGAAAAAACAAGTATTATAAACTTTAAAATAATAACAATTTTTTTAAACAATTAATCTTGTTTTAGTTTTGATTAATTTTGTTTTTCTCCTTTTTTTATTATTGTTATTGTTTAATTTTTGCATTAATTTCAAATTAAAATTCTATAGGCATTATATAATGGTTTCCGCCAGTAATTTATTTTAAATGTTAGTTTACTTTATGAATATGAAGTCAGTTAGTGAGATAGAACTTTGATTATATGTAGGATACAATAAGCTGATTTAAGTGTTAAGGTTTTAATTAGATTTTTGATAACAAAATATAAAATTTGTAAACAAAAATTCTGAGAGTTTTGTTTTAATAAGTAGTTGCGATTAGAAATTATTTGTAGTTTAGAGCTGACTTTGTATATTACTTTTACAGAAGCAATGTTATAAAGTTAACACACGACATGTATGTTTGTATTTTTCCGTGGGAAATTTAACAAGTCTGATGTTAAAAACATGTCATGTACATGCTGTTTTACCGGGCATAACAAACGTAATTTTCAGCCCATTGTAGTGAAACAGACCATACCAAGTAAAAAAAATTTAGTTTTTTTGAAGCACTTAAGAGAAAAAGCGCAAAATGGAGCGCTATTTCACAGGTTTTTTAATAACAAAAACAAATTAGCTGGTTTGTAACAGAACATAAAGTAAAGACTAACTGAGCCTTTAGAACTAGCCCAGTAATAAATAATGCCCCAGACCACTAATGTGCCAAAAATGCGAGTACACCCCTGAAACATTTTTTAAATTAAGGTGTACAATAAAATTTTTTATTCAAAAGACTCAAAATTGTGAGATATTAATTTCCAATTACAGAAAATACAGTACGTTACGGTACGTTCCATTGCATTGCATTAAATTTACGGTCGGCTAAAGTGACCTTAATTCTTAAAATGTAGAATGCAAAGGATTTAGCACTAATCGCAAAAGGCTACAAACCTGTATTTGAAGGGAAATTTATAAAGCGATGCTTAAAAGGACAACCGCTGCACGTTGGAGTGTAATCCAAACAAGAACTGTCTGTTTTTTTTAACAATAGCAGTGGAAATAAAATTAAAAATTGAGTGATTTTATGGTCCCATGCAGATTAATTAAAGGGAAGTTCGACTGTATATTAGGGTCGTAACTTTTCAAATATTTTTTTGCAAATATCAAATAGTACATGCCATAGGCAAAATGTCCATAAAAAATGTTAACAGATGCCATCTTTCCTTTTCTCTACTTAAAAAAATTAAACTATTAAATTAACCATTGCCACAATTGGAAACGGCTAAAGTATATCGTTGCTCTCTCAACCCGGGTCTCCACTTAGCAATATTTACTGCCGCAAACGTCAAATTCGCCTGCTCCATTTCATTTGGACCACATATTTCCATGAGTGGCAACGCATTGCGCAATGATTGCAATTCTGATTGCTTGAGAAATTATTGCTTACCAATCTGCTGTAAAAGCAGTTGGAATTTATCTGACATTTCATGTCTCTGTACGTTTGTTTTTGGCAAAGCAATTTCACGTGTTCTCCAGCAATGTAATCAGCAATTATTGCGCCATTATTCTCACGACTTTTTGCTTGTGCTTAGAAAAAAAAAAAATTGCTAAGTGGAGACCCAGCGTTAAGAAATCTAACAGAAGCTCCTTGCATTTTGTTGTTTTATTTTATCACTAATTTAGTATTGGCTATCAGGTACATTTTTTGTATGTCATTGTTTATATGTGATATAAAAGTGAGTGAATATGTGATAAATAAATACGGCAACAATGTTTTTGACGTTGACTTTTTAAGTATCTTATCGTCCGCCGGGAGTGATAAAAAATATATAGTTTAAGCTATATTTTTGTATAGATATGCACGATGTCAATATTTTTTCTAAATTCTGAGCATAAAAGTTCAAATTCGATCACCGGGCGAACTTAATGTAGTATAAAACCTTAACAATACAGTCCTAAAGATGTCTGGGGAAACCCAATTTAAACATACAAATGGTCACACAGCTACTGCTAAATCGTATCCGCTACTTATATGTATTTGTACACAGAAAAAATAGAAAATCGACTTTTATTAAACAATTCGTTCAGACAATTAAATATTTAACTAATTTTGCCCCTGCAAAGGAATGGGTCATATCAATTAACGGATTTGTTTTTTCGAGTCATGGGACATAAATTTAGTCAATTAAAAAATTAATTGCATAAACAAAAAATACATCACATATACACAAACATTTAATTTTATGGGTTTTGATTAAAAAAATTAATTGCAGCAAACAAAAAATTAATTGAATAATTAATGTACACCAATTAATTATTTAATTGAATAATTTTTTGCAAAACATTTTTCTGTGTATCCAATAGGCCGTAGCTACAAACATTTCAAAATGAACATATAGTTTGATTTTATTGTTTTTTTTTGTGACGATTACATAATAAACAATTAAAATAGTCGATTTTAAGTTTTTTTTGACGTTTACGGCGTTTTGTGGTGACGATATATACTTACTGCCTGTTCAACGATTTCGAACGTAGACGTTCGCATAGAATTTTAGATGGAAAATATTTTTAAAACTGAGTGTTTTTCATATAAATATTCTATGCGAACGATAACGTTCGAAATCGTTGACCTAACAGATAATAAGGTATAACATAAATATCGTTATTTTTTATTAGAATTAAACATGTTTATACCAAATGTACACACATTTACAATGATCATTTAATAGTTTAAATTTAAAAAAATCTGTTGCAAAAAATAATAAGGGAATTCACGGTTCCGTACATCTTGTAGATTTTGTAACAACAAAATGCAAAACATTTATGTATTATTGATGGCGGAAACGTAGTTAATTCCGAGTGTATTTATTTTGTTGTTGTCGTGTTTTAAATTGAGATTTACAAGACCTACAAGATGTACATGGTCTACAAAAGCAAACCGTGAATCCGCTTAAAAGTAAACTTACTTATTTTAAGCGAATTTATAACTTTAACTGTATTATTTTGTACGGTAAATATATTTGTTAATAAGCACAAAGGATTCTGCGTAACATCCTCCAATTTACTACTGTACGAGTATGCAGATGATAATGTTGAAGGCAAAGAAGATGATGACGTGGATGAAGAAGTCTGAGCTTTGGGGCAGCATAATAAACAGCAAGCAGAAGTAAAAAGTATAGAAACAAACATTAAAGATGCCAACATCTTGCTGTTAACTTTTATATTATGGCGCACTTTTTGTCCGAAATACTTCTTTGCTTTTTACGAAAATAAAGTCAACACATACGCAAATACTTTAGTAAAATTAAAGCAAACATTTGAAATGTATTAAGAATTTATTCGTATTTTTTTTATAAATTTTTGTTTTATTCCTATTGCTATGCGATGCGTTCCACAAGACAAACCAATTTTAACTGAATAACAAAGTTAGCGTTTAAACTGTTTTATATAAAGAGCAAGGAAGAAACATTCTACATCATCATCAACTGCTGCTCCATTAATACCAACATCATCTTCTTTTACATTTTATTCTGTTTTCTTTTTAACAAAAAGTTTAAAAACTCATGCAAAATTGTTTTATTGCTCCACCATGGGAAATGGATTTGTGTTAAAAAATGAAAAACCAAAAATAAAAAGGGGAAACACAAATTGTTATAACGTTTTCTTCGTCATAAATCCATAAGCAAACTCTTTCAAAAGTATCCTTTTTAATTTAGTTTATGTAGGTATGTAGTTTTTAATTTTTCATTACCTTGGACCATTGTGGTAATGTTGTGAAAGTACAGTATAATAAAAAGTATTTAAAAATAGTAGTAGTTAAAGAAACTCATTCATGAAATAAAGCAGGGATGGAAACCTTGTTTTTGTTGGTACCGTGGTACTACCGCGACTTATATTTTTTTTTTCTTTTCATTATTTATTTATTGAATCTTCATATAGTAAATATGAACTCACAATAATTAATCAAATCTTAACCTAATACTTTATTTTATGTCCTGCCAGTGCCAGACAAAAATTTTTTCATCACGGGTTCTGTTCACATATGTTTATCGCTCATCTAATTGGACAAGTGCTGCAGTGTCTCTTCTTCTTAAGCGAGTGTGGCCGCTATCATTTAAAATATTTCGAGCTAGTGGGTTCGGATGCAATTCAAGCCTTTTTAAGTATTTTACTGCATATTTCGTAATCACGGTTTTTACTAATGGAACATTGAGATCCTTGTGAATATTTGAGTTTTTTACATACCAAGGGGCAGCTGTGATTATTCGAAGAAGCTATTTTGGCGCCTTTGAATTTTTTCGATGTTAGAGGCGGAGGCAGTGCCCCATAACTGAATACCAAAGCACCAGATTGGCTTTAAGATGGAGTTGTACAGTAGAAGTTTGCAGTCAAGACTAAGGACAGAGTATCTTCCAATAAGCCAATGAATTTGGATGGCTTTTAGTTTCATTTGAGTTAATTTTGCCTCTATATGGATTTTCCACGTTAAACGGCGATCTATATGAATACCAAGGTATTTTACATGCGAATTTTGAGGTATTATTTGATTATTGATTTTAATAGGGGGGCAAGATTCCCGTCGCAAGGTGAATGTACGCATTTTTGCTCATTGACCTTTATCTTCCATTGCTTTAACCATAGTTCGAGCTGAAATGTATGATCCTGTAGGTATCGAGATGCTTCTTAACTGTTTTCGTGCACGCTTAGAAAAGCTGTATCATCAGCAAATGTTGAGGTTTGGGTTAAGCTGTTTGTTGGCATATTCGAGGTATATATTAAGTATACAAGTGGGCCCAGGATGCTTCCCTGAGGGACTCCAGCGCCAATTAGCTGAGGAGAGCTTAAATAATCACCTTCTTTAATAATAAACTTTCGACCAACTAAGTAGCTTTCTAACAGCTTGTGTGTGTTTACTGGTAAGTTTATCTTCAATTTATGTAACAAGCCTTCATGCCAGACTTTATCAAGAGCTTGAGAAACATCGATGAAGAGAGCGGAGCAATATTTTCTTTCTTCAAAGGTATTTCTTCAAAGGTATTTCTTATTGCGTTTACTATAAGATGGGTTTGTTCAATTGTGCTGTGTTCTCTTCTAAAGCCGAATTGGTGGTTAGGAATACATCTATTTTCATTTAAAATTGGCGTTAATTTTGACGCTAACAGCTTCTCAAACAGCTTTGATATATTAGAAAGTAAGCTTATAGGCCTATATGAAACAACTTTTGTGTGATCCTTTCCTGGTTTAGGTATCTAATTTGATAAAATTTAAAAGAGGAAGCTTTTTTTTAACACAAAGGTGATATTCTTAAATCTGCTATACAAAGTATCAACCGTCATGAGTTGCTATCCCTTACGCAATGATCGCTTAGCAATATTCTGTCAATTCTGTGGTCATTTATCGGACGTTTAATTTCTTTCTACGTTCGATTATTTATATAGTTACCTAAAACGCAAAAGGCCTTAACTAATCAAAAATTCAAAATTTAATTTTTTAATCAATTCCGATGTAATGCATCAACACAAATGAAAAAGGCGATTTATTATAAACACTAAAAGACACCACTTTACAAATTTTATTCATAAATGTTCAAATATAACTGCGCCGAGACCACATTTTCCATACAATTTGCCGTTGTAAAATAAAATCAATTTTTCTGCCTGTTTTAATTATATGGCCTTTATGATTTTTGCCTGAAGTTGAATGCTCAATTCTGTTCCAACAATAATTTTTGTTCAACTATTTATTTATTCACGTAAAAACATTTCTATGCTTACAATTTATTGGCATTTTATGATGACGTTTACATTTATTTATCATAATTTAATACAACAGGCTGTTTACAAAAGTGCTATTTCGCCTAATACTTTATTTTATTACTTAGTAATTGTTGTGTGCGAGGTGTGTTTATAAAATATTTATTATTGTTAACATACAACACCCAGCTGTTCTTTAACACTTTCATTCAAAACATCTTTGGGCCGCTTTATTTTATTCAAAAGGTATTTATTTATTTATGTGCTTTCTAAAAGCATGGCTGACGTAAGGGGCCAAAGTCTTATTGTACACAGTTGTATGTATATATTAAAAAGAATAAAAGCAACAACAGCGGAGCCTATAATCAGTAAATATATGTTAACAAATATGCAAACTGCAATAGATCATTTAATAAATTAAACAACAAAAACAAGATTTAGTTTTTAAAGTCAGTACAAAATTAAAAAAGCCATTTTCCATTCCTGGAATGAAATAAAGTGTGGAGTATAAAAAGTGAAACTTAAAACAATTTACAAAAAAAAAACAGGAGTTTGTAGTAAAAACTAAAAAAAACGAATTGAGCAAATGTGTTAGTGTAACTACAAGTAGACATCAAGTCAGCCAAACACGAAACAGCACACTAATACGAACAACTTTATACATTGTGTAACCCAGCGAACATTTTTTGATCAAACCAAAACCTTATTCTATTATCGACGATTATTTTTGTAAGTAAAACAAAGTAGAATTCTTTCTAGATAAAATCATTTCTGAAATCATCGCAGAATTATCCTTCTTTGGACGATTTTAAGTAATATGGGTCTAAATATATTATTTTAACTATACAATACGTGTGTCATTTACAAAAATATAGGTTACTTGATGCTAGATTTTAGAGACCATAACTAACTAACTAGTCGTACGTACAGGATCTAGATAACACTCATTTTAAAAGTATGGGCAAATCTTTACCACATTGTCTAAACATAGAAATATCTCGTATTCACATTATTAGTGCGGGGTTTTATTGAGTAAAAGTGGAGCTGCTAAGGGTCACCAGAGAAGTAATTTAAAACAGTGATGCTAAGTTTTTTAAAATAATCTCTATATATACAGCTCTTATTTTTTAATAATGTAAGATATTTTGTTAAGCCTATGACATTATTTATCTGCGAGAATAACAAAACGGATTTTAGGAGTTATCAAGCTTGGTTTGAAATGTGTCCCTTCTCATTTAGGAGAAAATTCCCGTGTTATCCAATCAGAAGAGCGCTAAACACCTACCCGAACGGGAACCGTGAATAGGAGAATTTTGGTCGGGCATTAGTAGGATGTAAACTGCGGAATTAGAATAAGATTTGATTAATTATTTTCAGTTCACATATTTATATATGAAGGTTCAATTCTCGAGGTTATATAGTAACGATAAGGCCGTAATAACTTTTTGACTTTTTTGTTAAAAGTTATAAGGAGAAAAATTCTTTTTATCAATAATTATTTGTTAACGATAACGTAAGAATAGTACAAATACAACTACAATATATATTTGAATACTTAAGTCTTAACCGACATTAAAATCTTTGCTGGGTTATAGTACAGTAAACTGTAGTTAATGCAATAAAAAAACTAACAAACACTAACATAATCACAACTACTATTTCTGCTACTATAACTACTACAACCACATCCGTTGCTTAGGTTTATTTCCGTATCCGTTTAAAATTAAGGCCAAATATCAAATAAAAATGACTTTATAAAGAGACAAACTTAAAATATTTTAAAAAGACTCTCATTAAGTTGAGTAACAACATTCGCAAAAGAATTTTGTGGTTTTTCGATTAAAGTTTTTATATTAATCTTGTTAGAACGATGAATTAGTAACAACTTAAAGTTGTAGTCCTTTGTTGCACAACAAATTAGTTTTTAAGATTAAAAAAAGTTTTTGTGAAACTTATTTAAAAGTTTATCTCAAAGAATCAAGAAATTGTCTTTTGTCAAAGTTAAATAAAAATATTATTTTTATTACGTTGTAAACATTTAATCCTAAGTGGCCTAACATTTGACCTTTTTGATAATATAAGTTAGAGACGAATAGATTTGAGAAATATTCAAGTTAAAAGTCGTAAAAAAGTAAATGTTAAACTAAAATAATTGAAGAACAAATGTTAAAAAGGCTATGAATTAAGATAAAATTCTCGAGTATATTTCTTTTTTATTTAAAATTTTAAAAGTAAATCTCACTTACCTTCTTTAAATCCTTTTGAAACTTTTGTGTTTTCCATTATATTTAATGCTTGGAAATGATTATTTTGTTTCTTTGCTGATGCGTGAATTTCTCCCACAATTGGTTTGTCTTAAGGAATATAGCAAACATATTGCAATACCATTAATAACTCAAAAACACCAAAGCCCCGTTTTACGTTTTACTACGCTTAGCGTAGTTTTGGTTCGGTTTGCATTGTTTTTCTTTTAATGCGGTTCGATAAAAAACGTAAGTCAAACGTAGCAGCATCTGTTAATAACACCATAAAATGTTACAAGCAAATCTTTGGTCAAAATAAATCTTTAACAATTTAGCAAAACTTAGACAATGTCGTAAACAAAGCGATAAGAACATTTAATCTCAGTGGATACAATAATGGTTGATTTAGATTCATCAGATGTTTACAGCTCAACTTAATTTTTAATTGAAATTTCCGTTTTTTCTTTAATGTTTATATAAATATTATCTTTTTATGTAAATTAATTTTTTGTGTTTTTTAGCAAACATAGAATTTTTTTTTACTAAATATTTAAATTTTTGGTCCAAATCAATAAAAAAAATCCGTACATTTATAACGACAAAACTGATTTTATTTGCTTTGCATTTTCCCGGTCGCTATCACCGACGCAAATCGATGCTTTGGTGTAAATGTCAATTTTTTTCTACCCACCTGTTGCTGTACTATTTACAATATCATTTTGTATAAATTTAAATTTGCCTCTAAAGCCTTTTGACGTTACATTGGAACTTGCATTGAATTCAATTAGTAAATCCGGACCAGTGCTGAGAATATGACGTGAATTAGTAATCATTCCGCATAAAACATCTATAACAGCATTCATATTTGCTGATTCAGCATCGAATATAGTGAGTTTATCTAAATTACAGCTGGAGAAATATAAAAGGAAAACATTTTTTAATAAACATTTTATTAGTTTTGCAATCAATTAAAATTACGAATTTTTTATGACATTTACTAGGTCCCCGTTCAGACTTGCAAGTTTTAAAAAGTTAACTTTAAAAAAATTATTTTGTGGCAAGAAGAATTGTACGAATAAACCATTTTTTAACTTGATAAATTAAGAAATGAGATTTATTATCTGTCTACACATGGATGTTTCGCTTTATTGCACATCTTGTTCTATTAAGCGATTTTGATTTAAATTGCGTTGGCGATTCAATTAACCGAGTACTGCTTAATTGAGTTCCCGTTTAATTGCGTCAAAAGTCGTGCATTTTTAGAAACTCAATTAAACGAAAATAACTGTACTGCGCGCTACAAAGAATTTATCCATCACAACAGGCTTTAAGTCTGGGCTCACACTATGAAAGTTTTGTTTCAGAAAATCTTATTTTATAGGTGAGAGGGGAAGAGAACAGGGTATTCCTTTCTCCCCTCTCACACATAAACTTGAACTTTCTAAAAGGAAACTTTCATAGTGTGAACTCAGACTTAAAGTTAAGCAACCCCTGCTTTCGCTTTATTTGAGATGTAATAAATGTGCGAATTAATTTTTATTAATAAAACCTGATATGTCGTCTAAAAGTCCTACTAATAACTTTTAAGATAAATGTTTGTAATATCTTGTTCCTTCTCTGAGATATCTTAACCGAAAATTTAAAAAAGATCCGATTTTTCGCAATGTTAATTTTTTTTTTGCAATTTTTTTTAAGATTTATTTTAATTTTTAGTCCCAGGATTTCGTCTTTTTTTCAAATTTGGCAGGCCTATGTAATTAATCACATCTTCTAAATCTTTTCGGGATCAGGTTCAGGGCACTTTAAATGTTAAGAAAAGTATACTCTGGCTCATCGATTAAAAATTTACTGGCCTGTGTTATTGTTAGTTAATACATATATGAATATTTAATAAATAAATATTGACAAAAATAAAAAAATATATAAAAAAAATAGTAGTTGCAAGTGTGGACGAGGACTAAGCTATTGTAGAAATTTCCTTGCTTGCCACTTATTTTGCTTTGAATGTTGTACCCAAGGCGAATTAATTTTTCAGGTGGCGTTGAAAGCACAGCTGTGCTACTTTTTTTTCTTAATTAGAGAGAGAAATGTCAAAAGTTACTTGTGTTTTTGACACATCGGCCAACGAAAGCAACAAAAAAATACATTGTTGTGTTTTTGGTGTTGTTACTTGTTGTAGTATTGACACCACCGTTTAGATGAATTCGTCTTGGTTGTACCCTAACCTTTCTCCAATGAAATCATTTAAATTGTATTTTGACAATTTCCACATTCAGACTTTGTTCTTAAAAAACGAAGCGGCAAGATTTTAAAACTTCAGCAGTTATTTTTGTTTGAAATTGCCAATTAAAGAATTAAATAAGAAGTTTAAAAACTTTTTTCATTTCTATTTTTTCCTGAAATTATTATTATGATTTCATTTTTCAATTTTCACTTTCAGAAGAATTTCGAATTATTAAGAATTGAACCAGCTTTAGAACTACTTCATTCTTTTTTCAAAATTAGTGTGGGTTGCAAAACGTCAGTTGCAAAGCAACTTGATTTTTTTTAATGAATGCTATTTATAATAACTACAATCGTGTAGAATTTACAATGTCATATGTATGTCCCAAAGTGCACCAAAAAGGTATCGATGTATACAAAATAAGCAAACGGTGCATCGTTTCACTCTTTGATGCTGCTGTTTTTGAACTCAGCCCTAATCTCAAAGATCAGTTGTACAATTTCATAATTATTAATAACCTTGTTTCCTTTTTTGGTATGCGTATTTCCTCGAAAATAACTTCAACACGAGTTTCAGGCCTGAAAAGCAAAAACCAATTAGTATTATCGAAGGTGAAAGGTTAAAAAAGGGTGCATATCTTACCGGCCAATAAACTTAAATGTACATTTAACATGTCCTGGATATTTTGCTGGAAAACGAGGAGAGTGAAAATATTTCCATATTTCCAAAGAGCTGGAAGGTACTTCCGGATTCGCAAAGAAATAATAATCACAATAAGTGCCAGGTATAAGACGACCGTCATTTCTAAAATGATCTAAAACAAAAGAGTAAAATGAGAATAATTGAACCAAACAAGTAGAAGAGCTATATTCGGCTTTGCCGAATCTTTAACCCTAGAGAGTTATTCTTCATTTTAGTACATTAATGATACTCTTCGTCGATTTTACAATTTTTACAAAAATTCTTTTAGAACGATTTTTATAATAAAAAATTTACAAAAATTATTAAATCTGGGAATTTATTTTCATATTATTCGAATGTGTAGTCAAATTACAATCCTCAAAAGCTTTTATACTTTAATGGTCTTATTCCTTCCATATTCTGATAGTGCATAGAAAATATTCCTTGAAAGTATCGAAAGAATAAGACTATTAAAAGTATAAAAACAAAGTCATAAATATTTTGTAATTTTGTTGTTGCCTTCTACAGAAATCGTCTTAAATTGTTAAAATATAAGCAAACCTTTAAAAATCCTTGAATCACAGTATTATAATTTGTTGTCTAAATCAAATCAAATATCACGATTTGTTTTAGAAATATTATTAAAGTGATTTTCAGGAGCGGATTTTGTATTGGACTACCGTAAATTATGAATCGTTCGTAACAAAATCTGGTAGAGTCATTTCTTGTAATAAAAAAAAACAATATTAGACCATTTTTTTTTGAATTTAATGCTTCTAAAATTGCTTTTCGGAAAGCCTTTTTCCACCAATTTATGTTAATGTTTGTGCTTATAACTCTTTGCCTCTAGAACGGAGAGTTTGACACCAATATTGTTGTTTTCTGATGAGTCCTTCGAAAGTGAGCGTGTTTTCAACAGACGGACAGACTGACATGGATAATCTACTTTGAATTATAGGACCCATACACAATACCATCATGTTTGTACAATCAAGTGATTGTGCAATTAAGCTTGAAGCACACACCACACCAGCATGCTGGTACAAAATTCATTTTTAACCAAAATTTGTGTGGAAAAGGTTGTAATGAATAACGATAAAATTTGTGCTGCTGTTATTATTGCTATTATCCTAAAACGAATAAGGAGTAAAAAAAAACTTGTTCTCCCGAAAATATTTTTTCTTTGGCATTCATGTTTTAAATTTTGTATTTTTTGATGTTTATGCCTCGACGATTTAACATTTATGAGCTAACTTTACAGCACACGATACATTCATGCTGGTGCAATTACACCACAAGCTCATAAACGGCCAATCAGCTGGCACAATCACTTGATTGCACAATCATGATGGTGTTGTGTATGGGCCCTATTACGCAAGGATGGTGAACTGGTATACCCTCATTTAGAACAAAAAGTTTAAAGGCACTAAGAAAGCCGCAAATATTAAACATTTGTTTAAAGATGAATGCATTAAATGCACTTGTTTATTATCTGAAAAAAAGGAAATTTAAATCATCAATATTTACCCTTTTTTAAAAATCGATATTCTGCACTAACATTTAAATGCCAATGATCGATTTCTGGCAGCAGAGGTCTTTTGAAACGGAAACGTATTGCAAATATTTTGCCCGAACTATAAATAAATTCTTGTGGCGGTAAATCATCTATATGCATAATGGTTGTGGTAGTTGCTGCGGAAGATATATTGGCATACGAGCCAATATTAGACATGGCAAATGGACTGGACGCATTTATTTTATTGATGTTGTTGTTGCTGTTGCTGTTTTTGTTGTTGATATTAGTTTTGCTACTTTGGGGCGACGATGTTTTAGATGTTTGTGTTTGATTACAAAATATAAATTCCGGTAGAGTGGTGTTTTCAACAACTGGTTCACGTAAATATGGAAAAATCTCAATATAATCTAAACAGCTGCAATTGAAAAAAAGAAAAGGAACAAGAAATAAGATGCAATAAGATGTTAAATAGATTTTCAATAGAACAAATATTGTAACAGTGTTTGAACTAACACAGACAGACCCCTACAAATACATACAGCTAATAGAAAACGGATGTCATATTTATGTTGGAAATGAAACGGAAGAATGAAAATTGAATTTCATAAAGATTTTTAATCATTAACAAGTTTATTTAATTTTAATTTCCAAAGTAAATGAACAAAAATTTAGGAAAAAAATAATAATGAATTAAAAAAACAATTTGGTTATACATAATTTGAATTAACATTTACAAAAAGTTTAAAAAGTGAAATATTTAAAAACAGTTGAAATCATTCTGTTGATCCTTTGCGTTTTCTTACGCCACTTAACAAATGACAAAAGGCTGGATAATCAATCATCGGAGGATCTTCCAGATTTTTGGGTTTTGCTAAGGGTGCATGTCTTAAAGCTTCCGTTGCTTCCGCCAAGGACATTTTATCGCCGAAATTGGTCAATTCTTCATACATTCTAAAGATAAAATTTGATTTTTTTTTGTTATTTTTATAAATGTTTTTATTACAACGAACATTTACTTTTTCTCCTCAATTTTTCCAGTGCCATGTAAGTCCCATTTACTCCATGCTTCAAGCAAAACATCTTCGGGGTCTAGTTCGATGGTGCGGAAACTCATGAGCTCTACAAATGCATCTACATCTAACGGTTCCTTGGCCTAGAAATATGTCCGTGTTTAAAATATTTCCATTTTCGTATTATAAATCCTCAAAGTACCTCCTTTAACATTTCCTCTAGCATTTCCTCGTTAACTTCGGATCCCAAAGCCCCAAAAGTAAAACGTAAATCATCTTTTGAGAGCAAACCATCACAATCGGTATCAAATAATAAAAACACCTTAAAATAATTATACTTTAGTGGATAAAGTCTGGAGTTAAAGTAAAATTGCCTTTTACTTCTTTTAATTCAGCCAGTTTCCGCACATCTAAATCTCGCATGGCATCAAAATCTCCCATGGCATCAAAATCTTCAGTTGTAAGTTCATCCGGTGGCTTATAAGGTCCTGTTGTTACGGGTAACTTAAGCGAAGGATTAAATATCTCGTTAATTACACGCATGGCCTCAGATTCCGATTCCACAACTGGTTGGACATTTGAAGGTTTTCGGGCTGCAGCCGCTTTTTGGCGGCGCTAAGTTGTTAACACAGAGCTAATTAAAGTCAAACAAATTGAAGGCATTTTTAAATAACCAACCTTTTCCAAATCATCAAATGATATAGCATGTTCACTAGTCATTTTAATTGAATAGGAATATTGTTTCTTTAAAGTCCTTAAAATTTTTCTTGCGAAATGTTTCACTTTTAACCGAAAACGTTTTATTGGCCCGTTAAGTCTTTATTCCGTTGACTTTTCAATTCTAACTAAAATCAAATTTTTCTTTACATCTTTAATTTAATGATCGACACTTTGTAAATCAATTTTATTACAAAAATATATTTGATTTACAATTATGACACAAATTTTCACATAGAATTTAAGTTTGCATTTGTGCGGCAAAAAATTGTGGGCATGAACATATGTAAGAATGTATGTGTAACGAAAGATCTTTGAATATTCATTGAGTTAATTCCGTACATTCAACTTGCCCTTGTCATACCCCCACTATTCCTGTTTAAATTTTGCTGATTTTGCATTAAGATAAATGTCATTACGATTTAATCGATTTTTGAGTTATTTTTTGGATTTGCTTTTAAATGACTTTTTGTGGTAGATTTCCTTAATGTAATTTATGTTTATACCGTAAAAGGTTGTTGCCACAAATCAGATATGCTTTTTAAAATGTATTTTTCAGAAAAACAATGGAGTTTTTTTGATCGTATATATATATCGTTCAAGTACTAGAAACCTGCACAGTTCCAATCAAATCATTGAAAATTTTTCAAGTTGTTTTTTTGTTTCCATTACCCCTTTTGGGAGCAGATGGCTTCCATAAAGCTTGACCATCTTACACGATTTGTTGCAGCTGTTTTCGATTCTTCCCATGTAATATTTCACTGTATAGTATTGTTATTTTACCTTCTGTCAGTTTTGTTAATAAGTTGTATTTCCTGCTAAGTAGATGATTGGTCTGCAATAGCAAGTCCTTGGATATTGGGGCTTCCATCTTTTCCTAGATATTTTGGTGTAGTGGTGGATAACCTCGCTTATCTTTGATTTTCAAATTTTCCAGGGGGTGGCAGCTACCTGGCATTTGCCATGAAGTCAATCTCTTTTCCAGGGGAAGAGAAGGTCAGGGGGCTTCTTGGATGGATTGTTTTTAAAAACTTAAAAACCATGATGAAAAATGTTCGTCCTCTTCCAGGGATCGAACCTAGGGTGCTTGGTTTTTGGCAAGCACGTACATTGTTGTTTCGCTGTCATAAACTGTCATAAATACTGAATAGAAGTTTAGTCGACCAGTTAACAAAAGCGTATGAAAATGCGGGTATAAAAAATACTCTCAACGATGAACATGGGAATGAAAAATATGCCCAGAAATAAGAATGGGTACAGAAAGTAGTTACATTCTTTATTTTTAATTTAATAATATTGCAACAAGAATTCTTTGTAAGCATACGACACTCAATATAAATCCTTTCTGAGCATCTGTTACATACGACACGCATATTAGCATCACAACTACTCGCAGATTGCACGAGGAAATATGCAAATACTAGAAGTATAGGCAAATAGTTTTTAATGTATTGAAAGGTTTTGAAAAAACAAGTACTTGCTGTGTGGAGTGCATTTCTTTGAATTCTCTTTGTACTCTCTTTCTATACTATCCAATGGCCAAGAGAGACGTATCACTTTTGGTAGCTGTTATCGCGGGACACTGTCTTAAAGGTTGGCATGCACAGCATCTGGAAGACGGTCACTACGAATACTGCTGCAACTACGTCGACAAGGACGAGGAGGATACCGTAGAATACCTTCTCTGTCATTGTCATGCGCCAGTAAGATGACAACTGGCCGCCACCTTTGACGGATTGTACGACGTCTTTGGCGATAAACTAAAGCGCATTTTAAACTTCGAAAGAAGTTCGAGATGGTTCTGCGGTAAGGGTACAGACTGCCCTTTCTAACTAACCTTACCTGTACCCTCGCAACTATAGTTTAACTGTGCTGTACACAAACATTTTGTACACACACATTAAATTTTTGATATGTTTTATTTTTCAAATAAATTTATGCAAGCCTTTATTAAACTCTGTAACCTACTTACAACAAAAGGTGATAGTTTTCGTACATCTGAATTGATTCATGTTTTTTCCACACACTCAAAGAACGAGTCCTTCTTTAAAATTTGGCATTGCATAATATATGCGTCCATACACGTGCGTTTGTAAAAGTTTGTTAAAGAAAGACATACATTATTTTTATGTTTATGTTAAAGTTAAGTAAAAAGCAAAAATTCCCAAATTCTATTTGGGTAATTCCATGTCAAATCGACTAAGAGTGGGACCCGTCTCCTTTCGATTTCAATTAATGGTGAGAAGGTTTCATTTATCCTAAAAGGAACATATATCAACGAAAAAAAATATTATTGAATATTATCAAAAAATTGAGCTCTAACAAAAAATGCAACAAATAAACAAAAGCAATTTTATCAATGTCGTCCTTTTTCCCCACCTTAAATCAAATACATAAATCAGATTTAATAAATACTTATTGCTCAAAATTACAATATTAAAATTTTACTTTAAGATTAAAAAAAAATTTTATCTTACAAAAAAAAAAATTTCAGGATTTTTAACAGTTTGAGGTACATATTACAAAAAATAGGTTTTTGACTTAGTCCGTTTTTAAAATTTATTATTTTGCAGATATTACTTTTTTAAAAATATAATTTTTTTAATATATTCTTTGGAGCCAGGGGTGCCAGGGTGCCAGGGGTGTTGATAAGGAATTAGCATATTTTCAAAAAAAAAAAAAAAAATCGAAATTATCAATCGAAATACGCGGTAACCTCCCAGAGCTCGCTTTTCTGTCTCTTATGATTTTTGTAAAAACTTGGTACCTATCTTTTCTGTGTTTTCTGGGTAATATGAGTAGGGTGCCCCGGAGGGCTAGCTGGTAGCGAGCTAGTCTATCAGCGCCGGGTTCGATTCCCGCCAGAGACTCTGGTTTCTGTCCTGCAGAGAAGCGAAGAGCTTCGCGGGAATAGCTTAGGAAATTAAAAAAAAAAAAAAAAAAATATATTTAACTTTCGATACAATAAAAGGAGTTATAGTGGCTGCTGAACGTTATCACCTGGGTTAAAAAAGGGGTTTTCAACGAACTACAACAGTATGAATAAGCAGTGTTCTTCAATTTCTTTTTACTTGAGCATGACAAATTATTACAACCCAGCGGGAAAAAGTACGGATGCCTTCTAGAAGGCCTCTGTACTCCTTCTTTTGGATATACAAGGCCTGCTCGCTCCATTCCATACTCATATCTTTTTTACACACGTTGTCATTGCGGAGAAGGCCTTCCGCTCTCGCTTCTTTAGCAGGTACATACGAATGGCAACGGGATCAAAAAAAAACATTGTTTTGCTTTCGCTTGTGCGAAAAAAACAATACTAAAAATGTTACTCCTTCTGTACTCCCTTCTCATAGAAGCGAGTGTGGAAGGTGTATCTTATCTTTCACACCAAAGAGCCGAGGCCTTCTATGAGGCATTCTTTAGCAGTTAGATAAGAATAGGAATTAAATCAAAACAATTTTTTAGCAGGCCTTTTAAAAGTCCTGAAGTAAGAAGGTCTTCTGAGTTTTACTGCTGGGAATCGAAGAAACTTAATGATCTCATACATATATACATACATACATTAATGAACAAAAGCAAAATGTTTCTTTTATTCTTCATAATCATTCATGAGAAAAATTCTGGTCTATGGCATTTAACGCGCGTTTAAACAGGGCACGCAAATAAAATTATTAATCTGTATTAAATACAGGGTACGAGTATTTATTTTTAAGTCATGCAGACAATTGTAAAGCAAATACCCATCATAGAATATAACTGAAAGTTGCACATATTCCTTCTTAAAACACACACATATTTTTTTTTGTTTTCAATTAGAATTTCAGAAAATTACATACATTTTACGGTACGAGTATTAATTCATGCAACATCATGTAAATGCTTGTACATACGTGATATACTATCACAGCTGCATCAATTCAAACGACAAAATGCCACCAATAAAATAAAATTTTCTTGTAAATATAAGTACGAAAAAGCAGAACTAAAATAATCGTAACGCTTTATATCCAAAGATTGATTGATGCAAATGAAGTGCACCAACAAAATACTTTTTAATAAGAAATTAAACAAACATTTCTGTTACGAATTCCCCCACACAGGAATACCTTCAAAATGTTTGTATTTAAACTGAAACCAAACAACAATTCAGAATATTTTGGTCAATGTCTTGATAAAATAAATAAATTTTCAACAGATGGATTATAAGAAATATACATAAATATATTTTAAATAGGTTTAAATAAATGAAGATTTCATTGTGCAAAAATATTGTCTGTTTAATTAGCCAAAGAGAAAAAAATATACGTAAATTTTTCAAAATAAAATTATTTATAATTCAAGAGCCCACTCAATTATGAATACAAAATAAAACAATTCTTTTTAAGCTTCAATAGATTCAAAACTAATTACAGATTATTTACAGTTTTTTTTTTCAAAATTATATGTATGTTTTGAGAAAATAATAATTTTAAAATACAACAAAATGGTATTTTTACATAAAAAAAAATAAATAATTAAGAGAATTAATGCGATTTTGAATTGAAATAGTCGTTTTTAAATTGTGAGCTTTCATAATTAAAGATTTAAAGAAAATTTTCGGTGTGTAACACATACATAGTAACTTAAAGATAATGTGCCTTGCAATTAAAAAAAACAAACTTTTTTCTTTAGTATTAATTACCAAGAAATCTTGTTCAATAGCCTAACAATATCTCTCTGCTAAAGGAACAATAAGATCTGACAATGAATTTCAGGACCGTTCATTATTGGTCTTAACGGTATACCGAAATATTTCATGCGTGTGTAAAAATTACCAACAAGAAATGTGAGTGATTTTCGAAATCGGTTAGTTACAAAGCAATCGGCTGTTTAAAATGCATTCTACAGTGCAATCGTGTATAACTTTAGGTACAATGTTATCTGTTCCAAAGTAGCCAAACCTGCACACAGAAAAAAATACCAATGTAAAATTAATATGGAAAAATGTTGATTGAGAATCATGTTAAATTTCTGCAAAAGTATGCCCATTATTTAAATTTATCATTATTTCATATTAATTTTAAATTAAAAATATTAAAATAATCCTAAATCACGCTTATTTTATATTATTCACTGTTAAAATAAATAAAAAAAACATATTAAAATATAAATAAATATGGATTCGATATTGAATCCATAAAAACCTGTTTTATATTAAAATTAAAAGTTTATCTTATTAAATTAACATGCATACATAGTTAAGTATGTTAATTTTTTTATTTTGATTCTTAAATAAGAAGACAATTCCCGTATTCTTTTAATTAAAATTATTTAGTTAAATAGTACATCAAGTTTTCAAAGTATAATGATGACGAAACCCAATAAGTGAAACATGTGTTACAGGGGTAAGTGTTTTGAATTATTCTTAAATAAATGTATATGTTGTCTCTGAAGCTTCTTCGCACCAATTAGTTTCTACATGAAATTCACGTTGTTTCAACATGAAATAACTTTCATTCAACGTGATCGGATTGTTATTTCAATATAAATGACATTTTGCTCTAACTTTACTGCAATGTGAAATTAACACGAATCATAGTTATTTTAAAAGAAAAAAATGTTGTTCGCAAGCAGTGTTGCCAAAACTTGGAGACCAAAAATGGCTAAATTTACGAGAAAAAATGGCTAAAAGTTTTTTTTTAAATAAAAACACATTCACATTCAATAGCAAAACAGAAAAATTCATTTAAAATTGTTTACGATGAAATTGTAAGTTAAGATCAATTTATTTATTTAATATTTTGAAAGATATTTAAAAAATTAAATCATCGATACATCTTATGTCGTTATTGTTCATCACATAAAAATCACTCGTGCGTATTAGTTTTAATTAATTTGAAGATAAATCACGACAACATTTACCCAACCTTTTGATTCCAGATCTACAATAAAAAACAAGTAAGAAAATATAGTCGGTCAACTCTGACCGCTTCATGATACCCTACACCTCATTAGTACCTGTGTACAAAATTTTATTAAAATATCTGCAAATTTGCGATCTGTACTTTACGCACAAGGTTTACATAGACAAACATCGTTTATTCGACTCAGACGAAGGTTCTGAGTCAATCGGTATACGAAAAGGTGGGCTTAGTGCCAATATTTTAAGGTGTTACAAACATCAGCACAAACACATAGTACCCTCTCCACTATTGTGGTGTTGGTATAAATATTTCATTGATAAAATCGAATTAACGGTTGCTAAATGTAACCTATTTTTCAAATTACTTTTAACGATGTTTACTTGGCGAAATACCCTCTCTACTTCAGAATTAGACTATGGAAGTGAGAGCAACTTTATAGTAAATTCTGAAATTTCAAAAAAAAAATTGTTGCCGCCTACATCTCTTTATTGAAATATTTGCAACCAGAAAGAAACACTGATGTTTGTGTTGATCCATTTTTTAAATTTAATATTGGACTACTGTTCCTTTATTTTGAAAGATGTTTCATCATCATCGTTTATAGCAATTTTCAACATTTGTAAAAGTTGTGATTTAAATTAAAGGCATTTTAATTGTTAAAAATGTTTATTTTGCTTTTATAAATTTTTATAATAAAATAAAAATTATTCTTTTAAAAGCAAAACGGCAAGAAAACTTTTATGGCTAAACAAGTTGAAAAATGGCTAACAAAATGGCTAATGGCTAAACGCATTTTTTAATGGCTAAGAGGGTGAAAAATGGCTAAATCTAGCCACTAAATGGCTAAATTGGCAACACTGTTCGCAAGCAATTATAAAATCAGGTTGAATTAACATGAAACACGTATGAAGCAAAATCACCACCGAAAAATTTTAAAACAACCTTGTTTTCGACGTTTTTAACTTGATTTTTTTCTGTGTGTGGGATTTGGCAAAATTCCAATTTGACGGATCCAGCAGATCTTCACGACACAGATTACTAAACTGATATGTCACGAGACGGAAGATTTTTGCGATTTTTTGTCTCTTTCTTCGAAAGCCGCCCAGCCCTTTATGAATTTCTCTTTGCATCATCTTATTTGCCGCAATACAATGAAGACAAATTTGTTAAGATGAGATTTATGTACATGAAAAACTGTTGTAAAAATTGACTTTTGAAATTACCACAACACGAGTTAATCATATTTAAGTCAATGAATAAAATAATAAAACAAAACATTATAAGTAAATCACAAAACACAACATTTTTGTTTTGAACTAATGCATTTGTTTAACGTGGTTTGTGTTTTGTTATTTTTGTTTTGATCACGCCATTTGTGTTGATTGTTTCGGCCTGTTTTTAAACATTGCCACTTTACTACTATAAAAAAAGCTTTCTGTCTTTTTCTTCGAAAGCTGTCTTCGCGACTGATTTGACACTTTTCTCACGTCACGTTTTACATATCTGTTTAGTAATCTGTGCTTCACGATCTATTGCGATATCGGCTAACCAGAGATCCTTAATATTGCGAAAAGAAGTTAGTAGTCCCCAGTGGCACGCCACATAACTGACTATTATATGAGGCTCCCGTTAGTATGCTTCTTGATGGATTGATACTTCTTGTTTTTCAAGAAAACTGTCTTTGCAAAAGCTTGGCCGTAATTATACATTCGGGGATCACATGGTGGTTGTGGTTTACTCAACAGATGCTGCTGATTGGCGGTTGGTAAACGCATTGTTTGTCACCTAGTAGTTTAGATCAACCATTGAGTAGGACCTAGGGCAGGTATCCATGCTAATATTTTTCACAACTCCCCCAATGTGCACCCACCATGGGTATGTAATGTGTTACATTCTCCGAGAAGATCAGGCGCACCCAATACCTTAGATTCTACAATGTTCAGATCTCTTGATATCACGGCTATCCAGATATTCTATCTGCTAGCATAAAAGTCAGTAGACCCTGGTGTCTCGGCACCAGACTGACTGTTAGTTGAGGCAAGGGTTGCCAAATACCAAAAGTCAAATAACTGAAAAAAATCACCTTGATTTTAAAAAATAACTGGACAATTTGTAAAAGCACTTAACTATAAGAAAAAATAAAATTTTACTTTATTTATTATTTTGCAATAAAAAAAATTTTTTAAAGCAAAAAAAGGTCACACTTAAAATTCAGTCTTATATCATATTACAAAATTATAATCAGGGCGAATTCACACCAAGTGGCAGCGAAAAGCCTGCTGACTTTGGCAGTTTGAACCAATTTGTTTTGGTTTCATAATATTTTATTTATAAATAGTTGACATTTCGAGCCGTAAAAATCTGCTGTTCCTGTGGTTTTTGTTTTGTTGTAGTATTGCTGCAAAAATGCAAAAGGACGTAATACCACTTCTTTTTTTTTACAGAAGAAGCAACAACTTTACAAAATCAATAAGAACAAATTGTACTTGTCGTTATTTTTAATCGCAGGGATCTTAAATGTTTTGTGAACATGACGTTTAACAAAACGGACAAAAATCAATTAAACACTTTATTTCGAATTTTTGTTGTTGTTACGCCCTTTAGCATTTTAGGTGACGATATGTATGTATGTTTATTAGTGTGTCCCAAAATATTGAAAAATCGTTTATTGTGGTTCTAACGAATGTATTATATGCCCTGCAATAACTTCTGAAAATCAGTTTCAGAAATTGTGACACTTAAGTAAGTATTATCCAATACGTAAAATTTATAGCAATTTAATTAAAGACCAGCTTGAAGCCATACAACCAATAAAGAAACCAGGGCTGAGGAGTCGTCAAGAAAAAGTTCTAACTCCGACTCCGACTCCATCTGCTGAAATTTTTTAGGTACGACTCCGACTCCAACTCCAACTCCTATTCTAACCTTGTTTCTCAGTGTATATGAGACTGGGCCTTTTCTGACTTTAAACTCTTTTTTTTAATGTAGTACCTTTTAAATGGTTGAATATAGCAAGATGATTGCAATTTTAATCCGTATTTTAATCGTAACACGTGCCGCATTGAGCTTTAATATAGTAACACTTAATTCGAATTTTGTGAAAATGCAAAAAACTTTGATATTGTTACAAATAGAACTGTTGCGGTAATTTTTATACGCTTATCAGTTTTATTTGGTTTAACATCTTTAGTTTTTCTAAAATCTTTATGGATGAAGTTTCTTGATGATCTGGCCTAAGAACCCATCAACAATAAATTTTAGTGTTTTTATCAAAAATAAAAATTGGGAAATTAAGCACGAATAACAAAATCACTTAAAATTAAATTTTGTATTCCCACGAAAATTATTTTGATAAATTATATTTTGGGATAAAAAGAGTGGAAAAAATAAGATATAAAACATTTATATGTTTTAGCGCTATGAACAACTGAAAATGGTAATTTATCAATATTTTCACGAAAAATGTTCACAAGGCCAAAACTCCCTGAAGGATCGTTCCAATGCTTTTGCGATGTACTAGAGATTTTTAACTGCCTTGCCTACAATTTTTGTCTTAGTCTTGGATCGTAAATAAAAGTGTGAGAAAAAACTGCAAGTCAAAATCTGGAAGCTCGACTTTCACCGTAGACGTATGGTCTAGTGGACTTTTTTGCTCAGTACAATCCCAAGAATCGGAAACGCGAATCGCCCATTAGGATATTCAAATCGCCCCACCCTAAGAGTGGTCCTTATTTTTTGACTTCATAATTTTTAAAGCAGAATCTCTTAAAAATCTTTTATTTTAAAAAAATATTAAAAAAGTTTTTAAGCCGAAAAATGTTGGAGTCGGAGTCGCGAGTTTTTGTGGGTACTACGACTCCGACTCCACATCCCTGAAAGAAACCATAAAGAATTGCTTCATCTGAATCTTATTGTATCCCTATCCAACAGTTTTTGGGACACACAAATGTATCTATCGCTCCTTTATTGCAATTTAGCCATATCTCCAAATAAAAAAAAAAACAAAATAAGCAAAACGTGATTAAATGTACATTTATTTACCGATTTAAAAAAATATATTTTGCTATAACTTCGGTGTAGTTTGAGATATAATACTGATTTGTTTTTACATATAAAGAAGGCATGAAGAAGGATTTTTGCTTAAGCAATTTTAAATTTTTTGATTTTTTGGGATATGACTGACTACATTACAATGAAGCAGCGGCCTGTACTAGTACATTTTTTAAATTTAAATCATCTGAAGAGTTGACGTTTTTTTTTATCATTTATGTAAACGTACATGAATTTTTTGAAGGTTGTAAAAACTTTTGCTAAATGTATTTCCCATTTTTTTTATTGCAGGTCATTAATTAGTATTCCCTAATACTTAAACAATTAGTGAAATATAGGAAAATATATAAAACATTTCCCCAACCCAATGTCGTTTTTAATTTAACTTACTTGGGTCTCAATTGTAAATTTTTAAAGCGTGCTGAAACGATTTCGTCATTCGAACCCGTTATAAAAACAACATAACAATCATTTTTGGCGTGACGAACTATTGAGGCGTTTAAGGCGACTGTCGATGGCGACGTTGAGGTACCATTGTGATCTTGGGCATGTAAACAGGAACATTCTAAAAAAAGTTATTGTTTGTTTGTTATTTATTTATTTTAAATTCATATACAAAAATATGTATAAAAAATTCTGAATAATGCTTTCATTTTGTCTTACCCAAAAATAAGTTTTTGGTTTTATTGGCCAACACTAATTTGACATCATAAATATTATATAATATTATTAATAAAAATACTGCAAATATTTTTAACATTTTTTATTTAGTTTAAATTTCTCATTAAATCCACAAATTAACAGAAATTAAATAAACTTTTAAGCACCACTACCACTAACAGTATAGTCATTTGAAAACTCCGCGCTTTAACTGTTTCTGATTGACTGAAAGTGTTTTTCATCTTAGCCGGCAAATTCATAATAAATTTTATATTTTCCTGACAACATGAATTAATGAGTGTGTGTGTGTGGTCACCATAAAGCCAAGTGCCTATCTTTTTTGTAATTTTATTTTGTTTTTGGTATGCTCCATTTAGACTTGTTCCTAGTGTTTTTTTTGTATTGTTTTATCTCAATGGAGGAAACGGAAATATCATTATATACGTTTGTGTGTATGTGTGTATGTTGTCTATTGTGGTTATGACAATCAGGTATGGAGAATGTTTTTTTTTTAAAATGTACTTTTAAGAACATGACGGTACTATTTATTTATTTTCTACTTAAAAAATAAATGTAAAAGTTTTGATATGTGGATGTTTAGATGTTTGTTAGTTTGTGACTAAATCACGTTAAAACCGATTAATGGATTTGGACGAAAGACGTTAAGCGCATGGCCTAGATTCAAATACACTGTACTTTTAAAGAGAAAATCGGTTTAAAAAATTTTAAGGTTTTTCCTTTGATAAATTTGGTATGCAGATTGCATATGGTCAGGATTATATGTTGAGTAAATACACAGTACTTTTTTAGGGATAAAATTGGTACTTTTTAGGGTAAAAAACGAGATAAAATTGGTACATTTTCGATAAGTTTGATATACATTCAGGTAAAAGACAATATTAACATAAAGAGTACTTTTTTGGGGGCCTAAAATGAGGGAAAGCTGGTACTTTTGTTACTCTTTTACCTTTGGTACTTTTTCTCTTTGCGAACAATTTTGTTTAAATATAGCATATGGACTAGATTAAAATAAATGGTACTTTTTATGATGTAAAATACATATTATTTAAAAAAATATTATATAAAAATTAAGAATCCAGTCAGTGCCAAGATATGGCAAAATAAAAACCTTCAGTTTTTTAATATCTATCAATAAATCCTAAAATAGAAATTTATAACATGATTACCATCCCTGAAATAAGTAAGTTTGCGTGTAGGTGCCTGTGTGTGAGTTGTTTATATTTTTATAAATAGTGTCTAGCAAGTTAGTTTGTTTTTGTTGGCTTTCTCTCGATACTTATATTACTTTGACAGTTATTCACATCTGCGACCTACATCGTCTTCATCATAATCGCCATTGCCATCATCATTATTACTAACTTTTTCATCATCATTAGCTTTATTTTAAACAATGTAGCAAAGCTGAAGAAATAAATCATTATATATGGCAGAGCTAGCTACTACAGGCTGTTTACATTATTACCCAGTTAAAGGACAATAACAACGCTATTAAAACGCTCTTTAGAGAATGACTATGACAACGAATAACTAGAAACATCATATATTATTTACTTAACGAATAATACAGTGTGCCAAAGTGTGTTTCTAGCCAAACCGAATTTCAAATGAAGAACTGCTACTACGAACAAATACTAGTCTTATTGAAATAGAAGTCCGAAGAAGGAAATGGACCTGCTTAGGTCACATCTTCCGCCGCCCACACAATGAAGGGCAACGTCGAAGAGGCCGCCCAATAAACACCTTGATACGCTGTACTAAAAGAGAACTAGAATGAGTGCAAATACCCAAGAATCACACAAAAACACTGGCCAACGATAGAGTTAGATGGGGAGAGCCCTATGTTCACTTTGAACTTTTTACAATTGTTTTATATGCTATGTAATTAAATTCAGTTTGTAAATAAAGGTGAATGAAGACGACATGTTGCTTAAATCAACTATGCATATTATAGTTGAATTTTAAGACTCGGTTCGGCGAACGTTGCAGTGCCGTATCTGTAATGTATCAATCAGCTGTTCGTTTCTGTGTAAAAGCAATAAAAAAGCTTACCGAAATGTAATGTACCATAGTTGCAACGTTCCATTCGGTTTAAAATAAAAATTAATTCTAAAATTTCTAAAATTTTTTCGATTTAAATTTCGCACGAATTATTGAACATGGCTAATGGAATGGTAATTACCTAAAAAATATATGAAGACAAGTAATTTTAACTTATTACTCAAACACTTTATTGACTTTAAACACTATTCTCAAAAATATTGTATTAAAAATTGACTCCATATTTAAATGATGTATTTTTAAAATTAGTTGAATTAAGCGAGGTTGTACGATTTTTGTAATGATTAATTTAAAATTTTAGATTGTTTATAATAAATACTCGTTTTCCACTTTCATAGGTAAAAGCCAATAAAAAACAGAGAAATTTCTCCTAATATTTTTGCCTCAATTAGTTGTTTATTGCCACACTGTATTTTAATAACTTAAAAAAAAACTTTATACCAAACAATGCCGTTCTATAGGTGATTTTCTTTTTATTGTGCCACTTAATATGTCCAGTAAAACTCTATCTAATAAATATAACAATCAAAATAACTTTCTCTTTATCTATTTTGGTATGTATGTATGTAATTCTTTGGTTCCATATAAAACCAGAGAAAGTCCTTAATGTTTAGCTTACAGGTCGTTTAAATAGTTTTTATAACAATAAAATTGGTTTATAAATAAAAAGTTAATGTGAATGTTGGAAAATTGTAACAGGGAATAACCCAATTAACGACTCATTCAAGTGTTAATAATCAATTTTTAACACAGTTATCGTATGCCAAAGGCAAAATAAAATTTCTTTAAAAATAAATTTATACCCAAAAAAATTGGTTTTTTTCTTATTTTTATTTAAAACTCAACCATGTTTACATAAATTACGTTATATAAATATAATAATTACGTTACCTTAATTTTACTTTAAACTTTTCTAGTAACGCCTTAAAGTATGCTAAAGTTTTTGTTTACTTGAGTTTTTATTAATATTAAATTCGTTTTGCCCAACAAGCATTATGTTAGCAAGTATTTTCTTTTTTGTTTACTTTCGTAATTTCGATTTGAACATTTCTGCCAAGACTAATGCCGGATTGCCATTTAAATTCTGAAAAAAATGTTTCTTAATCCATTTAATATTTAAGCAACTTAGCTACAACTACTCACTTCATAATCGTATGATGCGGCATATTGTTTACATCGTTGATACCATTGTTTGATGCGTGTATAAGGATGTAAATCAAATTCAAAAGCTTCCAATTGAGATACAGTTACCATTAAAGTTAAATCGGCTATAGTAAAATGTTCAGCTGCTGAAAATGTTCTTCCTTTTAAAATGATATCGAACCATCCTAAGCCTTCACTTAATTTTGCTTTTTTAGTCTCATCTAGTGGTGCTCCCATAAACATAGTTGGAAACTGAAGAATTGTTTTATAATTAAAAAATGTACCAACATAAAAGTAAAGAGTAAATATTTTGTTTGCTCGTAATTTTTATTACAAAAAAAAAAAAAAAAATAAAAATTTATTTGCCAACTAAAGACAGTTTATCTGCTATAATTTGGTTCACATTTTATTATCAAACTAATTTTTCAAATCTTAATGTATGTATTTTTATTTTGTATTTAAGTTACTTAAATTTTTTTTTTACAAATGTAAATTGTTGGAAAAAGTATTTTTTCACTTTAATTGAACCAAGAGTTTCGAGATCAGCAAAATTGTCGAAAATCAAAACTGTTTTCCAAAATTTAAATACTGAATTAATCGTTATCGTCATATATTAACAGTCTGGCGCACGATGCCGATCGACAACTTCATTATCGTTCTTATAACTAACTTACGACTTGTAAGTAATTCAGATTTGGCGTTTCTAACGTATTTTATTTATTTTATATCAAATAAATATATTGTCACATCAACTATTCCACAAATTACTCGATAGCTTGAAAATAAAAATCAGCAAGACATGTAAATTTACAAATACAAATACAGCTCTATGATACCAAATGACAAAGCAGTAAACATATCTGTTTTCAACAATAGAATTTTGGGGAAAATCTTCTATATATGTATATAAAACAGGATGTGTGTATGGATATATGTAACGTATGGACTCCAAAACGGCTGGGCCGATTTTGATGACATTTTTAGGGAATCTTCAGAATATTCAGGCCGGTAACACTGTGAAGTCTGATTTTTGATTTTCGGTCTGCGGGCGTGGCAAAATCCAATATGTATATAAAAATGGTGTAAAAAATGAATAGTAATTCATAATATGGGAACGGCAAGGCCGATTTCTGTAAAATTTTTTGTCAGTCGTTTGTATTGTCGAGGAGAAAGTTTTTACGGAAATTTTGGAAAATCCCTTTGGAAAAGTCGGAAAATTGGAAAAAGCGAAAATCGAGTTTTTGTATGAAATTTTGTGTGAAGTTATTCCTTAATGGCTTTCCAAATCAAACAATCAAAAGTTCTTATTGTAAATAATGGAAAATTGCAGAATATGCGAAATGCGGAAAATTGGAAAATCTCTCCGCAAAAGTCGGAAAATTGGAAAAATCGAAAATTGATTTTTTTGTACGAAATTTTGCGTTAAATTATTCCTTAATGGCTTTCCAAATGAAAAAATAGAAAGTTCTCAGCCAAAATCCGATAGATGGCATTATACGTTGACTTAGACTTTGCGCAATCTGACAGGTGTCATTTTGGCATTTAAAATTGAGGCGAGGCGAAGTTCGCCGGGTCCGCTAGTACTTTATAAAATAATAAAATTTTATGGATTAAAATTTTACCAAAATTTTTCGAATGTGTTCAATGAATCAAATTTCAATTTTAAAGCTATCTTGAAATAGTCATATTCCTTTAATATTTCACATTATATAAAAAGAAATAATTCTCACATTCTTTAATAAAATTTTATTATTGGTGTAAAAGAATATCATAAAAAAAATTAAAGCAATAATTTTATTTAATATTGCAACAAAATGTCTCTGTCAACAACCACAACCCCAGTAATTGATTTTGATATTTTCGGTCGCAGAATATATATTAGTGGGGCGAAAAATTTGTATGAAAATTATTACGTTATCGTTCGCTTGCATTGTCGGTAGGCTTCTCGTGCTGAAAGCTTTACTTGGGTCGAAAATCAGTTGGTTATCGTAGAAAATGCAAGCGAGTGATAGCGGTAAACATTGTAGACCAGGCTGCACCACCATACAAAGGTGTTTAACTTTTAGAAAAATACGATTTCCAAATAAAATTGACTTTTTTACTAATCAAGAGTTCTATAACCTCATAAGCCCTTTACCATAGTTTGATAAAAACAGAATCTTAAGATGTAAATAAACCTATTACGTGCCACGCGCACTTCACACCCAGATTTTATCGGATATTGTGTATTAATTGCCAATATGCATGTACCTTTTTTGGAAACTTTTATTGTTGCCGTTCTTTAGATATACTGAAAGTAATAATTTCTTTGTACGAGATGTGCCGCGCCCACTTCTCCAATCTCGTCTAGAATTTGGCGGATATTATCTATTGGTAACCAAGATGATGGTACCTAATTTGGAAACTTTTGTTTTCTCCGTTCTCTATAGGATTTAAATATCTTAAGCTCATATTTCAGCAAGAAATTAGTTTTGCATACCAAAGAATTTAATGTTTATTCAAAGTTATATGTTCAAATGTTAATATTTCAAGTACCAGAATAAACCAAATTTATAATACCGATTTGCGAATATAGACTCGGTTTTAGTAGGAACTTATTTTATTCACAAAAAGCAGATATTTCCCCTTACACAAAAATGATAAAAATTCAATTTTTAAATATATATAAAATATGTGGCAAGCTACTTAAATCGGAATATAATTTTAATTCAGGGACAAAAACGTTGCTAAGTGTTTACTATTCAAAAGTCGATGTTTACATCGTATCAGCTTAAGTGCATTACGATTGAAATCACTATCCTAAAAGAGTTGAACTAACTAATCTGTTTATATTTATTTTGGAGAATCTTAATTCTCATTATTCAAAATCACAAAACTTACATAATATTCTGTCATTCTTTGATACAATGTACCCAAATCAAACATCATGCGTTGATCCACCAAAGCTCGTACACGCACATCTTTGGGATATAAACTTTCGTCCTTGCCAAATGCAGAAACCATATAAGATAATATGGCGCGACTATAAGATAAATAAGACTTCTTGATAAATATAAACAAGAAATTTTTAGAAGCTGATTCGTATTGAAATAAAATAGTTTAAACTTTGCGGTTATATACATAATAAAAGTTCATGTTAATATTAGTTATATAAAATACATTTTCGTAAAAAAAAAACTCAGTCAGGCATTAACAAATTTGATAATTTCGTATTGTTTATATAGCCTTTATAAAGATAAAAATTTTATTATGAATAACACGGTTATGCTTAAATACTTTTGATCATTTACCTTTCCCACAGTATTAAACCATCATCATTTAAAGTTGGCACACAGTGTTGTGGATTCATTTCCAAATATTCGGGTTTCATTTGTTCGCCTGCCATTATATCGACGACCTTTAAATCGAGTTCAAGGTCTAACATTTTGGCTAAAAGTAATATACTTCGACAAGGTGGACTTGGTGGTAAATAGTACAATGTTGGTGTCATATTACCGCCTCTAATTAAAAGGCAATATACAAATTCTTTAACAATATTAGTAGTTTCTTCAAACATAATTCAAATAAAAGCTATAAAGGTCTTTTATTTCAAACGGGTTTTCAAGTTTTTTTTTAGCTGACAGCCGTAACAATAGTTTGAATTTACATGAAAAACTTATTTACATGTCTAAAACTCAATACTCAATTTATAAAGACAACCAATATAAATAAAAACAAATAGAAAATCGATTTAATTGCTAAAAAATAAGTACTACACAAAAAAACCAAGGCTAAAAAAAATTTTATTTAAATGTAACTCATACAAAGCAATAAAAAGAATGACAACAACAAGAAGAAAGGGAAATAAAAGCTAAAACTTGCAAAGAATGGTTATGAGGGTTATTTATTCCAACAATTTTCTCTTAAATTTCTGCCTAAAATTATGCTTTAAATAAATTTAACAAAAATAAAACAAAATTAATAACACAAATTTATCTCATTTAGTTAGGAAGGTTCACAGTTTAAACGATTTTTATCAATTTAATTAAGCCACATCACAAACACTGATCTAAGAGACAACTTACTTGAGTTGATGCACAAATTTGTGTTGCACCACTTGAACTGTTTCTATGCAATTCCCCAGTTTTGCTTTGCACACAACCAATCGTCTTTATACGAACTCTCAAAGAGTGTCCTTTCTCGTCAGAGTCTTGTGTCTTATAAATGTTTAAATTTCTATAAATTAGATAATTTTGTAAAATCTGCATAAAAATGTGTGGTTAATGTCCTGTAATGTTGTATTTGACTTTGGTCAACTTATAAATAAATTTAGAAACTTGTGCTATGGGCCTAAATGCTTCTAAAAATGTTGTAGTTATTTTTGTTTAACCGAAAAAAGTTGCTAAGCAACAAAAAAAATTTCCATTAACATTTAAAAGTGTGTATGGGTTATTACATAAATGGAGGAGGGTGAGAAAAGAAGGTGAAAGGTTTCAGTTTTAAATGAGAAATATTAAAAAGGTTTGTTTGAGTTTTTTTATAGGGTCCTTAATTAAGAGCGATGCATTTTGTTAGTTATAGAAAATATTTTTTTATCAAAAGAACATTCAGTCGACGTGAAAACGCTGACACCAATGAATACGGAGGACCCATTTTTTCATGACGCATAAATCGCACATTGTTGCAGGGATATTTCTGCCCCGGGGTGTAGGGATCATCCTAAGGATATTTCTTATTTTGGTGTTACATCCTCAGTGATAAAAACACTGAAATGTATTGTTAATGGGATAAGCTATTCCTATTCGCAATTCCCATTAACAATAAAAAAATTAGGAATTAAGCACGAATAACAAAATCATTTAAATTAAAATTTGTATTCCCACGAAAATTATTTTGATAATATAAAATATGTTAATAAATTTATAAATTTTAATAAATGTGTTATGTTTATATTTTTCGGCTTGAGGTCTGTTTATAAAATATAATAAAAATAAAAACTCTTGTTTTTGTTTTAATTTTTATTATTTATTTGTTCCAATATTTCGACCAACTTTGTTGGTCATCCTCAGGGAAATATTATGATTTAATATTTAATGCAGTGTTGTCCGATGTTGTCTTTTTAAGTTCTCTTCACTGATTAATAAATGTTAAAAATGCATTTCAAAATTTTTTCAAAATGTATCTTTTTGGGAAAAAGTGTATCTTTTTGGAAACTAAAATGTATCTTTTTCGAAATTTCACTGCAACACTGATGAGCGGGCTTTTTCCTGTCACCTCACCATCTATGACGTTTTAATATTTTTTTGTTGCCGTCTGGTCATTATAAGTGTTACTATCTATAACAATTATTTTATTTGTATTGCAGACTTTTATTGATCTAAAACAACAGCCGATTTTACAAACAAACAGTAGAGACAATTTGAAATCCCATCCTACTCATCCCACCGAAACGGAGCGTTTATAATGTTTATTTATTAAAAAGGCGATGAATGTAACATACTCACACATCCACGTTAATATGAATGATAACTACCCTGTCGGACTTTTATGAGCTAACTCAAAATTAGGCTGACTTTTAACTAACTCATTTTAAACTAACTTTAGAAATAACTCAAATCTGGTACAGAAATAAACAAAAATTAAAAAACATGAACAGTTGAAACTTTATTATGTTGAAATATTTTTTTGTTTTCATTTAACAGAGAAAAATTTGTCAAGTTATTTCATAAAATTAATAAAATTGAAATTGAATTGTAATTTGACTTAGAATACACATTCGGATAATATGAAAATTTATATGTATAATAAATGTACCCACAATGAGAAATTAATTCACAGATTCTATTTGTTAAAATAATTAAGTTAAATACATAAAATTTATTATAAATATTGTAAGAAATAATAAAAATATGTATATACCTACACAATTAGTTAATAACAATATAAATATGAAGGGTGGAGTGAGTGTTGACTTGTTCTGATGAACTACAAGCTGCCTAGTAAAACCCAATTATAAGTTAGTCAATTTATGCCTAACTAATAGTGCCCTCTTACTTTATGCACTGCAAGCTAACTCATAATGAGCTAGCTTATGGTTAGCTGAAACTTATGCAGAGTGAGTGAGTACTGACTCGCTCTGATGACACTACGTGTTAAAACTGAATAGAGTTTAACAAGGGAAATGAGCTAGCTTTTTAGTCACCTGTGACTCATTTCTGGTTGACAATAAGTTAGTTTTAAGTTAACTCAAAGTCCGACAGGGTATAGACAGACTGTATATTTGTATGTCTATTAAGAAACTGTTTAGGAATGTAATAAGAATGGGCCAGGTCTTTATACTCTAGAGAGTACGCATGACTAATATTTCGTTCTACTCCTACATCGTTATTAAATTGAATTCAATTTGTCATACCCCCACCACAAATGGTTAACGTGAGAAAACTAAATTTTCCATTGCGTGTGCAACTTTTAACATTTTTCTCGATTTCACATTCATATTCATATGAATCCTTACGCTTAGTGCCTTTTTACATTATAAGATTTTTATCGTTGCGATTATTGTCGTTTCTTCATTGAAGGCGCTCTTATAATTACATTGTTCGATTTTTGTCGTTCCATCTTTTCTGTGCCACTGAACTTAAATCAGGGATGATAAATGACATTTTCTAAATTGTACTTATTTAAGTAAATAATTGTAGTTTCTTGACCCTAAGGGCCATTATTACAACTTGCAAATAGTTAAAAGTCGGATTTCGTTGGACCGATAAATAGCTTTGCATTATTACAACTTCCATTTTTTATTGCTGTTATTTTCAATAATAATAATATTTAATAGATTAAAACATAATAAATGAAGGTTTTATAATGCAAAGCTATTTATCGGTCCGACAAAATCCGACTTTTAACTATTGGCAAGTTGTAATAATTGTACTTAAAATATTTTTTAATAGTTTATTATTAAAATAACAGAAAATGTACGAACATGTGTTGAGTTTATTTCTTCAATATCTCGAAAACTACTTTACATACGAAGATGATTTTAATGTCATTTTAAAGAGAATACTTGGGGCTACAAACCAGAGAATGACAACAAGTACCCATAAGAGAGATATTTACCCACGCTTTTCGTTATTGTGTATACACATATTTATAACACAAATAATAAGAACAGCTATGGTTGTGCGTTGTAAAAAGTATGGTTATTACTTATACTTATGCACGGCAATATCTTCACGCAACCACATTCAGTAGACAAAAATACGTGAATATTATGCAGATGTTATTCAATGCCCATGAATGTGTTTTGGTTATCTGCCATTTTTGGCACTTCTGTGTAAAAATGAAAAAAAAATTTAACAAAAATGTGCATTGATCACTACGCAGGTATGGGACTATGTACATATTATTTATGATACATAAAATAAATTTGTCCGTAAAATCAGCAGTGCCTTTGTATAACTACACATAAGCTATACATTTTTATAAAAAATAGGACCACGAGGGGCGGAAAGGGGAATTTCTGCTCTCCGAAGCTATCTAAAAGATTTTAATGAAATTTTAAACATAGATAGATTCATATCTATATATACACTTACGCTATGTATTTAAAAAAAATAGGATACAAGGGGAGATAGGGGGCAATTTATGTCACTCCAAAACTATCCAATTGAACAATTTTTTTGCACTTCTGCACTTGTCGCTGTCACACACACATAGCATAGGTAGACGACACGAGATGGAAGATATTGTTTTTTATGTATGCATGTAAGTATTGATTTGTATGTTGTGCTCATAAAAAAGGGTATAACCGCCACGTAATACATTTAGTGCTTGCTTAGACGCTTTTCTGTAAAGATTTAAAATTCAAACATTTCTTTTTAATAAGTTGTAAAGGAAAATACCCTCGAGCTTCCCTCGTGGTCCTATTTTGAAAAAAATATATATAGCTTGTCTGTTCATATTAATATGGATCTATCTACATATCGCACTAGTTCAACAATAGTGTATTAACTCAAAATTTTGCTCCTTTCTTTTTTTGGAATAAAAACCGAAACGTTTTATATGTATTCATATCTAACCGCTGTAAAAATATCATGATATTTGGTTTACTTTTTGGTAATGAAACTGTTGGTTTAAGAATTCTTTCGCACATATGCGTTTTATGTAAAATTAAAAATTGGTTTGCTTTTACTGAATTTTTTAATTTTGAGTTAATACACTATTGTTGAACAAGTGCGATATGTTTTACATTTCGTAAAGATCTGTTAGATATTTTCGGAGAAGAAGAAATTGCCGCCAACTGCCCCTCGTTGTCCTAATAAAATAACCTTACCGCCTTAGACAAATCTTAAAAAGCTTTAAAATTATCATGATTTTTTTCTGAATATCACCACAAAAAAATTTTGCATAGTTCCAAAATTATTAAAATTACATATGCCATCTCTGCTCTCTCTCTCACTCTTTTTATTTACGTTATACTTACGGTAGTACACATACTTATATGGGTATTGCAGATAGCTAACAGAAATTTTATTTATATCTGCATGTACATTCAAAAAGAAGAATGAATATGGATATACACATTGGCAGCGTATATTTAAACATATTTAACTTCAACTTGTTATGGGTAATGGTATGTATGTGTATGGTTTTGGTCTCTACTCATGCATGTCCCTACCTGCTTTCTCACTAATATTGAAAGAGTACTTAAAATAATATTTTTGCCATTCTCTGCTACAAACCATATATTAAAAAAAATGTTTTTTGGAAAAATGTAATATCTGCAAAATAATAAATTTTAAAAACGGACTAAGTCAAAAACTTATTTTTTTTTTGTTCTCTAAAAATCCTAAAACTTTGAATGTGTTTTTTTATCTTTTTTAACATATGATTTTTTTTCTTTCGCAAACTTTAAAAAATAATCTAAAAAAAGAATTTTAATATTGTCATTTTGAGCAATAAGTACACTGTGCTAGTTGCAAAAAAAATAGACAAGCCGGCCACTTAGCGTTTTAACCAAATTCGGGCACGCTGAATCCAGTGGTGCTAACCGTTTTTTTTTATGTTATCTATTGCTTTCGAGATATACCGTTATATCTATAATTTAGGAAGCTGCCCAACATATATTCGCGTAGCTCAAAAACGGTAAAGCTTATTGAAATAACTAAAAAAGAACCGAAATTCCGCAATACATAATAAAGTGGGGTTGGTCATACATTTGACCCATCTAGGAGCATCCTATGCGCTGCAGGGGCCAAACTAACGAATTTTATTAAACCGCCATATTTGTATGGTATAGCGCGTAGGATGCTCCTAGATTTTCAATATACGGTTTGTAGCCCCAAGTATTCTCTTTAAAATGACATTTAAATCATCTTCGTATGTAAAGTAGTTTTCGAGATATTGAAGAAATAAACTCAACACATTTGGTTAATTCGGCGAAATTGTGACGTTTGATAAAAAAATTTCAATTTTTTTTTTGTTCGTATATGCTCCTAATAGGATAAAAGGAACCTTCCCACCAAATTTCATTCAAATCGATAGGGGTCGTATCTCACTCTTGGTCGATTTGACATGGAATTACCCATATATTTTATTTCTTTTAAAACTTATATCAAATTGTAAAATAAATTATTTTATATGTTGAATATTGTTCATAATTACGCAATGTGAATTTGTCTTATTTTTAACACAATTATCCTACTAGCTCACTTAAACTAGACAACCGGGGTACCCTAGAAAAAAAAGTAATTAAACTTCTTAAGTTATTTTGAACAGAAAATCTAACTTTTAAATTTTACGTGCAATGGTGCATAAATTGTATTTTTATTTTATAAACAAACTAAATCAATATTAAGAATGTTCCGAATCTATATACCTTTTACCGTAGTATTAAACATCTACATATAGTACATAAATCGGCAAAGGAGTTAAGTTAAGAACACTTGCCTCCATTGTATGTCAACCGATTTGAACAAAAACAAGTTAAAGTACTATATTCGGCTGTGCCGAGTCTTTGATCCCCTCCACCAAGAAACAAAGATATTTTATTAACAATCATTTTTAATTATTAATCACGAACCTTTTTTACAATACAACGGCTGCTAAAAAAAAGCAGCCAAAGAAAATAAAAATAGGCCCAAATAAAAAAAAAAGAATATAAGATAGACCTAAATAAGTAAATTAGATAAAAAACGAGCCAAAATTTGTTATGATGGCACTATTTTTTACGGTTTTAGGCATACTAAACTGTTTTCAGGGTTTATTTGGGGCCTAAGGTAAATTATGGACCGATCGTCACGAAATTTCACTGTGTTATTTCTAGTCCTAAAAAACTGTGACGTACCAAATTTTGTTATGATAGCATTATTTTTTACGGTTTTAGGCGTACTAAACTGTTTTCCGGGAGTAGTGCTTATATGAGTGGGGCCTAGGGTAAATTATGGACGAATCTTCACGACATATTACAGCGTGATTTCCAGTCGAATTAAACGAATTTTGGCAAAATCTTATCTCATTCCGTACCTTGTTCCACCATTTATGTATGTTATATTTTGTAACAAAATTATAAACTTTTTAAGGTAGTGGTTCCACATTTTAAATCGTAGCTCTGGTTCTACTGAACCGATTTTGCTGGATTTCAATCCCAAACTACTTAGGATAACTACAAGCAATTTGACATCAAGTTTGTTCATTTCTTTTGAGTTGTTCGAAAGTGAGCGTGTTTTCAACAGATGGACAGACATACGGACATGGCTAAATCGACTTAGAATTACTCAAGGAGCCAGAATATATAACTTTATGAGATGAATTATAAAAAAGTTTCAATTTCTTTTTTTACTTTGTGATAATTTGAAATTTTCTATAATATTTAACATAGAAACATAATATGTATTACAGGTCCTGAGTGAATGAAAAGCTATAAGATGAAAAATTTACCTTTTTTCTTTTTGTTTTTCATCTAGTACTTTTTGAATTTTTGTTAATATTCGACCTATTACGATAAAATCATACATTAAACTGGGTGAATAAGAACTTGTAAGGGAAGCCTTTTGGTAGTTTTTCCTTCAACATCTGGTACTTTGATTAATTTTCTATAACCCATTTACGCCTGGTGTAAATTGGAGTTTTAGTTCACATCTTTGAAGAACTAGGTTTTTAAGCCAAAGCTTAGCTATTATTTTTCATATATGCGTGCATGGTTTTACGCGTTTTTTGCCTGGATTAAATAAAATAGTCGTTTTTAGCGAATTATAATAAAATTGGGCATATATGGACCTTCTCTGAGAAAGCGCATAATCGAGCGCTTCAATAAGAGAGCTCTTATAAAGCAGTTATTGATAAAGAATGATATATACAAAAAAGCTACTCTTTTAAGTGGGGAACAGAATAGTCGCTGTAGTACAACGTTACGAATAGCGCTGCAATCGGTCAAAAGTTAAAAACAGTAGTTGCAAAGTAGTGTCAACAGAATACGTAGTTGTAGTAGTCGTTGCAGTTGAAGTTGAAGCGCAAAATTCAAAATTTTGAACTTTGTTGCGCTACAGAGCATTTGTCAGTTTCAGCTACTACTACAACTACTGTATTCTGTTCCAGGCCTTAGTGCTGACAACGAAGCAGGTCTTAAAGCAAAAAAAATTAAAATATATTATGGTTTACGAAAATGATTGAAAAAGGCATTTAAATCAATTAAAGAAAAATATTAATGAATATGTTTATATAGTTAGCCCTTAAAAAAGCACTTAAGGAGTGCTATGTTTGCATGTTAAAAGAAGCGCTTATTGTCAGCAGAAAATAGTCCTCCAAACCGGGAACACCCCATACAAAAATCATGCATCCAGCAGGTTTGAAGCGATTTGAGGAATGAATTCATACATAAAACCTGCTCCTTACGGAGCACATAGTGTGTAAAAAACGGGTTTGGACTTAAGAGTGGATTATGGTACCTAAAAGGGTGTAGAATAAGATGAAATGCGTTTTTCTCAAAACTTCATTTTCACACACTAGGTCATTTGCTCGGAGAGCGTCGCTTACAACAATATTTGCACGACAGGTTTCCGATTTTAGTATGGTGTCCCCAAATGGGTCCAATGGGCAGAAAGCTAATATTATTTGTTTACTTTTGACTAGTGTCAGTCATGTGTTTCTTATTTCAAAAACGATAAGTAGAAACAGGTTTTTGGAAAACATGTTTTTTACATTTCTATGACAATCAGTTTGACTCCGGTTTCCTCAATAAGAATCTTAAATTAAAATCTCTTGCTGTTTTATAATCAAGAAGTCCCACCAGTGAAGCGCAGTCCACAAAGATCTTTCAATAGACGAATCAACAATAAAATATTTCGGACGTTATCCAACCAAGCAATGATTGCAAGCGCCGATGGGTAATTTTATGCTTTCGACGTATAATGAGGAAAATCAGCAGGAGAGTCGAGAAATTCGGAAAGTAGTTGAAAAAAGCAAATGTTGGGCCACATGACCATACCCTATTATTTGACATCTTTTTAACTGGTCAAACATTTCTGCAAGATTTGAGCGAAGGCAGTGCTACTGGTACCGTTAGGTAAAAAGAACAAATTAAGGCCCACTAGATTATGTCAAGAATATGATAAAGAAAGCCTGTGCTGACTTTTTTTTCGTTCTGTGGATTGACATTGGTGTATGTATCATGTGTACTCACCAATGTATTGCTACATATAGATCAGCTGTGCGAGGCATAAAATAATGGTTGGTCATATTTACCTTTATGCTGGATTTTATGCAAAATAACTGATGCCGATGCTTGTTGGTTGCGCAGTTTGATTAAATTTCAAACAGAATATGCATCAGCCAGCTCCAGTTTCACCGAGGTATATGCAGAACTCACTTATGATATTCGGAGGATGAAAAAGATGATCAGTGGTATCAGGTTAAACTTAGATAATATTGGCGACATCCCCCAAAAACTTGCCTGCCAACTACGATGTACCGTTTGCTACAGTAAAGTCCGTTTGTAATGTATGAAAGGCATCCATAAAATCTCTCTGCATACAAAAAGGATGTTTTGAAAAATGTCACGTATGTGCCCATTAGCCCCATTTAAGGACGACCATTTTTTTCCGAACAAAATTAATTTTTTTTTTAATTTTTTTTCTTAAAAATGTTTAATAGGCTTCTCATAGTTACAGAAATTAAGGTTTTTTAATAAATTTCTTTCTAGTTTATTTTTGGGTCCAAATGGGTTATTCCTATATGTTATGTTCACCATTTTATTGAATGAAAATTGAGCAATATTTCAATTGAAGCCATTGTGCGACTTATTGCATAATATAGGACAAAATGGAAATAATATGGATATTTTCATATACAATAATATTGCAAGTGTTATATTGGCCGATTACAGATATGTTGGCATTTAGATTAAATTCGCCCCAAAAATATTTTACTGTAAATTAAATTCATTTCGAATCAGTTCATATTTGCCCAAAGATTCTATAAATAGCTTTAACATCGTTTTAAATTTAACATTAGTTAACAATTTTTAACAAAAACAAAAATCTCATATGGATGTTGATATCTAGATAATATTCGGCACAAATAACTCTTAAATGAATCTTAACCTTTTAACATAACTTTCTTTTTGTGAGCCGATGACTGCCCATCGTTTCCAAATACGGTATAATCTCGAAAATTCGTCTGTAAAAACTTTGGTGGTTGGGCTTTGCCTATTATAATGTTATAATTGCTTTTATTAAATGGAACTGTTATTAAATTGTTGTATATTTGGTCTTCTATTGTGCCCAGCTAATCAGTTTTTCCTCAATTCAAGCACAAATAAGTCTGTATCCAATGCAAACATGTAACTTGGATACAGACCAAAAACAAACATGAAAATAAATTTTTATTCCAAAACTCTGTGAAAAGTAAACAGAGAAAATGCATTTTAAACGTTCTCAGTTTTCTTTCACGGCGCTAACATTTCTAACTGAAAATCGAATATAAAGCAAAATAAAAAATAAATTTACCTTTCGCTTAAAGCAACTGTAGATTTGATAAGAAACTTCACACTTAAGCCGAGAAATCAGCAGGAAAAGTTAAAGAACAATTGAAAAACAACAAAAGAATTAGGAAAACTTGGCAGAACAAATAAAAATGATGCAGCATAAAGTTTGCGCTAAGAAAATAACAGCAGCAGCGCATTTATCAAAGAAATTATTGTGGATACTCACGCACAATAATTCTAAAACCTTTAACCTGGAAATGCAGAATAAAACTGAATTTTAAAAAATGAGAGGAAAAAAAGAAGAACTTGGCAAATGTATTGAGCTAATGATAGTTTTACATCTGTCTCCTATAGATCATTAGTTGTCTAGGGAAAAACTACGGGGCGAGCATAAGAAAAACTGTGACATTAAGAACCTTGAATAAATAAATCTACTGTTTGATAGCAAAACAGTTGAGGTAAATAATATAGAAACTGCTTAAAATATTTAAAACTTACCGGAGTTTTAAAGGTAAAGGAATAATGCTTCTAGTCAAAGACTGTTATTTATACAACCCACAGCTCTTCAAATGACAAATACTTCAGATGGTGCTAATGCATTCTAGTGTTTATTAGTTGTATTCCTTCCTTGAAGGCCATACTTTGGTAAAAACGCGCATACCTGTAATTCAAAGAATTTTTTTACGGTTGTTATTGAATTTTTAAATACAAATTTTAACCGCCCTAATTTCTATTATAAGCAAATGTGTGCAAATATACCTGTGTGCCGGAAAATTCCAAATAAAAAGGATATTTGCTATTTAAGACATTTAACAATTTAGGTAGAGGAAATTTAATGCAAAAACATCAGACTTAAGTCATTTTGTAAATCACTTTGTCTCTTTTTTAATGACATGCAAAGCAGACACTGGAATTTATTTCTACTGTTTCTTGGGAATCCTAATAAACATGACCATGTTTAAAGGATGTTCCAAAACGAATGAATTTTTACTATAAATACTAAAGGATATGCAGCAGATTATTGTTAGTTGTGTTTTTAAACCAAAAGTGCAAACAACTTTAAATTTAATAGTTATTTAAAAAAGAAAAAAAAAATGAAACCTTTCCAAGAAATATTTTATATAACAGCCATAGTAGCATTAGGATCTCATATTACGGCAGTGCCTGTTGACTCCACATTGGCGGCGGATACTGAGGAAGCAACAGGTCGTGAAATTGAACAAACAGATAATACCAAAGCTGAAGTGACTTCAAGTCCGGTCTTGAATTCAGATAAAGATTTAGAAACTTCGAATTCAAATCAAGAAACAACATATGTGGTAAGTAAAAAAAAGTGAAGCCCCCATTTCCTAATACTTTTTCCAGAATCCTTTTAATTTTTTTATATTTTAAACGTGGATATGGCTTTTAAATACCTATCATTGGCTTACTTAGAGACTAAACTAATACATTGTACATAATCCTCTTTATGTTGAGCATGCTAATTTACCATAAAGCTGTTTCTTTAATTTTCATCCACTATCTCTCACAATTTTAGAACTTTTGACGAACAAGTGAATTTTTTACATTTTCAAGGTTACATTTGCCATATTTATTTTGAAAATAAACTCAAAAAAACTGAATGGTTTCCTGTAACCTGGATTTTTTTAATTTCGAATATACAACCGTTGTGAATAATAAATTCTAATTAAATTTAAAAATATTTACATATGGATATATTTAAAATATTTTTTTGTAAAACAATTCTTAAGCTTCGTTTATAATGGGGCCTTGTGTTCAAAACAGAGCAACAATTTTTTTTACAAACTCACATATTTTGCATTAAGAAACCGCTTGCATTATTTTTTTTTTTTTGTTAAAATATTCATACAAAGCTAAATAAAATTATTATAAACTTCATTTTAAATTTCATACAAATTGTTGCTGAAGAAGAAATAGACTCATCTTTTTAAAAAAAACTGTGATTTTTTAGTTGAACTGTTAATTTTAATTTTGATATTTTTTAGTTAGGCTTGAGTTCATCAAATTTAATTTTCATTAGATTATTTTTACTGAATTTTTACAACTTGGAATTTTATTAAAATTTTTATTGATTATTTTCTTGGCTGAGCTGGGGCTCGAATGATGAAAGAATGTGGTGATTCTTGAAACATGTAAATTCAACCCAGGTTCGAGCCCCAGCTCTGCCAAGAAAATTATCAATAAAAATTTTAATAAAATTCCAAGTTGTAAAAATTCCTTCCTTCAGTAAAAATAATTTAATGGAAATTAAATTTGATGAACTCAAGCCTAACTAAAAAATATCAAAATTTAAAAAAAAATTTTAGTGACATTTTTGAAGGAAACTATTAGCCCAATTATGAATAAAAATTCATAAGGAGTTTTTTCCATTTTCCCATTTTTACAATTGAATTAACATAAGAAAGATGGGAAGAAAACTCCCGTGGAATTTTTATTAATAATTGAGCTGCATATAAAATTCTTTTCTTGTTGTTAAAAAATGCTTTAGTAATAAATGCTTTAATTGTATTATTTATTATAATTAAAATTACAATAAATCTTAAAGCTAAAGCACTAGCAACTAAGGCTTTCGGCTTGTGCTTTAATTTTAGTATTTACAAAATGTTAACAATAAATGTATTTGTTTTCCTGTTGCTAAAAACAATAAATTTCTAACGTTGGGAAAAGTGTAGGAACATTTTTTTGGTTGTAGGGGAAAAAAGAGTTTTTCTTAGACACGTAGGGATTTTAAATAGACAAAAAACTATTCATATGAGTGGATTTTGCGCGGGTAGTGACTTATTCTATCTGGTTCTATCGTATTACTATCAAATTAACATAGTTCACTCGGGACAACATCCGCGACAGGCAATATCCCAACCGAAAGTGAATGTGTCCAAAGTGGTTATTTCAAGAACTTGTTACAAAGTGTCCAAAAGGTGCCAATTAAACCTTTCCTACGACATCGCCATGATAAAGTGACAAGTTCCCTTTATATAAAGAAGGGATTGCTGCTCGGTTTTAAACGAAATCGAAACCGTGGTTTTATATGCCTAAACACCGAAACCGAAAACCGACAAAAAACCTTGGTTTTAGCTTTTATTTTAACAATATATTTATTCTTAAAGGAATTGCAAATTACTTTATACATAACAGCCTGCAACAATGACAAGGTATTTCAAAATTCTTAAAATTCAAAATAAGTCCTAAGAAGAACAAATGTTACCTTTTTACCTTTGAGTAGATAATGAATTGATTTCATGTTGTAAAATTCCTTTGTTCATAAAAATAATTTAATGAAAATTAAATTTGATGAACTTTAGCCTAATTAAAAATTGTCAAAAATTTGGATTAAAACCCATAAAACAGTTCAACAAAAATAACCACAATACTGATTATTCTTAATAATTATATAAAAAAAACTGGAATAAAAGGCCCAGGTATACACTTAAGGTCTGATAAAAGAACCAGAATTGAAACAAATAAAAATTTGTATTACATAAAAAATATATATGTTTATGTATGACGTTTAACTTTGATGTTTTTAAAACAGAAAACCGAACCGAAACCGACCGGTTTTAATCATTTTAAAACCGAAACCGCGGTTTCACATTTTTACGGTTTTTAGCAAACTCTAATATGAAGTGTAAGAACTAGAATCGGCCCCTTAATAGGCTTTTTATACTGATCAACATCTACCATCAAAGATGTCGAAAATGTGAAACACTCATTTACATTGCTCACATCTAACATCTACTATCAAGCAAAAAGGTCACCATTTTTGAAATTAAAATGCTTTTAAAATAAAAAATGTTTTTTTCTACAAAAGAAAATACAAAAATGTATTTGAAGTTCAATTTGTTAAAAAATATAAAAATACTTAACAAAAAAACATTGCAAAAAAAAGAGAAAACTTGACAAATGGTAACGCTGCTTTCAAACCCAATTTTTTTTTGTCAGTGATGCCACAATAATGATAACACTTATTGCCACTTTTCTAGTAATGACACTAAAATAATCAAAATATGTAAAATGGAATAAAATGAGATAGGAACATCTTAAAGAGATGTTGAAAGAGGTTGGTTTTTAGCCCTATGTATTTCTTATGGGAAGATGTTAACATCTTCGTAAATATTGCCAAATTGATGGTAGATGTTAGATGTTGATCAATGTAAAAAGCCTTTAAGAGAAAAATTAATCCATCGTACTTAAATCAAGCCAATAGTACTGTAAGTATAGAATGGGAATTATTCAAGTGCACCGTACTTAAAAAATCCGAAAACGAGATTGACTTAAGGAAAAGTGAGATGCAAATTGAAGAATTTTTAAGTTGGCTTAATCCCGAATGCGTACTTGAAATAATATGAAAGTACGATTGGTTTTAACGAAAACACTTTTTTTTTTTTTTTTTTTTTTTTTTGAAATTCAAAATTCATTTATTGATCATATAATATAATTTTACAACGTTTTTAATTCTAACCCCGCTAAGCCATTGGCTTGTCAGCAGGACAAGAGAGAGAGAGAGATAATACTATTTTTTACTTACCTGTTACACTGGTTTGTGTCACTGTTAAAAAGAAATTTTATAAATTACGGGATTTTTTCTATATTTTTAGAAAAAATTAGTACTTGAGTAAATAAACATTTTTTTTAATAAAACTTTGCAATGTAGCTCCAAATTGTGGCTTCACTTTCGGGCACTTAGATGTTAAAAGAGCCAATATAACAATCGATCCTCTGCTATCGATCGAAGTATCTTGTTTAAATACGTATTCATTGGACCACTTGAATCCCCCTTTGATTTGTTGGTGGAGCATCTTCTTCAAGTGTTATGTTATAGCCATTGTGTAAGTGGTAAATTAGTGAAGTTGTTGAAGAACATTTACGTTAATAAATTTTTGGACACCTGCTACTTTTAGCTTTATTAGATTTATCCTTCGTACAATATTTTAAAACTATTTATAAAAAAATTTTAATTTTAATAAAGGTTTACAAAAATTTTCCTTAATAAACGTTTGTTAAATTTAATAATCGTTTATAAATACGCGGGAATATGTTGAAAATAGTTTTGTTGGAGGTGACCATTAGGGATATTACTTTTTAACAATTTTTTAAAAATATCAAAATTGGCATAGCACAGTCCGATAGAGCATTAACAACTATAAGGGAACGTATATTTATTTTTTCGCTAAGGTCAAAAAAGTTCACGCACCAGCCGCGATGAAGTTTTGAACATTTTTTATTTTCTATTTGGTTAAGAAAAATTAATAATATGTTTATTTAAAACAAAAAATAGCTCAAGTATGAAATTTCATTAATCTTTCGAGATGGTAAGAGATTTTTCCGCAAACCAAAACTTATCTTTAACATTTTTTAACGAGAAAAAAATTTAAAATAAATTAGAAACCCCGTATAAAATTATTAATATTCAATATTGCATTGTTTTGGAAAAAACAATTGCTGCGTAATCTTTTTTGAGAAAAATTACAAACGATTATGATTTTCGTGGTTACTAGGATGTGGTTGACCATGGTACTATGACAAAAAATTGGTTATACCACTAGTGACCATGTTTAAACATGTTTTTTCTCTGGGTGTACATACGCTTATGCACGCATATAAAATGCAATACAAAGTTGGAGGCGTACTTAAAGTAAGTGGAAAAAACTTAAATTTAGTAAGAGTTTTTCTTTCTGTGTACCACTTTAGAAATGTCACGTGAAAGTTTGGTGTTATTTTCCTTTCCCCTAGGGGACTTTCTTATAAATGTTGGTATTGACATAAGTTGTTGCGGCATTAACATTTACCAAAGCTATGTCACTGCAAAAGGTTTTGCTATTAGGTCCTGACTTGACAAAGGACCCATATAAATCCCCCATTAAAGCAATTAGGGACAAAAAATCTACCATATGTATGGAAATGTATTTATCTACATAATATTCAACACAAAGAACTCCCATATGAATCTTAAACTCATAACATAATTTTGTTTGGACGGGTCCATGATTTCCCCTGGGTCCCAAATAGTGTTCGTTCTCGAAAATGTTTCTCTAAATAATGAAGTGTATGGCATCATATGATCGAAATTGACCGACAATACTTGCTTACTGGTTTATATTTGTTTTACTTTGCGCAAATGAAAAACAATTTTTTTTTCTAGTTTAAAATTTAAGCTCATCCATGGTTGAATAAGTACAAGGTATAGTCACTAGAAATTTTGTTCTCAATTTCAAAACCCATATAACGTCCAACAAAAGAAAATATGGAAAAAATTAAAACAAGCGTCAAAAATCAAATAAATTATTTTGACATTACATGGGTAAATAATGAAATGAACATACCTGGTACTTAATATACTATGAGCTCAACTATGAAATTTTGAATTAAAAGTAACAATAATTCGCCCTTCTAGCACTCTAGAACTCGAGTTTATACATTAACGCTTAAGGATTTCATAGACATATTCTAAATCTAAATGAAATCCTGACTTAATATATGAATAATAATTCATATTCTAAGATTGATTGAAAATTGTTGTAATAAAAATATATTTTGCAAATCTACAACTCAAATGATTTGTGATCTCTAAAATAGCAGTTTTCTTACGAGGAATTCAGTTCGGAATTCCAAAATATGATGAAATCCTTTTTTAATTTGGTTTAATAAATCAAAACTCTTAGGTTATAAAAAGTCATATTTAAAACTAAAGTATGTTTTATTATTTTCAGTTACCGCAACACCATTCACCTGGCAGCACTGGTAGTGGCCATTTTGATCCCTCCATATACGGAGGCTATTTAACGCCTGAAGCCTTCCAGCAATATCTAGCACAATTTGCCGGTGCATTTGCACCTTATGGATATCCTGGTTATGGCCCTGCCCCCGTCTATCCCGCTCCCTATGCTGTACAAACCGGTTATGATGGCTTCTTAGTGCCATCACCATCCACTAGCTTATCGGCTAGTGGCACAGTTTCATCCAACAGCGGCAGTATAATAACAGCTCTTTCCAATCTTTTGCCTGCCCTAATGAGTTCTACTATTGTCCGTGTCATTGTCACCGTTATAGGGGCCGTATTAATGTTGCTTTTTGGTGGAGCCGTCACAACTGCCATCTGTAATCTAACACCCATATGCGATATTACTTTTAGAGCTGTTACTTATCTCAGAGGAAATGGAGCAGCCAACATGGGTCGTATGCTAGCCGAAGAAATGACACCCGAAAGAGTCAGGCGCGCCTCGGAGTTTGTACGCAGTGCTTTACGTAAATATAGGGAAATGCAACAAGTAATGGGTGAGGGGAAAAATGTTAATGAATGAGTACTTTAAAGGTTATGAAAAGTTTACATTTTACGAATTTAGAGTTCAAATTTTGACAATAATTTTAGTATTTACTTTAAAAGAACAAACAGAAATCCTACCTTTAGTTTAAGTTATTTAAATGACAATTATTCGTTTAAATAAAAGAAGATATTTTAAAAAATAATTTGTTTTTTTTATATTGCTTTAACAAAACGTATAATAAACAGCATCATTAAATACTTTTGTAATAAGTTTACAATCACTTTTTCTTATACTTTCTTTAACTTTTATTTCTTTTAATTTATTTAAAAAAAAAATAAAATTCTAGAAACCTTTTTATTATTTCATATCGGTTGAATTGTGAGTACTTTTGCATCAATTGAGGTTCTTACAACAATCCGATAAAAATGAAATCAAAAATATTTTTTACACGTAGTATTAATTAGGGGTTGCTATTCGTTTTTAATGCCTAAAAACCGAAAACCGACAAAAAACCTCGGTTTTAAGCTTTTACTTTAAAAATATATTTATCAAGAGCATAAATGCTTAATTGCAAATTATATTTACATAATACTCGTACTTTACATTAAAGAAAATTATACATAACAGCCTGAAACAATGGCAAGGTGTTTCAAAAATTCTTAAAATATAAAATAAGTACTAAGAAAACCAAATGTGCATTTGGAAAATAGTTTTTTATTTTTTTTAAATAATCTTGTTGATTCTTTTTTGAGTAGTTTTGGTAATTCAAAAATTGTTTAATCGGTTACAGTTTTACTAACCAAAAAAAAAAAAAAAAAAAAACGAATCATAAATGACTCATAAAGAATAGTCGCGGGTAGGGTACCATTTTCTCCATACAAAATAATCTTTTATAATCAGATAACACGCGTTAGTGCGCGCGCGCTCTTTAGACTTCTGTCAAAAAGAGTTGAACTAGTGTTTTTTTTCATTGAACAAGTTACTTGCAAAATATTTTGAGGCATTTGCGCCTGAAAGTTGGTTAACTTTGAACTTTTTAACGCGTTGTAAATTATTGACAAGTAATCAGCTAACAATAAAAAAAAATAATTTAACAAAATTGTGAATTATGAAAGAACTTTTTGAAGAGGTTAGAAAACATACAATATATATATACCGTTAATCACAAAAATAAGTATACACTAGATGGCGTTTAAATTATTTAATTCTATTTTAATTCATTTTTGAAAAAATTGATTTATTTTATACACCCTGTCGTTGCTCAACATCTGATCTTTAACGAAGAGTTGAATATTAACGGTACTTTAGCCTAATTTTAGCAGTTGGCTGCACCTTTTATAGCAACAATAAAATTTACGTCAAAAAGTAAGTATACAAATGCCGAATTCTAAAGTAACGCTTAGGCCTGTATTTAAATCAGTTTTTTTTATTTTGTTTTTGTGCATATAATAAACAAACTCATATTAACTATTACTTAAAAAAAATATAATAAAATAAATAAAAAAAAATACAACAAAAAACCAAATAAAATTAATATAATGGCGCCACGAGGAAAAGAGCTTTCACCAGATATTAAAGACTTGATCATAAAGCATTTTAAAGACAAAAAATCAGTCCGAGCTATTGCCAAAATTGTGGACAAAAGCACTGCAACAATTCAAAAGATCATTCAAAAGTACAAAGCTCAAGGTAATACAAAAAATAAGATTAGACCTGGACGTCCTCGTAAACTTACGGAGCAAGACAATCGTATAATCATTAGAAAAATCAAGAAAAATCCTAAATTAAGTGCTCCAAAAATACAGGCTGAAATCGAAACCGAGATCGGAAAGACTTGCAACCCCCAGACCATCCGGCGTGTGCTATATAGTGCTGGATATCACGGCCGAAATATTAGAAAAAAACCGTACATAAATAAGACAAATCGGCATAAACGCTTAAATTTTGCAAATAAGCATGCAAAATACGATGAAACTTTCTGGAATACTGTTATTTTTTCGGATGAAAGCAAGTTTAACATCCATGGATCGGATGGACGTGAAAAGGTTTGGAGAAAACCATATACAGAGCTTTATCCTATCAACATGTCAGGCACAGTAAAACACGGTGGTGGGTCTGTGATGATTTGGAGGTGTATGTCCGCGAATGGTGTGGGAAATTTAGAATTTATCGATACTATAATGGACCGATATAAATATTTGGACATTTTAAAAAATAATTTAAAGGATAGTGCACAGAAAATGGGTCTTGAAGAATCATTTATCTTCCAACAAGAAAACGACCCAAAACACACCGCACTTGTTGTGAAAGAGTGGTTACTATATCATGTCAAAAAACAGCTCAGATCTCCACCACAATCGCCGGATATGAATCCGATTGAGCATCTATGGGAGCATTTGGATCGTCAAGTAAGAAAACATGAGATAAGAACCAAGGAAGACTTAAAACATGTATTTCTGGAAGAATGGTACAAAATCGACCCACAGGTGACCCGTAACTTGGTCAATTCGATGCCTTCAAGAATGAAAGCTGTAATAAAAGCAAAAGGATACCCTACTAAATATTAATATTGCCAAACAAAATAAAGCAACTATAACATTTATTATTTTTTGTATTTTGCATACTTACTTTTGTTATATAAATTAATCTATTAATTTGATTAAGGTAGAATATTTTCATTAAGTTTAATGTTTTTGTAAATATTTTTGGCTTTCTTTTAATAATATGAATTAATGTAATAAAATATGTTTTAAAAATTTATTTTATAATTTTTTTGTTTATGTCCTTTTAAAGAAAACTATTCATTATAGCCGTGTATACTTACTTTTGTGATTAACTGTATGTATATAAATAGAACAATAATAAAAAAATAAATCTTGATATATTTTCGAATTCGTATTCAATGTACAAATAAGTATGCAAATAAAAAAACAGCTGACAGGAATTTTTCATGCGCTAAAGTTTAAAAACGCACGACACACGTCGACGAATTAACGCCTGTTGTGTATTTTTACCTTCAAAAAGACTCGAATCTTTGAGGTCTCAGCTTCACAAACAAAATAAATGCATATGAGCATATTTTTCAATACTAAATGATCACTCGTTGTGAAAAAATTTTACCCTACTGATGAATCATCGGGGGGTGCTTTAATACCATGGGAGATAAGGCCATGATGGCTTTATCTCTCATTCAAAAGGGAGTATTTTATTTTTTTTTTCATTTGAATGGGAGATGAAGCCATCATGGCCTTAGCTCACATTAGTAATATTAGAAAATGGTTTAATCTCTCATTTCAGTCTTGAAGAACTTTTGCATTTTACATTGATTAATAGTTTTCTTATTTTTTAATTAAGAGGTAGGTAATTATTTGCCCTCCTACTAAAGTTAAGTATTGAAATCTGGCTTCGGATACTAAAGTAGTCCTGCGTGGCGGCCTGCGGCCGTGCTTACAGGTTTTCTCCTCCAGTAGGACGCGGCAGGTGGCTTCGCTGAATAAAGTTTTCCTGCGTGCGTCACAAGAATAAAAAATGACTTTTCCCGGAAACAATAAACACTAAAGTATTGGAATCTGGCTTCGCAAAAATATGGCTTTATCTCTCATTTACGAAAAAAAAATATGGCTATATCTCTCATTTCGCAAAATTTTAAATATGAACTTACCTCTCAATGATTGGGCAATAAGGCCATTATGGCTTTATCTCCCATTCAATTGAGCAACAAAGCCATCATGGCCTTATCTCCCATGGTTTTAAAGCACCCCCCGAATCATCTCAGGGAATCACTTGTGATACAATTTTCTGATTCCTTTTTGAGAATATGAATGAATCATATGTCAACATTTTTTAAATGATTGAATAATGTATGAATGTTTTTTCAAACGCTCAAGTGATAAATCAGTTTGTAATCATCAAAAATGATCTGAGAAAAGTTATTTAGGTTATTTTTACAAAAAATTATCACCCAAATGCTAGCTGGGTTGAAACAAATAAAAAATTATATTATATAGTTTTATTGGGATATTTTCAAAACCGAAAACCGTACCGAAACCGGCCGGTTTTAATAATTTTAATACCGAAACCACGGCTTAACGTTTTTACGGTTTTTAGCAAACTCTAGTGTTAAAACAAAGTTCCAAAATTTTAAAATGAACCCTTTATAACTTAAGATCATAAAAATCCAAAATATTTTAAAATAACGTTTACTTATTTAAAACAAACACAAAAAAAATAGTATTCTCTATTTTGTTACATTGAGTGAAACGTTAAAAAAAACATCTTAAATGTTATGAAATAATTTAATACAATTATTTTGTTTGTTGTAATTTTAATTAATTCTCATGTTGTAAAATTCCTTTCTTCATAAACATAATTTAATGAAAAATTTAATTTTATGAACTTTAGCCTGATTAAAATATAAAAATTTGGATCAAAAAAAAACAGTTCAACAAAAATAACCGCGATACTAACTAATTATTGTTAAGGGCTGGGGCATGGGCTTTATGTTTACATTTGTTCTTCAAGTTGTGCTGAAAAAGGTCAACAAGAAAAAGAAGGACAAAAAATGAATGAAACATAAAAAAATTTACTTTGGACTTCAAGAAGAATTCTTGAAAAAGTTAAGAAAAAACAGACGTTAGGAAGATCATGTAAATCAATTAAAATAGATAATAATTCAAAAGCAAATTTCGATCTACCAAAGAGTTAAATACAATTTGGTTTAAAGATTGAAGGCTGACTATTGACTGCCAGCAGTCGTAAATGGCTGTGAGTGAGTGTTTAACGGCAAAAACCTCTAAAGAAATTGGTTACGATTGAAACATGTAAAGGTAACCTGTCCGTGAAAGCTCGGGTTCGAGCCCCGCGGCAGTCAAGAATGAAAAATTATCAATAAAATTTTAATAAATATTCATGTTGTAAAATTCCTTTCTCCATAAAAATAATTTAATGAAAAATTAAACTTGATGAACTTAAGCCTGATTAAAATATCAAAATTTGGATTAAAAAGATGTAACACAACGCTACACTGATAGAAAAGGCGTCATAACGCTGATGTATTTTGACATCAGTACTATGACAAGTGTCTTCGTTTTTGACCCCCAGACAATTATCATCTTTGTGATGTTAACCTTAACATCACCTGGTCAAAATGTCATCAAGGTCAAAATGAAATTATGTCATCAATATCATGACAAACCGGCATCACAGAAATGACGAACATAACATCGGAGAAAGGACACATTAGCATCAAGCTAATGTCAGTTAGTCATTAAGTCAAAGTCATTGGAATTGACTTAAGTTAAAGTGATAGAATATTATTATTTACTTACCCGTTACATATGTTTGTTGCACGTTTGCTGAATTACGACCTTTGGTTTCAGCAGATCTCTCAATAACAAGACACCAGCACCATGTGCCATATGGGCTTCGTAATCATTATACTTTGACAATTTAATGTATTTAACTAAATAATTTAAAAAAAAAGAATAGAGGAATTTTTGCTTTTTATAATACATTGTAATCATGAAAATAATGTTAATAATATACAAAATGTGGCATCGAATTGATGTTTTTATAGTCATAAAATAGATTACACATAAAAAATTACAAAATTGTACGAAGACGTTAATCATTGGATTGATGTTACTTTTTGCATCATTGATGCCATTTGTAGTACATTGATGTCGCAATTCTTATGTTAGGGCATCATCAATATGAAGATGAATTTTTCTATCAGTGTACACCGCATTTTTCGCAAATAGTTTTTGACACGCCAGTACATTGGGAAAAACTTGCACCTTATTCTCTTTTCAACAAATCGGCCAATGGCCTATTTGATCCTAGCATGCTGCCATAGGCGAAACATGTTGTGCTTTGTTTAACTTCCATGTTTTTTGAGGTTCTAGCTCTACGATATAGTAGCCAACAACATGGTGAGGTCCAATAATTGGTAAAACATCCGAACTTGCCAACAATTAAAAACATGAAGTTATCATATTAACGGTTTCCCTGGTTATAACTCTCTCTCTGATGCGGTCACCTGTTTGAATCCGCCTTGGGCCATAACTAAGATGGCGTTTACATTTGACAGTACCCTGCAAATATTATTGGACCACCTGATCCAATTTCATAAAATGGACTACTCCATGGACTGGTCCGATGTAATGAAAGCATGGACCATGTCATTGTTACAAAGTGTTTGTAGTGGGACGACATGTCTTCATTTTTTAACGACATGTTTTCGTTTTTAAACGAAGTTAAAACTAATCCTCTTCTGTACTCAATGGAGTAGTTTTAAAACTACTCCGTTGTAGTCCAAAGATGGGTTATATGGTCCTGCCCTAGGACATCGTAATGTTAAATAGACCATGTTTTTTCCATACGTTTGGGTTACTTTTGGACTAGTCCTGGTCCCTTGTGGACTACTTTTTACACGCGTGTTTGGACTGGTCCTATTATTTGCAGGGTACTGGCAAGACAGTACCAATACCTGCAAACTTTTTCACTAATACATGCACACTTATCGAACAGTCTTGTCTAGCAAATTTTGCAGACAGTAAATTTGGACAGTGATTTGACATTTGCTAACAGTAATCTGTCGTTTCGTTAGAAAAAGGGGACAAAATCAAAATGTTAAAAAAAAATTAAACATATTTTGCTTTGATTTCTTATATTTTAGTTAAGTGTTATGTTTGTTAACACAATATTGTTATTTTAAGCTGTTTTTAAGTTTGTTTAGTTCATATAAAACACGTTTAGCTGGACTGCTACATTCATGCTTAACATATTTTTAAAAGTGAACTGTGTTAACTTCTGTCCGGACGCCTACGTCACGAAGACAGTTAGTAGTGTTTTTGAAAACTAATAAAAAAGGTATTTTCTTACTGTCTTGCCAGTACTGTCAAATGTAAACGCTATGTAAGGCCTAACCATAATATATGTACATAGCCTTGCTTAACCTACTGTCAGAAATAAACAAAAAGTCTCTCAAATGTATTTAAAAAAACAAAAACGAAATAAAAAAAGACATTTGGGCCCTTATTCTGTAGAACGCAACCGAAAGGCCAAAAATAACATTAAAAGCAAAAACCTTGTGAATACCCCAAATGTGCTATTATGTTATATTGTCATAATGTTCTAACATTTTACAATGGCTTAAAAATATTGTTGTTGCTTTGTTAACAAAAAGTGTCTTAAATTAATAAAACTTTGCTTGGTATGTTTATTGTGCTGTCGTAATTAATCAGAAGAGACCTGCGCTGAGCGGCTGAGCCGAACCGCATTAGTTTTATCCGGCTAATATCCGAATTTAACCTGTGGCTAGCAATTTCTGTAACAAAACACTTGCGGCGTCAGATTATATCGGCTTAGGACTCTGCTGTTTGGTAAACAAACAAAATAAAATTTATTTGTGATTTGCGACTAAAAAAAGGAAAATAGTTAGGTAAGATCTAATTTAATTATTATATATATTTTATTCGACCTTTATTATTATATGTAATATACATAACTTAATTTTCAAGCTTGAGGTCTTTTTAATTTTATATAAAAAACTTAAACGTTTATTTTAACCAATATTTCGGCACTTCTTTGAGTGCCCTAATTTAATTATTAATTCATGTATTAGAATTAAAAAATATATTGAATTAAGGTAAATAGGTATTTATTTTTTATATTTTTTTTAAATCAGTTGATTTAAATTCAAAATAGCACACTTAATTATGAGGGGTTGTTCACATCAGTGGTATATTTTCATGTTATTATTTTAAGACGTATGACTTTATGACACCTTGTGAATCCCCCAAACGTGAACAATTTTTCATAATTTTGTTGTTGCTTTCTATAGAAATTCATACCTACGGCGTTTTAAAATTTTTAACGCCACAATATATGCAGCGTTTGAAATTTAAAAATTCAATATGAATTTCAGTGGAAAACAACAAAAAAGTAATGAAATATTTTTGACATTTATCAAAGTTATTTTCGGGAATACAAAATTTATTATTAATACGATTTCCGTATGACATGCTTTTTGCTTTTAATGTTATTTTTGGCGTTGCAGTTGCGTTTTACAGAATTAGGGCCTTGATTTCGTACGGAATGTGCGATTAAATTCGCACCTTGCTTAAGCAAATGACAGTTTTATTAAACTTAACAAAAAGTTTCCTTAAGTTCAATATGGTTTGCTTCATATAATTAACATGCATTCGCACATTTCCCTAAGCCATCTTAAGCCAATAATGGTTGGGCCTTTACTTATTGCTCTATATTTTAAACCAACATTCTAAAATAATTTGTGTTCATTTCTGGTTTTTTTTTAATTTATTCAAAATGTTAACAGAATGTAGGTTTAGTTCAAGGTTAAAATTAAAAACTGCTTAATTAAAAAAAAAAAACAAATTAACTCTAAAATAATAAATAAAAAAAAAGTAGACAATTTTTTCTGTTTTCGGCTTATCACTTAATGACTCACTCAGGCTAAATACAAAGTAATTTGGGGTACAATGACTTGAAGAAATAAAATGTTATGAATATTTTTTACTGTTTTTGGTGAGTTTGATTTTTGGAATTTACGAAATCCCTTTCTAAACCAGTTTTAGGCGTAAACTTTGAGTTTAGTGATACAGCAATTTGTGGAAAAAGTTTAGTAACGTTTAAAGTTTAACATAAATAGCAGAGTTTTAAGTGTTTTTTCATATCATTGAAATTTAAAGTTTATGTGAAAAAACCAGCAGTTAATCCCAATTTCAATAAATAAAATACAATTAATTTGGCAATGAAATGATTTATGAAATCTAATTCTGATTAAGTTTTTAAGATTTTTTGTAGAATCAAAAACATTTTAACATTTGTATCAAAATTCGATTTTAACTAGAACAATTTTTAGGGCTCGGAGTTTAAGAGAACCAAGCTAAAAAAAAATTCGAAAACATTTTGAGTTTGAGTAAGTATAGAAAAAATTTATGGCACAATTTCTGGACCCATTGACTTGGGTTTATGGCCGTTACCTTAAGTACGAAATACTTGTTGATTTAGTCCGTTACAGAACTGAATAGAGTTAAACTTTGCGTTTAATTTCGCACCAGTGATACTTGGCAATTTGTGATGTCTAAACACAAGCAGTAATGCCAATATTTTAGTTTGTGGTGGCGCGCAGTATTGTCCAACATTGGTTACCAAAAATAGCTAAATTTACGGAAAAAATGGCTAAAAATTGGATAAACACTTTTTTTAAATAAAAACACATTGAAATTCAATAACGAAAACAAAATAATTCATTAAACATTGTTTACAATGAAATACATCAGAATAAACGTAAATTAGTTACTTATTTAAGCATTTAAAAAATTAAGTCATCGTTAAATTCGCTGGCGTTATTGTATATACTTAGATATCATAGGAATAATTTATGTTTATGAGCTTTAAATATTTTAAAGGTATATCATAATCATGTATGGGCAAATGCAAAATGAAAATGCAAAAAAAAAACATGGTCTATTTAACATTACGATGTCCTAGGGCAGGACCATATAACCCAGCTTTTGGTTACTAAGGAGTAGTCTTAAAACTACTCCATTGTGTACACAAGAGGATTAGTTGTAACTTCGTTAAAAAACGAAGACATGTCGTTAAATAACGAAGACATGTTGTCTCACTACAAACACATTTTAACAATGACATGGTCCATGCTTGCATTACATCGGATCAGTCCATGGAGTAGTCCATTTAATCAAATAATCAAATAAGCATTCTTGAAAAATGTTGTCATTTAAGAAATACTTCCAGATTTTTAATAGTTTAACAAATTCTTTGAGTCTGCGTTTATACGGCTCATGTTGTATTGACATGATTCATCCTTTTTCTTTTTTGAACATGAATTGGCGTTCAAATGATTCATGTCATGTAGACAACATGTTTTTTATTTTGTATAGTCGTGCGTATGCATGTGTGCTTTTTTGATATTGAAAACAAAAACAAAATTAAACAACGATTGAAAAAGCAAAGCGTACTGACAGTTCATGCATCTGTGTACTCGTTTCTTTTCCCCTCATCCCTCTCGGCTATAAAGTAGCAATCATGTCATTAAAACATGAGCCGTATGAACACAGACTTAAGGCCAGTTTACACGGTAATACAATGTATTACGACTTTGTAGTATCAAAATATTATGAAATTCTCTCCGTGTTTAAAAGAAAAAAATAAAAATCTGTTATATGTATTTTTAATGTTTACACGGATGGTACAAGTAAAATCAAAAATAAAAACATAAAATCAGATGGTTACAGTTTTACAATTTTGACAAAAACAACATGAGCATTTTCTGAGTTGATGTTAGTTGTTTTTGTTATTGTATAAAAACGCTACCACCTTCAATATACTCTGTTAAAATACACCTCTGGTGTGATGAAAAAACATAAGTTTCTAAAATGGTTTAGAAAAAAATCATTTTCCGACCGCTTGTCAGATTTTGTGTTCGTATTTTCTCATACTCAATTTAATTTGCTTTTATGATTTTTCTCATTCTACATAATGTCGTAATACAATGTATTACCGTGTAAACTAGCCCTTAAGGCTTAGTTAGCCGGGAGTAACAGTAACCTTACCGGAAAAACGTAAGACCAATCTATTTCGTACAGATTTCGACGTAACTTTAACTGCTCACTTTAATCGTTCTAATTGCTTTACATACAACAAAATGCATCAGCTGATTTGCAACGTTACTCCCGGCTAACTGAGACTTCAAGCCTACAGTACACGAAATGTAAAAAGCCACATGCGCACGTGGTTCTGGCGTAATTTTGACGTCACTACAAAACCACAATAGCAAGTTCGTGATGTGTGATGACGGCAAAATTGCGTCAGAACCATATACGAATGTGGCTTTTTACATTCTGCGTACTTTAGGCTTAAGTTAAATGTTTATTACATTCCACATTCTTGTGTATTTGCTGTCAGGGTTTTTCGGAAAAAGTTGCAAGATCTAAGTCATTGCCCTGCAAATAATTCGAATAGTCCAAACAAGCGTGTAAAATGTAGCCCACAAGGAACTAGGACTAGTCCAAAAGTAATCCAAACGTATGGAAAAAACATGGTCTATTTAACATTATCTTGACCTAGGGCAGAACCATATAACCCTGCTTGGATTACAAAGGAGTAGTATTAAAATTGTATATACAAGAGGATTAGTTTTAACTTCGTTTAAAAACGAAAACATGTTGTTAAAAAACGAAAATATGTCGTCTCACTACAAACACTTTTTAATAATGACATTGTCCATGCTTGCATTACATCGGACCAGTTAATGGAGTAGTGCATTTAATTAAAATGGATCAGGTTGTGCAATATCTACCGAATGTTTCCTTATGAATGACTGTAATTGTTTGCGAAATTTACTAGATTTTATACACTTGTTCAGACAGGCCAAACCTTAAACAACACATATTTTTATTGGTTCGTTAAATTATTAAGATTGTTGACACTCGCATGTGCCCCTTCTCATTCCTTTTTTCTAGATGTATTTAAAATATTTATTATTTTTTTGTTGCTGAATGAACTGTGGCGAGTATCTAATCTCAATTCTATACTATGCACTTCAATTGCATATTTTTGTATCTGTTAAATTCTTTCTGTACTCGTATTAACCGGTACTTGTTTTTTGTGGAATTCTATATTTATATTGTATACTTGTAGATTAATTTGTGTTTGCCGCTTAGCCAGATGGCCGGTAATAATGTACATTTAATTGCCTTGACATCTACTTGGCAAATATTTCAAAAGATTAAAGGCCTTCATCAGGGTTGGGCAGTTTTTTAAATACTTGTGCTTAAAATACGCTTTTGAAATAAAAATAGCCTCAAAATACATTTTTATAAAATCCATTTTTTATTTATAAATAAAAAATAAGTCGCCTCGAACATTAAGTTCTGTGGCCGCTACGGACATAAATAGTTTAATAGAAAATTCTCATATTAGAATGATTCACTTTTAAGCATTTGCTTAGTGTACTTTTTATAGAAATTTTTAGAACGTCTTGTACACAAGTTATTATGCCCATGTCCCACAATATGAAATTATTTTTTGAAAAGTTGAGTATAAGATTTTCTCGGTTATGAAAGAGTTATACATATTTAGAGGAGTTCATAGTAGTAGTTAAACGAATTTCTTCTTAGATTACACTCAGGGTAACTTTAGCCTACCCTGTCAGTAGGAACCAAATTATATCGGCTTCAGGTAAACAATTTGAGGCAATTAGTTTCTGTTATACAACAATTATAACAGAGCTTTAAAAACATAAGCTGTCACCTAACATGAATAAAGTATTGGGGCGTCACCATCTCTGGTTTCAGAAAGCATTACGAAAAACGAGAGGCAAAGAGTTCAAAATATTGTAATTAACGCTTTTGGACAACAATTCATTAAGAAATGCCTAAAAGCAGTTGAAACAGTACTAAATACTAGTAAAGAAGATGATTTTTTATTGTTATTTTTAACAGAAACACTCATGCACTGCTGCATAAAAGAGCATCTTTTCCCCTCGTCCCTCTTGCCAATAAAGTTGCAATCATGTCATTAAAACATGAGCCGTATGAACACAGACTTAGCAATTTTTGCGGCATCAAATATGTCAACATAATTATTCTACATATGATTATTTGCAGGGTATTCTAAACATTTTTTTTTCATTTTTCAGAAAAAATAGACACGTAATATTCATAAATATCCGCTTTAAAAATATCGTGCTGGTTTGTATAGTTTTTTGGTAATGATGTTAATTTTAATGGTAAGTTAAAAATTGTTATGTTACTACTGAACATTTTTAAATTTTGAGTTAATACCCTCTTTATGATCAAGTGCGATAAATGCATTTGTGTAAAAAGATAATTTCGTGGTTTCTTTTAAACTTAAAATGCGTTATAGTGTATTCTGATCTTGCGTTTATGGTTATAGTATTATGTCCGTTTTCTCATTACACGATTATCTTTTTTCCCAACGAAAAACTGCACATTAAAGAAATTTGGTTTTCTCAATGTCTCATTTGTTTCTATTCTGTCGAAAAGCTAACAAGCACTCATCTGCCAATTATTTATTTTCCTTTTATTTGCCGTACAGATAAATTCAATCAGCTGACTTCCAACTTGTATACAACGCGAATTGACTAGAAGGTGAGGTCAACTCTGCAACAACACTGCTTCAGTGGTCGGGTTGTCAAAAGTATTGCTAGTAAAAAATAGGGTTGTTTACATAAAAAACTAATTTGTATACAAACTTTAACAAGTCGACCACCGTACAAAACACAATATGTTGACTTGACCCCACCTTATAGTGAATTCGCTTTTAAAATAACGGGAAAACTAATTAAAAGTTTTTATTTATTTCAGACTTTTTTCAGCCGTAAAATTTCCATACAAAATTTAGTATATTGAAAGTTTATAAATTCAATATATTTTTATATGCCAGTTATAAATAATAAAAATGGAAAATTGTTTTTAGCTGTTATTGGCAGGACTGTCAAATGTGGCGATTTCTTAATCTTTTTGTCGCTAGAAATTAACGTTTGGCGATAATTTTGGCGAAAGTCAAAAGTCAAATAATTAAATTAAAAAACATTAAATAAATATACAAGCCGACAAGTTATAAACAGTAAAATTTAAAACATCCTTTAGCTTACAGCCATTTCTTAAAGAAAATTCCATAAATTAATTAGTATTGTGGTTACTTTGTTGAACTACTTATGCTTTTTAATCCAAATTTTGATATTTTTAATTGGGGTTAAGTTAATCAAATTTAATTTTCATTAAAAATTTTTTAAGAAGAAAGCAATTTTACAACAAGAAATTAATTAAAATTTATTGATAAGTTTTCATTCTTGACTGACCTGAGGCTCGAACATAGGCGTTTTTACGGACAGGTTACCCTTACATGTTTCGATTGCAACCGCTCAATCTCTTCAGAGGGGTTTGCCGTTTAACACTCGCAGCCATCGACGACTGCTAGCAGTCAATAGTCAAACATCAATCTTTAAACCAAATTGTATTTAACCCTTTGGTAGATCGAAATTTGCTTTTGAATTATTATCTATTTCAATTGATTTTAAATGTTATTTCTTACTTCTGTTTTTTCGTACTCTTTGTCTGGAATTCTTCTTGAAGTTTAAAGTACTTTTTTTTTTGGTTTTTAATTTTTTTCGTCTCTCTTTTTCTTGTTGACCTTTTTCAGCACAACTTTAAGGACAAATGTTAACATAGAGCTCGTGCCTTAGCTTTAACAATAATTAGTATTGTGGTTATTTTGTTGAACTATTTATGATTTTTAATCCAAATTTTGATATTTTTAATTAGGCTAAAATTCTTAAAATTTAATTTTCATTAAATTATTTTTATGAAGAAAGGAATTTTAAAATTATATTGATAAATCAATGAATTTTTGAAAAATCTTTAAAATTTCTTTGTGAATTTTCAAATATGTATTTAAACCAGTGTTACCACCAACAAAATTCAAAATTACACTTGAGATGAAGCAAAATTACCCAATTTATATAAAATTACACCTGATATTAAATTGAAGTTTTATTTAATCCTAAGACATTTACAACAACCAAAAAACACAACAAACTCATTGAAAGAAAATCAATACATATTAGTCAAACTTTTGAGATAGTTATTGTAATTAAAAATAAATTAACAATTATAACATTAAAAACTTAAAAGCAATTAATAAAACTTAAAATAAAACTCCTAAAATAATGAGTTTAACTTCCACATTTGGTTGCATATATCTGGGGAAGGTTCAAAACGCGCATTGCAATTCCATTATAGTGAGTGCTTTTTAAGCCCGATAGAGCTAACGAAAGGTTATCTGTCAAGCGAACTGTCATACTGCTCTCACTTTTTGCTCAGGCACATCATCATGAATAGATTCATGCTTGAACAACGCCACAAAATTATCCAAATTTACTTTAAAAATCAGCCATCGATTTTCGCAACTTTTATAGGCAACTTCATGATTCAAAGACGAAAAGTTAGAATAATGTCAACAAGACATGAGTCGTATGAACTCAGACTAAAGGCGTAAAATTTTCTTCAAACTAAAGCATTAAAAAGTTGCCAGATAAAATAAAACTAATTATAAAGTTGAAATATTGGAAACATATCTTTCCCCAGGCTAGATTTTAGTTTGAATAACTTTTTTCAATAAACTTGAGGTTCTTAATCATTATGATAGTCATCTTAATCCAAATCTATGAGTCCATTTTGCGGCATTCATTACAGAACTTTGGAAAATATATATTATATGATTGAATACTTTTCTTAAAAAGAAACCAAAACTTTGGTGCAGAAGACTGTGCATTTTGTTTATCAATAATATTTAAAAAGAAATAAATGTCATCACTGAAATCGAATCTGGATTTTATTTGGGTATCTTAAGTTATTTTTTTCTTTTAAATTACACCTGAATTACACCTAAGAGAAATTACCCGCGCTCTACCCACGACAGTAAAAATTATACCAAATTCGGGTAATTACCCACAAAGTGGCAACACTGATTTAAATATTCCTCTGGAAATAAAATAAATTTAGAACATAAAACTTATCTTCAAGTTTTTAGAACCACTAAAACGACTTTTATGTAATTTTGCAGTAATTTTCTGAAATCGATTCCGCATGATTTTATGCACTTCCTACTTTATAAACTACCCTTCTTTACAAGAAAAACTACGCTCATTTAAAGAAACCTCCATTGATTAAACATCATTTGCTTTCGATTTCACAACATGGCGTTTTAAAATTAAAATCACAAACGACGATATTTTCTTAGCAAAAACCTTACAAAAATTTTTTGGTGGCTGTTTTGAAAGGAATTTTTTGTTTTCGATGATTTAAAAAAACTTAAGTTCATTGGTTACAAATAATGAAAAAATCGTAGTATTCGAGCAAAACAAGAGAAACATACATATTCGTAAGTATTATTATTTTTGAAATAAGTAACCAAAATGAAAAAATATTCACATCTCCACATTGGAAAAAAATATAACCAATTTTGGTCAGAAATAACCAAAGCCGGCTGCTCTGGTTTTGAATCACTTTTATCAGTTTTTTTTATGTCTAATTATTATGAAATTCTATAAATGCCATACAAATTCTCACAATGAGTAGTAAGAAATTTCATATTTGTTTGCACTCTCTAACTTATTCCGGTAAATCTGAAAAGTGACTTGCATTTTAAAACTGCTGTAATATATAAAAAACAATACATATGTACATGCATACATACATACATATATGCATGTTTTGTGTTTTTAATGTTTTGTTTGTGTTATTTTTCGGATTTTTGCTTCATCATGATGAATGTTTGTGGATCGCAAATTAAGAGAGCGTTTCTACACTTTAGAATATGCGTTAAGAAATTTCCAAAAATCAATATGTAACAAGTATAGACGGGCAAGCCTGATTTCTTCAAAAACCTTATGTAAGAAGTATTTTTTTTTTATCTACATATTACTATCATTCATCCATATATTGGCCCTTCCACGTTACGCCCGATGCAATAAGGCTTGTATTTTACCATCATGTTGTTCAAAGTTGCGCTCTACATTAGCATAAATTACAAAGTTGACTTTTATAAAGTAAGTCTGGGTTCACAATAGGAAAGTTTTCACCGGCGATTCTTCTCTCCCCTCTCTCCAATAAACTCAAACTTTCTGAAAGAAAACTTTCATTGTGTAATGCTCCTATAAAAATTAAATAATTTAAAATAATTTTCGGAAGGGTCTGTATGGGACTTAAGTGTGTGTCAAAATTAAATCAAATCGCATTTGGTGAATTTCAATCCAAAACTGCTAACGACAACTTTACTCAATTAGAGACAAATATATGCTTTTTCGTGCTGATGTGAGCTTGATTTTAAGAGAATGACATGGGTCAAACGACTAAAGGTGTGTTCAGACTTAAAAAATATTTGAGGAAAAAGGCAAAAAAAAAAAAAAAAAATGCGTGACCAGTAAATTAATCAAACTTTAGCTTTAGTTTTAACAATTTTTATTGATTTACCAAATTAGAGAAGATAATAAATTTCGAATACCCCCTTTCTTAATCCATAACCTGTTCCCCGAAATTTTTATGGCTTTTGAGATACGCATAATGAATTAACTTTCCCCTACATCAACTATTTTAAAGTTTTTGAAGTATTGCTTAGCTCTACACGTCACTGTTTGGCGGTTGCAGCAAATTCCGAATACAAAAATGTACAAAAAAATCTTCATCTTGCTTCGCTAGCGCATTTTCGAGTGCGATTAATCAATCAGCTTTTAGTCATCAAAAGTACTCAAAAGAAATTAATTTTAGCTGATTAATTTAAAACTGATCTTCCATATGCAAGCTTTGGCTTTGTTTTATTAAAAGCAAATCTTCAGCTGCTTCGTACAGGCGGTGGTTAGATCTTACAATAATGTTAGGTCTGGCAATGTGCTGAAAATATACTGACAAAACAAAATTGCCACCAATAGTAAAGTATCAGTTCAGACGGTTGTAAAAAAAACCATACAATTTCATGCGCACTGGCCGACAATAAATTCAACTGCCAGCAAAAATTTTCAGCTTTCATGGTTGTCAGATAATTGTATGGCAAGATTGCCAGATAAGTTTTTTAGACATTCTTAGAAAATGAAAGGGAAAAAGCAATAGCAAGTTTACACGGTTGATAGAAATTTGTACCACATTTAACTGGCAATATTGTTATATCTGATCACCGCCTGTACGAAGATTAAGGAGTTATGATGTGCGTTCGTTTACTTTTCCAGTAAAATCCAGAAGGTGAGTAATATGCAAATTTTACATACATATTTATGAGTACGCGAACGCATTTCAGTAAAATCCAGTACTAATTTGTACAAATTTTGGGTTAAACGAACGCAGCTTATAAATATTTTAGTTTTTGTCACTTTATCAGAAATTATTTTCTAATAGTCTGTTTACATTGCAAAACAAACTAGTACATACTTACGAGATTTCTAGCAAAATCTAGATGTTTTCGGCTAGATTTCCCATACAAAACAAAATCTACTTTGTGACTACATTTTAACGAACAACGAAGCAACTGTAGTTTTTTTCCATATAGCAGTAAAAATACTTCCCTGTACAAAAAAAAATTTGATTTCAATAAAAAGCAAAAACAAAAAATTTTAAGAAAATAGTAAAAAAAAATGTAAGAGATAAATAATATTGACAAAATAAGTTAAAATAATTATAAATAAAGGTAATAAAAACTTTTAAATGCCAATTTATTTCAGTCAGCTGTTGATAATACCGTAAATCTTGAAAAAGTTAACTCTCGAAAAAGTGAATCGCTCTAAAAAGTTTAAGTTAACTTTTCTAAAAGTTTTGATAAAAAACATCGGAAATTAGTAGAAAGTAGAGAATTTGAACAAAATAAATAAAGATATTTAGGGAAAACTAATAGCGTTGGATAATGGATCTAAAAATTTAGAAAAACATTTTTGAAATTCGTGAGGCTGTGGCGAATAAATATGAAAAATCTGAGTTTCTTTTTTGTAATTATAAAAACTAAGCCATTGGAATAAGTTAAGTGTCTTATTTCTGTTAAAAGTTAATAGTTCGAAAATGTTAAAAACCAGTCGGACATTTTGGTTAACTTTTCCGCGATTCTACTGTATAATAAAAATATAATTTCGCTAATGTCAAAATATATAATTGCGTGATTCACAAGGTGTGCTATCCAGTCATATCGTCATAATGTCCTAAAAAATATTTTACAATTGGTTAAAAAAAATGTTGTTGCATTATTAATACGATTTTCGTATGACGTGCTAAATTCCCAGTTTTTCATATTTGATAAATACACTGAAATTTATTGTTGATGGAAAGCTAGCTTCTATGCGCATTTCACTGGTAGCTTAGGCCAGCTCAGCAGGAAACCTTTTCCAAAGATTTTAGAAAAGCCAAAAATATTATACAAATAAAACCCTAAAGCGAATAAGAATTATAAACACTCAAAGTCTTACTTGTAACAATATCTAAGCCAAAACAAAAAACCAACAGTGAGTTTATCTTTTCTTACATTTTAAACAAAATAATTTAAGGACATATGACTTTACAACTTTATGACTACCTTGTGAATCCCCCAAATGTAAACTCACTAAAGCAATATCGTAAATCAATTGTACAAGATTTCGATGCAATGTAAAGGGGCTATAAGATTAATTTATGCTGATGTACACGCATCAGCTTTATTTGTGCCGTCAATTTTCTTTTATACACGTCAATTTTCTTTTTCAATGAGTTAAACATTCGTAGTATTTTACATGGGTTTAAATTTAAGGTAAAGAAAAAGAAAATTTACGGAACAAACTGCTTGCGTATAACCGTTCACGCGTGTTTTAAGGGGAAAAACAAGAACTGGAGCAGTATTCTGTAATTCGCTTAGTTAAAGCTAAATTTCGATCGCTAAAATGCCTTACTTGAGGGTTACACGATCAAGTTTTGCCTATCAAGTTTTAATACACTCACACTTTTTTACCAATACACTCATACTTTTAAAAATTGATACGAACTTGCCTCTAAAATTCTCTTGCTATTACACAGTGAGATTTGGTATACCATCATACATGTCTTAAGACAAGTATGCGTGTCTAATAGGGATGGGCAAGTTGAAAAAATATATCGATATATATCGAATCGATATTTTTTAAAAGTATCGATATTTATTGTTTCAAAAATATCGATATAACGAACGTATTTTGCTGAAACTATTACCAAATTAAAAAATTCAGTATACCTTTGTACAAACATATGTATGAACAAATTAATTATCTATATGTATTTACATTGTTACTTTTTTTTGTTTCATTTTATTTAAAAAAATTAATAAAAACAAAAAAATTTAATCAAAACAAAAAATTCAATTAAAACAAAACCAAAAGGGAGGAATACAAAAAAAACCATAAAAAAAAAAAAATAAATTACGAAAAATATAAATGGAAGTAAATAAGTCATGGAAGTACCAACTTTCCTAAAAATTTGAATATCACCCCAAAAGTACCAACTGGTTTTAGTCAAACGAGTAATCATCAGATATGGACATCAGGAGCACTCTCTGTTTTATGTGCACTCCAGACAATCTGCTTATTGTTGCTTATTGTATTCGGCACTGCTTCTTATAAATGCCAATTATTTTAGATCTTCATATTTGTTTAAAAAAAACATATGATGCATGCAATGATTTCAATTCTTAAAAAACATATTGTTTGAAAAACGGCTAAAATTTTGAGTTCTTAATGAAGACTGACTTTAAAAAATATCGAATTCGATAGTCGTATTTCAATATCGATACATCGATATATCGGTATTTAAAATAAAATATCGATATTTTGATATATCGATATTTTTTGCCCATTCCTAGTGTCTAATAGGCCTTTTAGAGAATGCAAAATTTAAAAATGTTAGCGATGACATTAAAATATAAAATTGCGCCGAATTAAATTTTAATGGCATTGCCAAATTTAGTAATTCACGTTACAGTATTGCATTCGTAGCCAAAGATCGGTAAATCAACTTTATAGATTTGTAGCGATAGAGATTTAGCTTTAGCGAATTACAGATTACGGCCACTGATCAACTGAACCTGATACGTATGAAATAGCAGCTTTAGCTTATTTGGCTATCTGATTCTTTTTTTATTAGATATGAATTTAATTAAATTAAGCAAATATTAACACTACATATTCTACTAGTCTTAAGATTTTTGCTTTCACAAAATGCAATAATGTTTGGTCTCATAAACGGATTTTATACGAAAATTGTTTTATTTTTATAAATTAGGCCGTAAAAATTTTAAGAAAGGGCTTAAAATTTTATATTTTTTTTTTATCATTATAAATTTTTTTTATAAGAAAAAAAAAATTAGCTGCGATAATTTCAATCAATAAAAATTTTTTATCCCTGTTTTTTTCTTGTGCTCTTACAAAAATATACTCGTAACGCGGAAAAAATGAAAAATCTTATTGCTTGGAGAATTTTCAAAAATTGGTGAGAGCCGCGTACGGCTGTCAAATTTCTTTAGGTAATTTTTTGTCATTTCATAACAAATTGTTTTCATACTATAATGCCTATTGGGTTGAGTTGAGTTCTGAACATGTTTTAAAATTCGGCATTATAGTGTAAAAGGGCCTTAAGTAAGGATATACATTATGGACGTTGTTTGTAGCAGCCTAAGTTCAGATCTTGGCTCTGGTACATTTTTTTTCTTTATGTAAATGTTTCTACTTACAAAGCAGCTGCTCTTTAGTTAAATAAATATGTAAGAAGGTTAAGGCGACCAAGCCCGACTTCATGATACCCTATACAAATTATGTAATGAGGTTAAGATTCATGTAGAAGTTCTTTGTGCCGAATATTATTTAGATATCTTCTTTATAAGATTTGTTTGTCATAAAATGGTATCTACATTTATAAGGACGTTAAGAACAATTTTCAGGAGCTGTATTTGTATGGGAGCTATAGCCATATATGGACCGGTTCCAATAAAATTTGATAAGATGATATTGATTGCAATAAAATAAGTTTGAACCGAATTCAATCAAAATACCAAATTTCCTCAAATTATTACTGAATTTACGACATGGGGGTTAATTATAACAATACTTTTTCGATTCGAAAGCAATTTAATTTCTAATTCTTTCTGTCGATACTGAACGAATCGAAATAACTTTTTCAGTGTTGTAAAGCATTAATTTGAGTTTTCACAACACTGAAAAAATTATTTCGATTCGTTCAGAATCGACTGAAATAAAATTGCTTTCTAATCGAAAATGATTTCGGACACAACGGTAATAATTAGCCTCCTGTACTTTGCCGACGAACATAGTTAGATCGACTTGAATATTTTGAGTCGATCGGTATACTAAAAGGTAGGTCTAAGAATAACATTGTTGTTGTTACGAACGTCAGCTCAAACTCATTTTACCGTCTCTCCTATTGTGGTGTGGGTATACAAATGCATTCAAATGGGGACATCCCTTGTCTAAATAATGAGTTATTGTAGTGGAAAGGCAAGAAGTGTTTAACGAAATTTCTTATTAGTAACGTGTATTTACTTGGTGAGAGAAATTTTTGCTGGGAAATTATTACATTTTACTTAACCAAACAACTTTTACGATTATAATCTAAAAATGGTTCCATATGTATAAAAATAAAAAGTAGAATATTGTATTTTAATACAAATAGTTGTTCGAAATTGTAGATATGAGTTTTATTCTAGTTTAACAACTAAAAACATGGTTATCAAAAAACATGAGTAGTTAACAAAAAATAAAATTATTTATTTATTTATTATGAATTAAAAATGAAAATCCACAATTAATAATGACTTGCTACTCTACACAAAATATACATATAAAACTGAAAAATTTCTTTAACTTCAAGCATTTTGCTAAAGAACTTTAACTTAAGCACAACTGAAATAAAGGAAGTGAATCTTTTACTTATTATTAAAAAAAAATTGTTATAATAAAACATTGCGGTAATGGATTTCTATTATATGCCTCCCTCTGCTCCCTGTCGTGCCGTCGAAATGACTGCCAAGGCTGTTGGTATTGAGCTGAATAAGAAAGTCTTGAACTTAATAGCCGGTGAACATTTGAAACCTGAATTTTTGAAAATAAATCCTCAACACACCGTTCCAACTTTGGTAGATGGTTATTTCACTGTGTGGGAATCTCGTGCCGTTATGGTCTATTTGTGTGAAAAATATGACAAAACCCAAAAATGGTATCCGAAATGCCCTAAGATCCGTGCTGTCATTAACCAACGCTTGTATTTTGATATGGGCACTTTCTACAAAAGTTTTGCTGACTATTATTATCCTCAAATAATGAAAAAAGCCCCTGCCGATCCAGAAATGTTAAAGAAAGTCGAAACAGCTTTAGAATTTTTCAACACTTTCTTGAAAGATCATAAATTTGCTGCTGGTGACAATCCTACTGTAGCCGATATTGCTCTCTTGGCAAGCATTACCAATTTCGATGCTGCCAATTGCGATTTTAGCAAATACACTAATGTGGCTCAATGGTATGAAAAATGCAAGAAAGTCATTCCCGGCTACGCTGAGAATTTGGAGTCTTGTTTGAGTTATAAAAAGTATGTTAAGGAAAATTTAATTTAGGATTATTGTAGTACATAGTATTTAATATTAGTAAATAAATCACTGTTAAATTAAAATATGTTTAGTAGTTTTATTTTATATGAAAACAAATAATAACAAGTAAGAAGTTTTATCAAGTAAACCCGTCTACATTTGATTGTTAAAACTTTTCTACTGAAAATAGTAAGTAACATGGTTCAGAAAAAAACACCTGCTTGGCCAAAATGACAAATTTTACTCAGAGAATTCTAAACCGATCTTATTAACAAATTGTGTGCAAACTACTATCTAATAGAAGTAACCTTGCTGGAAATTTCATCCCGATCGGAAGACATGGGTTTCAAAAGTTGGGTCATTTGACATGAAATCTCCCATATATATGTACATATTTGAGAAAGTCTCTTTTAATACCAAGATCTATTTTAAACAGATTTAAGGCATTGGCTCCGACTTCAAGGAAAGTGTATTTTAGGCTTAAGTCGAGACCTTTTTTTATTTTGGGGAACGTATTTTTGTATTAAATTATTATATCAATATTTTTTTTTTTGCTCAAAATTTTTTGAAAACTTTAGATTAATACAGGGAAAAATTTTAGCCATTTATTTTCAATTAAACCAGAAAATGTTGTTAAAATCAGAAAATAATAAATTGCTACGATTAATTTGTTTACTGGTGCAAATTTAAATAATTTCTTATGAGTATCACAAATTTTTGGATTGAAATCAGTTTTTATTTTTTTCTCTGTACATTTTTGTTGCAACCATCTAAAAACTTTTGAATGTTTTTATTTTGGCCTTACGAGTTACCGATGGTAAAATTTTTCAAGATGTTAATACAAAAAATTAAAATGGATGTCAATTAAAAACTTTATAACATTAATTATAAAATTAATTAATTTTGCACCATAAAGAAGTTAATAGTATCCAATAAACATTTTATTCACTTGATTAAACGTTTAATTCACTTGTTTAAACGTTTAGTTAATTTGATTAAATTTTTAATTAAAACTGATATTATTTTTGATTAACGTTTTAATTGGTGAACAATTCTAGAAAATTTTTAAGAGGAGTGAATTGGCCACCAAGATCGTGCGACATTTTATTGAAAAACATGATTTAGAATTTTGATAAAAGATTTAGAGCCTACCAAGCTAGTAGGGGGGTTGGGGGTGGGTCACTTGACCGACATAATTTTTTATTGTTAACCGGAACATATTTGTAATAAACTAAATCTAAAATATTTTTAATACCTCAAAAACACTTTTTTATTAAAATTATAATACTTCAATTTTGGACACCCTTTAGTTTAAGTATATTTTATTAAATTAATACATGCATATATATATATGAAATAAAATAAATTAAATATTGTCATATGCATATACATATGTAGCTATTTATTTACGATACCACCTAGAAGTGTTGGTTTCGTCGGCAGCATATGTTTTCTATAAAATAAGATATCGATTATCAGACGCCATTTATTTGTTTTAGAAGCTTTTAAAAATATAAATTTTAATACATAATTCTTCCATATTACTTTAAAAGAATACATTAAACTGTTTTATTTTGTAATGAGTTTAATATTCTTAATGAATTAATTTGTTTTAATAAATATTTAATTATAATTATGAATATGAATTTTAAAAATTGGCCTTTATATATGAAATCCCGAAAAAATCCCGATCCGTCCCGGGATCCCGTTTTTTTTAATAAAAAATACCGAAGCCCGGGTTTCAAAAAACCTGGTACCATTTGGCATCCATAATTGGCCTCCAACATAGAGAAAATCAAAAAACGACAATGCAAATTTCTTCGAATCTCCCTATTATAACTCAATATTTTATTATTATATTATTTATTTTATTATAACTCAAACATTTACAAAGGCTATCGGCTGGGTTTTTGAGATCTCAGTTAAACTAGGTTTAGTTAATCTGAAACAAGTTTGTATACACAATTTTGATAAAACAGCTTAGTTTTACCTAAACAGTTTGTCTTTAATTAAATAATAAAATAAATTCACATTTCGCAGGAAAAATCCGAGTTTCAGACTACTTTATACTAAGTTTAAACCTAATCCACATTTCAAAACCCCATCCTAAGTGTCAGTAAAAACTATGATCATAAACTAAACACATTTTTAAAAAAGGACGCAAACTTAAGAATTATATAGATAATTGATTAATTATTATCACATATTCATATAATATATTATAAACATATTATGAAGATAAAATAAATTAATATGAAAAGAAAAAAATTAAAAAAAATAATTTCTCGAGCAATCAGCAGAGCAATCATTGCGCAGTGTATTGCAACTTATGGCAATCGCGGTCCCCACGTCGCAAATTTAATGCAACAATCAAATTTGACGTTTGCGATAAAAAATATGCATGTGTGTTGCCCACCACTGCTTAAGATACAATTAGCACAATTACAATTTGCAAACATTGAATTTATAATACTTTTTGCATTTTCATTGCTGATAAGAATTAAAATGAACTTTCACTATCAACTTTAAGAGTTTTTTTATTAATAGTCACGATAAATATTAAAAACAACCAGAATATTCTGTTGAATAGAAATTTTAATCCACAATTCTTCTGTGCTAACTGATTTGTTTATTTGAAAATAAAGTTGTAATAAATTAAATTTAGGTATATCAAAAATGTGTGGAAAAAGTTTATAAATAAAGAATAATAAACCTTGCAAAAAAACTTAAACATTGTAATTTCAATTAAATTTTTTTTTACTTCTTTAGCATTTTTTTTTTGTATTCAAAGTTTTTATAGTATGGTCCATTGTGACGCCTGATTTAGAGATAGCGATATAAAGATAGAAAGTAGGTGAAATAAACAGCGAAAGCACAAGTCAGAATTAAAAGATAGATAGAAAATAAGGTTTCGGACCAACCCCAAGAGAAATCCTACTCAACCAAATTCGCCCTACGTGCGGTCAGCACCTTTTCTCCTCTCGCGCAGCCAGGCCATCCCCATTACGAATCCTATCACATTCTCGAGTCCGCAACCCGAGACATCCCCTAATTCGCCCAGGAATCTACTGCCCAGCCACCTCAGTCTGCTGCCCTGCAACCTGGGACAGTGGCACAAAAAGTGCTCAACTGTCTCCAACTCCTCAGGGTCCTCACACATCCTACACATATGTGACAAGTCGGATCCCATCCTCACCGCCATTCTGCTTATCATACAGTGGCCCGTGATCATTCCTATCATGGAATGATAGCAGACCCTACTCCTGCCCAGCAGCAACCCCGAATCGGACTTTCTAAGCACCGGCCAACAACTATAATCAGTGTCCTTTGTATTTTATGTTGCTAAAAAAATAACATGGTATAGCACCACAATAAATCTTATCAAATTTATATGGTCTGTATTGGTAGTTTAAACTCCCAATTTTATGCGTTTAAAGATGGTTTATATGTTTAGTGACTTATATATTTGTGGGTTTAAACAGATTTTAAACCAAAAAGAGAATTTAACTTGCTCTGATTTTTTAGCCCTTATTCGCTTAACAGTGTTATTTGTATAATATCTTTAGTTTCTCTAACATCTTTGGATGAAGTTTTCGGATAATCTAGCCTAAGGAACCAGTGAAATGCGCATAGGAATAGCTTATCCCATCAACAATAAATTTCAGTTTATCAATATTATGAATTCGGAATTTAGCACATTTAAACGAAACCTCGTTAGTGAATTTTTGACACCCAAGATAAACTTTGAGAAAATATATTTAATGAAATTTCTTAAATTTTAATAATGCTAGTCAATTGATGATAACGGGTTATCCATTTTCGGTTTCAAAAGTAAAGCTAAATACAACACACATTAAGCTATAATTTCGATGAAACTTTTATTTCATTATAATGCTTGGTCCATGTCATTACGTACAAAATACAATGTAATTTAAATGTCCGCTTCTAGATTGGTTGCAGCTTTCGATCATTTTGAGGACAATGGTATTCGGAGATAACTTGACGAATGTTGGTTATCAAATGCTCCAATGGTCTTTAATGTATCCCCAAAAAACAAAGTCGCACGGGCTCAAATCGCATGATCTTGGTGGCCAACTGAAGGCGCCAAAACGTGAAATCACGAGTTCTGGAAACTTTCCATGCAATAAAGCCGGTCGTGTTGTGTGGCCCGTCGCACCATCTGGCTGTAAACATGTGTCGTCTAGTCCATAATCCTCAATTGCAGGGTAAAAAAGGCAGTTTTTATACGGCCATATCAATAATCGAAAAACTACACTTTTACTACCAGAAGGCCTGACCACATCTATAACGCTTCCAATCTTGTCAATCCCTTGCACAGTAGATCGATTATGGCGACCAGGATCATCCCGTAATACTCGAATAGTGGACACATTTGGTTTAGAATAATAATAATAATTATACGCGTTCTTTGGTTATTTAACGATCAATATTTGTAAATTGTAAACCATTCGCTAAATAAATGACACTTCAGATGACATATGGTTAACACCTCACAGCCTTTCATACCGGCATTTTTGATACCACTAAATTGTAGAACGGTCAAAAAAACATTTTTCAAAACTTTTTGCACCTGTAATAAGTGCCTACAAATGGAATAATGCGATAAGTTTAAACATTTTGACAACATATGGATTCTTCCACTGAAATGCTCAATTTTTCTCACGTTACGCCACCAAGCAATTAAGCTTGTATTTTATTTGGAATGCGATAAGTTTTAAAATTTTGGCAACATATGGATTCTTCCACAGAAAAGCTAAATTTTTCTCACGTAACGCTACCAAGCAATTAAGCTTGTAAAAAAGAAATCAATAATAAAATTATAAAATTGGTGGCGTAACGTGACAAAATGTAGACTTATTTGTGAAAATACCCATATACAAAATTTTACTTTTGTATAAATAAATGATCGAATAACAATTGGCATGCAACAAATATTCTTGGTCATACATTTTTATTTAAAATGGGAAATGTCTTGCCTTTTTCTTGCATAAACTTTATAATTGCACAAGAAATTTTGCTGCGTGTAGATCAAAAAATACTTTGTTCAAATTACTTTAACATGTTTAAAAAGATAATAATAAAATTAAACTTTCCAGAATAGACAATTTGGGGATTCACAAGGTGTGCTTTTAAGTCATATGGTCATAATGTACTAAATTATATTTTGCAATTGTTAAAAAAAATACTGTTGTGTTTCAAACAAAATAAAAATGTTAATACTGTGTTCATTGATTCGTCACAACTGTGGGCAAGCAACCGCTTGCCCACAGCAGTCATACATATATGTTTCTTGTAATTGTTTTAAGACACATGACCTTACAACTTTACGACTACATTGTGAATCCCCCAAATGTTTGGAACATTTATTTCTAGATTCCTAGCTAACGGGCAAGGCGAATTTATTACATGATAACTGATAACTTATTTTTAGCTTTATAATTGTTTGATGTACAAATTTTGTTTATAAATTTCTTGTGATTTTTGTACAAGTTCTCGTTGGTGTAGTACCGAAATTACCTGTAATGAATTCGACTTGCTAACGGACTTTGTAAAAATTAAATTAATCAATTATTTTCTTAGACCATTTAAGGGTTAATAAACTTGCATTTGCTACAGTTTGGCACAATAAAATAAAAGTTTGTATGTAAATTTGGTGAATGTGGTGGGTTGTAATTGAAACTAGTTTTAACAACATTTTTTCGCTTTAAATTTTGTTTTATTTATTCAATAAAAAGAGAAACTTGAGTTACATTTTCATGGCACTTTTCGTGTCTTAAGTTCGTGTTTTCTTTCTTAACAGAAGGAAACTATTTCTTGTTCATTTACTATTTAATCTCTATGGCATAAAAACAACAAATCTATTTCATTTTGCTTAGTCATTCATTTTTTTGTGTTAAAACAAAAAAATCATTGCAGGCCACCATATTTTCAGTATAACCCGGTATTACTTCTTTACAGTTATTGTACCATTTGGCCACATTTGGATATTTGCTAAAGTCAAAACCTACAACTTCAAAATTGGTCATGGTTGTGACCAAGGCGATATCGGCAATGGTGTATGTGTCAGTGTCGGCTGCATACAATTTGGCAGTCAAGAAAGTTTCCAAGTGGCCGAAGGCCTCCTCGATAAGTTTGTATTTTTCAGGGTCAGCAGGCTGCTTTTTCATAAAAATTGGCACATAGTATTCACGAAAACTTTTATAGAACACACCCATATCAAAGTAAAGACGTTGATTGATTAAGGCCTTTATTTTGGGCACCTTGGGGTATAGGGTACCCGATTTATCATATTTCTCAGCCAAATAAATGAGTATAGGTCTAGATTCCCACAAAGAAAAGTCGCCATCTACTATGGTGGGTATGGTGTGTTGGGGATTGATTTTAGTAAACGATGGATTCATTTGTTCGCCAGCTATGACGTCGATAATTTTCTTATTCAAAACAATACCCACGGCCTTGGCACACATTTCTACGGCCCGGCAGGGTGGTGAGGGAGGCAAATAATAGAAATCCATTAAGAAAACTGTAATTGTTTGATTATTATTTTTAGTTAATTTTATATAATTTTAGTTAATTTTTGCTATTTTACCTTTTGCTTTGCTGGTTAAATTCAGACTTGTTGAAAAATTTTAGTTTTCCATATATTCCATACTCTATTTGCAAATTTTTCGAGTTTTCTTATCACAAAAAAAAAAAGAAAAAGATTAACAAATTATTCGGCCTTTTTATAAGTGTCGTTGTTGTAGTCGAAAACCAGTCGTTTATACAAATTGGTATTATGATGTTCATAAACGACACAAATACGACAAACTTTTATTTCTACTTCATGTTATTCTTTACAAAAAATTTCCCATGAAATAAAAGATAAAATATCTGCGCTCCTGGGAATAGAAAAAGACCGGTGAAAAATAAGAAACCCGAAGAACAAAGATTTTAAATATCTTATTTTATTAACTACAGCTAATATTTATAAATATTACAAATGCAATTACAAATAATTATTTTTCAACTTAATATGCCGTGCAATAGTAACGTAAACATTTAGTCCGTTATAGTGAAACAGACAAGATTCTGTGGCGACACTAGCTCACTACAATGAAGGCTACCGGTGCACCCAAATTAAATATTTTTAAGCACCGATTACAAAGAATCGAAAACGGTTTACATTAAAAAAAATCGCACATCCTCACATATCATGCGCCAAACCAATAATGAGGTGACGATATGATGACGTTGAAATCAGATGTATAGTTTTTATACCTACACCAGAATAGTGGAGAAGGTATTATGCGTTTGCGCTGCTGTTTGTAATATCTTTAAATATTTAGTATACCGCTCGATTAAGAATAACTTTTTTTTATCGTCTGTCCGTCCAGCTGGCTCTCTATGTAAACCTTGCGCTCAAAGTACAGGTGTCAATTTTAAGATAATTTAATGAAATAAAATATAAAGATTAAAATTGTCGCATGGACTACGCCTTCTTAAAATGGTGAAAATAGGACCATAATCCCACATAGCCGTTATAACTACAAGCCTCATTCCGGAATGTAGTCTTTGTGACCATATACCATCTTACTATGTTCTTGTTTAGTTAAAATCTGGTACAAGCTTATTTTATTAATCTAAGTCATCGTACCAAGTTTTACTGGAATCGGTCCATATTTTAGGATAGCTCCCATATAAATACTACTTCCGAAAATACCTTTTAATTCCATATCTTGCTTATAAATTTTGGTATTGACATTAAAGTTTGCGACAATAACGTTTATGACAAAGTCTTGTGTTGTAGGTCCAAAAGTATCCCTAAGTCCCATATAAACGCCCTTCCTAAAATCAAACTAATTTTTTATGGATGAAGTTATCTTAATCATATTAGCCGCAAAGAACTTTAAGGCCAAAATACACTGATCAAAGTACTCATCAAGCATTGTGGTAGTATTAGTGAAAATGTGTTGGTATGTGTGACACCGACAACGCTTGATGAAAAATCAAAAAATTTAGATATGACGGCGAATATTACGTCCAGCACACGTACACGTTGAATTCGCCGGCTGGACAAGTATTTGACAAGTGTATTTGGCCCTTTAAAGGCGTTGTACATGCTCAAAATGCTTGACGTCACGGCGAATTCACTTGTGTACGTGTGCTTGACGTAATATTTGCCTTCATATCTAAATTTTCTAATTTTCCCCTGCAAATATTATTGGACCACCGGATCCATTTTGATAAAATGGACTACTCCATGGACTGGTCCGATGTTATGGAAGCATGGACCATGTCATTGTTAAAAAGTGTTTGTAGTGAGACGACATGTCTTGGTTTTTTAACGACATGTATTCGTTTTTAAACGAAGTTAAAACTAATCCTCTTGTGAATACAATGGAGTAGTTTTCAAACTACTCCTTTGTAGTCCAAAGCTGGGTTATATGGTCCTGCCCTAGGACATCGTAATGTTAAATAGACAATGGTTTTTTCCCCATACCCCTTTACACGTTTCTTAACCACAGAACATAATTTTTTCCGGCGAGGCCATTATTATTATTATGGGTCCCAAATAGGGTACACCCTCGAAAATTTGTTATCAAATACTGCAGTGTAGGGTATCATATGCTCGGGCATAACTGACTTTATTTTCTTACTTGTTTATTGAATAAAATAGAATCGGCAAAACAATTGGAGAAATGCCAAAATAGCGAAATATCCAAAAATTATGAAGGCAAAAACAAACAAAAAAATTGCCGGTCGCCAAACACAAACTCTCAGTAGGTTAAATTTATAAGAAAAACTTCAACTACAACAAAAAATTATAATAAAAAAAAAACAGAGAAAATTAAATTAATAGAATTTCTCTTAACTTTTTTTTTTTAATTATTTGTGCAAGATTTTTGAATGTAAATCAAAATTTTAGCTCAATTGAGGTGGTTCAGATAAATTTTTAAAAAAAATTTTATTTAATTTGCTATTTTTAGTCAACAATATTAAATAAATAATAAATTATTAAATAATATTAACAAAGCATACAAACGGTTTAATTTATTTTTTAATAAAATAAATCAAACATCTTTTACAAAAAAAAAAAAAAAAATTCAATAAAAAGTTGCAGTGTCATTTTAAAAAACTCTCTCAATTGCTCTCTAATCTTTATCATTCCATTTTTATTTTTTTTTTACATCTGTTTATAAATGTACACACGTACACATATGTTTATTTGTACATACATATATAAATACATATGTATATATTACTCAGTTTATACAATTGAAGTACTTGATTAGTTGGACTAAAACGAACTCTAAACACTTTCTTATTCAACAAAATTTTCCGATAACACTAAGGAATCTTACGACGAACGTTTTTGAAATGGGTGAAGGAAGCATTACTTCTGTTATATTTTATTAAATGTTTAACTCTTTATTATGATTTTATCCAATTAATTAAAATTTAGATTAAATCAGAAAATATGTTCAAATTACTTAACGTTTTTAAGATAATCGATCATGTTTTGGTGGTCAAATTCGAGTGTAATCTTAATCCAACAAATTGTTAAAATTATCTTGTTTTGAAAGCTTATGAAATTATTCGTATAAACATCACACTTTGAGTAATAATGGACAGTCATCAGAACCATTTCCAGGAAGCATTACGGTGATTTTTAAAATAATTGACCTTAAGAACTCGTCCGATTTTAATTTTAGCGGATTTCATCTTCTCGGATATAGGCAAATATCTTTTTTATACTTTTATATGTATACCAACTTTGGTTCTTTGTTTAGTGCTTCAGAAATTTCTATAGTTTCTATAAAGGTAATTTAAAAATTGCTTAAACAAAAAATTTACCCTGTATAAGTGTCTATAATCTATTTTAGATTTATTGCACTCTAATGCTTCAGTCAGGTTTTAATAACTAAGTTTATTTTTAAATTAAGAGACTGCCTGAAAATTTAAAAAAATGCTGTTTAGAAAAAGTTTGATTCAAAAAAATTTTCGAGAGAGTAAAGTGCCCATTTACATACATGATATGATTTTTGCCGGTTCTTCTTTAAATTGCTTTTGGGCTTACATTGTGCAATTTTTATCGCAGCAACTTTTTCTTTGCGACCGAACTTAAATACCTTTTTCGTCATGAGAGAAATAATGATCAAACCAAACGAATCGAAGAGTATACTCGGTTGTTCGCCCCTTTTTGTTCCGCTTTCCCCTCTTGACCGTAAAGATTGAATCACAGCGACAAAAATCGCACAATTTAAACGGCCTCAAACATCTACATTTTTTCTTTCTTACGTCATTGAGAAAAATATGTAGTTCAAATTTGTTTAGAAAATTTCGAATATGGAGCCAACAAAGAGAATTTGTGCGGTTCAGAATTGGAGGCAAAACTCCATAGAGTTTGCTATCAAATTCAAGAAGAACTTGCAAAATCAATAAAAGCCAGCTGCTTAAACAAATGTTTTGAAAAGTGTGCAAGCAGCAGGATTAATTAAAAAGCACGGAAATTGGGTATCACACATGTTAATGCCGAGAGAAATTAAAGGCCATGTTGGCATTTCCAAATTCCAAAATCTGGTCAGACAATCTCAGGGGGCATGCACCGAGAACAATTGATTATCTTTAAATGTGAATTGGTCGAAAAACGTCCGCAATATGCGCCCGATATGAAGTCATATTATTCCATTATGACAACGTTCGGCCAGTTAAAAACTATTTTGACAACATTGGTTAAAAGCCCGTCTTAGAGTGGGTTTTTAACACCGAGTTTAATCTTAGCGGCAAACTATAATTAATTAATCTGAGAAAAACTTTATTTGAGTACTAATTGTGTTTGCCATTTTTAAGAGGTAGCTTAAAACTCGCAGCATTGCCATACTGAATAACAACAAATGGAAGCAACATATTTAAAAATGGCAACTTTTTATCAATCCACTTAGCATTTTAAACAGAAGAAGAAGAAATTTCGACCATTTAATTCTTATAAACGAACATTAATTCTTATAATTATTTTATTTAGGTTTTCAAATGTGTCAGAATCACTAAAGTCTTCATCTTTACTAGAATAATAATCGGTTTTTTTTTCTAAAAGACATTTTTAACAGCTGCTTTTGTTCTACAAGTGTATGTGTTGACATTTGATGATTAAGTTTAAACCACCAACATTGGCAGCTTAAACTGGCAAATTAAAGTAATTAATCCTCACCTTAAAAACTAAAAACACAGATAAAAAATTACTTAATCTCTAATCTCAATGTTAAAAACCCACCATTATTATAGTCCAGACCTTTTACCTTATCCTACTGCAGTTTCTTCAGATCGGCCAAGTTGTCATACATACAGCAATTCGAAGAGGCACGATCCGTTAAAGTAGATTTTATTGTGAAAAGAATTCGGGTAATGAGCTTGCAACAGCAATTTTCATATGTAAAGAAATCGATATACACATGAAATAAGGTAACATACATAGTCTATATGTATGTTTGCATACCCAGTTTTTATGATAATATTAGATCTACTTTGAAAAGGACTTTAAAGTTAAAAAAATATACAACAATTTTATAAAATAAAAATATGAAGAATAGTTGTAATAAGTCTCTTTTATTATAATGGGCATCTTCTCCGTGAAATGTTTTTGAAAAAACGTAAAATTTTGTTTAACATAAAAAGAGTTCACTTTGAAAACTTAATTTTCGCTCCCAATAATCAAGAGCTAGAGAAAAATTTTAGTTAAAAAAACAGATGTTGACCTTTTCTTTAGTATCCAAATAAGAATCAAAAAGTGCAAATTTCTTAAGACCTTAAAGTTTATTTAAAGGGATATCAAATGTCATCACAAATAAACCAATGTTAACAACCGATGTCGTTATTAGTACCGATACTACTTAAGTAGCGTTTAAAATTGAATACCAGTATGTATTTATACCGATACCGAAACAACAAATATGTACATACTTTAAAATCGATACTATTCTTTGGATCAGTATGGATCTAATTATAAACGTACTGTCTATGTGGGAAATTTCCGTTACGTTTAATTTAGACTCGTTATCGTACTTAAATGTTCAGGTTTGGCCTAACTATGTGACACAAAAAGCTTAACACTAAAAACTATAGGATTTCAGAGTACATACATATTCAGTTAATTAATTTTACTTTAGATACTTCTTTCAGGAGCACCCTTTTGTATTTACTTAATACAACTTAGAGTGTTTATTTTAAGATAAGGAACTGTAATATTAAAGTAAGCAATAGGAGGCCTTATGGAAAGGCTTAAATAGCTCTTTTTCCCCCAAGATCAGTACAGTAGTACATTCAACTTGGAAACGTTTACAAATAATAAAAACCAGCACGATAAAAAAGTAAGGAAAAAATACTTAATTGCAAAAAAAAAATAATAAAGAAATTTTAACCAATAAAAATTTTATATCAATCAAAGTTAAAAAATTTAATTACTTCAAGTTCATGTTAAATACAACATTTGTTTATATATCTATAAATTAATTTACAAAATCAGTTTTACTATTTAAAAAATGTTGTTCTTTTCTAGTGACTTTGGACTTTTACTACATACCCGGTTCCGCTCCCTGCCGCTCTATTATTATGGTAGTAAGAGCTCTTGGTATTAAGTTGAATAAGATTTTCTTAGACTTAAATAACGGCGAACACTTAAAACCCGAATTCTTACGCATCAATCCCCAACACACTATTCCCACTTTGGTTGACGGTGATTTCGTTTTATGGGAATCTCGTGCCATATTGGTGTATTTGGTTGAAAAGTACGGTAAAACCGATGCCCTGTACCCCAATAGTCCAAAAAAAGCGAGCCATCATCAATCAACGTTTGTATTTTGATATGGGCACACTGTACAAAAGCTTTGCCGACTACTATTATCCTCAGCTTTTTGAAAATAAACCCGCAAATCCCGAAATGTATAAAAACATGGAAACTGCGTTTAATTTTCTAGACACATTTTTAAAGGGTAGAAAATATGCTGCTGGTGATTCATTGACTGTGGCCGATTTTGCCTTACTGGCAACTGTAAGTACCTTCGAGGTGGCTGGTTTCGATTTCAGTAAATATGCCAATGTTGCCAAGTGGTATGCAAATGCTAAGGTTGTAGCACCCGGTTTTGATGAAAACTGGCAGGGTTGCTTGGAATTTAAGAAGTATTTTAAATAAATATTGTTTAAGAATTTGCATTTATTCTATTTTCAATACTAATAGAGATTTCAATAAAAAATTTTAAACAAATTTACACCTCCTTTTACTTTTGTTTTATGTATTGCGATATAAATATCTAAGTATATAAAGTCTACAGTATAAGTTCATACCCATAGTTAATAACATTAATTCAAAACTTAAAGTCACAGGTTCAAAAATTCTTTAGAAATTAGGTTTTATAAAAAATAGAGCTTTAAAAACTTTAATTTTATTTTATATTCATAACGATGTCAAATACAACAGAAAGAACTTCTTTCCATTCGATATTTGTTTGCACTAGGGAATGAAATCGATTTCGATTGTAATAAAAAATTGTATATATTCCTATACGTATTATTTAAATGCTATTTTGGAATTTATTCACTGCTTTAGATTTAAAAATTTTCCTGCGGTTTAAAATTTCTTGGAAGGTTTTAGAAATTTGCTTCCCTGCGTGAGGTTATTTTTTCGCAAAGCGACGGGAGAGAGGTGTTTTCATTACTAAAACATTCTTGGCCACTCCGTGGTACTATGAAAAAATTTTGGTTATTGCCCTATTGTTCTTACGTGTGTAGGTATGCTTATGCAGTTTGCAAAGTTTAAAGTTAAAAAAAACAATTGTAGTTTTAAGTATTTACTTATTAGAACCGTTGGTATACTTCCAACTAGGGATGCCAATCCCGAAATCCCGAATACCGAAATCCCGGGATTATTCTAAAAATTTAAGTCTCGAATCCCGGGATTTTTTTATGTAAAAATCCCGAGATTTTGCATAGTAAATATGTGGTATTTTTTTTTTATTAAATTCAACTATATTTAAATAAACGCGAGTCACCCTGATAAAAGTAACTTCAAAAATTTAATATTAAATCATACTGGCAATTAATCTAATTTTTACTGGTTACAAAAAGAAGTCGCAAGTGAATAAATGTTACATGCAATGCATTTTGTACCACAGAAAATAAAATCAGAAGACAAAGTTCGGTGTGGACTTTTTTCTTATTGAATGATAATAGAACTGCGCACGCACAATGCAAGTTGTGAAAAAGGTTTTAACAACTTTAGGGGATTCTACCAAAGGCCTTTTGACGCATATTTGTTTAAGTTTATTTTATTAAATTTATACTTGCATATATATTTGAGATAAAATAAAGTAATTATTGTTATATAGCATATATGTAGCTATTTATATAAGATACCACCCAGAATGTTTATTTCGAACACTGTGTTCGTCTGTAGCATATATTTGCAATAAAATAAGGTATCGATTATCAGACGTCATTAATTTGTTTAAGAAGCTTTTAAATATGAGTTTTAATACATAATTCGTCCATATTACTTTAAAAGAATACATTAAACTGTTTAATTTTGTAATGAGTTTAATTTTCTTCATGAATTAATTTGTTTTAATACTTATACATAAACATTTAATTATAATTATGTATATGAATTTTAAAAAGTGGCTTTTATACATGAAATCCCCAAAAATCCCGATCCATCCCGGGATCCCTTTTTTTTTAACAAAATATCCCGAATCCCGGGTTTCAAAAATCCTAGTCCCATTTGGCATCCCTACTTCCAACTTGTTCTTCAGAAATTAAAGTCATCAATGAACAGTGAACAAAACAGCCTTAACAAAACCAAACACTGAAAGTGAACACAACAGGTGAATCAAATCATGTCATTCTGTTAAATTACGCCAAAAATGAAACAGATAAACAGACTAGTGTGTAAGCGATAATTAAGTCTGGTTATTAGCAGAGGGCAAAACAGAAAGTAATTTATATGCACAAATACGAAATTGCAAGAGAATATCTGCATTCCTACGACATCAATGAAAGGCAAACGTTTGCTAACTTAATAGTAACTTAGAAAAAACTCGTCACCGAACAAGAACTATTGTCATAATCATTTGAAATACTATCCATACATTGATTAATTTGCAATACATATTTTGAAATGTACATAATTTGTTATTAAAAATATTGCAAAAATGTAGAATTTTTTTATAATTTTTATCACACTGGTTCCTCTTAAGGGATTCAACATCTCCACTTTTTGCAGGAAAACGATAAACAGTGATCATATCAACCCACAGAAAAAATCTGACTGCCTATTTCTGTTGTGCGAAAGAATTCTTTCTTTCGAACAATTACATTTAAACAAAAACAAATTCTAAAAATTTTCATATTATTCGAATGTTCGAAAGAAAGAATTCTATCGCACATCGGAAATATGTATTAATTATTTTGAAAAAAAAAATTAAGTTATTTCCCTCTTTGTGATATTCATATGATTACTTTTTGCAAATTTATCTTAAACGATTTTGAAATCGATTAATCGATATAAAAAAATAATCGATTATTCGAAAATCTATTTTGGAATCCATTTACCATTACCTAGTTTGCCCTTGCATGATTTTTTTCTTATTGGATCGGGGAAAAAGTATTTTGGTTAATGCTTTTAGAATAAACTAGCTGACCCGGTCCACGTTGCTGACCCTAAGCAAACAGTAGTGTTGTATTACCACACGATTTAAATTAAACATTTAACGAAATTTACGGCCTTTAAAATAAAAATCCATGGAATACCTATCATTAAGTTTTTTTTACAAAATAACTTACATATGGTGTAGATATGGGCTCAATCAAAAAAGAAACGCATGTATTTAAGGCAAATTGGAAATTATATTTATTTATTACTTAATCTTAAGGCCAGCGCATAGACAATGTTTTTTGTTTTTTTTTTTATTTGGTGAAAGAGCCGTTTTCTGATTTTAGGTAAATTGGAAAAAGCGGGCGGGGCAAAATTTTCTTTCCGTAAAAACCTAAGTTAAACCATGGCGATCATTTTGAAGAAAAAATCGTCCAAATCGGTCAAGTCGTTCTCCAGTTATGCGCTTAATAGAAAAAGTGGGCGTAAAAGTAGGCGTGGTAAATTTTTCTTTCGATGAAAACTTAAAGTTGATTAATACGAAGATTTGAAAGAAAAATTAGTCAACTCGATGGAGCCGTTTTCTGATTTAAGGTAAATCGAAAAAAGTGGGCGTAAAAGTGGGCGGGGCAAAATTTTCTTTCCGTAAAAACCTAAGTTGGACCATGGCGATCATTTTGAAGAAAAAATCGTCCAAATCGGTCAAGTCGTTCTCCAGTTATGCGCTTAATAGAAAAAGTGGGCGTAAAAGTAGGCGTGGTAAATTTTTCTTTCGATGAAAACTTAAAGTTGATTAATACGAAGATTTGAAAGAAAAATTAGTCAACTCGATGGAGCCGTTTTCTGATTTTAGGTAAATCGAAAAAGTGGGCGTAAAAGTGGGCGGGGCAAAAGCATCCTATGTCCGTCTCCTGGCTCTAAGCTACCTCCCTACCAATTTTCAGCCAAATCTGTTCTGCCGTTCTTGAGTTATAAGTGGTGTAACTAACACGACTTTCTTTTATATATATACATAGATGTTTAAAAGTTCACCGCTTTTCCTAAAAACTGCATTGGAAAAAGCAAAATGTCGAGGAATGATTCATTTATTCGTTTGTTTATTAAGTTTATTTCGGTTACGGTCCCTACTTTATTTTAAATTCAGTAAAAAAAATTGGTTTTGTGTTAAATATGCTAGAACTACTTAAGATTTTTAAGCGCCTCAACGTGCACTCCGTCTGCGGCAACACAACGAGCTAATATTATGATTCCTTTTCGGCAGCGTATTTTAGTAATGTGTTATTTGCCTTCTCTAAGAACTTCTTTGGCGCACATTTATGTTAAGCTTGCGACTAATAAAAGGTGACTATTAAGTCGTTACATCGAAGAACCTTTGCAACTTATCACTACAAGCACCTTTGTCCTTTAAATCCTGTTCAAATTATCTCCACAGATGACATTTTACAATAACATACACTTTTATAAGCGTTTTTTATTAATATCGTTTATTATGTTTTTTGACCTTTGTTTTGACATTTTTCATAAAATTTTCAGGTTGCCCGCAAGGTACATTAACACAAGGTAGACTCATTTGGGAGTGTATACATGCTGCTCTATAAAAATAACCGAGTGGAACCGAGTTGTCAAAATTGTCTGCATATAAATATAACGCACACATGTACAAAATTTGCCTCATATACATGAAATTCGACGCTTGGGTTCCAACTTAGGTAAACAGCTGACAAACATATGAGCCAACGAGTTTACCTTGTGTAAATATACCTTGGTTGCCCGATATTACAATTATAAAATACTTTAATAGTACCCGCACTTTTACAACAAAAGTAAAGAAAACATATATACATTACACATTATTAAAATAACCGGATAATTCGATATTCGAAAAATGGACATTTTAAAATAACCGGCTTGCGAAAAACTAAAATAACCGGTTAAAATCGGTCAAATAATAACCGTTTGATCTCCCTAGCCACACCTCAGACAATCTTCGATCCTGGCTTTACTGTAATCATTATGAAAAAAAACCTTCCACTAGGGTGACAAACATATCCACGGCAGTGTATTAAAGATATACACTCGCGGGACAAAGAAACAATATGGTGTTGGCTGTATTTACTTATTTGCTGTAAACAGCTGGACTGAAGAAACCCTCTTAGGTTGCCAAGTAATTGCAGGCCGCGAGAATGGTCATTTACATAGCCGCGAGGAACTTTCAGAATGGTGGAGTATCCATATCCTAACCTTCACATCGAGGATTGTTCAAGAATGTCGGATGTCTCTGGAGAAAAAAACGAGACATTTTATAGTGACTTGTCGGCGCATTTAGTGTTCCGCTCCCGAAGAAGATCAAGTGACCTATCATCTCTGGTCAAAGAGGGTTCGTTAAGACTATCTGTAGGAAAACCAGAAAAAATTTGGCTTATTATAGATGGAAAGTATCTCAAATCGCGCTTATAACTGGCCCAGCCCCTAGGGCTTCCTTAATTGCAATGATGAAGAAGATGAGTCATACGAGGGAGTACCTAGCCTTCAGATTGTTCGTTCGGAGTACCGATAAGAAAAAAAAACAGTTTCTCTGATACTGATATGGTTACGATTTATTCCTTCGTTGAAGCGACCGGTTGGTTAAGGAATAACGTTTACAGCTATCTAATACATAAAGGGTGGTTAAGGGCCGATGTTAATTTTGAATAAAACACAAATTATTTAGGAAATTATTGTCATTTCTTTTTATTAGGATAATCACCCTTATCGTGGTTGGCGAATTTTAAAAACGCCTGCGACTGTTTTGTAATATATTGTGGGTGCATTGGTTTTTCGAAAATCACTCTTGAATTATCATTCGCCCAAATGCGGCAATTCTGCTTACTGACGAATCCACTGAGGTGAAGATGATTTTTTTCGGAAATTGATCATCCACCATTCTGACCATTGATGACGTTTGGAATGGTCAAGAAGATTTAGTTCTTGAGTCAATTGCACCTTTTAAGCGTGTAAATGCAAGTCTTTATGCATAATGTTCATCAACGTCGAGCGTGAGAGGTGCAATTGTTGGGCACGACGGCGGGTTGAGGTGGATGGCTCTTCAACCACACTATCGCGAACAGCAGCAATATTTTCTGCAGTAAGGGCATGCACTGGTGTTTTCACATCTCTTACAAATTTTTGCACGATTGACCGAAAAATCATGAAGTGCACGACATGCATTTTGATTTGATCGCCTATTTTCTTAATAAGCTTGAATAACTTTAACGCATTGGTCGATTCAACATCGGCCCTTAAAATTTAACCACCCTTTATTATAGCCCTGTTCAATCGAGTTGTCAGTGTTATTATAACCATATACCATGTAAGCTCTGCAAATGTGCAATAAAAACAAACAACAGGCCTTTTTATTTTATGTTTTGTAATAGGAACTGCAAATATGTGTGTATCTTATTAAATAGTACGTGTGTGTAAACAACATTTGACAGTTCCTGTCACTGAAAAATCATGCTTTAATCGTACAACAAACTAAGTACATCAACTGCTAAAAAGCAGGGTACTCCATCTATTGAAAATAACCAGTTGTATTATTGTTTTTTTTTTTTTGCCAACATTAACAACAACTATGTTATTTTTTCTATAAATTATACAAAACAGACAAAGTTTGCAAAAGTGCTTATTAGCTTTTAAAATTTAAAAGATTTTGCCGGCTATATACGACCATGTTTTAGCTCTCGCTTTTTTGTGCTCTCTTTTAGTTAATTTTATACATACATATTTAAAATTTACTCTGGCTGATATTACTCATAGTGATTTGTTTGATTGTTCACACATCGAGTTTTTATTCAGAGATAAGGGTTAGCACAAGTGGATTGCTAAAGAGGGTCTGTTCGAGAGCTTCGTCAGCAAATAGTTTAAATAGCTCTAGCAGTCCAAGATACAGGCAGTCGTACGTTTAATTTTGTAACGTTCACAGCCAAGACAAACTAAATTACTAAACGTAAGTGGAATACAAGAAAGTTGTTTTATAAAACCGGCAATAAGCAAAATACAAAAGTACAGTGTTTAAATAAAATTAAACAAAACAGTGAAAAAAAACTGCAATTCAGTTCAATACAAATCAAGAGTTTACAAAAAGTAAAAGAAAAATTGTTGCTAAAACATTCGAGTTACAAGACATACATACTACATAAATTCATGAGAGAATTTTCTAGAATAGAGTTGTTGGAAAAAATATGTTGTTTGCTTAACTTAATATGAATTCTTAATTGTCTACAAAAAAAAAATAAAAAAGAAAACCTTAACAACATCCGCTGTGAAATCATAGTTTCTAATTTATTTTTTTTTTATGATTTTTCTGTTTTAGTAACTATGGATTTCTACTATTTGCCTGGATCTGCTCCCTGCCGCTCAGTCATGATGACTGCTAAAGCGGTTGGTGTTGAGCTTAATAAGAAATTGCTAAACTTGCAAGCTGGCGAACACTTGAAACCCGAATTCTTAAAAATAAATCCCCAACACACAATTCCCACTTTGGTCGATGGTGATTTCGCTTTGTGGGAATCTCGTGCCATTATGGTTTACTTGGTTGAAAAGTACGGTAAGACCGACTCCTTGTTCCCCAAGTGCCCCAAGAAGCGTGCCGTCATCAATCAGCGTTTATACTTCGATATGGGTACCCTGTATAAGAGCTTTGCTGATTACTACTATCCACAAGTCTTCGCCAAGGCCCCTGCTGACCCAGAAATGTTCAAGAAAATGGAAACTGCTTTCGATTTTCTAAACACCTTCTTGGAAGGTCAACAATATGCTGCTGGTGACTCTTTGACCGTTGCCGACTTGGCTTTATTGGCCAGTGTCAGCACCTTTGAAGTTGCCGGTTTCGATTTTAGTAAATACGCCAACGTTGCCAAGTGGTATGCTAATGCTAAGACTGTTGCTCCCGGTTTCGATGAAAACTGGGAAGGTTGCTTGGAATTCAAGAAATTCTTTAACTAAATTTAATTTTATAATTTTTGTTTCTCATTCTTTTTTTATATTTTAAATAATTTATGTTTTAATTTATTAAGAGTTAAAAAAACTGCACAAAATATATTTTTTCTAATTTGTTAGAAAATAATAAAAAAAACACTAAATAAAAAAAAACTTTTGTTTTTTTTTTTTAAGAAAGTTTTAATAAAAATCATGGCCTTGTTCGGCGAATTGAATTTTGTTTTGCATAATTGGGGTATTCACAAGTCATCCGACTTAAAATAACATGAAAAATACGACTGATGTCAACAACTATAATTGAGTGTGCGATTTTAAATTTAATTCAGCTGATAAAAAAAAACAATTATAAATATTTGATGTCATAATATGTAGTTACTAAGAAAAAGCGAAAACATTAAAATAATAACCTGTTTTTGCGAAAATTACAAATTGTACGTTGTATGGCTGACTCAAGTAATTAAGAAGAAAAAAGTTTACTACTGTTATTATTTAAAAATTTTTTGGTTTGAAACATGTCAAATTTTCATAGAAAATTTGTTTTGTTAAAAATAATATATTTTTCTGAAAACGGCTAATTGTGTTATTTTAAAATGTTAGGACTATATGACTTGAAAGCATTCCTTTTGAATTCCATAAATTCTGTTTTTTTTAATTACTACAGCTAGTCACAATTTTTTACGTAGTCTTAGACCCCTTTCACACTCGGCAAGTAGCTTGCGCAAGTAACTTGCCGACAACAACAAAGTCTGTACAAAATTTTTTTTTCCTTACCCCGGCATCTACAAACCAAGAGTTGCGCAAGAGACTTGCGCAAGTAACTTGCCAAGTGAAAGGGGTCTACCATTGAATTTGCAATTCAGATTTGATCGCTAAAAATTTGTTATTGACTTTCTTTACACAATATTATCGAGTACTTAATTGCTGTTATTATTGTTGTTTTACTCAAATTTTCTTAATTAGTTGCGCAACATAACCTTAAGACCTTAATTTTTATGACCTTAAAAGAGGTTAAAGTATAGGTAGTCACTGTTTGAAATAGTCTTTATAAATAAAAAGAAATAAACTATTTAAATAAAACATTTGTGCCGGATTTACATTGGAAGCAACATTTTTATTTAATTTTTGATTCGATTAAATTGAGCTAACGAATAAATCTTTCAGTTAAGTATTCAGTCAAAAGTTTTAAAATTTTAAAAATTATTTTTATTCAAGAAATTTTAGTAAATTTCATTATAAAGATTTGTCCACATAACAATCTAGAAATCGAAGTGAACTGGAATTGAAATCAAACCAGATTTTAATTAAGATTTCAATTATTTACATAATAGCTGGAGTTTAACAGTTTTTAAGAGTTGTTCTCATAAAGATAATTGGTACTCAAAGTATGAAGTATAAAAACGGAGTATTTTAATGAACTTTTTATACAGACTCGTTTTCGAAATTTTTTTGATTTAAAATCCACTTTATTTTTTGATTTATAGAACATTCGCGAATGCCGTGACCTCTATACTTTTAAAAAACTTGTAATCATTGCATTCTTTTACAAGATTTGGTATTACAATAAGAGAGTGAGTTGATGAGATCATTATTTTTAAAATTAAATGGCAGCACCATCAAGCAGAGTTGTAATAAAAGTAGTGCAAAATTTTAATTTTCTTTCATTATAACTGTTAATTTAAAAAATTTATGTATACATATTTTTTAGCAATTAATTTTTGCCACATGCTATGAAACCTAAAAATTATTTTTCACCATTAAATTACTTTTTAATTTGATGTCGCGAAAAGAAATAAATTACTTTTTAATTCGAAACATTATTTTAGTAAAAATACTATAATATTATCTGTTCAATTTTATCATATTCTATGACAACAGCAATAATTGTGAATAAAAAATTGAGTCATAAAACATGTTGTTTATTTTTATATTACGTGTTATTTATCTATTTCTTATTATTTGATAGACATTAATTATTACAAAACAGCTTTGTAATGCAATTTGAAAACTACCCATCTAAGCAAAAGAGTATGAGTAAATTTGAGTTCCCAGTATTCCTAAAGCACCCCATACACGTTTTAATACAATTGGCAACTAAATCGGTTTTAGTCTAAATCAAGGCGTTTATGGCTCTGTCAATTGATTAGTTTGGCAGTGGTCGAGTTGGTTGAAGAAAAATCGAAAGATTTTGATTTTTTCCAGTTGGCTAGTAACACTGCGTTTACATTTGACAGTACTGGCAAGACAGTAAGAATATACATATAAGTTGTCAAAAATACTACTAACTGTCTTCGTGACGTTAGCGTCCAGACAGTAGTTAAGACAGTTCACTTTTAAAAATATGTCAAACGTGACAGTTGGACAAGTTTGCATGTATTAGTGAAAAAGTTTGCATGTATTGCAACTGTCTTGCCAGTACTGGCAAATGTAAACCCCGTGTAAGTCTTTCCATGCGACTGTGCTGTGTGTGCTCTAGTATCTTAATCAGCTGTCAAAATTTTGGTTTTAGTTTTCATTAAACGGCAAAACCCTCTGGATAAATTGAGTGGTTACGATTGAAACATAACCAATAATGCAGTTATTTTTCTTTTTCAGCTATTGCAACAAACGGTTTTTAATTTTTAGTTGTAAAAAAATATACATTTGGCAGTTGAATGAACATTTTTCGAATTAGTCGTGTATGGGGTGCTTAAGACCAAGGTCTGTTTATGTAAAGGATGCTTAAATTTTAAGGGCCGATGTTAAATGTGAACCACACCTTTACTTCAAGTTTTTTTCTGCATTTGATTTGACATTTCTCAATTTCAGACTAACTCAATTTTAACCTTGGAACGATACACAATAGAGAAACGCGTTAAAGTTATTCAGGCTTATTATAAAAATCGTCCAAATGTGCGTACAATCGGAAAAATCGTGCTAAAATTTGGGCAAACTGAGTCTGGAGGAGATGTGAAAACACCAATGCAAGCTCGTACTGCAGAAAACATTGCTGCTGTTCGCGTAAGTGTGGCTGAGGAGCCGTCCACTCAACCTCAACTTACAAGGTGCAATTGGCTAAAGAACTCAAACTTCTTGACCATTCCAAACGTCATCAATGGTCAGAATGGTGGCAAAAACTGGCAACAGTGGATGATAAATTTTCGAAGAAAATCATCTTCAGTGATGAGGCACATTTTCACCTCAGTGGATTCGTCGTTATCAGAATTGCCGCATTTGGGCGAATGATAATTCAAGAGTGATTGTCGAAAAACCAATGCACCCACAAAAATTGACTTTTTGATGTGGTTTATGGGCTAGTGGCATCATTGGGCTATATTTTTTCCAAAATGAGGCCGGTCAGAGTTTTTTTCCCGGAGTTTTTCGATTCCCGGGAAAACGGGAAATTTTTTTAAATTTCCCGGGATCCCGCTCCATATAAATAATACAAAGTAAATTTGTTTTAAATTAATGAAAATAACTTGAATTATTATTACCTTACGATTTTATATGTAAATTTCGTATCATTATGCTCTAGATACAAGATAAAAAGATAACATAAACATAACAATTTAATTCATAAAACAATAATAAAAAAAAAAAAACAAAAATTGTGGTACTCAAGTTATGAGATCAAAAAGTAAATTCATAAAATAGATAAAATATTTTAAATAAATATGTTTTATAAGTATATATATTTTAACAAATAGAAACTGGGAATTATTTCCTTCTGAAGGTTACTTTATATTATATTCAACATTTTTTATTTTTCGAATTTATTCTATGAGCTAAATTTCAGTTATGTATTTTATAAAGCTTTTTTGTAATAGTCATATTCCTTCAATTTTTCAGAAATGACTTTATACACTATCAGACTATTATATTGTATTTTTCTTGTTACATTTAACCTTAGCTTTCCGGTGGAAAGCAATGAGGTATATTGTATGTATTTATTTACTTATTACCATGTTTCCGAAAAATTTTGTTCACTTTTGTACCGAGATTGGACAAATAGTTTAAAGTGCAAATGTTTAAAGTTGTTGCATATTTCTAATTCACGATCCGAAGTAATTTTTCATTTTTATAAACAACGTCTATATTAGTCAAATGTATGTCAAGGTTGATGCAACAACATATCGTCATATCTCAAAAATTTTTTTTAATTTTAAGTTTATTATTTTATTATTATTATTATTATTATTTTATTATTTTATTTTAGAGCCTTTTTTTTTTAAACAATAAAAGAACAATAAACAATATACAATAGGTATAAGTAGTATCGAGTAAACTTAAGACTATAACGTATTATCTTAATAACATTAAAAAAAAAAACAGCTCCATGCTTATACATTAAAAAGTTGAAATATTACAATAAAAATAAAACTTATGTATTGATATATATATATTATGCTCTTGCTCCCGAAGCTAACATGTTATGAGAGTAGTTCTCTTTAATAAACTTAAAACTAATTCACAAAAACAAAAAAAAAAAGTTACTACCCTCTATGTGTACCTGAAGAACTCTTTGAATAAAATGGAGGACATATATTAACACGGTAATTGTAATTTGGAGGCTCTTCATTAATAAAGCCTACAGGTGATAAATAATTTATATTAGACCAACTAAAATTTTGTTGATAAATAAAAGAATTCTTAATAAATTCATTTTCATGAAATGAAAGTCTTGTAATAAACCTTTTTAAAATATCACAAGCATATAATCCAATTGGAGTAACTTTAGAATGATTATAAATAAAAAGATTTGAATATCGCTTACAATTTGACTCAAAATTTTTCCCTAAACAAAGTCTTAACACTTTCCTTTCAAAAATTTCCATTTCCCTGATTATTATAGGGGAAATACTAAACCAAATTGGAAATCCATAAAGAAAGAGCGGTCTTAAACTAGTCTTATACAGCAACAATTTTGTTCTCTTAGGCAAATTTTTATTATGCATTAATCTTGAAAATGAGCCCAATATTTTATAAGCATTCCTTAAAACGATTCTGGCATGTACATTAAACTTTAAAAGTTTACTAAAATTAATTCCAAGATATTTAATACTATCTTTAAAGGGAATTTCGACATCATTAAGAAATAACTTCAGAATTTTACTCTCTGGAACAACAAAACTTTTACATTTTCCAGACGCATTGCGAATACAAATTGCTTCACACTTAGATGCATTAATTTTAACTCCCCACTCATCATAGAACTGTTTAACTATCCTCAAATGATGCGAAACTTGTCTTAGCGCAGTTAGTGGAGATTCGTTATGTGAATAAAGCAGAGAATCATCAGCATACAATAAACTTAAAGAATTGGATACTATATGAGGAAAGTCATACATAAAAATGTTGTATAGAAGTGGAGCTAAAACAGAACCTTGTGGAACGCCACACTTAACATTTTCAAGATTTGATAACCTATTATTTAAGCAAATGCAAAATTTCCTATCTGATAAAAAACTTTGCAAAAGTTTAACAATAGAAGCATTGAATCCAATTTGAATCATCTTAAATAATATACCATTGTGAAAAGCATGATCAAAAGCCTTTTCTACATCCAATGATATTGCAACTGTACAGTAACGTCTTCGTAAGTTATAAACTATATCGCTATGAAACTTAAATAAAGCATCAACTGTTGAATGAGAATTTTTAAAACCAAATTGCAAATCAGGAATATAACTTTCAATTAATCCCAAATCCATTTTCTTACGAATAATTTTTTCAAACAATTTACCTAAATTTGAAAGTAACGATATAGGTCGTAAATTATTAATATCGGTACTGTTTGTTTTCTTTGCAATTGGTATAATCTTCGAAATTTTCCATTGATCTGGAAAATACGAGTTATTTAAACAGTTATTGAAAATTATGGTTAAATATTCAAAAGCCTTCATTGGAAGTTTTCTTATAATAAAATTCGAAATATTATCTAAACCATAAGATTTTTTATTATTAATAACTTTACATGTTTCTACCAACTCATCCAAAGAAGTAAGATCCAAAAGCTTTTCGTTATTAATGGAAGAAAAATTATTCGAAAAAGAATGTTTAAAAACTGGGACATTAAATACTGTATGATCAATAATTTCAGTTATTTGTGCAGTATTTTCCCTTGGAGTTGAATTACTGTAAATCCTAGAAAAGTGCTCTTTTAATTTTTCCAATTTTAAAGAATCATTCTCTAATATTATTCCATCAACTGAAATGTTTAAAAGTTTCCTATTCTTCTTAAAGCCTATTAGATTATAAATATTCTTGTGGGCTTTAGGACCAGGGATAATGTTTTGAAGTTTCTTATTAAAAAGAGCTGATTGTTCAAATTGGACCTGGTTCCTTATAATAATACTTAATAATTGTATTTGTTTAGATAACAACAAGTAATCTGGATCTTGCCGATTTAAAGTTCTATGATAAATTAGTTTCAAATTTTTTTGCCAAAGAAATTTAATTTTATATAATTTTCTTAAATTACTGGAAATTAAATATTTCCTACTTTTTAAACTAATTTGCTCCGAATGGACATTAGTAAGACTATTTAGTGTTGAAGAAAAGTTAAAAATATGTTCATCAATTTCTGAATTTATTAGATTTCTATTTGAGTCTGGAAAATGATCCGAAATTTTCTGTCCAACATCAGTTTTAAAATTACTCCAATTGGTATTTTTAAAAGAAACAAAATTATTAAGCGGATTTAAAATTACTTCAAAATTTCGAAGTTTAATACGACATTTTAAAGGGTAATGGTCAGAAAAAGAAGGCAAACTTGTTATTTCAAAATTAGAATTTAAGTCATTGATGCAGTTAGGACTTATAAGAAAATGATCAAGAAATGAGGAGCCGTTGGGATAAGAAGGAGTAGAATCACAAATACGAATAAAATGAGTTGGATTACATTCCAAAAAGTTAAAAAATAAATTTCCATTAACATTGCATATAGAATCACCCCAAAAAGTATGTCTAGAATTAAGATCACCTCCAATAAAAATCCCGTCAAAATTTTGTGAAAAATTAGCTAAACAAGATAAGCCATTGTTAAAATTTACTGAGCTATAATTACATGGAATATAAATAGAACCGAATAAAAACTTCTTAATTGAATTATCAATTTTTAATTCAATAGAAATAAAAATATGTGGAAATTCAATCCCAGATATATCGATTATAGAGAACTTATACGATTTCCTTAAAACTATTGCAACACCTTGGGAACTACTATCTCTTATAAAATTATAATCGTCGTAAAAAATTGTATGTCTTAAATTAAGATGTGTTTCCTGAATGAACGCTATATCTATCCTATTAGATGTCAAAGTATCTAATAAATCTATTCTTCTACTTACCGCAATAAGTGAGCCAACATTAAATGAAAGTAAATTAAAGCTATTATGGATCATAATTTTTATGTAATTCATTCAAAAGAGCTTGACATTGTTGCCTAGCCTCTTCCTTTGAAAGTTTCTTATAATCCTTAACAAAATTTCCTATTTTCTCTTCCAAAGATAATGTCTCAGAAGGGCAAATAATCTTAGCAATTTTCAAAAACTCCTTGATTAAAGGAGATGATGAATTAATACTTTGAGAAGTCTTAAAATTGTTTGCTTGAAAATGACTTGCAAAAGATTTTCCATGTTGAATAAAATTAGAATTATTTAAAGCATTTAAAACGTTGTCTGAAATCTGTTGTTTTCTTTCATAAGTCTCACGTTTAACTGTTTTTTTATATTCAATATATTTAATGAAAGCCGAGCAACCCTTATAATTTGATGGATGGCCAAATTGTTTACAGTTAAAACAAAATGGTAAATTTTCCTTTGAAGAAATAAATTGACAATCACCAGGTCCATGATCTTTGTCGCATTTAATGCACCTGTATTGTCTATTACAATTATTAGACATATGTCCCCATTGCTGACAACGCCAACATTGGATTTCCTTTGAATTCCTTTTAGGAGATTCCCATGAAATTTTTTGATTTAGAATATACTTAATATTAGTAATTTCACCTAAACTTCTACCTAACTTTAATGACACCAAGAATAAACCAGTATCAAATCCTTTTTTTTTAGAGTAAGATGTTGAAAATTTCGAAATTGAATCGACTGTATCTGGAACAATGGAATCAATCTCATTTTTTAATGCAATTAATTCAGTTTTGAAATATAGACCACGGATAACTACATTCAAACGTTTTTTTTCTAACGGAGTGAAAGAATAAGAATCAATCTTCTTATCCCTTAATAGCTGCATCATTTCTTCATGAACTGAAACATCTTTTAAAAAAAGTTTGCTTTTAAATTTAGATTTGTTAATTATTTTATACTCTACTTTTTTCGCATTTAATTGTTGAACAAGGTTTTCTATATTAACATTAAAAAGAAATATGGGGGGACAAAATGAATTTTCTTTTCTAGAAACTTTTTTTTGGGAATTCTTTAATAAATTATTATTATCACCTATAGGATTGTGTTTTTCTTGTTCAATATTTAATTCACCTAAAATAGCGAACCTATTTTGTGTGTTTTGTGTAGTATTATTTGATAAAGATTGCCTATTTGAAATACTTAAATTAGATAAATCTACCTTAGTGTTATTTGATCTTTTTCGTTTTCTACTTAAAACATCTTGAAATTGATCTTCATCTTCTGAAAACGAGAACAGGGATGCTTCGTGTTCCATAGACTCTATTTGAATGTTGTTTTCCCCTAAAATGTTCGAATCTCTACTTTCTGTTTGAGGATTTACTTCCGTATGAAAAGATTGTTTTTGTCTAATGCTAGAAATATGATTTTTTAATTCAAGTGCAATTTGATTGGTATCCTTAATATCACTTAGTATACTTATCTTTTTGTTAGGGTTATTTTCATTAACACCTGAAACTGCAGCGCTCGAAATTGAAGAACCACAATCAAAATTTGGCAAGAGAGCAGAATTTAAATGAGAAGTTTTAGAATTAATGGTAGGATCAGTGTCTTTATTGTCTGATATGCAGTCCAAATTTCCAGAAGAAGGTTTCATAACTTTAAATTTATCAGGCGGGAGTTTGTTACCTGATTTATCAGGAGGTAAATTATTGTCCAAATATGAGCGGTAATTACTCATATTTTAATAAAAAAACAGCAAAATCAAGAGAAATCCAAATTTCAAACAATTATGAAAAAAATTGATAATATTTTCTTCGATATATATTTTAAATATTCTTTTAAAAAATAAACAAATTAAAATACGTCTGCACACTTCGAAAATAAAATTCGAACTTCTAATTTTAAGTTAATTAAGCAAAGTCCTTCATACTTTCTCGTAACAAAAAATCGGTATTTTGTCTCAAACTGAACCGAAGTTATAGCAAAATATATCTTTAAATCGGTACATTTTTAAAACTTTAATCGCATTTTGCCAAGCTCTATTTTTTTTTTTGATTTTGCTGCAATAAAGGAGCGATATTTTTGGATATCTCCTATTTTTAAGACTTGTCCAATGTCCATGAACAATTAAAATTTACTGCCTGCATCTTATTCTTTATTAACTCTTCACTTTACTAAATTTATTAATTATCAACTGTTGCACGGCACATTCATTGACAACCTATCAACAGATGCTAATTTTTAAAGAATAGAAAACTAAATTTCAAAGTATAAATAGCTTTTTTCTGAAACTATGAGGAACTTTTATTTCCCGGGATCCCGCAACAAGAATCCCGGGAAAACGGGACATAAAATAATTGAAATTCCCGGGAATTCCCAGGACGGGAAAACCCGGGAAAAAACCCTACCGGTCAGGCATTTAGTGTGAATGGTGGTCGCTATCGTGAGACGATAACGAACTTTTTGTGGCCCGAATCGGAAGATATGGATGTGGGCGATATGTGGTTTCAGCAGAACGGTGCCACTTGCCACACAGCTAACAAAACAATGGCTCTTTTGCGTGACAAATTCAATCGCCGTGTTATCTCCGTGGTGGCGATGTCAATTGGCCGATAAGATCATATGATTTGACGCCGTTGGACTTCTTTCTTTGTGGTTATTTGAAAGAAAAGGTGTACGTAGATAAGCCAGCAACAATTCAAGAGCTAAAGGATGATATAATAACATTAACGGCACAGAACCTCAATTATGCCTCAGCGTCATCGAAAATTTGGACTATCGGATGGAGGTGTGACGCCGAGGCCGCGGCTGCCATATGGCCGATATTTTGTTCTAATTTCCTAAATAATTTGTGTTTTATTCAAAATTGAAATCGGCCCTTAAAATATAATCACCCTTTATTAGGGTGAACAACTCGATTTTTTAACCTCTTTTTTACGATATACGCACATTTGAAAAAAATGGACCCCAAATGTGTTTTTTGGACTGTATTCATATGGATACATATTTTGGTTATTGCAAACTAACTTACTAACATAAATAGTGGAATAATGCACGGAATGCAATAAGATTTTGCAAAAATTCGTTCTATTTGAGCGGAATGCACACTGTAAATTTCGTGAAAATCGGACCATAATTTACTTTTAGACCCATATAAGCCATACTCCCGAAAAACAGTTTATTGCGCCTAAAACCGTAATTAATAATGCTGTCAGAATAAAATTCAGTTCTTCACAGTTTTAAAAAACTAGAAATCCCACTAATAAATTTCGTGATGATCGGTCCATAATTTGCAAACGTACAATTATTTTATATGTATTGTGTGTATATCAATTAAAACCATTACTTGCGTTTGTATCCATTTTTTTAAGAAATGCTATATTTTTCTCAATTTTGTAAAAATACAAGAGTTTTTCATTAAAAATGATTCATAAGACCTTAAAAAACAATAACATGCCGCTATCTTATCCAATTCTTTGACCTGGAGATTGTCAGATGCCTCCAAAGTTGAGTGTATCCATATGGATTTAATATAGCGAAAGGGTAAACATTGGTCTCATATATATGAATACGACTTAAACTTATTTATCATAGATCCTATTAATTGATTTTAAAATTTTTTTGGAAGTTTTTTTTGTAATTAAAAATGTTTTTAAAAACTTTTTTTATAATAATTATTATAAGGAAATAAAAAAAAATAACTCAAAAATGTCAAAATATAAATTTAAAACCTAAATATGCATTTTCACCAATAATGCAACAATATGCAAAAACCAATCGATGACATTTTAACGAAAATTAAATGATTCAGAAAGATAATTGGTCGACATCGTTCTTAGACTATCGAGTGCTTTTCATATAAATTTTACTACACAATCAATTGCTTGTCACATGGAAACAACACATAAAATTGTTACGTTTGTACTTGGGGTCTTTGCTGTTTGTACAAAGATTTGAAGCATATTTGTAAACATATTGAAAATTTTGAATATTTGGTAGATAAGTTGGATATTTGTCAAAGCTCTTGTGGTGTCTGGTGCTAAACATAATTATTTCAGTAAAAACTTTACTGGTACCCGAAACCTACATCTGCAGGAACAATTTTAATTATTTTTGAAAACATAAAAAATTATTGATCACGTTGTACAACTAAAACTCTATCAAAAAGAATGTTGGCAACAAGTGAAATAGAATTTTATTAGAAAAGTAAGGATAAGACTATAAATATATAAGGAGTTAATAGCTTTCGAATTAAAGTTTATAGTAGGGTGTTCAGTCGATTAATTTTTGTTCGATTAATCGAACAATTTTAGAAGATTTATTGTTCGAAAAATTTAAAATTGCTAATTTCGATTAAAGGATTAATCGAAGAAAGTAGAGAATTTAAATGAAATTAATAAAGATATTCAGGGAAAAAAGCGTTGGATTATGGATCTCAAAATTAGAAAAAAATGTTTGAATTTCTCGAGGCCGTGGCGAATAAATATGAAAAATCTGAGTTTAATTTTTGTTATTATGAAAACTAAGCCATTAGTGTGTTATTTCTGATAGATCCATGTTTATTATTGTATATTTTTTAAATTTAAGCCCGCTTAGAAAAGTTAACAGTTCGAAAAAGTTAAAAACCCTTAGGACATTTTGGTTAACTTTTTCGCGATTCTACTGTATGTAGTATTTCTGTTAACTGTATGATTTTTTTAAAGTGATAAGTCGAATAAACAAACCAAATGTATGTGTCTGTTGGAATTAAAAAAAAGCAGTCATGTTAAAGGCTAGTTTACACTGTTATACTTTGTATTAATACATGTCAAAAACTCAAGTAATATGTAAAAGTCTGATAGTGTAAATGCATGTGCGATGAAAATGACAAGTATTATGAAAAAAAGTTTGACATCTCATACGACTTATCTTTTTTGAAAAATTGCTAAACAATAATAATTTTCATTGCATCAGGGTTGCATTTTATTTCATGTGTGAGGTGTTATACTTTGTGTGATGGTGTGAACACAAACTGTTGTGATAAATTAGATTTTTTGACAGTCGCAACAAAACTAACTACACCTTTTCCAATTGTAATTCAGAAAGCGTCACCTGTAATTCAGAAAGCGTCAATTGTAATTCAGATTAGTCAGTTGTAATTCAGAAAGCGTCAATTGTAATTCAGATTAGTCAATTGTAATTCAGAAAGCGTCAATTGTAATTCAGATTAGTCACTTGTAATTCAGAAAGCGTCAATTGTAATTCAGATTAGTCAGTTGCAATTCAGAAAGCGTCAATTGTAAATCAGAAATTGTCAATTGTAATTCAGAAAACATCAATTGTAAATCAGAAATTGTCAATTGTAATTCAGAAAGCAAAAAACTTGCATTAACTATTTATTTTTATTTTTTTATAACAAAAGAAAAAAATGTACACTAAAGAGCTAATATTTGGTTGTATTTTTAAATGCATATATTTATGATTATCGACCGACCGCCATGTCATTCATTGAGGACGCAGAAGCTTGGTGAATCGTACAGTGTTGCACAGCACGAGCGCAATCACCCCCAGTTATGGTATTTGTTGCACGATCTATAATTTCCTCCAAGTAGATCAATCTTTGTTCTATCACGCCAGGACCTGTAACGTTTGGAACACGAATGTTGCTTTTGGCATAGGCTTTAACTTTCGACCAAATATTTTCAATGGGATTTAGCATTGGAGAGAAGGGTCCGAGCCGCAAAAGAGATGCTGGCGTACTATTAATTACTCTTTCAAGGTTTGAATGACAAGGTGCGTTGTCAGCAACAATCACCAAATCTTCCAGCAGATTACCCATATCTTGCCACTTTTGCATTAATGTAATCACCCAGTCATTTGCTAATTGTGCAGTAAATGAACCCCTTCTACGTTCCACGTGTACGATTCCTGTAGTTGAAATTGCTCCTATTAAATGTATGTTAGGACCTCTTGATGCTGGAAGGTGTTGTACTGCTCTTTCCCCAGCTCTTGCACGGCCTCTCGTTCGACGGCAAAACAAATTAAAATTGGTTTCATCCATCCAAACAATTTGCTTTCCATGCTGTATGTAGTGGTTCAAGGATTGAACATATTCAGCTCTTTTCCTTTTATTTGCCTCAGAGTTCATTGTAACTGGTTCAAAGTGAACTTGTTTTGTAGTGAACATTCGGCCTTCTAAATAATTACCTATTGTTGACACAGATAACGATTTGTTGAAATGACTTATAACCTTTTCTTTAAGCTGCATTAATGTTATGGTAGAGTCTTCTTCTACCCACGAAAGCATCAAATCAATTTCATCATTAGAAAGGATTTTTGGCTTTGTACCACCTTTTGGTTTCATTTCGGTATCACCAGATTGGATCCAAAAATATGCGGTCTTATATTTAATTCCTAGTGATGTAGCCAAACCTATCCAATCTTCACCTCTGTTAGCACAATTAACTATCCTTTCACGGTCTTTTGCACAATGTTTTTTATATTTTTTTCTTTCAATTTCATATTTTCCAGTCACTATTGCTCTGCAGATTGGACAAGCACTATCTTCAACATCCGTTATGGGCTGTGCGCACTTCTTGTGAAAGAAATGCAGGCATGGTAGCAAGCGTATAACTGAATTCCTTGTCATAACAGATTGGCAAATTGCACAATTATCCTTAAATTCCATTTTTTTTTTATTTATGTCAATATTACGTTTTAAACTGTTTAAAGTTTTAAATAGACTATGTATTTACATATATTTAAATGGATTCAGAAATTTTATTGCAAAAAAAAAAAATCACGGGCTACTATGTTTATAATTTTTCCTCACAAAACTTTTAGTGATTTTTCTTTTTTACATTTATTTTATTCTGAATTACAATTGACGCTTTCTGAATTACAATTGACAATTGCTGATTTACAATTGACGTTTTCTGAATTACAATTGACAATTTCTGATTTACAATTGACGCTTTCTGAATTACAACTGACTAATCTGAATTACAATTGACGCTTTCTGAATTACAATTGACTAATCTGAATTACAATTGACGCTTTCTGAATTTCAACTGACTAATCTGAATTACAATTGACGCTTTCTGAATTACAATTGACTAATCTGAATTACAATTGACGCTTTCTGAATTACAACTGGAAAAGGTGTAGATTTCTATCTCACAAAGTATTATGGAATACGTAAGACTTGTGAGATAGTGTAATCTAGCCTTTAGTGACATTAATATGTACTTACAAATGGCATATATCATAACTTCTTAACAGGCATTTCTTGCGAAATAATTGATCACAAAGTTTTGTGACGCACGCTACAAAAAGTGGAAGTAACTTTAAAAGTTGAAGGTATTCAAAATTGAATTCCTAAATGAAAGATGAATATAAGAGAATTCCTAAATCAGTTATTCGCAGCCAAAAAGTGTTGTTATTTTATAAGAAAAGCCGTTAATCGGTTAACCGATTAATTACTACCCGATTTACTGATCGGTTAATTTAAAATTGGTTTTTTTGATTAACGATTAAACCGGTTGATTTCAGTCGATAAACCGATTAACCGATGCAACAAAATTTTTAATTTTTTGTAGTATTAAACCATATTGGTCGGTGCTGAGCTTTGTCAAGATGTGTTAGAGGATGACCTGACAACAGAAGAAACTCGCGATAGAAACACAACAACATACAAAAAAAAAACCTTCATGACACACAAATATATGAAATGTTATTTTTGTATGAAAATCGATATTCAGTTTTCTCCGTAATAGTTGTGGACCGACCACAATGAAACAAACCTCATTTCATTCGATTATTTTAAGCTAAATGTTTTTAGACCAAAACTGTGATTTTTGTCGCGTTTTTATTTTTAATGAATTTTTAAAGAAAAAAATAGGGTTTTTTCAAAACTTTCCTATTTTTTCTTCAAAAACTCAACGAGATCTCTGAAACTTCAGGGCCGAGTTTAGGATATTTTTTTTAACTGAATATGGTCAACCGTTTTCAAGATATTCCAATATATTTAGTGAAAGTGCCTTAAATTTAGACATAACGGTATATCTCGAAAACTAGAGCTGATAGAAAAAATGCAGATAAGATTTGAAATCAGCGACCTCAAATTAGTAAGAACTTGCAATCAAATTCCCGACCGCAAATCATCATCAATAAACAGTGAGTATATCTCTCCTTACATTCCCCACTACAATTGATTGGAATTCTTCCAACATTAATTGCGGTTGTAAGTAGGTTAAGAAAAAACAAAATAAAAACGGAAACAACTCGCTTTATTGTTTTCGCAAACAACATAAAAAGCGGACTGCCAGTCAGTTTTTTTTAGGCCGTGCACTTACCAGTTAATTATCAAAATAATTTTCGTGGGAATACAAAATTTAATTTAAATAAACAATAAATTTCAGGGTTTTTATCATATAATAAAAATTGGGAATTAAGCACGAATAACAAAATCATTTAAATTATAAAAAAAACTTTATAATCGGTTAACCGATCAATAACAAAAATATATATTTGGATGAGTCTGCTGTAAGTGCTATTTTAAGCACATAAAGCACCTAATGTTAAATTCATGTATAACATTAAGTGATCAGGGGTGGGGTAGGATTTGGTAAAAATTATTTATTGCATTAATGATCATCGAAATACATATTTTTAAATAAAAAAATTAAATTATACATAAAGTCTAATATTCCATTAAAAAAAATAATTTGTATTCCCACGAAAATTATTTTGATGATTTGAAAAATTTTTGGTTGGTAGATTGTTTCTGGGATTTGCCCATATAAACATTTTCATTTAACATACTTTATTTTATAAGAGTTATATGAATACAATTATTCCAGCTTAACTCGTACCTACATACATAAATAAAATATTTAACATAAAGAATGAAACTAAGTATTCTTTTTATGAGGTGTATCACTGAAGTGTGAGTAGCTGTATATAAAAGATAAATCATATATGTATGTGTGTATACATACATTTTAATTACAAAATTATTACTTTTCGTATTATAATTAAAAAAAAAGTAATTATTAGCTACAACGTTGTTTTATTTCCAAAAAATCTCAACTACATTTTTGGGAGCTAAACACGTTATCAGAACTGTACTTTGAAATAATTCGGTGACCCGGAAAACAATTATTACAACATTGTTTTATATTCAAAATATATTAACTAAATTTTTGAGAGCTAAGCGCGCCAGTACTATTCTCTAAAATTATTTTGTGACCTTAAAAAAAAAAAATCTAGAAACCTAAAATGCAACTCACGCTACCAATTAGTGTTTATCTCATGTACAACACTCCCCCTTATCAAACAAAATATTTATTAATTATAATTAATATGATATTTATCATTGTTTTGGACAAATAAAAAACAACCTTGATAATAACCGTTTAAATAGTCCAAAAAAAACTTAATGTAACAGGACTATTTCGGATTTCATATACAGGGGTGTGCTGGAAATCGCAAACTTAAAACGCGAGAATTTTAAACGCCGGTTTTTAATAAGATTTCTGAAAAACTAAAACCAAAAGTGATAAATGAATCCCTGTGGTATAAAAAGAAGCAAACGTCAATAATGACAGGCGAAATGTTAATATTTTTTTATTGATTGTAGGTAGCGCTGAGGTCAAGTTATTAACAAAATTCTCCAGTATGTATTTCATTTTTTATTTTTATTTAGAAAATCCCGAGCAGCGCCGGGACCAAACAGCAAGTAAACTATTAACAAAGTGAGCACAACTTAGGTTTTACAGACTATAAAATTATCTGAAAACCGAAGTTGAATACATGCATTAGATTAACCCAACACTGGTGGGGAAAATTTGGCTTTTGTCAATTGTGACCGCATAATAATAATTTTTTTTCATGTTCGCCGATTTGGATAATTTTTTGGTATTTTGTTGTCAGATATCTGAATATTATGATTCCGTAATATTAGGCTGATATATTTATTGTTTGTATGGACAGACACGCTCAAAGTTCATATATGTTCACTTGTTTAAAATGGCATAACAAATTTACTGTATATTCAATCTTTTGGTACAATCACGTAAATAACAACTGTCATAGATGAGATTTGCATTAAAAAAAAATTGGAAAAAGTGCCATATAAAAAATATCGTAGAACTAAATATAAACAACATCAAAATTCAGTGGACTGCATCTTGTTAGTGCTGTTTAACGAAAGATGTCAAATTACAGCTTGAAGTCTCAGCTAAAAGTTGAAAAAAATTTAGCTGCTCCTACCTGCTCCTTTCCAAAAAAAAAACTATAAAATGATAAAGAAACAGAACATGAATTTTCGTTCATGCTTGTTGTTTTTGCCATAATTCCCCTTTTGGCTTTTCGTGACAATTTACCCCAAAAGTGGCAGTACTACACACTGTGGACTGGTTATAAAACTATCCACATTGATACTATACTCTGAAGACTGGTTATAAAACTATCCACATTGATCCTATACTCTGAAGACTGGTTCTAAAACTGTGAACATTTTACTGTCACTTTGTGCTGGCACTTAGCTGTTTATATAAAATAGTAAATAATGTCTGTCATTGAGCATTTCGTTCATTTTATGAGAGAGAGAGAAGCAGAACGTATGACAGCAGCTAACAGAGACAGTTAGGGGTAAGCCAAGAAGAACCGGAACTTTCTTTTTGTGGCCTCTTGGTGAAAATTTGCCCCCTCGTAAGACACCCTCTTGTTAAAGTGGCCAGTCATATGGCTAGAATTCGGACTTTTTGCGTCATAAAGGGGCTAGTATTATAACCAGCTTGGAGACAGCCACATGAACTACATGGTATTTACTGTTTAAAATTATTACATAATGTAATATACATACATACTAGTCAATAGTGTTAATTGTTATATATTTCATTGTTGAAAAAAAGCATTTTTATTTTTTACATTTTAATTGATTATTTGTATCAGGTATGCTGTCCCAGGATGTTCAGGAAGCGAGGAATAAAGACTATAGAACCTAAATATTACATCATTCGCTAAGAATTGGACGTGTAGCAACTAATGAAGACGTAATGCATAATCTTTTATTGTCTTCAGACCCATTTATAAATAGATTTCGCTCCAAGCTGCAAATCAAAAAATTGGAGTACGATAATGATGTATTTAAAATTATTAAAAAACTATGGTTAAATTATTTATTCATGTTTTTTCTATGGGAGGTGGGCGTAAAAGTGGGCGGATCAGGTATATATTTTCAGCAGCCCATTCTACAATTATAATATTTGTTTTTTATAATACTCAAGGGAGTTATGCCACTTTTTCAAAACAAGTTGTATGGAAGTGGGCGGATATTTTTCAAATTTCAAACAAATGATTCTGATAGTGCAGTAGGTCAAAATTTTATTTTCACTTTGTATGGGAGGTAGGCGTTAAACTGGGCGGATCATTTTGATTTTTCCATATTTTTGTTAATTCAAACAAAAAATGCCTTTAAGCCAAGTTTCATTTTCCTTTGACAACTTCTTCTATTTTTAGCCGCTCATTCTATGAACTTCAACCAATGTGCGCCGGTCTCACGCACCGGGGTTTTCAACTGAAGATTTTTTGAAACGTGTTACTAATAATTTATGTTTTTTTTTAATTGATCCTCTTTAACAATAAAATAAAGATATTAAATCAATTTAAGCTCTTTTGTTTCGATACTTAAATTCATAAAAGTTTTTAACAAGAGCGTTAAAAATAAAATCTTTTTCGTAAGCATATTTCAAGTGATACAGACGTAAAATTTTTTTCTCGCTCCGGAAAAAAAAAAAACCGAAAAAATAGTTAACATTATAAATCGTATCATTTTAAAACCTAAAAATCAAAAACTCAATTCTTCAATTATTTTAAATTCAAACAAAAGTTGAATTTATTTAACTAAAAAAAAATAATCAAAAATATATCTAAACGAAAATAAAATAAAAACTGCAGAAAATAATACACAAACAAACCAATAGAACATTTACACAAAAACAATTGCCTAAAATAATAAAAACAAAAATAATAAAAAAAAAATCAAAATGAGTAAAGCTAACGAAAGTACAAACACTAACATCTCAGAATTTAACAATACTGCAACAACAAAAGAGTCATCAGAGACAACAATACAACCTAAAACTCCCGCGCAAAAACGTGTAAGAGATTTACAAAACTCTTTCTGTGGTAATGCATGTAAAACCCCGCGCCTTACCAACGCTGAATCACCTCTTAAATTCATAACGATTATGGACAAGCGGTTTGATAAGCTCACTGAGCAATTACTTAGTATGATGCATAAGAAATTTACAGAATACAAAGATGAACTCTTAAGTGAAATTGATAAGAGATTAGAAGTTATCCATAATGATATTAAAGCTGTAAATGAAAAAGTGTTGTTCTTAGAAACTGTTACAATTCGTGAGATAAAGGAGAACCTTGTCAAATTAGAGAAAGAGAACTTTGATGTAAAAAAAGAAATAACTGAGCTTAGGAAAAAACAATTAAAACAAGAAAACTCTGTCGTTGCCGGTAGTATACGAATACATGGTATACCCTATTATAACAATGAGAACTTACACAACATTTTTAGTGATATATGTACAAACTTAAATATTTCTACGCCTGAAATTAAAAACATATATAGACTTCAAAAAATATATAAAGAAAATAAAACGTACTCTCCCACTGATGAGGTTGTAGTTGTTGATTTATGTTCCCCATATGAAAAAAATTTTGTTTTAAAAACAATTGCGAAGTATAGACGTGATACTAAAAGTGCATTATGTTTAAAACATGCCGGTTTTGATAGCGACTCACCCATTTATATAAATGAAAACCTAACACCACACAACCATAAAATTCTTCGAGCGGCTTTAAAACTGAAAACCGAAAGGAAAATTAAAACAGCTTATTCACATCGAGGTTTGATATATGTTAAAAAACATGGTTCTGATGACCCAATACTTATTGAACTTTATGATGAGCTACACCAGCTTTTTCATGAATTTAACAACTAGAACACCAATTGATATTTCGTTTTTATACCTATATAGACACTCTTTATTTTTATACCTATATAAACACTCTATAAGTTATGTACTTTATTTATGTCTAATATCAATTACTTGTTTTACTTGTTTTAATGAAGGATTTATTTCAAATATATATTGCTTGAGCGTTGCTGGTAGGGTATTTAGCATCATTTATCTAAAGTTTGAGTTCAATAAGGGATAATAGAACATTTTCTAGAGACGTAACGGCTTCCATGGTAAAAATTCTTGCCACGCAGAGAAGGGGCTTAAAAGTTTGTCACATTAACGCTCAAAGTTTATTTAACAAAATCGACGAATTTAGATATATGTTTGAAAATTCAGGTGTTCATATAATATGTGTCTCTGAGACGTGGTTTGGCAGACATATTACTGATACCCTGGTCTTACTTTCGGGTTACAATCTATTTAGAAATGATAGATCGGATGGCTATGGTGGAGTGGCGATCTATGTAAAAAAAGGAGTAAACTGTACGGTGAAGAGGAAAAGCAATGATATAATAGACAATGACAACAAAGTTGAATATATTTTTATTGAGGCAGCTAGTTTGGGAAGGAAATTTCTTGTTGGTTGCGTCTACCGACCAAGGAATAACATCGGTTTTACCCACTTCTACGAAACTTTAGCTGATGTTACACCACTTTATAGTGATGTTGTTATCGCAGGCGATTTCAACTCTAATCTGCTTGTTGAATCAAACTTATCCGAGAATATGAAATTATTCAACCTTATTTCCGCAAATACTAGCAGTGCTACACACTTCACATCATCTAGTAACACTTTGATTGATTTATTTTTTGTCTCCGATAAGGAAAAAATTTTAAAATATGAGCAGTTATCTGCCTCCTGCTTTTCTAGGCATGATCTCATTTTCTTGATATTTGACATTCCTTTGGAAACCTGTATTAACACAATTCAATTTCGTAATTTCAAACGTATAAATTATGTCACCTTAGAAGAAGAGTTTCTCAATATTAATTGGGATTGCATTTACTACATGCATTCAGTAGATGAGCAGATTGGCTTCTTGGAGGAAAACATATTATCTCTGTATAACGCAACAGTACCTATTCAATCTAAAAAAATTAATAACCGCAATAGACCTTGGTTTAATGAGGAAATAAAACGTCTGATAACAGCTCGAGACTATGCATTCTCTAGGTGGAAGCGCTTTAAAACATCTGATCTGCATAATACATATCGTGGAGCTAGAAAATCTGTAACAAGAGCAATACGAATAGCTAAATCCAGTTATTATGCTGAGAAATTCACAAATTCAGTTTCTACAAAGACTACTTGGAGTGCAATTAAGGAAATTGGCATTGTGAATACTAAAGGCAACCAACAAAACGCTAGCTTGCTTGATCCAAATAAAATAAATCAAAATTTTGTTAATATACCTATGAGACAAGCAAATCATTCATATTATGTCAACCATCATAATGAAGATATGCCACAAATTAAGTTTAATTTCGAGTGCGTAAACCAGTTCGACGTTTTTAAAAGCTGTTGTTCTATCAAGTCGAATGCAACAGGTATTGATGGCATTCATCCAAACTTCATAAAAATTATTCTTCAACCACTATTACCATTTATAACATACATTTTCAACACAATAATAACAAAGAGCAGTTTTCCGCTAAGATGGAAGAAAGCCAAAATTCTACCAATACAAAAATCTGCGACTGAATACAGGCCAATTGCTATTTTACCATATCTGTCAAAGGCATTTGAAAAACTTTTACGTATGCAGATAGTTCAATATATAAATAGTAACAATCTACTTACTGAAAAACAATCTGGGTTCCGAGCTAACCATAGCTGCATTACTGCTCTGACTGATGTTTCTGAAGATATTAGAAAGGAAGTGGATGATGGCTGTTTAGTAATGCTTATATTGTTAGACCATTCAAAAGCATTTGATACAGTGGACCATACAATATTAGCTCAAAAACTTGAAAAAATTATGAATTTTTCAGTAACTTCGGTTAAATTGATCTCGTCTTACCTTGAAGGTCGAATGCAGTATGTTGAAACTAAAAGCTTGACATCTTCACAGCTTTTGCCAATTATTAGGGGCGTTCCCCAAGGTTCCATTCTCGGACCGTTACTGTTCTCAATGTATGCAAATGATTTACCTGATAAGTTACACCATTGTCGTATTAGATTGTATGCTGACGACGTCCAATTATATATAAGCACAAAAAAACAAAACTTGGAGGCATGTACTGCCAAGTTGAATGAAGACCTCAAACGTGTTGCCCATTGGGCAGATATAAATGGTTTAAGTCTAAATCCTTCAAAATCGAAATGTATTATAATACGAAGGAGAACCCAGAAAATAGATCAACGTCCTAAAATCTGTATCAACGACCAACAAATTGAAATAGTTGATAAGGCAAAAAATCTTGGTCTCATTTTTAACAACACGCTAACTTGGTCAGACCATATAACATTTGCTTGTGGCAGAACTTACTCAATACTTAGAACACTATGGCAAACACAAAGTGTAACACCAATGAAGATTCGAGTACTAATTGCGAAAACATATCTTATACCAGTCCTTACCTATGGATGTGAGATCTTTGCAAGTTGTGATTCAAATAGCAAACATAAGTTGAAGGTTGCTTTTAACAACATTGCGAGATATGTTTATGGCATAAAAAATTATGTCAGTGATGGCAGTTATATTAATATTAATATTACCCCGCTTTCAAAAAAAATATACGGGGTGCTATTTGAAGACTTGTTGAAAATACGAACTCTTGTTTATTTGCATAAAATAATAACCACTCGTGAACCAAATTATCTCTATAATCGTTTAAACTTTAGTCGCCTCGGAAGGAACAAGAATCTTATTCAATTTAGGCACCACACGCTAGTTTCGGAATGGCAATTTTTTATTACTGCAATACGTCTCTGGAACAATCTTTCCCCAACAATTAAAGAAACCAGCAGCGCCCTGCATTTCAAGCAACAGTTATTTAGATTTTATTCATAAATAGCTAACGTTATTTTTATCGCTCTCAATATTGTTTTCGCATATAAGTATGTATTTCACTATTGTTTTAATATTAATTGTTAAAATAATATACCTGTTTTATGTTATTAATTTGTATTTTTTTATGTTATTGATAAATACTTTTGATCATAACTTCATTAGATTTCTACTCACTAAAACCAATGTTTTGTTGTAGAAGTTTCAAATAAATGAAATAAAAATAAATAAAATAAATGTATCTATACATGCCCTTATTTTCGTAAAAAAAAAAAAAATAAAAGAGTTCTAGAAATAACTATAATACTAATTAGTAATTACACTGTGCTCGAAATTGACATTTAATACAAGCTGGGCACTTGCCGTTTTAACATAATTCGGTTACGCTGATGCTAACCGTACGCTGGTGCTAACCGTTTTTTTAGGTTAGCTCTTGTTATCGAGATATACCGTTATTTCGAAAATGGAGGAGGTTGCACAACATATGTATATTCGCGTAACTCAAAAACGGTTAAGTCTATTGAAATTACTAAAAAAAAACTGAAATTCCGCAATAAAATTTCTTTTGAGAAAGGTAAAACTTTTTTCTAATATTGAAAAAAAAATAATTTTGTTATCAAAATTTCGAAAGTTTAGATTTTAAAAAATTCATAAAAAAATCGGAAATTGCAGCTAGGCTTCTAATTTTTTGCAGACATATAAAAAACGAAGCTGCGAACAAAACAAGCCATAAATGGTAATTTAAGAATTTCATAAAACGCAATATTTGTATGAGAGCCCCCCTAAGTAGTCGAGAAAATGTTAAGGACAAAAAATTATATGAGGTCGGTCATACAATCATCCCACTAGGGGCGACTCCTGGGCATTTATGGGACTTTACTTCAATATATTTCTAGTCTGCATTGAACATTTTGTATGGGAGCCCCCTTAAGGAATGGAGATAGCGGGCAGGTATATTTGAGATGAAAAATAAAGTGGGGTTGGTCGAACATTTGACCCATCTAGGGGCATCCTAGGCGCTGAAGGGGCCAAATTTAAGAATTTTACTAAACCGCAATTTATGTTTTTGATATATGATCAAAAATTTCTTAAAACAAGATATACAAAAGTAGCTTATTTTTATTAAAAAGAAGAAAGATACATAGTTCTGAAATCAAGCAGTATTTATTTAATAACTATTGTCTGATTTTCTTATTTTTATATCAAGTTTTCTTAAACTAGCTAGTGCTAGATTTAAGTAATTATAGAATAAAATAATTTTTTTTAACTGTGGTTAAGTAAATTTCAGGTCGCTTTGAGTCACTACTTTTTGCTTAAGCTAAGCCATACATACATATGTTTACAGTAAGAAATTTTTGCCTTGGACGAGATTGGTGCAACATTTTCTTGGTTTAATACATATTTTCTGGTGATTTAGTAAACAATTCTTTCCATGCATATTTGAAATTATATTTTTTTACTTTTCCTGAAATATCAGAAAAGCTAATGTTTTATTAACATAGTGAGGCAAATGACAAAGAAATTCGGTATAGAGAACTTGATTATGTGATTTTAATTGACTTTAGCGTGTTGAATCCAGATAGTTTATTCAATCACGTCTAGTTAACATCTTCATGATTTGATGTCATATTTTATTCATAATATACCTGGATTTCTGCAAAATGATAAAAATGTGTAAATACTAATTTGCATGAAAAAATGGTCGCTATAATTAAGAAATAAAATTTAAAATAATCATTTGTAAAAGATCAAAATCGCACAAATCGTTCTTAAGTTATGATAAAATGTATGTACCACAAACGCCTTATTTCGGTCGAAAATTAGTCTAGTCCATAAATAAACTAGACATGATAGAAAAAACTGAAAACGGATTTGAATCTAGCCCTGTAAAATTTTTGTATATCATATATTTTTATTTCAAACGATCTCTTTTTGACGACCAGTGTAATTAATAAAACTTAGTTCTTAAAATTTTCATTAAGTATTTTATTTAGCGCTTTTAAGCGCTTTTTGATTAGGGGCACGACGCTTTTTGATTAGAAATAGTTCACAATCCTGCGCTAAATGCCAACTTGGTACTCTCTATCACTTTCGCAAAATTTTTTGAAAATGGAGCAATACTTGCAACAAAAATGAAAGATGGCGCAGATTGACAGTAATGAAATGCTAAATTATGTAAAAATATTTGAAATTGGAAAATTTAAATAAAATAAATAGTGATGATTTGCGATACGAAAAAAATTGATAGATTTTATATTTAAACTAGAGATGTAACGAATACCGATATGTCGGCGATACTAAAGATTTTCCGATAAATCGGTATCGGCGATATTTTGATGTCGAAACGACAGTACTTTTAATATTTTTTTTAGAGTTTTTTTGTACAAACAACTTAATTTTATTTGCTTATTTTTTGCGTATTAAAAAGCTGAGCATAATATCTTAAACAGAATAATGAAATTGTTTCATACAATAAATTAATCAACGGAGGTGGAGAATAGTTCAGAGTCTCAAAATTTTGTGACTGACTTAAAGCCCAGTTAGCCGGGAGTAACAGTAAGTTTGCAAATCAGCTGATTCATTTTGTTGTGTGTAAAGCAATTAGAACGATTATAGTTAGCAGTAAGATGTTACGTCTCAATCTGTAAGAATAGATTGGTCTACCGGCTAACTGAGCCTTCAGAAATTGATTTTTTCTTACTTTTTTACGGTAAGGTTTCTGTAACTGCTACTCCCGGCTAACTGAGCCTTTAGCATTAGCTCTAAATATAACATTTGAGTCTTTAGAAAATTATGAAACCTTTTGTTTATCTACAATTACACAGTGCAACACGAAAAAAAATAACCATATACGGACAAAAAATAACCGTAAAGGACAATAAAAATAGTCGTGTCTCCCAGTTTTTCCCAAAGTCATGCACTTTTTTTAAGTGATCATTTTCTCAGGCGCATATCTTGCAAACTGTTCTGAATTTTGATTTACACTTTGTAGCTCTTGCCATAAAGAACAAAAATTGTGAACATAGAAAATCAAAAAAACTTCATCTTCAAGATCAAAATCGCAAAAACCTTTAAAAAATGCGATTTTTTTTTACCTTTTTCCCCCATAGGTAGCAAACCGTTCAAAATTTAAGGAAACAATCAACTACAAAAATGTAGCTATGATCTCAATGAACAACTTTTTGGAGCATATGAACTTCCTAGGAATGATTCTTAACACCGTGTCAATAAATGAAAAGTTGATACATGTAGAATGAGATATATTTTAGTGATAAGAATTTTGATTATAATAATATTGACCCCCGATACAATGCTCGAACATTGAAAAGAATCGACTTCATTCGTATCGAAAAAATGTCTTAATTATATATTTAACATGTCTCTGCATTTCGAAAGTGTTGAAGACACGTCTACCTCTATAGCTAGTACAAGTTCTGTCAAGTCCACAATAGGTGGTCATTAGAGCGTTTGTAAAAAAATTAGAATCCGTGAAGGATAAGCTTATTTCCTCCTTTGCTGTGATTCTGCCAAAAAAGAAGAAGTCGAAATATACCTTAGATCTCCTTATATACTATACACTTGTCTGCAGCAGACTCGAGTCTCTGGCGGGAATCCGCCACCGCGGCACTGATAGACTAGCTCACTACCAGCTAGCCTAATGGGGTCTGAAAAGCTTTATAAATTGTAATTTGACTTAGAATACACATTCGATTAATATGAAAATTTATATAAAAATATTTATTTTATTTTAACAAAAAAAAAAAAAAATTAAATAAAATTTTTAATCCAAATTTTGATATTTTAATTAGGCTTACGTTCATCAAATTTAATTTTCATTAAATTATTTTTATGAAGACAGGAATTTTACAACATGAAATTAATTAAAATTTATTGATAATTTTTCATTATTGACTGACTGTAAAATTCTTTCTTCATAAAAATAATTTAATGAAAATTAAATTTGATGAACTTAAGCCTAATTAAAATATCAAAAGTTTTTATTAAAAACCAAAGAACAGTTCAACAAAATTACGACAATACTAATAATTAAATAAAATTTTGATATTTTTAGTTAGGCTTGAGTTCATCAAATTTAATTTTCGTTAAATTATTTTTACTAAAGAGAGGAAAGAATTTTACAACTTGGAATTTTATAAAATTTTTTTTTAATGATAATTTTCTTGGTTGAACTGGGGCTCGAACCTGGGTTGAATTTGCATGTTTTAAGAATCACCACATTGTTTCATCAGAATTCTTTGTATTTAATAAAATTATTATTTTTATATAAAAAATAGACTTCAAGCTTAAACAAATTTAAATGCATTTAAATAATAAGAGAGAATTTATATTTTAATAATTAATAATTTACAAGATGGCGTCAGTTTTTACACTGGACCTTCTACCTTGAACTTTTTTAATTTTGAGTTAACATAAATACGATTTCCCATGCCTTTTAACATAAGCTGAGGAATAAGAAACATTGCGCTGTTATTCTGCCGACATTATTACCATATTGCTGAGATATTTATCTTTGGTGTAGACCTGAGGTAAGAGAGACGTTCCCAAATGCAAACCCTTAAACAGGTTACAAACGTCTTTACCCCACGTTTCCACATGCAAGTGCAAGTTCAAAAAACTCAACACACTCACATTTTTTCACTAACATTCATTTGGTCTTTGGTAACCATTATGAAATATTTTTATTCTTAATGGTCTTCTATAACCATTATAAAAGATTTTTATTTTTTCTGTCTTCTATAACCACGCTACAATTCGCAAATCTTAAGATATTTTTATAAAATTTCGCACACTGACTTATATTTGCACAACTTTTTTTTTATTGATTTTGGTTAGAATCCGCAAATTTTTTGATATCTTTCTTACCTTCATTGATTTTTCTACTGGTACTGTTATCAGTTATTTCTGCAGAGGTTTTCGCTATATCTACTAACATTTTTTATGAGTGTAAAAAAGTGCTTAAAATTGATGAAAATCTCATCGATTATAAAGTTAGGGTGAAGAAATCTTAAACAAAAACCGCAACAAATGCAAATTCAGTTTGTGCTTTGTTGTGATACAGACGTGTATTATTAAACCCGCATACTATTTGAATTAATTAAATTTGATTATTTTTTATTTAAAATAAACATTCCGCGAATGAACGCAAAATACATAAATAATTTTAAATAAATTATTTAGCATAAAAGTGATCAATTAATAAAAACGAAAAATTAATAAAGATAAATAAAAAATATAAGTGAACATATGTACATACATACATACTTATGTAGGTATACATAATCTTGCAAAAACATTTTAATTTTGTAAAGAACAAAATAAAAAAAAAAATAACAAAAATATTAAAAGCACAAAGTTACGGTGAAAAACAAAAACAATATTTTGTATGAACAAAAACAATGAGACAACAATAAAACTCAACGAGAGAAATTGCTATGTAACAGTTCATGCAAATGAAAATAATGAAATAAATAAAACAAAACAAAACAATATTAACTACCTAACGGCTAAGCCAATTATTCGTACACGTTCCCTCTCACCCTCGGTATTTACACAAACGGTGACTCATTAAAAAAACTAAAACTAGACCTGGTGACAAGTGTTGCCAGGCCAGAAAGTATTGCCGCGACGTCAAAAACAAATTTAGTGGGAAATGATACCATGAACTTAAACACAAATGCAATGGAAAACCCCCCTGTAAAAAGTTGTCAAAAGCCTCAAGTCCAAGTTGGTATGGACAGGTATATAACAGTCCTTAAACGGGGTCGCAGCCCTACATCTTCAGCTGTTGCTTCGGCCTCAAAAGTGCCATTTTTTGATAAAATAAATTCCCAAAATCGCTTTGCAATTCTGGAGGATGAATCCTCTGAAGCACCAAACGTAATAAAATCGTCCAAGCCTCCCCCGATATATCTTAGGGAGCATAACTCAAATGATCTAATAAAGAGTTTAATTTCGTTGATTGGTGAAAACTCTTTTTATGTAGCCGCAATAAAGCGAGGTAGTATTAATGAAACGAAAATTCAAGTAAATAATGAAAATGATTTCCGCAAAATAGTGAACAAATTTGAGGCACTTAAAAAAAGTTTTTATACATACCAACTCAAGAGCAGTAAAGGTCTGCAGGTGGTGATTAAAGGAATTGATTCATGCGTAGACCCAGAGGAAATTAAAACATTCTTGGAAGAAAAAGGTTTCAAGATAAAACATGTGGTAAATATTAGAAATAGGGGAAAAAATCCTCAACCACTTTTTCGTGTAGAATTAGAGCCCGGCGACATTAAGTTAAAAAAAAACGAAACGCATCCTATTTATAGTTTAAAATATATTCTATACAGAAAAATCACAATTGAGGAGCCGCACAAAAAAAATGGACCTGTTCAGTGCTTAAACTGCCAAGAATTTGGCCATACCAAGGCATACTTACCCCCTGTTTGCGTAGTATGTGGAGAACTACACGGTACAGTTTCTTGCGATAAGTCTAAAACCGATCCCAACGTAAAAAAATGTAGCAACTGTGGCGGCAATCACACTGCCAATTATAGAGGATGCCCTGTATATAATATCGTTAAGCAAACGGTTGGACCGAAAACAAATACCCCTCAAATGCAGGTTGCAAACCAAATAAACACAAATGCAATTCAAGCCCCCCAGCCTGGTAATAACAGGACCTCTTACGCTAACGTCCTAAAATCAAACCATGTGCCAATGAATGGTTATATACTATATGATACCAAGGACCCTCGAGATAGAGCTTGTGGAGGTTCTGCCATTTTGATAAAAACAAGAGTCAAACACTACCTAATGTGTGATAATCGTGAAGATTACCTCCAAGCAACAAACATTTGCGTTGAAGAATTAAATAGAAACGTAGTAATCTCATCGTTATACTCCCCACCTAGATATTCAATATCAGAAGGCCAATATAATAATTATTTTAAATCATTAGGACCTTGTTTCCTGGCCGCTGGCGATTATAACGCTAAACATACCTTCTGGGGGTCCCGACTTATAACACCAAAGGGTCGTGTACTATTTAATACTATTTCTAAAATGGATTTGAATGTGATAGCGAGTGGACAACCAACATATTGGCCTACTGATCAGCAAAAAATACCAGATGTCATCGATTTTGGCGTTGTTAAAAACATTCCCTTAGAAACGATTTATGCTGAAGCTTCCTTAGAATTATCTTCCGACCACACACCAACAATTGTTACTTTAATGAACCCCAATAGAATTGTATCTCCAACTGGTTACTTAGCGACGCCAGCTACACAAATCAATTGGCTAAAATATAAAAAATATCTCAGCACCCATTGCACAGAAAATATTCTGCTTAGTACCCCGGAATATGTAGATCGCGCTATTCTTAATTTTGACAGTTTTCTGAAGCTAGCTGTGCAACATTCCAGTATTACCCCAAAAAAAACTAAAAATATTAAAATTTATTCCACAGATGTTGAGCGTCTCCTGTCTTAAAAAAGAAGAGTTCGAAGAGAGTGGCAATTGCACAGATCCCCTCAACTAAAGAGTTTATTAAAAGATTGTACAAAAAGGCTAAGAAAGTTACTACAGACTCAAAAAACAGCTTCTCTGCAAAAATATCTTAAGGAACTTGATGCAACTCCGCAATCAGACTACTCATTATGGCGTGCAGCTAAAAATCTAAAAAGGCCAGTCGCCTCTAAGCCACCATTAAGAAACTTGAACGGAAGTTGGGCAAGAAATGATAGCGAAAAGGGAAATCTGTTTGTTAATCACTTAAAAAACGTATTTACCCCAAATATATCTCACGATACTGCGGTCGAGTTACCACCTGTTCCTGCTAGAGCGGCTGTTCCCCTAAGATTTGAGATAAGAGAAATCGAAAAGGCTGTTTGTGAATTAAACCCCAAAAAAGCCCCTGGTTTTGATAAGATCAGCAACAAAATGCTTTTGGAGTTACCAAGCACAGCAAAGAAAATTATTCTTCTAATTTTCAATGCTATCTTACGTCTTCAATACTATCCTCAAAAATGGAAGGTTTCCTTAGTCACCATCATACCTAAACCAGGAAAGGATCACACAAAAGTTGAGTCATATAGGCCTATAAGCTTACTTTCTAATATATCAAAGCTGTTTGAGAGGCTGTTAGTATCAAAATTAACTCCAATTTTAAGTGAAAATAGATGTATTCCTAACCACCAATTCGGCTTTAGAAGAGAACACAGCACAATTGAACAAACCCATCGTATAGTAAACGCAATAAGAAATACCTTTGAAGAAAGAAAATATTGCTCCGCTCTCTTCATCGATGTTTCTCAAGCTCTTGATAAAGTCTGGCATGAAGGCTTGTTACATAAATTGAAGCAAAATTTTCCAGCAAACACACACAAGCTGCTAGAAAGCTACTTAGTCGGTCGTCAATTTATTATTAAAGAAGGAAACTTCTTTAGTTCACCTCAGCCAATTGGCGCTGGAGTCCCACAGGGCAGCATTCTGGGGCCTCTATTATACTTAATTTATACTTCGGACATGCCAACGAGCAACTACACACAAACTTCAACATTTGCAGACGATACAGCTTTTCTAAGCGTCCACGAAAACAGTTATGAAGCATCTCGTTATTTACAGGATCATATATTTCAACTAGAAATATGGCTAAAACAGTGGAGGATAATGGTAAATGAGCAAAAATGCGTACATATAACATTCACCTTGCGGCGGGAATCATGTCCCCCTATTAAAATTAATAATCAAATAATACCTCAAAATTCGCATGTAAAATATCTCGGTATACATTTAGATCGCCGTTTGACGTGGAAAAGCCATATAGAGGCAAAATTAACTCAAATGAAACTAAAAGCCATACAAATTCATTGGCTTATTGGAAGAAACTCTGTTCTTAGTCTCGACTGCAAACTCCTACTTTACAACTCTATCTTAAAGCCTATCTGGTGCTACGGTATTCAGTTATGGGGCACTGCCTCGGCTTCTAATATCGATAAAATTCAAAGGCGCCAAAATAAACTTCTTCGAATAATCACAGCTGCCCCTTGGTATGTTAAAAATTCAAATATTCACAAGGATCTCAATGTTCCATTAGTTAAAACTGTGATAACGAAATATGCAGTAAAATACTTAAAAAGGCTCGAATTGCATCCGAACCCACTAGCTCGAAATATTTTAAATGATAGCGGCCACACTCGCTTAAGAAGAAGAGACACTGCAGCACTTGTCCAATTAGATGAGCGATAAACACCTACATATATAAGTGAACAGAACCCGTGATGAAAAAATTGTTTGTCTGGCACTGGCAGGACATAAAATAAAGTATTAGGTTAAGATTTGATTAATTATTGTGAGTTCATATTTACTATATGAAGATTCAATAAATAAATAATGAAAAAAAAAAAAAAAAAAAAAAAAAAAAAATGCAAATATTGCTAGTAATACAAATGTTAATAAAAAAAATAATTTAATGAAGCTCTTTTTATGAAACTGTTTCATAGATTCTACAAAATGCTTCATTACCTGACGATTTATTGTTTCTGTAAAGAGTTTCATTAATTCTATGAAGCTTTTCATAAACAATTACTGTAACGAAACCTTTTTAATAGATTTTATTATGTCTGCTTTTACACGTTTCATCTTTTGATGCTCAACTCTTATGTTTTTAGGTGAGAGCAGAAAGAAGAAAGGGGTTTAGTACGGAGATGCCTGTACTCGGTCAGTACGCTTTGTGTTTTTATTCGTTGGTATGTATATGCACAACGATGGATGCATGAATTTTTTTCCTTTCTTTTTCTCTTTGATTCGCTATTAATAAAATTGTTGTTGTTTTGTACCGAAAAAAGTTGAAACCGATTGCTGCGTGTGAATATATTGGCATATTTAAAAGGGAATTGAAAAGAAGTTGAGCATCAAAAGATAAAACGTGTAAATTCAGACTTGGAGTGTCATTGGCTGAACTCCGACGAATATTTTCATAAAATTTGTGAAGAAATTAAGTAATGAAATGAAGATAATTCCCTAATAACAGAAACGAAAAAAAAGGAAAACAAATGTTTTTTGAATACATGAAGACCGAAAAACAACATCTTTCATAATGGATATGGAAGACCGAAAAAAATAAAAATCTTTTGTAATGGTTACGGAAGACCAAAAAAATTAAAATCTTTTGTAATGGTTATGGAAGCCCCAAAAATAAAAGCAAACTATGTATAACGGTTATCAAAGACCAAAAAAATATTGGTTATTTGTAAGAATTATTCAGAGAGCAGGTTTTAAAAATTCGCGATAAATTATTATTTCAGGATTTTTTCAAATATTGGTTATAACAGTTATGTCCCTGATGTACATTCAGACAATCGGCTGTTTCCTCGATTTTTCGTTGATAGTACGTTTACATTACTTGCATGTGAAAACTTAGGGTTAGTAAACAAAGATTTAAACAGAAATTTTTAAATGTCTCGTATACTTTTTATTTTATGGTGACTCTCTTTAAAAAATATTTAAATTAAAATTCTTATGTACATACATGCATATATTACAAATGCATTAATATTTTCTTTTTAATCCTCTTCTTTTATATAACAGGTACTTTACTCTAAATAATTCTACCTAATTACAAAATTCCTAAATTAAAAACTTATTTCACATAAAAATATTGCACAACTAATTTACATAATAGACTATACATACATAAATAATTAAAATAAATTTAATTTTAAATAAATAACTTAACTAAAACTTTAATGAATTATTCATAGTATTGGGTTTTTTACTACTACTAGCATAATCTAGGGGTCTTTTAAATGACTCTTCCAAATTGTGTAGGCGTTCTTCTAAATCATTCATAGAATTCCGTAAAATATGGCCACGTGATCTTAAAGATATTCGTGGTGAGCTCTGCATTAAATCATCTTTGACGCCCGAAAAGGAGTGTCTTACAGAAGACTTTTTCTCAAATTGTGAATTTGTGTAGAGCTGCTGCTGTTGGAAATGGTTATCGCACAGTGAACGACAGTTGGTGACTACTAAGGCATCATCATTTTGTAAAGAATCTTCATAATTATCACTTAAAAAAAAACAAGAAAGTAATTTAAGTTACAATTTAGAATTATAAAAATGTTTGAAAATAACATACTTACCTAGAATCTGTATTGCTAATATCCATTTTACTGATGGTTTTGATTAAATTCGTTTTATTCTGCTTTATAGTCAAACGCTCCTTGGCATGACGCGGACAAAAAGATTGATGAGTTCCTTTGCGTGTTTGGGAATCAAATGAATCGGGTGAAGTTTCATAGAGTTCACGACTGCTAAGAAAATCAACACCCGAATCTTGACCATTGGAGTGTAATGAAAACATGGAGGTTTCAAAGGAATGCGGAGAGCTTTAAATATTGTTTTTTTTTTTTTTATTAAATTCAAATTATTTATATTATAATAATAATACCCAACTATAATATGCATAAGCTGGCTTAAGCTACTGGGCAATATATAATTCTCGCTATTTTTTTTTTCAATTAAAAACTTTCTGTTAAGTTTCACGAAACTGACTTTTGCTTAAGCAAAGTTCGAAACTGATCGCATATTCCGTGCGGAAAAAAATGTTTTTTAATTTTGTTTTTTTAAATGCATTTGAGAGGGTTTTTGTATATTTTTGACAGCAGCTTAAGCAAGCTCATGCATAAGCCTTAATACTTACAGATTATTTACAGGTTGACATGCATTATATTTTAATACAAATGGAGAGGAGTTATTGCCATCATCTTCGGATAAATTGGCATTTCGTAAAACCGCAGATTTCGCTACAGACTTGGGTAAAGGAACATCAATATATTCACGTTGTCTTTGGCTACAATTTAGGTTTTTTCAAGTTATTAAATTTTTTTTTGTTCAAGTTCTCTTGTTCACCAAACACCAAAAAGTTTTAAATTAAATAATTTTAATATTACGCTTATTTAAGATTCCGTTACCATTTTAATTTTCCATAACCATTAAAAAAGCAAAATTATAAAATTTCCTTTAACATGTTTGGTCAATTAGAAACAGACTATAATCGTTTTAAATTAAACAATTCACAAAACTACTCCGAAAGGAAATAAAACACGTAAGAGTTTTATATTCGGCTTTGCCGAATCTTTTATTCCATCCACCGAGAGTTTGAATCTATCAGGAGTTGACTTTACATGGGATACAGAAAAAATTCCCGCCAATTATTTCCCAATTAAGCCATTAATCAAAATTAGATCAGTTTTAATTAAAAATTTTATTAATTAAATTAAACGTTTACTTATATTAATAACATTACTGCAGAAACGGTTTTTAATACCAAAAAATATTGAATTGGTACTATTAAGGGTAATCACGATGGTCATTGTGCAAATTTGCATTTTGTAAATTTGCAGTGCATATTATGATTGATCGTGAGCATATCACTTTTATTATTTGTGAAAATGTGTTATTTTTCTAAAAGTTTATTCTGGCAGCACAAAAAACTTGTGGCAGCACTGTAAAAAATCTGCATTTGTTTACAATTATACTCAAGCAAATTAAAATAATTTTTTTCTTTTTAAATTATTTCAATTTAATTCACTATTTTATATTAAAACCCACGAAAATGTTAAACTTTTTAGTTTGCTTAAAACCCAATATGGCGCTTAATATGTCCAATGTTATTGATTACATTTGTTTGGATTAAATGTACTACTCCATGGACTGGTCCGATGTAATGCAAGCATGAACCATGTCATTGTTAAAAAGTGTTTGTAGTGAGACGACATGTCTTCGTTTTTTAACGACATGTTTTCGTTTTATAACGTAGTTAAAACTAATCCTCTTGTGTATACAATGGAGTAGTTTTATGCTGGGTTGTATGGTCCTACCCTAGGGCATCGTAATGTAAAATAGACTATGTTTTTTTCATACGTTTGGGTTACTTTTGAAGTAGTCCTAGTCCCTTGTGGGATACATTTTACACGCGTGTTTGGTCTAGTCCTATTATTTGCAGGAAAGTTAAACTTTGATATTTTCAAAACCGAACATTAGTTTTAACGATTAAAACACGTTGGTTTATCGAATATTTTTTCAAAACAAATTTGCAATTTGCGTCAACGTCGTCATTTATTTTAAATTGTTGTCACATCAAGTCGACGACTACATCACTTCGACGTTAATTCGGTATTTTATAAGAGTGTTGTGTCGACGTCGACCAGTTATCGAAAATTTGACAAAAAAAATCCCATCTCCAATTATTTTTTTTATTATTTTGGTTCTTCACTCACTTTTTTACGCTATTTTCCGACATATTTTTGTAGCCGATTTAGCTTTTTAAAATAAAGTGTAGAGTTTGTTTCCAATTTTGATCAATCGAAGATTTCGTTTGCAAATAGATGAACAGGCAGTTAGACTTTGCTATAGTGTTTTTCATAAGGAATTTCCCGGGACAAAAATCCCGCGATCCGCTCAATTTTCAGGAAAAAAATCCCGTGAAAATTTTACGGGAATTCCCGGGATTTTTTTTCTGACTCAATACATTTTTGCCAAGCGTCAAAGAAATATCAATTAATATCCGATAATCTTTAATGCTTAAATGTACAGAATATTTAATTTGTTTAAAGACCCATATCCATAGAAAAGAAACGTGTTTAATCTTTGAAATCTTCTTGATAAAAATTGGAAATAGGCTTTCAAACGATTCTGTAAATGCTTATTCTGAACTATTTTAATATTTTGTAATAATTTGTTTGCAAAATTTAACATTTTTGGTTTTATATAAATTCTGTTGGCCTTGAATCTATTCTGTAGCAATAAGTGATCAAGTCTTTTTTTAAGTTTTATATGAGAACAATTAAAAATGGTGGCAATTCTCTGCGGTTATAGTTTTTTTTATTTTGTAATTCCAAAACACTCCTAATGTCACAGATCGGAAGTTTTTATGATTTCAAAAGTCATTTTGCTATAACTTCCTCAAAAATCCTACAAAATAAATGAAATTTTGTACATTTGAGCATGAAGATTTTAAAGTGCTATTAACACTTTTTCCTTTTTGCCACAGAAATAAAAAAGTTGAATGTATTTAAAAACTTATTTAATTGATCTCAGGAAATGTTATTTGTTCAAATAAATTAAATTAATTTGTATTGAGCGGGAATTCCCGGGTTCCCGGGAAATTGAAAAATAAATCCCGCTTTCCCGGGAAATTAAAAAGTCCGGGAAAAGAAAAACTCTACTTTGCTATCATGTCGCTGTTAGAACTTTTTTGCAAATTTCCGCTAATTTGGCAATTTTTACCAATCTATTAAAAATGTTAGCGAATTTTCGCTATTTTTGCAACCTTTTCGGAATATTCGCAATTTTGGCTCTTTCAGACGTTCGTTTTAAATAAAACATTTTCGCTATTTTAGCAAACTTTCCCGAATTATCGCGTTAAATTTTCTAATAAAATTTGTTTTCAATAAATAGGTTTACATTTCATTTAAAATTTCTTTAACTTTCATTTGAGTCGTCGCAAAATTTCCTGTCGACTTTGATAATATCAATTGACTGTCAATAGTAATCGATTATTGTCAATAACGACTCACAAAATACCATTTCTGTTGAGGTGCCGTGTCTTGTGTCGACGTCGACTTTCATAATAGGGGTGATTGTCTTGTGTATAGTATATTATATATTGTATAGGGATATTGTCTTGTTCATAGTCGTCGATGAAATGTTTTAAGACATTATCGCTCATCTCGTCTTGTGTGAACTTACCGCTATTTGTATAAAAATTCCGTCAAAGATTTGTATTGAGCTGTCCTCAGTATGTCTTCCACAACTTACTATTGTCTTAAAGACGTGGCCAACTACTACTAGTTGTGCCAAATACATACATATATGTAGGTGATTTTCGGCAGAATATTTTTTGGGTTGCCCGCTTCACGAATAATGCCCCATATATTGTACCAATTTTTAATATTGTACCCCATTCCAACCATTGTCCAATAGAAACCATTAAACTTTGCCATGCATTAACATAAAAGAGAACGCCCAAGTATGCTAAACATATCCAACCCATAATAAAATAAGAAAAAGATTCTGGAACTTACTCATTATTAAGATGCGTATGATGATGTTGATGCTGATGTTGTGTTTGAGGAACATATTGATGCTGTGTAGTTTGCTGCTGCTGCGACGGTTGCTGATTATGATTGTGATGATGATGGGCATGTTGATGATGATAATGAGATGAAGAATGTTGTTTCGACAATGATGAATGAGTTTGACCGAGAAGTTGTGTTTGATGGTGGGGTGATTGCAACTTGGATGAAGACCAATCTTGCGAAAGTTTTTGCGTAGCTACTGCCGTTGACTGTGTCTTACTAGATGAACATATAGATTCTGGAAAAGAGAAAACAATAAACAACTCAGTTTTTCAGGAAAATAATTCCAAATTGAAAATGTTTAAAGACTAGAATATGGCATATTTACGTTGGCTTTGCCTTTGTAGTTGTTGATGATGGTGTTGATCTTGTGTTACTATTGGGGTTTGATGATGTCTTCTACTACATGAATCTAGACCAGCACGTGCTATTGTATATGTTAAACCAGTTTCAGAAGTTGGAAATTGTTTTTGCGACCATAGACCACTTTTGCAAAAAAAAAAAAAATGAAAAAAAAGAAAAAATTTAATTTAATACATGATTTGTTCTTAAAGATGCTTTTAAGAGAATCACATCATCGCCAAGCAACATGTTCTTTGTTGGTAATTTACTAAGAAAATTTCTAGAATTATTGGAATATTTTTATGGTTTAACAAGAGAAGCTTAGAATAGTGTTTTTTTATGTTGTTCCCTGCTACAATGATTGTTCATTTTTAAAATGGGGTTAAATTGTTACCAATTTAGAAAGTACAGTTAGTTTTTCATTTACTGCAGCTTTTCGGATTGTTAGTTTCTGTCTTGATGACAACAAAAATCGAATTAAGCAAGAAAATAAGTAAAACAACTATTCCAAGATTCTCTTTTTATCGAAATAATCAGTTTTTATTCTGTGTTGTGGAAACATTATTTGGATACTTTCTTTAAGAACTAGATGCTTAAGTTTAATTAATGCTCTCATTATTAGCAATATGTGGGAAATTGTAAAATCGTCAGTCTGTATTAATATAAAATTAAAAAGTTTCGCTTAAAAACTAAAACTAATTAAAATTTTGATTAAAAATTTTTTTACCGTTTCTGTCGCATACACATAAAACACAATGCTGTCAATGCGGCACCGAGCCCACAAATTGCTACAAGTACAATGGCGACAATTTCTAAGCTACTCCAGAATGTTGCACTATGTGTTGACTTGCGCGGAAGTTGTCCAAGCTCGGCTAATTCAATAATACGTGGCATTGCTTTGCTAGAATCCCATGGACCATTTGGATTGTTTTGCAACAGCTGTTGTTGTTGATGATGTTGCAGGGTATCTAGTTGTATGGCGGCTAACGATCTGTTATATATTACAAATAAAATATATATATTTTTTTAAATCAATATTCCATAAATTAAAAGAAAAATAAAACTTACTCTTGTAGCTGCTCCATTTCAACTACGGAATTCGAGCGATAATCAACGGCATATATATAAGCATCGGTGCTGAAATATATTAAAAAGACAAAAAGAGCTTAGAAAAATTAATAACAAATTCATACCAAACAAATTCATATAAAATTAAAGAAATAAATTTGAAATTGAAGAAAATCTGTTTGCAAAAATTATAAAAAATCGTTGCTGAACGTGGAGATAAAACTCAAATACTACAAGTTAGAGTGCTATATTCGGCTGTGCCGAGTCTTTAATACCCTCCACCGGTAGCTCGATTATTTCAGGAGTGATATCTATATGATATCTAGTTATTATTAGTTGTTCTTTTTAAAAACAGACGTTACCATTAAAGTTGGTTGCGGTTTAGACCCATATTAAATTATTGACCGACAATTAGAAATTTTATGCTATTTATAGCAATTTTAACTAGGTTGAGCCGAACTTAAAAGATTTTCAGTAGGGGAATTTATATTGGAGCCATGGTAAGTTATGAACCCAAATTCTGCAGAGTGATATCTGGTATTAAAAAACATAAATTTCAATACAGCGGTGAAATAAGTGTTAGCGTTTACAGTGAATTTCAGAAGGCTGCTAAATATTGACTCAAAGTTAAATTATGGACCGTATATCACCAAATTGCATGACATTTTTTCTTGGAAAGAAATGTAACCACAATAAATATATCTGCTACGGTTTAAGGCGTATTAAATTAATTTACCAGAGTGGGCTTTATATGGGGCCTATACTAAATTATGGACCGATCATCACGACATTTATTAGTGTCATTTCTAGTCCTATAAAGCTGTAAAGTATTAAATTTTGTAATTATAGCATTATTAATTACGGTTTTAGGCGAAATAAACTGTTTTCCGGTAGTAGGATTTATATGGGACCTAAGGTAAATTAAAGACCGATCACCACGAAATTTTACAGCGTGATTTCCAGTCGAATAAAACGAATTTTTGCAAAATCTTATCTCATTCCGTGCCTTGTTCCACCACTTATGTTATTTTTTGTAACAAAATTATTAATTTTAGGTGGTGTTTCCACATTTTGATTCAGAGCTCTAGTCCGACTGAACCGATTTTGCTGGATTTCAATCCTGAACTGCTTAAGATAACTACAAGCAATTTGACACTAAGTTTGTTCATTTCTTTTGAGTTGTTCGAAGGTGAACGTGTTTTAAACAGACAGACATACAGACGGACATGGCTAAATCGACTTAGAATTACTCAAGGATCCATAATGTATGTACTTTATGGGGTCTGAGATGAATAAAAAAAAGTTTCACACGGAATGACAAACTTAGTATACCCTCTTCACAACTAATTGTGGTGGAGGGTATAAAAAGGAAAACCTCACAATATGAATAGAATTAAACCAGAATATTTTCTAAATCAGAAAAAATATTCAAAAAAGCAATAAATTTAGCAAAAAAAAATAAAATTTAAAAGAAAAATCAATAATCAGTATCAAATTTGTTTTTTACAACAACAAATATTTAAAAAATTCCTTTAAAAATATGCAAAAACATCAAATGATGAAACCCAAAATTACGAAAGCACCATAAAAATTTTTCAAAGCCTAGCGGATACCGGGCGCGTGCTACTACGCTGATACGGATAAACACATTTAGTTTTTTTGTTAAAAAAATCTGTTAGATAGTTTGGGGGAAGAATGCATTGCCGCTTACCTCCCCTCGTGGTCCTATTTTTGTTTAAATGTGTAGCTGATGTAGGAATGGGCAAAAAATATCGATATATCAAAATATCGATATTTAAAAAAAATATAATCGATATATATCGCCGATATTTTAAATACCGATATATCGATATTGAAATACGACTATCGAATTCGATATTTTTTAAAGTCAGTCTTCATTAAGAACTCAAAATTTTAGCCGTTTTTCAAACAATATTTTTTTTAAGAATTGGAATCATTGCATGTATCATATGTTTTTTTTAAACAAATATGAAGATCTAAAATAATTGGCATTTATAAGAAGCAGTGCCGGATACAAGAAGCAGATTGTGTGGAGCGCACATAAAACAAAGAGTGCTCCTGCTGTCCATATCTGATGATTACTGGTTTGACTAAAACCAGTTGGTACTTTTGGGGTGCAATGCAAATTTTTAGAAAAGTTGGTACTTCCATGACTTATTTACTTCCATTTAAATTATTCGTGATTTTTATTTTTTTTTCTTATGGTTTTTTTGTATTCTTCCCTTTTGTTTTTGTTATAATTGAATTTTTTGTTTTGATTAAATATTTTTGTTTTTATTAATTTTTTAAATAAAAAGTAACAATGTAATTACATATAATTAATTTGTTCATACATATGTTTCTACAAAGGTATATAGCAATTCCATATGAAAGCGATCACCTTTTGGACGACCCCTCTCCGATTTTAAAATAAATAGTCTCAATCGATTGCCCAGCAAAAAATAATGTACCTACATTTTTTTTTTTTTTTATAGTGACTGGTTTAGTGGTGGTGTACACCACTGTCATGTGACAAAATTGAAGAATTCTTCATAAGGGACCTGATTGAAAGTTGTTTTAAAAAAAACTACTAAAGCGATCGCAACGAGTGATAGCTCGTTGGAAAGGTACACTCACAATATTCTGTACGTAAAATTAACTGAAATTGTAATATAAAATAAATGAAAGTTCAATTAAAAACCGGTCTACCTACTTTTCATTTATTTTTAACAAAAAGTTCATTTAATTTTTACTGTCAAAAATTCAACACCATATTCCGTAAAATCAAATAAATATTCAGGTATTTTGTAAAATTTTACTGTCAAAAATTCAACACCATATTCAGTAAAAACGATTAAATATTCAGTTATTTATTAAAATTTTACTGTAAATTTTTTACTGTCATATTGACCCCATATTCAGTAAAAACAATTAAATATTTAGTTATTTTATTAAATTTTCGTTTACTCCACAAAAGAGCCGAATTTCTTAAAAATATCAGTCTGACACCTGTCCGCTTGTTTTTCGTATAAGCGAGAGAGGGAGAATATTTTTATTTACTTACCCAGTTACACACGTTTGTTTTACTTTTGTTGTACTGACCACGTTGTTTACAGAAGAACTCTCAATTATAAGACACCAGCAGCATGACCGATATGGCTTCGCAATTATTTTACTTTTAAAATTTGATGTATTTAACTAAATTATTTTAACAAATAGAAAATGGGAATTGCTTACACAAAACAAGCAATTCATTTTTTATAGATAAGTAAAAATTAATTTTTGGTAGTAATATTATATAAAATAGCTGAATATTAAATTGTTTTTACTGAATATGGTGTTGAATTTTTGACAGTAAAATTTTATAAAATAACTGCATATTTATTTGTTTTTACGGAATATGTAGTTAATTTTTTGACAATTAATTTATAAGAGATAACTGAATATTGATTTGTTTTTACGGAATTCGCGGTTGAATTTTTGACAGTAAAAATTAAACGAACTTTTCGTTGCTTTAAATTACATATTTATTTACTTTATCATAAAGAAGAATTTAACTCAATCAACGGACAATATTAACTGCAACTGAAAATCCGTATTAATATGCACTTAGTTTTTTAAATAACTGTTGGAATCAGTTAAAAATAAATTTGCTTGGAATTTTAAATGTTTATTTATTTAAAAATGACTGAACGGAATATTTCTTAAATAAACTACAGTCCGTTACTGTAATAATATTGTGAGTGTATTGAATCAGGCTTTAATTGAAAAATAAAATTTTCCTAATTTTTCTTAGAAATTTACCTTTAAATTTTCCCATGAAAATTAAATTTTCCGATTTTCCACAGAAGATCCTAAATTTTCCGGCTAATTTTTTTTTTTTGGATTTTTCACAATTTTTGCTTTAAGAATCAGCAATAAAAAAATGGGCCCCGACTCCTTGTTTGGACAGGAGAAGAGCATTTAAGAGACCACCTTGTTAAAAATACATTTTAAAAATTATTTTACATTTAAAAATACATTTATGAAGAAAAAATCTTTCTTATTTTGCTGCTTATACTTAATTACAATATTTATTAAAAATTTCAATTGTCTTGGCATCATTATAAAATTAAAGTAACTTTGAATTTAGCACGTCGGCAGACGAAGAGTACCGCTTTACATTAATTGACATATCAGAAATATTTGGTATGAAGCAATGAAACTTTTGCGTTCCAGTTATAGTTTTGACATTATTATGTCTGTTTTGAATTCGTCGCTCCATGGCATCGTGTTCTTTTTGATTGCATAAAACTGTGTAAATGGCAATTTCCTTACTTTGAATCCATATACATATATTGAATTTTTGAATTTGGTAATAGTTTCAGCAAAATACGTTCGATATATCGATATTTTTGAAATAATAAATATCGATACTCTAAAAAAATATCGATTCGATATATATCGATATATTTTTCAACTTGCCCATCCCTAAGCTGATGTGTCTTTCTAAATAAGGATCTATCGATGACTAAAATTTCACAAAAATCTGTAAGATGGTCCATTTTTTTAAAAAATTCTCGCTAAAGTGCCCATTAAAACGGGGATGTATATATTTTTTAAATTTTATTAAAATCCAAATTTTTAATAATTTAATCAGGCTTAAGTTCATCAAATTTAATTTTCATTAAATTATTTTTATGAAGAAAGGAATTTTACAACATGAAAATTAATTAAAATTGTTATTGATAATCATTCATTCTTGACTGACCTGAGATTCGAACCCAGGCGGCTGGTTACCATGACATGTTTCGATCGCAAATTGTATTTTAACCTTTGGTAGATCGAAATTTGCTTTTTTGAATGATTATCCATTTTCCTTACTTCTGGTTTTTCCGTACTTATGTCAAGAATTCTTCTTAAAGTCCAAAGTACATTTTTTGTTTGTTTTTTTGTTTTTTCATTTTGTCTTTCTTTTTCTTGTTGACCTTTTTCAGCACAACTTGAAGGACAAATGTACACATAGAGCTCGTGCCTTAGCCTTAACAATACTTTTATTCTAATTTTATTAAAATCTGTTAAAAAGTTTTGGAGAGTCAGATATTGCCGCCTACTTCCTTCGTGTTCCTAGTTTTGAAGAACATACATATGTTGCCTGCGTTCAGAGTCTACAACGGACATATGTACAGAGGTAGAAATATATTTTACGTTTTATACACATACCAGTAGATATCCGGAGTGTTTTACTATGCTAAAAATTCTTTATTAATGGAGGGATTTCATTATAATTGGTTAGATAGATTAGGCAATAATTGACACCACCCCCCTTATAGGCATATTTTTGGACAAAACGTAAAGCTTATGTTCTGGTCTATCTATGTTTTGAATATAACTTCCCCCTACCTCCTATCGTTGTCCTATTATTGAAAACATTCATATCTTATGTGTACATCTGAGAGGCAGACATTGCCCCCTTCCTCCTCTGGTTGTCCTATTTTTATTAAAAAATCATTTCTTATGTGTCCAATTAAATAAGTATCTTTCTATGTTTTTAATTTCATATAATTGGTCTAAAAGCCTCGGAGATTCGTAAATGGCTCTCTACCACCTTTCGAAGTTTTCATAATTTTATATATCTGTGGCTTTGTGCTTAAAGGACCAATACCAATATTTTGCTAGTTTTAAATAGGCGTTCCATTAGGTGACTTTTGCTATTCCCTTTTATTTTGCTGTATCAGCCAATATCTTTAACAGCTTCAGACAGCTTGCTAGGCAATTTTGCCAAGAGCTCTTCTAAGAAAAAAACTTTAATTTTAATTTTCTCAAAAGTGAATACAGTGGAATCTCCCATGAGCGGACACCGAAGGGACCGTTGAAATGTGTCCGCACAAGGGGGCTGTCCGGCTAAGAGAAAACTACAAATTTAAATCAACAAAACTTTGCCTTATATTGTTTGTTTTTATTTAAAGATACATACTTTTATTAAAAAAAATATAAAAGCTTAATAAAATAATAATAATAATAAATTTTATAAAGGTCGAAAAAAAGTCAATTTATAAAAAATATAAAAAATAAACAATTCAATTGGGTTTAATAACAAAAAATCATTAAATGTAGTTCTATATGTAATAAAAGTTTAAAATGTTTTATGAGTACTATACCTATTTAACATACCCACATTTAACTATGTTATGTGATGTATTAAATATGATAAACCGTGCCCTGTTGTTAAAGCGAACAAATTAAAAGAGTCTTGGCAGGCTTATTTGTAAATTATGCTATGAAAAATTCGGAAAAAATAAGCTAAGTGTCCGTCCAAGAGAATTTTTTTTATCTAGCGGATGTCCGCGTCCGCTCATGAGAAGCGTCCGTTCAAGGGAAAGCGACTGCAATGCTTTTCTTATGGAGCGCTGCCGGGACCTAGCAACAATGTCCGTTTAATGGGGGTGTCCGCTTATGGGAAGTGTCCGTTAAGGGAGATTGCACTGTACATATATAGATTATGAAATTTTTTTAAAAAGATAAAATTTCAAATTGTATTTTCGGGAAAGCCTAATCATATGTCACACTAGACCACTTTCGAGTAAATGTTGTACCTACTAGCACTAAATTCTGTTATATGGTTTTGATTTTTAAAAGAGTTTTTTGAGTCGATTTTGTTTTTAAACACTAATATAGTATTTCTTATTTTTCGGTCACTATTAATCGAACGTTCCTCTAAACTTCAAAATACTTTCTGAATTAAAAATCTACACAAAAATCTCTTTCAGTTTTGTCCCATTATTGAATATGCCAGGATATCTTCGTTTATTGTAGGGATGTTTAAAATATTGTGTTTTTGGCTTAGTGCTTACAACTTTTGTTATGTTAATTTTGTGAAATCAAAATAAGAAAAGATAAACTCACTGTTTGTTGTTAGTGTTTTGTTTAAGCTTTGATATTGTTACGGGTGAAACTTTTGAGTGTTTATAATTCCTATTCGCTTAACAGTTTTATTTGAATAATATTTTAAGCTTTTCTAAAAACTTTGGATGAAGTTTCCTGATGATCTGGCCTTAGCAACCAGTGAATAGCTTAACCCAACAACAATAAATTTCAGTTTATCAATAGTAAGAATTGGGAATTTAGCACATTAAAACTTTTTTTTTTTAATTTCCTAAGCTAAGCCCGCGAAGCTCTACGCTTGTCTGCAGGAAATAAACCAGAGTCTCTGGCGGGAATCGAACCCGCCACCCCGGCGCTGTACTAGGTCTCTACAAGCTAGCCAACCGGGGCACTACCAACTGCACTAATCTGAACTACAATTGACCTTTTCTGAATTATAATTGACGCTTTCTGAACTATAGTGACCTTATAAAATTTAATCGCCAATACCAACCAACATGTTTAGATATGTACCGATTCCCATAACATTTGGTGACGTGATTAAGATTGCAATAAAATATTTTAGGGCTTAGTTTTATCAAACTACCAACAAAGTTAGAAGATTTAAAAGCACCAGGGATCTTTTCGGAGATGACATTTGTGTTAAAACAAGGTTAATTAAAAAAAAAATATACAGCCCAATTATGAATACAAATTCCCCGGGAGTTTTTTCCCTTTCCCCATTTTTACAATTGAATTTACATAGAAAAATGGGAAAAGGGAAAAAACTCCCGGGGAATTTTTATTCATAGTTGGACTGATAATATTTGTTTCAAATTTGATTTAATTTTTTTTAAACAAGATTGATTTTAAATCGATTGGCATATGAACATAATATGGTGGTGTAGGGTATAAAAAAGACAAAATCCAATCTAAATAAAAAATTGCCGACCATTACTAAAATTTCAGAATACATATTAAACTATTTTTACTTAACATAAACACTTACGCTGGTTCTAATCCACCAATATGTGGCTCCAACAGACGCACTCGCACTTCCATGCCAATAGCTTCACTCAAACCCTGCATTAAAGCGTCGATTTTCTTTTCTACTTCAACAGGTTTGCCAGCCACCACAATTCGAACTTGTTTCTTCTCATCGATGATATACACAAAAACATTAACTATGCTACTGCGACCATCATCAGCACCGGCACGATCAGTGGCCTTTACATCAAAACCATAAACACGATCACTAGAAGGTTCTATATTCGATATCAGACGTATTTTGCCAGAAGTTTCATCAATACCAAACAGCCTTGAATGTTCATTAAGCAAACGATAACGTATTTCCGAATTCAGTCCCATGTCAGGATCCAAAGCTTCTACTCGTGTTATGGGATAATCAAAAGTTGCCGAACGTGGTACTACAGAAATAATAGGTTGACCAGGTTGCTTAAATTTCGGGGCATTATCATTTTCATCTAATATTTTTAACACAAAACGACATTCACTATTTTCAAGGCCTTCTAAACGTTCATCAATTACGGGATAAGATAAACGGGCATAGGTTCTACCTTCCCGATTGGGTTTTTCACCTTTTAGGCGAAGCTGATAACGATCAGTTTGCTCACGATCAAATGACTTTAAGGCATATAGCGTGGACGTTTTTGAATCGAATTCAAATGTTAGTTGGACATCTTCTTGGTCATCCAAGCCCTCTTCCACCCACAAAGACCAACGCAAAGATTCAGGATTGAAGTCTTTCGTAAAATTTATTTTTAAAAGTTCGGTAGGGGTATCATTATTTTCAAGCAATTGAATTTCATAGTATTGATGTTGAAAGAGCGAAGTATTTTGTATATTTAATATTTCTTCTGGCTTCGGCGTTGTTGTCTCTATTATGACATGACCTTGCAAATTCACTAACACAACAGCTGTAGAGCTTAAAGATGGACTACCCAAATCGGAGGCTATGACAGTCACATTTAAGTGCTCATAATCGTTATAGCCTTTGAAGTTGCTTAAAGTGGTAATGGAACCTTCTCTCGAATCTATCTGAAACACAGGCACTCCATGTGTCTCTTGATGAAGAAGCGAATATAAAACCAGACCATTGCCATTTCCAATATAATCCTTGTCTATTGCATTGACTTGTTTTACAAACATTCCCGGCTTGGTATTACGGTCTAAGAATGCTTTGTATAATGGAACTTTCATAGTTCTATCAGCCACATCGGGTATGTAAAGTTCCGCCTTAGTGACATCATCGTAGCCAATGAACTGCGGTTTATTGTCATTGATATCCAAAACATTAACTTCCACTTCTACGGAAGAAGACAGTCGGAACAATGGCTCTGCATTGTCTGAAGCTATGACTTGGAAAGTGTATTTGTCTTTGATTTCTCGATCAAGAGAAGAAATAATCTTGATAACCCCCGAGACGGGCTTTATTCTAAAAGGCAAATCTGTTTCACTGAGCGAATATGTGACATTAGAGTTTTCTCCAAAATCCAAATCAACTGCTACAACTTGACCCAATACCGAATCCCTATAATCACCCTCCAGAGTATCAAAGCTATACCAAGACTTTTTAAAAACCGGAGCATGATTGTTAACATCTATTACCACAAATCTTACGCAGGTGGAATCTTGAAGATTATCAATATCGAAGGCTGTGATATTCAGCATGACTTCTACGTTCGCTACTAAGGGATAGTTTATCATTATTTCACCCGTTAACTTATCGATGGCAAAAAATTTTATATTTTGATGCTTATTGGACAGATGGGCGCTTGACAAGCGATCTACATGTTCGGAAACCAATTCATAGTGAATCTGGGCATAACGACCAAAATCTTCGTCTGTTGCGGTGACTTGCAAGACTTTGGTTAAGACTGGAGTATCTTCGTAAACAGCAAATAAAGGACACTTGTTAAGCGGCAACAAGGCTCTAGTAATTCTAGATCTGGCGCGCTTTCTGGCTCTAGGTCTTGGTCTGGGTACTTGACTGCTATTAAAGTCACCTTCGCCGGTATTTAGTCGAGGCGAACCGGGTATGAAGTATGGAGGAATAACAATGTTTGAAGACAAAGAAGCTATCGTAGGCATTAGATTGGTAGACGATTCAACAAAATATATCTCCATCTCGGTAGTATATTCTCTAATTTCCACTTTAGAGTCTTTAAACACTGAAATTCTTTCAAACATTGGAGCATTGTCATTAACATCTGCTATTAGGATATTCAAGTTAGCATAAGAAGTTAATCCACCGGAATCAACCGCTAAAACCTTTAAGGAGTATATTTGCTCTTTCTCACGGTCTAAAGGTCTGAAACCCGAATAGGAAATTCGGAAAAACGGTTGATTATTCATTTTTAAATTGATGGGTTTTAAATTGGTTTGCATTTCTAAAAATTTGAAATCTTCTTTCCACTGCTCGGTTAAATTGTAGATATCAAATATTTGAGCAGTATTAAAAACCGTAGCATTATCTTGTTGCACTAGTTCCACTTTAAACATGTCGCTATAATCCCCCTGCAGTACCACTTTAAATTCAGCATTCGTACCCAAATCTCTATCGGCTATAAGCACAGGTTTATTTAAAGCCACTTCTGTACCTTTGGCACTATTTTCCTTAATAAGGCCCATATAATTGAGGTCATCAAATTCTGGAGCATTATCATTAACATCATCCACTTTTATTTCCACTTGATATATACCTGCTCCACTAACTAAACCTGTAGTGTATTCAACAATCACTGTCAGATCATATTTATCTTTAAGCTCCCGATCCAATGCGGTCAATGTTAGTAAAGTACCATCTTCGGTTATGGTTATCTTATTGATGACTTCTTGTTGATTGGCTATTATATAACGCAGTTTTATAGTATTATCCTGTACCAAACGTCTGGGCAAACGCTTTCGTATATGCTGCCTTTGACTTCTGCTACGAAACCGAGAATTTAAAGTAACATTTGTTTCAGCGGGTAGACTTCTAAAGGACTCCAAGTCGTTGTTTACTATATTTATGCCATTTTTGTACAACAACTGTCCAATTACGCCTCCAACAATATTTTCCTCGATGTGGAATTTAATAATGTTCATATTAATTTCCCTGTAATTAAAAAAATCTTTAAGGACAATTTCTTTTTCTTAATTAAATAAAGGTAAACTTACTCTATAACTGGTCTCAAAGGCAAATGCCCTTCTGGTTTTGTTACCACGTGTATGGTTACATTCGTTATTAACACACCTTCGTCGGTTAAATCGGGAGCTGGCACTGTAGTAAGAGGCTGGGAACTTCGCGACATTATTAAGGGTTGAGTAGAGTTGGCAAAAAGCTGAAAGTTTTTTTTTTGGTTATTACATATACTGTTATTTTTTTTTTAATCAACGTATTAATAATTTCAACTTACATAATTAGCCACAGCTTCAAAATAATAGATTTTGCGGCTAAATTCCGATAATTCTCGTATCACAGTTATAATACCCGATCTCTCTTCTATGGCAAAAGGTACTCCCTCCGAATAGGTATGCAAAAGGTCATACATAATTTCGTCTTCTCCATCGTATACGATAGTAGTGCGCACTTGACCTACTGAAGTACCCAAAGGAGCACTAGCCCCCACCCAAAACTCATAGGGAGCTCCTATAAAATCAATAGTCTGATCGTCTACAGTGGCATAAACCTCAATTGTAATAACAGCTAAGGAAAATCGTCTTTCGGAGGGGTTCAAAGGCTGAAAAATAGAAAAATAAATAGAAAAATTCACTAAAACATTTTTTTGCTTTTTTTAAATACAGCCTCCTTTAATGTGCCAATATATTTAGCATTGTAATCAGTGTTATAGGTAAATAGTTCAAGACTATTGTGTTTACTTGCACCGGACATGGATAAGTCAGGATTAACTTGAGACTGCATTTGGGGTTCACAAGATAAATAGTAGATTGTTCATATAGTAAAGTATTATTCAAAATTATAAACAACATTAATACTTCCGGTATGTATAAAGAAAGAAAAAACTCGTACTTAATTTAATTTTTTTCATGACAATAACACATAATGTGAACATAGCTTTACTCTTAGTACGAGTCATACTTAAAATGTTAAGTACGACTTACACTTCAAAGAAATTTCTTAAAATAAGTATAGAGTCCTTAAATCAAGTAAAAAAGTTTGAATTTTTCGTTAATCGTGCCACTCTGAGAGTAAAATTACAAAGTGAGCGTATTATTCTCAGAGAACTTATTAGTCTCATCTTTCAGCATTGCATTATATATGCGTGCATACACGTGTGCTTATAAAAGTTTGTTGCACAAACAACAATAAAACTACACAAGTAGGTAAAACTCGATGTGCTTGTTTTATGAGGATACAGCACCAACACTTCAGGCAGCAAAACATTCATTATTTTCAAGTTTAAAAAGCAAAAATTCTCGATTTATATTTTTTAAAATTATTGAGTTAAATAAATATGAACATCAAGTTTTCAAACTTGAATGATTTCGAAAACTAATCAGACATGCTTCTGGTGCCTTATAAATGTGAGTTTTTCTGAAATCAATGTGGGGACAAAGGTTAAATAAACATGTGTAAGCGGGTAAGTAAATAAAAATATTCTCCCTCGCTCTATGGTTCTCTGGGCTAAGTGTTTAGGTTAGAATCAACTCTGTTTTTAAGGGAGATAACCAGTAATATCAAAATCACCGCGGCATAGCACTTCTTACTGTAGCGGGATACTCACTAAAAGACTGAAGAGCAAGATAAAACATCAACTTGAAAAGGAACAATGTGGATTTAGACAAAAAATTCACCCCCAAGATTAACTGTCAGGCCCACAATGTCGGCAAGAACATTTCTTGCTCATATTTATAATGAAAATAATAATAAAAATAACTAAAATTTGTGTTTTATTTTCAATATAAATATACAAAAGAAATGTTCTTGTCGACATCGCGGGCCAGGCAGTTAATATTCACAATGAGAAAAATTTCGGAAAAAACTATTGAATTTAATAGGAAAATTCAGTGCTGCTTTATAGACCCAGGCCTTTCGATACGGTAAAATGGCAACAAATATGGGTGGTGCTTCAGAAACGGAATATTGACATCATGTTGATCAGACGAATCAAAAGCTTTTATGAAATATGCTGAAATTCTGAAAGAAGCGGGAACAACCCATCCGAAGAATTTATGGCAACACAGTGTGTGTGACAAGGCGACATACTGAGTCCTTATCTGTTTATAATACTGACGAATAACGTAATCAAATCTTGCAGGGGGTTCTATATCCCAACGACGGTAGGAAATTAAAACATGCAACCAGTGAAAGGCTCCATGTTGGCATATGCAGATGACGTGACCGTTGTTGCAAGATCCACGGAATCTCTACAAGAAAACCTTAATTACTTTGTAAACGAAATGACCAGGAAAGGCCTCCGCATAAATCCAAGCAAAACAGAAACCATGATAATGGCAAGTTGGGAGTCACAATTAGCGAAGACGGAAAATCTGACAGGGATTTAAATCGCAGGAAAGCTACAGCTGCTAATTTATATTTCGCCTTAATCAAAAATTTCGTCGCTAAGAGGGAAGTTCCAATGGGTTCAAAACTTGCTGTTTACAACTACACGTACATATATACCAACCCTTACATATGGCTGCGAAGCATCGGTGTTATCTACAAGAAATCACAGCAGAATTCAGGCGTCAGAAATGAAATACTTAAGACGTGTGGCCTATAAAACAATACAAGACAGAATACGAAACGACACTATATCGAGCCAGCCTAAATACAGAACCGCTCAACAACAAAATCGAACGCAATACGCTAAGGTGATTCAGACATGTAGCGAGAATGCCAGAGAACCGGCTGCCAACACGAGTTTGAGAAGCAAGACCCAGACCAGAGGAATAAGAAGAATAACTTGGCAGGACACTATAAACAACCTTCTGACAGAACAAGAAATCGATCCTAGAACTGCCAAAATAGGGGCACAGAATATATCGAAGTGAAGAAGTCTTTGCAAAATCCTCTGCACTGCAAGGTAAGTAAACAAGCACAGCTTGAGGATAATTTGTATTTCACTTTTACATAAGTCAATCCCGTTTTCATATTATTTAAAGTACGGGGTACTTGAATTTTCCTTACTTGATGCATGATGCATTTGGTAGTTGATTTAAGGAAGTCCGTTATTGTCATTCTACTGACACCGCTTCGGCTTGATTTAAATACGGATGGATTGATTTTTCTGACAAGAATTTTAACTAAAAATTCGGCTGATAAAAACTTGTTCATTAAAATACAAAGTATTCTCAATACGTTCCGACTTGACTATATAATATAGACAATAGACAATTTTGGTCAATCACAAATAAAGTATCCAATTATTTTTTATTTTTTTTTATTTGCCAAAGCTAATCCCGCGAAGCTCTATGCTTGTCTGCAGGAGAGTAACCAGAGTCTCTGGCGGGAATCGAACCCGCAACCCCGGCGCTGATAGACTAGCTCGCTACCAGCTAGCCTACCGGGGCACTGTACTTGACTTGACTATATAATGATTTGATTATTCGAGATCAAATCCACTAAATCCATAGTTGATATAGATGTGCACTGTAATTCAGATTTCGATTAGGCTCAATTATAGTTAAGGATGGGTTACCGTCAATTTTTAATGGTTAATGCAAAATGTATTATATTGCAAAATTAAACTTTAACAAATATTAAAAAACAAAAAAAAATCGGCTGTTTTAATTACCTGATCACTGGCCTCCACAAACACTGCAATTCTTCCCCTTCTTAATGGTCCCGCTACATAAATCGTGCCGTTCTTGTTATCCAATCTGAATGGAATATAGCCACTTTTCTTTGGTCTTTGCAATTCATATGACAGCATACCATTAGGACCTTCATCAGGATCCAAAGCAACCACCTGCCCAATAATATATCCCACTCCGGCCGTTATAGGAACTTTAAATTCATATAAATTTCCATGTTCAAATTTTGGAGTGTTATCATTTTGATCGAGCAGAGTTATTTCCACCTTAACCGCACTCGGACCGGGTCTTTTTAGATTTATGTCTTCCATGTAAGAAGGTGTACGCTCTAAGGCCTCAACTTCCAAATGTACAGCTTTACGTTGTTCACGATCCAATAAACGATCATCACGTACAGTAATCCAGCCAGAACGGGAATCTATGCGAAAAGCGCCCCCAGCTTGTGATTCTTCTCTAAGATTATAGAGAAATTCGGCATTTTCACCTTGATCGCGGTCGATGGCATTCACTTGTAAAACACTAAAACCGGTGGGTAGGTTTTCTACGATGGAAATATTGTAAAAATCCGCTTCAAATTCGGGTACATTATCGTTAAGATCAAGGATTTCCACTTCAATTCTGAAATAAGCAGAGTTTGGTTCATTATCATGTATACCATGTTTTTTCTAATTTTCTTTAACTTTAATTTAAAATTTTACTATTATGTTTTATTTTTTTTTCCTTAAGATTTTGGAAGCAACTTTGAAAGAAAATTAAAAAGGCTCGTTTTAAAAATCATCGTATAAATGCCGCCGATATTGACACTGTGTTATAGTTAATCTGGATTCGAAATAATTCAGCAAAAAGATGTTATTAGCTGCACATGAATCAAAAAAAACAAGATTGCGCACTCAGCCGTACAAAAAAGTTTCTACTGCGCATCTACGTCATCATAGACTAAATATGAGTGTTTGTTGTAAAAAATGTACGACACACTTAAATGCACACACACAAAGTCAGTTGTTTCGTCACACACAAAAATAACGGACCGGCGCAATGCGCAATCTTGTTTCTTTGATTCATGTTAGCTGCATGCTTTTTAAAGTGGTGTTCTGAAAGCCATAACGTTATTGTGTTTTTCGGTATGCTTTCGGCAATTGAATATCATACTCACAAAAACTGTAATTTAAAATCACGTGATTTGAGTTAAAGTGATTTTCAGAACAGGCCTGCATGACTTTGTATTTTAAAAAATAGTCTTCTCAAAATTTGTAATTTCAAATAAAGTGTCTGAATGATAAAAATTACCTTGCCAATGCCTTTTTGAAGGGATTATCCTTCTGTCTAGCCTCGATCTGCAAAACGAAAGTATTTCCCGGTAAACTTTCCTCTTCCAAATCAATTTCTTTTTGCAAATACATGACACCATTATGAGGGTTAACACGAAATAATTTACGTTCATTACCAGAGATAATGTCATAAATTAAAGTGGCATTTAAAGAATCCTGATCGAAAGCCATAATGGGGGGATCAAAATATAGAGGAATTCTTATAGGCATGCCCTATAAAATTATAAAATAAAAAACAAGATTAATTATTTACTTATACATACAATAAATAATAGAAATATAAAATCTCACCGTCATTGGATAAAACTCATTGATCTTGGTGCGATAGACGCCTTCGGTAAATTTCGGTGGCAAATCGTCAACATCCTTGACATTTATCGTGATAGTAGTATTAACTTGATTCGCTGGAGTACCTCGATCCCAAGCAAATAAAGGCAAACTAAATAATCTGATGCCATTATCAAAGTCCAATTCCTTTTTCAAAATCAGCAACGGTCTGTGAGGACTTTTCAAAGCAAAATATGGACTACCATCGGCTGACAATTGCTCTGGCACTGTAGACATACTAAAGTGTACCTCGGAATTAGGTGTATTTGGTTTATCACGATCAAACGCTTGTATACCCTCAAATACAATTGTACCAGGTGATGTATTCTCATCAATATCCACTATATAGGGAGTATTAAGAAATTCCGGTTTATTGTCATTAACATCTTCTATATAAACCGTAACAGAGAGATAACTTCCTTCTTCTCGTTTCTCATTTTTCGCCGCGCAAACAATGCGAAATTTCAATAGATTTTTTGGCACATCTCTATCAACCAGATCTTCTAAAGATCTTGTTAGTGTTACTACTACGGTTGTGGTGTTGACTTCATGTATGGCAAAATATTTATGATCTCCTGAATTATCAGCAGATTGTAAGGAGATCTTTGATCTTGGATAGGCTTTGAGTGTAAGTATCTCTTTACCAGTTTCGGCATCTTCACGCAGTCGTATGAAACGTACACCTTCACTTTCTGCTGAGACACCATCGTGAAAAACGCAACTAGGATGAGCTGTAAGAGAAAGGAAAATTTGTAAAAATTTAAATTTTTTTAATCGAATAATCAAAATTGAAAACTTTTTTATTGAGCTCAAATATACTTTTTTTCTCAAAACTGACTTGTTTTACATATAAGCGACCATGTTCTGTAAACTGAAGTCTGGCGTAATAAACATCGATGGAAGTATCTTTTATTTACTTACTGCAGCTTTTCCTTGTTTTACGAGAAGTTGTAGTAAAGATGAGTGGTAGGTATTTTAAGTATGAAGTACAAATATATAAAACCAAATATTTTTATAAACTCTCAGGGCATTTCGTTTCCGACATTTTTCAATTTCAATTTTACTCGTATTCGGTTTGCAGAGCATGGATGAAAATAAATTTGCTCTCTAATGGCCATTTTCTCAATGTATCGATAAACTGTCTGTTACTTAATGTCAACAAAAATTTATTAGATCGATAAACTGTCCGTTAACGATTTTGGGTTTCTCAATATACCGACAAAAAACATTCTTTTCAGCTGGCAACACCTCTCAAAATACATGTTAAAGTTTCGTTGGGAAAAAAGATAATCGTGTAATGAGAAAACGGCCATAAGGGTGTGTTTTTAACATGCCGATTAGAGATTTAGTCATCTTTAATCTGTGTTTTTAGTTTTTAAGATGAGGATTATTTACTAGTTTAAGCGCCCAACAATATATAATAATAATATAAATAATAATAGCGCAAACAATAAACAATAAATATCGCTCCTTAGTGTTCGGTTTGGTAGATTTGTGGAAAACACAAACGCTAATATTGTTTGTGTAGTAAATCTTAAAAAAATAACGTTTTCCTGTTTATCATTTTTTGAACACAAAAATAATACTGTTTTTATCCAACTCAATAAAAGATGAGAACATTTAATTCCATTCGGTTTTTTTTAAACCACATTCTTCTGTATAAAATGCAAAGTGCATTGATAAAAAGTTGCCACTTTAAAAGATGTTGCTGCCATTTGTTGTTATTTAGTATGGCAATGCTGCGAGGTTTACACTACCTCCCAACAAACACGAAGTCAAACCTTTGATATGAAATGACTTTATCATTTGACATCAAACGCAATTCTCAAACGTTTTTCAATTGTTTGATTTAACATTTAAATTCAAATTGATAATGATTTGAAAATAAACATTTGATATCAAATGTTTTTTCAATTTGATGTCAAATGTTTGTCAAAGTTAAAATCAAATCAAAAATAAACTTGGCAGTACTAAAGCGAAAAATAAATGTAAGCATTAAAAATGGCGATTAAAGTTAAATTATTTTTCCTTGTGGTTACATGTGTTTTACTATTAAAAATAAATTTTAATATAAAGTGAACAGTTTATTTCTAGTGAAAAATAAAAATTATTTGTGAGAAATTACAATGTTTAAAAATACGAAAAAAAAAGAAAAATAAAACAGGAAAGTGAAGAAAGATTGTTGAACGATCGCGGTGCTACAATCCTCAAAATAAAAGGGAGCCAAGTATTTTGTCTTTCCAAGAATTAGAAGACGGAAAGAACACTATTTCATCTTTTGGAACCGAATGTTTATCTCAAAGTTTATTTAAATAAATAATAAATTTAAATTAAAAAAATTAAATAGTTTTATTTATATTCCACATTCTATTATAATCCACATTTGAAAAACATTTGAGAATTACGTTTGAAAGCAAGTTGAAAATAAAGGCATTTTTCAATTTGAAAATAATTTCCCCTTTTTGTTGAGAACGCTATGATTTACAAATGATTCTCAAATCATTATCAAACGTTTGTCGTTTGAGAAAACGTTTGATTTCAAATCACTTTCAATTTGAAATCAAACCTCCGTGTTTGTTGGGCTCTTAAAAACGGCAAACACAATAAGTACTCAATTAAATTTATTCTCAAATTAATTCATTATAGTTTGCTGCTTAGATTTAATTGATGTTAAAACCCCACTTTAAATTAATAAAAAATTGATTTCGTTTAGCACTTCAAAGCTTACGATTTATTCAATCAAACATTTTATTTTCCAAATTAAGCAGCCAACTTCATTCTTAATTGTTTTTTTCGCCCGCCCGCAATGTAATATTTTTATTTAAACAAGTCTTCTTGTTTCTTGTTTTGCTTTAAACAAAATTTTCAAAACATCTAATTATTTTATTAAATTTTGAACAAAATTTCTCTTGTTGTAACTTAAAAACACAAAATTATAATTTCACCTAGTTTAACAAACTCTACCATGGTTTTATAAAAATATCTTAATAATTAAAAAAAAAACAACATTAAATCTTGAAAAACAACAACAACCTGACAGCGATAAATTTTTATCTCATAAAAAAATGACACAAAATAAATTTGTACTGCAAATTTGTAAATAGTCGTGTAACTACAACGAAATAAACATCTTGAGAGTAAAACTAATGAGAAAATTACACATCTCCATTACATTTCTAAGCAAATAGACACTGAAAATTAACAAAAGTCTTTGCAATCCATTGAATTTACAACTATTCTTGGTAGTTGAATTTAGTAGTGAGAAAAAAATATTACAAATTTTATCGCACTTTATTAAATGAAGAGTTAAACACATTTGTGTTAGAGTTTCTTATTCGCAATTCCCGTGCCGGGTTTTTTATTTATTCATTTGCTTTCAATCCACACATTTCTAGAAATTGAATGTCAATTACCGGCGATTTTTATAAATAAAATTCAACAAAATGAGAGAGAAATTACTTTACCCCGCACCTTTACACAAAAACAGACATAAACGAAAAGTCGCTCCAGCCCGACCTTTTGATACCCTACGCTGTAGTATATAAAGACAAATTTACGAGCTTGTACCCCACGTGGGACCCATGGCTAATCATGGACCCGGCCAAACAAAATTTTGTTATGAAATTAAGATTCATATAAGGGTTCTTTGTACCGAAAATTATAATCTGTGGCATTTGGACAAAACATCTTAAGTCGAATTAAAACTGTTATTAATGTTATTACTTTTGATTCAAAAAACATTGTTGTTTACGTTTTTAAAGTTTTGTATTATAAACGAAATTTTTCTTTAATTTTGGTTTATTTTATTATCTGAGGTACTTTTTTGTCCTTTAACTGGTACTTTTTGAATTTCCGGTAGTATTGGACCTAGAAACATAAAATTCAAGATGCAATGCCCTGGGTGGATGAGAGTCTATAAGAGGGAACTTTTTGGTAATTTTTTATTCATCGACTGGTACTTTTTGACTTTCCGTTGGTGTTGGACCTGGAAAGATAAAATTAAACATGCAATGTCCTGAGTGAATGAAAATCTAAAAGAGGTTCTTTAACTGGTATTTTTTGAATTTCCGTTATTATTGGACCTAGAAATATAAAATTCCTGAGTGGATAAGAATCTATTAGGGAACTTTTTGGTACTTTTTTGTTCTTTAACTGGTACTTTTTGAATTTCCGTAAGTATTGGACGTAGAAACATAAAATTCAAGATTTAATGTGCTGAGTGGGAAGAAATATATAAGAGGGACATTTTTGGTACGTTTTTGTTTTTTAGCTGGTACTTTTTGAACTTTCCGTTAGCAATGGACTTAGGAACATAAAATTAAACATGGTAGTTCTTGAGCGAATGACAATATGTTAGAGGGATCTTTTTGGTACTTTTTCGTTTTTTAACTGGTACTTTTGTTAAAATTTTCGCTAATATTGGTCTTATGAACATAAAATCAAACCTGCAAGGTCGTGAGTGAATGAGAAACTCTAAAAAAAAGCGGTTGTTGGTACTTTTAAGTTAAAAAAAAAAAAAAAAAAAAAAAAAAAAAAAACAACGAATAAAATAAATAAATCAATAAAATAATAATGAGAAAAGTTTAAAAAAAAAAAAAAAAAAAAAAAAAAAAAAAACAACGAATAAAATAAATAAGTTCTTAAACTTGTACTTTTTGAATATCCGTTACTATTAGACTTAGAAACATAAAATGCAAGATGCAATGCCTTGAGTGGATATTAATCTATAAGAGGGAATTTTTTGGTACTTTTTTGTTCTCTAACTGCTACTTTTTGAATTTCCTTTAGTATTGGACCTAGAATCATAAAATTAAAGATGAAAGGTCCTGAGTAAATGATAATCTGTAATAGGGCTTTTTGGTACTTTTTTTGTTCTTTAGCTGGTACTTTTTGAATTTCCGTTAATATTGAACGTAGCATCATAAAATTCAACATGCAATGCCCTGGGTGGATGAGAATCTATAAGAGGTAACTTCTTGTCACTTTTTTATTTATTAACTGGTACTCTTTGAATTTTCGTAAGTTTGGACCTAGAAAGATAACATTAAACATGCAAGGTCCTGAGTGTATGGGAATCTGCTAGAATTAGGTATTATTTTATATTAGGGGAGCCGAAAACCGATTCTAGATCAAACTACGAAGTAGGTATTGCACTTTTTGAACTTTGTCATTACGTTAAAAAATTGGAATTGATCCATCTTTTTTCAAAAATGTTTAGAAATGTAAAGATCGTTTAAAATTAGTCAATATGGCATCAACATCTCCAAATCGGAAAAATGGATATACGCGGTTGCCCATGAAAACCACAGATTTTGCATTTGCTCTTTGATTTACATTAAGAAAAATTGTAAAAAGCTACAACATAAAAAATCGATGCAAAAAAATTTTCAAAAACTTTATATTTTTATGACAGTTATGAAAGTTGCTTTATCATTGACATTATTGTTTCTAAATTTATTATGATTAACATGACGATTATATGGTTACTTTTTAGCTTATTATGATTAACATGACAATAATTTTATTACTTCCTAACTTAGAATGATTTACAGAATAAAAATATGATTAAGGAAAAATATTATGATGTAATATTACGAGTATATTTACTGAGCTACCTAAATAAGAGCGGCAAGCGTCTGTTTTATGTCAAAACTTTTAGTTTTTAGACAGTTTATACGAAACATACCATTAGATCACAAATTTAACACCACCCGGCTGGGAAATCTTATTTGATAAATCGCTTGGTCGTTTTATTTTATTGATAATGTATTGGCAATAGAATTTTCATGCTTAAAAAAACGCTTGCCGCTTTTGTTTAGGTAGCTCAGTTAGTCATAATATGCTTCAATAATAATCTAAATATGGTGCCTACAATCATGAATCTTATCACAATATGTTGCTCTTAGCACAACCATGTTTTTTCTTTGCACCGAAGGTAAAAGCTATATTAGACCGTACCTTTAAAAGAAATCACCGTACCTACCTAATATAAAGATTTTTGCAGGGCTGTTTTGAAAAAAATATTTTTTTTTGCCAAAAGTCGCCTGTTTAACTTTTTCTTTATATCTTTTGCAATTATAGTCTGATCTTAAAGTATGATATATTAAAGTTTCTTCTTACGAGAAGGCCAATGTTAAAGACAAAGATTTACGTAAAAAGCATAATTCGTTGCGATTTTAGGCTTACTAAAGTGTTTTCCGAGAGTGTGCTCTATGGGACCTAAGTTAAATTATGGACCGATCTTCACGGAATTTTATGGTGTAATTTTTAGTTTTATACAACTGTGGCAAGCCATTCATCTTAAGACAAAAACATTACTTTACCATACTTTAAGATCCGACAGTAAATGCAAAAGATATAAAGACAAATTTGAAAAGGCGCAAAAATAAGATTTTTTTTTTCAAAACCGCCTTGCAAAAGTACTTTATATTAGGGGGTGTACGGCGCACTGTTTTTGTTTTATTTGTTAGGTAGTGCGTATACATTAATATCGATGGGTTAAAAAAAATCGTTACTTAATATTTTTCAAACTAATGATTTTGGTTTATTTTGGTAGATAAATGCTGGATGCATATTTCGTTAAAGTTTCAGAGGGCTATAGTGTAAAATTTTTTATCAAAAATTGCCAAAAAATGTGGGCGGTGTTGGAGAAGTGGGCGTAGCAAAATAGCATTAAGAGAAAAATCTTCCAAATTTAGTACACATAGCTGGGTTATCAATACACAGCCTTTCTTAAAATATGGGCGGGATTAGAGAAGTGGGTGTGGCAGCTCCCGTACAAAGACATTATAGATTTTTATATATCTGGATAACGGCAAGAGCCAAGGGTTCCAAATCAGGTGCAAAATCGATTTATTTATATCTAAAACATACAATATATTGCGTAAGTCTACTAAACTAAGCCGTATGAGTTACGCGAATATATGCAGTGCAATCTCCTACATATTCAAAATAACGGTATATCTTGAAAACAAAAGCTAACTTAAAAAAAAGGTTAGCACCACTGGATTCAGCGTACCCCACTTAGAAAGCGAAACCAGTGGTTTATATCGTCGTATGAACATAGCATTACAGTAAATTTTAATCCACCAAGAAAATGCTATTGGTTAAAAGATTGATGTTTGACTGTAAACCGGCAGCTGTTGCAGTGGCGAAAGGGGTGAAACTGTTTTCTAAAACAGGAAAACTTATTTTTGCCACGCTTCAAAATACAGCGCTTTTTGTTCTTTAACGGGCATTTACTAGAAGCCGAAATTAAGTGAAATTGAATTCGAACGAGATTTTTAGTTGAATTTTTCGCAATATGACCGTAGTTTTTCCTAGTTTTGAGAGTTGTTCTTGTAGAAATAATCAATACTGAAAGAATTAAGCATAGACAAAGGAATTTTTTTATGAACTTTCATTGAAGGGTCATTTTTAAAATTTGTTTGATTTTAAATCCACTTCATTTCCTTTTTGGTTTTTAAATCCAACATCAAAATCTGTTGCACGTGCCAGGAAACTCTTTCTTAATCATATGGCTATTTTTTTTTAAATTGGTTTGCCCCATAGGTAAATTATTGTTTTTATATGAAGCACCGCTGTTTAAAGTTTGATCTCAACGTAATGTATGTCATTGTTAAGCCACGTTTAAGCCATGACCAACGATGTGCGATTTGATGACGTCGGACTTTAAATGGTGGCGTTAAATATACAAAACTAAACGTGCTGTATATTTACTGTTTAAGAAACTATATCTTACATTTTAAAGGGTGACTGGCACAACTTTTTTTGTATGGAGGCCAACCTGATTTAATAAGCGTTTGGAAAAAAGTTCTGTGGAGCTAACACGGAACTAGATGGATAGATAAATAAAGCTACCACTTTGGACTACAATATTGGGACGAGGTTTCAACTTTAATTTAATGAGTTTCAGGACAATGAGAGTTATTTTTGGGGATTGTGCATATGAGGGAGCCTTAAGCTAAAGGCCCAACTATAATATGCATAAGCTGGCTTAAGCTACTGTCAATAATTAACATAAAGCCTCTGAAATGCATTACAAAAAACAAAAATATTTTATTCCGTACGGAAAATGAGATCTGTTTCGCACTTTGCTGTAGCAAATTACATTTTTTTTTTTTAATTCCCTAAGCTAAATCCCGAGAAGCTCTGCGCTTGTCTGCAGGAAAGAAACCAGAGTCTCTGGCGGGAATCGAACCCGCAACCCCGGCGCTTATAAAATAGCTCAGTACCAGCTAGCCTACCGGTGCACTCATAAAATTAAACAAAAAGTTTTCTTAGGTTCAATATGATTCGACAGATATCAATCACATATATTCGCACAATTGCTTAAGCCAACTAAAGCATATTATAGATGGGCCTTAAGAAGGAGTTATATTTCCATTTACTTAAATGGGTCAAATTATAAAAAAAATTATGTGCTTATTAAGGACTTTACCAAAAATAATGTCTTTTGTCTGGGATGTAATCATTGGATGTCGTTGACCTAAATACAAGTTACTTATTTAGACTAGATTAGGATTTATCACAAACGTAAGGACCTGCCACAAAAAGTTACACCAAAAAAATTTTTTTTCGCGATTTTTTGGTGATTTAACAAAAAAGTTTTTTTGATGAGCTATGCATTTGTTTTGAAAATCGTTAAATTCAATACTGAGAAATAATATTATTTTTATTATACTTATAGTATTTTTATGTATGAAGTTTGAGGCATTCATATGTATGGTCAGTATTTGAAAGTATGTTCAAATGGCTGATGAAGATAATGAATATCTTCGAGAAAATAGTTTTTCATATTTAAAAGTGCTCTTGAAAGAATCAATAAAAAGAAATTAACATAAATATATTTAAAGTCTATGAACATTTTTTCATTATATGTATGTGGCAATTTTTTATCACAGAAACAATACGTTGTTGTCAGTGCTATTTTAAAGATTTTAATGAACTCTTACATACCTTTGGCCATTTTTGAATCCCAATGAAAAATTAGCGTTGGTTAATTGGAAAGATAAATAAGTTTATGCCAAAACTTTAAATCTGCAACGATACGGCAGGTACGTACAATTTCAAGGAACTTACTTTGACTGTTTTTTATATGCTGGTAATTATTATAAGTAATGCATGTGTTTAAGCTATGAACTCCACTAAAACTCGCCTTCGAAGTAGAATGCAATACGAACTTCTATTTAGACGCGTTATTACGAGTTATAAGTTGCACTTCTTTTGAATAATCGTTGAATAAATGAAATACCCTCACAATGTATTACAAAAAAGAAGACAAATAGGTAGCTTTGCCGGTGAAGCGTTTTAGACATATAATAAAACTGCAACTACATATATAAAAATGTAAATACATATATCCAATATTTGTTTAATACTAGCCGCAAAAAATTTTTTTTTGTTACTTTAAGTAGAATACTTTAAGCTGTTTTATAGTAAACATCGTACCATTTTTGTGTTCACTAGCTATTTTTACTTTTTTCTAAATTAAAATTAAGCAAAATATATATCAGGGCGACTTTTTTGAATTTTTGGCGTATTTTAGCGATACGGAACAAATTAATTTTTTTAGGATTTATAAAGAATATTTTTAATAAATTAAAAAATATGTATTTTACTGCCAAAAACTTGAAAATAAAGGCTTTGGCGATTTTAGCGATTGTTGACATTGAATTTGGCGAAAAAGGTCAAAATCAATCTGACAACCCTGGCCAATAATTCTTAGGCATCAAGGCTTTGCAATTGGAAAATCCGATTGTGACAGCGCGTTTAATAGTATTTAAAGTTGGCCGTTATTGTTAATAAATAATGGCAATTTAGCTATTTTTTTTGTTAATCTAGCTGTTTTTTCTTTTATTTGTATTTTTATTATATGGATTTTATTTAACAAAAAAGTTAACACTACTGTTTGTGACACAACGTTGACGCTCTTGTTTAGATAAGACATGTCAGCGTAAAAGCTAAGCGGAAGAAAACGTTCCGCTTTCCGCTCTTGTTTAGGTACTGCTATAAAGTAAGACAAATAGCCGTAACTTAATTTTATACACAATCCGATAATAACTTAATCGCCAATGATTTTTTCTTTTAGTTGTATTTAAAAGAAGGTGGGAAAGTGATTAGCGTAGAGAATACGCCAATGTAAATAAAATTAGAGAAGAAATTCGAGCGATGGCTCTGAAATGTAAAAAATCATCGCAAACGTCTTAAAAACAGGGCGAGAACGCAGATCTAGGAAAAGGCCACACTAACGAGAACTTACTTTTCACCTCCATACCCTTTATGATGAAATAAAAAAGAAATGTAGGAATTTACTTTAAAATAGGGGAACCACTTCTTTTTGAACACCTTAATTTCCTTACGGGTTAATAAAGGAAATCCCGGTGAAATATTATATTTCATAACAAGAAACTTGCGCTACCTTAATATTTTTACACACGTACAAATATCTGTAGATTTTGTTAAATTTTTTTTATTGTATTTATAATTCTCTTTAAAACTACATCAAAATTTGCAATTGGAAGCAATTCAATATTTACAAACGGATGCAACTTCGAAAAAAACAAATTTTTACTAAAAACAGACTTAAATTAATTATGTCATGAGGGTGGGAAAATGTTCATAAAGTACAACAATCAACATAAAATAAAAACTAAAAAGACACATGAATACAATTTTTCACAACCAGCAACAGTTTTGAAGAAGACATGAATGGAAGTGTTGCCTTTTCAAAACAACAACAAGAAATTGTCTGCATTTAACATGTAGATGCATTGTTGGGTTGCATTGTTTTAAATAAAAGTGTTGCAATCGTCATCAAAATGTGCATCAAGTTTAATTAAAAAAAAAACAATCAGGCGCTGAAGTTGTTAAGAAGAAAAATTTTCTTTCTTTATTATCTTGTAGTGGGTGGGTGGTAGAAAGTTTTTTTGATTTTTAAAAATAAAAATTTCTTTTTCCATTTTTTCCTTAATGCAAATAAAATTAAGTTTGTTTTCTTCTTTTATTAAAGGCGAGGAAAAAGTTAAATTTTTTTTACAACAATTTTTTTCAAAAAGTGCGACGAATGCTGCAGTTTTTTTTTTGCAAGATTTTCGCACGATCTTAAGAGATATGCTGGTTTAAATTACTTTGTTTTCACTTTATTACAATTGTACGAAAAAAAATTAATTCGTTTGTGTTGGGAAACTCTTTCGCTTTTTAAGCGAAATTAAAAACGAAATAAAAACCAATGAAATCGTAATAAAACGCATTTTCTCAATTGCATGATGGGAAGGAATTAAATTTTATTCAAATTTTTAAATTTGTTTGTTTGTTCTTATTTTTAGTTACATGCGGAAAAATGGAAGGCGGATCAAAGTAAAATGTTAATGCAGAAAATAGGGAAGCACATCTTAACATTTTTTGTTATGAATTCAAGCGAATTTGCAAATTTTTTTAATGTTTACATATCATTAGGATCCATTAGGAAGTAGAGTGCACGCATAACTTTCTAATTCGCTGCGAACACGAATGATACAACCAGCGTTACCGTTCAAAATTTTCAAAAAGGGGCACAAGAAGGGGATTTTCAAAAAAAAGTGTCACAAAAAGGGGAATTCTGAGAAAAAAAAGGAGCAACTTTAAAAACAGAAATCTGGACCAATTTTTTAATATATCTACTCAGAATCACTTTTTAATGTGATACAACGATGTCCATCTGACTAGTTGTCTGTTCATGTTAACCTTGTGCGCAAAGCACAATTTGCAATCTTTCAGACAGTTTGATCAAGGGCGAAGTCTATGTAAATAAAAACTTCTTTCCAAATTAGACTCTTTGTGTCCATAAACTATTTAATTTATTTGGTATTTATATTAAATTCGTCCCAAAAATATTTAACTGTAAATTAAATTCGCTTTGAACCGGTTCACATTTGCCCAAAGCTCTCATCTATAAATAGCTTTAACTTCCTTTAAAATGTTAACATTAATAAATATTTTATAATTTAGTTACCGTCCCTAATATCTCTTTAAGACAAAAGATCTTATATGGATGTTAATATCTAGATAATATTCGGTTCCAAATAGAGTGAAATCTCGAAAATTCTTTTTTAAATACTAGTGTGTTTGGGATTTATCGATTATAATTTTAGAATTATTTTTATTAATTGGAACTGTTATTAAATTGTGGAATATTTTGTTTTCAAATTAGCAATTTTTGATTTTTTTGGGGCATATTTTTAACAATTTTTTCAAGTTTTTACTGCATATTAAATGCGAATAAACCGCGTTTTTTAGTGCATATTGCTGAGGGCTACTCTCTAATGCGATGCGAGAACAATTTCGATGCGAAAGCGAAATACCAACTTGGTAATCTCTATCACTATCGCAAAATGTTCTAAAAATTAAGCAATAGTGGCACTAAAAATTAAAGATGGCGCGGATTTACAGAAATGAAATGCCAAAGTGTTTAAAAATATTTGAAATTGAAAAATTTAAATAAAATAAAGTGAAGATTTAGAAAAGAAAATAAATTAAAAGATGCGAAAGACACATGCGCAGACGTATTAAAGATTACCAATCACTAGATTTGCTACAATTCTTTTTCGCATCGCAATAGAGTGTAGCCCCCTTGTTTCCATGGTAAGTAATACAGTAGAATCCCGATAATTCGTAATCGCAAGGGACTGCCCATTTCTTACGAATTATAGGGGTTTTTGATTTAGCGGGGTTTCGATTTAACGGGGTTAAAATAAAATAAATACGAATTATCGAGGTTTTTAAATTTATCTACTAAAACGATTAAATAACATAAAAAGCAATTGTTAAAAATAAAATATGTATATTAAAATTGTATATAAAAATTATTCATGTAACAAACTGATCTTAAGAAAATAAACACACACACCAGCAAAACAAAACAAAAAATCATTCTTTCCATGTATCTATTGTTTTTATTACGAATTATAAGTAGTAGTTAGTAAACAATTACGATTTATAAGAGGCAAAGAATATTTTATTTGAAAAAAAAATTACGAATTAGCGAGGGGACCAAAATGTATGGAAATTTTACGAATTAACGAGATTTTTTCAAGGGACCGACAGTTTGTTACGAATTATCGGTAATTACGATTTATCGGGGTACGAATTATCGGGATTTGACTATATAATATTGCCAGTAAAACAAATATTTGGTTCAAAATTGCAAAAAGGGGCACAAAAAACTACAAAATGATACTAAAGGGGATTTAAAACTGAGGGGCCAAAAAAGTGGCACTGCAGTCAAAAAGGGGGAAAAATGCGACTTTACGTCTGCCTTTCCTTCTGTTGAAAAAACGCTCACTTTCGAAAAACTCAAAAGAAATGAACAAACTTGGTGTCAAGTTGTTTGTAGTTATCCTAAGCAGTTTGGGATTGAATACAGCAAAATTGGTTTAGTATTACGATCAGAGCTATAAATAAAAATGTGGAACCAACACCTTAAAGAATTGATAATTTTGCTATAAAAACTAATCCAAATTTTTAATATTTAAATCAGGCTTAAGTTCATCAAATTTAATTTTCATTAAATTATTTTTATGAAGAAAGGAATTTTACAACATGAAAATTAATTTAAACTGTTATTGATAATCATTCATTCTTGACTGACCTGGGATTCGAACCCAGGCGGCTGGTTACCATGACATGTTTCGATCACAACCACTCGATCTCCTCAGATGGATTTGCCGTCTTACACTCGCAGCCATCGACGACTGCTGACGTCAATGGTCAAACATCAATCCTTAAACCAAATTGTATTTTAACCTTTGGTAGACCGAAATTTGCTTTTTTTAATGATTATCCATTTTAAATGATTTTACATGTTTTTCCTAACTTCTGTTTGTTCCGTACTTATGTCAAGAATTCTTCTTGAAGTCCAAAGGACATTTTTTGTTTTTTCATTTTGTCTTTCTTTACCTGTTGACCTTTTTAATATAAATGGTTTTACAATGCACGGAATGTTATAAGATTTTGCGTTTTTATTTATAAGATTTATTCGACTGGAAATCACGCTTTAAAATAGAAATTGGTACGTCAAAGTTTTATAGTACTAGAAATGACACTGTGCAATTTCGTGATGATTAGTCCATAGTTTACTCTAGGCCCAATATAAACCCTACTCCCGGAATACATATTAGTACACCTAAAACCGTAATCAATAATGCTATCATAAAAGAAATTGGAACGTCCCAGTTTTAATGGACTAGAAATAACCTTGTCAAATTCCGTGTATATCGGTGCATTATTTACCCTAGGCCCTATATAAACCCTACTTCCGGAAAACAGTTTATTAAGCCTTAAAAAATAATGCTATCAGAATAAAATTGTATTATTCACAGTTTTATATGACTTGAAATCAAACTAATAAATTTCGTGACGAATAACGCTATTGTAATAGATTTTTGTCGTGACAGTTTAGTATGAGTAAAAATCACACATTTAAATTTTGTGAAAATCGCTCCATTATTTATCATAGTACACCTAAAACCGTAACGAATAATGATATTGTATAATAAATTTTGCTCTCTCGCAGTTTTATATGACTAGAAATCACACAGTCACCTTTCGTTAAGATCGGTCTATAATTTACCATAGACACCATATAACGCCAACTCACGGAAAACTCTTTAGTACGCGTAAAAGCGAAACTAACCCAAACACAAAACATTTGGTATTGAATTCATTCTTTAGGTAAAGCTGGGCTTACATAATTGGGGGATTCACAAGGTGTCATAAGTCTTAACATAATAACATGAAAAAATACGACTGTTGTGAACAACCCCTCATAATTTAGTGAATATAAATCAACTGATTTAAAACAAATACAAAACAAAAATATTTATCTAACATCAAAATATTTTTAATTCTTATCCATGAATTAATTAATGAAATTAAATCTTACCTGACTATTGCCATTTTTAAGACGCAAATCACAAATAAATTTTATTTTGTTTGTTTACCAAACATCAGAGTCCTAGGTCGATATAATTTGACGCCGCAAGTGTTTTGTTGCAAAAATTGCTAGCCACAGGCTAGATTCGGATATTAGCCGAATAAAACTATAACATCAACGACGACGGCTACAAAAACTAATGCGGGTCGGATCAGCCGGTCAGAGCAGGGCCCAGATCGTCGCAGTCGTGATCGAGTGACTTTGATCGAAATTTTACTTTTTGGAATCGTCCCATTCGTTATCGAAAAACTTCTATCGAAATTTGAGATTATTTAATTCGATAACGAGTAGTCGGTCGAATGCTTTTACCCGAAATGTCGTTCGATAGGTTAAGAGCTTTCGTAAAAACATTTAATTGCCTTTTTACAAACCTTTTGCACACTTTGTGAGAATAATTATTAGATATCTTCAACAAATAGCAAAAAATGTAAGTATTAAACTTTTTCCAGCAATAAGAAAAAAAATAATAACATTTAAGGCTCAGTTAGCCGGGAGTAACAGTAACCATACCGTAAAAAAGTAAGACCAATATATTTCTTACAGATTGGGACGTAACATCTTACTGCTAACTATAATCGTTCTAATTGCTTTACATACAACAAAATGAATCAGCTCATTTGCAACGTTACTGTTACTCCCGGCTAATTGAGCCGTTAGTTTTGCAATTTTTTGCAAATTTTAGTCATGTTTGCGATAGAAGCGATTTTTGTATTGTAAGTTTTTTGATTCCGTACAGCTTTAACGATTTTTAATATTAGCAATTTTAGCAATTTTTTGCGAATTTCCCCTAAGTTAGCAATTTTTACAGAATTTTTTCCATTCCGTATACTTTTGTGGACTTTTAAGCAATGGCTTATTCGAATTATTGAAAATTTTCGCGAATTTTCGCTATTTTTGCAATTTTTTTTTTTTGTTAATTGTTGAAATTTTGTTTTATTGACCGATTTGTCGATTTCATATAAATTTTAGGGTTCGTTTACAAGTTTGCAATTATTCGCGACTTTTAGCCATGTTCGCGATATAAGCAATTTGTTCGTGTAAGTTTTCTGCAGCTTTAACAATTTTTAATAAATACTTAACTTTACTTTCATGCAGCTGTTTGCAAATTTTTGCGAATTTCCGCAAATTTAAAATTTGTTATCGAATTTTTGCCATTCCTTGTGCTTTTAGGGACTTTTAATCAATTTAATGGCTTTTTTGATATATTAAAAATTTCGAGAATTTTCGCTAATTTCTGAATTTATAAGATTTTTGCGAATTTCTATAGTTTTTCGAATTTTTTTAAAATTTTGCGTCGCTCTTTTTGACAAGCGCCGAAAACCGATAAGCCGAAGTCACTATTACAACGGTTGATTTATATACAAGCATAAAGTCTATTACATTTTTTAAACAAATTTTGATTCGAAAGCTTACGAATGCCGCAATCCCGTTTTTGATACGTGACGAGTTTTATTCGATACGAAAGTTCATTCGATCACGTGTGCGACGATTTGGGCCCAGTATTCATAAACCATTTATTTAAATTTTAAATGTGTTTTAAGAAGATAATTTTTATTTTGGAAATTTTTTTAAAATTTTTTATGCCGAAAAACTTTGGAGTCGGAGTCGTGAGTTTTTGTGGGTACTACGACTCCGACTCCACAGCCCTGCAAAAAAGGCATTTAAACCAGTAAATATATTAATATAGTTAGCCCTTAAAAACGCACTTTAGGAGTGCTTTGTTTGCATGTTAAAAGAAGCGTTTATTGCCAGCAGAAAATAGTCCTCCTAACCGGGAACACCCCATAAAAAAATCAGGCATCCCATTAGCAGGTTTGAAGCGATTCAAGGTATGAATTCGTACATAATACCTGCTCCTTTCGGAGCACATTGCTTACTGGGTATCGTCTAAAACTGTTATGCTTTTTTTTAGACCAAAAGAACCTTAAGAATACAAAATTACTTTTACACAATTATCCATCATTTGTTCACGTTAGCCTTAACAAAATAATATAGACTTTGTTCTACGTAAAGATGAATATTTCTTTTAGCAATGACACTCATGCGAGCGGTCAAATGATTGTCATGGTTCTTGTAGAGTAGTTTAAGTTGTCTACAAAGACAATAGCATCATGGCCAACATTAACAGAAAATTTTCATTATTTTGGTAAAACCAGCATTTATTGTAGAAAATAACACAATAAAAAAAATTTTTTTAAGGAATTCTCATATCCCAAAAATATGACAGAAATTAGATTGTAACTTTAATTTCAACGAAAATTTTTTTTTTAAATAGTTTTTGTTAGTCCTGTTCGTAAGTGCATCACTGCTGTTCCAAAAATTGCAATACATTGCCAATGTGGGAGCCATTTTTCTACTAAGTATTTGCAAATTCGTTGTGCGTAATATTATTAAGCAAAGTATTTTAGAGCATTTAAATTTAAACTTGGAGCGCAGTGATACATTTACGAACATGCCTATTGTCTTATAGAAAATAATAGCACGATTACTTTGAAATTAGTACTACACAAATATATTTTTATTTTATTTTATTTCTTCTTTTAGCGTTTCACAATTTTACTAAAATGCTGACAAGTTTTACAAATGATTCACTGATAAGATAAATCAAAGAATTTGCGTGCAATCCTCAGCCTAGTTTTCCAAACATTATCATCCTGACCTCCATATTTCCAATCTACTTCGCCTGAATGGAATTTCATTTACATAAACTAGTGCAACAATATTTCATTGATTTTTAATAAAAATTCAAGTTTGCCTCCTCATCAATTAAGATAAAACTGTTCAAGAAAAGAAAAATAATCAATTTAATAAAAATCAAAATATTAAAGTGTTTACAACAAAAACTGCAGTCGAAACCGGATTAATGTAGCCAGATTGAGGCCATAAAAAGAAAACTGCGAAATAAATGATCTGATTTAGACACTTTAAATGACGCTTCCATTACTTCACTTCCATTACCAGACATTTGCTTTTATAGAAAAATATTCTAGAAAAATCTTTGCAACCTGTTTTATTTTAATTGAATAGACAGACACCTGTTCCATAATTTGGGTATGAAATAATGCTTTCAAAAGTTTTCTTGCAATGCAATAACAGTCTCCTTGTCTAAACGTCTACATATATTTTTTAATTGTTGAGTGTTTGTATTGTAAACAAAATCAGGAAGAATTTCTGTTACAAAAATTACAACTTAAGGCGTTAATTACGCTTAAAATTATACTCCAGCCGCTTAAGCCACTGGATATTTCGATCGGAGCCAAGTGGAAAAGGCCTCAAACATGTTCATTCACATCACAATACTGCAACAGTGCAATTTGCAACAAGTTTTTACTTAACAGACACCAAAATGGTTAAAAAAAATAAACTATTACTTATTTTAAACATTTTTATTTATTGTTTTCGTATGATTTAATACAAGAAAAACCAGAAGCAAGACATGGCTACAATCTCATCAACATTATCCTGATTTAATAACTGAGAGGTAAAAGCTTGAAAATTAAAACAAACAAAAAAATATATTGAAATGCACAATCGTTTTAGTTTGATAATGTGAAGACAGTGGGCAAGGAAAGAAAACAAATTATTCAAACTATTATATGTGTGACTGCCCAGCGCTGGCATGGGCCAGAAGGAGACACTTGGGGCACGGCACAAAATGTGTGTCCCGAATCGGTGCGATATTAGCAAAAGACCAGGTGAAGTTCTTTTGGGAAGCAGAGGGCCTTTTGGCCAACTAATGGGGAGTGGGTACAATGGACCTAACTTGGTCGCGATAAAATCGCTATTGTGGAGAAAATCTTTACGCTTCCACGGAAAAAAAATTCTATTCTTAAGAGTAAAAATCCCAAAAAAAAATTCCTTAGCATATTAAATTTTCGGAAATTTTAGAAAAGAATCAACCCAATTATGAAAAAAATTCCTTGAGATTTTTTTAATTTTCTCATTTTTACAATTAAAGTTTCAACCGTTTCATCTTTTGAAGCACAACTCTTGTTTTTGTTGGAGAGAGAAGAAAGAAGAAAGGGAATTGGTACGGAGATGCTTGTACTCGGGCAATACGCTTTGTGTGGATATTCATAGGCAAAACAATAGCTGCATGTTAATTTTTTCTTTTCTTTTTCAATTTGATTCGCTGTGAATAAAATTGTTGTTGTTTTGAACCGAAAAATCTTGATATCGATTGCTGCGTGTGATCATATTGGCATCTTCAAAAGGGAATTAAAAATAAGCATAAAACGTGTAAATTTAAACTAATTCAAAAAGAAAAGGTAAAAGGATATATATAAGTATGTCATTCCGTTTGTAATTTCCACAAGTTTGATTTTAGACCCCATAAAGTTCTGGGTCCTTATAAGGAGCGAAATTAATTTAACGATGTCCATCTGGCCGTTGAAATGTTCGAAAATAAACAGAACATTACTTAGCGTTTGGCTCACACACCCAGGAACGATATCAATTTTTTAGTGTTTGTGTAGACGAAAACAACCCTTAATACTGTTCGTAACTATTTTGTAAGAAAGAGCCGAACATTATATTGTGTTCAGTTCTTCGTTAAAAAGTACAATATTTGTAGTGATACTGATACTCAATAATGTTTCTTTTTTACATTGATAAAGAAATGAACAAACAAAAAATATTAGCAACGAGCGCAGCACGAACAGATTTTGTGTTTTTTTTTTGTGTATATGTTTTGTTTGTGTAAAATTACTTTATTGGCTTTTGGTTGTATTTTGTTTTTGTAAAAATTTTTGGGTTTTTCCAGCCAAAAGGGCGCTAAGCACAACAGAAACGATCGAACACTACGCAGTAAAAACGAACACTACCCAGTAAAAACAAAACTTACAATTCTACTGAAAGAACCAATGAATTTTATATGGGAGTCCCAAAAATAACGCATTGAAAAGTAAGTCATTATTTTTTACATTAATACATACAGAAGAAAGTAGTTATAGAAGTTGTTATAGATGTAGTTATAGAAGAAAGCTAGTAAATAATGAGTTAAAGAAGCTACATATTTATTTTGAAAAAGTAAGTGAAGTTTTTACTGGGTAATGAGACGAACCGAACACAATATAGTTTGTGTTTAAAAAAAACCCGAACGGAATTAAATGTTCTCATCTTTTGTTAATCTGGATAAAAACAGTATTATTTTTGTGTTCGAAAGATGACAAACAGGGAAACTTTATTTTTTATTTAATGATTTACTATACAAACACTATTTGCGTTTGTGTTTTCTACAAGTCTACCGAACCGAACACTAAGGAGCGTTATTTAGTGTTTATTTTCGAACACTGATTTTAATCAATTAGCAGTTAAGCAAAATTATAAGAAAAGTGGTACACTTTCGAAAATTTGTTTGTAAATACTGTGGTGTAGGGTATTATATGAACAGGCTTGACCGACTAAACTTTCTTTCTTGTTTAAATACACAGTTTAAAATCCTAAAAATAGCTTTTAGTTTGTTTTTTTTTAGAAATTTGTCCATTTGTAAAATAGACGTTGAAAGACAAGTTACATAATAATGCAAAATTTACAAAATAAAGCTGTTAAAACACAAAACCTTTAAATTATTTATTATAGCTTAAAGCTAAGACCCATTAAAAGTTTAACAAAACACAATAGCTTAATGGTAATTTTTTGGTTGATTGAAACTTTGTTTGTTTTGCTCTCAAATATTAAAACGATAAATAAAAAAAGAAATGTCATAAATTGTTATGGATGCAAGTTGACAAATTTTATTCAAACAAAATGTTAAAGCCCGTAACCTTTAAAGGCCTCCGTCTGATCTCTTTATTTTTTTTTTTTTGCAAAATTACGAAGGCATTATAAAGTTTTCACTCTTATTTTTTTTAGGTGACAAAGAAACTTATTTAAATTGCTTTCTGCTTTACATATAAAAACATAAACATTTAGTACATGTGTTGCTCGCCAAAAATCTTTTTGGATGAAGTTTTCTGATGATCTGGCCTAAGCAACCAGTCTAATGCGCATAGGAATAGCTATTCCCGTCAACAATAAATTTCAGTGTTTTTTCAAAAATACAAATTGGGAATTTAGCACGAATAACAAAATCATTTAAATTAAATTTTGTATTCCCACGAATATTATTTTGATAATGTTTCTAAATACTTAACAATAAGTTTAATGTTCTGAATTTAGGTTATTTTCAGAAGTATATTTATATACATACATACATATATGAAAATACACTGAGGAATTTTAAAGATTTTTCAAAATTACTTTGATTTATCAATGTACATCATTTTAAAATTTATTGCATTTTCTTAAGGAAATGGCTGTAAGTTTTAAGAAATTTGAAATTTACTGTTTATAACTTGTCGGTATGAAAATTTATTAAATGTTTTTTAAGATAATTATTGGGTAAACAAAAACTTTTGACTGCCAGTCATATACTTTTTCCCCATTGAATGTACGTTACGAAAGGAGAATTTGTTTATATTATAAAGTTTTCATTCTTATTTTGTTTAGGTGACAAAGAAACTTATTTAAATTGCTTTCTGCTTTACATATAAAAACATAAACATTTAGTACATGTGTTGCTCGCCAAAAATCTTTTTGGATGAAGTTTTCTGATGATCTGGCCTAAGCAACCAGTCTAATGCGCATAGGAATAGCTATTCCCGTCAACAATAAATTTCAGTGTTTTTTCAAAAATACAAATTGGGAATTTAGCACGAATAACAAAATCATTTAAATTAAATTTTGTATTCCCACGAATATTATTTTGATAATGTTTCTAAATACTTAACAATAAGTTTAATGTTCTGAATTTAGGTTATTTTCAGAAGTATATTTATATACATACATACATATTTGAAAATACACTGAGGAAGTATTTTAAATCGCTAAATCGGTTAAAAATCCAAGTGTCGAAAAATAGCATAAAAAAATAGTTAAAAATTTATCTATAATGAAGGAGAACTATTTTTTTATCAGGTGTTAAGAACAGGGCATTCCACTTTTTCATGGCTTGTGTTTCGTTCTCGTTAAGTGTAGGTTCACTGCCGATAGCTAAAAGTAGACTTTAACCGGCCTTGTAAAAAGTGTTCCATTACACTGTGATAGTTTTTGACCCGAAAAAAATTAACTTCGATGAATCCTTTTCGAACACTTAAACAATTTTGTGTCATGATTTAATTTAAACAAATAAATATTACCATTATTGTACAAAGATATTTTATTACACTTCCAACTGTACTTTCGCACTCAGGGGACTCCCCCCTAATAGTTCGAAAAGGATTCATAGAAGTTCATTTTTTCGACTATCACAGTGTTATTAAAACTTTTATTTAACCGAAAGTGAGTGACAAAGTAATTTAAAGTAGGTTAAAGTAAAGTTGTAATAATGGCAAACTTTTTATAAGGCAGATAAAATCCTATCTTTAGCTTTCGGTAAGTTGTGAAAATGGGCCTTAGTTTATTGGTTAGAGCGGAGAGAAAGTTATCTTGTTATCTTCCCCTTTCAACAATAAACTCACACTTTCTAAATGAAATCTTTCATAGTGTGAACCCAGACTAAATATCAAATAGTAAATATAATAAAAGGGTTGGCAAGACATTTTATATGTGCAAGCACCTTTTCAGAGGGTGATACTTTTGTGTAGAAAAGAAAACACCATTATTAAAGGTCAAATTATTAAACGCCAAATATTTTGATTTAAATCTACAACGAGTTAAATATTTTGTTTTTAGCTGGAATTCAACAAAATAGTGCAAAATTAGAATCCATTTTTGAAAATTCACTTTTTGCACTTCTAAGCAACATTTTTTATAACAATAATTCAGTGCAACAAAATTCGGGTCATCGCCGCCAGCCTCAATACTTGAAACGCGAAATTTAACTAGACTATTGGTAGAGCAAATCTGCCAAATGGGTTTTAAAACTAAGCATGGGTTCCCGAAATATCGGCCCCTAAATTTTTTGAAAAGGCGTTTGGTATAGTAAAAAAAAATATACAAAATGTACTTCTGAGCTTAAAGATTACTTTAGATGTCTTCAGTAGAATTGTATGGCGATTTTTTTCTTAGAATAGATTTAACCTCTAACACTCATTTTAAAAGGTAATTTTTGTCCTCTTTTTAACTTCCACACAAAAGTTAACTAAAACGGCACTTGAGAGAGTTAAAATGTTCGACGAATATTTTATGCATTATGGGTTTCAATTCTTGCTAAAGTTGTTCGCATGCTACAAAATTATTCCAATATTTAAATAAAAAAAATTACGGTCATGTTCTGATTATTTAATTTGCGTATCGTTGTAATCGATAACTCAAAGATAGGTTCCTCGGTAGGTTAGTTGGTAGTAAGTTAGTTAATCAGTGTGAATGTCACTGGTTCAACTCGCGCCAGAGACTTTCTGCTGAAGGCCTACGTTACTATTGCTCGGAAAATTAAAGTAGAATATTTTTTGTAATTGTATTTGTAACAAATAAGAAATTAATAACACTGAAAAGTAATTTTCGGCCTGAAACTTTATTGCAAATTTATCTCCATTTTTCTTCATTAACAATAAAAAAAGAAAATTTTTTTGTTCTTATAAAATTCTTAAAAAATAAAAATGCGACAAACAGCACAATTTTGGTCTAAAAACATTTTCCTCAACATATTTCGAATAAAATGAGGTTAACTTTAATGGGGACGGTGCGCAAATTTTGATTTTGTTTACAATTTAATGAGAAAACTGAATTGATATGTTCGAACAAAATTGAAATTGAACTGAATTATCAATTCAGTAAATTGTAAACAAAATCAAAAGTTGTGCACCGATCGCAATGAAATTAACCTAATTTTATTCGAAATATGTTGAGCAAAATTGTTTTTTGCGCCGATCGTGATGAAATAAGCTCATTTAATTCGAAATATTTTTAACTAAAAGTTTCTACACCAAAACTGTAATTTTTTGTCGCATTTTTATTTTTTTTATTAATTTATAAAGAACAAAAAAAAATTTTTTTTAAAATTGTTTTTGTTTAAAATGTTATTTTTTCAAAATTTCAAAGATATCTCTGAAACTATTAAGCAAATTTAAAAACAATGTAAGCACGGTTTAAAGATTATGTTGTTGCAGAGTTTCAGATTTTTCTTTAACCAATATACATACATATGTAGTGAAAGTGCCTTAATTTTGGGCATAACGGTATATCTCGAAAAGTAGAGCTGGTAGAGAAAAATGGAGATTAGATCAGCGACCTCAAATTAGTAAACATTTGCAATAAAGTTCCACGCCTTACAAAAAGTTAAATTTTGTTCACTTGTGTAATTCAAAGTTAAACAATTTTTTAAATTATAAAAAAACTTACAATTTTGGGAATTTTTGAAAAATCTGTGGATAGGAAATTTAAATCGAAAAGAATAAACTAAAAGCGGTATTTAAAAATATTTTGAGATACCTATAAAGAAAACAATAAATGTTCCTTTCTTTTTTTATAGATTTTTAAAATTAAGTTTAAATTAGAAATTTACCTAAAATCAATTGCATATTTATTTATCTTCATTAATCTAAATTACATTAATTGAAATCTTAGATTACATATTTAAAAAAAATCTCTGAAAAAAGTCGTAAGTTTTTCATATTGAACTTTTTTAAACCTTGATTAAAGAAATGTTGATTTTAACTTTCTTTTAAACAATTTCTGAAAAACACTTTCAATAATAAAATAATTTCTTATCAAGATTTATTCTAACAAAAAATTTTCAAGTGGCCTATTTGTTTAAAACACTACAAAAAAATATTTGTGTTAGAAATAAGTTTTTATTTAATTTATGCCTAAATTTATATTGAACCATAAAGTTATATTTATGTTCTGTTATAAGTAGGTATGATTACAATTTCCCATTCTGTTCTTAAGAGCCCACTGTAAAATTTGTACGTACAAACATATCGAGTATTAATAATACAAATAGAAAAATGAGGTTATTTAACGGATCATTACGAACAAGCAAACAAACCAACAAACACAAAAACACACACCACTTATCAATCTGAAAAAAACTTAAGCGACAAACATGTTTGCAACAAAGCCAACAAAACTAATGGATTAAAAACACATTCTCACACACACACAGACATTCATACAAAAGAGTCCAGCTATCCAGTCTGGAATATGAAGACTTTATGGTTTTGGTGTTGTCAACATTGGTAAATGTAACTCATCATAGATTTCGTGGAAAACATGAACAAGTCCAGTTTTGGTCAATAAAACAATTTATTTGGAATTGAATAGCACAGATGAGGCAACAGCAAATGCCCACAAGCTACGGGCTTATTTTATGAACTTAAAACAATTTTCCAACTTATTTTTACACAAAATATGACAGCTTTTGAATAATAAAGTAGCAGCAGCATTTTTTTTTTTTGTGAGTGCAATTAAAATGTACAAAAAAAATAAAATTAACTTGCCTTTTACAATGTGTAGCATGAGTGACAGCAAAATCAATAAACTGCTTGAAAATCCCAAATAATTTGAAGATTTTGTATCCATAAAGCGAAGATGAAATTGCATTTTCTTTTTGAAAAAGTGCGGCTTAAGTTGCATATGAGATGTAACGTTGCGTTGCAAATGCAGCCAAACGGCAAACCCCAAGTTTATGGTCTTAAGGTCGTTGCGCCGTTGGTGTTTTAGACCCAACTCAACTCAATACAGCTGGTGGTGTTTGTTTCTTCTTGTTGTAAATCCTTTAAAAGGCAAAATGGGTTAATAAACTTGACCCACACACACTAAACGTGAAGTAACATGTTTTTTTTAATTTCAAGGCACTTTTGCAATGACACTTTTTTTCTGAATTTTAATTTCTTTTTAATATTGATTTCTGGTTATTTTTAATTTTGATAATTTTCTTTTTATTTCAACTTTTCCAAATTAACACTTTTTTAATACGAGTATTTATTTTATTTTTCAAACTTTTGTATTTTTTATATAAACATTTACTTTTTTTTATAATTTCCGTTATTTTTATTTAAACCGCTTAACACTTGCAACACGAACCACATTCAAACATCTACTGGTGTCTTGTCTTAGTTGCAAAGATGTTTCAAGCGCTACTTTAAGTTTTAGTTTTTCCTCTAAACAACCAGACAGAGAACTTGTTTAGACCACAAAAACTTAAAAAAATACACTGTGGAAGAAATATGAACTAACAAGTCAAAAAAGCTTAAAAAAGATCCAGTAGGGAAAAAATTTAAAAAAAATGATTTCCAATGGTTTCGAATAATTCAGGAGTGGGGTTTATATGCGATCTATAAGTTATAAGCCAATCTGACAGAACGCTGCTATAATTTGTTGCCTATCTTAAATAATATATCATGATTCATTATTAATAAGATTTCCGTATGCCGTGCTAAATTCCCGATTTTTTATTTTTGATAAATACACTGAAATTTATTGTTGAGGGAAAGCGAGCTTCCATGCACATTTCACTGGCTGCTAAGGCCAGATCATCATCGTATTAAAGTGATTTTTAAAAGAGGATTTTATATTGGACCTATCGTAAATTATGGATCGTTCATTAGAAAATTCGGTAGAGTGATTTCTAGTATTAGACCAGATTTTAATACTGAAATACAAATTTTGTATTTCGGAAAGCCGCTTTATATGGGACCTATGATAAATTATTAGCTGATTTTCGCGAAATTTGGCTGTGTACGTTCTAATCTAGAAAACTATGAAAGTCAAAATTTTACTAAAGTAGCATTATTCGTTATGGTTGTAGGGTTACTACAACATTTTCCAAGAGTAGACTTTATATGGCGCTTATGGTGCATTATCGAACGATCTTTACATAATTTGGCATAGTGCTTTGTTATCTTATAAAACTACGGCAGACTAAACTAAACTCAATATCATTAATCGTTACGGTTTATGCATACTAAAGAGTTTTCAGAAAGCCTATGGAAAATATGGGAATATCTTAAAAAAGTTGTGTAGTATGATTTTCAGCAAAGAAGGTGTTATTTGTAAAATTCCTAAAAAAGGATAGAAACAACTGTTGATGAATAACATTTCTAAGCATACCAGCCCTGAGAAATGAATAATCAGGCTTAAGACCCCATAAGTCTTGTCTAGATCATGCCAGTGGTCTTAGAATAGTAATAACAGAACAATCAGTTGAATGACGTTCACCGCTATACCTCTGCTTTGTAGACTTTAAAAAATCGTTTGACACTTTGACGTCATATGGAGTGCGTTGTCGTGCTAAGGTGTGCCAGTAGAACTCATTACCATTATTAAGAGCTTATATCATAAGGCAACTTGCCGAATCCTAAATGAAAGAAAACAGGCCAAGATTGTGTCTTATTACAGTTTCTCTCCAACATTGTCCTTGACACCTTAATGACTATCACAATGCATCGATGGCATAAGGTGGGATCTGAATGGAAACTTAAGTGATCCTCTGCATATATTAAACTATACTATGACGCACAACTTTACGATATGGCAGCTTCTTGTCATTTGCAAAAGGATTAAGAACGGAGCCTTGCGGCACCCCTGAACGAACCTTGAACTCGATCTCTGAGAAAGCTCGATATAAATCGAGAGAAATAAACATAAGTTTTCTGAATAAGAACCTTTTAAAAAATTAAAACCATAATTTCTGTAATTTTACTCTTTTTTCCTACTGGGTGTTGGTACACTTGTCAATTGTTTCCAACATACATTTAAAAAACAACTGGGAGAATGTGTGGAAATATTGTTTTCTTTTTTGTTGATATTTTGCTGGGAAATTGCATTATTTTTCTTTACTTCTCGGAAAAAGACTTCTGTTTTTCTAATAGAAAAATAAACAGACTTTGTTAAAATGGTACCTACGAAAAAAAACTAATGATGTCTCATGTCATACATTGATACGACATGAAACAAAAAACTTTTTTTTTTACACCATGACTGATATGAGTACAACAATGTTGGGAGTTTTTGCTGTTTAAAAAAAAAAGTTTTTTCAAAATAATTAAAGAAATTTGCATGATCTCAAGTAGCTCAAGTTGTTGCAGTAGTAAGTCTGACAGCTTAATGACTGACAAGTGAAAATGAATGAGGAAAAATGGGTAAACAAAATATTGGCAATTTAGAGTTAATCGAAAAGGTAAACTGATAATTAAAAGAACAAAAAAACAATTAGCTACATTTAAGTTAAAGCTCTAGGAAGAAACTTTATATTGAGGCCATTTATTTATGCATATAAAAAATGTATATTAACTGCCTGGCCTACGATGTCGACAAGAACATTTCCTTCGTATATTTATATTGAAAACAAAGCCAAATTATAATTTTTTAATATTGTTTTCAATATAAATATGCGAAAGAAATGTTCTTGTCGACATTTTGGGCCTGGCAGTAAAACATCGTCATGTCTGATAATGGTAGTTTTCAGAATCTAGTTTCGGCCTCAAAATTCCAATAAAATAAAATCTTTAATAATCAAAATTACAAAATAAAGATATTAAAAGCATTGCGCAATCAGTTCTAAAAGTAACCTTGCAAATTGCGTGATGAAGTAAGTAACTTTCTTAATATCAGCAATAATTTCAATTTATTTAATAACTCTTTTTTTAAGAACTTTCTCTTCCAAAATAGATTTGGCTTTTAATTTTATTTTATTCAAAAAAAAAGTAATCTACAGCATGTGTGAAAAATGCTTTTTTTTATTTTCACTTTAATATACAATTATGTTTCAAATCTCAACTTTATATTCCTGTACTATAAAAATATGAAAAAAAAAAGTTTAAAATTTTCATTTAAATCAACAAGTGCAATAAAAAAATTTACCAAAATAAAAAGAAAACATTTAAAGTTAAACGCACTGAACTCCACAAGAAAATTTCGTCAGTTTTACAAACACGCAACAAAAATAAGTTTCAGTTTCGAACTTACAGGTGCGTGTTAAATAAAGTACTGGGAGAGTGAGTATTTCTTTTTATAGCGTTAATTACAAACAATTAAAATTTAATGTAGAGGAATTTTTAAAAGACTTGAAAAAAAGGAAATGCATACTTAAACAAACCAAAAAAACATAAACCTATTAGCACTTGTACTAGTTTAAAAGAATTTGTATAAAAACGTTTTATAACGAAAAGTAAATTTATTTTTTGAACAGAATTCGAAATTTTTATCAAAAATTTGGAAAAGGCAACCAATAAAACACTTACCACCTTATATTCTAAAACACTTCACCTTACCTAAAAAATATTTTTTTATTAAAAATTATAAAATTTCCCCCTTTAATTGAAAACTAAAAAAAGTTTAGCCAAACTAAATCGAAAAATGTTTATATTACTTTAAAAAAAAAATCATACAATTAGAACTTTCTAAAACTTAAACTTGATAATTCTGCCTCAAAATCATTTCAATGAACTTGAAACAATTTAATACTTTTATATAATTTTGATTTATAAAATGTTTACCCAATTTCGAAAATTCGAAATTAACTCCGAATTTTCGAACATTTTTTTAAAATGCTTCGAAATCAATATATTCTTCGAAAAAAGAAAATTCTATATTTCCACCTATTTTTTAATCAAGCTCAAGGTCAGGTTATGCAAAATATATTTATTTATAATTTATCCAATATTTCGCTGTCACAATGGACATCTTCTTTAGGGATCTTTGGTTTATAAAACAAAGCTTGGTTAAAAAATAAGAGGAAATAAAATTAAAAGGTCGAACAAAATAGACTTAATCATTTAAAAATTATATATTTCTTTTTATCAAAATGCCTTAACACATGAGAAGAATAAATCGAATGTTTTTTATTACAAAAAAAAAATAATAAATTAAAAAAATTAATTGTCCAATATAATTTTAATTTAACATAATTATATGTTTAAGTTTTTATAAATGAGTTTTTGAATTTTTTTTTCAAATTCATGTAATTACAATTTTTAATTCAAATATCAAAACATTTTTTGAAAATAATTGCTAAAAGTCGTAAAGTTAAAACGGCATTCTTTCACAATAAGTGATAGAAAAGACGACATAACGCTGATGTATTTCGATATCTTTGTTTTTGACCCCATGATACTTTTCATCATTGTGATTGTTCAAGTTTTGGTGAACAGCAGCCGTATTGTGTATTTCGCTTAGCTAAAGCTAAATCTCGATCGCTAAAATTCCTTAGAGACTACAAAATTTAAAAATTTTAGCAATGACATTAAAAGCTAAAATTGCGGCGAATTAAATTTGTATGGCCTTGGCAAATTTAGCAATGCACGTTACAGAATTGCATTCTTAGCCAAAAATCTCTAATCAACTTTATAGATTTTTAGCGATAGAGATTAATCTTTAGCGAATTACAGAATACGGCAGCTGGGCAAATATAATGTAATAAAAAATTTACAAGGTGCAAAGAGTTCAGCTGTATTAAGGTTAATATCAAACTGTCAAAAAAAATTTAAAACAGTTATCGATAAAAAATAAAGTTATGTCAAAAAAAAAATATTGAATTGACATTTCAAGCTTGAAATATTAAAAGTGTGACTAAATAAGCGGTTTATTTACAAATTCAGCGATTTAACGCTTTTTGTTTGTTTTGTTTCCCATAAACAAAAAGTTGACAACATTTAATAATACAAACAAAATCATAACAAAAGAAAAACTGAAAAAAAACATTTTTGTGTACATTTTTAATAGTATGCTCCTTTCAACATTTACTGTTTCTTTCTATCAATTCAATGAATAAAAAATGAAGTGTCGTAAGAGCTTTAACATCACTTGGCCAAATTATCATCAGGGTCAAAAACTGAAATTATGTGATCAATGGGACTCCACATCGGCATCACAGTTTAACAAAACATGCCAGAAAGGACTCATTAGGCTCAACATCATTGTGATTGACTTCAGTCAACGTGAGACAATATTATTATTTATTTACCCGCTACACATGTTTGTTTCACTTTTGTTGTATTCCACACCTTCAGCATGCCCGATTTGATGTTCATAATCATTTTACTTTGAAAATGTTAACTAAATAATTTAAACAAATAGAATATGGGAATTTTCGCTTCTTATTTTTCTTTTTAAACATAAAAATAATGTTAATAATACACAACATGGTTCATCGAAATGATGTTACTAAAGTCATAACATAGATGACGCATACAATATGACAATATTTTATGATTATGTTTGTCATTGGATTAATGTGACTTTATGCCATTTGTATTAACATTGTTGTCACAATTCTAATGAAAGGGCATCATTAAAGTGAAGATGCAGTTTTTCATGAGTGTAGGGTTCTTTCGCACACCAATAAAAGCGCAATTTAAAGAGAATCATCGAAATCTATTGACTCAGCCGCAAAAATCGAGGCATACATATGTTGGCGTTGAAGAGAGATTATCTACTATTCAAAGACTCATCATACAGCAACTGATACCCCTGACAGACATATAGTTTACATACCATGGTATGTATACTACGGTTTTATATACTATTTTATATTGGCAGACTTGTAATGCGTAAGATTTGTACTACGTACATTTTCGTAGTATATAAACCAGGAATATACCACTTTGTTTCATGGTTTAATTGTAGTTTAGGTTGACACACATGTAGTATACCATGTTAGTATTGTATACAAATCCTATGTCTGTCAGGCGTATAAGAGAACACTGCTTGACGGTTGTTGCGAATCCAGTAAACGTAATGTTGTCCAACCACAAATGCGTCGTGGTAATGTTTAACTTTTATTTCCATTTTAAAATTTGTAAACAAAAATTTTATTATTTAAAATGACATCTGTTCTACTGTGAATAAACTATATCACAATAGTCCTTTTTTTTATCGAATGTGCGCAATAACACCAAAAGAAAAGTCGTTCGATCAGCTAATTATAACTGCTTTCGAAAATCGAATTAAGTTCATAATAAGCACCTACATATAATTCCTTTACACCGTTCCCTTATAATCGAACTGCGTTTTTTATACATGTGGCTCGCAACATCAACTTTATAGCAATGCAACCAGCTTTAAGCACCTGCCATTTAATTATTTTTCACAATAGGAAATTATAAATATTATAATATGTATATGTACATATCGTCCCCTCAATATAACAATAGCGTATGTGCCTCATACGCTATTATTTTTTTATTGCATATTTAGAATTTCCATCATTGATTTTATGACTGGTCAAAATTTCGTCAAATTCTACTTCCAAAAAGTGGGTCAAAATTTCGTTGGAAAAAATAGTGTATAATTTCTTGTTCAAAATTTTCCTTCAATAAGTGTGTAAGCTCATATGCGCTATTTCACTTGAAATTGCCACTCCAAAGTTGTTAAAAGAATAATAGTGTATACGCATTATACTCCATTTTAGCCTGTAGAAAAAAAATACAAGTTATGAAAACTTAAACTCATAAAGTAGCTTATAATTATATACACTATTGTTTGAGAAATAGTTTCATTCCGACCATCGAAAGCTGCATGACCTCCAAAATTTGTGCCAGAAGGATGTAATTTCTCGTGGCTCGCAGTCATTTTTCTTTAACTTACAAGGTGGAAAGAAGCGAAATTGTTTAGATGAGCCAGATGTAGCAGAGGAAGAGATAGAAGACGAATGAACTTCTAGTTATTTTTGATTAACGCAATGTATACCTTAATTTGTCATAATTTTTTGTTAAAATTAACCCAAATTGGAATGTAATGAATATGTGCCATTGAATCTATGAATTTATCACTGTTTTATAATTTTACAAATTGATATTTTTGAGATCAAATATTTTAATAAAAATATCGTAAAATTATTGAATAAAACAGCGTATACCATACAAAATAAAATAGTGTATCAGATACATCATACGAATTCCTCATACGAAAAAAATAGCCTATATGGAGGACTTGCACTTTGAATGACATAATTATGGTCTTAAAGGATGCGTAGAATAAAAAAAATTGGTCAATTTAAAGACAAGAAACTGTATTATGTATTCGTCGAAAAATCCAATATGAAGAATTTTTATTTACCGCGATATTGAGGTTTTAATAGACATCGGATTTGACAAAAACTTTAAACACGATTTTCTCAAAACACCAAAAAAATTATACGCTATTGTTATATTGAGGGGACGATATGACAATATAACAATTCATAGTTAATTTTGTCTAAATACGTATACAAACATTTGATGTCTTAACTTTACCTATTATTCTTGTTGTGCAGGAATTGAAGTTTTCGATTTATTTTTATACTGGGTAATAATTGCAATAACCTTAGAACTGAAGTAATACCTAAAACTTAATTATCACTAATAATGTTTCTTCTAATTCTTTATAAACTCACGGCAACATAATAATTTTCGTAGCGAAAATACAACAAAAAGGTGTTAATAATTTTCTTAACTACCGTCAACGTCAAGAGCACTTTTTTTTTTTTTTGTAAAACTTCTTTTATTGTTTCTTTTTTCTTTCTTTTGATGTTTTTGATGTTGGTAACACATTTCCATTCATTCCGATTAACGGTGAACGATTGTTACAAAATAATGCAGTTTTTTCAATCCCTACCTATTTTGAATCAGTTTTTAATAATAAAAAAGTGAATACAACAGTTTTAGAAATTATGTATATTGGTAATAAAGAAAAAAAAATACAGATAAAACCATCACACCTTGAGCAATAAAATTGATCTTCATCGAAAATGACAGACAGCGAAGAAGAAAAAAAATTGTGTTTTGGACTTGAAGCCCCGGGTTGTTTTCGAAACAATAGAAAAAGACAAACTTACCAGCAAACAATAAAAATTAAAAAGCAACAGACAAGAAAATACTTAATATCAACAACAATTTTTAAAATACCAGAAAAGTGTAGTAAAATGAAAGAAAAGAAATTAAATAATACAAATATTCAATAAAAAATAAAAATAACAATGCATTTTTAAGACATATTTCGAGATTTTGTCGGTATTTTGCAAGAGAGTTAGTAATGGGAGAACGAGTAATGGAGAAACAACGCAGACGACGAGCATGCGTATAAATATTTAAATGGACGCACTACGGTTACCAGACAAAGGTATCATTTAAAGATACTCGATAGTTAAATGGCCATAAAACATGCAACAGATCAAAACCAAAACACTCACAACTCATTCATGCACTCACTCACTCATCAAACTTCATTAAAATCGTTTAGATAATGATGGTTAATTATGGCTACTGCACAGTGGGTAGAATCATTTAGTTTTGGTAAAAGTATTACATTCAACATTTTTTTATTATTCGAATTTATTCTATGAGCTAAATTTCAGTTATGTATTTCGGAAGGAAATAATTCCCAGTTTCTATTTGTAAAAGTATTACATAATAATAAAATCAAAAATTTTAAATTAATTAATTGACGTATTAAAATTTTGTTTGGGAAAAAATTAGGACATTTCAAACCGGCTTTTCAAATCTCCTTTCAGCATTTTCATAAGCACTTCATTGCAGTTCATAATGAAAATGGTGGTCCAACCATAATGCACGATAGTAATTTTGTGTCACACCTTAACGTCAAGTTTTTTGCCCAACTTATGGTGTTTTCTTTTCAACAAAAAAAATTTGCCTTTTTTTTAAAAAAAAATCAATTTGGTGTCTTTTTCTTAAAAATTTTGCTCCCGAAAAGGCTGGCTTGTTTTATTCTAAAAAACTCATGCTTTTCGGGAGCAACATTTTTAAAAAACAGACACCAAATTGCATTTTTTTAAAAAAAAGGCACATTTTTTGTAGAAAAGAAAACACCATTAATTTGACGTTTCATTGTTTCTGTATTTGACAAATTCATCCATGGTGAGGCACACAATTGAGTAGTGCGTTAAGATTGTTAAAGCCTTTTACGAAAATGGGCGTTCAAATCAAAATGCACTTCCTGATTTTTTTTGGTTAGCAAGTTTTTTTGCTTATATCTCACCCATTTATGGACAGATCGACGGACAGAAGGACATCGTTAAATCAACTTTGCTACTTCCACCAGTGGTTAAGGTACTTATAATTACATTTGTGCGTAGATATTTTTTAAATAAATTAATAATCAAATTGCTTTTCTTTCAAACGAATGGTGGGTGACAAGCTGTATGTGCGATTAAAGGTTTAGTTAGCCGGGAGTAACAGTAACAGTAACCTTTCCGTAAAAAAGTAAGACTTGTCTATTTCTTACAGATTGAGACGTAACATCTTACTGCTAACTATAATCGTTCTAATTGTTTTACATACAAAAAAATGAATCAGCGGACTTGCACCGTTACTGTTACTCCCAGCAAACTGAGACTTAAATTGAAAGCAAAGTCTTTAACGTGTGGTCTTAACGTAACAACTATGAAATATCAAATCAAATACAATTTTGTGTGACATCTCTTAATGACTGTCTTGATTAAATATATTCCACAATTATACCGAACTTTTTATATACATATATAAAATATTTTTTGCCCTTATTTTCTTTTTCTGTGCCCACTGTCCTTCGGCATTTATTGTATAGTTGTTAGTGCAATTTTTTGTTTAAAAATTACTTTGAAACTAAATGATTTTAATTAAAAAAAAATTAAATAATAAACATGTTTTAAGTATCAGCGACGTAATCGAAAAATACATAATATTTGCTGTTGTTAAAAAAATAGCAATAAAAAATGCATTTAATAAAATAACTCATGAGTACGAGTTATAAATCGATTTTTGCATACCGACTGTCAGTCAATTATGGGTTACAATGGGGGTTAAATTAAAATTAAACTTTTATTATTTTCTTTATGTGATAACAATCGAAAATATGATAATAATTGTGGAGCATGTTTATCTTAATATTTCGCCCCTTTAAGACTACGTGCTAAATTTAATCAAACTGGTTGGATTTCGTAGGTCGCACAGTCAAGCCGTCATTATTTGCACCTGATTTTTGGGAAATCATATTTTTAGCAGTGTTCAAAAATAAAAACACTCAATATCGCTCCTTAGTGTTCGGTTCCGTAGATTTGTGGAAAACACAAAAGCTAATAGTGTTTGTGTAGTAAATCGTTAAAAAAATAACGTTCCCTGTGTGTCATCTGTAGAACACAAAAATAATACCATTCTTATCCAACTCAACAAAAAGATGAGAACATTTAATTCCGTTCGGTTTTTTTTTAACCACAAACTTCATTGTGTTCGTCTACACAAACACTAAAACAATAGTCGGGCATGTGACCGAACGCTAAACAATGTTCTGCTTATTTTCGAACACTGATTTCCAGACAATTCTACACAGAAGCTAAAAAAGCAGTTTCGTCGCGAATTTCTCGATATATTGCTTTTCCGAAAATTTTAAAATCTTGGTTGATTTTATAATATAATTTGCCTTTTCTTCTTGATCTATGAAGTAAAAATTCTTAAATAGTTCCTTACGTTGGGATTATGTTACGACTTTTTACAGTCAAATTCACAGTTCGTTAATCAGTTTTATTAATTCAAAATTTATTTTCGTGCTACTTCTTTTCCTAGAGGGCTTCCCCTGTCTAGTGTTTTATTTTTTCTTATGGTCCGCTTTTGCGTTCTTTCAGAGGTTAATGCAACATTTGCTTCATATAGTTTTCCAAGACGACTGCTTGTTCCAAACTAGTAAAACTTTCAATACCGAGTCTGAGCGCCAACCCAATGAAAAATTTTCTTTAGTGGCATAAGACTTACAGTAAACTAGTAAGAAAGGAAAACGAATTCGTAGTGAAATTTTAAAAATATAAAGCCGTGTTCATAACAAAAACTTCATATGAAGTTAGCACAAAGTTATTTTATAAAACACTAACCAAACTCTGTTAAATGATTTTCTAAAATCTCGTTAACGAGCTGCCAATCGTTTGCAACCTTGACGAAACCAGCGATTATTACTGCAAAACGAGTTGCATTTTCGAGTAATATAATGTGGCATCAATCAAATTCAGAGTTGATTTATAAAAATTTAGCAGACGGATAAAAATAAGTTTTGAATTAACTCTGTGCTTACAAGCTGTTAAGACTTATCGCTATTCTAGTTACCAGCTTATTGTTTGAAGTGTAAAAACTATGGCTAACTTTTTGTTATGAACACGGTTGATAACATTTAAAGGGCCGCGGCGTTCCCTTACTACGAAGTACGTTTGTAAGGGAGTATATTAAAGAATATTTGTAACAACAATAATTTTAGTGTGTGAAGCTGATCGTGACACTAACCAGTTTTTTATGAGTTAAATAAAGTGGTTATTGTGTCAAAAAATTTATTTCTACAAAGTGAGAACTCGCCATAAAACATTATGTCTTCCGTGAGCGAGATGGTAAGTTAACTTTTACATTTTTTCCTTACAAACCTACGTTTGAAGCTCCATTTTTATTGGGCTGGTCATTTTTAAAACTAAAATAAAAAAGTTGATGAAAAATATTTAATAAAAATCTTGAAGTTACAGCTGAGTAACTAAATACTTATGTAAGTCTATGAAAGAACGTACAATATATTGACCAGTACTGATAATACCACCAGGTAATAAAGCTGCCAACACACGAGTGATTTGCTCGTGCTCGACATCTTGTTACTTGTTAATAGAGCTAAGCACGCACGAATTACAAGCAATTGAAAATTTTCCATTTATTGTGATTTGTTCAATGCGTTAGTGGGCTTGTGCGCGAACATTTTACAATTTTTTCATTTTAGTGTACAACGAAATGTTATATCGCATCTATCGCGGAATGTTTAGCATACAAACATTTTTTGTTTTCTTTTCCAATTTTCTTCGGTTTTCTAATTCTTTTTTTTTTGTGTACACAAACAAATTATCAAAAGTGCAATTGCATCATCCGCTTACAATTCATGTTTTCTTCTTGACGTTAAAGGTTATTGTGATTTTTTCGTCGTGTGTGGAGACGCGAACAAATGACACGCACACGTGTGTGGACAGCTTAAGGAACCCGTTTTTTTTAAATAAGTTCTAACTGCCCGTCTATACCAGAGATAATTACTGCGACATATATTGTAAATGTCCAAATTATGTTATCTTTATTGCCGGCAATTTATGTTGCAATAATTTTTAGTCCATTTTCGTTGACAACTATGTATTTCTTACATAAAACGCCAAATTTAGTTGTCAATTGAGAAAAAAGAAAAAAAATATACGCAAATTTTTGTGAGAAATAATTAAATTTCAGAAATGGTAGCAAATTATAATTTTAGTAAAATAATTAAATTAAAGAATTTAATAAACACTCAAATAAAATTACAAAAATTATTTTTATTAATATAATTTTTTCTTATTTGATCTGTATTATTTTAATTTATATTAATTTGCTTCAGTTTGAAATCTCTTTTATATAAAAATATTAATTTTACTGTAACAAAAAAAAAAAAATAATAAAATTAATATTTTTGTACAACAAAACACCTCCAGGTTCAACAAGTTAATATACATACATTTAAATAATTAAGTCGAATAAGAAAGAATTTATTTATATTAATAAAAATAATTTTTGCAAGATATCGCCAGTTTTTACACTGCACCTTCTTCCTTGATTTTTTAGCAAATTATGAGTTAAGATAAATACGTTTTTCCATGCCTTTAACATTAGCTGAGCAATAAGATATATTGCTCTGTTATTCTGCCGATGTTATTGCCAACTTGCTGAGACCTCTAGACCTAGGGTAAGGGAGTTCTGAAATCTATTAATCCTTTTACTATCTATTTTTAAGACAAATGTATTTTTATTTGTATTCGAAAAAAAACAGCAAAATCTTCTTCATATCGAAGTTAATTAAAGTGGCGCAAATAACTGTCAGGTGTTTAGCCACTTAAAATTATCAATTGTCTTATTAAACTAAATTAATGTAGTTGAGTAGAATTCACCTGATTTTGGTTTTTTTTAAAACAAAAGTAGAAATGGCAACTATATTTCCGATATTTTAATTGTTATAAATTAAAGGTATTTAGCGATAATTGAAGCACAAAAGCAAATAACGTTGTAAAAGCCACTTTTTGCAAAATTAGTTTTTTTGCCAATTATCGTTAACATTACTCTCTTACATTGTTTTAACTTCATATCATCCAAAATTATGCACCTTTACCCTCTTCAAAATGCAATACAAAGAGTCAGCCAATGAAAGAACGTTTTAAGTTACTAAAAAATTATACAATCTTATGGTTTTACAAATTGGAATAACGTTTTAAAAGCCGCTTGTGTAGTGGAAAAACGTTTTAAATGACATCGCGATTGTGGATATGAAACATTTTTCCACTAAAAAAAAGTTATAAACTGCAAATTTGCATGTTTTTTTATTTAAAATTTCTTTATATTTTGCATACAATAAGTAATGCTGCCTTTTAAAAACGTGTTTTTGTTCTCCTGAAAATATTATTATTTTGTCACTTACAACGATATTCGCGGCTGTGCTTCAATTATAGAATTTGCAAAATTAACTCCTTAAACAACTTAAAAACGATTAAATTTTTTTTGCACATAAATACATGTTAAAAACCTCTTTTCCTTCTTAAGACAAAAAACTTTGCTTCAAAAACATGAACAATTTCTTCTTTTTTTTTTGAATGTTACATTAAAATATTTAAAATGCTGATGCATTTAACCAAAGACCATATTAGAGTTTTTTATTGCAATTACACAAAACTCTACACAAATTCAAGTTCAAGTATATTGTAAAGCTTTTGGGCATGAAGTTGGTTTCTCGCTCATTTATCCATTCATTCATTCACTAATCGTGTGTGTGTGACTAAACGCAATTGCAACGTTTTATTTAAACTGTCAACAATTGCAATGCCACTGCCAATGCCAACTAATGTTTATTGCAACAAATGCATAATAAATATTATTTTTCTTAACTTAACAACAACAACAACAAACTATTATTAAACGTTGCTAACTGTTGGAGATGTTGAATTGCTACAAACAACAAAATAATAACAAGAGTTCAAAACTTTCGTTTACGAAAAGTTTCACCCGAAAATAAAATTGAAATTTATTTTACTCGTACGTAGATGGACTAGAAAATTGTTTTTGATTTTATGTTTTAGTTTGAAAATTTTTACTGACTTCTAGCTGACACCAACTCTTGTCTTATTTTCTAGATTTTATTTATTTTTTTATTATTACTTCTTCTCTGAGTAGTTGTCGTTGAACTCAGTTTCAATGACCCATATTTTACATTTTAAAATCTAGTTAACCCTTTTAAGTTTTAAAAGGTTCCAGTTTAGTTTTTTGGAACTTTTAAAGAAATTATCTGTAGGTACAAGTATATTTAAAATACTTTATTTACATATGACACAGTTTTATACCCTACACCGCCATTGTGGGCAGGGTAATTTGCGTTTAGTGTTTGCAACATATAGAAATTTAGAAAATTATAAATAAAAAAGATTTAAAAAAATTGTCTACAGCACTGTCTCAAGTAACTTCAAATGTAATTGTAACAGGTGGTTAAATTTTAAGGACCGATGTTGAATGTGAACCACACCTAAAAGTCAGGATTTTTTCTACTTTTCATTTGACATTTGGAAAGATACACAATCGAGCAACGCGTTAAAGTTATTCAGCATATATTAGCATTTCATATTCAGTGGCGAGGCACCTTTCCACCTCAGTGGATTCGTCAATAAGCAGAATTGCCGCATTTGGTCGAATGATAATCCCAGAGTGATTGTCGAAACACCAATGCACCCACAAAGAGTGACTGTTTGGTGTGGTTTATGGGCTGGCGGCATCATCGGGCCGTATTTTTTCCAAAATGAGGCCGGTCATGCAGTTACTGTGAAAGGTGTTCGCTATAGTGAGATTACAACGAACTTGTTATGTCCCGAATTGGAAGATATGGATGTGGACGATATGTGGTTTTAACAGGACGGTGGCACTTGCCACACAGCTAACTAAACAATGGCTCTTTTGCGCGACAAATTCAATGGCCGTGTTATCTAACGTAGTGGTGATGTCAATTGGCCGCCAAGATCAAGTGGTATGCCATCGTTGGACTTCTTACTTTGGGGTTATTTGAAAGAAAAAAGGTGTACGTCGCTAAGCCAGCAACAATTCAAGAGCTAAAGGCTGAAATAGTTCGGCACATTAACGGCATAGAACCTCAATTAAGCCTCAGCGTCATCGATTTGGACCATCGGATGGACGTGTGCCGCCGAGGTCGCGGCTGCCATTTAGTTAGACTTACAAAGCTATACTTTATTTTAATTTAAATTTGTCGTTTTCAGTTTTGCAGATGAATTTTGGTTTTATAATAATTTTTTTTATTTAAAGATCAATCGATTTTCTATAAGAACCACCCAAAAACTTTTCGGACACTTATTCATAACTTCTAGAACTATAGTTATGCCAAATATAAAGGAATTCCAACAAAAAATTTTTATTAGATTGCCCTTCACAAATAAGATAAAATTCAGTGCACTTGAATGCAAATTCAACACATCCTCTAGGCACGTGCCTTTGTCGCTGTCTTATCCACAGAATACTAACAGAACTGTAAAAGTGACGTGTGAAAAGGGCCCAAATCAGTTGCGAAGGCAGCTTTCGAACAAAAAGACAGAAAGCTTTTTTTGGTAGTGATGGGGCAATGTGTAAAACAGGCCGCAACAATCAACACAAGTAGCGTGATCAAAACAAAAATAACAAAACACAAACCACGTTAAACAAATGCATTAGTTTAACAAACGTTTGTTTTGTGCAGAAAAAAATTATTTAGTAATATTGTTTTGTCTTTTAATGTTATTTACTCACTTAAATATTATTTACTCGTGTTGTGGTAAACTTAGAAGTTAATTTTTACAACAGTTTTGCAAATAAACCTCAACTTAATAAATTTGTGTGCATTGTATTGCGGCATAAAAGATGATGCAAAGAAAAATGTAAAAGAGCAGCTTTCTTAGAAAGAGACAAAAAAAACGCAAAATCTTCCGTATCGTGACAGTTCTGTTAGTATTTGATGGTCTTAACGACGAATATATAAAGAATTGTCTGGAAGTCGTGTAGTTTAGCTTGCAGAATTGTGCTTTAAGGTTGAGTTAGCCGGGAGCAACAGTAACTTAACCTATTCGTAAAAAAGTAAGGCCAATCTATTTCATACATCTTACTGCTATTTATAATCATTCTAATTGCTTTACATACAACAAAATGAAGCAGCTGATTTGTAACGTTGCTGTTACAGCCACACCACAATTGTGGAAATTAATTCACAAACATTCTAAGCACCGTTGCCGCTCTGATACTTCAGTATCGGCTGGACCCTTTTTTGACGGTACTGATACCCTTTATGACCCTTTATTTTAATTTACCCTTTTGTATAATTTTTAACTATTTTGTGCCACTTTTTTTACCCATTTTGGAAAAAGCACTGCCATTTGGTTTTTTGTCAACAGTGCTGAACAGTAGTACTTCAGCTAAGCAACTGTTTTCGAAATAATAAGAATTGCTTAAAAATAAACTTTGAAACAGAATCAAAGTAAAAATTTGCAATTCCATGGAGAAATGGACTTCAATTGAAGATTGAATAACACAATATAGAACACACATTTCTAAAAAGTGGTTAGTATTCGTAAAAAGATTGTGACAAAACATTTTTTTTACTTGTTATGTAAATTAGATTTTCGATAGTACAGTACAAATTAAAGTGCAATTACCCTAATAGCATACATACATATTTGTTATATTTTATATGTACATATGTATATACTTTCTATTTATTGAATAACTTATGGGGTTTTCTTTTCTACAAAAAAAAATGTGACATTTTATTTAAAAAATGCAATTTGGTGTTCGTCTCTTTAAAATGTTTTGCTTTCCAAAAAGGAAGCATATTTTATTCTAAAAAATGCAAAAAAATTGAGGTATACAGGGGTGTCATAGAACCTAAGTCGGTCTTGCTCATTGTCGGTTTTGCAAACCAATATTGGTTTCATTTCGTGTTATGAAAACAAGTCGGATTTGATATTTTTGAATACAAATAAAACCGATATTCGAATCAGCTATTTAATGTTTTGGCTCATGTGGTGACAGCTTTAAATGCAATATTTGTTTGACAATTTTGTAAATTATGATTTTTGCTCCAAAATATTGTTAAAACCTGTGTTTTTAATTAAAGGAAAATTAAAGAAAAGAAAATAAGAAGTGGTAATACAGTAAACATATGTAACTTTGTGCCCAAATTACTGGTTACTTTTTAGTTTTTTTCTTGTGGCAGTTTCTTTTCCAGTTGTATCCTTATGCTTTAAAGTATCTTCATATAATATTTTATTTATTAAATCAAATTATGTTCAACAATTATTTTATAGCAACTTAACGTTTGTGTAGGGTGTTATATGATTAAACTTGAGCGACTATTCTATCCTACTTGTTTTGTTTAAGTCTGTTGTTTTGCTTCTCTTACAAAAACATGTGAACTTTTTAATTATTCTTGTTTGGGTTACAAAATAAAAATTTAACATTAAAACGAAATGACTGAAGATGGCAGAAAATGGGCCAACAAGTCGTCTGGCTGTCATTTCTTAAAGCCCTTGTTTTTCTTTTTTTACCAGCAATCTCATGTAGCACCTGATGAAGTAATTAGGAAATATGTTCGGGGAAATTTATTATACTAGTTTTAAGAACTTAATTTTTAAATAAATTCAATAAATTAATTCATGAATATGTATGTATAGATAATAAGTTTTTTCCCATAATTTTGAAAAAGTTCTTATCCGTAGGAACACACTTGCACTGTATGAACGTAGTAGCGTACGACATCGATATGTTGTCAAATTAAAACGTATAACATTTTATACAAAGGCACAATCAGAATGTACTAATAAAGTGGCCTCACAAGCCCAGCTGTTTGCAGTGATTTTCTTCGTGTGTGACGTTTGGCGTCATTTTTTTTATTTATTTACATTTTTTATAAAGGCATTTGCCGTCTCAATTCTAGCAACAAAATGCCTGTTGTTTTTCTGTTGTTCATTTTTGTAGTACTGAGACCACTTTGTTAATACATTTTGGGCACAATATAGCTGGCGTAGAAGTAAAAGCGTATCTAAATCGTACGTCGACATAGATTTAATTCTATTTCATACGCCGGTGTTGTCATAGAAAAAAAAAATTTTAATATTTAATTAAATTAAATTACATATTTTCGTGTTTTCAAATTGAATATTTGATAACAAAATAAAAGAATAAAAATAAAACAATAATTTAAATACATAAATTTGGAAATTTTGAATAAAATTATCAAAAGGAAACATAATCCGGCATGTTCTACAAATCGAAATGAAGTGGATTTAATATCTCACAAATGTGCGTTTGCGACGGCATTGTGGGTAAGTGAAGCGTGTTTCGAAAAAATTGCGGCGTAACGTACTATGTTTTGTGTTCCTGTCATATAACTGATTGGTGTAAGAATTAAAGAGCTTCAAAAATCTTAAATCGTTTATAGCTTTGTAAATAAGCCGGTAAATGCGAAAAAAGGTTTAATGGTTATTACCAGGGAAACCAGAAATGTGCTCTAACAAATGCGTTTTATGCGCAATAAATATGCAGCAAAAATTCAAAAATATGCCCTCAAAATTGTTAAAAATATGCCACAAAAAAAAAATCAAAAAATGGTAATTTAAAAACAAAATATTCAACATTTGCATTTATAAAAAACAATACTAAAATTATAATCGGTAAAGCTTAAACGCCATTGTATTTACAGACCATTTCGAAAAGAATTGAATCTGCTGTAACATATTTTTTTGGCGAAGAGAGCCTAATTTAGAAAGAAGTTTCTATGGGGAACATATTAAATTAAAGACATATTCTCACCATTTACATAGACTTCTTCCTTGGTACAATTAAAATGTATTTACCAAATTTTATCAAATTATTTACAAAATTGCAACTTGAACTTTGCGCACAAGGTAAACATGGACAGACAACCAGCCAGATGCAAAAATTAAATGTGGATGGCGAAATTAAAGCAACACGTTGGGTCTACGGATAGATATTTAAAACAGAATATAACCAGAATTTTGAATTTTGTTTTTAATTTGCTGCGAAAACTTACAAGAGGCATCTAGAAAAATCAAAATGGTATCAAAATATGCCTTAAAAAGGCAAAACATGCGCTAAAAACTTAAGATATGCTGCAAAAAGGAACTTTTAACTAAATTATGCAAAAATATGCTCTGTGGAAACTTCTCTACATTCCGAAGCGAACTGACACCAAAGTAGTCCCGTGATAGTTCTTTAGTGGTAGAGACCGGGTCTTACACTTTATATGAATAAGACCCAATCACTTTCACATGGGTTTATCATTGGAGGGGTCAATTGACACCATTTGATCAGTCACAGATCTATTCTCAATGAACATGCTTACTGTCAGTTACTAAAATGTAGTATTATTTCAATACAATGTAGTATTATTTCAACTAAACAAGTCCTAGAATTAAATTCAAGAACCAACTTTTAGAAAGTACCAAAAAATGTGTCACAGTACCAGTAAAGACTGTACTGTAATTCATTAATTTTCGACATTTTAGTTCTTTATAAACCAGTTAGGGATTGGTCTTTCTTTCACTGGTCATGAGTTCTTTCTTTTTGTACTTGTTTTCTTTTAACAAGTCCCAGGACCAGTCAGTTGGACAAATTGACACAAATTTCCCGCAGGGTTGTCCCTTATGTTTGTACTATTTCCACTTCTTGCATTGATGAACGAAATATATCAACCATTCTTGAAAGGACCGTTTGGAAATCTTCATTAGTAGTATTTTTATTCTCAAAAGATTATTTAAAAATTAAAAATTCGCATTTTCTTGACACACTAATATCGCCGGACTTATGATTTTACACGAAATAATTCACTTTGTTATAAATATCTTTAATAATTGCAATATTTGATCTCTTGTAAATTTGCAACAAGACCCTTCTTTGATAGTTTAAATAACATGTCAAGCAATTAACTTTTAATCACTCAGACTGAATAATTAAGTTTGGATAGATGTTTTTAGTGTAAAAATGTCCAAAAATTATCAGCCATGTTCTGAAAATCGCATTCGAATGAAATTTAAATCGAACAAATTTTTAATACTTTTCTGTGTTAAAGGTTCAAAAAATACTTTTAAAACTATCATCGATTTCAAATTCCAGAACATGGCCGTATATTTTTAAATTTCAAAAAAAATGTGTTTCGAAGATTTATTAAAGATTTTTAAAATATTGACGCAGATTTTTCAGATTTTTTTGATGAAAAATTATGGTTTTTTTTAAGCCGGTCAGAATTTTAAAACCCTGATACATTTTACATAGAAATGCAAAAATTTTAATTTTAAACAACAAATCTCGAATGTCTTAGAAAATGTGCAATCTAACTAAGATTTTTGATAAAACGAGTTTTTTTTTAAACAATTCCTAAAAAAAAAACTTGAAAAAACATTAAGAAAAAGAAATAGAAAATATTTAAGTGCATCGCCTATTATTAATGAATATACTACTGGGCGATAGATGGCAGACCTATTTTATTTATCGCTGTAAGTGCTATAAATTAGGTGTAGCCAACCAGAGCGGTGGCCAAACTTTTAGTAAATACACGAACCATGGCACACTGTATCTGCCCCCTAACGGCTTCGACTATTGTAAACATTAGCAATATTGGTAGTGCTTATAACTGGAGTATTGCCAAGCTGAAAACTAGATACATTTTCTTTAGAAACACACAAACAATATAATTGTAAATATTTCTTGTATTTTTTTTTTTTAAAAAATCGTCAAAATGACGAAAAATCGTTACATCTAACAGCGCTGGACATAAGGAGTTAATTTCTTTTATACCAAGGCCCAAGGCGAATTTATTTCAAATGGTCTTAAAAGCACTGCTAATAACTTTTTTTTAACTTTATCATCGTTGGATGTCAAAATTTTGTTTATTTTCTTTTTTTCTATATTGTTTTATTTCTGTTTTTGACATTGCACAATGATTTTACAAAAAAACAAATTACTTGTGGTTTTTGTACGAGTTGTACTTGTTGTAGTACCGAGATTACCTGTGGGTATACCAACACCACAATAGGAGAGAGGGTAAACAATGTTTTGTGCTGATGTTTGTAACACCTTAAAAACTGTTGTTTTTACTTCAGATTAATCTATGTAGGTACCTAGTATATCGGCTAAGGCAAAACAGTTAAGAACACATTTCTCGATTCGCCCATGCGTTCCGAACAAAATTTTTGTACGGAGAATAATTTTTTTACAGAGAGTGTTCTGCAGAACGATTCACCAATTTCGGAAAATATGTCCGGACAAACAAAGCTACCATATGGTTTACAGATGTAAGCCATTATACAAAGTGACAGTACAGTTAGCAAACTATTAATTTTTTTTATAAAAGTGTGTTAAAGAAAATGGACGAAATGCAAATTTATCAAAAAAGGTTGAAAGTAAAAAAAAAAAAAATAAAGTAAAAAGTAAAAGTATTTTTCAGACACTAAGTTTCGAATGTGATATAGCCTTTATTTCTATATTAAAAAAAAGTTTCAAAATTTTTCCGCACCTGCAAAATTTTATGTTTCTATTTAAGTCAAAGAAAAGAAGTAATAACAACTCTCTTAAAGATTCTCATTCACTCAGGACCTTAAATGTTAAATTTTGAATGTTTCTAGCTCCAATACTAACGGAAGTTAAAACAGTATCAGTTAAAGATCAAAAAAGTATCAAACAGTTCCTTCATAGAGCCTTATATACTCAGGACATTGCATGTTGAATTTTATGTTTCTGGGTCTAATATTAGTAAAAGTTAAAAAAGTACAAGTTGTAGAACGAAAAAGCTAAGGAAAGAAATTTAATTTCCTGTATTTTCCCTTTTTGGTACTTTTTTTATCCTCACTGAAGAATCAACAATTTCAATATTGTAGTGGGAGTCCATTATTTAATACGTATATATTAGAGATGAGCGATATTTCCGTACCTGTGATTTAATCACTGTTACTGAAAAATCACGAATCACAGTTGTGACCAAATCTGTTAAGTAACAGGTACTTGCTAAGTTGTTATTTTCTTATTTTGTTTCATACACAAATTTATGATATTTCACTGTTTGTGTGGGTAATAGCGTTTTTTGCACTCATGAATGTAATTGTTGCTATTTTTTCTTTTGTTCTCTCTTCTTCCTTTTTAGAATTTTTTTACAGCCAATGTTTATTTGTTCAAGTATGTCCAACTAAACAGGTGATCGTTTTTGTTGCCTTATTTCTTTGTCAAACTCCATAACAAAACATTTTCAAATATCCAAGAACAAAAATAAAAGTTGTGATCACAATCACAGTTTTAAATAACAGTGATTTTAAAATCACGTTCACTAATCACGATGTTCCTTAAAAATCACGGGATCGCTCATCTCTAGTATATATGAATGAATGGATAGTTACGATTTTTACCCCTTAAACGTTCGAATTTCGAAAAAGTACCAAACTTAGATTTGTAGTTTTTAGATAAGTTTCGAATGTAATATAACCTTTATTCTTATATAAATTGGTTTAAAAGATGGATAGTGCCAAAATATATGTTTTATCCCATTACTCTCTAAAAGGGCCCAATTTCAAAAAAGTACCAGACACCTATCCGCTAATTTTTTTAAGCAAAATGGATATTTATTAATTTTTTCTTGTATCTCTTTAAGTTTTGGAGATATAAGATTTCCGAATTTACCGGGTTTTACCCTTTTTACCCCCAAAACATTAGAATTTCCAAAAATTCCGTCTTAGTGGATCATTTTGGGGAGTGACCAGCCTGCGGTCCAAATTTCAAGTTTTCAGCTTCAGGCATTTAGGCTTTACGATGATGAATCAGTCAGTCAGTAACGTAAAAATTATATATATATATATGTATATAGATTGTTAATAAAGATAAAACATTTCTTATGTATATTACTATTTGTACATAAAACGCATTTTTTTTATATATTTTTTATTTTAATTGCAATATTTTCTTTTACATCCATTTTTGTTTAATCGTTTTTATTTAATTATTCAGCACAAACCGAAAAATGTTATAACACTACATGTGTGGCAGCTCAATTCAACTTTTATGTACAAATTGAAAAAAGTGGCATCACAGTTCATTTTGTTCGGAACAAGAACTAAAATTAAACCAAGGTATATTTACACAAGGTAAACTCGTTGGCCCATATGTTTGTCAGCTGTTTACCCGATTTGGAACCCTAGTGTCAAAAGTTGTTTATGTTGGTTCCTTGTGTTTGTTTACATTCCTATGGTTAGTGCACGTGTTGTTTTTTTTTCAATTTGTGTTTTTATTTTAAAGGCACAGTGTTGCGTTTTTTTTGACACCATGGTTCCAATTACAAAAACAATTTGGCGTGTTGTTTTTGTCTTGTTGTACTTGTTGTAGCAACGAGTTTACCTTGTGTAAATATACCTTGAATTAAACCAATTCAAGAAAAAACGTGCCGAACAAAATAATTTCTCTCTCTCTCAAAAGTAAAATGTCAAACTCAATATTAAAACAATTTTGGCCGGACAAAAATTTTGTTCGGAACGCATGGGTGAATCGAGCTTTACTGCCAAAAGTGCACAATATATATTTTATTAAAATCTGTTGAATATTTTCAGAGATATAAGCGTTCTAATTTGATACTAATAAACTTATATGCAAAACATATAAATAAAAATTTTGTTTTTTCCAATTATCAACATCGACATTTTCAAGAATTCTTTGATTCTTTGACTATATAAATCGGAACAGGCAAACCCAACAAGCTGCTAAGACCCCTTTCACAAGTAACTTGCCGACAACAACAAAGTCTGTACAACATTTTTTTCCTTACCCCGACCTTACCGCTGACATCTACAAACCAAGAGTTGCGCAAGAGACTTGCGCAAGTAACTTGCCGAGTGTGAAAGGGGTGTAAGCTTAATCGGCGTTATAGTTAGCAGCTCGTTTATTTTTGAACACTGGTATGAAAATACATATTAGTTGTCAAAACAATGCAAAAACAAAACATTTGAAAAGTGTGTATGGATATGTGAAAAAGTTTGCATGTATTGATACTGTCATGCCATTACATATTACATTGCTGCATTTATTTTGTTGCACCTAAAACTTGTGAATAAGTTGGAGCTTCAATTGTTTCCTCTTCTTCATCATCGGAAGATTCAAGAGAAATTTACTATTTTACTTTAACAGCCGTTTTAAATATTTGTGCTGCCATACATTTAAGTGCAAAAATACTTTACTAACTTTATAAATGCCTTACCGGATAATTAAAAAACGCAAGATTTTTGGTTACGCATTTAAGCGTAACAAAAATAATGAATCTTTAAAACGGGGAACGCATTACAGCGAGGTCATTTAAGCGGGATTTGGTTTATGTAATTATGTGATAATTTTGCTTGCCAGCACATTTTGTGCATTTAAGGGGGGAAAATTATTTAAGCGGGGTGAATTTAAGCGGGAACTACTGTATTTGATTATGATAAACTAAGAGAAGCTCTCAAACAAAACATTTCTTCTTTTGATTAACCAGTCGAAACCTTTGCCTATAAAAACGCCAACATTTTTATTAAAACTTTATAGATTATCTTGTTCTCTACTAACTTAAAAAAGTTATGTGCAACAATGGATGTTATTCGAAAAAAATTCCCAGAAATTTCTTAGAAAAACAGGTTTAAAAGTCCAGGAAATTTTTGGACGGGAATATTAACTAGTAACAGCTAATTAACCCTATCGTAATTTTGGGAACTAAACTTTGTAGTCGTTTGTCAAGACTGGGTCTAGTTTGAACATTAACCGGTAAAAAATGTTGGGTCTAAAAAGATAGTCGGCCCTATGCTCCTTGCAGGATTAAAAGGAACAAATATATGCATATATATATATATATAAAAAGATAATCGTATCATGACATATGTACGTTAAAGATAATCATTAGTGTCCGACCGAATCCACTTTTTTCGGCCGATGCCAATGCCAAAGTTCGACCTAAATGGCTAAATTCTTATCCAAATTCAAAACAAGAAAAAACATTAAAATTTTCATAATAAATTAATTTACTTACCAGAAACCCCATTAATTTTTAAAAATTTGTCCTTTTCGAGAATTTTTTATTATTTTCTTCCACTGCAATGTAAGGAACTAATTGCGAATTCTTTTCTGAGAAATAGGTTGCATTGTTACATGTTCTACAGTTTTGTGTTCGTTTGTACATAAAATACCACTGTGGGAAACATTTTCAAGTTCTTTTGTGAATATGTTGATGAAAAACATGCAAAGCATGTTGCATATTTTACCTTTACTTTAACTTAAGGTGTTCGTACTGCCCTGTTTTAAAACTTTGGTAGTTACTACTTTGTATGTGCAACCAATGTTTTATTTTGTTTGTCATAATTCATACCGCTCAATATTTTGTAAAAAATAGTTTTTAAATAAAATCACATTAAAATTCAATAACAAAGCATAAATAATTCTTTTAAAGTTGTTTACGATGAAATTATAAGATAAGATCAATTTCTTAAATAAGAATAAACGTTATTTAATATTTTGAAAGATATTAAATTAAATCTTATTATTTTTTCGACCTTTTTTGTTTTTTTTTTTTTATTTTGAAAGATATTTAAAAAATTACATCATTATCGTTCATCTCATAGGAATCACTCGTGCGTATTAGTTTAAAATAATTTGAAGCTAAATCATAATGACGACAACATTTACCCAACCTTTTGATTCCAGACCTACAATAAAAATCACGATGTTTTGAAAGTCATACCGTTGTTCTGTTTCTCGGTGTGCTTTCTGCAATTGAAAATCACACAAAATTTGATTTGATTTGAGTTAAAGTGATTTTCAACAGGCCTGATAATTAAACATAAATGTTAAATCTTTTGATTTTAAGAAAATATTGGGATATATCAGATAAAATTGATCAACTTTCATATACCTTATCATATTATCTTTCATAATCAGCTCAATTAGGAATACAACTTCCCCGGGAGTTGTTCCCTTTTCCCATTTTTACAACTGAATTTACATAGGAAAATAGGAGAAAACGAATATGTTCGCAGAAATTTCAATTAATAAAGAGAAAATTGTGTTTGGTGTCGGGAAATAAAATTCCTGAAAATCAAAAACCCTGTGTTCAGTATATTTATTTTCTTTTAACTCCCAAACAAATAAACAGTCGAGTCTTTAGCTCCTTAAGCATAATTTATAAACTTTAAAATGCTGTAGACACTTTTAATCCCAAATAACACAAGGATCAGCACGAGCTTTTCACTTTGCCGAAATACTAAAGCATTTTGCACGATTGACAAATATTTCAACAATAGACACAGAAAAGGGGGAAAATTAAAAAAAAAAAATACTAAAAAACTAAAACAAACTCCACTTCGCTACTACGTGGACATGGCAAAAACAGAAATCAAGAAAAGTATTTATGCCATTTTTTTAAAAAAAAACTGGAGTTCAATTTGCTTGAAATGACAAGTTGTAGCAACATGTTTTATATGAACCAGAAAAAAAGCAAGGAAAACATCACCAACAAAAAGTAAAAATAGAAAAAGGACACTAATCCTTTTTTCCTCCTTTTTTTTTTTGATTTGGAACACAATTGCAGACGCGACATGTATTTCAGTGACAAATAAAACGTGAAATAAACTATAAAAAACTGCATAAAAATTAAATACAACGAAAAAATATGTCTGCCATGCATAATCAAACACACACTTGGTTACATCTCTAATGCAGCAATAAGGATAAAAAACAATGTTGTAAAAATTCAAATAAAAAAGAGGACTATAAAAAAGGAAAACAACAACTACAAATAGCAAAATTACTCCCAAAGCTCATAAATAATGACTCAATACGAACAAAATGTCCATTTAAATACTTTCAATTATTAATCACACATAAAAACACACACACACACACACATACTTACTAGAAAATACATGCAACGACGACAGAACCGGCAAAAAACAAAAACTAGTATTGCAAATACAACTCAACAAACAACTACAACACTAGAGATAACGGCGGTTGCAAAAATACAAAACCGAAGTGTGAGTGGCAGGATATAAAAAGGACACACACTTTGTGTGTGAGTGTGAATAAACCAGATATCCTCTTATAATAAAAAGAAATAACAACAACAGTTTGCCTTTTATATTATACTTATAAACAACTAAAAAGGCGCATTTAAACAGCGACAACAATACAAAAACTAAAACATGCGGTTTGAAACGGGATTCAACAAAGCTCCGAAAAATCTTTGGAATAGAACTTTTGGAATTGCAGTTTAAAAGATTTAATTCATTTCAAAAGAAAACCATATACATTTCCTACTCAAAAGAGCAAAACAATTTAACTTTTAAAGGTAAAAAAAGTACATCTTAAGCATAAAATAGCAAATCATAAAAGAACGTTCATTTGTTATGAGATAAGAATTTCTAAAAAGGTATGCAATTGCCTAATTGACAAGCTCGTAGTTTCGTCGTTTCATACCAAAGTGTTGTCTGATTAAACGATTGATTTTTATGTGTTTAACAAGTGCTGTATTATGTATGTTCGAATTATGAAATGTTCGATTTGTTATGCGAATTTTTAAAAATCTCTTTAGCAGGTGATAACTACAACCAGCGTGGCCATTTTGGCATTTTTGCAGCTACATTAAGCATTTTTTTGTCTGACTTATCTGCAAATTTTTCATTTAGCAGTTAGCATTTTGTTTAGCATTTTTCAACTACATATTTAGCATTTTTAAGCATTATTTAATTTAAGAATATTAAAGTAATCTTTTTTTGAAAAACTACCACACACTTTTGTTGAATGCAAATACAAACCCCTACTTTTTGCTATGGCAACTGTACAATCTTTTAAAGGACCTTTCATATCAAATGGTTTTAAAATTTGATCAGTTTGATCCATTAAATTCATGTTAAGACGACTTTTTCCCTCAATTACGATTTTGAATATTTTGGAGTCGAAAAGAGATACCCAAGGCGAATTCATTCCAGGTAATCTCGGTACTACAACAAGTACAACTCGTACAAAAACCACAAGCAATTTGTTTTTGTAAAATCATTGTACAATGCCATAAACAGAAATTGTTTTATTTGACAGAAACAAAGATAATAAAAAAAAATTTCGACATCAGGGCTTTTAAGACGTCCCATAATAAATTCGACTTGGAGATAGCATAACTTTTGAAATAGAAAAAAACAAATATGAATTACATGCCGAGATTTTATAGCTCAATTTATATGTCATCTTAGAAAACCGTTTAAAAACTAATAAATGCAAATTAAGCGAACGAAAGAAGAAATTATTGATTTCACTGTAGAAGAAATTAAAACTTTGGAACATCAGTGGCTGAAACCAAATTCATATGACAGTTGATTTCTGGATAAATGTATATGGATATACAAATTCATTACATGAAAATCCATTCAGTGAATTAGCTTCTTTTGCTTTCTTTAATCAGTTTGATTTATTGATACGATGTGAGATTATATTATAGGTATTTTAACTAAAATAACAAAAAAATAAAACAATTTAAACTTTAGCATTATTTTTTTGGCAGTTTAGGATTTTTGTTAGCATTTTTTTAGCATTATTTTTAAGCCGATTTAGCTGTAAAATATTTTTGGATATGGCCACACTGACTACAACAAATTAAATTCTTCTGAATGATTGGTATATGTTTGATCAATTTCAATTTATTTTTTTAAACTATTTTAATTAAATTAGCTTATCAATTAACATTTATAGGCATTTCACTTCAAATTAAAACTCCCATAGCTGGTTTAATTTCATGGTTTCAATTAATGTGAATGCCAAATCGTACTAAAGAAGAAGACAAATTAAAATTAAAAACCAAAGGTGACGCAAAATTTTATAACTAAATTAAATAATTTCACTCGTAAAACTGCTCTCAGTGGAGAAGCAGCTCGCGCTTTTTGTCATTATTTCTTAAGGACAAACAGGTCGTTTTTGTTTGTCTGCTGTTGTTGCGTTTTGCGTTGTCACCCCGCATTGGTTAGTGGTTCGGCGTCGTATAACTGTACCGAGTTACAGTTTTTGCGGATTCTACATTAACTATATGCACTCGTTTTTAACCTCAATTTTTTAATGTGTTGTCTGGTGGAGAACCAAAGAAAAAACTCATGTGACTGGTGGAGAACCATATATAACTCAGACGTTTTACTGGTGGAGACCAAAATACTCTGGAGCGGATTCTGGAAGCTCTCGCCTTCCTATACGAAGGTTTAGGTCGAACGAGATTTTGCGGTTAAAGCTCCAAAAAATTGTGTGATACCCTGGCATTATAACTTAAATAGTTCGCCAAAAACTTTTTAGTTTTGAGCAAAATAAAAAAAAAAAAAAAAATTAAATAATTTAAATTATTTAGTTTTATTTTTCCTAATTTTTTTATTATTTGGTAAAAAGATATTGGTAAATCTTCTTTAATAGTTTATTCAAAGCGAATTGACAATGTAAATTTAGTTGATATCTTTAATTTTTGACATATCTCGAAATATCTCGAAAACAAGAGCTAACATAAAAAACACGGTTAGCACCATTGGATTCAGAGTACCTATTATGTTAAAACGCCAAGTGCCCAGCTTGTCTAAAAAAAGTGTTAATTTCGATCACAGGGTTCTTTAATATTTCGTTTATCTCATCTTATCAGGTTTTAAAACGTTTTTATGCGTTCTATGGAAAATTTGGCTCTTGCCGTTCTCCAGATATACAGAAATCTATAATGTCTTTGTATGGGAGGTGCCATGCTTACCTCCCTAATCCCGCTTTTCCCGGAGAAGGTAATATATAGACTTATTATCAGCCCAATTATAAATAAAATTTCCCCGGGAGTTTTCCCCCTTCTTCCGTTTTTTTATGTTAATTAAATTTTAAAAATGGCAGAAGGGAAAAAACTCCCGGGGAATTTTTATTCATAATTGGTCCGTATGTCTTAATTCTTTGAAATCTCTGTTTTTGATACATGATACAGTTGTGTTTTTCTTTTTTTTTTTGCAGAAAATAACTACAACAACAGCTACAAAAGCTCTAATATTATTACGGACAACAGACATCAAAGTCGTCAACATCATCCACATCGTCAACATGTCTGAAGGAAACAGTTTATTTAACTGTCACCGGTCACGTCAACTGTCAAATATGCGCCATTGTTGGAATAAAGGATTTTTTATGATTATACGTGTGATGGTTGTAATAAGTCAAGCCATTTTAATCTCGCCATTTATATACTTTAAGAATTCGAATACGAATTATTTGACAAAAATTCTACCGGCATCGCATCATGATTTTCCCATAAGATTAACGGTTACCTGGAAATTTCGTACACATCGTGTTGTTACTACTTTTGCAATATTTTTACTAATTTCCTACATCGCTGCCTCACCTTTTATGGTGAAAAAGGCCTCGGATTTGTATTCAACTACTCGACGTAATCAGGATAATTTATTTATCATTATAGCGAAATTCACTATGGCAGGTGATGTAATCTGTTCGCTGCTTATAATAGCCATTCACATTTGGTATCGGGAGGACATTGTAAAAATTTTGAATCTACTGAATGAACTTCTCTTGAGATTTGGGCAATTGGAAGAGAACTTGGTGGAGTTAAAAATATTTGTGGCATTAGTGCTTAAAATGTCTCTAAGCATCTATGAAATTGTTTTGAGTATTCCTTTCCTTATCTCGGCCGCACGCAGATTGTCAGCTCAGAGTATTGTGGCATATTTGTTTACCCACTATATAATTGAACTTGGCAGCATTTTTGCCCTCAACATCTTTATTTTAATACTTCTTCTTCTAAGCTGTTCCATGCAATTGGAAAAACAATTGCAGCGCCATCATGTTGTATCCATTGATTTGAAAATGTCTCAACTAATAAGTTTACAAAATGCCCTGCAGAGGGTAATTGCCCTGGTCAGAAGCACTTTTCAATTTGGCATATTGTTGATAATTTTATTGTATTTCGGAACGATTTTAGCAAATATCTATTCCATGTTGGATTTTTATGTAACCAATCATCGTCTCTTCAGTACATTTATCACATATCTTCTCAGTGTGGCTTTGGAACTGTATGCGCTGATATTTGTGATCCATTCTTGTGAACGTAGTCAGCGTAAAGTCAAAGATCTTTTTTTGCAACGTAAAGAATTGTATTTCTCAAAGGTATTTCATACATAAAATGTGGCGTTTTTTGGTTGCACAAAATTTTCGTTTGCTTTTTTTTTAATGCAAGTTTATTTACAGCCAACAACACCATTGTCCATGGTGGAATCGGATCTTTTGTGGCCCCAGTTAAGTGAATTCCAACTACTGGGTCTTTTTACTGTAAATAATAAATTTGCTTTATTCCTGTTCACATATTCTATAAATTTTATTGTTATAATATTGGAATTTGAACTTAATAAATCACGAAAATAAAATAAAGTAAAATAAGTATGTGAGAATTATATTTTCCGCTGGTGGAAACTTTAAGAGCCACAGCGCACAATGGGTTAGATTTATTCATGGAAGGCCATTATTATCGATATTTATATTGTTTTGGAATTACTAGACGTTATTGAGTAAAAAAATTATTTATAGAACAATTATTTAAAAATGAAGGGGAAAAAGCTATAAACCCTTTAAAAAAATAAACGCTTTCGGGTGGTTCGAAAATTTAACTGCCTGAAATAATAAATAAATCAACAATAAAATACGAAAATTTGTTTTTGTTTTCAATATAATTTCTAACACGAAATTTTGTTTAAATTTTCCAAAAAGATGCAGTATGGTTAAAGATTAGTTGAAAACAATTCCAGAAATATTCTTTTTAATTTTTTGACACGCCTTTGGTTACCGCCCCTTTAGTATTTTATACACTGCGTCGCCATTGGTCCGATCAAATCGCATTGCATGTCTTTTGTGCCCTCCTAAGAAAGAAAGCGTTAAAAGAGCTGAACTAAAAATGTTTGGATTATTAACTACTAACCATTCGGTATTTAGATAGCTTTTGCCACAATTTATTTTAACGACCAAACATCCTGGGTACATTATTCTTTTTTCTTATTTCAAAGAGAGTGGATCACCTACTGCAAAAGAAATGTTTGAGCTTCTCTAATGTACAATTATAAATGGAAAAAGGGATTCCTTTTGAAAATCTAGTTGGATTTGCAGAAGATACACCTCATGTTATATTTGGACAGTTATTATTTTGATAAAATGCATTTGGTAGCGTCGAAGGCCTGTCTGAACTTTGCAAAACTCTTGGTTTGTTGATGTGAGAGGCAAAGTCGGGTAAAGGAAAAACATTTGAGTACAGACTTTGTTGTACTTGCGCAAGTTACTTGACGAGTCTGAAAGGGGGTTTAAGGAGTTTCAAGAATATTTTCGCGACATCATGCACTCTTACAGTTTTTGAAATAAAAAATTCCTTTGGAGACAGATTATTTCCTTCTTTGCAAATAGCTATTTTTGTTTTAATCTTTTTAATGTAAAATTAAAATATTATTTTTTTGCATTAAATATAGCAACGATATGTTGAAAACAAAAAGCAAATAAAGAGACATTTGAAAAATATTTTTGTGTTGGCATATCCAATGTTGCAGCAAAAGAGGAACTGAATTAACATTCCGTTGAAAACTGCGTCGACGTCATTTGAGGGATGCATCAGATCCTTTATCATACCCAAATGAAATGTAAGTTACATATCGTCACCTAAAATGAAAAAGGGCTTAACAACAACAAAATTCGAATAAGAGTTTTTGATTGAGGTTTGTTCGTTTTATTAAACTTTATGTTCACAAAAAATTTTAGATAAAAAATGGCGACTTTATTTAAGAAATTCAAACGCCAATTACACCTTGTTGTTATTGATTTTGTTAAGTTATTTGCTTCTCTAAAAAATTCTATAGATAAGTATTATCGCTTTTAGCTTCATAAATGTTTAGTGGTTTGTACGAAATACAAAGGTGGCAATAAGAGGTTTTTTTGGTATATATGCTCCTTAAAATATCAATTCCACTTAGAAAATTGAAATTGGTTTACGTTTTCTGAAGAAGCCAAATACGGTTTTAATTCCACTTTTGATCGAAATTTGTTTCTGTGCAATGCGTAAAAATATTTTTTTTCTTTTCATTATTTATTTATTGAATCTTTATATATTAAATGTGAACTAACAATAATTAATCAAATCTTATCCTAATACTTTATTTATGTCACGGGTTCTGTTCACATACATATATAGGAGTTTATCGCTCATCTTAATGGGTAAGTGCTGCAGTGTCTCTTCTTCTTAAGCGATTGTGGCCGCTATCAATTAAAATATTTCGAGCTAGTGGGTTCGGATGCAATTCTAGTAGAGTTTTTTTTTCCCGGAGTTTTTCGATTCCCGGGAAAACGGGAAATTTTTTTAAATTTCCCGGGATCCCGCTCCATATAAATAATACAAAGTAAATTTGTTTTAAATTAATGAAAAAAACTTTTTTTTTAAAAAATGCGTAAGGGAACTTGTTTACAAAGTACGTAAAAGAATTGCCTAAACACTACAAAAATAAATTAAAGTTTTAAAGAAACTTGAAATATTATTACCTTACGATTTTATATGTAAATTTCGTATCATTATGCTCCAGATACAAGATAAAAAGATAACATAAACATAACAATTAAATTCATTAAACAATAATAAAAACAAACAAATTTTATGGTACTCAAGTTATGAGATCAAAAAGTAAATTCATAAAATAGATAAAATATTTTAAATAAATATGTTTTATAAATATATTAACATTTTTTAACAGCTTAGGAAATAATATTAAGACACACTCAATTCGTTATGGTTTATTTCTTATTTTATTTACTTATTACCACGTTTTCGAAACATTTCGTTCACCTTTTTACCGAGATTGGACAAATAGTTTAAAGTGCAAATGTTTAAGGTTGTTGCATATTTCTAATTCGCAATCCGAAGTAATTTTTCTTTTTTATAAACAACGTCTATATCAGTCAAATGTATGTCAAGGTTGATGCAAAAAATAGCATCAAACGGACTTCTTCTTACAAGATCCACCTTAAATCTTTAGGAAAATGTGTTTTTAAAATTGTATGTTGTAGTATCTTACACGAGTTTCCATAGTTTTTTTATTTCGGTTTCCCAGTACTTTTATTTTAAGTTAATTAAGCAAAGTGTTCCTTCATACTTTCTCGTAACAAAAAATGGGTATTTTATCTTAAACTGTACCGAAGTTATAGCAAAATATATCTTTAAATCGGTACATTTTGAAAACTTTAATCGCATTTTGCCAAAATCGATTTTTTTTGTAGATATGACTTTGCTGCAATAATGGAAGCGATATTTTTGGATATCTTATATTTTTAAGACTTGTCCATGGACAATTAAAATTTACTGACTGTATCTTATTTTGAATTTATGTTCTTCATTAACTCTTCACTTAACTAAATTTATTAATTATCAACTGTGGCACGGCACATTCTGCTTTTGGTAGATTTATTGCGTCAGTATACCTTAATTAACGAACGTACTCACTTCTTGTTATTGATCTAATCGACAACCCATCAACAGATGCTACTTTTTAGAGAATATAAAACTAAATTTCAAAGTATAAATAGCTTTTTTCTGATACTATGAGGAACTTTTATTTCCCGGGATCCCGCAACAAAAATCCCGGGAAAACGGGAGATAAAATAATTGAAATTCCCGGGAATTCCCGGGACGGGAAATCTCGGGAAAAAACCCTAAATTCTAGCCTTTTTAAGCATTTTATTGCATATTTCGTAATCATAGTTTTAACTAATAGAACATTGAGATCCTTGTGAATATTTGGGTATTTTTCCATATTTGAGGCCGTGGCAGTGCCCCATAGTTGAATACCGTAGCACCATATTGGCTTTAAAATAGAGTTGTAAAGTAGTAGTTTGCAATCGAGACTAAGAACAGAATTTCTTCTAATAAGCCAGTTAATTTGAATTGCTTTTAGTTTCATTTGAGTTCATTTTTCCTCTATATGGCATTTCCATGTTAAAAGCCGATCTAGATGAATACCGAGATTTTCGACATGCGATTGTTTAGGCACTAGTTGATTATTGATTTAAATAGGGGGGCATGTTTCCCGACGCAAGGTGAATGTTATATGTACGCATTTTTGCACAGTTCTAGTTGAAATATATGATCCTGCAGCACGACTGTTCTCGTGTACGCTTAGAAAAGCTGTATCATCAGCAAAAAAGTGAAGTTAGAGTGTAATTGTTTGTTGGCATGTGCGAGGTATATATAAGGTAAAAAAGTGGGCCCAGAATGCTTCCCTGAGGGACTCCAGCTTCAATTGGCTGAGGAGAACTTAAAAAATCACCTTCATTAATATGTAATCCATTAAGTCCAAGTAGTTTTCTAACAGCTTGTGTGTGTTAACCGGTAGGTTAAGCTTCAATTTATGTAACAAGCCTAAATGCCAGACTTTATCAAAAGCTTGAGAAACATCGATGAAGAGAGCGGAGCAATATTTTCTTTCTTCAAATATACCATGTGTTATTCGTATTTTCATGTGTAATATAGGCATGATTCATGTGTAATTTACCATTTCGTTGGTGGTGCTGGCGAGCTTAAAAATAAGACGAGAGAATAGACTCGAATTGTGCTCACGAGTAGAATTTTTTCCTAACCTGCTCCAAACTACTAAAATGAAGATGTGACTTTCTTTCTTAGGAGGCCAGCATTTTTTTCTTTCTTGGTGACTTTTTAATCCGACAACAAGTTTTAGACGCCACTTATATCATCTCGGATTCTTCCCCCCTAATGTGCAATTTTTTACACGTTGCAAGAGGACCTCATTAAAACTTTGTACGTAAATTTTTTAATATACTATCTTTTACTATACGCCTCAAATTGGGCTCCTTTTTTCTTTTTCACACACATGTTGCACTAAACCAGGTCGAACGAAAACAACAAACTTTGCACCAGTCACGCCCTAGCAAGGAAGGCGCTTTTTTGTAAATACGCAATATTTTTTTCTTTTTGTGATAATAAGCTCATTGAAGAAGAGCAATCAATATAGTTTGCCTGATCTTGCCCTAAAATTTTCTAAAATAAATCCGTTTATGGAGCACTTAAAAAAACATATAAAATATTTCCAAACATTTATAAAGACAAAAACTTTTTGTTTATCCAATAAAAAATTTCATCATTTTGCGAAGCATTCATATTACATTTATAAAAATAAGCGCACAACTATGCACTACGTAATCATACATATAGAGATGCAGTAAAGTAAGTGAACGAACTCTTATCAAGTTTTATAAAAAAATAACATAACAATACTACGAAGCAGGTTTGTAAGGAAGAATATAAAAAAATATTTGTAAAAAATCATTCAGTGTGTAAATCCGAGAGCAACACTCACCACTTTTATATGCATTGAATAAAGAGGTTTTTGTGTCAAAAATGTATTGCTTTAAAGTGGGAACTCACCATATAAAATACATGCCTTCCGTAAGCGATATGTTAAGCGAAACTCTTACATTTCTCCATTACAAACCACTCAAATATGAGCCATGAGTCTAAGGTTCCATTATAATATTTTACTTTTAGCAGACTTAATACCAAATACTACACCCAGAGAAAAAACATTTTTAAATATGGTCACCTCCAACAAAACTATTTTTAACTAAAATTTCAAATATATGTATAATGTTTAATTAAACCACATTTTTGTTCCCCCCAACCATATTATGGTTAAATTAGTCCTCCATCAATAAGCCACAGCCATATTATAGCTGCCTCCAAACATGTTATGGTTAATAATAACTAAAATATGTTTAACACTTATAATAAAAGCATGGTTGTTTTTTTGTTATATTTAACCATAACATGTCTTGAGGCAAACATAATATGTTTTTATGCGGTGCAGAGCATTTGCCAGCTTCAAAAACTACTACAACTACTTTATTCTGTTCCAGGCCTAAGAATTGCTATTCCTTTCTTATAATCGTGGAAAATTGCTGTAACCACAAATAATAGATATGCATGAATGTAGGTAGGTACATGCAAACAAAATTAATGAATTATAATGATGTCAACTTGACTTATTTGCGATTTTTGTTATTACAAGCAGCTTAAATTGGATATTTATGTGAAAAAGTGGACATCATATTTTTTATTGGTGCATCTAATTTTGATGTTTTATGTGAAAATAGTTTTAAGCTGCCCAAAAATATGATAAATATGCAGGTAAACAAAATGCACGTAAGCAAGGATTTTGAAAAATAATTACAGAAAATATGTGTTTTGGACACTTAAGTTAAATTGCAGCTACACACAGAAAAAACAATCAAGTTAAAAACGTCGAAAACAAGGTTGATTTGAAATTTTTCGGTGGTGATTTTGCTTCATACGTGTTTCATGTTAATTCAACCTGATTTTATAATTACTTGCGAACAACATTTTTTTCTTTTAAAATAACTATAATTCATGTTATTTTAACATTGCAGTAAAGTTAGAGCAAAATGTCAATTATATTGAAATAACAATCCGAATCAAGTTGAATGGAAGTTATTTCATGTAGAAACTAATTGATGTGAAGAAGCTTCAGAGACAACATATGAATTTATTTAAGAATAATTCAAAACACTTACCCCTGTACCACATGTTTCACTTATTTTGTAGTCTCCTTTGTTAACAGATCAATCAGTAGAATGGCCCGATATGGTTTTCGTCATCATTCTACTTTGAAAACTTGATGTATTATTTAACTAAATAATTTTAATTAAAAGAATACGGGAATTGTCTTCTTTTTATAACATAATTTAGGAATGAAAATAAAAAAATTAACATATTTAACTATGTATGCATGTTATTTTAACAAGATAAACTTTTGATTTTAATATAAAGCAGGTTTTTATGTATTTAATATTGAATCCATATTTATTTATATTTTAATATTTTTTTTTATTTTTTTTAACAGTGAATAATATTAAATAAACGTGATTAAGATTATTTTAATATTTGTAATTAAAAATCTATATGAAATAATGGTACATGTAAATAAAGGGCAGACTTTTGCAGACATTTATCATGATTCGCAATCAACATTTTTCCATGTTAATTTTACATTGATATTTTTTTCAAAATGCCTAAAATTTTGTGCATTTATCTTAAATGTGCAAATACAGAAAGTGCACTTAAAAAAGGAATTTGTATGGGTTTTTAAACAATAATGACAAAAAATATAAATTTTTTGCAGTTAAGTCAAAAGTTCACTTAAACAAAAGGCAGTTAAGTCAAAACTATGTATTACAATTAGATTGCACAGTGTAGGATATTAAGAGAAATCTATGAACAACTTTATTAAGATTTTCACATACGAAATTAGCCGACTCAACAAAAAAAAAATTTCCTTTTTACTCAACGTACTGAGCTTTTGACTCCATATATTTTATATAAAATAGCCAGAAGCTTCAGACTCCACCTGTCTTGTTGGCAAACATTTTACCACCAGGCTCTATTTTTATACCCTTCACCACAGGTGAAAGAGGGTATACATCTATAAGTTTGCCATTCCGTATCCAATTTCTACAATATTGATCTCAGATAATATAAATTATATATTCTGAGTCCTTCAGTGCACTGAAGTTGGTTTAACGATGTTCTTCTGTCCGTTGAAAAGGTTGAAATTCAGCCAAATCGATACACTAATGGCTGAAAAATTAGCAAAAGAACGCGACTATTACTAAATTTGTTTATTTATCCCTTGTTGTTGTTTTTTTAATCCTTTTTTCTGTATATTTGGAAAACGGAAAGACCCAAAGTTTCCAATTTAGATGCAATCATATCGGTTATCAAGACACAACATCCTTTTTTAATCCTACGAAGCTCTATGGTTGCACTGATAGACTAGCTCACTACCAGGGCACCCAATGTGGGTGGGATTGAAGAAGTGCGTGTTTAACAAAACAGATTTATTTATTTCTAAAGAACAGTAAGAGAAACATTTTTCACATTTGGTACACATTGCTGGCTAATCAAAGTCCTACCTCGCTTAAAATAATTTGTGGTATTGCAGAAGTGGGCTTGCAACCACCAAACATTTCAAACTAAAAAATTTTCAATCGCCAAAAAGATTTAAAAATCTTTATGTTTCACGAGGAATTCGCACATTTGACAACCCCCCCACTGACATTTTAAAAGCCGAAAACAGTTCAATTTTTCCTTTTTTGATTTTGATAACTGTGAAGTACAAATTTTGTTTATTGTAAAGGCCATATTTTGAAAATATACAACTTTTAAACTTTTTTTAAACAGATTTTTGTATGGAAAGTTGACGAGTTTCACTCTTATAAAACAAAAACATTTTTTATGAATAGGGAGGTTTCTCGCTATTTTTTCCAATACGTAAAATGCATCACTGCTGTGCATCATACAAGCATACGTTGCATGCACTGGCAATGCAAGTTTGCTTAGAATTTATAGCAGAAGGTATTTCTGTACTATGTAATTTAAACTTGATTGTATGGGGCTTGCTTTAGCAAAATATTTTAAGACATTTAAATTTTCCTTTGAAGCGTGCTGATGCATCATGATGTATTTACGAACATGCCCAGATTAACATTTCTTGTTTGGTTTTCTTGATTTCTGATTTTGTTTATCAATATTAATAACAATAATGTGCAAAAAACCTTTGTATAACATATACATTTTTATTGGTTTTTCCATTAAGAAAAGGCATTTTACATTTTGAAATTTGGTAACTTTTCCAAAAATGGTGGTTGTTAAAATTTTTCGTTTGTGGCGCAGCTCTGACCGTGGCAATAAAAAACACAAGCAGAGGTTTACTACAGATTGAAGCGTTAAACTCTAAACCCAATATAAAACAAGCCGTGCAAAATAATATTTATATTCTAAAGTAAGTCTTCAGGATTATGTGGTGTGGTGACTTACGTTTTTTTAAATGTTTTAAAGTATGGAAAGCTTAAAATTCCGTCTATGATTTTCACTTAGCTCTCCACAAGGTCTAGATAACTTCCTTAAAGTAGCTACATAAAAAAATTCCTAACAATAATAAAATAAACGTCACTTAAATACTCAAGCCAAATTTTAACATTAACTTTAAAACAACTAAAAGTGCTGTATTCGGCTGTACCGAATCTTTGATACCCTCCACCGAGAGTATTAATATTTAAGAAGTGGGATTTATATGGAATTTTTAAGTTATGAACAAATTTTAATACAAGCTGACTCCACCTTCTTAAAATTCCTTGCGGCCTTATTTCAAAATTAAGTTTTCGAGAATTGGCTTTATATAAAACCTACGAAAAATTATTGTCAGATCTTCACGAAATTTGGTCGTGTGTTTTCCATTCTTAAGTAACTTTGACACACAAAATTTTACTACAGTAGCATTAGCATAGCATATATAAAATTAAATAAAAAACTCTCTCCTGTAAAATTAGTTTTTTGTCGCTTGCGTTAGCTTCGCGGCTTGTGTTCGATATATCAATACCATAACTGGAGAAAAAAAAATATTTTATTGATACTATTAATTTGTTAACTGAGGCAAATTAATGAATTTTTTAATTAATATCACAAATCTTTTGATTGAAATCAATTTTTAGTTTTTTTTTTTGTCTAGATAGATTTGTATGTAGAAGGCCATATGCCATACTGTTATTTTCTGTTGAGACTTAAGTCATGCCGACCGACGCACTAAGCTTCGACCCATAGACAAAAATTAAAAAAAAAAATGTTTGTCTCAAATTGTTTTTAAATAAGATTTTTGAAAAATAATAAGTTATCTCAAATAAATGTTAACAAAAAAAAGGGCGTTAAAATCAGAGAATTTCTTGCAAAAATTACTTAACAGAAAAATGGGTTTTAGTTGTTTCACAAAAATAATTCTGAAAAATGCATTTTTTTAAAAAGTCGCTCGAAATTTGGTTTTCAAGTACTTTGACGTATTTCCAGTTAAATTAAAAATATAGAATTTACTATTCATTTACGAAATTACTTTACCTTATTGCTCTGAAAAACTCTGAAATTACTTAAGTTTGAGGGAGTATAAAAAAATTGACGAAATTCCAATTTCTTTATTTTATTTTTCATAAAATATCTTTGCAAGATTGCCGATTTATTAACACCAAGTTTTTACGATTTCTTGATTTGACGTTTTTTTCAAAAACAATTTAATAACAACGAACCCATTTAAATTTTATATCACTGACAACCTACCATTAACAATGTAATGCTTTCTTTTGATTTTACTTTAAAATAATAAAAAAAATAACTATTAAAACTTGAAATTTTTACTGTCCTGATTAGAGGCGATTTTCTCCAAACTTCGTCTGGTAACTCCATGTGCAAACAGAAGCCATCTTTTTACAGAGCATTATCAACACTCTTGATTTATACGGGGCGTAAAGTGCAATGCCTGATGACATTGAAGGGTGAATTTTTTTAGAATAAAACACGCTGCCCTTTTAGAGAGCAAAGCATTTTTGAGAAACGAACACCAAATTGCATTTGTTTAAATAAAATTTGGCATTTTTTGTAGAAGAGAAAACACCATTAATTTCATGATTTTTACTCAAATATCAGGAATTTAAGAGTGCAACACGATTTTATATTTTGAATGGAAAATAAGAATTTAATTATACCATGTATTAGTAAATCAAAAGGCGTTTTGAGTAAATCAAAAACAAAATAATGTGGTGAAATAAGACACTATCTTCAACGTTGTACTGTAGGCCTATTAAATCTGGTTTACAAAAAGAGAAGCCTGATCTAGTTAAGAAAGTTTTCATAAATTTCAGTGTTTTTATCAAAAATAAAAATTGGGAAATTAAGCACGAATAACAAAATCTTTTAAAATTAAATTGTGTATTCTCACGAAAATTATTTTGATAATATTTATTTAATATCGATCTATTTACAAATTTGGGTTTATGTATATTTTGTTTATATTTTGAAGAACACACTTTTTGATTTATGTACATATTTTTTTATATATTGAAGAACAAACTTTTTGTCAGCTGTTAAAAACAGGGAGAACCATTTTTGTGTTTTGTTCTCGTCAAATAAAAAATTGCAGTATTACATGTTCGGCAAGACATTTTATACATGCACCTTTTAAAATGTGGTATTTTTTTGTAGAAAAGAAAACACCATAAACTATTTTATGCCAGGTACCAAATTTCAAAAATATCTGACAACTCCTTCTATTTTTGTCCCTTCGTTATATGGGAACGAAGCACAGTGCGACGGTCTGACCAAGAATCCAAAATATACATATCTGTGGAAATAAATAATAATAGCTTAAGTCAAAATTTCGTGTTTTGAGATATTATGGGTTTTGTCTAAAATAAATTGTGTGTTTTGTTGTGTAAGTTAAAATATAAATACGTGTAATAATAATGACATTTTTTACTTGAAATTTAGGTGAGTGATAGATCTTGAAGAAGAGAATAAATATGTAATAAAATAAAAAAGCACTTTGTCAAATTAAGCCATTATTATTTATTGTCACAGATATACCCCCGTATTTATAAACGATTATTAAATTTAACAAACGTTTATTAAGACACATTTTCATACAAAATTAGTTTTGTTAACCTTTAAATTTAAAAATTTTTTATAAATACGGGCGATATACTTTATCGGACTCTTAAGATGAATAATATTATTAATATTAAATAATATTTTAATATTATTAAAAAAAGTTTCACACGAAATGACAAACTTAATATACCCTCATTTAAGACTAGTTGTGGAGCTTTTTAGACACATTTTAAAAATCATTTTAAAAACAAATGATTAAAAAGGAAATGACAAATTATGTTTTTATTTTTTTCAAAAATTATTTTTCCTTATTTTACTTCCTTTACAGTTTGCTACTGCTTGTAGCGTAAACTACCCCACGATGCAAAGGAAACAAAGTATCTGTCTGTTAAGCAAAAATATGCTGATTAGCTGGCTTAAAGGAAGTATAAGTGATTGATAGAAATCTTATTTGATTTAACAAATCAAAATAAAGGTACAAACATTTAGCAACGCCTTCGCTTTAAACTGCAGACTACGGCAGGTTAAAACGAAATGTTGCAAAAAAAAAAAAAAAAAAAAAAAAAATGGGGGTAAAATGCTTGTCAAATGACAAAACGTTTTTGTAGTCAACAAACGAAATGATGTCATACCATTTAAGTGCTCTTCTTCTTTCTGTGATTTGAATTAAAACGCAATTTTATGAATAATTGCGATTAAACCGATGAATACGCATTTATACAAAACATTTATGTGTGTATGTGTGTATGTTTGTAGTTTTCTTTTTTTATGTCTTTTATTATTACATTTTTTTGTCAAATATAAATTATAATCAACATCCTTTGAACAATTTCTAAATGCTTTTGTAAAATAAAGTTGTAGCAAAAAAGCGGAAACCGGAAATGGGAACGGATGCTTTTTACAAACATATCAGAGCGCAAAAATCAAATTGGTTGTTGTCATTTAAAAATTACTCTTATGAGTTCACAATAACAAACGACGTAAAATACAATTTTCATTGAGAAAATTACACACAAATACACATTAAAGCGTAAACGGAGAACATACTCTTACACGATGTGAATATAAAAAAAAAGAGAATATGTATGGAAAAGAATCTGTGCAAATGTTACAAAAAAAAGGAAAACTAAACGTTCATAAAGAAAAAAAACCAAAACAATAACATTTCAAGACGCTAATAATTGTGGAAACAGTTTGTGCTGTTGTTTTGCTTCTGGGCCAAGTTAAAGCAACAATTGTGATGGGAACAGTTTTTCCTTTGCTGCTTAACATCAGGAAATGAGAAGATAGCAAGCAGCATGAAACAAATTGCTACAACAGGAACAGAGAGAGAGAGACCAAATGAATGATAGAGAGCAAGAGTTTACATGAAAGAGTAATAAATTAACGAGTGATAAAACCCGTTGCAGTTATTTTTGTCAATTGAACAAGAATTTAATTAGTACTGCTATTTTGGCGATTTTCATTAATAATTAGAATTGTGGTTATTTTGTTGAACTATTTATGGGTTTTAGTCCAAATTTTTAATATTTTTAATCAAGCTTAAGTTCATCAAATTTAATTTTCATTAAATTATTTTTATGAAGAAAGGAATTTTTTTTTTACAACATGAAAATTAATTAAAATTGTTATTGATAATCATTTATTCTTGACTGACCTTAGATTCGAACCCAGGCGGCTGGTTACCATGACATGTTTCGATCGCAACCACTCGATCTCTTCAGATGGATTTGCCGTCTTACTCTCGCAGCCATCGACGACTGCTGACGTCAATAGTCAAACATCAATCCTTAAACCAAATTGTATTTTAACCTTTGGTAGATCGAAATTTGCTTTTTTGAATGATTATCCATTTTAATTGATTTTACATGTTTTACCTAACTTCTTTTTTTTCCGTACTTATGTCAAGAATTCTTTCTTTCATTAATTTTAGAAATAAATACATAAGCATTAATTGATGGTATTAAATAAAAAAAACAATACTAAAATTTTTACTAAATTTTTTGCATTAACATTAAAAAATATTAGTTTTATTTAATGAAATATTTTGGAAGTATCCACTTGATATGTATATCGCACATGATCATGAAGAAGGTATTTACACAAAATTATTATTTTTCACTTTTTGGAAGAAATCGGCACGTTATATTCATATCTATTCGCTGTAAAAATATTGTGCTTTTTGTCTCCTTTTTTAATGAAGCGGTTTGTTAAAAAAAATCCTTTTCTTCTATTGCAAATTTTTAAAATTTATGTGAATCCCTTTATGATTAAGTGCGATATGTATATTTTAATAAATACAATTAAAATAACCAAGGCATAAACAAAAATTAAATTTTTTAAAAGCGATGTTATATTAATGGCCAGTTTCAATTGAATTAAAATATTAATTCATATTTAAATATAGTTTTAAACATGAATTAATATAAAAAAAAAATTGGCGAAATCGGCCATAAGTCGTAAATTATGCCTTACAAACATAAACGTACTAACGGGGCATTTATACGATGCCTTTACAGACACGCCTAACAAACACGTTTTTTTTTACTTGTAGCCAATCAGTGCTCATTTTCTGTAACTTTCGCGTGGAGAAACTTTCCGATTGAAATGTGTAAAAATGCCATATATTGAAACAAACAGCTGTTTTTCTCTCTAAACTGTGTCTGTAACTGTTTTGGAGAGTACAAGCTGTCACGTAGGGAAATTATTCGCCAATTTACAAAAAAGTGTGTCTGTAAAATTTCTGTGAGAAATTATCCGCTTTAAACTGTCAAATAAACTCAAGAATAAAAACGGGTCCAGGAAAAGTGTTAACACTAAAAGCATATTAAAAAGGCAAAGAAAAATAAAAATAATATTTTGTTCTTGGCACATTTTTAAATTGTTTTATTATTTTGCTTTTAACATTTTTATATACATATATAACATTTTAAAAAATATATTGATTCAATCTTAGTTTTATTTAAATAAATCTAAATTTCGTATTATTTCAAGAGCGAAATAAGGATTGAATATGGATAATTTAAGTATTTTGTGATTGATAACACAGTGCAACACGAAAAAAATAGCCATGTACGGACAATAAATAACCATAAATGACAAAAAAAAGACCCGTGTCTCCCAGTCTTGCCGAAAGTCATGCAATTTTTTTATGGGCCCTTAAAGATTTAGAGCCTCGGTGACATTTTTGCAAAAAAATTATCATTTTCTCAGGCTCATATCTTGCAAAGCGTTCGGAATTTGATTAACCCTCTGAGACAAAGTTGTAGCTCTTGCCATAAGGAACAAAAATTTTGAAAATATAAAATCAAAAAAACTTCATCTTCAAGTTAAAAATCGCAAAAAACCTAAAAAAATTCGATTTTTTACCTGTTTTCCCTGTTCAGGTCCATAGGTAGCAAACCGTTCAAAATTCAAGAAAACAATCAACAACAAAAATGTACCTAAGATCTAAGTAAACAACTTTCTACAGCATATAAACTTCCTAGGAATGATTCTTAACACCGTTTAGGTAGCCACAAAAGTGAATCATTCTTAGGAAGTTCATATGTTCGAGAAACTTGTTTATTGAGACCTTGGGTACATTTTTGTGGTTGATTGTTTCCTTGAATTTTAAACGTTTTGCTACCTAAGGACCTGAACAGTGGAAAAAGGTAAAAAAAATTCATTTTCGGGAGATTTTTCACTTTTGCGGCTACCTAAGCGCTACCTAAACGGTGTAAGAATCATTCCTAGGAAGTTTATATGCCCTAGACAATTGTTTATTTAGTTCTTAGGTACATTTTTGTAGTTGATTGTTTTCTTGAATTTTGAACGGCTTGCTACTTATGGACCTGAACAGGGGAAACAGGTAAAAAATCGAATTTTTTTAAGGTTTTTGCGATTTTGATCTTGAAGATGAAGTTTTTTTGATTTTATATGTTGACAATTTTTGTTCTTTATGGCAAGATCTACAACTTTGTTTCAGAGGGTTAATCAAAATTCCGAACGCCTTGCAAGATATGAGCCTGAGAAAATGATCACTTTTTTGCAAAAATGACACCGAGGCCCTAAATCTTTAAGGGCCCATAAAAAAAGTGCATGACTTTCGGCAAAACTGGGAGACACGCGTCTTTTTTTTGGTCCTTTATGGTTATTTATTGTCCGTATATGGTTATTTTGCCATAACTTAAAAAATTACACACAGTGTAATCCGTACTTGAATCAATATTTCTGTACTTGATTCAAGAAAATCCGCACTCACCGTACTATTAATACCGCTTCGGATTGATTTAAGCACGGATAGATTGATTTTTTTTTGCGTGTACTGTTGTTGCTGTTCTTTTGGGGTATTCCCATGTAGGATTTTGCTGTCCTAGTTCTTGGAATATCGATCCATTCATTATTGTTATTCTGCCTTCTATCAGTTTCGATAATTGGTTGTTTTGATTGTTGATTGGTTCGCAGTAGCAGGTCTTTCCGTCTCGTTTCCGTTTAATTAGTGTAGTGGTGGAAAACCTTGCTAATCTTATAATATCCTCCCAGGGTTTGGCGGCTGCCTCCCTCCTGGGAGAGTAGAGTTTAGGAGTCTTCTTCGATTTATTGTTTGATAGGGGAATGAAGCCACTTAATTTTAAAACTCGAAAACCATGACGAAAAATTTTCGCCTTTTGCTAATTATCGAACTTGGGTTGCTTGGTTTTACATTACAAAAATATTTAATTAAATACAGTAAAATATGGATTCAAATGGGAAACGATGCCCATAAAAAAATTATGTTTCTTGTACAAAGACAAACATTAACAAGTGACGGAGTGGCGGAATGAATCGATAGTCATTATACGATTTTATAAGACTAAAAATACACTGCCAAATTTTGTAAAGATCGGTTCATAACTTAATATGCCCTAAAAACTTGAGGTCAGTTTATATAAAGATTGCTTCATAATTTACAGATCATGTATGAAGCACACTCCTGAAATATTTTTACTCTCGGTAAAGGTTCAAAGATTTGGCACACCCAACTTTTTCTTGTTTTCTGGTTAAAAGTATCTTAGAAAGTGTCTTATTGTGTTGCAACAAGAATATTATAAAGTTTTATAAAAATTAAAAATTTCAAATAAAAAAAACGCCAATTTGATAACACTTATGAAACACAGACATCCGTTAAACTTCTGGCTGGAAAAACTCAACACTCTTGCTTGAACCAAACAAATCCAAAAAATTCAGTCTTTACTTGTCCGTTGAAGGCATATAACGTGTTTCTTTAACGCATCGTAACGCTTATGTATTTTTCTAAAAACTACACACACGCACACAGTGGGGTGGTGAATAACTAAATTCAATAATAAAAGAAAAAATATACAAAACAAGTGAGAGCACAATAAGACTCACTTATCCAAAGCAAAAGCATCACACTCTGAAAACAACCAGTTGTTGTAAGTAAATGTAGAATGAATGTGATGATGTTGTACGTAGCACGGGTTCTAGATTCAGTTGCACGGTGACTTGCAGTAAAAGCGGGTCTTGTTTTAACGCATTCTAAAACAAGAACAAAAAAATCGGGTACGCGAAACTACGGTCGCTTTAAAAAATAAAGGAAATTTTAATTAACAAAAAAATTTATTTTGATTTGCTTTCAAAAGAAATACTAACGCGTGTGAATGTGTTGTGACAAATTGAATAAAAATAAAAGGAATTTGTGAAAATTAAGAACAGATTCTTCAAAAAATAAAGAAAATTTAAATAAGTTTTTTTTCAAAATTTTAAGAATAAATTTAATACGTTTTAAAAAGAGAAATTATTTGAAAAAGGTAAATTTTATAAGAAAAAGAATTTAATTTATTTATATAAATTTTTAAAACAAATGAGCCTGTTTTTAAGTTGAAAAGTTAAATTTTTTTTTTTTGTTAAAAAGATTTTGTGCTGGTGTTTTGTAAATTCGTTTAAAGAATTTCATGATGAATTTATTGTTGTGTAATGAATGAAATGAAAAAAGAAAGAATGAAAATAGTAATAATAACAACAACAACAACAAAAATATCCTTGTATTTTGGCACAACCAAAAGCAGGGTGGATTACAAAGAATGGTGGTATATCAATAAAATGAAAGAATTGTTGTAAAATAAAAACAAAAATGCGGACAGAAAAAAGTTTTTTACAAACTTATTTACTATTATTTACTACTCAATATAACAACAACAAAAGAAAAACTTTAAATAAAAATTCTTTTAAAAAAGGATATTTTCTACAGATTCGACAGCAGTCTTGAAAGCAAACAGCTGATATTATGGATATTATTAAGTTGTTAAAGGAATTTATTAATTTTTTTTATAGATTTCTTTATAAATTAAGTTAAACAATTTACGGCCAATCTCACCAAGTTCAGTTAAAACTAACAATATGTTTTGACAATTTTAATTAATTTTTAATTATAACTGAACTTGGTGAAATTGGCAATTAAGCAGTTAATATCCCATAGGCGGGTGATTTTCTAACTCCCTGGGTGTTCTAAGTTCCTTTTGCAAACATTACAGTAAACAATACCGTAGACAGACTTTTCCTGTCAGCGGAAAAGATTGCGCCGACAATCGCTGTTCGCCTGCGAGATCATCGTACGTACAATAATAAAAAAATGTTCTATATTCTTTTTAACTTTAAGAAATATTTGTTTAAATATCGGGTGTTTCTTGTTAGCTGCTTGATACCTTTCGATATCGATTACTCTGGTTTGAGAGCAGAGCATGTCAAACTGCATGGACATTTGTCTTCAGTAAGGCTTGGCAAGTCATCATGAATCGTTTAACGCTAGAACACAACGATTTCAAATTGTGGAAATTTATTTTGAACAAAACAAATCTGATCTGTCAGCATAGTTCATATAATTAAAATTGCAGTATTTGGAGCGAAGATACTCCCAAAACCGTTAACGAATCACTTTTAAATCCACTAAAATTGCTTGATTAGTGCGAGGTACACACTCTTTCGAAAGAGTAAGGAGCTGCCTTTAAGGTGAATGGCGAGCAATCTAGTCATTCCGACTGAATTTTTGTTTCCAAAAGTTATTCAGCTAAACATCAACGACATTTGGTTCCAACAACTTGCCATACAATCGATTTGTATCAAAATCAATTTGGTGACAACTTTATTTCCAGAAGTGGTGCGATTCACTAGCTCTGATTTAACGCCTCTGGATCACTATTTAAGGGGCGTTGTTAGGGCATTCGTTTATGCCGTTAAATCAGTAACTATTGAAGCATTTGAAGCCAATATTCAAGACAACACTGACCTCAAGCCAAAATTGGACTGATCGAATAGACTGGTCCATTGCTAAATACTAGAATAGAATCGCTGTTTATTCCTGTTTTTAAGATTATATTTTTTACAACTTTATTGAAACAGTTGAAACATTTATTCTTTTAATAAAAAATATAAAAATTAAACTTAATTCCCAATAAAAAATTACCAACGAAGCAGGTTTGTAAGGGAGAAACATAAACGTTTCGCTTACCATTGCGCTGACGGAAGACATAAATTTTATATGGCGAGTTCCCACTTTGAAGCAATACATTTTTGATACATAAAGCGCATTATTCAGCTCACATAAAAATTGTTGTATGTAACGATCGGCTTTAAACACTGAATGTTTTGCTTCGTATTAAGAGAATGCCGTAGCACTTGATATGTTATTGTTGAGAGTTCCTTCACTTACTTTACTGCATTTATGTATGTCTTTTTGCGAAGCGCATAATTGTACGCTTATTTTTTTAAATGTACCATTAGTGCTTCGCAAAATGATAAAAATTTTTATTGGGTTTTAATTGCATAAAAAACTATAATCCTCTTATTCCAAAAAAATATTTTTGATTGATAAAAAGTTTTTCAAACGCTTAAATAAATGTTTTTCCAATGGCTAATTTTTCACTTACTTTATTCACGTAAATTAGGACTGTTTTTCAAGCGTGGAATAAGCATGTCTCAGATCTCTAAAACAGTGCTTCTACGCGAGGAATGGCAAACAAAAATCATGTAATATTTCATAGAAGTGTAAGCGCTTCACTCCGAATTCTCCCTTACGTTACTGCTTCCTAAGAAGCATCAGTCTTTTCTGGGTGCTTAAGTCAATTTGTTTAGTTTTTGAGGAAAGCAATTTCAAGCTTGAAAGGTGCTTTTTGAAAATTTCCTAACAGTGATCTTTACCAATCCGGTAAAACTATTTTGGTAATTTCAATTAATTTTGTTTACGTGTTTGTTGCTTTAAGCTTTTTTTTAAGATATGGCAACATTAGTATTTTTATTAATATTTTTAATTAACTGTCAAAAATCGAAGGTGTAAAATACACTACAGTTTAACCAGTCTATTTGTAGAAATTACGGGCATGAGAGCTAAAGAGAACCAAGTCAAAAAAGAAAATATTTTTAGTTTCTGTAAGCAAAACTGCCATTAATATCTGGAGCCATTGTCTGGGCTTTATTACCGTTAGCTTAGGATCGAACTACTTTTTGATTAAGTCCGTTATAGAACTGAATAGAGTTAAACTTTGCGGAGAATTTCGTAGCAGTTTTTTAAAATACATATATGGGCGATGACAAGTGACTTACCTTTTGAAATCAATGTCTTCCGATTTGGAAAAATTTGCACCAATGTTAGTTCTATTGAATATTAGCTTAGCCACAAACGTTCAACAAGATCGGTCCAAAGGTTTCTGAGATAGAGGGGGTCAAACTGTGACATTTTGCCAAACAGGTGTTCTTTCTCATCCATGTAACTTATTACCTATTGGTGTTAGCAAAATTTGCCTCAAACAAATTAGATAGATTTTTTCTTTAATCTAATGGACATTTTTTAATTTTTTTTTTTTAGTTTAAAACTTTTTTTCTATTTTTTAATGGACATGGAGTTGCTCAAAAATAATGACAGAGTTTGGAACGCATATCTGAGGATCTGTGAATTTTTTTTGTTAAATGAAGCTTGGACATTGTAAAGATTTACCTCCTTATTCATAAACGATTATTAAATTTAACAAGCGTTTATTAAGGATAATTTTCATAGTAAATTTGTACTTTAAACCTTTATTAAATTTAAACATTTTTCATGAATACAGGTGAAATTATGTAATGAACACACGTCTGTTATAAAAAAAACTGATTTACGAATGTCTCCAGAATGACAATAAATAGTTTTTGAAGATAATTTGTGTCTAAACTCATAAAATTATTACAGTAACTGATTGTTGGTTATTAAATTAGTTTTCCGTACTGTTAAAATTAAATAAAATTGTAATTATTTTATGAATAATTTTATTTTTTAACGTTTATGTTTGTTAATCAAAAAACAAACTACCAAAAAATAATGTTTTTCGATATCTTTTTTGTTATGAAGTTTGATTTTTGTCGGTTAAAATATATTTTATAAAAGTAAAAACTATTCAATGCTGTTCAATAAATAACAAATTTAAAAATTAATGTAAAAATCATTTGTTTTAAATGAAATGTAAATGATCCATTTTTTAAATGAATTTTAAGTTGTTTGAAATGAATTTTCGTTTGAATTTAACTACAAAATATTTTGAGTGTATCCAATAGAACTAACCTTGGTGCAAATTTTATCCAAATTGGAAGACATCGATTTCAAAAGTAAGGTCACTTGACACGAAATCTCCCATATGTATTAGCGGAGTTACTTGCAAAAGTGCAAATGCCAAATATCGTAGCTCTTTTGTTTAATCCACCAACAAAATACACAGAGTTTCCTATCAAAGTTTTTTCGGGAATAATTTTTCCCTCGTAATTATTCCACTTTTCACATATTTGCGATCATGAAAAACTCCTATAAAAAAAGGTTATTCAAATGACTCAAATGAAAAACTCCCCTTATCGCGAAAAGTTTTTTCCCTCGTAATTTGTTCACATTTCCCTTAGATTTTCTCACTTTATTTTTGCTAGGGAAGAGAACATGTATGCCAGTAGTTCCTCCTATAAATCGAATTCGTTTATAAGGCACAAACCGATATATTGCCAAAAAAATGTATAACAACCGGTCGATTACTTGCGGTTTTGTGAAGCAGAACTATGGAAAATATTTTACTACGTAAAATTTAAAAAGTGCAAAAAACTAACGTTGTAATCAAACTATTCCTCCCATACTAAATATTTTGCTTTATTATTTTAAATTTTCTTTTAAATATTTATGTGTATACTTTTGAATAAACATTTTATTGATTTTTAATTTTTTTCATCTTTTTTCCTTTTTTACATTCACTGGAACTGATAGCGTGAAAATTTTTTCCAGGAGATTCGCGAATCGCGATTGCTATTTTCCCTTCGGGGGGAATGAAAATGTAATGGGAACAAAAAGTCCACTTGTTATTCACGATAGGGATGAATAAGAAATCTCTATGACGTGCTTAATTCATAATTCTTATTTATGATAAATACACTGAAATTTATTGTTAATTGAAAGTTAGTTTCCATGCGCATTTTGCTGGTTGCTTAGGCCAGATCATCAGGAAACCTTTTTACAGATTTCCGTTCGGTTTCTTTAAAGTGCTACGATAGTATTTTTTTGCAAGCCTTATATTAAACTCCGGTATTATATTTTTTATATACATATTTTTTAAAGTTTTCTTCCTTAATATTCTTTATGCAGATCAAGTTTGTATTCCAAAGGTTATTGCACATTAAAAAAAGAAAGCCAAAAAGTCATTCTGCTATAATTTCCTGTAGAATCGTACAAAATAGTTGAAACTTTGCCCACGTGTACTTTTGAACGTTAATAACTCAAAAACGAGACATTAACTTAAATTGAGCTTAAGTCTAGTTTAGGACTTTTTCCCATATATTTAATTTGTATTGAAGTTATTTTTAAATTTAAAACATTTATAAAAAAAATCCTTTTTAAATTTGAATTTTTCTAATCAATTTCTTTATATCGTTCTGTTTTATATTGTTAAACTCCTTGATAAATAAATTTTCTAAAACCAACAAAAAAAGTTTAGATTAAAAAAAAAGACTCTCTCACATACTTGAAAACCTTTATTACAATTTTAACATTGAATCATTGTGCTGCAACATCTTAAACAGGCAGCCCAGCCTAGCCCGTCAGCCATACAGTTATTGAGGCAACATCAGCAGCCACTTCAGCACTTGCAACATCAACAGCATTTTTCCCATTTTTGCAAGCATCAGAGCACAGTTGCCCAAGTGGCTGACAATGGGTTTTTTTGTTCGTTGGCTGTTTTTTTGTTGTTGTTGGTTTTGTTACTTCTCCATTCCTACTCAATGAATTCAGATTCTTGTTTTTACTTCGATGCCTTTTCTGCTGCACATGGTTTTAGCGGGTGTTAAAGAGGTTCAGTTGTGATTTTTTATTTATTATTTTTTTTTTTCATTTTAATATTTCGCAATTCCAAAGCGGATGGTGTGGGCGCCATATGCATAAAAAATTTTTTTTGACTGTATTTAAAATTTGTGTGTTAAAAAGTTTGGTTTCTTTTTCAAATTATTATTTCGTTCATACGAAATTTTTCCAATTCTTTTTTTTTCATTTCATTATTCTGATAACAAGTGTTAAAGCCACTTGATTTTCAAGAAATATATTTTTTTTGTGCTTAAAAGTTCATATAAAATTGTAAGTAGTTATACTGTATGTATGTGTGAATAAGTGGTTATTAAAATGTAGGATAAGAGGCAACAAATGAGAAAGAATTTATATATTAAAAATGAAACATATACAAGGGGAGATTTATTAAAATTGTGAGGATTAAGTGTTGAAATAGTGTTGAATGTGGCACAATTATTATTTAAAAAAAAAATCTATTCAAAAAATTTTGTATAATATTTGCAACAAGTACCAATATGAAGAATTTCTATGCAATGACAGACTGGAGACGACCTCGCGTTGTAAGTGCTTTTTTATTAAAAATAAATACAAGCCTTGAGTGCCCCAGATTTTTAAATCGCTACTTCAAACTGTTAACATCCTAATTTACTTAAAGATTTTTGTAATTTCATTAATAATTCTTGCATTCGAAACCGAACGAATCGAAATTATTTTTTCAGTGTTGTAAAGCATAAAGAAAACACATACAAATTTATAAAAAATTAAAATAAAATCTTATCATAATTAGAAGATCATATAAATTCTTCATACAAGTAAATTAAATTTAAAAAAAAATTTTTTATAAATTGCAGTGGAAATAATTGGTTTTGAATATATTAAAGGCCGATGTTGGATGTGAACCACAACTAAACGTCTAGTTTTTTTCTGAATTTCATTTGACATTTTTCAATTTTAACTATGGCAACGCGTTAAAGTTATTCGGGCTTTTTTTTTTGTATTGTGGTAATTTTGTTGAACTATTTATGGTTTTTAATCCAAATTTTCAATATTTTTAATCAGGCTAAAGTTCATCAAATTTCATTTTCATTAAATTATTTTTATGAAGAAAGGAATTTTACAACATGAAAATAAATTAAAATTGTTATTGATAATAATTCATTCTTGACTGACCTGAGATTCGAACCCAGGCGGCTGGTTACTCTGACATGTTTCGATCGCTACCACTCGATCTCCTCAGAGGGATTTGCCGTTTTACACTCGCCGCCATCGACAACTGCTGACGTCAATAGTCAAACATCAATCCTTTAACCAAATTTTATTTTAACCCTTTGGTAGATCGAAATGTGCTTTTTTGAATGATTATCCATTTTTAACTGATTTTACATGTTTTTCCTTTACCTCTGTTTTTTTTTTGTACTTTTTGTCAATAATTCTTATTGAAGTCCAAAGTACATTTTTGCTTTTCCATGTTTGTCTTTCTTTTTCTTGTTGACCTTTTTCAGCACAACTTGCTTATTATTAAAATCAAAATGCATATCGTGCACTTCGTGATTCAGTGATGAGGCACATTTTCACCACAGTGGATTTGTCAATAAGCAGAATTGCCGCATTTGGGCGAATGGTAATCCAAGAGTGATTGTCGAAAAACCAATGAACTCACAAAGAGTGACTGTTTGGTGCGGTTTATGGGCTGGCGGCATCATCGGTCCGTATTTTTTCCAAAATGAGGCCGGCCAGGCAGTTACTGTGAATCGTTGTCGCTATCCTGAGATGATAACGAACTTTTTATGGCCCGAATTGGAAGATATGGATGTGAACGATATGTGTTTTCAACACGACGGTGCCACTTGTCACACAGCTAACGAAATGGCTATTTTGCGCTACAAATTCAATGGCCGTGTAATCTCACGCCAGTTGGCCGCCAAGATCATGTGATTTAACACCGGTGAACTTCTTTCTTTGGGGTTATTTAAAGAAAATGTGTACGTCGAGAACCCAGCAACAATTCAAGAGTTAAAGGATGAGATAGTTCGGCACATTAACGGCATAGAACCTCAATTAATCCTCAGCTTCATCGAAAATTTGGACCATCGGATGGAGGTGTGCCGCGTCGGCCATTTGACACAATTGAACCATACTAAATAATTTGTAATTTATTCAATATCAACATCGGCCCTTAAAATTAACCTACATTTTACAATCAAATTTTTTTCTATAATAAACCCAAAACACTTTTCTATACTTATAAAAAATATTTTACCATTTTGTTTACAATAAATTTTGTTAAGAGAATTATGAATTCGGCGAACTTTCATTAGCATCAAGATTTGGGTTAAAACTCGTCTGTGCATGTCATCAGGGTGATATAAGCAGGTACAACGTAATTTTACTTGGCTTTTTTCCCCTAAAATTAAACCAAAAGTGCTTTGGCCGCTTCATTTTTAGAAAAACATGTTGCTTTTGATCCATCAGTCGCAGAACTTTTGCTACTAGAAGGTTTTTCGGTCTGAGAATATATTCGTCTATAACTTGGCCCACCAAATCCGTTAAATTTTCAAAAACACCTCTATCGTCGATGACAAAAACCAACACATTTTCTTAATCTTCATTATGCAATGCGTTGAAAAGTTTTCGAATTCCATTATCAGTTTAAAAAAATGACAAAATGCTTTGAAATGTTCAATAAATTCGGTTTAAAATGTTTACCTTTAACGACGAATGGGACAAATTTTCTCGTATTTTTTTTTTTAATTTCATTAGCTAATCCCGCGAAGCTTTATGCTTGTCTGCAGGAAAGAAACCATAGTCTCTGGCGGGAATCGAAACTGCAACCCCGGCGCTGATAGACTAGCTCGCTACCAGCTAGTCTACCGGGGCATGCCAGGGAACGGATTTGATGAATTTTAAAGAATTTTTTCCGCCTTTTAATTTTCTTATATTGGAGGCCGATGCAGTACTCCACAACTGAATTTAAATTTATTATTAACGAAAATCTACTACTAAACGAGTGGTGGACTACTTCAAGAATAATGCATAAGCGAAGCTCTTTATACTAGAAGTGAAGTCCGGCAGGGCTGAGCATCATCCCCCTTCTCTACATCATAGTTTTATACGTGTAGCTTTAAAAATTTTATGATATTTTAGATGGAATTCTAGAAACAAATTCCTTAATGGAAATGCTAGTCACCCATCTAATCAATGATATGGTTTAAAATCAAGTAATAGCGCTAAATTCGGATGTACCAAATTTTTGATACCCTCGACAGAGAGTTTGAATATTTCAAGAATGCGCTTTATATCCGATCATTTAATTATAAATAAATCTTTGCAAAATTTAACCTTACACTACTACAATTCGCTGCGGTTTTAGGCATTTTAAAGTATTTTCGAAAAAGTCATATAAAACCAGAGTTTTTCTTTTCACAGCGGAATGCATTTTCGAAGTTCACGGGGAATGCCTGCTCAATATAAACCGATACAAAATATGATTTTATCCAATTTATTTAAACAAAAAACAAATGACAATTCCTGAGATCTATTTAATAAGTTTATACTTAAATGCATTGTTTTATAATCTCCAGATGCCTTCAGTTTTCTCAGAGCTTTCTTCAAACTTGTTATGTCTTTAAAAAAAACACTATGAATTGAATAAGCTTTTTTACTAATCATCTCTTACAGAATCTAATCCAAAAAATCTTTTATGCACCAGCTCTGCATATAAAATCATTTAACTTTTTGAAGTAAGTGGAAACAAATTCTTTTTCGTTTTTATAAAATAAAAATCTGGGTGTTCAGAAAAATTTAAAATCGTATACAATTTTACTCTTCTTCTTTTGCTAGTTCGTATTTTCAGTGCATCAAACATTAAACATTGCCTTACTTAGGAGATATAAGTTTCCCAGGATTTTTCGCAGAAAAAACAGACGGGATCCCGGAATTTGACTTTATTAAAAAATGTCATGATTTGTTTCAGAAATATTATTAGAAGTTTTAGAGCGATTTTCATTCGGTATTCATATTATTCGATTTATAATAAATTATGGCTCGTTCAGCAAAATTCGGTAGAGTGGTCTCTGGTATTAAAAAATCCTAAATTAGATCAAGTTTTAATAGAATCAGTGAAAAGGTTCTAAATTCAATTTTCGCCTGTAGTAGTAGCATAAAATAAATAAATAAACATAGATGTGGTGAAGGGTAGAAAAAACTTAAGAAGTAGAATTTTATATGGTTTTTATAAGGAACTCCGTAAATATTCTAATTAAATTGTTATTAGCTTTCAGAAAGTTTAAACAACTTAAAATAAGTAAATTAAATTAAATTTTAAATAACTGAAGTTCATAAAAAAAAACTTTTAAATATCTTTCAATTGCCTTAAATTTATTTTTCTTTTTACAATCAAGTCTCTATGTGGGCTTATAAGTTTTAAATAACACACCCACATTACGAATCGAACAGAAAATGTATGTCAAACATTCTCAAATAAGTTTTGAAAACAAGATTTTTTTTTTTGTCATTTCTTACATCCTTGACTACCGGGCTTTTGTCTTTTTTGTGTAACAATTTTTACAGTCTGTCATTTGCAAATTTAATTTCTCAAATTACAATCTTTTACATTTTCATTATAATTCTTTAACATAAAATTCTCTCTTCATAGTCATTCATATTGTTTTTGTTGTGATTTAATTTTTTATTGCTTTTTTACACATTTAAATTATTCTCATTTAATTTTGTGTCTGAAATTGTTGTAAGTACAGGAGTAAACTTGCAGCAAAACTTGGCTGGTACTTACAAGTTTGCACAGAGTGTGTGTATTAATGTGTAACTCTTACATAAACAGACAGACATTTATAAATAAAATCCAGCTGTGATTTAATTGTCCTCTATAGAAAAATGTAAAAAAAATATAAATAATACGTGTGAGAGAGAGAAGCAGAGTAGTAAAAACGTAAAGAAACCTTCACTTGTTTTAATAACACTTGACAAAAATTATTTTAAATAATTGTCTTATTGTTTAACATTTTCTTTAGCGTTCATTGTACAATATTCTGTCGTATTTCCTACAATTTCCTTTCACACACACATACACACACACGCACACTAACTTACACACACCTCAAAAAATATTAAAATTTTGCTCTTCTCCTTAGCCGTTTTTTGCAATGCAAATATTCAGATCGGGCAACGCCATCGACATTGTAAACGTTAAAGTAGAATGTGGCTGATGCTGCTTCATTATTCTACTTTTGGAAAATTGTTCTGTTTTAAAAAATTTCAAGCAGAAATTAAATCAGAGCAAAAAAAAGATAAAATTACACACAGAGTGCGAGAGCGAGAGGAAAACACAGAGTTTATGACACACATTGCTGTCTGTCATTTATTACATTCATGTCATGCCATTAAATGTTGAAATTATAACAAAATAGACAACAACAAAAACTATGTAGAATATGTAAGGCAGGCTGAGATGAAAGCAGACAATTTCACTTTTCCTTTTTATTTAACACTTTGTATGCGAACTCGTATTCGCTTATTCAGTTTAATCGATTTGAATCTACAAGTAAAATTGGTTGTATGGGAAGTTTTGGAATCTGTCAATTTATTTTATTTAATTTGCCAATGAAACTAATATTTCTAACTTGCTATGTTTATTTTTAAGCATGTACTTATATAACATATTGGAAGATTTAAGCTTCTTAAATGTCAATAGGATCAAATAAATCAATATACGTGTAAAAGTTAGAGCACATTTTCCGTATTGGAACCAAATTGCCATAATTATATTGATAGTGTTAAAGTCAAATGGGAATATGATTTCTGGATGGGAACCTATACTTCAACAATTTATTTGCGTTGCCAATAGAGACGAATAGTTAATATGAAAACGTGTCTCCCAGATGCCGTGTCCCGATGTCGAATTTGCATGACGGTATTAGTTTTTAGTAGTGTGCAATGTTGTGTAGCCCATGAACATGTTCATATACACACAGCGTCAAAAGTGAGTCAACATCAGCGAAACTTAACACTTTTGTTACTACAGTAAACCCGTTATCTTAAGAATCATCTTTACTTTTGGTGCCTATAATCACAGTTTAATGGGAATCAATTTCATTTTTGACATTAAATTTGATCAATTTTTGATGGTAATAAATTTATTGTAAAACAGGAAAATATAAAGTTTTTACCGATGTTGACTCACTTTTGACGCTGTGTGTGAGGGTTAGAAGAATTATAAGCTTTAAACGGGTTTCATACGGGATCAAGTTGATATTTGGATTTCAATGTAGCATTCGGAGACGAAGAACAGGAATTGCTTCTGTACGGACCTCATTTTTTTAGAATGTAATTCATACTGTGTATTCCAGATAATCTTTTGAGTGATGTAAGGTTAGAAAGACAATGCTTAAAATTAATGAACAGTTATATAGTTTAATTATTCTAATTTCATATTTAAACATCTAAAGAATACCTGAAAGCAGTTTTTGAAAATAAACACAAAATATCGCTCCATAGTGTTTGGTTCGGTAGATTTGTAGATAACACAAACGCTAAGTGTTTGTTTAGTAAATCATTTAAAAAAATTCGACCAAAAAATAATACTGTATTTATCCAACTCAACAAAAGAAACCTTGTTAAAAGATGAGAACATATAATTCCGTTCGGTTTTTTTTAAACGCCACAAACTTCATTGTGTTCGGTTCAGCTAATTAATGTTCGTCCCTTTCTGGCTGGTATAAAAAACCAAACATTTTTTAAGGTAGAAGTACATATCACGCGTTAGTGCACCCGCGCTCTGTAGACTTCTGTCAAAAAAGTTAAACTAGTGTTTTTTCACAGAATATTTTACATGCAAAATATTTTGAAGCGTTTGCGCCAGGAAGTTAGTTAACTTTGAACTATTTAACGCGTTGTGTGTTTTTGACAAGTAATCAGCAGACAAACAATGAGAATATTAAACCAATTTGTGAATCATAAAGGAAAAACTTGTTGAAGAGACTAAAAAACATGCAATATGTGTAAATAAAGCATATTTAATAAAATAAAAAATCTTAATATATTTTCGAATCCGTTTTCAATGCACAAATAACTAAACAACAGCTGACAGGAATGGCTTTTATAACGCGAGTTGTGTAACTTGCAATTTTTTATGCGCTTAAGATTCTAAACGCTCGACACACGCAGTCGAATAAACGCGTGTTATCTCAGAGCTCACAGAGGCGTCACCAGACAGAAAATATTGTGTTTGTCTGTCTTTTTCTTCGAAAGCTGCCCTTTTTGCAGTTCTGTTTTGATTACGCAATTTGTGTGGATAGTAGCCGACTGTTTTTACACATTGCCACTTCACTACCAAAAACGCTTTCATTCTCTTTCTTCGAAATCTGCCCTCGCAAATGATTTGGGCAGTTTTCATACGTCAGTTTTATCATCTCTGTATGCTCTGTGCGTATTATGTACTTCTACCTTCACAGAAACAAAATACATATACAAAAAAAAAAAAACATATAGCCAGCAAAATAATTTTACACAGACAAAACATATACACAATACATTCAAAAGCTGTTCGCACTGCGGTTGTTCAATTCTTTATCAAAAAAATAAGAAACATTATGGAACATTAAAAGATAATGTTTGTCTACAATTGTTCGGTTTTTTTTTAATGAACAACAGAACACTATATAATGTTCGGCTATTTCTTGAAATAGTTACGAACGGTATTAAGGGTTGTGTTCGTCTACACAAACAATTAAAAAAATAGATATCGTTCCTGGGTGTGTGAGCCGAACGCTAAATAATGCTCTGTTTATTTTCGAACACTGCCTGCAAATAGTGGTCTAGTTTATATTTTCTTATATTTTTCATAACTTTAGAAAACTAATTGCGCTAACTTTGCAGCCACACGGTCAAGTTTTTCTTGATTGTCTCAATTCTCAATTTGTAAGGAATTTTATTTCAAGATCTCATCAAGAAAACAATTTATTCAGACAAACTTGTAATCAACTGTTAAATTGAAAGTAAAATTGCCAAACAAATGGAAAGGTGAAATTGAATGCAATCTCGTGGTCAATTTAAAAAGTGTGAGCGTGTTAGTAAAAAAGTGAGAGTGTATTGCTAATTGAATGGAATTGAAAGGCAAAACTTTATCGTGTGGCCACCAAGTGACGGGATCAGCGAAAATTGTTTGACGTCTTAACCCTTATCCTGTACTAAACAAATAAAACACATTTGGTATTTTTTTGGTACATTTTTTTTTCTGTCCATCTCACAATTATTATTTTGTCTATTTTTGGAAAATTTAAAGCAAGTTTCGAAATGACTTTACAAATAAATTTATTACTCCCCAGTAAAAACTTCACTTACTTTTTCACTAATTATTTAGAAGCTTTTTTCTATAACTACTTCTTTTTGGATGTATGTAGGTAAAAAAATAATGACTTACATTTGAATGCGTTCAGTTTGGGACATCCCTTGTAAAATTCATCGGATGTTTTAGTAGAATTGTATGTAGTTCTTTTAAGTTTTTCTGATTGCTTAACACATTATTTTGTAGGCGAAGTTTTTACTGGGTTGCTGTACAATTGTCTGAATATTTGGTATTAAATAGTCTGTACTATTTGTGGGTCAATTTTGCCCATTACATATTTCATACAATTGTTAAATTTGTTTATGTTTTTTTTTACATTCTGTTTAGGAATGATTGTACATTAATTTATTACATGCTGTACATTTGTTTGAACATTTTGTATTGACTAATAGTGTTGAGTTGACCCATATTTACAAAATTCGTAACTTTTTTTTGGTACAGACATAACGAAAAAGCCTTGTAACTAAATATTTTATAAATACTGTTCAGTAGAAAAATAATTGTACATAAATTTCAAACAAATTTATTGACAAGTTTTGCAAATAATTAGCAATAAAAACTGCTTTTGCAATTTTGATCCATCAATACAGGATAAGGGTTAATAGAGTTGTTAAGCAAACCTGGAACCCCTGCTTACAAGAATAAAGCACAACATTTGTGTATTTTGCAATTTACATATACTTTTTTAACAGCATTTGGAATACAAAATTGTAAACCACTTAAAATTCGTCTAACTTTTCTTAAAGTCTACTTAACCGTTAAAAATTCAATTAGTAGCCACTTGAATTTTAAAGCGATTATAGACTGAAATGCATAAAAGACGCTCTTGACTACAAATAAAAATGATTAAAAATTAAAACACTTGTACGATTGACTAATCCTATTAAAAATATGCGGCACTTCAATAAGGTGAAGTCAACCACAAAAATTAATTAAGACTCATTTCCAAATACTTAAAACTCAATACAAAACCCTCGTTTGAATCATTTGTTTGTTTATCTATTTGAGAATTTATATTTTTTGGAAAATATCAAGCACAATTTCCCTGCAAAAGGAAATTGAAATAATATTGCTAATATTGTTTGTTTCTTATATTTTTTATGTAGATACTTTTATTATTGTTGTTGTTTGTAAAATAATGTTTTTTTTCTACACACAGAAAAAAATACCAATGTTAAATTAACATGGCGAAATGTTGATTGAGAATCATAGTAAATTTCTGCAAAAGTATGCCCTTTATTTAAATTTATCATTATTTCATATTAATTTTAAATGAAAAATATTAAAATAACCTTAACTCACGTTAATTTAATATTATTCACTGTTAAAATAACATTGTTCAATATTGAATCCATAAAAACCTGTTTTATATTAAAATCAAAAGTTTATCTTGTTTAAATACCTAAGTACGTAAATTTTTTATTTTCATGTTAAAAATATGCTATAAAAATAAGCCAATTCCCGCATTCTTTAAATAAAAATCATTTAGTTAAAAAGTACATCAAGTTTTCAAAGAAGAATGGTGACGAAAACCGTATCGGGCCACTCTGATGATGCTTCTGTTAACAAAGGAGAATACAAAATAAGTGAAACATGTGTTATACAGGGTAAATGTTATATCACACTCAAACCAATTTGATTCTACCTGAAATTCACGTTGTTTCAACTTTAAATAACTTTCATTCAACGTGATTCGTATTGTCATTTTAAAAGAAAAAAAGTTGTTCGCAAGTTATTGTAAAATCATATTAAATTAACATGAAGTAATAATGAAGCAAATTCACCACGATTTTACATTAAGGGTCCTCATGATATCGTTTATAAGTCTCGTAATCTGTGCAAACTGTGCATTTTTACGCCCTCGTAAATGAACTGTCAAAAATTGTATGAGAATTCATTTACACAAACTTGGTAAATTTGCCCAACAATTTTGTCTCGTAAACTTGCGATGTTCAATTGTGCATTTATACAAACAGATCTTTTAATGATTTTAACGTCGTTTTCAATGAAAAATCCAAGTGTCTATAAATCACAAACAATAAATTCTAGCAATAATTTCAGTAAATTGGTCTTTTGGCTTTCTTTGAGCATTTTTAAAAGCAAATTTCTCATACATATTAATCACAAATTTAAACACAAATTTTTATATTTTTGAATTTTAATTTTGAATTTATTTTTGTATTGACGTTTCTTACAAACTGACATTAATTGTTTAAAATTACACAAAAGTAAAAAAACAAGACTCGTAAGTTTGCGCATTTGCACAAATAACAATTTTAAGCGACATCATGTATATGTGTATAAACAAATGAACACCAAGTAAGAATGTTGTGCCGCATTTTTAATACCCTTCACCAAGAATTAGAGTTATATTTACTGATAGTGTAGAAAGATGGCACTATTTGCATTAAATTTTATGACCTCGTTATTTTTAATTTTTATTAAGGGAAATTTGAACTGGTCACATCAGATCGGTCCATAGTTATGCAAGCCATCAAAAATTTGATACCATAAATTTGAATTACATAGAATTTACTCCCAGACAATTTTATTCATTGCGATTTTATTAGAGCGTAAATGTTTATCGGTAGCGAGCTTTATATAGACCGATCCTATCAGAATATTATTTTATATAAAACCAACCGAATAAAAAATGAGCTTCAAACGATGCAGGTTTGTAAGGGAGAAATATAAGAGTTTCGCTTACCGTCTCGCTTAGAGAGGGCATGCATTTTATATGATGAATTCCCGCTTTAAAGCAATACATTTTTGACACAAAAAGCGCTTTATTCAACTCAAATAAAAACTTTTTTGTTCAGCTTTACACATTGAACGTTTATATACAGTTATTTTTAAGTACTCTCCTTTACAAACCTGCTTTTTACTCAGAGAAAATTAAAAATTGTCTCTTATCACCAAATTTGTTGATTTTGCGCCTGTTACCAAAATGATTATATTGATTAGTTAATAAAATTTGTACAAATTGAAAATTGTAAAAAATTTTTTTTTTTTTTAATTTAATTAAAAAATGATCAAAAAACTTTGTCGTTTACAACAATGTGTTATTTGATTTTTGACAATTCCCACCAACAAGTTTAACTAACTGCCTGTTTTTAAAACGCGAGCACAAAAGTGATTCCCCTACAAGAAATGAATGAGCGAATCATCATATTTTTCACGTTAGCGTTAAGAAAATGATAGACAGAAAAAAAGATTTTGTTATTCGTGCTAAATTCCCAGTTTTTATTATTGATAAAAACACTTGAAATTTATTGTTGATGGGATAAGCTATTCCTATGCGCATTTCACTGGTTGCTTAGGCCAGATCATCAGGAAACTTCATCCATAAAGATTTTAGAAAAACTAAAGATATTAAACCAAATAAAAATGTTAAACGTATAAGACTTATAGCAACAGTTCTACTTGTAATAATATCAAAGTTTAAACAAAACCATATCAACAATAAACAGTGCGTTCATCTCGTCTTACATTCCCCGCTACAATTAGTTGAAATTCTCTCAACATTAATTGTAGTTGTAAGTAGGTTAAGAAAAACAAAATAAAAAACAACAACAACTTACTTAAAAACCGAAATCAAGTTTTCTGTCATTTCTTTCTATCATTTTCTTAACACCAACGTGAATAAATGATGATTCGCTCATTCATTTCTTGTAGGGTCGTTTAACTAACATTTAAAACAAAATTTCAAAATTTGTTTTTGTTTTAATATTTTTTTTGCTTTGTTTAAAAATTTTGTACTTATTTTAAGTAATTCCCGGATTGCTTTTCGAAAGTAATCCCATTTAGTATTTAGTTTTAAGTACGCTTTAGTGTTATTTGTAATCCTTAAAATTCCTAAAAGGAACATATGACCCCAATAAGTGATCTCCATCTAGTTTAATCTGAAGCTGCTCTTTTGGCTTTATTCCAGGTTAATCCAGCAGTTTGTAGTTCGACTTTAACTTAGTGTCTCCATATATCAAATTTGGTCCATGTTTTTTTATTGCGTCCCCCTCTACTTGCTCCCTGTGGAGGGGAGAATTTATTTACGATTCCAAACGCTCGCTTAGCCTTAGTCAGTCTGTTTTGAATGCTGCCGAAATAGCAAAAGGTTGTGACATCTTCAAGCAGTTTCGCCATCAGTAAGAAGCGAATTCTGTTCATTACTCGGATTTATATGGGACACATGGTACACCATAGACTCACTCTTGCAATATATAAGTTGTTATTTCTATAGTTGGACGTACTAAGGTGTGTTCCTACAATCAGCTGTGTATGAAACATATACGTATATACTAAATTATGGACCGTGTATCACAGAATTTGAACGTGAAAATTTTTTTATATACAACTGGAACACATTTCTCCACTTTATCCATTACTCGCTACAGTTTAAGTAGTATTCATATTGCCCATCTAAGTTGGCGTGTCAAAATTTTTTCACTGGTGTATTAATAGCACGTAACATTAAAAAGAAAACATTATAATTAAAGTTGGCTCTTAATAGAAAAACTGTGTATGCAGTCTTAAAATATCAAATTTAAAGGAGTATTCCATTTACTCCTTTAAGGAGCATAATACCGTTTAAGGAAGGTTCTTCTTCTTTGTTTTACTCCTATCGGAAGACTCAAATTATTGATACCAAAGCCGATACAGATCTCAAAATGCGGTTTTTTGACGTAAAATTTTTTATCTTACGGCAAAGAAGTGCTGAACGTCCCAGAACGAATACGTATGTATATATACTTTATGGTAACTTAAATTAATAGTTGTATCGATTGTATGTTGTATGAACTAACAATAGTGCACTACCTATTTTAATAAAACATACTACAATCGATACAACGGTAGAAGGGGTTTGGTGAATACAGAAAAATGTTACACAGAGAATGACGAACTTAGCTTAAACTTATTCAGTACTCTAGGTGGTGGAGGGTACAATAAAAACAATTTTTAAAGATTTTTTTTTATTACAATCAAACACATTCGAAACAGACATACAATATTACAAGATTTTCTAAAAGGAATTAAATGAAAATTTTCTTAGAATTCCAGTTTAATTGTTTATTTTCTGTGATTCGCACAATAAAGCCCAATAGAAAGAAAAGCAACAAAAACAACAATCAAAAACACAACAATAGCAAACAATTTAAATCAATGTAAATTGTTGTTAGTTTGATGAACTTAAATGGACGAAAGTATGGATGATGCTGTTGCTGATAAAAGCAATGATGACAATGATGATGATGAAGATGATAATGTTAATAAAGTCAATGAAAACTGTGGTGATGTGGATGATGATGGCGTTGAAAATCATGGCACAGTTAATTAATGTTTATGAAAATGAAAATAATAATAAGTGTTAAAATTTCATTTCAAATTGTTTTCATAATATTGTAATTTTCTTTTTTTCTGTTCTTTTTTATTCATTGTAGTTTCTTTTGTACTTCGTTGATGGTTTTTTGTTTTCTTTTTATTCTTTTTGCCGTTTCCTTAGGAAAAACAAAAATAAACTTTTTATTTAAGTATCTTTAGGGAAATTAAAAACAATTTATCTGTAGGGAATTTTGCAAATTAGTTGCAAATAAGTAGGAGTATTTTGGGTAAATGATGAAAAAAAGCCTTAAAAGATTTATTCGCGGCAGTGGGAAAAGAGAATTAATGAAGATAAATTTGTGTTGTTTTTTTTTTTTGTGAAAAGTGTGTGTAGATAGAAATGATGCTGATTTTAACGAAGGGAAATAAGGAAATTAGTCGTAGTTTTTCTTGGATAATTAAAATACCCATATATTTTTAGATTTAGTCATATTAAAGAAATTGTGATAATACAAATCGAATAGAAAGAATTTTTATGCACTTCCTGATTAACTGACTTAATGTTTAAGCATTTAATTTTGTAAATTTAATGAGAGATTTTTAAACACAATTTAATATCGCTGAAAGAAAATGTAGTTTCATAAATAAGACTTTAAAAGTTTGGATTAAGTATTCAATACAAAACTATATCGTCGGCTTAGAGTAAAAACATGCAAAATTGTAAAGAGGCCATATTTTACAAACTAAACTAAAGTTGCTAAAGCAAAAAAAAAAAAAAAACCATATCAAATTTATTTCTAACTCACAGCAACAGTTTTAAGTTTTCATCACAAGATTTTGATATATTTGTTCCTAGTGGTGCGCCGGTCTTACAGACAACGTAAATAAAACACTTAAGGCTCAGTTAGCCGGGAGTAACAGTAACAGTTACCTTAACGTAAAAAAGTAAGACCAATCTATTTCTTACAGATTGAGACGTAACATCTTACTGCTAACTGTAATCGTTCTAATTGCTTTACATACAACAAAATGAATTAGCTGATTTGCAACGTAACTGTTACTCCCGGCAAACTGAGCCTTTAACCTCATGTTCCACGTCACAAGCTTTTGTGTAAACACATTGCATGCCTTTTATACGTTCTACGCTTTAATTTACATACAACGCGGCTTCTCCACTAATGAAAATAACATTTTATTTGTCAAAATCCGTTGGTTTGTCCAAACTGAACCTTATTTAGCGTACACTCCCAGAAACGATATATATTTTTTAGTGTTTCTGCATACAATTTGTAGAAAAACGTTTCTTATCCACAATAGCGATGTCATTTAAACCCAGGGCTGGGGTTTTTTGGGTTTTATGTTTTTCGTGTAATGATATAATAATTGGTCTAAGCAATGTTGTCAACTCAGCCCTTTTCGGTAAAGATTTAGCAAGAAAATCTTCAAGATTTTTTTATGACATCATCATCAACTGCATGCGTCGTTAAAAAATAGCTACGACCTAAATAAGTCCTTACTTATGTATATGCCTCAACTGCCAAGTTTTGTACAGTGGTACTTTTTCGAACCTTGAATTTGAAAATGACATTCATAGAATTTTAAATAACGTTTAGTTGTATAAAGAAGTTTTGAATATCCAACAAATGTTACTTTAAGTTCAAAAAGCTTTAAATGCTTTACAAAGTGACTCCGTTACAATTGTTTGTGGGAAAAGTTTGCAAACGTTTTCTTGACTGAAAATATGTGAGTTTATGAAAAAAATGGTTGCTCTATTATGAACGCCAGTGAAAATGTTGCTGCCTTTTGTGAACGAAACTTAATTCTGCAGCTGAGACTAAGCGAATTAGATTAATTTCTGCAGTGTTGTAAAGCATTTTCTGAAGTTTTCACAATACTGAAAAAATAGTTTCCAATCGTTCAGTATCTAAAATACTGCAATCGAATCGAAGAAATATTCGATCTCGACTGCCAGAATTAGACCCCTGAACTTAGCGAAATTGGTTTTAAGTGTAAAAAACACAATTACAGATTATATTTTAACTTAATTTACCGAGCAAAATTGACGGAGACCTTCAGTTGTAGCAAAACAGATCAGCGTCTCTGTCAGAAATCGACCGCGCAAACCTCGCACAGAGAGACCAGCACACTACTTATCATTCTACCGGGGCATCCTATTTGCAAATACATTTATAAGAATAATATAACCTTTGTTAATGTAACTATTAAGCTCTTTAAATTTAATATAAAATTTTCAATCTCTTATATTCAAAACTTCTTTTCTAGATATTTTCAATGATAAAAGCTAATTTATTAGAATTTGTTTTTTTTACGTTATTTGAAACTTTTCGTTTACTTCTCGACACATTTTCCTTATAATGTAATCTAAATAAAACAACCTTTTATTGTCTTGCCCATACCCTGCCCTATTAAATCCAGTGTTAAGACTTCCACCTTATTTATTTCCATAGCAAGAAAAAAACTTTTTGTAGCCTTGTAATTATTTATTTAACCATCTCTCTCTTCTTGATTGACTTAAAGGTTAATATTATTTTCCAAAACAATTTACTTAGCAGCAAACAACGCAAGTAAAAAAAAAACACCAAATAAATAAATATTGAAATTAGAATTAATTTAAGTATTTATTTATAAGATACTGCTTTCAGAAGATATAAGCAAATAATTACTACAATAAAAAAAATAAAGACTTTCCTTATCTCAGCTCATAAAAATGTTTTACACAGTTTGTAGTACTAAGGGTTTATGCTCAGACGTGTTAGCTTCCCGTCAAAGCAGGAAACTATAAGATAATTTCTCGGAGAAGAAATAATGAAATAGTTTAAAGAATTTTATAATTTTAAATTGAAACTAAAGCGAGTGAAAATATTGTAACACTAAAAATTTTTAAAACCTTTATTCCATACAATGATTTTTCACGAAATTGAGTTTTTAAGTGAATTCAATACATTTCACACCGTACTTTGTTTGACATAAATGTATAACACAGTAGTCCCTAATGTATTAGGGTCTACCGAAAACTCATTTCAACATAAAGACAGACGGATGGACATAAAGCGACCCAGTACAACCAGAGAAAAAACATGTTTGAATATGTTCACATCCAACAACACTATTTTTAAAGAAAATTTAAAACATATTATGTTTAATTTAACCATATTATGGTCACTAACAACCATATTATGGTTAAATTAGTCATCCATCAAGAATCCACAACCATATTATGGTTGCCACTAAACATGTTAGGATTAAATTTGAAAATAATTTCTTTTTAAATTAATAAAGCATTTTCCTCTTTTCCAAGAGCAACATGTTATGGTTGAAAATTAACCATGCTATCATAAATGTTAAATATATTTTAGTTATTATTAACCATAACATGTTCGGAAGCAAACATAAAATGCTTGTGGCTGCTTGATGGAATACTAATCCAACCATATTGTGGTTGTCGGTGGCAGTAATATGGTTAAATTAAACATACAACGTTTAAATATTTGTTGGAGGTGATTATATTTAAACATGTTTTTTCTCTGGGTGTATGCACTATATACTTTAAAGCAGTGTTCGAAAATAAACACTAAATATCGCTCCTTAGTGTTCGGTTCGGTAGATTTGTGGAAAACACGAACGTTAATAGTGTTTGTGTAGAAAATCATTAAAAAAAATAACGTTTCCCTGTTTTTCATCTTTCGAACACAAAAATAATACTGTTCTTTTCCAACTCAATAAAAGATGAGGGCATTTAATTCCGTTCGGTGTTTTTTTTAAAAACCACAAACTTCATTGTGGTCGGTTCCGCTCATTAATGTTCGTCCCTTTTGGCTGGTAAAAAAAACCCAACAATTTTTACAAAAACAAAATAAACATACAAAAAAAAAAAAAGAAAAAGCCAGCGAAATAATTTTACAGAAACAAAACATATACACAATACACACACAAGCTGTTCGTGCTGCGGTCGTTGATAAAATTTTTGGTTGTTTATTTCTTAATCAATGTAAACAAGAAACGTTATAGAACATGCAAATAAAATGTTTGTCTAAATTATCACTACAATTGTTCTGTTTTTTTTAACGAAGAAAAGAACACTATATAATCTTCGGCTCTTTTTGAAAACAGTTACGAACGGTATTAAGGGTTCTGTTCGTCTATACAATCACTAAAAAAAATAGATATCGTTCTTGGGCGTGTGAGCCGAACGCTAAATAGTGTTCTGTTTATTTTCGAACACTGCTGTAAAGAATCCTAGATCAATTTTGTAAAAAATAAAAAGCGCAAACGCCTGTGGGAAGGGGTACAAAAATTTCCCAAAATTATCTTTTTAAATTCCCGGAAAAAAAAGAAATAAAAACATTTACATTTTCCGGGAAACTCTAACTAAAAACTAAAAACAAATGAAGAAACATTTTAAAGTTAATTCCTAAGAAATCATTTTGAAAATTCAAACCTACATCTAAAGCATTTGCTGGAGAGCAGATAGATGAGGTAGGAAAACACCCCCCCGAATTAAACAACAGGGTGGAAACATCAAACAACAAGTGCACAATTTTTTTGTTGGCATCTTCTCATTTTTTTTCGCAAATATTTACCTACTTAAATCATTTATAGTCAGTCATAGTCGTGTACTAAAGTATACAAAGTCTTTGTTTTTTGTATGCTGCTTATCAAACATCATCTTTTAATTTTACAGAAAAGTAAAACAAGAAAGAAATTGAAATAAATTTTTTCTTAATGTTTGTACGTTTAAGTTTAATGCTTAGTTGTTGTAAATACAAATGTTGCTGCCGCTGCTGCTGCTGCTGTTGCATGAATGAAAACGTAAAATTATATTATGTAGCGAGTTGGATGAAAATAAAATATAGAAAAATTTACATCTCGTAATTGACTTTTGAAATTAAGTCACTGTAATGATAACTTCTAAAGAGCCCGGGCAAAGAGAAGAACAAAAAAAAAATTCCTAACACAAAAATAATAATAAAACATTATAAAAGGACCCCAAGGTAATGAATGAACGAATGAATGCTCTGCAAGATTTTTCTGCTAGCTAGCTCCTTCATACACTACCCACATACATACATTTAAATATACACTTGTATATCGTTACCTAAAACATAAGAGGCCCTACCTAACGTTTTGAAAATGTTACAAGAGAAGCATACAACTATTTAAAATGATAAATTGAATTAAACTGTTTATAATTTATTTTTCTTGTAAAACCAGTTGTTTTGACCAGGGCTGGCTGTGGACGCGATGTTGAGGTTTCCGTACTGGAGTCGGACTTAAAGTACCCACAAGAACTAGCGATTCCGACCCCAAAATTTTTCGGCATAAAAATTAAAAATTATTTTTTAATATTTTCCAAAATAAAAATTCTTCGAAACTAGCGATGCAATATTTAAGATATCGCTTCGAAATTTTAACAGATTAAGGGCCCAACTATAATATGCATAAACTTGCTTAAGCATTTAAAAACACAAAAACAAAACCAAAAAAACAATTGTTTCCATACGGAAAGTACGATCTGTTTCGCCCCTTGCTTAAGCAAATGACAGATCCATAAAACTTAACAAAAAGTTTCCTTAAATTAAATATGGTTTGACACATATGATTTACAAGTATTCGCTTATTTGCCTAAGCCAACTTAAGCATATTATAGTTTGGCCTTAATTATCTTGTTACATTTAACCATTTAAAAGATGCTGCATTAAAAAAAGAGTTTAAAGCGAAATAAAGACCAGTTACCGATGGGTGTTTCCAAAGTAACGGTCGTAACCGATTTTCGGGGAATTTTTAAATAAAAGTCCAACCTACCCAAATATGCCACGAGGATTGCTCCATTTTGGACTTACGAAAGTTCAGGCAACGGCAGCAACCGAAAGAATTCATGAAAAATTTAATTTCAACGGTCGTAACGGTCGTAACATTTTAAAAAGTTAACAGTTTTTTTGTGTTTAAATTCATTTATTATGGGTAACTCAAAGTAACATATTTTTGAGCTGTAAGGAGTAATTTTCTGTGGAAACACCCATGCACAATTTTGCTTCAATGTCGAATTAAAAAAATTTCAGCGGTTGGAGTCGAAGTTGGAGTTAGAACTATTTCTTGACGACTCCACAGCTCTGAATTGACAATGTTGCACATTAGGCAAACTATTAGTTAGGTCTTTTAGCGTTGATCGTATAATTTTTGTAGAAAGGATCGTTGGTTTTTTGTTAATAAAATAGCTAATTTTTGTCGAAAGATTCCAAATTTTTCTTGATGCTAATATAATTATAATAATTTTTAGTTAGTTAGGGCCTTTTGCCTTTTTAGGTAACGATATACTTTCATACATTTAATATAAATTATGAAGTAGCAAAAATAGAAAAAAATTAAGTTGTAATAAAAAAATCTAAAATGTAGTCAAGTACTTCATTAAGGTCTTTTAATGGTTCTTCAAATAAACAAATATAAGGAAAGAATTAGTGAGAGAGAGAGAGAGAGAGAGAGAGATAGAATGAGGCATAGAGAAGAAACAGAAAATTTCCTTAGACAATATATAAACAAAGTATCCAAAACATCTCTATGAAAATTAAAAAGTAGTATTTCAAGAAGGGGGAATTGAGGCACTATAAATTTTGATACTTTAAGAGTTTTTCTATTTCTGCTTTCATGCTTTTTATGTAAAAATGTTTTTATATAAATTTTATTTTGGTTTACAACTACACATTTTTAAGTAGATTGGCTGAAGTTTTGTCCAAATATAAAAAACAAATATTAAGCTGAAACAAAAATTAAACAAATATAACATTTAAAATCATAAACATTTAAATTGAACTTAAAAATAATCCTAATAAAATAATCACAAATAAGTGTTTTTAAGTGTCTGAAGATTTTAAAAAATCCATCCTGACCCCAAATAAGAAAACTTCCCAAAAGTCTTTACGGATATTGAAGTTCTTGTCAATTGTAATTCCTCTTTAAAAATTTCTTTGTTCCTTTAATTCTTTAATTGATAAAATGTAACTAAGAATCTTTTTATTTAGAAGAATATTATTTTGATTCTCTTCAATCGAAATCTATTCATTGATTAATTAAAATATTTTGTAAAGAACTCATTCGATTTGGAACAAATTTAAGCTTACGAACACAACCACAGAAAGACTAAAAATGCTGGAAAGCGTGAAAGAGAGCTACGAGGTTCGTAATCTGCTTCTCAAATTGATAAACTGTTAAGTTGGATAAACTGAATAAAAAACAATGAGTTAAATTTTAACGTTCCGGATCTGTATTGCTATAATTATAAGCTAAATATATACATTGTAAGTATGTGAAACTGAAACGCCAAAGCATCGAGACACGTCACCTTAATTGTGTGGTTTTTATTGGAAATATTGCTTAAAATCAAATTTTTAAGGTGAGCCGTTAAACATTTCTAGAAGAAACAAAGGCTTACGTATTGCACTTTTTAAACTTTGTAGTTCCGTTAAAAAAATTTGAACTTTTTTTTTTGTAGTTTCGTTAAAAAATCTGGCACTTTTTTCACAAATTTTTAGAAAATGTAGCTCCGTTAAAAAATCTGGGACTTTTTATCACAAATTTTTAGAACCTCGCAAAGAGCACTTAAAATTTAGCGAGATGGCACCAACATCTCAAAATCGAAAAATTGGACATACGCGGTTGCCCATGAAAACCACAGAATTTTAGGTGGTAGATTCCAGTAGCATACCCCGCTTTGAACACTCAGGTCAAAGTAGGGAGATATTGCATGTAATTAAATTCCTGGCACTAATGGCCGTTTTCTTTTTACATGATTATCTTTTTTCCCATTTTATTTGCTTTTATTCTGTCACAAAGCTAACCAGCACTCATCTACCAATTATTTATTTTATTTTTATTTGCCGTAAAAATAAATTCAATCAGCTGACTCCCATCTTTTACATGTATGTTGAGAGGTGTTTACTACTGAAACCAATGTTGTTTGTCTTTATTGAGAAACCCAAAATCATTAACGGACAGATTATCGGTCTAATAAATTTATGTTGATAGTAACAGACAGTTTGTCGATACCTTGAGCAAATTACCATAAAAATCCTATAAATTTTAGCGGTTAACTACGGATATTTCAATATATTTAAAGCAAAACTAGAAAGTGAAATAAATGGATTGCTATCAATTGCTTTTTTAAAATTATAAAGCTCGATGATATGTTTTTCAAATCGCCTGTTTTTGAATTTTAAAGGTGGGTTTCACAATTTAATATTACCGGTAAAGCAAACCGAACCAAATGTAAAAAAGGGCTACATAGTTATAATAAAAAAAGGTTGAGTTGGCATCACTGCATATTGAGAAATAAAGAAACACAACCCTGTTTCAGATCAAAGTATTTAGGCGACCCGTGAATATGAATGATGTGATGTGATGATATTTTAAAATTTTTTATTTTAAATATTTCTGGCCAATTTCAACAATGGTAAATTAAATTGTAAAAATGGGGAAAGGGAAAAAACTCCCGGGGAATTTGTGTTCATAGTTGGGCTGTTTATGTTTAAAATTCGGTTTTCTTGTCAAATAAAGAAAAAATTATATCGCTTTGTTTTTGCATATTTTGGCGAGAATGCATATTTTGAAATTTTGAGTGATTTTTTTTTAATTTCTATATTTTAAAAAAAGTTCTTAAAACAATTTTTAAATTCACAAAAAAATCTTAAGATTTATAAATAAATACTTTTGGAAAATACAAAATTTCGACAAAAGATCCTTCTATTTTAAATTTTTGTTAGTTGCGCCTTTTTGCATTTCAGCTAAACATAAAAATTTAATATGGTCACATTTTAAAAAAGTCGAATGAAACTCTAAAAATAGGGCTCCACGCTACCATTTGCAGCGATGTATATTCCATTTTGAAAAATACATGCAAAAAAGTTGTCGTTTTCCTCTTTATGTTGAACAGATAAATGGTAGTAAATTTGCTCCAAATCTTACCCCCAGTTTGAATTCAGGGTGAGAAAAATACTAATAATGTTCCAAACATAAATACAGAAAAATGTACCACTTTGGTTTAAGCGAAAATAGATAATCAAATTTAGTTATGTTAATGTTAAGATTCTGCGGAAAAAATTAGTCTGCAAAAGGGTTCCGTAAAAGCAAACTCTGTGGGAAACTCTGGTATAGGGGCTTTATAATGTCTACACTAATAAATTTATATATATAAAATACAAAAATTGTTTCAACCTTTGTCCGCTATAGACTCTGAAACGCTTTGATTAGAGAAGCAATTTTGTAAAGATGGTTTTAGGCTATTAATTTTTTCAAAACTTTTCTGCTTCTCCGAAACAATATAGCAGATTTTAATGATATTATAAACAGAGATAAACCCTTTTTTATATAGACACATAAGTTTTAGATTTGTTTCAAAAATGGGACTACGAGAAAGGGGAACTTAGTAGCACACGCCGGGTATCTGCTAGTTTTTTAAAAAATTGGACCACGATGAGAGGTTGGGGAAAATTTCCGCCTCTTTGAAGTAATCTAAATGATTTTGATGAATTTTAAAACATAGATAGATCCCTTTATATATGGACACATAAGATATACAATTTTTAAGAAACAGGACCACAAGGGGAGGTAGGGGACATTAAGTTATAAATGAGAAATTGCATTGTAAGAGAAGTACAACACTAATCAAACGCAATGGCAAAAAATAACAAATATTCAAAATAACAAGCAAAAAATATCAAAATTGCATTTAATAGTAAAAATGGCTTTGGAATTAAACCCGCACTAACAGTTTGAAAGTTTAACAGTTCTTGTGAAAAACTTTTCGCAAATATTTGTAGTTACAGAATACTTTTTTTCAAATTCTTTCATTAATTCCTGGAAAATTATTATTAAATGAACGTAAAGATACAGAAGCACTAATTTAAGAAATAGGGTGTTCAATTAATCGGGTTTTATTTTTGTTCGATTAAACGATTAATCGATGTTTGGTATTTTTAACTTATTCGAATAAACGAATAAAATTTTAAAATTAATCGATTAATATAATAATTCTAAATCCAGATATTTTATAAATAACAATATTTTTTTTCGACAATTTTAGAAAAAATCAGTACTTAAGTAAATGAACATTCTTTTTTAAATAAAACTTGTCAATGAAGCTCCAAATCGTTGCTTCACTTTCGGACACTTATTTCATCCTCTGTTTTCCTCTACAGAATCGATCGAAGTATCTTGTTTAACACAACTATTTATTCATTGGACCACTTGTAGCCCCCTTTAATTTTGTTGGTGTAGCATCTTCTTAAAGTATTATGTTATAGTTACTGTGTAAGTGGTAAATAAGGGAAGTTGTTGAAGAAAATTAACGTTAATACTTTTTTGGACACCTGTTTCATTTAACATTATTCGATTTATCCTTCGTACAATATTTTGAAACCAAACTCACTCTAAAGGGAGAAAGGCATGAACTATTTTGTTAAAAAATACGGGCGTGTTCTATAAATTGAAATGAAGTAGATTTAAAATCGAGAAAGTTCATAAAAATATTTCATTTTATTTACTTTATTCTTTAAGTATCTATTATTTTTGCAAGAACAACACATACAACCACGAAAAACTACGGTCATGTTGTAAATAGTTATTGGATATAAATAATCGTTCAATTGCACTTTATTTCGATTTGTAGAACATGCCCGATATAATAATATAAATCTTTGAGTTAACATAACTTTGTCGTTTTTTCTTTTGTGAAATGAATTTTTTAATTTTGTTGAAAAAATGTAACAAAAATTTAAGCTAAATTACTCACTAAACATGACTGTTTCTTAATTCCAACGGGCACATACATTTGGTTGGTTTATTCGAGTTAAAACTTTAAAAAAATTATACTTTTAACTGAAATACTATATTTTATTATTATTCGTTTAATTGGTAGTAAGTTCTTTGATTAATACTTTAATCGAAATTAGCAATTTTAAATTATTCGAACAATTAATCGTCTTAAATTGTTCGATTAATCGAACAAGACTTAATCGATTGAACACCCTAGTAAGAAAGCAACATTTTCTGTTCTATTTTACTTTAATTCTGTTGAAATTCACTTGTTTCATGCTAAAAATTTTACGATCCGAGAAATTCAGAAACCTATATAAGAAAATTATTAAATATTTTTTCAATTAAATCACTTAAGGAGCATTCAGAAGACATGTTTTTGTCATCTGACATGTCAAATTTTCAAGTCACATGTAATTGTGCATGTCTGTCAAAATTGCTGTTTTACATATGGTTTATAATATTCGGTCTCAAACCTAAATGTAATTTGCTTCTGACATTGTCTATGTTTTTTTTCGCATAGTTATTGCAGAAACCAAAGTATTTCTCGGTTTCAAAATAGCGTGCAGCCGCCATACAAATTTTTGTTTACGCCGAAAAAAAGAGTTTATCCATCTAAACATTTTTTTCTTTTTATTTAAAGATACCAATTTAGGATTTTATAATAAAACGGTTTTTATATAAATATTTAACATAAATTCTATTCAATGGCAAGATGATCAAACATATCCCGGGATTGTAAAATATTAACTTTTGCCGGCTAATGATTCCGTCAATAGTGGGCGCCGCTGCCGGTTTCTTCCCTACATAGATTTCTGATGTCAGATGGGTTTTCAGAAGAAAATACAGCACGCTCTAATTGAAATTTTGTCAGATGACTTTGCGTCTGACTTTTACAGAAGCAAAGTTAAAAAGGTAACACTCGACATGTATGTATTTTGCAGTGGGAAATTTGACATGTCGGATGACAAATACATGTCGTGTACGGTCGCCTTAAAAGAACAAACAATAGGACCACTATTAAAAACTGACTTAATCTTTGGGGAAGCAATAATGAAATTAATTTTATAATTCATACAGAAACGTCTCGAATTGCTTTCCGGGGCAATTTAAGTTAATTAAAAAAATCAATTTTTTATAAAGAAATACCTTAAGATGATTCACCTCTTTTATTTTATTGCAGGTGATAGGAATTTTTTACATTTTAATAAAAGATTTCTACCATCAGAGTCGGCTTAGAAATCATCTTCCTGTATTAGAAATTGTACCAAACTTTTTTTTATAGAAATTTTAAATTTATTGATTTCTAAGCGGATGAAAGGGAACCGATAATTTTTGACATATAAACAAATATTTCAGTAACTATTAAAGATCCAAAATCGTTTCATAACAAATAATGAAATTCTAACCAGAAATTTTTACAGTTAAAAAAAATAAACCAACCCAAATCAAGAACAATCACAACCTAATTATGAATTATCACAGGCAATAATTTATGATTTTTTTTTTAAATTTTCAAAGTAAAATGAATAAAAAAAAATTCCAACTTTAAATTGATGGGTTTCTAAAAAAAATCAAAAGTAATCTTAAAATTACTTTAATTTCCAACCTTAAATACCTACACACAGAAAAAACAATTTACATTTTTAAAAAATTTAAAAAAAGTTAATTTTCCATTTAATGCATTTAATGAAAAACCAGAAATAAAAAACTCTCACATTACACACAAACACACAACCAGACAAACCAACACCATGAAACTGTATGAGAAAAATATAAATGTGTAGCAGAAAACAACAATGATGTTGTGTAAGTATTTCAAATAGGGGAGGCAAAGTACCGCCAACAACAACAACAATAACAATCATTATTCAAATAATTCATACAAACCCTCAAACAGAAAAAAAAAACAAAGCAAAGCAAAAATAAACTCACAGATATTCTCTACAATAACTTTTATTTTACAGATGGGAGTTTGGTTTTTTTTTGTAAATTTTTGTTTCTTTGAATTTCGAAAATGAAAATACCACAGCAACACGATGCTAAACAAAAATATACTTAATATTACAATAACACCACAACAATAGCAACAACAACAACAAGTTTGGTAGCAACAGCAACAAGGTTTAACATCAATCGGAAATAATTGCGTAAAAAAACGCGTTGAGGCGTATTAAACGAATGAAAAAATTTTTTTTTGATTAAACTTTCCTCTCAACGAAACAGCAACAACAACAAATTTATAAAAAAAAAAATTGACACAATAGACACAAACAAGACCGAGGGGACACTAAAAACTAAATGAATTCAGTTGGACTGGCATGTAAATAATTGTAATGAATAATGAATAAGAGGAAATAGCACCATCTAAAACAACAATACCAACAACAACAACAACATTAGTAGCAGTAAGAAAAACAACATGAAAACAACATCATAGAGCATTAAACAATTTAAGCTAATATGATTAAAGGTTTATCAAAAAAGAAAAATTGAAAATAATCAAAGAAAAACATTTTTTTAAAGGGATTTTATTTTAAAACTTGAAAACGAAATAAATTCCTATAAACAGGATTTACAAAAAAAAAAATAAAAACAAGTTAGACTGCTTAATGCCGAATCTTTGATACCTTCCACCGACAGTTAGAATATTTTAGAAGTGGGCTTTATTTATTACAATATTCGTTATGGTTTTACGCGTACTAAAGAGTTGGCCCTATGTTCCACCTAGGAACTACGGGAATTAAATAATAAAAATAATAATAATAAAAATAATAATAATAATAATAATAATAATAATAATAATAATAATAAAATAATAATAATAATAATAATAATAATAATAATAATAATAATAATAATAATAATAATAATAATAATAATAATAATAATAATAATAATAATAATAATAATAATAATAATAATAATAATAATAATAATAATAATAATAATAATAATAATAATAATAATAATAATAATAATAATAATAATAATAATAATAATAATAATAATAATAATAATAATAATAATAATAATAATAATAATAATAATAATAATAATAATAATAATAATAATAATAATAATAATAATAATAATAATAATAATAATAATAATAATAATAATAATAATAATAATAATAATAATAATAATAATAATAATAATAATAATAATAATAATAATAATAATAATAATAATAATAATAATAATAATAATAATAATAATAATAATAATAATAATAATAATAATAATAATAATAATAATAATAATAATAATAATAATAATAATAATAATAATAATAATAATAATAATAATAATAATAATAATAATAATAATAATAATAATAATAATAATAATAATAATAATAATAATAATAATAATAATAATAATAATAATAATAATAATAATAATAATAATAATAATAATAATAATAATAATAATAATAATAATAATAATAATAATAATAATAATAATAATAATAATAATAATAATAATAATAATAATAATAATAATAATAATAATAATAATAATAATAATAATAATAATAATAATAATAATAATAATAATAATAATAATAATAATAATAATAATAATAATAATAATAATAATAATAATAATAATAATAATAATAATAATAATAATAATAATAATAATAATAATAATAATAATAATAATAATAATAATAATAATAATAATAATAATAATAATAATAATAATAATAACAATAATAATAATAATAATAATAATAATAATAATAATAATAATAATAATAATAATAATAATAATAATAATAATAATAATAATAATAATAATAATAATAATAATAATAATAATAATAATAATAATAATAATAATAATAATAATAATAATAATAATAATAATAATAATAATAATAATAATAATAATAATAATAATAATAATAATAATAATAATAATTAATAATAATAAAAGAGTTGGCTTTATATGGGGCCTTTAGTAAATACTATAAAGGGCGTACTTAATTGATTTCTACTCACATGAAACGAATTTGTGCAAAATTTAATTTTTAATATGATGGCATTATACCACCATTAGTGTTTGGTTTTGTAACAAAATTATCAGTTTTTTAAGGCCTTGGAATCACATTTTGATTTATAAATCTTTTCCTACTGAACTGATGTTGCTGGATTTCAGTCCCAAACTGCTTAGGATCACTAGAAGCAATGTGCCACCAACAATCTTTTCATTTGAGTTTTTCGAAGGTCAGCGTGTTTTTAACAGACAGACGGACGGACTTGGCTAAGTCGACTTATATAGTATTACTCAAGAAGCCAGAATGTATATACCGAAATGACAGACCACCACTAGTGGATAAACAGGGCATAGAAAGTGTTTTTAGACAAATTTAATTGTAATACAGTGATGCCAGCAAATTTTTTTACAGTCCAATAAAGCCATTACATTAGTCCCTGAAAATTTTTAAGGAATCTTGTCGAATAATAATAATATTAAAAAAAAAAAATAATTATAAGGAGCGTTCCTAGATCATTGACAGCTAGCACTGAGAATTTCAAAAAAATCGTCGACTACGCCTACCGCCCATAAAATCCCAATCCGTTTTTTTTCTATCGCCGCCATAGTTTTCAAATTTGGTACATACACTTTTCAGAATAAACAAAAGATAAGTTTCATCAACATCAGCTACATGAACCACCGACTATAAGCCAATTCCACAAAAATAAAAAATTGGTATATACACTTCCTAGGATAAACCAAAAGTACATGTCAAATTTTATCAATTTAAAGCACAGCCACTACCTATCGGCCACCGCCCGCCTTCCATACAATCCATGTAAATTTTTTCGCATACAATTTTTCCTACACAAAAAAATTATTAGTAGTTTTTATCAATTAAAAAAATTATTTAAAAAGTATTAAAATTTAATTAATGTGATAATTGAATCAATTATTTTTTTTTTGTTAAAAGAAAATTACAAATATAATTTTGATTTAATTAATATTTTAGTTGTTTGAAATAAATTTTGAATTAAAATATTAATTAAATAACAAAAAATTATTTCGTTTCAAACAAAATAATTCAAACTTGTGAAATTATTGTTAGAAATTGTCAAAATCAATCAACACATTGTTTGAAACGGCAAAGATTTTTTTAATTAAAATTAAAATTATCATTTAATAAAAAAAAAATATTCAAAATATTAAATTTTTACAATTTTTAGTAATCAATATATTCATTTTGGAAATAGGCGCAAAATCAACAAATGGGTTGCTTGATTCTATGAATTTGGTGATTAGAGACAATTTTAAATTTTTTTCTGTGTATCCAAGCACAATTCTTAAAATTTATTGCTTATTTCATTTACATCAGCCACGTTATTTTCTTACGAAAACCACCAATGAATTTTTCTTAGTGAAAAGTAATAATCGTAAAACTTACTTTTTACTTCACCAAAATCATTCTATGCGCTACCACGACAGAGAGGAAAAACCATCAAGTATGGAGTTCTCCCTACTTTTGGCAACACTGAAGAATACCAAAAAAATATGTACATGAAAAAAAAGAATTTAGTTAAGTAAAAGTTAAATAAATAAGCAAAATTAAGCTTAAATATTATAGAATTACGAAATGCTAATTTAGCAGACTCTGGCTAAAGGCAAACATTTTTTTTAAAAGAATAGACAAAATACTCCTTTCAAGCAGATCTTTAAAAGACTACCATTGTTATTTAATTGTTATTATACATGAAATAAAACTTTATTTAAATTGAATTTAATGAAAACTGCAATACCTTACCTTCTGCATTACTTCGAATTATGGCATTACTTTGCATTTATTTGTTTTGCATTATCTAAAGTTCAGATAAGATAACATCCCTTCTACAAAATCAAATGCAGTCATCTCTTGACTTCTATATATTAACATTTAAACATATACATAAAAACTCCACTCGATTCGATTTTTAGAGTAATATTGGTCTTTTTCTGTTTAAGCCAATTTTGATTCCCATTTTCAAAGTAATACTTTAGGTTAGGTGGAAAGGAGGGCGAATCATCAAAGATACAACCTCAAATCATAGGCCACTTTCGGGCCTATTGTGCGCTCCTTAAGAACATGGAGATTTAGGTGGATAATGCTACCACCACCTATAGGGAAAGGGGTAACATCCGGCGTTAAAAAACTCAGCTTCCCGGACGTAATTCATTAAGGCTTTCCAGTCAACTTTCCTCAGCGAACCTAAGTCCAACATGACATCGCTCCCGAGGTGTAGGATACGCACCATCATATTAACTTCGGACATACTCCCATTGAGGAGGCTTCTTGTGCTTATCCCATAAAATCTTAGTGATCCTAACCGCAACGAAAACTCTGCGGTTTTCATGGGCAACCGCATATGTCCATTTTTCCGAATTTGAGATGATGATGCCATATTGCCTAATTTTAAACGCTCTTTACATGTTTCTTAAAATTTTTGAAAAAAGATGGATCAATTCCAATTTCTTAACGTAATGACAAAGTTTAAAAAGTGCAGTACCGAGCCCATAGTTTGATCTAGAATGGTTTTTCGGCTTTCCTGAAAAATTTGTTTTAAGACATACGCGGTTGCCCATGAAAACCACAGAACTTATTTTTAAAGATATATTTTCCTTTTTATTAGATTAAAAAAAATTTTAATTTTTTTAATTTAAAAGATTTTTTTGTTGTACTTAGTTCCTAATTTGTATTCTTGATAAAAACACTGAAATTTATTGTTGAAGGGATAAGCTATTCCTATTGTCAGGAAACTTCATCCAAAGATTTTCGAAAAACATATTAAACAAATGAAACGGTTAAGCGAATAAGAATTATAAGCAACAGCTATGCTTGTAACAATATCAAACTCTTAAACAAAAACAATAAACAGTAAGTTTATCTTTTCTTACATTCCCCACTACAATTGATTGGAATTCTTCAAACATTAATTGTAGTTGTAAGTAGGTTTAAGAAAAAACAAAACAACAACTTGCTTTTTTTTAGTTTTTTTAGCCGAGCACTTGCCAGTTTATTATCAAAGTAATTTTTTTGGGAATACACAAATTTTTAATTTAAAAGATTTTGTTTGTCGTGCTTAATTCCAAATTGTTATATTTTTTTTAAATTCATTCCTTTAACTCACTGTTAACATTAATAACACTAAATGTATGCTCTTATTTTTTGTTACTGCCGCACTCAAAGCCAAAAGGGGTTAATTTCAAAACTTATCCAAATATTTAAGTATTTGTAAGCAGTTGTGCTTCGCATTACTTCAAATAATAATTGATACTCTGCGAATAAAGCCGGTGACTCCCTGGACGAATTTTTGTTTCGTTGGAATACCAAAATTGTTCCGAACTAACTCTTTAACGAGGATAGATGTAGTAGTATTACGGGTATGCACATATGCATTTATTATTATTATTTTTAGATGCACTGAATGAAGAATTTAAATAAACTTCCTGCACTTCTGATGATGCTGGCAAACGTGAAATGTTTATGTGGCAAACGGCTTGTGTTTTATTCCATTATTGAAAAAGCACATAATTAAGAACTAGAACAGGCTACATAACAGTTAAGGTGGGGATAGCAAATGCTAATTAATTTAAGAGAAATTATACTAAATATACAACTAGTATTAAACTGACTACTTACCTTATTGACTATTAAGGGGGAGTAATATGACAGTTGTTTCAACAATAAATAGTCTGGTATAATTAAATTTGTCAGTCAATTTTTTTGGAACATTTACAATTTAGTCTATCCAGGAATTTCGAAGTTTGCCTCTTTCAGAACAGCAGGGTTGATGCAAAAACATTTTTCCTACACCCGAACAAACTTATTGCCTTACTATACTTCAGTACTTGTACCATACGATAATGCTATTCATTGCTCTATAGCGTTTGTAAAAGCTGGAAGGCAATAAAGCATTAAAGACAAAAAAACACGCCCGCTTTTGCACAACATTAAACAATAAGAGGATGATAATGAAGTTGAATGGGCTTTGGTGGTAGTACGGAAAAGGAAGGCGGCAGTAGTTATTCCTTGTGCATGTTTGTTTGTGTGTATGGAGCACTTGCAAAATTTCTACTCAAAAATATAGTTGAAGAAACAAACGTTACGTCTAAATGACCGAATCTCTTTGTCTGTCCTTTAGTGATTGACTAAAAACTGAAGAAATCCACAGAACATCAACTGAAAAGGAATTATCATCATCATTATTATGATTATTATTGTTATTATTATGCGAAATCATAAACATAAACATAATAATAAGGCAATAACAACAACAACAAATAGTATTCGGTACATTTAAATGCCAAACCGACCAAATAATATGTACAACAAAGAATCAACAACAACAGTAGAAAGATAAAAAAAAACAAACGTTATGCTATCAAAAGCTATCAGGAAGGTAGACGGAGAAATAAGTAAACAGTTGTAGCACTTGCCCATCGCCAAAAGTTCAAAAAGCATATAAAGTGAATTGGAAAAGTCCCTTAAAAGAGATAGATTTTAAAAAGTCTCTTATCTTAATCTTATTTTCAAAAATCCTTTCCAAAAAGTAAAATTTCTAATTAACTATTTAGAAAGGTACATTTTTTTTAAAGTACCTTTTTTTAATTTTTAAAATTTAAAAAGGGACTTTTTCAGAAATAATTTGTTTTAACAAAAGGTAAAATTTCAGAGGGAAGGTCGCTGCAGCTGAAGCTTTTAAAACTGAATTTCTCATACACTTACCTTTAAAATTCCAAAACCAGCACAGAGTCACTCATAAAGGAGTAAAATGTAATCGCTTCAATTTTCCTTTCATCATTCCTTATTGGGATCCCATACAAAGTTTAAAATTTCCTCAAGACAAACAAAATCTTATTTAGTAAAAAAATGTTTATTTCCAAAAATTACATTAATAATAAACTGGCAAGTGAACGGCTTAAAAAAATTGAACTGGCAATTTGTTTGATATTTTGATTTTCTTGCGAAAACAATAAAGCACATAGAAGCGCTTTCCCTCAACAATAAATTTCAGTGCATTTATCATATTTGAAAAATAGAGAATTTAGCACGTCATACTTAAATCTTATTTATAATAAATTTTGTATTCCCGAAAATAGCAAGTTTTGGTTTTTATTTATTTTGTTTTTTCTTAACCTGCTTACAACTACAATTAATGTTCCAACCAATTGTAGGGGCGAATGTAAGATAATAAACTGTTTATTGTAAGCTTTGATATCGTTGAAAATAAGACTTTTTGAATGTTTGCAATTCTCATTCACTCTGCAGTTTTGTTTGCTTATATCTTTGGCTTTTCTAAAATTTTTTGGGAAAATGTTTCCTGAGATCTGTCCACAGCAACCAGAGAAATGCGCATAGAAACTAGCTTATACTATAACAATAAATTTCAGTGTTTTTATCAAGAATAAAAATTGGGAATAAAGAACGGTATTTTAAATATATTGTTCCTTTCAACAGCGTTATTTTGAAAAAAATACAATTAAACAAAAAAAGAAACCTTTTAAATTATATTGGCAGTATTCCAACCAATTATAGTGGGGAATATAAGAAAAGTTAAACTCACTGATTATTGTTGTTGTTTTTGCTTAAGCTTTGATATTGTTACAAGTAAAACTGGTATTTTTAATTCTTATTCGCTTAACAGTTTTATTTGTATAATATCTTGAGTTTTTTTTTTAATAATCTTTGGATTAAGTTTCCTAATGATATGGCCTAAGCAACCAGTGAAATGCGCATAGGAATAGCTTATCCCATCAACAATAAATTTCAGTGTTTTTATCAAGAACAACAATTGGGAATTAAGCACGACAAACGAAATCTTGTATTCCAAAAATCACTTTAAAAAAAATTACTTATAAAAGTATGTATTTTAAAGCGCAACTTTTCAAAATATTAAAAAAAAAGCTTTTTGAAGTAAATTATTTTAAAGTTAAACTTCATGCTGTGACCTCTTGAAAAGTTCCCTTTTTAGCAAAGTAACCTTTCTGAAAAGTTTCTTTTACAAGAGAAATTTTTAAGTACTTTTTGTTCAACATTTAATGCCTTTTATTGAACATATTGGTCAGGCGAATCTGTTTTCAAACTCATTATGTCATATTTTGTATCCAATCGTAGCCATAATCACAGTCATAATAATCATCAACCATCCACTTTTTATGCCTCAATTATTAATCGTAATAATAGAGTCTATCGCACATTGCAAAAGCATAATCACTTAAATCATTATTATTATTATTTTCAGCAGCATCAACAGAGCACCGTGCAATATTTAAAAGAAATCAAAAAAGGAAAATTTATTCATGATTCGTAGAAAAATCAGAAATGCGGAAAAAATTTTAGGGGTTCCACAGTATTAAACTAAGCATATTAATTCAGAAGTTTGGTGATTATGATGATGATAATTATAGTGGTTTTGACATTATGATGTTTCGGCTGATGTTGCAAGAAAGAAAGAACAAATTAAAAGAGTTACTAAAGTTAAGAGACTCACAAAATAACAATAAAGTATTATATTGTTATTATTTCTGCCCTTTTCAATTCAATTTTCCTCATTTACAAACCCACTCACACAAACTTAGATTTTTTTTTGTAATTTCCTAAAAAATAATGTTGCTGCTGCCTGTTGCCTCTGTACCAGAACAGAAAACTCATCCAGAGTCTCTATTAAACTTCAACTAAACAGATTTTATGGCCATCATCGTCAATAGCCGCAACAGCAGTCATGTTAAAACAAAATGTTAAAAAAAAAATATGAAAAATGTTTTGTTACTGGTAGTGAGTGGGGTGCGGTGGGGTGTCATCTAATGTGCGAAATATTCATTGATGCTTGAAAATAAATTTATAAAACTTTAAATGTTCTTTGAATTTATTCCTACTTTTAAGCCAGCATCAAATAAATGTCATAGCATTATTTCCGCGGCTAAATTATGAATGAATGAATGAATGAATGAGTGACTGGCTGACTGACTGAACAAACCAACGAATGAAATTTATTATGTTGCATGTCACGACCAGTGTGTACTTGTATATGATGGCGATTAAATCTGTAAATATGTATTTGTTCCCCGATTTTATTTTTTCCCGTTTTGTTTTGCTGTGTCGGTAAATGTTATATGAATGTTTTTTAAACGTATAATTTGTTTGATGCCTGTTAATTTCTGTTAAAATGTGGGGTAACATTTTTATTTCAAACATGTCATGCCATGGCAGGCGATTTATGCCTGAAGCGGAAGGTGAAAATTAAGAAATTATACTCGTATTTCAGACAGAACAAAAAAAAAGCCATCACTTTAGAAAGTTCCATAAAACCCACAATTATGGTTGAAATTATAGTGTTAAATTTTGAATGAAAATAATTTTAAATTTGACATTGAGTTAAAGAAACAAATTTAATACGAAAAGTAACGGGGAATTTAACGAAGTTGTATGTTTTTTTTACTTTTTTTATAAAAAAAATGCAAAAAACTCAGTTCTTTAAAAAAAGTAATTTTCTTTTATAAAGAAAAAAAGTTATTTTTCAAGTGTAGTTTTAAGAAAATTAAGATAAAAAAAGAAAGAAATACCATAAAAAAGTACCATTTACAAAAGTACCTTAAACCAAACTTATATTAAAAGAAAATATCTTTAAAAGCGTCATCTTAAAAGAACTCTACATCGCGCTCGGGAGCAGGAAACAGAGTCCGTCGAAAGGCGTCCGTTAAGTGAGATTACACTTGAGATAAGTAAAGCGATTTTAGATTTCGTTTAAAAAAAGTATTTTTTTTAAATTTCTATTATATACCTTTTACAAAATTAAGTTTTTAAGTACATTACATACAAAAAAGTACTTTTAAAAAGTACCTTCCTGATACATTATCTATTAAAATTTTTTGTTAAGTAAGTTTAACAAAATTCAGTTTTTAAGAAAATTACTTTTAAAAAAGTACTATTAAAAAGTACCCTTTCGATATTTGTTTTAGCACAACGCTATCTCCCAAGTAAAATTAATAAACGAAAAAAAATTTTTGAAATTATGTTATTAAAAATGTCCCTTTTTATTTTTTTACTAAAATATAAAATAAATATAAATATAATTTTTTTAAGATGTTTTTTATATTAAACTTTCTGAAAGATCTTCTTTCAAAAATGTGTGTATATGGGCATTTCCACAGAAAAGTCTACTTTTTGTAACGTAACGTAAAATCTATAGTATTATTTAAAACAAGTAACCGAGCTTGAAAAACAAGAAATTTCGTACTTTATATTCATTAAAATGACATTCAAATTTATAGATTAAAACAATTCCGCACAAAATAACTAGCCTTAATTATAGTCCTTCAAACCATCATACTTAATTAAAATATAAAATGAAAATATGTCATCCAAATAACAAAGTAAACATTTTTTTCGTACATTGACTTAATTAAAACATATTTCAAACAAAGTTGTTATTGTTTAAAATGTGCTTGTAAAATGAATATGGAGCTTTAATTGTTATTTTTGTTCCAATTTATTGAACTTTAGCAACCACCCAAAATTGAATTTCCCGGATAATCAATCTTCCCATGGTTTTCAAAAGACCCTTGATGATTTCGTGTTCGTAAATGTAAATTTTCCGAAAATTAAAAAGCTTTTTAAGTAATTTTTAAAAAAATAACAACCATTAAAATTCTAACTCTAGTTAAAGCAACACATACATACACAGGGTGCTTAAACAAACAACAACAACAGCAAAAAGGAAAAGAGACGATAAAGAGCAACTATAAAGTGGAAAAAACGTCAACGAAATGCTTTACAATTGTGAATAAAATTTTCAATTAGTTTTATTAAGGAGTTTCAAGTGCAAAAGTTCAATTTGATATTTTTGTAGTTTCGCTGCTGCTGATGGTGATTATGTTGCTGTTGTTGTTCACTATAGTAATATTTGCATTGTAAAATGTTGTCGCTCATTTTTTTTTTGTTATTCTACATTGCAATTGTTGTTATTACTGTTTGCTTTTCCAAAAGTATTTTCAATTTTATTTTTATTCGTTTTCATTCATTGTTTATTGGCTTCATTTGTCCCAATTGAATTGAATTGAATTGTGTGTGTGTGAAATACATTTTATTTTACATTCAGTTTATTTTTTTTTTTTGCAATCTTCTCAAATTAATTTAAATGAAATCCTTTTTCTCTTACAATAAAGATATTTTTAGTAAAAAGTGAAGAGAGAAAAAAAGCATTAGCCAATGTACACAATTGAATGACCAACAATATCGTTTCTATTTAAGTGATTCGGTCCAGCTGTCTGTTTATTCAAACATTGATACGCCATTTACAGGTTGTTGACTTTTCAAGGTTATTTGGATGCAAGAAAAAAAAGTATGTAAAAAAATTCAATTTGTAAATTTTTGATTCTTGTTTTTTATGTAGCAAATTCTATTATATTTGAAATCTGGTGTAATATTTTTGTACAATTGTCATATTTGTTGCTGTATTTCTAACAATGTTAAAATGTTAATGCCTGTATTCATAAAATTATTTTAAATTTAATAAATTTTCTATGAAAATGTTCCTTTAAAAACGTTTGCTTCGAATTAACAATAAAACAATTTTTTGAATTCGTTACTTCTTATCTTTCATTGTTATTCTCACAGTGCAAATTGGCTCAAAAAATATTACTGCGTTACGCCATTCATTTTTATTTCACATGTCACTTTCTTGTAGCAATATTTTTAAAACAAAGACTCTGTTTAAATTAACACAAACTTTTTGTAAATTTACTAAAATTCCTACTGTTAGCTTTTGTAATTGATTGTAAGTTAATATTTTTTAAAAAGTCAATTGATTTTCGATTAAATGTCATATGACATCCGTAAACACATCAGTTGGATATCATGGACAATTGCATTAAAATGGCATTTATTTAACATTGTTAATATAATAATGAAAATGTAATAGTATTTACGATGAACACACATACATGATACATACCATCTATCCGCATTAGGGTTCCTAGTTTCCCGGATCTGTTTACCTTTCCGGGAGTGAATGTACAATTTTATTATGTTAAAGTTTTATTAAGCACACAGCAAAAATAGAAATGGACTTCAATTAAAAAATTTGTAATATTATTAAAAATATTAATTAAATTTGAAACAGCAAACAAATTAATAGTATCAATTATTCGTTTAATTCACTTGATTAAATTGTTAATTGTTTAATTCTATCGATTAAAGTTTTGATTAAAACTGATTTTATTTTTGATTAATACTTTAACAATTTTGGAAAATTTTCGCTGTGCAAGATTCAATTAATCAAACCCAAAAAAACTTTAAAAATTTTTTTTAACATCACGTTTTTAGTCGTCTGAATCTGACCTAAGGCGGATTTTTTTTAGAGTGTCGCAACTTTGAATTGGCATCATTGCTTTATTTGAGCACCAATTTAACAGCTGATAGTTGCTTTTTGTTTAGGATGCTTTGAAATTTCATTATGAATCGACTAACACGAGAGTAACGCGTGCAAATTGGTGAAATTTTTAATCAAAATAATTGTTCTATTCATCAAACTCATCGTGCACTTCTTTCAATTTATGGCGTTAGTAATCGTAATTGAATGGGTACGTAAATAAGCAGAACTGAAGCATTTGGAGTGAGGTGAATCCAAAAGCTTTTGTTGAAACTCCATTAGCGGAGTATGTCTTCAAAAATGATGATGGTCAGAATGTTACTGTCAATGGTGAACAGTATAGGAACATGATTCGATATATGGACAGGACTTAGCCACATGCCACACAGCGGGGACTACAATTGATTGACTCAAAGAAATAATTTCACGAAATGGCCCAAATAATTGGCCACCAATATCGTGTGATTTAACTACTTTGGATAATTTTCTTTGGGGTTATGCTAAGTTACTTGCCTGCGTCAATAAACCACAAACAATTGAACACCTGGAAATCAACTTTCGAACAGTTGTCAGCGAAATACGGCCGCAAATGCTGCGAAAATTTTTTATAAATTGGTTTCAGATTCTTCTACGCGCCAGCCGTGGCGGTCACATGGCAGAAATCATATTTAAACATTCATATCGTTAAATCATCTTTCCCATTAAGCCGGTTTCATTAATATTAAAAATATATTTCCTTGTTTTAATATGATTTGAACTTGTGTCACTCTATAAAAAACACCCTTAAGATATGGTACATGATATTTTGCCGCAAGAATATGCAACCCGCTTAAGATCTTTTAAAAAAAATACCAAACTATTAACGGATAATAAGTGACTTGTTGTCAACCCTGTAGTAGATATTTGATAAAACATCGTTACTGTGTGTCCTTCTTGTTTAAAAATGCTTAAATAGTTTTTTAAGGTTTTTTTTTTGCCAAATTATAAATTTTTTGGTTAAACTCTGAGGGGTTGTTTTTTTAAGATTTGAAGGATGTTGTCTAAAAAAACATAATGCTCATTTCGGTTCGAAATTTATAAAGTAGTAAAACTGTTCAACACGATAAAAAAATTACTGGGTTCTGACAACGCAGTTTGGTAGAGAAGACAAAAAAATACGTGTGTGCCGGCGTTTTTAAAGTTCCCATCGGAATTTTATTTTTTAGGCCGTTGAAGTTTCCCAGCTTTTGCCTGTTCTTGCAGCATATCGGCATATACAACAATGTTTTCTTTATATCTGTAGTGTAGTGTATTTTTATCAACTTTCTAGAAAATGTAATGGCAAATATTTTTGTGGAACATATTAACCCTTTAACTCCCCACATAATGGTATATTTGGCTTTATTCTAACATATCGTAAAAACACCCCGAAAAGGGGGAGGGCGGCGACAAAAATGTTGCCCATACAATTTTGCTATATATGTATGAATGTCTGGGTACATCAAGACCAAAACTTAGCACAAATACTAAAAACCAGTCAAATTCAAAGCCAAAAAATGCCGTTATGAGGGGCAATTAGAGTATTAATATGTTCCACAAAAATATTTGCCATAACATTTTCTACAAAGTTGCTCAACACACCTACACCTCAGATGTAAAGAAAACACAGTTTTAGTTTTATATACCGATATGCTGCAAGAAAAGGCCAAGGCTGGGAAACTTTAGCCGCCTCTAAAATAAAGTTAAGATGTGATCTTTCAAAACGCCGACAAATGTATATTTTTCTTGTCTCCTCTATCAGAATCCGTTGCCAGAACACCGTAATTTTGGAAAAAGTTTGAAATTGTTGTACAGAGTAATTTTTTTCAAAAACTCAATGTCAAGACCTCCCGAAGAAATTCCAGAAATTTCCCCTTTATAAATGTTCGCCAACTTTAAGAATACAATTCCCAAACATCTCCGGAAAATTTCTTCCAATTAGAAACCCTTATACCCATATATACTCAACCAATCAATCGTTACATTCAACTTAACATTCATCCAATATAGGAATAAATGGTGGCAAGTAGTTTAAAGATGGTGGAAAACAATTGGATAATACCGCACATCCATCCGTCCAACCACTTGTGTGGCATTAATAAACAAAAATGTAAGAGTGAACACTCGGAATGAACGACTATAATTTTATGTTGCGTTCAAGTAGTATTTGGCATTGATGATTGATTGATTAAATTACAGTTCTCCAAACTTAAACTGATGTACATACCAAAGTACTAATACACATATATTTATCAACTTGTACATTTCAATCGAATCAACGAATTGATTCGTTTTGTACAATTTACTTTATGTACCAACCATTAAAGTACTCTACTTGAAATGTACACATGTTAAAAGTCAGTTAAAGGTTAAATGTTTTAGTTGAAAATATGTACATTTTATTTTTGGATACAAAATAAATTACACAGAGATAAAAAACCGAAATAAATATTTATTTAAATGTTGTTTATTTGTTAGTTTAAATGGTTGCAAAACTTAAAAAAAAATATGCTGCAAGTTTTGAGGGGGGAAAACCAATTTTGATTATGGTGTAATTTACAAACATTGTATAAATAGACATATAGATTCTTTTTGGCTTTCGGTGTTTTTTTAGATTGCAATTATTTTTCAAATTTGGAGGATTTTTGAAATGTCAATCTCATTGGAAAAAGTAACATTTGCTAAAACGATTCAATATTGATGAGACAAAATAAACGTCGATGTGTTAAAAAAAAAAACATATAAAAACTTTAAACTCGCCATATTTTTACACAATAATTGAATTATTTGAGGTTCGAAGGACCATAATTCAAATGACTTTAGAAAGAAATAATTTCCTAAAATTTGAATTTTAGGAAAGTGAAGGGATGATACAGAACAATTTAAAAAAAATTAAAATGTTTGCCGTTTGAATATTGAAGTTCGATAAACACTCTCTATAGGTATACTTTTGAATAAATTCACTTACTATTTGAATAATAAGAAAAACGAAAGACCCATTTTAGTTTAAAGAAAAATCTGATGAGGACTTTGCTAAAAGCATATCGCATATTTTTTTCATTTTAAGGTTAATTTCAGTTGTTTGTCACTTTGTCGTATATATCTAAATGCTTATTGGCCAAGACGTTGATCTTAGTCTTCCAACGGTTTGATTTTTTTGTAAATTTAAAGCAAAATTTAAAAATATACTACACTGTAAAGGCAAATCAAACCATCCGTACAAAGCGGTGTCAATAGTAAGACAAATACCGATTTCCTTAAATCAAGTACAGAATGCTTGATTCAAGTACGGAATATTCAAGTGATTTGTACTTAAAATAAGCCGACTTAATTAAAAGTGCGATAAATCTAACCTCAAACTGTGCATGATTCAATAATTTCTAAGTTAGTTTAAACCTGATTCGTACTTGATATATTCCGCCGTTTGTTAACAGAAAAAGTCTTAATTATAAGACAAAACCCCATGCCCTCTGTGCTGTTCGTAATGATTCTACTTTCCAAATTTTACGTATTTTACTAAATAATTTTATCAAATTGATTATGGGAATTCTAGTTTCTAATTTTACTTTTTTAACATGAAAATCGTGTTTATTTTTCTTCTTGTAGTGTTGTTGTTATTTCTACACAAGCGTACGCACGCATATAAGTTTACGAAAGTTTACCCATTATGGATAGTTTTTAGTACGACTCGAATAAATAAGTAAAAAATAAATTTATTACAAGCTTTTTCTTTCTGTGTAAAACTTGTGTTGTCATATTTAATTTTCATTTTAGGGTGTATTTAATGGAGCATTTGTTAAAGGTTTCTTTCCAAAACTATTCTTTTTGAATTAATTTTTGGTAACATTAAAGTTCGGTAATGCATTTCCTACGCTTGTCTGAAGGAGACCAAAGTCTCTGGCGGGAATCCACCCCCGCACTGATGGTCTAGCTCAATACCTACCTCCTCCGACCGTTAGAGGGTTAACTTTGGCGGACATCTTTTACTTTCAAATGAGAAACGTAGCAGCGTCTTACTGAAAAAAACAACTTCTATTGCGTATGCGCTACCGTTTAATTTCATCAAGCAAAAATCTGTTACCATTAGTTTCGGTAGATCTTACGGCGACAGCGAAGGTTAATTTGCGAGTGTAGTTGGTGGCTAATTTCTAATTTAAACAGTCGCCTAGAATTAAGTCAGCAAATATAGATAATTTGACAATGAATAGATTCTCCAGGGCTTAAAAAGTTTTTAGTAATCCAGCGAAGACGTTGTTGGCGGATTTGGTGTTTTTTGATTGCTTATAATCGAATTGGTCTTCTTGAATTTAGTCCAAAAACTTTATTTGCTTAAATTCCTTAGGACTTTTTTTTGAAAAGGCATGACCCTTAAAAGTTATATTTTATATAAAATTTCTTCGTTAAAAAAAATAAATTTAGCTTCATTCAACTTTAAATTCTGCCCCACTCCGAAAGTGAAGTAGACGTATCGTTCAAACACATAGAAAACAAAAAAATTAAACTCATAAAAAGATCACTAAATCCAAAAGGTTTAACACCTTAACTTAATTACTTTGGCCCCGGCCAAGTGCAATACACAATTGACGACTGTGTCGCCTTAGACCAAACTACCACCAAAAGAAAACTCATTGTACGAAACACCAACACTGCTAGACGAAACACACACTCACACAGTTGCAAACACAAGTTAATGTTTTAATAATGAAAACGCTGCGCTTAATTGTAATTGCTGCTGAGTCAGTGCCAATGTGTGTATCTATCTGTGTGTTAGGTAATCTATCTAGCTTATGTATTCGGTACGTGTAGTTGGAATTTATAGTGCAAATATTTTCTTTTTTTCCTTCCAATCTCCAGCAATTTGGGTTTCCACGACTTGCCTGACTGGCTGAAAGGCTGGCTGCCTGTTTGTTTGACTTGTATGCCCTGGAAATGTTAATCTACGGCGTCATTTGAAATGAGAGTTAAAATCGGTTTAATGTAGATGAGTGGAGAAGTTACCTTTTAAAATAAAAGATTGCAGTTAAAAATTAATTGCTTTTGCACAAAAGCCAAAAAGGAAGAAAAGAATTACCAAGAAAATGCAGAATTGTAGTTTTATTTTGGTTTATAAATATACACTTTTTTCTGTTAGAAAATTACACAAAACGCAAGTTGAAACTAAATGAAGCTAAATGAATTTACTAACAAAAAAAAATCCTTATAATACTCTCGTTACCACAAATCATGCGACACAAGACAAAAGGAGAACAAATTAAGAAAATTTTCTTTACAGACATCGACACAAGAAAAAAAAACACGTTGAATAAAAAAAAAATTACTAAAGTGACTCATGAAATGGCAATAAAAAAAATATTAAAAGTACACCAGAAAAAAAATTTCTTTTTAACTTAATTTAATTTATTATTGTTATACTTTCATAAGTTATAGCACACGGTTTTTATGCAATAAAATCTTTATTATTATTATTTTATATGCATTAGATTCTATTATTCAAATTGACCACCAGTTTCCCTCCAGCTGATAGCAAATATGACCAGTTATCTTGACAAGCAGTAGATGTCGTTGAAGGGGACACTGCCCGCTTCAGTGACGCCTTTGCGAAAACAGCGGAATACCAATCTAAAGTTTTGGCGAAAGTTGCAAAACCGTTAAAAAATCCAACACTAGACCTTTAAACAGGCCTCTGCGCCAGCACATAAAGCAGAAACCATATAACGGTGGTTTCAATAAATTTACTAAATTTTATTTCAACTGACGGATCGCCTTCTGAAGGCCCCAATCTGAGTCCCCTTATTATAAAATGTAATCGGTGTTAGAGAACATGGTCTGCACTTAACGTCTTTTAAGCGAGCCCTTATCCGAGGAGTAGATAATTTTGCTAAGGATGTAGTCCGTGCTACGATAGACGAATATTCTTCTGGATTTTGGTCATGCTGGAAGTTAAACAAAAATTATGCATATGCCTGCTCCAAAACTATTAGATTTTGCTGCATTCGGTGTCAAAGTAAAATTTTTTTAATGGTTTTTAAAATTTCCTTCGAGTTAAAAAAAATTCCCAAAAAGGGAAATTTTTATTTTGTAGAATTTTTTTGAACCAATTGCTGTGTAAAATTGTAGTAACGAATTACTTAAAAAAAATTTCAAATATCCTCATATGAAAAAATCCCTTAAAAGGAAAATTTCAAAAATGCTAAAAATATTTTACTAACAAAACTATCAACAAATCTTGAAAAATTTTTTTAAATTCCCTTAATTTAAAAAATTTCCCATGCTGAAATTCAAAATTTCCTTCAGGCAACAAGGAAATTTCTTTCAAGAATATTTAAATTTTTTCTATAAAAATCAAATTCTTTTACAGTATTTTTGTAATTTTCACAAGTTAAAAAAATTTCCCTTTTAAGGAAATTTTTACTTAATATAGATTAAACAAACTATTGGAAATGCAATTCTCATAAACTTTTTTAAAATTTCCTCAATTTAAAAAATTTCCTATTCTGGAAAATTTTGCAAGCAAATTATAGAAAAATCAGAAAAAAATATTAAAAATCCTTGAGGTAACGAAAAATTCCTTTTAGGAAAATTTTAATTGACACTCAATAGCTAATAAAATTCTTCTAATTTTTTTTTAAATATTCTCAAGTTAAAAAATTTTCCTTTAATGGAAATTTTTACTTAAGAGGGATTTTGTAATTAAAATGTTGGAAATTATTGTAGTTTATTAAAAAAACAAATGTTTAACAAAACAAAATTTACTTGGGTTAAAAAAATTTCCTATGCTGAAAAGTTTTTTCAATACAAATCAAATTCTTATAAAATATTTTTACAATTTCTGAAGTTACAAAAATGTCCCTTTTAGGAAATTTTTACTTAATAAGTATTTTGTAAACAAGCTATTTGAATTTATTAATTATTGAAAAATTAAAATTTCCTCAAAGTATTTTACTTTTTCCATTTTTGTTCAAAAAGAATTGAGACAGCATATACAATTAAAGGAAATTTAATAAAAAACAACTGATAAACAAAACAATTTTTTAATTTACTAATGAAAAAATTTCCCACAAACGAAATTATTCACATAATAACGACTTGTAAACAAAATATTGGATATTTTTGATCTAAAAAAAGTCTGTTAAAAATTTCAAAAGTTTTTGTTATTCGTGCTCAATTCCCAGTTTTTATTCTTGATAAAAACACTTGAAATTTATTGTTGATGGGATAAGCTATTCCTATGCGCATTTCACTGGTTGCTTAGGCCAGATCATCAGGAAACTTCATCCATAAAGATTTTAGAAAAACTAAAGTTATTAAACCAAATAAAAATGTTAAACGTTTAAGACTTATAGCAACAGTTCTACTTGTAATAATATCAAAGCTTAAACAAAACAACATCAACAATAAACAGTGGCTTTATCTCATCTTACATTCCCCGCTACAATTAGTTGAAATTCTCTCAACATTAATTGTAGTTGTAAGACGGTTAAGAAAAACAAAATAAAAACAACAACAACTTACAAAAGATGTTGTCAATTAAGTGTTTTTTAGGCCGTGCACCCGCCTGTTTATTATCAAAAAGTAATTTCAATTTTTGGGAATACAAAATTTTTAATTTTAAAAGTTTTTGTTATTCGTGCTCAATTCCCAGTTTTTATTCTTGATAAAAACACTTGAAATTTATTGTTGATGGGATAAGCTATTCCTATGCGCATTTCACTGGTTGCTTAGGCCAGATCATCAGGAAACTTCATCCATAAAGATTTTAGAAAAACTAAAGTTATTAAACCAAATAAAAATGTTAAACGTTTAAGACTTATAGCAACAGTTCTACTTGTAATAATATCAAAGCTTAAACAAAACAACATCAACAATAAACAGTGGCTTTATCTCATCTTACATTCCCCGCTACAATTAGTTGAAATTCTCTCAACATTAATTGTAGTTGTAAGTAGGTTCAGAAAAACAAAATAAAAACAACAACAACTTACAAAAGATGTTGTCAATTAAGTGTTTTTTAGGCCGAGCACCCGCCTGTTTATTATCAAAAAGTAATTTCAATTTTTGGGAATACAAAATTTAAATTTCAAAAGATTTTGTTATTCGTGCTAAATTCCCAGTTTTTATTATTGATAAAAACACTTGAAATTTATTGTTGATTTGATAAGCTATTCCTATGCGCATTTCACTGGTTGCTTAGGCCAGATCATCAGGAAACTTCATCCATAAAGATTTTAGAAAAACTAAAGTTATTAAACCAAATAAAAATGTTAAACGTTTAAGACTTATAGCAACAGTTCTACTTGTAATAATATCAAAGCTTAAACAAAACAACATCAACAATAAACAGTGCGTTCATCTCGTCTTACATTCCCCGCTACAATTAGTTGATGATCTGGCCTAAGCAACCAGTGAAATGCGCATAGGAATAGCTTATCCCATCAACAATAAATTTCAAGTGTTTTTATCAAGAATAAAAACTGGGAATTGAGCACGAATAACAAAAACTTTTGAAATTAAAAATTTTGTATTCCCAAAAATTGAAATTACTTTTTGATAATAAACAGGCGGGTGCACGGCCTAAAAAACACTTAATTGACAACATCTTTTCTAAGTTGTTGTTGTTTTTTATTTTGTTTTTCTTAACCTACTTACAACTACAATTAATGTTGAGAGAATTTCAACTAATTGTAGCGGGGAATGTAAGATGATATAAAGCCACTGTTTATTGTTGATGTTGTTTTGATTAAGCTTTGATATTATTACAAGTAGAACTGTTGCTATAAGTCTTAAACGTTTAACATTTTTATTTGGTTTAATAACTTTAGTTTTTCTAAAATCTTTATGGATGAAGTTTCCTGATGATCTGGCCTAAGCAACCAGTGAAATGCGCATAGGAATAGCTTATCCCATCAACAATAAATTTCAAGTGTTTTTATCAAGAATAAAAACTGGGAATTGAGCACGAATAACAAAAACTTTTGAAATTAAAAATTTTGTATTCCCAAAAATTGAAATTACTTTCTGTTAAAAATTTTAAAATATATTCAAATTGAAAAATTTTAATTTTGGCAAGTTTTTGTTAAAAAAAGAAACATTCAGCCTTAGCAGCACTTTTTGTTGAAATCTTATTCTCATACACTTTTTTAAAATTTCCTCAATTTAAAAAATCTCCCATGCTGAAAAATTTTCATATTCCTTTCTAGAAAATTTAAATTTTTTTTCTTTAAAAGTATTAACAATCCATACAATTTTAATTCTTATAAATTATTATTTTAAATTTCCTCAAGTTAAAAAAATGTTCCTTTAAAGGAAATTTTTACTTAATAATAATTTTCTAAGCAAATTGTTGAGAATTTTTGTATTTAATATAAAAATAAATGCTTCAAAAAATTTTCAAGTTTACTTAGGTTAAAAAAAATTTCCCACAAAGGAAATTTTTTGCTTAATAAGGATTTGTAAACAAACTATTGGATATCTTAGAACTTAAACTAAAACCAAATGCCTGTTCAAAATTTCAAAATATACTCTAGGTAAAAATATTTCCCTATAGGGCAAATTTACATTTTTGTATATTTTTATTACAAAGGACTGGCGATTTTTAATGCAAAAAATACTGATATTTTCAAAAGGAATGTTCTTATCGACATTACCAGGCAGTAAGATTTTTTATATTTATAAATTTTAAATTTCCTTATTTAAACATGCAAATTGACTTAAGACAAAGTAAACGAAAATAAAAATTTAAGAAATTATAAATACAAAAAAACCTTAACAGTCCTTTTTACAGTAATTTTTTCTCGCCCTGTGTCAGTCCCTGCAAACGATGCGGTGGTTATGTTTGTAGTAGTATTTAAAGAAACATATAACAAAAACGTAAAACTTCTCTAAGATTTCAAATTGTCTGCCTTTGGTTGTTTGACTGGCTGACTAGCTGAACAACTGACTGGCTGCTTGCCTTCTCCTTTTGCAATGGCTGCCAGTCTTAGTAGCATTTGACTTAAGTTTTTATTCACTTTACTCTACATATAAATGGCATTTTGTCAGGTATTAGTGTCGCCTGTTATAATGTCACATACTGTGGTGCTTAAGCAAGGGAAACAAAAGTTACTAAAAAGTGCAATAAGTAGTGAAGTTCGTATGCAAAAAGGAAGTAGAAAGACAAGAAGCAAAACCAGCAGCAGCACAGGAACATACAAATTCAACATAACCACAAAGCAATTACGAGTATACAAATAAGCATTACATACCGGGAAAATAATAAAAAAAGGGCAGCCAAGTACTTGTACTCATTCGGGTACTAAATGTGGTTAAAGTTTACAACACAAAAAACATTAAAACGTACACAAACACTTTTACAATAGTGAAAACTATACGAGACTTATATTAAAAAAGTTAACAAAGGACAAATACATGAGCAGAACCGCTTAAAAAGGTTTTTTATGGTAAGAAAAACATTTACGTACAACAAAAAAGTGAAGTTACGTATAACACAAAAGGTGTCAGGGAATGAAATACAAAATGTTAACTTGTATTGTTGCTGTTGTTGTTATTGTTGCATGTGCATTGTGCAGCAACAGGATCAAGCAAAGCCCATACACCCAACTCGCCTTAGAGAGCGGACAAATGAGCAAATTACTTAAATGCTTAAACAAGAACAAAAAACAATTTGCCCTGCGCTTGTCTGGCTTCTCCATGTGCCTACACTTAACAAAAATTAAGCAACCTTGTGTTAAACTCTTAGTGGCCTCTGGTCCTAAGGTTTTTATTGTTTTTGTTTATTTTTCCTTTTTCTTTTTTTTCGGTTCTTTGTTAGTATTCTAAACAAAGTCCTTTTTGATTGTATTTTTTTTGTTTTGTTTACTGTTGTTGCTGTTCGACCTGGCATCCCACTGCGTGTGTTTATATTTGTTTATGTCTGTTTTAATTTACCAAACCTGCCTACTTTGTCTGCCTCGGACTAAGAATTACATTATATACTTATAAAGGGTGATTGTTTTGGAGTTTTTTTTTATGAGAATAAAAAAATAAATTTTCTAAAGTTTCCCTAAAAAGTTGCAACCTTTAATAAATGGTAGGAACACAGTTTTCAGCCTCCAATAGAACCGCACTGCTCTTTCATTACATCATAAAACCTACTGAGCTACCTGAATAAGAGGGTTAGGCGTTTTTTTAAACATGGAAATTCTATTGCAAATACATTTTTCATAAAACAAACCGATCTAGCGTTCTGTCCAATAAGATTTTCCAGCTCGGTTGACAAAAAATCAACCAATTGTAGCCGGGACTGTAAGAAAAGATAAACTCACTGTTAAGTGTTGTTGTTTTTGTTTAAGCTTTGATATTGTTACATTTAGAACTGGGGCTTATAATTCTTATTCGCTTAACAGTTTTATTTGTATAATATCTTTAGTTTTTCTAAACCCAGTGAAATGCGCATAGGAATTGCTTATCCCATCAACAATAAATTTCAGTTTATCAATAGAATGAAATGGGAATTTAGCACATTTAAACGAAACCTTGGTATTGAATTAGATTTGATAGCTTTGATAACTCAAAATTTAAAAATTTATATTAAAGCAAACTTATTTTGAATAAAATAAAAAGTCTTATGTAAAATAATTTTTAAGCCAAACGTTTCATTATCAAGAAGTAGACAGCGGATGGAGATGAGTATTACGTGTCGATATTTTCCAAAAAGTAAAAACATACAAATTTTGAATTAACACTCTCTTTATGATCAAGCAAATATTTTGATATAACAGGTACTTGTTAATAAAAAAGTTTTTTTTGTAGTTTTATTTATAACTAAACATTTTTATAAATTAATTCGCTCTTGATGAACCAGAGGGTATTAACTCAAAGCTTTTATATTTTCCCTTTTTGGAAAATATCGACACGTAATATTCATATTTAAAGCTAAGATCCCACTATCGGCGCAATGTAACAATTTTTGTCGTAGTTCATGTGCTGATAGTGTGAACGGTCAACATTTTTTAAATGCGACAATCTCAGCCGAAATTTTTGCTAATTGCGGACAACCAAAATAAACCTTGTTGCGACGATAATGTGTACACTCTTTTGCACAATGTGGAGCAATCAATTTGGTAAATATGCACCGATTTTTATCAGCAAAAACGATGCCAAAAAGGAAAAATAATTTGTACAACTTGCGCAACTTAATTGCCGAGTCTGAAAGGGGTCTTACCGCTAACGTCTTGCCGAGTGTGAATCGAGTCTTATTATTGCCTTGATAAATTGCCTACAACTGTTCGAAATGTTTGTATTAATAACCATTCAACAAAACTTAGGCGTACTCATAGTCAAAATAATGTTTAATTTAAACTAAAACCGGCTTTAAATGAGTATGAACACCATTGTCCTAAAGTATACTTTCGAAAAAGTCGACTTTATTTTTGACTTTGACTATTGGCCATTATTGCTATGAAATGCCTTCGAAATTCTCAAATTCTATAGATTTAAAAAGTAATTTTATTATTTGCAAACTAAAATCAATTATCTATCCAAAGCTTTTAAGTGTATTAAATCGTATAATAATACCTATTTTTTGAACCAACAAAGTAATAACTACAAAGTCTTTAGTTGTTTGTTTGTGGTGTCTTTTATTCAAGCATTTAATGCCACCTATTTAATTCTCTTACATGTTTGGTTTTTGTTAAAAAAAAACATCATACATTTATTCATACACACACAATCTTACAGCATTACAGTATTTAGCATAATGTCCCCTTTAACTTAAGCTTCCTTTAAGCCCTGTTATGTCGTCTATCTGTGTAAACTTTTTTTTATATATAATTCACTGTCCATTTGAACCAACAGTGAATTGGGTATGAGGTTGGCTGTTGTACTGTGGTGTGGTGGCAGTAGTTTGGCCTGTTTTTGTCACTTTTTTTCCAGTCTGTTTTGGCTTAATATTATAGAAGGAAGAAGTGAAAAAAGTACACACAACTATGCTTTGGCCTTTTAACTTGTTATTATTGTACCTTTTTTTACATTATTAAAGTTAACATGGGTTTTTTCTGTTTAAATGAGATACATGGTTTTGTAGTTGCTGTAGTTGAGAGAAACCATTATAATATATTGTCTGTTTTGTTATTGTGGCTGTTGCTGCAACATTTATGTTTCTATGACTTAAATTTATATAAAATAAGAAATAATTTCATTCAGAAAAACAAACTAGCATAAAATGATAGTACAGTAAGTAGTAATAAAGGTTCAGTTAGCCGCCGGAAGTAACCTTGCCGTAAAAAAGTAAGACCAATCTATTTCTTACATCTAACTAAAATCGTTCTAATTACTTTATTTATAGCAAAATGAAGCAGTTGATTTCCAACGTTACTGTTACTCCCAGCTAACTGAGCATTACGAGTTTTTGCCTGTTATCTTCGTCCCAGAAATTTATGCGAAATTCTTCTAAATTGAGAGAGAACAAAGCCTTTATCTTACTTTGGTATTCAGACGAAAGATATTTAGTCGAAATTTTCTTAAAATTTTGTATTCCCACGAAAACTATTTTGATAATTTTTAACTCATTTAAAACAATTCCAGGAAAATTAAAAGCTTTCAGATACAAACACATTTTATGGAAGGAGATGCTCTTAGCTGTTGAAATCACTGGACCAGACTTCCTACAAAATTAAGTCTACTTTAAAGGAATTATTAATGAAAATAAAATATAACTTTTAAAAAGCAATAATTCACACATTCTTTTTGTTGTAAATTATTAGACTATTTCATTATATTTCTTAAGAGCTGAAATAGCTGAAGCCAGAAAAAAAATATTTTTTTCATATCGAGCCCTAACCGCGAAAATAGTGTAAGCGCCAAAAATCAAATTTTCCAGGAGAGAGATTTTTTATTTTATTTCATACAAATTTTGTATGAAATTTGTCGCTTACGATACATTTGTTTTTGCTATAAAATCGTAACGGTTCCTTATGTGACCATAACATTTTAGGAGATGATGCAAGTGTTGCCAATAAAGTCATTTATTAAAAAAACGAAAACTTAAATTTATGTCGCTTACACTATTTTCGCGGTTAGGGCTCGATATGGTCACGGCTAACCAAACAGTGTTGTGAACCAAATTTTGCTAATAAGGAAACCGCAACCAAACTAGGGCTGTCTGCAATCACGTTATTGTTACTGCAAGTAGATGTTTGAATGTTAATCTTTTTATGAAGTGTAAAATGTTATTGTTTATAAACAACCAAACAATTATCTTTGGGTAAACATAAGCCGTACGAAAAATTGACTTATGCGTAAAATGGTGATATGTTTAGAAATTGCCCCTTCAAACTCGTTAAGTTAGTAGTGGCCGTAAGGAGACATGTGTTTTTCTCTGCACTCGTAAATGTCCATATAGTTTTTTAACGTTCTTGATTTCACGGAAAGTAAACCCTAGAATTCTGGACATATTTCTGGTCAAGGTTACCAACTTATTGGTAAGATAATAAAGTTATCTAAATACTCCTAATACACAGACCTGGGACAAATGCATTGAATATGCTAATGTGTACCTAAACAATTTTTACAATAAACCATATCAATGATAATGCAAAAATAACGCATTATTACTTAACACTTTACTCTACTCTAGTGATCAAGGAATAACAATGCACTTTTCATGATGAGTTTTATTAAGAATACAAAAGTAGTGCATTACAATGTAATTAGTTAAAAAAATAATGCGCTACTTTGATAAGAAAATAATTTTATGCAACAAATAGTTCATTAAAATGTTTTAAGTTAGTGCCGGTTCACACAAGTCAAGTCAAGTCTTGAGTTTTTAGGAGAGAAGGGAAAAGAGAATGCCATTTCTTTTCCCCTCTCTCCTAAAAACTCAAGACTTGACGAGTCAACTTGACTTGTGTGAACCGGCACTTAATGGTAATGCATACATAAGCTTTGCACTAATATATTTTATGACCAATTTAGTGGTAGTGCAAATTACCCAGCTCTGGTGCTAGATCTAACTTTGAACACAGTGAATATATAACAACATTTTGTAATAGACTCACTACTCACAATATTTTTTTTTTGTTATCTAACTTTAATTCTGAAAATACATACTGAATTTTTTTTTAACTGTCTGGTCACCTTCGTTGCTTATATTTTCTCTCATTTTCTTTAATATTTAAGAACCATGTGTGTAGGTCCTTGTTGCTGTCATTATTTGTGTTAGTATTAGCACACATTGTTTTCCATATTAGCAAACAAATTAAACTATTTGTGACATGCTTACATTTTTTTTCTGTAATATTTACTAACACATCCAAAGATGCATAAATTAAATTTTTTTTTTTCATAATACATACATATGCATATGTAAGTACTTAGTTTGTATAGATATTAACATGCACACATGTACTTTTATACAAAGGTTTATATGTCTGAGTACAATATTAAGTAATTTATTGTGTTAATAACTACACAGTAGAGGCACTTTTACTATTTCGCAAACTAATTCAACTACATACTTTTATTATAATGCCAGTATAACTTGTATGTCTAATGAAACATTTATTCAACTTTAAATGGCTGGGCAAAATGACAATGAATAAAATGTTAATTTTTAAGGACCTTTACTGATTTGCAAAACAAAGAGTATGGAGAAAGAAAAGGAGATATACAAGAGAAAAGAGAAAATAGATAAGTAACATTATTATAATCATGTGTAAGCCAAGGATAATAGAAAATCTAAGAAATTTTAATTAGGCATACACACACAGTTTCTTATCTTTAAAAATGCTTAACAATTAATTTTGTTTTCTATTTAATTTTAACGGAAATATTAAAGCTAAACACAATAAAATAGTTGCAAATTACTAAAAATAATTAGGTAGAACGTAGCTGAACGTTTAGAGTTAAAATAGAACCGAAATAGAACTGAACTAGAATTTAACTAGAATTGAAATAAACTGAAGTAGAACTGAACTAGAACTAAACTAGCACTGAACTCTAACCGAACTAGAAATAAACTTTAACGGAACAAGAACTGAACTGAACTGAACTAGAACAAAACTAGAACTGAACTAGAACTTAACTAGAACTGAACTAGAGCTGAACTGAACTGAACTATAACTGTTTTTTTTTTCATATTCATTAATATTTATTATCTCAATGAGTACATAAAAAATCTTAGGTCTAATCCCTTGAGACCTTTTGGATGAAATATAAATTTAATATAAAATAATTTAATAGTTTTCATTGCTAACAAATGAAATAACTAAATAGAATTGTGGTTATTTTGTTGAACTATTTATTATGGTATTTAATCCAAATTTTTTAATATTTTAATCAGGCTTAAGTTCATCAAATTTAATTTTCATTAAATTATTTTTATGAAGAAAGGAATTTTGCAACATGAAAATTAATTAAAAATTGTTATTGATAATCATGCATTCTTGACTGACCTGAGATTTGAACCCAGGCGGCTGGTTGCGATGGAAACATGTCATAGTAACCAGCCGCCTTGGTTCGAATCTCAGGTCAGTCAAGAATGAATGATTATCAATAACAACTTTAATTAATTTTCATGTTGTAAAAAAAAAATTCCTTTCTTCATAAAAATAATTTAATGAAAATTAAATTTGATGAATTTTAAGCCTGATTAAAATATTAAAAATTTGGATTAAATAAAATAATTTTTAAGATATGATTTTCTTTTGTGTGGGTTTGTAATATTAATTAAGTTTATAGGTAATTTATTGAATATGTTTGGGAGTGTGGTGATCAAAGAATTTTTCCGTAGTTTTTTTTTATGTCGTTCAACCTTGAACCTTCCATCTGCTCGTTGCCTAGGGTTGTAGTTGTGGTTTATAGAATTCGCTGATAAGTGTGAGTTGGTGAATGCTTTTAGTAATCAATATTTGTAGGTTACTGGCAATGTTGCAATTTGTATATGTTTGATTGCGTTGATGTCTTAAGTTATCGTTTGGTTGTGCGTTTGTTCCAATAACGGAGTTGGTGTTACCTGTTGTGTTATTTGTGTTGCCGTTGATTGTATAGATGTTGTGTTGCTTACGAAGATGTTGTTTGTACTGGTGTTGTTTGTGTGGGTATTGCTTGTGTTATTTGTGTAGATATTGTGTGAAGTAGTGTTGTTTGGGCTATAGGTGTTTGGCTGGGAGATTGTACCAATATTGGAGTTAATATTACTTCCCTGCAAATATTATTGGACCACCTGATCCAATTTCATGAAATGGACTACTCCATGGACTGGTCCGATGAAATGCAAGCATGGACCATGTCATTGTTAAAAAGTGTTTGTAGTGCGACGACGTGTCTTCGTTTTTTAACGACATGTTTTCGTTTTTAAACGAAGTAAAAACTAATCCTCTTGTGTACACAATGGAGTAGTTTTAAAACTACTCCTTTGTAGTCCAAATATGGGTTATATGGTCCTACCCTAGGACATCGAAATGTTAAATAGACCATGTTTTTTCCATACGTTTTGGTTACTTTTGGACTAGTCCTAGTCCCTTGTGGGCTACTCCTAACACGCGTGTTTGGACTGGTCCTATTAATATTGTATGCGATGTTGTTTCCGTTGTGGTTGGGCTGTGCGTTTGAGGCAGTGATGGTGTTGATATTATCTCCTGTATTGATTTTATTGGCCTTGTTATTATAAATTTTGTGTGCGTTGTTGTTGGTGTTATTGTTGTTTGGTCGTTAGTTTGTGGCAATGACGCGGTTGATGTTATCTGTTGTGTTGTTTACTATGGTGTTGATTGTGTTAGTGTTGTTTTTTTGTATAAATAATATGTACATTAATGCCTGTGTGATTGTTGTTAGGCTGAGCGTTTGTGGCAATAATGGGGTTGATATTACCTGTTGTGTGATTTACTTTGGTGTTGTTTGTGTTGGTATTGAACTATTACTGAACTAGAACCGAAATAGAACTGAACTAGAACTGAATAAGAAATTCAGCAAATTCCTTTAGGAACATAGGTTGCATGCGTAGTATATCCATGTCTGTCTGCCTGCTGCGATGTATCTCAGTTCGTTGAATCCTTTTCGGGTTTCTATTCGGGCTATCTGTTCTTTTTTCTATAGAACTGTCACGTTATATCGAATTTTTAAAAGAAACTCATGTGGTAAATGAGATTTTTTATTTCTTTATTTTATGAGTAAACGAATTTTCTATCAGGGGTGTGCTGAAAAATCGCAAACGTAAAACGCAAGAATTTTAAAAGTCGTTTTTAAATAAGATTTTTGTAATAAAAGAATTTTATGACAAATATTTAACAAATATTTTCCTATTAAACAGGATTTTAAACCAAAAATTATAAGAATTAGGTTTAAAGTTTATTAAAAGCAACTTCCAAATTCTTGCGTTTTGCGTTTGCGATTTCCAGCACACCCCTGTATAAAAATATTATGTGGTCAATTGAATTTTCTACAGAAAATTATGCGATCAATGAGATTTTCTATAGAAAACTTAAGACCAATAGAATTTTTTTTATGATGCAATCTATAAAATTATCAATAACAAATAAGTCGATCAATATAAATTTCTATAAAAAACTTACGATCAATTATTCTATCAATCTGAGTTTCTATAGAAAATCATGCGATCAACCGAATTTGCGTTCAATCATATTTTCATCAGAAAATTAAACTTACGATTAATATAATTTATTACAGAAAATTATGCGGTCAAAAGAAAAAATATGTTATCAATTTGTTTCAAAAATAATGCAATCTATCGAATTTTATTTAGAAAACAATTTTCTTTTTCAATTCAAATATTCTGTTATATTTTTTTTTGAAATACATTAAGGATCCTGTATCTGAACCAGCTTATCTGCAGGATACTACAACTGGCAAAAGCCGAACTTGAAATAAACTGAAATATAACTGAACTGAACTTTAACTGATCCAGAAAAAAACTAGAACTGAACTTGATATGACTCCAACTGAGCCTAAATGGATTTGAACTAAACTCGAACTGAAACCAACCCCTAAACATTTTAGAAATCTTTAGTTTTAAAAAATTTATTATATTTACCTTAATACATACTTAATTACGGAAATACCCACAGTTAATGAAGACTACATGACATGCGGTCACACAAGCATTTCAGACACTCGGCTAATGTTATGCCGAATATATACAACGTAACATAAACTGGGAGGTCTGCATAACACACATGAGAAATTCGGTTATAAAGTTGTAAAATGTGTGCCAAAAGGATTGTTACACTTACTTATAATTTGAAGAGAATTTTAGTATGAATTCAAACAAGTTGTTACTAAAGAAAAAGAAAAATAAAAAATAAAAATGAGTTAAGGCCAGTTTTTACAAGTTACCGATAGCCTTAAACTTTAACCTTAAATGAGCTAGACTTTAAAAGAAGGTTTATCCCACCTTTTTTTTTTTTTTTTTTTTAATTTCCTAAGCTAGTCCCGCGAAGCTCTTCGCTTGTCTGCAGGAGAGAAACCAGAGTCTCTGGCGGGAATCGAACCCGCAACCCCGGCGCTGATAGACTAGCTCACTACCAGCTAGCCTACCGGGGCACTCCGTATCTTGCTGTGCTGGTATCTTAAAGTAAAGTGGTAATAAAGGAGGTAAAACATTAACCCTCGTAGGGGCTTATCAGCCGTATAAGACGTTGTCCATTATTACAATTTAACTTTAACCTAAAGAGAGCGTTAGTAAGTTAAAGGAAGGTTCATTCTACCTGGTAGGTTAAAGTGCAATTGTAATAATGGAAAGCTCTTTAAACGACCGATAAAATCTCTTACCTTTGCTTTTAATACCTGTTTTAATACCTGTTTTCTTGGTATTATTTTAGTGCTTTTCTGTTGCGAATTTATTGAATGAAATATTGTTGCCAAATATTTTGAATTATTGCTGACATTTGTCGACCGGCAAAATGCTAAGCAAATCTTAGTTGATTGTCACTCAGACAGGTCGTATTATATATACAAAAACAAAGACACTGAATTCAAACACACGTTGTCTAAAACACTCACATTAACAACTGTCACAAGGCATTTCGCAGAATCTTTAACTTTATGCAGATATATTTTGGCAATAAGTCAATCAACTCGTTATCTTATCTTTTGAACATTGTCTTTAATCCTTCTTTTCTTCTTGTTTGCTTTTTAATGCCAAATGATGTTGGAAGGACCATTTGACAACATCAAACAAGAAGTACCACCACTACTACCAACTTGTCATATCAGTGGTGGATAAGGAAAAAAGCACCAGCCAAAGAAGTTATTGTCATGATTATCTGCATGATACTTTCAACATGGATTGTATGTTTTATTTTCTTTCAGCATTATTTTTATGTCGGTGGGGTGTACGTTTAAGTAAAATTCAAATCAATTTGCATTCTGTAAGTTGTCTGCTGTTATTTTTGTTCACATGTTTGAACTCGTACGTAAGTTTGCCGCTTTGGCGGGTCCATGTGTGTGTTTTCTTTTTGTTAAGACGTTTGATGGTCTTTAATAATTTTTTTGACGGTTTTGAAATATTTGCTTTCTAAAATTATTTAAACACTAAAGAGCAAAACAGGCCCCTTCGAAATTGGCTCTAGTATAGTCTTATTTCGGATCTGGGTTGGTTCCCGTTCAATTTAAGTTAATTTCTAGTTTAATTCTAATTAATTTCAGTTTTACTTCAGTTCAAGCTTTGTTAATGTTAAGTTCTAGTTCAGAGCAGCGGGCAAGTTATGGCAGTAGTGATCGAATACATTTTCGATTCGAAAGCAATTTAATTTCGTATTCTTTCTGTCCATACTGAACGAATCGAAATTGTTTTATTAGTGTTGTAAAGCTTTTATTTGACTATTCACAATACTGAACAAATAATTACGATTCGTTCATCATATATCGACTGGAATAAGATTGCTTTCGTATCGAAAAAGTATTCGATCATGACTGCCATAACTTGCCCCGGGTTTTTTCTTTATTAGCAAATTTCTTTTGACATTCCGTTTCTTATTTCTTTAATATCCCAATAAAATTTTTTATCATTTTGCGAAGCACTAATGGTACATTTATAAAAATAATCGCCCAATTATGCGCTACGCAATAAGACATACAAAGATGCTGTAAAGTAAGTGAAGGAACTCTTAACAAGTTTTATAAAAGAAAAAACCATTTCAAGTGCTACGGCATTCCATTACTACGAAGCAGGTTTGTAAGGGAGAATACTAAAAACCTGTAAAAAACATTCAGTGTGTAAAGCTGAAGGCTACTTTCACCAGTTTTTAAATGCGTTGAATAAAGCGCTTTTTTTGTCAAAAATGTATTGCTTCAAAGTGGGAACTCACCATAAAAAATTCATGTCTTCCGTAAGCCAGATGGTAAGCGCAGCTTAATTTTTTATAAAGTATATATATTCTGGGTCCTTGTGAATTTCGAAGTTGATTTAACGATGTTCGTCTGTCAGTGCGTATGTTGAAATGGGGTTTTCGAAGACCCCAGAAATTATGGGGGCTAGCTTGTTACATATTTATGCCACATCCAGATCGGTCTACAAATGACTGAGGCATAAGAAAAAATCCATAACTGCCTCTTATTTTACCCATAAATCCCTTGTTGTTGCTTTTTATTTCTTTTTTGTATATCTAGAGAATGGCGAGTGCTAAAGTGTTTAATTTATGTAACAATACTGAGGATCTCTAACAAAATTGGCGCGATTGGAGAAGTGGGCGTGGCACATTATAGATTTCGATATATCTGGAGAACGGCAATAGCCAAAGTTACCAAATTAGGTACAAGCATATTCTTTATCAATGCACAACATTCGTTTAACGTGAGCAGTATTGCAGAAGTGGGCTTGGCACAAAAATAGATTTATTTATATCTAAATACCGGTATTTATTAAACTTTCTTTTCCATCCCACCATGATGAACGGTATATTAGATTCTGCATAGCTTACTTGTTTTCTTTCTCACTGTTCCTTAAATTGGTAATATCAATGTCTGGTTTTTGTATTTGCGGTAAAAACTATGATGAACAGGGAATGGCTGGTTGGTAAAAAAGACAAAGTCAGGCGGTTTTCTTCATCTTAGGGGCGTTATCAATGTGTGGTCGTAATCATTTGAATTTTGTTGTTGTTATTGTTAAAAATGTTTGTTGTTCGTTGGGTTAAACTTTGAAACGTTTGACTTTGCTGTTGTTTGCAAAACGATAAATGAATAAAAGTTTAAAGAAAGACATAAAATTTCCACTTACACATGTGCATGGGAAGATAAACACACACATGCAAATGAACAGGAGTATAAAATGTATGGATACATTTAAATCAAGAGGATATCAAATAACACAACAATAAAAAAGAAGAGTTATAAAACAAGAAGAAAAAAAACAATTACAAAAACAACAAAGAACAAAGAACACTAGCAAACATACACTTGTTGTGGTTAAGAACTCCTGCAGAACCCTGTAGTTCTGGAAAATGTTTTAAATTTTTATAGCTAGTTACACAAACATAGATGAAATAGTAAAAAACCGTTAGCCTTTAAAGGAGCTAAATTCAGAAATATAGATTATCGCTATCAGAACTACTGGACTGGAAGGCAGACGGAGGAACAAGTTTTACATATACAAACTCGTGTGCTGATGTGGCCGGTAACTGTTCTTTTAGTTTGTATTTGCGGAAGAGGGGAAGAAATCATTCTTAAGATTTTTATATGGGAACGAGTGTATTTATGCTTCAGTGTATGTGTTTATATCCAATAGAATATTGTATATTGAAAAGGATTATTGGTAGTTATTTATTTGCTAAATTTATTCTTTCCACACAACTGCACAAAATTGCCAACCGTACATCTTTACATGTGAACTCAGAGGCTGTATATGTACATATGTATATGTGCTTTTATAATAGCAATATAGTATTACTTTGTATGTTCTTTATTGAAGATTTTTTGGCTTTATTTCTTACTTTTTTCTATTATTTTTCTTTTTTTTTTTTTGATACAATAAACTGCTTTATATTGCATACGATTTACGTTATTGGTAGATGGAGTAGTTTTTCCAAAAAACAATTTAAGACAAGAAAAAAATTATCTTTCGTAAAAAACAACGTAACTTTTGTACAATTCTGTTATAGTAAGAAATGATTTTTGGTTGTGTTTTATTTATTTCTTCTCATACATTGTTTGTTATTAAGAAATAACATTGAAAATGTCTTTTGATTTTGTTCGAAAACACTATGTAGACAACATGTTGTTTTCACATTGTTATTCTTTACTTTTCTTTTAGTTTTTGATTGTTTGTTTTTTTTTTTGCTTCTAAGGACTGTGTTAACACTTAATCTTATTGTAGAAGTGATGAAACCAAATTTTAAGGGAGTGGTGTAACGTGGTTTATAATATAAAAAAGGTAGAACTGAACTAGAACTGAACTAGAACTGAACTAGAACTGAACTAGAACTGAACTAGAACTGAGCTATAACTGAACAAAAACTAAACTAGAACTGAACTGAAACAGAACTAAAATGGAACTAGAACTGAACTGTAGCTAAACCAGAACTGAACTAGAACTGAACTCGAGGTGAATAAGAACTAAACTAGAAATTTTGGACCGACTCTCACCATTTTCAATTGGCTTCGTTCTTAAGACAATTGAAACGTAGTACCAAATGTCAAAAAATTTTCTTCAAAAAGTCGAACCGTACTTTGCGCACAACGTCACATTGGACACGAAACAAGCCAGCTTTCCGGACGGACGGACTGACATCGTTTAATCGACTCAAAATCAGTCCGTATACTAAAAGGTGGGTCTAGGAACATTATTTTTGATTGCAACCACTTTTGTGGTGTGGGTATAAAAACTTTTGCAAAAATTTCAGCAAAAATATACAAATAATAGAGGAAATACAAACAAAGTGCGATCACAGCAATTTCAAGTATTCTAACAATATCAGGAGATCAAGTAAAACAGCTTACAGAGAAAGATAAAATAGGCAAGATACAACCAAATTATTGACATCAACAATGTTATTAAAAAGCAAAATAATCAAAACAATCGGTGATTATCTTGACGTAAAAATCAACGGAAAAGAAATAAATAAAAAAATTAGGCGAAAAGATGTAGTGAACTAAAGTGGAACTGATTTAGAATCGAGCTAAAAAGAAACTTGATCTTAATTAGAACTTAACTAGAACTAAAATTGGACCAAACTAAAAATAAACATTTCATATAAAACAAAATTATTTTTTAGTAAAAACATTAAAAAAAACATCAAAAACGGCTCTTAATTTAATTGCATTTATTACTTAAGCAAAACTAAGTTTGTACGCCTTAAAATCAATTGATATTCTTATCCTTGCCACAAACTTCATTAGCACCTTCAAATGCTCATGCTCTTAAGAATACCAGCCTTATTATTGAATGCCACATAAATTCGTTTGCAACTACTTCACAAACACTCGAATGCGTTTCTAAGTTCTACTAATACCAATACGTAAATTAAACATGCAAAGAGTAATTTATACGCTAAAATGCTTAACAAAATCTAATATTCTTAATTCATTTTGTAAATTGAGTAAAACTTAAATTTCTTGTTAAACCAATTTGTAAATTAAGAAAAAGTTTTTTCTTGACATACCAAAAAAAAAAAAAAAATAAAGAAAATTTTGATAAAAAACTAAGAAAAATCCCTGAACTAAAACAATGCAATAACCCGACAGACAAAAAAAAAACAGCATCTAAAAAAATTTATAAAAATTCATTTAATCAAAATCATGCTTTACACTGGAGAAATCCGTTTTTTTTTGCTGTTAAACTTAATGCTCTTGTTGTTGTCTTGCGTCTTCTTCTGTTCATGTTTTTTAAGTATGAAGAAGGATTTGTTAAAAAAAAACTTGCACTAAGTTGTAAATCATACAGACACTTTGCTGCAAACAGCTACTGCTTCTAAACAAGAATATACACACATCTATTTTTTTTTTACTGCAACTAATAATATGGAATAGTAGCTCATTTTCAGGAATATCATCTTGTCTAGTCAAGTCTCGTAAAGTTTACAAGTCTCGACGTCTACCAATAGCAGCAGCAGATGCAGCAGCACAAGGAGAGACAAACAAAAGTTGTAGTTTAACAACGTTAGGGATTTCGAGAGTGGTGCTTTTGTTCTTTTTTTTTGGGAACAACTTGAACTTGAAAAGTACTTTAGTCAACTAACGAGTGATACAACTTTTTTATTTCTTATTTCATTTGGTTCTGGCCTGCCTAATAAATGATTTCCAAGGTTTTGTACGTGCTGCCTGTAGTATGTTAAACCAAGGACCTATTGGTCCTTCCACCAGAGTCACGGTCTTCTCTGTCTGCACTTTCCGTGATAGTTTAACGCCTTTCCAGCAAGAACGTTCGTTTCCATTCAATCGACTTGTTATAGCCAGCGCTTTCTTCTTTCTTCCGAATTCAGCCAACACTGCTTTATTCCCTTTAGTGTTAGTGTGTTGTAAAGTGTAATCTATGGAAAGCACGAAGTAGCATATTTTTATTTCAGTGCTGACATTGTTCTTTATGGTTTATGGCGGCTCCGAGGTATATAAATTCGACTACTACCTCGTAGTTGAAATTGCCTGCCGGAAATATATCTAATATCTTTCCTCGCGGCAAAAATTTAGCAGTTTCGAGTTCGTCTAAAATATCCCTCTGTTATCAATTTTTCGCAATGGCTCAAAAAACTGTACAAATTTAAGTTAAAGAACTATTTAAAATATGAGTACGTTTGGCTCTAAAATAGCTAAAATTGGTACTTTTATTGGCATTACTTTCTATTTTCTTTCTTCTTTCTTTTTGCATGCCTGATTCTCAAATATTCTAGGTTAGATGTACGAAGAATTATTAGCATAATGGAAGTGTTTGATATTATCAGGAAGGGAAACACAACAGTTAGCTAGGAAGCAGCTAAACTATTCTTCTTAGCATTAAAGCAGTGTTGCCAGAAGTGAGGAAAATTACTACATAATGGGGGTTTCTTCACTCAAATAGTAGAATAGGGAACATCAAACAGAGTTTTTTTTTAATCTTTGAATTGTAGATTTTTTTTTAATTTGCAGTTTTATACTAGAAAATTTGCTATGCGATTAAAATTGACGCTATCGTCATTTTTGCAATATAAAACCTTCTAATTTTATGTCTGTGATGAAAATGTTCTTGTAGAAGTCAGTGTTGGAAGTTATGCATCGGTAATTTGAATTTCTTTTAAAAATTCTTTCGATAATAAAGGTTGATTGTTATTTAAATTTACCAAAAATGATTGAAAAAGTAATTTTTTGGAATAAATAATTTTTGATTAATAAGATTTTGTTTGTTGTGCTTAATTCCCAATTTTTATTCCTGATAAAAACACAGACATTTGTTGTAGGAGGATAAGCTATTCGTATTTTGCTGGTTGCTTAGAACAGATCATCAGGAAATCTTTACCCAAAAACTTAAGAAAATCTTAAGATAATTAAAAAAACAACAGTTCGAAAATAAACAATAAAAATTGCCCCTTAGTGTTCGGTAGATTTGTGGAAAACAGAAACGTTAATAGTGTTTGTGGAGTAAATCAATAAATAAATATAACGTTTCCCTGTTTGTCATCTCTCGAACACAAAAATAATACTGTTACTTATCGAACTCAACAAAAAGATGAGAAAATTTAATTCCGTTCGGTTTTTTTTTGAACAATAAACTTCATTGTGTTCGGTTCAGCTCATAAGCGTTCGTTCGTTTCAGTTGTGCATAGCGCCCTTTTGGCTGGTAACCAAACATTTTTTACAAAAACAAAATACACATACGAAAAAAACCAAAAGCCAGCAAAATAATTTTACACAAACAAAACATAAACACAACACACATACACGAGATGTTCGTGCTGCGGTCGTGTCAGAAATTTATCGTTCTTTAATTTCTTTATCATGCAAAACAAAGAAACATTATAGACCATTAAAATATATTGTTAGGATACAGAATTACTGCAATTGTTATGTTTATAACGAAGAACAGAACACTCTTTCTTAAAAATAGGTACGAATGGTACTAAGGGTTGTGATCACTTACACAAATACTAGAAAAATAGATATCGTTCCTGGGTGTGTGATCCGGACGCTAATTACTATTCTGTTTATTTTCGAACACTGGAAAAATTAACTGGCAACGCTGCATCAAAAACTTTAATGCAGTCTCTAGCGCTAATGCTCTTGATTCAAATATACGATTTTCGAATATTTTGCGAAAAAGTAATAAGATTATACTTTCATAACAAGTAGGGGCTGTCTGTTGATTTCCGGAAAAGCGGAAAAATCTATTGCTTTCCTAGGAATTCACGTTGACACTAGAATTTTCTGAATAAAGACGAGTATATTTTTGGAAATTTTTAGTTTGCTGCTCTTTATTAAGTTTACTAAATTATATTAAATCCGAAACATTATTTTTGTTTAATTGCCATAAGGCGGAATATAATTTTGATAGTTCATCAAATTTAAAATTAAACACCTAAGTAAACTCTTAATTAGCCCACTGTGCTTTGTTTACAGTGTTCGATTTTGTTAAATAACACTGTTTTTTATTTTAATTAATGAAATCTTAATTATTTTGTTATAAAATCGAGCCCTTGCCGCAAAAATAACTTGAGCGACATCATTTTAAATTTTCGTTTTTTTTTTAATGAATGAACTTATTGGCGAAACTTACATCATCTTATAAAATGTCATGTTCACATATGGTACCGTTACGATTTTATAGCAACAACAATTTTAGCTTAAACGCCAACCTTCATACAAAATTTTTCTAAAATACAAAAGAAAAAACCTTCTCCTGTAAAATTGTGCTGTAATCGCACTTGATCAACAAGAGGGTATTAATTCGAATTTAAAAGTATTCAGCAGAAGCAAAACTATTTTTAATTTTATATTTAAAGCACATGCAACAGAATTTTTAAGCCAACTGTTTCATTTCTCAAAAATAGACAAATGGCACAATATTTTGACAGCGGGAATATTTTTTTCTAAAAGTGGAAAAATAAAAATTTTTAGTTAATACCCTCTTGTCGATCAAATGCAATATTTAGTATTTTCGATAATAAACTTACTTATATTGCAAATCAAAAGTTAAAAAAAACCATTTAAAATGGAGTTGTTATTCAGTAATGAATTCAATTTAAAGTAGATTCTCTCTACAAGGAATTCGCTCTTAAGTGAATGCATTCTACAGGGAATACTTTCAATGAAACAATTGTTAAAGTGCACTATAGAAACTTCTTGACTTTGTTAGCAATGTCACTTAAGTGCTGAAAATACATTTTTTGATTAAAAAAATTATTTTAGTAACGAAATATTCCAGAACTTACGTAAGTTACCCTCATGTGTGGTTTTCCACACATATGTAGTTTCTATGTAATTTGCACTAGATACAATATTTTCTGTCGGCAAGGGTGAATATTTTTGATATTGCTGCGAACTGAATACAATGTATGTTTTATAAAGTGAGTGCTTATATAAAATACACACAAGCTTTGTATGGTTTGTTGTTGATCACCAATTGGATAAATACATCATTAATATTATGACTTTGCCTAATAACATTTTGACTTAATCACTTCGATAGCCTGTTTTAAAGAACATGCTGCAAAATATTTGTATAAAACCTTTTGTAGGGCATCTGCAATGCGTAGAAAGCCATTTTATTTTAAGGAGTTGACTATAAAAAAATGTCTCTTAACACAAATGCAAGAATAAAAAAGCTTGAAAAAAGTGCAACACACACATACACCAACAAAGTTATTGTACAAATATAACCCAGAAGTTCTGACAAAAATAATTTGTACTTGATTAGCTACATAAATCTAAAACTTTGCATTGTCATATCAGTCACTAAACAAACAAGCAGTTTTACTGTCACTTATTGTTTTATGCTAAAAGAACAAAAAAAATAAAAAAAATACATATCGTTACTTTAATATAGAAAAGCCCTAACTAACATTTTCCTTAGTGCCGGTTCATACACGTCAAGTTTGTCTCGTCAAGTCTTGAGTTTTTAGGAGAAAGGGGAAAATAAATGGCCTTCTCTTTTCCCTTCTCTCCTAAATGCTCAAGACTTGACGAGTCAAACTTGACGTGTGTGAACCAGCACTTACTTTACAGGAGAATGAAAAAACTTAATAAAAATTATAGTCTTGTAGTCGCGATTTTTTTTAAACGCAGTTTTTTTTTTAAATTCTCTAAACAATTTAATAAAAAATCTGCGTTTAAAAAAAATCCCAGCTGCAATACTACAATTTATATTTGGTTTTTAGTTCTCCTGTAAAGTAAGGGAACTTCTAGTTAGGGCTTTTCTATATTAAAGTAACGATATACAGGTATTTAAAAACGTTAAGTAAATGTCAATCTAAGTTTTAAAAAATGTTTTTTAAAATAGTTTTCTACTTTAAATTTGCCTACTTGGAAAAAGTTAAGTACATATAGCGACAATTTGGGTACTAACCCAATCCATACAGAGTGACTAATAAGAAACAAACGGATTCAACTGGTCTATAATTTTATTCGTTAATATGATTTCCTGATACTTACCATCGGCGAACTGGAAGATCTTAAACGAATCGTAGTAAAAAAAACTTATTAACTCGTGGAAGAAGGCGTGCAGGAAAATCTAATTGGAGCAAAATAACAATGTTGCCTAATACTGCAACATGTTGACGAATTTTTGGAGAACAACTGTTAAGAACATCCCACAAATGGTGCAAACAAGAAGGGCAAATATCAATATTTGAGATTTACTTTGGTAGCTGTCGAGTCGGTCTAACCCCAAGGAGTTCATTGAGGCGTCCCAATGTGTGATTGCAACTTAAGTATATGCATTTGACAAAAACCGGTACACCTGGTTTAGTGCTGGAGTTATTTTAAATACAGCAACTTCTGGTAATTAGCAATATCACCTAGGAAAATTCGCTAGCAGGCTGAACTTCCCCACAATTGCCAGCAATGCCAGGTCTCTCTCCTGGCGATCTTATACGTAAAACACAGCAAACGTGTTTTTCCCTCATCGATACCCAGTCCATGACCAACGCCCTATGGGGACAACTAATTACCGCGGTGCCAGTTAAGAATCTCTTCACAGAAAAAATAAAAATTGATTTCAATTAAAGAATTTGTTATATTAATTAAAAAAGTAATTTAATTTGCACCAGTAAACAAATTTATATCAATTAAATGTTTTTTTCAATTTAATTCAATCCATTTATCAATACAGTTTGTTAACATTTAAAATCTTAATCTATTCCCGCGAATCTGCTATGTTGATATTTTTGTATATTTGGGTCTTAATCTTTTTACAGGATATATGAGATACGTATTTAAACGAGTAGATAACACTTTGCTCAAAATTGGCACTTTTTTTAGACATGCTGGGTACTTGGCGTTTAATATAATTCGGGTACGCTGAATCCAATGGTGCTAACCGTTTTTTAAGGTTAGCTCTTGTTTTCGTTATTTCGAAAATAGAGGAGGTTGCACAGCATATATTCGCCTATTGAAATTACTAAAAAATATTCCGAAACAAAATTTTCTTCAAGAAAAGTAAATTTTTGTAATATGCACAGTCGTTTCAAATTTCGAAATTTTTGTTTTTAAAAATTCATAAAAAATGCAGTCAGTCTCACGAAAACGTTTGAGAGACATCGTGAAATAGGCAGTTAATTTATTTAAGAATTCCGTAAAACACAATACATATTTGTATGGGAGCCGCCCAAAGAAGTACTGATAAGGGAAAAGTATGTCTCGACAAAATGTTAAGGACAAAAAACTAATTGTCGTCCCAATAGGGGCGACTCCTGGGTATTAATGGGACTTTTTTTCAATATATTTCTATCGAAACAGGTGTGATTGAAGAAATTAAAAATGTTGTTAAAATTATAGAAAAAGTGCGAAAAAGTGCATTGAACATTCGAAATAGCGGGTATGTTAGAAATAAATGATTGAGATGAAAAATAAAGTGGGGTTGGTCATACATTTGACCCATGTAGGGGCATCCTAGGCGCTGCAGGGGCCAAATTTAAGAATTTCATTAAACGGCCATATTTTTATGGCAAGTATGTTTTTAGGAAATGCTAAGAACAAAAAACAAATGGAGGTCGGTAAGCCCCCTTAAGCGGGTAAAAATGTTAGAAATAAATGATTGAGATGAAAAATAAAGTGGGGTTGGTCATACATTTGACCAATCTAGGGGGATACTAGGCACAAACAAAGTACCACAAACACAATACATACATACAATTAAAAGGAAACTTCCCCTTACGGAACATATGAATTTTATATGGCGAGTTCCAACTTTGAAGCAATACATTTTTGACAGATAAAGCGCATTATTCAACGCATATAAAATTTATTGGATTTAACGATCAGCCTTACACACCGAATGTTTTGATACTGTTATTATTTAGTATTCTCCCTTACAAACATGCTTCGTAGTAAGCGAATGTTGAATTATTAAGGCCGAATTTTTGAGATGGGAATTAAGTTTAAACTTAGTTAAACGTAGTCTGAAACTCGGATTTTTCCGGCGAAAAGTTAATTCTTTTACTATTTCATTAAAGATCAACATTTTAAACAAAACAACTAAAAATCACAAAAATTCTTAAAACAAAGCTGTTCTGTCAAAACTTTGTATACAAACTTGGTAACGGCGGCATAAATCTATTTTCAGTTTAACTAAACCTAGTTTAACTGGCATCTCAAAAACCTAACCTAAGGAAAGTTAACAATTTGATTTAATAACATTTTATATTTTAAAAACTCATTTACAATAAGCAACAACTCCAACAGTTTACTGTCCACTTAGGGTACAAAGAACTGTTGGTCAATATGTATTGCTGTATGATCGAGTACTTTTTAAATGTGAAATTTGTTTATAGAACTACCGGGCTTTCTAGCAGTCTACTACTCTTCTATACAATACAAACTTTTAAATGGTTTTTTTTTGCTGTATGCATTGTCAGGGAATTTTTAAAGAATGAGAGAAAAGTCTTCTAAAGAAAAAGAGTGTTAAAGGGGAATCTAAAAGTTGTAAATGACTAGGGCTAATTTTTGCTCCTTTTTTGAAGAACTTCCGCCATGGATTGTGTGAAATTATTTATAAGTTGTAAAATATGTTTAAAGAATTTTGAAAATGGTTGAATTTTATCGTTTTAAAAGATTTAATAACGAATGGGATAAATTGTGATGATAAGTGGAAGGAATTTAAAAGTGTGTATACGAACTTGTTTGGTTGTAAAATAAATAAACTTTTGCTTTTTAAAGATATCACTTCATCCTAGTTTTTCGTAAAAGAAAGTTTTGTTTTTTTAATAATTTTCATATTTATTTAAACTTCACGAAGCCAAAAGTATGATACTTAAGTTTTTAAATTTAAGCTTTTGGTCCTTTTAAAATACTTTTTTTTACTTTGAAAAGTAAAACTCTTGCATTGTCTACAGTCGTGTAAAGCTTCTTGATAAGTCATTTAGCAGTTTTAATAAGAGATTTTGGAGAATACTAACTCAGTTGATTCAATTTCTATAGAGAAAATATTATTTAAGGCAAATTTCAGTTATTTTTACTATAAAAATTAGTTTTTTAGTTACTTCAGAGCCTTAAAGTAATTTAACATGTAAAGTTTAAAGTCATTAACAGATATAATAACAACAATTCAAGAAAAACCGCTTATAAGCAATTTTGGTAGCCGCACAACGTCCCTTACAATATCCTTTAATACTAAAAGTATTATGTAGGTGGGATGTGGCACAATAATCTGGTAAAACTGGCATAGTTTAATGCGGAATTACGGACAGACAAAAGAGTACAAATGAAAAGAAAACAATTATAATAAACAGTTGATAAATAAAGTTGAAAAGTAAAGTCGATAAATTACAAATCAAAAATTTTTGAAAAAAGGCTGGGTTCGAGAAGAAGGCGTGGCACCTAGCATACAAAGGCATTTTGGAATTCTGTATATCTGGAGAACGGCAAGAGTATAGTTACAAGCATCTTAGTTGTCAATAGTCAACATCCAACAAAATGTGGGCGGAATTGAAAAGTGGGCGTGACACAAAATAAATTGTTTGATATCTGAAGAACTGTAGGAAAATATGTCACATTTTGGTGCACATAGCTAAGTCATCAATATAAAACCTCTTTTAAACAATAGGCGGGTTCGGAGAAGTGGGCGTGGCACAAACTAAAATTCTGTATGTCTCGAGAACTGCAATAACTAAAGTTTCTAAACTTGGTATACAAAACTTTGTTATAAATATGCAACATTAGTCAAAAAGTGGGCGGGAATAGATAAGTAGGAGTTGCACAAAAGAGAATTCCGTATACCTGAGTGAGTGTATAATTGTTCAAATTATTGGGCTTTTATGCCATAATATTTTTACAATGTGTTAAAAGTTAGAAATTTATGATTTTTATGGCCATACATTTAAGTCCATAATGGTTCGACCTCGAGCAGCGCCGGATTTTAACAGCTGGTAATTAATAAAACTAAACTGAATTTTGAATTAAAAAAATATAAACTTTTATTTAAAAAAAAAAAAACAAAAGGAAACTACGCGCTTTTTAAAATTTCCCTACATGTAAAAGAAATGCAAAAATTTTAAGTTCGAGAAAAATCGGTGCAAGATAAGCCTAAATCCTGAATTAAAAAAAATTAAAATTTTTAGCTACAGTTGTGATTAGAATGTCGCAAGAATTTGTAGCTGTCTGTAAAATTTTACATTCTAGCGCTGTTGTAGATTTCGTCCACTTTTTCGACAATTGAAAAATATTGGCCTTCAAGCCGTCAATTACTGCTGGCTTATAGCAAAAGCTCTGACTTGACGTTGCCACACAGGAAATAATAAAGAGGTGGCAAATCCCATGACCATAAAGGCCAATTGATATATCCATTTCTCGATATCAACTTCTCGCCAAGTTTTAATTTAAATAAGTGGATAGTTGTGATCGCCGTATGGCATGTAGTGCCATTCTGGCAAAACAACATCACGCCTGGGTATTGTATTGTATTGTATACACATGAAGGCCATGAGCACCACGACCCAGAGGATCTTTTGTGTAGCCCGTGTGTCTCACCATGTCAGGTTTAGGCCGCGTATGAAGGCCATTACTCTGCCTGGTGAAAGATCATAGATATCAGTCTTAATCCAGAAGTGGACGTCCATGCGTAAAGCAATTCACGCTCGGACCATTTTTGTAACGTCCCCCTGATGTGACCCACAGGGACGCCGAAGAAAGGCTAAGAACCTATAAATGGAAGACGAGCGCCCCTGTTTGCCAATCAATCAGCCCTTTCATTGCCCTCAATCTCGCCTGGGTCAATGGCATCAACAAGCTTGTAAGCCGCACCAAACGGTGCAGTTTTCAGAATAAAACGGAGCTTGCTGGGTCTGTTGTTAATTGGACTGATTCCAAATGCGAAAATGTTGTCTATTAACAAACCCGTTAAGATCGACGATTAATTTTCAAGGTGAATTTGGTAGAGTTGTTCAAGCTCGGAACTATTCATTATGATTTCCTAGAGTACAAATTTACATTGATACTATTATTATAAGAGCTTCCCAATAAATCAAAACAGGTTTGTTAGGGAGAAATATAAGTGTTTCGCTTACGGAAGGCACTTTAACACAAAAAACGCTTTATTGAACACATATAAAAACTCGTGAACGTAGCATCAGCTTTACACACTGAATGTATTTTACAGTTATTTTTTTAGAATTCTTCTTTAAAACCTGCTTCGTAGTAATGGAATTAGGGATGCTAGTCCCGAAATCCCGATCCCGAAAATTAAATTTTTTAATCCCGGGATTTTCGGGATTTTGTCAATCCCGAAATTGTTAACTTGATTTTTTTGTTTTACCTTTTTTTATAAAAAGAAATTCATTACGACATTCCCCATGAGAGGATAGGGAACACAATATTGATCTTTAATATTTATTTGATTAATTCTGTTAACACTGTCATTGAAAACGTAAGAAAATAGTTACACTTTGTTATTATTTTTAAGCGTGTCCAACAATTATAAAGAGATTTTAACGTGAGAATTGCTGAAAATAATTTAACAAGAAAATTAATTAAAGAAAAAAATGTTTTTGAAATGCACAAAACAATTCAATGGTGCACCAAATACAAAATTTCAAATATTTATTTTAATTCATTTAATAAAATTTTAATAGAATCTTACAAATAAATCAACTTCTGTGTTGCGTTGTTCAATTATAATATTAATTATTTTTTTTATTTAGCTTGAATGAACTGAGGTAATTGAATCAAATATAGCTTTAATAGTAATTATTTTTTTTTAAATCAAGTAACACATTGTTTAAAACCGTACGTTTTTTTTTAACATATTTTTTATTGAATTAGTCATTAAATAAGAAGTCACAATTTAAAATTTTTACAAATTTAAGTAATATTTAACTTTAAAATAATAAATTAATTATAAAACCTTCGTTTGTAAACTTCTTTTAAAGACGTTTTTTTAAATAAAGATCTATAAAAAGCATTTTTCTTATTTTCAAAAATCCCGAATCCCGATATCCCGTAAAATCCCGAGATCCCGTAAAATCCCGGGATTTGCGAAAACCAGTCCCGATTGGCATCCCTAAATCGAATGCCGTGGCAATTGAAATATTATTTTTTCTAATTTATGAAACCTGTTAAGAGTTACTGCATCGCTGTATGCCCTATTGCGAAGCGCATAATTGTGCGCTTAAATTTAAAATGTACCATTAGTGCCTCGCAAAATTATAAAATTTTTTGTTGGGATCTTATAAAAGTGTATACTTTTATTGGAAATAACTTTCCTATAAGAAATAATTTCATTTCAAAAACACAAGCTTATAAGAAAACTTTTCGTAAAAGCTAATGATTTTCTTATTTTTGTTATGTACTGCATTTCTTTGCAATAAAAGTACACAATTAAGTTCTTTTGCAGAAAATTAATTAAATTCCAAATCATTGAACTATCTCTCAAATGTGTAATAGGCGCAGCACTTATTACTCACACCCAACATCAAAAAAAAAGAGAAAAAAATGGTATTCAGCTTTAAGACATTAATTTTCCAAATATTTCTCTTTCAAGAAACTCAAACCAAATTTTGTTCATGGAAACTTAATGTACCCTCACACTTACATAAAAAACTAATTAGTACTACCTTAGGGATACCTTCCTACAAAATATAGAATATTTTCCCTAAAACTTTTTGCTCAAAGTGAATGTATGTATGCACCAACAACTCCAACAAGCAAGCAAACAAACAGCCATCCGTCCGTCCGTAGCCCATGTGTGCATGAACGAGTGAGTGAAGACTGTGAGCTAACTCTGGGTAAATTTTAATGTCTGGCAAATAGCAAAGTGTGGGTGTAAAATTTTAGTTAATTGTAATTCCTACTTTTTTAAGTTTTTGTTTTACTTCACTCCTAAACTTTATTAAACAAAATATCTACCTCAGAAAGTGTGTGGAGATGTTAGTGAATGTGTATCTAATTTTTTTAGTTTCAAGTTTATACACTTTCAGTTTTTTTGTTGTTTTTTTTTTTGGTTTTTTGTTGCTGTTGCTGTTGCTGTTGTTACTGCAAACAATTTGTTAGTTTTGTAAATTTACGGAAATGAAAGAAAAAAAACTAACCTTAGTGCGTGCTAAAATTCCGGAAATTGCCAAGAATAAATACAAAGAACCGAGTGAAAAAAAAGAACTCACATTCATTTAAACAAAAATAAAATAAAACATGAAAAGGTTGTAGCTTTTGGCAATAACTAACAAATGCAAGCGCAAGGGTTGTCCAGAATAACAACTTTAAATGTCTGAAAGTCCTAAAGTGTGTATGCGTGAGTGTTTGTTTGTTTGGCTGGGTTTTGGTGAAATTGAAATTACTACAAGAAACAAAAAATAAAAATACATAAAATTAAATAATTTACCCGATATATCTATGAGAAAAGGTTTTTCTATAAGAATTTCGTATGAAAACACTATCAATGATTAATGAAAAACAATATCGCTTGAACATGCTCCGTTGGAGTTATGTTGGAGCTTCATATCGGTTGAGTTCGAAGCAAGTCCACAAATACTTTCCTGTCATCGCGGCGCAGCGATTAGGCATGCCAAACGGAATCGATTTTAACAAATCCCGGGATTCGGGATTTTGGAAATCCCGGGATTTTTTGGGATCAATGTGTCTCTTAAATATACAACTTTTTGATGAATGAACAACACTTTATTTATTTATGTTTGAATTTTTAAAAAAGAAAACTGATGCCCGTAATATCTACAAAAAGAAAGCAGGTCGTGTTCATACCTAACAGTTATCTTTACTTATTTCAACGTTAATTCTGCCTTCGTGTTTTTACCTTCAGTTTTCCTTTAAAATATGCCTGCTTTTACACGATATATTTCTATGCACTGGCATTAACAAAACAATTCATTAGCAACTTTTTTTTAATTAACTAAATTTTATGTATTTTTGAAATTTTAAAAAAGAAAAATTAACAGAACAATTCAGTAACAACTTTTTTTTTTATAAACAAAAGTTAATATATAGATTTTTTTATTCAAAAAAAAAAAAAAAAAACAACAAAACAATTCATTTTATATAAAAATTTTAAATTATTATTATGTTTTTATGACTTAAATTAATTCTTAATTGTATAAACGCTTGAAATGTTACCCCGTATTCATAAATGATTATTAAGTTTAACAACGTTTATTTAACGAAATTTTCATAAATAATTTGTTTTGTAAACCTTTAATTTTTTTTTTTAATTTATTTTTTAATTTTATTTTTTTTTTAATTACATATTAATAAATTATCGAGCTTGAGACTTTTTAAAAAAATTTTTAAATGTTTATTTTATATATTAATTTTTATTTTTTTATTTTATATTTTAATATGAGCGGTGTTGCCTAATTTTGCTGCTGGCAACCCAACTTCAGTTCAGTCGCATGTCTCTTCAGAACTAAATGTCATATCCTCGCATTTTTAACTTCAACATAATTGCAAAGCCAGCTTCACTCCTTTTCTAAAATCGTCAGAAACAAAATTTGTCGCCGCCCCTTTTGAAAAACACGATAGTTTAAATGTCGGCAGAAAAAAAAACACACGTACTAAATATGTCGCACTAATATTGTAGGTTTTCGGAATATGTACATATAGCAGAGCTGCACAAAGCAGGGCGCTTATTATATTTTATTTAAAATCTGAGATGACCTTCTTTGTGCTTATAATGTCGTCCTCATAAACACTAGGGTTATGACTCATTTCCAATAAAAATTTTACCTATTGCCACGTGCTACTCACGCGATTGCATCTGCTTAGCTCTCCGATGAAGAGAACTACATATAATATGGTTGAATTAAACATATGATTAACATTTTCTTTAAAAATAGTATTGTTGGAGGTGACCATATTTAAACATGTTTTTTCTCTGGGTGTATATACATACATATACTTGTGTATATATTCTATTTCTCTTTCTTTATAATAATTTTGCCGATTAGAAAGCAAGTTTTGGAATTGGAAAATCTTTCAGTCGTCAAACTGTTTTTTTTTTAGCGGAAATTGTAATTTGTGTCCTTATTTTTAGGACATACTTTATAAGAATTATCAACATTTTTATTATTTCTTTGTTATACATATTTTGATATTCTAAACTTTTTTTTTCGCAAATTTTTTAAAACCTTAAAACTGGCTCCCAACTTAAAGTTTAATCAAGCAAAATATAATCTTCAGGCTGTTAACTTTAATAATTCATATTTATTTTTTTTTCAGATTAAACTCCTTTCTTGGTAACCAAAATACAAACGCAAAAAAAATGAACACAAAAGGATGACACTTGAAAGGGTCTTAAATTAAACAGAAACAAAAGGCAACAGGAAGAAAGCAAGATAAAACATGTTACCAAAAACATAAAAAAATAAATACCAACAAGATGACAAAAATTTTTTATAAAAAAAATTTAGCACATGTTGACAAATAAAACATACATGGTGTTACAAAAAGCAACTGAGATTAAAGTGAAAGGAAGAAAAGTATTTACAAAAAAAAAAATACCTTAAACAAGGACATTACTTAAAGACAATTTAAAACATTTGCTGGGTGTTTGTTTAATATTTCCTGTCTTATTTATTTAAAAAATTGTACAGAAGGAATTAAAAAAAACAAAAATAAAATGTTTTGTTAAATTTATAAGAAAATATTTGTAAGACACTATTTTCTTTTTTTTTTTGTTTTGAGGAAAGCACAAAAAAGAACGTTTCTGTCAACTCCACGGCAAACATAAATTTTCTCTAACTACTGTTGGTTTCACTTCCACTACTCTCTATTAGTTTTTTCTGTGTTCATTTCCTACTCCTCCTTGTGCTATTCATCTATCTGAGATGCCCCTGAGGAGTCTGAAGTTGGAAATAGTTTATCTTTAGTTTACTTTTACATGATTTGACAACAAAAAGGACATCATATTGTCACAACAGGATAAAAAACAATTACCTCATAACAGCAAAGCAGAAAATAAAAACTATAAAATAATAAAACTACAACTCAAAACCAAAATAGAGAGAATATTTTTTTGGCACACACTCTAGAAGACAGTTGGCAAGAGGGTCCGGGTAACCATCTTTGGTGATTTTCAGACAAGTGACAGCAAAGAGTAATGAGAAAAATAGACAAGGGTGCTGAGACACCCTCAACCACAAGGACTTTGACAAACAATATGCTGGCAGGACAAGAGCCATCTCACAAACCACCAGCAGCATCAGCAACAGTAAAAGCACAACAGCAACAATATCACAATAGTTGTTTTAGTAATAATAGCAAAATACAAACATATCAAGAAAATTTAAACAATGAAATGTCCTTGAAAGATTCCATAAAAATGTTGCCCACAACGCCAACAACAGCTACGAATAATAAACAGCAACAACTACAAATGTCAGCTGCACATCACGCAACAAAAGCTGAAGCAGCAGCAGCAGCGGTAGGGATAAATGCTGTCGCAACAACACAACAAACTAGTCGCCTTGAAGGACTTAATCAAACAAATAAAAGTCCCTCAAATAATATAAACACAGAAAACCTTCATCATCCACAGCATCATCAGCATCCACAGCAACAACAACACCAGCAGCAGCTTAATGCTGAAGTGTACAAAAAATGTCCCATAGTAGTAAACAGCAAAACTTCCTCAACAACAGCAGCAACAACAATAACAAAACAGCCTCCTTCATTTCATATAAAATCTATAACCAGCTCCCCGTTCTTTACAACAAACAAATGCCCCACAACGTCCTCTTCCACATCGTTAGCAACAACAAAAACTTCGTTATCATTATTAAATTTATTTTTTTACATCATGTGCGTCACATCGCTGGGCTTCTCCTTGTACTGCAATGTGCGACAAACGCATACGGAACGAACATTGAGACATTTAAGGGAATTCGATGAACGTCTAATGGATCTAGAGATGCAATTACAAATGCAGCAGCAACAATTGCAACATGTTAGTCACACACTGACTAAAAACCGTGAACAACTAATACGAAACAACGAAGAGGATGAGGTTGATGATGACGATGCTGATGATGATTATGACAACAGTGAAACGGATACAATTAATATGGATTATACTTCCCGAGCTCTCAGCGCAAGTAACGGTGCTGGTAATTTGAATATTTTACATCTAAAAGATGCCAAAGATGTTACACAAGCTGTTCGTTTATTAACACGGCAAGTGGGTGAATTACATCGTCTTAGACGTGATGTTTCGCAACTACAATTAAGTCGTCGACAGCAGCATCGTCGTCAGACGGGTCTGGGTGGTGGCAGTGGTACCAGTTCGCATGAGCGATTAGGAGTTGGTGCGGGTGGTGGCGAGTGTGGTTGTCAACCAGGTGAGTTTGAAAATTTTTAGTTTTTTGTTTATGCAAATTAGTTTTAATAATTGCCATCGTATTTTATTTCATTAAATGTTGTAATTTTGTTGTGGTGCTTGGCGTTGCAAAAGACCTTTAAGGGTTGGGTGGGACGTCATAGTTCGTTGATTATTGGCCAAAAACCAAAAACGAGCAACGTAATTGCCGAGACATTTATTTGAATTAGTTTAAGCGGCTTGTTTTAGTATTTTGGTTAAGTATTTATAATAAAAAACTTTTGTTTGTGGCAGGTGGAAAAGTTTATTTTTTATATTGCCACATTTTGTTGCCAATTGGGTGGTTAGAAAATTAAGTAAAAATAATTATGTTAATTTATTTGAATTAAAATTTTGATAAGAAACATTTACTGCCTTCTTAATGATTTCAAACGTTAACGTTCGCAGAGAAAGTTTCCATAAAAAACACTCCGTTTTTAAATATTTCAATATAAAATTCTACACAAACGAACTCTTCGAACAGGTAGTTAGTTAAAAATGTGTTCTAGCTCAGTTCTACTTCTAGTTCAGTTCCAGTTCAGTTCTAGTTAAGTTCTATTTCATTTCAAATTCAGTTCTAGTTCTTTTCTAGTTCAGTTCTAGTTCAGTTTTAGTCAAGTTCTAGTTCAGTTCTTGTTCAGCTCTAGTTGAGTTCTAGTTCAGTTCTAGTTTAAGGTTAGTTCTAGTTCATGGTTAGTTCCAGTTCAGTTCTAGTTCATTTCTAATTCAGTTCAAGTTCAGTTCTAGTTCATTTTTAGTTCGGTTCTAGTTAAGTTCTAGTTCAGTTCTAGTTAAGTTCTAGTTCAGTTGAAGATTAGTTTAAGTTTCGATCTAATTCAGTTTTAGTTGACATCTAATTCAGTACTAGTTTAATTCTAGTTTAGTTTAAGTTCAGTTTATTTCATATAACTTTCGGGTTTTATTTTTTCCGACCTGTAGTGGAATTCACTAACTTTTAACGATTTAACAATTTATGGTTTGCGGTAACAATACAGCAATTCAGTAACTCAATTTTTACAACAAAGCTAAAAATTTCAATTAGGTGGCATCTTTGTTAGTTTATTAGTATATTTAAAGAACGCTGTCATCGAGTGCAAGCTACTTCTCGTGTGGAGTTATTTAAAGTACTTTCGAAACTAACAAAACCCCATTTAAGTTTTGCTAGTCTAGCGAAAATGGCAAAAATTCAAAAAATTTGCAGAAATAGCGAACATTTTTAATATTTAAAACCAGCCATAAAATTGATTAAAAGTTGCTAAAACTAAAAATTGTTAAAATAGCGGAAATTCGCAAAAATTTGCAAACAGCGGCTATTTATATCGATAAAGCTCTAAAGAACCACACACAGGAAACAATTGCTTACATCGCGAACATGGCTAAAATTCGCAAAAAATTGCAGACTTGGAAAAGACCCGTAAAATTTATTTTAAATCGCTAAATCGCTTAAAAAACAAATTTTCCGAATATATAAATTTTTTTTTGCAAAAGTAGCAAAAGTTCACGAAATTTTTTAATATTTCGAACAAACCATAAAATTGATTTGAAGTCACTATAATTCGCGAAAAAATATTGTAAACTTAGAGAGAAACACTAAAATTTATTTGAAATCGAGAAATCTTTTAAAAAAAACAAAATGTCGGAAAATAGCAAAAAAAAATATATGCAAAAATAGCGAATTTTTTTAATACTTCAAGCCATAAAATTGAAGTCACTAAAAATGATAGGAAAGTCTACCACTTATTTTTTGTGCAGAAGAGAAAACACTATTAGTTATTTCCATAGGCTGCATCTAGAATGTTATTTTTTTAATGGTTTTTATAAGTACCCAAATATATTTCCAAAAAACAAATTTGTTAATATTATTTTTGCAAAATGTTTGTAAATAATATGAACTTTAAACATGTTAATGAGCCTTTTATTTGCCAACATTTTTGTATGTTTTTTTTTTTTTTTTTTAAATAACTACGATTTTAAATATGAACAATGAAAAATATTTACATAGCAGTATTCGTCATTGTTAAAAAAAGGTTCCGAATAAAATTTACGTTAACTTTGCTGTTACATATTTTTAACAATTTAAATTGTGTTAAAATTGAATAGATAATCGCACTACTGGCTTGTTATAAAACTCATAGAATTTATTTAAAATTTATTTTATTCGAGTCTTTTAATTTGATTAATTTAAATTTATTTGTCCCACAAATGCTTTTTTCAAAAAAAAGGATACACATTTTTCTTATCATTTTTATTGCTCCATAAACTTTTAAAACTAAAAATCTTTCCATGCCGTTTGAAAAGACCCCAGCAAAATGTTGACAGATTAATATCATGATTTTAAATAGAAAATTCGTTTAAGTGATAATACGGCTACTTTTCAGCTGTCCCTTAAAATTCAAACATTTATTACTCTTTGCAAGTAGACAAAAAAATTTATATAGTTACCACAAAATCCATTTACTTGGAGACACGCAATGTGGAAAGCATCAAGAGAAATACAAATAACAATTTAACCATTAAATGATGCTAATACATGAACTTGGAACGAATGTACACAAGTGAAATGAACTATTTGGTAGCATCCCAGCGGGAAAAAGCAGGTGTACGGATGCCTTTTAGAAGGCCTCAATACCCTTTCTTTTGGATGTACAAGACCTGCTCGCTCCATTCCTTACTCATATCTTTGTTGTCATTGCGAAATAGGCCTTCCGTTCTCGCTTCTTAAGCAGGTACATACGACTGGTAACGGGATAAAAAAACAATAATTATTTTGCTTTGGCTTGTGCAAAAAAACAATTCAAAAAATTTTACTCCTTCGCTACTCCCTTCTCATAGAAGCGAGTGTGGAAGGTGTATCTTATCTTTTATACCAAAGAGCCGAGGCCAAAGAACAGTTATTGAATCAAAAAATGTTGAAGTAGGCCTTTAAAAGGCCTGAAGTAAGAAAGTCTTTGAGTTTTCCCGCTGGCATGAAGAATACTTGTACCCATACACACACACACACTATGGCAAACTTGGATTTCGATCCAGGAATGAGCACAGATGTTCAAAAATAATATTTCAGCCATATAACTTAGAAGTAGAAAGATGAATGAATGAACATACATGATGCATGCTTATAAGCGAATGTTGAAAAGTTTATATGTGCTAAGCAATTATCCTTTATATTCACCTACAGTTACAAAGATACTCATTAGGTGTATGGGAAGCGTAGAATGAAATCTGTTTTTATAGAGTATAAAGTATCTTCTTAATGTTCAAAGTTTTGTTTTATGAGTTAAATTTTTTAGCAAGTCTTCTTTTCATACATTTACTTAATCCGCATAGATTATATTATGATACTTTTCTTTCTCTTTGGTTTGTTTGCTTTATATCCAATTTATAAAAAATTTTCCAGAATACTTACACATCCTGTTGTGCATGTTATTGTTGCTTTCGCTTTTGCTGTTCTTGTTACTTTCAATTCATTACATTTGTGTTCATGTTGTTAATTGTTGGCAAATGTCAACACCATTTGCTTGCCTCTACCTCCACCCTCAACATAAAAATTTTCGTAAGTGGCAAAAACAGCAAATTGTGTGTGTTTATATTCTAATACTTAAAACGAAATGTGGTTCATAATTTTTGTTTCTTTTTTATATTATTAAGTTTGGTGTAAATGTGAACATGCTGAGTATTGTTATTATTACTCTTTTACCAACAACAACAAAAGCAATTTATGAGAATTTTACACGCAACATGTTGCTAACAAATATTACTTAATGTAAAGAAGGTTGACTAAGTTGAACAAATTGAAATGAAAAAAAAATTAAAACATATTTAAAAGTATATCCAGACATAACAAATATTTAAAGAAAGAAAAAACCCAAAAAAAGCGTGACCAGTAAATGGATGAAACTTTAGCTTTATTTTTAACAATTTCTATTGATTTACTAAACGATATTTGTAAGATGAAAATTGTATAACTGTCAAATCATGTTTGATTTAGCCAAACGTTTTGCAAAAGCAAATTATTTTTTTTGAATTATAGAACTAGTGGTTACGTGCAGGACGTCAAATATGAAATAAGTGTGAACATAGCTTAAGATAACTTCTTCGTTTTTTCTTTGGCAAATATCAACTTTTTGTGTTCGATTTAAACCTAAATAATGTTGCAGTCAAACAAATATGAAGTTTAATTTCCGTCTAACAAGAATATACAGTCAAATCCCAAAAATTCGTAGCCCGATAAATCGTAATTTATTTTATTTTAGCCCTGTTAAATCGCAACGCCGCTAAATCGAAAACCCCTTTAATTCGTAAGAAATGGCCGGTCCCTTGCGATTACGAATTATCGGGAGTCCACTGTAATATAATACACTTAAAAGTTTAAAATAAAATAATTAAAATTTACGCCCGTATTTATAAAATTTTTTTAAATTTAATAAAGGTTTACAAATAAAATTTTGTATGAAAATTTGCCTTAATAAACGTTTGTAAATTAAATAATCGTTTATAAATACGGGGGTTAGTAACTAGAAATCTATGTTCTTAAGAACGCCGCAATAACTAATTTGATTAACGTTAAAAATCTAGTTTGAAGAATATTGAAAAACTCCAAACCCAGAGATTTTGTTAGAGCTTGAAACTTTTCTGAGAAAATCAAATTGATTTCAATTAAAAAATTTGTGACATTAATTAAAAAATTACTGAAAGAATTTTTTCTGTGTTTGATTGCAATGTGGTTAGACTCGAAACGTTTTCTTTAGACAGATACAGTATTCAGATATATTGCCAAGACGTTCGAGACCATACCAAGTTACCTCCTCCAAAAATACATATTTTCTTAATAATAAGATTCGGTTTTAAGAAGTTCAAATAATTAAAGGATAAGTTTTAACTAACAAGATGAGTTATTTCCTTATCAAACAGACCCAAAGTATATACAATCTTTATTACGAAAGCTTTTTCTCTTATTCAAAACCTTTTTAATGCAAAAAAATAGTAAAATGTAATCCACCACACAAACATATTTATCGATAACATTGAAAATAAAATATGATTTGTCATCATTGGCCACAGCTGACTTTTTTTCACCACACATGCGACGGATACAAAAGTAAAAAGTAAACCTACTTTCATGCGTTGATACAACTATGCATTCTATGCGATTTTCTGTGTAACCCGGCGTTTCCACATGCAAGTAATTACTTGCAAGTAGTGTATACGTATTATCAACGAAAAATCAAGGAAACAGCCGATTGGCTGAAAGTAAAAAAATTGTGTGAATGTTAGTGAAAAAGTGTGAGTGTATTGAGTTTTTCGAACTTGTACTTGCATGTGGAAACGGGAGGTAACTTGTCATATACAACTACACTGATTCTACTTTTTTGTCAGATGCTTAAAAAGGACAGACGCATAAACGCAAGGTGTGGACCTTCAGCTTAAGCGCCTATTAGACGGTAACACTTGGTGTGTTGAGAGAGTTACATCAAAATCTTTTAATTTTCAACATACCAAACTGACATAAGAAAAAAATAGCTATTCTGAGGATTTTTGGGCATGAGAAATCGCAAATTGCGGATAAGGCTTAAAATAAAACTGGGAACCGTGACCGTCTAATAGGCACTTAAAACACTTATGTGGTGTTTTCACAACACAAGTGGTTGAACGTGTAGTAAAATTTATATGAAATACACTCAGTTTTTTGAGTGTTTTTCATATAAATTTTACTACTCGTTCAATCACTTGTGTTGTAAAAACAGTACATTAACACAACAAATAATTGGGAATTTCTTTCATCAAGTTCAAATTAATGCAAAACATGTTTGACATGAAAAACGCAACATTCACAAAGTTTTACTAGAACTTTCGTGAAGTAGGACTTCAAACAAAAAAAGTTCGACTACAGCAGGTTAAGCATTATAAAATAAAGAAGAGTGTAAAAAATGGTGTATACGATCTTAATAAAGAGGGGTTAAAAAAATATAACCTGTTAGATCTAAAACATTGCTTCGCTAATTGCATAACTTTATTTTCTTATTAAATGAAATTTGAATGAGATCTAAAAGGTTATATTTTTTTACCACTCTTTTTAAGATCGTATACAACATTTTTTACACTCTTTTTTATTTTATGATGCTTTTTGAGACCACGTTAATGGTGGTTAAGGCATGAAAAGGTATGAGTTGCAAACCAATTTTTTTATACCCATACCACAATAAGGGATCTATAGATGTCTGTCCGGCTAGCTGGCAGTCCATATAAGCCTTGTGTGCAATGTACAGGTAGCAACCCTGTAGATAATTTTATGAAGCTTAGTAAATAGGGTTTAATTGTTACAAGAACCAAGTCTATTGAAAATGGTGAGAATCGGCTCAGAAGAATCTTTACATCATAAGATAGTTTTGTTATGGCGGGTCCGAAATTGCCCGAGGGTCTTTAATATGGTACACTGTCGATTTTTTTTTTAATATTATGGTGTAGGGTATCATAACTTCGGGCTTGACCGAATATACTTTCTTTCTTATTTATTGATATGTTAATCTTATCTGTGTGTCCCATTGTGATAAATTTTATGCTTTGCCTTTATAAGTTTTCTTCAGCCTTTAGCTCAATCTGTTTATCTTTTCAATTAAAAATTTTAAAAAACTTGATAAATATCGACCTGGTATCCTTCCCTAATATATAAGCACTCAAGTTGTTCTCACAAGAGCATAAATTTTATTCTCAAACCCAGCAGCAGCGGATAAATTGTAAAAGTAAACAGTATGTTGAAAGTTCTAATCTTAAAAGTAATCAAAGTTTTGTGGTTCCGGCAACAACAAAAATACTAAAATAGAAAAAGAAAACAAAATTCAAATATTTTACGAAATAAATTCATGTAGAAAAGTAGATTCACATCTTTGAACTAAAACAACAATTAGCAAATACTTTCAGAAACAAAGTTTTGGTTTTGTCTATGTTCGTTTCTTTGTTTGTTCTTTCTGTCTCATTACTTTATTGGTCATTTTCATTGGGTTTATGTTTTCAAAGCATGTTCCTTTCTTGTTTGCCTCTTTGCTGCTTTCTAAGCGTATTAATGAAAATTTGTAACAATTTTTCCAATTAATAAAATCTCTAAATAACTATAAATTATTTTTCAACACACCCACTTGCACTGGCCTTTGTTTTGAATATAATTCTTTCATCTTATGGAATTCATTGAAAGAAAGTGAAAAAAGAAATCCGGGGTGTTTTTTTTTTGGGTCCAACTTACCCTTAAAACAATTAGTTAAAGACTTAAGGCTTAAACTAAATGTTTAATTTCGGGGTAGCAATTGGACGAAATGTGTATGAGATTATAACTGTAAGCCAAAAAATGTCACCAGGGACCAGTGACACTTGTCGTGTTGTTATTCACCACCAGACATCACACATAATAATGTGTGTCTTTTAAAATAGTTTAATACTCTTTTTGGGTGAAAGTGCACTCATCTGTTTAGAATGAAATTGATTTAACACATATTTTTTATTTTGTAGAATTAAAAAAAAATATGCTTGTGGTTGATAAATGGTTTGGCAAATGTTTATTCTTTAAAATTGGGTATAAAATTTAAATTTGTTGGCAGGTTAAAATAGGATTATGACTGAAGAATTGTTTAAATGAGCTGATTGAATAGAATATGATACACTAAAAAAGGGTCGATAGGATATACAAAATTCCCGTTTGAAGCAAGAACCCTTCCCTTCACACAGATTTTTTTTCAATCCTTTTTTGTATTTAAATGAAATTTTAGAAAGTATGCCTGCAAAGAATTTGGAGACATTTTAATAATCACGCCTATCGTGATTTGTATTCACAGTTTCTTCCATTAAAATTTTGCTTTTCTCATTCATATTTTAGAAAAAAATGGAATAAATTTAGAGGTAGTTTTTTTATTCACAAATAAATTTTTTATATAATTGAAAAAGAAAATCAATTTTAAGTGGATAATAAAAGTGCTAACAGATTTTAGTTTCAGTCTTATTCTTTTAATTATGAAGAATCGCACGATGTCGACCGCTGCACCACTGCGATGCCCGCCAGCCAACAGTCTAATATCAATCTTTTAACCAGTAGTAACGGTGGTCCGAAATTTGCTGTTGTTATCATTTAAATTTCAAATTACATGTCGCCTCCTTTGCTCTGTTTCTGGTTAAAAGATTGATATTAGACTGTTGGCTGTCGGGTATCGCAGTGGTGCCGTGGTTAGAACTCAAAAGATTTTCTGAGGATAGAATGTGGTGATTCTTGAACATGTTAAAATCAACCCGGGTTCGAATTTCAGCTCAGCCAGGAAAAATTATCAATCAATTTTAATAATAAATTCCAAGTTGTAAAAAAAATTCCTTCCTCAGTGAAAATAATTAAATGAAAATTAAATTGGATGAACTCAAGCCTAATTAAAAAAATATCAATAATTAAAAATTAACAGTTCAACTAAAAAAATCAAAAATTGTTCTTAAAAATTGTGAATACTTTTTTTTTAATAAATCATACTTATCAAAGTAATTTTTGGGAATGCAAAATTTTAATTTAAAAGATTTTGTTAAAAACACTGAAATTTATTGTTGATGCGCATTTCACTGGTTGCTTAGTCTGGGATCACACTATGAAAGTTTTCTTTCAGAAAGTCTGAGTTTATTGGTGAGAGGGGAAGAGAACATGCTTTTCTTTTCTCCTCTCTCATCCATAAACTCAGGCTTTCTGAAAGAAAACTTTCATAGTGTGAACCCAGACTTAGGATTGTTTTTGTTGAAAGTTATTGTTACAAGTAGAACTGTTGCTTATAATTCTTATACGCTTAACAGTTGTATGTGGTTTAATATCTTTATTTTTTCTTACATCTTTGGATGATGTTTCCCGACGATCTGGCCTAAGCAACCAGTGAAATGCGTGTAGGAATAGCTTATCCCATCAACAGTAAATTTCAGTGGTTTTATCAAGAATAAAAATTGGTAATTAAGCACGACTAACAAAATCTGTTAAATTTAATAATCGATTAAGATTTTTTGTTATTTAATTTATTAATTAATTAATTTTTATTTAATAATTTATTTCAAAACAACTAAAATGTTATTTAAATCAAAATTATCTTTTAAATATTCTTTCAACAAAAAAAAAGTATTGAATCAATTATCACATTAGCTGCGAGAGCGCAAAAGTTTTTACTATTTCTTACTGAAATTTACTGAATTTTTACTTAATTGCGTTCGCGTACACAAAATACAGTAAATGAGAACACAAATTGAGAGCAAAAATTGACAGTTCTTATCTGAGTATTTACTAGTTTTTACTGCAGAAATTTTTGCAATAAAATTTAGTAAAACAAAAAACTTATTTTTCAAAAAAATCGTTAAATAAAATCAAAATTTAACCAAAACAAAAAGTGGATAAATATTGATAAATTAAACTGGTTTGTGATGCATTTATTTGGCTAAATACCAACTTTTGACATCAGGACTTGCTGAGCTCCATGGGCATGCCGGATTGTTGAAAATAGCAGCGAGCCTATCTGTATGTACAAGGGCGGACATAATGATCACGGAACTAAAGCCTAATTCAGAAGGTTCAGGACAATCATTCCGGACAGAAGGGCCCGGAATGATGGAAATCCATGTCAGGGAAACCATGAATTACACTGGTCTAAGCCGGAGCACGGAGTGGGTGAAGGTGTTTTTAATACACGAATCTCGATGGCGATTGGCGAATCACCTAGTGTGTTTCATGCCGAGATTGGCGCCATTAATGTGTGTTGCATCAACATTCGTGATAATGGAATGGTTGGCGGCAGTATTGTGATTTTTACTGATAGCCAAGCGGCCATTTAAGTACTTTCTTTTTGGAAAATGTCCTCGAAGTTGGTGGTGGAGTGCCGGGGAGGGATACAGGAGCTGGGGACAAGGAACAGAGTGACGCTCTGCCGGGGCATTCAGGGCTGGTTCTAAGACCCGGATGATGAGTCCTGAACCCTTCTGTGCGTTGAGTTGGACAAGGGTCTTGTTCCTTATGGGAGACTGGACTCTGGAGGAACATAGGGGATACTGGATATCGCTTCCGGGCATGCGTCAGGCATGGGAATTCACCTCTCTCGGGAATGCAATGATGACGAATGGTCTCGGCAGACGGAATCTGTGACTGTTGGTGGCTTATCAGACTGGTCACCACACGACCAAATACTTCATTTATTAAATGGGTCTGGCAGAGTAACAGGAATGCAGACTGTGTCTAGATATGGACGAGTCAACGAAGCATATACTATGTGACTGCCTGGCGCTGGCATGGGCGAGAAAGAGGCACTTGGGGCATAGCACAATAGGTGCGTCCCGAATCGGTACTATATCGGCAAAATACCTGGTTGGGTTCCTTTGGGAAGCAGAGGGTATTTTGGGAAACTAAGGGGAGTGGTTACAATAGACCTAACCTATTGAAACTTTTTTTTTGTTACGATAATTTTTTAGAGTTGTAAAAGTGTGAAGTATTTGGGTATCAATAGCAAAACAATTATTCGTGTTCTTTTGAAATTATTAACCCACCACAAATTAGTAAAATCAAATAAAATAAAAAAAACAAACAAATATGAAAGATTACATAAAATAATTTGTTGGTATTTTCCAAAAATAGTCGCGTTATAAACAGTATTTAATCGAGTACCGATAAGAAAAAGAGTTAAGTAGTCAAAATTTTAAACATTTTTCAACACGTCAATTATTATTTTTCAAATTTTGCTTCGCGTTCTATTTTGGAAAACAGCTTTTTTTTTTGGCATTTTTTCAGTTTTCTCATTTATTGCATTTTACTGTAAAATGCTTAAACGCACCTATTAACTAAATTCAAAGACTTTTAAGACTTGAATATTTTGGAAACACAATCTCAAACAGTCACCTATGGTTTGGTTGCTGACAGAGGTATTGTGTTGCTTATTAACATGTTTGCTGATTTTTTTTTCAAACTAGCATTTAATGGCGTTTTCTTTTCTGAGTAATATTCTGCATTTATTCTGCCTTTTACATTTCTTTATGTTCTCTTCGGAAAAATGTGTTCTGTTTTAAAAGTGCAACGTGTTCTTTTCTGTAGATGTTCCCCGCGAAAAGGAAAAAATGCTACATGTTCAACACTCATTTTATTTAAAGGGGCATGAGTGTAGCACAAGATTAACAGCTGGTTTTGTTATTATATCAGCATTGTATTTCTGAATAAATAAAAAAAAAATAAAAAATAAAAAAAAGGTTCTTTATTGTTTTATGCCGAAACTTGTGTTCTTTTGTAAACGTAAAATATACAACACTTCTTAAAAATCAGGTTAACATTTAAAAATGTTGCCAGATCCCATGTAACACTAATGGTACATTTTTTTTTTTAGAAAAGAAAACGCCATAATTTGTGGAATAGGTGATTGTTTAGAAAAATAAGAGGTTTGTTTAACCACTTGTGAATAAACAAGTTTTTTGTATCGTTACCTTGTCATATGGATAAATGTCAAAAATGGGTAAATATTAAAGGGCTGCATGAACAACTTCATTCATAAACATACTGAAATGTTTATTCATTGAAAGTCGTGTTCGAATAAAATTGAGATTACCGAACAAACTCTTGTTTTATTAATGCTGCTATGAACACATTTCGTTTCATGTCGTAAACACACAGAGGTTGTTCAATGAAACCGGCTTTGTTTCATAGTTTTCATTCTCTCTCATTTATTTTTATTAATACTCCGTAGCAACGTTGCCACTTCAATAAATTCAAGTATTTATTTGCATGCGTTGCCCATGTGTAATTTAAATTTTAAAACATATGTAGATATACCTATGCACATACATGTATAGTATACATATTTGGAATATAAACAATAAATAATATGCAAAATATGTTTTTTTTTGTTTGTCATTTGCATTTTGGAATAATACAAAATGGCAAGATTTTATTGTCTTGTAATGTACTGTACACGGCCCTGAAATGAAACGAACTCATAAAAAACACACATTTTTAGGTGAAAGATGAAAATCAAAAGGAGGAATGAGTTTATGCAAAATTTAATTGTTAGTTTTGTAAGTGTCTTAGGAGTTTGACCACGTGGTTGTTTTTTTTCGAAAGATATTAAAAACTTGAAAATGAATGTAAGCAAATATTTTTCTGTTTAAGATTATTAATTAAATTATAATTAAATATATTTAATTTTATTGAAAATTTACATTGAAAACAAAAATAAATTTGAGTTTTTATTTCCATATTAATGTATCTCTTAAACTTGTTGCATTTACCCCTCATGGTTATTTCCATTTTTTTTTTTTTAACTTTCCTATGTTTTTATTTTTCTGCAACTGGCAACACTGACATTTAAATCATACAGTTTTTCCATGAACTTATTCGAGATTTGTTCAATGGTTGTTCTGTTTCATGGTTGTTAATGTTCATATTCTCTTGTATAAGCAAATAAACTTATTTTTTCTTATTCGTCTTTTAAATATCGAGTGTTCATTGCTTTCATTTCATAGGGTTTCATCTTACTGAATACGAATGAAGCGAACACAAAATTATAATGAAGGTTTCATGAACATCATTATTAAGTTTCATGCAGATGTTTAGTAAATATCAATTTAATGTACATTGTCAATTCACTTTCAGTAAACTATTTAAGAAGATTAACAAATTTCTTATTACGAAATAATAAAAAATATGAAAAAAAATCTAAATAAACAAATATTTCGAAATAAGTTATAATGTTTTACTTTACTTTTGTTTCTTATCTATTTTTTCTTCTTCTTTAATAAAATTAGCCACTCACATTGGTTGATACCACGAAATTAAAGCAGGTATGGGAGTTTTAATTTGTGTTGCAATGGAAATAATTATTAATTGATAAGCAATTTTAATTCAAAAACAAATTGAAATCAATTAAACGGATATTAATAATTCAGAAGAATTTAATTTGTGGTTGTATTTATCACATTCTAAAACGATTTTTACAACTTCACAAAGCAAATCGAATATTTTGAGTCCTTGTAAAAATACAACATTTTTTAAAACAATATATACAATATTGTATAATTATACAATATACAAGAATAATTATTCTCAAAACAAGTATTTTAACAAAAGAACATGAAATTTATAATCCTTATTTCCATACAAATGTGTATTTTTGTTTTCCAAATAATCACATACTTTTCCTGATGTTGTCAACCACTGCTGTTGTTTCAGTCGAAAACAATAAAACATTTTCAAAATAATATTACAAAACAAACCAACCAAACCCTGCTCTTTATCATGCTTCACCAATATAAATTATTTGCCAAAAATAATAAAAATAAAAGAGAAAAACAACTCCAAAATACAAAAATTCAAAATTGGAATTGTTTATGGTTGCAGAGCTGTGTCTCAAATGTAAACGTTCCATAATAAATTTATGTTTGGTTTATAAAGAACAAAAAGTGTAGAGAAAAAACACCACGTTGAGGAGTCACAAACGAAGGTGACAAGCCACAATGGTTAGGAGCTCTGGCCCAAAAAACGTTAATAACAAAATACAACTAGAGCGAGAATGGGAGCTAGATTTATATATATCTACGAATACACACAATTGGTATAAAATATAAATGAAATAAAGGAACAACAAATTTACAACCAAAAAATAAAAATATTTTATAGGGTACAATAACCAAACAATCAAACAGCCAACACAATCAAGCCACTTGGTTTTGATACGGCCAGCAAAGGAACTAATATTTAATAAAAAGGGGACTCTCTTTAGAATGCCTAATTTAATGAACGGAAAGCGTTAATTTTCTAAAATCCTTTAGAGGAAGATTTTACTGTAGATAGAAAGCACAATACATTTTGTATATACAGTGAATCGCTTATGAACGGACGGACAGCAAAGGGACAATTGAAATGTGTCCGTAGGACAGAGATGTCCTCTCAGTTTCATCACCTTCGAGAACAGAAAACTGTACCTTGACCAGGAAATTGTGTCCGCCAAAAGGGTCTGCCCGCTTCAGAAAGGTGTCCATTATGGGAGGTTATACTGTACTTTTATACATTTAACCACATGCATGCTTTACGTTCATACAGAAACCCATAACGGGAAACAATAAATGACATTTTTAACACTTAAAGTTAGACACAACAAAACAACTGTGTATACACACATTCAATTCAAATGAAATGTGTATGTAGTGCGAGCGACATTTAGAGAAAAAATCTAAGCGGAATCCAAAATATTTTCTAGCTTTAGATATTTTTTGCTAGTTAAAGGACCATTATTACAACTTGCCGATAGTTTGGGGTAGGATTTTGTCCCACTTAAAAAAAGACTTTCAATATTATTACAACTTTGCTTTAAACTAAAGTGAGAAATATGTTTAAGGCAAGTTCATCCCATCGGCATTATGGATTAATATTTTGTATTGCTGTATCAAATAACAAATAACGAAAAGAGCCAATATAAAGGAAAAAAAAACTCATTAACAAACTTGTTATACGTCCGACAAAATCCCACCTTTAATTGCATACATGGTTTCATAAATTTTACACACAACATATTACCTGGTAATGCATAAGTTAATAAGATTTCTGGTTATTTAGAAGAACAATTTTGTATAGAAATTTGCACAAATTTTTAAATATTTTTAATATAAATTCAAGTTCTCTAATTATGAAAAGTTTTCTAATTCTTTCTTACACACATTCAAATTCCCGGTGTTCCTATAAGAATCACAGGGCCATGACGAATCTGGTTCATTTCCTTTTAGCATGCTTCAACTTTAATATCGCTACAGATTTTGTGCCGGCTGGCAGCTGCTGCCTTAATTTGGCAGCGCTTATAAACGATGCCCACTTCCTTTCCTTTGTATTGGATTTTGCCTTGTTTCTCTACACAGCCTTTCCTTGGATATTGTTTTGAGATCAGACAATGAATAAGGCAATATGCTGTTATTATTTCTGGTAATTTCCAAATAATCTAGTATGATTTCATTGAGCGGAAACGGGGTGGTTCAACTAAAACGCACGATGTTAATTTTAAATAAAACAAAAAGTTTTTTAGAAAATTATCTTAATATTTTTTAAATTGATAGAAGGATTTATGACAATTATGTATGGAACAAAATACCGGCCAAAGGCTCGCCACGGCTTCGGTGTCATACCTCTATGATCCCATGATACATATTTTAAATGATTCTGAGACATCACTGAGGCTCAATGTTTCCATTGTACAGATCCATATCCTCAATTTCTGGGCACAAGAAGTCCGTTATCATCCCGTGATAGCGAACACCATTCAATGTAACTGCCTGGAATACCCTATTTTCATTTCCAGTACGGCCCGATGACGACGCCAGCCCATAAACCGGACCAAATAGTTGTTTTCACATTTCCTACAGACCCGGTTTGCTGAAATTTGCCCACGATTTTCCCAATGTTGGACACATTTGGTCGATTATGCTGACCAAAAAATCACGAAGTGCACGAAAAGAATTTTGATTTAAACGACCATTTTCGGAGAAGGCTTTAACAATCTAAATGTACTGCTCAATTGTGTAAATCTACATTGTTGAATTTGCCAAACAATGAAACAAAGAAATGTCAAATTAAGTTGGGCCAAAAACTTGACGTTAAGGTGTGACTCACAATTAACAACTTGCATTATGGTTGGACTACCCTTTAAAATGGGTCTCGAATTCAATGATAACTGCTACAGAAATTGTCATGACGAGGAGAAGAAGAAACTGTGTTTCATTTTCTGTCTCCTGGAATTCAGGATATAAGAGGATGGGAAACCAGCGTTTATTTGTTTGGATAATTTATCTAGCATAGAACTAAGGCTGATTCTTCTTTTCATTACAGCTTTGGAATAGCTGCTCTTCAGGATGGAAATAGGCGCTTTTTAAATGGCCGCCCAAGGCACCTAACTTACAATAACAAAAACTCCATTAGCACTGGGAAGTTTTAATATTGAAAATTATTTATTTATTCCTTTAAGTGTATTTTTTTAGTGCAATATGGTAAAAGTTATATATGAGGAGTAGGTGCCAAAACTATTGTGCCAACAAATATTTTCGCCTTGTTTAGGTTTTCATATCAAACTTTAAAACTAATTTTGAAATTCTACAAAACTTATTTATTTACATATTTTCTGAATTATTTTTTGTGCTTTTAGCTGAGATTCTTAAAAAAAAAAAACAAAAATTACTTGTTAATGTTACCCTCTAAACAAATACAAAATATACATTTTCCTTTTATTTATTTTTTAATGAAATAACTTTTCAGTAAGTGAAAGGGAAGAATAAATAGTTTCACGTATTTCAAAGTCATATTTAATTAAATTACTTACTTTCGTTAAATTAAGTTGCAATAGAATCGAGAACTGAAAAGAAAATCAATAAAAAAAAGTTAAATTAATGTTTTGCTAAAAATTTAACAAAAAAAAAAAATCGCCAAAATTGACAAAAAAATTTTAAGGAAAACTTAGTAAATTTTTCTACAACAAGAACTTATCAATATAATTTACTACAATTTTTCTGGAAAATTTGCTTTTATAGTTAAAAAAAACTTTTGTAAAATTTGTTTCTATAAGGATCATAGGCCCCTAACGTAACTATTCCCCCTATCGTGAATAAACATTTTTACAATTGAATTAACATAGGAAAAATGGAAAAAGGGGAAAACTCCCAAGAAATTTCACGATAGGGGTGATTATGACTACCTTGGGGTCATAGCATTTTTTGTTGTATCGTTTGTAGGTATTCGTAAAGCGCCAGTAGACGGTTAACATGGTATGACCAACATGTTGAGAGAGAGAGAGAGAGAGAACTAATATCAAAGTTTTTGACTTTCATCTTAACAAACTGACACACACGACTTCTTCGCTAAAGCACGAGTATGATTCTTACATACCAAGTATGACCGTCTAATAGGTGCTTAAGAATTGAGCAATCCAGGCACACTTCTTTTTCTTTCTTATTCGATTTTGAGTTGTTTCTCTTCACAGCCTTCCGTTGGATAGTGTTTGAGGTCGAATATTCTCGAGACTTTCCGTAAACATCGGTTTATAAAAACTTTCAGCGAATTTATTACCCGTTCCAAGAATCGAGTCAACGGATTTTGTCCTTGTTGATATGTGTGGATATCGCCATATAGAATTTAGGATGAAAAATTACCGCTTGCCAGAGTTAATGCGAATCTTTCCATCATTAATGGATTTATTTTTTACCCTCCACCAACACTAGTGGTTTGTCATTCCGTGCAAAACTGTTTTATTATTCATCTCAGACTCCACAAAGTACATTTATTCTGGCTCCGTGAGTTATTTAAAGTCGATTTATCCATGTCCGTCTGTCTGTCCATCTGTTGAAAACACGCTCACTTTCGAAAAACTCAAAATAAAAGAACAATGTTGGTGTCAAATTGCTTCTAGTTATCCTAAGCAGTTTGGTATTAAAATCTAGCAACATCGGTTCGATAGGATACGAGTTATAAATCCAAATGCGGAACCACCACCCTAAAAATACATAACTTTTTTTACAAAAACGAACATAAATCCACAAATTCGTTTCATCTAACTAGAAATCAATGTGTAAAATATCGTGAATATCGGTCAATTGGTTACCAAAATCCGTATGTGAGGGCCATTCTAGGTAAACGCGTAATAATAAATAACGCCCACACCCGAAATATTCTAACCGTCGGTCAAAAATAGCACTCAAACTGTTTTTTTTTTAGTAATTTACCATAATATTCGCTGAAAATTCTTAAAAATGTTTGTACAAATTAGCTAAAATTTTAAGAAAGACTATCTTTTCTATGAAAATTTGTATTTTCTTAAACGAAATTGTGGAAGCATTACTCAGACTTTATTTTCCTAAATTATCTTTGATCTTGCAGCAGTTTTTTGTGAAATTCTGTTAAAATTTCTTTTATAAAATTATGACAAATTTCTGTATAAAATTTACACAAATTTTATTTAGAAATTTACCCAAATTTTCTAATTTAATTTTCAAAATGTTCTTATAAAAAATTTTCGTTTTAATTTCAAAAAGAGACAGTAAAATTTTTTAAAAAAATTCTAAAAATATTTCCGCATATAAGACAATTTGCCCAACTGATAAAATATACACAAATACGAAAGTTTACAAAACATTTCTCAAAAATTTTCATTAAAAAATCTTACAAAAATGTTTTAAATTTTCCATAAAATTTATTCAAATTGTTAAAAAAGTTGACCTAAATTTTCTATAAAATTTAAACAAATTTCAAAGTTAAAATATTTCTATAAATTTACACAAAATTCTAGAAATCTACACCAAAATGTATTTACGAAATTTACTTAATATTTTTTTCCAAATTGTAAAAATTTCCAGGAAATATTTAATTTATTTTTACAAAATATGTATATTTTCAAGAATTTTTATTATTATTAACATTGTTTTCTGAAATTAATTGGCCATCTGCTGCAATCATTTTAAATCGAATAAAATGTTTCAACAGTTTGGATATTGTAATTATAAATGACATATTTACTCGATTGCAGAAATTTTTCAGATTTTTCTTAATTTTTTTTTTTTTTTTTGATCATTAAGTTTCTTTTTATTTTTTACTATGAAGTCACACTATCAAACAATTGAAATGCCATTAAAGAATCAACATAAAACTTCTGCCACAAAAGAATTGTTTTCGTTTTCGTCTAGATATTCTTCTTTTTTAGTTGCTTAAAATATGTGACACTTAGAATGTTGCACTCCCAGCTTGATGTCTTAAACACCAAAATTTTTATCATACGAGCACTACAGTTTTCCCCCAAAAGAGCCAGCCGTGCATTCAGACCGCCAGACATACAGTCACTCATTCTCAGAATTTCAAAAATCTGAGTATAAAAATCACAATGCACACAGTGTGTGTGTGAAACTATAAATAAAATTCCGCGTACAACAGACGTTGCCGCTTCTGCTGCACACATTGATGTCTTTTTTTCGGATTCAAGTCACAATTTGTTGGCAGTTCTTGTTTGTTTTTATTTCTTTGGTTTCTCTTGAGTTAAAAATGTAAAAAATACAAAACGAAAGGAAAATAAATTTGTCATCAAGCAGAAGTGGGAGTTTAAGGGGAGATCGGTGGTTGTGGCTGATGGTAGATAAGGCGGGTTAAGGTAAATGACAGAGTGTGTGGTGGGTCAACTGTGCTGGTATTTGTTTATTTTTATTAAAAGTTGTTAAAGGCCGAAAAGGTTGAAATATTGCTGGTTGGCCATTTACAAATTGAATTATGTTTTGTTGGCAATGAAACCGGGTCAGTTATGGAAGACAGTTTTATGTGAAAAAAAGATGACAAAAAAAAGGAGATTTAAAATAAAATGTACGATTTGTAGATAAATAGGCGACAGTGTAATAAATGAAATCCTGTTAGTCAACGCAAGGTGGGTAATAAAAACAAAATCAATATTTTTTACAGAAAACCTTTTTTAATTGAAAAAAAATTTTAAATTTTCTTCAAAAAAAAAAAAAAAAAAAATTAAAAATAAATAAATAAAAATTAAATCATGCTTCAGAAAAACACAAAAATAACAACACAAAAAAGTTTTTTTCGCCAATTATAGTATTAATAAAAAATAAAATAAGTTTTAATTAAAAATTTAATCAAATGAATTAAACGTTTAATCAAGTGAATTTGTTTACTGATGCAAATTATTAGTATCAATTAAACGTTTAATTCAATTGATTAAATTTTTTAACTAAAACTGATTTAATTTTTGAACTTTTTGAATTTTTGAAATTTTAAATTATCTATTTGATGTACATATTTTGATATCAGTACTATGACAAGTGTCTTCGTTTTTGACCCTTGAACTTTTCACCATTGTGATATCAGAAAAATTATGTTATCAATGGCATTTTTTTTTATGAAAAATTCCCCCAAAAAAATTAAAAATAACCTCAAAATTTATAATGAATTTTAACCCCAAAACAGAACACAAAGAAAGTTTTGTTAGAATTTTGGATGGAGTTCATATGCCCGCATCTAAAAATCCTAAATTTAGAATCCCGATTTCAAAATTCGAATAATTATACAGTTTTGGTTTTAAAAGTCGTACAATTGATAGCATGGTTGGGCTTTCGGCAATGCGCACGTATTTTTTCCTCTATGGTATAACGAACACTGGCTTTGCTTACTATATTTCATTTCACTTAAAATGCAAAAACACCCTAACGAAAAAATGAAAAATAACCAAAAAAAAAAAAAAAAATTACCCCGCTTTTCTTTTGGGGCCATATTTCCTGGGGTCATTTTGCGGACCGCCTAAAAATTTTGCATCTGCCGTCATAAAACTCTTTTACAAAACTCTTTTTGATAATTTTGATTTAAATACTAATATTTAAAAGGAATTTTTAGCTGATAAACGAACTTTCGGGAGTCCGATCCTCATAGATTCGATAAGGGCTTCAATAAAGAATGATAGAATTGAAACCCTTATTTAAAGGTTTATGGACAGATTTGATCTGTTTCGGTCTACTTGAAGACTGGATGAAATTATGAAAAGATTCTTTAATGTTCTAATATGCTTCGTTCTTGGGCCAGTCAAAGCTTATGTACTACTTATTTTTTGCAAACTCTACTTTGCGCACAATGTTTACAAAGACAAACAGAGAGCCAGACCAAAAAATCGCACATGCCTCAAATAAATCAAAAGCAAACTTTTATTCGATCCTATCTTTAGATGGTGCAGGGCATTCAACGGGCACTAGATACTCACTTAAGTTATTATTTACGAACTTTATTTTAAAATAAAATCTCCTTCCTTTTCCTTAAATGATTTCCTTCTTAATTTTGTTATACATCAACAACAGAAATATAAATAATTTTAAATTATTTAATAAATTTCTTAAAAAGAAATCACAATAAATCAATTCTGAGATAAAATAAGAATTTAATTAAATGCAAATTCATTTGCATGATTTTCAAATAAACACAAAACAACAAACAACTCAATATTATTGAGAAGAGATAAAAAAAATTACAAATACGGAAAACTTTATAAAGAAATAATAAATTATTTATAAATGAATGTACAACAACAACAACAACAATCATAAACATTTTGTTATTGTTGTTGTTACAATAAATCCATTTAGTTTTCGCTTGACTCTGTGTGAATCTTGAATGCCTGCAGTTTCTGACTTTAAATTTAATTTGAAAAATCTTAACAAAACCAAATGATAACGATTTTGACCAAAACTACACAGATATTCGCCCCATAAAGACAAATAATGGTATTAAATTTACATTTGATAATGCTATTTTCAAATGCATGAATTTATAAAACAAACTAATGAGACAATAAAATTTAACATCAAAATATGCACAGTGGGACTGTCTGAACTAGCACCGTTTGAGTTTTATCTACATTTTATACACAGTTGTAGCTGTTTTCGTTAACACAACTGTTAGATGGTTGCTTCGTTTTAATAATTTAATATTGAATTACATATTTGAAAATGATTGGAATATAACTACAGCATTGGAGAAATCCTAATAGAAAATTTGGGAAAAAAGTTTCAAACACAAATTTTTTCATATAAATTTGTCCAAATTGCTCAATTTTAATAGAAAGCTTGAGGAAATGTGTGTATTAGAACTTTTTTGAATCTTCTTAGATAAATGGTTCATTAAATTGAATGCAACATTTTAAAAGCTTCAAATAAAATTTATTGAATTTGAATCTTATGGTTTTAGGTCCAAAATATAGAGTTTCTAGGTTCAACAAAAAGAAAATTCAAAAAGTACCAGTTGAAGAACTATAAAGTACCAAAAAGTTTTCTCTTCTCTCCACCCGGTCAGTGTATTGCATGCTTAATTTTATGTTTTAATAAGCAGTGAGAGCCCATAATTTTATACGAGTATGTCAATGAATAGAGAAAACGGATTTGTGAAAAAGTACCAAAAATAGGTATGATTATCTCCCCTTAAGGAGCATATAGACGACATGTTTTTGTCATCTGACATGTCAAATTTTCAAGTCACATGTAATTGTGCATGTCTGTCAAAATCGCTGTTTTGCATAAGCTTTATAATATTCGGTCACAAACGTACATGTAATTTGCTTCTGCCATTGTCTCTGTTATTTTCGCATTGTTATTGCAGAAACCAAGTAGTGCTCGGTTTTAAAACAGCTTGCTGCCGCCATGAAATTTTTTGTTTGCGCCGTAAAATAGTTTAGCCATCTTAACATTTTTTTCTTTTAATTCAAAGATACCAATTTAGGATTTTATTATAATACGGTTTTTATATATATATTCACATAAATTCTATTCAATGGTAAGATGATCAAACATATCTCGGTATTGTAAAAAATTAACTTCAGCCGGCTAATGATTCCGTCAATAGTTGACGCCGCTGCCGGTTTCTTCCCGGCATAGATTTCTGATGTCAGATGGTTTGTCAGAAGAAAATAGAGCACGCTCTAATTGAAATTTTGTCAGATGACTTTGCGTCTGACTTTTACAGAAGCAAAGTTAAAAAGGTAACACACGACATGTATGTATTTTGCAGAGGAAAATTGGACATGTCAGATGACAAATACATGTCGTGTACGGTCGCCTTTAAATGGACTTTGTCTTGAATCGTCTGCGTAATCGAAACATCGCTGCAGTCAACAACTTATGCCTTTATTGGTAGGTGTTGCATTTGCCATAATGACGCCAAGCACGATATTAAATAAAAGAGTTGATAATACACAGCCCTTGGTAAAGCCCTTTTGTAACTGCAATTATGTCACCAATCATTTCGGCTATTGGCCGCGTAGTAGAGACCAAGACGATATTGTACTTCATTTGAAGATTTTGTCTCTTTAGATGAACATTTTTTTTTAAATTTTGCAAAAAAGAAAAGAAAGAAAATTTCTGTAAATTTGGTTTGTAGTCTTTATTACTTTTATAAGAAAACTTTGGTAGAAAATAAATAAGATTTTATTTGTTGTGCTTTATTCCCAATTTTCATTCGTGATAAATATTTACACTGAAATTTATTGTTGGAGCATAAACTAATTCCTATGAACATTACACTGGTTGCCAGATCATCAGGAAACCTTTACCCAAACCTTTAGAAAAGCTAACGATATAATGCAAATAAAACTGTAAAGTTAATGAGAATTACTAACACTCAAATTTTGTTTGCAACTATCAGGGGTGTGCTGGAAATCGAAAACGAAAAACCGCAAGAATTTTAAAAGTCGTTTTTTAATAAGACTTCTGCAATAAAAGAATTTTATGAAAAATATTTCTCTATTTAACAGAATTTTATAACAAAAATTATAAAAGTTAGACTAAAAGTGTATTAAAAACAACTTCCCAATTCTTGCGTTTTACGTTTTCGATTTCCAGCACACCCCTGTATATCAAAGCTTAAACCAAATACCAACAACAAACAGTGATTTGATCTTTTCTTTCATTCCCTAGAAAATTTTAGAAGATTTGTTTAAATTTTCTGAGAAAATCTAAGAAGATTTGTGCAAATTTAAACTGAAAATTTTATAAGAAAGTTTCAATGATTTTTATTAAAAAGTTTGTTTAAATTTAATTAAAAATATCTTGTAAATTTTTGTAGTTAGTTTTATCAGTAAATTTGTGTATATTTTTTAAACAAATTTGTGTAAATCTAGCAAAAAAATTATGTTTATTATTTTTAAAAAATTAGTGCAAATTTTTAAGAATGCCTGCGTTCAATTTATAAGAAATCTTGTGAAAGTTTTGTTAGACAATTGCGTACGTAATAACTTTATTATAAATTTAGAAAAATTTATAAAATTTTTAAAAATTTAATTAGATAATTTCTGTTAAATTTATTAGAAATTTTCTGTAAATTAATTGGAATTATTTAGGAAAAAGGTGTGTTAACTTTGAAAAAATTTTTTCGAAGAATAATAAAAAAAAATTGTGTAAATTTTATATGAAATGTTAAAATGGTCTTTTTTTTAATGTGACAAATTTAAGTCCAAATGATTGAGTTAATTTATGGCCTTTCTTAGCACTCCTATTTATTATCAAAAATTTTCTATCGTCCTTTTTTTGCCAAATGCCTTAAACAAGTTTAAATAAATCAAATCAAATTTTCTCCGAAACAGAAGTTTAGCCCAACTGCCAAACTTAAGATAAATTAAGGACAGGACACAATAATAAATGTGGTTTATAATAAATCTGAGGGTGTACCACATTTTGTCTATGTCAGTGAATTTTCTAAATCATAAATACACGCACACACACTCCCACACATACACATTATTCTATACACGAATGTGTGTATGCGGTTGATAATAATGTTTGTGTAGTTATGCACCTTTAAATTATGTGTTTGTTTATTTATAATTCACTTTAAAAATAATTTTTTATTATGGCCTAAAATATTACATTTCTAACATGAAAAAATCTGAAAAATTCTCTAAGTGCCTATAGAAAATTACAAATAAAATCAAAACTCTGTATGGATACTCGATAAAAAAAATTTAAGCGAAAAGAACGCAGAAGAGGGAAGAAATAATATAAAAAAATTAAGAGAAAAAAGTGAAATAGAAATCATGCAGAAATCTCAAACAACCATTTCACTACAACATGGAAAAACAATCATAATACAATCAAGGATATGGACATTCTAATACACTCTAACAAACTGTTTGCATGACTATCTGAAGGATATGGATGTGTTTAGTTTGGTTTGGTAAATGACGTTGACTATTTGTAATGTCATGGGTGGTTGAAAGTATCTGCCATGCATAAATACATTTATGATACAAAATCATACACACACACACACATCCAATTGCAAAAAAGAAAATAGTTTACATCTAATTCCCATTCCCATTCCCATGCATGCATACATTGTTAAAGATATTTAGTCGTATGTAAATATGAGTGTGTGGCTGTGTGTAGTTATCTATTGATGATATGTTTGGTCATTGATTCTCTATATGAGTTTGATTAAGAGTTTTAGCTTGCAAATGACAATTTTTCATTTTTATATGCTCTTATGGATATCGAGCCGAATCTAGGAGTGAGTAAATTCAGTAGTTGTATGACCATGAGTTTTCAATTCAATTCGTTTATTAAAGTGGTTGGTGGCAATTGCATTGTACTCTACTTCCAGTATTTTATGTTAAACTTCTGCTAATGGCTCGCTTTGCTTTGTAAGTACAATTGAGCATGGACATTTTGAAAAAGGTAAGCCTAAAACAGGATATTGAAGATTTCCCCTTATTTTTTTAATGGATTCACAAAAGCAATTGAAGGAAGAATGGGCAGGCAGAGTTTGATAGAAATATAAAAGCGTTAAAATGGAATTCATAAACTCCATTTCGTTTAATTTTAATACGAGTTATAGGAAATTCCACGATTTTTTTTTATTTTTCGTGCAAATGATGATGGACAACGAAGAAAAAAATTCATTTGTTCCTTAATTAAAATAAATTTTAAGTGAAATGTCACAAACAGTGACAAAAAGTTATTTGAATTTCTATTTATTTACCAGTAGAAAAAATGGTAAAAAAAATATGTAAAAACTTTGTCAAATATATGGGGAAATCTAATTAGTGCAATTGTGTTTCTGTAATTCGATATTCAAAATTTATATAAATTTTTTATAATAAATGTGAGTAAATTTCTAACAGAAAATTGTTTATATTTCTGCAACATCTAAAAAGATTTTATAAGAAACTTGTGTAAAATTCTGTACAAAACTTGTGTCGATTTCTACAAGTTACTTGTGGAAATTTCAAAGAGTTACTTGTGTAAATTTCAAAAAGTAATTTGTTTAAATTAAACTTTTTATAAGTTTTCAAAAATATTTTAATGAAATTTGATGCAATTTCTAAAAGTAAATTGTGTAAAAATCTGTACACTGATAGAAAAGACTACATGACGCTGATGTATTTGGACATCCGTACTATGACAAGTGTCTTCGTTTTTGACCCTTGGAGAGTTTTAATCATTAACATCACTTGGCCAAATAGTCATCGGGTGAAATTATGTCATCAATGGGATGACATAACGGCATCACAGAAATGACGAGTCGGAGTCAGTTGAAGAAAAAACATTTCATCAGTGCGATGCCTCAGTAACATCAGAGAAAGGATTCATAAGGCTAAATTTAAGGGCCAACTCTCATAAAATTGAGTCATTGGCAATTCTCAGTGTCACTTATATGTGACGAAGAATAGCAATAGCGATAATGTAAATACTAGAGGCTGAAGGTGACACTGGCGACATCATACAGTACCCTCTTGTGGATGAGAAGGTAACCGATCGAGAGGTGGAGACAAAAATGAAGCTAACTTCCATCACTTTTTTAGCCGAATGTTCAAAATGTATAGTAAATTAAGCCCAGAGTCACCATTAAGTGACACCCCTATAAAATTGGAATCAGAAATTTTTTTTTAAACTTTATTTTTCACTAATATTTGAGGGATTCACAAGGTGGTCGTAAAATTGTAATGTCATATGTCTTAAAATAATTACAAGAATTTATAATTTAGATTTTTACTGTACAGTTATGACAAATCAATGAACACAACATTTTTATTTTGCTTGAAACACAACATTATTTGTTTTAAACAAGTTTAAAATATTATTTAGGACATTATGACGATATGACTTAGTAGCACACCTTTTGAATCCCCCAAATATTTGAAGGAAAATTCTGATTTTTTTCATTACTGATGGTATGGTAATTGCCGGGTTAAGTCAAAGTGAGAGAATATTATTATTTATTTATCCGTTACACATGTTTGTTTCACTTTTGTGGTATTCCGCCCTTTTTTACAGAAGAACTCTCAATTATAAGACACCAGCAGTATGCCCGATATGGTTTTCGTAATCATTTGAAAATTTGATGTATTTAACTTAATAATCTTTAGTTTTTCCAAAGTCTTTAAAAAAAGGTTTCCTGATGATCTGGCCTAAGCAACCAGCGAAATGCGAATAGGAACTAGCTTATCCCACCACAATACATTTTAATGTATTAATCAATGAGTAATAATAGGGAATTTAGCACATCATAATTAATAATTAAATAAATAGAGATTCGATAAACATTTTGTTTGATTTATTCAACGTTTCCACATTTTGTTGAAAAAAATTATGATGGGTAACAACTTTTTTTATTGACTCAATAAATTTGGTACTGCAACAATCGTCATGGCAGAAAATTTAAAAAAATTTTTAATCATTTTATGCGATTTTCGTATTCAAATTATTTTTTTGTTGTGTTAACTTTTGGATAAATTTTAGCAATTACGCCTTAAATTTGTATCGATGAGTTCTTTTTAATTTTCTTTTATTTTTTTTTATGCACGTATTTAATAAAATATTAATTTCTTACTAAAATTCCCTTAACTTTGATTTAAGACGTCGCAAAATTTCCAGTTGACTAAAACAGTGTCAATTGAACTCGACGTCGACTTGAAAGTTCCTTAGGAAATACCAATTAACGACCAGCAAAATGCAATTATGTCGTCTTAGGGGTGAAATTTTTTTTTGAGGTTTTAATGAAAAATTTGGGAAAATTTTGAAAAAACTTATCTGTGGCATTTTGATAAAACATCTTAAGTCAAATTTAAAAGGTTGAAAAAATTAGGTTAATCAGACGAAGTTTAATTCAAAAAACATTTAGGTTAACGTTTTAAAAATTTTGTATTATAAACGAAATTTTTCTTTAATTTTGGTTTATTTTACTTTAAAATTTAATAAAAGTGATTTTTCACCGAGCTTTTTTAAAAAACACTTTTTTGCCATCTTTTTTCGACTTAAGATGTTTTTTCACAATGCCTCATATATAGACTATTTAATTTAAAATCAATTTATATTGATTTAACATTATTTTAACGTTTTTATGGAATCCCCCATATTATAATCACACATCAATTGTCTAAACATTGTATTGTAATTTGTTTGAAAATAGTAAAAAAAATACATCATCATCTAAGTGTATAAGAGGTGAGAGGGTGTTGTAATCTACACATTTTTTTTTTTTTTTTGAATACATTCACATGTTTGTAAGTATTGGATAAAATTACTCTAAAGCATGCACACAAACAAATATGAACTTATATGACATTTTTTAAAACATTAACAACCATACAATGTGGCACACTAGCGCATACTACATATCCAGAAGTAGACACTTATACAAACATATTTTTTAATTTTTTTTGCTTACAACTTGCCAAGTAAACGTACATATGTGTGTTAGTATTTGTCATGTAAAATACTAAACAAACTTTCGACTTTATCATTGAAACTTTGTGTGAATGAATGTTAAGAATAGCAAAAATATGTCATACTCACACAACACAGCAGCCACTCAAACACAACAATGTTTTGCTGCAAAGCTTCATTTTACAATAATGTGTGTGCAAATACACACACATATTTTTCTGATCCTGTTGATGATGAGGACAATAATACACTTATACACATTCATTTGTCTGTCTGTATGTATGTACGTGTGCACTCTTATAAATATTGCAAAAGTGATTATAGAGAATAGAAGGCATCAATTATCTACAACTTGCCAAATTGTCTCTGTAAGTGCGAGTGTATTTGTGTAAAGTCATATTAAACAAGAATTCTAAAAAAACACAAAGTACAAAAAAGTGGAACCTGATGTTACGGATATTTGAGTTGTATAAATGAAACCATGGAAATTTTCAATTATGGTTAAATATTCAACATTTTCGAGTAAGTGGGATTAAAATTACAAAAAAAAGCAAAACACTGAATATAATGAGCGAGAACATTCCGAAATTAATAAGTTTCATTTAAAAATTTATTTGCGAAATACTGATTGTTGAAATAATAATGTTTGAATTAAATACTGAGTTTTGCTTTTGTTGATAGAATTGTTTATTGTTACTAAACTGATTTTTTGTGCTTTAAAATGTTTAAAAAAATGTTAAAAACCATAAGTCTTTAGAATACTTTTAAAATAAAATTGTTTTACTTTTCTTTGAAGGTTAAAAATCTACCGTTTAAAGAAAATTTGTAAAATCCTTTTTTCATAAAAAATTTGCTTAACTTTTTTTTTAAATTTTGTTCATAGAAAATTTATTAACATTTTCTTCCAATTTTTTTCAAAATTTCTAAAAATAAATTTAATTAAAATTGACATTTTTAAACATAACTCCAATTTTAACACAAAACTCTTACTTTACACAAAGATAGAACTTCTTTTCTAATACTTTAACCATATTTTTTTCACTGGCTGCTCTTGGAAAAGAGGAAGTTATTGTTATTTAACAAACATACCGCAACATGTTCGAGGGCAATCATTATAAGGTTTTCGGGAACAATAATATGGCTAATGTATAAGCATTTTTTGTAAAACTAGTCGTGCTGGATATGCCCATATCAAAAAATGTCTGAGTGTATTGCTGTCTTTTTTAAACGAAAATGTCCCAATTTTGCACAAAAATGCTACATTTTTATACATAAATGTGGAATTTTTAACAGAAATTAAATTTGTACACAAAAATAAAACACTCTTACACAAAAATATCACACTGTAAAAAACTATTTTACAGACAAATTTCACATATATCATATTTGTAGTCAAAATGTCACATTCTTGCACAAACATATTCTATTTTTACAGAATTAAGTCACATTCATAGAAAATATTTCATAATTTTACACAAAAATGATTAATTATTACTCAAAAGTTTTACATTTGTACACACAAATGTTACATGTGTACACAAAAATGTTACATTTTTACACAAAATGTTAAATTTTTTACACACAAATTTGACATTTTCATACCTTTTCACATTTATTACAATTAGATGTCACATTCTTTAAATAAATTTTACTTTTTTATAAAAATTGTTACATTATAAAGGGGTTCCCAAAAAATTAACGCAAGATTTGTGCCGTAAAATGTTGGCAACCCTAAAAAAAGGCTAAAAAACTGTGTTTTCCATTTAACTTAAATCTTGCGTTAATTTTGGGACACCCTTTAGGTTAAAAGTTACTTAATAGACGAAAACTTTTTTAGCTAGATAAAAAGTCGCTTATTTGAAAAATATTTCCCTTTTTTAACAAAAAACTTCTTGTACGAAACCTTTCGGGCCTACCAACATTTTTAATAAAAGTTAATGTTTATCTGATATTTTGCAAACAAATTTCTAAAGTTGTTGGAGCATTTAAATCTTCAATAAATTTCACATTAAAATATTATAGTACAAAGTTCAAAGAACGGTAAAATTTGTTGCTTTAAATATTTAGTTGTTGTTGTTGTCTTGGTTCCTTCTTCCTTCTTTTCAACACATCAAACTGTCATTTATTGGCCTCCATCAACATGTTTGTAATCACATGTTGAAAAAAAAATGCAAAAAGTTACAACCAGAATTGCAAAAAAAAAGTCGAAAATGTGCAACGAATTGCAATATTCTTTACAAAAACGTCTGTCCCACAGACATTCTGTCTGTATGACTGTTTGTTTGCGGGTTTATTTGTATGTCTGTCTTTGATTTTGGTATGTGCTGTAGTACTACATGTTGGACATGATGTGGTAACGTTAAAATGTTGTACTTGTAGTTGTTACCAATTTTTAATGTAAGACAACCAAAAAACAAAATATAAATACACAATACAAGCTTGCAACATGCATTCAAACACATGCAAGTATGAGGAATTATAGAGAGCACGTTTCAAAGGCTTGTTTCATACAAATTCAAACTGACTTTAAAAATGTATGAGATTTGGTTTTTAAAAACTGCATTTTGTTAAGGCAACTAAAGAGAAAGACGAAAAAAATTTGTTGTTAACTTTAATGCTAATGAAAAGTATGAGTAATTTAAAAAAAAAATACAAATATGTACTACATTGTCAAGCTTTTAGGAGTGGTAGGCATGAAATTGAAAAGGAAAACCCATAACAAAAGAGACCCAATTATTGGTAACTACCTACCAAAAGTATTACGTACTTTATACGGTGACTGCAAAATAACAACACATTTGTACATACATAGAAATAAGTGTACTATAAAAAAAGTCTACAAAAAAATACAATTGTAGACAATCAGTTGTAAAAGTCATGTCAGTTAGTTAGTCAGTCAGTCACTCGTACGTAGAAGAATTTATGTTTGGACTTTATACCCTGGCTAATGTACAAAATATGAGTTTGCTATTAAGTGAATAGTTGTTACATGTAGTTTGAGATTAGAGGTTTTTCCCAGGATTCCAGTACCGGGATTCCTTTAAAAACTTATTTGTCTTTAACTTCTGTTTTTAATACATACTCGAAAGCTTAAAAATTAAGCTTTCATAATGAATTTATGAATGACGATAGCTCAATTTCAAAAACTGCCGAAAGAGTGAGTTTGGCAGGAGCAGCCGATAACACCTAAATTTGACAGAAATTATGTTCAATATAACTAAATTCAATAACGTTAATTAATTAAAAACATTCTTAGTTGACTTAACATGTTTTGGAATTGATCTGTCGATATATAGTGGTGGATACCGGCGTGTGCTACTACGCCATAACCTAACCTCCTCTCGTAGTCGTATTAAAAAAAAAAACATAGCTAATGTGTCTGGTCTATTGACCGCGGTGAACATGCAACTTGTCTGGCTATGGTTGGGGCCTCCACTAGTATGCATCTTGCTGGAAATGCCTCCTTGTAGGAGCCGTACTTTTCTGATGGAATGCTGTCTTTATGGAGCAGAAGGGTGCTATATATTTATGAAGGGATACTGTCGGGGATCACGTAGTGGCTGTGGCATATACCAAGAACTAGCGAGGAAAGCTTCCACATGAATTGCAGATTTTTCGCCCTTGTGGCGGTTATCCCTAGGTGTTGTTGTTATTCGACAGATGCTTGTGGGTTTTTAATATAGCAGTGATAGTTAGATAGCTCGGGCTCCTTTACAATGTTTTCCGGATTCTACACTCAAAATTGCTAATTGTTTGTGTTTTATTCGTGCACATGCGGGGGCATATGGTAAATGCATAAATGGTCATCCAGTTTTGAAAAAGTGTGTAGCCTTAAACCATCCCTAAATAATGCCTGCCAACACGGAAAGAAGTTTATTTTGTAAAGTAATCTTTCTTAAAACAAGAAAATCCAAAATCTAAAAATAATTTCTTGACTTATGTATTTCGTTCGTATTTAGTAAAATTTTCATAAATAAAAAAACATTTTGCTTAAACCAAGCCACACATATATCAAGCCATATTTAGTTAATAATTCTTTCCGTGTAATGAAAACTCTTTAGAGCACATCGGTTGGAAGGTTTCAGAGACTTTAACATATCTACATACGTAAGAAGAAAATGTTTTTGTGTTTTTTTTTTAAAGATATACATGTTTATATCGACTCCTTACCGCAAAAATAGCTTAAGCGACATCATTTGAAATTTTAATGATTTTTAATAAATACATTTTTTTTTGCCAGACTTGCACCTTCTCCTAAAAATTCAGGGTCACACAAGGAAACGTTACGATTTTCTAGCAAAAACCAATTTTAGCTTAAGAGTTTGTTAGCTTACTTTTTCTGTGAGAGCAAATTGTCGCTTAAGCTAAAATCCTCAACAAAAATATGATAATCAATTTGTGTTTGGTTATAAAAAATGGCTAAATTTAAAAAATAAATGGCTTAAAATTGGTTAAAAAAATAACTTTTTTATTTAAAAACACATAAAAACTTAAAAATAAAATTTGTCGCTTGAGCTTGTTTTCCGGTAATGGCTGGATATGTTCCTTTTATTCCTATAACGATCAAACACGTTCGAACAAGTTTTATCTTGAGTTAGGAATTTTATTTCCCCGAACTTCTGCTCATGACTGTAGTTTTGAGATCAATTTGGCGCCTCCACATACGTGAAGGGGTCCCCCTCCCCCATGCGGATTCCGGTCGATGGTATTTCGGGTGATGTCGTTTGAAGGTCTGCGTAGAATGTGGCCGATCCAGTTTCACAAATTTTTTTAAATAGGCGAATTATGTCAGTTGCAACTGCTCTCTAAGCTGCTTTGATTGTGAAATTCGGCAAGAAGTTACGCAAAATTCTGCGGAGGTACTGGCAAGCAAACATCTGCAATTTCTGTATACATAACTCGGGGTGAGGCGTTCCATGTTTCGTAGGCGTAGAGTAGGATTGACTTCACGTTTGAATTAAATAGTTGAACTTTAACTCGGCGAGAAAGGATTTGCGAGCTGCAAACCGTTTTCAACTAAACGGGATTCAAACTACATTGCCTAATGTCATCTTAGGAGCCACCAGGCTTTATTCTATTGTTGTTGTGAATTTTTTCCTGTCTTGCTTCTTTTCCTGAACATTTATCATTAACCCAGACTCTGCTGTGGTATTGAGTAAATGTTGCAGTTTGGCTGAATTTAGTTCAGCTGTCGTATTTTGTAATTCACTTAGCTTAAGCTAAACTTCGATCGCTAAAATATCTTAGAGAATACAAAATTTAAAAAGCTTAGCGATAAAAATAATTTATTGAAAATTAAAGTTGATGAACTTAAGCCATAATAAAATATCAAAATTTGGATTTAAAACCATAAACAGTTCAACAAAATAACCCCAAAACTAATAAGAGTTATTGATGGCATTAAAAGCTAAAATAGCGGCGAATTAAATGTTTATTGCATTGCCAAATTTAGCAGTGCACGTTACAGAATTGCATTCGTAGCCAAAAATCGCTTAATCAATTTTATAGATTTTAAGCGATAGAGATTTAGCTTTAGTGAATTACAGAAAAGTATTTTTCCGCGTATGTTTCGAGTCAACACATTTACAGATTTTAACTTTCATCTAAAATGTTTTCTTTGTCTTTACATTATTTAATTTATTTTTTCTTTGAATTTTTTTTTTTGGTAAAATTAACTACCAGTCCAGAATCGCTTTTAAAGGTTTATATATTTGTTATGTCCTGTGGTTTCCTATAAGAACGAAGGGCCACAAATCGTTTATTGTGATTTCGGTAATCAGTTGATTTTGATTGGGTATCTCGCCCGATCCTGCCCGATTCCTAGGCAGGACATCTTAAAACTGCTGATCTTCAGTGTCTTATTAAGTGCATGTGCTGATCGTCTGCACTTCCTGCGATGAAACGTTGTTAGCATGTCATTCAGGTTTCTATTTCTCCTTTGAAATCTTTACAATATTTCAACTTTAGAAAATATGATTCAAAACTGTAATTTAACACAAATTTTGAATCTTATGGTTGAAAATATTCAACCAACCAAATATTTCTTTGGCGTTATGCAAAATGGACTTGAGTCATGAACAGTAGTTTTTCGTAATGTTTGTAGTTGAGATTATTTATTTGGTGTACTTCATAGACTTTTTCTTTAAAAGGCAGATTATTATTTAGACTTTTTGCCTAACAGCAAAGATTTACTCTTGAAAAATTTAAGCATTTTATAATTATTTCTGTATTTTTCTTTAAGGCAGGAATTTCCGAGATCCCCGGTTATTTAAAATAAATTTCTTTCCCGGAAAGTGTTATGTTCGGTGCAAAAACCCTATTCGATACAAAACTAGACTTTTATTATTTTTCGTTTTTTAAGAAACTGTTGTCAGTCTGAGGGGCAGACCTCATAAAACAAATTAGATATGAAAGAAATGATGGTCACATTTTGTAGTCATTTCGGTTGCCAGCTAGTAAACATGTTTATACATGTCCAATTTTTTTTTCTTTCTTAAAACTTGAGACAAAATATTACTACTGCGTTTAGTCTATCATTGTCATTGTCAAAATGTGGGCTTGGTATGTTTAACCCCTTGTTGTATGTCATTAATTCGTTAAGATAAATTGATAAATAATTTGATTTAGAGTTGAAAGTTGAAGCATTTGAAAAACTTATTGGCCTTAATTAATTGGAAAATAATTCAAAAGGCGTGATTGAGTGTTAATTAGTAAATTGATTTTTTAGCCTAAAAGGTCACAAAAGAGTTCTAATGGTTCTAATTTTACAAGAAGAGATTTTATTGCAGAATATTCCTTTGCATAAAATTTAAAATTTTTTAGAATTTTCAAAACAAGTTTGATATTAAAATTAAACCAAATTCTCTTCCACAGATTTTGATGCACGAACTTTTCAGTAAATTTTAAACAAATATTTCATTGAGATAACAAAGAATTTTATTGAAATACAAGTAAAATTTTTTAAGATTTGCACAATTTTTTTTTAATAAGAAATTGTTTACATAATTTATTTATAAAATTTTGCACAAATCGTCTACTGAATTTCATAACAATTTTTTTTTTTTTGGAATTTTGCACAAATTTTGCGTTGAAGATTGTTCAAATTGTAAACATTTTACTTTGAATTTATAACAAACTCTCAATTTAAGGCAACATGGAGTTCGCCAACAGTTTTAATGGTAATTTCCATTAATTTGGTTAATGTTTGCACAAGACGTTTTAATTTTTTTTTTAATTTTTCAGTGTATTTTGTACAATACTTTCGACAAATATTTGCACAATTTCTAATAAAGTTTTTAAATTTTTTTGTTGTAGTTTTTGCATAATCTCTGCATTAAATTAACTTAAATATCACACTAAAGTTTGCACAAATTTTAAGTTAATGTTTCAACCTAACAACAAAATCCTGTCAAATGTTCTCCATTGATGGAAAATACAAAAATTTTTATTAAATAAAATTTGCTCAACTTATGTTCCTCGAAGATTTAGTTAAAATTTTGAAAACGTACTTTAAAAAAAAAAGCTTTTTTAAATTGCTCCTTACAAATAACTTTTTGTAATAGAGTTTGAAAAAAGTAGAATTAAAAAATAATACCGATTGTAGAGGTTCTTTCTAAAAAATACGACCTTTTTGAGAATATTCCTTAGTAAAAAAGTACATTTTACAAAAGAGTTATTTTAAAAGGATCTCAAGTTATTTAAAAGTGTCTTAAAAGGGCACTATTAAAAAAGCTCTACATTTTGCAGAGATGCATTCTACAATGAACAACCTTTTCTTAAGTGTTTCTTTGTAAAAAGTACCTTTTTCAAAAAGGACCATTAAAACCAAAACTCTTCAAATAAGTTATTTGCAAAAGTGCCTTAAAAAGCCACGATTAAAAATAGTACCTTTTGAAAAGGTACTTTCTAGCAAATACGGCTTTTTCAAAAGTGTTCGTTAGTTAAAAAAAAGTAGCTTTTGCAAAAAGGGCTATTTATAATTGACCTTTTTATAAAAGTTATTTGTAAAGGTGCCTTCAAAATGTACGATTAACAAACAGTACCTTTTGAAGAGGTACTTTCTAAAAAATTATTTTTTTTTAATTATTCTTAAACAAAAAAAAGTACCTTTCGCAAAATAACTTACTTTTAAAGGACATTTTATCAAAAAGTTTTATGAAGAAAATCCCTTAAAAATTGCCTTTTAAAAAAGTACCATTTATAAAAACTTCCTTTACAAAATTGGTTTGATTTGGTTTTTTTTTGGAAAAATGCACCTGTTTTAAGAAAATACTTTTTATTAAATTAAAGGAACTTAAAAAAAATTTAAAAAATACGTTGCATTATAATATGCCCATCCATCAGTTGAATTAAGCTCTCATTTGAGTTATAGTTGTTGTTTTTCCTAATCATTAAACCAATGATTCCTTAAACTCCCTAACAATATACAACTCGATTCATTTATTCCTCTCAATGCTGCCATTCGGGAGGGGTGTTTATTTTTACAACACAAACAAAATAACAAATTAATATGAAAGGAAATAAAAAGATGTGAAATATAAATAATGATGACAGTTTTCATTATTAATTCCATCACTAATTAATGATAATTTGTTTTTGTGTTTAACCACACCACAACAATCTGCTTGCAACAACAAGGCTGGGGCTACTGAAAACGAAATGATGTTTCGGGATTTTAAAAGTTTTTTTTTTTTTTTATTTGTGTGTTAGGAGAAGGGATGGGGGAACCTGGACAAGTGATAAATTGTGTTTATTGGCCAACTATTAGGAAACATTTAAGACTAAACAGGGCGTAACCCAAATAATATTAAAAAACTAAACACTAACACACACACACAAATTAAGAATTGAAATAAAAGAAAAACACTAAAAGGCGACAAATCGTATTGCGGCACGCGATTTATTTCTCTGTATGTTTTTTCGATGTTCGCTGTTTGCTCCCTACAAGATAAACAACATGTAACCTAAATCAACTGCTACTAAAATTCTTAAAACAAAAAAAAAAACAAAAAATAAAAATAAACTAAAAATATCCGGTTTAATAATAAAAAAAAAAATATACACAAATTATTATTTTTATGAACCAAGGAAAAATTTCTTAAAATAACAAAAAATATTTACACGTGCCTTTAATAATTTTCATTTGTATATAGAATTTATTAGTTAAATAAATGTTTGTAAAATATTTTTGTATTTTGGGAAGAAAAATAACTTAAAAATTTCTTTGAAATTTTATCAAATGAAAAAGAATATGATGTAAATATTGAGTGAAGGAGGAAGAAAAAAAAACTTAAAACGTATGAATGCAAACAGAAATCAATTGATTTTAAAAAAAATTTTCAACACAAATTGGTATTGGCATCAATGTTTGTTGTAAGCCGAAAAGAAGGAAAACTTAAAAAGATAAAATATTCATTACCTTTATTGTAGATAAAAATTAGATACAGATAGCATTTAAGAATTTTAAATTTTTTGCTAAGTAAAATCTATAGCAATATAATAAAGAGGTAGTCTACATGTACATATTATGCCTGTTTGTAGCCGCTGAACTGATCTTTAGCAAGCTTTCAGGGTATATCACTGATAGCCTAAGAGGTGCTTTAGGCTATTGGCTTTTTTAAATTTTAAGTGGGCGGACACCTTCCAGACAAAGACAATATATATTTCTGTATATCTGGTGAACGGCAAGAGCTAAAGTTTCTTAATTTGGCACAAAAATATTTTTTTCAATCTGGGCGGAATTGGATAAGTGGGCGTGGCACAAAATTAATTTTTTTTAGATCTGGAGATTGGTAAAAAAATTCACCAAATTTGGTGCACATATCTGGGTTATCAATGGGATTTTAGAACTGGGCGTGGCATCTAACATACAAGGAAATTATAGATTTCTGTATATCTGCATAACGGCAAGAGCCAAAGTTTCTAAATGCGATGCAACCATCTTGGTTATCAAAACACAACATCCGACAAAATGTGGGCTGGATTAGAGAAGTGGGAGTGACACAAAATCGATTTCTTTATATCTGGAGAACGATTAAAGAAAAATTTTCCAAATTTGGAAAACATCGCTGAGTTATTAAAGCACAACCTCCTCAAAAAATGGGCAGAATTACAGAGGCGTGCGTGGCACAAAATAGCATTCTGTATATCTGCAGAACGGCAATAGCTAAAGGGCATAATTTTTATACACATGGCTTGGTTATCAATACGCAATATCAGTTAAAGAGTGGGCGGGACTAAATAAGTGGGCGTGGCACAAAATAGAATAATCTATATATGCAGAATTGTAAGTTTTAAATTGAAATTGCTGCTAACTATAATATTTTTACAGAGTGTTAAAAGCTATAAAAAAATTATTTTATAACTTTATATTAAAGTCTATTACAGTTCGACACCGGGAAGCGCCGGATTTTAACAGCTGGTTTTAAATAAAACAGCTAAAAATTTAACTGTCATATTTGTTAAAAAATTTTAAAAATCTCTTAAATTTTCGACACCATTTATTTTAACCCTTCTGTTTTCCTTAGGACAATGTGACCGAATTTTAGTTTCCTGCGGTTTCAGACGCATAAAGTCTTTTCCAAAAGTCATAAAATGCTAAATTTAAAGAAAATATATATCATGAATGAATTTAGCAATATTATTTGGCGGATTAATATGGTTCTCTAAAGGGAATTTCACAATGGACATATGGTAAAGTGTGGGTCGTTAACCACGAAATGATACCAAATTTCAATACAAAATACCTTTTTTTTCGAATTTTATGCGTCTTTAGAGTCTTTATTATTTTCTCCGATGGCAAAAAACTGCAAATTTACAGCTGAATATGACTTTATATTCACACCAAAAATAAATAATGAAAAAAATTGTTATCAGGGCAAGTTTCTTAAGCTTCTTGTAGAATTTGCAAAATTTAAAAAAAAGGATTTATTTGCTTCTGAGTGGGTGCATGGTTTGCAATCAATTTCTTAGCAAAACTATGATCTTTAAATTTTTTTTAGGCACATAAAAATTTGCCCTGGTCATTATGATACACTATTAATTAAAAGAAATGATGACTATGAAAGTTATGAGGTTGTGTTTCCTTTTTTACTTAAATTTATATTCATATTTCTGGTTTATATTTCAAAAGCAGTTGGTGTATTTAAATTTTGTATTTAAGTTTTCCTTTATTTTCCCTCTTGAGTTTAAGTGTGTATGTAAGAGAAAGGAAATACCAGGAAATTAGATTTTTCCTTAACAACAAAAACATTTATTTTGATAATTTTTTTTTTATACATTTCGTTTGGTAACTATTTGTAAAAAAAAAAAATAAAAGATAAATTAGTTCATGTTCTTTAAACAAACAAAAAATAAAAAAAACAAAAAAACTGCAATAAAATATTGTTTAGTGTATAATGAAAAATTTTTTGTTTGAATTGGTCCAGACATACAGGAAATGGTAAGATTTCCTGTATAAAAATCAAATATTTTTAAGGATGCAAATACATATTCTTTAAAGATTTTTTTTGGCATTTTTAAAACTAAATTCAATATTTATTAAAATTTGTATTAATTGTTATTTTGATTGAAACAAAAATTTGTCCCCAGCTTTAAATTGGTACTTTTCGTTTATGCTGACATCAAATTCCCCCCTCCCCACACCCGACAACACAAATTAGTCTTCCTGTAACGCTTCAGCACTTTAGTAAGGCCTCCTATATATCATATATCGACCCCTTTCGATTTTAATGAAATCATTGGTTCTTTTTATCCTATTAAGAACATATATGAACAAAATTAATTTTTTTAAAAGTTATGTCATATTTAAAATGTCATAATTTCGCCGAATTAGCCAAATGTGTTGAGCTTATTTCTTCAGTATCTCGAAAACTATTTTACATTTGAAGATGATTGCAATGTCATTTTAAAGAGAATACTTGGGGCTACAAACCATATATTGAAAAAAAAATCAATTTGAAAAATGTAATATATGCAAAATATTAAACTGTAAAAACGGACTAAGTCAAAAACTTATGTTTTTATTTGGCTGATTTTCTTTTATATTTATTATACCTCAAACTGTTATTTAAAAATCCTAAAACATTGAAGGAGGTGTTTTTTTCTTTTTTAAAATATTTTTTTTTTCGCAACGTCTAAAAAATAATCTTAAAAAAGAGTTTTAATATTGTAATTTTGAGAATAAAGTACAGTGTGCTGGTTGCAAAAAAAAAACAGACAAGTCGGGCACGCTGAATTCAGTGTTGCTAACCGTTTTTTCAGGTTAGCTCTTGTTTTCGAGATATACCGCTATTTCGAAAATGGAGGAGACTGCTCAACATATATTCACGTAACTCAAAAACGGTTTAGCTCATCAAAATTACTAAAAAAAAACCGAAATGTATGGGGTTGGTCATACATTTGATTGGCAAAAAACAAAAATAAAGTAATTTGTTTTTAGTTTTGTTTCTTCTTCACCCACTTAAAACTACATTTAGAGTTGACAAAAAATCAACCAATTGTAGTCGGGACTGTTAGAAAAGATAACCTCACTGTTTATTGCTGTTGTTTTTGTTTAAACTTTGATATTGTCACAGGTAAAACTGGGGTTTTGAATTCTTATTCGCTTAACAGTTTTATTTGTATAATATCTTTAGTTTTTCTATCTTTAAATACAGTTTCCTGACAATCTGACCTAAGGGCTAATCATAATATGCATAGCCTTGTCAAAAATTAACAAAAAGTCTCTCAAATAAATTTAAAAAAAACGGAATGTGCGATTAGATTCGCACCTTGCTTAAGCAAATGACAGTTTCATTTAACTTAGCAAAAAGTGTCCTTAAGTTCAATATGGTTTGCCTCATAAATTTAACATGTATTCCCACATTTGCTTAAGCCAACTTATGCACATTGTGGTTGGGCCTCTAAGCAACTAGTGAAATGCGCATAGGAATAGCTTATCCCATCAACAATAAATTTCAATTTATCAATAGTATGAAATGGGAATTTAGCACATTAATTAATTTTTTGAATCCCAAGAAAAACTTTGATCAATTTATATTAATTTGTTCAAGCTTGAGTTCTTTTTTTATATAAAAATATAAATTTTATTTTTATAAAAAAAAAATAATTTTAACAAAAATTTATATTTTTATTTAAAAAAATACCTCAAAGTTAAACAAATTAATATTCATTTAAAAAATAAAGTCGAATTAGAAAGAATTTACAATAATAAATATAATTTTTGCAAGATGGCGTAATTTTTACACTGCACCTTCTTCCTTGATTTCTTTAAAATTATGAGTTAACATAAATACGTTTTCCCAAGCCCTTAACAAAAGCTGAGCAATAAGAAATATTGCTCTGTTATTTTGCCGAGATATTTATCTTTAGTGTAGACCTAGGGTTAAGTGATGCACAGGTAGATTCACGTAAAATTGCAATATGAAGCTATATTTTCGTTTGATCATGGACCACCCCAAAAGTTAAAATTTCTCGTACAGTGGTTTTAATTTCGATAAATTTTCAATGTATTCTTTATAAACTTACTTGTTTTTATTCACGATAAGGGTGATTATATCAATTTGTTATGGAACTCCTCATGTTTTATCAATTTGTTATGGAACTTCTAATATAAAATTAGATCCCAACGAATGAAGCTCACATCCACAAAACCGACATTTGAAAATAATTAATTTCTAACCGCGTGATGAATATTCCAAATCCAGTATGTATGAACAATTCGTAAAAAGAAATCATTTATCCTCTGAACAATGATGCATTTCTTGTTGTTACCTAAACATGCGTTATAATACGCATGAATGAAAGTGTAAAAAGCTGTTTAAAGGTGTAATAAAAAATACAACAAAGTGAGACTAAAAGCAGAGAAGATAAAAAATCAAGAAGATAAACGATTGAGGTCTAAATGCTTGCTTACAAAAACCCTTTAAAACCACAAAAGAAAGAACGTAATTTTTCCCCAACACTAGTTTTAAGAATTGAAGTCGTTGTAGTTGTGGTTAAAACGTTTTTCTGTTTCATTAAAAGATTTGGTTTTGGTCACTTGATTATACAAGAACAAGAAAAACTTTACACCTTTTTTATTTAAGTTGTTGTTCTTGTTGCAAAAGGTTGTGTTGTATATTATCAGAGCTCATTATCAACAACTTTATGCTCGCACTCATAATTTCTTGGGTAAAATTCTACAGAGATGAACACCTTTTATTTTTCACCTACATGTTTGATAAGCAAACACTCCAGCAACTCTGACACACACTCCCATAGACACACTGGAAAATAAAAATTTTCTAAACAGGGATGGAAAATGGGCTTTTTTGATCTTGTACCAACTAAGACTATGATGATATAGTTTTTTCTAAGCCGTTGTTTGATTGTTGATTTTAAAAGCTTTGTAGAATCTAGAAAGAGCACTGTGAGCTCGTTAAACGAAGGTAGAGTAGAGAGATGCTTTGAAGAACTTTTGAAGTACCTCTGGAAACAAAGAACATGATTCATTAGAAATAACTGAGCCGAACAGAAAAAATAAAAATTAATTTCAATTAAAAAATTTGTGATATTAATTATAAAATTAATTGAATTTGCACCAGTAACCAAATACATAGTATCAATTAAATATTTTGTTTTGATATTTACAACATGTTCTGCAGAAATATTGTTGATTTAAGTAAATGTTTAATTTACTTGATAAAATTTTTAATTAAAACTTATTTTATTTTAAATGAATGGTTTAATTAAAAAAAATTATTGAGAATTTTTCTGTATTAAATGTTAGGAAATAAAGGGCGCGACGTTTGCCCAATAATTGAGAATTTTTAATTGTACCAAAACTTCGCGGTTATACCACAAAGTTCAAAATGTACCAAAGACGGACATTTGTACCATAATTTTCATCCCTGTTTATATGAATCCATTTAAAAAGTGATTTTTTTCTCTTTCAATGTATTTGTGAGTCTGTAGAAACCCAAGAAATCGTTTAACTTTAATATTGTAGCATTTGTCTATTTATGTGTCTTTTAGGTTTGTCTTTTTGTAAACCAGTCCATCCGTCTGTCCTTCCCATTTATAACACATGCAAATGCTGTCATAACAAGCAACTGCTTATACAGCTTTTAATTTAGCAGTTGACTTGTTAAAACCGTAAAATAGTGTTAAAGAACATTGTGGTGCAACGTGACTGACCAAAAGAACAAAAAAAAAAAAAAAACTATGTATAGCAAATATTTATATAAAGAAGACACACGAAGCACTTCTTTAGCTGAAGCAACAGTATGTTAACTATCCATCGGCTTTAAAGGGAGTGCAGGGTTTTAAAAGAATTTAACATTTGAAATGAAAAATTTATATCAGATTCTGCGAGTTAACTTTTTCTATGACTTGTTTGCTTGGACGGTCTTTGATGCATACCAGGTGATCATATCTTGATACGAAAGCAACAGCTGATAACTAACCATGTTTCAAAATTGTATACAGCTCTGGTGGTTCTGGGGAAACTTTCAGAAGTATAATTTTCACTTGAAATTATGAAATTTAAAACGTTTTTAAATTATAACATTTCAAAACACACAATCTATAGATTTTATATATATATATATATATAAAATTGTAACGTTACTGACTGACTCAGTGACTGACTCACGGACTGACTCACTGATTCATCATCGCACAGCCTAAACGCCTGGATTTTTGGAAATTCAAAAATTTAGGGGGTAAAAAAAGGGTAAAAACGGGAAAATACGGTAACCTTATATCTCTATAACTAAAAGAGATACAAAATAATGTAATAAATAAGCGGACAGGTGTCTGGCACTTTTTTGAAATTCGGCCCTTTTAGGGAGTAAACGGGTAAAACCTGCATTTTTTGTACTTTTTTGACACCCCATCTATCTTTAGAACCAATAAACATAGAACGAACCAAGGTTCATACCACATTCTAAACTTATCAAAAAAAATACGAATATAAATTTGGTACTTTTTCGAAATTCGAACATTAAGGGGTACTTTTTTTACAAAACATTTTTCTCCATTCTTTGACATATTCGTAATAAATTATGGGCTCCCACTACAATACTGAAATTTTTGATACTTTAATGGGGAAAAAATAGTACCAAAAAAGGAAATACGGGAAATTTGATATTTTTGTTTAGATTTTTGGTTCTACAACTGGTATTTTTTTAATTATCGTTAATGTAGGACCTAGAAACAAAAAAATTCATCATGTAATGCCCTGAGTGGATAAGAATTTATAACGGAACATTTTGGTACTTTTTTGTTCTTTAACTGGTACTTTTTGAATTTCCGTTAGTATTGGACCCTGAAACATAAAATTCAAGATGCAATGTACTGAGTGGATAAGAATCTATAAGGGGAAGTTTTTGGTACTTTTTTGTTCATTAACTGGTACTTTTTGAATATCCGATAGTATTGGACCTATAAACATAAAATCAAACTTGCAATGTCCTGATTGGATGAGAATCAATAAGAGGGAAATTTTTGGTACTGTTTTATTCATTAACTGGTACTTTTTGAAGTTCGGTTAGTATCGGACCTGGAAAGATAAAATTAAACATGCAAGGTCCTGAGTGAATGAGAAAATAAACATTGGCATACAGATATGTCCACGAAGAAAAAGAAGACGCTAACGAAGTAGCTGGTTAAATGCTAGTTTAATATAAAAAACAAAATGAAATGTTTGTTTGAATTGTTGACTACAGTGTTGTATGATTTTTTCACAACTTATTTTACAGTGTTGTATCCGTTTTTAAAATAAGACCACCTTGTATGAATTCACCATACTTTTTTAAGCGCATGTGTATAAAGGCTAATAAATATTATCCCGCCTGACATTCATCGCATTTCGTATACAGAATTTAAAAGTCATGTCTGTTATTGTAAGCAAAAAATCCAAAAATAAAAATTCTGTTTTACTGATTTTATAACTTTTCTTTTAACCTTAACATCGCCAAAGGCAACCACAATAATGTTATGGCTTCCTGATAAAAGACAAATTGAATGTATAACTTAGAAATATTTTTAATACCGTTCAATAACGCTTTCTGTGTCCATGTTCTGTAACTCTCGCGTCGATAAACTTTTCGATTGAAATGTGTGAAATAAAACAAAAATGCCATATTTTGAAACAAACCGCTGTTTTTCTCACTTAACTGTGTCTGTAACTTTTTTTTTTGGCGAGTACTAGATGTCATGTAAGGAAATTACTCGCCAATTTACAGAAAAAGTGTGTCTGCAACATTTTTGTGAGAAAAGTTCAAGAATAATAATAATAACATTTTGTTCTTGGCACATTTTCCCATTGTTAATAAATTTTTTCTTTTAACATTTTTATAAAATATACGAATTTTTTCAAAGCTCGTTTGCAAACAACAAACATTAAAGTCGTACTTTACACTATTTGGTATTTTTTGTTTTTTGTTGTTTTCTTTTGATTTGTGCTACTGACGTTCTTAACGCCAGCAATGTCACATCGGCTTCGGGTGCAATGTTATGGTATTTATAACGTAACGACGTAATCTCTTTTAATAGTTTTTGGCAATAGTTACAGACACAGTTTTTTCTCACTTTTCGAGAAACGATGGAATATTTTGTTTCACATAATTTCGATGCGAGAAGTTCCCACTAAAGTTACAGAACATGGGTACTGGTTTCAAAAAGCTCCAAATCGACAAATTGGAGTACGATAATGATGTTAAGAAATTATTGAAAGACTATGCTTAAATTACTTATTCATGTTTTTTCTATGGGAGGTGGGCGTAAAAGTGGGCGGATCAGGAATATATTTTCAGGAGCCCATTCTACAATGATTTTTTTTTGTGAAAATTTATTTAATGCCTTAAAAATCAAGAGAGTTATTCCACTTTTTTAATACAAGTTGCATGGGAAGTGGGAGTAAAAGTGGGCGCATATTTTTCTAATTTCTCACCAATGATTCTGAGTGTTTAAAAATGCTATGTGCCAAAACGCAATGCCATAACTCAATTTTGGTCTTTCCATTTTTTACTTGATTCAAACAAAAAAGGACTATGTGCCAAGTTTCATTGTCCTTCGACAACTTCTTCTATTTTTAGCCGCTCGTTCTATGAACTTCAACCAATGTTTGCCGTTTCAAAGCCTATTTTGGATCTTCTTGACCGCCCTTTCCTAGCCGAAGGTTCTCATTGGTGACAGTAGAGTATTCAATTCTATTGAGTCCCTTGAGCGCCGTCGCAAGGTGGATTGTATTTCCCTGTTTCATCGTAACCACAATGGAATGATGCAATTAGGGATACGATGAAATTACGGATTCGATTCCAAAACTTGTGTGGTTGTTCGTAAGAGTTCATCCTTTTGTTGTCGATTGGGAAAATTCGTTCTCTGGCTGGACTTTTTGTGTGTGGAAAATCTTTTTCAACATAAATAAATTCAAATCGAATGTCTACAAGCAGAACTCGCTCTATCCACTTTCCCAAAACCTATTAGTAGGGGTCATCCCCTGAGTGCTGGTCTAAAGAAAAAAAGATTTTCGTGTGAATGAATCGCACGATTGTGTAGAATAGAAAATGCCGGCCTTTAACAAAATAAAATGAAATTTTTTTCAAAACTTAAAGTCATACAAAATACTTTAGCACGTCATACAGAAATCGTATTAATAATAAATTTTGTATTCCCGAAAATAACTTTGATAATATACTTGCATGTGCCCGTGCAAAAAAACTAAGCCAGCAAATTGGGTTTTTTGTTGTTTTCTTACGAACACAATAAAATTAAGCAACTTGTTTTTAATATTGTTTTTTCTTTTTACCCACTTGCAACTACAATTCGAGTTGGAAAAATGCCAACCAAAAAAAGATAAACTCACTGCTTATTGTTGGTGTTTTGTGAAAGTGTTTATATTGTTACAAGTAGATTTTTGAGTGTTTAAAATTCTTATTCGCTTTACAGTTTTATTTGTATAATATTTTTGGCTTTTCTTAAATCTTTGAAAAAAGGTTTCCTGGTGATCTGACCTAAGCAACCAGTGAAATGCGCATAGAAGCTAGCTTGCCCTCAACAATAAATTTCAGTGTATTTATCAAATATGAGAATATTGGGAATTAAGCACGTCATACGGAAATCTTATTAATAATAAATTTTGGTATTCCCGAAAATAACTTTGATAAGACTTTTATGTTTTGCACTTAGACTTTAAACTTTTAAGGAACTGCCTTCAACTAACAACCATTTCCAAAGCTACACATTTCTTCGTACATGAACTATAGAAATATGTGTATTGAAGTAGAAGTGAACTCTCCTCATGTTTTTTTTTTTTTTTTGCTATTTAAGGCATACAACTAAAAACTGTTGTGTGAACATACAGGGAAAATCCATGCAATAGTCTGGTTTAAGCGAACAAGTAACTATAAAAAAAAATATACAAAAAGTATAAAAAAAAACTACTGTCCAGTTCTGCACACCCAACTCAATATAATATTTTTCTCTTACATACAGATGATAATGATGATGATTGTAATTGCACTCATATGTTTCGGGATGACAGTAAAGTGTATTATATTTAAGTGACAACTGGTTTGTGAGCAAAATAAAGAAAAATGTTCTCTCTGGAAAGTAGTGAGTGTGTGGCAGGAGTTATAGCAAATAATAATGAAGCTTTGTTGCAAATAAAATATTCCTATGACAAGTGCATGTGCCTGTCAAAAGACATGTCCACTACGCGCCTACACATACACACATCAAAAAATGAACAAGTTTATTAACTGGAAAAATGACAGTTTTTTTTTTTTTTTTGTTAAAATAAATAAAAAACTACAAGGAATGATGAAAAAATTATTGTTTTTGTTAAGGAAATTAACCTTTTTCAACAGAACTTTAATTGTGTATTAAAGTTAAAGGGCAAAGCAAAATATCCAAATGTTCGAAACGACAAAAAATTTAAATTTCGGAAAATCAAAACCGAAAATATTTTGGGCTAGATAAAATAATGTACCACAGAAATCTTATCTTATGAACAATTTTTAATATTAAATAAAGATATCAAGAAGTATTTTCATGTGCTACAAAAGAAAAAAAATTCTAATTTAGTTTGGGATAAAGTAACCCGCTCAACAGTAAAGCCACAGATGAAAGTGGTAATCAGATAAATCGTTCGCATATTTTACAATTATTTTGTTGTAAATGGTTAAATGGTTAAATTTTAAGGGCCGATGTTGATTTTGAATAAAACACTAATCGTTTAGGAAGTTATTGTCATTAATTTTTATTATGATAATATAAGTATGGTTCAATTATGTATGGAAAAAATAATGGCCAAATGGCCGCCGCAACCTTGACGACACACCTCCATCCGATGGCCCGAATTTTCGATGACGCTGACGCATAATTGAGGTTCTATGCCGTTTATGTGCCGAATTATCTTATACTTTAGCTCTTGAATTGTTGCTAGCTTATTGACGTACATCTTTTCTTTCAAATAACCTCAAAGAAAGAAGTCCGACGGTGTCAAATCAGATGATCTTGGCGGCCAATTGACATCGCCACAACGTGAGATAACACGGTCTTTGAATTGTTTCGTTAGCTGTGTGGCAAGTGGCATCGTCCTGTTGAAACCACATATCGTCGGCATCTATATTTTCCGATTCGGGCCATAAAAAGTTCGTTATCATCTCACGATAACAAACACCATTCACACTAACCGCCTAACCGACCTTATTTTGGAAAAAATCATGCCGCCAGCCCATAAACCGCACCAAACAGTTACTCTTTGTGGGTCCATTGGTTTTTCGACAATCACTCTTGCATTATCATTCCCCCCCCCCCCCCCCCCTCCAAATGTGATAATTCTGCTTATTGACGAATCCACTGAAAACTGATCATCCACTGTTGCCATTTCTTGCCACCATTCTGACCATTGGCGACGTTTGAAATGGTTAAGAGGCTTTAGTCCTTGAGTCAGTTGCACCTTGTAAGCGTGTAAATGCAAGTCTTTATGCACAACGTTCATCAACGACGAGCGTGACAGGTGCAATTGTTGGGCACGACGACGAGTTGGAGTGGACGGCTCTTCCGCCACACTATTGCGAACAGCAGCAATATTTTCTGCAGTACGAGCTGTACGAGCATGCACTGGTGTTGTGCTCAAATTTTTGCACAATTTTTGAGATTGTACGCACATTTGGACTATTAAATTGACCGAAAAAAACACGAAGCGCACCACAATATGCATTTTGATTTGGATGCCCATTTTCATAACAAGCCTGAATAACTTTAACTTGTTGGTCGATTGGGTATCTTTCATGGTTTAAATTGTGTTAGTCTGAAATTAAAAAATGTCAAATGAAATGCAGAAAAAACCTTGGCGTTTAGGCGTGGTTCACATTCAACATCAGCCCTTAAAATGTAACCACCCTTTAGTAATTGTAGTTCTAAGATAAGTAATTAAAGAAACAAGATCAATATGGGTTACCACAACACCTTACTTGGGAAGGCAAATAGACACATTAAGTAATGCAAGAAATTTTACCTTTCGGCCATGTTCAGAAAATCAAAATCGAGTAAAGTTGAAATCGATTAAGATTTTAAGTAAAATTTTTTTATATGACCTTTGCTTTTTCTTGATTTTAAGAGTAGTTCTGTTATAGATAAATAGTCCTCACAGTATGAGGTATATAAAAAGAAATATTTATGTGAACTTGTGAATACAGGACTGTTTTCTAACTATGTTCGGTTTAAATATTTACTTGAATTCGATTCTTAAAATATGGCGGCATATAAGCTTAACAATATTTCCGTTGCATTTATTTCATTAACAAAATAATTTCAATTGTTGTAATTAAAAATGTATTTGTTTTCTCTTTCTTTCTAGGTATGATTTATAAAAACTTAAAAAAAACTTGTGTCCAAAATATTATGTAAGTGCCAAATAATATTCTAAGAAATAATTTTAAATTACTTGTCTCATCATTCTAAGCATTATAATTATTATTAATGATACTTCTTATTAAATTTTATCTTCAATTTAAATAAACCAATCAATCTGAAATAAAACTACAAAAAGTATCCAATTAATGATGCCTGTCCTCTAAATGAATCAGAAACTTAAAACACACACACAAATAAGAATACGAGAATTTAAAAATCTGGTGTTTTATTAAAGCCGTTTTCGATGACAGCTGATTTGACAGTTAACAGATAAACACTGACAATTTCAATTCTATTAAATTTTATTTAAAAATTCAATCACTTTAGTTTCAATGGCTACTTTAATTTTGCCAAAGCGATGATAATTCTATGCAATTTTGGAAACACTATTTTATCCCTAACGACTCAATGTTTAATGAGCTTTATGGACTGGTGGAAACATTGGTCTATATGCCTTCAAAACCAATGTTGGGTAGAATGTTACTTTCCATCGTGAACGTTAAAAGTAGAAAAATTAACATGGAATCCCTTCGAGAATTACCACCATGTAAAAATGTGTTTTCTAAGGCGTTTGGAACACTTTTATGCTTTATTGAAGATTCTTGTTTGGTTTTTTAAAACCGATATACCTTTACCGTTATGAAAGTTTCTGTACCAGTTTACCGTTACCGAAATGAAAAATCCTTAAATACTTATTTACTTCTTCTACCTTGCAGTGTAGCGGTTTTACAGAGTCTTTTAAAATCAGTCCTGGGATGTAGTTCTTGCATTGTTCGGGTCAACATCTCATGACACGTAATGGTTTTCTTTATAGAATCACACAATTTTAATCTTCTATGGCCTCTTTGATGGTAGTTGTTGCCGTTATATGGCATCATTCATTCGCAATACAAGTCCACACCATCGCATTTTACGATTTCGATTTACGATTCTGTTATCTAGAGTTTCTATCTGCAGGCTATTTCTTTTAGTATTGTTTCTGCTTATGTCTCATCTGGTGTTTCCAGCTAGTTACCCTGCCCAGATTATTTCTGTCGCCTGTATACGACTTTTCGTGGATGACTTGTGTTCCCATGATTCGTAGGCGTAGGTAAGCTAAGGGATAAATGTACGTGGTGTTGTCTACCGCTATCATGGTTTTTGGCGATACTTCGCTATGGGGACTTCTTATTGGGGACGGCGTGGTGAAGTGGTTAATGTGCTTGCTTAAAAATCCAGACATCCCAGGTTCGATTACTGGCAGAGGATAGTAAAAATATTTTATGTTGATCTTTTAGTTTTAAGATAAAGTGGCTTAAACCCCCTTCTAAATAATCCATTCAAAAAGCCTGACCACCTCTTCCCCTTGAAAAGAGGATAACATCATGGCAAAAAGATCAGGAGGTCAGACTGGCAAGGTTTCCCACCACTACACAAATACACAGAGGGCGTTGTTTCTAGGCAAAGGCAGATGGCAGCCCCATCATCTTAGGACCTGATACGGTAGAGAAATTATCAACTTTGGAGGAACTACAGCTGACTATACAAAGACGGTAATTCAAGATGGAAAAATAGAACAATAGACACGGAAAAGCAGAAACACGAAATGTCACAATGGAATGAGAGCACAATGAAAACAAGGAATAGCTGAAACATAATCTTTCTACCTAACCTTTATTCTGCAGACAAGTCGAATGGCTTCGCTGGGATAGAATGGATTTAGCATTGAGATTGCAGATTGTAGATTGTAGAAATAAAGAAACGAGAACTATCAACAGGAATGGAGTTTTCATTCTTTAATACCGATAGCAACACTGCAAATCGTTTCTGTTTCGAAATTCGATCACTTGACATTTACTTTCGAGAGAACCTGTGCGTTATACAATAAAAACGTACACATTTTAACTCATTAGCGCCCAATTATCCCATTTGGAAACAAGCAGAAATAATTAAATAAATAATAATGGAAAAAAATGGCATGAATAAAATTTTATTTTACGAAAATAACTAACAATCTATAAAATAAAAACTAGGCGGTAATGGGTTAAGAGGAACGGCAAAATGCACTATTCACCCATCTTTGTACGTGTATCTGCACGAAAAATTAAAACGCTTTTCAAACACTTGCATGCCAAAAATTTAGGAGGAAAAAATATATTGTGCATATCCCCGTATTTAATTTTTAAGACTTTCGGATTTTTATTTTCTCAAACAACGTTTTTGCGATACTTTATTTTTCAAAATGTTCAACGGTAACCCAGTCCTAAAACGTTAATACATGTGTGTTTGCAAGTGCAAAATGAAAACAAAAACATTGTGGGAGAAGGGACTAGGACTTGTCCAAAGGTCACCCCAATGTATGGAAAAACATGGTGTATTTAAAATTACCCAGCTTTGCGTTACAAAGGAGTAGTCTTAAAACTACTCCATGGAATACTCCAGAGGATAAGCTTTGAAATCGTTTAAAAACAAAAATATGTTGTTAAAAATCGAAGACATGTCGTTTCACTTCAAACTCTTTTTAACTTTGACATGGTCCATGCTTGCACTACATAAGACCAGTCCAGGGAAAAGTCCATTTGATCAAAATGGTTCAAGTAGTCCAATATTATACATGTGTGTTTGCAAGCAATATGTTGTGCATATCAACACAAAAATACGTATTTATATATACGATTAAAAGTCTGTTAAAAGTAATGTTGAGAGAATTTCAACTAATTGTAGCGGGGAATGTAAGACGAGATGAACGCACTGTTTATTGTTGATGTTGTTTTGTTTAAGCTTTGATATTATTACAAGTAGAACTGTTGCTATAAGTCTTATACGTTTAACATTTTTACTTGGTTTAATATCTTTAGTTTTTCTAAAATCTTTATGGATGAAGTTTCCTGATGATCTGGCCTAAGCAACCAGTGAAATGCGCATAGGAATAGCTTATCCCATCAACAATAAATTTCAAGTGTTTTTATCAATAATAAAAACTGGGAATTTAGCACGAATAACAAAATCTTTTGAAATTTAAATTTTGTATTCCCAAAAATTGAAATTACTTTTTGATAAGTTCTGTAACTCTAAAAAAACACCCTGTATAAAGACCACAAAACCACTTTCAACTATCAAATAAATTTTGTAGTCATTCTGTTTCTGTGCAGTTTATTTTTCATTTGTGGCAAAAATAAAAAGCAAAATAAATATGAATAAATAAACTACTGGACATATAAAAACAATAGTAATAAAAATTCATAGTCCAAAATACAATACAGATGTCATGTTAAAATAAAATTAATAGTTTTTGTTTTTGTAGTCCTGTTCAATGTGCAACAATAAGAAAAAAAAAAAAAATATCAAAATTGAAATAATAAAATCCATATAAAACAAAACTACAACACTTCAATACATCATTTACTTTGAATAACAACTTAATTTTATAAAGAATTATTATTAAACAGCAGGACAAAGAGAACTTTTTTTATGCTAAAGATAAATTTCTAAAATAATTTCTATAAAAACTCCATCAAATGGAATGATGAAGTGTAAGAAAATACGAAAAAACGCACTACCAATAGCTTGTTTTTAACCCGGCTACCAGACAGTCAGCCAGTCCAACCGGCACACACACACACACGCAGCTACACTACACTTGACAATGATCGATGATTGTCTTGAAATTTTGAAGTACGAGAACAGGAAAACAAAAACAACAATGAGGCACTCTGAAAAGATTGTCCAAAGATTTTTGCTGCAATTAATAGGGAACACAAGGTTTTACATCTAGCCTGAGTTTTTTTTTTATTTATTTTTTCTTAAAGAATGTAAGAAAAATATTTATTTAATTTTTTTATGAATAAGAAAACAACTTCATTTAAAATTTAAAACTAAAACATGAAAAAGAAAAGACATAAAACAAGTAATACCACGAAAATTGATAAAAATCATCTTGGAATTTTTTTCCAGCATTACGCTTCAACAGAAAAACTGGTTAAACAGAAAAAAGTAATGGCAATAAGCTGTAAAGAATGTAGTAATTGGCACTGGTAATGCACTCTACAGTAGGAATATAACTATAATTTAGTAAATAGATATTTTTTGCATTTTGCAGGATCCAAATTACGACCTTCGATATCGATTGAAATTACAACACAATTTAAATAGGAATGATCGGGGGCAAACATAGTTTGACAACAATAGTTTGGTTAGTTATTTATAATTTAAATAAAATAATTAAAAATTTTGATTGAAACCAGTAGTCCTGTTGGAGATGACCATATTGAAAAATGTTTTTTGTCTGGGTGCGGGCACAAAAAGTTTTTCTCCTCTGTCTTTAGAAAAATAAGAAACGAATGCAAAAAAACCTCTTGAAAAAATTTTGATATTAAAGGCAAATACAGGGTGGTCTGAGAGGAAGGGAGGGCTCTGGATAGTCTATAATGCTCTCTCGAAAAAAATCAAGAAAATATTCCATAATAAAAAGTCAGACTTATATTTTCTCTAGAGATAGTTATGGGCAAAAGCATTTCTTTTTAAAACTTTACTAAAAAAAAATTAAGAGAAAACGTTACAAAATAACCAAATAAAATATTTCTCAAAGAAAATTGCGAGCAAAATATTCCTTTAAGAAATGTACCAAGGCGAATTGACTAGAAGGTGGGGTCAAGTCAACATATGGTGTTTTTTTTCTGTGGTCGACTTGTCAAAGTTTGTATACAAAATAGTTTTTTATGTAAACAAACCTATTTTTTTACAAGCAATATTTTTGACAACCCGACCACAGAAGCAGTGTTGTTGTAGAGTTGACCTCACCTTCTACTTAATTCGCCTTGAAATCTACAAGAAATATTTCTCCAGAGAAAATTAAAAGCAAAACGTTTTTTGAACAAAAAAAAAATTAAGGAAAATTTAAAGCAAAATATTTTCAAAATGTAAATAACAAAAATTTAAAGAAACATGTTCTTAAAGAAAACGGTAAATATAATCGGGCATGTTCTAGAAATCGAAATGAACTGGAATTAAAATCGAAATGAAGTGGAATTGAAATCAATACAAAGTGGATTTAAAATCGAACGTTTTTTTTTGTTGTTTTCAATTATTTACAAAATTACTTTCCTATTCCTATTTTATGAGTTGGTCTTCTAAACATAATTGGTACTCAAAGTATGAATTAAATAAAAATTTAAGTGGGGAACTGAATAGTCGCTGTAGTACAACGTTACGAATAGAGCTGTAAGCTGTCAAAAGTTAAAAACGGAAGTTTCAAAGTACTGTCAACAGAATACGTATATACAACTATAGTTGTAGTTATCGTCGCAGTTGAAGCTGAAGTACAAAATTCAAATTTTTGAACTTTGTCACGCTACAAAGCATTCGTCAGTTTCAGCTACTCCTACAACTTATTTATTCTGTTCCAGGCCTATTTTTAATAAAACAAAGGAACCATTTCTTTTTAAGAATACCATGAGCAAGGTTTTCTCTAAGCAACTTAAGAGCTCAATTTTCTCTTAAGGAAATTAAGACCAAAGCTTTCTTTAAAAGAAAATTAAGAGCAACATTTTTTTCTAAAGGAAATACGACGGAAATTGTTCTCTGAAAAAACAATAGATATAAATTCTTTCGAAAGAAGTAAAAAGTAAAATGTTCTCTAACAAAAAATAAGGGCAAAGTTATTTCTTAAAAAAGTTAGAAGTAAAATTTTCTTTAAAGAAAATCAATAGCAGAGTTTTTTCTAAGAAACTAAAGAGCAAAACTTTCTCTTTAGTAAATTAAGAGTTACATTTTCTACGAAGAAAACTAAGAGAAAAATTTATAATAAAGCAAATCAGTACCAAAATGTTCTTTTATAAAAATGAAGTGAAAAAAAAAATTAAAAGCAAAAAACTAAGACAAGTTTTATTTAAAAAAGAAATATAAAAAACTTTCTCTTAAGAGAATTAAAAGCAAAATGTTCTCTAACGATAATTAAAAGAAAAATTTTCTATTTAAAAATTAAAAGAAACATTCGGTCAAGTTATAGAAACCGAAATTACTTGAAATTTAAATAGATAAAAATTTTCAATTAAATTTTTGTTTTCCCTGATTTCAAAAGTAGTTTTGGTAAAGAAAGGTTTTTATTAACTTTGAAAACGGGAGAGTTTTCAAAAATTTTTCGATTTCAATGGCCGAATTTCTTTAAAAATTGCGGACGAATTCTTCTCTAACGAAAATGAAGTGGACATTTTTTAAAGAAAATTAAGAAGCAAGCGTTCTCCGAGATAATTGAAAGCAAAATTTTCTCTAAACAATAATGGGTTCGAGATTTTCCCAGTAGAAAATTGTAAGCAAAATTTACTCCAGAAAAAGAGGTTAATGTTTTCTACCAGAAAACTTAAGGCAATATGTGTTGCCTACTTAAAACAGGTGTAGCATTTAACTTTGTTTGCCCTCTTTTACCGCCAGACAGAATCTCTTAAAATATAGTCACAAGATTGATTTAAGTTTTATAACAGAATTTGTATAAAATGTTACTGCTGACAACAAACTCCAAAAAAGATAAAAAAAAAAATTAAAACCAAAAAAGACAAAATATGTTTTTTATAGAATTCTGCTATAAAATCGGATGCTATTGAAAGTATGGCAGTGTTGGTAATAATGATGTCGGCCAGTGGGGGAAAACTGTGGTGCTGAGTTAAAGGAGACATGTTAAATAAAAGACTTATCAGGAGTTTAACACACAACCAGCCAAAAAAAGAAAAAAAAAGAAGAAAAAACTGAAACGAAAGTAAGAAATAAATGAAAATAAAGATAAAAAGAGGTGTGGGAAAAAGGGAGAGAGAGTTGCAGAGAAGGGGTGGATAAAAAAAACAATTTATATTATTCGTTGGACATTGGCTTATTACATGCAGATTATGTTACCAAATTGTAATGCATTCAATTTAAGACCACATCAGACCGTCTGGGACTTAATACAATCGTTGTATCTGTTTTTTTTTTTCCAAAGAAGATAAAGACGCAAGTGAAGATGTATGAAAAAATGTGCACTTGGTAAAGGACGTTAAGGCCCAATATAAATTGGTTAGATGAAGCAGAACATTTTTTTCTTTCCTTTTTCATATGATGACCGAGTTGCCAATGGGTGTGTCAATTCAATTCATTACTTTTTTATTAAAACATTTTTTTATTTTATTATTTAAATTTTCTATTTTTTATTTTGTCTTTCTACTGTTTCTGTTTGACAAAGTGTGTTCATGTAATTAAATGATTTTTATTTAATGTTTAAACATGTTATTTACTCCGCAAAGTGGATTTGAGGGGGGAAAAAGGCAAAATTTTACCAAGTGATAAATTTTCATTTAAATATTTTTACACTGGTTTGATTTCCTCTTATTCTCTCGCGCGCCAGTGTCATTAATTAATTGGGCTTTAAATCATTTAATTTAATAATGACTTGCAACAAGAAAAAAAAAACATTTAACACAAAATAAATAATCATTTTTTATAACTCTTTGGTTTGGTAGTCGTTTTTTTATATTTTTATGGGTTTTTTTTTTATTAAATCTTATAAGAACTGTTGCTGGAATTTGTAATTTAGTTTACGATCGTAAATTGGTGTATTCAAAGTTATTACTATTTAATATTTTGTGGTATTTTTAAGTAAAAAAAAATCTTATAACAGTAAAACACGGCTAAAAAGAACTTGAAGGGGCTGACAGAAGTATTTCGGTGGCTTGTCTTAAGATTCGTTAAAATAAAGAGCCATAAAGTCTATGGACTTTACGTCACTCTTATAGTGGAAGGTCAATGTACGCGGCTGCGGGCGGCGTTCAGCTGTTTTTTCGCATGCAATGTTTTTTGATAGGCAAATGAAAGCGGCACATTTTAAAGCGACTGTTGAATAAGCTGTTAAAAAATTTTTAATCTATAAAAAACGACTTATTTGAACATAATAAGAATTTACATATCAAACTAGTTTTCATCAACTTCATTTGTAATATATTTTAAATTTCTCTTGTCAAATGATTATTTTTGTATATGGCATAGTCTACTCCACGCGGCTTAAAACAAAAGCTAAAAAAATTAAACTTTTCCGCGCGGCATCTTTTCCAAGTAATACCACGTCTTAAGCTACGGCCACACTTATCAAATATTTGACGAAAAAAACGCGACCAACAAGCAAACAAAATAATTATTTCCTTCAATTCAAATATTTATTTAGATTGTAATACCACATCTTAAAAAAAACAATTTTTTTGCTACGTCTAGTAGTACAATTAAGTTGATTTGTGATAGTAAGACCATGTTAAATCTCAATAACTATAAACAAAATAAGGGATTACTCTTATTTGGTCAAATATTTAATAAGTGTGACCGTAGCTTTTCTTTTTATGATGTGTATTTTTTTTGTATGACCATTTTTGTACACCGTTTTTCAATTGTTTGATTTAACATTTAAATTCAAATTGATAATGATTTGAAAATAAACATTTGATATCAAATGTTTTTTCAATTGGATGTCAAATGTTTGTCAAATGTTAAAATCAAATAAAAAAAAATGAACTTGGCAATACTAAAGCGAAAAATAAATGTAAGCACTAAAAATGGCGATTAAAGTTAAATTTTTTTTCTTGTGGTTACATGTGTTTTACTATTAAAAATAAATTTTAATATAAAGTGAACAGTTTATTTCTTGTGAAAAATAAAAATTATTTGTGAGAAATTACAATAATTGAAAATACGAAAAAAAAGAAAAATAATAAAACGGGAGTGTGAAGAAAGATAATTGAACGATCGCGGTGCTACAATCCTCAAAATAAAAGGGAGCCAAGTATTTTGTCTTTCCAAGATTTAGAGGACGGAAAGAACACTATTTCATCTTTTAGCTATGGTACCGAATGTTTATCTTAAAGTTTATTTAAATAAATAATAAATTTAAATTAAAAAAATTAAATAGTTTTATTTATATTCCACATTGTATTATAATCCACATTTGAAAAACATTTGAGAATTTCGTTTGAAAGCAAGTTGAAAATAAAGGAATTTTTCAATTTGAAAATAATTTCCTCTTTTTGTTGAGAACGCTATGATTTTCAAATCATTATCAAACGTTTCTCGTTTGAGAAAACGTTTGATTTCAAATCATTTTCAATTTGAAATCAAACCTCCGTGTTTGTTGGGAATGGCAAATTTTGTTAAAGAAGAAGAACAAATAAATAAAAAGCAAGAGCGAAGTAAAAAATTATAGCTAAAATTAAATAATTTGCGATTTTGAGTTTTATTTATCATATTTTTTAATAATTCGGAAAAAAAATCTTCTTAAATAGTTTATTTAAAGTGAATTGACAATGTACATTGAATTGAAATTTTCCATTTTTTTTTGCATTTAGCAATTAAACAGAGTAACGAAAAAAAATCGTATTGTATTTAAACGATAAGCCATACGACAGAGCTTATGAATTGGATAAATATGTATGTGCTTTAACAAGTTTTTATTCTCGAAAAATTTTGGTTTAGAAAAAACCCCAACAGTTAATTGAATTTAAATTTAAACCACAATTTGAACAACTGAATTGATATTTTTATTTTTGACATTAAGCCATACGACAAAGTGGTTAAAATATATCAAAGAGAAATTGTGCTTTAACAAGTTTTTATTCTCGAAAAAGAACACTTACGCCTACTTTATAGAGTTTTTTTTACATAAAATTCTAAGTTATCAAAGTAATTTTTGGGAATACAAAATTTTTAATTAATAAGATTTTGTTTGTCGTGCTTAATAATTTATTGTTGGAGGATAACCTGGTTTCCATGCTCATTTCGCTGGTTGCTTAGGCCAGATCATCAGAAAACATTCTCCCAAAAAATTTTAGGAAAGCCAAATTTATTAGCAAATAAAACTTAAAAGTGAATATTATCAAAGTTATTTTCGGGAATACAAAATGTATTATTAATACGATTTTTGTATGACGTGCTAAATTCCCAGTTTTTCATATTTGATAAATACACTAAAATTTATTGTTGAGGGAAAGCTAGCTTCTATGCGCATTTCACTGGTTGCTTAGGCCAGCTCATCAAGAAACCTTTTCCAAAGATTTTAGAAAGGCCAAAAATATTATACAAATAAAACCCTAAAGCGAATAAGAATTATAAACACTAAAAGTCTTACTTGCAACAATATCAAAGCCAAAACAAAACACCAACAATAAACAGTGAGTTTATCTTTTCTTACATTCCAAATATTAAATAGAATTGCAAATATTAATTAAGAAAAAGCATATACAAATAAATGAATTAAAAACAAGTACAAGTGATATATTTATGTATCCTTCATCAACACTAGTATTGAAAATGCAATTATTCCCTAACTCCCATAGTATGGGAGCTATTGTCCCGAGATTATAATTCCAAACAAGCAAATCTTATATTAAGAGAATATTTGCTTTCAATTCTATCAACTTAGCTTATTTTGTAAGGACCCTATCGTACCGAGACTCTAAGTTCAGGAGGACCGATTCAGCACATTTTCTGTATTAAATGCTCTTTTAATTTAAAAAAAAATCTTCTTCTAAAAATAAAGTTTATAGACTTTAAGAAGCCTACAAAAAGTAAAGGGATATGGGAAAAAATTAGAGATTTATTTGTCAACTGAATTAGCTGAATTTTAAAAGCAACCTATTGCCGACTATATGTGATATAGATATATAACAATCTAGTCCCCCTTGTACGTCGAGTCTTTAGAAAACCCATTTCAACATACACAGGGAAAGACGGAAAGGCAGAGATTGTTAAGTCAGATTCACTACTCCTAAGGACCCAGAATTTTTATGTTTAATAGGTTCTTAACTTAAAATTAAAGAAATAACAAACTGAATGCCAAACTTATATACAATATCCTTTCCACCTGTGGTTAAAGGCTTAAAAATCGTTTCGAAAAAAGGAAAAGGCCCATATGCAGGAGTTTGTTCCTACTTCTAGCTACACTGGTTATAATATTAATATAATGACAATCTACATTAATAAGAATTCTTAAATTATAAAAAAAATTACAATAACAAACTTTTTGGCAACAGAAAACAAACTTTTAAAAGAAATAAATGATCTCAAAAAAGAATGGTGTCAAAATTAACAAATTATGGCTTCTCTTTCAAAACCCACTTGTTGTCCGTGGTAATGGATTTCTTCCTTTTCAAGCTTCCATACATCATTTTTAGTCTACATAAAAAGGCGTTCCTTATATTCACCTCCTTTAGTTTCAGGCAGAAAACTCTTTCTCTTTAGCATGACAAATAACAAAAAAAATCTTAATCATTCGGCTAAAATTAAAACTAAAAATAAATAAATGGCTGACAAGACAACTCATACAAAAGCAAACAAAAAAGAAAAATAAAATAAATGTAAATATATTTTTTTTTTTTTGATAAATCAACAACAGACACACATATGAAACAATAACAAACCGGACTATTTGTCACCCAACAATGAAGCCATTTATTATACATCATCATCCTCCTCAGCTTCAGAGAGTCAGCAGTAGACATCCTCATAAAACGTGCATTTATCTATGTATAAAATGCGAGAAAAGAAATAAAATCTACAGATACTCGAGTAAAAATACAAGAACTGCAAAAAAAAAATAAATAATTTATATATATTTTTTTTTATTAATGGAAGAAAAAATTGAAGGTTGCAAAAAAAACCGGTGTACTGTTAAACATTTTTTTTGAATAAATCTTTAATATTCCAGGATTTAATTTGTGGGAAAAGTCAGGGTAAACCAAAAAGAAAAAAATAACGTAGAGAATTTAAAAAAGTATTTATATAAATTTATATGAAAATGCTCGGAAAAGGAACTAGGGTTTCAAAATATAATGACGTGGTTGTATGCCTGGTCGCATATTTTTGGCGGTTTTCGGCTGACGGTCGTATAATACGAATTTACAGCCGTATATAAACAAGAGCGCTAAGCTTTTTTTTACCAGCCAAAAGAGCGCTAAGCACAACAGAAACAAACGAGCATTATGTAGCTGAACCAAAAATTATTTTTGAAAAAACCGCGAAAAGTTTTTCTCTTTTTGTTGAATTGGATAAGAACAGTATTATTTTTGTGTTCGAAAGATGACAAACATGGAAATGTTATTTTTTACGATTTACTACACAAACACTCTTAGCGTTTTCCTCAAATCTACCGAACCGAACACTAAGTTGCGACTGGTTTTAAGACTACTCCGTATTTATTCAAAGCTGGGTTATATGGTCCAGCCCTAGGACATCGTAATGTTATACTTGTCCTAGTCCCCTTTGGGCTATATTTTACTTGCGTATATGGACTAGCCGTATTATTTGCAGGGCGTATAATTGTTCAATGATTTATTTTTGTTATTGGTAATTTGAAAAATTTTTTATTTATGACATGTAAATGATATGTAAAATTCTTTTAGAATATTATAACTACGGGATTTTTTAAAATTTTCAGTCTGTCCAACCAAAAACTTTCGAACATGTCGACTGCCGATGTTCTTTGTTGTGTACAACTTTTCTTTTTTTGCTTTTGCCTTTACTGCGACTGTTTTCATTTAATGAATCAGAAGTAAAGGCAACAGTTTATGTTTGTCCGATGACAAATGAAGATGTCGAAGTTGCAGCACAATCTTATGACTTTTACTATCTCAACTGCAGCTTTTTAAACGCTGGAAATGTCACATAAAGAACTTTTAACGCAGAGCGAATCGAAAAGTTAGGCAACTCTCATCTTTTTGCGCGCTTTGACAGTCTGCTGGTATCATTTTTTTCATTTATTTAATTTTAACAAGCAATTCGTGTGTGTTGTCAAAGTGTTTATTGTGACATAACCTTTTGCGTTACGCTTTTCTGCCAAAGTTAGAAACGTCTCGCAAAGCGAAGACATTTTATCTGACATGGCCCAAATGGATAAAGAAATTTCTTTATCTTCAGAAATAGTTTATTCAAAGGGAATTGACAATGTACATTGAATTTATATTTTCCATTTTTGACATTTAGCAGAACGACAAAGTAACGACAAATTTGTCTATTCGCAAGAGCATAAACAAAAATCGATTAGCCTTACGACAGAGCTTGTGAATTGGACGATTATTTTCGAAATAGAAAAATGAACAAAATTTTTATGTAAGAAAAAATTATTTCCGAAAAGTTAAATGTCTATTAGCTGCAGATGTCTGCATAGAAGAAAATATAATAAATCCTTCAAAACAGCATCATTTAATTTAGATTTAGCTAAAACTTACATACATACATATATAGACACCGAGAGAAAAAAATGTGGAGCACACACAGTAATATTAATAAATCTTATGCCCAAACATATGAGTGAAATATGTTGCTGTTGTTAAGAATCTGCCTTTGTGTTTTAAAATTTTGTTGATTGTTTTTATAACCGAATGAAAAATTGTGGTATTTTGTCTATCATTTTGTCTGCAAACTTCTGCTGGTCTTATTGTTATAACCAAAATCGTTCTAAAGCTTTTACCACCTCGTGTTATCTGTAATTTCTTCTTGCTGATTTTATTCCATTTTGGTTGGTTGCCATTTCTCAGGAGGCGAAAACTGCGTTACTTGTTAAAAAAAATGAAAAAAAGGTACAAAGTCTGCTCGTAGAATCATAAAATAAAAGCATTGTTAAAGTAATAAATCATCATCTTTCACGCAGATACCAACTCCACATAAACAATCCAAAAGTGAAAGATGGAAAATAAAATAGAATTTTGTAAAAGATTTGAAGATTGGTATATTTGGTGTTAACATGTTAGATACAGGCAGACATACAGACAAACAAAACTTTTAGGAGACATACAGAAAATGTGTTTTTGCATGTAAAAAAAAGCCAATTGAGGACAGTCTGCTGCGTGCGTGTGTGTGTGCACGTTCTTTATTTTCTAAACAAACTTTTGCAAATGACATACCGACGATAATCAAACTGAAAATGACAAATAATTTTTTTTTGTTTTGCTTCAACAAAATGACATCTAAATCTTAAGGACTTTCATATGAGATGATAAAGATGCTGATGATTAAAGGAAAACAAAGCAAACATGAGTAATAAACCAAAGACAAGTCTGGAAAAGAGATTGACTTTAGATGAGGAAAAATGATTTTTAATAAGATTTCAGTTTAAAAAATATTTAAGGAATTTATTATTTAAATAGAAATTAATTTAAAATTAATGAAATTTTTTTAAATTTAATTAACTTAAGTTGTGCTATGGATTAGAATTTGTAAAATCAGTAGGAGTATTATTTATACAGGTGGTTGTTCAGTATTTTTGTTTTGACACGTCCCGAATAGGAGTAAAGATGGCGGCGCAACTCCTTTTCAGAATGAAGCATCAGTCTACGCACTTCGAAAACGGTTGAAGATTATTTAATTTTGGTTTAATCAAAGTATGTACGTATGTTGTGCAGCTCCACTTCTCACTCAATGTTTTTTGTCAGCAAGTGAAAATGTCGAAGCCTGAAGTGATACAAACGACACAACTTTATACAACAATAAATTGTTTGGTGCAGTTTTTCATGCCAGCGGTATCAACGGCCTATTTTTAATTTAATGAAAACGGCATGCTTACAACCGTCAACGGCGATCGCTGCAGCGCCATGAAAACGAAGTATTGTTTTTTTAGATCAGCCCAAAACTTTGATTATGGCAAAATGCACAACGAGCCCCTCAATCAAGTTATTAAACAACTCAAGTTTAGCGAACGAGTTATTCTACGCCAAATTCGTGCCATTAAACCCCTTTAGACTTTTTTCTTCGGAGTTCCTTTAAATCGCTCGTCTATGATAACAGCGTTAGATTAAGCTTCAAACGTAGCAGGTTCGTAAGTGAGAAGGTAAGAGATTCGCTTACGGAGTTCTAACTTTGAAGCAGAGGTCCTTTTTAGATAACCAGCGACAATTCCTATAGAGTAGAAACAGCGTCACTGAAGAATTCAATCAATTCGTCTTCCTAATAAAGAGAAGAACCAAATCCTTAGTTCCCCAGTAAAAACTTCGTCTAATCAGGAAAAAGTAAAAATACTTCTTCCAATTCTCCTGAAAGAACCAATGAATTTTACAAGGGATGTCCCAAAATGAACGCATTTTTATGTAAGTCATTATTTTTTTACCAACATACATCTGAAAAATAAGTAGTTATAGAAGTAATTATAGTTGTATTATAAAAGAAAGCTACTAAATAAGGAGTAAAAGAAGCATTAATTTAAAAAAAAGTAGGCGAAGTTTTTACTGGGTCTATCCAAGATAGATCCTCCATACAGGCAAATGCGGGTTTTTTCTAATGCCCAGAATTTCAGGCCATTGTAAAAAATAATGAAACACAGTTTACTCTTCCTCCTCGTCATGAAATTTTTTTTATTTTTTACTCCCCAAGTCTGCAGGAAAGAAACTAGGAATCGAACCCGCAACCCCGGCGCTGATAGAATAGCTTACTACAAGCTATCCCCCTGGGGTACTCGTCAATAGTCATTGAATTCCAAACCCATTGGAATATTATCAAATAAGGACTGATATCTACACAAATGCAGCTATTTCTACAAATATAGTGTAGAGTGCCTTATAAGTTCAGTGTTTACCACGATATTCCCATCTCGAGATTTCTCGGGAAGTTCAATTGTTTTTTATTTCACGAAATTTGAACGGGAACTCATATCAATAAACTATCAATGACTACATTATAAAAAATATATTTTATTTATTTCTGTAGACAAAACAGAAGAGACAATATCGAATAGAACAAACAAATCTCTTTCAAATCTCTTTACAACTTAAACCTGCTGGCTTTTTTCGTTGTAATAAATTATAAATCTTTCAAAGTTCTTTATTGGGGAAATATCGAACAGCTTTTTTTTTGGAAATTAAAAATACAAAAAAAAACTATCAAGCACATATTAACACTACTCAGCAGTCGCTACAAACAATGTATAAAGTTAGATTGTAACAAGGTACAGATAGTTAGATAAACCTAGTTGGGGAGACCAGACTAGAAGTGTCAAAAACAAAAAAAAAAAAAACATAAAACGCAGTGTCAATTAACTGATCACAACGCGTAAAAACGTTTTTAAAACAGCAAAAAGAAAAACTAACAACAACAGCAGGAAAAACTACGTGTTTACAATGGGAACTTGAAAAAAAAAACAATCTCTAGAGTGTTAAAGTGTCAATGCAGTTAAAATAAAAAAACAAACAACAACAACAATAATAAAGAGCAAAGTAAACTAAACTGAACTAAACATTTACATGAGTCCGTCCATCTGTCTGTCCGTCTGTCCGTTCGCTTGTCTACCGTCTGTAACACAATTAACAACGACAACAATATAGAATTTCATGATACGGTTTTATTTTATGTTTTTTTTTCTTGATTTTTTAAAAAAAATTTATAAATTGGATACAGACTAGTTGGACGGATGAATGGTAGTTTGGCTGGATGGTTGTTGGTTGGTTAGTTGGATGGTTGATATGCATATTAACACTAAATTATAACACACACTCGTTCCTCTGTCTATACTAAAAGATTTGATTACAAAAAACTGGACAACATTTTCAAAATACTTACACTTTTAGAAATTATGATCGATTTGATAGTTATTGCTTAGTAAAATTAAAGGTTTTTTTTTGTTTATTTAAAAATAAATGATTTTGTTATTCATGCTTAATTCCCAATTTTCTTGATAAAGCAAATGAAACTTATCGTTGATGGGATAAGCTATTCCTATTCGCATTTCACTGGTTGCTTAGGCCAGATCATTCGGAAACTTCAACCAAAGATTTTAGAAAAACTCAAAATATTAAACAAACAAAACTATTAAGTGAATAAGAATTATAAGCAACAGCTTTTCTTGTAGCAATATCAAAAACAACAACAATAAACTGTGAGTTTATCTCTTCTTACGTTCTGCACTACAATTGGTTGGAATTCTTCCATTGTAGTTGTAGTTGTAAGTAGGTTAAGAAAAAACAAAATGAAAACAAAAACAACTTGCAAAAGCATGTTGCCGGTTAAGTTTTAAGTTAAGAATTTTATAGATTATTTGTAAAACCTAAAAACTTTCCCTTAGGATGTTTCTAGAATATAGAGTCAATGCATTATTGTACCCAGCAAGCATGTCCAATCGTGTTAGAGTCTAATGATAATATCATGAAGAGCATTTATAAGTCTCGACGAGCGCAATTTTAAATCGTTGAAGATTCCTCGCACTGAAGAAACTGTTATGCGCCCCATACACTTTTCAATTCAATTGTCAACTGAGTCTTTCAACTGAATTGATACTTGGCCACACACTTCTTCAACTGAATTGAAAGATTTTAATTCAACTGTCAAATTTAGATTTTTTTACAATTTTACAAAAATTTATTTTCTCTCCAAGTATCCATGTTTGCCACCAATGTCATTTTTTTATTTAAAATTTTATTGAAATTAAAGACAATTTTAAAATTATTTCACTTTTTCTTTGCAAAAAAAAATTACAAACATAAATTTTGACAGCTGATCAAGAGACTTAAGCACACACAGTACAATCGAATTGAAAGACTTGGAGTCAACTTGAAAAAATCAAAATCTTTTGATTTTTCTTCAACCAACTCGACAACCGTCAAACTAATCAACTGACAAGGCCATACACGCTTTGATTTGGACAACAACCGACTCAGTTGACAATTGAATTGAATCGTGTATGGTCTGCTTTACACAAGCTGACTCCTCTGTGAAATAATTCCAAACACAGCGAAAGATGCTTTTATTAATCGTAGAGGAAATCGGTTGAGATGTGTGTAAAGATTATCTAACGAGCATGTCAAGAATCGTATAAGCCTTATGTAGGGATTATCTTGCAAGTCGTGAAATGTTCAGCCGTAAAATTGAGCTACCAAAATAAGAGCGTCAACATCTTTTTCATTTAAAATGAATGATAGAGAATTTTACACCACCCTGTTGGAAAATCTTATTTGACAGATCCTTAGATCGGTTTATTTTATTGAAATTGTATTGGCAATAGAGTTTTCATGTTTAAAATAATGCTCTGATTTAGGTAGCTCAGTTATTGTTATATGATTCATACAGAGAGTCGCAAAAGGTTCGTTGGATGATGGTTTGACGAAAGATATGCCTATGCTAGCTTGGTATATGTCTATCTACAAATGAAATAGAATTTTCCAAATTTCTAAAGATTTCAAAAAAAGGAATTTAAAAAAGTTTGTTGGTAATCTGCTGTTAATAATTTTACACCTTTTGCTTATGAAACGCATGAAAACGCATGACAGGCAAAAGTCTGGCATTGGCCAGGCCACTTAAACCCTGCGACAAATTTGTGTCAATTGTTTTTAAAGCATTTATCCCGTGACCAATGAACACTAAATCGTACATATGCTGTGGCAGATTCTATCTGGTTCTATTACTTTATATAAAGGGGATCTATAATATTAACATGGTTCACTTGGGACAGTATCTGCCCCAATCAATTTATTAACCAAAATTAAATGTGTCCATTTATATTATTCCAGTGACCTCTTACAAAGTGTCTAAAAGGTGTCAAGGATATCGCCATGTTAAAGGGACAAATTCCTTTATATAAACAGGGGTGTGCTGGATATCGCAAACGTAAAACGCAAGAATTTTAAAAGTTGTTTTTAAATAAGATTTTTGTAATAAAAGAATTTTATGACAAATATTTTCCTATTAAACAGGATTTTAAACCAAAAATTATAAGAATTAGGTTTAAAGTTTATTAAAAACAACTTCCAAATTCTTGCGTTTTGCGTTTGCGATTTCCAGCACACCCCTGAAAATGTTCGAGTTAGACCCGGTTTCTACTACTTTAGAACTGTCACGTACAAGTTTGGTGTTAGTATCCTTTCCCTAGAAGGATCTCCTACGCCAAGATTTCGGGTACTACTATGAAACAGTCAAGAGTCAATTTAAGTATAAGAAAACTAGAAGCTTGTTTCCACAGTAAACATTAAAACCCTGGTCATCCACGTTCTGTTGGTTAATGATGTGGAATTTTAAGCCTCAGAAAAGTAATTTTCAAAAGTGCAATGCCAAGACGGATACGCACAAACATCAGAGCGAACTAAACGGCTCATTAAAATAAATTTATTCCAAATTATTTATTTTTAAATAAAATTCATCATGATCTATCTATACAGGGGAGCTCAAGAGAAACAAGTGTAATAAATTTTTTTTAAACTCCATAACATTTTTTTAATTAAACTTTACAAACAAAAAAGAAACTTCGATAATTAAGGTAGAAGGGCTGGTGCGAAGCAAATCTTTACACCAAAACCCAGAGACCAATATGGTGTTATTGTGACGTCTTAGGTAGTAAAATAATACGAAGAATATAAAAGTATAAATAATATGAAATAGTGGAAGACAATATCGGACCAAAAAAGAAAAACTACCCTACTAAATCCAGTGCCCAGCCGCCTATTTAACAGCCAGGTCAAGCCCTTTACGAATACCGTCAGATTCTGATGCACAAATCCCGAGCCATCTCCCTATTCGGCTATGAACCAACTATACAGCCGCATTGGCCTACAATTCTGTAGCCTAGAACAGTGACACAGTATTTGTTCAACTGCCGCTATTTCCTCTATGTCCTCGCACAACCTACTTAAATCCGACGAGTCAGATCCCATTACAACCCCCATTTTGCCGTTTCATGCAATGGACCGTGATAATACTTATCATTATTCTAACGCAGACCTTATTTTATCCTGCCTAAAAGTGAATTAGAACCGGTCTTCTTAATCAGCAGCCATAACTTCCACGATACTCTACAATCTGCCCTATTCCGCCAGTCCCGATAAGAACATATTCCCTAATCTTCTAAAAATAAGAGCCTATTGGAGGTCTGACTGTCGACGAACTCATCAGAATGATCCATTTCCGTGCCCAGTCTCGCCAATTTGTCGGTGATGTTGCAGTGACTCAGCATAGTCTCACTACATACTCATCGAAGATTTCCCTTAGGGTCTCCTTCAATCAACCACTGGCCTGGAATTCATAAAACAGCCCATCAAGGCTTTAAGAGCCGCCTGGCTGTCCAAATGTTTAGTGACCTTCCAACAATGTAACCTCTTATAAGTTCTACGGCCTTCAAGATCCCTAGAACCTCTGCCTGAAATCCACTGCAATCGTGAGGAAGCCTATTTGACTTTCTATTATTCAGATCCTCAAGGAAGACCACTGAACTTGTGGCCCTCATCCTCGAGCCATCAGTAAAAAAGAAATCCCTTATACAATCTGCTCTGACCAGGTCTTCCTAGACGTTAACACCATCCTTGGCAAATGCCCAAAGTCGACCTTTGTGCCCACCTAAGTGTGCCCATCACGAGTAAGCCTTCGTGAAATTTCCATTCCCATCACATACTGCTCAGTATGCAGAAGATGTAAAATAACATCCAGAGCCGCTTCAGGAGAACAACTCAACTTTTAACCCTTCGTTTCTTTAGGTTTACGCTGTTTTTTGTTTTACAGTTTTTAAATCTTGGGTTTGTTTTAAAAAATCAAATTATATGACATTCTCTGTGGCAAAGTCTTTCAAACAGTTCTTTATATTGTGATAATTTTATTGAACTGTTTATGGTTTTTAATCAAAATTTTTAAATTTAAATCAAGATTAATTAAGTTCATTAAATTTTATCTTCGTTAAATTAAATGCAATAAAATATATTGATAACTTTTCATTCTTGACTGACCAGGATGCAAAAGTAACAACAAAATTAACCACAATATCTCCTAATTTTCCCTCACTGCCACTGAAGACGGCTGGCAGTCAATAGCCAAACATCCATATTTAAACTCAATGTTACTTTTACTTGGTGGATCGACATTTGTTTTCGTTTGTTGTCTTTTTTCAACTTATCATTTTCCCCAAGTTTCTTTAAGTGTAACTTTTAAATAACCTAAGGGCCCCTATTGTTTAGTTTTTGTGGCCATTAAAAATAGTAAACACATGTAAATCGCCGCCACACAACGTCATACAAATCGTCACAACCAAAACATGAACAATAACAAAAAGGGACAGGAAAAATAATAACTTTTTTAAAAAAGTCCCAAAAACAACAACAACAAATAAATAACAAATAAAACGACTTTTGCAGCATTAAAGAGCAGAATAGTGTTAAATAAACAAGCGAGTATGTTTATGGAATAGATTGGGTTCCAGATAAACTAAAGTGGATGAATGAATATGCCACGGCCACAGCCACAGCAGTCGGTATTTAAGTAAAATAAAAACAGCAGATCCACTGAAAGTTTGTTTTTGTTTTCATTGTTGTTGCTGGAAGTATTAATGTTCTATTGTTGTTGACACCTATTCTATTTTAATAGACACTGTGAATTAAAATTTAAATAACTACATGTGTTTGCCTGATTATTTAATCCATATACCGTCTGTTGCAGAGAAGTCTACTTTCTGGATAGTGTTCCATAAATTCGTATGCATTTTGTTAAGTTCTCTAGGGTTTTAAGGGGATTTATGTGTGTGTTTTGCTCTACTACAATGTATTGAGTGTGATTTAATATGTGGTCATTGTTGTTAAGGGAAATCCACTTAATTCTCATGAGTTTTTTTTTTGTTTTATTGGATATTTGATATTTTGTCAGCAAAAAAAAAAAAAAGGAAATATTTGATTATGATAAAGTTTAACAAACAACAACAACAATATCATGGGGTAAAATGTTGCCTATTAATTCTCTAAAGCCTGTCGCACATAAACACATTCTAAAACTGACATTCATTAAAAAAAAAAAAACACACACACACATCAAAACTCAGAGCCCCAATGAACTGCGGTGACAGTGATTATGATGAGTCTCATCATACCGATATGATGCTGGCGATGGATATCAAATTTTGTATTAATAACATTTCCTTGTAGATCTTTTTTTTTTTTTTTTTTTTTTTTTTTTGGTTTGTTTTTGGGAGAGTCATGTACCATAATTCGTTTTGCAACAAACAGTCCAGAGAGTCTAGGGCCATTAACGATAATGAAATAATGACCATTTCACACCATTTACAGATGGAGGATGAGGAACTTATTTATACAACAACTGTAATAAAACAACAAAAAAACAACAATCTGATATTCGGACAACACTGGCATTTCACATCACACTACAACTTAACAACTAAAGAGTCTGTCTCTTGACAGCAAATTAATGAAAGAAAGATACAAAAATTTTGAAAATAAAATGAAACTGACATAAATGATACAATTTTAGTATCAACAACTAAATTAATGTTATTTGTTGTTGTTAAACATGATATTTGTTAAGGGAGTTGATTTTGCTGCTGGTGCTGCTGCTGCTGCTGGTTGGGATAAACAGGCATATAAATGTCTGAATGTTTGCTGTAGATTATTATTAAGTAAATGACTGCCACAATGTTTCTTATTTCCATTCAAGTTGACATTGATTAAAACAGGTTGGAAGAGGACAAGAGAAGAGGAAGGAAATCAAAGATAGAATTAACAAAAATATTCTGCCTAAGGCATTATAATATTTAATGTTTATGAACTATTAATTAAATATACAGTCGAATCTCTTCTGACCAGACATCGAAGGAACCATCGAAATGTTTCCGTAAAAGGGATTCCCCCTCAAAATTTATTGCTTTCCTTTATAACGCTGATAGGACTAGGGCGCAGTGTACGTCGAAAGGGACTATCCGATGGAGGAAGGTGTCCGTTTAGAGAGATTACACTGTATAAGCTACCGGAACATATAAAATAAGGAAATATTTAGGATTTAAATTACTTCACCTTTAAAGTCATATAACCTTCATCGAAGGTAAAAGGGTATATACCATCGTCTTAGAGTGTAAACCTGAAAACTAACTTCTACGAAATTTAACAGGGCAGACAAAAAACTTGTAATATTTTCTATTTATAGCTTAAGAAGCAACCCTATATATATTTGGCTTATTTTCGTATATTGTAAAGTCTCAAATTGCAGTTCCTAATCGATGCGGCTCACAGTACTTTGTTCCATATACAAATATAAGGTGAAACAATGTTGTTCCAATGTTTAAATAAAATAACTGTCCTGTATTCGTATCTAAATAAGTACATGTAGGAAGAACCTTTTTTTATGTTAAATGCGTTTCGCCGCTGCTAGAGGTCGCTAAACTTGTCCTAATTTTTAAAAAAAAATTTACAATAAAAATGAAACTTCATTCATGTATTTACATTTTCCATGAAATTTTTCTTAACATTCATTTTAAATCTATTTAATTTCTAGTAAATAAAGCGATCGTTAAAATGTCCATCTAATTAACGAAGTTTCATTGAAAGTAATTAAATGCTAAAATCAGAGATACCTGTACATATGTATAAGTTTTGGGCAAGAAGATTTTAGGTTGGGTGCTATGAAGCTTATACATCATAAGAAATCTTAAGGGTTCCCAATTTCACCAAATTCAGTTATAATTACCTCTCAGTTATAGCGGTCAAAATATATTGTTAAGAGGAAGTTTAAGTATTAGTTAGTTTTAACTGAACTTGGTGAAATTGGGAGTTAATATTATATTTTTTGATGCCGTTTTTTAATTCGATATTTGGAGAAAATTAATTTAAGAACAGCTCATTGCAAATATATGGATTTTCCTAAATATATTCCCAATGGATATTCTTAAGCACTTATATATATATATGGGGTATTCACAAGGTATCATAAATAATTAAAATAATAACATGAAAAAAGAAGACTGTTGTGAACAATTCCTCATTAATTAGTGTGATATTTGGAAATTAAATCAGCTGGTTTAAAACCAAAAATATAAAAAAATAAATATTTTCCAACAATCAAAATATTTTTTAATTCTTATCCATGAAATAATAAATTAAATTAAATCTTACCTGACTATTTTGCATTTTTTTTTGTTTGTTTACCAAACCTCAGAGTCCCAAGCCGGTCAAATTTGACGCCACAAGTGTTTTGATGCAAAAATTGCTTGCCGCAGGTTAAATCCAGATGTTTGCGGGTAAAACTATAACATCAACGACGACGGCTACAAAAACAAAGCCGCTCGGCTCAGCCGTTCAGCGCAGGTCTCTTCTGATTAATTACAACAGCATAATAAACATAGCAAGCAAAGTTTTATTAATTTAAGACACTTTTTGTTTACAAAGCAACAACAATATTTTTAAACCACTGTAAAATGTTAGAACATTATGACAACACAACATGATAGCAATACTTGGGAATACCCCAATAGTTTGTTTGAAAATCATCATAAACATGGAATGTGAAATTTTCAAACTAAAAGCTCTGTAAGTTCTCTTAGTTTTACCTTTTGGTACTAAATAAATAAACTTTTTTGTTCTTTAACATATAAAACTTTATAAACATACGTTTTTTCTTTTCACAAATAATTATTTTTCATCAATATTCTCCAAATTAACAACCGCTAATCTAAGATGCTTTTTTAATAATTTGTATGCCCAGAGATATTGATGCATTCTTGTGTGTTTGTGTTTGCTAGACAATGGGTGCACATGTGCGCAAAATCAATAGACATCGAGTTGATACAAAACCTAATTGATTTAAAAAGTGATTGTTTAAGAAACTTAACTTAAGTTAAGCAAACTTAAAGTTAAAAATCTTTATTTCTGAAAATAAAAAAAATCCTCTTGAACAAGTGGGCGTGCCACTTCCCATACAAGAACATTAAAGATTTCTGTATATCTGAAGAACGGCAAGAGGCAAAGTTTACAAATTGCGGACAAGTATCTTGGGTATCAATTCACAACATCCGATAAATGTGGGCTGAATTGGATAAGTGTGCGTGGCACAAAGTAGATTTGCAATTAGGTCTCGTTCTATGCGGATTCAAATTTATGCGATTTTAAAATTTACGATTTTTTTAGAATTTCAACAGATTTTGAAATCTTAGATGTTTTAAAGCTTTTTTTATCGTTTTTAAATTAAACCAAGTTTGCAGCACAGGTATAATCGTTTTATGTAGTTTGTTTTATTTTGAGTTTTTTCTATGTATAGCCGAAACGTATGCATGAGTGCCTTCAAACTAATGAAGAGCACATAATAAAAGTTTTACAATATAATAAGTACGGCGAAGGCTAATTTCGGTAAAAAATAAAATCAAAAAATTAGATCGGAATTAGACAAATTTCAATTTAAGCTCGTTCTTTCCTGTCTTTTACGGTACAACATTGCAATAACCACATTTACTAGTGTAACGAAATTTGCATAACTTTTAAACTAATTGAGGCCTCACAATAAAACTTTTACAATATAATAAGGAGACTTTAGGCTAATTTAGGTAAAAAAATACAAAACAAATTAGGACTAAGTTAGAAACAGTTTGACTTAAATTGGTCATTTCCGGTTTTGCAAATTAAAACATTTTTTTTTTAAATAAATTTTTTTTTATTTAAAGATCAATCGATTTTCTATAAGAATCACTTTTAATTTTTTTTTTCTTTGATTAGTTTTTAGTTCAAAAAATAATTAATTTTTTTTTTTTTTGAAAACGGCAACACTTTACCATCCCGTAACTCGACAAATAAACATCATAGAATAAAAATTATTTCGCACACATGTTTTTATCTACTAGAACTATAGTGATGGCAAATATAAAGGAATTCCAACAAAATTTTTTAGCCCAAATATATTTTTTTTGAATTTTATTATGAATTGAATTTTATATATCGATATTTTAATTAAAATTTGAATTTAAGCGGTTTTTCAGAATTTTGGAATGAACTCTTAGTTTTTATATGAAGCTAAAGTATGGAGTATCGAATTAAATTTATGCGATTTTTTTGGAACGCATCTATCGCATAAAACAAAACCTGAGTGTATTTATATCTAAATAACGGTATTAATTTAACTTGCTGTTATTGTCGCACCATAGTGAAGGGTTATTGTTATTCCCACGCCGCACACGGGAGCCAAAGGCAGTGATTTCACGGATTTATTAAAAAAAAAGTTCAAGTACCGTAAAAACTAAAAGTACTCGCTTAAAGTAAGATTTAGAGATTTTAATTTGAAGTTTGAACAAATCAGCGTTGTTTTAGAAAAATTAGGGTGCGCATCGGTGCGCCTTAAAAGTTCTGTACGAACTTAATTAAGGTGGAATCCACATACGACAATTAAAATTTCAGCCAACGAATTGTAAACCAATAGATGAAAAAATTACCTATTTAAAAGAAGAACTAATGAAACGCACTGGTTATTCGGAGGGCAACTCTTAAGTTCTCAATAATACTTTTATAATAAGAAGTATTTAAAATGGAACTGATAAAAAAATAATTTTTTACATTATACGTATGTAAAGTCATTTATTGCAGGAGTGTGCGTGAATAAAATATCAATTTATTATTTTATTAATAATTTTTTTGTATGGGGGTACCCGTCACCTCCCTCTTATACCTCCAAGGTTTTGTTGGAACATGTAGCTTGTTCTAAGAGTTACCCACATCAAATTTAGTGTGCTTCACTTCAAATATAAGAAAAAAACTAATTTATTTGTATGGGGGTACCCGTCTCCTCCCTCTTATACCACCAAAGTTTTGTTGGAACATGAAGTTTGTTCTAAGAGTTACCCACATCAAATTTAGTGTGTCTCACTATTGTAGTTGAGAATTAATCCTCAAAAAAGGGCTTTTGGCACAAGTGTGCACCGCTGGTGGTGAAAGAGGGTATACTAACCCTGCAGATAACGAGTAGTCCATAAAGGAGTAGGAGTACTCCAAAAATACTCCAAATATATGGTTAAAAGGTGGTCTATTTAACATAACGATGTCCTAGGAGGGGACCATATAACCCAGTTTTGCTTTACAACGGATAAGTCTTAAAACAACTCCATGTTCATACATACTCTAATGAACTAGTTTTGAAACTACTCCATGGTTACTATAATCCAGAAGATTAGTTTTAACATAGTTTAAAAACGAAAACATGTCGTTTAAAAACGAAGACATGTCGTCTCACTACAAACACTTTTTAACAATGACATGGTCCACGCTTGCATAACATTCGACCAGTCCATTTCATCAAAATGGATCACGTAGTCCAATATTATCTGCAGGGAAGTTTGTCATAAAGAACATCAATTCTTGAGTAATTCTAAGTCGATTAAGCCATGCCCGTCTGTTGAAAACAAGCTATCAATTGTCAAATTGCTTCTAGATTTCGTGAAATTGTGGTTAAATTGGGAGTGCCATAGTTTAATTGGACTGTTAAACACACGAATCACTTTCGTGTAGATCGGTCAATAGGCCCCATCTCAATCCAGTTCTTAAAAACACTCTTTTGGGCAATGCCTAAAACGGCAAATGAGAGGTCAGCTTTTTTAAAGTTTAGTTCAACACTTAAAGATTCCATAAAAATCCGACTTCTAAAATATATTTTACGAGCATCAACAAGATATTGCATGAACTTTTAGCTGTCAAAAATATTTGGTGGCGCAGGGTTCCGAATAATTTGAGAAAAGTTTGCATGGACAAACATCCGTGCCTCACACGTTATGGAAAAAGTCTTATCAAAATTGGTTTTAGCGCATGCAAAACCATAATTTGATCATCATAGAGAAAATATTAAAAATCCATAAGGACGTTTTCGATAATAAATTACTGTCTTGTCATTAATAGATTAAGTATTAAACTAGCAACCCTCGTAAAATCATCTCTCAGTGTAATTTCAACATTTGCCCTCAATATTTGCAAACATTAAGAGCCTGTTTTTTTCTAATTTCTATTTGCTTTCATCGGCATCGTATTATTAACAATAAAATTGTTTCTAAGAATTACTTAAAAAATCCATACAATAGCAATTTTTCTTAAAAGTAGATACAATTTTGTTTGGGTATCAGCTCAGTAGGTTTTGTGCTTGGAATACAACAAGATGGGTTTTTGTTAAAATAAAATCTAAACAGAGATGACACCTGAGGTTGTGTATTATTTGCTTTTCAATTCTATTTGTATTAGAAAGATGCCACACATTTATTGTGTGTCTCACACACTCATTGATTCGAAGCCTCAAATATACCTTTTTACTTATGTAGTTCGTGTATTTACTTTAAATCGAAGACACATTTTTAGTTACAGATTTCTTGGAAAAATTTCACAAATCCAAGGAAAACCTACACGATTTTGATTATTTTTTTTTTTTTTTTATTGTATTTTTGTTACAATTTTTTGTTTAAAAAGTCATTCGATTTTCTTTACCTTTTACTGTAAAAGACAATTGTGTTAGAAATTTAATGGATTATTAGTATTGTGGTTATTTTATTGAACTATTTATGGTTTTTAATCCAAATTTTTAATATTTTTAATTAGGCTTAAGTTCATTAAATTTAATTTTCATTAAATTATTTTTATGAAGAAAGGAATTTTACAACATGAAAATTAATTAAAATTTTTATTGATAATTTTTCATTCTTGACTCAATCTGGGCTCGAACCCAGGTGTTTACGGACAGGTTACCCTGACATGTTTCGATTGCAACCACTCAATCTCTTCAGAGGGCTTGCCGTTTAACACTCGCAGCCATCGACGACTGCTGACGTCATTAGTCAAACATCAATCCTTAAACCAAATTGTATTCAACCTTTTGGTAGATCGAAATTTGCTTTTGAATGATTATCTATTTTAATTTATTTTAACATGTTATTCCTTTACTTCTCTTTTTTCGTACTTTTGTCAAGAATTCTTCTTGAAGTTCAAAGTACATATATTTTTTGTTTTTTCATTTTTTTAATGGATTTCCATTTTTTTGGGTGTTTCTTTCTTTTTTTAGGGAACATAAAGAAATTAAATAATATGCTGCTGGGCATTGTTACAACCAGCAAAATTCAAAATTACACTTGAGCTGAAGCAAAAATACCCGATTTAAATTAAATTAAACCTGATATAAAATTTAAGTTTTATTTAATATAAAATACATTTAAAAAGAGGCAAACAAACTCATTGAAAGAAGATCAATATCAGTCAAACTGTTAAGATTCTTATGATAATTTTAAAAAAATTAACAAAAAGACTTAAAAACAATTAATAAAATATAAAATAAAACATTTAAAATAATGAGTTTAGCTTCCACAGTTGCTTGCATATATCTAGGGAAGGTTGAAAATGCTCATTGCAATTCCTTTATAATGGGTGTTTTTAGCACTTACGAAAGGTTAGCTGTCAAACGAACTGTCATACTGCTTTTAAATTTTTCCCAGGCACATCATCATGAATAGATTCATGCTTGATCAACGCCACCAAATTATCCAAATTTACTTTGAAAATCAGCCATCGATTTTCGCAACTTATAGGCAACTTCATGATTAAACTGACGCAACTTATTTTTTCACTAATGCAGGCGATGTATTAATTCAGAGAAAATAAACTGTCAATTTGACGCCAAGGCCGTGCGATGTGACATCTCTTGATTGGACATCTCTTGATTGAAGTCACTGGCTTATGCTGATAAAACAGCAGCAATTGACGTCTTGGAGGTCAACAGAGTTCATTTTATTCGTAACAGGCAGCCAGTATTGCTCAAACCAGAGGAACAAAATTTTACGTCTGCAAGACGTTTCGTCAAGGGCAGGCGCGGTTCCTGTTTGTTTGAAATCAGTTTCAATTAATAATGCTGCGATTAAAATTATTTTTTTTGTGTTGTCTAAAATTTTAAGTTTCATGGTCTTAAAAAATACCCTTTATACCTTTTTTAGTAAACATAATGCCTGCTGGGTTTTATACAACTGTCACTTTCGTGATTCAGTTTTACAACTAATAAGGGCGTTAAATATTCTTCGAACTAAAGCTTTTGAAAGTTGCCAGATAAAAATAACATAAATAGCATTTTGAAATATTGAAAACATTTCATCCACCAGGCTAGTTTCAGTTTGAACAACTTTTTTCAATAAACTTTAGGTTCTAGATCACTATAAGAGGCATCTTTATCCAAATCTAAGGGACCATCTTGTGACATTCATTACAAAACTTTTGAAAATATATATTTATTGATTGAAGTATTTTCTTAAAAAGAAACCGATAATTTGCTCCAAAAGACTGCAACAATATTTAAATGAAATAAATGTCATCACTGAAATCGAATCTTGATTTTATTTGGGTATCTAAAGTAAGAATCTCAAATAACACCGGAATAACACCTAAAAGAAATTACCCGCGCTCTACGCACGACGGTAAAAATATACCAAATTCGGATAATTTCCCACAAAGTGGCAACACTGCTGCTGGGGGTCATACACTAAAAAAGAAAATATAACATAATACCAAAATTCGCTAATTAATCTCAACTCTGTTGTAGTTGTTTCTTTGGCCAGAGTGATTAATTAATTATTGTTGTTTTTGTCAAGCTAATAGGGCCTAAATTTCTTCAATGTAAAAAAATTCAATTTTATCGATTGTTTGTCGACTTTTTCAAGGGATTGTCTCTTTTAAAATTATAAAACAAAAAAGTAACACAAAAACAATATAGACTTACAATATGAAATTTAATCACATTAAAAAGTTTTAGATGTGCCAATGACCGTACAAATAGTTATAAAACATAATTTTAACATTAAATATATATTACTTTAAATGTATCACAGCTTTAGTGATGACAACAATTTAACTCGCATTTATGTTGTTCGTGTCTTCCTTCAAATTCATTGTTCTCTTAATTTGTTGTTGTATTCTACGGCTCCCAATTGTGTATCTCTTCCTTTCTTTGTTTTCTATATCTAGAATTTTAACATCATCAAACCTAATAGCCTTTTCACACTTGTCAACATTTAACATTAATTTTCGAAGATGTTGAAATTTTCCTATAAGAAATACATTGGGCTAAAAATCAAAATTGTTCAACATCTTTACAAAATGTTTCTATCTCATTGCATTTCATTCTACATCTTCCGATTATTTTAGTGTAATCACTAGAAAAGTGCCAATACATTCTATTAGTATTGTGGCATCACTGACAAAATGGCATTTAGTTTGAAAGCAGCGTTACCATTTCTCAAGTTTTTCCTTTTTTGCAAGCCTTATGTTGCTTGATTTTTTTTTTATATTAATTAACAAAATGAGTTCTAAATACATGTTGGTGTTATCTTTTGAAATTTTGGCTCTTTTGTAAAAGAAAAGTATTTAAAAGAAATAAAAGCTTTTTTTTATTGACAGTAGATATTAGATGTTTCAAGTGTGAACGCGTATTTCACATTTTCAACATTTTCCATGCGTTCCTCCGAAATGAATGCAAGTGTACAAAAGGTTAAAATTGTGTGACCAGTGCCCGTGTTCTGTAACTCTCGCGTCGAGAAAATTTTCGATTGAAATGTGTGAAATGAAACAAAAATGCCATATATTGAAACAAACAGCTGTTTTTCTCACTAAACTGTGTCTGTAATTTTATTGGCGAGTTCTGGCTGTCACGTAAGGAAATTACTAGCCAATTTACAGAAAAAGTGTGTCTGTAACAATTTTGTAAGAAAAGTTCCAGCTTTAAACTGTCAAACAAACTCACGAATAAAAATGGGTCGAGAAAAAATTTTAACACAAAAAAACAAATAAAAATGCAAAATACGAATAATAACAATATGTAGTAATATTTTATTTTTTGGCACATTTTTTATTGTTTAATTCGTTTACTTTTAACTTTTTTATGAAATATACGAATATTTTCAAAGCTCGTTTGCAAACAACAAACATTAAAGTCGCACTTTACATTATTTGGTATAGCCGACGGTTGCATTTTCATCGCCGTCGTTGAAAAACTTTTAACTTTAGTAAATTTTAGTCGCCGTTAATGATATATGTTACTGGCGTTCTCATCGTCTGCAATCTCACATCGGCTTTGAGTGCAATGTAATGACATTTATAACGTTACGACGCACGGTGCTTTGTCCCATAGACAAAAATCAAAAAAAATTTTTAGTCTCAAAATGTGATAAAAGATATATTGATCGATAGATAACAACACAACTCATAAAAATTTTTTGGAATTGATTTCGTGTGACTCTCCTAGACTCCGCCAGAGGTCGCTAAATTCAGTCAAATTTAAGAAAGAATTAATGAATAAAAAAAAATGAATTGAATTGCTTCAAGAAAATAACTCTCAAAAATTAATTTTTTTAAAAAAGAGTTTAATGTTATTTTTTTTGCGATCCTTGGTATGTTCAAAATTTGGCAATAATACAGTTTTTATTAAAAATATTAACTTAAGTTAGTTTTTATCGCTCAAAAAAAAATATATTTTTTTCAAAAAAATCCAAAAATTACAAAACTTTTTTTGAACTTTAAAAAAAATCATATAAAATCAGACATTTTTTTATTTCGTTTTTTTTAGCAAATAGTGTTCTTAAAAGGACCGTAAAAAGATTAGTGCCGGTTTTTGACCGCAACTTAACAAAAAATGCACCTTAAATAGGTCTAATTTCACAAATTTTTTTAAAGTTTTTTTATAATAGAGCTAAAATGTTTAAGTAAAGTTACAAGCTATATGAAAAAAACATTTGAAAAAGAAATACTGAGAAAATATTAAAGTCAAATTGTGCACCATACCCCTTAATCAGAGTGCGCTACAATTATGTAATTTTCATCAGGATAAAGTAATACGTTATATGCACACCTATTTTTGTGGTAGATCAATCCCAATAATTGTTTAAGTTTATAAACAAACAAAAATTGTAAAAAATTACAAATATTTCTTTTTTTTTAAACTAAGGGCCTATTTCACCAACAATATTTATATATCATCAAATTGTATTGGAATCTTTTTATTTTAGAACGTAGCTCCCATACAAATCATTCTCCCGAAAAAGCTTTTAATGCCAGCTTCCTTAAAAATATAAGTATTTACATACAAATTGGCGACAGTGATTTTTACGATAGCTACTAAGTCATGACAAAATGTTGTCCAGATAGGTCTAAAATAAACTATAGGTTCCATATATCATCCAAAAAACTCATATACGGAGCTTAAGATATCTAAACAATATTCGGAAAGAAAGAACGAATCTTAACCTCATAACATAATTTTATTCTGGCGGGTCCATGATTGCCCATGGGTCCCAAATAGATTACACTCTAGGAAATTTGTTTTTAAATACTATACTATAGGGTATCACATGGTCGGGTTTGACTGATTATACTTTCTTACTTGTTATTTTTGCAAGAGCATTTGAAGCGTTTTTAACTCATTTTTCATTTAATGATGTTTTTGTATTTTTCACATTAATAATCCGATTCTACACATATTTCTCTAACAAATATCAATTTCCATACCAAATTTTATTACGATTGGATAATTTTTGTAGGTACTATAGCATTTTTAAGAAGAAGGATATATGGCAGGACCTTGAGTCCTTGTTCAGATTTAAGTGAAAATTTGCACACACGTTGCTAGTTGTAGTTTTGTGGGCATTATTGAAGCTAAAATTACATTTTTCCATTTCAGGACACATGGGAGGTAGGCGTGTCCTTGGACCGATTTGTCCAAAAATTCATATTTTTCTTAACTAAGCTATTTTATGCCAGTGTACCAAATTTCAAAAATTTCTGACAACTCCTTCTATTTATGTCCCTTCGTTATATGGGGACAAAGCACTGTGCGACGTATTCTCTTTTGATAGTTTTCGACATGAGTTACATACACACTTTTTTCTCACTTTACGAGAAACGATGGAATATTTTGTTTCACATCTTTTCGATGCGGGAAGTTCTCACTATAGTTACAGAACATGGGTACAGTATGTATGATGTGTTATGCTAGTGCTGTTTCTTTTCTCCGCATTATGTCCATCTTGTGTTTTCCCATTCACCAGTGTACTTCGTATAAAATGTTACTTTGTTGTTGTTTTTTAATTGGCGCCTTAATTCTTGAAAAAATCGTATCGTGCTTAATGTCAAATTAGGTTTCAATTTTCTTTCCAAAAAATGTATCTTAAAAAGGAAATTTTCTTTTATCCACAATTTTTAGTTGTTGGTGTTATAAAATCTTATTGAAGACCATTTTACACTACAGTACACGTCTTAAGTTTTTGTACGATCTAATTGTGGTTGGAAAATTTTTTAAAAAACCATAGCATGATAGACTTGCATTTTCTTCATTTGCCGCAAGACTTGTGTGATAGTGTAAAGTTCCCTTAACTTAGGAATTACCCAATTCTTGCTCAGAAATGAAATAATTTTTGGCCAAGTTGTTCCTTTGATTTTTAAACTCCTTCTTATTTTAACAAGCGACTTAAATCTTACCCAACTTTAGCCAGATTCCTATCTCCTGAATGTTATCATAATTATCATAAAAAATATAAAAAAAATTCCATTGAAATGTTAAAGTGTTAAAATTATTTTAATGCCAACATATAAAATGCTAAAGACTGCCATAAGAAAGACAAAAAGGAAGAGATTAAATTTCAAACAAGTAATTTGCGTAAAATTAAAAAACAAAAACGTTTTATAACTTCTCTTCCACTTTTTGAATAACAAAGACCACACAATCCTCCCATAAACATTTGAACTTTATTTAAAGCCAAACAACACCTTTGCAAAACAAAACAAAAAAAAAAAACTGTGTAAAGAAAATGAAATCAAGCCTGAGTTGAGGCATAATCTTATAAGATAAAGATCAGATACAACAAATTTACTTGAAGGCTTAAGCAAAAGGAATTTTTAAGGTAGGCAAAGGCGAAAGAGAAAAAGAAGGGGATACAAATATCAAATATTTGCATGACTACGAAAAATTGCATTATAGAATGCAAGATGTTTCAAAAAGTATTAAGGACGTTCACAGATAATTGTAAAGAAAAAATATGTATCAATAAAAAACCTTAAAGTCGTGGCTCACAAAATATTTTTTTAAGTATAGAAATCAAAAATTTTCTTTAATGAAAAGAAAAAAAAATTAAAATATTTAGCTTCCATAACTTTTTAGTTTTTGACTCCCTTTTTTATTGTATTATTTAAATGTGTTTTCTTTTTTTTTTGTAAATGTGTTTAAGTTGTGCATACAATTTTGCTTGAAATAAGTTGAAACACTTATTCGCTTAAAGTTTGTTTTTTAAATTCGTTTTCTTTCGTCTATTTGTTGCATAAATGTTACATTTACTGGTCGTTAAACTGACATTTTCTTGATCTTTTGTTGAGCGAATTTCTATTGCAATATGCTTAAGATTTTATTGAAATTTTCTACTTCAACTACTCCTCCTTCCTACTCCTACTATATTTGTAATATTTTTTGTGTGCTTTTCTGGTTTCATTAAACCATTGTAATGCTGATTATACCTTCAACTTTTTTTATTTTATTATGTTGCATTTGGAATGCTGATTTTTTGCATAAATTTTCAATATTTATTTTAAGTGGAGAAAACGTTTAAGTGGGGAAGTTAACTGACGATATGGAAGATAAGTAAACTTAAAGAAACTTTTATTCTTGGAGAAAGACCAATTTAAAAAGTAGTTCGTAGGATCATTTTAAAATCAGGTTCGTAGAGCCAGTTCGGTATATTCATCTAACCGGCAATGTTAAAGATATTTAATAATAATTTAAAGACGTAAGTATCTACAGCCATACCTTAACAAAAGTGGAAGGCGAAACGTTTTCGTCGGCTTAGCTTTTCCGCTGATATTCCATATTCCTAAACAAGAGCGTCAAAGTTGTGTAAAAAAAATGGAGATAAAACCGCAAAATTTTACAAAAAATAGCTAAATTTTCATTATTTATTACAAAATAGGGGCCAACTTCACTATTAAACGTGCTGTAATATCGGGATTTCCAATTGCAAAGCGGTAACGCAGCGCTTTTTAGGGATGCTTCATATGGGCGCACATAGCGATATTTTGCCAATCTAGCCGGACATAACTTTTTGTTTTAGTTTATATTGCTTCTTTAAAGTTATTGAGTGCCTCTAGAGCGATGAAACTTGGCTGAAATGTGTGTTCCGGTCCTGGGTAGGTAAGGCTCAAAAATAAATAAAATCGGACCAAGGAGGAAAAATTCCCCCTAGAAGAACTAATCCAACCTCTTAGAAATTTAATTGTTTTTAAAGTTTTCCAATACTTTTGTTTAATGTGAAGAAATTTATATATGTGACCTTCTCCGAGAAAAGGGACCTAGTGTCCCCTTATTTTTAATTCTAGACTAAATTTTGCTGATCAACTGCCAAAAAAATTGTTACATTAAGAGCGTTTATAGCGGTGTTCGAAAATAAACAGAACTTTACTTTCCGTTCGGCTCACAGACCCAGGAACGATATCAATATTTTAGTGCTTATGTAGACGTTCGTAAAAAACAGAACAATTGTAGTGATACTGTAGACAAACATTAAAATATAAAATGCTCTATAATGTTTTTTTTTTTACATTGATAAAGAAGTGTCCAAACAAACAATATTAGCAACGACCGCAGCACGAACAGCTTGTGTGTGTATTTTGCTAATTTTTTTCGTATGTGAATTTTGGTTTTGTAAAAATTTTTTGGTTTTTTTTCCAAACTAAAGGTCGATTAGCACAACTGAAACGAACGGACACTAATGAGCTGAACAGAACACAATGAAGTTTGAAATGTTCTCATCATTTTGTTGAGTTGAATAAGAATAATATTTTTTTTTGTTCGAAAGATGACAAGCAGGGAAACGTTATTTTTTTTAATGATTATCTACACAAACACTATAGCGTTTGTGTTTTCCACAAATCTACCAAACCGAAAACTAAGGAGCGATACTTAGTGTTTATTTTCGAACGCTGGTTAATTATAACTGAAATTAATGAAATTGACCGTAAGAAAGATATTCTAGATTTTGTTTGAACTTTTTGAAGAGCCTCAATTATTATAGGAAACATTATACGAGTGTAATGACTGCCATTGTTTCGAGCAATAAAAAATATTTTTTGTTTTTGAATTTTGAGAAAAATGTGTTCTTTAAATTTTCATATAAATTCGTATGTAAATTCTAAGTCAAATTACAATTTATAAAGCTTTCATACTTTTAGGCCCATTTTCACAACATTCCGATAGCTAAAAGTTAACTTTAACCGGCCTTATAAAAAGTGTCCCATTATTAAAACTTTACTTTAACCTAAAGTGAGCGATAAAGTTAATTAAGGATCATCCTACCTGGTGGTTGAAGTTAATTTCTAATAATGGAACACTTTTTATACGGCCGATAAAATCCTACCTTTAGCTATCGGTAAGTTGTGAAAACGGGCCTTAAAGTTTTATTCCTTTAATATTTTCTAAATTGTAGATTGACTTGACTTAGAATACACATTCGAATTAATATGAAAATTTGTATAATAAATATTACTGACCATGAGAAATAAATTACCAGATCATATTTGAAATATGTTTTCTTAATTATATTGAACATTAAACAGTTTCGAAGAATAATGTTCTTAAGACTAGATTAAGAACAAATGCAATAAAAGACGCAAACATTTGCTACTTATGAGGTTCGAAGGACTATGTACTAAAAAATAAAAAATAAATAAATTACAGTGTTTTGATCAAATAATAAAAATTGGGAATTAAGCACGAATAACAAAAGCATTTCAATTAAATTTTGTATTCCCACGAAAATTATTTTCATAAATTCTCATAGCTTAAAATTAGGAAGCACTTGTGCAAAGTAAAGCTTAAAGCTTATCGCCGCTGTTATACATGACTCATGTGCTTACCCTGCAGATAACGAGGCTAGTCCATACATGCATGTAAAGAGTAGTCGAAAAAGGAGTAGGATTACTCCAAAATTACTCCAAATATATGGTTAAAAGGTGGTGTTTTTAACATTACGATGTCCTAGGAGTGGACCATATGACCCAGTTTTGCATTACAACGGAGTAGTCTTAAAACTACTCCATGTTCATACATATTCTATTGGACTAGTTTTGAAACTACTCCATGGTATACTCCAGTGGATTAGTTTTAACTTCTTTTAAAAACGAAAACATGTCGTTAAAGAACAAAGACATGTCGTCTCACTGCAAACACTTTTTCACATTGACATGGTCCATGCCTGCATAATATTGGGCCAGTCCAGGGAGTAGTCCATTTCATTAAAATGGATCACGTAGTCCAATATTATCTTCAGGTTAAATGTGGTAGTTCCGAAGGACTAATATTTTGCTTCCATATTTTTTTATATTAAAACAAATATTAGATATAAATATTGTTTAAGTAATAGATAAATATTTTTAATTTAAAGACATAAAGTTAATAGTAACTAATACAAAATTTTTTCTCTTTTTCTTTTAGGTATGTGAACTTTAATTGATATGCATATGAAGAATCTTACGTAATTAATTAAGCAACAAGTATTAAAGTAAGTAATTCGGATCTTAAGAACGGATCTTATGTACCTCTTAGCAGGCAAGATAAAGGTTTCAGTTAACAGCAGTTTTAAAATATATTTTTACTAGCTAAGCCGACACATGGTGGTCTCTTTAAAATTCAATGAATATTTTTGTGATAATCGATATAAATAAAAAGACGTGAACGAATTGCATTTTACGATTCAAACTGAAATTTCCGGCGAATTTAAGACGTACAAATCGGTGGATTCTATTAATAATCATCTACTATCCAGCAAAGTTTTTGAGAATAATTCTTATTGAAGTCAATAATTCTTACTGAAGTCCAAGTACATTTTTGAAAAAAGTCAACAGGAAAAAGAAAGACAAAAACACGAAAAAACGAAAATGTACTTTGGACTTCAATAAGAATTATTGACAAAAAGTACGGGAAAAAACAGAGGTAAAGGAAAAACATGTAAAATCAATTCAAAAAAGCAAATTTCGATCTACCAAAAGGTTAAAATACAATTTGGTTTAAGGATTGATGTTTGACTTTTGACGTCAGCAGTCGTCGATGGCTGCGAGTGTAAGACGGCAAATCCCTCTGAGGAGATCGAGTGGTAGCAATCGAAACATGTCAGGGTAACCAGCTGCCTGGGTTCGAATCTCAGGTCAGTCAAGAATGAATGATTATCAATAACAATTTTAATTAATTTTCATGTTGTAAAATTCCTTTCTTCATACAAATAATTTAATGAACATTAAATTTGATGAACTTAAGCCTGATTAAAATTATTGAAGATTTTTAATAATTATTAGAGTTTGCTATCATTTTATATTTTTTTAATTAGCAAATTGTTGCGAATTTCCGCTAATTTAGCAATTTTAATCGAATTTTTGACATTCCTTATACTTTTAGGGACTTTTAATTAACTTTATGGCTTGTTTGAAATGTTAAAAATGTTCGCTATTTTTGTAAAAAATTTTTTTTTGTTATAAACATGATTTTATTTAACCGATTTCAAATTCATTTTAGGGTTTGTTTAAAAGTTTGAAATTTTTCGCGAATTTTAGCCATGTTCGTGAAGAAGCGATTTTTCCTAGTGAATCCTTTACAGATTTTGCTATCATACCGCTATTAGCAAATTTTTGGGAAGTTTTGTTTGTTTTTTTTTTCTTTTTTCCCGACATTTTGTCTTTTATCCGATTAAGCGTTTTCAAATATATTTTAGGGTTTGTTACCAAGTTTGCAATTTTCGCAAGTTTAAGCTGTGTTCCCGTTACCCATTGTCTTCCAGCTTTTTTTTCTCTTAAAGGCTTGTCCAGCCGGCGAATTCAACGTGTACGTGTGCTGGACGTAATATTCGCCATCATATCTAAATTTTTTGATTTTTTATCAAGCTTTGTCGGTGTCACACATTCAAACACATTTTCACTAATACTACCACAATGCTTGATGAGTACTTTGGTCAGTGTATTTGGGCCTTTACATTCTCCGGATCTAACACTATAAAGGGCCAAATACAATTGTCAAATGCTTTTCCAGCCGGTGAATTCAACGTGTACGTGTGCTGGACGTAATATTCGCCGTCATATCTAAATTTTTTGATTTCTCATCAATTGTTGTCGGTGTCACATATACAAACACATTTTCACTAATACTACCACAATGCTGGATGAGTACTTTGATCAGTGTATTTGGGCCTTAAGAGATGCTGCTTCACAGAATAAAACAAATAAATTAGCTTCTGCGCTCATTTTTTACTATTTGTGAAATATATTTTTATTTTTACACACTTTCATCAAATAGTTATTTGATTCAAATATTTGTTCACACAGTTTAAAGCAAATATCAGAACAAATATATTTCGTCTGAACGAACCTTTACTTTCACAAAAATGAGAATTTCAAAAACGGGTCAAGTTCATCAGCAGGCAAAATTCTCATTCGAAGAGAATGTTATGGAATCAACTAGAAGGTACTTGAATCTACTACTCCACAACTACGTTTGGTTGTAAACTGTAAATACCCATAAATGTTTAGTTTATTTTGTTTTGAGACATTAAACGGTTCAGTTCGTTACTAAAAAAAAATTTGGATAAATTTTGTGAACGTTATAATTTATTTGTTAAGTTGAATAAGTGCGTGTATTTATTTTGATTTGTAATTAATCGAGCTCAAAGTTAAAGGGAATAAACTGAAACGCGTTTATTAAAGGAAAAAAGTAACAATATTTTGGATTCTTCAGTAATTCGAAGGCAGTTAAGTCGTGTCGCTCTCTCTGTTAAAACACGCTCACTTCCGAACGAATTAACATAAAGTAGTATTTTTGTACCAATTGTTTTTTCTAGTTTGGGATTAATATCAAGAATAAATAAACTCTAAAAAATTTATTATTTCTTTAATGTTTACAAAGAATTTTTAATATGTTCTTGTTTTAGCAATAAAGACATTGGCCCAGCCCTTATTCTTGGTGGAGGGTATCAAAGATTCAGGAAAGCTTAAATGTCTTATTTAATAGTCATTGTTTATATAAAGACATAATTAAAAAAAGTACCATATTATTGTTCTCATTTCTTTCAAGTACTTTTAATTAATCAATTCATATAAATTTTAAAAACAAGTCATGCTATTGAGAAATAAATGAACAAAGAAATTTGGGTTTTCTTCTTATTAACAGATCAATAATTGTTATTCACAGAAAACATGAATTCAATAATAAAAAGTCATTATTAATATTAATTCATTCTTTATTAATGTCAATTTTTCTCTAATGTGTCATAAATTTTCTGTATGATTTTTATTATTTATTTATTGTTAAACATATTTCTGGTTATTTTGTCTTTAAGAACAACATTTTTTTTATTGTTTTCGAGCTCTTAAAATTGATTTGCTGGCTGGTATTGTTTGCTTTTAAGTTTTATTCCAGATTCGATACAATTTCAAAAGTAATTTATTACATGTTTAGGCCTTTTCGCTTCACTATTGTTTGCTAGTCATTTGCTAATAGATTTATAGGTCAATAAAATTGATTTCTTGTTGCTTTGAATCTAATGAAATTTTTTTCTTTCAATTCTTATAACCAAAACATGACAAAAGGGAATACTAGTTTACAACTTCTTTGGATTTTTTTTTCAAAGATAAGTTGAATAAAAACAAGTATGAAGTGTATAGGCGGTTTATACCGAAATCTTATATACCCTTCATCAAAGTATATAAAATGCTACCAAATCCTTAAATTCGGGAGTACCCTCAAAGTATTTTGTTGCCAGATTCAAACGAAAATTCATTTTAAACAACTTAAAATTCATTTAAAAAACGGATCATTTACATTTCATTTAAAACAAATGATTTTAACATTATTTTTTTTAATTTTTCATTTATTTAACTCATATTCCTTAAAATTTAATAGTTTTTTCATTTACCAAAATCAAACTACACAACAAAATAAATGCGAAAAAACTTTATTTTTTGGTAGTTTGTTTTTGAAATAACAAACATAAATATTGAAAAATAAAATTATTCGTAAAAAAACTATATTTTTATTAAATTTAAGCATTACGGAAAACGTAATGGGTTGTTAAATTAACCCACAATCAGTTACTGTACTAATTTTATAAGTGTACACTTGCATGGGAGCCAGCTGAAATAATAAGTGGATTTAACTAATTTTCAATGTTAAATGTATGAAATATCTGCGCCAAATTTCGTCCTCTTAGCTTGTATAGTACGGACGCTTCAAAATTTAAGCCTTTTTACTCCAGGTAACAATTATTGCAACATAAATTTCCGGCAATAAATTTGTACAAAAAAGTGCTGTCTACATTAAAGTTTACAAAATTTTCTGTCTGTTTAACGATTTCGAACGTCAACGTTCGGATAGAAAACTACATTAAAAACAAATTTTCGAATATTGTTTTTGTTTTACATATAATTTTCTATGCGAACGTTAACGTTCGAAATCGATGAACACGCTGTTTGACATTTACAGCACTACATATTGCAATATTTATCTCTGGTATAATTTAGGTAAAAATTTAAGGCGATCATTGGTATTTCTCATATCTCAGCCATTTTAGAGCCGATCTAGTTGAATTTCAAAGTCAAACATTTCCAGGTTATGTGCATATACATAATCATAAAGAAATCTTTAAAAACCCCATTTCAACCAACACATGTCCAGAAGGACATCGCAAAATCTACTCCGCTACTGATATGAATATATATATTTTATAGAGTCCCAGTTCAATTCTGTACAAATTACAAATGAATTGACAAACTTATTCCAATTCATAAATGTAAAAATTATTAAAAATTATATTTAAGGTTTAAGACAATATTTTTAAAACAAGACAATTAAAGATTTAAGGCAAAAATAAAAAGCTCATATTTCAGTTATTTTCGGACTGATCATTACGAATTTCAATAGCACGCTCTTCCAGACTATATATGGTATAAATCTGTACCATCCTAATTCTAATCATATACGGGGTCTTAGAAAACCCATTTCAAAATACACGCGGAAAACCGACACTGTTAAATCAACTACGCTACTTTTAAGGACCCAGAATACATAAATATTTTTTAGGGTTTTTTATTTATATTGTACAAATTTCAAACGCAATGACAAACTTATATATCGCTTTTCCATCCGTGTTAAAGGGCTTAAAAATATTTTAGTTTTAAGACAATATTTAAAAAAAAGGTTAAACAATTTTTTAAAAACTTTAAATTCTAAGGGATAATTGTTCGTTCAAAACCTTTTTTTAATTTATATGTTTAATCCACTTATTGTCATGAGTTAAATTCTTCATTTTTATTATTTTCGTTTCCAATGAAATTTTGTAATTTACTAAGAAATTTCGTGTTTGATTTTCCGGATATTGAGTTGAATTATTTATAATGAAAACATTTTTCTTTTGAAAGTTTTTTTCCCATTATTATAAAACAAGAAAATTAATTTTTTATGACTTGTAAAGAACAACATCTTCATATGAGTAGTAAAGAAACCAGAGTTTTTGTGTGTTAAAGAGATACACTTAAAAATTTTATACTATTACCTAGGGACTAAAAAAACCACTAAATTTAAAATGAACTAAAAGGTTTTACAGGTAGATCATTTTTAAAGATGCCTAAAGGCAGTGCAAGATCAACAAATTTATTGAAAACACTTTCTACTGGTGTTTAGAACACAAAGTTTGTCCAGCCAGGAGCCGAGCATCCGCCATCGAATTATTTCGGCTTTAACTTAAATATGTTCAAGGCTTTCGTATTCTAAGGTAGGGCTTTAGTTAAACTAGGTTTAGATAATCTGAAAACAGAAACCAAGTTCGTATACAAAATTTTGACGGATCAGCTTAGTTTAGCTTAAAATATTATTCTTTAATGAAATAACAACAAAAAAAAACATTTCGCCGGAAAACTTCGAATTTCAGACTAAGTAAAACTGTTTAAACTTTATCCACATCTCATAAACCCGGCTTAAGTGTTTTAAGAGCCTATTACCTACGTTTTTTTGCAGCAATCATTCCTGATTGGGTTTGAAATGCCGAAGATTAAAATACAAAAATTATCGAAATTCTAGGCCTTTTCCTTAATTACCAAATACCGAATTAATCACAATATCGATTTTGGTAAGTCAAAACAATTTTTAATTTTTAATAAAAGCGATATTTAATATCTCGTGTAAAAAAACACAACTTGTTCTCGTTTCTTATTTCCGTGCTTAACTTTTTAAATAGCGAGTAAAACACAATCAACAATTAAATGCTGAACATTTTTTTAAGGATAAAGATATAAACATTATGATCGGTTATCAAATTTATATAATAAAAAAATGAAATCTAAGAATTTAGAATCATTGAAAATGATACTCTTACATTGAGTATTGAACCTGAGGGACATACCCAAACGAATAAATTCGATAATATAGTGCAGTTAAGGATTAAAATATATAAATGCAAACGAACTGAACGCGCTTAAAATATTTTACGTTTTAATATAAACAAAATTATTTGAATGAAACCTGAAAAAACTGTAATTTTGGTGTTTAAATTATTTAAAACCCAAAATGGTATTACAAACCCTAAAATATACGCCTGTACTTTTATACTCTTTACCACAGGTGGAAAGGGTATAATTTCTTACACCAAATAAAGTATAAAGTATATTTTATATATCGTTATAAGCACCCGAATTGATGTAACGATGTTCGCCTGTAATTTAGTCTATCCGTATGTATGTTGAAATTGGTTTTACAAAGACCGCAGATATGATGGGTTTTAGGTTGTTTAAGATTTATATTGTATATAGTCCGGCATAGTTTGCTATTGAAACTCAACTCGATCGATTCACAAATCGCTGAGATATGGGCTTAGAACCACGACTGCCTCTTTATCTAATTTTCACCCAAAAATGTCTCATTTTTACTCATGAACCTTTCCTTTTTTAAAACTAGTTCCAAGCTATGAACTTTTTTGGTTCTTTTCGCCTGATATTAACTTAATAGAATGCTAAATAGAATTGACAAAATCGGCTTATAAATGACCAAGTTATAGACAAATAACTCCGATTTTCTTCCCGAAATGGGCTTGGCTTAAAGGCTTCACACTTTAATGAGTAAAAAGGACTAAATTTGGCTGAGATTTAGAATATTAAATATGGAAAATAATCCGAATCGTTCCATTTTTTTCGCCTGATCCTAACACATATGTACTCCCAAGCCTAAGGTTTTGGTAACATATTTACTATTAGGACAAAAAGTATAATAAAATTCGACACAGCCGAAACTCAGCACTTTTACTTGTTTTGTTCTTAAATGAAAAATAAAAAAATCAAATCAAGTCCGCTTCTATTGAAATAAGTTTCCGGAAAGGGTCTTAAATTTTGATTGTGATTGTTAAAAAACAATTTTTATAAGAACTACCAAAATATTTTAAACTCCACTAAATACCTGAGGCCATCAGTAAGCCTTTAATTGTAGCAAACAGTCTAATTTCTTTCAGTGTAATTATTTGGAAAAAAACCCACCAACCACAGCAATAAACTTTAATTGTTTGAGTGTAAGAGTACCGTAGTACACAAAAAAAGTGAGCCAGTAAGTGTTAAAGAAATATAAAAAATCCTCTTTTATACAGCTCCTTGCAACATTCACATAATTTTGCCCCCTACATAACCGCAAAATAAAAAAACCATTTCCAAATGAAAAAAACCAAACAAAAAAAAAATAATAAAAATGAAAACCATAAAAAGTAAAAATATTTTCTTTTTATTTTAAGTAGATACTTTTATGATTAAAACACTTAAGTACGGCTTAAAACGATGTGGTGGAATATTCTATTGTGTCAATGTGTTTATTAAAAATTCTTTTTTGACCAAAAATTCTTAAACACACACAGTGGTCTTAAACCTAAAAAGAAAAAAATTCTTAAAAAAAATATTTTGTAGCACAAGTACAGTTAAAATTAAACATAAATTATATTTCCTATAATTAATACTGCATGAAATATTCTTTCTTGTAAACAACTTTTTGTTAAAGGGGTTTCATCAATTATTTTCGTAATTAATGATTTCCTAGAATCTGTTTATGGTATTCAAGTTATAAAAGGATATATTTTGCATAAACCTTCAACCTTGAACTTTTTCAGTTCAGTATTATTGACTTTGTCCGATTAATTAGTTAAAAAAAAAAATAATTAAAGCCTCTGGGAATATTGAAAAAAACAAAACTTTTGTGAAGTTCATATTTTAAATATAGAATTACGTTCAGAATAAAACATTTGTTTTGAGTTATTACGTTGTTGTGTCAACGTATTACCATCGATAAGAACACGTATGACCTTCGATAAGTTTTATTCAGAAATCAGCCATAATAGAATTAGGGTGATTTAAAGAAGTCATTTCCGAACTACGCCGCTTCGGAGACACCTACACAACCTTGACGGCTTAATAGACCCACTTGCATTTTTTGATAATAACATCGCATAATATTCTATGAAACTCATTAAATTACAGAAAGAAAAATCGATGAAATTTAAACAAGCAGTTTTGAGATGAAAACAAAACTATTCAAATTTTTATGAAAATTTTTTACCTTGAAATAACATCGCACAATTTCCGAAAAAATTTCGATGTCTTAATGACATTGCATAATGCTCTATTAAAATTATAGAGTTTTAAATGGCATAGCAGTTGTTTATGAAAATTTAAAAAAAATAAATAAAAATAATAACATCGCATAATTATAAATAACAAAGCATAATTAGACTATAAAAATTATAGTTATAAATAGCATCGCATAACTAACTGTAATTATTACAAAGTTTTGAAAAGATATCGCATACTATTTTATGAAAATTATTACGATTTAAATAACTTTACACTTTATAAAATTAGAATAAAAATATCGCAGTTGTTTTTATTGGAGTTATGAATAAATAACAAAACATCATTTGTCTATAAAAATAATCCAGTTATAAATAACATCGCATAATTGACTGTGATTATTACCGAGTTTTTTTAAAAACATCGCTTTATATTCTATGAAAATAATTGAGATTTTAATAACATCGCAATTTTTTATGAAAATAAAACATAAAAATGAATAAAAATATAATATCGCATAGTTTCTTATTTTGAGTTATAAATAACAAAGCACAATTTGTCTATGAAAATATCCAGTTATAAATAACATCGCATAATTAACTATGATTATTAGCTTTCTTTAAAAAAAACATCGCCTAATATTTTATGGAACTGATTGAGATTTTTATAGAAAGCATTATTTTGCTTTGAAAATAATCCAGTTATAAATAACATCGCATAACCAACTGTGATTATTATCGAGTCTTTAAAAACATCTCACAATATTTTATAAAAATGATTAAGTTTTTAATAATATCGCAACATTTTAATGCAAACTATTAATAAATAAAAAAATAATACCGCATAGTTTTCTATTGAAGTTAAAAATATATAGTAAAATTATCTATAAAAATATTCCAAAATATGCATATTTAATTGCGATAATTAAGGGGCTTTAAAAACATCGCATAATATTTTGAAAAATTTATCGAGTTTAAAAAAAAATTTCATAATACTCTATAAAAAATATCGAGTTTTTATAACATCGCACTTTTTTATAAAAATAACAAAATAAAAATAATATCTCATAGTTTTTTTTGGAGTTATAAATAAAACGCTTATTTTTTTTTACCAAAATCATTAAGTTAAAACTAACATCGCATAATTAACTGTAATTATTACCAAGTTTTGAAAAACATCGCAAAATATTTAATAAATTTATTGATATTTTAATATTTTTGCGCTTTTAAAACATAAAACAAATAATATCGCATAGTTTTTCATTTGGAGTTATAAATAACCAAGCATTATTTTGTCCATGAAAATATTCCAGTTATAAACAACAACGCATAATTATTTGTGATTATTAATAAGTTTTGAAAAACATCGCATAATATTTTGTGAAAATTTTCAAGTTTTTAATCGCAAAGTTTTTTATAAACAATTATTAGGCTATAAAATTCTACAAATTTTCTTAAATTTCTGCTAAAGTCTCATAACATTTGTTTGCTCTTTCTGAAAACAATGTTTTACGTTTTGTGTAAATATAATTATTTTCCCAACTGTATGTCTTACAAAACCCTTAAAACAGTGAGCATTATTATTGAGTATTTTTTTTTTAATTCAAAAAATTTTTAATCCTGGTATTACAATTTGTATTAATCCTAGTAATAATTTTGTAATTTGAAAAGGGTACAAAATGTTTTTTATTACTTTAACTGCCAGAGAAGGTCAAATATACATACATAAAAAATAAGCTAAAATAAATATAAATAAAGTACTCAACAAAAGAAGAAAACAAAATCGAATAACATCACGACAACATAATCGGATCAACTTAAATGTGACTGACACACCTTTTTGAAATAATCGGGAAAAAAGGAAAATAAAATTTTGGAAGAAAAAGAACCCGACAAAACAACAGCACCAAACAAATTTTGTCTGTTAAACATTTGTTAATGCTAAATTATTGCTGGTGGATGGATGGTTAGATGGATGATGGTTCTTTGGTTGGCAGCGCAAGAATCAGTGAATGAATGGATGACTAAATGGTTACATGAGGTTAAAGAGGACCCTGGAGAATAAACACACTTGGACTTACTCACACACACAAAACAACCAACGACAATAACTTTAATGCAATAACAAAATAATAATGTTTTTCAAATAAATAAATAAAGTGAAGTGATGTCGAAATAAAACCCCGAAAATTTAACAAATAATTTTGACCCCAAAAGGTTAAAAAAATGTTTATTTAAGATTTTTTTGTCTGTTCTCGTTAATATTGGGTGTTTGCTGGTAGATGGTTGTTGTAACTGTTGTGTTAATTACAAATTTATTAAGTTTTATTCATTTAGTTTTTTTTTTTTTTTGGTTTCGTCATTTTCTATTTGGGACAGCCATAAAAATAATGTCTGAAGAAAAAAAATTTTTTTTTCGGTAAAACAAAATTAAATGAGGTTTAGAAAGATGACGGAAAAAACGATTTAAATTAAATTAAAAATAAATGAAGTTCTTTCTTCAAAACAAAGAAAATATTCTTTAATTTGAAACTTACTCTCTTTGAATTCACAATCATACATACACATCTAAACACTCAAGAAATCTTTAATGAACAGTAAAGGGAAAAAACAACTTTCTGTTTAATTGAAATCTAAAACGAAACTAACCAAATAATCGTCATCACGCAAATCAACTTAACAAGTCAAGCGTACCAAACAGTCAAGCTAATTGATTTTTTAAGGTAAAAAACAATTAGAAAGTATTTTCTTCATCTCTTTTCCCTTTTCCCTTTGAAATCAAAAGAATAATTACAAAATAGAACTAATCTTTTTGAATATTTAAGAGTAGTTGCCAGCACAAAGTAATTTTAATGAGTATCAGGTACTTAAAATTTCAAACGTAAATGTATTCAAAATGTAAAGAAAATCTTCTTACATTTTATTGGTTTTTTCTCTATCCTGCAGGGCAAAATGAAAGAGAAGAATACTTGCAGAGAATGAAAACAAAAAAAAAATGCTAATTAACCTTTATCAATTATTCTGATAATGAACACTTACACACAGAATTCCTTCCCATTAAAATGCCAGTATCAGTCATTGATTACAAAAAAAAAAATATAAAGAAAATATCAAAAAAAGTTTTAAATTTACAAACAGTGGGTCGAAATTATGGATTTTTTTTTTGTTTTAATTAAACAAACTTCTATGAATGTTGGCCAGTTCACAATAACATTGCATTCTTTTTAATACAATTTGTAGAGTTTTTGATAACATCGCATAATTTTATATGAAAATTAGCAAGTTTCTATAGCATTTCAAATTTTATATGAAAAATAGCGCGTTTTTATAACATTGCTTTGTTTTCTATGAAATTATAACAACCCATAATCTTATAAAAATATGTACAAATTCTCCATTACATTGCACAATATTCCATAGTTTTCGTTAACATTAAATAACTTTATATGAAAATAAGTTTTTAAACCATTGAATTATTTTCTAAAAAAAGTAAGACAGTTTTTGATAGGATCGCAGAATATTTCATGAATATATAAAATCGCATAACTTTTTATACTAATTACAAAGTTTTCGAGGACATCGTACAATTTTCCACTTATAAATACGAGTTCTATATAACATCGCATCACTTTCTGTCAAAATAGGAGAGTTTGAGATAACATTGCATAATTTTATATGCCAATTAGCAGGTTTGAAAAACATCGCTTAGTTTTCTTAAAATGTTCGAATGTTTTTGATAACATCGCACAATTTTTAATGAATATTAGCAAGTCCTTTATAACATCGCATATTTTTCTAGGAGATTGAGAAAGTTCTTGATAACATCGTAGAATTTTTAATGAATATTAATGGGTTCTATATACATAAAATCGTATAATTTTCTGTACTTATTATAAAGTTTACGATTACATCGCACAATTTTCCATTTGTACTCGAGTGTTCTATATTAAATTGTATAATTTTCTATCAAAATTTTGAGTTTAAGATAACATTGCATAAATTTATGTGCAAATTAGTCAGTTTTAAAAACATCGTTAAGTTTCCTAAAAATGCTAGAAAGTTTTTGATAACATCGCATGCATTTTTATGAATATTAGCCAGTTCTTTATAACATCGCATAATTTTCTAAGGAAATTTGAGAGTTTTCCGTCACATCGCAATAGTTTTCTATAAAATTATCGAGTTTTCGATAACACCGAACAAATTTCTATTGAAATCAGCAAGTTCACAATAACAATGAATATATTTCTATAAAAATTAGTGAGTTATCGATAACATTGCATATTTTTTAAAAGAAATTTGCCATTTGTCAATAACATCGTATATTTTTGTATTGGAATTAGTGAGTTTTAACAATTTTTTTCTAAAAAAAAATGTCTTTTTTTTTAGGAAACTTTAGGAAAAACTAACAAAGCCCATAATCGCATCGGCGTCAGTAACTTTAAATGCTCTTTTATTTTTGTACAATGTTATTATATTGAAAACGTCAACCAACTATACCGCATAATTTTCAAAAAAAAAAATTTCAAAAGTTGTTGAGAAAAATAATTGAGTTGAAAATAATGTAGCCACTTTTAATAGAACGTTCTTGCCTTTAAAAAATATCGCATAATTTTGTATGCAAATTATCATAAATTTCGTATAAAAAACAATGCATTATTTTCGATGAAAATTCTGGTTAAAATTTTCTAAAATTTTCAAGAAAATGTGTTTAGTAAGGAGATTCTTGCATTATCAAGAAGATCCTGTATTTTTTTATAAAAATTATCGGGTTACCAAAAACATCGCCAAAAATCCATTTTAACGTAGGTATAATAAATCGCAGAATTTTTTTTATAAAAGTTAGTAAGTTAAATTTCAAATGAAATTGGTAGAATTTGAATGGTATGCAACAATTTGATTTCAACATCGAAAAGTTTTTTTGAAACTGTTAAAGTCAATAAGATGTTTAGTGTTTCAAATTTTGCCATTTAGAATACAGTGAAATTAATAAGAATCTTTTTTAAAAATTTTATTTTTTACACAACTTTATGCTGACACTTGACACAACTCTTTAAACACAATGTCAACAATTTCGACAATTTCCAAAACTAAGTTCACCGGTAAATGAAAAAAATACAAAGATTAAAAAAAATTTAAATAAAATGTTGTAGAAACAAAACAAACAAAAATAAAAAAATAACACTACAAACCAAACATCGTGTAAAAATTTATCTCTTTCTTGTCGCTTTTTTATGGCTGCTTACTGATGCTGCTACAAAATGTTTCGGTTTTCGAGGAGCAGCTCTTCAACAAAAAAAAAAAAAAAATTGTAAAAAATATAAAAAATTGGTTATTCCAATGAAAAGAGTGAAAATTTAAAAAATAAAAACACAAGCTGCACTACACTACTGGTCTTGAAACACACACTTCAAGAAAGTACCAAGCGCACACAGCAGCATCCGTAAGAGTCAAAACCAACCTACCGATATTGTAGACAACATAAATACAATTCACCACCACCGACCGGAGTGCCACAATTCAAGTACTTGTACTCGTTCGAAGTCATTCAGAATTGTCAGTAGTGAGATTGTTGTTGTTGTACGACAATGACTTTTACAACATTTTGGCAATTAATTAAAAAAAGTGTTACTTTGTAAAATTCATACAATTTGTTATAAAATATTGCTGCTACCGAAAAAAAAGAACAAACAAAAAAATGTTACTGCAAAAGCACTACAACACAAAAACAAACAAAACGAACAAAATTTTAAAACATGGCAGAGCAGAAACTGCAAAATAACTATGTTAACTTTATTTACCATGCTAAATAAAGAAGGTCTGGTGATTTATGGTCTTAGGAAGGCCGCACACCACAACACGATTTAAATTGTTAAAAGTAACAAAAGGAGAGAATTTAAATTTGATTAAAAAAAATTTTACCAAAAGAGTATTTTACGATAACCATTTTCTAGTAATCGATTACTTAAGAAAAATTTTTCTACATCAATTTATCTAAAAATTGTACTTCACATGACAAAATTTTGATCAAAGAATTGTTCTGTTTTCATAAAACTTTTTTTATGAAATTTTACGTAGCAAAAAATATTCTACGTTTTATAAATGTGTACGATAACAGCGAAAAATATAAATATTCTGTTGAATCAGAGATAACATCGCAATTTTTTTATGAAAATTTCTGAGTTATCGACAACATCATGGTGAAATTTTCTTTGAAAATTTCTAAGCGATCGATAACATTGCTATTTTATTTATAACAATTTCCAAGCCATCGATAACATCGCAAAATTTTGGAAGCGATTTCCTTGAAAACATTTAATAAATTTGTATAAAAATTAATAGGTTATAGAAAACATCGGACAATGTTCTATTCAAACTTGTGAGTTATCGATGACATCTCAAAATTATTTTGTGCAAAAATTTCAATTATTATGAAAAAATTTCAGTTAATTGAATGAATATGAACATTTGTGAGTTATTGAAAACATATCACCACTATTAAAGAATTTAAGGTATATTCTTAGAAAACTGTATGTTATTGTAAACATTAAAAAATTCGTTTTCACAAATTCGTTAGAAATCGATAACATTGCAAAATATTCATTAAAAATGTTTGTCAACATAACCGCAAATAGGACTCGAAATGGTAATAGAAAATCCTGCAATGCTATCGATAACTTAGGTATTTTCTTTAATTCTGCTGCGATATTACCGGAAAGTCGAAATATCTTGCAATATTTATTAATGATAATACCATCGATAACATCAAAAAATATTCTTTAAGAATTTGTAAGTTATCGTAAACATTAAAATAAATTTGTTTACACAAGCTCGTTAGTAATCGGTAACATTGAAAAATATTTCGACTTTTCGATAAAATCGCTAAAGTATTTTAGAAAATTGATTAGTTATCGATAACATAGCAGGATTTTCTATTAAAATTTGTTCGTTATTAAAACATTGCATTAGTTTTTTTTATGAAAATTAGTGAGTTATCGATAACATTTTAACATTGTTAAGGCCTTTAAAAGATGGTATCGATAACATCGAAAAATATTCTGGTTCAAGCCAATTCGTTAGAAGTCGATAACATTGAAAAGTATTTAATGAATATTTCTTAGTTATTGAAAAAATTTCAAGATTTTTTGCAATGCTTAGAGTAATCAAAAGAATCATTGCAAATTTTTTATAACACGTTATTTAAAGCAGTCTCGTCACCTATTTTAAGCTGGCAGCACTTCCAGTTTCGTTTAAATTTTGCATTTTTAAACTATTATTGTTGGTTTATTATTTTTTTTTTGTACGGAAAAGCAATTGCCTTTAACTAGCTTTTTATTTGATGTCCTCTTTAAAGTTTTACTCTGCGCTGTTGTTTTGTAGGAGCACAATTTAGTTTTTATATAAAAATCAATACTTTATATTGTTTCTAATACAACGATAATTGTGTGTGGGGTTGTGTATCCTTCTTTATGTATTGTGTATTGTTGTCAACATTTTGCAACAAATTTTATTTAAGGGTCTCCAAAGTAGAGTGTGTGAACTTTTCATTTGTCTCTGTGTTTTATTTATTTGTCTTTTGTTTTTTTTTTTTTTTTTTTTGTAAAATTTCCGTTTTGTGTAACATTTGTTATCGTTTTAACTTAATTTACAATTTTCTTTTAAACAATTTTCGTTGAAAATTGCTATCGCGTTTTACTTCCGTTTTGGCAACGAATTTCAGATTTTTTTTTGTTTGCAACTTTTATTGTATTTTAGTTTGTAATATTGTATTGTAAACCGGTTACACTTAGTTTAATATTTGTTTTAGTTATTAGTTTTTCAAAATGTCTTTAAATGGTTGTTAAATTTGTCTCTAATGTCACCTAGTCAGGGTGTTGGGGTGGTGGCGGGAATGAGTGTATGTGTAATGTGAAGAGTGTAGTTTACTTTTTGTTTTAGTATTGTCTTGGTAGCTAAAAACTTTTCTCGTTTGAAAACTAAAGTTAAATATTTGTAAAAGTATTAGGTAAATTCTGTATAAAATGTTTATGTTAATACTTCTTTTACGAGTATTTTCCAAGTTTCTTTGTTAAATTGACATTAAATATTTAGGTACAATAAAAAAAAAAACAAAAGAAATTGGATCAAGAAAGAAAGCTAAAGGAAAAATGGACTAAAAAATGTAATGTGTAAGTAATTCATTAAGGTCATTTGCATTATTGTAATTGAGATTTCTGTTTGCTTAACATACTGTTGTGGTCCTTCGAACCCCATTTTTATGGCAGTTGGCACAAGAATAACAATTTTGTATTGAATTTTATAGGAGATTTCAAATGATATTTCTTTGGCAAAAAGTTTAAATTACTTCAAAAAGGTTTTCAAAACATTAAAGTAAAAAGTTCATATGAAATGTACATGGACCTTCCACAAAGGCCCATTAAATAAGTTTTGGGTTTAGGTTAAAATTAAATAAGTACGAAATAATATACTAAAATATATACAAGTTAAGGTACGAAAGTACAGCAGCAAAAGTTATTGTGAAATATAAAAAAATTGCAACAATAAACACTTCTTCAAAATTAGCGCTGCACGCGCGTCCCAAAATAACTGAATAAAATACCTTTTTTTCATAGCAGACGCTACGTTGCATTTCTTACCTGCAAATTCCGTTCACATGAAATGTGAGTCCGTTTATGCTGATAAGCATTTTTTGCCGTGGCTTCTTCTTCTTCCTCTAGAAGTTGTAGAGTTCTTTAGTTTTCAGATTAAAAGTTAGTTCAGCACTGACACTCAAGACTTGCATAGCAAGTAATTGTAATTATAGTTATATTTGGATTTGTTTAAATAAAGTTATTTAATTATTTTTGATTTGTTTAAATAAACGGAAAATGAACAGAGATTAAATTGTGTTTTAATTATATTGACAACAAAACTAATTGACACTCAAGACTTGCATAGCAAGTAATTACAACAAAACTAATTGGCGCCCAACGGGAAAAAAACAGTCACCATTGAAGTGAAAAGAAAAATAACCTTTTATAATAAAAAACAGTGTTTAAAAAAAAATTAAAATTTAAACAACAAAAACAATCACCATACAGTGAGCAGATAAAAATTAAGTCACCATTGAAGTGAAAAGAAAAATAACCTTTTATAATAAAAAACAGTGTTTAAAAAAAAATTAAAATTTAAACAACAAAGACAATCACCATACAGTGAGCAGATAAAAACTAAGTCATCATTGAAGTGAAAAGAAAAATAACTTTTTTATAATAAAAAACAGTGTTTAAGAAAAAATTAAAATTTAAACAACAAAGACATTCACCATACTTGTGAATAAAAATTACATTGCTTATTGAAAATTTAAAAAAAATTACTACCATACTGGTGCTAAAAACCTAATACAATTCTTAAAAATATAAAAAGCATTCATCACCAAAAAGCAAAAAAATATAACAAAAACTAATCCATCAATCAACAACTTAGAAAAGCCAAGCCGTGAGCAGTTGCAAAGGACCCTTAGTGAAGCCGAGTCTTGAGCAGTTACATTCCAGCCAGAAAAGTTGCATTTAGAACCAGAAGGAGCCAAAGCCGTGATGATTTATTTCATCCTAATATTTGCAGTCTTTGTACTCGCTAGTTATGCCACCATCCTGGACTATACTTCTTCACACTATATTCCTGTAGCAGACGGAAATGTTGCAATCTATGAAAATTATGGAATGTTGGCCCATGTAACGGACTTGACAAACTTTACTACCATAGCAGAAGAAACCAGAAATCTAACGGACCTACTACCAAAATCACACATGAGAAAACTGCTAGAATCAGATGTGGACCAAATAGAGAAGACAATAGAATCCCTGCGCATACACCACAGGCACGCACGTAGCATTAACGTTCTTGGAACCGCGCTGAAATACATAGCTGGTACGCCAGATTACGATGACTTTACCGAAGTGCGTAGCAAACAAGATGAATTAGTTACTGCAAGTAATGCTCAGATAATCATAAACACCGATATGCAATCGCAAATAAACAAATTAACTACGACTGTGAACACACTTGTAAGTAAAACTAAGGCTACTGAAATCGATTCAGGACACCTTTATAGTTTGTTAGGCGAAAGAAATAGAGCAGTACTTAGGGAACTAGATAACCTAGCTTTGTCCATAACCTTGGGGAAACTCCAAATGATCAATCCCATTCTGTTAGATAGCTCGGAAGTAAGTTTTGTTTTAAAATCCGAAATAGATTTAAATGTAAGCATTACTGAGATAATTGTAAATTCAAAGCTAAAGATTTTGCAAACCGAAAATGTTATTACGTTTTTGATAAAATTTCCAAAAATTATAAAATTTTGTAATAAAAAATTAATTTTTCCAGTCGTTCATAATAATAAAATTTTGTCATTTAAAGTAAGTGATGTAGCAAAATGTGGCTACAAATATATCATGTTAAAAGATTGTAAAAAGAAATCTACAACTTCATTTTGTAAAACATTTAACCTTGAAAATACTTCATGCCTAGACACTTTATTAAATAATAACACGGCAACTTGTAACACAAATTCCGCGCATAATATGCCACCTCTGAAAGAGATTGACGATGGCATTGTTGTTATAAATAATCAACCCTCCAAAGTGATTTACGAGAATGTAACAAAAACCCTACAAACGGGTACATACCTCATAACTTTTGACAATACCTTAAAAGTTAATTCAACGGAATTCAAAAATTGCCGAAAAATTGCTTTTAAAAGCCCCGAAATTCCTATAGCTCACACTGTTAACTTAACTGATCATACCGCTATCTTATCACTTCAATACCTTCATGATTTAAATATTGAAAACCTAGACCATATATCGCACCTTCATTTGAAAGTAAGAGGAACTTTTTACACCTCAGCCTCTCTTTTTGTTCTTATTGTAATAATATGCGTTGCATACGTTCTCGCCAAAAGGCAACGTAAGGTTGAAATCAACAATATTCTTAGCAGATATGATCAGACGAGGACGTCCGATGCTTAAAGGGGGGAACAGTTAAGGTACGAAAGTACAGCAGCAAAAGTTATTGTGAAATATAAAAAAATTGCAACAATAAACACTTCTTCAAAATTAGCGCTGCACGCGCGTCCCAAAATAACTGAATAAAATACCTTTTTTTCATAGCAGACGCTACGTTGCATTTCTTACCTGCAAATTCCGTTCACATGAAATGTGAGTCCGTTTATGCTGATAAGCATTTTTTGCCGTGGCTTCTTCTTCTTCCTCTAGAAGTTGTAGAGTTCTTTAGTTTTCAGATTAAAAGTTAGTTCAGCACTGACACTCAAGACTTGCATAGCAAGTAATTGTAATTATAGTTATATTTGGATTTGTTTAAATAAAGTTATTTAATTATTTTTGATTTGTTTAAATAAACGGAAAATGAACAGAGATTAAATTGTGTTTTAATTATATTGACAACAAAACTAATTGACACTCAAGACTTGCATAGCAAGTAATTACAACAAAACTAATTTACATAATTTTTTTTTTAAAACTTTAAATTAAATTTTCTAAAAATCTTTTATGCTTATAAAGTTTTTTTTCTAAGCACTTAAGAGAAGACGAGCTCTTTTTAGTCTCAATTGTGCCAATAATTTAAAAAATATAACAATTCCTTTAATAATATTTTCGCATAACTACATCTTTTTACGAATTTAACTGGCAAAGAAAAAAAAATTACCAGAACAATTGTTGATTTTCATATGCTGCATATGCAACATGCGAATACAATTTCATATTTAATACGATATTCAGCTGAATTTCAATTGCTATATATACAAACATTTATGCATTCGCTGCAATATCAGCAGTTAAGCAACAATATAATAATAGCAACAAAACGACCCTTAAAGTCAGACATCAGTGCGGACTGTAGTAACAAAAAAACTATGAAATGAAATGAAATGAAAAAAATCATAAAACACATTAAAATGAACAAAAACATAAAAAAATGTTGAAGAACAAAAATTCATATAAATAAATAAAAAAAAATAGTGATTAAATTGTATATTTTTGCATGCATATAAAACAGAATGCACAATAAAAAATGTAAGAAAAAAGAAAAAATATAAATAACACAAATATTTAATAAAACTTTAAAAGGACTTATTTGTATTTTGATGTGAATATAAGAGCAAAAGTATAATATTTTTTTTTTTTCAAATAAATACATGTATTTCACTTGTTCAATGGTTATAATTGCAAGAACCCAGTGAAGTATTGAGCTGACTTGAGTTAGTTAGCGATAACATCGAACGATTTTTTAAGACAATTTGTACATAATTTTCTTTTAGAAAATTCCAAGTTCCTAATAACTTTACAAAATTTTCTATAAAAAATTACTATTTTTTTAAACATTTTGTGACTTATCAAAATAATGATCGTGGGAATACAAAATTTAATTTAAATTCTTTTGTTATTCGTGCTTAATTCAAATTGTTATTGTTTGATAAAAACACTGAAATTAATTGTTTATAGGATAAGCTATTCCTATGCGCATTTCACTGGTTGCTTAGGCCAGATCATCAGAAAACTTCATACATAAAGATTTTAGAAAAACTAAAGATATTAAACCAAATAAAACTGTTAAGCGTATAAGAATTACAAAATTGCACTGGTTGGAATTGTTCCAACATTAATTGTAGTTGTAAGTCGGTTTAAGAAAACCCAAATCAAAAACAAAAACAATTCGCTTTACTGTTTTCGCAAACAAAATAAAAAGCGGGATGCCCGATATTCTTTATATATTGTTGAGTTATCGATGTGTTTTTTTTTAAGAAACTTAATGAGCTATCGAAATCATTAAATTAGTTTTTGGAAATGTCAACGATGTAAACGATAACATCGGATATATAAATAGGAAAATTACTGACTGGTGCAAAATTAGTCTTGTTGTGGGATTTTTAGGATACACCAAGTGCTACCAGAAAAATCTTTTTGACGAAAAAGTAAAACATCTGCAAAAATAATTTTCCGAGCAGACAGAAAGCATATCCCACAAGCAGTTTACTAATCAGTCCGGTGCCGTATCACCGAGGGCTACTTACTCCCGTGGTACCAGATAAGATCACTGCTAAGCCGTGAAATCGTGAAAATCTATAAATTTTGGATTTTTGCAGAGTCCCAGGTCTGATTAGCCTAAAAGCCAGGAAAATCTGGGAGTTATTGATAAAATTGCAAAGCATTTAAGAAAATGTGGGAGCTATTAAAAACATAGCAATGAGCTATTTATAAAATTGCATACTTTCTTAATTATTTATTACATCGCAAAATATTCATAATATTTTCAAAATATTGTAAGAATATTAAAAACATAGGCCCATATTCATAGTCAAAAATAAAGTCGACTTTAAATAAAAACCGGTTTTAAATGCATGTGAACACCATTGTTTTAAAATATACTTTAAAAAAAGTCGACTTTATTTTTGACTATGAATATGGGCCATAGCAATTAGTTATTAATAATAGCGCATAATTTTAAATTTTAAATTATTGATAACATCGCAAAATATTCTACGAATATTTTTATAGAATTGATAACATCGGATTATTTCCAGTACAATTTGTAACTTGTTAATAACATCTCAAGATTTTCTATACAAACCTGTTAGTTTGCGATAACAACGTAAGATTGTCTAATAAAATTAATGAGTTATCGATAACATCGAAATTATTTTGAACCAATTTTAATAGTTATTAATAATAACGAATTTACATATATCTAAGAAAACTTATGAGTTCATTGCAAGATTTGCTATAAACAATTTTTAGTTATCGATAACATTGCAATATCAATATACATATAAAATACAAAAAATGTTTTTACCTATGTCTGTTTTATGCTCTGAAACCATCCAACCAATGTACTCCAACCTGGTTTCATTAGAAACGCAATTTCGTGAAATGGGACTACGAGGGGAGTAAGCATAGTAGCACATGCCGGGTAATCGCTAGTTTTCTATACAATTTTGACACTTACTGATAACATCGCAAGAATTTCAAAAATCAATAATTCTATGAAAACTTGTAAGGTATTGGATAACTACGTACAAATTTCTAAGATATTCTATGAATTATCGTTAACATCGCAAGATGTTCTCAGAAAACAAGTGAGTTATTGATACAATCGCAAGATTTTCTAAGAAAATTTGCGAGTTATTGATAATAACGCAAACATTTTCTAAGGAAATTTGTTAGCTAACAATTACTTCGCACAGTTTTCTGCAAAAATTATTAAGTTTTAAATGCGTTTGCTCAATTATCCGTTAGATTTTTATAGTTATGGAGAACATCGCATAATTTTAAAAACAAAAGATTAGTTATCGATAACATTGCAAAATTTTTTATGAAAATATTAACGAAAAAATATTTTGGAACAGGATTTAAAAAAAATTTACAAATTTATTTTTGCAACCAATAAAGTAATCTAAAATTACGAAAATTTCTCTGGGTTGTTGTGAAACCGTGTGTACATTTATCATGTTCCACGAGAAATATATTGTAATATAAAATACCAAAACTTATGAATATTTTATTTGTTAAACAACAATAAAAAAGTTGTAGTACTAAAAAAATATGTTGTATATGATGGGGAAAATCAAACAAACATGTATTGAACATACAATTTAATGATGAAATGTGATATTTGCTACAACATTACACAGTTTGAATGGAAATGCAATATAATATTGGCAGATATCTGGAACGGGACCTTTTGTGTGGTAACATTTTAAACAAGTGTTCAAAAAAATAAATAGTAAATATCGCTGCTTAGTGTTCGGTTTGGTAGATTTTTGGAAAACACTAACGCTAATAGTGTTCATCATTAAAATCATTAAAACAAATAACGTTTCCCTGTTCGTCATCTTTCGAACACAAAAATAATACTCTTCTTATCCAACTCAACAAAAAGATGTGAACATTTAATTCCGTTTGGTTTTTTTAAAGCCACAAACTTCATTGTGTTCGGTTTGGCTCATTAAAGTTCGTCGCTTTTTTTTGGTAAAAATTTTTTACAAATCCAAAATACACATATGAAAAAAATCAAAAAGCCAGCAAAATAAGTTTACAAAAACAAAACATATACACAATAAACACGCAAGCTATTCGTGCTGCGCTCGTTGCTCAAAACTTTTTGTTTGTTTATTTCTTTATTAATGTAAAAAAAAAAACACTGTAGAACATTAAAATATAATGTGTGTCTACAGTATCACTACAATTGTTCTTGTTTTTAACGAAGAACAGAACACTATATAATGTTCGCTTCTTGCTTGAAAATAGTTACGAATGGTTTAAAGGGTTGTGTTCGTCTACACAAACACAAAAAAAATACTGTTTTAAACCCATTCATTTATAAAGTTTTGCAATCGGATATAGGGGTTTAAAAACCTGAAATCCACAGCCTCTTTCTGTCCACACACTCCAACAAAACAATTTTTAAAGAAAAATTAATACACGTACTATGGTCAAGTTAACCATATTATTATTACCACCAATCATATATAACATGTCATAGTTGAAAAACATTTAAACTATATAAAGTTAGAAACAAATTTTAGTTATTGTTTACCACAACATGGTCGGAGGCAAGCATAAGATGGTTGTGACTTATTGATGAAGGACTAATTAAATCACAATATGGTTGCGGGTAACAATAATATGGTTAAAGTAACCATTATATGCTTAAAACAGTTTTCTTTACGTTATATTATTGGCAAATTACTCAAAATCAAACAAAGCACTCCTTTACATGGTGCACAAAGAATTGTTTAAATAATTAAAATAAAAAATCATGCGGTTTGGTGGAAGAATAATACAACAACAAAAAAAATCTTCCAGCATCAGCGACATTTAACAACAAAATAACACAACTCATTTGTTGACTTTAAATACAACGTTTTTTTGTCCCGTTAATTGTGTGGCTCTTGAAAATAAATTACTGTAATCAATTGAATGCTGTAATGTAAAAATCAATAAAAATGCCGGTTTTTATCCCGGCGACAAAATCAATTAAAAACTTTAAAATGGAATGTAAAGTAATTACGTTGTGTGGGTGGACGGAGAGAAAGAAAGAGCGAAACGGGAAGGTAAGTTTCTGCTGCTATTGCCGATGATGTGGCATATAAAACATAATCAGTGGCAACAAAAACAAATAGACTTCAATGCAATGGCAACACAAAACAACTACAACAATACAATTAAAAAAAAAACATACTTAAAATGCATCATGTATGCAATGCGAAACAATTTGCCCATAATTGCACGCACGTATTGAACTTCTTCAACCATTTACTTTAGAGTGCATACACAAATGAACGCAAAAACATCAGCAACATATATCCACTCGTATTCATGTGTTCATTTGAATGATGGAATATGTTTGAATGTGCGTTTATGGTCAGTCAGATTTGTAAAGCTAAAATACTTCAAAGGCATTACCATTACATGAGAAGGAATGGGCAAAATATTGCAAAAAAAAAAAATCAATCATTAATAACAAACTAACAAAACAAAATCAATACTTATTGAAGTTAAGATGAAGAATGTTCAATACCACAAGAGAACACTGAAAGAATAAAAGGCAAGCGTTTGTAAAGAACATTAATTTTATGTTGATTCGAAGGACCATAAAGTGAGGCTGAACTATAAAAAATACATACTCTTAGTTGTTATTTGTGACATTAACATTTCTTATGAAAATTGTTAGTTATCGGTAACAAGTACAAAAAATTCATGAAATTTTGTCAGTTGTTGATAATGTGGAATTAAAATGCAAACGGGACAACGTAAATAAGTTATAAACTAACAAATTAATTAGTTATCGGTTAAATAAAATAGTTTTTGGAATATTTTAAAAGGGAAACTTTATAAAAATTTCTATAAAAAGTTATCAGTTATCGACAACAAAAAAATAAGTTTTTTGAAAAATCTTCATAACAGAAAAATCTTTTCAAAGGGAAATTTTTTATCGAAAGGTGATAATGAAGGTTTTTGATTAAAGGTTGTCTGCTAACAAAAAACATAGAAAAATATTTAGTTAAAATTGGAGTGCTAACATCGTAAAATCGTGAACTATTGATAACATTGTTAGATTATATACATATGACAATTTTTAAGTTCTTGATAATATTGCAAACATTCTTTTAACAATTTGTAGGCAATAAAACATCGCAAAATATAATTTTTTAAGTTGTCGATACCATCAAAAAAGTTATCGAAATATTGAATTCTTAAAACTTTTATTTATCGATATCATTAAAAAATTCTTTGCTAAATTTATCGATAACATTGTTATATTTTCTATGCAAAAAGTTATCGGGACAACACTAAAACATTCTCTTTTAAATTTTATTAGTTTTCGATAACATCGAAAATACATCTGTGAAAATTGTAAGTTAAAAATTTTTGAGTTTTAAATAATAATTCAAAATATTCTCCGAAAATTTTGTAATTATCGATTACAGGCAAAATTTTTAAATTTTATTAGTTTTCGATAACATCGAAAATACATCTGTGAAAATTGTAAGTTAAAAATTTTTGAGTTTTAAATAATAATTCAAAATATTCTCCGAAAATTTTGTAATTATCGATTACAGGCAAAATTTTCTGTTAAAATGTCTAACTTATTGATAACATCACTAAATTTCTATTAATCGATATCATTAAAATGTATCGATAACATTGCAATCTTTTCTATGAAAATGTTTGAGTTATCAGGACAACAATAAAATATTATATATTGAATTTTTAGTTATCGATAACATTGATATTAAATCTGTGAGAACATTCTATAAAAATGTTTAAGTTTTACTGCCTGTTTTTAGAAAACGTAAACAAGTGAGTGAGTGAGAAATTTTATTGAAAACAAAACAAATTTTCGTATTTTATTTTTGCTTTCAATATAATTTCTCACTAACTCACTTGTTTACGTTTTCTGAAAACAGGTAGTTAAATATCTAAAAATTCAAAATTTTCTTCGAACATTTTAAAATTATCGATACCGTGAAAAATTTTTTGTAAAAATTTATAACTAATTGATAAAATCAATAAATTTTCTATGAAAATGTTTAAGTTGGCGATAACATTGCAAAGTTTTTTTTTATTATTAAAATTGTGTCCAAATGTTAAACAATAATGTCAAAGTCATCAATAACATTGCGAATTTTTTGAGCTAAAAACAACGGAAAAAACTCTCCGAAACAACTTTCTTAGTTGTCAACGACCTGGCAAAATTTTGATTTTAACTCTAAAACTGGACTGTCCCGGCGAAAACTAGCCAGTTGGCATGGTAGTTAAGAAACAACAAAATAAAAACGAAAACAACCTGCTTTATTTGCTCTCGCAAAAATAGATCATGTTGTCAGTTTGTTTTTTTTACAGTGCACTTGCCAGTTTATTATCAAAGTACTATGAAATTGACGCCATTTGTCCCGTTTTTTTTAAATACAATTTTTTAAATGCTGCTAAAAAATTATCTCTTTATTTTGCTTAAAAGGTGGCAAGCCTATTCTTAACCTACTTACAACTACAATTAATGTTGGAAGAATTTCAACCAATTGTAGTGGACAATGTAAGAAGAGATAAACTCACTATTTATTGTTGTTGTTTAAGCTTTGATATTGTTACAAGTAAAACTGGGGTATATAATTCTTTTTTGCTTAACAGTTTTATTTGTTTTATATCTTTAGTTTTTATAAAATCTTTGGATGAAGTTTGCTGAAGATCTGGCCTAAGCAACCAGTGAAATGCGCATATGAACAGCTTATCCCTTCAACATAAAATTTCAGTGTTTTTATCATGAATAAAAATTGGGAATTAAGCACGATTAACAAAATCTTTTTAATTAAAAATTTATATTATTAAAAAATTTTAAAATTTGGATTAAATACCATGAACAGTTCAATAAAGTAACCACACACTAATTATCATTAAAAAAAATTTTAATTTTTTAATAAAACTTCAACATTATTTATGATAAGTAAAATGTTTAATATTAACTTAATAGTTATCGATAGCATCGCAAATTTTGCCAAATTTGAAAATTTTCAAGTTTTCTATGAAATCGCAAATTTGTAAGTTTTCAATACAATTACAACATTTTCTATGAAATTTCTGAGTTATCGACAACCTGACAAAATTCTCAAAATTTTTGCGATGTTATCGGTAAAATTTACCATTATTATCTAATAATTGGAATAAAGTATGTTTTTTTTTATTTATCTAAAACAATTCAGAATTCTCTTATAAATTTTGTAGTCACCAAATGTTTAATTTAAATAATTTCTCTGTCTGTAGCAGGGGGTTACCCCGCTTAATATAATTTAAGTGCCATGAAGTGTATCACATAAAAACGGCAATGAAACGAAACATAAAACATCATCTGTAAAGCAAGAAAAGATGTTTGATAAAAAATTCTCAACATTGAGGCAAGAACAACAAATAAATGCCCTTCAAAAAATAAAAAACGTAACTGAATTTTTAAACCCCAAAAACTAGAGGAGCCAATGTAAATAGTAGCGCTGTAATTCATCAAATACTGCCACTGTTTTTTTATTGAACATCATCAACATCCAACAATCCAAAGGTTCTACTCTGTAACAGCAATCTGTCGGTCCGTCTGTCCATACAGCCATTCGTCAAATCAATTGATGAGCGGGTGTAATTTTTTTTTATTTCAGCATACGCATTTTGGATTGATTTTAAAAGGGGGTCTGAGTAGGAAAAAGTGTTGAATGAGGAGTTTTTTCTGAAATGTTTTTATTGATGTTTTTTTTTTTAGAACAGAGCAGACATTAAAATAAACAAACATTACACCGACACTGTATACACACGATAATTGCGGCTCATTGGTTGAGAAAAAATGTTGGATTTTATTTTTTTTTGTCGGTTTAATTTTTTTTTTTTTTGTTTGCAAAAATCCATGAAACACTCATGAGAATCGAAAAGCGAAAAACAAAATTTAACATGAATTGAAAAATTTGCTGTGTTACGCGTGTTGCTCAATTGGTTGGAAATATAGAACAATAAATGAAATGAAAATTTAAACATAATACGAGTATCGCTTTTAAAAACCAAACAAAATTTTAAGCAATTTGTTTTTGTTTTTTTGAATAAATTTAATAAATAAAAATTATTATTTAAGCTTTTGGTTATAATAATGAAAATAAAATTAAAAGTTACAAATTTTGTTTCGTTTAATAAACTTTCACGGAAGACAGTGTTGTCAATTTTAAGTTCTATGCTTCTTAAAAACCATCTGACTTTTTCCAGAAATTTCCGGTAATTTTTTCCCAAACGGGAACTCTGGTACGTGACAGTCTTTTCGTAACTGATAGTCTGTAAATCTCTTATTCTAAAAACTGCCTGTTAAGTACCGCCAAAATCTTGAGCCCATTTCACTTCAATGAAGCCATTTAACAAAAACAAAATTAGTCTCAATTAAAAATTTAATCAATTAAATTAAAATCTTATTTATATCAATAACATTACTGCAGAAAATTTTGTTAATATAAATAAAAATTTAATTGATTCTTAATTTGATTTATAAATTTAATTACATTTTTAATTAATATCACAATTTTTTTATTTTCTGTGGACACAGAATTTTGTTTATTCATTAAATTAACAAAAAAAAAAATTCAATTTATATTTTAAGTTGAAATTAATCGTAGCAATTCACACTTCCCTTTTTTTCACTTAAAATTCAAATATTTTTGACAAACTGAAATTCATCTCATACTTTTAATTTTGCTTTTAATTGCACTTAATAATTTCTTTTACGTGTCCTTTCAAATTGACTTAGTAAATTATGTACAAAATTTAATTATGACTCTCACCTGTTCTTTATCATTTTATTTCTCAAAAACGAAAATAAACTTCGCAACAACACTTCATTCCTGCCATAATATTTTAAATAACTTGAATCTATTAAATTTTATTGTTTAATAAAATTCAAGTGTTTTTATTTCAGCTTCAAAATTGTCTGTTTTTTTTTTGCTCTAAAAGTATTTGGTTCCTTTGTCTAACACTTAAATGCCCCCTTCCCCAAATGTTCGCTTTATTCACCCCTGTTCATTATCAAACTATTGTTGGGCAGAGCAGCAGAGAAACAAAAAAAAAATGGACACAAAAGAATGAGGAAAAAGTTCAAAAGTTTAATTACCATTTTCAGCAAAGGAATTTCATTTCAAAATCTATTGCCATCATTATCAAACGTCGTCAGAAGCAACAACTTTATCATTCATTGGCTGAATTTGTTGTTGTTGCCTTGGATTATTTTAATGTTTTCTGTTACGCCTCTTTATATTTCACAAAAAGTTTATTAGATAACAAATTTATGTTGTGCGTGATTATGATGGCAACTTTAAGAAGAAAGTGGAAGAGAGCGCGAGTAGAGGTCCTGCATTTTTTACATCTCGAGAAAGCAAGAACAGAGCAGTTGACCCGCAACATACTAGAAAAAATAACCGAAACCAATATTTTGGAGTTTTTGAATTTCCTTTGCGAATGGGTAGTTAGTCATCTTGTCGCGATGCGAGGGCTTAAGTACTATGACGTTTAAGGTCATGCTGGCGGTAGTAACGTGAGTCACGACCGGAAGGGTCATACAAGAAAATATAAATTTTTTAGGGATGTTGATCTACAATTGGATCTATATATTTTCTTTTACTAAGCCAATTAAGGTGTATTTTAATGCTAAACTGCTTAGGCACCAATATTATTCTTTTCTTTGAGTTGTTCGAAAGTGAGCGTGATGCAAACAGACAGACAGGCATACAGACAGACGGACATGGCAAAATCGTTTTAAAATAAATCATGGACCCAGAACATTTATAAATATTAATATTAAAAAAAATTAATGAAAAAAATCGCTTAAAAACGATAGCTTTAGGTATTTTTTGGCGTTGTTATCATTTCAATTTTTAAGTCCGACTCGCACTAAAAATGAAAAATTCTTTAATTTAGTACGAGTTTTTTCATTCAGTGTACCAATCCACAACCATTCCATTTACATGCTGGTGGCATTATCAGACCTTATTTGCACCATTTTCAATGATTTTTTGTTTGATATATGGACGACATTGATCTAGGCGAGATGTGGTTTAAAGAGGATGGCACTGCTTGCCACGACTACTTATTCAACCCATATCGTGAATAAAAATTCCTTGGAGTTTGTTCCCTTTTCCCATTTTTACAATTGAATTAACAGAGGAAAAATGGAAAAAGGGAAAAAACTCCCAAGGAATTTTTATGCACGATAGGTGCGATTAAAATCAAACTTTTGCGATAAATTGATTTCGAGAAATAAAACTGTCATTCTCTCCAAAGTGAAGCGATCCAAGGTGAAGCGAGCTGGCAGCTCTAAATTATTTCCTGTGGGGCTACGTTAATGTTAACAAACCAGCAACAAATACGTTCAATTATGCTCGAATATGTGGCCCATATGGACGTGCAAAATGGGAATAATTAAGAACAGGTGGGAAACCCATATGGCCGAAATAATTCAAATATTAAAGATACGTATTAATCTTTCGAACAAAATTATCGAAATTTTTAATAAAATTAAATATTTTGTGTCATTTTTCTAATTTAAGTTTTATCGGTCTTACAAAACACCATGTAAAGGTTCACCCTTTTTATACTTGTGCTTTTTTTTTAACTTAAGTTAGTAATTTTTTTTGCTAACATTGATTTTGTCCTTTAAGGGTGCAATTATTAGACCCCTTCTGTTTAGTTTTACGACTCTCTATAAAAACAAACCAAATTTATTTAAAACAAAATTACTTTAAATATACCACAGCACTCAGTACAAAGAGATAAAACAAAACATGTCCTTTTGATTAAAACAAAAACTATTTTATTTATTTTATTGCTTTATTATCTTATTGCTTAAAACAGCTGCCCTTTTTTTAAATTGTTATTCACTTAAACAAATTGATTAGAAAGAGTTATAGAAACTTCTAAAGAATCTAAAAATGAAAATAAAATTTCTTAATTTCACTCATATAAATTTATAGACTTGTAATTTTGCAAAAAAAATAAAAATCGAAACACAATGAAAATAAAAATAAGAACTTTTTGTTTCTTTCTTTTGGGTACATCTTCAACATAAAGAAAAAAAAATGAAAAACATTTACTGATTAAGGTCAATTTGAAACACTTTTTGAAAACGAAGTCATGTAAAACTTGGCCATAAAAACTTTTCAACTCAACTCGTTTTATTTGTTTCTTCCTAAACAAATTTTTGCCGCAGTGTAATGCAATACATCTTTTCGAAAAAAAACCATGCCGATTTTACTGCAAGGGTGTTGGTTTCGATTGGGTTATAAAACTCAAAAAAAAGGATCTTTTGCGTGGGGTCTGGTCTACAAATTTCAAGAGCTAAACAATGAAATAAATTGAACTTATTTAATGTTGTTGGACTAGTCATTGAAAAGGGTTGGCTATCTTTTATACAGTTTTTAATAAAAAGAAAACTTTCAATATACAACAAACTACTAGTGCAGGAACAGCAAAAAAAAACAAAATTGTTAAATTCAAATCACAAGGCTGCTTTAAAGGAGGAGGGTCCGTCCAGTTGCTTTAAATATATTTTACAAAACGAGGAGGCGTTAGAAAGTGTTTTTTTTTACGAGGCTACTAAAACTACAATGAAATAGAAGAGTAGATATTGTTGAAAATAAAAATACAAAAACGAATATTTGTTTGGTTTTAAAGTATGTGCACGAAATGAATTGTTCGCAAGGTTCGATATGAAGAGCTCTTTTTCCCGAATCTGGGTCAAAACTAAAATAAATATTTGATCGCCAAAAGCGTAAGGGTAAATTCGGTAACCTCATATCTACAAAACTAAAAGAGAGACAAACAAAATTTAATACTTACGTTGTCTATTAGAAAAATAAGCGGACAGGTGTCCGATACTTTTTTGAAATACACCCCTTTTGGGTTGTAAACGTGTAAAACCTACATTTAAGAAATTCTTTGAAACTCCATCCATCTTTCAAACCAATAAACATAAAAATAGATTATATCAAACTCCTAACTTATCTTAAAAATACAAATATAAATGAGCTACATATTTCTTCGAAATCCGAACGTACCTATTTTTGGTACGGGATATTTAAAAAGAACCAGTTGAAAAGCAAAAATGTAACAAAAAAACTTCCTCTTATAATTTCTCACTCACTCAGGTCATTATGTGTTTAATTTTATAAGAATCTGTAAAAGGGATATTTTTGGTACTCTTTCATATATTGAAGCTAGAAGTAAAAAATTCAGCACTATAAGAGGAGACTTTTTGGAACTTTTTTGTTCTTCAATTGGTATTTTCGGATTTTTTTTTTATTGAACATATAAAGTTAAATCAATTAACATAGAAATAAAAATTTTTATCACATTCGTAATTAATTTAAAATATACGAAATTAGTACTTTTTCGAAATTCGAACATTTTAGGGGTACATATCGTACCTACTTTTGGTGCTTTTTTTTTACAAAACCTTTTGCTCTATTCATTGACATACACGTATCAAATTATGAGCTCCCACTACAATGTTGAAATTGTCATATTTCAATGGGAAAAAATAAAGTACCAAAAAGGGGAGAAATACGGGAAAATAAATTTCTTTCTTTTACTTTTTCGACATGTGGTATTTTTTGAATTTTCAATGATATTGAACCTATAGGAACATTTTTATTGAAAATAGAAACATTAAATTATTGGTGCGGGGCCCTGAGTGAATAAAAAAATAAAAAAAAATGAAAAAAGTATGATCACTTTAATGTACATATTATCAAAATAAGTATTTGAGTATGATATTCGAAGGAAAAACTTGTCTCAGGGGCATTTATTAATTGTTAAAATATTTAAGCCAGTAGATATTTGTTTTCATAGAGTGTTCACTTTATAGGTCGGCTGCCAAGTAACAACTGTATTTTTAAAAAAGCCTGGACACATTCTGGGTTTCCGATTAAGTTATATTAAAATACCGCCCACTGCCGAGCAACACAACAGAAAATAATGATTTTTGATAGCAAATTGTTTCAAGTTTTCTGGTTATCCCTTCGGGATTAAAATTTGGCGTAGTTGATGTTTTTAAGTTTCTAAAGAACCAAAAAAAACAAAATGTAATTTAAGCGGATCAAAAGCAAAAACGGCCTTAAAGGGGAATATGCTAATATTCAAATGGGCCAAAAATGGGCGCATTTTAGTTAAGGACTAACATTTTTTTTCGCGTTTTAGGTACATTCTTTAAAAAAGGGCTAAGTCTATCTCAAAAAGCGCTAAGTTGGCATCACTGGTCCAGAAGACTTCTGCCTAAAGCCATAACAAATAAATTCGGCTTACATTAGTTTATTTTGAACAATTGTTTAATGATTTTATAGGGACTGCTTTCAAATATATCACACACACAATATAAATTAAACAAATGCTAATTCTTAGTACACAGAAAAAAATATCTCAAGAAAATTTTTAACAACAAAGTTTGTTCAAAATAAAATTTTAGGTCAACAAACTTTTTGCTTGATTTAATGAAAAAACTTATCAAATTTACACTTGGCAAAATAGCACTCAATAAAACTTATTTAGTAAGAAAGTAATTAAATATTTCTTCATATTCAATAAAAAAAAATATTTGCATCAAAGTAAAGACAGTATAGTTACAACTCTTGTCTATTTTTTAATAGCTCATAATTCTCAATTGCTTTAGGCACTTTTATACAACTTACCGATAGTTAAAGTAAGAAGAACCTTTTTACTTTATCGCTCACTTTAGGTTAAAGTAAAGTTGTAATAATGGAATAAGGCCGGTTAAAGTCTACTTTAAGCTATTGGTAAGTTGTGAAAGCGGGCCTTAGAGTTTTATTTGTATAATATATATAATATATTTAGTTTTTCCAAAGTGTTTGGAAAAATCTTTCCTGATTATCTGGCAGGAGCAACCAGCGACATGCGCATAGGAACTAGCTTATCCCCACATAATAAATTTTAGTGTATTTATCTAAAAATAAAATTTGGGAATTGAGCACATCATCAGTTATAAATAAAGATTCGATAAACATTTTGTTTGATTTATTCAACATTTCCAACAATTTATTTTAACAAATCACGTTAATATTTTATTGAAAAACATTTTTTTGGGCAACAACTAACTTTATTTATTGACTCAATAAACTTGGTTGTTGACTAACAATTCAATAACTATGCTTACAAATATCGCTAAAATCGTCATCGCAGAAAATTCAAAAAAATTTTTTTCTCTTAAATATCAATTTTTGTATTTAAATATGAAAATAATTTTTTCCCGTGTACCCGACATTAAAAATTTGGCATAGACGATATACATTATAAATCTTAATTGCTTGCTATAACTAGTTAGAGTGCTGTATTCGGCTGTGCCGGATCCTTTATACCCTCTACCTACAATTAAAATATTTCCAGAGTGGGCTTTATATGGGCCCTATGGTAAGCTATGGACCGATCTTTACGAAAGTAGAGATTTCTAGCCAAATATAACTGTTACAGAGTAAAATTTATTGCAATAGCATCTTTGTAGCGGCTTTAGGCGTTCTCAAGTGCCGGCTTTATACAGAGCTTTAGGTAAATTGTAGACCGATCTTCACGAAATTTTGTGGTATGATTTCTAGTCATACATAATGAATAATTTTCTTTTGAACGACTTTAAGTAAGCCTGATTTCAAAAGACGGACAGAAATACGGACGTGGCTAAATCGAGTTAAAATAACACAAGGACCCAGAACATATACATTTGCTTAATGGGGTCTGGTTTTACTCGGAATGATAAACTTCACCACTAGTGGTGAAGGTTATAAAAAGTATTAAGCATTTTTTTTTATTTTTTCACTATAAATTTAAATTAACAAAACAACTCAGTAACTTAAAATTAACCTTTCTAAAGGGTTTTTTTTAAATCTTGCTAAATTAGAAAGAAGAGAAAACTTAAATTCCTTTAAAAAAATCAAATTCTTCGAAAGTTTTTCGTTGATTGACTACACTTTTTTAGTTAAATCACACCACTAGTCATATAGAATGAATAATTTTCTTTTAAACGACTTAAAGTAAGCGTGATTTCAAAATACGGGCATGGCTAAATGGAGTTAGAATAACACAAGGACCCAGAATATATACATATGTTTAATGGGATCTAAGATGAATATTAAAAAAGTTTTACTCGGAATGATTCACCACCACTAGCTAGGTTATAAAAAGTATTTAGCATTTTTTTATTATATCACTATAAATTTAAATTAACAAAAAAAACTCAGAAACATTTTAAAATTTAACCTCGCTAAAGAGTTTTTTTTTTGAATCTTGCTTAATTAGAAAGAAGAGAAAACTTAAACTCCTTTAAAAAAAATCAAATTCTAAACCAGACACAAAGAAACTCCAAGAGAAGGCGTTTTTCATTTCGAAAGTTTTTCGTTGATTGACTACACTTTTTTTTTAGTGTTATCACACCACTTTAAGGGAAGTTCTATACTTGATTTAGCATTTTTTTTGTTTATGTTACATTTTGCGCTTTTCGTCCAGTTTTTGTTATTGTTAATCAAGGCGAGTTTGATATAAACAAAAAAAAAGAAAAAAAAATAAAACAAACTCTTGAATTAAATTGAATTGATTAATGGATGCAAATGATTGAAAACCATGCAACGCCAAACCAGTGCGTCGTCAAAAGCTTTCAGCAACATCATCAGCCTTTTTTACAATCAGCAGAATCATCATCGCCATCGCCATCGCCATCACCACCACCGTCGCTGATGTCTTCTCGCCCATAGATGGTCATAGACGTCGCCATGTTTTAAGTTTTTTTTTTTGTATATTTGGGTTCTTTAGATTTATTTACAATATTGTACGAAAATTGTTTTCCTGCGCCCAGTAATTCATACCCCTCTAAAAAAAATGTAACATAACAGACCGATGTATGTCTGTCTGTCTGTCTGTCTATTTGTCCGTGTATGTGTTCATTTCATTCGGTTTTTGTTTGCTTTCTATCCCATTCATCAACTTTAACTTGTGATGAGGTCTATTCAGTAAACGCATAAAGTAAAAAAAAGCTGAAAGGAATTGTAAAGTTGGAGCTGAAAATATGTGGTCATTTTTATGGTGCTTTTTTAAATCCTTTATACTTTGTATTTTCTCATAATAAAAGGGAATTAATGAAGCTGAAGCTTAAACTGGCTGTTTAAACAAATTCAAATACAAAATAGAAAAACAAAATTTGAAAGGTGCGGCTGGTAATCCGGGAACTTAAAACTCCCCTTGAAGCTTAAACAACAAATAAAGTTTAAGATTATTGGAAGATCAATAAACTTAATAAGTGAAAAGTGAAGAATCCTTTTTTGAGTAGTTATGATTATGACGCTTGAATTTGACCACTAAAACAGCCGTACCTAAGCGAGATCCCAAAGCGTTTTACTGCTGTCAGAAATGAAGCATATCTAAAAAGCGCGTTGGCAACGCAGATTTCGACAGCACATGGCCGCTCTTGTTAATAATAAATGGCAATTTAGCTACTTTCTGGTAAATCGAGCGGTTAATCTCCATTTTATTTTTCTTTCATGTGGACTTTATTAAACAAGAAGGTTTCTTTCATGTGGGTTTTATTAAAAAAGAAAGTTAACACGAATGTTTTCGATACATCGGCGACGCTCTTGTTTAGGTATGGAGTATCACCGGAAAAGCTAAGCGGACGAAAGCGTTTTGCCTTCCGCTTTTGTTTAGGTACGGCTGCTTTATTAGACCTTTCTTATAACAACGACTTACAATTTGACCTTAACTATGATTATCGACTTCCACATCAACTGTGGCCTTTGTTATAACTACAACTTTGACAACGATTCTTAATGTAACTATAACTTTGATTGTGACTTTGATTTTAACCAAAACTTTGATTTAAACTATAACCTTAACTCCCCCGCGGGGTTGTTGTTATTTTCTAAAGGATATTTCACCTTTTTGTGTTGCAACCTCCGAGACAAATCAGGTGCAATCATACCTGGAATTCGGTAAAGATTGACGTGCCTTATGAAGTCGTCTTGATCTCTTGAGACCGTAGGCTGACCAGAGTATCTTATTTAGTACAACGAGAGTCAGTTGCGACCGTTGGAACGGCACCAGATGGCTTGTTGGCTAAGGCCCCCAGTGGTATACTTTCTTAGAGTTATGCGTACTTGAGATTGGCTCGGTGATATGGTTTATGAGATTTTAAAAATGGTTAAGGTAGTAATGCTGGCTGTGTTCAAGATCTGGTAGTTTTGTAAGTAAAGTGTAGAGACGAAGGGCTGTGAAATGGACAGTGAAGAATTTAAACTAAAAGCGACGGAGAGAGTGAGATTCCACGTTTTAAGGTGGGTGTCCGCTGGTGCTTTGTGTTTTTCGCAGCTCCTGTGTGGGGGAGTGCTTTCCCTTTAAAGGTTTGCGCTTGAGGATCATATGGTGGCTGTCGTTTATACCCAAAATGGCGAGAATAGACTATTCCTCTCACATAGAATACGTTTGGTAAGTGCATAGTTGCTCACCAGTGGCAGTGTTGCCAATTTAGCCATTTATTGGCTAGATTTAGCCATTTTTCACCCTGTTTAGCCATTAAAAAAATGCATTTAGCCATTAGCCATTTTTTTAGCCATTTTTCAACTGGTTTAGCCATAAAATTTTTCTTGCCGTTTTTCTTTTAAAAGAATAATTTTTATTTTATTATAAAAATATATAAAAGCAAAATAAACTTTTTAAATAATTAAAACGGCTTTAATTTAAATCACAACTTTTACAAATGTTGAAAATCGCTATAAACGATGATGATGAAACATCTTTCAAAATAAAGGAACAGTATTCCAATATTAAATTTATAAAACGGATCAACACAAACATCGGTGTTTCTTTCTGGTTGCAAGTATTTAAATAAAGAGAATTAACTATAAAGTTGCTCTCACTTCCATGGTCTAATGCTGAAGTAAACATAGTTAAAAGTAATTTCAGAAATAGGTTACATTTAGCAACCGTTAATTCGATTTTATCAATGAAATATTTATACCAACACCACAATAATGGAGCGTTTGTGCTGATGTTTGTAACACCTTAAAATATTGGTCCTAAGCCGATCTTTTCGTAAACCGATTGACTCAGAACCACTTTCTGAGTCGAATTAGCGATGTTTGTCCGGCTGGCTGGACGTCCATGTAAACCTTGTGCGTAAAGTACATATCGAAAATTTGCAGATCATTTAATAAAATTTGGTACACAGGTTCTAATGAGGTGTAGGGTATCATATAGTCGGGGTTGGCCGACTATATTTTCTTACTTGTTTTTTATTGTAGATCTGGAATCAAAAGGTTGGGTAAATGTTGTCGTGATTACTATTTACCTTCAAATTTTTTAAAACTAATAGGCACGAGTTATTCCTATGAGATGAACAATAACATTTATCGATGATTTTATTTTGTAAATATCTTTCAGAATATTAAATAACGTTTATTCTTATTTAAGAAATTGATCTTAACTAACAATTTCATCGTAAACAACTTTAAATTAATTATTCTGTTGTGTTATTGAATTTTAATGTGTTTTTATTTAAAAAAGCTTTTAGCCATTTTTTAGCCATTTTTTCCCGAAAATTTAGCCATTTTTGGTCTCCAAGTTTTGGCAACACTGTCCAGTGGTTAAGATCGAGAGATTAGGCCAAATGGCAGGTTTTTATGTTAATCTATGTCCACATTAAGGCTCAATTAGTCTTTACTTTCTGTTCCGTTACGAATCAGCTGATTTGTTTTTGTTATTAAAAAACCTGTGAAATTGATTAGTTTTTCTGTTCTGTTGCGGTTCAGTTTGTTAAAATCAAAAATTTTTTAAGTAATTGTAAGTGACAGCAAAATAAATAATAAAAAATATTTATTTTTTTTTGAAAAAAACTATATTTTGATTTTAAAAATTCATAAAATTTAATTTCTTCAAATTTATGTGCATAAAACTTATTGAAATATTACAATGGACGATGCAAAACTAATAAATTTGTCATAAATGGCTGATAAGTTGCTACAGAAAAAGTAACTATTACCATTTTTACACAGAACGGCACGGAACAGAACAGAAACAGAAAGTAAAGACTAATTCTGCCTTTACTTTTACTGTGGCAACAACTTAGAAATTGACTTAGAGTAGTTGACAATAACATGACATTGGCTATCATTTTGCCTATAACTTTGACCTTGAATTCGACTTCGACTAACTACACGCGGAGACAACACATTTTTTTACATGGTCACTTTAATTTTATTTATTGCTTCTGCCTTCATTTATCGCTTAATGAAAAACATGCAATTGCATATTTAAGGTTTCCCTGTTTATGACGTTTAGTTACAATTCTCCTGCAACTGTGAGTATGTCTTCGGCTTAAATGTTGCCATTTTCGCTTTTCTACACAGAAAAAATTCTCCAATATTGTTCAACTATAGATAAAAGCAATAATCAAACATAAAATAAGTTTCAATTAAAAATTTAATAAAGTACATTAAACATTTAATGAAAAGCATCAACCGTTTAATCAGAAAAAAATAATTTTTGTTTTCGATAAAACCATAAATCAAAAATGAAATCAGTTTTAATAAAAAATGTTATCAAGTAAATTAAACGTTTATTTATATCAACAACATAACTGCAGAAAATATTGTCCTGCAAACAAACCATATGGCTTCGTTGGATTAGATTAAGATTTTATATGTAAGCAAACTGCAACAATAAATGAATTGAATTTGAAAAAAAAACGTTTAATTGATATTATTAATTTTTTTACTGGTGCAAATTTAATTAATTTTTTTACTAAATATTATAATTATTAAATTAGTAATTGAAATCAATTTTTATTTTTTTCTGTGTATATAAAATTAAATTCCAGAACAAGGTTAATGATTTTTTTATGCATTCGGAAGGCATTTTCTTTACATTTAATTAATCCGTTTTTTTTTATTTAATTCATTAATTTTTATTTTCAATTTTTCTTTATTTTGTAATTTTGGTTTTATTGCTAATTTTATGAGGTTTTCGTTTTTAATTTTATTTTAACAAATTTATTTGACTGTTACAAATTTTTTTCTTTTACCTTTTTTCCAGATATTTTATTATTTGTAAAATTTCAATGATTTTTTTTTCTTGATGTGGTTTTTGTGGTGATTTTCCACATGTGTGTACAAAATTTTGTTTAAACATTGAATGAATGAGCATAAAAACATAAAAGAAAAGGAGGAAAAAAGAACGTTAAAACAGAATTTGTTTGGTCAAGTATTTAACTTTTAGAACAGGTTAACATTGATGATTGGATTGGATTGGTACATAAAACAATTCGATAGAAAAACAAAGATCAAACAGAATGATTTAAGTTGGAGTAATTTGTTTAACCCTCTAAGGACCGTTTTCACAACTTACCGATAGCTAATGGTAGGATTTTATCCGCCGCTTAAAAAGTGTTCCATTATTACAACTTTACTTAAAACTATCAGGTAGGATAAACCTTAATTTACTTTATCGCTCAAGTTAGGTTAAAATAAAGATTATAAAGCCGGTTAAAGTCTACTTTTAGCTTTCGGTAAGTTGTGAAAACGGGCCTTGAGGTTGAACAAAAAGTTTTAAATAGTTACCGTAATACGTTTTATTATCATAAAAGGATCTATGAGAATTATGTGTGAAACAAAATATCGGCCAAATGCTCGCCACGGCTTCGGTGGCTTACCTCTATCCGATGGTCCATATTTTAAATGACTCTGAAGAATAATTGAAGTTCAATGTCGTTTAGGTGTCGGATTATCTCATCGTTTTGCTCTTGAATTGTTCTTGGCTTATTGACTTTTTATTTTTAATAATCCCAAAAAATAAGTCTAATGGTGTCAAATAACATGATGGTGGCGGCCAATTAAATTCGCCACGACGTGAGATAAAACGGTCATTGCATTTCTCGCGTAAAAAAGCCATCATTTCTCTGGCTGTGTGGCAAGTGGCACCATTCTCTTGGAACCACATATCGTCCAGGTCCATATCCTCAATTTCTAGACACGAGAAGTCTGTCATCATTTCGCGACAGCGAACACCATTCACGGTAACTGCCTAACCGACCTCATTTTCAAAGAAGTACGGCTCGATGACGCCGCAAGCCAGAACGAACTGGACGAGCAATCAAATGTCCTACAGACCCGGTTTGCTGAAATTTGCGCACAATTCTCAATATTGTGGACACATTTGGTCGACTATGCTGACCAAACGAAACATGAAGTGCACGGAATGCAATTTGATCGCCAATTTTCGCAAAAGGCTTCTTCAACAATCTTAACGCGCTGCTCAATTGTTTAACTCCATGGTTGCAAGAAACTTGACGTTAAGGTCGGACCACCCACCTGTATTCATAAAAAAAATTTAACACTTAATAAAGGTTTGAAGAACAAATTTACTTTAAAATGATCGTTAATAAACGTTTGTTTAATTTTATATCCGTTTATTAATACGGGGGTTAATATTTTATTTTAAAGTTAACTTATCGAAGGAGATATTAAAAAAAACCACACAGTCGTTTTCACTAAAGACAACCACAATAAGGCTGATTAACACAGTACCAATTTAAATTTTAATTGTTATTAGGTACACAGGTACTCAAAAAGAAAAACACTTGGGATAAATTGAGATTTTTATACTTACTTTATGTACGAGTCGTAATCAAAAATTCAAGTACGCATAACACTAAAACGTACTTAAAACAATCCTAAATGGGACTAATTTCGAAAATCAATCCAGGAATTTCTTAACCCATCACGGTTTCTCTTCGTCGAATTGACGAAGCACATTTACATTTTATCAAAAACATTTTTATGTTTATTCAAATTACGCTCCTTTTCAACAACGTTAGCTGATGACTAAAACTTTAAAAAAATAATTAATTTGAAAAAAAACTTTTATTTTAGTTTATTTTTTAATAAAATGCTTAACTAAAGAAGTTTTTGTTAATTTTTTACTTTACAAATCGTTCCTCTATAATTTTTTTTGAAAAAAGTTTGTCAATTCGACGAAGAGTAACATTAATGTACCAAAATGAAGAGTAACCTTTCAGGGTTAAAATAAGTACAAATTCTTAAACCAAGTAGAAAAAAGATTAAACATTTCATTGGTTGTGTCACTCTTAGAGTAAAATTACAAAGTGATCATTTTAATCTAACTTAACTTATCAAAGTTTGTTTTATACACTACAACAACACCACACAAGTAGTTACAAACGAGTTGCTTGTTGTGTGTAGAAACAATAAAAACCACAGAACAAGACGAAACAGATTATTTTCATGTTTAAAAAGTAAAATTGAGAACTAACTCTTGCTTCTCATTTAGTTTATATTTTCATTTATCTATGTACTTTAAGTTTTTAAGGTAAAACCCATATCGCTGCTGGTGTTTTATAATTGAAATTCTGTAAGGTGTAAAACGAATTAGTAAATCAATCATAATAAAATTCTCCTATTAATTTCACTTTTAGTTTATTTCAAGTACGAATTCGGGACTGTGTAACTTTATTATACTTGACTCTAGCGCATTTTAAGATTGATTCAATCTTAGTTTTACTTAAATCATTATAATTTTCGGATTATTTCAAATACGAATTCGGGATGGAATATGGGTAAGTGAAGTATTTCGCGAATTAAAATCTGTACATGCTTCAGTCTTTCTGTACTTGATTTAACCACTTCGGATTGATTTGAGTACGGATGGACTGATTTTCCATTTGCGTATATATTTTCATTCATAATAATTATGTTTAAAAATGGACTTTAAAAAATTTTGTTTTCGTCTCTAAGAGGGTTAAAAGAAAGGAACGATATGAAGAAAAATAAAATTTTTAAAATTATTTTCTCCGTTAAATTTCTTAACAATTACACTGTCCTATTTGATGAAATAGACAAGCCGGGCACATGGCGTTTTAACATAATTCGGGTATGCTGAAACCAATGGTGCTAACCGTTTTGTTTACGTCAGATTTCGGGATATACCGTTATTTCGAAAATGGAGGAGGTTGCACAACATATATTTGCGTAACTAAAAAACAGTTAAGTTTATTAAATTTACTTGAAAAACCGAAATACTAACATGCGCAGTCGTTTTAGAAACATAATTTTTTTTTTGGAAAAAAAAATTTTTTTTTATCAAAATTTCGAAATTTTTGTTTTTAAAAAATTCCTAAAAAAAATTGGAAAATGCAACTAGGCTTCTAATTAACGTATAAAAAACAAAATTTTAAACAAAACAAACCATAAATGATTACAATCTGTTAGCAACTTTTGATTTTATTCACACAAGTCAAACAAATTTTAATTTATTTAATTTAATTTAATTTCATAAAACGCAACATTTGTATAGGAGCCCCCCTATGAAGCGGTGATAAGGGGCAAGTATGTCTCGAGAAAATGTTAAGGACAAAAAACTAATTGAGGCCGGTCATACATTTAATCCCACTAGGGGCTACTCCAGGGCATTTATGGGACTTTTTGTTTTATATATTTCTAGTCTGCATTGAACATTTTGTATGGGAGCACCCTTAAGGAATAACGATAACAGGTAGGCATTTTCGCAATAAATGATTGAGATGAAAAACAGTGTGGGGTCAGCCATACATTAAACCCATTTAGGGGCATCCTAGGCGCTGCTGGGGCAAAATTTAAGAATTTCAACCATACAAATATGACCGTTTAATGAAATTTTTTAATTTGGCCCTTGCTTTTCTTAAAGGAAATTTTATTGCGGAATTTCGGGTTTTTTAGAAATTTCAATAAACTAAACCGTGTTTTAGTTACGTGAACATATGCTGTTTAACCTCCTCCATTTTCGAAATAACGGTATATCTCGCAACAAGAGCTAACCTAAAAAACCGCACCATTGGTACCCGAATTATGTTAAGACGCCAAGTACCCAGCTTGTCTTAAAAAGTGGTAATTTCCAGAACAGTTTAAATAAACATTTAGCTAGTGTTTTTATTTTATTCTTGCATCACTAAATCTTTATTAATGATTAATGTTTACTGAATTTATTTTCTTCTTAACTTTTTTGTTTTCATTAGGATTAAATGAATTCTAAAAATTTTTCACAACAAGATCAGATCATTAGCAATAATTTTATTCATATACAAATATAAAAAATTGTTGGAAAAATAAATGACAAATGTAAATTTTCTCCTTGTCCTACACAAAATGTGAAATAATTAAATAAATAAAAAAAAAAACAATTTTTAGTTTAAAAAAACACTCTTTAAATTTATTAAAGAAAAAAAATCCAAGTCAACATTTAACAGATTTTTTTAACCCACACAGATGCCTTCAGTCTCAAATGCCCAACAGTTCTGAAAGAATAACTGAACTACTGAACACTGATTTCTGAACATACTGACTTTCACACTAGAATAACGAGTGTAGAGAAACATAACACATTCAAACTAGATACATATAAATTTAAAATTTTAAGGGCCGATGTTGATTTTGAATAAAATACAAATTATTGGCATTTCTTTTAATTAGGAAAATATTGGTGTGGTTCAATTATGCATGAAACTAAATATCGGCCAAATGGCCGCCGCGACATAGGCGGCACACTTCCACCTGATGGTAAAAATTTCCGATCACGCTGAGGCATAATTGAGGTTCTATGCCGTTAATGTGCCGAATTATCTCATCCTTTAGCTCTTGAATTGTTGCTGGCTTATCATCGAACACCTTTTCTTTCAACTAACCCCAAAGAAAGAAGTCCAACGGTGTTAACTCACATGATCTTGGCGGTCAATTGGCATCGCCACCACGTGAGATAACAAGGCCATTGAATTTGTCGCGCAAAAGAGCCATTGTTTCGTTAGCTGTGTGGCAAGGGGTACTGTCCTGTTGAAACCACATATCGTCCAAATCTACATCTTCATAGTGAACTCCATTTACAGTAACTACCTGACCGGCCTAATTTTGGAAAAAATATGGCCTGATGATGCTGCCAGCCTATACACGGCACCAAACAGTCACTCTTTTTGGGTGCATTGGTTTTTTGATAATCACTCTTGGATTATCATTCGTCCAAATGCAGAAATTCTGCTTATTGACGAATCCACTGAAAACTGATCATCCACTGTTGCCATTTCTTGCCACCATTCTGACCATTGACGATGTTTGGAATGGTCAAGAGTCAATTGCACCTTGTAAGCGTGTGAATGCAAGTCTTTATGCATAATGTTCATCAATGGCGAGCGTGAGAGGTGCAATTGTTGGGCACGACGACGAGTTGTGGTGGACGGCACTTCAGCCACACTTTCGCGAACAGCAGCAACTTTTTCTGCAGTACAAGCTGTACGAGCTGTTCGAGCATGCAATGGTGTTTTCGCATCTCCTATGTACCCGGATTGCTCAAATTTTTGCACGATTTTTCCGATTGTACGCACATTTGAACGATTCAATTTACCGAAAAGTCGCGAAGTGAACGATGTGAATTTTGATTTGAACGCCCATTTCCATAATAAGCCTGAATAACTTTATCGCGTGTGTCTTTCCATGGTTCAAATTGAGTTAGTCTGAATATGAGAAATGTCAAATGAAATGCAGAAAAAAAAACTTGACGTTTAGGTGTGATTCACATTCAACAGCGGCCCTTAAATTTTAACCAGCCGTTACAAATTCACTCTAAAACTCTAAGGCCCTGAAGTGACAACTCATTCTAGAATATCTTACCTTTTATTGAACTTTTCATAGCAGATTGAAATTAAATGATACAATTTTAAATAAATACCAATGTGGGCTGTCTTTGTTTAGACTGCCGACATTGCCTTTATCAGAACTACTGTTTCGTGTTGGAAGCAGGCACCCATTTCAATGTACAATTTTTATGTGGTAGTGACAATTGTATCAATTACTTGGGAGATATACATGGCAGTTTTTTCCTTTAAAGATTTAAATTTTTTTTCTTTTTTTAATAAAAATTAAATTCATTTGTTAAACAAAAATAGGTTTGTATGTTGTCTGCTACTGATTTGAACAGAAGAGCAAATATGTTTTCTTTTCTTTTAAGTAGAATGGACTTTCAGAACTAATTGCTTATAATTCAAAAGGCACCAGACAGAGCACAAACGATTATAAACTGGCTCTTTAACTTACGGAGACAATATCTAAATCAAAGAAATATAGAATTATAGAAAAAATGCAATTGGAAATTAAGATTCAAAGGAAACAAATTAGTGCGATTAGAGATAACTAAATTACGAAATGATTGCCTGATTTAAAAAAAAATAGGAAAATAAAAAAACCATTGTCTTATATCTTTCACCACTACAAGTATAGAATGAGAGTATTCTCAGTTTGCCATTCAGTTCGCTACACCAAGAAATATGTATCTTAGACCGTATTAAGTGCATATTCTTGATCCTTAAAAAATTCTTAGTCGATTTAACCATGCCCGTCTCTTAAAAACATGCTCAATTCAAAACGACTCAACGACTCTCTTAAGCAGTTTGGGGGTTTAAACCCAATGTAATCGGCTCAGTAGAAATACAAATGAATAAAAACTTTCATAAAAAAATTTAATTTATTTTTATTTATTTATTCTTCGAATTGGTGTAATAATAGCGTGCTATTTATAGGTGAGGTTAGGTTTCTTGGGCATAATGAAGAAGACAGATCACTTGGGCCCTATAGTGGCCGCAGAGCAGTTACTCGATAGGCGTCAGTGCAGATCGCATTTCTAATTAGGAGAAACGCAACCTTATTTCTATTTAGCTAGACTATCTAAAAAGACAAATACCGGGTTTCCCAGGAATCTCTCCCGAATTTCATTACACTGACGGAGAATATGAAACACAGTTTACTCTTCATGACAACTTTGTGCAAAATCTTATATCAATATGTGTATTCTGCCAATATTTATGTTGGTTTTTGTAAAAAAAATTTTAAATTTTTTGGTGTTGGGAACCACATATTTGTATTCATAACTCTTATCCAACTGAACCGATTTCGATGGATTTCAATCCCAAAGTGCTTAGGTTAACTTGAAAAAATTTGACACCAATATTCTTCTCTTCTTTTGAGTTTTTCAAATTGTGCGTGCCAGGACAGCTGGACAGACCGACATGGCTAAATCTACTTAAAATTACTCAATGACTCAGAATTGAGTCTTAAACGAATATTCACAAATACACACGGAATGACAAACTTAGTATTCCCTATTCAGAACTAGTTGTGGAGGGTATACAAAAACTAAAAATAAAAAGTGAATAAGTAAAGTTTTGGTATGCAAATTCATGCTTTCAGTGGCACAACAAACTATACATGCATTTACATACGTATTTCAAACTGAATTCATTTAATTTTTTATTAAATATCTTGTTCTCCTACAAGTTTTGTTTTAAATTTTTTTTTTTATTTTTTACAAGGAATGATATACAATACAGTCGTGGAATTCTCTAACTTTAAACGATAAACGGTAGCGTTAATTTTACCGGCAGAGTTTATTGCTTTATGAAAATGACAATCGCTTGGATTTTATCTGATAACCCTGTTCTGTAACTATAATAAGAACTGCTCGCATCGAAAAGATGTGAAACAAAATATTCCACCGTGTCTCGAAAAGTGAGAAAAAAAGTGTGTCTGTATCTCATGTCGAAAACTATCAAAAGATATGACGTCGTTACGTTAAAAATTGCACTCGAAACCGATGCGAGAACGCCAATCACACATTCCGTTGATGGCGACCAAAATTTACTTAAATTTAAAATCTTTCAACAACGGCGGCGAAAATACAACCGTCGGCTTAACCAAATAATGTTAAGTGCGACTTTAATGTTTGTTGTTTGCAAACGAGCTTTGAAAACATTCGTATATTTTATAAAAATGTTAAAAGCAAAATAATTAGACAATTAAAAAATTTGCCAAGAACAAAATATTATTATTATCATTTTTTTTATTTCGTATTTTGCATTTTTAATTGTTTTTTAGTGTTAAAATTCTTTATCGCCCCATTTTTATTCGTGAGTTTATTTAACAGTTCAAAGCGGGAACTTTTCTCGCAAAAATATTACAAACACACTTTTTGTGTTAACTGCCCAGTAATTTCTGTAAAGGCCGTTACACACTATCCCACAAAGTCTTACGTATTTTTCTTGAACATTTTCAAAAAACAATAACAACTTATCATGACAGGGTTGCATTTTCATAAATTACTAAAAACTTTGTGGGATAGTGTAAAACGGCTTTAAGTGGCAGCTAGTACTCGCCAAACAAAAGTTACAGACACAGTTTAGTGAGAAACAGACAAACAGCTGCTTGTTTCTGGCATTTTTGTTTCATTTCACACATTTCAATCGAAAAGTTTCTCGGCGCGAGAGTTACAGAGCATGGGCACAGAGCCAATGTTTTGCCTAGAACTTTAGCAGTGACTTTTACAATATTCTTGACTTTAATCCAGATTTAAAGAATAACTTCAACTATTTGTTTTTTCAAAATTATTTTTTAGAAAAATATTAAATGCCAGCAAATATTTTAAAACATTTATTATAAAAAAATTAAAACTTCAAACCTAAATTTACAACCCTTAAAAAATGTATTAATAAAATTAAAAAGAAATCCAAAAATCTCTTCCCTAAATCTGTTCCAAAAAACTGCAATCAATTTAAAAGCTTTTCTTTCAACTTCTCTGCTCACACAACTCAAACTTTTTAGCAACTTTAGAAAAAAAAATGAACACACGCATTAAAATGAAAATATACTTAAATAATAAAATGAAATGTAATAAAAGCAGAAAAAAGAAAAAGGAAAAAGTTACGAAAAAAGGCAAACAATTTACAATCAAATGAAAAGAAGCGAAACAACAGCCAAATAAATTCAAAAGTAAACTACACCAAAAATAAGTACGAAGAAAATAATAGCGAAAAGTTAAATAAACTTAAGGAGATTATAATAAAAAAGAGAACAGCTTTGAAAAAAAAAACTAACATAATGTTAACTATAATAAAATTGTAACAAGATACAATTTCAGCAGTAGTTATGATATTAAAATTAAAAAAAGAAATGGGAAAAAGCGCTAAAATGAATAAAGAAAACAACACCACCAGTCAAGAGCATTAATAAAATAAAATAGAAAAAATAACGTGAAAAACATAATTTTCAATTACATCAACACAAACTAACAAGAAGAAGGGGAAATAAATAAAGAAACTCCTGTAGTAGCAAGACCAACAAACTCATTTGCAAGGAAAAGTTTCTACGAAATAGTATATCAACACGTTGCTGCGTTTCGCAAACAGTATCTACAGCAGCAATAATATCAAGTTTTTTCGAGTAGAAACAGGCGGATACTGTAAATGTTGATGGAGTGAAAGAGAGAGAGAGAGAGAGAATATTAAAAAATACGAATCTAGTAAATTATATATCTATTTACGCCTTTAAGTCGTAATAATAATAATATATAGAAAATGTTACACTAGACATCAAATTCATTGTACCACTACTTGAGGCACGTATACTGATTAAAAAGCAAAAGAAAAGAATGCAACAGAGCTCTTATAAATGTTGCTGATTTCCAACAGCATAACAGTGTTTAAACAATTGCATTTGTAGGTGTAAAATACATGTAGTTGGGTGTATTTGTCTAAGTACTTGTTGATTTAAGTTTATTTAAGAAACCAGCAGTAGCAGCAACAACAGCAGCCCCATTGAGCCCCAGATTATTGAAAGCGCCACACCAACTCTTATAAAATACAAATTAAAAAATAAATACTAAACTAACAAAAAAAATTAAAAAATAAATTGAAAATTAAAGCTACAAGATAAATGAGAACTGCTATTTATCTACACTGGACTACAAAATGGACGAAAAGATTTAAATTTTATCTAAAAATATTATTAATTTTAATCATCTCGTTACCAGTTTGCCTTCGCCAAATAATAAGATTTTTTTTGTACCTTCTCAAAAATTCAAGTACGAACAACACGTAAACCTACTTAAAACAAAATTAATTATATTCATAACTAACATATTTTTTTATATTTGAATCATTCCAGTTATGTGTATTATAAGTCTTAAGCAAAAACTAAGGAACACCCCCCCCCCCCCAAAAAAAAACAAGGCCCAGGCCCCCAATATCGACAAGAACATTTCTTTCGTATATTTATATTGAAAACAAAAACAAATTTTAGTTTTTTATTATTGTTTTCAATATACATAAATATGCGAAAGAAATGTTATTGTCGACATCGCACATACATGTATTTGGCCCTAAAAGTCGCTCAAAAGTACAGTAGTTCCCGCTTAAGTGCGCATTGAAAAATGTTCAGTTTTCTACGCATTTAAACGGGGAATCATTTAACCGAACAAAGTTTACATGTATTGCTACTGTCTTGCCATTACTGGCAAATGTTGACGCCATGTTAATATTATTAAAACCATTTATTATGTTTTCTTCCATGGTTGCAATTTAATTTTTTTGCACTTAAAACTTGAGAATAAGTTGGAGCTTCAATTATTTCGTCGTCTTCATCATCGGAAGATTCCGACATATCTTTAAAATAATTCTCTATGATTTTCGAATTTCAAAAAAAATTTACTTTTTTACTTCAACTGCCGTTTTAAATATTTGTGTTGCCATTAGGGTGATCGATCGAATAGTATTCGACCGGTTTTAACCGGTTATTTTAGTTTTGCCCAAGTCGAATATTTTAAAATGTCCATTTTTCGAATATCGAATAAACCGGTTATTTTAATAAAATAACCCGGTTATTTGAAAAATGTGTAATTTATATACGTTTTCCTTACTTTTGTTATAAATGTACCCGTAATTTAAGTATTTTTCTAATTGAATATTTGGCAAACTTAAACTTTTTATAAAAAATGTCAAAACAAAATGAAACAAAAGTCAAAAAAACATTATGAGCTTATATAAGCGTGTAACAAAAACCAAAAATAATTTAAACTACAAAAAAAGTTCAGCTCTAAAAATAATAAGCAATTTGGCAGTATTATAAATACCATATATATCTTTATAAAGATGCCATCTCTGGTGATATTTCTAACTGACTTAAATGAAAATTGTGCTTTAATGGCCCTAAAATGATAAGTTGCAAAGGTTCTTTAACGTCACGACTTATTAATCAATTTTAATAAGACTACAAGCTTGACATAAATATACGCCAAGTAAAACTTGACCCTGTTCCAAGTAGTTTTTAAGAGACTGCAAAAAATACTTTACGAAAATATGCTGACAATAATGAAAGAAAAACTCTTAAGTAGTTCTAGCATATCTTCATGCTTAAAACAAGAACATACAGGCGGAATCAACGCTATGAGAAAATTCATCAGTTTTATTTATTAAAACACCAAGAACTTAAAACAAAATTGAAGGAATCAAACAATCTCGTGGAAGGGTTAATATTGTGATCAACGAATTGACAGATATTTCATATAAAAAGCATGTTCGTATTACTATTGTTTCTATAATGCTGAAACAAAAAAAATTGATAAGAGGTTTTGTTTGCCACTTTTCAAAAATATGGCTGAAGTTTACTGCTTCATATAGACATGCTTAACCAGCACCAAATTAAAACTCATTTACAATAAATTTGAGAAAATATGTTAAATAATAAATTTATAAAATTCCTATATTTTTAAAACCAAAGGTTTTCATAAATTCTAAAGCTTTGTTAACACCTATTTAATATTTGACTCCTAACTTAACCACTAGTTTTCTTAAAGAATTCTTTGCTTTTGCAAATCGTTTGGCTACAGCAAACATTATTTCTTAAATACTTTATACATAAATGCAATTATCATCTTAGACATAAAGTTTAGCAAATAACTAGAAATTGTTTAAAATAATGCTTAAGTTTAATCAATTTACTGGTCACGCTTTTTTTGATTTTATCGTCAAATATTTGTGGTCTGAACATACCTTAAGTCATATCTATGAATTGAGGCCTTATGCTCATGCTTGTTGGGTCCTTACCTTCGTGAATTGTTTTGTTTTTATTCTAATTAACTTTTTATTACAAAATCTAATTTGATTTTGATATTTTAATGTATTCGAATTAAAACCGGTTAACCGGTTATTTTTAATTTGCTTAACCGAAAACCGGTTTTTTTAAAATAGCAACTATTCGGAATATTCGAAAACCGGTTATTGAAAAAAGTCGAATAATCGATCACCCTAGTTGCCATACATATAAGTACAAAAATACTGTTACTAAATTTATAAATGCCTTGCCGGACTAATTAAAAAAATGCAAGCTTTTTTGTTACGCAATTAAGCGTTTTATTTTGTTAAAATTTATGTAATTTCGGACAAAAATAATAAATCATTTAAACGAGGAACGCATTTAAGCGAGGCCATTTAAGCGGGATTTCGTTCATTTAATTATGTGAAAATTTTGCTTGCCAACACATTTTGCGCATTTATGAGGGGTAATCATTTAAGTGGGGTGCATTTAAGCGGGAACTACTGTGTTTTTTTTTCATTTATAATTTTATATCAATATTTTATTGGAATTAAAGGTAGATTACTGTATTTCAGTGTAGAAAAAGGCAAAAACATAATTATAAATCTTATTTATTCGTCATTTTCCACAGTATCGTCTTCATTTTCAATATTAATGTTACAAAGGTCGTTTTCATGAAATAAATTTAAGACTTCAATGAAAAAGGGTTTCTTCTTTTTCGATTTGGTCTTCCTCATTCCTGTCAAAAGGGGGTCTGACGTCAAAAGCAACATGTTTAGCACATCTTGGTTGCTTTATATTCTTGAACATTTTCTATAATAATCCATCCTGTATGTCCGAACATGTTTATTACGGGCTTCTGCCGCTTCTTCGGAGAGTTGCCCGTTTGGCAGAATCGCCTCCCTTATTACGGCTGATCCATGACGCAACACCTTGTGAAATGTCGGTGGCATAGGGTGAAATTGATAAAGGGAAAGATACATTTCAGCAGTTTCCTTACAGTAAGCCACCAACTTTTCTGTGTTAGAACTCACTGTACTCAAATGAGTGCAGCTGGCATTTTACAAGTTTCCCAGCAAAAACAAAGAATTTTTAATAGTTGTACCGCTATCCAGGTTTCCAACAATAATACCAACAGCTGCTAGAACAGAATTTGTGTTTATTTTTTTATTTTTGGGAACAAAAATTATAAGTCTGATTTGTGTCACAAAAGCATTGTGAAGATGTGAACACTATTTTAGATATGGTTACATTAAGCCACTCTCTATTGTTTTCTAGTAATCTGGGCTTTGTGTTCTGCTTAAATTGGTGTCGTAGCAATTTTTTGGTCATGTTCGGAATAATGATTGAGAATCTCTGACTCCATAAATTTAAATTTTTCGTTGAAATTTTTAACATCTGAGCGTTCTATAATAGCCCATAAGTCGTTTCTGGTTAATACTCTCATTCCAGAAGAGCCTCTCATAAAAAATGGCATTTTATTGAAATTCTGGATAAACCTAGTTTTCAAAGCCCATGTACTAAAAAAATCGCTAAAAATTTAGGGGTGGATTGGGGTGACCGTTTTTAGCTTTTTGAATTTCTGGAGTGTCTATTCTATAAAATACTATCAAACTTTAAGGTCAGAAGTGAACAGAAATAGTTTAAAAGCTTTATGATATGTGAAGATGTGTGTTTTTTTTTTGCATGTTTAGAGCTTAAACATTGAGGGCGAAAAAACTAGTAAATAATTAGAATCAATGTAAAACTGAAGTTTTATATAAATCACATACCTGATTTTACACAATCCATGATAGAAACTAACACAAAATCCACTTTATCACCATAAAATAAATATTTTAAGACAGTAAAGTTTTGAGCGTATCGAACGAACGCATGAACACATTTTGCGAACGGTAACTTCCGACAGACTGCATGGAGCTGGTGAAAGGTTCAAGCGCGCCATGTTGGTTCTATTGTTTGGAGGGGTTATCTGACTTTTGAAAAGTAACAGTAAAATGGATGTAGTGCTAATATAAAAAATTGCGTTTTGAGTGACTTTTAGGGCCAAATACCTGTCTGTGTATCGTGGGCCTGGCAGTAAATTATGATTAAAGATATAGTCAGAGTAATTCGCAAAGTTCTTGTCGAAGTTACTATATTCCAACTGATGGTAAATATTAATTTCTCAGTCAGAATTTTCTTTGTTAAAGTTATAGACTAATTGATTCATAGTCAGAGCTATTGGTTGTCGAAGCAAAGTTAAAATTATAATAAACTTATATTGGGTTCGTTATAGTCCAAGAAATAGTGACAAATATTTAAGTCATATTAAATTTTTCAACAAAAAATCAAAAAACTTTTTGTTAGCTAGTGTAAACTTATAAAAATTTATATAAATTTGTTAAATAAATAAAGCATTTATTATTTTTTCAAGTTTCATAAAAAAAAATACTTTAAAAATTAACACGCCCTAACAGAATACGGCGCTAAAACGTCTTTCAACACACACTTTTCAACAATATTGTACGAGTGAACTGTAAATTGTAACCTCTTAAAATCTACAAGTAAGAAAAAATATTATGGGTGGCTGATAATTGTAGAGTTTGTTGCCACTTTATTTGTTGCTCTTCTATGATTTTATTATTTTAATTGTTTATAATACGTGTTGTGATTGCACTTATTTGTATAAAGTTTCATTTAGATTTTCTAACTCATTTTTATGGCCACAATTCTGGCACGATTTGAAAATTAACTCCTGGGGTTTTATTAATGAGAAAATTGTATAGAAAAACAGTAATTGAAAAATAAGCCATAATAAAATTTATCAAGCAATTTTCTTAGCATTTGCAGTGAGCCCTTGCAACAGGCTATTTGAGAATTATGAGTTTTTTTTTTTTTAAAGGCTTATTTAAGGATTCGTAATAAATAATAAAGTTTTTTAACGGAATTCTTAAGACTAAATTAAATTAAAGCTTTTTAGTTAGGTGTCGCGGTGAGCGCGTAGTAAGTGAGCTTGTCTGCACTCACAGAAAAAAGATTTATCAATATGGTTTATAACATGTTTTGTGGAAACCATAATAATGTTGTGGCTTCTTAATGGAGGACTAATCTACAATATGGTTGCCGGCGACAGCAATATTATTAAATACATCATTATATTTTTTAATATTCGCAAATTAACACTAAATATCGCTCCTTAGTGTTCGGTTCGGTAGATTTGTGGAAAACACAAACGCTAATAGTGTTTTGGTCGCTTTCTCATTACACGATTATCGTTTTTTCCCAACGAAAAATTGCATATTAAAGAAACTTGGTTTTCTCAATGTCTCATTTGCTTCTATTCTGTCGCAAAGCTACCCAGCACTCATCTGCCAATTATTTATTTTCTTTATATTTGACGTACAGATAAATTCAATCAGCTGACTCCCAACTTTTACTTGTATTTTGAGAGGTGTTGCCAACTGAAAACAATGTGTTTTGTCGGTATATTTAGAAACCCAAAATCGCTAACGATACATTGTTTGTTGATACATTGCGAAAATAGGCCATTTGTGTAGAAAATCACTAAAAAAGTAACGTTTCCCTGAACACAAAAATAATACTGTTTTTATCGAACTCAAAAAAAAATGTGAGAACATTTAATTCCGTTCGGTTTTTCTTTAAAAACCACAAACTTTATTTTCTTCGGTTCGACTTATCAATGTTCGTCGCTTTTGGCTGGTAAAAACCCAACATTTTTTACAAAAACAAAATACACGTAGGATAAAATAAAAAGCCAGCAAAATAATTGTTCACAAACAAAACATATACACAATATACACACAAGATTACTTCCATCAGGATGTTGCCACTTGCCATGTCGTGGCGATGTTAATTGGCCGACACAATCATGTGATTTGACACCGTTGGACTTCTTTCTTTGGGCATAACAATTCAAGAGCTAAAGGATGAGATAATTCGGCACATTAACGAAATTGGACCTCAATTATGTCTCAGAGTTATTGAAAATATGTAAGCCACCGAAGTCGTGGCGAGCATTTGGCCGATATTTTGCTTCACCCACAATTATCATAGATCCTTTTATTATAATTATATTTTAATATATAATAATTATAATAAAAATATTAAGATAATTCTCTGAAAACTTATTGTTTTACTTAAAATGAACATTAATTTAATAATGTTAACAATAAATTAACAATCTGTATTTTGCATAGTAGAAGACTACTGTATTGATTAACCTTATTTTTTCTCTTTACAGGTATGTTTCATCTGTTATACACTAAATTTAATGTTTGTTTAAAGCAATTGGTGAGTTTAAAAAAAAGTTTTCAAAGAAATCTAGTACAAGTTATTTTATAAAAGAATAATGATAACTTAATAGAAGTTGTACAAAAATTTTTAGTATGACACAACATGTTTAAACAAATCATAAGCATTTAAAATTCAATATTTAAGTAGAAGTTATATTCAGCTATTAAGCACAAGTTATTAGAAAGTCATATTGAAACCGATAACCGTAGTCATATTCATAATCAAAGTCATAATTAAAGTCATTGTCATTGTCAAAGTCTTAGTAAAACTCATAGTCATTGTCGACTTTATTATTAAATTTATATTCAAAGTTAAATTTAAAATCATACAAATTCCCTTTTCCCCATTTTTTTCATTTGAATTTACATGGGAAAAAAGGGATAAGGGAGAAAACTCCCGGGGAATTTTTATTCATAATTGGGCTGATGGATATTTTTCAACGTAATGTTTACACAATTTGAGCAAAAGTGGCCAAAATAATATCTTCCAATGTCGTTGTTGGGGGTTTTGTGGTAGCAGTGCTTAACCATTTGAATTCTGTGTGGGTAAATATTAATATTAAACTTAAAAATTCTCTGCACAGTGGGGCCAAAAGCTGTTTTTTTAGCGGATAAAACAACTACAATAGTGAGACTCACTAAATTTTATGTGGGAAGCTCTTAGAAAATTAATATGTTCCAACAAAATTTTGGTTGTATTTTAAGAGGGGGAGACGGGTACCACGTGTTAAATCCAATTAATAACTTGATGTCCACTTTAACTGCGAAAATCCATTTTTGTTTTGCATTTCCAGTATAAACATTAAAAATAAAGCACTTCTACAAATAATTTATATTACAAATTAAAGCAAATTATTTGTTTAAATAACTGAACTTGATGGTATTTTCTTTTAGTTTTTCGCCATTTTAACTTCTACAAAAAATTAATTCAAATTCATTTGAGGCTGTTGCACGTTAGGAAATAATAAATTAAGTTAAATTCTGTAAATATTTATTTTGTATTGATTTATTTTAAAAAGTTTAAAGAGTGTTTATTCATTCTTTTTATTGTAAGTAAATGACTTTAAATTTTTTTTGCTTTAAAACTTTTTCGCTGAATTGTTTTTCGTTTAATTTTAGCCACGGGTAATATTTTTATTTATCACTTTTTTTTGTTTTAAATGAGAAAGTTTAAAATAAAGCAGACATATAAACACACAGATGTTATGAAACAGAATAAGAGCAATGAAACACAGTAACGTACACTGAAAGAATTATGCTTTATAAATCTAATTAATGAGTATTATTAATTTTTCCTCTTTTTTAATTCAATAAAAAATTTCATAACGGAATAAAATTTAACAAATTTAATGAAGCAATTTCATTGACACTACGAAATTGAATTTCGTAATTTCGTTAACATTTTTCATTGGAATAATGAAAACATAATATCTCTTATAAATCAATATTTCATATTATTGTTATACATTATTTCAATGGATTTGTAAAATATTAATAAATAATTAATTAAAATATTTTTAAATTAATAAAAAAAAAAGAAAATAGTTTTTTTTAATAGTTTTAGTTTACAAAATCAATGAAAACAAAATAGCGTTTTCTAATTAAAAAATATTTTAAACTAGAAAATATCTTTTTTCTAAATGTCTTGTAAAAACGTACTTTCACTTCAATTGCACCAGTTAAAACATTGATCAAAAATAAAATCAGTTCTAATTAAAAATTTAATCAAGTCAATAAACATTTAATCAAGTCAACTAAACGTTTAATCAAGTGCATTAAACGTTTAATTGATACCATTAATTTGTTTACCCGTGCAAATTTAATTAATTTTTTAATTAATATCAGAAATTATAATTAGTATTGTGGTTATTTTGATGAACTGTTTATGGCTTTCATTTATTATAAGGAGGAACATGTAAATCAATTAAAGTAGATAATCATTTGGTTTAAATATTGATGTTTGACTATTGACTGCCAGCCGTCGTCAATGGTGGTGAGTGTTAAACGTCAACCCTCTCTGAAGAAATTGAGTGATTGCAATCGAAACATGTTAAGGCAGCCTGTCCGTGAAAGCCTGGGTTCGGTTCCCAGCTCAGTCAAGAATAAAAATTATCAATAAATTTTAAATAATTTCAAGTTGCAAAATTCCTTTCTTCATAAAAATAATTAAACAAAAATAAACTTTGATGATAAAATATCAATATCACAAATTTTTTAATTGAAATCATTTTTTTCTGTGTGATATTAGACATGAAATGTATATGAAAATAATAAATTTTAATATTTCGTCATACCTATTGAGTTGACAAGTTTTTCTTGAGTTTTACAATCATTTTTATGGTCATGCTTTTTTGGATATTTTCGTCAAATTTTACTGTGATTGTGTCTATAATTAAAAAAAAAAAATTTAAGCTGGTTTTGCCTATGATAGGGACTTTGACTCATCCGTTTAATTTAACCTTAAAAGTCATTGACTGTGTCTTTGAGTCATTTTTGTCGCTTGCATTTAGTCGATTTTTAGCCGTTATCACACTTCAAGTCATAATTCGAAAAACCAAGTTGTTTAAGTACTTTTAAAGTAATAAACAAATTTTCATAGAATAAAGACAAACAACCATTTACCAAGCCAAATGTAACAATAGACCTCATCATAATTTACACCCCACGTTGAAAATATACTCAAGTAAAATTATGCCTGTTGGAAATAAACTCGTACTCCAAACTCATGGTATCAGGCCTAATGCAAGGAATAAAGTAATATTTATACTCATATTTCAAACATTAGACAGAGTCATAACAAAAAACACAGCAGCCTAGAACCAACAAAATATCATAGACGTGTGCAATTAAGACTATGCAGGGAGCAAAATTAATAGAAGCAACTTAGAAAAAGGCAAAACAGAGTCATAAACCATAAAATCCATGCAAATTTTTTTCTTTTCGTTTTTTTTTTTGAACTCAACAATTAAAATAACAAATGTATCTGCAACAAATGCATCATCGTCAGCTCACCAACGTCATCATTGCATAAGGGCTCTTTCGAAATATTCTTGCCACAACTGGTGGTGGATGTGATGCCAAAGCAAGAATTGGGTGCTTGTGTGTCAGTCGGCCGAATGGCATTAGCAACTAGAAAATATGTATTAAAAGGCGCAAATTATTACTGCAACTGTTTGCATTTTGCAGTTGTATTTGCAAAAGCTACACACACAGAGTGAGAAATAGAAAAAATAAAAGACAACAATGAAAAAGATTTATTATTTATTATGACACATGGTATATTCTCTTAAAGTCCGTCCGGGTGTCCTTTTATAGCCAACTTACTTAGACGGTTGGTCAGTTTTTTTTTTTTTTTTTTTTGGTTTAATGTTTTATTTATTATTTCATCTCTACATGCTGCTGCTAGCGGATGCTAGGAGACAAAAAAATCCAAGCACACAATCCCACTCACCCAGTTTGAGAGATTCTGGTACACTCATACTCATGTGCAACAAGAGCAAACACAGTGTAGCAGTCAGTAGGAATATTGCAACATTTTTATAAGCCCTCTTATAAAGTTAAGTGGCTGTTACTCAAAAGTAATTTAGCTGAAGTGGCAATTCATTAATTATACACGACTGTGAAGAGTGTTTGCTACATACATGAGACTGCAACAACACACAGCAGCAATTGCAGCCGCAGCTGCCTCAGTATGCAACAACAGTATTAACGTCAGTTGTAGCATTAGTAACAGCAACATTATCAAATAATGTAGAACATTCAACACGACAGCCAGACAGACAGCCAAAAGACCAACTTGACATTCGACACTGTGTGGTTACAGTTCATATGATTATTAAGTAAGTAGCACGTTGAAAGTGTCCTGAAAAACAGAAGAAGAAAAAAAAAACACAAAAAAAGTCCAAAACGAAAACGTGTAAAAACAAGGATTTGCAATTTGTGTATCCTTCGGCGATAATGGTCAATTATATTTTTTTGCTCACATACATAACTACAGCAACATTTGTTTGAATAAGTTGACAACAAGAATAAAATAAAATCTGCATAATTGCCTCATAAATTATAAAAAAGAAATTATGTATTTATGAAGTTAAAAGAAAAAAACCGGTGTATTTAAACTTAGGCCCTAATTCTGTAAAACGCAACCGCAACGCAAAAATAACATTAAAAGCAAAAACCATGTCAAACATTTGTCATAATTTTGTTGTTGCTTTCTATAGAAATTCATACTGCGTTTTAAAATTGTTTAACGTCACAAGATATGCAGCGTTTGAAATTTAAAAATTCAATATGAATTTCTGTAGAAAACAACAACAAAATAATGAAATATTTTTTTATTTTGTAATTTTTGCGGTTGCATTTGACAGAATTAGGGCCTTAATTTGCTTTTCGTAAAGAACTATTTGCATACCCTTCGCCGAAGGTATGGTATATTCCGTTTGTAATTTCTACAATTTTGATGTTAGGCACTATCAAGTATATGCGGACTTCCACACGGCACGTTACTCGACCAAGTAACAAATCTTGAATGTTACACCCGTGTTGGTCCATTTATTTTCTCTCTTTCACTAAATTTCGCTTTACATACAAATTTAATGGTATATAAATTGTTAACAGCATCGATAATCATTTGTTAAAGTTTGAGTTTACAGGCGAACAATGGTGTCCCCATTCCCTTTAAATCCAATGGAACCCGCCCAGTCTCATTGCCCTTATCTTTGCGGGAGACCCATTCGATCCTGATTTTAAACTGCTCAGAAGATGAGTCAGATGTGCCGATTGCCCAAATGAGGCGAATTTTAAACTTGTTTGCCGTCCTAATTTTCGAATTGGCGACATGGCGTTCTGATGAGCCATAAATTTGTTTTTAGAATCGTGGAAATTTGTCCAATTGAAAATATTATTTTAATGATAATATTTTATCTAATTTAAATAAGTTTTAGCCAAAAGTGTGTAGCTAGAAGAATACGGCAGGTGCGTGCCATTGTAGAGAATTTGATGTCTCTATATGCTGGTAATTCCAACTGCTAATGCCTGTGTTAAAAGATTATTTTCAATTAAGGTATACACAGACTTCTATTAACTATTTTTCATTAAATATTTTGCCTTTTTTGTGATAATTTTTCATTCTTGACTGCCGCGAGAATTGAAGAACATGTAAATTAAGTAAAACAGATAATCATTCAAAGCAAATTTCGGTCAACCAAAGTGAGATACCATTTGGTTTAAAGATTGATGTTTGAATAATGACTGCAAGCCTTCGTCAATGGTGATTAGTGTTAAACGGCAAAGATTTCTGAAGCGATACTGTGGTTGCCTTCGAAACATGTTAAATCAACCTGTCCGTGAACGTGGGTTCGATTCTTACGGTAGTCAAGAATGAAAAATTATCAAATACTTTTGATTCATTTCATGTTGCAAAATTACTTTTTTCATAAAAATAATTTAATGAAAATATAATTGAATGAACTTTAGCCTGATTAAGAAAGGAAAATTTGGATAAAGCAAAATATTTCCAGAAATTACTTTGATAATAAATTTGCAAATGCAAGGCTTAAAAAACTAAGCTTGCAACTTGCTTTATTTTGGGTTTCTTGCAAAAACAAAAAGGCAATTTGTTTTTGTTTTTTTCTTAACCCACTTACAACTACAATTAATATTAAAAGAACTCCAACAAATTGAAGTGGGGAATGTAAGGAAATTTAAACTCACTTTTTATTGTTGGTATTTTATTCAAGCTTTGATATCGTTGCAGATAAAGGCCCAAAAATATTTTATTCCGTACGGAAATTGCGATCTGTTCCGCAACTCGTTTTAGCAAATGCCGGTTTCATAAAACTAACCAAAAAGTTTTGTTAAGTTCAATATGGTTAGACACATATGAATCACATGTATTCGCACAATTGCTTAAGCCAACTTAGGCATATTATAGTTGGGCCTTAAGACTTTTTGAGTGGCGACTTTTTCCATTTTGGGCGAATTCAGAAAAAAATTCATTTTTAATGGTAAAAAAAAATATTTTCATTAACCGGTGGTACAATTTTAAGGGCCGTCGTTTTTTGTGAATTTCATTCGACATTTCTTAATTTCAAACTAACTCAATTTGAACCATTGAAAGATAAACAATCGAGCAAGGCGTTAAAGTTATTCAGGCTTATCATCAAAATGGGCGTTCAAAATGCATATCGTGCACTTCGTGATTATTACGGTAAATTTAATCGTGCAAATGTGCAAACAATCGGAAAATCGTGCAAAGATTTGTGCAAACCGGGTCTGTAGGAGATGTGAAAACTCCGTGCAGCTCGTACTGCAGAAAATATTGCTGCTGTTCGTGATAGTGTGGCTGAAAAGCTGTCCACCTCAACTCGTCGTCGTGCCCAACAATTCCACCTCTCACGCTCGTCGTTGATGAGAATTATGCATAAAGACTTGCATTAACACGCTTACACGTTACAGTTAACTCAAGAACTAAAGCCTCTTGACCATTCCAAACGTCGTTAATGGTCAGTATGGTGGTGGGAAATGGCAACAGTGGATGATCAATTTTCGAAAAAAATCATCTTCAGTGATAAGCAGTGTTGCCAAAACTTTGTGACCAAAAATGGCTAAATTTACGGGAAAAAATGGCTAAAAATAGGCTAAAAAATGGCTAAAAGCTTTTTTAAATAAAAACATATTAAAATTTAATAACAAACAGAAATAATTCATTTAAATTTGTTTGCGATGAAATTGTAAGTTAAGTTTGTTAAATAAGAATAAACGTTAATTAATATTTTGATAGATATTTAAAAAATTAAATCATCAATAAATTCGATGTCGTTATTGATCATCTCATAGGAATCACTCGTGCCTATTAGTTCTAAAAAATTTGAGGTAAATCATAATCACGACAATATTTACCCAACGTTTTGAATCCAGATCTACAATAAAAAACAAGTAAGAAAGTATAGTCTGTCAAACCTGACATTAGCACCTACGTACCAAATTTTATCAAATAATCTCCAAAACTGCGACCTGGGGCCTAATTTTGGCAGTCATGATCGAGTACTTCCTCGATTCGAAAGCAATTTTATTTCAGTCGATACTTAACGAATCGAAATTATTTTTTCAGTATTGTGAAACTAAAATTAATGCTTTATAACACTGAAAAAATTATTCGGATTCGTTTAGTATTGACTGAAATAATTAAATAATAAATTGCTTTCGAATCGAGAAATTACTCGATCACGACTGCCAGAATCAGGCCCCTGTACCTTGCGCACAAGGTTTACATGTACAGCCAGTCAGACAGCCGGACAAACATCGACTCAGAAAGTGATTCTTAGTCAATCGGTATACTTAAAGGTGGGTCTAAAACCAATATTTGAAGGTGTTTCAAACATCAGCACTAACGTATAGTACCCTCTCCACTATTGTGGTGGGGGTATAAATTTTTATTGTAATGGTAAAAATATTTACCTAATTGATAAAATCGAATTAATGGTAGCTAATGTAACCTATTTCTCAAATTACTTTTAAGTTTAAACGATGTTTACTTGTCTAAATACACTCTCTACTTCAGCATTAGTCCATGGAAGTGAGATCAACTTTAGTCAATTCTGAAATTTCTAAAAAAAGAAACACCGATGTTTGTGTTGTATAAATTTAATATTGGAATACTGTTTCTTTATTTTGAAAAATGTTTCATCAACATCGTTTATAGCGATTTTCAACATTTATAAAAGTTCTGATTTAATTTAAAGGCGTTTTAATTGTTAAAAATGTTTAATTTACTTTTATAAATTTTTATAATAAAATAAAAATTATTCTTTTAAAAGAAAAACGGCAAAAAAATTTTATGGCTAAACAAGTTGATAAATGGCTAAAAAAAATGGCTAATGGCTAAACTCATTTTTTAATGGCTAAACAGGGTGAAAAATGGCTAAATCTAGCCACTAAATGGCTAAATTGGCAACACTGGTGATAAGGCACATTTTCACCTCAGTGGATTCCTAAATAAGCAGAATTGCCGGGCGAATAATAATCCACAAGTGATTGCCGAAAAGCCAATGCCCCCCAAAGGGTGACTGTTTGGTGCGATTTATGGGTTGGCGGCATCATCAGATCGTATTTTTCCAAAATTGGGCCGGTCAGGCAGTTACTGCGAATGGTGTTCGATATCGTGAGATGATAACGAACTTTTTATGGCCCGTATTGGAAGATATGGATGTGGACGATATGTGGTTTCAACAGGACGGTGCCACTTGCCACACAGCTAACGAAACAATGGCTCTTTTGCGCGATTGGACAATCGGATGGAGTTGAGCCGCCGAGGTCGCGGCGGCCATTTGGCCGATATTATCTTCCATACATAATTGAATCATACCAGTATTATCACCAGGGAAACCAAAAATATGCAATTGCATGTTTTTACTTTTTATGAATTTCGGCATCGATTTGTTAGTGCATATTTTTGTATATTTTACCGTTCTGAGCATTTTTTTGCATACTTTGGTCTTTTTGCAGCATTTTTTTATTTTTTTTAAGTTTTTAGCGCATGTTTTGCCTTTTTGAGGCATATTTTGATACATGTGAAATTTTTTTAGACCTACACTTTTAAATTTATTACAGTAACTGATTGTAGGTTATTAAATTCGTTAGAAATCTGGATCAATCTTTCAGTATACCGATAAATTTAGAATCACTTTTAAAGTGATCTAACGATAACCATCCGTCCGTCTGGCCACGTTAATTTTGTGCGCAAAGTACAATTGTAATCTTGTAGATAATTGGATCTAATTTTGTAAAAACACTTTAATTGTACTGAGGACAAATTCTATGTCTATGTCTATGAAACGGTCTACAATTTTACATTAAAACTTTTTCCAAATTAGACTCTTTGTGTCCGTAAACCATCTCATTACGTTGGTTTTTAGATTAATTTTTGCCTCAAAAATGTTTTACTGCAAATTAGATTCTTTTCAAATCATTTCACATCTATAAATAGATTTAACTTCATTTAAAATGTTTTCATAAATAAGAAATTTAGCGGCCGACCCCAAAAATCCCTCTAAGACAAAAAATCTCCTATGGGTGTTGATATCTAGACAATATTCGGCACAAATAACTCTCATATGAATTTTTAACCTCTTAACGTGACTTTGTTTTTGTGAACCGATTACTCCCCATCGTTTCCAAATAGGGTAAAATATCGAAAATTTGTCTGTAAATACTATTGTGCTTGAGCTTTACCGATAATAATTTTAGGATTATTTTTAATAAATGGAGCTGTTATTAAATTGCTGAATATTTCGTTTTCAAATTAACAATTTTTGCATTTTTTGGTGCATATTTTTAACAATTTTGAGGGCATATTTTCAAGTTTTTACTGCATATTTAATGCGCATAAAACGTGATTTTTGAGCATATTTCTGGTTTCCCTGATTATTACAATAGACAGAAATGACAGTAGGTTCCTAAATAACTTGTGTTTTATACAACTTCAACATCGGCCATTAAAATTTAACCACCCGTTGGTTAAAAAAATATATTTTATTGTCAAAAACTAATAAAAAAAGCGAGTTTTGTCATTGAATTTGGCGAAAAAGGTCAAAATAAATCTGGCAGCCCTGCTCAGCAATAACGTTTAAAAATGAGCGACAGTCGTGCCATTTGAAATAAAAATATATCGATATGATACATCAGAAAAGGTAATTAATAATGGCTCTTAATAGTAAATAATTTTCAAAAAGAAGATGGCGGTTTATCCACAGTTCCTACAAAACCGATTGTGCTGCATTTTAGTTCCAGGCAGTTGAGTTCTTCGGATGTAAGTGTTTGTTTTACAGACAGCCATGGCTATATTGATTTAAAATTACTGAAGCACACAAAGTATTATACACTTTATACACCCAGAGAAAAACATGTTAGAAAAGTATGGTCACCTCATGTTTTTCTCTCCGTGTAGGGGCTTCGATAAAAATTAGAAAAGGATAAATACCAGGTAAAATGGGTAAAATTTGGTAAATACCAATTTTTTAACCGGTATTTACCCGATTAATTCTTCTCAGTGCTACAGACAAGCTTAATATTAAGTACCAAATAAAAACTTCATTAACAGCACTTGACTTTCTGCCATACGCACACATTTCTTACGCTTTTCAATCAAATACAAAACTTAGAAAAACGCAATCGAATTACGATTCATGCTAAAACGGTGTGCAGTAAAAGCAAAGAAAATAAAGGAAGAATTAACTAGAAAAGGAACATGTTAAAACATCAATTTAAAGTGTGCGTAGTTTTATCCGACCAACTTGGCTCACGTTTCTCTCGTTCAGTTTTGAAAGTGCGTTTTTTATTGAACTTTCATTTATTCATTCATTTTACTCAACTACCGCCATAGTTTTGCTGTCTCTTAACACAATTGGCTTAGTTTCCATTTAAAAGAGCTTATCATTAAGTTTTCCGGTTTGGGGGGTTTTTGTATCAACAGTTTTCCTTTTTTGGTTTTTCCTTTGTTTTTCTTTCTATTTCATTGCATCATCTTCTAGCCCCACCAGAGACTCATCATCTTTTCATGTTTACTTTTGTTTCTTGGGGAACTTTGGTTCGTAGCCGATTATATAACATATTTATATGGGTATTTCCACAGAAAAGTCAACTCTTTATCGCATTACGCCAACAAGCATTTAAAATTGTTTCTCAAAGAACAACATATTTATTATCGTAAGTTTTTGTATTTTGTATACAAGATGGATTGTTTGGTGGCGTAACGTGACGTTCTGTGGAGGCGCCCATATATATAAATCTTGTTCAGCTGTTTAAACTTAAAAGTTGGTTACGATGGGGGGTATAAGTTAAAGTTGTGGTAGAGCAGAATGTGAACATGACTTTACTTTTCTTGGGATGTTGCAAAAATCTCATTTTAAAAATGTTATTCCAACAGTTATTTCCTTATACTTCCTGTGCTGCCTTCTCTGCGAGTACTTCTTGGCCACCAACATTGTTTTTCTTGAAGCAATTCTTCTATATTCTTTATTATAAGTATTATTTTTTTTCTTCTAGTTGTGGTATCTTTGGAGTGTTGGTTTGCTGATTCTTTATTTTCTAAACTTGTGTAGTTTATTGGACTTTTTTGCTAAGCAATCTATGGTGCACTTAGAGAAAAGAATAGATATTTAAGAAAAATTAGCTAACACCTTTTACGGTTTGCTATAATTTTATTTCTGAATAAGGCTTTGAAATGGATGTGTAATGAAATATGCACCAAAAACAATCTTATAATACAGGGTGGCGCACCAATTCGGCTTCAATAGGAAATTCAAATAACTCGTCTTTCAATCAATGTATTTCATTTATTTTGAATTTATTGTATTGAAAATTCAGTTAAAAATTATATAACTAATTGTTTTCGAAGAGAGAAGACAGTGATCCTGATCAGAAAATTATTTATTACTGAGTGAAGTCGAGATCGTTCTGGGTACAGTTTTGTGTCGTGGAGTACGTCTGGTTAAGATACACTCCATATACCAAAAAAGTTGCTGGCTAAAATTGCCGTTTAAATCCATATTGGCCCCATCAGACATAAACCAGCAATTTATGAAGGTGTTGGACGGAAATGAATTACTGCAAAGCATGGCACCGCTGCACTACCCAAGTCCTCCTTATGGTACCCCAAGCATTTATGTAAATAAATCTAAAAAGTAACCTGCTAAATAACAAAAAAAATTATTAAGTTTTGTTTTTAAAAGTAGCACAGTTCGTGCGCCTTCCTGTATTTGCTTAAAATAAACAAATAAAAAGAGTCGATCAAGTCTACGCCACAGTATTTATAGACACATTTTCAAAAGTTTCCCCTTTGGGCACATGGGCAGTAATAGGCCGACTAACGGGTATCTGAAATTGAGGTATCATAGCTATGATACCTATAGGTTAATGGAAGTCGCTACAGGAAGATGTTTTAAAGCTTTTTGTGGCAGAAAATTTATGATTTATACATAGAGAATATGTGTTTTCAACAGGATGGTGCCACTCGCCACACAGCGACAGAAAAAATGGATCTTTTGAAAGAAAATTTCGAAAATCACATTAATTCTCGTAGAGGAGTAGTGAATTGGCCACCAAGTTTGTGCGACTTGACATATTAAGCCTGCCGAGCCAGGGGGTCACTTGAACTAAATATTTTTTAAACAGAATCTTTCAAGCCTTCTCCCATTTTTCCTATGTAAATTCAATTGTAAAAATGGGAAAAGGGAAAAAACTCCCGGGGAATTTGCATTCATAATTGGGCTGTATATGTAATAAATTTAAATAAAAATATTTTTAATGACTCAAAAAACTTTATGATACTAATATGATACCTCAATTTTGGACACCCATTAAATAAATTATGGTATGAACTTAAAATTCACCAAAGAGTTTTTTGTGCACTTAAAAAATATTAACCTGTATTAAAATATCCTTCAAAAAGGTGGAATATACACTATCAGATTAAAGCTTTTTTTTGACTAGTATATGCAAAAAATGCTGCAATGGCTAAAATATGCAAAAATATGCACTTAAAAGTCGATTAGAAAAATTCATAAAAAGTTCTAAAACGAACAAGGAAGAACTTAAAATTGTCCAATTTCGCTTTCCCTTGTTATGACTATAACTTAAAGTATGACTATAAAATATGGCAATGAGTTTAAATTTAGGATAAAAACAATAGCTACCTTTGAATCTTATTTCAGCTTTAACTATGAATATGTCTGTGACATTGATCAAAAAAATAATTTTTACTATAACAATAACATAGATCTCGACTTTAACCAAGACAATGATTGTGATTATTTCATTTAATGTAACTTTTGTTTTGACTATGACTTCTAGAATAGCTTTGACTACGACTACGACTACGATAATGATTATGACATTGACTTACAACCAGACATTGACCATAAATACTACTATAACTATGAATTTTGCTTAAAATTGCTTAAACGATGATTGTTAAAGTGACTTTGTGCTTATTGACCACGATTCGGGTACACAAAATTCGGACTGTGAATATAGGGTTCCCCTGGAGGATTTGTTTAGTCATTTTAAGTATTACTTTTCATTTAGTTTCCAGAATTTTAAGGGTGCTAGACCGTTTGTCAATGAGACCCCTTTGAAGATCATAGGTTGGCTTTAACCAGCAACGTGCGAAATGGCAATAACCCCATACACAATCCTATGCTAATGTTCTTGCATCGCAGCATTTGCAAAATGGTCAAGTATGTTTTTACTCAACACCAACAAAATATATAGCAATGCACTTGCTGCTCTTTTGTTAATATGCAGCAAATAGTTTTTATTAACTCGACGTATGCAACACTTAATTGCAAAACGACAGCTGACATTCAGTCATTTTTACGATTTTAATAGCAAATTAATTGCGCTGTTATATATCGGATTTGTGGAGAAGTGCGAGTTATGATCTTCGATTTGCGTGTTTTGTTACGTGTTTTGCGACAAGCATTGTACACTTAACCGAAGAGGTCATTCACACATGAAAGATACATTCAAAAGATTGTGAATAGGGCTTATGTATTTGAGATGCAATGTCGTAAAGTATAATTGCTTGATTTAAACACTGATTTTACGTAAGTTTTAGTTATTTTAGAACGATTTTTGCTGGGACCTTAAAAACGAGCTTTGGCGCTTGCCTAAATAACGACTTATATTTGGACATTGATGACTACTTAAATCGTGATTTTTTACCTCTTCTCTAAGTGTAAAGTATTTAAAATATTCTAATTTATCTGTTAGATTAGTTTCTTTGTTATATGTTTAGTAAAAAGTTTTCAGTTTCATTTTAATATTATCGGTGTCTGGAGTATTTCTATGATTCAATTGTAGATTTTTATAGGTAAAACTTTACTAAGCAATTCTATTCGAGGCTGTAGATATTTAATGCAACAATTTTTATCCATAAATTTTCAAGTTTCTTTTCAAGTTTTTCTTTTTTTTGTTTAGTTTCATCTTGATGTTTAGTTTTGCTCGTTTAATGCATCCTCTTGGTATAATTAAGTTCTTAAGAAGAAACGCACAAGAACACACAGAGTCACAAAGCAGAGCAGAGGAAAATTGCAGGAGCAATATCAACTTCTTTTTTGTTTTGGATTTTTCTTTTTTTTTTCAATTAAGAAAATACGGGTGTGCAAAGATAGCCCAGCAAACAATATTTTAGTTAATCTTTTAAGAATAAATGTAGAGAACGGTTTACTTTTCAAGAGCAAAAAACATTTTAAAAAAGAGTATTTTGATACACTCTTTAATATGTTTGCTGGGTTAGCTGATTGCTCTATTTATCCAGCCATACAAACTAATAATGCAATATAAATATTTCTTTAAAGTTCTGTCCGTCCATCTGTTAGTTAAAAGTGTTTGTATCTTGCCAGCCAAAAATATACAACTCACACAAACTTCAACTCCAAACTTCAGATATAAAAATTTATTAAATGAATTTAGTTATTGGATTCCACTCGCATTGTACTCCTTCTTGTCATTGTTATTTCTAAAGTTCTTCTTCGGATAATAAACTTCAATTCAGGTTTTCTTCAACAAGCGTGTATGAACAATAATAATAATAATAATAATGATAATTTCTTTTACTGATAGATTTTGGTTTTATATTTGAAAAAAGGAAGGTAAAATTGATTTTATCTGTGTGTGTGGAATTGCTAACGTCTTCGTATGTTTTAAAGTATAAATGTAGTTTCGTAAAAATTGTTATAAAAATTCAATTATTACAAATTAGATTCGAAACTTGGGAAAAGTTATTGTTTTATATTAATTGAAATTGCAACGCAGCACACTGATAAGAAGAAAACAGAATTACATTTTCAAAAGAAAACCAGACCATATGATTAGGGGGGAAATAACAATTTCCACATAAATATTAAAAAGTCAAAGCCATAAGCAGGTGATTGAAGATGTGGCAGGAAACTACATTGTTTTATGGTTATAGAAATAATTTAATTAATTTCTCCATTAAAACTAATAACACAGTTGATTGAAAGTGAACTTTTTGATAGTTTGTGGTTGTTAACTAAATAGAATAATATAAATTACAGTATTACTTGCCTATAACGAACTTTAATGAAGAACACTGTATTTTGTTAAGGTTATTATCACATTTGCATCTCCCTATACCGAATTTCTCTGTAAAGAACCTGTTATTGAGACACAACTTGCTTTAATATGCGAAATAATCTCCCTATAACGTTTTTTTTTCTTCAATCATACTATTTTGTCGATGAAGCTACATTTAAAAGTCTATTGTACAATTTTTTTATTAGTAATTAAATCTATATTTTGTGTAATTTTGAAAGAAACTTTAATCGTATTTAAATACAGTATTATTTTTTTTTTGCGATTAAAAAGTCTTATTTAATTAATGGCGTTTTCTTTTCTGAGTAAAAATCTGCATTTATTCTGCCTTTTACATTTTTTATGTTCTATTCTGAAATACATGTGTTAATTTAAAAGTGTAAAGTGTTCTTCTCTGATGATGTTCCTTTTAAAATTAAACAAAATGCTACATGTTCAACACTCATTTTAATTAACGGGGCATGAGTGCAGCACTAGATCAAGGCAAATTCAATACAAGGTGGCGGCAAGTTTCGAGCCGTAAACACTAACAATGCAATACAAAAAACATCTGTTGTTTCTGTTGGCTTTGGATTGTTGTAGTCTTGCCACCACCTGTAATTGAATTTACCTTGCGCTAATTGTACTTTATTGTTTAATGCCGAAATTTGTGTTCTTTTGTAAAAAATTAGGGGTGCATTTCAAAATGTGGCCAAATCACATGTAACACTTATGCAACACTTTTTTTTAGAAAAGAAAACGCCATAAGATAGAAGTATGGTAGCACTATTAAATACAAACAAAAAAAATGTATTTATTTACAAGGTTGTTTCAAAAACAGCTGATTGTTATTGATTTGTCTGTTGTTGTTGTTGTATTATTGTGATATTTAGATAGCCTTATTAGTTATACACAACCGAAACATAAATTGGATTTAAATGTACCAGCTTGTTAAATTAAGTTTCATTTAAGTATTCAGAGATGAACAGAATTTTGTATTTTAAACGAATTTTAAACGTAAATGTGATTTGATATCAAACCTAAAAAATGGCCATAATGCACATTTTCTCAATAGGCGTTTATCTCTTTTCCCAAAAAAAAAACTGAACATTAAAGAAAATTCAATTTATCATTGTCTCATTTGCTTCCATTCCGTCGCAGAGCTAACCGGCACTTATCTGGCAATTATTTATTTTCCGTTTATTTGCCGTACATTTAAATTCAATCAGCTGACTCCCAACTATTACATGTTTTTTTATGAAGTATATTGAGAAAACCAAAATCGCTAAAGGATTATAAACTTTGTCTATGGTCGTAGTCAAGATTTACAACTCTCAGTGGCAATTTGTCCAATTCTAGTTAAATAAGAATTTCCATTTAAATCTTTTGTTTCATATTATTTTATTTTTATTTGACATGAAAACCGAATTTAAAACATAAATTGATTATTAAATAGAATTGGTGAAATAAGTAGGCCCTCAATATTATTTTAGCTGACTTTTAGAGTACAACCTCGCCCATCATTTGGAGAATATGTTTCGTTAACACCATGATAATGATTTTAACTAGGCTATGAATACAACTGAAAATAGTCCTAGTTATTGTGTGAATCAGATTTCTAACCAATGACTGACTATGAGTTTGACTATGAGTTTCGACTATATGATTATGACTATGACTATGACTATGACTACGACTTTAACTATAACTATGCCTATGACTATGTCTATGACTATGACTATGGCTTTGGCCATGGCTATGGCTATGACTATGACTATGACTATTAATATGAGTTTATGACTATGACTATGTGGGTTATTATGAGTTGTGTAATTCCCCTTAAAGGACAGCTTCCTTAAGCGGATAACTCTTTCAACAGTCACTGTTAAATTCACCTGTCAGCTTTCTAATTGCCTTTGTACGGATACATTTTAAGGTGTGTGTAGACGACATATTTTTTTACATCTGACTTGTCAACTTTTCAGGTCACATATAATTATGCATGTCTGTCAAAATTGCTGTTTTACAGAAGGTTTATAAAATTCGGTCACAAACGTATACGTAATTTGCTTCTGACATTGCCTCGGTTTTTTTGCATTGGTATTGCAGAAACCAAAGTAGTTTTCGATTTCATATAGCTTGCTGCCGCCACGAAAATTTTTATTTGCGTTTAGCCATCTTAACATTTTTTTCTTTTAATTCAAAGATACCAATTTAGAATTTTATAATGATACGGTTTTTATATATATATATTAACATAAATTCTATTCAATGGTGAGATGATTATACGTATCTCGGTATTGTAAAATATTAACTTCAGCTGGCTAATAATTCCGTCAATACACGCAGAGAAAAAATATGGTTGGACATGGTTAGGGAAACAACACTATGTTTAATATAACAATATATTGTTGTCGTACACAAATAATTGTTACTTTTCTTTAATATCAACAATATTATAGTTACTGTAAACATATCAACGTTTATCGCAATTATAAATTTGAGTATTGTTGAACGAAAAATAATTATTTTTCTAACAACTAAATTATGATAACTTTCAAAACATGTTATATTACTCACAACCATATAATGATATTTAATAGTCATAACATGATAACTTTCTATACATTTATCATATTATGTTTAAGATGCAATCAAACCATTTTTACTCTAATAATATTATGTTAGCGCCATTTGTAAAATAATTTTGTATCAGTTGTGTCGTTAATTTTATATGTGAGCGGGTAAACAATTTAAAGATAAATACCCATAAAAAAATTAAGCTTAAAGAATTTAAAAAAATTAAAATATTAGCGGAGTTCATTCAGTTTAGTGATTTAATAGTGCAAATGGAAATTATCGTAGTTTTTTTTGTAAAATCCAACAACAAAACACACAGAGATTTCGTTATATTTTATAAAAGTGTTTTGATATTTCTGTTGTCTTGGGCAACTGCGTATGTCTTAAACCAAAATTTTCAGGAGAGCCGAAAAACCATTCTAGATTAAACTATGGGATAGGTATTGTGCATCACGTTAAAAAATCGGAATTAATACATCTTTTTTCAAAAGTTTTTAGAAACATGTAAAGAGCAATTAAAATTAGGCAATATGGCATCAACATCTCAAAATCGGATAAGAAAAATAAGAAACAATGGACAAACGCGGTTGCCCATGAAAACCACAGATTTTGGATTTTCTCTTTTGCAAGCCTTATATTGAACTCCGCTATTTGATTTACATTAAGAAAAATTGTAAAAAGCCACAAAATAAAAATCGATGCAAGAAAATTTTAATTTATTATATATTTTTATGACAGTTATGAAAGGTGCTGCATCATAATATGATTGCTTCTTAATTTATTATGATTAACATGATAATAATATGATTGCTTCTTAACTTATTATGATTAACATGACAATAATTTAATTACTTCTTGACTAAGTATGATTAACAGAATAATAATATGATTAATGGAAAAATATAATGATGTAATATTACGAGTATATTTAGTCATAATAGGTTTCAATAATAATCATAATATGGTGACTACAATCATTAATCTTATCATAATATGTTGCTCTTAGAATATGTTTACCACAACCATGTTTTTTCTCTGCGTGTAGTGGACGCCGCTGCCCGTTTCTTCCCGGCATAGATTTCTGACGTCATAGAGCACGCTCTAATTGAAATTTTTTCAGATGGCTTTGCATCTGACTTTTACAGAAGCAATGTTATTTAGGTAACACACGATATGTATGCATTTTGCAGTGGGAAATTTGACAAGTCGATGTAAAAAACATGTCGTGTACATGCTGCTTTAATGGTCCGGTCATGAGAGATTTCACTATAGACTTTTGTATCTGATTGTGCCGATGACTTGAACTTAAATTTATGACTTTTACTATCATTTATGACTGTGACTTCGACAATGAGTTTGACTTTTACTTTACCTATACCTTTGACTTTGACTTTGTCTTCTATGATGTCTTTGCTTGTGGCTATGAATTTGTCTATGATTGTGAGGTTATCAATGAATATGCCCTTAGCTATGATTTTAACTATAACTTTCTCAATGATTGACAATGACTTGAAATATAATTTTGCCAACGATTCTTAACTTTTATTTTGAAGATGACTTTGGCTTTGAATATGCCTACGACTATATCTTTGATTTTGAATAATACTTTGGCTTTGCCTATGACCTTTACCTTAACTATGACGACGACTTTGAACTTTGACTTTAGATACGACTTTTTTTATGACTTTTACATTGACTCTGACTCTGCAATGGCTTTGACTTTAACTTTACCTATGATTTCGACAATAACATTTACTTTAATTAGGATTAATGCCCCTATTGCGGTTCTCCACTTTTGTAAGACCCCTCTCAGACTCGGCAAGTTAGTTGCGCAAGCAACTTGCCAAGTACAACAAAGTCTGTACTAAATATTGTTTTCCTTATCCCGACCTTACCGTTGACGTCTACAAACCAAGAGTTGCGCAAGAGACTTGCGCAAGTAACTTGCCGAGTGTGAAAGGGGTCTAATAGTTTGGTTGTCTTTGGTAAATTCGCATTACCATTCTCAACTCGACTGGCAGTTGGCTTTTCAGTTGTGTATCTGTTTTTTTTCGTGGTATTGCCGTTTTCAACTTTGTAAAAGTTTGGTCGACAGAAATGTTAAAAATACACAACTGTCGATAAGTAGTTGAGTTGTTTGAAGTTTCAGTTGACTTTCATTCTAAATGCAAAAAAAAATATTGCAATGTATATTTTATTTTCACCTTATTTAATACATTCGTAGATCTTTGAAAATTACAAGTAAAGCACAATTTAAGAGGCTTGTTAATCTAATGGAAAACCCCCAGAGAATTCATGTGACATTGTAGATTGAGTAGCTCAATTATATAATGTTCTGTTCTTCGTTAAAAAACAGAACAATTGTAGTGATACTGAAGGCAAACATTATATTTTAATGTTGTATAATGTTTCTTTTTTAATTTGATAAAGAAATGAACAAACAAAGAATTTTAGCAACGACCGCACCACGAACAGCTTATGTGTGTATTGTGTATATGTTTTGCTTGTGTAACATTATTTCGCTGGCTCTTTGTTTTTTTTACCAGCCAACAGGCACGAACATTAATGAGCCGAACCGAACACAATGAAGTTTGTGGATAAAAAAAAAACCGAACGGAATTAAATGTACTCATCTTTTGTTGAGTTTGATAAAAACAGTATTATTTTTGTGTTCGAAAGATGACTAACAGGGAAACGTTATTTTTTATGGTTTTCTACACAAACACTATTAGCGTTTGTGGTTTTTACAAATCTACCAAACCGAACACTAAGGAACGATATTTAGTGTTTATTTTCAAACACTGATTTATAGTATAACTTCCATTCCGTAGACCAAGAGGATAAAAAGATTTGTATTGGAAAACCACCAAATTATGCCCTCAAAAACTGTTTCTATTTTACCAATAATAAAATCTATGTCTCTATCAAATTTATTGGAAAATTCCTTATCAAAAAAAAAAAATGTATTAATGTTTAAGAAAGCCAACACCACCAAACGATTTTCAATTTCAAAAACATATTCAACGTAGAAAACACACATCCATATCAGCAAGAAAGGCAAACACACCTTAAGATAAACTTTCCATAAAATCTACTAAAAACAACAATAAAACATGTCCATAAAAATTTTGCAAATAAAAATCTAAAGACTAAATCCTATTGTTAGTTCATGTTACGTATTGCCAAGTAAGTCTTAGAAATGTTTATCCTTAAGCTAATGCCGTATATTACAAAGAGGTGACAGCATATTTAACTTTGAAAATAACCAAAGACAAGATAGATCGATAGAAAGATATACAGGCATCCTAGAAATAAGTTCGTACCTTTTTTGGAATATAGAAGAAGACATCTAAATTCGTAAATGTGGCCACAACGTTTGAAAACGACATAAGTAAGATAGACAATTTTAAACAAGAGACACATATCAGTTTGCAAAAATCGATAAAATTAAAAAAGGACTTAAGAGAAAATATTTTATTTGAGTTTAGAAAAAATGGAAAGCGAAAAATTGTCTTTCCGTTTGAAAAGAAAATACCTTATGCTCCTTCTTCACTTTAACTACCAAACAAACGAAATTTATTTCATGTATTAAACACTTTCCTTTTGTTAAATTTATAAGCAAATTTTGTTCGTTCGAATAGCAAAAAAAAAAAAAGAAATGCGAACATTGGCACATTCGAGTTTTTAGGGCATAAAGGAGTTAGACACACAAACATAAACTTCAAAACCAATAAGAAAACAACATCTACAAAAACAATAATCATAAAATTCGAAAAAAGGCTAAAACTCGGTACTTCAGTAAAGATCATCTCAACCTGAAATTGCACGAAATGAAAATGAAAATTCAAAACTAAAAGAAAAAAATGCCTTTAACAACTTTACACAGTAAAATATTAGGAAAAAAGAGTAAAGGTTTGGTCACACCCAGCAAATATTTGACGCTATTCACGCCACCACTCTTTTTTTAAACATTTAATTTATTTCACACAACGTTTGCTAGAACAAACATCGATTAACAGTGAAAACAATACGTTTTTCCACGATTACTTTAAGAAATCAAGTTTGGCAAACCCAAAATTTTCTGTTTAATGGTTGACAAATTTAGTGGTCACGGTTTTGTGGCATACATTTGTTAAATGTGATCATACCTTTCTTGAACAAGAAAATTTAAAATTTAACTATAGCAGATTTTATATATGTGACCTTCTCCGAGAAAAGGGACCTAGTGTGTCATAAAATCGAGTTTGGACTTAAGAGTGGATTCTGGTACATAAAAGGGTGTAGATTAAATAAGTTTTCCTCAAAACTTAATTTTCAGACACTAGGTCCCTTTTCTCGGAGAAGGTCACATATGACTATGAATATATAATTTATTTCAAAGCTGTAGCAGAAGATGTATTTATATAATATAATATAAATACATCTTCTGCTACAGCTTTGACATTAACACATGCTCTGACTTCGTGCAAGTTTTCGGTCGATGATATTGACTTTAAATCTGACTTTGACAATAATTACGAATGCGAGTTTGTCATTTACTATGACTTTTACTACAGTTATGACTATCAGGCGTGTTCTTGAAATCGAATTCGAGTGAAAGTGACATCAAACAAATTTTGAAGAACTATTCTTTAAATCAGGGAAAGCTTCTTAAATAAAAGAAAAAACATGGATTTAATATCTCCATTGATTTCAGTTTCACTCGCACTCGGTATCCAGAACATGGCCATATGATTTAAATTATGACACAAAATGAGTTTGGCTACAAATTTTAATTGAATTTGTGACAAGAACAATATCTGGGTAATTCCATGTCAAAACGACCAAGAGTGGCACACGACCTCTTCCGATTGTAATGAAATTTGGGGAGAAAATTGAAAATTTTTTTTCAAAAGTTACGTCATATTCAAAATGTCATAATTTCGCAGATTTAGCCGAATGTGTATGCAATATGTGCAACCTCTTACATTTTCGAAATAACGGTAATTCTTGAAAACAAGAGCCAATCTAAAAAAACGGTAAGTCCCACTGGATTCAGCGTGCCCCAATTAGGGCAAAATGCAAGGTGCGCCGCTGGTCTGTTTTCTGCAACTAGCACAGTGTACTTATTGCTCAAAATTACAATATTAAAATTCTATTTTAAGATTATTTTTTCAAAGGTTGCGAAAGAAAAAAAATCATATCTTAAAAAAGAAAAAAAACACCTCCTTCAAAGTTTCAGGATTTTTTAAGAACAGTTTGGGGTATTATATAAAAAAAAATCAGCCAAATAGTAAAATAGGTTTTTGACTTAGGCCGTTTTTTAAAATTTAATATTTTGCAGATATTAAATTTTTCAAAAAAATTATATCTTTTCAGTATATGGTTTGTAGTCCCAAGTAATCTCTTTAAAACTACATTGAAATCATCTTCGTATGTCAAGTAGTTTTTGTAACGATTTTTGAATGGATTGAAAGTTTGAAATAAAAGTAAATGAAAATCATTAGTAAAAAAATTCCCTTCTACCATCACTGATAGTACCTATGTAGTTACTTCTGTTAGTATCGTGGTATTTAATACCCGGTTACTTTATTCTTTAGTATATCCATCATTAAATAATGCTGCTTCACCCACTTCCTTTTTCGCAAAAAGACTTATAAGGTAAAAAGTCGAAATTAATACTAATAAGAGAAAAAAAAAAAACTTAAAACTTAATTTATATTTCTGTCGTCATCAAGTACTATACGTTGCTAATTTTGCATTATTTATATGCATATGTTGAAAAGAAAAAGTGGGTAAGTTGTGAACAGGAAAAGTTTGAAAGATTATCACTTCAATCTGACAACTATTTTTTTTAGACCACGAGGCACTTAACAGGCTGTCTTTACACCTGGACCAAAACATAATCCGGAATTATCCAGTCACTTTTAGGGACAATATTTATATTCAGTTGAAATTCAATATAAATAATTTTAATATTATGTATCAAAATATATATTTGATCTCCACATTTTGTACCTTTGTATAAATTGATTTTTTCCCAAACCTACTCGTATATGAAAAAAAAAGAACAAGCTTATATGCTGCACAAAGAAAGTTGGAGTTATAAAATTATTACCCCTAAAAAAAAAAAAAAAAATTTTTTAAAAACTATTTTCATTAATTTTTATACTACGACTTTTTTTTAATAACGTTGTTTAACTTTTGCCTAAAGATACTTTTACTATGCAATATCTAATCGTAATCTATTAAAATTCATTCATAACTTAATTTCTCTTAATGACCTTCAAAATATTAATTCTCATTTAATTTCATTCATCATTTTTGCTAACTACATTTCTTATTATTTCGTTCTTTATTTTACTTTTGATGTTCTCTTATTTTTGTTATATTTATGAAGGTATATATTTATCGCATTCTTGCATATTGATTGCTAATTGCTGATAAAAATATTAGTAGTAATTACATATTGCATTTTATTTAAGTTCTTCAATTTCTTTTATTAGTATTTCGTTGATATTCTTGTGCATTATTGTAAGTAGGTCCTCTTGAAAAAAAAACAATAATTTAGAAATAATAAATATTAAATCGAAAATAACAAAAAAAAAAAGACAATAATAATAAGGAAAAAATTATACATAGAGTTAACAAAAGTGAAAATATGATAAGTATTATATGTATGTGAAAATTTTAAATTCCTTGTTAAGTGCAAAAACTAAATTTGCATCCAACCACAATAATTGTACCCATAAATACATGAATCCAGAACTCCAGTTGCAGTCCAAAAAAGGCCTTTTTACGACAGCATCACCGGATTAAATAATTCCCAACAAAACCGTAAGTGTATTTAATTGTTTCATATGCATTGATTTATATCATATTTAAGTCTTGTTGTTGCATAACAAAGTATTTTTCCAACATTTTAATTTGATCGCGGCGAATTCGAGTCCGAAATCTTCTCATATTTTCTTTTGCTTTTTTCTATTTTTTTTTACATGAACTTGAGTTCAATGAATACCTAAGTTTCTTTTTTTTTTGTTTTGTCATTTTGTTATTTACTTAAAATGAATTGTAAATGCACACCTAACCCTAAGCTTACGAGTTTATATTAAAAAAATTTAATGTTAACAACATCTTAATTTGTATATATCATTTATATTTATTACATTACTACTTTTTTTTTATATGAATTATTACTAAATTAATATGAACTTCTAGAGTGAATAAAATTGAGGAATGTTAAAATTGATATCATGCAGTTAATCTAATTTAAAAGGTTTTAATAAAAGGGGCAATTTATTTAAACTGCGAGCACTAAATTGCCATAGGTGTTGACAATATGGGTGGGAAAAGTGTGCTCATATGTTCAAGGTCATCTATTGAACCATTTTCCAATTAGCGCTCACTTGCACATAACAATGTGTAATGCAATTTTCTGGCACAGAAATATGGAGGCATGAAGTATTTTTTTTTTCTTTTGTTGCGTCTATAAGTGAACCCTGGATTGAAAGAATCCAGCCAGACTGATGATAGCCGGAAGACCTAACCACCATGCCTCTCCATCCAGATCACTTACAAAATAGTTTCTTTAATTTTCCCTTAAACACGCAACAAAGAATCGCGCCCAACGATTTGGCCAATCTGGTCATGTGAACGCTAAGTGGTTTTAAATTTTCTGTTTTGCATACTAGATCTGAAAAATACGCTGATCTTAGCTGTTAAGAGCAAAAATCGAAGTCTCAGCTTTAAAAAAGCATCGATTATTGTTTAAAACTGAAAGCGCAATATTTTTCTTACGTCGCTTCACTATGCAAGCCATCCAAATTTCGCATAACCATTATTGCGTGATGAATTTTTAGAATTTTAGACCATATATGATAGGCGAAAAAAAATACTGTAGCAAAATTTAAATTTTCTATTAAAAATAAAATAATTTTCTTTGTGAAATGTCCTAGATTCAATAGTGATTTAGATTTAGATGTATTTCATTCATCGAAAGTTTTCAAGCGAAATATGTGGATGGCTTATGAAAACAGAAAAGTATTTCATAATTCATATTAAAAATAGTTTTGTTGCTATAAACGGTAGTCAGAATTTCGTTTATCGAATAATAAACTTCGCACGTTTTGTTGCAATCCAAACCTTTGACTATTTTCTGCATTAGATGTTTATTTTGACATTCCTCTGTTTTGACATTTAAATAAAAAAAAAAAAAACATATTATTTACTAACTTTTATTTCTATACCAATATATGCCTACCTTATTTTTTTCATACTTGTTTAATGTTAAAAGTATGATAACTCGATTAACGAAACAAAATAATAAATCACCAAATAAAGCAAACTCTAGACCGACTTCTGTTCGCGGTCGCGGTAAAACTCCCATTAAGAATCCTTCTTGTAATTTAAGTAACACTCCTTTTCAACCAAGGACAAGTTTAGCCAGAACACCACCAAAAGTTTCTGGTTCAGTAGAAGAGGATCAGTTTAATATCCTTGAGACTGCCTCTCTAAGTCAGTCACTATTGGACGCTTCTGATCGCAATCTTCTAGAACTTTCATATACTGATCTAAGATTTGAATCTGACTCCGCTCTTGAATCCCTTGATTGCCATTATCGCGGCGAAATGAACTCAAAGGGGACTGAACAGCAGACCAGTTCAGCTCCGTCTGGTGCTGCAAACTTTGCACATCAAGGACCACCAACAATACAACAAACTGTAGGGCCGTCCTCTCAGCAACTTCAAAGTAACCCTCCGCTACCGTCCACAAATATAACAAGCGCACCAACAGATATCAGTCAAATTATTGATATGTTACAGCGCACAATTATCCCAAGTCAGGATGAGTTTAGACGTGAAATAACTTCTATTAAGGGTACTATAGACACAATGTGCATTAATTCAAACCAGCATATACTAAACTCTGAACACAGAAATGACCGATCTGATATTCTTAACAACAGCATGAATAATAATAACTACATGGCTAATCTACCTGTTCATTTTAAGGAATGGAAGGTTATATTCGACGGTGTAGGAAGTGTTTCAGACTTTTTATTTAAACTTGACACACTTTGCATTCGAAACAAATGCTCCCATCAGCAATTAATGGACAATTTTCATATTTTTCTCACTGGAAGGGCTGAAACTTGGTACTGGTTCTTCATAAAACAAAACCCTTCTGCCAGTTACCCTTTTTTGAAATTTTCTATAACTAAAGAATTTGGTACACTCGAGAAAGATCATGACATTGTCATAAAAATTTCATTAAAGAAACAAAGTCCCAGGGAATCCTATGATGAGTTTCATTCTTCAATTGTAGCAATGAATTCTCGATTGGGAAACCCCATGTCTGACATTCAATTAATTGATATCTTAAAGAAAAATCTAAATCCAGGGATGAAATATATCTTATTCAACTCTAACCAAACCAATTTAGAGGACTTCCGTGAAGCTGCTCGTAAAGCCGAAAAACTTTTATTTGAAAACAAACAGCAATTTCCCTTGTTACCAAGTCAGCGTCACGTTAATGAAATTGAAGCAGTAGGCGGCACCGAAGAAATTGATAGTGACCCTCAAATTGAGGCTTTACAAATAAAACGTAGATCAGATTATTCTCGAATTCTTTGTTGGAATTGCTCATCTTTTGGACATTCCTATATATACTGCCCAGAAGAAACCCGGAATTTATTCTGCTTTAAATGCGGTCAAAGGGGTTTTACTACTCCTAAATGTCCAAACAGACATATGGAAAATGGCAAACCGAGCGAGTTTACGAACGGGGACTCTCGCTCGGTGAAATAAATCCCGAAATTAATTTCACAGTTGCAAAAAATGATCAAATGAAATTAGTATCTAAGCGAGTTTTAAAGTGTAGACAACGTTTTAAAATTCGAAAACAATTTCGAAAAATGATTGAGTCCGCTTGTTTGTGTAATAATAATGATGATAGGCCTTATGTAAGTATTAAAATATTTAATGAAACTGTCCACGGTTTACTAGACTCCGGCGCTAGTGTGTCCGTTTTGGGCAATAATAGTTTAGAATTTCTCAGCCGAAACTCGGTCCACGTGAAACCCTTTCGTTATTCAATATTAACAGCCGATGGTTCTCGTCAGGCTATTGTAGGATATTGCACCCTACCGGTTACGTATAAGGGCGTACGTAGAGATGTTGATTTTTACATAGTGCCTTCGTTAAAGCAGTCCGCTTACCTCGGTGTAAACTTTTGGAAAACATTTGCTTTGGCACCTCATATTATACCCTGCGTTAGTGAAATAATAGCTGCAGAAGATAATAATTTTCACATATTAACCCCTGATCAACAATTGGAACTTGATAAAGTCGTTCTAAAGTTTCCATCTTTTTCTAAATTAGGCCTCGGATGTACTCCATTATTAGAGCATCATATAGACACGGGAAATGCCACACCCATTAAGTCAAAACACTTTCCACTATCACCTCCGCGTCAGGCAGAAGCTTACGCCGAACTAGACAGACTTTTAAGTTTAAACGTTATAGAGGAATCAAATTCCCTATGGTGTAGCCCAGTAGTCTTGGTGCGTAAGCCTGGTAATAAAGTACGTCTTTGTTTAGATTCTCGTAAAGTGAATGCCGTTACCAAAAAAGACTCTTACCCATTACCCCATATAAGCGGTCTGTTATCTCGTTTAAAGGACACTCACTTTATTAGTGGTATAGACTTGAAAGACGCATTCTTCCAAATAAAGCTCTCAGAGGATTCAAAGGAGAAAACAGCATTCGCAGTACCGGGTAAACCCCTGTTTCAATACCGTGTAATGCCTTTCGGTCTCTGCAATGGGCCGCAAACGATGAGTCGACTTATGGATAAAGTCATACCATCCAGGCTGAGAGAAAACGTTTTTATATACCTGGATGACTTATTAGTGTGTAGTAACGATTTTGAAACCCACATAAATATGTTAAACGAAGTTGCATTATGTATTCAGAAAGCCAATCTCACTTTAAATGTTGAAAAAAGTAAATTCTGTCAAAAGGAAATAAAATACCTAGGCTATATAATCGGACAGGGCTGCCTTAAGGTAAATGAAGAGAAAGTAAGCGCAATTAGGGATTTCCCAATACCTAGAACAGCCAGGCAAATTCGACGCTTTATAGGAATGTTCAACTGGTACAGATGTTTCATCAGAAACTTTGCTGAATTATCTGGTCCGCTAACAGACTGCTTAAAAAAGTGTGTTAAGCCATTTAAATTATCTACAGAATCACTAGCTTCGTTTGAAAATTTAAAGAAAGCCCTCTCAACTGCACCGGTTCTTGCACAACCTGATTTTTCACGCGAATTCGTTATTCAGTGTGATGCTTCTAAAATCGGAATAGGAGGTGTTTTATATCAAAAAGATGACAATGGTCATGAACACCCAGTCGCCTTTGTGTCACAAAAATTAACTAAATGCCAGAAAAACTATACCGTGACCGAATTAGAGTGTTTGGCAGCAGTTGTTTGTATTAAGAAATTTAGACCCTATATTGAAGGCCTTCCCTTTACGGTTATAACGGATCATTCAAATCTACGTTGGCTTATGAACCAGAAGGACCTTAATGGCAGATTGGCTAGGTGGAGCCTGAAACTACAGGGATTTGATTTCAAAATAGAGCATCGAAAAGGGTCTTTAAATGTGGTGCCTGACGCACTATCGCGATTCGATGTTGATTCTTTGGATATGCCCCAAAATTTGTTTGACATAGATCTTAATAGTCCTGAGTTTCACTCAAAGGAATACAAGGCTTTACTGGAAACAATTTCTACAAATTGTAATTCTTTGCCGGATATCGTTGTTAAGGATAATTTTATTTATAAGCGCGTGAAATTTAGAGAAGGTGTGGAAAACGAGGAAAATTCCCTCTGGAGGCTTTGGTTACCCAAACGCTTACAAACGTATGTAATTGAAAAATATCATAAGATAGACTCTTGTCATGGTGGTTTTGCGAAAACACTTTGGCGTGTACGTTAAAAATTCTTTTGGCCATCAATGGCAAAGGATATAAAATTGTTTGTAGACAATTGTGACGAATGTAAAACTATCAAGCCGACAAACATTACTTTAAGACCATTGATGGGTAATGCTTTTATAACTTCTAGACCAATTCAAAGAATTTTTTGCGATTTTCTCGGTCCATATCCGCGGTCAAAAAACCAAAATACTATTCTTTTCATAGTCCTGGATCACCTGACAAAGTTCTTATTTTTAAAACCAATGCGTGCGGCTTCTTCAGTCAATATAATTAATTATTTCCAAAATGATTTTTTTCCAACTTTTGGTGTACCACAGTTTATCCATAGCGATAATGGAAAACAGTTTGTGTCAAAGGATTTTCAGGCCTTTTTGTTAAAATACGGCGTTTGCCATATAAAAACTGGTCTATATTCCCCCCAGGCAAATGCCTCTGAACGTTGTAATAGAGAAATTATTACTAAAATACGTCATTTTTTAAAAAATGATGTTAATCATAGACAATGGGATCGTGAAATATCGACCATTTTATCCGTTATTCGAAGCGATTACCACACATCAATAGGATGTTCACCATATTATGCCTTGTTTGGCCAAAGCATGATACAGCACGCATCTTCCTATAACATATTACAAAAATTGGGATGTCTACGTGATGATAGTATAAATTTTCAGGAAAATTCGGATAAGTTGAATAGAATACGGGACAAAATTTTACAGAGAATCGAATTGAACCACCAAAAATCAGCAAAACATTACAACCTACGAGCCCGAAATATCAACTTTGACCCAGGTCAAGTCGTTTTTAGAAGAAACTTCGCAAAAAGCGATGCCTTAAAGGCAATAAATTCAAAATTCTTACCAAGATTTATAAAATGCAAAGTCAAGAGGAAACTGGGAAATTGTCTTTATGAGGTAGAGGATATGAAAGGTAAGGTGATCGGAAAATATCATGGCTCAGACCTTCGCTCTTAATTGCCCGGCTTCGTGGGTCGTGCCACACTCTTGACCTTTTAGTCATATAGTCATAGTACACTCAAAATCTTCCTGTTCGCTTATTCAAATCCCTTAAAAGCGAAGCAGGTTTGTAACGATTTTTGAATGGATTGAAAGTTTGAAATAAAAGTAAATGAAAATCATTAGTAAAAAAATTCCCTTCTACCATCACTGATAGTACCTATGTAGTTACTTCTGTTAGTATCGTGGTATTTAATACCCGGTTACTTTATTCTTTAGTATATCCATCATTAAATAATGCTGCTTCACCCACTTCCTTTTTCGCAAAAAGACTTATAAGGTAAAAAGTCGAAATTAATACTAATAAGAGAAAAAAAAAAAACTTAAAACTTAATTTATATTTCTGTCGTCATCAAGTACTATACGTTGCTAATTTTGCATTATTTATATGCATATGTTGAAAAGAAAAAGTGGGTAAGTTGTGAACAGGAAAAGTTTGAAAGATTATCACTTCAATCTGACAACTATTTTTTTTAGACCACGAGGCACTTAACAGGCTGTCTTTACACCTGGACCAAAACATAATCCGGAATTATCCAGTCACTTTTAGGGACAATATTTATATTCAGTTGAAATTCAATATAAATAATTTTAATATTATGTATCAAAATATATATTTGATCTCCACATTTTGTACCTTTGTATAAATTGATTTTTTCCCAAACCTACTCGTATATGAAAAAAAAAGAACAAGCTTATATGCTGCACAAAGAAAGTTGGAGTTATAAAATTATTACCCCTAAAAAAAAAAAAAAAATTTTTTAAAAACTATTTTCATTAATTTTTATACTACGACTTTTTTTTAATAACGTTGTTTAACTTTTGCCTAAAGATACTTTTACTATGCAATATCTAATCGTAATCTATTAAAATTCATTCATAACTTAATTCCTCTTAATGACCTTCAAAATATTAATTCTCATTTAATTTCATTCATCATTTTTGCTAACTACATTTCTTATTATTTCGTTCTTTATTTTACTTTTGATGTTCTCTTATTTTTGTTATATTTATGAAGGTATATATTTATCGCATTCTTGCATATTGATTGCTAATTGCTGATAAAAATATTAGTAGTAATTACATATTGCATTTTATTTAAGTTCTTCAATTTCTTTTATTAGTATTTCGTTGATATTCTTGTGCATTATTGTAAGTAGGTCCTCTTGAAAAAAAAACAATAATTTAGAAATAATAAATATTAAATCGAAAATAACAAAAAAAAAAAGACAATAATAATAAGGAAAAAATTATACATAGAGTTAACAAAAGTGAAAATATGATAAGTATTATATGTATGTGAAAATTTTAAATTCCTTGTTAAGTGCAAAAACTAAATTTGCATCCAACCACAATAATTGTACCCATAAATACATGAATCCAGAACTCCAGTTGCAGTCCAAAAAAGGCCTTTTTACGACAGCATCACCGGATTAAATAATTCCCAACAAAACCGTAAGTGTATTTAATTGTTTCATATGCATTGATTTACATATATCATATTTAAGTCTTGTTGTTGCATAACAAAGTATTTTTCCAACATTTTAATTTGATCGCGGCGAATTCGAGTCCGAAATCTTCTCATATTTTCTTTTGCTTTTTTCTATTTTTTTTTACATGAACTTGAGTTCAATGAATACCTAAGTTTCTTTTTTTTTTGTTTTGTCATTTTGTTATTTACTTAAAATGAATTGTAAATGCACACCTAACCCTAAGCTTACGAGTTTATATTAAAAAAATTTAATGTTAACAACATCTTAATTTGTATATATCATTTATATTTATTACATTACTACTTTTTTTTTATATGAATTATTACTAAATTAATATGAACTTCTAGAGTGAATAAAATTGAGGAATGTTAAAATTGATATCATGCAGTTAATCTAATTTAAAAGGTTTTAATAAAAGGGGCAATTTATTTAAACTGCGAGCACTAAATTGCCATAGGTGTTGACAATATGGGTGGGAAAAGTGTGCTCATATGTTCAAGGTCATCTATTGAACCATTTTCCAATTAGCGCTCACTTGCACATAACAATGTGTAATGCAATTTTCTGGCACAGAAATATGGAGGCATGAAGTATTTTTTTTTTCTTTTGTTGCGTCTATAAGTGAACCCTGGATTGAAAGAATCCAGTCAGACTGATGATAGCCGGAAGACCTAACCACCATGCCTCTCCATCCAGATCACTTACAAAATAGTTTCTTTAATTTTCCCTTAAACACGCAACATTTTCGAGATATTGAAGAAATAAGCTCTACACATTCGGCTAAATCTGCGAAATTATGACATTTTGAATATGACGTAAATTTTGAAAAAAATATTTTAAAATTTTTTTTCGTTCATATATGTTCCTTATAAGATAAAAGGAACCTTCTCACCAAATTTCATTACAATCGGAAGAGGTCGTGTCCCACTCTTGGCCGTTTTGACATGGAATTACCCATCTACCTTTTACTATGACATTGACTCTGACTATATATAATTTTGCCTTAGACTTTTGACTAGAAATACAGGGCGGGTCATAAGTAACGTTATAATTTATTTAATGAACACCATTTTCTTTCTTATTTTATTTATAAAAAATTGGATTAAAGTTTTGGAATATGTTCACATTATGTTTTGAAGATATCTTTCAAGATATCTTTGTTTAACGGTTTAATTGTAAAAAGAGTTATCGAGAATTTTTTCTTTGTAAATAATTTTGACTACTGGCACGAGTACGACCTTCAAGTTGACTGTGATTTTGATTGTAATTACGGCAATTATTGTAAAATGACTTTGGGTATTGAATGACCATAACTTAAATCTTGACGATAATTTTGATTTAATATGACTTTTCTGTGATTATCACTAATGAAACAGTTATGACTATTAATTTCACTTTGTATGTATTTAAGTTTGACATCAGCACAACGTTTACCATAAAGTTGACTATGACATACTATGACTCTTACTGCAATCCTATTGTCTCCAACAACTTGTCCTACACCTCTTAAATAACATTAAAAAAAAGAAGAAAAAAACGCAATGAAAAATTGCCAAGAATACAAAATATCTTTTTTTCCTTTTTCATCATGAATTTTAGATTTTCTCCGATTTGTTTCTTTTAAAAAATCATCGCATTTAGCCATAAATTCTAAGCTCTATAGAGTGTATTTTCGAAAGCATAGCATTTTTGTAATGCACTAAATGTGCAACGCACACAAAAATCAATGTTGTATGTGGGTGCTAAATAAGTATGTTTCTTTCAAACTTACAACACAAAACCATGACCAGGCAACAGACAGACCAACACACAACACACATTTGTTGGCATCTATTTTTAAGGTATTTGCAGATTTCTGTACATTGCGACTTAAGTAGAGATGCCAAAAAAGGAGCTTAACGCTTTATTACGGTAACAAGCGTTGTTATTTTCTAGTAAGAGAACTAACAAGAGATGGAAAAATTCTACTTGTGGGGGATACAAATAATGAAACATGACAGAATATTTGTTTCATGGATTCAAAATGATGAGGTAACACATTTTTCGCAGTGTGTTTGTAGAAGAGTTGGGGAAAACTATTTTGATTTTAGTGGGGGATAAATAAAATCTTTGTTGTGGTAGGAAAAATGTTTGAGAAAAGAAAATTAAATTAGATTTGGAATTATATCCAAGCTATTATGTAATTGTGTTATATTTACGTAGTTTTGTTTTGTTAAATTGATGTTATATTGCGTTGCTTTAACGTTTAATGAAAAACAATTTAACAATAAACCATTTTATAACAGTTGTAGATTTTGGTTTTTAAAGTAATAATCTTTGTTATCTTTCATTTTCTTTACAGGTATGTGAACGAATCGAAACATATAAATTTATTTGACTAGATCTAGATGATCAAAAGGTAAGTTAAAAGTACCAAAATTTCGAATCAAAAAAAATGTTTTCCATATCTCACTCTCACAACTTTGAGTCTTTGGAATAAAAAAGTTACATTACAGAAATCCATTTCAAAAATGTTCAAGGTGTGCGCTCGAAGTTCTCGGTGAAGTAATAATTGCCAAATTAGTGGGGCATTATTTATTAATGGGCAATTTCTTTACCAATTGTGGATTTTCATACCTTTTTGAAAACATAATTGTATCTACATTTACTTATCATCTAAAATACTAAATTTTACGACATGTAAAGATTTGACAAAAACTAGAATAAAGAGATTTTTTTTTTTGCTTTGTATACACTATTCAAGATTTCAGTCGCTTTAGGACACCGCCAAATCTAACCCAAAGTGTTGGGTTTCTGAGTATTTTGGGTATTCGCATTTTTCTAGGGAGTAAAACCGAGAGTGCGAACATTTTTTTGAATGGAACATCCTAGTGCCCCATATTCTACGATTTTTTTTATTTACGTGACAATTGAGGTGCACCGAAAAATTCTTCAAAGTTTTTCACCAATTAATCAAAAATAAAATTAGCTTTAATTTAAACTGTAATCAAGTGAATTAAACGTTTAATCAAGTGAATTATACGTTTAATCAAAATAATTAAACGTTTAACCAAGTGAATTTAACGTTTAATTAAGTGAATTAAACGTTTTATTGATACTATTAATGTGTTTACTGGTGCAAGTAAAATCAATTTTTTAATTAATATCAACAAAGTTTTTAATTGAAATCATTTTTTATTTTATTCTGTGGGAAAATGGGCCTCTTCGCTTGTTATTCAATATGATCATTGTGTCTTAGTAATCAAATGCTGACTGTTATGTTTCACTAACCCTGCTAATAATAGGACAAGTCCAAACACGCGTGTAAAGTGTTAGTCCCTTGTGGACTACTCCAAAAGTAACCCAAACGTATGGGAAAAACATGGTATATTTAACATTACGCTGTCCTAGGGCAGGACAGGGTTACACAGGAGTAGCCTTAAAACTACTCTATTGTATACACAAGAGGATTAGTTTTAACTTCGTTTAAAAACGAAGACATGCCGTCTCACTACAAACAATTTCTAACAATGACATGGTTCATGCTTGCTTTACGTCGTACCAGTCCATGGAGTAGTCTATTTAATCAAATTGGATCAGGTGGTCCAATATTATGTGCAGGGAATGTTAATAAACAGTGCGCATTTTTAAAAATTCTGCTTTTTAAGGTTATACAACCATGTAAGCCATATTTTTTTTTTAAAGTTAAGTTTTTAACGAATAGTTTCTTATCTAAATTAGTTAATCTCAGTTTCTTATTAAAAAAAAAATCTTAAGTGAACTTCTCTTAATCCATAAAAACTGAACATGATACTTGTTTAGAATGACACACAAAACAACAACCATGTTATTAACAACATCTTCTTGAAATAGTTGTTGATGTTACTGACAATGATGCAAAATTGTCACCGTGACGATGACAACAACGAAATGAGCTAAATCGAGTTTGCTGAGTGAAAAAAAGAAAAGAAATAAAATGTCACAAAAATCTCTGTGATATTTCAACATACTTTAACATATTGCTGCCGCTGCTGCTCATGTTGTTGCAACAGTTAATGCAATCTTTATCAGACATCATAATGATGTTGCAAAAATGCTAAACAGCAGGTTGTCTTTTCTTTTATGTGTTCTTAGAAAATAATAAATAGATTTTCTATTCTGTTTTTAAATGAAAATATTCAAATAAGTCTTCATTCGTATTGTTAAAAGGCGTAGTGGCAAAAAAAAGTGCAGATAAAAGCAAATGGAAGGATATAGGGCGGATGTTTAAAGATATTGAATAGAATTGAAAATAAAGGAAATCAAATTAAATAAAAGTCTTCTGGCTTAAAGATAAACTACAAATGAAGTTGAAGTTAAATAAATGCATCTAATAGTTACAATTGATGGTTATTTATTGAATTATGCAAAATAACATAAAAAAAACTTTGTATGTGGAACAAAGAAAATCAGGGTTACCGTTAGATATTTCTTAAAAGAGGCAAAATTGGCGATTTCTAAAAAAAAAACGCACAAAAAAGTCGTTTAAGAAAATTAAAGTCGCAAACTTATTTTAATGAGTTTTTTGAAAAGCATAACAAACAGTAATTGAATCAAATAAAAGAAGACAACATGTAGCGTTGTGGACATTTTCCGACTCAATTAAAAAAAATAGTTATCAAAAATATTCTTGGGTGTCAAAAATTAATTAAAAAGGTTTCGTTAAAATGTGCTAAATTTCCATTTCATACGATTGATAAACTTAAAATAAATATAAACAAACCTAAAATTTTTAATTAAATCTTATTATTTTTTCGACCCTTTTTTATTTCAAACCTAAAATTTTTTTTTTTGTAAAAATTCTTTAAAAAGCTGTCTAATATTTTACCCATAACAAATATATCAAACAGTGTTGCCCAAAGAAGGAAAATTTGTTGATTGCTTTAAGTGTCAAAACAGAACTGAGTCTTCAACTTCAGGAAAAAAATTCTTAAGATCATAATTAAATCGTTGGCCATACACTTCAAATTCTCTCTCATATCATTCTTTGTCTTTTGTTCTTATTTATCTTGGCTTACAAAATTTAATAAAAGTATGGCAGCATTGTTGAGAGAATAAGTGTCGATATGTGAGAGAAGAAGAAAAAACGTTCTCAAAATAAATTGATTATATTACACGACGGCTTTCTACGGCAAATTTTTTTTTTTGTCAAATTGTACGGAAAATGTGGTGTCAACTTCGATCTGTTCGAACACTTAATGATATGATGACGATGCCCGACTAGATTGCTGTTCTTCAATTTGACGATTTTTTTTAAATTAAGAAACTCACAAAATGAAATAAGTGTAAAAAGTCTCACATAAAGTCGCAGAACTTCAACTAACGGTAACCCTGAATTTAATATCTCATGGGGGTTTCTTTTCTGAATATTATTCTACATTTATTCCTCCTTTTAACATTTCTTTATGTTCTTGTCTTAAAAATATATGTTATTTAATAAGTGTAACGTATTCTTCTCTCGTGATGGTACACAAAACATATAAAAAAGTTCTATATGTTCAACCCTTATTTTAATTAAAAGGGGCATGACTCCAGCAATAGATTAAGAGCGGGTGGTAATTATAAAGTTAGAAATAGCGGCTTAAAAGATTTTCAAATTTAAAACTGTAATTTATTGTTTTATGATGAAACTTTTGGTCTTTTGTTAAAGTCAAATATGCAACACTTCTTAAAAATCATTTTAGCATTTAAAAATGTTGCCAAATCACATGTAAAAGTTATGATTCACTTTGTTTAAGAAACAAAAACGCCATTTGTATCTTTTCTTAAAGAAATGAGAGCTTGTTAATGTTATAATTTAGTTTAAAAGAAGTATTTGCATCTAATTAAACACACTTTAGAACTTTATAACCTTTAACTGTTTTTAAGTGTTCTGTGGTGTGTGTCATCATTCGAAAAAAAATTTGTTTCATCGTTGTTAAAAGTTTCTGTTTAGGGCCGTCAACGTAAGCATAAGTGTAAAAACTTTTTTGGATTTACTTGAAGAAATAAAAAGATTTTACTTAATTCCATTCTTATTATTTTTAGTGATAACTATAACCATCTTAAAGTTTTTGACTTCAGTGGCGCTCAAGATTTAGCCCTAATATTTAAGTACCTCGGGTACTTTAATTTGGTACAAAATGCCAGTTAAACTCTAAACAAAAATCATGCGTCCTATAAAATAAAAATAAATTTTGCTTTCAATATTTGTTGCTTAGTGTGCGTTTTAAACTTAAAATTTTTCCTAAGCATATTCGAAATTTTCAGAAAACTTAAGGTGATAATAAGGGTGACCTAGGGGATAATAACAATAACAAAAACAAAAACATACTTTAATTTAAAATTTTTAACTCAGGTTTTTTTTTTGTCTTTAACCTTACAACTACAATCAATGTTGGTGGGGAATTCCAATCAATTGTAGTGGGGAATGTAAGAAAAAATAAATTCACTATTAATTGCTGGTATTTTTTAAGTTTTGAGATCGTTACTAATAGAACCTGAGTGTTTTTAATACTCATTCGCTCTACAGTTTTTTTTTTTTTTTTGCTTAATATCCTTTTCTAAAGTTATAGAGAAAAATGTTTCCTGATGATCTGGCCTAAGCAACGAGTAAAATCCGCATAGAAACTAGCTTATCTTCCAACAATAAATTTCAGTGTATTAAGCACAACAGACAACTTTGATAATATTTCCATAAATTAAAATAATTTAAAAGCCATTTGGCAACGCTTCTTATATTCAGATATACAACTAAGATAGTCTATGGTATGTGTTTGCCGGGCTATGATGTAGATTTAAAAGCAACATTTAGGATTGTGATGAAAAACTATCGTTTAGTGCAGGTGTGATGAATTTCGACTGATTTTGAAGTAAAGTCTTAATTTTTTTTTCAAAATACAGTTCAATCAAAATAGTATATATTATAAAATGTAAAAGAATATAGACAGGAAAAAGAGGAAAATTAATTAGAAATCAATTTTGAAAGGTACTGAAACGATATTATCGATTTCAAACAGTTTTGTTTTCCAAATCGTTTTCCATCACATACCTGATTATATTAATTTAAGACCTTGAATAATTTTAGCGAAGCTACGAAAAATCGGTCTATAAGTTCTTTTAATAATTTGCAAACCTTAAAGCTGGGATAACACGATTGCCGCAATGCACCAATATGACACAATTCTTATTGTGCTGAAATCACTCGATTGCCCTGTTTTAAACAAATTTAATTGCCGCTAATTGATGCAAAGCGAAATGGTTCCAACAATTGCCGCAGCACAGTCTCACGATTGTTCTTACTTGTGTTAACTGCGAAAATAGCTGTTGTGATAGCTTTTTTATTTGTTTGAAAGTTTTTGTTGGGTTGTTCATTAAACAAATTTAATTTGTATTAACATATTTGAATAAATTTTTGTCTGTTTAACGTATCTTAAATAAAATATTCGCACATATGCTTGTGAACATACATACGTAATAGCAATTAAAATAATCACAATATTGTCCCCGATTGGTTCATAAGCCATTTGGTTGTGCAGTCACACGATTGGGGGTATTAAAATGTGTGAAAATTGGTGTATTGCGGCAATCGTGTGATCCAAGCTTAAGGAGTTGGAATACTTTAAAAAGCTAGTTATTTTGCAACAAATTCTCGAATCATTGGACCAGTTGAAATAGTTCTATTTAAAATATTTATAGAAGCTGAGTAGAGTTAACAGGACCCCCCCCCCCCCCACCACAAAAATAATAAAATTTTACAGAAATTTCTTATTTACAATTTTTTTTTTTAAATTTTTTATTTAAAATTTTAAAATATGTAAACTTTTTTGCTTACACAAGTTATTTGAAAGTTTAAAAACGTATATTTCATAGCAGTGATGGGCAACAAATATCTAACCTTCGATATTAACGATTTTATAAAGAAGGAGTAGAAAACACCAAAGAACAACAGCAGAGCGAAAAAACTTGATATTTTTGTAATTTGAATTAGAATTAGCGAGAACTCATTGCGCACATTGATATTGCATTAAAACTACCTTTCCTTTATAATTTTCCAAACCGTTAAAAAAAATATTATCATTTCCTTCAAACTTAAACTCAATTTCTTCGCAAAAAAAAAAACTCCAATAATTTAATTCCCCGCATATGCTCCACTTACCACCACATATGGAAACAAAGCCCGAAGCACCTATAAATACCTTTCTCTATTTGTCTGTTTCTAACCAGATAGATTTGTTACCATTATCCGGCTACAAAATGCGCGCGTAGTATATGCAATTTATTGTTTGTGTTGAACAAAGCCAACGGCTAAAACATGTTAAACTTTTTTGTGAACAGGAAAATAAACTTACGAAGAGACACACACACTCAAGCACAGATATTAAAACACATATATACACACACATGCATATGTGTACACACTTTTAAAAACAGTCTCACATAAGTGAAAAATGTGGAGTGAAAAGGTGGGAATAAACTAAAATTCAATTTTGTTTTATTTGAATTGAAATTGAAAATTGTAGGAAGGATGAAAAATAAACGAAATATTTCAGCAATTTGAAGTAGATCTTTCGTTTGCGTATTGCGTGTGGGATATGCAGCTTTCTAAAGAATTTAATTTTTGTGGGTACATGAAAGGCAGAGGGTTTTTAAAATAAAAAAAAGAGAACGAAAAACGAAGTTTGTTAATTTTATAATAATAAAAAAAAAAACTCTGGCAGCAACTTAATCTACAGAATGTTAAAAACTACAAGGTGGCGCAAAAATCATCGGAAGATGCTATAATTTTTTGCAAATGGCGGTAAATGTAAAACTGCTTTGACATTTGTGAAATAAACAAACACTAAATACATGTATGTAAATAAGAAACCCCTCCAAAAAACGAAATAATTAATTCGATTTTCTGTGGACTGCATTTCCGGTTCAACTAATCTTTCGTTTAGGTGATTTGCATTGGCCAGCAAGATAGCCCGATTAAACCGTACTTTTTGTGGAAAATTCTGGCAAGAGTTGTGTAAAATGCCTGCATTGTCATAAATTCTGGCGAAGGTGACTTATTCATTTATTAAAATAAATACAGTCAAAGAAAATCGAGTGATAACTTTTGCTTCACCTTGTAGTAAAACTCTAAAAATACACCCTGGAATTAACATTGCGCTGAATATAATTTTTTTTAATTAGTTAGAACTACTTGCACTTGATAGATGTGTGGAAGAACATAAGCACCACGACCCAGAAAATTGTTTGTGCATCCTGTGTATCCCAACAAGTCAGGTTCAATTACCCTGCCAGGTGATATATCATAGATTACAGTAGAGCTCATCAGTGGTCGCGCGAAAAATCTCCGCCAGTTAGTCACCAAGGCGGGAAGGGACAGTAGGATTTTTTGACGTTTCGTCATCAACCTTACAAAATCTGCACACCATGGTGCTAACTTTACCCATTAAAAGCTTATGGCATCTAAGACCACAGTGCCCCGTAAAGAGGAAGCCTTAGTTCTCTCTGCTCAAGCTACTTCACACTACTCGCGCAAAATTCAATCCATTGTAATACTTAAAGTTTTTATAATTAGATGTTAATTAAAGTAAAATATTTATTCGGCCGTTCAAGTGGCCAATTGCCAGTCAAAAATAACTCTTCTTAGCCATTCACTTTGGAATAATATGACTTACATGATTAGTAATAGTTCATTAAAATGAACATTAGAGTAACTCGTTGTTAATAAAAAAAGGAACGTAAACAAAACAAACTATAACATGAATAAAAAACTAATAAATTGTGAGGTACTATGGGCCCAGTATATATATAAATATAAAAAAAACTGAAGATAAGTTTTTTTATAAAAATTCCTCTTAAAAATTTTTTTTAACATTTTTCACACAACATAAGAAAATAATACCCTTTTAGTATTTTCTATAGAAAATTTTTCTTATAAACTAATAGAAACTAAATTTCTATGGAAAATCTCTCTCAAACTAAGAGAGAACAATTTTCTTAATTTCTCTCTCAAACGAAGAGAAACGGTGTTTGTAAATCTTCCCTCCTCAAATAATAGAAACTTATTGCATATGCAAATTTTTTCTCTCCAACTGCAAAAGAATAATTTTCTATCGAAAAATTATCTCTCAAACTTAGCCAAAAAAAAGATTTTCTATTGTAAATTGCTCATTTAAACTAGGATCAACTAATTTCCATCAAAAACTTAGAACTAATTTTCCAGCAAGAATTTCACTGCCAAGCCATGGGACATTTTTCAATAGACAACTTTTCTCTATAACTAAGTGCGAGTGATTATTTGTACCAACTTTCGCTCTCAAACTAAGTGAGACAAAAGCTCAATAGATAATTTCATTTTAAGAAAATAGACTAATTTTTTTTGGAAAATCTTATACTAAAACTTACACAAACTCTTTTCTATAGAAATTATTTTTCTGTTTTAATAAAAAAAAACTCAAAAAGAGTGAGCGCAGTTTTTTAAAGCAAATTTCTATCCAGGTACCAGACTTGGGGATTTATGTTCATAGTTGGGGATTTCATGCGAGCAAAAATAAAATTTGGGCATTTTTTGGGATTTTGCTCATTTTTAACATATATTTCCTTCTTTTATTATCTGCGCTTTTTTTCATTGTTTCATATATAAAATATGAACAAAGTAGCAAAACTTTGTAAGGTGTAAAGGCTCCTAACAAAAATTACTATTTTTGATAATATAAGTGTGTATTCTTGAGTGAGTGTTTTAACAAAGAAGAATTTAAAAAAAGTATCTAGAACCGTTGGCAACACATACAATTTTTGATTTTTTAAAGACAATATAATAAAGTCTGGGAAATATGTATTTTTATTGCTGATTTTATGGATGGCTAAAACCGATTGACCAAGCTCCAGATTCTTATAAATTGGCTCATTTGTCTTCAAAACCAACACATTGTTCTGCTCGTAATTCCTTACTGGAATCGCATAAAAAGAATTTTAAGAAACATGCCGAAACCAGCCGCTACAATCAAAATAAAATAATTTTTTCACTAAAAATTTTTTTTTGGGAATCTCTTAATAAAAAACTTCTTATTATTTAAAAAAAAAATTAAAATTTGGTCAGAAAAAACAAAAAAAAAACGTTTTAAAGTTTTGTTTTTCGGGATTTTTTTTTAATTTTTTGGGGACAAGGAAAAAGTTCCTGGCAGCCCTGTTTCTATCTTTAACCATGAGAGACTGATGTTTTAGAGAAAACTTCTTACTTCTTTGTAACAAACTGAGAGTGACTAATTTTATAAGAAAATTTCTCTCTGTTATCAAACTGCAAGAGACCAATTTTTTATAACACATCATTTTTTTTTAACAGTAAATACTCTCAAACCAAGAGAGAATTATTTTCTAAAATAAATTTTCTATCACAAACCTGTAGAAAAAAAATAATTATCGTTTGAAAATTTATTTCTTAAGCTTTAAGGCTTTTTAATGCATTGTTCAAGTTCTGGTGAACAGTGCAAATATAATGTAAAACAAAAATTTACCAAGTTCAAAGAGTTCAGCTGTATTGAGATAAATAGCGAACTGTCAAAAATTTTAAAAAAGTTATCGATAAAAAATTAAGTAATTTCAAAAAAATGTAAAATATTTAATAAAACAATCAAAATCATAGCAAAAGAAAAACTAAAAAAAATGTTTGTTTATATTTTTTATAGTTTGCTCTTTCCAACATTTTCTGTTTCTTTCTATCAATTCAATGAATAAAAAATGTAGTGTCATAAGGGCTTTAGAATCTTTCGTAATTTTATGAATACAGATTAATTTTCTATAAAATATTTCTTGCTGAAGAGAGATTAATTTTTGACAGGAAAATTTGCATTGAAGCCTCTTTCATAACTAGTTAAGCTATTTTTTTTACAGAAAATACAAATTAAAATAAGGTGTTTATGCTCAACCCAAAGATACACAATTTCTTTGCAAATTTCTAGGTTAAATTAATTTCAAAGTACGTATTGACAGTTTTATAATAATTTTCAACCTGTTGTCAAACAGATTTTGGTGTATTCTATCCCATTGTGGTTTACTCGTAATACTGCCCATCTATCCGTTCATGTTCATATACAACAAAAAACAAGTATATACATATGTATTTGTACATGAGAGAAGAGTGTAAAAACATACATGAATAATAAATGACGTGAGGCAGCAACCAAAGATGTGTGTAAAAAACGGAAAAAAATTATGTATAAAAATATAACAAATGAAAAAACAAAAAGAAAACAAACAGCCTAAAGCATTTTGATTCATGAGATGGTTCTTGTTGCTCTTTTAGTTTTTTTTCCTTTGGTCTTTCTAACTGTAGCATCATGCACTTGCTCATTGTTGGACAGATGTCGCAGACACACTGCAAGCGATATAATGTTGCAACAAGCAACAGAAACACAGCAGACAGTAAAAAAAGAAAAATTATAGCCAAATGGAGAATAATGTAAAATTACAATTACGCATACGCACACACAATTTTACAAAAATCTTATTTTCATATGACTACGAATGTAGAGTGTAGCAAATATAATGACAATAGTTAAACAGGAACAGCAACTACAGCCAACATTATGGCAGTAAAAATAAAATCACAAGTATGTGTGAGAGTGCTCCATAATGTTGTTAAACAACAATTTGCAGCAACAAAAGCATTTACAGCTGCTCATGTTGTCGTTGCTGGCTGCTGCTGGCTGCTGTTGCCACAGTCACGACAGCAAGCAAATAAGCTTAAGGGCATTAAAAAGAGGAGACATACAACAAATTTGTTATTTGTAAAACTACAACTACAACAATATTTTGTAGTAGGAAAAGTACTTTGCTCGTAAAATAACAACAAATAAATAAATGCTTATACTTTTGTGAGTTAAAACATATTTTAAATGCCTTCAATCTGTCTGTGTATTGCGGAGAAAATGGAAAAATCTATATAAAAATATGTTTATTATAAATAAAAAGAAAATAAAAAACGAAATTGTCTTTATAGTGTTCAGCTGCACAGTGTCACACTGTTTTTGTTGGAACACATATGCCATTTTAATATTATAAAAAAAATACATCATTTGTGGTGTAAAACTTTCAATTATTTAAATTAAATCGTAAATTGTAACAATCTGGATTGCATCACATGTCGGTTTATTAAGGGGGGACTGTAGAAAGTTTATTCTGTTTTGTAAAGAAGGTTTAAAGTTTGCACAGAAGTCCTACAGAAATTGTATATCGGAATCTATAGGAGAATAATTTTATTCAAAAAATTCTAACTTCTTAAAGAAAAAGAAATCTTTTATCAAAGTTTTTCTTGGGGGTCAAAAATTCATTAATAAGATTTATTTTTAATGTGCTAGATCCTCAATTCGTACTCTTGATAAACACAATGAAATTTATTGTTAATGGGATAAAGATATTTCCTATACGTATTTCACTGGTTGCTTAGGCTAGATCATAAGGAAACCCTTTTTTAAAGACTTTAGAAAAGCTAAAGATACTTACAAATAAAACTGTAAGGTGAATGAGCATTACAACCACACAAGTTTTACTTGCAACGATATCAAAGCTTATGGCGTTTTCTTTTCTAAAAAAAAAAGTGTTGCATAAGTGTTACATGTGACTTGGCAATATTTTTAAATGATCCCCTATTTTGTAAGAAGTGTTTCAAATTTTACATTTACAAAAGAACATAAATTTCGGCATAAATTAATAAATTAATTATGTTCAAAATTTAAATGCGTTTGCCAAATATAGTTTTATGTTGTTAAAGACTTAAGCAGAAATAGTTTTAAAGCAGCTTCATGTTCTTTTCTGATGGAACGGATTCATGAATTACATGGTCGACCTTGTTTACGTTCTTCCATTACACAATCTAAACATAACAGAATGAATAATAAGGGGGACATGATACAACCCTGACTTACTCCAGCAGCAGTTGTGAAAGGTTGGCTTTCTTTTGCGATGATTCGGACCTAACACTTTGCATTTTTTTACAACTCGCGTATAACGGTGACGTTTTTTACAGGTATGCGGTTACTAAGTTGTACAGACCACCATAGCTTAATTTTTATACGTAGGCTTAAAAAGAAAAATAAAAATGAAAAGTTTTAAATAACGAAAGTTTAAATTCGACGTCTGGCATCCTTTTAAAATATTAACAGAACAAAATAAAAAAAAAATAAAATTTTTAAATATTTTGCGCATTCAAATAAATTTCTTAATGTTTAATTCCTTAGATTGCCGGCAATGAATATATTATATTTAAAACTAATTTATTGAAATAAAATTTAATATTCCTTAATTTTTAAAAAATCTGGGAATTTTTCCTCGCTCACGAAAATCTGTCCTCAAACTATCATTGAAATCCCCAATTTGGGGACGAACTCCCTTATATGGCAACACTAAGACTCTGAGGCCCGTTTTCACAACTAACCGATAGCTAAAAGTACACTTTAACCAGCCTTATAAAACGTGTTTAATTGTTAAAACTTTACTTTGACCTAAAGTGGGCGATAAAGTAAATTAAGGTTCATCCTACCAGGTTGGTTAAAGTAAAGTTGTAATATTGGAACACTTTTTATCCAACCTTTAGCTATCGGTAAATTGTAAAGAAAAACATAACGAACAATAATCTGCATCACTAACTCCAGAATTTAATATTTGAATGAAGTCAGTATTGAAGAAAATAAGCGTTATGTTCTATAAACAACGTTTTTATTTTTCAAATTACGACAGACTTATTTTTCAAAGTAGATTTTTTTCTTTCAACTATATAAATGTCTCTTTATAAGTTTTAAGTATAAGTTTTCTATAAAAAAAAAATTTAAGCTAACAGCCTTACCCAAACAAGAGCGAAAGGCAGAACGCTTTCTTCCGCTAAGCTTTTACGCTGATATGCCATACCTTAACAAGAGCGTAAACGTTGAGTCACGAACAGTACACTAAACCGAAAACGTAGGTGGAGACAACGAAAATGTACGTTAAGCAAACGAAAAATTTATTAATTTTCTTGAAATGAATTAGTTCGTTGTAACAATGAATGACCGTTCCTTAAAAGATTTTATTTTAAAAATTAAATGAACTGTTCGTTGACATAATGAAAAATTAACATAAATTTATAATTATAATTTAATGAAAGAATTTTTCAATTCAATAAGCTATTTCGATAACTTAGTTAACCTTTACGTTAATTCAACAAACAATTTTGTTTCACAAATTTGTTGACTTAACGTACACAGAACATTGTCTCAATGAACTATTTTTTTTTAAATTTCCACTCACAACCTGCCCGATAACTCATAATATACAACTGTAACCAACTCTAAAATTTAAAAGACTCATATTTGAAATGTGTTTATTTATATTTTATTTTGTATTTTTTCCTATTTTACAAAAATGTTTAAAATTTTTTGTAGAACGTATATTTATGTATGTATAATTATATTATTAATTAATATTATAATATACAGACATAAATTTTATTTATAATTTGTACAAAGTTAATTTGAGTTTGTTTTTTTACAGATTTACACTGCATTTTTGCAGTTGTTTAAATTATATTTTAAATTCGAATAGAATAATAACAAGAAATGCCAAAAAATGCTAAACTAACACTGTTTTAAAAACTAATTTAACAAACGTTACGTTACTTCCATGAAACTTCGAAATGTAAATTTTATGCGTGGGGATAACATTTTATAAAGGTTTCGTAAACTGAACGAACATGATATTAATTTTAACGTACGAGTTCGGTATAACAGGCCAACGAATAGCTTATTATTGTTAACGTTCGAGTTTATAAAATTAATGGGCATTTGTGCTAACAAGACTTAATAAATGTTTCGTTACCTCAAAGAACATTTTATTTACTTTAACATACATTTTATATGAAATATTTAATAAATGCATGTTCATTTTGTCAATGAACAGTTCTTAAATTTTAATACCTGGATAATTTTATTTTTCATTATATATTAACCAATAAATCGTTGAGCCAACGAAAACTATTTTAATAAACGTTTTTCGTTAATATTATGAACACTTTTTGGTTCAGTGTAGAGTTAACTTTTTATTTTTTATTTAATAAAACCCACATAATAGAAATAAAAAATTGGGATAGTTAATTTGACATTATTTTTAAGCAATCCAAATTAAACGCCTTGTCAAAATCGGATTTTTCAATTGCACAGCGTTGACGCCGCGCTATTTAGGGATGCTTCACACAAATTGTATGAACATGGCAATTTTTGACAACTAGAAAACGAGTGTAAAAAAGCGAAAGTTAAAGTTAAGTTAAGTTAGTTAAGATATAAGAGAGACCGGTGTATTCTTTGAGAACTCATTTTTTTCGCATTAAGTATGTCCTGTAATTACTTTTAGCATCACTTTTACAAATAATCTTCATTTTCATAACTTTTCTTTACAATTTTTTTCTTAAAAAAAAAAAAACTGAAAAGCCACTGCTGTTAATTATTTTTAATTTACATATTTAATTACATTTTACCTTTTTAATGGTTTTTTTTTATCCCTGTGAAGATACTTTCAAGAGATGAAATAACCAAAAATAATACCAAAATAAAAAATGTTTAACTGCGATGAATTAAAAGTTAACACACAAACACCTTCTTATGACAAATTGGCATTAATTTTTGTTTTCTTATAATAATAATAAAAGAAACAAAAAAAAAAAAAATATTAATCCCAAAATTAAAAAAAAACCGAATAAAACAAATGAGCGGTTTCATTTGTGGTAAAAAAATATATTTTTCTTTCTTGCAAAAAACTTTTTCTTTTTTATCTTTTATCGTGAACACATGTCACTCATCCTTCACATTTTATAACTATTTGGAAATGTATCTGTAGTGTGTGTGTGTGTGTGATAGTGTTTTTCTTTTTTTTTTAAGTTAACATTATAATTCATTTATTTTAACCCCATCGGAGAAATAAAGTCATCATTTAAAAAAATGAAAATATATTTTTTGCTTTTTCTGACTGCTAGACGAGCAAAAATTTTTTTAAGGAGAATGAGAAGAATGAATGAGTGAGTGAGTGATGATGTGACAGGCGAAAAAAGACAGTACCGCAACTCATTTTGTCATAATATTAATGTCATTTCCTACAAATATTTCAGGGGAGCATGATAAAGAGAAATGCTTGTGAATTTTTATGAGATTTTTGTGCAAAAATTTAATAGCTTTTAAATATGGTCCTTTAAATTTAATATTTTAAAAACACAAAAGTCCAAAAACCTGGCAACGTGTTATATATTATCAAGAAATTGTTTAAAAAAACATGTGGCATGTAATACGATATAAATTTAAAAAAATATATCGTTAGCTAAAATGCAAATTAAATTAAAAATCTACTTTTTTATTGTTTCTGATGTATTGCATCAATACAGATGTTTACAAAAAATGTTTGGAACTTTTGACCACAATTTTCGTTTTTATTAGCAAAAAACAAATGGCCCTATCTACAAACACTTTAAAGCAATTTATCAATTAATCATTTAAAAAAGTTTTTACTTCTCCTGTAAAATTTTCAAATTGATAGAGAGGACCTTTTGCGTTTTACGTGACGATATAAAAAGAAAAAGTTTAAAACTTGGTCGATAACTATAACACAGTGCAACAAAATTTGGGTCATCGCCGTCAGTAGAGCAAATTTGTCAAATATGGGCCCCTAAATTTTTTTTTGATTCTTTCAGAAGGCGTTTGGTATAAGTAAACAAAAAACATATACAAAATGTACTTCTGAGCTAAAATACTATTTAAGATGTCTTCAGTAAAATGGTATGGCGATTCTCATTTTAACGTGTCTTTTTGGTCCTTTTTTAACTAATACACTAAAACGGCACTTTAGAGGGTTAAAGTGTTCTACGAATAGTTTCTGCATCAAATTTCACTAGGGGTCTTCAAAGACCAAAAGTTCGTGCAAAGTATGTAAAAATTTCAATGTCCGAAATTTCGAAAAACTGTTTTACAAACATTGCGCGAACTTTTGGTCTTAGAAGACCCCTAGTAAAATTTGATGCAGAAAATATTCGTGAAGCATTTTAACCCTCTAAAGTGCCGTTTTGGTATACTTTTGTGGGGAAGTTAAAAAAAGGACAAACATTATCCCTTGAAATGAGGGTTAATATATTCTAAGAACAGCATCGCCATACGATTCTACTGAAGACATCTGAAATTATTTTTTTAGCTCAGAAGAACATTTAGTATATTTTTTTGACTTTTTATTTTTTTGGCACATATTTAGGGAGCCCGAGCTAACTTTTCAAAACCCTTTGGCAGATTTTCTCTACTAGTAGTCTACTTTCATTTCGCGTTGCAAGTGTTGAGGGAGGTTTTTTTTGTTGCACAGTGTAATTTATAATAATTTTACTCACACCACCATAGAGGTGGGGGTTTTATGCGTTTGTGCTGTTGTTTGCACCACTAAAATAAACTTTGGTGCTAGATTGACATTTTAGTATACCGATTAAAACAGAACCACTTTCTGAATCGATCTAACAATGTCCGTCTGTCTGGCTAGCTGATTGGCCGTCTGTGGACTCATGTTTACCTTATAGATTACGTACACATAAGCCCCATACAAACTTATTTTAGAAATACAATCTTTGTTTTCTAAAACCACTTCATTGTGTTGGTACATATTAAGATTTAATTTCGTTCAAAAACATTCTACTGTAATTCGGCGATATTTTGTGGTCGTTGGTATAGAATTAACCACAGGTCCCATATAAACCGCCTCTCATATCGCTGTAGATATCTTGATAATAAACAACACAAAGAGCTCTAATAGGAATATTTCCTTATAATATAATTTTGTGTTGGCGTGAGCATGGTTGGCCATGAGCCACACATAGAGTACACTCTCGAAAATTAGTCTGTAAATACAGACCATTTGAGACCCTACACCACAGTATATAAAGACTAATTTTCGATAGTGTAACACATCAGCGTTCCATGGCTAACCATGTGCAAAACAAAATTTTGTTAAAGGGTTGAGATTCATATAAGAGTTCGGTATTAAAATGATTTTGAAGAGGGGGTTTATATGGGACATATGGGCAATGCTGGACCCACCATGACATAGCAGCTATATAAAAGTGATTGTAGCAAATTTTGTACTAATATAAATATTTATAAGGAAGTTATAAAATTTCAAGGAATCTTGCGGTTCTCGACATAAACAAGTATCCTAGTCCGGATGGTATACCTGCACTAGGCTTGAAGCAGTATTTTTCGTCGCTAGCTTATACCATTATTGCTTCAGATATTTCTAATACCGTGTTCAGATTTACCTTTTTTATAGAGTCAATGTTCGGTTTATTGACATAATTATCTTTCTGTTCACACATACACAATTTAGCTAACTCTCTCGATTTATATCGGGCTTTCTCAGCGATCACACAATACGAGATGGTATAAATGGGATATCGTCAAACGAGTTCAACGAATAACACAAAGACGTGCTCAAAAAAATCCTAAATGGGATGAATTTCGAAAATCCATTCCTGAATTTCTTAAGATAAGTACAAAATTCTTAAACCAAGTAAAAAAGATTAAACTTTTCGTTTTTGGTGCCACTCTGAGAATAAAATTACAAAGTGAGCGTTTTAATCTCATTTAATTTATTAAAGTTTGTTGCAGACACTACAACAACACCACACAAGTTGTTAAAAAACGATTTGCTTGTTGTGTCTAGAAAAAACAAAAACAACAGAACAAGACGAAAACAGATTATTTTCATGTTTAAAAAGTAAAATTGAGAACTCTTGCTTCTCATTTAGTTTATATTTTCAGTTATTTATGAACATTAAGTTTTTAAAGTAAACACCAAATCGGGAATGATCAATCATAATAAAATTCCCCTTCTAACTACGAATTCGGGATTGAATCAAATTTATTATTCTTAAATCAAGCGCATTTTGAGATGGATTCAGTCTAAGTTTTACTCAAATCAGTTTAATTTCGGATTATTTCAAGTACGAATTCGGGTTTGAATATGGATAATTTAAGTATTTCGCGATGGAAAATCCGTACTTGAATTAATCATTATGGACTTGATTAAAAAAAATCTGTTCTCACCGTACTATTAATACCGCTGCGGGTTGATTTTAGTACTGATGAATTAATTTAAATGCGTTTAAATGAGACCTTGATATAATCTCGGAATGGGGTCGTGCAAACACATAAACGCGAAAGAGATCAAGGTTATCATCTGTTTATTTATACGTGTGGTATAAATTGAAGATTCAGAATATCTTGATGTTCTGGGAATGAAAATAGAATTTGATGTCCGATGGAAAACACATATTTGCAAGCTGTCAAATAAAGCATTCATGTCTCGATTTTTTAAACTCCATTTGATCTTTTTACTATCTATACCACTCGTATCCGATCGGGAATGAAATACAACTCTCATGTGTGGGCCGCGCTTCAGAGTCTATTTTGTATCTTTTCGAACGCGTGAAGGAGAGACCAAATGTTCTCATTGGTGACAGAAGGGTATCCAATTAAATTCTTCCGTTTATCGGTACTACAATGGAATGTGATCTGATAAAATAGGGTTCTGTTTTTCTCAAGACCCCTCCTCCCATAGACTAGTTTCCTAGTTTCAACACAATGCAATGTGTATAAAAACCGGCATTGGTGTATCTTTTTTCAGGAATTTTTATGACCATGTAAAGAGCTTTTAAAACTGCGATAGGTAAAATCCGGGCTTGTTATGTACTTGTGGATACACATTGAAAAGAATTTAACAACATGTCGCACTGGTTCCTCTTAAGGAAGAAGCAAAAAGTGAAAATTTAAAAATTTTAAATCGACTCCCTTTAGAGGAACAAGTGCGATATGTGGAATAAATAAAAATCAATACAATCGCAAAATCCAATATTATAGGTTGTCTATCGAAGGCTTAAAATTAAGCAATACGGCATCAACATTTCAAATCGTTTTTTTTCTTCTGGAAAGTTTTCTTATACAGAATATTTTTTATATTGACACTTGTCGACGTCTGGCTGGTGTAAACAGTTATTTTGTTTGACCGTATGCGACTGTCGTTCCTTCGTGTGGAACGGGATTCAATGGTGCCATTTGGCAACCCATCATTAAGTCTGTGGCTCAGCTGTGCCATTAACGCCACCGGCAAAATGAATTCGCCTTGATCACTGTTTTTTATAAAACTGAACCTGCCAGACGGCGGCAGATAAGTAAAAATTATTAAATTAATTTGGGCCAAAGTTAAAAAAAAAATAAATTAAAAATAAAACTTGAAATTAAAAGAATGTGATTTTTATTTTAACCTAAAAGAGCCTCAAAAGTTAACTGGATCCACAAAAAATAAGGGTGGGTTTTTGTATATCACCAATGTGTGTGTGTTTGTGTGTGCAAACGAGACACGACCTGCTGCAACAAGGTATTGCTTGAGACCCCCGGACAACGCTCGAGTGGGCCACAGTCTACCCAGTGCATTCATCCAGAAAACCAGGTAACTCCCATTTGCACCCAAACAACACTTTTCGAAAAAGACACTGTGCTTTTTAAAAACATTTTTAAAAGCGGTTTTTTCTTATATCTAATGTTCTTATATCCGTTATCTACTGTAGAGATTTTATAGTGAAATTTTCTATAGCACTCTTTTCAATAATATGCAGGCTTAATTTTGCTCCGATGTTCAATTTTGTTCAAAAATATTTTATAACGGCTAATTTTTTTTTACAATCTCCCAATAACCCAAATTTGATTAATCTGCCATAACTCAACAATTTCAATTAGTTAAAATAAAATTCATTACAAAATGCATTTGTCAAATAGTTTTGATTATGGAAATATGGAAATATTTTTAATGAAATTTAAGAAATTAAAACCAATGAAAGGGAAAATATATAAAAAAAAATTAATACCAAAATAATCCTCCATTGTTTGACTGTAATCTAATGAAAAAGTAAATGTTGTATAAATTTTTTTTAATAAAATAACAAAAACGAAATAAAAAAATAAATGTTTATTAAATAATGACAGAAAGAGAATTTCGAAAAAAATGGATTAATATGAAAAAAGTAAAAATTGGATCAACAGTAAATTCAGTACAATATTCAATCCTATTGTATAAAAAAAAAAAACACAAAAGCAACAATAACCCAAATGAAAATACAGCTTACATAAACATATTTTATCCGGAGATTGAAATTCAGTTTATTTTTTCTTTCAGTTTTTAATCCCTCCTCTATATGTGTGTTCAAGCAGGGGAAGATAGATATAAATGAAACTGAAAATGACTTTATATCAAAAAAAAAAAAAAAATAAAACAAAAATTAAAATCAAGATGGGAGAAGAAATAAAAAAAATAGTTCAACTGAATCCAAATTGGGTTGAATGAAAGCAAGTTGCACGAAAAAGTTTTAGAAAAGCGAAGAGCAGGCAGAAAAAAGTGACAGTATTGTGATTTAATCTGAATATAAAAAGTAGTTCAAACAAACAATGACAACATAGAAATTACCATATTCTATTTTTTTTTTGAACTAGAAAAAAACCCAACGAAAAAACTACAAATCCGTAAACGTAAAAGACAAGAATATAAATTTTTTTTGTTTATTTTGAGATACAGTGTAATCTCCCTTAACAGGCACATTTCTTAAGCTAACACCTTCTTTAGACGAACACTAATGCCTGGTCCAGTCAGCGTTCGTTTACAAAAGCATTGAGCTCTTTTGAGAGGACGTTCCCCTTGTATGTAAACTTTTCAATGAGAGATTCCACTGTATTTCTCTTTTAACTTTTTTTTTACCGAAGGTTGAGTTTGTTCTTTTATGGCAACAAAATATCAATAAACGCTAAAATCATTTCCAAGCAATTGCACTAAAAGCGATAAGAGATGGAAGGAAAATAAACACATGGTAAAATTTGAAAATTGCATTTAGTGGAAATTTAATCTGGAACAAAATATCGGTTAATTTAAGATTTGGTTTAGTCTAGAAAAATGAAATTAAAAAAAAAACTCATGTGGACTTTCACTTTAACAAAGTGACTGAATTTATTTATCAATTTAGTTATCAATATAAACCCTCTGTGTTTACGCTGATGTGTCTATAAATCAAATATCATAAAAATTGGTTGGATATTTTCGAAGAGGCAGTTATAGGGAGTTATAAAAAATAAATAAATAAATATGAATCCAAACGTACCTTTGGAAGATTAGGAAACACATGGAAAAAATCACTGTTTGTTAATTGGCAAAGGGTATTTTAATGATGATATTCCATCTTATTTGGCTGTTCTTTAAATGCTGGTAATTCAAACTGCTGATGCAAATAAAGTCCACTTAAACTCGCTTTCAAAGTAGAATGCAATACGAACTTCTTGACCCGTTATTACGAGCTATATACTTTATGAATGGGAACGGTACGTACTGCTCCTTCGTTGAATAAAGTTAGTTCCCTTCCTTTGCATTCCAAAAAAAAAAAGACGAAAAGGGAGTATCAATGGTGAAATGTATAAAGTTTGGTTTAAGGTTGATGTTTGACTATTGACGTCAACAGTCGTCGAAGGCTGCGAGTATAAGACGGCAAATCCCTCTGAGGAGATCGAGTGGTAGCGATCAAAACATGTCAGGGTAACCAGCCGCCTGGGTTCGAATCTCAGGTCAGTCAAGAATGAAAGATTATCAATAACAATTTTAATTAATTTTTATGTTGTAAAATTCCTTTCTTCATAAACATAATTAAATGAAAATTAAATTTGATGAACTTAAGCCTGATTAAAAATATTGAAAATTTGGATTAAAAACCATAAATAGTTCAACAAAATTACCACAAGACTAATTAAAAAAAATTGTTGTCCAAAAAAAGCGATGCAAATTTTCTAAAGAAATCCGTTCTCTTAAAAAACGAAAAAACAATTTCCTACTAAAAATTATACAAATTTTCTTTAGAAAATTGTTCCCAAATGGAATAAAAGTTTTCTGTAAAAAATTTTATTCTTATTTTCTATAGAAAATTGTTCTCTTAAGACAAAAGTTTTTCTTCCTAAAAAGGAATACTTTTATTTTTTTTTTTAAATTAACTAACAAAATATATACATATGTACATATGTATATTATAAAGACTCAGCAAATTTTTAACCACAATTATTTTATATGTCATTTCTGTTAACTTTATTTGAAATATTTGTAAGCTTGTTATCGCTTGCCACTTTAACATGACGTTTAATGTTGTGTAAAGAATTGTCTATAAACGTCAGCATTACCGCAGCCGAACAACCTCAAATATTGTCACAACAATTGTTGTTGATGCCGCAATTGTGTACTCTCTGTTTAACACCCAAGTGCAGCATCACTAAAAGTGTAACAGATTATGAGGAAGCTTTGAAAACTTATTGTCTGATTTGTTATTGCCATATTTTTATTTGCATACATATCCAGCTATAAACTATACAATCACGGCTAACGAGCTGGGGTTTGTTTAAGGGGTTGGCAAATTAATCCATCTACTAGGCTCCAAGTATTTTGGAAAATGTTTGAAGGGTTGAGAAGTAAGTAACAGCATCAGTGACAGTAACAGCGGTGTAAACAAGACAATACAAATAATGGGAAAATTGTATGTGTACACACTAGCAAATAGTATGTATACATATACATATATACATATGTATGTATATATATTACTACGAGTATGATGAAATTACTAACTTACATACATACACGACATGAAAATACATCAACAGAAATGACAACAATATTCTACGTATGTATATGCAGGAGAGAACGATGTGAACAAGACACTTTGAGAAAAAAGGGTACACTATAAGTTGATACCTAGCATGAGTGCTACATGTTATGTTAGCTACTTGAGGTACCTACTGGTTCTCCACTAGAATCAAAATTAATCTTGCGGCTGATGTGAAGTCCATAATTGAGTTCTAAGGAAACCGTTTTCTGATCTACATTCATATTACTCCTCTGAAAACGTTGTGGAGTTATTCCAATTATTGTATTCCATTCCGCGTACCCTTGAAATATTATTAGACAGAATACCTCTGTTAATGAACTGATATACGGTTTTCTAAACTCCTTAAATTGGTAAATATGAAAGAGTTAAATATAAAACTTTAACTGGTTTAAATCACGGCTGATTATTACTGGCGGGGATGTTTTTACTGTAGACATAACACTGCCGGTGTTATATATGAAGGTCTATTTACAAGAATATCTGTCGCATTGACCCAAACCTATGGTTATCTTCGAACTGAGTTAATACACAATATCTTTAAAGACAGCCACATGTAGAACACTAGCACAGGGTGCAGGTTTATTCGAACTCTGTCAGCATCACGCTTAAAGGGCACAAACATCGTACCGCTTCTGGAAATTGCAGTTTTTAGTGCACAGGAAACCCAACAATCATTCTATCCATAAGATTTGCATTTTCATACACGACTGCTACATAATCCTCAAAGGGCGCTTGTTAATAACAAATCCAGAACCGTTAAACTCCTAGGGCAACTAGTACCCGTAATACTTGATGAGATTTTGGTTAGCCACAATCTCGGAATTTTCGCCCGTTTTAAGCCCCATTTAAGCTTCAGGTATCGACAACTCCAATGTTTCCACTTGCATATCATAAGTAAAAAGAACGTTTTATGGCCCCGGAATTTTGCTTCCCTCATATATTTTTTTAGGAAAAAAGGAAAATATTTTGAGGTACGTTACGGGTGATAGATGAAGCAAAATCTTCAATTGAAGATTTCGAAACTTCGGCTCCTACCAAAGTGCAGACTGTGCCCATGTTCTCGCGAATTTACACAAACAGTGTTTCTGTAAAATTTCTGTCAGAAAGTTCCCGCTTTGGACTGTCAAATAAACTTACGAATGAAAACGGGGCGAGAAAAACTGTTAACACTAAAAACATATTAAAAATGCCAAATGCAAAGAATAGTACATAATAATAATATTTTGTTCTTGACACATTATTTCGTTTTGTAATTATTTTGCTTTTAACGTATTTATAAACTATACAAATGTTTTGAAAGCTCATTTTTAAACAACAAATATTAAAGTCGCACTTAGCATTATTTTGTATAGCCGACGGTTGTATTTTCCCCGCCGCCATTATAAATTTTTTAATTTTAGAAATTTTGGTTGCCGTCAATGATATTTGTGACTGACGTCTGCAATGTCACATCGGCTTCGAGTGCAATGTTATGACATTTATAACGTAACGACGTAAACTCTTTTGATAGTTTTCGACAAGAGTTACAGACACACTTTATTCTCACTTTTCGAGAAACGATGGAATATTTCACATCTTTTCGATGCGAGAAGTTCTCACTAAAGTTACAGAACATCTAAACAAGTTCTTAGCACATTCACTGTACACGGTTTAAGCCCAAATCACGTGAATAGAGATCTTTAATACGTTGTGTCAGGCCCAGATGTTCAAGTTATAAAGTTTGTTTTACCGATGGGTTCCAAAAGAACTTTATAAATATTAGCTTAAACTCTTTAGCATGTGGTTAGTACATGGCATAAATATATTTAAAGTAATAAAAACTTTTCTAAAAGGAAATATGCTAAATCCTTTGGACATTTTCATAAAAACATGCTTTGCCTTTATATAAAATTATGTAAGCGGGAAACTGTAATCTGGAGATGATGTATAAATGTCCATAGTGAATTTTTTGCTTGGGGAAACAGGCTCCACTTCCGACTTTTTGTAGGGGAAGGGTGTATAAAAACATTAGCGTCAATAAGCTTTCGCCTACAAAATGCTAAGCCAAGCAAAATACTTTCTTACAGGATTATAAGCGATCGGATTCATAAGGTTTTAATTTTTACAAACTTAAAACACTAATGATATTTAAGTCTTATGCTAGGGACGTACGTCATGAGAACGTAGGACCCAATTGTCTAAAAACAAGATGAATTCAATTTAAAACACACAAAACTATTTCGACTCAGAAACGCTTTTACGTTTGCGCCAGCTATTGTACTCCTTTGCATAAAATTTTGTACAATTTAATTCGACAGCGTATCTACGTCATACGCAACTACGTTTAAACGATTGTTCCTACTGTAACCCTTTAAAAGTAAAATTGGCCTTGACTTGACAATCGGAGATGTTCTACAAATCGAAATGAAGTGGAATTGAAATCGAACGAGATTTTGATTTCAATTATTGAAAAAACGGTTGTTGCTTATCCGGTGATCGACAGTGGATCTTGTAAAGATGTTTAGTACTCAAAGTATGAAGTATATAAAAAGGAATATTTACATGAACCTTTTTTACAGGGTCGTTTTCAAAATTTGTATTCCCAAAAATTGAAATTACTTTTTGATAATTTGTAAGATTTTAAATCCACTTCATTTCAATTAACAGAACATGCCGGAATATCAAAATGAAGGCAGTCTAGTAAATAGATCGGTTTTGGAGTATTTCACTTATAGAATTATTGGTTTTTTTTAAAGTTGACAAGAAATTTTGTTCAGTGTATTAAGCCACAGACAGCAACAGCAGGCAGCATCATCGGAAAAATAAATATTTTAATATTATTTGTATCATTTGTCTTGTTACAACAATGCGATGGTCGGTTTTGTATAAATTGAATGAATGAGAAATTCACCGATTCGGTGTGTGAGTGACTGAATGCATAAAGCATAAATCTGATCTGTGATAACAATGTATGATACCTTAAATTACAATACACAAAATACATAATAATAAAAATACAACAACAAACAAAAACAATAATAAAATGACTTTTATCAGCACAACATCATCATCACCATCATTTGTTTATACAAGCGACTATTTAACCTCCTTCCTCCTGACCCCATGTCGCCCTCCATCCCTACTTTTCTACTCATTTAACACTTTTACAACAATTTGTATGGGAGAAATGTATAAATCACAACAATGATTGTAGTAGTAAACGTGACTGTGTATAGGAGGACGAGGAAAGAGAGGGTCTACAAAAGAGGGAGTGACAGGTAGTGTATAAGAGTGTCAGTGATATATGTATGTTGCATTGTCCAATTATTCCCACCAGTGCAACAAAAAAAAAAAAAAAAAAAAATAGCAGAATCATATAAATAAATAAACCAAACCAGAGTCACTGACAAGTACTATAATAAAATGTTCGAGTGTAATGTAAATATGAAAAGCCATCAATGTTTAAATTTAAATTTATACATTTATTTTTGCAAAAAATTACTCTTAAAAAATGGTTGAGAAAAAAAAAACAAAAAAATTATAATAATAAAACCATGAAAAAACTTTTGATTGAATGTCGGAATGAAAATAAATTCAATAAATTACAAGTAAATAACTGTCTTCAATGTAAAATATGTGACCATTTTTTATTTTTTTAATCAGAAAAATAATGCGTTGTTTCCATATCAATATGTCAAAATGTGTCATAATATTGTATGATGATTTGATTTTGTTTAAATTTATTATTTTTAGCAAAAAGAATGTGGGAATTTTTTTCTATTTTTTAAAGCTATTTTAAAACAATGAGGATATTTAAATTAGCTGATACAAAGCAAACAAAATTTTCGTTCCAAAACGTGGGGCAGGCAGTTAAAATAATTTTATGAATACAGACATTATTTTTTCAGTCATATTGATATCTAGAAATAATATTAAATTCAATATTTGCTAAATACAGGGTGGGCTATAATTTACTGTTCATTGTATTTTTGATTTAATTTTTTCCACAGCATCTTAAGCAGCTTGCATAGTCTTGCGGCAAAATTTCATTGCAGCAATAAATTTGTTTTTTTTCTTTATTCTCCAACCATTTTCAATTTCCAAATTTTAAAAAATATTTTGTATGGCTTTTAATTTTACATTTATTTCAGAATTTTTAAAACTCCTGCTTCAATAATTTTCACTTATGAACACATTTTCTTTTTAAATTCTGCATAAAAATTTATTGTATTCCAAACTTGTGAGCATAAAATAAGAAATTAAATGCAATTTCTTGTTCTATATGCACACAAACGTTTCTACTAAAAAAAAAAATACAAAAACAAAAAGTAAGTCAAATATATAAAAGGACTCTAAAACAATTAAGTTGCATCGAATTTTTAAAACACTATAACATAAATTGTCTTAAATTAAAAGCAGTGCTCGAAAAAAGTACCTAACATTATTAGGCGTACGGTACACACACTCAGAAACGATGTCCATATTTTTTAGTGTTTGTTTAGTGCACAACCGTTAATAACGTTCATAATAGCGTTTAAAAAACTGCAGTCAAATTAGGAAAACTGCAATTTCTTCCACGTCTTTATTTGTGATTGGCCAAAAAAAAAAGAAAACTATTGCTTTTACCTCCGATTCATTAAATTTAAACAGTAGATGCCATTTAAACTCAAAAAGCGAAAAGTTGAACACAAATTTGCGTTTTTTGTTCGACAGTTTTTGGTTTCGACTGCAGTTTCTTAAACCCCGGTTCATAATTATTTTTACGAAAGTAACAAACTTTATTTAGTGAACAATTATAGTGATTCTGAAAACATTCACCTGGATATGTATATAAAATTCTCGTGTCACGGTGTTTGTAATTGAACTCCGCCGAAACGGCCTGACCGATTTTTATGACATTTTGTACATTAGAGGATGTAAAATAGGACAAAAATCTTCTTGAATAATCAACCGATTTTCTTAAAATTTGGCATGCAGACACAGTAACATCTTAAAGGAAATAGGGAATAGGGCAAGAGGGGTAAAAGTTTCCTCTCCCTATATCTTCTTAACTTATCGACCGATTTTTTGAAATTTGGCAGGCAAATAGTGTAACATCTGAAAGGAAATAGGGAATAGGGCGTGAGCTAGGACAAGAGAGGTAAAAGCTCCTCCTCCCTATATCTTTTTCAATAATCAACCGACTTTCTTGAAATTTGGCAGGCAAATAGTGTTACATCTGAAAGGAAATAAGGAATAGACGTGAGTTAGGACAAAAGGGTTAAAATCTCCCCCTCCCTATATCATCTTAATTAATCACTGGTTTTCTTAAAACTTATCTGGCAAATTGTATAACATCCGGAAGGAACTAAAGCCTTACATTTTTATTATTTAGGAAGAGAAATAGGGCAAGAAGGGTAAAATCTCCCCCTTGCTATATCTTCTTAAATAATCAACCGATTTTCTTGAAATTTGGCAGGCATATATTTTAAACCTGGAAGGAACTATAGCCTTTAATTTTTATTACTAACGGTGTGAAATAGGGCAAGAAGGTTAAAAGATCCCCCTCCCTATATATTCTTAACTAATCAACCGGTTTTCCAAAAATTTGGCAGGAAAATAGTATAACATCTGAAAGGAAATAGGGAAAAGCGCGCAAAATTGGGCAAGAGGGGTGAAAGCTCCCCCTCTATATGTCTTTTTAACTAATCGATCGGTTTTTTTTTGCTCTTTGGAGTTTCTTTTTACATTGATGATGGAATGAAAAAACCAAAAATTTTAGCAATGCTGTTAGTATTGTTGTTGTTGCTTGGCAATTTCCATGATCACAGCTCGAATAGCCCGTGTGTGTGTGTGTTGTATATATGTTTTGTTTTTGTAAAAAAATTTTGTTCGATGTTTTTTTTCGTTATATATTTTGTTTTGGATACAAATTTTTTGTTATGTTTAGCAGCTAAAAGGGTGCTAAGCACAACTGAAACGAATATGCCGAACCGAAGAACATAACGAAGTTTGTAGTTTGTTACAAAAAAACCGTACGCAATGAACTGTTCTCTTCTTTATATTGAGTTGGATTAGTACAGTTATTTTATTGTGTACGAAGATCACTAAGAGAGCAAAATTTTTAGGTATTTACTACACAAACACTATTACAGTTTCTGTTTTCCATATTTCTACTGTACCGAACACTAAAGAACAGTATATAATATTTATTTTTGAGTACTGATTAAAGGCCTTATATTTTTAACATTAGAACAACTTGTGCAGATCTAATTTATCTAAGATCTACTTTGATTTAATAAGTTTTTAATTGTAACTTTCTTGTTGCTCAGGCTAGTTAATAAAAACTATTTTCTTTAAATTAGGATAACCTAGCAAACATGCTGTTGTGATTGAAAATTGAGACTTGTTTGAAGTTAAACCTTTTCCTAAATAATGACCCCCGTATTCATATACGATTATTAAATTTAACAAACGTTTATTAAGGATAATATTCAAAGTGAATTTGTTCTTTAAACCTTTATTAAGTTTAAACAATTTTTTATGAATATGAGTTTAAATGTTTGAAACTAAATTAAGAATCTCAATTGCTTATCAATTAAAGAATTGCTTTTATTTTTAACTTAATCTGAAAATATTTCAAACTTAAACAACTTAAAAAATATCGTATTGAAGTTAAAAGACTTGGAAATAAACTTTTATATCAACGGATAAAACCTAAATGTTCCAAAATGTCCCACATAGCGTCTGTGGGAACAATTTTAAGGACCGCTCGTACGCTCCAACAGAATGATAAACAATGTAACAAATAGTGTTACCAAATTAAAATTCCCTCAAACAGTATGGTAATTTTTTCTTAATATTAAAAAAAAAAAATTGTTGTGCTACACAAAGTGTCATGTACAACTTGCAAAAAGACAGCAACACAAACTTTAAAAGTTTTACTTAAAATGAGAACAAGTGTTAAGGATACAAATGAGTGTGCGAGAGTGTATGTGTATGTAAAAGCGTGGCTACGTGTTTGTGCATATTTGTAAAAAAGGAATAGTATCGTATATTCTGCATTCTACAACAGAACATGTGCGAGAATGTTTATTAGTATTGGTATCATACATGCGTGCATATGTTGAACACCAAGCAAGAAAAAGTGCATGTGTTGCATAAGTAACCCATTCATTTCTATGATGATGGTGTGATGATGATGATGATGCTACTTCAACTTGAATATTCGTAAAAATGCCGCCAGTTTTACATGTGTATGCATGTGCTTGAATATTTCGTGTGTGTATGCGTAAAGGATTCAAAAATTCAAATAGCAAACGCAAAGAAAAACTCGCAAAAATATTAAAACTTAAAAGAAGCAACTTACATGTGAGAATATAAAACGTGCTCAGCAAAATATTTGTATATAATTTTTTTTTTTTTTTTCTTCAATATCGAAATGCTTGTCAGTATCGGCGTTTTAAGAGAAACCCAAAACTGCATGTTTAAAACATAAAAAGCTGGCAATTTTTACAAAAAGTCGAAATCGCAATTGCACGTGGCACGTTGCGTACGTTCATCGTTGTGTCATATTTTTACTGCAACACAAACCAGCAGTCTCAGATGTTTATGTTGGCAGTAACTTTTGCTTAAGTAACTTTTTCACTTCCTCTTTTTCCGGTTTATTTTGAATGCCGATGCTTTATTACATATTTCATGTATTTGTGTGTGTTTGAGTGTATTGTACCCGTGTGCGTATGAATGTTTGCTATATTTTCGTTAAGAGAGAATATTTGTTTTTAGTTTTTCTGCATTTTATGCTGATATGGCACATGTGTATGGATATGCCAGTATAAATATTTCTTGGTTTTCTAAAAGTGTTTGTGGCTGTCAGTGTGTGTGTGTGTGCGTGTATGTTTTTGGCGTGCCTGAAATTAAAGACTTTAGGCCACAAGGACGTTCATTTGCCTTTACAATAAAAGTTACAATAATGGCAGCTCAAAAACTGCAACAATAATTACTAGAGTTACAGAATTTAATTTATTGAGTTTAAAGTGAAACTAAGTCGAATTTGAAGTACTTTTAAATAGAAAAAAATTAATTCCGTTAAAAAAAAAATGTATTGAATATGACCTTAAATATGAAATGGTATAGAAAAATGTTTTTTCAAATAAATTTAACAATTAAAACAAAATATCGTGGCACATCCGATTCGTGGTTTTGGAAACCCTTCACAATAGAATTTATTTTAAATGCACAAAAAACAAACGTTAGCAAAATTGTTGATTAATAATTAAAGGTTAAGTAGCGCCCACTGTCAAGTAAGTATGTAAATGTTGCATTGCAGAAAAAAACAATGTTGTTGGTTTTCAAAACAAATTTTAGTTCGTCGCTTTTCCGGGTTCTATTTCTTATTTCAACCCTTCTTTAAAACAGTGTTCTATTAAACACTACTTCCAATCTCTATATTTAAGTGTAAAAATAAATTATCGAAACAATAACATGACGTTTTTCTATACAGCTTTGTTAGTGCTTCTATTTTATAAATAAAATATCATCAAAAAAAAAGCGAGAATGAAATTAAAAAACGGGACTCAACAGCAAAAGGATCGAGAACAATATAACACATACAACAAACTAAAATAAAATATTTAACAGCTTTTAGCGCAGTTCAAAGAGAAAACACTTTCTTGTAAGCATCAATCTTTGGTAGCATATATCAATTTGTATGACGATATTAATAAAAAAAAGCCCCAAAGTTTCATTCTATGCAAGTTTTTCTTTGTTTTGAATGTTCTATTTCATTATTATATATTCGCTCTGATTCAGCTTTATTCTTCTCCACCACTGTTCTGTTGCAGTTTTGTTCCGTTTGGAAACATCTTTACGATATCTTCAACGACGGATACAAGACAACAGTAAGTCGTAGTAAACATACTGAGGACAGCTCAATACAAACCGTCGACGAAATTTTCATTTAAGTGCGGCGAGGTCCCACAAGGCGACAATGTCGTTGTTAATAATGTCTTCGACGACTATATACAAGACAATATTTCCTACTTTGTCGTCAACCACTTCATGCTTGACAATGACGACTATTTTGTTGTCCACCACGAAAATTATAACATGGCTATTTATTTTGGACAATCTTTCCATGTGCTTTTTTTTAGTATATTGCAACATTATTTCGCTTGTTTTACTTCTGTTACTGGTTATATAAACGACTTTTGTAAGTAGTTCTTAAATTTGCAGTAAATATTAACTGCATGTAATCCATTTTTCAGCCCGCGACTACCTTCATCAGAATGTTTTCGGTTTTACTGGAATTGTGCTAATTCGTTGAGTATATGTAAAAAAAGAATGTGAGAATTTTAAGCAACCCAAACCGTATGATTGAAAGCAATTAACTACGGCAAAAGAAAACTTTGTAGACAATAGCTTTTTAAGCGGAAAGATAACTTAAAGGAAAATTACACTTAAACAGTTTCATATAGAGTTAAAAAAAAATTAATTTTAAGACAATGCCGCTTAAACAGTCCCACATTAAAGTGTAGTTACTCCAGAGGAAAGGTAATGTTGGGAATATAAGAGTTTGTTTCATGATTATTCATTCATATATTTACTTGTTGTTTGAATACTTGTTATTATTTGTTATTGAAAACATTTCAAGTTTTGAAAATGTTGTCAAATGTATTTTTATTTTATATCAAATTGAAAATAAATTTTTTGTCACTTTATCACAATTCTTTAAACGAACCACAAAAAACGTTTATTTTATTTATCTGCTAACAGGCAATTGATACAAAAGTAGATGTGACAGGATTTTCTGCGGGTAGTGTCGGATTCTCTCTGGTTCTACTACTCATATTAATATGGTTCACTCGGGACAATATCTGCAACAGACATTATTTAAATCGAAAAATAAATGTGTCCATTTTGACACTTGTTACAAAGTGTCAAAAAATGGCCAATTAACCCCTTCTTAGAATATCGCCATGTTCAAGTGACAAGCCCCCTTCATATAAAGTGTAAGAACTAGAACCGGTCCCTACCACTTTAAACTGCCACGTGACAAGTTTGGTGTAAGTTCCCATTCCGCTACACGCAGAGAGAAAACATGTTTAAATATGGTCACCTCCAACAAAAATATTTTTAAAGAAAATATTTTATTTAATCATACTTTTGTCACTGACAACCATATAACATTTTAACAAGTCGTCCATCAAGAGGCCAAAACCATGTAATGCTTAAGTATAACAATAATTTGTTTTTAAATTAACAACAATATTTTCCTCTTTTCCAAGAGCAACATGCTATGGTTGAAAATCAACCATGCTATTATAAATGTTAAACGTACATACTTTAGTTATTATTAATCATAACATGTTTTGAGGCAACCATAATATGGTTGTGGCCTCTTGATGGAGGACTAATTTCAACGTAATATAGTTGCCGGTAACAGAAATATGATTAAAATAACCATAATATGTTATTAGTATTGTGGTTATTTTATTGAACTATTTATGGTTTTTTAATCCAAATTTTTAATATTTTTAATTAGGCTTAAGTTCATTAAATTTAATTTTCATTAAATTATTTTTATGAAGAAAGGAATTTTACAACATGAAAATTAATTAAAATTTTTATTGATAATTTTTCATTCTTGACTCAATCTGGGCTCGAACCCAGGTGTTTACGGACAGGTTACCCTGACATGTTTCGATTGCAACCACTCAATCTCTTCAGAGGGCTTGCCGTTTAACACTCGCAGCCATCGAAGACTGCTGACGTCATTATTCAAACATCAATCCTTAAACCAAATTGTATTCAACCTTTTGGTAGATCGAAATTTGCTTTTGAATGATTATCTATTTTAATTTATTTTAACATGTTATTCCTTTACTTCTCCTTTTTCGTACTTTTGTCAAGAAATCTTCTTGAAGTTCAAAGTACATATATTTTTTGTTTTTTAATTTTTTTGTCTTTCTTTTTCTTGTTGACCTTTTCAGCACAACTTGAAGGACAAATGCAAACATAGAGCTCGTGCCTTAGCTTTAACAATTATTAGTATTGTGGTTATTTTATTGAACTATTTATGGTTTTTTAATCCAAATTTTTAATATTTTTAATTAGGCTTAAGTTCATTAAATTTAATTTTCATTAAATTATTTTTATGAAGAAAGGAATTTTACAACATGAAAATTAATTAAAATTTTTATTGATAATTTTTCATTCTTGACTCAATCTGGGCTCGAACCCAGGTGTTTACGGACAGGTTACCCTGACATGTTTCGATTGCAACCACTCAATCTCTTCAGAGGGCTTGCCGTTTAACACTCGCAGCCATCGACGACTGCTGACGTCATTATTCAAACATCAATCCTTAAACCAAATTGTATTCAACCTTTTGGTAGATCGAAATTTGCTTTTGAATGATTATCTATTTTAATTTATTTTAACATGTTATTCCTTTACTTCTCCTTTTTCGTACTTTTGTCAAGAAATCTTCTTGAAGTTCAAAGTACATATATTTTTTGTTTTTTAATTTTTTTGTCTTTCTTTTTCTTGTTGACCTTTTCAGCACAACTTGAAGGACAAATGCAAACATAGAGCTCGTGCCTTAGCTTTAACAATTATTAGTATTGTGGTTATTTTATTGAACTATTTATGGTTTTTTAATCCAAATTTTTAATATTTTTAATTAGGCTTAAGTTCATTAAATTTAATTTTCATTAAATTATTTTTATGAAGAAAGGAATTTTACAACATGAAAATTAATTAAAATTTTTATTGATAATTTTTCATTCTTGACTCAATCTGGGCTCGAACCCAGGTGTTTACGGACAGGTTACCCTGACATGTTTCGATTGCAACCACTCAATCTCTTCAGAGGGCTTGCCGTTTAACACTCGCAGCCATCGACGACTGCTGACGTCATTATTCAAACATCAATCCTTAAACCAAATTGTATTCAACCTTTTGGTAGATCGAAATTTGCTTTTGAATGATTATCTATTTTAATTTATTTTAACATGTTATTCCTTTACTTCTCCTTTTTCGTACTTTTGTCAAGAAATCTTCTTGAAGTTCAAAGTACATATATTTTTTGTTTTTTAATTTTTTTTTGTCTTTCTTTTTCTTGTTGACCTTTTCAGCACAACTTGAAGGACAAATGCAAACATAGAGCTCGTGCCTTAGCTTTAACAATTATTAGTATTGTGGTTATTTTATTGAACTATTTATGGTTTTTTAATCCAAATTTTTAATATTTTTAATTAGGCTTAAGTTCATTAAATTTAATTTTCATTAAATTATTTTTATGAAGAAAGGAATTTTACAACATGAAAATTAATTAAAATTTTTATTGATAATTTTTCATTCTTGACTCACTCTGGGCTCGAACCCAGGTGTTTACGGACAGGTTACCCTGACATGTTTCGATTGCAACCACTCAATCTCTTCAGAGGGCTTGCCGTTTAACACTCGCAGCCATCGACGACTGCTGACGTCATTATTCAAACATCAATCCTTAAACCAAATTGTATTCAACCTTTTGGTAGATCGAAATTTGCTTTTGAATGATTATCTATTTTAATTTATTTTAACATGTTATTCCTTTACTTCTCCTTTTTCGTACTTTTGTCAAGAAATCTTCTTGAAGTTCAAAGTACATATATTTTTTGTTTTTTAATTTTTTTGTCTTTCTTTTTCTTGTTGACCTTTTCAGCACAACTTGAAGGACAAATGCAAACATAGAGCTCGTGCCTTAGCTTAACCATAATATGTTCAATATGTGTGTTGTTCGACCTTTTGTTGTAATTTGAATGTGAATAATTAGTTAAGCTCAAGGTCAGTTTTTTTATTTTTTTAAAAAATGTTTCCAATATTTCGAAATCCACTGGATCTCATCTTCAGGGAACTACAATTATAGTTAACAAAAATTAAAAATAAAAACATAATTTTAACATTAAATGACTACATATTGTCCCATAATGTGTTTACAATTTTCTTTACAAATAGTTTTGTTGGAGCTGACCATAGGTAAACATGTTTTTTCTCTGGGTGTAGGGTTCTTTGGGTTTAGTTTTCCTAAATCTATAAATCGTCAAATTTTGATCAGCTTAAGTATTTCGTACAGAGCTGTTGAAATACTTTACGAATATTTCTATTAATTTCTTGACCATTAAAATATTATTGTTAAAATTAAATAACGTTACATATCAAACAACGTGACTTCTACTATATTTTTCCCAAACGCAGCGCGTTCGTACCCCTATAAAGGACCCACTTTCCACTTGGTTTTCTCTTAGTAAGAATATGTATATTTGAATATGTATGCAGATGTAGATGTGTTTACACAACTGTGTGCGCTCTTTTAAAGGGGGGCAAACAACAACACTGCCCCAAAAGTTCAGCAAAAAAAAAGAGCTAAGTAAGTTTTTTTTTTAATGGATGGCTTGGCTGCGTACAAAAGTAACCCATACTAATAGAATAAAAAGACTTTTGTGCTCTTCTCAACTCAGTTACAATGACTCATTCTCTTAGTAACTTGTTATGAAACTTGCAAACATAAAACTACAAACAAACAAAAATATGTTGGATTCTGACAGTCTTTTATGTTGCACTACAGACACAACATGATTCATGCATGCACCTTGTAACTTGTTTTTTAACTGTGCCCCACTCACGGTGTGCATGTCTGAGTGAGTTTGTTTTACAAGTAGTAATTCCAGGATAATGGCAGAGACAGAAAGCTTACATTACATTATACTTTGGATTTCATGAAACAAACACAGACATGCATATGCATGAGAGTGATTTTAAAAATATAAGTGAGTTTTTTTTTTTTTTTTGGTAATTGTTGTCATGAGATACTTTTTTTCTTTTAAATGTATAAAAGAAAAAGAGGAAACAAAACTTTGTAGTTGCAGAATGTGTGTGTGTGTGTGTGGAAATATGTTTATGTTAAGGATAATGATGATTATAATAATGTTGTTTGGTTTTAGTTGTTTCATGTAAATGTCATGTTTTTTTATTGTTGTTATTGTTTTGTATGCTTTTCTTTTAGTTTGAGGATTTTTGTACACGAGTTTTGCTAAAATTTTTTTTGTTGCATATTTTTCAGGTATTAATTTACAAAACAAGGAGCAAAAATGCAGCACTTTTTTTAAAGGATTTAAGTTTTATATTTTGTAATTGAGTGGTAATTATTGTAAAAAATAAAACCTTTTTACTTTTATGGAAAAAAATCGGTCAGTGGTCATTTATTTTTTTGATTACATGGCAGCTGACACAGTGAACCGGTTTATTTAATGAGGGACTGAATCCTTACCAAAAGAGTTTTCCTAAGACCCAAGAAATGCCGGGTACAAGGTTGTCAAATATTTATTTTACATATGCTCCGTGAAAGTTTGAAGCTGAAATTCTGCCTAATCGGACCACAAATGGCTGAGATATGAGCAAAAAGCCGAAATTGTCTCTAATTTTACCCATTAAGCCCTTGATTTCCAAATAAGATACAAGCATCTTGCTTATTAATATACTATATTCGATAAATTATGGGTGGGAGACGTGGGCGTGGCACAAAAAAATTATTAATTTATTGTTGTAGTTGTTCCTTTGGCCAAAGAGATGAATTTATGAATGTTATTTTTGTCAAGCTAATGGTTCCTAAATTTTTTCAATGTAAATAAAATTAAATTTTTAATTACAATATTTTGTTCCCGACTATTTAAAAATTATAAAACAATTAAATAAGTGCAATTTATTTATTTATATCTAAAAAACGGTATATAGACTGATAGAAAAGATGTCATAACACTTATGAATTTTGACTATCACAAGTGGCTTCGTTTTCGACCTCATGACACTTTTCATCCTTGTGATGTCAGCCTTAGCGTCACTTGCCCAACTGATCATCACGGACAAAAACATTGAAATTATGTCATCAATGGGATTACACATCGGAATCACAGAAATTACGAATCGGAGTCAGTTAAGTAAAAAATGTCATCAGTTCGATGACTCATTAACTTCGGAGAAATGATTCACGAGGCACAATTTAATGACAATCTGTCTCTAAATCGAGTCATTGCGATGGACTTTAAGTCAAAGTGAGAGAACAGTGTTATTTTCTTACCCGTTACACATGTTTGTTTCACTTTTGTTGTATTCTCCACTTTGTTGTCGTAAGCATTCTTCATAGAAAATTTGATGTGTAATAAATTAAACAAATAGAATATGGGAATTTTTGCATCTCATTTTAATTTTTAAACGTGAAAATAATGTTAGTAGTACAGAAAATGTGACATCGAATTGATCTCTCTGTATTCATAAAATATGACAAAATTTTATGATTTCGTTCGTCATTGGATTAATGCCACTTTTTGATGCAATTTGTAATAACATTGACGTCACATTTCTTCAGTTAGATGATCATCAATATGAAGATGCATTTTACTTTCGGTTCTTATCACATCATGCTGAAGGGTTTATAGATTCGACAGAGGCGAATATACCAGCACTTGTTTTATCTAAATTTGTTTCAATTTAATTTATTATTTGATCAAAAATTTCTATGCACGAACTTAAAATTTTATACGCATTAATTAAAAACATTTGCTATTCAACTAGAAACGATTTGTCACTTTAAACCACATTGCGAAAACCGCTTTTATTCAAAACACTAAATAATGTTTTCTATTCTATTCTATTTAATTTATTTTTTTCCTGGGAAATTGTTCTATTATTTACTATAATTAACAACTATTGTTTTTGGTCATTTTTACAAAATTAGTCAATTTAACCAACAAACCAACACCAAAAAAAAGTGCCTACAAACCAAATACAATTCCGGAATCGAAACTCAAATCTAAATGATTTTACATAATAAATTGTTGTTAAATTTGTAGTTAAAACATTTACATAAATTACATAACATTTTAATGTTTAATTGCATTTATGTGTAAATAATTTGTTTTAATTGCCTAAATAAATGTAAACGTGGAATGTTTCTGTTTCAGTTTTTTTTTTTTTTTTGCTTTTACTCATTTTAATTTTATTTTGTTATTTTAAAAAATGTACATAATTTTTTTATGGGAAAAAACTAAAAAAAATGTAATAAATAATTAAATAGATAAATAATTGTGGTAAAATAAAGCGCTATTGAAGTAAACCAAATGGGAAATGTTTAAATCTTAAGAAGGAAATTAGAAAGCGAGGTATACACAGAAAACATTAATAGCTTAGCCACTTGTAAACAAACGATTTGTTTGAAAATTTTATTAAATTTCAAAAAAATTTTTTTATTAACCAACCATTTTCTGGAAATCGAAATCACATGCAATTGAAATCGATGGAGATTTTAAGTTAAATTTTTTAAAAATGAACTTTGGGTTTCCAGATTCCAAAAGTAGTTCTGATAAAGATAAGTGGTCCGCAACGTATGAGTTGTATAAGTGGGAATATTCTTATGAACTTTTAGCCAGAGTTCATATTTACGCATTCAGGAATTTCCTCATGAATGAGAAATTAATTTAAGTGTTAATTTAAAATTTTGTATTCCCAAAAATGACTTTGATAGTAAACTGGCAAGTGCGCTGCTTAAAAAAAACTATCCTGGCAATTTAATTTATTAAAGCAAGTTGTTTTTGTTTTTATTTTGATTTTTCTTAATGTTGGAAGAATTCCAACCAATTGTAGTGCGGAAAATAAGAAAAGATAAACTCACTTTTTATTTTTGTTGTTTTTGTTTAAGCTTTGATATTGTTACAAGTAAAACTGTTGCTTATAATTCTTATTCGCTTTACAGTTAATTTGTTTAATATCTTTAGTTTTCTAAAATCTAAGCAAAAAGTGAAATGCGCATAGGGATAGCTTATCCTATCAACAATAAGTTTCAGTTGTTTCATCAAGAACAAAAATTATAAATTAAGCATCACAAAGCAAAATCTGGTTAACCATTTGCAACTTTTCTCACAGTTATTAATGAATTGGTAATTTCTTGCGAATTTACTCATGAACGTGAGAAATTAAATAAATTTTGCATTTCCTCCCTCATGAAGAATGAGCAAACAAAAAAATTTTAACAACTTTCCTCACTAGTATTGTTCTTGTTGCTCGAAAATTTGCAAGAACATAGCACAAATAGCCTGGGTGTGTATTATATACACGTTTTGTTTGTTTTTTCCTTGTGAAGAATTTTAATATGAATAAATCAAATTTTTTTAATCATAATTTTATTGTAAGGAAATTTAATTATTTTTTACTCCTCATTAATAAGGAACAACATTTTTGAGCGTCCATGCTCGCTCATGAATGAATAATGTGTGAACTTTTCGGTACTCTGCTTTAAGCACAGTATAGGTTTCAGAATTTGTTCGATTGCAATCGATGTTCAGAAAATATTTTTGTTTGAAGAGAGAAAAAAAAAGAATTGGTTGTATGTGTTGTAACAAAAACCACTCTACAATAATGAGAATAACCATTGAGTTGTTTGTGTAGAAACAACAACAACACTATAACCCTACGTTTCCACATGCAAGTAATTACTTGTAAGTAGTGTCTACGTATTATCAACGACAAATCGAGAAAACAGACGATTGGATGAAAGTTTAAAAATTGTGTGAATGTTAGTGAAAAAGTGTGAGTGTATTGAGTTTTTCGAACTTGCACTTGCATGTGGATAACGGATAAAAAAAACACACTTTTTTGTTTGGTGTCAAAGTCGACACATTGGGTTTTTATGCAATTTTTTAATTTTCCGATGTTTTCCATGTAAAATGTAAAACAAACGCTAAAAACTTTTCTGTTATGGCAACATTTTTTGTTTTGTCGTTAAAATATCTTCATAAATAAAATACTCCTGTCAAGGTTTTTGTTATTGACTTTCTCCGAAACGGCTTGAGCGATTTTTATGAAATTTCGTGTGTGTATTTGTTAGGTATGAGAATAGGTCGTAAAGTATATTTCATATCGCTAGAGGGCGTACAATAGGGCAAAACAGGAAACAGCTCTCCCTTCCTTTAGCTTTTTAACTCATCAACCGATTTTCTTAAATTTTGGCATCCAGACACTGTAGCACCTGAAAGGAAATGGGGGTAAAAGCTCCCCCTCCCTATAACTTCTTAAATAATTAACCTATTTTCTTGAAATTTGGCATGCAGACACTGTATTATCTAAAAGAAAAACGTTTGCCGGGTCAGCTAGTAACATATAAAATTAACAACATAAAAATTTCCGGATTCAATTTTTTGAAATTATTAAGTTAAATACATCAAATTTTCAATGTAGAGTGATGATGAAAACCTGGAAATACAGCTAAAGTGAGTGAATGAAACAGGAAGATGATAATAGATGTATGAACTATTCCAAAATAAAAAAAAGCATATGGTGGGTGTGGATGCTGTCGTGAAGCTCAATCATCCTCTTAATTTTCACTACTGCTGGGGGCGGTTAATAAAGCAAAAAGTATGCAAAAAAAATGGATGAAAAGGAAAACTTTTTTTTAGCTTCAACGAAAAGTTTATTAGAAATTGATGTTTAAATTTAATTAACATTTTGTTTGTTTCCATGAACATATTTAAACCACTTTTCTGTTTAATAGCATAATAATTAATAAATAGTTTTTTTTTTAACTAAATTTTCACAAATGTTTGTGTTTGAATACACAATTCATATAAAATGTGATGTTTAAAAAAAAACAACTGACTGAATTCCTTTACTGAATCTGAAATGTAATTTTTTGTGTAGTCCGGAAAACTTAATTAAATTTTAGTGATTTGAGGGTTTAACTGCCCTCTTGGGATATAAAAAATCATATAATTTTCGTTTATAGATTTATTTCCTATTGGAATCATAAAAATCTATAATGAATTAATTTTTTTTTCAGCCGAATAGAAATAAAAATGAAAATTAAAGTAATACTTAATTTAATATTATTTCTAATTAGCCATTATTGACGTTCATTAGTCAGCTGATTAAATAATTATGTCACAATTGTCTGTTTGTGTCCGTGTGCAAACGGTTGTATTTGTATAAGTTTTTATTCAAGTATGAGCATTAAATGCTTAATTGTTGTTTGTTATTTGTATTGGATTCTGCTTTATGTGTGAAACATCCCTGTTGGCCAAACTGCCGTCGACGACACTGTCGTCAACGATTTATGCACGAAATGTCCTCTATCAATTTGGATTTCTGGAAGACGATTTCAAGAAAAATGTCGTGCACGACAAAATACTCGACATTGTCTAGCGCATTGTCTTTTACAGAAGTTTATAAACGACGACATGACCGACATTGTCTTTCATGCTGTCCTTCATCAAAATGTAACAAAGACAACATGACGGACATTGTCTTGTAAGCTGTCCCTTATCCGAATGTATCCACGACAACATGACCGACATTGTCTTGTAAGGTGTCCTCTATAAACTAATAAACACGACAATATGAACGACATTGTCTAGTAAGCTGTCCTTTATCAAAGCTTATCCACGACAACATGACAGACATTGTCTTGTAAGGTATCCTCTATCAACAACTATGCACGACAGTATGAGCGACAATGTCTTGTAAGCTGTCCTGTATTGAAGTGTATGCACGCCAACATGAGCGACATTGTCTTGTAAGTTGTCTTCTAAACAAACAAAAATAATTTATTCCCAATAAAAAATAAAAATAACTGTAAAATAACGATACATAATAATAAAAAACAACCAAAGCGAAGAGAATCAGTCAGTCAAGTTTGAGAATTCAAAGACTAAGGTATGATTTTAAAAATATGTATGTGCTATTGTATATTTTTATTTATTCCTTTAGGTTTATGGGCGACATTGTCGTGTAAGCTGTTACTCTTGTAACTTCATCGACATTGTCTTATACGCAGTCGTTGACGATAAAGTAATATCTATTGTCGTCTATATAGTCATCAACGATAATGTGGACGACAATGTCGTGTATGTGGTCATCAACGACAATATGGACGACAATGTCGTGCATGTGGTCATGAACGACAATATGGACGACAATGCCGTGTATGTGGTCATCAACGACAAGTTAGGAGATATTGTCTTGCACACATTCGTGTGTGTACACATTCGTGTATGTACGACAGGCTGAGCGACATTGTCTTTCTTTGTGTCGTGCACGATTTACGCGACACTTGTTCGAAAAAATCGTCGACGATTTGCATTAGTTGTCCCTTACGTGTCGTGCAGGAATTAACATTGTCGTGCACGAATCATCAATGATTCTTGCACGACATTGCCAACTGGTATATTATTTTATTTCTGCATGAAAGGACACACATTCATTTAAATTATCTGATACACACACACACACACACACACGAATATCTCCATGCATACTTATTTATGTATGTCACAGTAATATAAATTTGGGAAAATAATTGTGTATTAATGTAAAATTATTTTTAGAAGAGATGTGTTTCTATGTTCATTATATTCATTATTGTTAACTTGTAGTTACGTAAACTATTATTAGTGTTTTTCATACTGGACAAAAATTCCGGCCCTCTGCACATTTTTCGGAAAAAAATCTCGGGAAATTTGTATGGGTGATTTTGTTATTGAATTATGCCAACTTTATTGCAGATATAATTAAAATCCGATAAGTATAGTCATGTTTAATGTTTTATGCTCCCAGAACCTGTTTTTTTCAATTAAAATTAATTAATTAATTTAATCTGTCTACAGCAGCACTCAAGATTTAATTGATACGATTTTGAAAGATGATGACAAAAGTGAAAAAAAGTATTTCACGATATTTTGAATGCAGTAATTAATTAAGAAAAGAGGAGTACTGGTTTTTGGAGAAAGTGGTGGGTAAGGGGAAATGTTCTTTTGACTATAACGGCAACCATCTGTAGACAGTGTTTTCTCTCTGAGAGGACTCTTCTTGATTAAAATTAGGAATACGCTATCAAACGATTCTTTAAAGTCTTAAGCTACGGTCACACTTAATAAATATTTGACCAAATAAGCAACCACTACTTTTGTTGTATCGTGTTTTCTCTCTGAGAGGACTCTTCTTGATTAAAATAAGGAATACGCTATCAAACGATTCTTATTAAATATTTGACCAAATAAGCATAAGCACTACTTTTGTTAATAGTAAGTGAGATTTAATATGATCTTAATGTCACAAAAAAAAACTAATTAAATTGCCAGACCCAGTAAAAAACTTTTTTTTGTATGATGAAGTATGATAATCAAAATAAATATAGCAATTAAAGGAAATTATATTTAAGTTTGCCTGTTGGTTACGTCTTTTTCTAAGTTTCAAATCCGATGGGATTGGACAAGTGGGCGTGGCACATCCATTTAAAGACATTATAGATTTCTGTATATCTGGAGAACGGCAAGAGCCAAATCAGGTACAAACATCTTGGTTACCAATATTTTTTTTTTCCCACGATGGAACGGGGAGGTTTCCCCACAGTGACAGGTACCGCGACCAGGTTAAGTCTATTGTACCCACTCCTCTTAATTGGCCAAAAGACCCTCTGCTTCCCATAGGAACCCAACCAGGGCCTTTATATAACACCGATTTGGGACGCCCACATTATACCATGCCCCAAATCCGACAAAATGTGCGCGGGATTGTAGAAGTGGGCGTTAGATTTATTTACATACGTCAAAAGAACGGTATTTATATAACTTTTCGTTCTTATCGCAACACAGTGAGGGGTATATACTATTCAGGATAGCCGAATATTGCACTCTAACTTTATCTGTACTACTATTTTCAAAGAATATTTTGCAATATTTTGTTTAAATAATTGAACTTTTTGGTTTTATGTCTAGGCTTAGTTATTTCTTTAGTCACCATTTACATTATACGATTTTCGTCGTTGCGATTCTTACCATATGTTCGAGAGGGGAGAGAGGTATTAAAAGGGGTACACAAGCGAGCGTACTTTCGTTTTCTCATTGTTCTCTCATTTGACGAAAAAAGTATTTAAGTTCGGTTTCACAGAAAAAGTCGTAACGACAAAAATCGTAAAATGTAAATATCAGACCGACTTTAAAGAAGAAACGACAATAACCGCAACGACAAAAATCGGATAATGTAAATTGGGACTTACTAAAATTAAATGCAAAGATAAACTTATTTAATAGTTCTCATGAATTTTTGTACGTTTTTTGTTTAAATAAATCAAATTTAATTATATATTTCACATTTTTAGTTTAAGCGGGAATTACCGGGAAATCGAAAAATAAATCCCACTTTTCTGGAAAATGAAAATGTACGGCAAAAGAAAAACTTTAACTATTATTCTCATGCATACTAGGGTGGCCCAAAAATTTCAACATCGCCCTAGGTGATCAATTATTATTTTTTTTTGCATTAGTTGGTTGTAGTAAAGTGCCTAAATTGTAATATCCTAATTCGAGCATTAGGCAGTGCCTGATGTTTTCTAAGTTTTAAAAATTTCAATATTGTCCCTTTATGCCAAAAAATAAAATCGCATATTTGGTAACTCTCAGATGAGTTAGTTGGTTTAAATTTATTTGTTTATGTCTAAACTGAAGTCGGTGTTTCCATCCCTGAGGTCCATTTGTTTTAGGGGAATCGCCAACTAGAGGCGACATCATTATTATACATTTGAAGTTTTACTTTAGATTTTTTTGTAAAGTTAATTTTTCATTTAACTTTAACAGCCCTATCGGACGCTGCATTTTTGTATTCGCGTTTTCATTATTTAAAACTAAAATAGTTTCAAAATTTATTCCTACGGGAAAAAATAGTTAATTTATAACGTTTTGGAATAAACAGGAAAATCATACATATGTTATATGGCTAAAAGTGCTTTCTTTCGTTTAAATTCTAGTGTTTTATTTATCTCATTTCATGCTTTGGAATACCTCCAAGTTGTTTCGATCCTTGGTAGGTAGTTGGCGCCCATATACCTCGGAGAACGTAATCGACGTTTTTTCTGGAAATATCACCAAGTTGTTAGGATACTTGGCAAATATAGGTGCTTAATACCACATCCACCCTAACATACAGGAAAAGGGTATATTGTCAAGAACAAAATTCGGCATTCTAGCTGACCAAGCCGTTTTGGCTGATTTCGCCAAAAAAAAAATCATAGCAGCTGTTTGAAAACTTACAAATAAATTAAGTAATTTTGCCCTAACATTCAAAGGAATGGATCAGTAATAGACATAACATAACAAAGGACCATTAAAGGACCCAAGTGATCAGTCTGAATGGCTTAAGTATTTATCTACTGGATCTGCTTTGTGTAGGCCTAACAGTAAATAGTAAAAATCTTAAAACTAAAAATTAGTCCCACTCTACGAGAACACCAATGTCTAGACAATCCTCGACCTAGGGGGGTTGAAGAAAGGCTCTTCAAAGCCTTGTTCGCGTTTGAAGTTGAGATATGTGCTTTGCAAGCGAATTTGAATAACTTTAAAGAATATATTTGTCAATGAACTTTGCGAAATTCATCTTCTACCAGAGGAATCTCTAAGTCGCCATTAATGTTTTCATACCATGGCGGCCCTCACAAATATCGGTTTATCGTGCATTTGTATTAAAATTGTTAATCTTATACCATTGAACTGAATTTACGTCCTGTCAATGCCGTACCAAAATTCTCCCAATCATGGTTCCCGTTCACATATGTAGGTTTTTAACGTTCCTCCTTTCGGTTAAGTGGTGCAATTTCTCTTTTTTTTTTTCTTTATTTTACTAAGGGATCATTTTCGATTGATTTTTTAATTTTAAGTATTATTAATGTTCAATGTCTTTGGGTATTGACTTCAAATTAGAATATTAACTTAAAACTTTACCAAAATACATATTTAAGCACTAAGTAAAAATATTAAAAAGTACCCAGATACGTAAGCGAGTTTGAAAAATATTCATGGATAATATGGGCTACCCTAATATGTGCATACACAAAAGTATTAGAATCTTAAAACAATCAAGGAATTAAATTTAAATACTACCGCAATCATAACAAATCACTTCATTTTATAAGTTAATTTTCAAGAAATTTTGTAAATTCTTGTTGGTATTCGTATCTTATAAGACAAATAAGCTTAAAATTTAAATATTTATTCGTTAAATTTTAAAAATGACTAACTGCTTATGCTGTATGAATGTATCCAGCCCTTATAGCAAAAATTATGTAAACAACAAAAATAAAATTTTACAGGAGAAGGTTTTTTGTTTCAAATCTGGTTTTCATTTGAAATTTCTTTTGCTCTTATTTCGTAACGGAACTGCACAGAGATATGAGATTTTTAGAGATGATGCAATTGATCAATCAATCAAATTTTCATCAAAAAACAAAAATCTAAAATGTTGTTGGTTACATCATTTTCGCTATTAGGGCTCGATATTTTCAATTTAATAAAGTTTTACAAAACCAATTCTATATTACAATTTTACTAAATAAACGTTTGTTTAATTTAATAATCGTTTTTGAAAATACGGGGGTTAGACTGGATTTTCTGCTGAATTTTTTGTTTTGAGGATCAGGCGTGACTATTTGTCTAGGCGATTGGTAAAGTGATGGGACTTGCGTAGTATGCAGCAACTCTTTACAAACTCTTCAAACAAAAATTCGAAGTTCTTTAAGGAAAAAAGGCATAATAGAAATCTATTCTCAGATTTTAGAAATTAACAGCTTGCCAACGATACGAACCGATTTTGTTAGATTTCAACTCCAAACTGCTTAGAAGAACTAGAACCATTATTGTTCTTTTCTTTTCAGTCGTTCAAAAGTGAGCGTGATTTTGACTGACGGACAGACAGAACGACTTGGTTAAATCGACATAAATTTCTTAAGGAACCAGAATATACATACATACTTTATGAAGTCTTGGGGTTTTTACACGGAATGACAAACTGATTATATCCTCTTCACAACTAGTTGAGGTGTAGCCAATGAAAATAGCAGCGTTTAAAAAACTGCAATTCTTCCACTCCGTCAGTTGTCATTGGGCGAAAAAACAACTGTTGCTTTTACTTTTGATTCATTAAATGTAAACTGTCGCTATCAAACCAACTCAAAAAGCAAAAATCTGTACAAAAATGTTCGGTTTTTGTTCGGCAGCTTTTGATTTCGCCTGCATTTTTTTTAAACTCTGGAAAATAGCATTCAATTTGCATTAAAAAAATAAAACCTCCACTAATTTCTGATTATCTCTGAAACTTTTGAAAATATAAAAAAAAGCTGTTGCTATGATGGCTTAAAGGGAATTTTACTTCAAATGATTTGCGGGCAATTTTACCCAAATCGGACAAATCGTTCTCAATTTTCTGGCCTCATTTCGGGAAAAATTTTAGTCATGCACATTTAATTAATCTTGAATAAAATTAACGTTTGTCAGCCGATTTTCATGATATATGGCTTATTGTATTCATACTAAACCAGGCTTTCTTATAAACCGTAAAAATTTTTTGCCCTTATAATTTTTTTTATTGAGTTTTTGAAAATAAATAATAGTACTAACTTTGCATTAAAAATAAATTTATCGCTACTTATTTCTGAATAACTTCGAAACGGTTAAAAAATTAAAAAAAAAACGTTGTGTGTATGAATAAAAGAAAATGTTACCCCTAATCATTTTTAAGTATCCTGATCAACATTCAAGAAATCGTTCTCAAGTAACGACCAAATGTATACATAACCGCCTTATTTCGGGCGAAATGTTAGTCCAGCCTCTAAAAAAAACTAGACGGGATAGAAACAATCTACGAACAGAGTCAGCACGCTTAAGTCAATTAAAATCAAATAACAATATTCTTGCAATCGATTTTTTTTGTATTTTGCCGAATTATCTATATTGTTACAATAAAAATCATTGATTTGAAATTTCTTATATAAAGAAAATATTTATAGAAATAAGTATCACCAGGGAAACCACAAATATGGGCATTTCCATTTTGACGTGTCGTGATATTTGTAGCACAAAATGTAAAAAAATTAAATGACGAAGTCAAATTTTTAAAAAGGGTTTTTATATATACAAAGTAATGAAGTAGCTTTACATTCAGAAAAAAAATTACAGTAATCGACGCTAAGGATTTGCAAATATAAGCAAAAATCTGCCCTGGCGTGACGTTAAAAAACGGAAGTGGGTTTTGATTGCATTACAAAACTGAAAAATACTGCGAATTGAGCAAGAAGTTTTGTACAAAACCTTTTTTAGTAAACTTAGAACCTTTATAGATTTATTTTTCAAGCTATCAAATTCAAAAATCTTTGCTCGTTTTAAGGTTAATATGGGAATTTTCAGCTAAAAGTCTACTTTTTTTAATGTAACGCCAGATTGCAAATAAGGTTGTATTTTCGGACCATGTTGTTCAATCGTTATCCCTTTTGTTACTTAATGTAGAGCTTGTTGCGCTTTACACCAAAATATAAAAAAGTAAACGATACATATAAAATTTTTTGAGAAACAATTTAAAATACTTCTGGCGTTACGTGACAAAAAGTAGACTTTTCGCTGGAAATGCCCATATGCAATTGCATGTTTTTCCTCGTGCGACCAATGAAGGCAGAAATAATATATCTATCCGTTTTAGAGCTTTTTATTACTTTTGGCATCGATTTGTTAGGGCATATTTTCGCATATTTTACCGTTTGGAGCATATTTTTGTATAGTGTAGTAAAAAGAGCATTTTTGCAGCATTTTTTAAGTTTTTAGCGCAAATTTTGCCTTTTTGAGGCATATTTTGATACATATTCGATTTTTCTTAGATGCCTCTTGTAAGCCTTCGCAGCAAATTAAAAAACAATTTTTTTCGAAATTCTGGTTATCAGATGTCTTTTCTGTTTTAAATATATACCAACGTGCTGCTTTATTTCGCCATTCACATTTAATTTTTGCTCTAGAATGAAGCAGGTTGTTATTAAAGATAATGTTATTTTAAACTTTAAAATTTTACATAAAAGCTAAAATTAAGGAAAAAGCAATTATAAAATTACGTTTTTGGCGATGTGTGCAATGCATATAAATCTGATCGATTGAGAATTACTTTTTTAAGTGATTTAACGACGCCCATCCGTCCGTCTGGCTGGTTGTATGTCCATGTTTACTTTGTGCATAATGAACAAGTTGCAATTTTGTACATAATTTGATCAAATTTGGTAAATACATTTTAATTGTACCAACACACAGAAAAAAATCAAGTTAAAAACGTCGAAAACAAGGTTGATTTAAAATTTTTCGGTGGTGATTTTGCTTCATACGTGTTTCATGTTAATTCAATCTGATTTAATAATTGCTTGCGAACAACATTTTTTTCTTTTAAAATAACTATAATTCATGTTAATTTAACATTGCAGTAAAGTTAGAGTAAAATGTCATTTATATTGAAATAACAATCCGAATCACGTTGAATGAAAGTTATTTCATGTTGAAACAACGTGAATTTCATGTAGAAACTAATTGGTTTGAGTGTGTTATAACAGTGTGAAGAAGCTTCAGAGAATTTAAGAATAATTCAAAACACTTACCTCTGTAACACATGTTTCACTTATTTTGTAGTCTCCTTTGTTAACAGATCAATCAGCAGAATGGCCCGATATGGTTTTCGTCATCATTCTACTTTGAAAACTTGATGTACTATTTAACTAAATAATTTTAATTAAAAAAATACGGGAATTGTCTTCTTTTTATAACGTATTTTAGGAATGAAAATAAAAAAATTAACATACTTAACTATGTATGCATGTTAATTTAACAAGTTTAACTTTTGATTTTAATATAAAACAGGTTTTTTAATGGATTCAATATTGAATACATATTTATTTAAATTTTAATATTTTTTTGTATATATTTTAACAGTGAATAATATTAAATAAGCGTGATTTAGGATTATTTTAATATTTTTAATTTAAAATTAATATAAAATAATGATAAATTTAAATAAAGGGCATACTTTTGCAGAATTTTAACATGATTCTCAATCAACATTTTTCCATGTTAATTTTACATTAGTATTTTTTTCTGTGTGAAGGACGAAGTCTATATAAATGGTGAGAATCGGTTTTTAATTTTATATATTCTATTAAAAAAAAACTTCTTTCCAAATAAGACTCTTTGTGTACGTAATTATGTTGGCATTTAGATTGAATTCGCTCAAAAAATATGTTAAAACAGATTAAATTTTTTTCGAATTAGTCTGTAACGGTGTTTAGGATTTAATTTTCAAAGTTGTTCTTGGGATTTAAAAATTAATTAACAAGGTTTCTTTCAAATGTGCTAAATTCCCATTTCATACTATTGAGAAACTGAAATTTATTGTTGAAGGGATAAGCTTTTCCTATGCACATTTCACTGTTTGCTTAGGCCAGATCGTCAGAAAACTTCATCCAAAGATTTTAGACAAACTAAAGACAAATAAACCTGTTAAGCGAATAAGAATTATAAGCCTCAGTTTTACTTGTAACAATATCAAAGCTTAAACAAAAAAAACAACAATAAACAGTGAGTTTATATTTTCTTACAGTCCCGACTACAATTAGTTAATTTTATTGTTTCTATAATGTGCACATGTTGAATATTTTGTTTTTAAATGAGCAATTTTTGATTTTTTTGGGGCATATTTTTAACAATTTTGAAGGGATATATTTCAAATTTTTTCTGCATATTTAATGCGCATAAAACGTATTTTTAGAGCATATTTCTGGTTTCCCTGATTATCACTAATCGGTGATTTTTTTTTTTGTTTAATCTCCAACTAAAATTATTAGAAACTGATTTTTGAAATGTTTTAAAAAAGATTTCTTGTATGTCTTGTTTTTTGTTTGTTTGTTGACTATTTAATTCATTATTCAATGTCTTGATTGTTAATTTATTTAGTTTATTGCCTAAGACGCACAAATAATATCACAATCTAAACTTTTACTCACTTTTAAATCAAATAAAGAAAAATATTAATTTTCTGACGTACCTGCAAAGAAAGATAAAACAACAAACAATTAATTATTAATTCCAAGAAAACATTATTTATTTACATGTACATAATTAATATGTGCAAATATTTTCTTGTTATCTTAAATGCCAGATATTTATAACAATAAAGAGAGAGAGAGAGAACTATAATTCAAACAATAAATTCTTTTTGCTAATTTAATCCGTTTTATTCCGCATTGTGATTAGTTCGTTCGTTTCTGGAAAGCCCAAAAAAATCCTTTTATTCCCAATTAAATGCTGATACATTTGTTATCTGTCACCGTCGACTTATTTATTTGTATTTGGCTTTTGACATACAAATTTATAGCCATTATGCAATTTGTGTTATTATGCTCTCTCTATTTCTCTCTCTCTTTCTTTCCCACTCTATCTGTCTCTGTCTATATTACGGACATTTAAATTTAATATCGGACATTAGCAAAATCAACAATGAACAATAGATAAATAAAAGAAGGGATTAACTTTTTGCAGCTAATTAAATGACAAACTATAAATTTTAGAAAATAAGCACAGGATGTATTTGTGCGAACAAACACACACACAAACACATATATATACATTTTAAACATATTTGACAAAAACAAATTAATATAATAAATAAACAAGTTAGAGTGCTATATTCGGCTGTGCCGAATCTTTGCTACCCTCCACCGACAGTTCGAATGTTTCAGGAGTGATATCACATGACATCTATTTATTATTAATTAATCTTTATAAAAACAGAAATTTTTTTTGCAATTTAAACAGTTTTAGCTGTACAAAATGGTAAGTTTTGAACCAATCACCCCAAAATTCCGCTGAGTGATATCTGGTATTAAAAAACATAAATTTCAATACAGCGGTGAAATTAGTTTAAGCGTTTACAGTGAATTTCAGAAGGCTACTAAATATGGGCTCGAAGGACAATAGTGGTCCGTATCGGGCATATTCTGAAAATCACTTTTTCGTAAAGTGATTTGAAATTACTAAACAGGTGTTCTGCCCACAAAGCATGACGACTTCAAATTACTTGAAGTTTTTTCTTTTTTTAAAAATCTATAATAAAATTATCACATGCACTTTAAATGGTTTGTCCTTTATTTGTTTTTGCATTAAAATTGATTATTTAAAACGGGAGAACCCTGAAATTTACAAATTAAGGAAGCCGCTGAATTTTTTACAGACGCTGTTTTAGTTTTGTTTACATTTTTCCTGATTTACTTTTCAGTAGTTCATCAAAAAGACTTCTGTGGCTGCCAGAGCAAAAAAATCTTAAAGTCGTGTAACATATGACTAATTTCTTCAATTAAATTAAACATTAAAAATAAAAATTAAATTAATTTGTTAAAGAAAAAAACTAAAAGTAAACAGAAATTATGAAGTTTGATTGGTTAAATTTTAATATACGAAGGTAAAAAATTAATGAAAATGGCAACCATACGTACTAAATGATGGCAACATTTGAAAAAGGAACGCACAGTTGTTTTCTCGTGGTTTAAAACAATGAAAACCACGACTAAAAATTCAAAATCTCGTAACTTTCTGAACTCCAACATATTTTTCGGGTGATTTTGAAATCGTTCATGATTTGAAATCACAGTGATTTCAAAACATGCCTGCATATCACAAAAATACATGACATTTTTCTGGCCATATGAAGCTAAGTTGGAAGACATTTTACCGCCATATCTTACCTGCAACGTTTTAGTTGTATTTAATTGGGCTTTATGTGGGGCCTATAGACCGATTATCACGAAATTTTTTAGTGTGATTTCTAGTTCTATGAAACTGTGAAGTATTATATTTTAGTTTGATAGCATCAATTATTAAGGTTTTTGGCGTACCAAACTGTTTTCCTAGAGTAGGGTTTATATGGGGCCTATGGTAAATTATGCACCAATCTTCACGAAATTTCACAGTGTCATTTCCAGTCAAATAGAACGAATTTTTGCAAAAATCTGATATCATTCCGTGTATTGTTTTACCATTTTTGTTAGTTTTTGTAACAAAGTTATAAATTTTTTACGGTGGGTGGTAGTTCAACATTTTAATTCATAGCTCTGATCCTACTGAACCGATTTCGCTGGATTTCAATCCCAAATTGCTTAGGATAACTGCAAGCAATTTGACACCAAGTTTGTTCATTTCTTTGGAGTTTTTTTGAAAATGAGCTTGTTTTCAACAGACAGACAGACGGACATGGCTAAATAAACACAGAATTACTCAAGGAGCCAGAATTTATATACTTGATGGGGCCTGAGATAAATAATAATAATTTTTCACATGGAATAACAGACTTAGTAGTTAGTAAGTTAGTTGTTCTTTATTTTTTCAAAAAACAAAAAAATACAATAAGTACTATAATTGTATAATTAATGTGAAAAAGAACTTACGACTATGACATATTGTCGTCAGTCGAGAGTTTTGCAAAAAATTTACAGTTTAATACAATAATATAGTGAATTTGTTTTTTAATAATTGAATTCCGTTATAAGCTCCTTTTTATAATCTAAAGAATCTATAATGTAACGATTTAGTTCTCTAAAAGTTATACTGACATTGTTTAATAAGTTAATTAATTCATTTTCAGATAAAACAAATTTTTTAAAACATTGAAATCTAATATTTTTAAGGATTGGGCATTTGGCTAAGAAATGATAGAGAGTTTCAGATTCATTAATATTGCATAACGAACATGTTTTGGGCAGATTTTGACAAAAGCGGGTGGCATTAAGTTCAATAAGATCGCACCTTGCTTTAAATACCATGCTTATTACGTTTACATTGGGGATACTTTCAAAGTAAAGTTGTTTGCTGTTATAATTTAGATGTTTATAGAACCGATTTGTTTCAAATGCCTTCTTTAATAATAAAGTATGTTCTTTCAGTTTCAATTTAGTTAAAATTTTATCTCTCATATGCATCCAATCCTCTTTAGTGACACAATCTGCAATTGGAGTTACATTCAAGTCACTGCAAAGCTTATTTATACTTTTAAACCAAAAAAGTTGTTTCTCTATTAGTATTTTTGTAAAAAAATTTGGAAGGCGTTGATTGTTGTAGTGAAAAAGCGTTTTAATAAGGTAATTTAGGTGTAGATCCAAAGTATAAATATAACTATTTTCTATGCCGGTTTCTAGCATTAAGATGTATGTTGGCGTAAACGAAGGTAGTTTTAAAACCTTTTTGAGGAAAAATCTTTGCAACTTGTCAACTTCGTCAAAAAGTGTGAATCCCCATACCTGAGCCCCATATGTTTGAATTGCTCTACATACAGATAGGTAAATGTTCCACTTGGCTTTAATCGATATTTCATTTTTCCCTAAAAAATTATTCCATATCGCATTTATATTGTTCTTAGCGGATGCGTTTCTTCTTTCTAACAGACTTAGTATACCCTTTTAACAACTAATTGTGGTGGAGGGTATAAAAAACATTTTAATGAGTCAAGCGAAAGGATATTCAAAAACAAATTGAACTAAAGCTAAATTTGCTTTCTCCTACACGTTATTCTCCCTGTCACGAACACACAAAAATGCATACACTCACACACATTCACTTAAACACACATATTTCTATCAGGATTCACTAATCTAAATATGACTTATACATAGTTTGCTCGTTTGTACGTGTGTAATTGTAAGTTTATGTTACAAAATTTTAATTGGAATCAATAAACACAAGAGAAATCAACACTAAAGAATGTTTGCATAAGGTACTAATACAAATAAGACCAATACACACACACACACACACACACACACACACACACACACACACACACAAATAGTAATTATATAAATTCATTTGCGAGCGGGTGTTGGAGAGGGAGTAGTATTTGTTGATATCCTTGTTGTATCAGTTTTATTACCCTTATTATTACATTTTTAAAGGGTGGCCCAACCATAATGTGCGATGTTAAATGTGAGTCACACCCAAAACGTCAATTTTTTCCTCCAACTTAATTAAGCATTTCTTTGTTTCAGTGTTTGACAAATTTAAGCGGAATACAATTGAGTAGCGCGTTAAGATTATTAAAGCCTTTTACGAAAATGTGCGTTTAAATTAAAATGCATTTCGTGAACTTCGTGATTTTTTTGGGTCAGCATAATCGACCCAATGTGTCCAAAATCGGGAGAATTGTGCGCAAATTTTAGCAAACTGGGTCTGTATGAAATATAATCCATAAAAAGTGACTGTGTTTGGTGCGGTTTATGGCCTGGCGGCGTTTGCCAAGCAGTAACTGTGAATGGTGTTCGCTAGTGCAAGATGATAACAGACTTCGTGTTTCCAGAAATTGGGGATATGGACCTGGACGATATGTGGTTTCAACAGGATGGTGCCACCTGCCACACGGCTAACGAAAAATTGCTAATTTGCGCCAGAAATTCAATGGCCGTGTTATCACACGTCGTGGTGATGCTAATTGGCCACCACGATCGTGTGATTTGACAACGTTGGACTTCTTTCCGTGAGGATATTTAAAAGAAAAAGTGTACGTCAATAAGCCAAGTTCAACTCAAGAGCTAAAGGATGAGATATTTCGGCACATTAACACCATTTAACCTCAATTATGTTTCAGAGTCATTGAAAATATGGACCATCGAATTGGGGACTGCCACCTTAGCCGTGGCGAGCATTTTCCCAATATTTTGTTCCAGACATAATTGTCATAGATCCTTCTTTCAGTATAAAAAAATATTAAGATAATTTTCTAAAAAAAAACTTTTTGTTTAATTTACAATTAACATTGTGCTTCTTAGTTGGACCACCCTTTATACGTAATTCTACACGTTTAGATTTCGATAATTAACACCAGTCATTTATCAACGTTTTTCTCTTTTAGCTTTCGTATTATACCGTATTTTATATGTATGTATTAGTCTTTTAGTTGGCTTTATTGTTTACATTTGCTTTTCCTGGAATCTGATGAAGGAGGTATTAGATTAAAATTTCAAGTTCTATTACAACAAATATGCTTGTATTCGTTTGGAGAAATCGACTTGATATTAAACAATATCATAGGAAATCAACAGGCTGTTTTAAATAGATTATTCAATAGAATATTTAGAGAAAGTACTTTCGGCTACACAAAAAAACCGATCAGGTCTCGGATTTTCTGATTTCCTTTTATTGCAAAGAAAAATAATCTGTCTATGATAATTTTCTTCTTTATTACAAATCTGCGTCTGTGTTTAATAATTTTCTTTAAAAAAAAACATTAAAAAATAAACACACAGGACTGTTGATAGCTTTCTTTTGGTTAAATTTTAAGGGCTGATGTTGAATTTGAATAAAACACAAATTACACCACTTGACAAAATTTCAACTAAGTCGTGACCAAATGAATCTGACAGCCAATCGTTATGTAAAATTTTCCTCTGAATCCGAATATGGAATGTTGTCCACTATTACTCTGTCATTTATTGACTCATCTTCACAAACGACCCATGGTTATAAATAAATAAATCGTTTAAAATTTTTGAAGATTTTTGCATTTCAGTCACATCATATTTTTTAAAAACACAAATAACGGTTATTTTGGAATATCTCAAAAACTGTTCTACTTTTGACAATTCTGACTTCATATTCGGATCCAGGATTTACATTCAGATCAAATTCATTTGGCCAAAAAACTTTTTATTATGATAATATTGGTATGCTTCGATTAGGTATGGAACAAAATATCAGCCAAATGGCCACCGCGACCTTTTGTTTCAAATAACTCCAACGAAAGAAGTCCAACGGTGTCAAATCACATGATCTTAGCGGCCAATTGACATCGTCACCACGTAAGATAACACGGCCATTGAATTTGTCGTGCAAAAGAGCCATTGTTTCGTTAGCTGTGTGACAAGTGGCACCGTCCTGTTGAAACCACATATCGTCCACATCCATATCTTCCAATTCGGGCCATAAAAAGTTCGTTATCATCTCACGATAGCGAACACCATTCACAGTAACTGCCTGATTTTAGGAAAAAATACGGCCCGATGATGCCACCAGCCCATAAACCGCAACAAAAAGTCACTCTTTGTGGGTGCACAATCACTCTTGGATTATCATTCGCCCAAATGCGGCAATTCTGCTTATTGACGAATCCACTGAGGTGAAAATGTGACTCATCATTGAAGACGATTTTCTTCGAAAATTTATCATCTACTGCTGCCATTTCTTGCCACCATTCTGAACATTGACGACGTTTGAAATGGTCAGGAGGCTTTAGTTCTTGAGGCAATTGCACCTTGTAAGCGTGTAAATGCAGACCAGACCAGTCCATGGAGGGTGGTCCAATAATATTTGCAGGGTACATACACGAGTAAATTGCCTGCTTGTCAAGCGTTTGAAATGTGAATTTGGCCCTTAACAGACTATAAAATGATCTAAAAGCCAAAGTTTAGTACAGTTATGTTTATAAGCAGGCTGGAACCAATCATTTTTTCGGTTCATATTTTGCAATTATGTCCCGCCTGATTAACTTAATGTGGGTATTAAATATTAAGATAATTTTTTATTTACTTCTTATATTTTTGTCTTTTTAGTTCCGGTATATTTTATGAAAGGTGCCAGTTGGTTATGCAATTTTTTTTCCTAAAAATCGAGTAAAATTAAATTCGATGGACATTTTTAGTTAAAATTTTTTTAAAAATCACATAATTTTTGATTAATACGATTTCCGTATGACGTGCTAAATTCCCAGTTTTTCAAATTTGATAAATACACTGAAATTTATTGTTGAGGGAAAGCTAGCTTCTATGCGCATTTCACTGGTTGCTTAGGCCAGCTCATCAGGAAACCTTTTCCAAAGATTTTAGAATGGCCAAAAATATTATACAAATAAACCCCTAAAGCGAATAAGAATTATAAACACTAAAAGTCTTACTTGTAACAATATCAAAGCCAAAACAAAACACCAACAATAAACAGTGAGTTTATCTTTTCTTACATTCCCCTACAATTGGTTGGGTTCTTTCCGACTCGAATTGTAGTTGTAAGTGGGTAAAAAGAAAAAACAAAATTAAAAAACAAACTGCTTCATTCTACTGTCTTCGTAAGAAAACAACAAAAAAAAACCAATTTGCCAATTCAGTTCTTTTGCACGGGCACATGCAAGTATGTATATTATCAAAGTTATTTTCGGTAATACAAAATTTATTATTAATACGATTTCCGTATGACGTGCTAAATTCCCAGTTTTTCAAATTTGATAAATACACTGAAATTTATTGTTGAGGGAAAGCTAATTTTTTATTATACTCTTAAAATTACTTTGATTTCAATTTCTCCTTTAACTAACACATTTTTTTACGATAAATGTTAAACTATACATGAAAAATGTGCTATTAAAGTGCCAAATTTCTAACGTATGGAGTTTGACGTTTGTAATGACATACATAATTTGCCTCTCACACAGCAACATCTAAAAAAGGTCTGAAATATGCTCAAAAGTTTGTGTGATAAAAATAAATGTAGAAGTTAAGAACATGTAATTTAGTTTTAAATAATATTAAACAGTTAGAAATCTAAAAACAATTATTTTTATTTAAAAAATTTTATCTTTTAAAGAGATTCATCTTAATCGATTAATTGGCATAAATTGTTCGAGTTATTCGTTAAATCGAAATTGGCTATTTTGATTATTCGATCAAATTTCTGGATACTCTAGTTAGTATGCATATAAAATAAAATATAAAAATTTTCATAAATTCTTTGAAAATTCTACCTACATACCAATTACATTTCTCTCTACAGCTCATTAAAATTATAATAAAATTCCAAGTAAAACGCAACCGAATACATAATCAGAAATGATTATTATCTCACATTTCATTTATAAAATTATTTATTAAATCAGTGAATGGAATGAAAGAAAAAAATACTTAAAGTTCGTAAAAGTGCGTTAATGTCTCAATTACGAATGATGACATGTACTGCAAAGTAGGGCTGGGAAACTATCGATAGTCTTAAAATATCGATAGGAAAAATATCAATATCGATATTATTATTATTATTATTGAAAATACAACTATGAAGACATGTAACAGCAGCTATACACACACAGTTTTTTGCCGCAAGTTTTTACTTGCTGCATATTATTAATTCGCGCTGAATTACAGCAATGAATGCAAACAGCAAGAATGGCAGGTGGTATGGATTGCTTTGCTGTACTTTTTACCGTTAATTAAAGGCCTTAAAGTCGAAATTTGTACATTTTTAGATAGCGCTGAAGTGTCAAATATTTTTGTAAAGTTGTAAAAAAAAATGGAAATCCAAATGCAATTGCGAGCATAGGGCAAAACAATGAACAAAAGGGGTATACCAAAATAAGAACCTATCAATACGGTATGGGCAATGTTATACTGATATTAAAAATCGATATCAGGGGTCATTCGGCACCGAATGCAATTTCTAAAACACCAAACATTTTTTTATATTTTTGTCGCATAAATTGTAATATAAATTTTTATGGTGGGTATCCTTCCCTTGTACCGTTTTTTTGGTTTCTTTTTTTGGAATGCAAGGAATCGCCATTTCATAAAAAAACACGAAATGCAAAGACCAGCATAGCATGGCTTTCGACGTTAGAATTATGGATTTCCTGTAAAACTGAAAAAAATTATAAGCTAAAACTTCATCGCGATCGGTGCCGAACCTTTTTGAACGCTCGCGAAAAAAGGAAGGTACATTTCTTCATATTTTTTTATGCACTATCTCACTATGATAGGTCCTTTTTGATATTTGCAAAAAAATGCAAATGGTTATATCCCTAATGAACAACCATAGAGGATAAGTCCGCTAGATTGATTACCTTTTGGATTAAGAATCAAAAGCAATTTAGAAAATTATCTAAAGTTGCAATAAAATATCTTAAAGTCCCTGCTACTTCGGTTCCTTCAGAAAGGTACCTATAAATTTTTTAAGAACTGTCATCTAACGTTCAATAACCCTTGCGACCCGGCTATCGAATAGCAATGTTTAAACAAAATTTTTGATTGGAACCGATTATTAAAGTAATATATAACTTATCGGTGAAAGAAAATCGGAAATACAATAATGGGATCCTGTGGGGGTTGTGGTACATCGTTGTACCATTCGGGATGTTATGTGGTACAAATAAGTACCAACCGTTTAGTAAAATTAGCTTTCGCGCATAATATCATGCAAAAACCATGCTATGCACTTCACTTCGGTAGCGTTGTAACTTACAAAAAACGGTGCCGTAAATGCAAACAACAAAAAAATATAACGAAACGTATTAGAATGTTCTCAGGAGACTTTAAAGACTATAAGGTTTCATTCATTCATTTCGGTACCCAGCAACATTAAATTTGAAGCTGTTACGGATCTTTAAACTTACAGTGGTACACATATGTATGTACCGTGCGGGTAGAAAGGGATAAAGTGATAAAACCAACGAACTGTAGCCTGATAAAACAACTAGTTAAAGTTTTCCTGCACAAGTACATAAATTCAGTCGATAGTGAAATCTAAACTATCGATAAATATCGATAGTATCCCAGCACTACTGTAAAGAGAAACCAACAACTACAGCGCAGATATTTAGACACAAATTCCCCAGTAGAATACAGTGACAAACAAAAGCATTCTTAAATAAGACAGACGGTCTTATAGTGGAAGTTGAACTTAACTTGTTTTATATTATTTTTATGATGACAATTATGATGTAATTAGATTAAAAGACACTCATTCCTAAAGCTTTTCATTAAGAGTGCATGGGAAAATGTGTATGTAAGAGGCAGTGTTGCCAAATCGTTACAACTAAAATATATGGCTATAAGTGCAACAAGATTTTGTTACTAAAACACATTGTTATGAATAAGTAAGAAGGTATAGTCGGTCAGTATATAATAGGGTATTCATTTAATCGGGTTTTTGCTTTAATCGGTTAACCGCTCGATTAATTAACCGACGTTTTGGTTTAATCGGTTAATATTCGTTTCGTTTTTTTATTGATCGGTTAACCGACTAATAAAGTTTTGTTATAAATTAAGTAATATCAATGAATAAAAATGCAAAAATAATATTCCAGGGTATTTACCAATTCTTACCCAATTTTCCCTATTTACCGGGTATTTATCCTTTTCCCTTCTATAAAAATGGCTAAATTTAGCTAATGAATGTGTTACTATGGCAACACTGGTGTCGAAGTATGTATTTCAATACACTCAATTCAACATTTATAATGATACTTAAATCATATTCCAACAGTGAGATGAAATGAGATTGTATTGTTTTCGCTTGTGGCATGATTATGGTTTCCTACACACACACAGCCACACACAGCAAAAACATTTATTTCATAAAATCGTGCATAAAATTATGAACAAAAATTATAATACGCTTAATGTGGAGGGCTTCTTGATGAGTTGAGAATCCCAATGAAGAAAACAGATTTTGCAGCTTTAAAATTAAACAAAAAAAAAAAATAATTTAAAAATTTATCCAAGTACGAGTTACGTGCGTGTGTATGTGCGAGTATAAGTAATGTGTGTTGGGGATATTTATTTTAATTCACCATGGTAAAAACTTATTTGTTGCTTGTTAGTTGTGCCTAATTAAGGCGCCCGTACACGACATGTTTCTGTCATCTGACATGTCAAATTTCCCACTGCAGAATACATACATGTCGTGTGTTACCTTTTTAACTTTGCTTCTGTAAAAGTCAGACGCAAAGTCATCTGACAAAATTTCAATAAGAGCGTGCTCTATTTTCTTCTGACAAACCGTCTGACATTACGGTTGTTATTTTGGAAAAAAAAAAATGTTGTTAGAATTCTGTGCCGCAAAGAAGCCGGCAGCGGCGGTGCACTATTGACGGAATCATTATCCGGCTGAGGTTGTTATTTCGCAATACCGATAAATGTATGTTATTTTAACCTTTTAATAGAAAAAATGTACATACATAAATAAAAAACGTTTCATTATTATATCCAAAAAAATTGGCATCTTCGAATTTAAAGAAAACTTTTTTTAACGGCACAAAAAAATGTTTGTGGCAGCTGCACGTTATTTTCAAACCGACTAAAACTTTGGTTTCTGCAATAACTATGCAAATTAAAAATGGAGACTATGTCAGAAGCAAATTACATGTACGTTTGGGACTGAATATTATAAACCTAATGTAAGACAGCAATTTTGACAGACATGCACAATTACATGTGACTTGAAAATTTGACATGTCGTGTACATTCAGCTTAACAAACGATATATTTTCTTAATGCCCGTAATTTCTACAAAAAGAAATCTAGCTGTGCTTAGGAATCTATGGTGTAAAAGCTGCCAAATTTTAAAGGAAAACTGAAGGTTAAACCACGTAGGCAAAATAGACGTTGAAATAGGTAAAACTAACTGTTAGGTATGAATTCGGCCTGCTTTCTTTTTGTAGAAATTACGGGCATAAAAGGCATATGTACAAACTTAAAGGAGTAGGTGGAAAATCTATTTTCTGAAAAAGTCCTTTTTATTATAAAGAAGTATCCTTAGTTCTAAGGAGATTATGATCTCCTCCTGAAAATATGGCAAAATTGAAAAATTATTATAAAGACGCAACGCCTTTAAGCTTCCGATAATTATTAATTATAATTAATAAACCACTTTGTCCAAAATTCCATCAAATTTTATCCGCCCATCTCCTCCCGTATTCCTAGAATTCGGGAAATCTTCACACACATTCCTTAATTTTCCATGGTCAGGACAGTTTAGTACCTCTTAAACCGCAACGAATAATTTTTTTGTGCCAGAATTTGGTATTTCGTTGTTTCTTAGGGCTTTAAATCACAGTAGAAAATGTCGTGAAAATCGGTCCATAATTTACCATATTCCCCATATAATGCGTCCTATGGGAAGCCAAAAACCGTAGCAGATAAAGACATTGTGGTAGAATTTGGTCCAATTTAGCTTCACATGGCCAGAAATAATTCCGTGCACCCACACTGATAGAAAAATTCATCTTCATATCATCAAAATTCATCAAAATTGTGACATCAATGTTACTACAAATGGCATCAATGATGCAAAAAGTAACATCATTCCAATGACTAAAGTCTTCGTACAATATTGTAATTTTTTACGTGTCATCTAATTAATGACTATAGTGACATCAATTCGATGCCACATTTTGTGTATTATTAACATTATTTTCATGATTACAATGTATTATAGGAAGCAAAAATTCCTATATTCTATTTTTTTAAATTATTTTGTTAAATATAACAAATTTTTAAAGTATAATGATTACGAAAACCATATGGGGCATGGTGCTGGTGTCTTATTATTGGGAGTTCTGCTGTAAACAAAGGTCGTAATTCAACAAACGTGAAACGAACATCTGTAACGGGTAAGAAAATAATAATATTCTCTCACTTTGACTTTGACTTTATGACAAACTGTCATTAAATTGATGATATGTGTCCTTTCTCCGATGTTAATTCGTCATCGCACTGAGGACATGTTCGTCATTTCTATGATGCCGATGTGTCATCCCATTGATGACATCATTTCATTTTGACCCTGAAGACACTTTGGCCAAGTGATGTTAAGGTTGACATCACAATGATGAAAAGTGGCATGGGGTCAAAAACGAAGACACTTGTCATAGTTTATGAAGTTATGACGCCTTTTCTATCAGTGCAGCAAAAACTGTTGCTTCCTCGGAAGCAGTAATGTAGGGCAGAATTCGGAGTGAAGCGCTTATACTTCTATGAAATATAACATGATTTTTGTCTCTTTGCTGAAGAGATCTAAAATTGTTATTTCATCGCTTGAAATTTTTTTTATAAATCTAAAATATTTTTTTTCTACTCAAATTAAAAAAAAAAATGGACCTTCTTGTGAGGGCTCCATTTTTTGAAATTTTATTTTTCTCGCATCAATTTTAAATGTGACTTATTTTGACAGTTCTTGTGAGAAACTTTTCGCAAAATATTGTTACAGAAACACTTTTTCTTACTTTATTCTAATAATTGCTGGAAAATTATTTAAGTGCCGGATAATTCACCCAAAGTAAAGACACAGAAACACTTGTGAGAGAAACCACTTTTTCTTTCATCATTTACTGTTTTTATCCCAATTCCCTGGTTCATGGGGAAATTTTACCATGCGAGAAATACAGAAACGGCCTACAAATTTCTGTAGAATACGAGCAGAATACGAGTGGCATTTAGTGTGTGTTTGTTTTTTTTTAATGTTGCTTGTAGTTTCATTAACTCTTATTTGTGAAACGTTTAACACATTTTTTTCTGTTTTCCTGTTTTTCTAAATCTTTTTTTTCGTTTAATTTAATTTTTGTTTTGTTTTTGTACTTTATTCATACTCGTTATTTCACCGTTGAACTTTATAAAAAATTTGCTATTTAAGAGTGTTTGCATGTATGTGCGTGCGTGTGTTAAAAGAAGAGGGTGTGAAATAAAAATTGTTGATTTGTAGCCATTTCTAATGGTGCATGTAGCAAGTACATAGAAGGTAATCCCGTACAACCATTTTTTAAAATATTCATTTGTTTTATTTTATTTTTTAATTAAATATTTCCTACCGGGATAAAAATAACAAAACAGAAAGTGGAAATCAGAATTTAGAAAAAAGAACAGTGTGGGAATTTTTTTTAGAAAGAAAGATAAAATAACGAAACCATCTGTATACACAACTAAATTTCAGCATATTTTTTTTACAAGTTGGTGCTTTTTAGCCCCAATTGCCCTTAAAAATCAAGCTGAGACCTTTAAGCTTAAAAGACAAATATTTCGAGTACATCGTTTTCAAGGTAACTTGTGTGAACATTAAGATTTTTTGCATTAAGCAGATAACATGAGTTGGTAAAGGTGCTTTCTCTAATGAATAAACTTGTTTCTATGTGTGTGTGGGCTTGTAGTCTAAAGAAATAAATTATTTTAAATTGTATTTCCGGTTCCTTTTATCACGTACTTTAAGGTTTACAAAATTGCCTTGTTCTTTTTCTATTTGCCAAAACAGCAAAATTACTTAATTACTACAATTAAACTGGCCACGTTATAGAGGCATTATCGCATAGTGTCTCTAAAATAAACTACCAGCCATTCCATTTTTTGTCTTTAAAACAAGGCGCCAAAATAAAATTTCTTATGTTAATTCTAAACTCTTTCTTATATGTTCGAGTTTAAAGATAAAAACTAGTAAAATAAGAAGCATTTATTTCTTGGAATGTTGTATGATTATTTATTGCACTGGTAATCGTCTTAGAATGCTGGAAGTTTTTCGGTGAATTTGTTGCTGTAGTCCTCTAGGCCTTTTCTTTCAAAATGTTTAGCTCCCAGTGTCTGTGTGCTGGTTGTATTTAAAATCCTGCCAACAAGTTTCATAATGTTTGTGTGTATTTATCTTCATAATGTTGTAGTATTTTAAATTAATTTTTTTTTTGCTAATTATTTAATTAGCTATTTTAACACCCCCTTATTAACATTTAAATTGAAAATAATTTTTCAATTTTTGTAAGGATCTTTCTTTTTTAAATATTGTCTTGTATGCGAAGTAGGGAAATGAAAAATTATGTAAATTATTTATATAATGAAAAGCAATTTAAAGTTATTTACATAAAATTAAAATAGTAGACTTTGCAAATAAGTTAAAAAGCATAAAATCCTTGAAAGTAATTTTAAATTAATCTTTTTTATACTCAAAAGCTAAAAGATTTAGGTTTATTTATTTTTGTAAGCTTCGACTATGATAAAAAAAACCAGTTTGCAAAAAAAAACAGAACTTTATTAAGTGTTCGGCTCACACACCGAGGAACGATATTTATGTTGTTGAGTGTTTGTGTAGACAACCCTTAATTCGTAACTATTTTCAGAAAAGAGCCGTACATTATATAGTGTTCTGTTCTGCGTTAAAAAAACAGAACCATTGTAGTGATACTGTAGAAAAACATTAAATTTTTATGTTCTTTAGTGTTCCTTTTTTACATTGATAAAGAAATGAGCAAAATAAATATTTAGCAACGACCACAGCACGAGTAGCTTGTGTGTGTATTGTGTACATGTTTCGTTTGTGTAAATTATTTTTACTGGCGTTATGCTTTTTTGTTCGTACACTCACAATATTATTACAGTAACGGACTGTTGTTTATTTAAGAAGTATTCCGTTCAGTAATTTTTAAATAAACATTTAAAATTCCAAGAAAATTTATTTTTAACTGATTCTAACAGTTATTTAAAAAACTATGTGAATATTAATTAATTTTCAGTTGCTGTTAATATTGTCCGTCGATTAAGTTAAATTTTTCTTTATGTAAAATTAAATAAAAATGTAATTTAAAATAACGAAAAGTTCATTTAATTTTTAATGTCAAAAATTCAACCGCGAATTCCGTAAAAACAAAGGAATATTCAGTTATTTTATGTAATTTAACTACCAAAAACTAAATTTTTACTTATCTTTAAAAAACGATGTGCTTGTTTTTTGTAACAAATTCCCAATTTCTAGTTGTAAATTAGTTTAGTTAAATACATCAAATTTTAAAAGTAAAATAATTGCGAAGCCATATCGGTCATGCTGCTGGCGTCTTATAAATGAGAGTTCTTCTGTTAATAAAACGGGGTCGGTACAACAAAAGTAAAACAAACGTGTGTAACGGGGTAAGTAAATAATAATATTATCGCTCTCTCATTAGAAAAACAAGCGGACAGGTGGCTAAACGAAAGTAACTGAATTTAATAAAACAACTGAAAATATTCCCTTGTTTGTACTGAATATTCAGTTAGTTTTCTGATAGTTAATTTAAATAAACAACAACAACAATTAAAGGAACTTTTCGTTAAAAATAAATGAAAAATAAGTAGAGCGGTTTTTAACTGAATTTTCATTTATTTTATGTAACAAATTCAGTTAATTTTACGTTCAGAATATTGTAAGTGTATATGTATTATTTTTTTGTTAAATATTATTGGTATTCTTTACTAAACAAAAACGCGCTAAGCACAACTGAATCGAACGAATATTAATGTACTGAACCGAACACAACGAAGTTTAATAAAAAACAGAACACAATGTCAACCCCATGTAAAATCGATGGTCTTGTTCATATAAAATGTTAGAATTAGAACCGGTCTGTACCACCAAAGATCTGTCACGGGATTACTTTGGTGTTAGTTCGCTTCCCTCTTCGGTACCGAACTGTACTTTAACCTACAAGGTAGGGTGAACCTTAATTTACTTTAGGTTAAAGTTTTAATAATGGAACACTTTTTATTAGGCAGGTTAAAGTTTACTTTTAGTGACAACGGGGCTTAAACTCTTAAGAATAGTGTTTTATTTAGCCGTCAAAAAATAAAACTCATTAAGTTCGTTTGATATTTCCCTTCATTAAGTTAAACTCATTTTATGTAAAGTGAAGTAAATAAACAAAATTAGTTTTATTTTAGACGAAAAACTAAAACTCCCTACGTTAGGTTAAATGGGCAGCCGTCACGAAGACGACTCACTTGGGTCCTTATGGCGGTTCCCTTGTGATACCCCTAGCCAATGACAGCCAGTATCCACCAGACTATTCCCCGGAGGTCACTGCAGCCTCGAACTAAACCGATTTTGCAGAACAGGGAGATCGATTTCAGTCCCACGTTGGACATATCGTCCAGACATGGCAATTCTGGTCTCCCAAAATGCCTAAGACTAATGCTCTCCAGATAGGGGCATTGGCAGAGAAAGTGAAACACCATCTCCTCCTCCTCCTCATCATGACAACTCCTACAGTAATCATTATAAGCAAGACCCACCCTCCTAGCATGAGTCGCTATCACCCAGTGACCCGTAATGACCGACATCACCGCCCTTATCTGGTCCCTACCGAGACCAAGTAGTACGTGCGTTATCGCCGCGTCATAGCCAGGACATAAAGTCCTGGTCATCAGGCAGGGCATATCTGGACATATCGTCCAGACATGGCAATTCTGGTCTCCCAAAATGCCTAAGACTAATGCTCTCCAGATAGGGGCATTGGCAGAGAAAGTGAAACACCATCTCCTCCTCCTCCTCATCATGACAACTCCTACAGTAATCATTATAAGCAAGACCCACCCTTCTAGCATGAGTCGCTATCACCCAGTGACCCGTTATGACCGACATCACCGCCCTTATCTGGTCCCTACCGAGACCAAGTAGTACGCGCGTTATCGCCGCGTCATAGCCAGGCCATAAAGTCCTGGTCGTCAGGCAGGTATGCTCCCCCCGCCATCTTTCCTGAGCCCTTCTGTACGACTCTCGTCTGATGAGTCTTGCAGCGGGCCATCGAAATGCTGATCAGGCCATCGACGAACACATCGTCTAAGAGACAGCCTCGTTTGGCCAGACTGTCCGCAGTCTGGTTACCCAGGTATCCACTGTGCCCTGGTACCCATGTCAGCGTTACACTGGAATGTTCCGCGATCTCATTTAGAGACATCCGGCATTCCACTGTTAACATAGATGTCGTAAAGACACCAGCTAGAGCTGCAATGGCAGCCTTGCTGTCCGTTAATATATGTACATATATATCTCGATATACGATAGTACCTCAGCCAGTTTGCCGCCCGCTTTATGGCTTGCAGCACACTACTGCCATCTGGCAGCCCAAAGGAGACCCTAATGTCCAATTTCTCGATGAAGAAACCTCCACCCACTCTATTGCCCATCTTGTAACCATCGGTATAGACCCTTAGGGCCGGATCCAGAGATCACATGTTATCGAGCAGCTCATCATCATTACCACAATGAACTGTGAAACTCCCTTAAAGAGCTTCATTTTATGACGGCGAAGTGAGATTTATTTTAGGCTGAAAAATTAAAACTCCTGAAAAAAGTTTTATTTTATGACAGCAAAAAGAAACTCTTTTTTTAAGGGCTTTGATCCTTTATTATTTGCCTTAAAAAAACACTCCCATTTGTTTGTTTTTTTTTTAATTCCTGCAAAATTTCTTAGCAAATATATCACTTACGCTTTCACTATGAGAGAAGAAAATCCATATAAATTCTACCAGAAAGCAAATCTCCTTTGGCACTTTATCATACAGATTCAAAATTCAAGTCATGTTTAAAACTAAATCGTTTTAAATTCTCTACTAGATTAAGTTGCTGTTTCACATTTTTTTTTATGAATTATTAAAATTGCTTGCCATTAATCGGACTGAGTGTTGTAAGTCTGACGATTTTGTCTGTCTGTCTGTCTGTCTGTCTGTTTGTCTGCCTGTATTTATTTGTAAATATATAAATAGCAATTTATAAACCTTGAGCGTTTGTTGTCTAGATGTCTGTTTGTCGGAAAATTTATGTTTGTATGTATGTGCGAGTGTTTGCCGGAGTAAAATTTGCCATATTTTAGTCTGAATGTCTTATTTTCTTTACTATAGATAATTTGTGCATGTACTTTATACTCGTATACGTACATATACGAGTATACACATGAGCAAGTTATAAAATATAAAGAGATTATATTTTGCAATACATTCTGTATACATATATACAATAAGATATATGTGTATATAAATCATACATATTTATGGGAATAGATGTATGTACGTATAAGCAGAGTCTTTTGTATATGGACTTAAGACTACACTATTGGCGTACTTGTATGTGTGATTATACACTGTAAATAGTTTTAAGTAGAATAAATCCGAAAAACTTTAAAGCAGGACTACTAAAAGAATGATTTTTTTAAATAGTTAAGAATTAGCTTAATGCAGACTATGCAAATGACAAAGTACTTGTTGTTGAATTTAAATAAATGTTTATAATTTTAGAATATGTTAATGCTTTTATTTGGGTATAAAACAGCGGTCTTGTTAAAATATGGTATCCTAAATATAAAAATATGATTAAGTCAAATTCAATGTTCAACAAGTTTAAAAATGTGATAAAAACTATTTTAGTATGTTTAAGAATACGAGGCCTTTAACCCCCCAGATTTACCTTTACTTTACTTAGAGCCGGTTCACACACGTCAAGTTTGCCTCTTTAAGTCTAGAGCTTTTAGCAAATAAAAGAAAAGAGAATGCCATTTATTTTCCCTTCTCTCCTTAAAACTTGAGTTTTTTTTGGCGCAACCACAATCTGATTAAAAAGGTTTCATTCATGTAATTTACAATCATATTCTTGTTGCCTGCAATCCTGTTCATATTGATTGTGACCATTTTTATGGTGAAAATTTTATGATCTATATGTTATGCTAGTAGAAGCAACCATTCAATTATTTGTGGTAAAAATATAAATGATATTAATTACAATAACATGATCGTAGGCAGCATTTATTTGGTAAGGCAACCATATGGAGCTACAAATATTAATAAATAATTTGCTTTAAAAGTTCATAGTTTAGTTAACTGCGTGTATAAATTAAATTTAAGTAAAAGATAATATTCTAAGTATAAGCTGATCTAATTATAAAGCTTAGATCACAAGATCGGCGCACATAGCACGATCTGCGAACATGTTTATCGTGATTCGGCGAAATGCATTTCTAGCACAACTCATTTTTTTGGCGCATTTTTGCTAAACCAAAAACGACACAATAATCGGCACAATCGTGACTAATTTTTGTTTATTTGTTATAAGCAGGCATAATTTTAATATTTTTAAAATGGATTATGTTCAAAAAAGTAAATAAAAATATTATAATATTTTAATCAGGCTTTAGTTCATCAAATCTAATTTTCATTAAATTATTTTTATGAAGAAAGGAATTTTACAACATGAAAATTAATTAAAATTGTTATTGATAATCATTCATTCTTGACTGACCTGAGATTCGAACCCAGGCGGCTGGTTACCATGACATGTTTCGATCGCAACCACTCAATCTCCTCAGATGGATTTGCTGTCTTACACTCACAGACATCGACGACTGCTGACGTCAATAGTCAAACATCAATCCTTAAACCAAATTGTATTTTAACCTTTGGTAGATCGAAATTTGCTTTTTTGAATGATTATCCATTTTAATTGATTTTACATGTTTTTCCTAACTTCTGTTTTTTCCGTACTTATGTCAAGAATTCTTCTTGAAGTCCAAAGTACAGTTTTTGTTTTTTCATTTTGTCTTTCTTTTTCTTGTTGACCTTTTTCAGCACAACTTGAAGGACAAATGTACACATAGAGCTCGTGCCTTAGCTTTAACAATAATTAGAATTGTGGTTATTTTGTTGATAAAATATAAAATAATTTAATGAAAATTAAATTTGATGAACTTAAGCCTGATTAAAATATTAAAAATTTGGATTAAAAACCATAAATAGTTCAACAAAATTACCACAATTCTAATTATTAAAAATATTATGTGTAACTAAATTAACAAAATTTCGTATAAAAAGTAGATTTTAAATATTTCCTTAAATGAATAAATTTTAGAAAAATTTCCTATAAATAGAAAATTTTAGCAATATTTCCTATAAAAAGTTGGTTTTAGCAAAAATTTTTTTTAACTAGTAAATAATAACAAAATTATCCATAAAAAGTGAATTATAGCAAAATTTCCTAAAAAAAAATAATTTAGCAAAAGTTCTTATAAAAAGCAAATTATAACAATATTTCCTATAAAAATTAAATTTCATCCCAATTTTTTTTACTAGTAAATTATAACAAAATTGTTCATAAAACGTAAATTATAGCAAAATTTCCTATAAAAATAAATTTTAGCAATATTTCCTATAAATGATAAATTTTAATTAATAGTAAATTTTGTCCAAAATTCCGATAAATAGTTTTCACATTGATGTTTTTATTTGTTTAGCAAACCGATGTTCGCTTATATCAGCGAATTTGTTACATTTTGATTGCTTAATATTGTGCTAAAGTCTGTTCACATTATCTGTACATCAGAGTTGCTTTTTGTTGGTTTTAATTAAAATTACGGGCACATTTAATGTAACGAAAATCGGTACATTGCGCCGATAGTGCGATCTTATCTTAACACCATTGTCTAAGTATAAGAAACTAGTTTAATTATAACAGGTACATCCATAAAATGGTTGTAGGTGACAATAATATGGTTATATTAAACATAATATTTTCACAATATGTTTTTGTTGGAGGTGACCAAATTTAAACATGTTTTTTCTCTGCGTGAAGTGGGAGTATAAGACAGAAATCTAAATTTTAGAAAATATCTTTGTAACGTCTTTGTGTTGTTACCACGGAAATCTGCTTATAAGTCGGAAACAGTGTTGCCATTTTTAATTTAATTTAATAATTATATGCAGACAAACATTGTAAATTTTTTAAGTTTTTGTTTACAAACGTTTTATGGTAAATGTATTTGCAGAGAAATATTTAAATGCTTTTACAAAATGTCAATGAATGTTCAAAACTTTAATGACAACATCTGCACATCACATGTCGTTTGTTTTTAATTACACTTAATTTTTAAAGATGTCTTTTTTATTAAAAAAAAAACGTACATTTTAGATGTTCGAATGCATTCATAGCGAACGTACCAGAGGTTTACAAAGGAATCCTTAAATTAAGCGACCAACAAGCAGGTACCACCAGCCATCTTGATCTTGTTTTCAACATTTTTTAAGAAGTATTTGGCAAGTTACGAAATTGACCACGGCCCAACAATTTGTAATAACCGAATTTAACTAAATCGATGACTGGAGCCTTGGGAGTTTTCTCCTTTTGCAATTCAGTGACTTTGTCAACACCGACTAAAGACCACAATTTATGCAAATTAATGGTGGGGCAGAATTTGTGTTGACGACGCAAGTGGAAGTTCCTCATACCAACTTTGCCGAAATAGTCGGGATGTAATTTGTCAAAGTTGATACGATGGTGATGCATACCACCAGCATTACCGCGACCACCAGGGTGCTTACGGTGCTTACCAGTACGACCGTGACCATAACTTACATGACAACGAAACTTTCTAGTCTTCTTCCTCTTGATATTCGACATCTTTAATTTTTCAAAAGAACGACTTTTTTCACGATATTATTCAATTATTCAGTATATTAAAAGTATAAAAGCATACGTTATAGTTTTAACGACTCTCTTATACATAAAGGAGTTGTATTGTGTCCAGTTTTTAGTTTGCTTTTTAGTAACTCCACTTAACAAACGCTCTACTTCAGCGTTTGAGAAAGGTAGAACCAAATGAAATAGTACAAAATCTTTTTTAAACTTGCATCCAGATTTCTGTTGTATTCATATGGATATCCCAAACCTGCTCACTGAATTTGACACAATTAGAGAAATTTGTATGTATAAATTCGATAACAAATTGCAAATAAATAATATTTAAAAAAAGTCAAAAAAATCTAAAAATGTTGAAAGAATTAAATTTTATTCCTTCGACCTATTTTTATAAAAATAAAAAGTATTTTCGAGCTCAAGGCCAATTTTTAAAGAAAAATTTATTTTTTAAATCTTAGAAAAAAATTGCTAGATCTAGCACTAAAAGTGCTAAAAAGGGAAGCATAGTCTGAATAGCAGTAAAAAACAGGGATCAAACTGTAATTGAATGGTCTCAGTATAAGAGTGTAATCTAAGACTTAGCCATTGATCCGATTATTTTACATTAAGTATAATGCAACTCATCTTTAAGTAGACGAAACTGAATATTAAGCTTTTCATTTCAAGTTTTAGGTAATTCCAAGAGTATAAGTGCGTAATCATGTATATGTTAAATGATGTGTTTAAGAGCATGTAGTCAATAATAATACTCAAAACGGTCAATTACCTTTATTATCTATTGCTATCGGCAATAGAATACACAAATAGTGAAAAGAAATTTAATTCAAAATTTCAAAGAATCACAATTTCATGGAACTTAATATTCTACTTTTGAACTGTTCAATAGAAAATCTTAAAAGGAACGATTTTTTAACAAATCCTTCAAAATTGTAAGCCAAATTCCCTTTTAGTAATAATCTCTATTTAAGTTAAACCAAAAAAAAAAAAACCTTTAGATAACATCCCACCATTTTCTCAAGCATAAATTTCCAATCAATACCAAAATACCTTTAGCTTTCAATTTCTAAACTAAATCAACTAACAACGAAAATAGTGGCCAACAAAAGTTGGAAAACTTTCCTTCTACAAGTAACAAAAACATAAACATCTGCTAGAAAGAAAAACTTTTTCGTTTCAACTTTAACTCTATGATTTCCTTTTGCTTTTTTTTTTTTTTAAAGCAACGCAATAAAAACCAAAAAGAAAAAAGTAGTGAAGAAAATCTTACTTTTTACTTTCAAAAAAAAAAAAAAACTAAAAAGTAACGCAGGGTTCAATTGCTATTGTAGCACGTTCTAAAAACGTGTTGATGCGTAACCAAAGAACTGAAGCTATTTATGGTTGCCACCAAAAATACACACACACACACATATACATAAACAAACACGCACTTAGACTCAACATCCTGTTTAAAAGTATAAAAGTTAAATAAATATACAAGAACTAGAAACGATCAAGAGAGTAAGTAGAGGTTGAAGTAGTTGCAAGTATACAATTGAATACAGGAACATGAAGCAGCTAACTAAAACAGAAAAGAAGAACAAGCAAAACATAGTGAATTATGAAAACCCACACACACTCACCAAACATTCAAACATCAGGGAAAAACGAAACTTCGGTACACCAATACCACTATACGACAAACACAATCAAAAACCATCAGCTTAAAAGGACTTGACATAATTTTTGTTGGGAATTTCAACCAACAGCAACTGAAAGAAGAGAAAAAAAATCAAAGACCTCAACTGAAAATTATGGACGAAAATGTCGAAACAAACGGAAGGAAATAAAAAGTTGATTTTCTTTTTTCGGTGAAAGCAGAAAAAGTATTAGACTTAACTAAATTATTCACTCATCTAGTCAAATTATGATAGTGATATGTATTTGTCAAGTTGTTTATTTTTTTTTTTATCATAAAGCAAAAGTTTGACGAAACAAAATCTTGGCGACAATACTTTTAAAGACACTGTTTTCTTAAAGTCTTAGATAAATAATTTATTTCCTTGACTTGGATTTTTATTATTAAGGCAGAACGTATGTGAAATAATGCATACTAAATGGCTTAAAAATTAGTGTTTACACTCGACTACAAGTAGCAGTAGCCAAAAAAAATATATTAAATTGTCTAGTAAAGAATGCAAAGAACTTAGAGTCATATTTGTACTACCACTACTACTACTAATTGCTACAAGCTTCCATTTCTGCACCAGCTAAAAAAAAATTACTACTACTGCTACCAACACATTTTCTTAGACAAAGTTGTAGTCGTAGCACAAAACTTGAATTTTGACGAAAGCAATTAAAACCATTAGCTGTAGTCTAAAATTAAAAGAAGCATTATTAAAAGGACAAGCAAGTGAGGTAGCAAAAGAAGTAGCAATAAAAAACCATATGAAAAAGAAGCAATAAATAGCATATTAAAAAATCTAGAAAAAAAACTAAAAAGGATATTTTCATCGTATTCATGTCAGTGATGGGATTTGTAAATTTTCATTTTGTGCCAAAATTGTACCGAAAACGGGCCAAATTGACTGAAAGAGGACCAAATCGCTTCATTATAGAGATTAAACTTAGAAAAATTGTTTTAACAACAAAAATCAAAAATAAGATTTAATTTTCGATTCTGCATTTATTTTTAAATTTTATAAAAAGTATTTACATTTGATTAAATCAAATACATGAGGGGTATAGATGCAAAGACTGCAATGTCCACATTTATAGTTTTCGTAATAAATAGTAAAAACCTCTAGCTCAAAGTATTTATATTCATATTAATGTATTGTATATCATGCTGAATATGATGAAGATATGGCGCAAGTTTCAACCAAATCGATATAGCGGTTTGCTGGCAATTATAATAATAAAATTTGAGATTGCTGTGTTTGCTCTAATCAAATGGACATTGCTGCTTTTGAATTAATCGAATATGGATTTTGTATTGTTTGATTTGATCTGAGATAAATAATTAGGGATGGGCAAGTTGAAAAAATATATCTATATATATATAGAATCGATATTTTTTTATAGTATCGATATTTATTATTTCAAAAATATCGATATATCGAACGGATTTTGCTAAAACTATTACCAAATTAAAAAATTCAGTATACCTTTGTACAAACATATGTATGAACAAATTAATTATATGTAATTACATTGTTACTTTTTATTGTTTCATTTTATTTAAAAAAATTAATAAAAACAAAAAAATTTTATCAAAACAAAAAATTCAATTATAACAAAAGCAAAAGGGAAGAATACAAAAAAAACATAAGAAAAAAAAATAAATTACGAAAAATTTAAATGGAAGTAAATAAGGCATGGAAGTACCAACTTTCCTTAAAATTTGAATTGCACCCCAAAAGTACCAACTGGTTTTAGTCAAACCAGTAATCATCAGATATGGACATCAGGAGCACTCTCTGTTTTATGTGCACTCCAGACAATCTTCTTCTTGTATCCGGCACTGCTTCTTATAAATGCCAATCATTTTAGATCTTCATATTAGTTTAAAAAAAACATGTGATGCATGCATAATTTTGAGTTCTTAATGAAGACTGACTTTTAAAAATATCGAATTTGATAGTCGTATTTCAATATCGATACATCGATATATCGGTATTTAAAACATCGGCGATATATATCGATTATATTTTTTTTAAATATCGATATTTTGATATATCGATATTTTTTGCCCATTTCTATAAATAATACAGTTTTGTTTTAAATCCAAATTTTTTTTTTATTATTATTTTTATTTGTTGGTGTCTCTTGTCTTTTTCTTGATTGATTTGGAGGAACTTCATAACAACTCAGCTCCATAATTACGACTAATGACAAAGTTATGCAATTAATAATAAAAGTAACTGTTTCATATAAAAAATAAACTGTTATATTTTTCATTTCTTTAAGTTTTGTTTTGCAAAAAGAAACAGAATAAAAACAAGTTAGAGTGCTATATTCGGCTGTGCCGAATCTTTGATACCCCCCACCGACAGCACTGTGGGCTTTATATGGGGCCTATAGTAAATTATTACCCGGCCATCACGAAATTTATTTGTGTGAGTAGTGAAGTATTTAAGCATTTTTTGATAGCATTATTTATTACGGCTTTAGGCGTACTCAACTGTTTTCCGAGAGTAGGGTTTAGATGGGGCCTAAGGTAAATTATAGACCGATCTTCACGAAATTTTGCAGCGCGATTTCCAGTCGAATAAAACAAATTTTTGCAAAATCTTATCTCATTCCTTGCCTTGTTCCACCATTTATGTTATTTTTTGTAACAAAATAATAATTTTTTTTTCGGTGGTGGTTCCACATTTTGATTCATAGCTCTGGTCCTACTGCACCGATTTAGCTGAATTACATATAATCCCGAACTGCTTAGGATAACTAAAAGCACTTTTGAGTTGTTCGAAAGTGGGCGTGTTTTCAACAGGCGGACAGACGGACAGACAGACGGACATGGTTTAATCGACTTAGAATCACTCAAGGGCCCAGAATATATATACTTTATGGGGTCTGAGATGAATAATAAAAAAGTTTCACACGGAATGACAAACTTAATATACCCTCTTCACAACTAATTGTAGTGTAGGGTATAAAAAGAATTGATGACGCGCTATTTAGGGATGCTTTATAAAAATTGTGGGGGCATGAACATTTTTGAGAACTAGAAAACGTTTGCCGCTTTTGTGTAGGTACGGCTGTAAGTATGGATAGGATATACCTTTGAGTATATGAAACAATTAGACTATAAATTTTAGTGTCAGTGTAAAATTTTTTTAAGTGTAAACATGAAATAAACAAAGAAAACTTGTTGTTAAATAATAAATACAAAATTATTAAGAAACATATTTTTTTTTATTTTCAGGCCCTCCCGGCCCACCTGGACCACCCGGAAAACGGGGGAAACGTGGTAAAAAGGGAGATCAAGGCGAAAAGGGAGATCCAGTAAGTAAAAAAAATAGTAAAAAAAAAAACTTATAAAAGAAAACCAATTCAATTATTTTTAATTTCCAGGGCATTAATGGCATTGATGGTGAGAAAGGTGCTGCCGGACGGCCCGGTGATAAAGGTTCGAAAGGCGACGTTGGCCACCCCGGTATTGATGTTTTTCAAACAGTTAAGGTACTTTTAATTGAAAATAAAAATATTTTTTTGCTTTAAACATTTACTTTCATTGTAATAATGTCACTGTAATCTGTTTACTTTAATTTTAAAACAAAATTTCCCTTTTCATGTTTAGGGTCTTAAAAGATCGGTAACGACATTACATGGCGGTACCTTAGGCTATGCTGAAATAGTAGCCGTCAAGGTATTTGAAAGAAATAAATCTTCATTAAAAAATACATATTTAAATGTTCTTTGAGTAGATTTTGTGGTTAATGTTCTTAAGTTTTTTGGTAAAAGTTTCTTGTAGTTAATGGTGCTTTTATAAAATTTAATTAATTAAAGGTCAAGGTAAGATTAAGTAATGTTTATTGGTTTTTATGTTTATTTTTGTTTTTTTGTTGTTGTTTATTTGGGGAATTATTCCTATCATTTTCAGTTTCACTTCCGTTTTTTCTTTGAAAGCCATTATAATTTACGTTTTCTTTGCTTTTTGCTAATGAATATTTAATGCGATTTTTTTGCTTAACTTTTCACAAACTTTTAAGTAATTTCCTTTATTGTTTTGTTAAAAAGTATGTAAATTATTTAGTAGCCTAAAATGAACATCAAGTTAATTGAATAGGGGCAAAAGGGGAGAGTTTTTTTTAAAGTTTGGGTAAAAGAGTTGCTTCTTTTTATAAAATAAATATCTTGTTCAATGTTTTTTTGTTTATGAAAGCTTTTCTTGTTTTTTTTAACCCTGGATTGCTACTGTTCGTTGAATCGCAAAGCTCATTTACTCGTTATCGTATAACTTTTTTATTTGAGTTCAAATAACGCTCTTTCTTGCAACAACTTAAGCTGATGGCAAAAGCTTTAAAAAGTTAATTAAATAGAAAACACAAAAATGAGTTCAAATTCGTATCGAATTTTGGGAGAGAAAAATAACTATAATCAGTATCGTGGTTATTTATTTAATCTGTTTTATGGTTTATAATCCAAATTTTAATATTTTAATCAGGCTTCAGTTCACTGAATTTAATTTTCATTAAATTATTTTTATGAAGAAAGTAATTTTACAACATAAACTTAATTAAAATGTATTGATAATTTTTCATTCTTGACTGAGCTGGGAATCGAACACAGGTTTTCACGGACAGATTGCCCTAACATGTTTCAGTTATAATCATACAACCTCTTCAGAGGTGTTTGCCGTTCGGTGTTTGGGAACTTTTATTTTTACCCTTTAAATAACTGGCCTAGTCCAAACACGCGTGTAAAATGTAGCCCACAAGGGACTAGGACTAGTCCTAAAGTAACCCAAACGTATGGAAAAAACATGGTCTATTTGACTTAACGATGTCCTAGGGCAGGACCATTTAACCCAGTTTTAAAACTACTCCATTGTATACACAAGAGCATTAGTTTTAACTTCGTTAAAAAACGAAAACATGTCGTTAAAAAACGAAGACATGTCGTCTTTCTACAAACACTTTTTAACAATCACATGGTCCATGCTTGCATTACATCGGACCAGTCAATGGAGTAGTCCATTTCATCAATATACATAGATCAGGTGGTCCAATATTATTTGCACGGTATGCTTTATTTTATTTAAAAAAAAAACGCTTAACTAAAAAATTATTGTAAATGTTTTATTTTAAAAATCGTTCCGCTTTTATTAATTGTTTGTCGATTTGACGAGGAGTTACCTAAATGTACTAAAATGAAAAGTAGCCTTCCAGGGTTAACGAAGATTTTTATTTTTCTTGGCTCCCATTTTGCCTGTTTGTCCAATTTTTTTTTTTTTTTTTGTTTCTGTTTTGGTTGGTGGTCCTATTTAAAATAAGCAAAAAGTTTGGCAATTTTAAATTTTTTTTTAACACACAACAAGTTTTTTTATAATTTTTTTTATGTTCCAATACAACGTGGCAAAGAAAACATAAACATTCCCTCCGAGACAAGAATGTGTAAACAAAACAGTTTTGTGGTCAACAAAAAAATTAGCGGGAACAAAATGAATTAAAAAAGTTTTTATTCCAGTCATAAAATAAAATATATACAAAATTTTTGTTTATATGTATTTAGAAAAATTATGATTAAAACAAAACAGAATATACATTTTTTATTAAACCAATAAAGCAGGCAACAACAGCTTGTTCAGTCAAGTCCCAATAAATAGATCGTTGCTAGATTTTCCAATTAACACAAGCCCTTGACTTTGAAATTTTGTATTGATCTTCTTTTTCCTTTTAAGTTTTCGTTGTATTTTGTATCGTGAGTGTAAAATTCTCTAATTTTTACTAATTTAATAAACTTATTTGTATTCTTTAACAAATTCAATATTGCTTTATTTTATTATTTAATATTATTTTAATGGTTTTTTCTTTTATTTTTATGTTGTTTCTTGATTTTTTGAAAAAATGGTGGCTTGTTTTAATATTATTTAACTCATTTGTTTAACACAATTAACAATTAACACAACCAATTAAAAGGGTTTACAAGAAGCCGGTGTTAATATTTCAACGGCGACTGTAATACAGTTGAAGGTAAGTGGGTAGTTTTGGTGTTAAATAAAATAATTTATAAATAAATGCATGTAAAATTGGAAATGGACAATGAATTAGATGACAGTAGAAGACTCAAATTAGAATAGAAAATAAAAATTTGAGACTGAAGATGGAAGGAAGTCTTTACACAAGATGTTAGAATAAGAGTAAGTAATCAAGAGTAAAAAAGTAATCTTTGAGAGGCATAGAACTTTTTTTATAAATTGAACACAATAAATTCAATGGTACGACCAAAATGTGGGCTTTATTAGCTGATAAATTGCATGGCACTTAATGTTAAAAAATAATTTACTTAATTATTAAAAAAATATTATACAATAAATGGGAACGGGTGGTTAAATTTTAAGGGCCGATGATGATTTTGAATTAAACACAAATTATTTAGGAAATTACTGTCATTTGTTTTAATTATGATAATATTGGTATTGTTCAATTATCTATGGAACAAAATATCGGCGAAATGATGGTACGTTAATGTGCCGCATTATCTGATCCTTTTACTCTTGAATTGTTGTTGGCTTATCGACGTACACCTTTTCTTTCAAATTACTCCAACGAAAGAAGTCCAACGGTGTCAAATCACATGATCTTGGGGGCCAATTGACATCGCCACCACGTGAGATAACACGGCCATTGAATTTGTCGCGCAAAACAGCCATTGTTTCGTTAGCTGTAAGGCAAGTGGCACCGTCCTGTTGAAACCACATATCGTCCACATCCATATCTTCCAATTCGGGTCATAAAAAGTGCTGTCATCTCACGATAGCGAACACCATTCACACAAACTGCTTAACCGGCCTCATTCGCCCATATGCGGCAATTCTGCCTATTGGCGAATCCACTGAGCTGCAAATGTGCCATACCACTGAAGATGATTTTCTTCGAAAAGTTATCATCCACTGTTGCCCTTTCTTGCCACCATTCTGATCATTGGAATCGTCAAGAGGCTTTTAAGGCAATTGAGTCAATTGCACCTTGTAAGCGTGTTAATGCAAGTCTTTATGCATAATGTTCATCAACGACGAGCGTGAGAGGTGCAATTGTTGATCACGACGACGAGTTAAGGTGGACGGCTCTTCAGTTACAGTATCGCGAACAGCAGCACTGGTGTTTTCACATCACGAACAGACTCGGTTTGCTTAAATTTTTGCACGATTTATCCGTTTGTAAGCACATTTTGACGATTGAATTGACCGACAAAATCACGAAGTGCACGATTTGCATTTTGATTTGAACGCCCATTTTCCTAAGAAGCCTTAATAACTTTAACGCGTTCCTCGATTGTGCATCTTTCCATGGTTCAAATGGAGTAAGTCTGAAATTGAGAAATGTCAAATGAAATGCAGAAAAAAACATGACTTTTAGGTGTGGTTCACATTCAATATCGGCCCTTAAAACCACCTTTTATAATACAAATGTCGAGTAGGGCTTATACGACTGCGCCCTATGATCGCCATCCTGTCGGTCCAATATTGCACAACATTTTCAAGCATACCCGGTCTTATTTCGTCAATAGTTGGCTTCTATGCTGGTTTATCAGATACGACGTAGCTCCACAAAAAATATTCTAAAGGTTTTAAGTCCCACGAGCGATAGGACCAATTCACAGGTTCATTTCTTGATATACTTTGGTCACCAAACGTTTGGCTCAACAAAGTAATGTTTTCACGCAGTGTATGAGATGTTTTGCCATCTTGTTGGAACCATTTTTCCTCCAAATGATTTGCGATCACATGAGGAATAAAAAACGAATCATTCGGTTTCGGATTTTAAGGCAAATGGGCCGATAACGCCTTGACATGTAAACCTCACCATACATTTATGATTTTCGGAATGCAATGACGTCTCAAGGGTCTCATAAGAATTGTTCTTTCACCAAAAACAACAATTCTGCTTGTTTTCATACCTGTTAAGCCATAAAAGAGCCTCAAATCCGGTGATGATTTAACGATAAAAATCTGGTTCAATTTCCAATTGATTTTCAGCCCGATCAGAGTACGCAATTAATGGTCCGCTGGCCTCAATTCTGGCACCAGTTGATTAAAAATTTCAAAATTTTCCAAGTTGTGGACGGGTAGAGAAAAAGTTGCTGCAAACGATGTCAGATCAAAAATTCGAGTCCTCTTTCACACTCGCGTCTAAAGTGGCAACGGCTTCTTCTGTGCGCACGGTACTGGCCCGATTTGGACGAATATTATCAAAAAGAGTAAATGTGATCCTGAATCGATCCATAGTTTTGCGTTTTAGGTGAACAGGTAGCCGATTGTGCACACCGTAAACCTGACAAAGTGTTCTATATGTATGGCGAACAGGCTGTAAATTTTGGAAAAATTTCCGTGATTGTAAAAGTTTCAGGTGGCCAAAAGTATAATAAAAACAGTTCGACGATTTTGTTGATTTTTTTGATATGTGATAGACAGGAGAACCAATAATACAAAAATATGCTGATAAGAAGAAGAAAAGGAATCGTAATGAATATAACAGCTATAAAATATTCAGTATCAAGAGAAGCTTAAAAACATGCTTTTTAAATTTGGAATTTTTGAAATTGAAATTGTTGTAAGAGGTTTTTTCGTGTGCTATCATTTATACCATTAGATTTTCTTAAAATGCGATTAATTTTAAATAGCATTGCTTGGCTTTTGGTTAGTGTAGCATATGACATTAGGGGCTTCTCAATCCCCCTCAAACTGACTTCAACTCCTCCTGGAAAAAGAGGATAACACCATGGCAAATGTAAGACAGCCGCCACCCTCTGGACCTGCTACATTTAACTTATTATCAACTTAACTGAAACAACAACCGGTTAACGAAACTAATACAAGGCAAAAATAACCATAATGAATTGAATGATTCGCTAAGAAGTAGGACAGTGAAATCTTACTAAGCCGAAGGATGCGAAAAAAACAACTACAAGCTATGATGCTCCTCAAAGGGAGTTAATAAGAAATATGTGGGCTACGAGTAAAATAACGAGGACCTCGCCAATTTTTTCTACAAAGCTTCTCTTATGTAAAGACACTACCCAAACCGAATTTCATTTCTTATTCGCTCCGGAAGGGAAGTCATTAATTTTGGCCACCTAAAATTTCAAAGAGTCACACTGTGCGTTGGTCTGGTAAAAGTCTGGGCATGGTAATTTGCCAAAATACACGGAAAAAAGTTGTTTTAGAAAAAGTTTATTAGCAAGACAGCTAGTTTTACAGTGATCCCTATCGAAACTTCTATATGAACGTCCAAAAAAAAAACACCTTTTACAAGATAATAAAGTATAAAATGGTAGTCGAAAAACAAGAGGCTGTCAAAAATATAAAACAGTTGTCTCTGTGTAAGCCAATAGATGAGTTAAACATGGTAGTTAAAGTAGAAGATATAACTAAGAAAATATAGTTAAAAGAAGTTTGACAAAACCTGAATGAAATGCCCAGTCTATATATAAAACCGTGGTCTATAAAAAAAAGATAATATTGTGCACATTCATAAGACGTAACTGTTGCGCAACCGTTGAGTGTTTTGCATACAAAATCACTATGAACTTGAGATTGTAGTCTGAGTATTACTTATACGCCGTAATATTAGTATAAAATAATAGCTTAAGTACTGGATGGTATCCTGACTTCGAAACAATAAACGGACAATACTTAATTTCAATTTCCAAGTAAATCTTTATATTTCATTTAGTTGTTTCTGCTTTTCCTAAAGATTTTTGTTTAACAATTTGTCTGTAGTTTAAAAAAAAATGTCCTAACACAAAATTTGTATTCCTACCTCAGGGAGAACCTGGCGAGCCTGGTCCTCCAGGAGCACCTGGGCCACCTGGAGAAATGGGTGTGCCGGGTACAAATGGCGAAAGAGGGCCACCCGGCGAAACGGGGCCACCCGGACCAGAAGGACCAACTGGAGAACCAGGTCCAATTGGACCAGCTGGTGCACTAGGACCTGCAGGACTAAAGGTAAAAGAAAGAAAAGTAATACTAAACAAAATAACAAGTTTATAAACGAAAAATTTGTTCTACGAAAATAAAATAAAGAAAATTGCCTAAAGAAAAACGCAATAGAAAAGAAAAATGTTTTCTTACTAACAACAAAAGGACCAACTGTTGTCACTCTTTATTTTGATATCTTGGTTAGAAAAATAAAACAAACAAAATCGGTATTAAAAAAAAAGAAAAAAGAAAAATTCCTCAAAATACAAAAGATATAGAAGAAAATATTAAATGTCCTTTCTTTTGTTTATTTGAATTCTTAAATAAACATTATGTCAAACTATTGTTTTGTCCTTCAAAAGAACATTCCGTTTTTTGATCATTTCGTAAAACAAAAGGAAAATCCTTGAATGCCTTTTTTGTCCCTTTTCATAATTAAGTATTTACACAACTCTGTGTGTGTGTGTTTTTTTTATTATCCTTTTTTATTCATTCTATAAGTCGAGTGTGTGTTTGTATATTGATTTGTTGTGTTTTTTCCTTTTTTTCACTTCCTTTACAATATTTTAGGGTGACAAAGGCGACCGTGGCGATCGTGGCCTTACCACAACAATCAAAGGTGATGAATTTCCAACAGGCATTATTGAAGGTCCACCCGGACCTCCAGGACCACCAGGTGAGTTCATTTATAAATATTGTTGTTGACACAGACAAAAGGGACACTTATCAAAATTAACAAACAAAAACAAATCGTTGGAAATGGCCCGTTGGTTTTTTTCTATTCTCTTTTCTTTGCGTGTGTATCATTTTACACTTCCATACATATTTTTCTGGGTTCATTAATTGTGTCTGTCGCTGTGAGTTGTTAGTGTCGTAAATACTGACTATGCTGGTATTTTGGTTAATTTACAGCCATTTTCGGGTCCTTTATTTTTTTTTCGTCTTTGGCTTAACAACATTTTGCCGTTGTTGTTGAATTTAGTGTGAAACAGTGGTGCTCAAATTTATTTATAGTTTTTACGAGGTTTCATTTAGCTATTACACTGAGGCCTTTAAATCGCACTTACTTAGCTTGAAGTTACAAATCATGATTTTAGGATGTAATTAAATTTAATTAAGATCTACCAGTCCAATGCTCTAGAGTGCTTATTTTAATCCTGTTTACTGAGACTCTAGTGTAAAATCTGTTTATTGCTTTTAATGATGTTGAGAATTTTTTTTTTTTTTTTTAGTATTATTGAGTAGTAGTTGTATTAATGTCCCGCTATGTCCTTTGGTGCTTTTTGTTGTAGATGCTGCTGCCTTTGTAATATTAATGAAGTCAGTTGAGTGTCGTACTTATTAAGAATTGAGTAAATTTAATGATTATACTGCCAGGATATTTTTAATGGCTACCCGAATACAATTGATAATATTCTGTGGGAATTATGATTAGTGTGCAGCCAAAGAGCAAAACAGTTCAAAAGTATTGATATTTATTCAATTGCAATTAAGTTAGGATCTGAAAGCGAATGCTGATTTTGCTTCTTAAAATATCCGAATTTTTTTTATTTTATTTATAAAAAGTATTTGCATTTGCACAATTACAAATTAAATTCTAACAGCCGTATTCATAACAAAAAGTTAGCCACAGTTTGTACACTACGAACAACGAGCTGCTAACTAGAATGCCGATTGAGCTTAGCAGCTTGTTGGCACAGAGTTAATTCATAACGAATTTTTCTCCATTTGCCAAATTTTCATAAATCCACTCTGAATTTTTCTGATGCCACATTGTATTACTAAAAAATGCAACACGTTTTGCATTAATCATCGCTGAATTTGTCATTGTTTTCTTTTGTTTGTTTTAACCTTCACATCTAAAAATTTTAAAAAGTTTTTAAAATTAAAATAAATTAAGTGAAAGACAGTAAATTCAAAAAAAAACAGTTAATTAAAAAAAACAACAAAATTGTTTGATATTAAACGGCAATTTTTCACAAGTTGACAAACGTTTGGCAGTTTGTTAACAAGAGTGTAGCAAATCGTTAGCCAGAGTTTGGTAAGTGTATTATGAATACATTTTTTTCTAACTTTATGCCAAATTTTCATTAAAAATACTGCTGTAAGTATTCAACCAGAATCTTTTCCGGATTTCCATATTGTTTCTTCCCATAGATTGATGTTGGTTACAGTTGTGGCTTACGTAGTCATTTGTTTACGAACACTTAAATGGACTGTATTTTATCTACCGCAGGGTTCCTTGTTTCTCTTCAATACAACAGTGTCGATTTGACGTTGGAGTTAAACTGGCTTATTTTAGGTTTTCTTGATATGTACTCAACACAGGGTTAAGCTCACCAAAGGATTGTCGATTGCTAAGTATGCGTCTTGTTATGTCTGCTTTTATGCTCTCACAAATCGAGCCCTTACCGCAAATATAGCTTAAGCGACATCATTATCAATTTTGTTTTTTTTTTCAATAAATGAGTTTATTGGCAACACTTGCATCATCTCCTAAAATTTCATTGTCTCATTGTGTCATTGGGAACCTTTGCGATTTTATGGTAAAAACAATTTTAGCTTAAGCGACAACCTTTATACAAAACTTTTATGAAATAAAATAAAAAAAACCTTCTGCTGTAAAATTGTGTTTTCGTCGGTTAAGCTTTTTTGCGGTTATGGCTCGATATATACACAGACAAAAATCAAAATTGATTCCAATTACAAAATTTGTGATATTAATTACAAAATGAATTATATATGAACCAGTAAACAGACTAATAGTATCAATCAAACGTTGAATTCACTTTATTAAACGTTTAATTCACTTTTAATTAATTCACGTTTAAATCACTTCATTACATTTTTAATTAAAGCTGATTTTATTTTTGCTTTAATTGGTGTAGAATTTTTGGCGAATTTTTTCATTCAATAAATTTTAAACATTTTCTAAACAAAGAAAAATAAGAACAAAAAAGATAAGAAAGAAATGATAGAGAATTTAGAGTTACCGTACTAGGGATGCCAATCCCGAATTCCCGAAACCGAAATCCCGGGATTATTCTAAAAATGTAAGTCTCGAATCCCGGGATTTTTACACAAAAAATCCCGAGATTTTGGATTTAGTAAATATGTGGTATTTTTTATTAAATACAACTTTATTTAAATAAACGTGAGTCAACCTTTTAAAAATAACGTCAAAAAATTAATATTAAATCATACTGGCAATGAATCTAATTTTTACTGGTTACAAAAAGAAGTCGCAAGTGAATAAATGTTACATGCAATGCATTTTGTACCACAGAAAATAAAATCAGAAGACAAAGTTCGGTGTGGTCTTTTTTCTAAGTGAATGATAATAGAACTGCGCAGGCACAATACAAGTTGTGCCTGAAAAGTTGTTAAAAACTTTAGGGAATTCTACCAAAGGTCTTTTGACACATTTGCTTAAGTTTATTTTATTAGATTAATACTTGCATATGGTTATATTTGATAAAAAATAAATTTAATATTGTCATATAGCATAGTATCTATTTTTTTACGATACCACCCAGAAGTGTTGAATGCGAACATTGCTTTCGTCGGCAGCATATGTTTTCAATAAAATAAGGTATCGATTATCAGACGCAATTAATTTGTTTTAGAAGTTTTTTAAAATATTAGTTTTAATACATAATTTTTCCATATTACTTTAAAAGAACACATTTCGTCCCGGGATCCCGTTTTTTTTAATAAAAAATCCCGAATCCCGGGTTTCAAAAAACCTGGTCCCATTTGGCATCCCTATACCGTACGCACTTATCAACCTGTTACTTAGTTGAGTACCAACAGATTTCAAATCTATTGACGGACTTCACAAGAAGAGACTTGCCCTTTCGATCAGTTATTATCAGATATGTGTATTTCTATTATCAAATATATTTTTCCTGGGTTTTTTCGTCAGTTCGGTCCAAACATATTTGCAATCTTAATCATCCTGACAATTTTTATTGGAATTCGCCTATACAAAGAAAAAATTAAAAACCAACTTCAATTAACGCATTTATTAGAAATGTGTACTATTAATTAAATTCCGTACTAATTTTACGCCTGCAAACAAATTGATTATATCAACTAACATATTTGTAATTGAAATGTGATCAACAGCAAAAGAGTCTATAAAAAACGTAAACATAAATCAAAAAATGTTCTTCAATCAACACAGTTAAATGAAACAATTGAAAAATTATTTGAAACTTTCAAATATTTTGAAGTTTTTGTGTATATTTTTTAATTTTATGTGTTTAACATTATAATTTTTGTTTTCAATTAAGCCAAATTAATTGAAACAATTAAAAAAATTCAAAAGATTTTGTTATTCGTGCTTAATTCCCAGTTTTTATTATTGATAAAAACACTTGAAATTTATTGTTGATGGGATAAGCTATTCCTATGCGCATTAATGTTGAGAGAATTTCAACTTATTGTAGGGGGAATGTAAGATGAGATAAACCCAATGTTTATTGTTGATGTGTTTTTGTTTAAGGTTTGATATTATTACAAGTAGAACTGTTGCTATAATTCTTATACGTTTAACAGTTTTATTTGGTTTAATGTCTTTAGTTTTTAAAAATCTTTATGGATGAAGTTTCCTGATGATCTGGCCTAAGCAACCAGTGAAATGCGCATAGGAATAGCTTATCCCATCAACAATAAATTTCAAGTGTTTTTATCAATAATAAAAACTGGGAATTAAGCACGAATAACAAAATCTTTTGAACATTTAAATTTTGTATTCCCAAAAATTGAAATTACTTTTTGATAATTAAAAAAATTGTTTGAAAAAGCATTACTACATTAGTTGAAAAAATTTTGGTGAACATTTTTTCTGTGTATTTAACCGAAGCTTACAAACAAAACCCTCTTCTGAAAGAAGCTTTTAATGTTATAACTGCCTAATAGATGTTGGTATCGACACAAAATTTAACGACAACAACTTTTACGATAGCTGTATGTGTCATGGCAAATGGCTAGTAGATCCATAATTGACCACATGTCTTATATAAATCACATCTCTTAAAAAAAATCAAGACGAAAATATCTCATAAAGTATGGATATTTCGATAATATTTAGCGCAAACAACTTTTATATGAAACTTAACACCATAAAAAATTTTGTCAATGAACGGCCATTAGTCCCAAAATAGGGTACACTCTCTAAAAGCTGTCTGTAAATACTGTAGTGTAACGTTTCATAGGATCGAGCCTGACCGGTTATCCTTCCTTGAATGGTTTATAATATTTAAGTGCCAAATATTTTCTAGTTTTGCTATTATGTATATTTTTATATTTATTTTTATTCATTAATGATAATTATTTAAAAATGAGATATTTAAATTAATTTAATTTAATATGCATGTAGTTTTACAAAAATCGTTATTATGTTAAAACAATAACGGACAGTTTATGACACTGCAGTCAACAACAACTTTAACAGCTTTTTCAATTGAAATTAAAAATATTAAAAATTATAAACCAGGGAAACCGATTTTTGAAAACAAAAACAAAATTGTTTTTTAATATAATATAAAAAAAGATACAAGTTTAGTTTATAAGAAAACGAATAGGCCCACTTTTACATCTTTATAAAAAAATATATATAATTTTTAGAATACTGACAAATTGCTAATTACTTTTTAAGCTGAACAATTTTTTGTAGTATTTTGAATTGTTTTTGGTTTTTTTTCACAAGAACACAAGCTTTTATAAGCGATTTGTATTAACATCGCTCATATTGTTTTTTGACTTTTGTAACATTTTATTTTGACATTCTTCATAAAAACTTTAAGTTTGCCCAATATTCAATTAGAAAAATACTTAAATTTCGGGTACATTTATAGCAAAAGTAAGTGCCGGTTCACACAAGTCAAGTCAAGACTTGACGAGTCAAACTTGACTTGTGTGAACCGACACTAAGGAAAACGCATATAAATTACACATTACTAAAATTACCGGTTTATTTCATGAAAATAACCGGTTTATTCGATATTCGAAAAATTGATATTTTAAAATCCATGTGCTAATTTTAATTGAAAATTGAGCCTGGGTAGAAACACCGAGACTAGTCATTCAAACACCAGAGTTAATCTTTGTTTACCTGTAGATGCATGTAGCTCTATATTGATTCGTCGTGAGGCGTTGTGAAACTTACGGCCTTTGCCTTCAATAAACAGTGAAGAGTCCGAAGAATCCAAGATAGCTTGTTCAGTACTCTGTTTGTTAACAAATTAACTTGTGATCCAGAGTCTAGTGGAGCTTGGAATTTACAGCTGCTTGCATTAGCTCCAGTTATGTTCACTTTTGCAGTGGCTAGTTATATGTTCATGTTACCGGAGAATTGCTTGTAAGTTGCAGCTTAGATAACAGTATTCTTATTCGATGCAGAGTTTGGTCCTTTTGCTTTTTGATAGCCTTCCGCTGAAGTTGCAGATGTGTTTGCTCTTGATAGTTCCAATTTTGAGCAAAACCGTGAAGTGCATGATTTAATAAATATCATTGTTATTTACGGTCCCTGAAAATTACACAAAAATTTTATGCTCCAAAAATAGCGCAAAAAAAATGTTGTTGTCCTATTTTTGTATAAGAATAAGACAGAAATCGGCAACACTGACGATATTAGGGAATAACGTTAGTATGATACAGTGTTTAAGGTAAAAGGATACATAATTTGTTACTAAATATTAATGAGTACAAAATAAAACATTCTTCTAATACGCAATTGCAGCAATTTTGAAACAGATATATTTCGGTTAGTGCCTTGATTTTGATAAAATGTAGTCCTAATTGATAATTGCTAAGTACATAATCAATATTTAGCAGTTCGATTCGAAGTAAGACAAATTTATTAAATAACAAAAATAATTTGTCGCATGCAAAAATTTTGTTTTAAGCTTGGCTTTTTTTTTGTGTTAATCAAAAAAACATTTTTTGAATTTGTATTAACTGGTTTTCATCGATAAAACAAATCACGTTTCTTCACTGGCGTTTCATTTCAAACTTAAAATATTTATTAATGCCAATAAATATGGTCATTTACACACATAATTGTGTGTATTTTGTAATTTGTTTTTTTTTTAAGTTTTATAACAAATAAAATAATATCGCACTTTAATTTAAATTGATATCAAAACATACACAATTTATATTCAAGTTTTATTATTTATTAATATTAATTTATATGAAATATTTATTCATTAAATATGCCAGACACAAATTGAAATTAATCATAAATATAAAATCAATAAATGACAAAAATACAAATAGAACAAATGAAAAAAAATGTAAATATCACTTTGAATTCCGATGAAATGAGAACGAAAATGAAACGTTTGGTTTTTAGTCGCGCTACAGGCGTAAAACAACAGCCAAATTGATTTTTTACAAATCGTATTGTTTTTTTTTTTTTTTTGAAGGAAAAAAAGAAATTTAAAAAAATTTATCGTTAAACAAATGACATGTAATTTATTATGGTAAAAGTAATTTTTATTAAATAAAAGTGGGTTTGGAAAAGATGGAGGGCGAAAGAAATAATGATGAGCTTTTCCATTAAAAGGGAGGGAGTAGTTTTTTATTAATTTCCAATACATCTTATTTAAAAAAATCTACTTAAATATCATATTAAGGTGGCTGAAAATAATTATAAAATTAAGGTGCTGCAATGTCTTAGTCGAAAAATTATCGAATCAGTTTTATAAAAATAAAAAAAATATTGAAAACTTGATTTAAATTATTTTGTTAGTCGTGCTTCATTCCCAATTTTTTTTCTTGATTAAAACACTGAAATTTACTGTAAAAGGGATAAGCTATTCCTATGCGCATTTCACTGATTGCTTAGGCCAGATCGTCAGGAAACTTCATCCAAAGATTTTAGAAAAACTAAAGATATTAAACAAACAAAACTGTTAAGCGAATAAGAATTATAATCAACAGCTTTAGTTGGAACAATATGACTTTATCTCTTCTTACTTTCCCCACTACAATTGGTTGGAATTCTTCCAACATTAATTGTAGTTGTACGTAGGTTAAGAAAAAACAAAATAAAAAAAACAACTTGCAAAAGCATGTTGCCAGTTATGTTTTTTTTAAGCCGTGCACATGCCGGTTTATTATCAAAGTAATTTTTGGGAATACAAAATCTTTTAAATTAAAATTTTGTAATCCCAAAAATTACTTTGAAAATTTGTTTAAAATGAGCCAGAAACGAGGAAAGAGGCTATTATTTTTATTATAAAAAAAAAACTTTAATAAAATTTCATGTTGTAAAAATTCCTTTCTTCAGGAAAAATATTTTAATGAAAATTAAATTTGATGAACTCAAGCCGAATGAAAAATATCAGCAAAAAAAAATATTATTTAATTTTAAAGTCACTTTCAAAAAAATATTTAAACAGCCATGTTTTGGAAATCGAATTCGAGTGAAAATGAAATCCAAAAAATTGCAAAAACAATCTATCCTGTGTTTGAAGGCAACAAAAATATTTCCTTTTATACACGTCCTACCTTGCGGACCGCTTTTATTTACTAGTGCCCATATTCGGTAACTACGCGTCAAGAAACTTTTTGATTGCAATGTGTGAAATAAAGCTAAAATTAAACAAACAGCTGCTTTCCTCATTAAACTGTGTCTCTAACATTTTTTGGCAAGTTCTAACTGTCACGTAAGGAAATAACTCGCCAATTTACGGAAAAAGTGTGTCTGTAACATTTTTGTGAGAAAAGTTCCCGATTTGATCTGTCAAAAAAAACTCACGAACAAAAATGGGGCGAGAAAAAATTTCAACACTAAAAAACAATTAAAAATGTAAAATCGATGGGTACAGAACTCATTTAGAAATCAGAAAAAGCTACGGTAATTTCTGAAAAAAAAAAATAATTTTAAATCTCCATCGATTTCAATCTCACGAGATTTCCATACTCAGAACATGGCAGAAAATATTTTTAAATTACTTTTGATTTTATATTTTTTTTTTCCTATAAATTTAACAAAAATGTTCTTCCATTACTGAAACCTATTAATGTTTAAATACAAATAAATCATTAAAGACTTTTTAATGACACATCTGTTTTGCTTTTAAAATAGCGGGCTGGGAAATGCTGGTATTTAAATACATAAAAAAAATGTTTCTTTTAACAAAATTTAAGATTTAATTAAGTGTTAAAACATAAAACTAATTAATAAAATGATAATTAAAATAAATAAAAACGAAAGACATGTTACTTAATTAGAAAAGAATAATAAAAAAATATATAAAATTCAGAAACTATTAAAATGTTTTGGATTTTTATTTTGAATCAATATCAATTTGTAAAAGTGCTTAAAAAATACCCAGCAGTTCACTTCATTAGACATTTAACACCAGACAATGGAATACGGATTTTATGAGTTTATGTGAATAAATAGTTAAATTAAGGTGACATTTGGAGTATAAAATGATAGTCTTAAGTCTTGGTATAGGGTTCCCCGGTAAGCTAGTTCGAAGTGAGCAAGTCAATCAGTGCAAGTGTAGCAGATTCGATTGCCACCATAGACTCTGGCCTGCTTCAATACAACGGGCTGAAGGTCTAAGTTAATATTGCTTGGTTAATACAGTTAGAATATTTGTTTTGTAATAAATATATTCTGAATATAAGACAGAGTATAAGACTCAGCATAATACTGTAGTTTAAATATAACAGCGACCGTAACAGGTGTAAAGGCTCAGTAAGCCGGGAGTAAAAGTAACAGTAACATTATCGTGAAAAAGTAAGACCAATCTATTTCTTACAGATTAGGACGTAATATCTTACTGCTAACTATAATCGTTCCAATCGCTTTACATATAACAAAATAAATCAGCTGATTTGCAACGTTACTGTTAATAGATAGATATTAAATAAATAATAAAATTAACAATATAAATGACAAAATTCCAATTTCTTTAGTTTTTCATAAAATATTTTTCAAAAACAATTTTATAACACCGAATTCATTTAAATTTTATATCACTGACAGCCTACCATTAACAATGTAATGCTTTCTTTTGTTTTTACATTAATTTAAACCCATTTAAGAAGATTAATATTTCCCGTCTTAAAATAAAACTCAGTTGAGGAATAAAAGGTCGAATAACTCTCTTAAAAAGAAGAGAAAGCAAAAATTGAAGCTTATGAGTCTTTAAAGCTTTCAATAAGCGAAATATTAAAAAAAAAACGGTAAAAGTCGTAAAATTACAACGGCATTCTTGCAGAATAAGTCAGAAGACGGCGAAAACATAAAACGAAGTAATTAAAGATACTCAGCCGTAAAAATGGCGTTAACGTGAGCTCACTTCAAATCTTAACCCTCTCACTACCTTTCCATAAGGAGTGATTTTTTGGCGAAACTAAGTAATTTTTTCGTGAAGATGTGATACTAAAAAGAGCCAAAAATGTTTTTTAATAAATCTACTATCCATCAGAAATAAGATATGTCCTGGGAATATATGTTCCACAAGATTTTTAAACCTCATAAATTTTGGAATAAATATACCATCGGAAGTTTTTCTATGACAATAATATTTTCTGTGAGATTATATTTTGTATCAGATGCCCTAAAATCCCCAAGATCAGAGTCACTGAAATTAATTATCACATAGATTTCTTCTTCCTTCAGTCTTCCACCAGATTTGTTTTGATTCACTCGGCAAACTTAGAAATCAGCTTACATTTGTATACCAATGGGATCTAGTTTACCAAATGTAAAAAAAAACCGCATAAAATAATGTATTTAGAGCATATTGTTGCTTACTCGTTTTATTATAACATAAAACACTTTTATTATTTGCACAAAATTACGTTAAAAGCGACATTATAGAGGTTGCCGCCAAATAATTGTAATTCAAAAAAACATACTCAATAAACACACAAAAAACAGCTTATTAAGTGCAGAAAACACTTAAAACTTTCAATGGGACTTAATTTTATTTAAATACAGCGTAAATTGTATTTTTTGGGGTGCATGATCCCCATGGTAGTGAAAGGGTTAAAGAATAATGATGCTATTATAATAATTAATATTTTTGTCTGCTACAGACTAAAAATCACAACTTTGTCCACTTCCGTTAAGATCGGTGCATGATTTACCATAGGCCCCATATAAAGACTACTCTCGAAAAAAAACTTTAGTACGTGTAAAACCGTAACGAATAATGCTTTGTTATTAAAATTTGGTCAGTCAACTACTTTGCAAAATTTCGTTAAGATCGGCCCATAATTTACCACAGATCCAATAAAAAGCTCACTCCTGAAATATTCTAACTATTTGTGGAGGACATCAAAGATCCTGCAAAGCCTGCACTTTTTGTAATAAAATCTTGTTTAAGCCTAGTACTCTGCTCAAATTTGTGAAAAATGTTGAGCAACATTGATTATTTTACACGAAAATTTTGACATGTATGCGACATTGTTTTGCGTATCTTACTGCCCGTCTATACCAGAGATAATTATTGCTACATATATTGCAGTAATTGTCAAAATTATGTTATCTTTAATGTAGACAGCAATTTTTTGTACATATTTATTGCTAACAATTTATGTTGCAATAATTGTTAGTCCATTTTCGTTGACAATTATTGCTTTCAAAAAACGTCAATTTGGTTGTAAGTTGAAAGAAATGAGCAAAAAAGAAAAAAAAATAGAAGCAAATTGTGTGAGAAAGAAATTAAGTTTTTGAAATTGCAGCAAATTATAAATGTAGTAAAATAATTAAATTAAAAAATTAAATAAACACTAAAATAAAATTGCAAAAATTATAATTTTTTCCTTATTCGATCTTTATTGTTAAAATTAATATTAATTTGTTTAAGTTCGAGTTCTTTTTTATAAAAAAAATAATAATTTTACATTAACAAAAATAAACAAATTAATAAAATTAATATTTTTGTATTAAAAATGACCTCAAGTTTAAATAAATTAATATTAATTAAAATAATAATGTCGAATAAGAAAGAATTTATATTAATAATAATAATTCTTGTAAGATACCGCCATTTTTTACACTGCACCTTCTTTCTTGATTTTTTTCAAACTATGAGTTAACATAAATACGTTTTCCCATGCCTTTAACATAAGCTGAGCAATAAGAAATGTTGCTCTGTTATTCTGCCGACGTTATTGCTAACTTGCTGAGATAATTATCTTTAGTGTAGACCTAGGGTTTACAAACCCACATGTATTTTACTAAAAATTATTTTTTTACTAAAAAATTTAATAAAAAAGAATGTAAATATCGATAAAAAAAACTGTTACCGGTTGTGTTATTTTAATTTTTTATTCCTTATTTTAAAATCAGTTCATACGTTTTCGCTTAAAATTCCACGTGAAATAAGTGCAGCTTACATTATTTCGCAGTTGTAAAAAAATGTTGCCAGAAACATTTCGGAACTTTTTCACAAAATGAACAGAGTACAACTCTATCAACATTACTTCATAGATACTCCGCACAAGTTTTTTTTCATATGCGTTTTGACAGCATTTCACGTGAAATGTTGAACAGAGTACCAGGCTTTAGGCTGTATTAAGCCATTCTTGGAACCAAAATTTAACAATTTTTAGCCATAAATAGTTGGAAACTAACTGCCACCAAATGCTCTACCGGGTTTCTCTAAAGAACAAGTTACTATCCTCCTATTTCTTATTTACTGTTTACAATTTAAGCATAAGAGTGCAACTTCTTTCTAAACAACTCCAAAAAATATTATCTTTTTTATCAAGAATAAATGAATTTAAAAAGCTTTTAAGAATCAAAAATTTCACATTTGAAAAATCCAACGAAGCAAAAAATAAACAAACGAAATAAATACAATGTGGGAAAATAATAACAAACAAAACTCGCGTGTGTATCATTTTATAAAAAATGTTTTTCATATGTTTCATAAATTTTCTTTTCGTATGCAAAACATGCATTTCAAATCAAAATAAACAACAAATCAACACACAAGCACACAAATTCGTGTTGATATAAAGTTTACATTGTAAACCGAGAAACAAATTACCCCACCAGAGTTGCCGAATTGTGTGTAGTTATCCAAAAATAGTAAGCCAGTAAACAAATTAATAGTATCAATTAAACGTTTAATTCACGTGTTAAACGTAAATTCACTTGATTAAATTTTTAATTAAAACTGATTTTATTTTTGATTAGTGCTTTAATTGGTGAAAACAATTTTTCTGCGTTCGTGGGCGGAGCTTCGATAAGTGCGATAATTAGTATTATGCTGTTGTACAGCTTAATTTATTTTATGAAGAGCTGATTTATAAAAGGCAGTTTTTGCGACTCATTTTTAAAATTGTAGCCACTTAGGCTCCTCTAAAGCTAAACCTTCTTTTGAAGGTTTTTTAACGATACATTTTACTGTTGATTCGGGAATATAATTTGCATCGATATTTCGCCACAGCTCCAGACGGGTTTTAATTTATTAACAATCAGAATTCGAAATTCTACGCAAACTGGCTTACGCTTTGCTGTCGAAAAAATTTAAATAAAAACATGCTTAAAAATTCCGTCATTTTGTTTTACTTTAATTATAACGGCACATTTTAATTTCTTATTCATCATGCTCTAATTTTTCTTGCGACATTAAGAAGAATTTTTACACTGTACGAAATAATAATAGTCAAATACTTATTTTATAAAATAATGAACTTAAGTGTAAGATTGTGTATTTAAAACATAAGACTTTAGAATGTTTTCAAAATCTTTTTATAAATTTAAAGGCAGGAAAATAATCCTTCTGAAAAGTTAACTTTTTAGGCGTATTCTATATTATTTTCCAAAATATGGAGCTTTAAATGTAGATTTGTAGTAAAAATATTTGATGTATGAATTAATACAAAAATACCCTCAAAAAAGAAATCGCCATTAATATTTTTATTCCTTTTAACTAGCCCTTCACTTATAACACTTTGCAACAAAAAAAAACCAGCCTCAACACTTGCAACGCGAAATGAAAGTAGACTACTAGAGGAGCAAATCAGCCAAAGGGGTTTAAAAAGTTAGCTCGGTCTCCCGAAATATGGACCCCTAAAATTTTTGAATTTTTTGAACAGGCGTTTGGTATAATTAAAAAAAAATATACTAAATGTATTTCTGAGCTGAAAAATAATTGCAGATATCTGCAGTTGAATCGTATGGCGATTCTTTTCATAGAATATATTAACCCTCTAACACTAATTTTATGGGGACACTTTTGTTCTCTTTTTTATTTCTACACTAAAACGGCACGTTAAAGGGTAAACATGTTCTACGAATATTTTTTGCATCAAATTTCAGAAGGGGTCTTCAAAAACCAAAAAATCTTGCAATGTATGTAAAACGGGTTTTCGAAATTCCGAGGCTTGAATTTTTTTATTTTTCGAAAACCAATTTTACATACATTGCGCGATTTTTTGGTCTTAGAAGACCCCTAGTGAAATCTGATGCAGAAAATATTCGTAGAACATTTTAACCCTTAAAAGTGCCGTTTTAGTATACATTTGTGTACGAGTTGGGAAAAAGGACAAGAATGACCCCTTAAAATGAGGGTTAGAGGTTTAATCAATTCTAAGAAAAGAATCGCCATACGATTCTACTGAAGACATCAGAAATTATTTTTCAGCTAAGAAGTACATTTAGTATATTTTTTTTTTTTTGGACTTATACCAAACGCATTTTCAAATATTTCGGGAGCCCGAGCTAACTTTTCAAAACCCTTTAGCAGATTTTCTCTACTAGAAGTCTTCTTTCATGTCGCGTTGCAAGTGTTCAGGCTGGCGGCGATGACCCGAATTTTGCTGCACAGTGTTATTAGTAAAGCTACCACATCATTAATATTACCGCGTGTGTATTGCGTTTAAAATGTTTCTTTCATATAAATTAGTAGTATTTGTAGCAAAGTGTGTCTCAAAACCAGTGTTGCCATTAGGATACGAAAGATACATTTTGCGTATCTTTTGATGACTCCAGGTACCATGTATAATCCTGACATTTTACGTATCTTTTGAATCTGTAAGCCAAATGAAGAGAAATAAAATATTATAGAATTTTTAGCCAACTAAAACGTATTGAGACTGATCATCGATGCCGACTCAATACTAATACAATAGCAGCTTTAAAAATGAAAAAAGAAAGCATAAAGGGTGTTTTATACCCCTGACAGACAATTAAACCAAATGTACGTAGTATAAATGTGGTATCTTACGTACTACAAGTCTGCCAATATAAAATAGTATATAAAACCGTAGAATACATACCATGGTATGTAAACTATATGTGTGTCAGGGTTATTAACATACGATCCTCATAAATCGATGATTACTAGTAGTGCAAAGTCGTTCTGAAGAAATATAAACATCTTTTTTATTTTCAGGAAATTTATATGCATATTTTTATAATCGCCTCAGTATATTAGTTTTTACAAAGATGAATTTGTTTTGATAACATCCAAAGATAGTCACATACATATAATTAATTTTTAAGTTTGCTTAATGAATTTTTAAAAAATTATTTACAAATAGAAAATGGGAATTATTTCCTTCCCAAGGTAACTTTATATTATATTCAACATTTTTATTTTTCGAATTTATTCTATAGCTAAATTTCAGTTATGTATTTTATAAAGCTTTTTTGTAATAGTCCTATTCCTTCAAAGAAAATACAATATAATAGTCTGATAGTGTATAAAGTCATTTCTAAAAAATTGAAGGAATAGGACTATTACAAAAAAGCTTTATAAAATACAAAACTGAAATTTAGCTCATAGAATAAATTCGAAAAATAAAAATGTTGAATATAAAAATTATTTACCTAATGATGATTCATGACTTAAATAATTATAAATATGAAGTTGTATGACATATGTACATATGTTCTAAAATACGAATCCATTTGAAAGTGGATTACTTCAGAATTTTTGTTATTCTGCATTTCACCCCCCACATGTTTTTATTCGTTTTTAATTGGAGTTGGTGAAAGTAAAACGAATCGACTTTTTTTCTAATACATATTTTTAACAGGAAAAAAATTTTGTTTTTAGTTTAAAACTTTCTAATTCTAATTTAATCAATATATATATGTAGTTACATAAAACGCAAAAGGCCCCAACATACCAAAAATTTAAAATCGAGAACACCAATTTCTAGAATATACCTGATCATTTTCTTTACAATATTCATTAAATATGAAATTAAAATGCTATGTTAAACGTTTAAAATGCATTTTAAATTTTTTTTAAAAATGTATCTTTTTGGGAAAAAGTGTATATTTTTGGAAACTAAAATGTATCTTTCTCGAAATTTCACTAGCAACACTGCTCAAAACCTTAGTTCAACTCATAATTCGTGTAGACACGATTAAGTAATGTGTATACTCAGCATAACGGGGCTTGGTACCGTTTTTGTATTTGTGTGGGTGTTATGTTTGCTCATGATTTTGTTAAATTAAGCATTTATTGGCTTAATTTTGAATATTTTTCAAATAGAGCACATAAATGTCAATATTTTTATTAACCAAAATAATAAGCTAGAATATTTACTGAGTAAAATGATTTACATAGTTAAGAAAAAGGAACAAATTAATTAATTTCAATACCTTTTAATAACAAATTTGCAAATAAATATTTTGCCTTAAATTGCCTCAATTTTTAACTATTTTCTCTTTAATTCAAATATGAAAAAATGTTATTTCAAAAATTAATCTGCAAAATCAAACACACACATCTCCCTTTTTACATTGTATGTAGTTGTTGTTAGCCGTATAATTTATACAGTTAGTTTGTTTTTTTATAAACAGATTTGTTTCCATTTATATCAGTAAACAAAAATAAACATTTGAACCAATAATCTACAGCAAGTGTCATAAATTTATATTCAATAGAGCTTAAGAGCAACAAAACACAGATAAATTAATATACCCAGCCATACAGGGGTTTATACAATTGAGAGAGTACGATGTGCTAGAAATTTAAATTTTTTAAAATTTTTTTTTCCTTTTATTCACAATTTTGATAAGTTGATTTTTAATTTTTTTTTTGTTCTCTAAAGTGATGCAGAGTGGAAGGAGGAAGAGTTATGAGAAGTTTTTCAAAACAATGTTTGTTTATAAATGATATTCCATATTTCAATGCATTTTTTTTACACATTGATGATTGCAGGAAAATTACAAACAATAGGAAACGGCATTTTTAAATTTTTTTTTTAAAATATTTAATTTTTAGTTCTGAGTTTTATTTGAGGAGCTAAGAATTTTAGATTATTTTGGGAAAAAATAAAGTCTTATGTGTGATTGATTTTGAAGAAATTATAAAGATAATGATTAATTTATACACTTGCATACGAAAAATTAATATAATTTGGGTATTCACAAGGTGTGCTATCAAGTCATATCGTCGTAATGTCCTAAATAATATTTTACAATTTTTTAAAAAAATATTGTTATGTTTCAAACAAAATAAAAATTTTAATGCTGTGCTAATTGATTCGTCATAACTGTACAGTAGAGATCTATGAGATTATGACTGCCTTGTGAATGCCCCAAATATATATATGTATATGGGGTATTCACAAGGTGTGCTATAATTTTATATATAGTCATAATGTTCTAACATTTTACAATGATTTAAAAGTTTTGTTGTTGCTTATACTACATTTACACCTACGCAAAATCTAGTACTTACGAGATTTCGAGCCAAATCTAGTTGTTTTTGACTAGATTTCCCATACAAAACAAAATCTACTTCGTGACTAGATTTCGACGAAATCTACTCAAAATCTAGTAGTACTTAATGATGCAACTATGGTTTTTTTAATAAAGCACTAAAAAATACTTCCCTGCACAAGAAAAAATGACATTTAAATAAAAAACAAAACAAAAATTGTTAAAAAAAATTAAAAAGTTTTATAAAATAAATAAATAAAAAAGTGTAAAAAAATAAAAAAAACAAATAATATTGATAAAAGAAATATCGTTGATTATTAATAAAAGGCAATGCAAATTTTTTTGATGTATATTTCTTTTTGTGTTTGTATGTGTAACGAAAAGACTTTCAGTTAGTTGTTTTGTTATAAAAACAAAATCTCGATAATGTCAAAAAAGTGTAATGTAAACGCACTAGATTTCGAAGAAGATTTTAAATCAAATCTACAAGATTTCGGCCTTATGTAAATGTAGTATTAGAAAGTGTCTTAAATTAATAGAACTTTGCTTGCTACGTTTATTGGGCTGTCGTAATTAATCAGAAGAGACCTGAGCCGAGCCGCACTAGTTTTTGTAGCCGTCGCCGTTGATGGTATAGTTTTATCCGGCTTATATCCTGCGGCTAGCAATTTTTGACACAAAACACTTGTGGCGTCAAATTATATCGGCTTAAGACTCTGTTGTTTGGTAAACAAACAAAATAAAGTTTATAGTGATTTGCGTCTAAAAAATAAAAAAAAAAGTCAGATCTAATTTCATTTATAAATTCATGGATTAGAATTAATAAAAAACTTGATGCTATTATTTTAAGGCTAATGACACCTTGTGAATCCCCCGAATAAGATAGAAAGTATATTTAAGTTTTTTATCGACCTTTTCCTTATTTTATTATTGATTTGTTTAGAAAATTCTAAATCGGGCTTATTAAGGTATTTGGGTGATATTTTTTTTGTAAAAATAACCTACATGAAACTTTTCATATCATTTTTGATGATTAAAAACTGATTGATCACTTGAGCAATTAAAAAAGAAATTCATTCATATGCTCAAAAAGGAATCTGAAAATTGTATAACAAAAGATTCTTTGAGGTGATTCATCGGTCGGGTACCATTTGCTCACAACGACAGTATCATATATGATCGAAAAATTAGGTCATGTGTGGTTATTTTGCTCTAAAATCTGATTCCTAAAAGATTCAATTATAATAAAAAAAATCCTAGCTGGGTATTATAAAGTGCATTTAAAGTGATATCTTAGTTAGAATATGTTGAGTTAATCTCAAAACAAATCTGTTTTTGCCGCCATTACCAAGTTTGTATACAAAATCTTGACGGAACAGCACAGTTTGGCTTAAAATGTTAATATTTAATGAAATAATAAAAGCAATCACATTTCGCCGGAAAAATCCGAGTTTCAGACTTCGTTAAGCTTAGTTTAAACTTAATCCACATCTCAAAAACTCAGACATTATGGCCAATTTCAGCAATCTATTTAAATATGAATTTATGTTTAAAATTAGTTTTACATGTCAAATAAAAATAAAATTATATGAAAAACTCTATTAAAATATGAATTGATATTTTAATAGATTTGGTGAAATTGGCCATTATAATATAGAGAAAAAGTATTGAGAGTTTTGATATGATGGACTATAACAATGACTTTATCTGTTCGAAAATGGAAAAGTATCTCAAGTCAAATTTTGTAGTTTCGAGACACCCTATGATTATTTGAAGTTTAATTCGAGAAGTTGTTTGCCTTAATTTTTTTTAATATCGTACTAGTAACTAATTCAATAGAGGCTAAAAGTAAATGTTATAAAAAAAAAATTTTGTAAATACACCCAGAAAAAAAACAGTGTTCAATTAACATGACGCAACGTTGATTTGAAATCATAGTCAATTCCGGTAAAACTATGGGCTTTATTTATAAATGCCTGTTTCACGATTTCGAGCGAAAATTGCGTTAGCTTAACTTACATGTAATGTACGGCTCGCAAATCCCTAATAGTGACACCGTTAAATATTTAGGCATGTATTTAGACCGGCGCTTAACATGGAAAGCTCACATAAAAGCAAAAAGGAAACAATTGGATTGTAAATTCAAAAAAATGTATTGGTTAATTGGCACTAAGTCTGAACTACGTTTAGAAAATAAGCTACATCTCTATAAAAGTATTATAAAGCCCATATGGACTTATGGCATTGAACTTTGGGGTACCACGAGTAATTCCAATATTGAAATTCTCCAAAGATTTCAGTCAAAAACTTTACGAATGATAGTTAATGCACCGTGGTATATAACTAATAAAGCACTTCACCTAGACCTAGATATTCCTTATGTTAAAGACGAAATAAATAATTATAGCAGTCGATACCTACAAAGGTTAAGCGATCATATTAATCCATTGGCTATCTCCTTATTAGATGAAAGTGAAGAGACTAGAAGATTGAAAAGAGTTCATATTTTAGATCTCCCATTTAGATCATAAATTGTTATTAAAAATACCTTTCTATTTCCTTTTTTTTATATATTATTTTTATTATCTTTATTCCTTTTTACTTTTCTTAAGTATATAAACAAAGACAACTTTATGTTTACATATATAAAAATCAATTATAATTTTGTTGAGCAATTTTAAAAGTAACTTTTAAAAAAAACATTGTAAATTTGTACATATGTAGATAATATTATTGATTTTACTGAAAATCGATATGTATGTCATAGTACTAATTATGAGCAAATTTGCTTAATATCTTAAGATAGATTGCAAATAAAGAATGAAAAAAAAAAAAAAAAAAAAAAAAAAACTTACATGTAAAACAAAAACAATATTTTTAAATTTCTTTTAAATAAAAATCAAATTTAATAAACTCAAGCCTGATTAAATTATTAAAAATTTGAATTAAAAACCACATTAATTCCATAAAATAACCACCACAATACTAATTATTTTATTTATTTTATTTATTTTAATTATTTTAATTATTATTTTTTTTTTTTGATTTAACGAAATTTTCAGTTGAAATCGTGGGGCAGGCAGTACAATTTACCTTGTTTCATATTAATTTTATATGAAAAATATGGAAATAACTTTGTTCAATAATGAATCCACAAAATCCTGTTTTATTTGTTTTGTGTAGAAAAAACAACAACACTGCAAGAATAAAAACATACATTTTATATTTTCATGTTTAAAATAGTTTATAAAAAGAAGAAAAATTCCCGTACTCTTTATGTTAAAATTAGTTAGTTATTTCAAAATTTTCAAAGTAGATTGATAGCGATAACCATACCGGGCCATTCTGCCGGTGTCTTTAAATTGTAAGTGCTTCTGTAAACAAAGGGAAATGCAAAAATGAGTGGAACATGTGAAACAGGAAAAAAATAATATTATTCAGGGGTGTGCTGGAAAACGGAAACGTAAAACGCAAGAATTTTGATATTTTGAATAAAATTTTTTTAATTTTTGTTATAAAATTCTATTAAATAGAGAAATATTTGTATAATATTTTTCTTAAAATTCTTATATTACAGAAATCTTATTAAAAACCGAATTTTAAAATTCTTGCGTTTTACGTTTCCGATTTCCAGCACACCTCTGTTTATCTCTCTCCCTCCCAAATACAAATGTTGTCTCTGAAGCTTCTCTCACTGTTATTTCACACATCAATTAAATTTATTCTACATGAAATTCACGTTTTTCACCTTGAAATAATTATCATTCAACGCAATTCGTAGTGTTATTTCAATATCAATGTCCTTTTGTATCTAAAATAATTATGGCAACTCACGTGGGTCCATTAATTAGTTCCCATTGTGCTACCATGTCACACCGTCTCCCTTGGGTGCTAGTGTTCCGACGCAGCCACCCGGTCGATTCAACAAAGAAGTGAATTATGTTTAAATCAATATCAGAGAGACAAGTTTTTTCCCCAAGGGCTCTTCGACCAAACATTTCAAGTCTCAAATCTCCGAATGCCGGACAATTACTGAGAAGATGTTCCGTTGACTCTTCCTTCTCCTCGTCACCGCAACTTTTGCATAAGTCATTATAAGGCAGCCCCAGCCTCTGGGCGTGTTTTCCAATGGGCTACTGGCCAGTTATAACCACAATTAGGTTCTTTAGGTGATGTCTGGACAGCTGTAATGCCCGCCGTGTCCTTTTTTCATCTATATTGGGCCAGATTTTCCTGGTTTCCCCACAGGTATTTGGCAATACGGTGAAACTTGTGCGCTATAAGTTGATTACTCCTTGGGAGCGAAACACCTGTCTTGTAAATTGATCAAACTTAAGCTGTTATTTTAACAATTTTTTTTATTTAACATTATTCCTACACAGAAAAAATTTTTGCAAAAAATTATTCAATTAAATAATTAATTGGTGTACATTAATTATTCAATTAATTTTTTGTTTGCTGCAATTAATTTTTTTAATCAAACCCCATAAAATTAAATGTTTGTGTATATGTAGTGTATTTTTTGTTTATACAATTAATTTTATTATTGATTAAATTTGGGTCCCATGACTCGAAAATACAAATCCGTTAATTGATATGATCAATTCCTTTGCAGGGGCAAAATTAGTTAAATATTAAATTGTCTGAACGAATTGTTTAATTGAAGTCGATTTTCTATTTTTTATGTGTAAGAAAATAATTGTAAAATATAATTTAGAAACTATTAAATGACGTTTGATCTAGCATGGGTTTTGCAAAAGCAAACAATTTTTTAATTAAGCTGGTGGTTACATACCGGACGTTAAATATTTACCTACTAGAATATAACTCAGACTTATGGCTAATTTATCACTGATGGTTCAAACGCTGGTTAAGTTGAACTAAACTTAAATTTATATGTAGTTTAAACTAAACACCTATAAATCAGTGCCCTATGTATTATAATATGTATAATATGTATTATTATATATTATGTAGTAAAAAAATAACATGTGGCACCACTACGATAAATCTTATCAAAATCTTATGGTCTGTAATTGGTAATTTTAACGCCCAATTTTATGCGTTTAAAGATGATTTATATGTTTGGTGATTTATAGATTTGTTGGTTTAAAAATATTTTAAACCAAAAAGAGAGTTTAACTTGCTCTGATTTTTTAGCCCTTAGAAATCAAATGTAGCGTAGAATTTGACTATGACTATGAGTATGGCCGGAACATTAACTATGACGGTGTCTTTGACCTAGATTTTGACTATGAGTATGATCAGGTCTGTTATTTTGATTGTGAATTTAATTATGAGAATGACTATGACTTTGAGTGTAAGTAGGACCATGATTATAAAGATGGCTTTGACTATGACTTTAACTCCACATAATTTTTTTTTTGTATCGTAATTTTATTGTATTTTAATGCTGCAATTTTTTCTATAAAGAAGGAGGATTTTTTATCACTACCTCCACAATTATTTTCCGGTATCTCATTATAAATTTTATTATTTAAAATGCATCTGTGCGTGCCTTTTGTTTCTGTATTTTATTGTATTTTTTAGACAGAACTACATATCTCTAAACGATTCTATTTTTACTTGCATGTGTAAACACTCTCACACACATATACATAAATATATATATATATACCCTGCAAATAATATTGGACCACCTGATCCAATTTCATGAAATGGACTAATCCATGGACTGTTCCGATGTAATGCAAGCATGGACTCTGTCATTGTTAAAAAGTGTTTGTAGTGAGACGACATGTCTTCGTTTTTTAACGACATGTTTTCGTTTTTAAACGAAGTTAAAACTAATCCTCTTGTGTACACAAAGGAGTAGTTTTAAAAGTAGTTTTAAAACTACTCCTTTGTAGTCCAAAGATGGGTTATATGGTCCTGCCCTAGGACATCGTAATGTTAAATAGACCATGTTTTTTCCATACGTTTGGGTTACTTTTGGACTAGTCCTAGTCCCTTGTGGGCTACTTTTTACACGCGTGTTTGGACAGGTCCTATTATTTGCAGGGTATATACAAAAATGTGTGTGTATTTATTTGTTTGCGAATATTTCCTAACAACTTTAGGAAATAGTTTTATTGCGAAACCTTTTCTTTATTGTCTTGCAATTTCTCTCTACTAAATTTACTACCAGATACTTGGTTTTTTTTATTGGCATATAAATTTTAATAACATTTATAGAGAGGTTTCTTGTTGTGGTCTTTAGTCTAATGTTTTTGCAATAGTAAAATACTAACCATCTCTAAATGGTAACTTTATTTTCTCCTGTGTTTTCTTCTTCTTTCACTTCTAGTTTGGTTTATTAGAAAATTTATTATATTATTTTATCTTTTAGGGTAGTTTAAAATGCATTCTATTTATACAACAGATATATGACACAATCATGTGTTTGAATGCAAAACAAACTTATGATTTATAAGAACTTCAATTAAGTTATTGAGGTTTATTTGGAAGAAGAAGAAGAAAAAACTACGAGGTGTAACATTTTTTTTTAACAGCAATTAAGACAAATGTTTTTTGGATGTGTTTTTTTTTTTAATTTTAAATAGAATTGAATATCTGTATTTAAATGTTGCATTTTAGTCAAAAGAAATATTGGAGTTTTAGGTTTTATTTATGCATATCTGCCTTTGGTTATAAATTTTGTTTTAAATAAAATATGACTTTTTTTCTGGTACTATAAATATTTAAGAGTTTTGTGAAAATATTTATATTTTAAGATTTTATTTTAGTGTACAATTGATAAAGTACAACGGAAACAAATATTAAGATTCTGAGCTAATAAATTCCTTAATCAGGGTTCGAAATTAAAAGCGAGATTATGTCTGAAAGGCAGATATAAGGCACAACTATAATATGTATTACCAAGCTTTAGCTACAGTTAAAAATGTTCGACAGTTAAATAAAACAAAATCAAAAGACATCTGATTGACAGTTTCATGGTTCGACGCATCTGATTTACATGTATGTATTCACACTGTTGCTTATGCTTTCTAATGCATATTATGATTCACAGAAATTGTCAATATTATTTTCTAGTATGTCCTATCCAAATCATTAATGTTTAACCAGGATCTAAATAAAGACCTGGGCTTTAAAAAAAAATTTACAACTAGGATACAATTAATGGCCGATTTCACCAATTTATTAAATATCAATTTATGTTTAAAATTCGTTTCTGATGTCAAATAAAAATAAATTAAATAGAATTGGCGAAATTGACAATACGACAAGATAATTCATTATAAATTTGACTACGATTTTCAATTTGCATGTGCCTTTGACTGAAATGTGGATATGATTTTGACTACTACTATGACTATAACATGACTTTAACTATCACTATTACTATCGCTATGACTTTCACTATGAATAATACATCATGACAATGCCTATGACTTTGACCGTGAATAGGATTTTCTTTTACTTTGGCTATGACTATGTCAGTGTCTATGACTATGACATTGACTTTACTTTGGCTATCACTATGACTACGACTATGACTATTGTTTTTTTTTTGACGTATTAATGCGAACTATCAACTAGTGGCCCTACACAGGAACCACCACCCCGGAACCATTCCAGCATTACTTCAGGATGAAGTTAATTTAACTGGTCATCAGCCATCACCTCTTCGTACTCCCACGTCCAGCATACATCTGTTTGAGATTACGGGTTCGGCGCCTGTTCTCGTTGCCATTCCATTTTCACTCTCAGAATAGATTCAATTGCACATGAATGTTAATTCCATTTTTCCGTGCTTGATAGCATAGTTAAATAAGTCAACTATCGTAATATTCTCAGAAATTTCCTGAAATATGTTTCCTCTGTTCCGCGAAATGCCACATTTCGTAACGACTATGACCATGACTATGCCTATGACTATGACTGTGCCAATAACTATGACTAGGACTTTGACTAAGACTTTGACTATGACTGTTTCTATGACATTGACTAAGATTTCGACGTTGACTTTGACTATGACTTTGACTATGATTTTGACTATGAATAAACATAGGTATGACTAAAACTTTGAGTATAACTTTGATTGTGACTATGACATTGATTATATTATAGACTATGACATTGACTATGACGTTTACTTTGACTAGGACTTGAACTTTGATTATGATATTGACAATGAATTTTACTTAAACTTTTACGTTGACTGTGACATTAACTATAACTTCGACGTTGATTTTGGCCATGGGTAAGTCTTTGACTATGACATAAGATATGAATCAGACTTTGAATATGGCTTTAACCCTCACTATGACTTAGAGTATTATTTTGGTTCCGACTATAGCTCTTCGACGTTGTCTTGGACTATGACTAGGCCTACGACATTGACTACGATTTTAACTATGAATCTGGCTATGACTTTGAATAAGATTTTGACTATGATTTTGAGTATAACATTGACTCAGGCTTTGACTATGACTTTGGCCATCACTATAACTTTGAGAATTATTTGGACTTCGACTATACTTTTGACTTTAGCTAACTTAAGTGATGGTTTCGACAATGACTTTGGCTATAACTACCACTATATTTTAGAATAAAATATTGACTATGTTTATGACTATGACTTCAAATGCATACTTCATAATTAACAGGTATTAACTACTTCAAAGTCGTAGTATAAATCAGAAATAACAAAGGTGCAAAATATAAGGCTTTTGATTCTAGATCTCTTATCTAGTATTTAAAAAGTTACCAAAAAATGCTGTTAAATATAAATGGATTTTATTAGATTTTGATCTATATGCATAATTAAACAGGACTTATTTTTAAAGAAAGTCTATAAAAGTTATAACTTGTATGTATTCTTCTATAGCTATTTAACACTAATAGAACCTATAAATACTGATTACAACATTTATTAGAAGAGAAAGAATCGATTGTTCACTCAAGTTTTAAATTATACCCCAGACAATAAAGACTATGCAGGGATGGCCACTTAATTAGAAACGATGTTTTAAGAATAAAGTATTGCAGTGTAATTTCTATGACGATCTTTACTGTTACTTATGAGAACCATTATTCAACGAGAAGCAAATTTACAATTGGGGTATTCACAAGGTGTGCTATCATGTTATATTGTCATAATGTTCTAATATTTTACAATGGTTTAAAAAAATTGTTGTTGCTTTGTAAACAAAAAGTGTCTTAAATTAATAGAACTTTGCTTGGTATGTTTATTGTGCTGTCGTAATTAATCAGAAGAGACCTGCGCTGAGGGGCTGAGCCGAACCGCATTAGTTTTTGTAGCCGTCGCCGTTGATGGTAAAGTTTTATCCGGCTAATATCCGAATTGAACCTGCGGCTAGCAATTTTTGCAACAAAACACTTGCGGCATCAAATTATATCGGCTTAAGACTCTGATGTTTGGTAAACAAACAAAACAAAATTTATTTATGGCTTGCGTCTGAAAAATGGAAAATAGTCAGGAAATATCTAATTTAATTTATTAATTCATGAATTAGAATTAAAAAATATTTTTATTTTTGATAAATATTTATTTCAAATCAGCTTGATTTAAATTCAAAATAGCACACTAAATTATGAGGGGATGTTCACAATAGTCGTATGTTTTCATGTTATTATCTTAAGACTTATGACCTTATGACACCTTGTGAATCCCCCAATTGTAAAAAAAAGTTTAAAGTTTCTTTTAAGTTAAAAAATCAAAATTATTTTTCAAGTAGTTTTTTTTTGCTGGCTACGCAACTAGAAATGTGCAGTTTTTGGTTTAGTTTTCTCAGTTATTCTTTATTAATTGTCAAAGTGGGAGAGTAACAAGTGAGAGAGAGTGAAAGAGTTATTTGCAATTATTTTAATTCGTGTAACAGCCGTACCTTAACAAGAGCGGAAATCTCTAGCTGTTAAAAATTCTCATGTCCATACAATTTGTATGAAGCATTCCTAAATAGCGCGGCTTTGCAATTGGACAATCCCATTTTTGCAGCGTGTTTAATAGTGAAGTTGGCCGCTATTGTAAATAAATAATGACAATTAAGCTATTTTTGTCAGTCTAGCTGTTTTTTCTCTTCTTTTTATTTCTATGATGTGGGTTTTATTTAATAAGAAAGTTAACACTATTGTTTGTGACACAACGTTGACGTTCTTGTTTAGGTATGGCATATCAGCGTAAAAGCTAAGCTAAAGAAAACTTTCCGCTTTCCGCTCTTGTTTAGCTGCGGCTGTAAGTTTCGAAAATGGCTAAAAAGAACTCGTTTATTGTGCAATATTATCAGAATATAAAAACTGTCAATATCGGCTAGAGCAAAAAAAAAATGTTTGTTCAAAAAAAAAGTGGTATTTTGTGCAATTCACTTGTATACGAAGACAAAGGAGTTTGAAACCTCATCTAGAAAGCCTAGGGAAATCCCATGTTATCTTCGTGTCAAATAAAGGCTGAGATTGGACATCAAATAAATTTAGAAATATCTGCACGGACAATCAGAAGGCGGCATTGAACAAATAAACCCTTACGTCTCAAAAATCATTATAAAGAAGCGGTTACGGTTTGCAAGGGAAATGCTTAGAAAAGATCCAAATGCTGGAATATGGTTCTCTGGAGCGACAAGGCCAAGTTTAACTTATTTCAATTCGATGTTAAAGGCTTAAATATGTTGAACCAAGTTTTTAAGACATGTGTAGTATAAAAGCTGCATAGACGTTTCTAATTATAAGGCAACCACTGTACATTTTCTTATACAGACAAAAACAACACTGACAACACAAAATATATTTTTACAGAAAACAAATAACAATCTGATAAAACTCTAAAATTTTATAAAATAAAATCTTTTAGGAGCACCTGGTACACCTGGAGAAAAAGGCGATACAGGACCAGCTGGCCCACCAGGACCACCCGGAGAAAAGGGACCAAGAGGCAAGAGAGGCAAAAGGGTAAGTATTTAAACTTTTCTCTCTTATTTTTAACCAAGGTTATTCTCCTGTAAATATGAAACTTAAGAATAAAAAAAAGCTCTACAAAATCTACTGTAAATATTTGTAAAAATCGAATGAACATACACAACTGAAATTTAAGTTTTCTTATGACTAAAACATTTTGTAAATGTGTAAATTTTGCAATAAAATAATGCCTGCTGGATGTGTTTGCATTTAAAATAAAATTTAAAAAAAATATTTGTAAACTTAAGAGCTGGAAAATTGATATGACAAATTTTACGAAAATATTATACGGCACTCCCTCTTCTACAATATTTAACCTAAATGCATGTTTGAATATGATTTCTTTTTATAGTAATTCCAACTGTTTGTTGGTACGTCTGTGTATCTGTCTATCAGTCTTGATATCTAAAAGTTTTCTTTTTTTTGGTAAGAAACTTTACAAATCTTTTTTTTTTGTTTTTTTTTTGTATATAGTTTTTAAAAAGTATTCTTATATACAATTATTTAGGAAGTGTTGGAAGCGGCACTACATACTGTCGCATACTAAGAAACACGATACTTACAGTATGTAACGTAAGTAATTTAATAGAGCGTTAAAAGATTGAATTGTTTAGATACTATTGTTGTAAAAGATATTTGGGAATTATTAATCTTAAATTCAACACAATAATGAATAAAAATTTCCCGGGAGTATTTTTTCATAATAGATGTAATTTAAGGAAGATTTTTTTCATTTTTAGGAAAAAAAATAAATATCTGTAGATTTTAATTGTAATTGAAGTAATTTTAATTAAAATAACATGTTACTAAGAAATCTCGATCAAAATATCATTAAATTATAGCTAAGAAAATTTTAATTGATAATTAAAACATTTTTAATTAATAAATATTATATATGACTGAAAGCATTTTAATTTCAGTAAAAGTTAAAAAAAAATATTACGGATACAAGTAATTAAAAAGTAATTATTTAAAGTTAATTACAATGATTGTAAGCAAATTTATTGAATAATACACCGTTCTAAAATTTTTTGCACACATGAGGAAGATCTTGATTTTCTGAATCTACGTCGAAAAACAAACAAACCGCGTCTCCCAGTTTTTCTACATCAATTCTTATATTTGGGAAAAATGTGTATATGGGCATTTCCAGCGAAAAGTCTACTCTTCGTAACGTTAAAATATTATCCCTTTTGTTACTAAATGTAGAGCAAGTTGCGTTTTACACTAAAACACAAAAAAGTAAATTATATAAACAAAATCTTTTGAGAAACAATTTTAATAACATGCTGGCGTTAGCTTGCAAAAAGTAGAATTTTCGCTGGAAATGCCCATAAATCTTTTATTAAAAATCTCGTATACTACCCGTATTTGTTAATTAAAACTTAAAAGTTTTCGTTATTTCATATGTTTTAAACAGTTGGTTAACATTCGAAGTTGTTTGTTTATATTGTTCGTGGTTAAATGGGAGCAAAAAGTTTATTTAATCGGCCTAAAACCGCCCTAAAATTTTGCTGCGTTGAACTGAACATTCTCCAGAATTTTGCTATTTTTGTTCCGTTAAAACTGAACACAAAAACAAATTGAATTTACTAAAGTTTTGGCCATTATAAAAGAACAAAAGAGTTCAAATGCCGGCTACAATGAACAACTGCAATTGATCAGAAAACTATCTCCATCGGAATTCCTACCTTCAGATAATGAATTTGGCTTTTCAGTACCTTTTTTGATTACACAAGCCGATTTTTATGATTTGATACAAGACACTAGCGTCTCAGAAAAAGGAATAAAAAGGTTTATGCCTGTATTCATAAAAATTTTTTATATAAAATTGTTCCTTAATAATAAACAATAAATTTCAGTATTTTTATTAAGAATAAAAAATGGGCGAAGCACGACAAACAAAATCTTGTTGACTTAATAAACATTTATCATCATTTAGTATTCAATGATTTCAAACTGCACGGGTTCGTTAACGTGCGAAGACGAATCCATTAAATGAGTATTAAATTATGTACGATAAATTTTGAAATGCAATTTTGCAACAGTCAGAACATTGATGCATTATTAACAGAAATTGGGGACTCACATATTCCAGATAAGTGGAGGCTTTTCGTAATTTTACATATTGGAAATATATTTCCAACAGTTACGATTTTACACAGAACTTTAATAACTTAAACCTACCAAAACATGAAAATAATTTTAGATGCCATAACTGACAACCAGCACAAATGAAATATTTGTTGTGATCTTGAACTTGGTTCCCTATTAAAGGCAGTTTTAAACTATCACACAAGTCTTAAGTATTTTGACGAATATGCTTCCTTGATCTAATTACTGTTTGAAATTTTCCAAAAAACAATAACAACTTATCAGAACAGAGTTGTGTTTTTATTAAATATGCAAGAATTGTGTGATAGTGTGAAGGTAGGGTATTCACGACATCAATGTTTATAATTATATAATTTTTTAAGTATGTATTTAAAAATTAAAACTGGGAATTATTTCATTTCATAGGTTACTTTATTATATTCAACATTTTTATTTTTTCGAATTTATTCTATGAGCTAAATTTCAGTTATGTATTTTATAAAGAAGATACAATATAATAGTCTGGGAGTGTACAAAGTCATTCCTAAAAATTAAAGGAATAGGACTATTACAAAAAAGCTTTATAAAATACATAACTGAAATTTAGCTCATAGAATAAATTCGAAAAAATAAGAAATGTTGAATATTAAAAAATAAGTTAGAAATTTTTGTAATACTTCACATGCAATTTTTAAATAACTCCACAACTCTAAGGCCAATAAATCAGTGCAAGTTTAACACTCTTTTTTTTTTGTTTTATTTTCCTAAGCAAATCCCGCGAAGCACTTCGCTTGTCTGTAGGAAAGAAACTATCGAACTCGCAACCCCGGCGCTGAGAGACTAGCTCGGTACCAGCTAGCCTACCGGGGCACCGGGTGTTTAAACCAGTGCTCGCAAAGAAACGACATATATTTTTTTAGTGTTTGAATAGACGAACACAACCCTTAATATCGTTCGTAACTATTTTGAAGGAAAAACCGAACATTAAATAATGTTCTGTTCTTCGCTCACAAAAAGAAAACAGAACAGTTGTAGTGATACTGTTTGCGAACATTATACTTTAATTTTCTATAATGTTTCATTATAAAGAAATGAACCAATAAACTAAATTTAGCATCCACCGCAGCACGAACAGCTTGTGTGTGTATTATGTATATGTTTTGCTTGTGTAAAATTATTTTACTGGCTTTTTGTTTATTTTTTGTTTGCGTAGGTGTATATGTTTTTGTAAAAAATGTTTGATTGTTTTTAACCAGTCAAAAGGGCGCTAAGCACAGCAGAAACAAACGAACGCTATTGAGCTGAACCGAACACAATTAAGTTTGTGGTTAAAAAAAAACCGAACGGAATCAAATGCTTTAATCTTTTTGTTGAGTTAGATAAGAACAGTATTATTTTTGTGCTCAAACAGGTAAACGTTATTCTTTCAATGATTTATTACACAAACACTATTAGCGTTTGCGTTTTTTACAAATCTACCGAACCGAGCACTACGTAGCGATATTTGGTGTTTATTTTCAAACGCTGGTTTAAACCTGCAAATTTATAATTCGGTTAGCATATAAACCATCATTAAATGCATAAAATTGGGCGTTTTAACTACAAATACAAACCATACGAATTTGGCAACATTTATCGCAGTGTTGCCACTTAATTATATTTTACACAACATATAACATATGAGGCACTGGTTTACAGCTGTTGAGTTTAAACTATATTTAAATTTAAGTTTTGTTCAACTAAACCAAGGTTTAAACATTCATCGATAAATTAGCCATTGGGGGGTTGTTTTATTAATCCATGCACCTTGTGCTTAGAAATTTTTTGAAATTTTCAAAATTTGTGAGGTGAGGGTGTTAATAACTTTCATTTTTCTTATACACTTTATAAAAAACACATCAAAAAATAAATACATTTTAATTATAAAAATATATCAATTAACTTTAACAAGACATATCACACTGAGTTTTTTCCTATTATTTGTTTTCGCTTTAAAGTAATAAAGTTTTCATTATCGCTCGTAAAATGTTCTAGCAAGGTACTCATATTACGTAGACACAACTCAATATATTCCAATACCCATATACACCTTCCTCACACCTGCATTGATCTCGTACTCGTTCACCACTTGAAGTGTTAAATTAAACAATGTTTTACAACAATTTGTTTGTTTTCTCTTTAACTGGGTGCGCGTAAGAGAATTTATATTTAAGTGTTCATATAGTTTGTCTATCCCACCATTAATTCCATTTCTTAAGGTCTTTATTAACTAGCGCCATTTATTTGGGACTTCCACTGTGACACACCAGAATTTTTGGAAATTGTAGGCATTAAAATATCAGTTTTTATGGTGCGAGAGAAAATTTAATAGACAGACTTTAAGACAAACAAAGAGGAGTTCGTAAAGCAACAAGCCCTTTTACTTTTAATTTTAATTATATTAGAAATTTTATCATGTGGGCTGTGTGTAATAAAAAAAATGACAAGTTTATGAAAAATTAAAAGAATTTGTTCATTAAATCTTAAACAGGTACTTAAAAAAATTTAAAAAAGGACTTAAGAAAAACGATGTTTATTTCTTTGAAGAAAAACAACTTTTTCGAAAACTAAACATTAATGAGCATTTCTGCACGAAGGACTTTTTACAACAAAGTTTTTCTTGTGGAAAAAAGCACCAAGAAAAGTCCCTATAAAAAACTTTTATTGGACAAAACGGTACCTTTTAACAAAAAAAAATTTTTGTTTAAAAAATGTATTTTTAACAAAATGGTACTTTTGTACAAAAGAAGGAACGAGGTACTTTTAAAATCTTGATAAAGCTTTAAGTGCCATTGTTGACAAATATTTATTTATCTTAAAATTAAAGCATCAGGTGGCAGAAACTAAAACATGATTTCATTTTAAACACAACATCAAGTAACAATAACCAAGTTTTATCAATAAAGACAACAGCGCGAATTTCAAGCATAGCAATACGAATATAACAATACTTGCATTGTCAACAGGGTTGCCATGGCCAACGAAAATTTGTATGCAATAAAAATACGATTTTTTCTGCATTTCGGTTTTATACATATTTTTATGTAACAAGAGTTCTATATGCGGCTGTGCAGAATCTTTGACACTCTCCACCGACAGCTAGAATATTTCAGGATTAGTGCACTGTGCTAGTTCAAAAATGTAACGGCCGGGGAACCTTTCAGGTACACCGAATTCGAGGACGCTGAATCGATTAGTGTTAACCGTTTTTTTAGGTTAGCTCTTGTCTTGAAAATAATAAAGATTGAAAATTATTATAATCGATATAGAGGTAGTTAATTTTAAATAAACACAAATTATTGTAATTTATTTTATAATAATATTGGTATGGTTCAGTTATGTATGGAACAAAATATCAGCCAAATGGCGGCACACCACCATCCGATAGTTCAAATTATCGATGACGCTGAGGCATAATTGTGGTTCCATGTGCCGAATTATCTCATCCTTTAGCTCTTGAATTGTTGCTGGCTTATCGACGTACTTTCAAATAACCCCAAAGAAAGAAGTCCAACGGTGTCAAATCGATCTTGGCGAACACGACCATTGAATTTGTAGCGCAAAAAGAGCCATTGTTTCGTTAGCTGTGTGTCAAGTGGCACCCTCCTGTTGAAACCACATATCATCCACATTCATATCTTCCACTTCGGGAAATACAAAGTTTGATATAATCTCACGATAGCGATCACCATTCACAGTAACTGCCTGAACGGCCTCATTTTGGAAAAAATACGGCCCGATGATGCCGCCAGCCCATAAACCTCACCAAACATTCACTCTTTGTGGGTGCATTGGTTTTTCCACAATCACTCGTGAACCATCATTCGCCCAAATGCGGCAATTCTGCTTATTGACGAATCCACTGAGGTGAAAATGTGCCTCATTTGGCATTTCTTGCTACCATTGAGCAATGTGGTTCGCAGTTGCCTATTTTATCGTTATCACAATGGGATATGTTCTAATGAAATTAGGAATCTGGTACCTGAAACCCGTACGTTTATTCCTAATACACGTTTTTCCTCAAGAAGCCATACTTTTGTGGTCGATTGGCCGGTAAATCGTAAAACGCATTACTGGAAATATTCGTTTTTTGGCCGGACTGTTCGTATGTAGAATAACCTTCCTGCTGTAGTCTTCCCTTTCACTTTCAACATGAATCACTTCACAAGCACTGCTCTTTCTTTCTTCCTTCCCATAACCTATTTTCCTAGTTCCAACACAATACAATGCATAAGTAGGGGTCATCCCCTGAGTGATGGTCCTAACAAAAAAAGTTAATCAACTTTCTGCCGCAAAAGCGTCATAATGTGTTGTATGTTACTTTTTCTATTAAAAACACCAGTTAACCTATTTTTGACAGAAGTCTACAATGCGCTCGCATGTAATGTTCTTCTACCTTAAGCCCAGTGGAAATAGTTGGCATCATATTGATCGGGATGGGACCTTTTATCTTATAATTGTTTAAGTTTGACCTATGAAGCTTTAAAAACAGCAGATGGTGATCATCAACTTTTCAGACTAAAACTACCTTTTTATCTTGTATGGATTAGTTAAGAAACTATTGGAGTTAAAATTTCTAGAACAAATAGTTCTTAGGCAGATGAAAAAAGTATTGGCCACTAATTTAGGCCCAGAATACTGGTACTACTGGTACTAAAACAAAAAATGTTTTTTTTTGTGTTGACAAAAAGCAACTAAGACGGAAAAATAGTTCACATGTATACATTGAAAAAATTAGACACACAATTCTGGTTAAAAGTAACCAACATGGCAACACTGATTGTCAATAGTCTTGTTAAATGGAATACCAATAACAACATCAGTATACAACGACAACAATAACAAGTTGTAATTTCCTATAACAATTTCCTTTTTATATTCAATAGCTTTTCCTGCTTTTTCTCCATCTATCGCTCTCTCTGTCTCTCTCTTGCTAACCTCTTTTCACCAGGCCTGCCATATTTGCCGATTTTTCGCCTCTAAATTATCAAAGAGCCGATTTTCGCTCAGAAAAATGCCGATTTGTTCGATAAACATTGAAAACAAGCTGACTTTTTGTTTGTTTGTTACATTTCAAAAAGAGAAAACTGTTATTGATTTAGCGCTTCTACTTAAGAAAAAACATTTTATTTGGAAAATATTTCGCTATGAACAATGCAAGAACGTAATCCAAATAAAAGAAAGATTGATCAAATCTAATAGAAGAAATCATTTTTAAACCCAAAACAATTCAATTGAATTTTTTTTTCTACAATGAAAATATATAACACTACATATATATTTTAGTTTGAACACGGATAGACACAAGGGGAATTCATACAAGGTTTCCTTGGCTTGCTACGTAAGCAACAGCTGATAACTAAATGATATGCTGTTACTTTTTTTTGACATTTCTATTTAAATTCAAATTAAATTTCAAGATATTTTTTATAAATAATCAAAAAACCTAAAGCATAAAAAGAAGGAAGTGGAGTTCTTCCAGCTTGACGAACATCGCTATATCGGCTCAGAAAGTGATTCTGAGAGTATACTTAAGGATTGTCTAGGAACAATATTGGAAGGTGCTACAAACATCAGCACAAACGAATCCAGCTAGCATAGGCTGTTTGTTAGGCGATTGTATTTAATAAGCAACTAGTAGTGTGCTAGTCTATCAGCCCCAGGGTTGCGGGTTCGATTCCCGCCAGAGGCTCTGGTGTCTTTTCTGCAGACAAGCGTATAGCTTCGCGGGGATTAGCTTAGGGAATTAAAATTAATCTTTCCCGACTCCCTGTATGAGTCATATAATAATTACTGAGCTTCTGAAATAAGAGCGTTTTTTTAAACATGTAAATTCTATTGTCAAAACAATTTCAATAAAAAAACCGACTTTAGGATCTTTCAAATAAGATTTTCTAACCGGGTGGCTTTGAATTACCGATCTTAAGGTTTGTTTCTTATAAATTGTATGCACATGAAAAGTTTTGACATGAAAAAGACGCTTGATACTCTTATTTAGGTAGTTCATTTGTACGGCTGAGCATTTCACGAGTTCTAAAATAATCCCTGCATGGGTCTCATACGATTATTGACATACTTTCTGAAAGAGTCCTGAGATAATCTTTACACTCTGTTGCAGAAGTATCTCACAGAGGAATCAGCTTGTGCAACAGTTTCTTTCGTGCGACGAATCTTTTTCGATTATAAAATGAGCTCGTCGATGATGAAAAACGCTCTTCATGAGATTTCCAGTAGACTCTTACATCATTAAACAATGCTGGCTGGGATAATACCAACTCTTCTATTGTGAGGTGGGTATAAACAAAACTCTCTTTCTATTGAGTTTTTAAAACTATGTAGTTTTAAAACTTTTGCTCGTGAATACAATGAAATCTTTTCAAAAAAAGACTGCATGAGACCGATTGCTCATGATTCATCTGGAATTTTCTTAAATTAAAAAACGCAAAACTTCTTGCAAATAAGGTTTTCTAAGCACATATTTTGAAATTATTGCATTCCACAAAACACGATTTCAAATTAAAATTAAAAACAAAATGACAGCATATATTTTTGACACACAGCTATTTTCTTTACTACAGTTTTGTATAATTTTGACACGTGAGATTTCTACTGAAAATTAATATTTTCATGGAATTTTGTTCCTAACGATTATTTAAAAATTAATAATTCAAACTGTTTTGAAACTGATATTTAAAAGGATTTAATTAAAATTTCAAACTCAAGTAGTATTTGTCTTTAATAACAAAAAATACTCAGTCTAAACAATTAACACTGAAGAACAAAATATGCATACAAATGTTTATTTTTTTCCAATTACAGTTCCGATAACGCCGATTTTTTTTTTTTTTTAAATATTCCGATTTCTTATTAAAATCTTTTGGCAGCCCTGCTTTGCACAAATGCTTCTTCTCTTTATTTAGGTATATCCTTTTATTTATGATTGTGTATACCCACCAAACAATTTTCGGAGCGCTCCTAAATATGACTCTTAAAAGATACCTTTTCTTGAGGGTTTTATGATTACCCTCCTAATTTATGAGCAATTCTGATGGATTTCGGAGCCTGTAGAATTCAGGACTCCTAAAAGACTCATTTTTATGAGCAATTTAGGAGCACATTCCTAAAAACTCTTATTTATGAGGGTTTTCTGAGGGGCAACGGTAGTTTGTTTTCTTATTCTTAATAATTTCAATATTTTGCATTTGTCTGTCATTATTGTGATCATTTTGCGATGTTCGGTTGTGATTTTGATAAAATCTTTGCGAAATTTTGTTTGATTCTCCTTTAAAATCAGGTCTTGTTGGCATAACAACCTCCGATATTTTGTCACTTGGATTGAGCTCAGTAATTCACTAATGTTTTTTGTGTACTTTATGTGTGAATAGTTGGCTAAACATTGTCCTTGTAAATCTTTTCATTAGACAAAACTTTCCATTTGAAGCCTTTGGTAAAAGAAAATTAGGTGGTTTTGTTCGTTGAAATTGGTTTAAAATGATTATTATTTCCATGCACAAAACATATATTAATAAAACTTTTCCCTTAAAAGCTAACAAGCATAAATTTACAAATAAAATGAATACCCTAATTTCAAGAAAAAGAAACACTCCTATATCACTCTTTTTTGGCTCCGAAATCCCTCTTTTATGACTCTTTTAAGAGGTTTTTATGATTGATTTGTGAGCAAAAAGGCTCACAATTTTCCATACAAATCGTTAAATTTAGGAGTCCTAAAACGCTCATATTCAGTACAAAATTTTTTGACGGTTTCATAGGAAAACACGCACATATCTGAGGGTTTTAGGAGCTTTTTTCTGAGCCTTTTGCTCATAAAAAGGAGTCCTAAAAGACTCTTTTAGGACTCATATTGTTTGCTGGGTATTCATTTGAAAGTCGTTTGTAGTGGGTGTGTATGATGTACGTAAGTGTGTGTTTGAAAACGTTCTTGTTTACAAGACGGTTAAAGGTGGCATAAAATGTTAGAACATCGATTTATTTTCTCATGTTTTCTGCCATTTATTTTAGCAATTTCTTCAACTTCATCTATTTATTTCTTAGAAAAGACTTCTTGCTATTAATGTACTTTGTAGTGTGTTATTTTCATAGTTCCTGTTGTTATCATGGATGTTTTTGTTGCTGTTTTTGTTTTTGTTCTTGTCTTTCTTATTGTCATACGTTTAAAGAGTGTGACATTAAATTGAAGTCGTTTGTCGAAAGAAGTCTTTGTCTTTGCAAAAAAAAAAAAAAAGTAAAATAAAATGAGGCAAAACATTAGAAATATATATTGATTGCCACACATGTTACAAGTTAGATGCATGAATGACTAAAAATTTATCTGTACGAGTTGAAATCGAGTGGAGTGTGTTTGTTTCAATATATCAATAAGCTACGTTCAAATTCGTTTGGATCACACACATGTGAAAATCTCTCTATTTCACCTAGAGATGTTGATGATGACGATGATGATGATGATGATGATGAAAATGATGTATTTTACTTTTGTAATAAACACTTAGAATGAATGACTTACTTATGTTGTTGATGCGCGAACATGTTGTTAATAATAATGATGGTATTATTTTTGCTGTTTGGAGAGGAGGTAGAGTAAAATGTGTTTTGTTAGAGAAGTAAGTAACATCATGTAATTTTTGATGTAAGTAAAGTGTAATCATTATAGGTTCCGTTTAACCGTCGTAATAGTATTAGCACAGTGTAACAGTTTAAATAATTTTCATTGTAAATTATTTTTTTTCTTATTTTCATGGGATTTTAAAAACAAATAATTTTGTAAAACATTAAAGCATTTCTATATCTTAAATGCAAACGGACGTAACTATACTTTTATTTTATTAACAGGAAAAGCAAAAAACTTAACAAAATAAATAATAATAAAGTAGTCTTTGAATTTCTTTAATGTAGTTACCATTATCAACCAATCAAACCATTATCGATCAAAAACTCGTTTTGTCTAGTTATGTAAGTCTGCGTTTATACCACTCATGTTCTATTGACATGATTCTTCCTGTCAATGTGCGTATGCATGTGTGCTTTTTTGATATTGAAATCAAAAACAAAATTAAACAACGAATGAAAAAGCAAAACGTACTGACATGCATCTGTGTACTCGTTTCTTTTCCCCTCGTCCCTCTCGCCTATAAAGTAGCAATCATGTCATTAAAACATGAGCCGTATGAACACAGACTCAGTCTGCGTTTTAGTCTGGGTTCACACAATGAAAGTTTTCTTTAAGAAAGTCTTAGCTAAGTAATGAGAAGGGAGGGAATAATGGCATATTCTCTTTCCCTTTCACAAATAAACTCAGACTTTCTGAAAGAAAACTTTTATAGTGTTTACTCAGACTAAAGTGACGATTTGTGAAATGTGCGAAGATTTTAAATGGTGGCATTTTCCTAAAGAGTATTTTTTTAGCAAACATAATTTGGGAATTTTATATTTATTTATAAACATTTTTTGAATGTACTTTTTTTAAGTTTGTCAAATATTGAGGGAATAGAATTAATGCAAAAAAGCTTTATAAATTCAAATTTGATTCAAAGAAACACATTCGAAAAAAGCATAAATTTTTGTTTTGTAATTTTAAAATAAATTTTTATTGAAAAAGTAAATTTTTTAACAATTTTTTTAAAAAATAGACTTTTGACGTTTTTAATAAAAAAAATTAATTTTTTCAAAATTAACTTTTGTTGTTATGATTAACACCGTAAAGGTTTTTTTGGTTAACAAATTTAATTAAGTTAAAAAAGTACTAAGGTTTGGCTTATGTTTATTTTCATTTATATTTTTTGTCCATTTTGTAAAAAGTTCCTGTTGGTAAAATGGTTTTTATCTTGGTTCCTTTATTAAAATAATTATTTTTGTAAAAAGTTCTCATTGAAAAAATACTTTTTACAAAGGTAATATTTTGTAGAAAAGATTTTTTTGTTAAAAAGCGCCAGTTTTCTAAAAAAACAAATCAATATATTAAAGTTTTTAAAATAATTAATAAATAAAAAAATTAAAAATCAGTTTATTATTTAAAAAGTAACATCTTGGAAAAAATGTGCAACATTTTGAAAAAAATGTGCAACATCTTGGAAACAATGTGCAACATTTTGAAAAAAATGTGCAACATCTTGGAAAAAATGTGCAACATTTTGTAAAAAAAATGTGCAAGAAAAATAATTTATTAACAACATTTTGTAAAAAAATAAAATTTTATAAAAAAAGATTTTGCAAAAAGTATCTATTTTTGAAATATTATTTCCTAATTCAAAATTTTTGTAATATTACATTATAAAACTTGGTAAATTTTTGTAAAAAAAGGGCCTGTCTTGCATAAAGTAACATTTTGTTTGTTTTTGCCTGGTGTTTTTGTTGTGTTAACAAAATCTCAATTTTAAAAAAAAAATTCTTGAAGATTTATTTTCTGAATAGAATATAATTATGTCGTAAAAAATTTCCAGACTAAAATAATTGATTCTAAAGCTTCGTACTTCGGTTGTCAGATTTTACAATGTTTTTAATTTTCTGACAATGGTACCATTGTCAGATGCATTTGATATCTGTCAAATAAAAATGAGCTTACAATGATCACACAGTTGCAAGACATTTTTAGGCAATTTTAATGACAATATTGTAAGTTCTTACCATCGTCTGTATGAAGCTTCAGAGTGTGTTTTTTTTTTATTAAAAAGGAAAGTTTTTGTTAGAAAATTTTGCAAAAAGCATCAAGTATGAAAATACCAATATTCCTTATTGACATAAATTATCTCTTTTTTTATTGTTAAACTTTACCAATATTCGTAAATTTTTTAAGTCAGTCGATTTTAACATTTTCCACTTTAAAAAAGTATTGTTACCTTTAAAAAAAAAAGTCTTCCCAAAGTTCACTAAACTGTTGATCTTTAAAATTTCAACATTTGAAAATTTATTCAGGCATTTAAACCAGAAAACAATACTCAAAACAGAAACAAAAAGAAAACGCATACATAAAATATTTACAGCTACTGGCCCAAAGACATCACGTTTGTATCCAAGAATACAATTTTTATTTTTTTTTTTAAAAAAAGTAACGCCTTCTACTTTCAACAATTGTGGTAAATCTACATTAAACATACAATTTACATTTAAATAATGTAAAAATGGTACTTAAAGAAGAAATACAAACTGGAATAACAATTTTCGAAATTAAATTTAAGTTTGATTTTTTAGTTCTTTTTACTTCTAAAAAAAGATGAAATCAAGAATGACATACATTTGTTTTATAAATAATTTACAATATGTAAAACTAAGAAACTTCATTTGGAATTGCAAATATTTAATTCAGGTGCTACACACACTTCTCACTTTTAGACAGTTAAATTCAGAATACGAAATTTACAATTAAAAACAGTTTTTACAGATATTTAAAACGATTTTTTTTTTTGCTATTTCCTTATTCCTTTTTCAAAAATAAATAAAAAAAATCTAAAATGTTATTGCACTTGTTTTAGTCATATTTATAGTGATTTCATTCTGAATTATTTATGAGATTTAAATTATTGTTTTTTATTATTTTATATTTGTTTTATGATTTAGAAAAAAAAAAAACTGGGGAGTGTCTAAACACGTTTTTATTTTTGTTTCTTGTTTTATATTTAAAAGGAATTATTAAACAGATGACGATAAAAAGTCTAGAATTACCGAAAACAAACATTGGAGTATTCAAAAGACACCAATGTTTAAATGAATAAGGAAAGAATTTAAAAAGTATCACATACACATTGGCAAAATAATTGTAAAATACGTAAAATTGTATTCGAAGTGTATGAGCCGCTTAATTTTGCACTGTTATATACTTAACAGAGCTATGTTAACATTAAAGAAATCGTGAAAATGTAAAAATACGGCAAATTTAATAAAATATCACTATCCCATTACATGGAATCGATGGGCATGAAAACGGTCTATCGAACGGGGGTACACTGAAAGAAAAATGCTTCATATATTTAATGAATCAATTTCATAAAAAAAATTTCATTGGTTAAATGAAAATTTTCATTGTCTAAATGAAATTTCATAGTTATAATGAAGTTATTTCGTTAAAATCGCTTCATGGGATTTCGTAATTACGTTAAAAATTTTCATTGGATATATGAAAACTTAAGTTTGCCAAAGTTAACAAAAAATTTCAATTGGGAACATAAAAAAACAATATACAAACATAACTTTATTCATAAATTAATATAAAATTACAGTTTCCTTAAAAAAATGTTAAATTGTTAATTAAAAAATGTAAGATTTAATAATTTCATACATCTAATGTAACATGCCATTAAATTTATGAAATCAAAAATTTTTTTATAAAAGCAACATATTTTAATAATTTAAAAAGAAAATTATTTTTAACATTCAATAATAGTCTCAATCTCAATAATTAAGAGTATAAAAATACTTCGAAAAAGCATGCCATCATAAATTTAAATTTTCATTATGACAATAAAAATGTCATCATAGTAATGAAACAAAAACTTGCAATCAATAAATATGTATGTTTTTAGTTTTCTTTAATACGTACATAGTAAAGACAAAAAACATAGTTTTTCTGTTCAAAAATTACACTGCCCCGGTAGGCTAGCTGGTAGTGAGCTAGTCTAGCAGCGCCGAGGTTGCGGGATCGATTCCCGCCAGAGACAGAAAAAAAAATGAGATAGAAAAAAAAAGTTAAAAAGAAAAAAAATAATTAAAAAGAAAATAAAAAAAAAAAATTTTTACTTTTTTGAAGTATTCATCCAATTAATAATAATATTCATTATTCTAATGTAATGTTGCATTACATACATTTTAATGAAACAGGTTTCATTGATCCAACGAAGCGCTGCATAGGTTCCTTTTTAATGAAATTTTTCATGGGTTTAATGTCAAAATTCATTGGTATTGCGAAGAAAATTCTTTCAGTGTACCGAGAGTTTTAGGCCCCTATTACGTTTTACAACTCAACTCAGTTGAGTTGAAATTTCCTAATTTTTGTATTATGGTTTACAACTTTGCTATATTGCGGTGTACAAGAACATAACACAAATTACAACTGATCACAACCAGTTGTTTTAATTACAACTCAACTGAGTTCAGTTGTAAACCGCAATAGGGGCCTTAAAATAATTTCAGAACTTTAAAAATTTTATAAAAAAAAAAATAAAAAATTCTAATTTGTTTTACGTTTTGTAGAGGGATGAGTGGTCACTATGGGGTCCAGGGAAATAGTACCACTATCCCACTATTTTGAATTGATGGACAGGAAAACGGTCCATCGAACGGGGGTAGCGGTTGTTCTGGAATTTTTTCAGAATTGGAATTGTTAATTTTTTTTTTTATAAAATTTCTAGTTTTGAAATTTTGTTTTAAATGTTAGTTAAACGAGTCACTCTTGCGCTCGTTTTCTAAAAAAAGGCAGTTAGTGCTTATTTCTGACTTGGAGATAGTGGCAAAGTTTGGCCTGCTGATATGTTTTTTGTGTTCCATGTTAGCATGTTTTATAAAGCCATGTTAGCAGGTAGCCGATATAAATCAGAAAGCTCGGAACATGCCTTTACTTTTAAGCACATAATTTCTTTGGAAGAAGCACTAGAAAAAAGAGATTAGTCCATACAACAGCTACATGGAACTGACTACAATACCGTTTATTTGTAATCTGTAGTGTAACAAATTTAACTTTTTCTAAAAAAAAGCTACATCAGATGAGACTTTTTTTAGTACACGATAGAGTGTTAATTAAAATTTCCCATTAGCTGCACAGACTCCACTTGTAATCTGTTAAGTAACCAGTTTTTAATCAATGGATTATCGACTAAATTTTTCCTTAACCAGTCATTTACAAATGATAAAATTTACAGCTCTTGTACCTAATTTAATACGCCGAACTGTGAAACGTGTGCAATTTTGAGCTCGTTAAGTATTTCCAGCTTTTTATTGTTCATATTCCCTACTGATGACTGCAGCTACTAGTAGCTGTTATGGCTCTCTGTATATTTCAAGAACATCCGCATCTTGACATCACGTTTTTGCATTAGAATCATAATTCTTTTAAATCAAGTCAATACCACACGTTATTTCAACAGTACCAAACGAGACTGAGAGAAAAGGAAACACAAATCTGAGCCGTATTGTTTGAATTGAATGAAAAACAAAAAAGAAAAAAAAACTTTAAGAATATAACGCGTTGATTGCTTTTCCCGCTGTTGTCTTCTTGTGAACGTGGATAAAACTGTTGTTGTTTAGAGTAAAATAAAAACTCGATAAAAAGTAAATTCTCTATAAGAAGTTTAAAAAAAAAAGCTTTGATGGAATTTTACTTTTTTTCTCATTTTTAAAAATCCATTTCTCACCAAAAACTTATTATAGAAAGACAAGTGCATATTATTGGATAAATATAAAGCAGCTAACGAAATTTGAACGTTCGAATATCGGAAGTAGTCTGAAAAGGGTTCTAAATTTGTAATTTAAAAAAAAAAATTTAGGAACTTTAAAAAGCTATTTAGATATTTTAAGTTTGATATAGAACAAATTGGTGCAGATTAATAAAATCTACTTTTTATTAGATTAAAGATCTTAAATGGGGTACCAAGAGATCTTCGAGCAATTAAATTAAAGTTGGCATCAGTGAAGCAAAAAATTACACAGCTGTTAGTCCAAATCTATTTAAAACCATACAAATTCCCCCAACAAATATTTAATTAAATTGTTCCAACAATTCTTTTGTTTCGAAAAGTTGTTCCTTCTTAAAAAAAAAAAATATCGGTTGATATTAAATTTAATTATTTAAATTCAATTATTTATTTAACTACACTTTAAGAAAACTGAGAAGATTCTTAATGTGTCTATTAACTTTCTTAAGGCCCTTCACCACAGGTGGAAAGTTTGTATACAGAGTGACACATAATTAACGTTACGATTCATTAAGTTAAAACATTAATTGTTTACGGATTTTTTTACTAACTTAAAAACACTTGGGAAATCAGCACAAAGCATCAAAGTTGTTTCATTTTATTTTGAGTCAGCATTCGATTATTTAGACACAACGAACATATCGAATAATGAGCAATGCGGCCCATTTCAATTCAATGATTATATGAATGAACAAAATTTCAGAATGTGAGGCAACCAAAATCGAATTAAAATTCGTCAGTTCATTATTAGTTTAAGGCATATGTCAGAAAGTCATATTGGAAAAAAACAGACGGGTTTACATGATGTTTACCGAAAATGTACTTGATAGGTTTTTTTTTGGATTTTCCAAACATTCATGAACGAACTTTAAAAGTAAAAAGATTTAATTAAGAGTGAAAATTATTGTTTCGTGTAGCATGCACCACTTTTATAAGCTTATTTTTAAAAAGTAGCTCTTTATGCTGCATAAGTATAATTTTGCTTTAACTACTTTTTTTTATTACGGCAATGAAGCAAAGCAAGATTGAAATTTATTTTGTATGTTTTTTATGAGAAATTTGCAGCATTTCCCAAATATTGGCATGTAGAGCAAAACAATACTTAATAAACCTAAAAATAGATAACGTGGAGCAAAATTAATGCTAAATATCCCACAAACATAAAAAAATTTCATGAAACAAGTTGTTGATTCAGAAAGAGGGTATTCAAAATATATATACCCCATACCTAACGCAATTTTTTTCGCAAAATGGTTGGTAGGTCAAACCAATAATGAGCTGTCGAATTGTTGAACATAAAAATGCACAGTATGGTGCTAAATAACCTCAAAGAAGATCATTGGACACTATTTTTTCGTAAACGACGAACAAGTTAAAGTTAATGTGAATCGCATATAATGATCAAAAATTGTTTAAATCCCGAAGTAGAGAACAATCCAGAATTGTTGTTCCGACAAGAGACACCCTGTGTTGCCCATAATTATGTTACTTGCGTGCCATTCCGCTTGTCATCCCGTTTGTAATTTCTTAAAATGGATTTTCCTCAGACCCCAAAAATAATTGGGACTAAGTTGATATACATATATTTGTGTTACATATGCTTCCTTTAAGATGCTGCATTAGAGAAAAAAAGGGTTCTGAATTTGTTTAGATCCTGTATTTTCAAATAATATTTAAGACCATCGATTTGACTTTCTCTTTGTCTCCTTAGATGCGAATCCATTGCAGGATTTAAGCGAGTCAAAATCTATCAGGGGTGTGCTGGAAATCGAAAACGCAAAACGCAAGAATTTAGATGTTGTTTTAAATACACTTTTAATATAATTTTTATAATTTTTGTTATAAAAGTCTGTTTAATAGAGAAATATTTGTAACAAAATTATGTTATTACTGAAATCTTATAAAAAACGACTTTTAAAATTCTTGCGTTTTTATAATGTTTAATTTTGTATCGGTGCTGGGAATTTATCTCTATCTAACGCAAATTGTTCTGATTCCAGTCCAGTTTCTAGTACTTAATCCAATAGCTTCACGCTTTATTTTTTTTAATAAATCTCACATAGAAAACGAAAACCATATTAAAACCCTTTTCATTCCATCCTCATTTTTTCTTGCCATCCATGGTGGTAGAAAGTGAACAAGAGAAATGAGAAAGTGTTTGTGATAAAAAGTAAATTTTCTCAATATGAAAAATACTGACATGTGTGAAAAGTTATTGAGGAAACACGCCGAAAATATTAGAACTCGGGGAGACAACGGATGTGGGCTAGAAGAAGAAATAATACCTAAATACCATAAACATACTTGTGGTATGAAAAGTGTGAGTGTTTGCAAAAAAAAAGACGATAAATATTCTTTTATGTTTCTTGATGACGAAAAGTATGAATGAATAAAAACTGTATTAGGAAAAACGTGATGAAGGCTTATACCAATACAAGCACACACACGCTCGTATTAACATTCAAAACTAAAAGTATAAAAAAGTACTTCAAGCCATTAGATGGCTGTAGATGAACAAGTTGTGCAGATGTATTTGAAGTATTACAAGTGTAACTTGACATACAATAATAAGCGCCAAGTCCTAAGTAGTTAAAGTAAAGCAGAGTGTTAAAAAAAGCACAAGTTGTTTTTCTCAAACAAAACGGCAACGACATCGAGTCAGTCGTTATCGTCTTCATCCTCATGCTTAATACAAGTAGCAACCAACCAGCGAACGAATCACTCACTAAAGAAGCTGCGGCATCATCATCAGCTTCAGCATGTTGTACTGTAAAGCACAAGTACTTGTCGTATCGTTATGCATTTTTCATAACAAGAACATTTTCTTAAGCTGCTCACAATGTACATATGTATGTATGATTGTATGTCAAATATACATTTCGCAAAAAAGAGAAAATAATCCTACGTCTTACAACACGTACATGATTTTTGGAGAAACAAAAAATAAATAGACGAAACGTTATATTTTAGAAAAAGAATTGTAACGAGCAGTATCGCTCAGCAAAAAATGCTTATCAAGCATTGAAAAAAAATGTTTTTTTTATTTTTGTATAAACAGGAAGAAGAATTTACTGTTAAGTTAGAATTTAAATATTAAATACTTAAATTTAAAGTACCTCATTTCCTGAACAATAAGCTGGCAGCTATTTTTAATTTCCTACTAGATTACTTTCTAATCGAAATCAAATGTAAATATTTGCTTATTGTGGCAAATAGATTAGACTCTAAACTAAAATATAAAATGCACTTATGTTTGCACATGACGCTCATTTGCTGCAACAACGTCTTAAGTCAAAAATCGCTTATCTTGACTTAATATCGCGAATTCATTTTAAATCAGTACCCATGTTCTGTAACTTTAGTGAGAACTTCTCGCATGGAAAAGATGTGAAACTAAATATTCTATCGTTTCTCGAAAAGTGAGAAAAAGTGTTTCCGTAACTCATGTCAAAGGTCAGTTCTTGCAGACTAATCCATTTTCGGGAGATATTCTGCATCGTATTTTGTAATAATGTTCGAAGACCGTTTACTAGCCAAATAGCGTAAGACATTGTTGCAGTGGCTTTGCTTCTAGATTTTGTAGTCTGTTCGAAGAAACCCAAAAGTTGTAGGAAAGTGTTTTTTATTTTCACAAAAATCATTATAAATTAGCAGAAAATTCTCATGTAGGTCCACACCAAGCGTTCAGTGTGTTTATACATCAGTCCAAAAAGTCGAAGTGTAAAATTGTAATGCCAAGTAACACAGCAAACGCGTAGATTGCATATACATATCAAAAGCATGAAGTAGGACTACATTTTTCTTTAGCAAATAATCGTTTCGTAAGTTCTATCGGGCTTAACAAAACAAATGGATTTAAAAATCAAATGTGTCTTTATAATACAAGCTTAGCCACACAGCCCTTGTTGTGGTTGCTGTTTTTATTTTTTTTTTCTGTATATCTGGAGAACGGCAATAGCCAAAGTATCCAAATTAGGTAAACGCATCTTGATTAGCACTGCACAAGATCTATAAAAAAATGGGCTGGATTGCAGGAGTGGGCGTGACACTTCCATGGAAAGATATTTTAGATGTCTGTATATGCGGAGATTGGCAAGAGGCAAAGGTTACAAATAAGATATAACCATCTTGGTTATCAATAGACGGCATCTAACAAAATGTGGGCCAGATTGAAGAAGTAGGAGTGGCACAAAAAAGATTTATTTATATCTATAAAACGTTAAGATGGACATGGGCCATGTCACAGAGTACAATTCCGTTCGGATTTGAAGAAAACATTTATTTATTTATTGATAGAAAGTGTATCTTCTTACAAATAAAAAATATATATTTCTGTAAATCTGAAGAATCGTCGCAGTAAAATATTTGGCTTCCAAGTCAATGCATGATATCTGGCGAAATGTAGGCTGAATAGAAGAAGCGGGTTTGGCATAAGCAACACTTCCTTATATCTGGAGAACGATAGGAGAACAATTGTCCAAATTTGGTACACATAGCTGGGTTGTTAATACACAAAATCCTTCATTAAATAGGGGATATTCGAAAAGTGGGCGTGGTACCTCCCATACAAATACAAAATAAATCTGTATTAGTAAAATAAAATGTATAACAAATAGCTTTGATACCACTACAACACATCAAAAATGTGAGGGGTCTCTGCGCGGCACCAAAAATAAATGCACGTATCTCTGGAGGCTCTATGCTCCCCAGAGGAGTAAAAAGAACAAAAATAATATATATATATATCGAGGGGTAGCAAATCGCACTGGGTTAAACTATTACATACATTCATATATGTGTAAGTATGTATTTATTTATACAACTTTGTATTCTTATCGCAGCATGATGAAGGGTATAAATGATTCGTCATATATCACTCTTACTTGTTTTTCTCAATATTGTTGCTTTCACTATTTGTCGCGCCTGCATTAAATCTACCTTAAGATCTCAAATCACTGCTTCGTTAGAAGATTCTTCAAGTTCTATTCTCTTACACCTGTGATTTCAATCAGAATATTAAGAGAATGTTCATGTAATGATAATCAAATTCCGCAATACTATTTGACTATAAGATTTGGTTCTCTCAGCAACGATATATTTATAAATATTCCAACATAACAGCATTGAAAGGGAAATAACCACCCAAGAGTCATTAAAGGAAATCCTATTTCTATCATCATCTTTCACTCTCCAATAAATGCTTAGAAAACAACAGCTGTTTAGAGCAACTACAAAAAAGCAATGACTATTACTATAGCGCTAATGTGTGTGGGAACAAATACATGCATGTAGCCAACAATAAATTCCCATACATGTACATCTACGTATGTACATACAATGAACAAATGTATTGAGACGAAACAATACAATAGATTCCTCGCAGCTACTTTACAACAACGGCCAAGGATTTTTTTTATTTATCCTGCAAATGATGCCAATAGATGCTGAGGATGTCGATGCCATTATGCTGTGATTGTGACTGGGTCTATGACTACTAATACAAATAAAATCGATGTTAAAGAGGCTGTTGTTGTTGCTGTGATGATGATGATGATGATGATGATGATGATGTTTGTTGTTGTTGTTGATTTTACTTCTTATAATGCGGCAGCTTAATATGAAAACTGAGATTTTCAAGCTGAAAATTGTTTATAACTCAAGTGCCAATAAAAATGTTAAGTGGCTTTGAGGACTTAGAAAAAAATATATTTACGACGATATTTTTATTAGTTCCCCTCAAAACACACACACACACACACATATAGCTTTTCATATTAGCAAAAAGATCCGTTTTTCTTTTTCTTCTCAAACGATTTTCAACACTTGAAGGCAAGACGCAACAAAAATAAGATTTGCCGATAAATAAGAATATGAATAATAAAATCAATGTGTTGAAAACTATTTTATGCTGGTATGAGTATTAAAGAAAAGTCAATGCATACCCAGCGGTAAATATGAATGGACCGCAACTGGAGGGGCTTTTTAAGGCCTCTATACACCTTTCTAAAAAATTCCTGTTCTGTCTTCCGAAAAACGTCAACATTCGTAAAACTGCTCTGGGCGGTAAAGCAGCTCGCTCGTCTTTGTCGTTATCTTTTGAAGACACACAGCGTTTGTTTGTTTGCTTTTCGTCCGGTTTACGTTTCGCCTCACAATGGCCGGTGGCGTTGCGTCGCATAACTGTACCGAGTTACAGTTCTTGCTTTTTCAGCATTTATTATATGCAATCGTTTATAACCTGGAAATTTTAACGTGTATATATGGTGGAAAACCAAAGAAAAAACTGAAGAGTGTCTTGTGGAGAAACAAGGAAAAACTCCAAGACGTTTTACAGGTGGATATTTTGGAGCGGATTCTTGAAGCTCTTCGCGTTCATGCAAGAAAGTCTTGGACGACCGAAGAGTTGTGGATGAAGCTCCAACTTAATCGAGGTATACCCTGGCAATATAACTAAAGATAGTTATTCAAAGAAATTTTTTATATAAAAAAAAATTCAAGTTGTTGAATAACTGACGAAGCTAAGAAAATCACAATAATTTTAAAGTCGGTTTTCAATACAAATTATTTTTACAAGCCCAAAAGATGATACTCAAAGAGTATCGAAATACCGGTAACAAATAAAAATAAAATATATTTTCACTACTGAACTCGAGCTCAAATAAAAGCATACAAATTTTTTAATAACAAACCTGGCCCACGTAACAGTTTTTATACAAATTTGCGGTCCACTAAGAAATATTACGCGACCACAATTGTCAAATTCAGTACCCTGTGTTTGTGGAATAATTAACGAAATTATTTATTAACCCACGAACACTAAATATTTCTTTAAATAATATATTTTTTTAAACAACGCCACTAATATAAATATATAGTTTTATAAAATATTTTTCACAAAATTCTATTCTTTATTTTTTTACTGCTTTCTTCACATTGATCACCATCTACCATCAAAGATGTAGAAAATGTGAAACACTCGTTTACATTGCTCACATCTAACATCTACCATCAATCAAAAATGCCACCATTTTTGAAAAATAAAATGTATTTAAAATAAAAAATTTTTTTTTTCTACAAAAGTGCCAAAATTTAAAAAGAAAACACCAAAAAGTATTTAAAGTTCAATTCGTTTAAAAATATAAAAAATACTTAACAAAAACGCATTGCAATAAGAGAGAAAACAACCTTCTTTTTGTCAGTGATGCCACAATAATAATAGAACTAATTGCCACTTTGCTAGTGATGAGACTAAAAAAATCGAAAGATGTAGAATGGAATAAAATGTGATACCAACATCTTTTAAAGATGTTGGTTTTAAGATTAATGTATTTCTTATGAAAAGATGTTAAGATTTTCGCAAATTGATGGTAGATGTTAGATGTCGATCAGTGTAAAAAGGCTATAATAGCCTTTTTTACTGTTTTGTTTGTAGCACAGAGTTGTATTTTTGTATATTCCATTTTAATAGTCCTACATCTGAAAGTCTTTTAAATTTCCTGATAGAAGAAGGAAGTGTGGAATGGGTTTCTCAAAATGACGAAAAATATGTAAAAAAAATGCGCCGATGAGTGCTTGTATCTGCTAAATAAGGCCTTCTATTAGGCCAATGTGCTAATTTTTTTACCGCTGGGTAGATTCATATATTTGTACATGTGTATGTAACAACAACTGCACTAAGTTTCAGTAGTATTAGTATCATTTGATAAGTTTTGTAGTTGCTGTTGTTCCTTTTTTTTTGTTCATTTTATTTTTGTTTCATGTTTTTAAGATGACAGTAAATGACAAATAAAAGTGTCAGCTTGACAACAACAGCAGCAATAATAACAATAATTTACAACAATATTATCAACAATGAAAACTACTTGTAACAGCCAGCAATAATAAATTGTCAAAATCAAATAATAAAGAGAAAAAATCATACAAAATAATGGAAAAAAATAAAAAGAAATGGGAAGAAAATGTATGTAATGTAATAAAAAAGAGGAGGATATTAATAAAGTTTGGAAAGAGAAGAAAAACTCCCACATAAATTGAAAATTACATTGTTAAGGGTTTCATCTGAAGCTTCAAAAAAAAAAATACTTATAAAATTACATTAGGAGTATTTGTACTTAGAGGTTAAAATGGATTTGCCTAAAAACAGTTGAATGTCATTCACATGTTTTTTTAATATTTATGAAGTATCTTTTAATAGTGTTAAGAGTTTTAAATTTTATTGCTTTTAAAAGTGACATGTTATGAGAACTAAAATACTTTTGTTTTGCTTGTTGACAGGGAACGACACTCGCTGCATCTGGAAGTCGAATATAATCGGCTCTTTACAACTATGAACTGAGACTGCTTTTAGCTTTTAGTATGGGGTGTATAACTTGAGAATGCGGATTTTCCAACATGTTGCACGTTGTTTATTTAATCACCCAACAAATTGTTTTATAAATATGGTAATAGGTCTTAGTTCTGTTACTATTTACAAAGTAATGTATAGAAGTTTTCTATATCAGGAATTCTCAATGTTAAATAACGACTTGCAGGTAATACTGATAATAATCACATTCTATTACACCAGTTTATGAAGTACTTTCTTGTAATTGACAAATTTATTCGCATATGCACATTGGTAAGGGCGCAAAACTAAACAAATCAATAAAAAATAACATAACGGTCGAGTCACATAGAATCCTTCAGAAGCCCAAGTTCAAACCTCAACTTAGGAAGATTTTTGTTTTCATAAGTTTAATTAATTTCCTAACTTTCTTGTAAGAAACACAACTGGGCTGTAAGTAGCACACAACGCCGTAGATTTTTAAAAACAAGTTCCATTTACACACAATTCCGCCTTAAATGTGTTCCGTTTTCTTTTGAAAATAATAATAACAAATTCCAAATTAATTCAAATTGCTGATTTCTTTGTTAGCATTTTATCTTATTTTTAAATGTTTTATGTTTCTAATTTTTCTTTTCCTTTGAGAATACGATCGCAAGCGGCGGACAGTGGCTGAGAATTTGTCCAATTTTTTGCTGTCACCGATTTCCAAATACTAAAACTAAAGAAGCCAAAAAATTACGTCACAATATTGGCAATTGTGGGCGTGGAATGCTATAATAAACAAATATTTTATATTATTTTGGAAAAAATTATGTTTTTGTAAATTTGAAATTCCCTGTAAACTATTATCGATAATGGGCTGCAATTTTCTTGCTATATTGGTAGGATAGCAGTCTTCAAGAAATGATATTATGTATCACTAGAACTGTTAAGTCGGAGTTGGAGTCAAAGTACCCACAAAACTCTTGACTCCTACTTCGACTCAGACTTAATTTTTCTCATATTTTTCAAAAAAAAAGAAAAATTTTAATTGAAATCAAAAAATAAGCACCAGTCAGTCCACTTTACATATGTAAATACCTACATGCGGCGGTACTGCATTAAAAAACGGTTAAAGCTCAAATAAGAACTAGTCTCATTTAGCATTAAGGTTGAAACATTTCAGCGGTTAGAGTCGGAGTTAGAATTATTTTTTGACGACTCCACAGCCCTGTGTATCACTGTAGTACCATTTATACCTGCTGTATAATTAAATATTTTCTAATGGATTATATTCTAGTCAAATTAAAGTTTCGGTGGAATAGTACTTTGGAGGGTCAAAAGGAGTAAAACAAACTAAACAAACAGCAGAAAGGTGAGTGTCCAATATATACGTTTGGACCAGCCTGTCCCAATTTAATGAAATTATTCAAAAAATATAATTTTTTTTTGCTCTCTGCGATAGTGCAGAGGTTAATATGCGTTTGTGCTGATGTGTGTTACATATAAAAATATAAGTTTCAGATCCACCTTTTAGTATATCGATCGAATAAGCCTCACTTTCTGAGTCAATATTGAGATGCCCGTTCCGTCCGATTGGTCCTCCGCCTAGGTGGCTGACTAATTCTTTGTACATGTAAGCTTGTTCGCAAATTACAGGTCGCAATTTTGAAGAAAATGGTGAGAATCGGTCCATAATTTCACATAAGCCCCATACAAAATTCTTTCCTCAATAGTCTTTGTGCCTATAAATTTTTTATGGTGCTGGTATTTAGATTTAGATTGTTATTTTGTAAAATACTTCACTTCAATTAAAAAATATTTTCGTAAAAAATTTTGGAAATTCAAAAAATTGTATATGAAAAATATTTCAACGCAAAAAAAACACCTAAATTAAGTATTGCGACGTAAGCGGTCCTTAAAGATTTCTTAAAGACGGTCCATTTTTAACCATAGCTGCCATACAAATACCACTCACTTAAATTACTTAAAGTGCCTATAACTTCTTTATAAATTTTGGTATTGTTGGATTGGATTTAGCAATGATGACTGCATATATTAGCTACTATTTTGTGGCAAAGTTATGTACCGGTAGGTCCAAAATTTACCAAAGGTCCCTTAAAACCCATCTCTACAAATTTGCTTTAAGACGAAAAAGAAATTTCAATAATATTCGACACAAAGAACTCTTATCTGAATCTTAACCTCATAATATAATTTTGCTTTGCCAGATCCATGATTTGACATTGTGGTGTAAGTTATCAAATGGTCGGGCTTGATTTTATGAAGAGCACAATACTAGAATTTTAAAAATAAAGATTTTTTTAATAATTACTGTCAAGCCTGTTCCCGCCAGACAGAAAGAAAAACTACTTTTTGGTAAGCACCAACGTCAGTAACATAATTATTGGTCTTAAGGTGATATCAAAATTAACTGATATGTAAAATAACACAATTCTGCAAGGCCCTTTTTTCTCTTAATCTCTGTATTTTTAAATTTTAGATCCGACTGCTTCAGAAAGATTAATTAATAAGCCCCGAAACTCCGCAATAAAATTACCCTTAAGAAATGTTAAAGGTTTTTCGACTGCGCGTTTTAGAAACATAATTTTTTTTTTTTGACAAAAAAACCCATTTTTGGCAAAATTTCTAAATTTTTGTTCAGGCTATGTTTATTTTTAGGACTATATGCTAGGCAATTTCCAGCTTCCTTTGTCAATTTTGTTAAAAAAATTATTTCTGCAACTTTCTTTTTTCCTCTAAATTCTCCGCCCTCAGGCCATAAATAAAATATGCATGACAATTTTCAGTTTTCTAGCCCATCATTGGGCTTAAAAAATCTCCAGATAGACAAAAATGGGAACATACAAACAACGAAATTATATTATATAGAATCTAACCTGCCCTCGCGCCCACCAAAATTGAGAAAAATTATAAGGGTAATCACGATGGTCTTTGGGCAAATTTGCAATGCATATTTATTTATTTTTTTTGCAAATGTGTTAATTTCCTAAAAATTTATTCTGGCAACACAAAAAACTTCTGGCAGCACTGTTAAAAATCTGCATTTGTTTACATTTATACACAAGCATATTAAAATAAAGCTTTTCTTTTTAAAATATTTAAATTTAATTCTCTATTTTATGTTTAAATTCACGAAAATGTTAAAGTAAAAAGGAGCAAATTGCAAATAGGTACATTATGTTGTTGTGTTGTGCAAATGTGTGTATTTTTGCACGCATTTGCATCGTTTGCACACTTGCACTACCCATTGTGATTTTCCTTTATATTTTTACATGAAATCTGACTTTTATGTTTCATAACTTAGAAAATATTAATTTTGTAGAAAAGTTGTTAACAAGTTTTTCCTCAATCTCTTATTAAACAACTTTAACTGAAAGGTATGTTCAGACCAAGGGAATATTTGACGAAAAAAAAATCGTAGGCAGTAAATTGATGAAACTTAGCATTATTTTTAACAATTTCTATTGATGTACTACAAAACTTTGTTTGTATTAAGATAATTGTATAATGTAATTTAGAAACCGTTAAGTGGTGTTTGATCGGTCTAACGTTTTTCAAAAACAAATTATTTTTTAATAAAACTAGTGGTTACGTGTAGGACGTCAAATATTTAATATGTGTGAACATAGATTAAGCCACTAAAAAAAATTATAATTTATTAAAGAAACGCTTTTGCTATGAATAACGTATATTTTATTCTGTTGAAAAACAATTTTATTACTTATTAAAAAAAAAAAAAATGACAAGCCGGGCACTTGGCATATTAAGCTTATTCGCGTTCGCAGAATTCAGTGGTGAGTGGAGAAGTTTCTCAAAAAAGGCTTAGTTTATTAATTAATAAACCCCGAAATTCCGCAATAAAATTACTCTTAAGAAATTTTAAAGGTTTTTCGACTGCGCGTTTTAGAAACATAATTTTTTTTTTTGACAAAAAAATACCATTTTTTGGCAAAATTTCAAAATTTTTGTTCCTTAAATAATCATAAAATAATTGGAAAATGCAACTATGCTTACAATTTTTTTTTATATTCATTAAAAAAAAAAATGCAAACAAAAATAGCCATAAGTGCTTGAAATCTGTTTACAACTTTAAATTTTATTCACAAAAGACGAAAAATTTCATAAAACTCAATATTTCTATGGGTGCCACCCTAAGAAGTGTAGATAAAGGGCAAGTATGCTTTAAGAAAATGCTAAGCACAAAAAAGTAATGAAGGTCCGTCATTCATTTTGTCCCGCCAGAGGCGATTCCTTGGCAGTTATAGGTATTTTTCTTCAATAAATTGGCATCTCTATTGAAAATTTTATATGGGAGCCCCTTAAAGAACAGAGATATCGAGTAGGTATTTGACTCTTTTTTTTTGTAAGCAAACGCACACAAACACAAATATTGAAATGATTTGTATAAGAAAAAATAGTTCTAAAGAAAAATTCGAATCAATGCTGCTGCTTGCTTTTTATTTTAGTTAGGTTTGCCACATTGAAGTATTAGTGCCATTAATGACAAGAATCAATTATAATATACTGAATCTCTGCTGCTAAGAACGAGTTAAAAATGAGATTTAGAGAAAACTTGTGCAGGCAAAAGTTGTTGGAAACTTAATTAAAAACAACTTCTTCATATACGATTTGTATGTAAAATTAATATTTTCCAAGTTATGAAGCGTAAAAGTCGAACTTTACGATTTTTCTTAAACTTTGGCGGGCATTAGGGCGCCGATAGTAATTTTTTTGGCTTTGTTTTTATCAATACCCACCGAATTGAGTGGGTGAGAACAAGGAAAAATAGAAAACAAATATGCTCCAAACAGTTAAAGGCCACCCTAATACAGATACTATTGGCAATGTCAGATCCATATCGAATTGTTACAACCGATAAAAAAAATGGATCCTTTATAACAGCCCAAAACTCAAACAATTGTTTGTCAAGTCCGGCGAACCAAACGAACTAACGCTAATATCCTGTATTTGGGACTTAAAGAGGTCCACAAATTTTCATAAGCTGCTGAAACCGGTCAAACAATCAAAACGAACCTATGCAGAGAACAAGGGGGCTACTCTCTATTGCGATGCGAAAGAAAGTGGTAGCAAATCTAGCGATTGGTACTCTCTAATGCGTTTGCGCATATGTCTTTCGCATCTATTAATTTCTTTCTTTTCCCAGATCATCGCTATTTTTTTTTTTTTAAACTTTCCAATTTCAAATATTTTTACATATTTTAGCATTTCAATCTGCGCCATCTTTCATTTTTGTTGCCATTCTTAAAACATATTGCGAAAGTGATAAAGAGTACCAAGTTGGCATTTAGCTTTCGCATCGCAATAGAGAGTAGCCCCCCAGTTCAATTTTGATTGACTCATGCTTTAAATTGATTAAACAAATTTCATTTTCAGCATCTATTTTCACCATTTGTTTTTATCATTTTTTCCAATAAAACTTTTTGGTACCGCTTTAATAATGTTTCGGGCTTTAGTTCAATTAAATGTCATTAAATTTTGTAGACATCAAAAGTTTTCTGGCAATATGATAAAAAGGAACTATCGGCTTCAGTGCTATTATACGTATAATTTATTAAATATTCTTTAACTCGTTTAATATTTTCTAATTTGTAAAATGTTCTCATTAAAACATAAAATCTCTGCTTTTATTTACGCAAATTTTAGGGTATTTTATAGTTTTTGTCTTCATTTAAAACTTTTTTCATGTTATTTTTATTATTATTATTATGATGTATATACACCATCATTTTATACATTTTAACTATTTGTTGTCTACATTTATTTATTTTATTAAAAATAATATAAAAATTTGTTAAACCAATTCTGCACAAATGTTGCTAAGAAAAACTGCCATATAAAAATAGTTCCAAAGTTCAACTAAACACAATGAAGGGCATTGTTAAGAAATGTAATAATTTTTTATATCTCTTGAACGTGATAACTTGAGGGTTTTATGCAGACATTGTTTTTTTATATGCGTATATTTTAATATTTGAACATTTACTTAAGTTTACTGCAAAAACATGGTAATAAGAAATAATAATAAATAAAAATAGTTTTAAATTATACAGCGTTTATGAATGTAATACAATATTGTGAACAGGAAGGCTGTTCTATCCTCTAAAAAAAGAAAATCTTAAACTTAGTAAAAGTGTATGAATGAAATTTGCTTGGGTTTACAGAAAAAATTAACGAGCAAGACTAGAAAACATAAGAAAAGTGATTCTTTATTATAAAACTTGCTAAACCCAGTGATCTGCGTTTTCGCCATTGAAATAAAAGAAGTGGAATTTTTTTTCGAAAGCAATTTTATTTCAGTCGAATACTGAACGAATCGAAATTATTTTTTCAGTATTGTGAAACTCAAATTAATGCTTTACAACACTGAAAAAATAATTCCGATTCGTTCAGTATTGACTGAATTAATTAGAGTGCCAGATTAAGGCCCCAGATCTTGGGCATTGATAAGAAATTTGTGCCAAATTTAGACACTTTTATTGTTAAGCTAAGAACCCACTATCGGCGCAATGCACCAATTTTTGTCGTATTTCATGTGCCGATAGTGTGAACGGTCAACTTTTTTATTATATGCGACAATCTGTGCCGAAATGGTGCTGACTGTGGACAATCAAAACTATCCTTGATGCGCCGATAATGTGATCGCTCTACTGCACAATGCTCCACAATCAAATTGTTTAATATGTGCCTATTTTTATCGGGCGCCTGAGCACCAACTGGCTACTAAAATTTCATTTTTTTAAGCATTATTGTACCAAAATTACATTTGTTTTATCTATTATTTATGTACTAAAATGTTGAATAGTACATTTGTACTGTTAAATGAAAGAAAACAATTCGCTTTAACCAAAACAATGCAGTTGTATCGATGTTGCCATCCCAGATTTCTAAACATCTGTTTACAAAACAACAATTCCAAAAGAAGGAACAAGTGCAGTTTGAATAAAATTGAATACATTTTTTATTATAAGTATATTAATATTTTATTTAAAGTTTTAAGAAAATATAATGAAATATTCAGACGGATAATTTTGCGAATTTCCAAACTAAAATTAGGTCTGCCAAAAAGTAAATAAACAAAAACATATGATTTAATTTGCCCAAATTTCCAATTAATTTTGAAATCAAAATTATAATGTTTGTGTGTATATTTGAAACTTAAAAATATTTGAAAAAATATTTTGATTTGTATTTACGTGTGTCTATATTTATTGATTGAAAGTCGACAGCAACTCCAAATTACAAATATGTTAATTGATATAATTAATTTGTTTGCCGGCCGAAATTAGTACGAAATTTAATTAAAAGTACAAATTTCTAACTAATTTGTTAATTGAAGTTGGTTTTTCATTGTTTCTGTGTACAGTGGTGAGAACATTTAGGTACATGATGACTACCTTAAATTTCAAAGTGAAGTCAATCACTTTCAATTTAGGCCCCTATTACGGTTCACAACTCAACTCAGAGCATAAATAAAACAGCTAACTCACATGGTTAATAGAAAATCGTGAATCTTTTTTAGGTGCTTTTTTAAGTAACTTCTTAAAACCTCTTGCATTTATACCATAATTTTTCAGTATTTGAGGTTTGCAGGGTTGATTTTTAAACTTACAAAAAATGGAAAACAGATATTGTGATGTGTATTCTACCCCTCTTTCTTCTCTGCCCCGCTCGACCAACAAGAAAAATCGTCATGATTAAAAATCACCGTGTAAATTAGGTACAAGAAAGCAGGACAAGATTCAGGAATATTTAAAGATAAAACTCAGATAAATGCAATTTTGTTTAAAAACCAAAAGTATCCACTTTTGTAAACTTAAAGATCTTGGACGTATATTTTGGATGCCCATCTTGTTAGAAAGTAATCTTCTTCACTTTGTTCCACAAGTCGGGTACGAGGGTAATCTTTTTTTTTATTAAACCATCGATTTAAGTCAGTAGAGCATAAGTTTTCCGCCTCAATGTGTCATCGTTTCTTAAACTCAGTTATTTTTAAAGTTTCGAATAGACAGTTCCAGTAGTACTCTTTCCCGTATTACTGGAAACGGTTTATTTAAATTCCATCCGACCATATTAACCATTTCCAGGCTTTCGCAATCAATTTTTGTGTTTTTTGCTGAACTTTAAAAGCGCCTTAGCATTTTTATGATGTCCACTCACGAATTGTTTTGTTTATGGAGTATGTTTAAGTTGTCTTGTAACCATGGTTTGAGCCCCTTCCTCGGCAAGCAATCTTGGTCTAGATTTGTTTGCTCCCTGCACACTTATATTTATAATGTTGTAGTAATATTACGTGCTGAAAAGTTGCTGTTGGCTAAATCAGCAACTTGATTTTCTAAACCAGCTGATCCTTTTCTTCATTCTAATTTAATGTTGGAGGGCTTTGCAAAATGTTACAAAAAAGCAATTGCTGCTTACGTTTTCTTTTTTTTTTTTTGTTTTAATGTTTTCTTAAAAAAAATAAATAACGGAATTAATCAATTAGTTTTTTTCGCATTTGTTTATGTTGCCAGATTGAGGAAGTTAAAACGAGCAAAATTGGAAACAATGACTTTTTTGAAGAAATTAGCGAAATATTAACGGGTCGACTACGGATGACGACTGAACTGAAGTTGAGTTGCCAGCAGCAAAATCAGGCAACGCCGCTTATTTTAAAATATAAAATATAATAAAGAAATTGTATATTTTAACATGGGCAGCGTTACCTAATTTCTCTGATGGCAATTCAACTTCAGTTATGTTGCTATCCATATTTGACCATAAGTTTAACTCTTGAATTTAAAAAAAAAGATCTTTAAACACCCTTTAAATAACATCGTAGCGAATAGCTTATGCAGAAAACCTGGTTGGCTTTTAAACATTTTTTTGGTTGAAATTTGATATTCATGTATCCACGTATACTACCTTAACCCAGTGTGCTTCGCTACCCTCTTTAAAATAAAATAATGAAATTTGTTTAAACAAATCTCGTATATTATTAAGAAAGCAGAAACTTAGGTACTTTTTGTGCTATCGTTCTGAAGATATATACAAATTTATATGGTTGCTTTATTGAATGTGCCACGCCCACATCTCCGCTCCAGCTATCTTTTCGACAGATGTTGTGTAATAGAGATACTTTTGCAAAATTTTAATATTTTTTTGCGTTACCGTTTTCTAGATAAATATTATCCTTGTATAAGAGTAGTGTTGCCAACTTAGCGACTAAGTAGCTAGATTTAGCCATTTTTTTATCTCCTTTATGCATCAGAAAATTAATTTAGCCATAAGCCATTTATTGCGATTTTTATTTAGACAAATTTTTTTCAAGTTTTTTAAAATTATATTCCATAAAATATTATAAATGCTGCTTTATTTGGGTTGTAACGTTGACCTTTTCTTAAATAATAAACAAACACAATAAAACAAATCAAATTTATCGATAACACAGTTCAACACGATAAAATTACGGGGTTCTGACAACGGATTCTGGTAGAGGAGACAAAAAAAAAATACACGTACATATGTCGGCATTTTGAAAGATTTCATCGGAATTTAATTTTTGAGATGATTAAAGTTTCCCAGCTTTGGCCTGTTCTTGCAGCATATCGGTGTTAAAAACCAAATTTTCTTTACATCTGAGATGTATGGTAGGTTCAGCAACTTTGTAGAGAATGTTGTGGCAAATTAACCCTCTAACTTCTCCTCATACTAAAAAGTTGGCAATTTTTGGTAGTGAAGAGTTGCCAACACTGAAAGAGAGGTAGCACGACTACTTCTTCAAAACTTGATTTTCACACAAAACGCTTGAAATAAAATAGACGGATTTGATCGATTACTCGGTTAATTTTTCGTAGAAGAACCTAATTCTGAAACTCTTTTATTCACCTTGCGAAAGGCAAATTAACTTTATTGGAAGCAAGAACAAAATGAATTAACTAAGTAATATTTCTACTGAATAAATTATTTTTAAATGAAATGCTATTAATTTTCATTACATAAATAATTTTTTAAAACAGAGAAATAGATGATTACAACCTATTAAAAATAAATACTTCCGATTTAATTTACATCATAAGCAATTTTGACATCCGTTTAAAAACTCATTAGGGAAACAATAAACATATCAATTAATTAAATATTTTTAGGTAATTTAAGCATTATTTTGTAAGAATTTCTTTACAATTAAAAGTATTTTTTTTTATCTAATAAATGAAACAATTATTTCTGTGCATAATTAACATTTGACCGCATACTTCTTTAATTATGACTACCCAACAGTTCACTAAAACTAAAAACCCCCTGAATAAAATTTAATTATTAAGAGATTATTAGACAAGTTGTCATTTTAAATGTGTGTCAAAAACATTTTAGTTCGTTTTGTTTTTGTAAACAAACAAACTAAATGAGATAAAAAAACCAACAAGAGATATTAAACAAACAAGAACAAAAAAAAAAAACTTTAAATAAACTTTGTACACTTTGCAGAGAATATAAACGAAAATTAATTTATACAAAATATATTAAGCTAAACTATAGTATAGTTTATAGTTTTATTTTAATTAATTCATTAAAAACTCATCAGCATCATAATCATGGAAAATGAAATTAAACAAAAAAAAAAAAAAACTAACAAACATAATGACTGAAAATCATAATAAATTTTGGGGCAGTTTTTTGGGGAGGTGCTGCCAGTTAGTGGTCGTTTTTTTTTTTTTTGTTTAGAAAAATAAAGTTTATTTTTTTCTACAAACTGAACTTTTTTTATTTTACCTACACACATTATATCGCTTGTTATGAGTTTTCGGTGCTTTTTAGTTTGAAATCAATGTTGAGAAAAAAAAAGACTAAAACTATATTTTTCTCCATATTAAAAATAATTAAAAAAAGGATAGACAGGTGTGGTGTCACCGATACAGGAGTAAAAAATGGAGTAAAATTTATTATTTTTTTGTGCAATTAAAGAAACAACTACAAACTCTTCTCTACTCTTTTGTATACCAGTATAAAAATTATATTTTGTTGAAATTAAATTATTGTGATCGTCATGTGAGTATTAAAATAACATGCAAATCTGCCAGACACATAAAAATAAGAGACAGAATAAATTTTTTTCTGGTGAACTTGTGTGTCATAAAAAACAGTAATGAATTTTTTTTGCAGAAAATTATTAGGGAAATTTAAACAAACAATGAAATTGTGTTGCGCAGTAGGAGTGTGCAGGGGGATTTTACGAAAAAAAAACTGGGAGTCCTCATTGGATGTAATTTTAATTTAAAATTATTGAATTTATATTTAAAATTTAGATTATATACAGTAATAGCTTGATAACCGGACCTTTGCTAATCCGGATTATTTGGTAATTCGGACATCGTTTTGCATAAATTGTGTACTCTGTAATCCAGATTGATTGCAACTTAATAATCCGGATTGTATACAATCTGTTGTGTAGTTTTAATCTCTATTAATTGTTACTACAATTGTACTTCTACGAAAATTCGTGCAGGTACACAGAAAAAAATTACGACAAATCAATTGTCATATTGAATACCAAATTCGTGAATACAATTAACTTTTTAATTGAGAAGGCACCAACAACCAAATTTGTAAATACAAAAAATTATTTTGTTAATAACAATTGTTAAAACCTAACAAATATTTTTAACAATGAGTATGTGATATTAATTAAAATATTTGTTAACCATTAAATATAAATTTTTGTTACGAAATTGTCACATTAACAAAATATTTGGTTGCTAATTAAATTGAAATAAAAGATGATATTAAAAGTTGATTTTATTAGTTTTGATTGGTAAAATTTATTTAACAGCACATCACAAACAACATTAAACATTATTTAAGCAAACCATATATGACCTGGATGGCCCATAAGGTTCTGACATCAACACAACATGGAATCTTGGCATCCTTAACCGTAAAACTAGAATATATAACAAATGCATTAAAATTTCTTTATAAATCGTATAATTATAACTTTACTTACCGTATAGATTGACTTAATTCCAAAACACTTATCGCATCGTTTATTCTTTAAAAGATTTTTAATTGAAAACAAAGATTTTTTATTTCAGTTTTGAATTTTTTGACACTTAAAATTTTTTCTATGATATACATTCATATTAATTTTATACAAATAAAACAAATTGTCAATATGACAATTTACAAACATGTTAATTAAAAAGATTGTTAAAAATATTACAAAAATTTAACAAATTTTCTTTAATTACTTAATAGCTTTTGTTATTTTTTTCTGTGTACGCAAAATATTCTGTTACGCAGTATTCACTTCGCAGCATAAATAATGCTGCTAAGACAATTCACTTACCTGCATAAATGTGCTCTCATGTAAAATTTGTTTCTTATTACAAAAATAGATTTAGGCAAGCAATCACTATTCGCAACAAATTTTTTTAATGCAGTTTTACATTTAATATTAATATGTACATAAAAAATTCATTTAAAAACAAGTTAGAGTGCTAAATCATTGATACACTCCACCGACAGTTCGAATATTTCGGGAGTGACTTCTATATGATATTAAGATATTATTAATTTAATTTAATTAAAATAAAAACGGTGTCAGCATTAACATTGGTCGCGGGTTATACCCGTATTTAATTATTGACCGGGGAAGTTTTATCCTTTATTTAGAAATTTGAACAAGCTTGATTAAACTATCATGATTCGTAAAAGTTTTAACCGAACTAAAATGATTTTCAGGAGGGGAATTTGTAAAATCTTATGTTATTCCGTGGATTATTCCACCATTTATGCTAGTTTTTGTAACTAAATCATTATCTTTTTAGGGTAGTGGTTCCACATTTTTATTCACAGGTCCGATCCTACTGAACCGATTTTGCTGGATTACAATCTCAAACTGGTTACACAAAAAAAAATAATTATCAGTAGTTTTTTATCAATTAAAAAAATTGTTAAAAAAAAGTATTTTAATTTAATAAATGTGATAATTGAATAAATTTTTTTTTTTTTGTTGAAAGAAAATTAAAAATATAATTTTGATTTAATTAACATTTTAGTTGTTTTGAAATAAATTTTTAATTAAAATATCATTTAAATAACAAATAATCTTAATTGATTTTTTTATTTAAAACAAAATAATTTTAACTTGCAGAATTGTTGTTGGGAATTGTCAAAACCTGATCTATACTTAATTAAATCAATTAACACATTGCTTGAAACGGCAAAGTTTTTTAAACAATTTTTCTAAATAAAACTAAAAATATCATTTACTGAATAAAAAATTCACAATTTTTACAATTTGACGTTAGCTTTATAATCATTATGGTAATAAATTGTTTGCTTGATTTTTTATGCATAGGATAACTTCAAGCAATTTGACACCAAGTGTTTTCGTTTCTTTTGAGTTTTTCGGACATGGCTAAATCGACTTAGAATTACTCAAGGAGCCAGAATATATATGGACTATTTCCAATTTTTTGAGCACCTACTGAAACCAACATACTATGGCTCTTATTTCGTTAAGTTTTATGAATTGAAAAAAAAAACGTTGTACAGGGTTTGGATGACTACACTTGAAGGATATGACGTGGAAAGATTTACGTTGAAAAGTCTTCACCTTAAGAATTGGTGGTCATCTAAAATTCGACAAATTAAAAAAATGACTTGAAACTTGCAAGAGTTTTATCATCCTAGACTTGGTGGATATATCCACAAAAAATTATTTTTTGATATCGCTACTGGATGAAAAGTTGCATGGTGGTTTACAAGTGAAACCAAAATTTTCCGAATTTCGAACTTTTTGAAGAATTTACATAGAGTTTTTGCGCCGTTTAATAAGAATGAGTTTTAAGCGCAGAATTAAAAAAACTGGGTTATATTTACTATTTATAAATAGTGTATTGTGTGATGTGAGTAACTTCGTAAAGGGCGCCTCCGAGGCGAAAACGCACTTTAAAATTTTTAAAAGCAAAAATGTTATGAACTTTTGAAAATTTTTGCAAAAAATCAATTTTTTTAAGCTTTTTTTATATCAAAACATGGCATGGGAACATGTTTAGGTATCCAAATAGATTCTTCGCGACGAACTTAACTGATAAAGTGCAAAAAAAATAACTTTTGCAACACTGGCGGGTGCAGCGGCAGTTTTTTCCAAACACATTTCGCTTTTTGACAATTAAAGCGCTGTATCAATTCCGCTCAAACGTACATCGAAGAGAAGACTTTACTGAGCTTGATACTAAAATTGAAAACGCACCAAAAAATTTTAAGGATTGAAAATTTTATGGAGGAAACAAAATGTTTCTAACCTCAAAATACATCCTTGTATGAAATATTTGATTTGGTTTCAGATTATACATTTTAAAAATCCCGAAATTCATAAGTCTAAATTTACACGTTTCATCATTTGATGCTCAACTTCTTTTCAATTCCCTTTTAAAGATGCCAATATAATCACACGCAGCAATAAGTTTCAACTTTTTTCGGTTCAAGACAACAACAATTTTATTAACAGCGAATCAACAGCGATGCAGCCATCGTTGTGCATATACCAACGAATAAAAATACAAAGCGTACTGACCGAGTACAGGCATCTCCGCACTAAACCCCTTTCTTCTTTCTTCTCTCACCTAAAATCATAAGAGTTGAGCATCAAAAGATGAAACGGGTGAAAGCAGACTAAAAAGAATGAGAAGCGAAACAAATTATGATCATAGTAGCCTTTGCTGAATGCTTCTAAGAATAAATATTTGAGTAAAACAATTTTAAATAAATTTGTATATGCATACACGATAAAAAATTTGTTTTATTTTTTTCAGTGTATTTTAAAAAGCTTCTACAAATACTTTAGTGTGCTAAGAAAGCCCTTAAGGGGTATTATCCACACGCGTTATCTCTTTTCAATTTTAACAAAAACCGTAATTTTTATATTTTTTTTTTAATTTTTAACTTTAAACCGCAGTAAAATTTGCGCCGTTTAATAAAAATGATTAACGCGAACCGATTTCACATGCTCAAATATCGGTTTATACACACGCAAATCAACATTGATGTCAGACAAAAAATAAATAATAAATAAAAAAAAAATTTCTAGGTGCCGTAAATTTTTGAAGTTGCCCATATCTTAGATGTCTTAGGTCTTAGATGTATATTAAAAATTTTCACACGTAATGAAAAACTTAGTATACCTCCATTACCACTAGTGGTGAACGAGCTTTTAGCAGAACATACCTTTTTTATTGTGTAAGGAAAGAGTTCAAATAAAAACTGATACAAACACTTATATAAATAAAGATTAATAATTTTTTGATTAGAGATTTTGCGTTTACAAGTTTTAAAAATAAATATATACTTTAAAGATACATTTTTAAATATATTTAAGGAAATTCGTTTGAACTGTCTTTTAAAGTTTTGCTAGTTCTCATCAATGCTACCCCCAGAAACCCCATTGTGTTTCATATAAACATATGCACATATATGTACATACATATAAATACTATCCAAAAAAGTGTTTATACATGTCAATTTCTTTATCTGTTCATCATTTTTTTTACTCCTGCTGTTTTGAATAACTTAAGGGGAGGTTATTTTTGCTATACGTTTTTCCTTTTTTTGCATAATTTTTAATAAAGTTAGCAAAAAAAAAACGGAAAACATATCTTACACTCAATGAAACATTTATGTCAAATTTATGTTAATATATTATGAAAAAGCAATAAAAAAATGTATAAAAATGTTTGCATACATCAAGGCAGCCAAACAACCCCTCTCATTTATTAGCAGCATTCGAGGCGTTTAAGTGTAAGAAAAACAACAATTTTACCAAAAAAAAAAAAAAATCACAGAAAAAGAACATTGAAAATCCCTTAAGAAAATAAAAAAAAACTACAAAACATCTTATCAATAATTTACATATTTCTTGTTTTTCGTCTTAACAAAAGTATATAAAAAAAAAATACTTAAGGGTTTAAATTGAAGCCAAGGTTGTATATGCGAAACGGAAAACGAAATAGAGCCATAAAAATTGCCACAAATTGTTGAATAAAAAAAGGAAATGAACTTAGGATAAAGGAAAGAAGGTACACAGATATTTAACCCCAGCGATTTTTCAAAAATAAATAGAAAAGGGAAAAGGAAGATAGGAGATATGAAAACTATAGTTGATAGAGGCGCAGAAAAAAGGTTGGGAGGTGTTTTGGTGGCAGTTTTTTTTTATTTTTCGCAGCTAAAGCTTTTGTCTACGGTCATTGATTAAGGCAACTACACGTACATTAGTTAACAATTTAAGGGACTTGTATTAAAGAAAATCCTTTTTAAATGCGCTTCGTGCACATAGCGCAGTTGTCCTCATTCATATTTTCATGTTCACGAAGTTGTTAAGTTTTTTATAAAAACCAGTTATCGAAAATAAACCGAACATTATTTAGCGTTCTATACACATGCGCAGAAACGATGGCTACTTTTTAGTGCTTGTGATATGGTGCACAACCCTTAATACCGTTCGTAACTATTTTCACGAAAATACCAAACACGATGTAGTGTTCTGTTTCATAACGTAGAACAGAGCAATTGTAGTGATTCTTAGACATACATTATATTATAATATTCTTCAAAGTTTTACATTGATAAAGAAATGAGCAAATATGTTGCTTGGCAATTTTCACGAGCACAGCACAAATAGCTTTTGCTTTTTTTTCGTTAAAAACACATATCGCACTGGTTCCTCTACAGGGGGCTAACTTAAAATTTATAAATCTTCAGTAGAGACAAAGAACTGCTTTCTTTTTATATGTAGTCTTTTACTAAACAGGGGTATACAATTTCATTTTTTTTCTCTGCCAAAAACTATAGAAATTCATTTTAGATTTTTACAGTGGTCATATCTTACCACTGTTTATCGATTTCTTGCAGAAAGTGAACATTTTTGAGTTGACTCTCTATGGAGGAACAAGTTCGATATGCATTTTGTTTTTGTAAAACATTTTCTTATTGTCTTTACCAGCCAAAAGGGCTGCAACGAATAAACATTAGTTTGCTGAACCGAACACAACGAAGTTTGTGTTTTTTTACGAAAAAAACTGAATCCAATGAAATGTTGCGTTGGATTAGTACAGTATTTTTATTGTGTACGAAAATAGCAAACAGAGAAATGTTTTTTAAAGGTATTTACTACACAAACACTATTAGCGTTTGTGTTTTCCATATTTCTACAGTGCTGTATACTAAAGAACAGCATATAATGTTTGTTTTTGCAAACACTGAAAAAAATACCACACAATAATGTTTAAATCAAAAATGCTCTTTATTTGGGAATCACTGGTTTAAATAAATAATGAAGTAAGCAAAGATAAAATATTGTATTCGATATGATAAATGACTAAAGAGTGGGCCTGTCCCGAAATGCGTCACTACGCTGCATCAAAGATTTCAATACCTTAAATATATATCAGTGAAGTAGATGTGGACCAAAAAATTGTCAAATACTCCACAAAAAGAATAGTTACACAATAAAAAAAAATTTAAATTATTTTTTATCGACATTAAAAAAAAGTTTGCTTTTCTGATGCAGCGCAGTAATGCATTTTCGAACAGGCACAGTTTCATAAGCTGTCCTACCATCGACGATTGAAGTGGGTGAGTAAATCCCAAGAGTCTAATTACCATGCCCTTTTAATAAAAAAACTCATTTTTGTTTTTGCAAACTGTATTTAATTTTTCTGTATTTCAAACAAAGAAAATTGTCTAAAGGAGCAAAAATGTATTCGAAAACTTTGTCAAACTTATTGGGTCAAAATTTTTCGATATTTACATCGAAATCAATAACATGCTTAAGTCACGCGTTCCTTCGACTATCGGTTTTACGCACCGGAACGACTCGAGAGCTTTTGTAACAACTGCCAAGGATTGTCAACTAAAGAACTCCTTAATTTCAATTAAACATTAATCAAAAATGAATTTAGACTGTAATAAAAGATAAACTCACTGTATATTGTTGTTGTTCTTGTTTAAGCTTTGATATTGTTACAAGTAAAACTGAGGTTTATAATTCTTATTCGCTTAACAGTTTTATTTGTATAATATCTTTAGTTTTTTTTTTAAATCTTTGGATAAAGTTTCCTGACGATATGGCCAAAGCAACCAGTGAAATGCGCATAGGAATAGCTTATCCCATCAACGATAAATATCAGTTTATCAATAGTATGAAATGGGAATTTAGCACATTTGAAAGAAACCTTGTTAATTAATTTTTGAATCCCAAGAAAAACTTTAATAACTAATATGCATGTGGCAGTAAAAATAAATAAAACTAGCAAAATAAAATAAAGTAATTTGTTTTTATTTTTGTTTTTTTCTCTGCGTCTGTGCCTGATTTGTATTTAAAACTTTGCAGCTGTGTTTTATTTAAAGCGAAATAGATGCTATTGTACCATAAAAGGCCAAAAAGAAAACCACACAAACGGTAAAACAAACATATGAAACAGGTATAATACATGTTTGTGTAAAATTTACAATGTAAATATTAAAAATTTGTAATTTTTAAATGAACATCTTGTTGGTGTCGTTTTGGCAGTTGGTTTAGATTAACTGGCTTTTAAATTTAAAGAAATTTTGGTTCTGAAAGTCAAAGTAGAGTTTATGTGTTCTGCTACTAAAGCAAACGTGTATAAAAATATATGTCAATGGTATCTTCAAATTTATATTTTGGCTTCGTTTGAAGAAAAGATAAAACAAAAATCGCCGAAAAAAAAGCTTTAAAATATTGAAAAGCTGATGTGTATCTGTCTTGTTTATTCGTATATTGAAGGCAAAATTCAAGGATAATTTAAACTTTTACATGTATTAAGAAAGTTGCTTATTATTCTAAACACACAAAATCTCTTCTTCAATATTGGAAAGGGCTTAAAACTTCATAAAGATAATAACGAACTCCAAAAATGCGCAAAACTCCTGTCAACAGCGTAACATTTTGATTATTATAAAGCAAAAAAAAATGTTCTAACTACAAAATTATAATTTTATGAAAGGATTTCCATGTATGTACTTTTCACACAGAGATATGGGTTGAACGATTTTTTTTACGTGGATTCTTTCTTTATTAAAGTTAGACAAATAACTACCGAGGACTTAAAAAGGTTAACGGAAATAATAGAATGAATGACGCGTAAAGTAAAGGATAGAAATAAATCTGTATGTTTTTTTTCAATTTTTTTCTTTTGTTTTCATTTCCTATCAGAAAAAGGGAAAAGTCACACAAAATGATGAACAGTGACAAACGGTTCATAGATTTTTTTGCAAAAAAAAAAATCTGTAAAAGAAAACAAGAAAAATAATTATGTAGTTTACAAATCTAATAAAAAAAGAAATCAAATATGAAATAATAAATGTTGTGGAAGAAATGAAAACAAAGGAATTTCTTTTTGTTTTAATGTAAACATTTTATTAATTTTTAATACTTTTTGTAAAATCTATGCAAATATTCTTTTAATATTTAAACTATTATAAAATCATTTCAACTACAATTTGAAATCATTCAATGAAATTGCAATCAAAAAAAAAGCTCTGCCCCCAATCAAACTGCTCACCAAAGCAATACTCCCCACAACATCAAATCATGCAAACACCATGAACGAAATATTGAAAAACAACAACTTCAAACACAAAAAAATAACAACAACACCTAAATGATTTTTCAAATTAATGACCCTCTGCCGAGTCCAAATGATATTAGCAACAGAAACTGGACATCTGCTGTTGTTGGCTCTAAAAATAACCAAACAAATTACGGATTTTTCTTCTATACTATAAAATAGTATGTGTGTATGCGAGTGTGTGTGTGTATTTATAGGCCCCAAACTATACGTATATTTAATAAATTCACCAGAGTCCAATACATTTACCAAACACTAAAAGTTTGTGACGCGTCATCCACTTTTCAATTTAAATGGAAATTTTTGTTTCCTCTTCCTTTCAATTTAGTTGTAGTCATTCGTTTAAAAATGAGTGTTTTTTTTTTGTATTAGTGTGAGTGTGCGTGTGTATGAGTGTGAATAAATGCTTGTTTTAAACATACAATTAATGTATTTTACACAATTTTAAACTGCTTTATAAATGTTGAAATATGTTAAAGCAACAATAACATGAATTATTTTACTTTTAATATTTGCGCCAAATAAATTTGTACCCCTGCAGACAGTAAATGAGAAACAAATATTTTAACTGTCATTACTACATATTGTACAAACAGAATCAAAAACCCAATAGACAATTTGAGTTTTTAATCGTTATTTTAATCACAAAAAAAAAACACTGGTTCTTAAATAAGAGAATTGAAATACCCGTGAAAACTGAAATTAATTAAACAGATCAATCTAAGTCAGCCCACCAAGCATAACGTTTTCTAGCTTTAACGCTAAAATGGCAAACCTAAATAAGAGCAAGGCGAATTGTCATCTGATTTTGACAGCTCGAACCAGTTTGTTAGTGTTTCTTTAGCAATGGTTAACATTTCAAACCGTAAACACTAACAATGCAACCTATGTTGTTTCCGTTGTTATTGGATTGTTGTAGTATCGACACCAGTGTCGTCCATGTGCTGTAACTTTTGCGTCAATCGAAAAGTTTCGATTGAAATGTGTGAAATGAAACCAAAACTCCATATACTGAAACAAACGGCTGTTTTTCTCCCTAAACTGTGTCTGTAACTTTTTTTTGGCGAAAACTAGCTTGACACGTAAGAAAACTACTCACCAATTTACAGAAAATGTATGTCTGTAACATTTTTGTGAGAAAATTTCCCCCTTTAAACTGTCAAATAAACTCACGAATAAAAATGGGGGAAGAAAAAATTTTAACACTAAAAAACAATTAAAAATGCATAATACAAAGAATAATAATATTTTGTTCTTGTCACATTTTGTTATTGTTTATTTGTTTTGCTTTTAACATTTTTATAAGATAATACGAACAAAGCTCTTTTGCAAACAACAAACATTAAAGCCGCACTTTACATTATTTGGAATATTTTGTTTCACATCTTTTCGATGCGAGAAGTTCTCACAGAACATGGGTACAGATGTAGTTGAATTCGCCTTAAATAAGAGCATCAACGTTGTGTCATGAACAGTAATGTTAACTTATCTTTTTTAATAAAACCTACAAAATAGAATTTATCTAAACCAAACCTAAATAGCGATTGCTTTTTACGGTTAAAGTAACTAAAATATGTTTAAACCTTTGCATGCAATCAATTATGTTTGCACGACTTGTCTGCTATCGTCTAAGTTTTCAAGAAGAACATTGAGAGGAAATAATCGTGTACGACAATATAAGCGACATTGTCTTATAATTTGTCTTCCATTGAACTCTATGTGGGACAGTATGATCGACATTGTCTTATAAGTTGCCTTGTATAAAAAAATATTTGGGCAAAATCGTTCCTTTCGGACATTGTTCCTTTTTTTACTTTTAGCTATGAATTAACAAGGAACGAGAAAATGTCTCTGACGTTCGTAGAAACGTTAGCAAACAAACTTTTGTTATTGTTGTTGTGATATATTGCTAAAATATATATCTTTGGATCACATTTGTAATTAATTCAGCTACGCAACTGTTTATTTGTCACACTAAAACTAAATAAAAACCGTCAAAACTGCTTTCTTCACAAAAAAAATCAACCATTTTTTAAGTGTACAGAAATAAGTGAACGAAACACGTGATGATCTAACAGATTGCAATTGCGAATGCAAATGCAAACAAACCTTTAGAGCGCTATATAACCAACACACAGAAAAAATTATTAATAGTTTTCTATCAATTAAAAAAATTTAAAGTATGTGATGCAGTTTCTTGGACTACCGACTTCTTAGTCTGCTGGTCTAAAAATGTGTAGGTGAGCTAGCAGATCTCATCGTCGTAGTCGAGGTTCTCCAATCTGCCTTGAAGACCCCAAGTTATTCCTCTTCATCGGCAAGATGCATTATTGCAATTAAATAAAAGAGAAGATAATAGACAGTCATTACGGTCGTTACGGGTCACGGGGACTCCTGCTAGGAGGATGGGTCTTTATTATAATGACTACTGTAAGAGTTGTCATGATGATGAGAAGGAGGAGACGGTGTTTCACTTTCTCTGCCAATGACCCGGTTAGGCATTTTGAGAAACCAGAATTGCCATGTCTCGACGATATGTCCAATGTGGGACTAAACTCGATCTCTCTGTTCTGCAGGGAGTCGTGGTGGTTCGAGGCTGCAGTGACCTCTGGAGAATAGTCTGGTGGACACTAGCTGACTCTTGTTAGGGGTATCACAAAGGGACCGATATAAGGACCCAAGTGAGTCGTCGTCGTGACGGCTGCCCATTGAGCCTAACCTAACCTAGCAGAATTCGGCAGGCTGCGTTACCATATAGACCTTTTATGAGTTTTATTAACTTAGTAGGTACACCTTTACATTTTTATGCATTCCATATCGCTGAGTGGTTTTATGAATCAAATGTTTTTTCGAAGTCTATAAAAATGAGGCACACTTGGTGATCTCCATCCCACAGACTGCTCTACGATCACTCGCAGGCTATTTACATGATCAACACAGGATTTGTGGGCGAAGAAAGCGACTAGTTCCTTTCTAAGCTCCGGAAGAAGAGCAGCTGATAGCCTTTTGTTAAGCATATGTGTAATCACCTTGATAATCATACTTAAAAGTGTAATACCTCTCCAGTGTTTATGTTCTGTGAGATCTCCTTTGTTGGTAAGTTAATGATTAGCTTTCCGAAATTTCCTAGGGAACAAGTTCCGTACACCAGAATTTTTTTGCAATAGGCAGGAGTAGCCGAACACTGGTTGTTGCATCAGTTGTTGGCATCTCTGGTGAAATATTGTCTATACCAGGCGATTTGTTTTTCTTATGGGCAATTGATGGGGATATTTGTGTTTTATAATAAACTTGAACATTTTAAACAGCATTAATTACATTTACTGGGTTTCTATTTGCCCATCCAACATTCATGCAAGTACTACTTGTTACAAATAAAACTTTTTATCAGCAGACAATGTTCAATATATGTAAAGTTAAAAAATTAAGCTCATTGAAATTGTATTTTAAAACTATGCAGACTATTCTATAGGCAAAAGGAAAAAAAAAGAAATGTGATGAAAAAAATATTTAATGTGTATTGCGTGGCACATTCATTGCTCCGTTGTGTTAAATAAATGACAATTAATTTGCCATAAATTTAAACACTCGCACAACACTTGCTTACGAATCTCCATGAACGTTTTCCAACTACCAAAACACCCACAAAAGTTGTGGTACAATAAATAACAAAAACAAAAAATTTAAAAAAATATTGCAACACAAGAATAATCGATGATGGAAAAATTCAAGTGTGTGTTTTATTATCCAAAATAGCCATGTTTTACAAATTGACAATTTTCCCATAATCACCCTTCCTCCCTCGCTCTCTCCCTTCCTTCATCAAATACTGAATAAATTTCTTGGCTCTTATTTTAAAATGTTTTTTGTATAAAAATAAATAATGAGACAGTCATAGACGAAACAAACTTGTGGGCTTTTGTGGGAAAGTGGCCATATTTTAAATGAATGGAATCATGAAAGGAAATAAAAATGATTTAGATCTGGGTTCACACTTTAAAAGTTTTCTTTCAAAAAGTCGGAGTTTATTGATGAGAGGGGAGAGAATAATAGCAAGTTCTCTTCCCGTCATTCCGACAAACTCAGACTTTCTACACAGAAAAAATGAAAAATTTTCTCTAATCACCAAATTCATAGAATCAAGCAACTCATATTGATTACTAAAAATTGTAAAAACTTTCTATTTTTAATATATTTTTTTTCAATAAATGATATTTTTAATTTAAATTAAAAAAATGATCAAAAAACTTTGGCGTTTCAAACAATGTGTTGATTGATTTTGACAATTTCCAACAACAATTTCACAAGGTTGAATTATTTTATTTTAAATGAAATAATTTTTTGTTTTTAATTAATATTTTAATTCTAATTTTATTTTAAAACAACTTAAATGTTAATTAAATCAAAATTATATTTTTAATTTTCTTTCAAAAAAAAAAATTTTTGATTCAATTATCACATTATTTAAATTTAAATACTTTTTGAACAATATTTTAATTGATAAAAAACTACTAATAATTTTTTCTTTTGCTGCATTTTACATGCTTTTAATTGTGTCTACTGCCTGCTTAAAACCCCCAATATAACCTTAATGCCGTTTGTTAATTTTTTGGTTGCAAAACGTATTATTTACAAAATGAATTCATACATTTTTTTACTTTAAACCTTTTTCCTGACTAAAAATTATAAAAAGGAAAAAAATCGAATTCGTGCCCTTAGTTTTACTGTTATTTTTTTTTTTTTTACAAAATATGGATTAATTTAATAATATTTCTTGTCCTTTTATCTTTGTTGTAATCAAGGGTTGGTCTGTCTGTAGCGAAAATAAACTTGAAAAGATTGTTCTAATTTTCATTGACCTAAAAGGTGTGCTGGGGTGTCGTGTTCCTTTTGGCCATTGTAAAAGCAAATAAACATTTGAAACATGGGCTTTTAGTTTTATCACATTTATTTCTTTATTATTTTCAGTTTTTTAAATTTTTTGCTTACGTGTCAATTTATTTTTGTCTTATTTACCGGACGTTAGTCTTATTTTTTTAAGGTTCTTTGTCTAAATTGAGAAAGCAGCCTTTTTGTCAAAAGAAATTTTTAAATTAAATTAAATTAAATTCAATTTAAATTAAATTTATAAATTTAATAAAACACTCTATAAAACACAAAATATTTAATAAAACTCTTCTTGCTCGTGGAAAGTTTAAAAAATGTTTTATAGAACAAATTGTTTTCCAAGAACCAGCAAATTAAAAAAATTTTTTATATTAAACTTGTTTTCAAAGAACTTAAAAAATTTTATATGAAAAATTTCAGATATCATATACAAATATTTTTCTTAGGACAAGTTTTTTAAGCTTCATCAATAAATGTTTTATAAGAAAGTCTGAATTCACACGTTTCAGCATTTCATTAACAGCTCTTGTCTTTTTAGAAAGAGGATTAGTACCGAGATGCTTGTGCTCGGTCAGACGATTTGTGTTTTTTTTTTGTTTCTCTTTGATTCACTGTTATTAAAATTGTTGTTCTTTCAAACCGAAAAAAGTTGAAACCGATTGCTGCCTGTGATCATATTGGCATCTTTAAAAGGGAATTAAAAAGGAGTTTAGCAACAAAAGCTTAAAAGTGTCAATACAGCCAAAGTTATACCAAGAGAGAGAGAGAGCGCGAACGATTGACGAACAAATTTATCTATAGGAAAATTTCTCCCCAAGAGATATGAAAGAAATAAAACATGTAAAAATGTTCTATAATAAAAAAATCTTGAGAAATCTTCAGAAAGTATCTATAATTGTCTTATATTTTCCAAAAAGTCTCATTAAAAAAATTTTTTATATCAAAGTTTCCCTTGAAAAGAATCTGCTATCCTTAAGGATAATTGCTATTATGAACTCGCACAGAAAAAATGTATGGCAAAAATTGTTCAATTAAATATTTAATTAGTGAACATTGATTTTTTAATTGATGTTTTGGATGCTGCAATTAATTTTTTTAATCAAAGCACATAAATTGACTACGTTTGTGTGGCATGACTCGAAAATACAAATCCGTTAATTTATGTGATCAATGCTCTTGCAGGGGCAAAATTAGTAAAAAAATTAATTTTCTGAACGAATTGTTTAATTAAAGTCGATGTTCTTATTTTTTTGTGCGTTTACATTCATTAATTTGTGATCGCAGAATCTTTTATTACTTCTCTAAAGTTTGCTTTTGCGTTTACTTTGAGAAATTTGTATCGGTGCTGGTTTTTATTTAGGTATACATTCATAATATAAAGGGTGGTTAACTTTTAAGGGCCGATGTTGAATGTGAACCACACATAAACGTCAAGTTTTTTCTACATTTCATTTGACATTTCTCAGTTTCTGACTTACTCCATTTGAACCATGGAAAGATACACAATCGAGCAACGCGTTAAAGTTATTCAGGCTTATTATGAAAATGGGCGTTCAAATCAAAATGCATATCGTGCACTTTCGAAGAAAATCATCTTCAGAGATGAGGCACATTTCCACCTCAGTGGATTCGTCAATAAGCAAAATTGCCGCATTTGGGCGAATGATAATCCAAGCGTGATTGTCGAAAAACCAATAAACCCACAAATAGTGACTGTTTAGTGCGGTGTATGGGCTGGCGGCATCATCAGGCCGTAGTTTTTCCAAAATAAGGCCGGTCAGGCAGTTACTGTGAATGGTGTTCGCTATCGTGAGATGATAACGAACTTTTTATAGCCCGAATTGGAAGATATGGATGTGGACGATATGTGGTTTCATCTGGACGATGCCACTTGCCACAAAGCTACCGAAACAATGGGTCTTTTGCGCGACAAATTTAAAGGCCGTGTTATCTCCCGTGGTGGTTTGTTTTCCCAAGCGAGTAAGGAGTACATTTTCTATATGGAAATTTTTCTTTTCAAATGACAATCTAAGATTTTTTATGAGAAAATTATTCTCTTAGATAATTTTGTATAAGAAATCATGTTGCAAAAGAAATTTGTGAAAACTTGTAAAAATTTCTTTTAGGAAAATCTTTTCAAATATCGAGCGATTTAATAAATGAATTTATTGAGAACACTTCTTCACATAAGGTACCATTATGATTTAATAGCAAACACATTTTTATCTTAAGCGACAATTTTCATATAAAATTCTGGGTAGATTTCTAAGACAACAATTTTTTGAAATATGAAGTTTTCTTCTCAAAACTTCAAATAAAACAAGTGTGAGTACCACAAAAAAAATTCTCTCAAGGACTGATAATATAAAAGTGTAAAGAAATAATATAGAAAAGTTTGTAAGAAATAAATGTATTTGTTCTAAAATTATGTTGATTACTTTAACCCGAATTTCAATTAAGTATTTGAAATAAATCTGCAGAATTTTTCATTTTCTTACTTCTTAATTGTATCCCGAAATAAATAAAACACATCAATAAAAAAAAGGAAAAAAGCAAAATGAATGTTATTTCAATGTCACCAGATTGTCATAAATTTACCTTAAATCTTTTCTAACTTAAAAATAAACGACCTCCCAAATATTTGTGGTTAATTTTGCCATGCAGTCAGTTTGTTAGAGAAAAACCATAAAATTTAAATGAAAACCCAAGTAGGCCTGTTTAGGAAATAATTTATATTTATTGCGAAAATAAGGAAAATAGATTTTAAATTTACACACAAACCCATGCTGAGAATTATTTGAAGGCAAACATGTATGTAAGATGGTTTCCTGTTGTGCCAGGAAATGTGGGTGTTTGTGTGTGGGTGTGCGTATGTTTTAGCAAATGTTTTATTTGAATACCTGATGGAATAAAAATGAAAGCAGTAATTTGCGAAATAAAAAAGAAAAACATTCAAATGAATAAATCGTACATATGGATGTTTTTCTTAATATTCTTGTGAGGTAATTTAAAAAAGATTTTACAGATTCCTTGTTTATTTGTTGTTTTCTTAAACACAACTTTTCTCTTAGGAAAGCTTAAGTTAAATAGCAATTTCCTTCGCCCCTTCCTCCTCCTTAACTACTTCGAAAGCAGTTCTTTACACGTTTTACTAACGTTTGAATTTAATAAACATTTTTTTACGCACATTATGCTAATTTACAAACACATATGCCCCACTACCTCAAACCATTAAAAATGTGTGTAAACAAACATCCAGCCATCAGGCAAACATGACATTATGTGTGAAAGTTTATAAAAAAAGTGATACTACATACTTTCAAGCAGGTTCTGGAAACCCTGCAGTTAGAGGTATTTGGTTTTTAGTTGACATTTTAATAACATTTGCATTCCATAAGTGGCAAACAGTTTATGAGTGTTCTGCGGCAACGAATGAAAATTAAATTCTGGGAAATTAAAAATACAGTGTAACGGACAACTTTCCTCTTAATATTCGCTTAAAGTTACATTATTCTGTATTTATTTTAATTACTTACACAGAAAAAATTCTCGAAAATGTTTGAACAATTAAAGCATGAATAAAAAAAATCAGTTTTAATTAACAATTTAATCAAGTGAATTAAACACTTATTAATTGATACTATTAATTTGTTTACTGGTACTAATTTAATGGATATGCATTTTTATTTCTTCTGTGCAGCAAAGTGTTTGTAAAGTAGCTGCATTTTATATCAAAAGTTTCACGTTGTGTTTGCTGAATAGCCATTGCTTGCATTACAGCTTGACAAAGTTTTTAGTTGGTGTTAGTTACATTATTTTTTAAATGTAATGCATCAATCATTATCGTTCATAAGCCGCTTTCATTACTACTGGTAACTAGTCATTTGTACAATTAGTTTATTACTATTTTCAAGGCTCCAATTGATACTTTTAATACTGCAGGGATATTCATTTTTGTGTGTTTTTCTGTTTGTGTACAACAAGTTCACAAACATTCCATTTTATTTCATGTAATTTACATTTAATGTGTCATGTGTGTATTACAGGCACACAATATCAAATCGTCAAGAACAACAACAACAACAACATCTAACGGATATGTGATTTTCTAAATTTAAAAATAATTTTCTGTGGGCAGTACAGAAAAAGTTTAAATATTTTTTTTTAAGTTTTAAAAGCTTTGTAGGAAAAGCAAAAGAGTCGAACTGACGCTGTAGTCTGGTTTATGGGTAAAAAAAATTATTCTGGATTTCTTAAGGCGACATTTTTTACATTTAATTTTTTAATTTTGATAAATTAGGGGATATTTTGAAAGAGCATTTCAGTCGGCTCCTTTTTTTGTGGATCTTTGCCTTAATGCTTTTTGTAAATTCGAAAAAAGTGTTTCTAAATTTTAAATAAATACCAAAAAAAATCAAATTAAAAATCTGTAAAATATTAAACACAACAGAAATTGTACACTATTTATTACAATAACTTTATAGAACAACAAGAGACCAAATGTGCGGGTTCGGTTACAGAGTGCGGCAACAACTAAGCTTCGGTTTTGATCAAAAACCAGACTTTGTAGCAAAAAATGTTATGTTTGGAAACAAACAAATTTTCTTATGTTGCCTCCATTGTTTTCGAAAAATATTTAGCGATGGAAAATCGTTTAAATAAATTCAAAAGAATGTACAAAATTCATCTTTATGGAAAGAACATGACTCAGCACCAGTTATTTAGAAGATTCAGAAGAGCACGAAAATATTGTTAATTTAAAAAATTAACGGAAACTGCGTTTTACCAGACGATCTTAAGCGGTTTGTTGTGAGAAAAGACTACTTACACGTAAGTCTATCATTTATCTATTTCAAGAAAGTTTAAAGAGTTTTCTAAATAAAAATTTGTTATGCTTTGTATGCTTTCTAATGACAGCCATTTTGTTGTAATCCAGTTTATACCTAAAGATATATTAATAAAGTATTCTGAAATTTTGACAATCTGTAACTTCTAAACTAGTAGCGTTGGCGCAAAAAAATCTTCCCATAAAACTTCTTTTAAGGATACAAAAAAGGATATAAATATCAATTTGGTCTTTAGCCAAGTTTTTATTCTTGATTTAAGCCGATTTTCCTTTCTGTTTTACATAATCTAATTTTTCTTAAAGCAATTTATTTTGCATTTCTAATTATATTGGCAACAGCATTTCTGTTTTGTAGATAACAGCCAAGAGCGAAAAGCGTTTTCTAGCTGTCGAAAATGTGCATGCCCAAACAATTTGCAATTGAAACCCCCGATTTTGACAGCTTCTTTTTTAGTGAAGTTGGTCGCTATTGTTAATATTTGGTTTTTGTTTTTATTTCTATTACATACATGGATTTTAATGAACAAGACAATTGAGAGTTTAATTAAGTCATAATTTAATATTCAAGTAATGCTCGCTCCATCCATACTTATCAGGGGTGTTCTGGAAATCGAAAACGCAAGAATTTGGAAGTCGTTTTTAATACACTTTTAATCTACTTTTTATTATTTTTGTTATAAAATTGTGTTTAACAGAGAAATATTTGTCATAAAATTCTTTTATTACAGAAATCTTATTAAACAACGACGTTTAAAATTCGTTTTGCTTTTTCGATTTCCAGAACACTCCTGTATAATTTCTTACACACGTTGTCATTGCGTAGTAGGTCTTCCGCTCCAAAAAAAAATTATTATGCTTTTGTTTGGCAACGAAACAAAAAATGTAAATCCTTCTCCCTTCTCATAGAAGCAAATGTGGATCTTATCTTTTACACGAAGGAGCCGAAGCCTTCTAAGAGGCATTTTTTAACAGTTAGATAAGAATAGTAATTGAATCAAAAAAATGTTAAGCAGGGCTTTAAAAAGGTAAACAGATCTTCTGATTTTTCCCGTTGGAAACTTTAACGCTCTTGGTGAAGTGTAGTGGGGTTGGTGTCAAAATAATCGATTTTTTGCCTTATGTAACCGGTAGCCTGCTGTCGTTTATGTGTTTAAGGCATACAAATTTTTGCCTTTTCTCAAAATTAAATAAATTTTAAATTTCTAATTTTTATTATTTTAAATGCTACTTCTCAAATGAATTTATTTTCCTACAGAATGTTGCAAATTAATTTCTGAACAAGAAAGAAAATTGAAAAACTACAATAAAACAACTGCCTATTTGTTTCCGTTTGCGCCTTTAAATAAAAAAAATATTTCTTTTGTGACAGTCAATCAAGAAACTTTTTTTTAAATGTCCTAAACATAAACTTTTATTTTACTCTAAAAAAATGTTTTTTTTTTGTCGTTAAAACTTTTTCGCTTTAAACAACTTTTTTCAATACTAAAAACGCTTATTTTTTGTAAAATAAAAAAGACTTTTTTGCCTGTTTTGCGACAGCCCAGTGACAGAACATTTGAAATGACTTTAGCTTTAACAAGAGATGCGAAAGAACAATTCATACGTAAAAGTTTAAGAATTTTTTGGTGGTTATTTTAACACCAGATTAGAATGACGAGCAATTTTTTTATACTTGGAAAGAAAAAAAACTTTTAATTAAGTGAAAATGTATGCTTTTTTATAGAAAAAGTTTTAAACTAAATAAAAAAAAAGATAAAATAATATTTATAGTTAGAAAAAAAAAATAAGTTAATATTTAAAAGAGAAGTCAGAGCTGTTTGGGCTAATATGACTCATACGCTTAGATGTCTTTATTAAAGAAGCTATTTAAACTCACCCCTAAAAGTATGCATTATATCTTTAAAAAAAACTATTAGGATTTTATGACTCATTTTCTTTAACTTGTTATACTCATATCGCTTAAATTGAAACCTCCTATATTGCTTTACATTTTTATTTTCCTTTTAATCGTTGATCTTTTTATACAATAATAAGACGCCAAACAAGGACTTGTTAATATTATCATGGCATTTATCTTACCAAACGCATAAATTTTGCTAATTTAAGGAACCAAATATCCTGTCCCTTCTTATGTTTATTTTAAATAATAAACAATTTGACAAAAGCATTAAAGAAAAATAAATTACAATTCTCTAATCTTAATTACTTAAAGAAACCATTAGGAAGAAAATAAAATTGTGGTTACAAAAATAAAAACAAAAAAAATGTAATTTAGCCACTCAGACTTTTAAAAACTGATTCAAAAAAAAAAAAAAATAACAAGAACATAAAATGTGTTACTTCTTGCATTTAAAAAGCCATATATTTTTAATTATTTAGAAAAATTCTTAACGCCAACGTTTCAAAAGAAGCTGAAAATATTAACATTTTGCCTAGAAATAAACCGGCGTTTTTTGTTACAAAACAATGAGAAGTTTTATTAGGAAAAAGTGAAATTACAACAACAATTTTTTTTATGTTCACTTTCATAAAAAGTGCAGAAAACAAAACATTTTATCAAGATAATTGCAAACAAAAAATTCCCTTTGGAACATTGTGGTTAAGTTAAAATAAAATAAAAATTTTTAAATCTACTCGTAAAACAATAAACAAATGAAACTTCATTTCATAAAATAACTGGAAAAAAACAAGAAAAATCCTTTGGGCTTTTTTGTGTTTTTAGCTTGAAAAAATTCTTGTTTAAAAATAGGAATAGAATGACAAAAAAAAATCTAAGAAATACACCATTTTGATAATAATTTTTTTTTAAAAGAACTTTTCAAATTGTTTATGATGTATTTTTCATGTTCCTAAATTGTGTATTTTATTTTTAAAATATTTACTTTATTGTGCAATATTTTTCGAAATACTATATAAATATTGCATCTTAAATAGAAGATCAGGGCAAAGAAGATGACAAGAATAGAAAGAGAAAACATATTTATTTACTAAGAGTTAAACACAATTAACATTTATTTTCTAACATTTAACTTCTAACCGAGCGTTAGTACCACCAATTTTTATGTTTGATTTTAAATAATATTTATATGTATTTAAAATCGTTTTAAATACAAAATTCTGTTTTTAGCTAAACACTTAAATTAATTTTAATTCACAAATCTGGTACATTTAAAAATAAATTTAAGTTTCCATTGTCTACAACTTAGCAAGGTGGCCTCACTATCACAACAATACAACAATAACAGGCAAAGCTATAACAATCAGCTGTTTTTTGGGACCACATTGTAAACAAATACACTTGTTATAACCTCCAACACAACTAGTTATGAAGAATGTATACAAAGTTTGTTATTTCATTAGAAATTTTTTTTATTATTTATCTAAGATCCCATAAAGTACATATATTCTGGGTGTTTGGGTAGTTCTACGTCGATTTAGCCATGTCCGTATGTCTATCCGTCTGTTGAAATCATGCTTACTTTTGAACGAGTCAAAAGAAAAGAACAATATTTGTGTCAAATTGTTTCCAGGTTTCCTAAGCAGTTTGGGATTCAAATCCAGCCCATCAGATCAGTCGGATAAGAGTTATGAATCAAAATGTGTAACAGCCACCCTACAAATATTTATAAAAAGTAACGAAGTGCACATATTGCTATGAGATTTAGCACAAATTCGATTTATATGACTAGAAATCATATCACAAAATTTCGTGAAGATCGCTCCATAATTTACCACACGTCCCATATAAAGCCCACACTCGGAATGCAGTTTAGTACGCGCAAAACCATAACGACAAATGCTTTCGTGAACTTCGGTTTATGATTTACCTAAGGTTCGATACAAAGCCCACTCCTAAAATGTCCAAGCTGTCGGTGGATGGCATCAAAGATTCGGCACAGCCGAATATTGCGCTCTAATTTGTTTTTGATATTTTTTGTATTTAGTAGTGCTACCATACTTTTATCTTAATTGAATAAGTCTTTTTATATCACTCTGAAAAAACCAAACTGTGCGATTTTAGTTTGAATGAAGATTAACAAGATCAAAATTTAAGTACTTTCGTAAAAATTAGACAAAACATCTTAAGCCGTTGAAGTGAATTACACCACAGAGTCTAGCGGGAATAGAACTGATAGACTATCTAACTGTTTACTAGCCTTCCAGGGCACCTGGGAGAGAGAGAGAGATTTTAAACACAATTATATTGAGAGTAATACAGTTTTCTGATTTATAATATTTTGAATATGAAGCATGGATTTTTGATGGATCGAGATTTGTATCGCAAAAAATCCTTATTAAATCTGACCAATGATCTTTATCGCAAATCACGTGTGACCAGGTCGCTACAGACCCTACGAACTCCGGCGTATTCAAATCTCTCTCTACGAAAATCTGCCCCGAGCTTATGTTGGCATCTCTCAAATTCTCCTATCTGGCAACACTAATTGTGTTAGCAAGAAATGTGTTTTTCAACTGCACCCTTAAAATAATAAAAAGCATATTTCCGATGTGCGAAAGAATTCTTTCTTTCAAACAATTATATTTTAAACAAAAACCAATTCTAAAAACTTCCCATTAAAAAAAATAAGCGCACAATTATGCGCTACGCAATAAGACATACAGAAATGCAGAAAAGTAAGTGGAAGAACTCTCAAAAGTTTTTATAAAAAAAAAACATTTGAAGTGCCACGGCATTCCTTTACTACGAAGCAGGTTTGTAACGGAGAATATTAAAAAATAAATGTATCACAACATTCAGTGTGTAAAGCTGATCGTTACAGCCAACAATTTTTTTATGCGCTGAATAATGCACTTTATGTGTCAAAAATTGATTGCCTTTAAGTGGGAACTCGCCATATAAAATGCATGTCATTCGTAGGCGAGATGGTAAGCAAAACTCTTACACAGCGTTAAAAAAACTGGAGTCAAAGTTGAAAAACTAATATTTCTTCCACTTCTTCATTTGTCAGTAGCCAAAAAAAAAAAATGTTGCTTTTACTTTGGTTTCACAAGATGTAAACAGTCATTGTCAAGCCAAATCAAAAAAAAAAATTCGTACACAAATTTTCGGTTTTTGTTTTTCATTTCGACTGCAGTTTTTTAAACCCTGCTCTTACATTTCTCCCTTACAAACCTGCTTCGTTTTTATTGGGTTCGTTTTGGTTTAAAAGAAAGAAATAATTCTTTCGAACATCGACATTTCTTTAACACACTTTTGGAAAACAATTCAGTAGTTTTCTAGTTGTGCTGCCATTTTGTATAATATTTTACATTTGTAAACGATATGGTAGCTTAGTTTTTCCGGATATATTTGGGTATATTGTAGAAATCGAAATGAAATGGAATTGAAATTAAGGGAGATTTTTATTTCAATTACTTTCAAAATGACAGCAATTTTCTGTTTTTAAGAGTTGTTCTTATAAAGATATTTTTTACTCAAAGTGAACTTTCTTTACAGGACCATTTTCAAAATTAAATCGACTTTAAATCCATCTCATTTCGATTTATAGAACATGCCTGATAAATGGTTTCAGATAACACGTTATAAATATCCATATTTTTTTTATATCTTGCCAAAAGCATAATAAAAATATTTTTTGTAAATGGTGTTTAATAGTCAGTCTGAATTAACTTTTACCGCAACTTAAAATACTGACTGCCTCTGTTTATATGTTTGTAAAAAATGCTGAAACGAGGGTCATTGTAATTTTGTATTGACCTTGTAATGGAACTTTTTTAAGTCTTCTCATACGAATCTATAGATCTGTTCTGGATTTATGTGACCTCATAGGGCTCTAGTTAACCTTGAAGTTGATACAGTGTGTCTATTACAACATCAGCGTGTGGACAACAACACCCAGGTGCTGATTTCAGTAAATAATTGTCGTAGTAATTAATTTACAACCTGCTTAGAAACTGAACATATGCTAAAAAGCTATATATAGTATACTGGCACATTTCACATCTAAACAAACTTCCCGCTAGACTGCAACCAAAAATCCCCCTTTAACGGATTTTACAAGCAGAAAAAAAATAATAATACCACGGTTGGATTTCAACACTGCTAAGGACATTATTAGCAATATTGTGTTCATTATTAACTATATTACGGTTATTTATTTCAAACTTTTTTCAGTCAAATTTGTATTTTTATTTGGCTTTGTTTTATTCCTGTTATAAAAAATTTAATTTTTATTCCTGGTTCATTTTATAATGTTTCACTTTAAAGGAAAAATAATGTGAGAAATTTAAATACTCCAAGCAAGTGATAAAAAATCATTCTACTACTACTTTAAAATAGTAAAATTGAAATAAGCAATTATTTTCTTGGGGCTATTGTGGGTCCGAAATGTTTTTTTTGTTTTGTAATCATACTTTGACCATGTTTATGAAGGTCAACGTCAAAGGCAGCGGAATAATAATTGTTTTTCTTAAAATACCCATGGACAACGCAATATTATTGAGTACATTATTGCTAATAACTATAGCTCGTTTTGCTCTAGAGCATTCAATAAGTTGCGCATAGCGCAATTTGTCATTCAATATATGCAAAAGTAAACAAAACCAACGTATTGTAAAATATTGTCGACACATTACAAAATATATTATATAAATAAATATACATAAACAGACTTTTGATGGTATCCAAAATATTGTGCCACCTACTAATACTATATACCAGAGCACCGAAATTGTTTACCCATTATTCATTCATGAGCGAGCGTAACGCTTAAAAATTTTACTGCTTATTCATCTTCATTGAGGGTGAAGATTAAAAATTTTAACTTTCTCACTCACGAAAAGCGCACAAACAAACGAAATCATATTTATGTGAATTTTTCAGATATTAGAAATGTGATTTATTCATATTAAATTTCTTCACAAGCAGAAATACAAACCAAAACATGTATGCAATGCACACACATACTTTTGATGCAGTGGTCGAGTAAATTGTCGAGCAACAGCAACAATGCTAGTGAGGAGCGTTGCTAACATTTTTTGTTTGCTTATTCCTCATGAGTAAGACAATGCAAAATTTGTCTATGAGTATTTTAGCGAAAAAATTCTAATTTATTAATGACTTTGAAAAATTTTAAAATTATTCATTGCTCATTCATGAGGAAAGTCATAAATGCGTTAATATGAACGATCATATATGAATTTTTCTGAACTGTGTTATGTACACACAGGTAATTTTATCATACAATTAAGTTAGTCTGAAATTGAGAAATGTCAAATGAAATGCAGAAACAAACTTGACTTTTAGGTATGATTCACATTCAACATCAGCCCTTAAAATTAGGTGGGATAATAGGTGGGATATTGATACTTTTTTCTTTTAATACATTTTCGTGTATAAATTTTAGAACAGGGAAAAGATACAACTGTCAAAAACATATCGGTAGCTAGAAGTTAAAGTAATAGTTAGTTTTAACTGAGCTTGGTAAAATGTGCCATTGAGCCCCAAAAAGTATTGAAATCTGTTTAATTTTCAATATGGCACTTGTTTAAACCAGATCTACATGTAGCGATTTTCTTTCTACCTCTGGCAACATTAGTTTAAACCACAGATAACACGTGATAATAAAATGGGCCTGGCTAATAACGGTATTGGCTAAATCCGATATTAATAGTATTATGTATAAGCTAATATTATAATGTATTAGAAGTTTGTTTAGAAAAACTTTTTTTGTAAAAATAATAATACATAGATTTCCTTGTTCTTCTTTCACCCCTCGTTTTTCGAATAAATAAGACCAAACCAAATGTTTAACTATTTCCCGTATTTGTTGTTCTAAGTTTAACTAGTTGTTGTAAAAAAACATTAATGTTTGTATTAATGTTCTACATCGCTGGTTATTTTTTTTTAGAATTTTGACTTGTTGTCGTATTTTTTATATCATTTTGCTTCAGCGAGCCATTACAAATATGCATTTCAGCAAACTACACAAACACACACTCACACACTTAAAAACTAAGTCACACACATGCTTAAATATTACTAATGGTTTTGAAAAAAGTAGCAAAATAGAGAAGTCCTTAAAACACAGCACAACACAGCTGTGTGTTTGAACGTGTTAAAATAAAAAGGATTTTTATATTGGTATGTGAAGGAGATGTGGATATCTATTTGTATGAATTGCAGAAAACAATATAATATTTTTGTTTGGTTGTACTAAGAAATAAATGAAAATGCGTTTATTTTCAACAATTTTTAAGTATCTTTTGATGCGCACACTAGCTAGTAGATTTCATGTTGTGTATATACGTATGTGACCATATCATCACATCTCTAAAGTTTTGTTGCTTCAATTTTCGTTTTTTCTGTTGTTCACATCGTTCATGCCACAGGAAATTGCTTATGCTTTGTTGATGGTTATTTTTTTTCATATTTTTTCTTTAATATCTTATTGTGTCCTTGTGGTATAAAATACCATCCTTTTACTACAATTCATACATGCAAACATGTGTAAGTGTGTGCGCAGCATACCTAAGGTACTTTTTTGTAAAGGGTGTTTTTTTAAGAGACATATGTAGAACTTTTTTAAAAATAAAACATAACAAATTCAATGAAATAACAAAAATTATGACTTTGTTAGTTCACAAGCTTCATGGCATTTAATGTTTAAAAATAGTTTGATTATGGCTACGCAACTACGCCTTATCAACGCCATCCTATCGATCCAATTTTGCACCACTTTTTCGAGCATACCCGGTCTTATTTCGTCCATAGTTCTTCGAACGTTGACTTCTTAATGATCAATCGTCGCTAAATAATTAGCATAAACTAGATTTTTGGATTACTCTCACAAAAAGTGGTGCAAAAGTGCCAAAATCACATGGAATAAATGGTCAATTGACAGATTCATTCCTTGAGATAATTTAGTCACCAAACTTTTCTCTCATGTTGCGCCGTCTTATTGGTATCGATTCTCAATCACGACCCAGCGGGCAAAAAGAAGGAGTACGGGTGCCTTCTTGAAGGCCTCTGTATTCCTTCTTTTGGATGTATAAGGCCTTCTAGCTCCATTCCATACTTCCCTTCTCATAGAAGGGAAAATGGATTCTATCTTATCTTTTGTACGAAAGAGTCGAGGCCTTCTATGAGGAATTCTTTGGCAGTTAAATAAGAATGGAAATGGAATCAAAAACTTTTTCAGCAAGCCTTTACCGCTGGGGAGGAATAAAAGAAATTACCAATCGGTAATTTTAACACCGCATTCGGATTAAAAGACAAATGGGACGATGACGACATGGGCACGTAAACCGCACAAAACACTGATCTTTTCAGGAAGTAATGGAGTCTCATGAGAATTATGCTCTCTCCAAAAAACGACAATTCTGCTTGTTTAGATACCCGTTTAGCCATAAATGAGCCTCATCGCCAAAGATAATTTAGCGATAGAAACCTGGTACAATTTTCAGTTAATGCTCATCCTGTTCACCGAAAACATGACGCAATGGATGGTCCGCTGGATTAAATTATTGCACCTCAAAATGTTTCAAGTTATAGAAGTGCTCAGACCGAGTGGCTGATAACAGCGGCGGATTAATAAATTCGAGTCCTCTGTCACACTCACGTCTACGCCCAGCGAAAAAGCATGTTTTAATATGGTCACCTCCAACAAAACAATTTTTTTTTAAAAAAAAATTTAAACATACATATTATGATTTATTTAACAATATTATTGTCACCGACAACCATATTATGGGCGAATCAGTGCTCCATCAAGAAGTTACATCCATATTATGGTTGCATCCGAACATGTTATGGTCAAAAATAACTAAAACATGTTTAACACTTATAATAGCATGGTTAGTTTTCAACCATAGCAAGTTGCTCTTGGAAAAGATGAAAATAATATTGTTTATTTTAAAACAAATTATTGTTTTATTTAACCATAACATGTTTAGAGGCAACAAATAATATGGTTGTGGCTTCTTGATGGAGGACTTTTTCAACTATTGTATGTTTTTAGGTGAAAATAATCATAAAATGTTTAAAACTTTTTTAAAAATAGTTTTGTTGGAGGTGACAATATTTAAACATGTTTTTCTCTGCGTGTACAGGTGAATCTAATCGATTAGGATGAATATTATCCATAGTACTGCGTATAGCTTTTCAAATATGCGATTATGTACACTGTGAGCTTGACGAAGTGCTCCATGAGTTTGGCGCTAATTTTGGAAAGAAATTTCCAAGATTTGTTAACATTATTCTAGTGTAAGTCTTTACATGGTGATTTGCCAAAGTATACTGAAAATAAAAGTCAAACGCACTTAATAAGTATGACTGCTAGTTTTGCATTTATCTTCATCGGCAGTTCTATGTGTCTAAAAAAAGTACCCTAAATATGTATTATTATTTTATACATTAATAGTTTTTTAGAAGATTCCATGCATTTTTCCTCAACTCTTTATATTTGTTCCATGAATTTTGCTTTAGCAAGCAGCAACATTATTGTTTGTTGCAGCTGTAAGTAGAGTATATACAATACTCTGTTCTTGTCTTATTTTAATAATTTTAACAACAAATTTGTTTGACTCAAAAGATGATAAGCAAAGCTGCTGAAAAAAATACCAAGAAAAACTGAAGGCAACCAGCAGGAAATGAAACAAAAAAAAAATAAAAGTTTTCTCTTCATATTGCTGTCAGTGTGCTTTCGTTTTTTTGTTGGAAAATTCTTATTATTTAAAATCAAATAAGAGTAAAAGTCCTTTTTTGTAGATGTTGATGCTGCTGCTGTAGTTATTTTTTTAGTACATTATTATATTTTCTTAATAGTCTTTCAAATTTAAAAGAACCTTAACTATAAACATGTATGTACATCTGTGTGTCTGATTATTGTTCAACACTTTATGGTTATTCAAAAAGTTGTTTTTTCAAAAACTTTGTTTTATATTTATGTTTGTATGTATGTATGTATGTATGTATATGTTTTAACTACCACTACAATACAACAACCAATATCTACAATACTTTTGACTTCTTTCCTCGTACAAGTTTTCTCCACATTCTCATTTCATTTAATGTTGAGCAAAGTTTCTTTTTTGTTATTTATTTGGAGCAATATCTAGACATTTTAAATTCATACAATATGTTTAAACTATTTTTTTTTTTGCAATTTTATTTATATATAATTTTTTTTTTTTTTTCTTTGTTAAAATCTAACAGCATGAAAGTGTCCAAAAAAGTTTTTTGAGACATGAACAAGACATTGTTGAAAAGTTTAAAGTTCAGTTTTAGTTGTCATGTTCTCTTATTATCAGAGTATGGGGTATAGAATATAAAATCCAGGGATTAGTGTATACCTTGTTAAAGGTGACAGTCAGAAGGGGGAGTAGAGTATTAAAAGTTTTTATATGGAATTTAAAGTTTAATATAAATAATTGGCATACATTTTTGGTAAACTAAATAGGTAATATTTTTGTATATTTCTACTCGTGTTATGTCTTTAAAAAGTTTTTAATGATGATTTCTTTAAGAATTTAAACGTATCAATAAAGCTTAATATATGGTGTATAACTTAAAAATGGGGGATTTTTTAAAACTTTTGGAAGTTTATTGGCCATCTCACCTTTCTGGAAATATATATTTTTTGTAAAATTTATTTATTGAATTTTTATATATCATCTATGTATGTACATACACGGAAAAAATACCTCAAGCAAATATCTATCAACACAGTTTGTTAGCAATAAAATTTTAGGGCAACAAACTTTTTATTTGATTCAATGAAAAAAATTATTAAAATTGCGCTTTGCAAAATAGAACTCAAAAATACATAGTTAATGATGAAATAATAAAACATTTCTTCATATTCAATAAAAAGAAATATTTGTATCAAAGTAAAGACAGTATTTTTACAACTCTTGTACATTTTTTAATAGCTTTGACATCGTTGCAAGTAAAACTTGAGTGCTTGTAATTCTCATTCGTTTTACAGTTTTATTTGTTAGTTTTAAGTTTTTCTAAAGTCATTTGAAAAAGGATTCCTGATAATCTGGCCTAAGCAACCAGCGAAATGAACAACAATTAAGAATTTGGAACAACATAATTAATGAATTAATAAATAAAGATCCAATAAACATTTTGTTTGATTTGTTCAGAATTTCGAACAATTTATTTTAACAAATCATGTAAAGATTTGGTTGAATAAAAATTCAAAAACTATACCTACAAACTTTTTTATCAATACCGCAAAAATCGTCATCGCAGAAAATTAAAAATTTTTTTAATCAAATTTCCAATTTTCGTATTTAAATATGAAAAATTTTTATTTTCTGTGTAACAATAATTCCTGTCACGGCCCGACGAAAATTTGCCTCGCCACGGTTTCTGTTCACATAAGTACCTAGATGCAGCATCTCTTTTCCCTATGTTATGCAGCGAATGAGGCTGCCTTAATTTAAAATATTTCGTGAAAGTGGATTTGGGTGAAATTCAAGACTTTTTAAATATTTTACTGCATATTTTGTGATCATAGTTTTTACTAATTGCACATTGAAATCGTTGTGAATATTTAAGTTTTTAACAAGCCAGGGGCGGCTGTGATTATTGGAAGAAGCTTGAGTTTTTCGATACAAGCAGCCGATGTAGAGCCCGATAACTTCCAAGCACCAGATTGGCTTTAAAAAGAGGTGTAAATTAAAAGTTTGCCATCGAGCCTAAGAACAGAATTTCTTCTAATAAGAAAATTAATTTGAATTTCATTTAGTTTAATTTGCTTCTAGTAGATGCATACCGAGGTATTTTACATTATTTGATTATGGATTTAAATAGGGCGGCATGAGACCCATCGAAAAGTTAATGTTATATGTACGCATTTTTGCTTATTGCCCTTTATCCTCCATTGTGTTAACCACATTTCGAGTTGAATAAGAAGAATCTTTCAATATAATTATTAAGCATACAGGGTGTTTTTCTTAAAACTTGAAATTGTTAAAAATAACACAGAAAATTAATTATTAATAGAAATAACATTTAAAAGAAAAATTCGGGCTAAAGGACATCGCAGCTGTCTTTGACGTCCAATTTTGGGCAATTTTGTTCGAGCATTGATGGCAATATGTCACAAATAACATGTTCAAGGAGTTAATTGTTGCTGCTTTATCAGAATAAACCAGTGACTTCACGGAATCCCACAGATTTTGGAGGTAAATTCTCATGTCTATATAAAAAATCACGAAAATAATTCTTTGCTTACGGTTGCCGCATGTTATGTAGCTTCGGTCTAGATACCCCACATCTCGCCCGGCTCCATATCATCCATATATTCAAACAAAAAATCATTGTGCATGGTGCGGTTACGAACATGTAAACCGCAACAAATGGGGCTTTTTCTGGATGTAGAGGTAGTTTGTTCTGTTTGGTCTGTTGAGGATAGTCTCACACCATATGCGTAAATTTTGTTTAATAACGAACCCGTTAAGCCAAAAATTATCCGCATGAATAAGCACAGTGTTGTGATGATTATTATAAAAATTTCGTATTGTGGTTCAAGCGTGAATCTATTTATGATGATTTGTCAGAGTATACGGATCATGAATAACCAAAAGTAAGCGGAGTATGATCGTTTGAAGATCGTTTGAAAGTTAACCTTATCGTTAACTCTATCAAGCAATGTATATTGCTTTTTTCAAACTAAAAGTGAATTAATAGGTTTATTGCGAATTTCTTTGACTATTTAAAGTTATTAAAGTTGAAGTTAACTTTTGCTGGGCTTAGGCCCATTTTCACAACTTACCGATAGCTAAAGGTAGGATTTTATCGGCCATATAAAAAAGTTCCAATATAACAACTTTACTTTTACCTACCAGGTAGGACGAACTTTAATTTACTTTATCGCTCACCTTAGGTTAAAGTAAAGTTTTAATAATGGACCATTTGTTATAAGGCTGGTTAAAGTCAACTTTTAGCTATCGGTAAGTTGTGAAAACGGGCCTTAATGTATTTGTTAACTAATGTTAACTTTAACTTTTTTTGCATGAGGGGGATATTCTAAAAATGCAAATTCTTCATGAAATAATTATTTTTACTTATATTTTCCTAGTGCAAATATTTTTTATCAGAGTTTTTCACAGAGTTTTTCACACCCATACAATTAATAACAGCCCTCGTATATATCTAGTTAAGCAAAACACTTTTAATTATTCTAAGTAAAATAAAACACCTGAATGCTGGTAAAGTACAAAAAAGTAAATCTTTGCCATTTTAATAAAGTTTAATTAACTATCTAATATTTGAGGTATGTCGACACAAAGCCCTAATAACCTTTACCAAAGTAAAAAAAGCACACACTCAAACGCACATATGCATATAAACACACACATACACATATACAACACCACCAAAAACAGACAAAGTACGAGAATATAAAATATTTACAAAAGTAAAAAACCAAAAAATAAAAGGCAAAGCATACAACAAATTGTGTTTGTAAAACAGGGATAAGGATATTTGTACTTTCCTGGGTACTAAATGCCAAAATTTTCAAATATGTCAAAATAATTATATACGACATACAATTTGAATTAAAACAAATACTTGCAATTTGTATATTTAAGAGAAAAATTATTTAATTAATATTGTGGTACAACTATTAACTTAAAAGTACAAAATTCTAATTTGTACCGGTACAATCTGTTCACATTTCCAAATTAAGATAAAAAGTTACAATCTTCAGTGTAAAACTACGTTAAACTGAAAGCCATAGTTTTTAGTGTTAACAACAAAAAGCGTAAGGAGGACAAAACACAATAACCAACACTTAAACTATGCAACCGACACATATAAAAAAATTTCACAAATGAATGAGTATATGTATATTGAAACTAAAAGATAAAAGAAAACAAAAAAATTCTGTTTAAGGTGTGAGTGTAATGCTTTTTCTTCCTTTTTTGTTTTTTGAGGTTTGTTACAATTTGTACCCAAAAACTAGGGATTCTATTCACAGAAAAAAATAAAAATATATTTCAATTAAAAAATTTGTGATATTAATTAAATTTGCACCAGTAAACAAATTAATAGTATCAATTAAACGTTTAATTTAATTGATTAAACGTTTAATTCACTTGATTAAACATTTATTTCACGTGATTAAATTTTTAATTAAAACTGATTTTATTTTTGATTAATGCTTTAATTAGTGAAAAAATTTTAGAAAGTTTTTTCTGTGTTCTGAAAAAATAAACTAAAATCTGCGGGGTTTTTTGGACAGAAAATTTCATAAAATTTTTCTGCGCAAATTCTTTGATTTAAATTAAAGATGTTGGTTAATTAAATGATACTTACTGGCGTTTATCGATATAGAATAATTAGTTTTTTAAGAAAGAGTTTGGGCCGATGTGATTGGTAACCAATCTAATCGTTTGCTTTTTTTATACCATCCACCACAATTAGTTGTGAAGAGGGTATACTAAGGCCCCCATTACGGTTCACAACTCAACTCAGTTGGTTTCTAATTTTGCTATATTGCGGCGAACAAAAACATAAAAAAATTAAAACTTAACTGAGTTGAGTTGAGTTGATAACCGTAAGAGGGGCCTAAGTTTGTCATTCCGAGTGAAACTTTTTTATTATACATCTAAAACCACATGAAGTGTATATATTCTGGCTGCTTGATTAATTCTTAGTTGATTTATAAATGTCCGTCTGTCTGTCCGTCTGTTGAAAACACGTTAACTTTCGAAAAACTTAAAAGAAATGGTGTCAAATTGCTTGTAGTTATCCTAAGCAGTTTGGGATTGAAATCCAGCAAAATCGGCTCAGTAGGATCAGAGCTATGAATCAAAATGTGGAACTACCATCCACCCTAATTGAAATTGATAATTTTGTTACAGTAACTAACATAAATGGGCGCATAATGCACAAAATAATACAAGATTTTGCACAAATTCTGAAAACAGTTTAGTACGCCTAAAAACGTAAGAAATAGCGTTATAATAATAGAAATCAACTTGTGAAATTTTGTGAAGATCGGTCCATAATTTACCCTGAGCCCCATATTAACCTTCCTCCCGGAAAACAGTTTATTACGCCTAAAACCGTAATAAATAATGCTATCAGAATAAACAGTTTTATAGGACTAGAAATAACACAAATAAATTTCGTGATGATCGGTCCATCATTTACTATTAAGCCCACGCTGATAAATTAAATTATTACGTCTTAAAACGTAGCAGATATATATATTGCGGTCGAATTTCTTCCAACTTAGCTTCATGTGGCCAGAAAAAATGTCATGCAATTTTGTGATATACGGTCCATAATTTACCTTAGATCCCATATTTAGCAGCCTTCTGAAATTCACTGCAAAAGCTAACACGTTTTTAACCGCTGTATTGAAATTTATTTAAATTTATGTTTTTTAATACCAGAAATTACTTTGCAGATATTTGGGATGATGGGATGATAACTTATCATAGCACCAATATAAATTCCCCTCCTGAAAATCTTTAAGTTCGGCCTAAACTGTTACGAATCATGATATTTTACTCAAGCTAGTAAAAATTTCTAAAAAAAAAATTATAAAACTTTCTGATTGTCGTCGGTCAACAATTTAACAAAGGTCTAAACCTCAACCAATTTTAATGCTACCGTCTGTTTGTATAAAGATAAATTAATAATCCCAATAAAAACACTTATCATTTTGCGGAGCACTAATGATACATTTAAAAAAATAAGCGCAGAATTATGCACTACGCAATAAGACATACAGAGATGCAGTAAAGTAAGTGAACGAATCTTAACAAGTTTTATAAAAAAAATTGAAATTCAAGGGCCACAGCATTCCCTTACTACGAAGTGGGTTTGTAAGGGAGAATACTTAAAAAAAATAACTGTAGCAAAACATTCAGTGTGTAAAGCTGATAGCTACACTCACCACAGCTTTAGATGCATTGAATAAAGCGCTTTTTGTGTCAAAAATGTGTTGCTTCATAGTGGGAACTCAGAAGAAGTTCGTCTATCGAATGTTAAATTTATATTCAGGTGTGTAATAAAAACCGGACGAATTCAAAATTAACATTTTCAAAAGGTGTGATGAATTTTGAGTGATTTTGAAATTCCTTTCTGAATTATAGTCTTAATTTTTTGTTCAAGATACAGTTTAGTTAAGATGTATGTATAATTTGTCACATTATTAAAAAAAAATTTGCTGATATTGCAGAAACTAAAAGAGAATTTTTCAACGTTCCGAGAATAAAAAAAATGCAAAAAATTAGAAACCCTAACACTAATTTACCTAAATTTTAACTGTTGGTAGACGAATAAATGCACTTTTATATTTAAAACACCACAACTAACAAACTCAACAAAAAGTTGTTATAAAAAGCAAAGTCTTGCAACAAACAAACACTTTCACAAGTCTCAACACCGACACCAATGCAAAAACAATACATAATTGTACGTTTTAATAAAAAATATTCGTCCTTAAGGCTGAAAATCGTAGCAAAAAGCAATATTTACAGAGAGAGCGTAGAATGGTTGAATATACTAGTGTCAAGTTATGAGAGTTGAAAAGCTTCAATGTTTTAAAGATATTTAATCTAAATTACGAATTTTTCTTAAAAATATGCATTAAATAGATATTTGGACCAGGCGGTGCTAAGGATGAAGATTATGATGATCCTCCGGTTACACTATTAAGAGGACCACCCGGTCCCCCCGGAACTTCTGGTAAAGATGGTCGTGATGGCAGAGATGGTATGAAGGGAGAACCTGGCGAGCCAGGAGAACCAGGCTCTTTAGGTCCTCGAGGATTGGATGGTTTACCAGGTGAACCCGGTATTGAGGGCCCCCCTGGCCTGCCTGGATATCAGGGACCACCCGGTGAAAAAGGTGATCGAGGTGATATTGGTCCACCAGGTCTTATGGGACCACCTGGCTTACCCGGACCTCCCGGCTATCCAGGTGTTAAAGGTGACAAAGGAGATCGCGGTGACTCAGTGAGTATTGAAAAAATGTATTAAATTGCGTGTAGAAAGGTTTTTGATTAGTCCTTTCACTAGAAGTACAGAAAAATGCGTAGACGTCAAGATCAGGATGGTATGTCAGATGCCCCCCATATGCCCACAATTGAATATGTAAGTTATTTTCACTTTAAAACATTTATAAGAAAATATAACGTAATGTTGATCTTTTTTTTATCTCTTAGTTATACGGACCACCTGGACCTCCTGGTCCCATGGGTCCTCCTGGCCATCCTGGTCAGACAGGTGAAAGAGGCTTAGACGGCCGCAAAGGCGATCCAGGCGAAAAAGGTCAAAAAGGAGATCAAGGACCAATGGGTTTACCGGTAAGATTCACAACGATTTTAAAGAACTTTTCCACATACGAATGATAACATTCTCGAGCAAACTTTATTTAGACTTGTACATTTAGAACCCATCCTAGAAAGCAAAGCATTTTTTTTATTCTGATGAAATAATTATTAAATATCTTATATTGCATTTTTTATATATTTTTTAAGGGTCCTATGGGCATGCGTGGTGATTCTGGACCTATGGGACCTTCAGGCAAAGCTGGTATACCGGTAAGCTACTAAAATTTTAAAAAAATTATCTGGAATAAAACATTTTAGCTCTGCTTTGGCAAAAGGAAATCTTAACAATAGCTTTCTAAATTATTTGTATCTAACTTTACTTGCGCTAATTTATATTAAGTTGTGACTAATAGCGAAAAAATATACTATTTTATTATTTTTCTTTTTTTTCCTAACAGGTGTGGGGCAACTACTAATCCTAATCAAAAACTTAAATTAATAATAAACTTAAAACCAAGCAAAAATGCAAGCAAAATTAACCCTTTATATACAAAAGCAAACACACAAGTATCTTAAAATGATTTACACACAAGCACTTAAAAGCTACAAAACGAATAACAATACTTTGAAAATTTTAAGTGTTTTAAAAAAACTAAAAAGAGAAAAACATTTAAAAACCCAAGCAAATTCAAAAAATGTTAATTACAAAAAAATGTATTTCTAAGTGAAATTAAATCAAAATTTCCTCATAAACTTCATCATCAAAATAAAACAACACAACAAACAACTTCATAATTAAAACCAATTGATACATAATAAAAATACATATTTAAATGCATCTATATTTATATTAACTATATAAAAACTAAGTACACGTAAATAATATTTTCTTCTTTCATTATTTAAATCCTAAAACCAAAAAAGAAAATTAAAGAAAAACATTTAACATTATTTTGAAAATATGCCAGAAATTGTATTTAACATAAAAAATTTAACACAAACGCCCTCAAAATTTATTTGTAATTTATAAAAAAAAAAACTTTAAAAATATTTCAAGAAATAGCTTTGAATGTATGTTATTTCCTACCTACTTACTCTATATAAATTATCAAAATAAAACGACGAAAGTTTAAAGTTCAAATTTCAAACCCAATCATATCAATTAATAACAAAAAGATTCTAAAAAGAAAAACAGAATTTGAAATCAAGCGTGCAATTTTCCCCATTTTTAGAAACAGCAAAAACCAAAAGAAATCATCGTGATAAGTATAAAGTTATTTGTTTTGTGTCTTTAAATATGTGTAATTGCAAATGCTGGAAGTGGCCAGGACACAAACTTAACTGGCTACATATGCTTCGTTTATCTGGAATATCTCTACTTCAGCTGTTATGCACACCCAAAGAAAAACGCTTCGTTGCAGCAATGAAACCTTTATATTGGCTCCTTTTATTAGTATCACACCTAGTTTTACAGTTATCCCTGTCGGAAGTCCTATACGTCTAAAAAAAACATAGTCTAATAGTGAACAGTGAAACAAATAAATCTGAAGCATTTAATGCGAAACTTTTAATGTTTTCATTTTTTCTAAATAATTATTTGTAATTTCCTTTTTTATTGTTAATTCAAATTTCATCTCTGCATTTAAATGTTTAATAACTCATATAAAAGCCGTTAAGCTTGCGCACAAGTTGACATTAAGGTTTCCTTTTTTATAACGGAGTTTTTATCAAGAACTTTGTTCTTTAAAAAAGATATGTTGGAATTAGTACAACTCTAAAAGTATTGAGTAACTACTTTTGATAATTAAGTAATCATAAAACTGTGTAAATACTCTGTGCCAACTACTAAATACTTTGTTGGCACTTTTTGCAATAACATGATAAGTCGACCGGATCGTTCAAGTGAAGTTATCGCTACCGTTAGCCGCAGTTTTGAAGAATATCGGATTTTGTCGATTTCCCGACTTTTTCAACAATTGGGGCAAACGAGAACGACAACATGACGTAGTTGAACTAAAAAAAAAACAAAATAATTATTTCTGAAGAAAAGCCCATTTTCATGAGCTAGCAAAATTGCCGCAGTTGGGTTACTGAAAATAGCAATTGTTACAAAATCCTTGCATATTGCACGTGTCACTGTATGGTGCGCGCATTAAACTTTTGTATTTCTCTGAATACCTTTGTGAAAAATGCAATACTTCAGTACATCTTTATCGACAACTTGCATTGCATTATTTGCAAAAATAAAAAGCAAACTGTAATGAGCAAATAAGCGGTAAAATACTGTATAAACTAAATCCCGCAAAGGGAAATTAGGTTCGGCAACAATGTCTGTACTATCCCTAGAGGGAAGCGAAAGAAGTCCCGTGATAGGTGTTTGGTGGTAGAGACCGGTTCTAACACTTTATATGAATAAGACCTATCACTTGTACATGGGGTTGTCATTGGAGGGGTCAATTGACACCATTTGACCAGTCAAGTCCTTTAAACTATAAGGAATGGCAAAAATTCGGTAAAAATTGCTAAATGAGCGGACATTTGCAAAAATTTCCTAGCAGCGGCATAAAAGCAATGTCAATTAGTTTTTAAAAATCGTTAAAGCTGTAAGGAATCACAACCCTTACAGATAAAAATCGCTTATATCGCGAACATGGCTAAAATTCGCAAAAATTACAAAATTGAAACAAACGCAAAAATTTATTTGAAATCACTTATTCAGTTAAAAAAATCAAAATAACCGAAAATAACATAAAAACGTTTGCAAAAATAGCGAAAATTCGCGAAAATTTTTAATATTTCAAAGAACCCATAAAATTTATTAAAAGTCCCTAAGGGCCATTGTTACAACTTCCATTTTTTATTGCTGTTATTTTCAATTATAATAATATTTAATAGATGAAAACATAATAAATGAAGGTTTTATAATGCAAAGCTATTTATCGGTCCGACAAAATCCGACTTTTAACTATTGGCAAGTTGTAATAATAGCCCTAAGAGTATAATTCGCCAAAAAAAATTGCATTAATAACAAACTCAAAAATTTTTTTGTAATCGGTCAATCGGTTAAAAAACAAAATGTCAGAAAATAATGAAAAAAATTTTGTCAGGTGATAAAAACTGGGGCCTAATTCTGGCACTCGTGATCGAGTACTTTCTCGATTCGAAAGCAATTTAATATCTAATTATTTCAGTCAATACCGAACGAATCGGAATTATTTTTTCAGTGTTGTAAAGCATTATTTTGAGTTTCACAACATTGAAAAAATAATTTTGATTGGTTGAGTATCGACTGAAATAAAATTGCTTTCGAATCGAGAAAGTACTCGATCACGAGTGCCAGAATTAGGCCCCAGGACATTTTACTTCTTCAGATCTTGTGTTTTGTTCTCGTCAAATATCAAATAGAGTTATTACAGGGCTGGCAAGACATTTTATACATGAACCTTTTTAAAAGGCGATATTTGTTGTGTAGAAAATAAAACACCATTAGAGATGAACTATTCTCCAAATTTTATTTTAAAAAAGTTTTCATTTCTAAGAGGTTGAACATGTCTATATGCCTAAACTTCATTGTGTTAATACCAAATAATTAGTAGGTTTCAACTATATTTTTGAAAAGTTACAAACAAAACCTGAGCCAAGAAGCTTATTCCCAAACCCAAAAAAAATTTTGAAAGAAGCACACGTTTTTGTAAGCACTTTTTATTTGAAAAATTCTAAAATTTAAGACCGTATTTACATTATGCAATTAACGCCGCAACTTTTGCATGCACATTTTGTTTGTTAGCAAGAGGTGTAGGGAAGAAAACGGGGTTGAAAAAGTTGCACGACGACGCATGGATAGGCATTTTATTATTATTTTTTGTCATTTTTGTTTTCGTTTCTAAATATTTTTAATTCGAAATGTTGTCAACTTTTGTGCACCTTTTTTTAAATTAATTAAAGGTTTAAAAAACAAACTAAAGCAAAATTCGACTGTATTTTTTTTAAATTTTACAATCAAATGTTAAAAACAAACCAATATTTCGCACTTTTAATAATAAAAAACATGTTAACCTATTTTTATGTCAAATTTTGTAAAAACTGCAATGGGAGTTAAGCATTTTGATATAAATTTTGTATATTCAGAAAAATCTATACAAGAGCTTTAAAATAATACCAATATTGGACCTACATATACGTTCAGCAATGTAGTGGAAAATCGCATATTTATATGAAAACTATAGAGGACCATGAAATGAAAACTATGCGTTTGCGCCACTTTTTTCACTTCACATTATCATTTTATTTTTCAACTTTTTATCATCCTACACGTAGAGAAAAAACATGGTTGAAGAATGGTTAAAAAAAACATATTATGGTCAATGCAATGGCAACGTGAAAAGCTTTTTTCACGATTGATAATATTTTGGTTCTTTTTAACAATAAAGTGTTTGCCTCCCTTGAAACTTCAAATATGGTTGATTTTAACAATATAATGTTTAAACTACAACCATACACTTAAACATATTATGGTTATCGGTAACCATATTATGGTTAAATTCATCCATCCTATAACCATATTATAGTTGCCTCCAAACATGTTATGGTTAATATTAAATAACAATAATACATATGTACGAAATTATAATATTTCGAAACATTGTATGATTAATTTTAAATTTTAAATAATATGTTTAAAAAGCAACAACATTCTGGTCGTTTGCATTTTACTTGCTTTGCCTTAAATTCGCATTCATTTTATTTTAATTATTGATCAAAACACATAAATTTACGTAGAAAAATTTAGTAGAACAGAAAAAATGGTAATATGAATGTCGTCACAGGCTGGAATATGAACCAAAGGGGATTTTTTATAAAAGTGGAACGTAACACCCATCAAGAATATAAAATAAATTAAATTATAATTTGACACTTAACAAACAAATTGATTAGCATTCACCATATTATTGTTAATCCTAACCATAATATGGTTACTTTTCTCAAAATTCTTGAAAATTTTTTACCATATTATGGTTCATTTTTGACATAATATGTTTAGTTTTGACCATTATTATAGTTATTATTGACTAAAATATGGTTAATTTTGACCATATTTTGGTTGATTTAGGGAAAAATTTTGTTGATTTTAAACATACTATTGTCATATTTAAACATAATATGGTAACCTGCAAACATAAAAATTGTTAAAAACCAACCATAGTATGTTGCTCTTAGAATATGGTTACCTCCAACTTTATTTTTTTTCTACGTGTAGGTACTTGTTTTTTATTTGGAGCTGCGTCGGTAAACTAGATTTAAGCCGATTTTTTAATCGCTTCGTAATTATGGAAAAGGGTTGGTTAACAATACAGTTGTTATGTTTAGTGCCGGTTCACACACGTCAAGTTTGGATCGTCAAGTCTTCAGCTTTTAGGAGAGAAGGAAAAAGATAATGCAATTTCTTTTCCCCTCTTTCCTAAAAACTCAAGACTTGACGAGTCAAACTTGACGTGTGTGAACCAGCACTTACATTTTATTGAAAAAATGCTTGAAAAAATGTTAATGTAAATGTGAAAGGAGCTTCGTAGCAACTTTAAAAGAAAATAGAAAAAAAACTCGGCGTTAATTGCGTAGTCTAAATGCGGTCTTACATTTGAATTTTTATTGCAATCTTTTTAAATAACCGATTTATTAAACCAAAATAACCGATTATTTTGATATTCAAAACTTGAGCAAAACTAAAAAAAACGGTAAGATCCGGTTGAAGAATAACCGTTCAATCTCCCTAGTACGAGATGTTTAAAACAGGGGTCCTATCATGTCAACAAAATGTTATTGTAATTTCTATCAAAATTGCCGAATGCAAACAATTAATTTCAGTTTCTCAATAGTATGAAATGGGAATTTAGCACATTTGAAAGAAAGCGAAGTATTTCAATTTCCCTTAACAATTCTTATTAAAAGGCACAAAATATAATAAAATCGAAGAATTTCAAATGCAGACAATTTTAAAGCATATAATTTCTTTGGCTGTTTGGTATATTAAAAAAAAAGAAGTTAAATGATTTAAAGAAGAAAATTTAAAAACAAATATATATACAAAAAATTTAGGTACCGTCCATGGGCTTTGACTTAAATGTTATAAATAAATACAAAAGGAAACATGCCAAAGCTTCAATATAAATTAAATAAAATAACAAAAAAAAAGCTACAAATTAAAACCAAAAAAAGTTAATAGTGTACAATAATATACATATATAAAAAAAATGTAATGAAAGAAATTATTCCCAAAATTTATAATTTCATTAAATGTTACAAAAATCTGTATTTTACAAAAAAAAAACCACTGCTATTCAAATAAACAAATAGATATAAAATTAGTTAGATAGGTGTATTATAATAACCAAATCATAACACATATTTAATTTTATGAATACAAAGCAACAAAAAATAATATAATATTAAAATTCATTTAAAAAAAATTAAAAACGAAATAATTAAAAAAAAATAATAATAATAATGAATATATGTAACAAAATACAAATAAACCAAAATTATGGGTTTCACAATTAAATAAAAAAAAAGAGAATTAATAAAAATAATTAATTTAAAACTTAAATAAACATAGTTATGAAACAAATAAACAAAATTCAATGAAAAAGTTTAAATATAAAATTATAAATAACAAAAATGAAAAAAAAAATATTTTCAAAATGCAATTTCACAGAAAGTGGTTAATTACATAAAATTAAAAAAAAATGACGGGGAAGCAAAAAAATAAAAAAAAAATATCTATAAAAAATAATTCAAAACTATTAATACATATACACAACTGTAAATTTGTAACAAATATAAATAATTTTAAAAGTCTCCTTCCATTTATTTCTCCATTTCTTCAATACCTTACAAAGATATATTTATACTTTATTTATAAAAACCTAAATTCAATTAAAAAAAAAATTATATATAATAACAACCGTAAATAATTCTTACATTATATGTCAATTTTGTCCAATAAAAATAAAGAGCAAGAAGAATTGAAACCCATATTAAACCTTAACAAACATTTTGAACAGCATGTCAATTTCATTTATGTAAATAATAATTAAATTTATACCAAATTATATTAACGTTAATTTTAATTTTAATCTTAACTATTCCTTAACTCAATTGTTCTATGTATTTCAATTTAATAGATTTCAAATACTTAATATACCTAAGCTCTATATGAATTTCTCTAACATCAAACAAACCAAAACTACACATACACAACTACAATTATGCTTTTAAACTTTTACTAAACGATTATGACAAAATTATATTTTCTTCTATTAAAGTTTCGTAATTTTGTCTTTTCAAATAATATTTTAAGAACTTGTAAGATAAATAAATAAAAACGTATTAATTAAATAAAGATTCTAACTAATAAGAAATTAAAAATAAGATAAATTGCAGAATTACCCCCACATTCATAAAAAACATTTCAGGTTTATAAAAGGTTTATGAAATCAATTTTCTATGAAAATTTGTTCAATAAACCGTTTCTAAAACTAAAATTGTTTATGAATATGGGGGTTAATATATAATTACACTAGGCGATTGAATTAAAACAACTGAAGACCAAGCTTTTTGGACAATAAACTTTATAAATTTATTTAGAAGATTTAATGAAAAAAAGTGTAAAAGACAAAAAGAAAGCCCAAGTAAAAAAGTATAGTCGGTCAAGCCCGGCCATTTAACATCCTTTACAACAGTAAATTTAGACAATTTTTCGAGAGTGTACCATATCTGGGACTCATTGGCAACCATTTACCCGGCAAAACAATTGTGAGGTTAAAATTCATATGAAAGATTTTTGTGCCGAAAATTATCTAGATATCAAAATTTTTATGAAATTAGTTCGTTGTATAGCGATTTTAGAGAGGAGCGTAATAAAATAACAATTAAAACAGTAGTCGCGGCTAAATGTTTATTTGATTTTTTTTATATCAACAATACCATTTATAAGAAAATTCTGGAAAATAAAGCAATATTCGGGAGTGGTATTTGTATAGGAGTTATGGTCAAATATAGACAGATTTAAAAAAAATTAGTTTAGATGATTTGTGTTGCAATAAGATATATTTGGTAACAGGCGCAAAAACTCTATTCCGGAAAGACGTTTGTGTGGGAGCCATGTGAATAAGCTTCGTCCTTACGAAAATCGAAACACATGCGACCTGTACTTTGTACATAAGGTTTACATGGACACACAACCAAGCAGTCGGACGGACGGACATTATAATATCGGCTCAAGACGGTCCCTATCACTGTTGCCAATTAAGATATTTTCCCGCTAAATCTAGCGTTTTTGTAATGTCAATCGCGGAATAAATTCGATTTAGCGGTAAGCGGGAAATCTCAGCGGCTCATTTTCGCTACAAAAACCTTTCTCAAATTTAAAATTTGCAGATTTTTTGCTTTTTCATTTTGTTTTTCTTCTTAAAACTACTTGTTTATGTTCACGGTTTTAATTACTTTTGTAGTTTTAGTCAACTGAAGATTGTAATACATTTTTTTTTTTCGATTTACAGTTAGTAACTTTGGTAGGGCTGTATGTGACAATTCGCAACTTTAAGATTGCTTAAAATTTTTAGACAAAAGGTTAATTGTCTCGATAGATCCCAAGAAAAATAATTCACAAACTTAACTTATTTGATCAAATTGCTTAAAACCGCAAATAATTACCAAGTTTGCCATTCCGGATGAAACTGTTTTAATATTCATCAAAGACTGATAAAGTGTATATATTCTGGGTCCTTGAGTAATTCTAAGTCGATTAAGCCATGTCCATCGGTCTATCCGTCTGTTGAAATCACGCTCACTTTCAAACGACTCAAAAAAAGATAAATATTGGCATCAAATTGTTGATTCCAGCACAATCGCTTTAGTAGGAAAAGAGTTATGAATTAAAATGTGGAACAACCACCCTAAAAAAAAAGTATGTATCATTTTGTTACAAAAACTATCATAACTAGTGATTTTGCACAAATTCTTTATATATGCCTAAAAATCATACTGTTAAATTTCGTGAAGATCGGTCCATAATCAACGATAGGCCTCATTTAAAGCTTTTAATCTGTGTTCTATTACAATAACATTTGGTCAGCAGTGTTGCCAAAACTTGGATACCAAAAATGGCTAAATTTACGGGAAAAAATGGCTAAAAAATTGCTAAAAATGGGCTAAAAAATGGCTAAAAGCTTTTTTAAATAAAAACACATTAAAATTCAATAACACAACAGAAATAATTCATTTTAAGTTGTTTACGATGAAATTGTTAGTTAAGATCAATTTCTTAAATAAGAATAAACGTTATTTAATATTCTGAAATACTTACTTATTCTGAAAGATATTTAAAAAATAAAATCATCGATAAATGTTATGTCGTTATTGTTCATCTCATAGGAATCACTCGTGCCTATTAGTTTTAAAAAATTTTAAGATAAATAGTAATCACCACAACATTTACCCAACCTTTTGATTCCAGATCAACAATAAAAAACAAGTAAGAAAATATAGTCGGTCAACCCCGACTTTATGATACCCTTCACCTCATTAGAACCTGTGTACCAAATCTTATAAAATGATCTGCAAATTTGCGATATGTACTTTACGCACAAGGTTTACATGGACGTCCAACCAGCCGGACAAACATCGTTAATTCGACTCAGAAAGTGGTTCTGAGTCAATCGGTTTACGAAAAGGTGGGCTTAGGACCAATATTTTAAGGTGTTACAAACATCAGCACAAACGCATAGTACCCTCGCCACTATTGTGGTGTTGGTATAAATATTTCATTGATAAAATCGAATTAACGGTTGCTAAATGTAACCTATTTCTGAAATTACTTTTAACGATGTTTACTTCAGCATTAGACCATGGAAGTGAGAGCAACTTTATAGTAAATTCTGAAATTTCTAAAAAAAATTTGTTGCCGCCAGCATCTCTTTATTGAAATACTTGCAACCAGAAAGAAACACCGATGTTTGTGTTGATCCGTATTATAAATTTAATATTGGAATACTGTTCCTTTATTTTAAAAGATGTTTCATCATCATCGTTTATAGCGATTTTCAACATTTGTAAAAGTTGTGATTTAAATTAAAGCCGTTTTAATTATTTAAAAAGTTTATTTTGCTTTTATATATTTTTATAATAAAATAAAAATTATTCTTTTCAAAGAAAAACGGCAAGAAAAATTTTATGGCTAAACCAGTTGAAAAATGGCTAAAAAAAATGGCTAAATGCATTTTTTAATGGCTAAACAGGATGAAAAATGGCTAAATCTAGCCACTAAATGGCTAAATTGGCAACACTGTTGGTCAGTCATAGTTTTTTAAGGCTATACATTTAATGTTCAAAATAAATGAAATTTACCATATTTCCCATATAAAGACCACTCCGGAAATATTCTAACTGCAGGTGGAGGGTATAAAAGAATTGGCACAGCTGAAAACATAAATCTAAATTTTTTTTTTTTTTGGGAATAAAATAACTATGGAAATTGGACTCCTTAGTAATTTGAGAGTCATATACCTTTGATAAAACAGCCTGTACCTAGATTTATATAAATTTTTTTTAAAATATTAAAGTTTTAGCGATATTTTTGAAAAAACCCCGTTTAATTAAATATTTAGCGGTTTCTAGCGGTTTTAAAGTCTGATTTGGCGTAAAATGTTCAAAAAAAGTTTGCAACAGTGGTCCCTATACTAAAATATTTTTTTTTATCATTTCTGGCAATTAAAGATAAGTTTCAAAACTCATTTCTAAAAATTCTTCCTGGTGTAATTAAGCGGTATCTTCTGCCAATTTACGATGACTTAAAAATTAAAGTTATGTACATTGAATCAATAATTGTTAATATTAAAAAAAAACTCTCAAATTCTCTAATTTAAAAATTAAATTTTCTCTTTTTTCTATCCACTATACATAAAAATACTATTTCAAAATTTATTACATATACTGAAATAAATATTGCATAATTATAAATGTACTTTAATTTTTTTTACATTTTCATTTTAAATAAAATTTATTTTGCAACAGTAAGAATAGTAACTAAGACTATTCATAAATTATTATGGTAAAAAAAGGAATGATTATTTTGGTTTTAAAACGTGCTCTGTAAAACATATTTGAAAATATATACATATGTATGTATAAATGCATTTATTACATACAAGAAAACAAAATACATATTCTCATGGAATGTAGTTTAATGAATGGAATTGCTATAAAAGGGAGTACTAGGAAATATTAACTAAAACTTTAATGTGTATTTAAATTAGAAATGAACGGATGTCAAGAAACACAAAACAAACATGAACAATAACAAAAAAAAAAAAGTAAAAATAATATTGTGAATATGTTTTTTTCTTTTTTTAATATTAAATGTAAAACATTTCATATTTTATTTTACAAAAAGGATTTAGTACGTTTTTCCTCCTTAGTTAAAGAAATAATATAAAAAATGAAACAAAATAACAAAAAGTTAATTTTATGTATGCATTATTCAATAAAGTGAAGAGTTTTTTTACAGAAAGATAAAAATAATGAAAATGTTGTTGTTTAATATTTTAAATATTTATGGAAAAGCTTAGGTATTTGTAAGCAAACTGACAAAAAAAATGCATATACATACTAACATTATTATAATTTTCGAACTGGAATTTTGTTACATTAACTTTTAATTTAGTGGCTGTTGTTTAATTTATTTACTTAATTTTATTTGCAATAATTAATTAGCTTGTTGGGCATATTTTTTCGCCTGTTTTTATTTATTTATTAAAATTGCTTATTTTATTTCGTTTATATATTACATGTATATTTTTTCTTTTTATTTCTTTCTATCCCCCTTCATTTAGGGACCACCTGGTTTAGATGGCATGAAGGTAAGTTTTAGCTGAAATGTAAATATTTGAATTAAATTAAAATATAAAATTTCAATTACAGGGTGCTCAGGGAGAAACTGGTCTAAAGGGTGAACGTGGAGATCCGGGTCTACCGGTATGTACATTTAATACTAAATATTAAAAAAAAACTTTTTAATAATACTTTAGTAATTTAATCAACAACAAAGCATGTAAATGGTTTTTAATTTATTTCTTCATATCTCTTATTTCTTCTGTCTTTCTATTTTAAATCACATTTTTCCTCTACCATAAACAATAAAAATTAAAAAAAAATAATAATAAAATTGTTTAAAACGTACTAACTAAAAATGTTTATGTTATACAACTGTGTGTGTCTATCAAAATTGTTATGAAAAATATTAAATAAAGGGTACTGATGGTATTCCCGGTCAAGAAGGTCCTAGAGGTGAAAAAGGTTCTAGGGGTGATCCAGGACCCCCAGGCAAGAGAGGACGTAAAGGTGATCGCGGTGACAAAGGAGAACAGGGAGTACCTGGTTTAGATGCTCCCTGTCCCTTGGGATCGGACGGTTTACCATTACCAGGCTGTGGTTGGCGACCACCTAAGGTTAGCAAGACTTAAAACAAAAAAAAATGCAAGCAAAAATTGGTATAATTTAAAATTTCATATACATAAAATGTACATATATGTGCTCTCATTTGGTTTTAGGATAAAATTAATGCATGCTTTTTAATTAAACAAATTAACGCTTTTAAACAAGTACTAACAGTAGATTTTTCTAACGATTTTTATAATATATTTAGGAACCGGTTATATCAACTCCGGTCCATAAAGATTATTTGCCCGATGTAACGGGTCCTGAAAGTAATAATGCCAGCGATTATGAACAAGAAGAGGAAGATGAAGAACAAAATGAAAACGAAGACGAATACGATGAATATCAAGATAATTTACACAACGATTAAGGCTTGCTTTAAACATACACATGAAACAAGCAGAAACGAAATGAAAAAAAAACGAAAAAAGGTGCTAAAAGCCTTTTAGAAAACCTCTTAGTAATAACAAACACAAATAAATTTAATGCACCACACACACTCATTCAGAATTCAGACACAAAAACAACAGCAAAACAAATATTGCTCTTCTAACCATGGCTATTAAACCATTAGCACCTGCCATTCTTACACCTTTTACTTAGGAAGGTGACATTTGTAATTAACAACATGTATCTTTGTCTAAAATTGAAAAGTGTTTACTTCCACTCTAATGGATTTCAAAAGAAGCGGACACCAAGCAATTACGATGTAATTACGCTATTTAGTCTAACACGAAATGTACACCTTCTCAACTTTTAAGTAGATTTACTAATATTTAAATTAAATATTAAATAATTTCATCCCAATAACAAAATAAATAAAAAGCACCAGAGCACCTATCTATAGCTACGCTTTTTAAACTTAAATATTTTTTGTTGGTGGCGGCTTTTATCATGCTTAATATTCGTAATTTGTGTTAAGTTTTGAGGCGGCAAAAATTTAACTCTTAACAGTAAAGTATTGATAAAAAATTTACTTCGCTATTTAAAGAAGGGTAACAAGGAAAATTAGAAGAACATAAATGAATTTTTGTAAGTTTATGGTTTAAGTGGGTCCAGATTTATTTATAAATGTTTATGACCTAAATGCAAAACGTATACACTTGAGGCTTTAAGTGCATAAGTCCTTCAGATTTTGGGGATTTAGTATATATGTATGTACGTGTGAGACCTACGAAATGATGTTATAGAGTTTCATGGGTTCTAGTTAGATCTGCATTTGATGTATTAGAAGATCCTTGTTATTTTGCTTGATCAAAAGTAATCGCCAATTTACTATACTTTTATTATTTTATACTCATATAAAAAATAATTGCAAATTCGATCATGTGTACCTACATTTGAACGTGAAGAACGATCGAAAGTAGAAATAATTCCGATTTTTTCTTTTTCAAAAAAGGAAGATTACAAAAAAAGCTAAAACAAACTCATGTAATTTAATGTTATTTAAGACATTGTGGACCCAAAGCCTAATTACCAGTTACCCTTCTTTATATTAAAACCTATTTGTGCTTTCAAAATTAAAATTAAAAATTATTAAAATGTATTAACAAATAATTCTTTTACAGGATAATTGGCAAGAATGGCTTAGGGATGAAATTAAAATAGTAATCAAATCTATACCAAAAAATGGTCGCCGGTAGATGATGTTGTCCTATTACCCCCAAAATCCCGATATACAAAACTCCCTTAAAGCTTTTCTTTGTAGCTTATGGTAGATAATTATGAAAATTATTTTAAAAAAAGCCCAAAAAATAATTAACAAATCTTGCAATATTTTCTAATTATAATTATATACATACTCTAATAATTTTACTAATAATCAATTTTACTATTTAGTTAAATAAATAAATGAATGAATAAAAGTTAACGAAAAACGAAACGAAAGTATTGATATTAAAAAAAAAAAAAAATAATAATTAAAATGAAAATAAATAAAAATATTCTGTTAAATTTTGTTTACTTTTCTGCGTTTTCAGCAGTTAAAGTTTTTAATTGCAATTTCAAAAATAGATACAAACTAAATAAACTTAAAGAAAAATATTTTAATTATTTATTTATTTTTCATGTCATATGCAATTTATATTTTATGCCAAAATATTTCTATACAAATAAAAAAAAATACTACACAATATTTTTTTTTTGGTTTATAATTAAGTATTTTTACAACAAATGATGTTTGTCATTATTAAAATATAGAAAAACCTATAATTAAATTAAAATAGATGATACTTTTTTAACTCATTGCATTTGTATATTTGTAATACTTTTTTTTTGTAAAATGGTATTAACTTGATAATAAATAATCTATGCATTTCTTTTAATTTTATTAATTAGAAAACATTTTGTGTCATAGCTTCCATTTATTATTTTTATAATTGTTAATTGATATAAAATCTACATTTTCGATAATTTTAAGTATTGTATTTTAGTTAGTTTTTAATACCAATTTTTACGATGGCGATGATAATTATTGAATTATTCGTAATGCTCTTTAATAAATTATAACTAATTACTCGAAGAGTTAGTGTTTCATTAACAAATGATGTCTTAGTAAGTATGCATCCAAATTATCTATTAATATTTATCGGGTTTTCCAATAAGAGTGATATGTTTTGTTTTAAAAAAACACACTTATTGTTAAGGAAATTCAAAAGTTTTTTTTTAATGCGCAGTACAATCGATACAATTAAGTTCTAAAAAAAATCATTCAAATAACCTCCATGACTTCTTCAGCAGGAACGAATTCGATTAACCCAATTTCGAGCACTTTTCCACTAAATCAAGTTGTATGGCATGAATAGCACGTTCAATATTGATTTGTAACGCTTGAAGAGAGTCTGGTTTATTTCGAAAGACCAATGGACTTCGGGAGGATAATTGAGAGGAAAATTTGTGTTGCAAAATTGTGTTTCTGCTAATTTTAAAGCCCCTAAAGACCAATGAAGCTTAAAATTGACAAGCATATCGTATTGATGTTGGTTCTTTTCTGAAAGTATTTTTTTCTTCCTGCCTGGCAGGCACAGTCTTAACAATTAGTAAAATTTAAATTTAAACAAGTCTATAGTATATTAATTTTACGATACTATTTTAATAGTTCCGGGACGTAATTACAGCATTCGGTATCGATTAAAGCGACAAGACCATTTAAATAGGAATTTCGATCGATGACGAATGCCATAATTCGTCATTCGAAATCGATACATATAGGTATTTGAATAAACAGAAAAACAATCTAGAATTTTAAAAACAATAAAAACAAATAAGAATGTAGGATACCCTACACCACAGTATATAAAAACGAATTTTGCTAGTGTACCCTATTTGGGACCCATGGGCAATCATGGACCCGTTGAGTGTTGAAGTTAAGATGCATTTAAAACTTATTCTTAAGAATGAGGGTTTATGTGGGACCTATGCTTAATTTTGGAACTACCAGGACAACATTTATTCATGACATAGAAGCTTTCGCAAAAGTAATTATCGTCAATTTGTATGTTAATACAAACATTTATAAGGAAGTAATGCCATTAAATGCCGTTTTCGGGAGTAGTATTTGTATGCAAGATATGGTAAAATATGAACCGATATTAATAAAATTTGGTAAGATGATTGCAATAAAGTAAATTGAATATAAATACCAACATTATAAGATAATAAATGGGCACAACGGCCCATTCTAAAAGGTTTTGTTGGTTTCTTTGTGAAATTATGGACTGATTCGCCCCATTTCCAATAGGCTTGGTCCTTGTTCCAATTTATTTATTTATTTATTTCCAATTCTATACACAAGAGACTTAAAGCCTCTAATTGCAGTACAGAACATTGTTTAAGCAGAAACATTAAAAATTATAATTTGTAAATGATAAAATTAAAAAAAAAAAAAAAAAAAATTAAAAGATTAAATTGAAAATTTTAAAAATCAAGAATCATAAAAATTTAACATGCAAAAAAATTAAAAATGCTTTTTTTAAAGCTCAGTGCGTTACTAATTATTTGAATATTATGCGGGAGTAGATTCCAAAGACGGATTGCATTAAGGGATAATTGCCAATCAGAAGCTAAACTTTGGTGTCTAAACAATAAAATTCTTTTACCTTTATTAGAGCTAGATATGGTTAAGCGGTTATACAGATGTTGAGGTTGGTGAGTAAACACGATTTTGTGCATTAATATCAGTACTCTTGTTTTAAGAAGGTCATCAAACTGAATACCATATAATTTTACGGTAAAAGAAGAAACAGAATTAAACCTTTCCACGCCATATACGTATCGTACAATACTTTTAAAAACTGAGTTTAATTAGAACCTATGTTCCAAATTTCATCAAACATCAGAACAAATACATAATACCTTCTCTACTATTGTGGTGTGGGTATAAATATGTGAATCGCTCCATAATATCACATACAAGCTTCTTTCCGGAATAGGGTCATTGTGCCAATTAACCATCTTAAATTTGGTGCAATCTTATTTTATTGCAATCAAAATGATCCAACCAAATTTTATTGGAATCGACCCATTTTTGACTATTGCTCCCATACAAAAACTACTCCTTAAAAGAGCTATTAATGGCATTACTTTCTTATAAATATTGGACGAAATGTTGTGCTGGCGGGTCAAAAATTAACCATAGGTCCCATATAAAGGCCCTTCCTAAAATTACTTAAAGGCTAACAAATTTCATATAGATGAATTTATCTACATAATTTTGTTCTGGCAGGTCTATGATTGCCCATAGGTCTAAAATAGGGTACAATTGGAAAAATTTGTTTTTATATAAAATTGAGCGAATGCGTTATAGGGTATCATAATTTCTTTACCGACTATACTTTATTACTTGTTTTTTCTGTTTTTGGATATTTGTTAATTTTTTTTTAAAGACTTAAACAAATTTGTATCAAAAATAACCCCGAACTTAAATAAAATCATTTTTATTTAAAAATATAAAGGTCGAATAGAAACCACTTTAATTTTATCAAATTTCCGATTTCGGCTCAATTTTTCTTCTTTTCAAAGAGTTTTAAGGTTAAAAACTCAAAATATTACAAAAAATAAAAATAATTTAACTGTTTACAACAAAAACCAATGAATGAAAAATTTTAATGAAAAAAAAAACTGCATTCATTTCTTATTACGCTAAAAGAGGGCGCAAAAGTCACAAATTATGCAGTTGTTTTTACAGCTGTACTCATAATTAAAATTTTTGAAGTTAGCGTAAAGTTTATTCATAATACACTTCCCAAACTCCGGCTAACGATTTGCTAAACTCTTGTAAATGAGATGCCAAATACTTTTTAAAATTTTTATATGTGGAGGGAAAAACAAAAAAAAAAAAGGAAAAAAGTATAGTCGGTCAAGCCCGGCCATATAATACCCTGCACCAAGTATTTAAAAACACATCATGCATATGTATCCATATAAATATGAATTTTCATGAAAATCGATTTGAAAGTTTGTGAGAGGCAGAAATCGCCCCCTACCTCCCCTTTTGGTCCTATTTTTGAAAAACTGTATAGCTAATGTGTCCATATAGATATGGATCTATCTATGTTTTAAATTTCATTAAAATCGGTTTAAGAGGCAGAAATTGCCCCTATCTCCAGTCGTAGTCCAATTTTTTTAAAAATGCATACATTTTGTGTCACTGTACATAGATATGGTTCTATCTATGTTTTAAATTTCATTAAAATCGGTTTGATAGTTTCTGAGAGGAAGAAAACTCGTGGTCCTACGATTCGGCCCATTTTCAATAGGTTTGGTCCTTGTGCCAATAAGAACCTATGACCCCATTTTATTAAATTATCTCCAAAATTGCGACCTGTACTTTGCGCACAAGGTTACATGGACAGCCAGCCTGCCAGCCAGCCGGACGGACATCGTTAGTTCGATTTAGAAAGTGATTCTGAGTAGATCGGTATACTTTAAGATGGGTCTAGGACCACTATTTTCAGGCGTTACACACATCAGCACAAATGCATAATACCCTCTCCACTATTGTGGTGTGGGTATAATTACATAACCAGAAAAACTTGTGGAATCATAAAAATTCAGATTTATTAAAATTTAGCAGAGGAAAAAAGTTTTTATGAATTAACTCTGTGCTAACACGCTGCTAAGCTTCATGGGCATTCAAGTGAGCAGCTCATTGTACGTTGTGTAAAAACTGTGGCTTACTTTTTGTTATGTATACGGCTGTAACGTTTTAGTTTAGAAAATTAATTTCAAAAAACTTATTTTTTTAAATAAGAAACCAAAATTTTACATTTTCATAGCTTATAGCGATTTCGTTTTTGAGAAAAATATGTTACACGCAAGAATTTGGAAGTAGTTTTTAATACACTTTTAATCTTATTTTTGTTATAAAATTCTGTTTAATGGAGATATATTTGTATAGTACTTGTCATAAAATTCGTTAAACACAGAAATCTTATTAAAAAAACTACTTCTAAAATTCTTGCGTTTTACGTTTTCGATTTTCAGCACACCCCTAAATATATACATGTAACACTTTCTTCTGTTACCTATAATCTCAAAATTTGTCTGCTCTTTCACTAAAATTACACCGAAATCAGGCTTATGGTGTTGCAACAGAGTTGCACACTGTATAAAAAAATAGTTCAAATAATGAAAAGATATTTTATTATTGATACCAACGGCAAATACTAATTGTTTACGAGTAGAGAGTTGATGTCAAAAATAAAACGATTTATTTCATTCTTTCTTTGAATGGATTGTGGATTCGACTAAAAAGAACTTAGTAAATTTTGCTAACTATAACGCCATTTTGCATATTTCTAACCGAATTATTTTTAACGTCTGGTAAATTGGTAAGGATATTAAAGATATGTTTTTGAAAAATAAAGCCAGAATTCAGAAAGAGTTCAAAATAAAAATGTGCTTACAAATTTTTACTGCAGAAATTTTTGCAGTAAAATTAAGTAAAACAGGAAAACAAACATATGTTTCAAAAGGTAAACAAACAAAAGTAACAAACAAAAAGCTTACAAATTGTGAAATAAAAGAAAAGTTTAAATAAAAATTAACCCAAAACAAAAAGTTGTCAAAGGATGGTTGCGGGATATTCTTCGTCTAATAAGGAATGAACAATCGAGTATGTTTTAATTTATTTAAACATTTATTAAAAGAAAAGAAAAACTTTAAATTATTTTACAAGAAACAAAACGATATATTCAAAGTGCGCGTCGATTCGCCAGCCTCGTGTTCTCGAAACTTCTCTTCTTCTCCTCCCCGTAAACTGATAGCCCCAAAATATACTAGCGACATTCACTCATTGTAGCATGATAAGCGTTATGGGGTGTTTACACTTGACAAAGTGAATAAATATTACTTAATTAAACTTGTTTGTGAAGCATTTATTTGGCTAAATACCAACTTTTGAAACTTTTTTTGTTATGTTATTTTTTTAGAGTTGTAAAAGTGTGATGTATTTGGGTACTTAAGTAATCAATAGCAAAAAAAAATTTTCATGTTCTTTCGAATAAATTTACCCGCCACAAATTAGTAAAATCAAATAAAATAAAAAAATAAAAAATATGAAAGATTACATAAAATAATTTGTTTGTATTTTCCAAATATGTTCGTGTTATACAAAGTATTTAATCGAGTACTGATAAGAAAACGAGTTAAGTAGTCAAAAGTGTAAACATTTTTCAACACTTCAATTACACTAGTATACAAATTTTGATTTTCAAAAAGTATTTTTAAGTTAACACACTGCATACAAAATTATCAATTATATTTTAAAATTAGTAACCATTACTTAGAAAAAAATTTTCAAGTTTTTTGAAAAAATAACAGAAATTACACCGTTTTTCTATTCGTTGGTAGAATTGCAACGTGGTAGTGTGCCCTATTGTAGTGTGCTTCTGGAGCATCTCGGTAAATACTCCAGCAATAATCTGCTAACATTTAAACGTTCCACTTGCCCTGATATCGTTTTTCCATATTAACGATGTCCTGCTGGAAGCGTTCCCCGTGTTCATCGCTAAAGGCCCCACAGTTATCCGGAAAAAAGTCCAAATGAGATTGTAAAAAGTGGATTTTCAGGGACATGTTACAACCCAGTTCTTAGTAAGATAATAACATATTTTCAATAAGTTCCCCGTAATTGTCACTCCTCTTATTTCCCAAGAAGTTTTTTGTCACAAGGCGAAAATTGTCCCAGGCTTTTTTTTCTTTACCTTCCAAAATAGAGTCGAAGTGTTTATCTTTAAATAAATTTTTTATTTGGGTCCAACGAATATACCCTCTTTAATCTTAGCCGCACTTAATCTTGGAAATTTCTGGCGAAGGTATTGAAAAGCAGTTCCATTTTTGTTCATTGCTTTTACGAAATTTTTCATAAGCCCTAGTTTTATGTGCAGTGGTGGAAGTAACACTTTTTGTCGGTCAACTAAAGGGTTATTTTAAAAATTTTTTACCAGGCTGCAATGACTGACGATGAGGCCACACAGAAATAACAATCACTTACGTGATTCGTCGATTCTCACCACTGCATTGGCACTGCGAAACGAAATGATGTTTTTTTGCCATCCAATTTCTCAAACCTGTAGCACATATATTGCAGCAGAAATGTGGAACCCAGCTTTTATCTTGGTGTTTGATGTTTTCGTTAAAGTAGTAATAATAGGCTTTTTTTATTATAGGCGATATACAACACCTTTGTTTACTAAATATAACCTCACCGCAAATGTAACAAAAATTGTCGGGATTATTAACACATTTTCGAGACATTTTGCTATCAAATTATCATACTTTTTACTTTTATCGCTTAATTGTAGAGAAAAGATCACTAAAACGCAATATTTTGGATATTTGATACCAACTAACTAAGTAAATATCAACACTATGAAGTTAAATGTGGGTACTTTCGACAAATTCGAAAGATATTAGGGATCGTTAAAACTAAAACTAATAAATGAATTTTACTTATCAATTCGTATTTTGTATGAACAGATAAGCAAAAATTAGTTTAAATTATTTCGGATACTTTTCCTTGTATATTAGTGTTATTTGTCATCAGCTGTTGCCTTTATTTTACGAATTTTTACAAATTTTGCGTTCGCGTACTTTTTTGTACGACAGCTTTTTGTGAGAGCAAATTTTTCATTTTACTCATTTACTGCATTTTACTGTAAAAGTTCTCGAATGCACCTAATGTTTCTTTTTTTACATTGATAAAGAAATGCACAAACAAAAAATGTTAGCAACGACCGCAGCACGAACAGCTTGTGTGTATATGTTTTGTTTGTGTAAAACCAAAACTTGCCAAAAACTTGTCAAACCCAACAAACACGGAGGTTTGATTTCAAATTGAAAGTGATTTAAAATCAAACGTTTTCTCAAACGACAAACGTTTGATAATGATTTGAAAATCATTTGTAAATCATAGCGTTCTCAACAAAAAGGGGAAATTATTTTCAAATTGAAAAATGCCTTTATTTTCAACTTGCTTTCAAACGTAATTCTCAAATGTTTTTCAAATGTGGATTATAATAGAATGTGGAATATAAATAAAACTATTTAATTTTTATACCCTTCACCTCAGGTGGAAAAGGGTATATATAAGTTTGTTTTAATTTAAATTTATTATTTATTTAAATAAACTTTGAAATAAACATTCGGTACCATAGCAAAAAGATGAAATAGTGTTCTTTCCGTCTTCTAATTCTTGGAAAGACAAAATACTTGGCACCCTTTTATTTTGAGGATTGTAGCACCGCGATCGTTGAACAATCTTTCTTCACTTTCCTGTTTTATTATTTTTCTTTTTTTTCGTATTTTTAAACATTGTAATTTGTCACAAATAATTTTTATTTTTCACTAGAAATATACTGTTCACTTTATATTAAAATTTATTTTTTATAGTAAAACACATGTAACCACAAGGAAAATAATTTAACTTTAATCGCCATTTTTAATGCTGACATTTATTTTTCGCTTTAGTACTGCCAAGTTTATTTTTGATTTGATTTTAACTTTGACAAACATTTGACATCAAATTGAAAAAACATTTGATATCAAATGTTTATTTTCAAATCATTATCAATTTGAATTTAAATGTTAAATCAAACAATTGAAAAAACAGGGACCCAACAAACACGAAGTCAAACCTTTGATATGAAATGACTTTATCATTTGACATCAAACGCAATTCTCAAACGTTTTTCAATTGTTTGATTTAACATTTAAATTCAAATTGATAATGATTTGAAAATAAACATTTGATATCAAATGTTTTTTCAATTTGATGTCAAATGTTTGTCAAAGTTAAAATCAAATCAAAAATAAACTTGGCAGTACTAAAGCGAAAAATAAATGTAAGCATTAAAAATGGCGATTAAAGTTAAATTATTTTTCCTTGTGGTTACATGTGTTTTACTATTAAACATAGGGGAGAGGGGGGCACCTTTGAACGCGGGGCACCTTTGAACAATGTTAATAAAATCTCTGTTGCAAATTTTTTCCGACCATTAACTGAGTTTTTCACATGGCAACCTTGTTTTCTAGCAACGTCAACAACTTTCGCTAGTTTTTTCAGTCGTCGACGAAATGTAGTTGGGTGAACACATTTTTATAGTGCCATTGTAAATTTTTCAATTTTTTTTTGTAAGAGTCTGAGAAGCATTTGGTAATCGCTTTCTTTCGTGAAATAAATTTATTGCAATCTAAAATACGTTTTTCGCCGAATTAATGTAAGTTCTTTAATAATTATGTAAACAAAAAAAAAATATTATAAATTTTCCGTGAAATAGCACGCGGGTTCAGCTTTGAACAAAAAGAAGGGGGCACCTTTGAACATTTTCAAATTCCAATTAGAATTAGCAATTGATGCAATTAGTTTATATTCTCTAATTGATCAAACAATTAGAATTAGTTCAACTAATTCCCATTAGCTAATTGAAATTTTTATTCCAATGGTAAAACTAATTGCAATTAGCTGCCATTAGCAAAAAAAATTGGTTAACCTTTACAATTAGAAATCTAATTGACTTCTGCTAATGCAATTAGATATTCAATTAGCTCGAATTACAATAAATTAAATTTCCTAATTGAATATCTAATTGCATTAGCAGAAGTCAATAAGATTTCTAATTGTAAAGGTAAACCAATTTTTTTTGCTAATGGCAACTGATTGCAATTAGTTTTACCATTGGAATAAAAATTTCAATTAGCTAATGGGAATTAGTTGAACTAATTCTAATTGTTTGATCAATTAGAGAATTTCACAAAAGAATGTAAATTAGCAATCATTAGCATTAGCTAATCATTACTTAACATGAATGTATAAAACTCATTTGTGAACTGAATTTTTTTATTTTTAAATGTTAATGGGTATTATATATTATATATTTTAACTTTATTTCTTAATAAATAAATCTAATTTATTTTATAAAAAATATAGAACTATTTATGGTATTTTTGTACATAAACGCTATAAGAAAAAATTGCCGTTCAAAGCTGCCCCAGCCTAGTTCAAAGCTGCCCCGTATCGGGGGCACATTTGAACACAATGACTTTATCCATTAAAAAATAAATAAAAATTTAAGCCGAACTAAAAATAAGTTACTTGTATACATAAACTAAAGATTATATCCATACACATTAGTTGAGTTATGTAAAAAGTTAATAATTAAACAAAATTAATTTTTATGAGGCTTGAAAGCAAAAAGTGTTCAAAGGTGCCCCCCTCTCCCCTAAATTTTAATATAAAGTGAACAGTTTATTTCTAGTGAAAAATAAAAATTATTTTTGAGAAATTACAATGTTTAAAAATACGAAAAAAAAGAAAAATAATAAAACAGGAAAGTGAAGAAAGATTGTTGAACGATCGCGGTGCTACAATCCTCAAAATAAAAGGGAGCCAAGTATTTAGTCTTTCCAAGAATTAGAAGACGGAAAGAACACTATTTCATCTTTTTGCTATGGTACCGAATGTTTATCTCAAAGTTTATTTAAATAAATAATAAATTTAAATTAAAAAAATTAAATAGTTTTATTTATATTCCACATTCTATTATAATCCACATTTGAAAAACATTTGAGAATTACGTTTGAAAGCAAGTTGAAAATAAAGGCATTTTTCAATTTGAAAATAATTTCCCCTTTTTGTTGAGAACGCTATGATTTACAAATGATTTTCAAATCATTATCAAACGTTTGTCGTTTAAGAAAACGTTTGATTTCAAATCACTTTCAATTTGTAATCAAACCTCCGTGTTTGTTGGGGATTTCCAAAATTTTTTTGGTTGTGTATTAGTGATTACCAGAGAGTAAGCAAATTGAGAGAATGCATTTATTTACAGCCGAAATAAAATGTTAGTAATATATTTTAAAAGTTGTATAACAGAAAGGTACAAAATAAAAATTTTTTGTGTTGATAAAAAATTTGTAGCAATTCTTTACCAATTCAATGTCGCTGATTTTAAAACTACACTTTTTTTTATTCGGAAGCTTTTTGACTCTAAATCAGTTTCAAATATCTTATCAAACAATTGTAAAAAATTAAAGATTTTTATGTTTTAAAAATGCATAAAAAATAAATATTGCACGCAAATCACAGCTGATAGAAAAAAAGTGCAGTTTTAAAATCAGCGACATTGAATTGGTAAAGAATTGCTACAAATTTTTTATAAGTTACAAAATAAAATCTTCTAAATCTATACTTTTATGGCAGTTTCGTAATAGTAGAATGCTTTTCAAATGGGATGAACTTTATTTATTACGTTGCTTGGAACAAATAAATTTTAAATCCAAAAAAATTTGTTTGCATAGGTAAGTAGTGCCGAATAAAGAGAGGCACCTGAATGAATTTTTTTTTAGTTCAGGATAGAACTCGCCATCCAAATCTTTCCAGAACTCTACAATATTATTTTCGTCTGGGGCATTTACTTCGCTTCGTAGTATGATTAGTTCTGATTGAATATCAAATTCGTAGTTGCTTACATCGCAACGAAAAGGGTTTTCGAAAAGATCTAATAGCGGTTGTAAAATTACAAAATCTTGAAACTTGTCTTGAAAAGTGTTTCAAATATTTCGGCATATTCATATCTTTTGTCGATTTCGAGATTTCTGTAAACAAGTGAAGTTTTTGGAAAGTTGGAAAAATCACCACTTTTAATTTGGGAAAAAATTAGAAAAAGTTTTGTTTTAAAATTGTGAATGATTTTTGACAAGTCGCATATATTGCGTTCCTTTCCTTGCAATTCCAAATTAAGTTCATTTAACATACTTGTCGTATCTGCCAAAAAAGATAAGTCTAAAATAAAATTATTGTCTTTTAAACACTGGACTAAAACTTTTTCTATTTTCTCAGTTTCTAGAAACTGAAGAACTTCTTCTCTTAAATCATAAAGTCTATTTAGGAAATCACCGCGACTTAGCCACCGAACTTCTGTAAACATTTTCAGGTCACAATTCACACCATTTTTATTTTTTAAAAAGGTTACGAATTTTCGGTGGGTAAGCGCTTGATGTCCGCCTCGAATTTTATTTATTATATCCTCTGCTGTCTTCATAGCTTGGGTATCATTTATGAATTTCGATGCAAGAGCGGTCTGATGAAGTATGCAGTGAAAATTATGAACTGCAAATTCGTGTTTTTTTAATTGGCCTATAAGTCCATTATATTTGCCCAGCATTACATTGGCTCCATCTGTGCAGACTCCAGCAAATTTGTTTATGTCTACAATGGAAAGAAGCTTTTCTCTGACAACATCATACAACAACGTGCCAGCTACATTTCCATAAAATGATTTTAAAGTAAACATTGACTCAAAAATAGTGTATTCGCTGTCTACGCATCGAATACAAATGACAAGTTCACACAGATCATTAATGTCAGTGCTTTCGTCTAAACAAATTGAAAAAAATTCGCAATTAACTACTTTTTCCCTAATTGCAGATTCTACACAAGTTCCCAATTGAACAGTACGAAGGCCTACCGTTTGACTGGACAGGGGAAGAGACTCTATAAATTTAGTATTATAATTAAGCCTTTCCCAAATTTTCTTCAGCAATTGCTTGATAAAAACACCATCCCACAATGGTCTTCCTTTCTTAACAATTTCCAATATTACTAAACTTGAAATCTCCTTTTTCCGTTTGGGAACTGATTTTGGTTCATTAATGTTCTCTTCTATTAACCATTTTTTCAATTTTTTTAAAAAAATTGTTTTATTTTTATAAAACAGGTCTTCTCTTTCCCTATCATTTAATTTATTTATATTGTTATGAAAACGATCGCAATGCCGTTTAATAACAAATTCCGCTTCTTTCTTAAATGTTGGATGTTACCAAAAGCGTTTTTGACCGCACAATATTTTTTAAGTGCCATCAAAAGTTTTTTCTGTTAACCTGAAACAAAAAGTATATAAGTATTAGTAGTGGTATACACAATTGTGCATGGAAATGGATTTCCCTGGTGTATTTATTCAAAAATAAAATAAATTACATGAGAATTATAACGTGAAAAAGTTATTTTAGTAAACAGTTAGGGTATTCATAGTGGTAAGTAATATAGAAATGGTATTCACGGTGTTGGGTTGCTCATACTTCAAACATCTGTGCATACATTTTTATTCCAGCTAATGGTGTATCATAACTTTTTAGAAAATACCAAATGCACACATGAGTTTGCCTGCAAAAATGTATAAAGTCATTATAACAGGTCAAAGTTACGTTAAATAGTTACCATAAATTAGTAAGGTTAAAAGCAGAATTAGTCTTTACTTTCTGTTTCTGTTCTGTTCCGTGCCGTTCTGTTTCAAAATTGTAAAAGTTACTTTTTCTGTAGCAACTTATTAGCCATTTATGACAAATTTATTAGTTTTGCACCATCCATTGTTTTATTTCAATAACTTTTATGCACATAAATTTGAAAAAATAAAATTTAATTAATGTATTTTTTATTATTATTTTGGTCACTTACAATTACTTTACTACAAGTTTTTTGATTTTATCAAATTGAACCGCAGCAGAACAGGTTTTTTAATAACAAAAACAAATCAGCTGGTTCGTAACAGAACAGAAAGTAAAGACCTACTGAGCCTTAACTCTTTGGGCTCGGTCAAATAATTGTAGCATAAAAAAGTAAGCAAGAAAAATAGTGCGAAACAATAAAGTTTCATTAATACATCAAAAAAACACATCTTCTTACCCAAACATTTTACCTACTGTCACATTTGCTTTTATGTGTAGAGGTTATTTACACATAAATTGTAGCAAAACAAGACTTTTTTTACTTGTTTTTTAAATATTTCTACTTATAAAGAAAGAAAAACCCCAACGACGCAATTGGTACAAAAACCAAAATATTTTTACAAGCAAAATACCAACAAATTCTTTTAGCTATTTTTTTTCTTAATAATTTCTGCATTTAGGTACCTACGTCTTTTTAAAGAAAGCAAAAGGGACCCTTTTGCAGGTAACAAAGAATTTTTTTTCACAAACAAAACACATATCGTTAGCTTAAACGTTGCAGTAAATGTTATTGTTAAAAAAAGTTACTAAATAAAATTTACGTTAGCTTTGCTGTTAAATATTTTCAACAATTTAAATTATGTCAAAATTAAATAGAAATGTTATATTACTCTGCATTTAAGTCTTAAAATTTAGACTTTAAATATTGCACGCAAGGCATTGGATGTTACCAAAAGCATTTTTGACCGCACAATATTTTTGAGTGTAAGCTGAAACAAAATAATATAGCATCCGCTAAACATGTACACTTGTCGAAGTCACACCGACGACTGAATTGAAGAGCATAAAAATATGTGTTTGTAGTGGTTTGCACAATTGCCCAGCGGGAAAAAGAAGGAGTACGAAGGCCTTCTAGAAGGCCTCTGTACCCCTTCTTTTGGATGTACAAGGCCTTCTTGCTCCATTCCATACTCATATCTTTTTTACACGCGTTGTCATTGCGGAGAAGGCCTTCCGCTTTCCTTTCTTTCGCCAGAGCTTCTTAAAGGCATTCAAATATATGGCTCTTAGAAGGCTTTCCAGAGAAGGACTGTTAAAAGGCTTTAGAATAAAGGTTATCTTTAAGGGTTTTTAAGAAAGGTATGTTAAAAGGCCTTTTAATTGATGGCTCTTAAAAGTCCTTTCGGACCATCCTTGTAAAAAGTGCATCGGTTCTAATGGAAATTGGCTGACCATTTTCATTCGCATCGCATCGAAAAAAATATCGATGTTTTTTTACAGTGTCCATCCCTTCACAGAACCTTCTTCTTCAATGAACAAAACACAACTAAAATGATTTACATTATTGTTTTCACTTGGTATTTTAATATGTATGTAACTTTATTTTTATAACGGGATCTGAATTCTTTCGCCTTGGCGAAAAAACAGAACAAAAAATTTTACTCTTTCTCTTTTTAACATCAACATTTGGAAGTTATTTTATTATGTATGTTACTTTGTTTTTGTAAAGGAATCTGAACTCTTTTGCTTTTGCGTGTGCAAAAAAACAAAACAAAAAATGTTACTCCTTCTTTTATCGCTTCTCATAGAAGCGAGTGTGGAAGGTGTATCTTATCTTTTATACCAAAGAGCCGAGGCCTTCTATGAGGCATTCTTTAGCAGTTACATAAGAATAGTAATTAAATCAAAAAATTTTTTAATCAGGCCTTCAAAAAGGCCTGAAGTAAGAAGGTCTTCTAAGTTTTACCGCTGGGTGTGCAAAGAAATGGAAACCAGGGATGTTAGATGTGACGATTTTACGTCATTTTGACGATCTTTTTCGATGAATTTACCAAAATGACGATTGACTATTTTTGATGTAGAGTCTCTAATGTTTTGACGATTTAATCCCGTCAATAAATTTACTTTAAACTTTCATCTGGCATCAAATTTATAACACTTTAATCTGGCAAGCAGGGTTGGTAGATGTGACTATTTTTCGTCATTTTGAAGATTTTTTTGAGAAAATACAGTAAAATTACGATTTTTTGACTAAAAGTAATAGTGTTATGATGATTTTCTGGCATCGATAAAACACACAAGAAATATTTACAATTATATTGAAAACAGTCCAAAAGTTGAAAATCAATTTTTCGAAATACAAAAATTTTTGGAAATTAAACAAAAAAATTCCTCCCCCATCACAAGCCAGGTGGATTTCATTAGAAGCATTAATAATTCAAATTCTACAATTATAGAAATGCCATCGATACTGCAAAAATATACACTAGAGCCCTAATTTGCGTCTGTTCTATTTGGTCCGCTTTTTAAAAATTGGTTAAATCCGCTTTGCGTTTTTATGATTTCGATTTGCGTCGCTACATACGAATGTATTTTTCGATGAGGTCATGTGAAGAATTTTTCTCTTTGTGTGTAAAAAGGCAAATCCCATTTAATTCTGTTAGGTAAGTTATTCTTAGTAAAATTGCGTGTTAGGAAGTAAGAAGTTACTTTTTAATAAGAAGTTGTGTAGAAAAATGAGTGCAATGAGAAGAAAATGTATTAGTTTGGAACTAATATTGGACGTAATAAAACGTTTCAAGTCGGGTAAAAAGACTGTTGATATAGACAGAATCCTTGGTTCTTAGCACCTTTAACAATTAAAACAATTTGCAATAGAGATAGCGCTAAAAATAGCTAGAGTTAAAGGAAAATTAGATTTTATTTATTATTTTTCTGAATATGGATAAATGAAATAAAAAAATTTTTGTTATGCAATTATGCAAATATATTTTTTCTTATGTTTTCTTTTTAAATGATAAATATATTCAGCTCACTTGCTGAAATAAATAGAATAAAACTTAACCATATCACTTTCTTCATCATAAATAGAATTTCTTGCTAAAAATTTATGTTTTCGAACCAATCCATGCAATAAATTGTCTTTAATTTGTAAAATTTATATGTTTGACGTTTTGTTGACGATTTTGTTCAATTTTCGTGACGATTTTGACGAATTTTGTTAAAACTTTTGACGATTTTTAAGGAAAAAAGTCTAACAACCCTGATGGAAACCCCTGGTGTAAAATTATTTTGTTGGCTTTTTGTTTTTGTAAAAAATGTTTCGTTTTTTACCAGCCAAAAGGGCACTACGCACAACAGAAACGATGTATTTGTCATGTGTAATGTCACTTTTCTACCCACATGTGATTTCATGTGTATGTCAAAAGTTGCGTGCGTGACCGTAACTCAAAAACCGACAACTTTCATGAAATTAGGAATATTTCTGTAAAAGTTATTGTGTATTTTCTTTACAGAACACTTGTCAGGACCAAAACATCTTTTTATAATTACCGTAAAAACTAAGCCTCAAAAATCTATTATGATGGGTATAACAAATACATACATATAAGTTTATACAATTTTATTTGAATAATAAAGCAAATATAAAAATTTTCACTTGGTCCTTATTTTTTTAAGAACTTGAATTTTTCTTAAGTACGAAATTTCAGGGATCTGCGTCATCTCCTTCTATTTTTGCCCCATCGTTATTTGGGAACAAAGCTACAGTCAGGGCTGCCAGAATAATTTGTAAAAAAATCGTCAGTTTTCTGAGAAAAAAAGAAAAAATCGTCTTTTTCGTTTTAAAAAATCGTCAAAAAAATCGGAAAACTGAAAATTTAGTTTTTAAATATTTTTTTTGGTTTTTATTAAAAAAAACAATCAAACAAAAACATAACAATTCAAGTTCATAGGGTTTTATACATACATACATACTTATTATTAAGTGCATGGCGAGAAAAAATAAACATTTTTAAATTATATTATTTATATATACACATACTAATATATAAGAAGCATATGTATATACATACAAAATATATATATATACATAATACATTTATAATGTATTTTAAAATTTTACAAATAAATATTATGGCTTAACATTTGTACTAAGTCAGGTTTAATTACAATATTATAACAATTTGAGTTGTTCATTTTTAAATAGTCTTTGGCATAAAGAATACCTTCAATTGAGTCATTTCCTAAAGAATTTCGAATTTTTGTTTTATTTAAATTGACTTGACTGAATATTCTCTCTACGTTAGCAGAAGAGTGAGGTAATGTTATAACATTTTGAATAAATTTTGATAAAGTAGGAAAAGCTCTACTTGAATTTCCTCGTTTTATTTCAAAAATCTTTTTCCAAAAATTACAAAGTTTTACTTCGCCTGTTTCAAACATTGATTTAAAATCTACAAATTTCAATTCTCGAAATTCCGAATCTAATTCTTGCTTTTCTTTTTCACTGATAAAATGAGGAAACTCTTTAAGAATTTCATAAATTGAATTATTGTTTTCATTCATTATATTATTAGGATTTATTATTCTTAAACATTTTAAATTACTTTCAAAATCAAATCGTTTTACAAGTTGGCTACACAATTCCACATAAAAATTGATGCAGTTAGTTACTATTTCATTAAGTTCACAGTCGCTTAATTTTGTTTTCGAAATAATATCCTTAGCGAATATTCCTAAGTAAACTTGATTATTATTCAAGAAATTTGCTGGGTCTTTGTAATTTATTAAATGTATTTTGTAAGTTTTTAGCAAATCCAATTTTATAAAATTATTAACGACTGTCTTAAATAGTTCTTCAATTTGTATGTGTAAGTTGTGGATTTCAGTATTTTCACTTTGAAAGATTCGATTTATTCTATTGATAACACCAAGTATATATTTTAAAAACGACAAATATATTTGATTTTTCACATTTAAATTTTCAAAAATAGTTTTTGAGGTATCGATGTTGTCAATATTGGCAGCAAACGAGAAATAAATTTTTAAACACTCATATAATTCTAAAATACGTATTATAACCGCCTCTAGAGATAACCATCTGGTTTGACTAGGGTGTAGCATTTTCTTTGGCTTCAATTCCAATAGTTTTTGAACGTCGTTAAATTGTTTACATCTTTTTGGGCTGTTTGATAAATAATTAAAAATGTTTCTAACTAAAGTTTCTACCATTGAGGGCAATTTAAGACAGGCGTACGAGGAACATAATGCCAAAGAATGACACGTACATTTAATTACTAGCAATTCAGAAATGTCATTTTTGAGTAACTTTGCAACTGAATGCGTTTTCCCTGTCATGACTGGAGCTCCATCCGCTGCAAAGCCTATCATATTTTCTTTATAATTTATATTATTTCTATTAAAATGACTTACTATTAATTTATACAAACTATTAGCGTCACATTGGTCCACTTCCAACAACCCAAAAAAAAGATCTTGTATTTTAAAGTCAATGCATACCCTTACTACAAAACATATTGATTTTTTGTTGGAAATATCCGTAGATTCGTCTATGCACAGAGAAAACTTATTATTCTTTAATAATTCGCAGACATTTAAAAACTGGTATTTTCCAATAACGTTTTTTATGATGGCACTGGCTTTTGTCCGTCCCAAAGAAATATTTTGTGCACATTCCGAATCCGAAAATGAATATTGACATACCTTGGTCATGTGGTCACATGTTAAAAACGGAAGATTATGTTCTACTATAAAAAAAGCCATCATAATTTCGGCTTTTTGTGCACATACGTTTTGTTTTCTAATGAACACTTCATTTATTTTCTTTTGGCTGTCAACAATTGCATTTGATGCGTTAACATGTTTTTTTGTTGTTGCGTGGGATAGCAAATCTGCCCTGCCTGATGATGCTTTTAACTGGGAGTTGCACAACGAGCAGTAAATTCCATTGTTCTTCATTTTGGCCCAACTGTTTATTTCTGGATCTTTTATCCAATCCTCTTTTACCTTTCGTCGTTTTCTTGCAATCTACACACAATTGGGTATTTAAATATTAGATTAATTTTTACACACAAAATCCTTAAACTTACAGCCTGAGATGTGCCAGCATTTTCTTCCTCATTACTTTTTTCATTATCTTTATCGTTTTGTAGATATTTTAACATATTTTAATAGTAGAATATTCTTGGTACTTTAATAAAACACTTTTGCTTCGATATATACACATGCATACATGTTTGCAAAAAAAAACAAACAGCCGTTAACTTTATTCTTTATTTTTGTTTGGTTGATATTTTTTGAACAATAAAAAGCTTTGAATATATGAATATATATCTCTGTTGCATTTACACTTTATGATCTTTACATGAGAAAATTAAAGCTTTCTTGTTAACAAATTTGTTTTTTTGTGCTGCCTAACACACAAAATATTAAAAACAGACTCAAAGTTACCATATTTTGCAGATTAAATAAAATCGTCACTTTTTTTAAAAAAATCAGCAAATCGGCACTTTACTAATATTGACACAAAAAATCGTCAAAATGACGATAAATCGTCAATTCTGGCAGCCCTGGCTACAGTGCTTCTTAAGCTGTTTTTAGGAAAGCATAGAGTTTTTGAGGGTACATTTTCCTTTTATAGACAATTTGTATGGTCCCTTCGGTGTCCTATTATGAGAGATTTCACTGTATTAGGAAAAATTCAAATACACATCCATGTTCTGGAATTCAAGTTTAAGTAAAATTGAAATTGAACAAATTTTCAAAACGATCCTGGGAGGCTTTCGCATCTTTTATTTTTTTCTTTTCGTTAATCATGACCATTTTATTTAAACTTTCCAATTTCAAATTTGTTTTAACATATTTTGACTTTTCATTACTGTCTGCGCCATCTTTAATTTTTATTGCCCGTATTGCTTCATTTTCATTTTCAAAATTTGATAAAGTAATAGAGAGTACCAAGTTTTTATTTAGCTTTTGTATTGAAATTGAGTTCGCATCGCAATAGAGAGTATCCTCCTTGTTTAAAGATTTATAAATATACATAATCCGTTTTATAAGCGTCATACAGGTATTTAGTGTTACTTATAGGTGTTTATTAGAATTACCCTTAAAATCATGAAAAAACTACGGTCCTGTTTAAAAAATTAAACTGAATACTGTTGGATCCACAAAGTAATAAAGACGATAACACCTAGATTAGCTAATGGTAAATCGTTTTTGATTACAATTCAAAATCGATTTCCACACCAGCAAAAAATGCAGGTGTATCCACCTTTGTGATATCAGGTAGGTATTAGTTTGCAATTTTATCTTATACAATTTTGAAATCGATTTTGAGGTGCGATTAATCGATTTCAAGAATCGAAAAAAGTGGATGGAAAAGTCGAAACTCGATGCTGGAATCTATTTCCCTACCCTGGATTAGATTCAATATTTAACTTTACCTATGTCAAGGTATGTCCAATAAATTAGATTCAATTAACTCACATTAACAGCGACTAAAATGGTATAAAATTTTTTTCTTCATACATAGTTATGTTAGTAATTTATCTTTAGAATAATGAGATTATCCCAAAAAAAATTCAGGAAAATGCTTAGTTAAAATTTGAACAAATTTACCTCCATATAGGTAGTACCTATTAGGTACCTATGTACCTAGCCTACAAAAGCATATAGGTATGTATTTATTTTTTTGGTTTAAGCTTTCATTTTCTTTTATGTTATGTTACTACATAAATTGCCTTATGCAGCATTTGTTGGAGTTGTATTTTAACACAAAACTATCGCATATATAAATTTTTTTTATAATAAATATGGACCTTAAGTTATACATTTAAAATAAAATGTTCTTATACCTAGGTAGATATAATTTTTTTTAACCATAGCATTTTAATGCGTAAATGCAGCATAAGTATGTACCTAGGTAATACCTATATCTAAAGAAAAGTGTCGAGATCTTAATTTAAATAATTTTAGTACCTATAATTTCTACAGAAGTTCACAAACATTAAAGAATAAATGATTAAACTTACGTCACAAATTCATTCTTTAGTCTTAGAATTTTGAGTAATGCTGAGTCTTGGAAATATGTATCTTGAGTCTTGAAATATCTTGGGTCTTGAAACATTTTGAGGCTAGAGATTTTTGAGCACTCTAGTTTTACTACCGTAGTCCACTAACCAAAAATTTTAGCTTTATCGATTAGATCATCCACTGTTTGCTTATATGGGTATAACTAAAATTGTTAGTTAAATATCCAAAAAATGTCATTCAATCCGGATTAAATACGACACTCCCGAAAAAACTAATAATAGATAGGTATCACTACAATTAAAAAAACACTAACGAACGCGTACTTGAACGAAATTCTTTCTTAAAAATTTTCCTTTTTGTCCACGTCTACGTTTTTAATTTATCTATTCTTTCAACAATTTAAGATTTTTAACAAATTTATGGACGTCTTCCTTAACATAAGGCTTAATGGCAATGCAAGTGGGAATATTCTCAGGCTGCTCAATCCACAATTTATGGTGGATATCATTTTCTTTTAATTTGGTGGCCAACTTTACAAGGGCAGCTTCATCTTTAGCCTGCAGAAAGAAAATTTTATATATCTTATTAAAATGTCCACAATTATAAACAAAATCTCACCTCCAAGACAACTTTGTGCATATTATTTAAATCCGCCAAATATGATTTTGTAGCTTCATCTTCGGCATGCAAATGCATGATTGCAGTAGCTGCATGGCAACATTGTGCAATAACGGCTCCTAAAGGCCAATTTAAAGCATTTTTCAAATCACTACGCACAATTATGTATTGAACAATATTTGACATTATATTTTATTTTGTTTAAATTATTTTGATTGCATAAAATGTATTTTTAATAAAAGTTTCTACTATTTAGCTCATCTCCATTAAAAATTTACACTAATACTGTGTTGACGCGTCAACAACCGGTAATATGCTAAAACAACTAAACACATCTCATCAGCTGTAACACTGAGTAGTAAACATTTGCCCTACAAATTACATTCACAATGCATAGCATTTATTGTGAATGCTAATTAGCAAATACACCAACCTAATTTATTTGGTAGTTATTTTTAAATTAAAAATAAGCAGAATCTAGGAATTTATTTGTCATGGTCAGCGTTGCCGTTGTGACACTAAAGTATCACTGTGACCCTTTTTCATGCAATTGACACTTTTTAGACCCTTTTTTTAATGTATCCCTTTGTATCATTTTAACAAAATTAATGACACTTTTTGAACCTTTTTAAAATAACTACAAGTTTCCATAATCCTTACGAAAGTTCTCATGAATTTTGCGAACATAAATTTAAAAATTGTTAGCATGTCATAACGTCCAGTATAATAGTGACGACGAACACCATATGCAAACAAACTTACAATAGAAACTTGTGAGTCCATGCTTTCCTCTCTTCAATTAAAGGAATTAATTATCTTCTTCTTTTCTCACTTATTAGATATTTTTTCCTAAGAACCCTGCTGTTATATCCGCTTTCCCGTTATGGTTTTTGAACTGTTTCTGGATGAGCATGTTTATTCAAGGAATTAGCGATATCACCCACTATTTTGGTTGTGCTAACTCTGCGATTTTTCTTCACTTCTCGTGGGCCATAGCTAGGATCTCGATTATAATGTGTTTTTAGTTGGCCGCTTCTAAACATATTTTCAATTGAAGCTGTTTGTTTATTACTTCTAACGATGTTCTGGACGCTGGAAAATAGTTAATTCAACAATTTTCCTATTTTTCGATAGGATTTTCCCCCTTAAAAATGTTTAATTATGAAAGATTTTACTCCAAAAACTCAAAATTTTAAGTGTGTATTTAACTTTAGTCTCTGACTGTATATGATAAATAATAGAGCTCCTAGGATTGATCCCTGCGGTACTCCATAGTCATTATTAATTTTATCAGATTTAATATTGTTTACTTTTGTCATTTGGTTTCTATTTGTTAAATATGATTGAAACCGTTTCAGTTCTTTATCCTGAAAAATTATTATCAAAGTAATTTTTTGGAATACATACAAATTTTTCAATTAACAAGAATTTGTTTGTCGTGCTTAATTCCCAATTTTTATTTTTGATAAAAACACTGATATTTAATGTTGAATGGATAAGCTATTCCTATGTGCATTTCACTGGTTGCTTAGGTCAGATCGTTAGGAAACTTCAGCGAAAGATTTTAGAAAAACTAAAAATATTAAACAAATCAAACTGTTAAGCGAATAAGAATTATAAACCCCAGTTTTACTTGTAACAATATCAAAGCTTAAACAAAAACAATAAACAGTGAGTTTATCTCTTCTTACAGTCCCGCCTACAATTGGATGATTTTTTGTCAACTCTTAATGTAGTCGTTGCCTACTTACGAGAAAGAAAAATAAAAACAAATTACAATGTTTATGAAGATTTCCAAGATATGTTGGCTCTAGCGAAAATCTCCCGTGAGCTAAACCGCATCAAAAAAGTGTCGAAAAATGGAATTTTTTTATGCATAAAATGCTTGGTAAATTTGTTTATGTCCATTGTGGGCCAAATAAAGGGTGCACTCATAAAATTATTGCAGTAACTGATTGTAGGTTATTAAATTCGTTTTCTGTTGAAATTGAATAAAAATATAGTTATTTTACGTATAATTTTATTTTTTAACATTTATGTTTGTTATTCAAAAAGCAAACTACAAAAAAATAATGTTTTTTCGTATTTAATTTTTATGTTGTTTTATTTTCGTCGGTTCAAAATGTATAAACAAAGTGAATACAGTACTACTATGAAACAATAGAAAAAACAACAGGTTCCTAGAATTGAGACGGCAAATGTCAAAATTCCTTTAAAAAAAATGTAAATAAACAAAAAAATGACGCCAAACGTCACACACGAAGAAAATCACTGCAAACAGCTGCGCTTGTGAGGTCACTTCATTAGTACATTCTGAGTTTTTTTAAAGTAAAAACTATTCAATTTTAAGAAATATACTGTTCAATAAATAAAAAATTAATCCGTTTTTAAATGAATTTTAAGTTGTTTGAAATGAATTTTCGTTTGAATTTACCTACATAACATTTTGAGTGCGGTTAAATTGTAAGGGCGTATGTTTATTTTGAATAAAACACAAATTTTTTATGAAATTATTGTCATTTCTTTTTATTATTGGTATGGTTCAATTATGTATGGAACAAAATATCGGCCAAATTGCCGCCGCGACTTCGGCGGCACACCTCCATCCGATGGTCCAAATTTTCGATGACACTGAGGCATAACTGAGGTTCTATGTCGTTACTGTGCCGAATTATCTCATCCTTTAGCTCTTGAATTGTTGCTGGCTTATCGACGTACACCTTTTCTTTCAAATAACCCCAAAGAAAGAAGTCCAACGGTGTCAAATCACATGATCTTGGCGCATAAACCGCACTCTTTGTTGATGCATTGGTTTTTCGACAATCGCACTTGGATTATCATTCGTCCAAATGCTGATCATCCACTGTTGCCATTTATTGCCTCCATTCTAAGCTCTAACGTTGCTCGATTGTGTATCTTTCCATGGTTCTGAAATTAAGAAATGTCAAATGAAATGTAGAAAAAAACTTGTGATTCACATTCAACATAGGCCCTTAAAATAAACCACACTTTATAATAGATATTTAGGAAGTCTTCGATTCTGCATTAAAAAATTTTAAAAATCTAACCACAGACTTGAGATAGCGAGTTCTTTAATGATTTCCAATCCGATTTTAATGAAAATTTAAATAACTTAACCTTTTTTGTCCGATTTTCATTTTCAATACGTCGTTATAAAGGTACTGAAATTTCCCTTAACTGCACAGTCTTACTTTTTATAAAATTCACTTAGGTTTCATTAAAAAAAAATTTATAACCACAAAAAACATATCTTTGTGCAGGAAACACGTTTATTAATATATTTAGCTCCTTTTAAATTAAACCGTTTATGACCAACATGTTTAGAGGGCATAAAAAAACATGTAAAAAGTATAATTAAAATATAAAAAACCCTTCGTTAACGTGGTTAAGCTCAAGGAAGATAATCGCTAGAGCCCATATCATTTGAGAATCATTATAAAAAATGTCAAAGTTTATTTTCAGGGGGTACATCGGAAAATGGATAACAACCCGTTATAAATATAAAATAATATATCTTAACAAAACTCGCGCCATCTATCGGATAACAGCGAAACTGCACAGAAACACTTCTCACTAGGGATCAGGGTTGTTAGACTTTTTTTCTCAAAAATCGTCAAAAGTTTTAACAAAATTCGTAAAAATCGTCACGAAAATTTAACAAAATCGTCAATAAAGCGTCAAATATATAACTTTTACAAATTAAAGACAATTTATTGCATGGATTGGTTCGAAAATATAAATTTTTAGCAAGAAATTCTATTTATGATGAAGAAAGTGACTTCCTAACACGCAATTTTACTAAGACTTACCTAACAGAATTAAATAGGATTTGCCTTTTTACACACAAATAGAAAAATTCTTCACATGTGATTATGACTTCATCGAAAAATGCATTCGTATGTAGCGACGCAAATCGAAATCATCAAACAGCAAAGCGGATTTAATCAATTTTTACAATGCGGACCAAAAAGAACAGACGCAAATTAGGGCTCTAGTGTATATTTTTTGCAGCATCGATGCCATTTCTATAATTGTAGAATTTAAATTACTAATGCTTCTAATGAAATCCACCTGGTTTGTGATGGAGGAGAAATTTTTTGTTTAATTTCCAAAAATTTTTGTATTTCGAAAAATTGATTTTTAAGTTTTGGACTGTTTTCAATATAATTGTAAATATTGTGTGTTTTATCGATGCCAGAAAATCGTCATAACACTATTATCGAAACATGTCATGGTAACCAGCCGCCTGGGTTCGAATCTCAGGTCAGTCAAGAATGAATGATTATCAAAACCAATTTTAATTAATTTTCATGTTGTAAAATTCCTTTCTTCATAAAAATAATTTAATGAAAATTAAATTTGATGAACTTGAGCCGAATTAAAATATTAAAAAAATTTGCATTAAAAACCATAAATAGTTCAAGAAAATAACCACAATACTAATTACTATTACTTTTAGTCAAAAAATCGTCATTTTACTGTATTTTCGAACATGACGAAAAATCGTCACATCTACCAACCCTGATTGCCAGATTAAAGTGTTATAAAATTGATGCCAGATGAAAGTTTAATGTAAATTTATTGGCGGGATTTAATCGTCAAAACATAAGTGACTCTACATCAAAAATCGTCAATCGTCATTTTAGTAAATTCATCGAAAAAAATCGTCAAAATGACGTAAAATCGTCACATCTAACATCCCTGCTAGGGATGCAAATCCCGGGATTTTCGGGATTTAGCAAATCCCGAATCGCGGGATATACATTTTTTAATCCCGGGATTTTGTCAATCCCGAAATTGTTAACTTAATTTTTGTGTTTTACCTTTTTTTATAAAAAGAAATTCATTATCACATTCCCCATGAGAGAATAGGGAACACAATATTGATCTTTAATATTTATTTGATTAATTCTGTTAATACTGTCATTGAAAACGTAAGAAAATAGATACGCTTTGAAAATTTATTAAAGAAAAAAATGTTTTTGAAATGCACAAAACAATTCACTGGTGTTAAGATTATTAAAGTGTTTTCCGAGAGTTGACATCGAACCTACGGTAAATAATGGAGCGATTTCACAATATTAAGTAATGTATTTTAAACACTGCATACCGCAAGTAGTGGTGGTTATAAAAATGCGTTTTTGTTATAATAAGATTTTAATGGTTAACTAAATAAATTGATTTTGTTAGTTAATTTCGAATTCAAATTTCAATTATTTATTTTAATTCATATAATAAAATTTTAATAGAATCTTACCAATAAATCAACTATGTTGCGTTGTTCAATTAGAATATTAATTATTTTTTTTATTTAGCTTGAATGAACTGAGGTAATTGAATCAAATATAGATTTTATGGTAATTATTTTTTTTATTGAATCAAGTAACACATTGTTTAAAATCGTACGTTGTTTTTTGTATCATATTTTTTATTAAATTAGTCATTAAATAAGAAAAGTCACAATATATTTAACTTTAAAATAATAAATTTATTATAAAACCTTCGTTTGTAAACTTCTTTTAAATCTACAAATTTAAAATTATTATTTAGTTACTTGGCATTAGGTAAGTTCAAGAGGCTTGAAATCATCACGAATTTTTCTTCTGATACGTAGCACATCTGAACAAGAGTTTTCATTTTCATCATCATAAAATAAATCGACGCAACAACTAAAAATACTTTTAGCTTAAAAAATTATTGAATTTAATAAAGTTTTCACTTGTCAAACGTTATATTTAAAGTTGGCAAATCGATATTTTAAGTTGGCAACTTTATAGCAAACTCAACTAAAAAGAGTTGAGTATCACAATACCTAAAATGAGTTTGGTTGTGCATAAGTTGGGTTGACTACCAAACGACCAAACTGAGTTGAGTGGAGAACCGCAATAGGGGCATAAGGCTTTTGATAGAGTAGATCATTATCTAATTGTTCAGAAATTGCACAGATATTATAACTTTACAAGTTATGCTTGCAAGTTAATATCTTCATATCTTTTTGGTAAAAGTCAATGTTGTTGTTAGTGGTAGTCGTACTTCTAGCTTGCTTACAGTTCACAGTGGTGTGCCTCAAGGATCGGTCCTTTTATAATGTTTATTAATGATCTTTTTGATCAAATTTCTAGCAATTCGTGTCTTAAATTTTCATTTGCTGATGATGTGCGTTGTTTAAGGGCTAAACCTAACCTAAATTTGCAGATGTATTGCAAAATGTGATCAATTATGCAGTTCAATTGTTAGATAGTTGGGTTCTGGATAATGCGTTTGCAGTTAATACTGGTAAAACTAAGGCCATGTTGTTTGGCAAATGTAGTAGTTCTGAGTTTAATATGACTCTTAGTGGTGGTGTAATAGAGTTTGTTGATCGTCTTAATTGTCTTGGTGTAATTCTTGAAACTAAATAATCATTTGAAGGTCATGTTAATTTCATAATATCTAAAGTGAATTTTACTTAACGTAAATTGTACAATACAGATTTAATGTTGCCAACTTATGTTAAGAAACAAATTGTTCATGGGCTTATAAAGCCAGTTTTTTTAAATGGATTGGAGGTGTATTTCGGCACAGCTGGTTATATTCTAAAAAATAACAATCGAGGTTTTTAATCGAGTTATGCGATATCTTTACTCGTTGAGAATAAGACAGCTTATAAGAATAAGAACTTATAAATTTCCTGTTTTCAACTGTCGGAAACAAACATCATGTATTGTAAAATTTTGCGCAGGATATGTGAAGTAAAATATCTGATTAAATTCTTTGAAATGTTTTGTTTAACGAATGGATTTATTTTCAAACCAAAGAAATTAGTTACCAAAAAAGTAGGGCTGCGGAGTCGGAGTCGTAGTACCCACAAAAACTCACGACCGACTCCAAAGTTTTTCGGCATTAAAAATTTTAAAAAAATTTTCCAAAATAAAAATTATCTTCTTAAAACACATTTAAAATTTAAATAAGTGGTTTATGAATACTGCTCTTATGTGCTGTTTCCAAATGACAGGCGATGGACTGAGTGCTCTTCATATAAATTTTACTACATAATCAATCGCCTGCCATTTGTTAACAGCACATTAATGTTTACGTACGGTAATTTATTCTCAAAACCCCAAATTTTTTAAGGCCGTACGGTAATGAAAAAATAAAAGTTAACATCACTGAGTCTCATATACTAGGAGTCGTGAGTCGGAGTCGCACTTAAAAAATTTCAGCGCTTGGAGTCGGAGTCGGAGTTAGTACTTTTTTCGGACGACTCCACAGCCCTGAAAAAAAGTAAAGATTTTTTTTGTTTAAATTCATTTATTATGGGCAACTCAAAGTAGCATATTTTTGTTAGTATAAAGAAAATTAAAGTTAACCTTTCGGAAAATGACAGATACATTTATTTTGTATAATATGAGCGGGGGAAAAATTAAAAATAATAATTTAATTTTTGAGCAATAAGGGGGCATTTTCTGTGGAAACATCCATATGTATATGGAGTACTGTAATAGTGAAAGCATTTCAAGTTTGTACTTATAGCTTAGAAATTAATGCACAACATCTGTCAAAAAGTAAATTCAATCGGAAAACTAGGCATGGCAACACTCATACAAAAACACTTTAAATTTCTGTATATCTGTAGTACAAATTGCTTCGTTATCAAAACAGGAGAACTATTAAAAAAAAAAAATAATAATTTTATTTCGATCGGGGTAGAAAAGCGCACCGGGTTGAGTTAATGTAGAATAAATGTGTAAAGTTTTGTGAAAATCGGTGCCGTAGTTTTCAAGTTTTTCGGTTACAAGCAAACGCGTTTGTTGTAAATGTATAGATTTTGTTAAATCTTAAATCGGTATTATGTACGTCTTAATACTTTTAGCTAAAACTTAACTTTTTTTTATACATAAATCGAAAAATCCTGGGGCCTAATTCTGGCAGTCGTGATCGAGTACTTTCTCGATTCAAAAGCAACTTTATTACAATTGATACTGAACGAATCGAAATTATTTTTTCAGTATTGTAAACTTCAATTGATGCTTTGCAACACTGAAAAAATAATTACGATTCGTTCAGTATTGACTGAAATAATTAGATACGGCTGCCAGAATCAGGCCCCTGATAATTTTCTTAAAACGCAAAAAATGGACTTTTCTTGTAAAAATTCACAAAAAACTTCAAACACATATTTTTCAAAAAAGAAGTTTCTAGTTCGATTTTTTAAATGTAATTTAATAAAATCTTTGGATTGATATTAATCAGCGTATTCAAACGATTAACCGTTGTTCGATTAATCGAATAATTTTGGGCAATTAACTGTTCGAATAATTAAAAATTTCTTTTTTTCGATTAACAAATAATTCGAATAATTTATGTCGATTAATCGAAAATGTTTTTCACAGTATTTTTTTTTTCTTTTAATGAAAAAACTTTAATGAAACAACTTTATTTTTAGAATATTTAGTACAGACTTTTACCTCAATGATTCAAATGAAGAAGATGATTTTTTTGAGACGAATGAAAACAACCTTCTATCAGACCATAACAAGACTTTTGAAAGAATTAAAATTGTTAAAAAAAAAATTAATAAGAAATTCAATTGGTATAATGGAAGACTACAAATTTTTAGAAAAGACGAGAAAGAGAGCTGCGAAATCGGATATGCTTTATAACGCTTTACTTTCAATATCTCCAACGGCAACAATAAGTGAAAGAATCTTTTCTAAAACAAGTTTCATCAAGCCAAAAGAAAGAAATCTTTTGAAACATGTACATGTTAACTCTTTTTAAAAGGTTTTTTTTTAGATTTGCTTAAATTTTTATGATATTTTTTCAAGAAGTTTTCTTCTTTTTAATAAATTGTTGATAGTTTTTAATGAAATTTGTATATTAAAAAATATAATTTTTGGTCTTATTTTAAAACTTCTAAACTAGACAAAATTAAAATTATTCGATTACCCGATTAAATTTTACCTCGAATAATTACTCGCGCGATACATCGATTAATACAAAATATTGATTAATTGAATCCCTAATATTAATCCATATATAACAAGTATACGCCCTGATGAATCTATTAAGTATTTTATATTAATGAAAATATTAAATGTAAATTCAAATTTTTATTCTCTTAATAAATAACTTTGCAATTTACAATACAATAAACTTAATTGCTAACTACACACGTCTCCCATCCACAAGTATCTTTGGCGTTTCCAAAAAAAAAAAAAATCGTATAAATTAAACCAGAAAATTGTCTTTGGTTATTTGTATTATTTAAAATTATATTTTCATAATTTTGGCTCTTGTTATTTTTCATAATTTATCATTAAAAATCTCAACAATTAATTTCAGGACAAACTTGGGCTAAATATGTTGAAACCAACAGACAAACCAACAAACAATTCATACAAAATCCGACATGACACAGAGAGAAAGAGAGTGAAAGAAATAAGAAGAGACGTTTGCTGGAACAGTAGCCCAAAGCCATGAGATATTCACAAAAGCACTTAGGAGAAGCTAAACCTCGAGTACGATGCAACTAAATGCTAAAACTAGAATAACCAAAATTAAAATTAACAAGAGCATTTTAGAACAGTTTTCAGTATTTGCATTGTAGACACAAATGTTTGCAACATTTGTTGTATAAATTAAGACAGGCATGCATTCAAGCATACCTAAACATACACATACTAATGAATACACATACGAACATGGTTAAATGTATAAATGAATGAACGAATGAGTGAATGTATTAAAACAAACATTAAATGATCTAAACCTGTGTGTATGTGTGTGCTGTTTATTAAACGAACTAACAAACACAAGAGCAACAATATGAAACTGTATTCTCCTATTTTAAGCCTCCTTGGGTGTTGCATTTAACATAAACCACCTTTGGATAAAATAAAAATGCTTCGGCAAGCATTTCAAATCTACTTGAACTGTAGTGTGTAAAAAAACAAACAGCCAAACAATGACACATACACAAACACACACACATATCCACCCACCCACTTACACTTACTCACTTCTACACACATTTTAACAGCTACATAACAAATTAACCAAAAGGACATCAGCATGTAAAATACGTTTTGATTAAGTGGGTGATGGTTAAAACAAAAGACGACAGATAGTGTGATTGTATGAATATTTCCACACACACACACATACTTACACAAATGAGTTTGCAAGAGTTTATCTTTAAATTTCCGTATCTGGTGTTTGTGTAAATATGCTGGTATGTTTTTAGTGTGCGTTCAAGTGACTGTATTCAATGTCTTTATGGGCACATATAAACATTCAAGCTATTACTAATTAAGTGGAGCAATTTAGAAGTGATTAATAAGCTAGTATTTTTTTCAATTTACAGAAATAATAAATAAGACTTTAAATATATTCCAATAATTAGAATTGTGGTTATTTTGTTGAACTATTTATGGTTTTTAATCCAAATTTTTAATATTTTAATCAGGCTTAAGTTCATCAAATTTAATTTTCATTAAATTATTTTTACTAAGAAAGGAATTTTACAACATGAAAATTAATTAAAATTGTTATTGATAATCATTTATTCTTGACTGACCTGAGATTCGAACCCAGGCGGCTGGTTACCATGACATGTTGCGATCGCAACCACTCGATCTCCTCAGATGGATTTGCCGTCTTAAGAAAAAGAAAGACAAAAAGGAAAAAAAAACAAAAAATGTACTTTGGACTTCAAGAAGAATTCTTGACATAAGTACGGAAAAGACAGAAGTTAGGAAAACCATGTGAAATCAACTAAAATGGATAATCATTCAAAAAAGCAAATTTCGATCAACCAAAGGTTAAAATACAATTTGGTTTAAGGATTGATGTTTGACTATTGACGTCAGCAGTCGTCGATGGCTGCGAGTGTAAGACGGCAAATCTATCTGAGGAGATCGAGTGGTTGCGATCGAAACATGTCATGGTAACCAGCCGCCTGGGTTCGAATCTCAAGTCAGTCAAGAATGAATGATTATCAATAACAATTTTCATTAATTTTCACGTTGTAAAATTTCTTTCTTAATAAAAATAATTTAATGAAAATTAAATTTGATGAACTTAAGCCTGATTAAAATATTAATATATTCCAATATATAAAATATGACTTTCCTTTAATGAATCATCATGTAAACAGAAAATCACTTCATTATATAGAAACTTAATTACACAGAAATTAATATCTAAGTGAATATATAACTCGGAACTATGTACGAACAACCAATGAAAGTAATGACGTATTTGCAAAAATTGAAAATCTACAGCTTCCGGTTTTACGTGTAGGTTCCAACGTTCTAAAATTTTGGAAAAATAAGCAATACAGTGATCCCGAGCTTTATGCTTTAGGCAATATTTGCTATGCGGTTCCACCTACCCAGGTTAATACAAACAATTTTAGATAATATTTTTTTATTAACTTACCCCCAATTCATAAAAAAATTTTTGATTTATAAAAGTTTTATTGAACAAATTTTCATAGAATATTCGTTTCATAAACCTTTTATAAACCTGAAATTTTTTTTTATGAATATAAGGGTCAACCTATTATAACGGTATAGTTAAAAGAAACCTTTTATATCAGGTTACAATTGAACGTGCCTTTTCCTCACTTAAACTTATTTTAACAGATAACCGCAACAGGATGAATCAGGATACACTGGAAAACATTTTACTGGTTAAATTGAATGCCGCATATTTAGATCAGGAAATCGAAACGTTTCCGTTGTTTGAAGACACCGATTGAAAAATTAACACGTATTAATATCATAGAATATCTAATAACATAACACTTAATTATAATTATTTCATACTACTGGAAAAGGATTCATCAATATTTATTTCGCTTAGTTTTTATTTTTATTATTTGTTAAAAAGGTTAAAACCATTGAAATGTACATATTTCGTTAAATATACATATGGGCATTTCCATATCATCGTACGTGACATTTGTACACCTTCAGAGAGATAGAAAATATGCCAAAATAGAATTAACTGGACATTTTTTTTATCATTATGTTTCATTTAAAGGGTACTATATATGAAAAAAAATTATTAAATTCGGAACCTTGTTGTCCAAAATATCGAGCAAAGTAAGTGCATATCGTACGTGAAATAAAACGGAAGTGATTTTGGGGTTAATGTAAAAAAATACGAAAATCTGCGAATTGTGAGAGGTTTTTCTTCTTTTTTTAATTTTTAACATTAAACCAGATATTTTACCTTTATAATCCGTAATTGGAAAATTTTTTTTTGAAATTTTTAATGAACAAACTGTTATATCGTTCGTGACATACCGTGCGTGACAGATTTTTCTTTTATAGTATTTACAAGGCATGAAAAATATTTTTTGTAAATATATGTATGCATATAAAAACTTAAAACAAAGAAGTTAGAAAAGTCGGTCAAGCCCGACCATATGACACCCTACACTATAATATTTAAAACAATTTTTTTTTTTGAGAGTGTACCCTATTTGGGACCCATTGCAAATCAAGATCGCCAAAATAGAATTATGCTATGAGGTTAAGAATTATATAAGAGTAATTTTATTATATTATTTATGTATATCCATCTATATGAGATTTGTGTGCCCCTAGCCGATTTAAGAAAGGGGGGTTATATGGGACCTATGGTTCATTTTTGGACCTACCCGCACAACATTTTATCATGATATAGTACCTATCGCAAAAGTCATTGTCGCCAATTTTTATGTAAATGCCAACATTTCTAAGGAAGTTATAACATTAAAGCTATTTTCGGGAGTAGCACTTGTATGGGAGCTATGGTCAAATATGGACCGATTCCAAAAAAATTTTCTAAGACGCTTTTGATTGTAATAAAATAAGGTTTGACCACATTTAAACTTAATACTAACATAATAAGATGATGCATTTAGTTGCATTTTAGTTTATACAATTTTAATTATACAAATTTAAAAAAAAATTCCGATCAATATTTTTTTGCTGCAAATATCTTGCTTTGAACTTTTATTTTGAAACACCTAAGACTGGCCAAATAGAAATGACAAAGACAAATGTTGTTTTTGCACCACGTACGTGACGTTAGAATAGCATCCAAAACAAACCAAAAATATGCCGCTAATCGAACTATATACTTGGTCTTTCCTCATGGATCTTGTTCATTGTTGTTGTAACACTAATTTTAAAGCATAATTCCAGGGTTGCCAGTTTCTGTATTTAATCGGAAGAAAATTGAAAATTGTTAATTGCAGTTACTAAAAATGAATCAAAGAGAAAGTCAGTTTAAACTTTTATTTTTTGCTTTTTAAAAATTGTAATAAGCTATAAGTACGTCTGCATAGTAAAATTTGGGTGTTTTATTTCTCTTTACCATATTTGAAAAAAAGTTTCAAGCGTTTTAATTTTTTGAGCCGTGGTTGACATTCTCATGGAAATGCCCATATGTATAAATAAGTTTAAGCTGAAAAATAAACAAATTAATTTAAAAAAACATGTGAAGTTTTATTTATTTTCATATGTACATATGTATATTAGAGCGACTCAAGTTGTATGGAAGCAAAATTCGTGCTCGATGTACCTTGGACTTTTTTAAGATACCATTTTAAATATGTATTTCGGCTACAGCTTTGACCTCTCGTAAGCTGGACCATTTTAAAAAAGGGTCTATTTTTGCATGTTTTGTTAATTTGAGAATCTGTTTCCTTACCAACATATACAAATTGGGTATCATAAGAAAGGATTTTTAAGGCGCGTCTAACTGTATATACAATTTGTCCAAGGCCGATCATCCATGTCTTTTTTAAGGATTTTCTGTAAAAAAAAAACGGTTTTTGAATTTTTTGTTCGGGGTTGTTTGTAATGAAAATGCCAAACTAACATATTTTAATCTCTAGTCGATTTAATTAAATACGTGTTTCCGCTTTTTTGAAAATTCGTGCTAGTTCGCGTTTTGATAAAAATGCAATGGGTTGGCAACCCTTCGTTTTAAATAGAGCAATATGGGTATTAAATTTTTTCTTTTGCCAAGTACATCATCTTTGTATGTAAATAATTTAGATTTTTGCAAATAGTACCTAAAAATATGGTTTTGCGTAACTCACTAAATAAAAGAACAAAAATTAGTTTTTCGCAATAAAAAAAAAACATCTAACGGTAATGATCTTTAAACGATTCTCTCTGCAAAAATACTAAGAAATTCAAAATGTTCAAAATATATGTATGAAGTGCCAGCCAGCAACAACAAAGAAGTTAACTTGCTGACTTTAAGCGCATGAAAAGCACAAAAAAAAACATGAACAAAATTTATTACTTACTTAAGTTGTTGCGTTGCTGACTGCTTAAGCAAAGAACATACACATAGCGAGACTAAAAAAATTATTTGCTCTCTCTTTTTCTGCTTTTGCTTTTGCTTACTCTCTATCAAAGTAATAAAAGGCATTGAAAAATACAGTTTTTTAATTTGCAGCAAAAAATGTAAACAAAGCAAAAATTTCGGTGCTGTTGCTACTTTAAAGCAAGCAATTTAAACACTGGATTAAACCTATTTGAACATTGAATTTATATGATGTAAATTTATTTTATTTTTTTGCATTGTAAAATCATACATAAAAAATCAATTAGTTGAAGTATTTTTATTTCCTTTATCGTCCATTGGGAAAAATATTTTCCAAAAAATTCTACAAAATCTAACCACAAATTTTTTTCAATTTTAGTTTATTTTGTTTAAAAATCAATTGAACAAATCTATTGGATATCAAAAACCAACCCTGGTTTCCTTATGGACGTGAAAGGGTTAAAATATGTTACAACTATAAAACGTTTTATGTCTTATAAACCTCTTATAAAAATGCGTATTCATAAACATACAATAACCAGTCTTAAATTATTAACTGTTTAAAGCGATTTTTTGTTTAAGTATGGCAACTTTTTTTACTTTTTGTTGCCATTTTATTGCTAGTGATGCATGAAGCTTCTATTCGGTTCATTCATGATATTCTATAATTAATATATTTTTTATAATTTAAGATCTTAAAAATTATATTCTTATAATATGAAAATACATATTATTTTAGTTTCTGAACAAAATTTTGGCGAAAGGTATTACAAATATGTTTGTTTAAACCATTTTTTTAATATTCAATAAGAAAGTATTCGAATGAAAAGTTTGATTACTTTTTATTAGCATCACTATTATTTTGATTGCTTATTTTCCTTATTTTTTATATTTTTGAACAACAATTGGTTCTTTGAAACATTAAAAACAACTATTTGCACTAATTTTAAAAATAATTAAAGAAATATCTGCATTTGCCTCTGAACGCATTCATTTAAATCATATAAACATTTTTTAAAATATTTAACAATATAAATTTAAATGGGTTGTCTGAAATAAAAAAAAAAATTTAATGTATCTCCATATTTCAAAAAAATAATATCACAAAATGCAAACATTTATCAAAATGTAATTTTGTTTTTGGTTTAAAGAAGGGTAAATCCAACAATAAATTTTCTTACATTATGAATGGTTTATTAAATGTTAAAAATTAATTAATTAATCATAAATTAGTTTATATGAATACGGCTGTAAGTTTATCCCTTTCCGGCCCTGGCTACACAAACGTGTAGGTAATTTTTACGTTTTTTGAAGAGAGGAGTTTATATATAAATATCTTACTTTTCTTACTTCTTTTAGTCTCTACATATTATGTGTTATCCCTTCATCGTTGTTTTATAATTTTTTGGGAGGTATATTTTAGTATTTGTGTGGCCGCGTGCAAAAAAATTGATCATGTTTCGCAGTGCGGAAGACAAGATATGGAATTATCATTATTTTGTTTAAATTACACTAAATATATGAAGATTTTGTTATTATTTTGTAACAAAAGCATCATATATTTAAATAATATGCAAATATTTTTAAATACACAAAGAATTTGTTGTTTTTTTTGGGAGCCAATGTGAACCTACACATATGTGTAAGATGGGTTTCTACTACCTCAATTTTGCGTAAGAAAACTGTGATTAGGTGCAAGCGCTTGTTGAGGACCTCGCCGAATAATTCCTTTGTATTCTTTGTTCGGAATTTTACCAGCTTACTACTTTTGACGCGATTGTCAGAGATGAATGTGCATGGAACTGGCACCATACAAAAAAATCGTTTGCGCCTAAACTAACAAGTCATTTGCGCAAACAAAAACAAGGAACATTTTTGGAAAAAATAGTCCATAAAACATTAAAAAAAAACAAAATTCTAAAAGTCCCGCCCACTCTTAATGTTTTGTTCTTGTAAAATTACCTTTAATTCAAGTACCTAAACATAACACTAAGTGGACGGGACCGTTTTTCGGATTTAGGGGGCCCACGGGCCTAAGCCCCTTTAAATTTTAATTTTGTTTTGTTTTTTATTTTTATTTTCAGAGGTTTTCCAATTTTTTTTCGAGTGCCGTGTAAACTACACTTGTGCCAAAAAATGCTTATATTTTGTCCAAGAGAAATCCCAAGGTACACATATGTTTCTAAGGACATGGGCTTTGTATGTACATTAAAAGTTAATTTTTAAGTTATACTAAGGCGAATTATTATATACTGAAAATTTCATTGAAATCCGCCAACTTTGAAATTGCTTGGGTCGGAAAGGGCTATATCCCCAATTTTACTAAACATAGTTTTTTATATGAAGATTTTTAAATAGTCACTTAAAAACTAGCCACGTATGCGTTTGTTTTGACTTAAGGCAACAAATTAAGATGAACGTTGCTGTCATGATTATTATTGTTGTTACTACAATTTTTTTTATTTACCAAGTCGTTTTTGGTCTTATTGTTATTATTATTGTTGCTGTTGTTGTTATTATTATTATTACTGCTGTTTCTGCCAGTTGTTTCTGCCAGTTGTTTCGTTATTTGTTGTTGCAGTTTTTAGTGGCGAACTTGTGTATTGCACTTAAATTACAAAAACACACACAAACACAATCAGGATAAAGAAATTTTATGCAATTTATGCAAATATTTGCAATTTTAGATAAAAAGGTGATTTTAAAATTCCACACTTTTAAAACTTTTTGCATGAGCGCAGAAAGCGCCAGCAGTTGAGGCAAACAAGATGAGCACAAACAACAAAATTTAAATATATAAAAAATATGTATGTTTTTGTATGTATATAAAAACGAAAGAGTACAAGGATGTTTTGTGGAATTTTGCTAAGTTTTTTATGCAAACATAAACGTATTCAATTGATTGTTGGTCGTTTGGTGTGCATGGTTTTATTTATATGGATGGATGGACGGATGGTTAGATTTTGCAGGTTTCTTGGCTCTTGTTCATGGATTTATTTTTTATCAGTTGGTGTGGTAAAAGTTTTCGTTGTAGTGGTTTTATTTTATTTTTATAATTATTATTATTTGTCTCTTTGTAATTGATAATTTTAGGGACATTCACAAATTCAGCTCTTAGATAAAGACAATATTAATCTTAGACCCTAAATACTGTATGTATAGGTCCTTATGAGTATCAAAGTTGATTTAACTATATCCATCCATCCGTGTGTATGTTGAAATGGGCTTTCCGAACAACCATGAAATGACGGGGACTTGGTTGTTATGTTTTAATGTCACATATACTCCGCTTAAGTTTGCTATTAAAATTCAGCCAAATTAGTTTATAAATGATTGAGATATGAGCAGAAACCCACGACATTCTGTTGTTTTCCCTTTAATCCCTTGTTGTTGTAATTATTTTATTTCAAAGTTAGGCTATCTTGGTTATCAATACGAAAACTTCCAAAAAAAATAAGCGGGATTGGAGAAGTGGGCATGGCACTTATCATACAAAGACATTATACATTTTTAAATTCTTTAAGAAAAACAAGAGCCAAAGTTTCCAAATTAGCTATTATCATCTTGATCATCAACACACAACATCCGACAAAATTTGGGCGGGATTTGAAAAGTTGGCGTTGCACAAAATAGATTTATTTATACCTAAAGACAGGTATTCATATAAATTTCTATTCCTATCGCACCTTGGTGAAGGGTCTTTAAGAATTGGCATAACCGAATATTGCCCTCTTACTTGGTTTGCCTTACTTTGTCACTTGTTACAAAAATCTAAAAAAGGTAGATAAATCCTTTTGATGTTATTTTGATAGAAAAGATCTGATTAGAGCTGGAGCATTTTTTTGTCGTAGGTGTATTGACATTGAACGCTAAAGATGAAAAGTAAAATTGTGGAAAAATAACAATAAAAGAGTATTTTCTCTTAAACAAGCAGAATTCAAGATAAAATTGTGGTCTGCAAATTTTTTAATTGCTCTTTAATTGTAAAAAAAAGCTGATAAATGCAAATAATTTTCATTTTAAATTAATTTCAGTTCAATGTTACTGTTCAATATAACGGGTGTTTTATTTAAAGACCGATAAAATCACTGAAATATTTATAATTTAAGATGTTTTAAAATTTTTATATAAAAATCGATTTTGGTGGAAAATATGGGTAATCGCTGATTTCGCTAAGTTTTCAATTTAAAGGCTTATTTACTGAAATATTAAAGATTTACGGCCAATTTTTAAGTTCGATGTTATATTACATTTATATTTAAAATAGTTTAAAATACTCAATTCTGTTCTTCGCAAAGCACTTAAATGTGACTTAATTCACCAAGCTGGCACATTTAAATTTAACTTAAGTTTCCATTGTAATAACTTAGCAAGGTCAACTCAATTTCACAACAATACAACAACAGGCAATTCTATAACAGACAGCTGTATTATGAGACCACTTTGTAAAAAAAATACACTTCTTTATGATATTTTTTTTGTATTAAGTAGTGCTACCATACTTTTATCTTAATTAAATAAGACTTTTGAAATACGATTTAAGTTTATATGAAAATTAACTTAAAACTCATTTATGTTTAAAATGATTTTATATACAAAATACTCTTCTTCACTAAATACTTAAATGAAACTTAATTCTCTGATGTGGTACACTTAGGGTGGGTTTTTAACATGGAGATTAGAGATTTAGTCATCTTTAATCTGTGCTTTTAGTTTCTAAGATGTGGATTATGATTACTTTTATTTGTCAGTTTAAGCGGCCAATGTTGGTGGTTTAAACTTAATCATTAAATGTCAACACATGCACATGTATAACAAAAGCAGCTGTTAAAAATTTTTTTTAGAAAACAGAAAAATTGATTATTCTAGTAAAGATGAAGGCTTTAGTGATTCCAAAACATATGAAAACCTTAATAAAATAATTATAAGAATTAATTTTCTTTTTATAAGAATTAAAAGGGCGAAAATTCTTCTTCTTCTGTATAAAATGCTAATTGGGTTGATAAAAAGATGCCATTTTTTAATATTTTGCTGCCATTTGTTGTTATTCAGTATGGCAATGCTGCGAGGTTTAAAATACCTCTTAAAAACGGCAAACACAATTAGTAATCGATTAAATTTATTCTCAGATTAATTAATTATAGTTTGCCGCTAAGATTAAACTCGATGTTAAAAACCCACTCTTAAGGTTCAGTTAGCCGGGAGTAACAGCAACTTAACCTTACCGTAAAAAAGTAAGACCAATCTATTTCTTACAGATTGAGACGTAATATCTTACTTATAACTATTATCGTTCTAATTCCTTGACATACAACAAAATGAATCAGCTGATTTGCAACGTTACCGTTACTCCCGGCTAACTGAGCCTTTAATTTCATCTTAAGGTTCCATTGTAATGTTTTAGCAAGGTGGCTTCAATATCACAACAATACAACAACAACAGACAAAGTAATAACATTTAGCTATTTTTTGAGACCACCTTGCAAATAAAAGAAAGTTTTATGATATTTTTTTGTACTTAGTAGTGCTACCATACTCAAAAAAATCAAACTGCATTTAAATACGATTTAAGTTTATATGAAAATTAACTTTATAAAGATTTATTTAGATGTTAAATATTAAAGAGTTTTCTTTAACTTGTTGATGGTTGTGAATCGAGAAGAGTTAAATTGAAGCACTAACTGCAGTAAAAGCTTGCTCACTAGGCCGATTATGTTGACCACTAAATGAACGAAGTGCTCTATGAACTTCGCGAACAGATTTCTTTTTTCGAAGTAAATTTCCACAATTTCGATTTTTTTTATTTATTTATAAGTTGGTACTTTCTATAATAAAACATAAGTTTTTTACAAAAATAGAAGTGCGAACATTTGGTTATTTGGGTTACAGTTGAGGGGGAAAAAAATATTATTATAAGTTTTAACAAAAATTAAATAATGACATACATACAGAGTATAAGTTATAAAAAATTTTAAATCATCAGGAGTTAATATATAAAAAATAAAATGCATGGAGGTTTAAGTTACAATACAAATTCTTTTTTAAAAAAGTGGAGCGTTGAAACCAGCAACCTAATGATTGGAGGAATAGTATTCCAAAGACGTATTGCATTTACGAAGGACTGCCAATTTGATATAAGCGTATGGTGTCTCAGTTGTATTAAAGTTCTATAAAGGTAATCAGGTTCGTGAGTTGATATGATTTGATGTGAGAAAACTAATGTTCGTATTTTCATATGATCATGGAACTGTACGCCGAGAATTTTCTTTGCGTAGAAGGTGGTATGTTCGCTATTTCCATAAAGCTTAATGCCCGTATTTATAAAAATTTTTTATATATAATAAAGGTTTACAAAACAAATTTTGTATAAAAATTTTACTTAGTAAAGGTTTGTTAAATTTAATAATCTTTAATAAATACGGGCGTAAGTCCATAAACGTATCTAGTTATGTTGTTGAACGTCACATTAAATCTCGCCTTACTTGATGCGTCACAACTCGAAAAAACTTCGCAGATAACTTCCAAGTTTTTAGCTCTTCTCACTGCCAGTGAAATGCGCATGGGAATGCCTTATCCCATCAACAATAAATTTCAGTTTATCAATATTATGAAATGGGAATTTAGCACATTTAAAACGAAACCTTGTTAAAAATCACCATTTTTATATAAGATAGTGGTTTATCTTGTTCACTCGTCCTTTTCTGGATGGCGGTGATGTCAACTTCATATTTAGTGAGGATTTTTGCCAATCGGATAGAGGCATCTGGTCGTAGGAGTGCTCACAAAATCCAGGTGCATATTCTTAATGCATGGTCCCTTAAACGTTTGCGGTGGTCGCTAGCCTTAACGGGAGTCCGTTACTCATTTACTTTCATTCAGCTAACCTCTACATCCTGAGCCAGGTTTAGACGCTCACGCCAGCCATCGCTTTGGTGGGTTTAGGTTTCTCTAAAAAATTTACTCTTTCAGGGTAATACCGAATTTGGGTAGTGATCACAGGTATTCGATATTTCTGCTCTAAAATCTCTATTTAACGAAAAAAATGCAAATTTATGTTTTCATATAAAAACTCGAACTTTTAAGAAACTTTTCGAGTTTTCGAAGGGATCGTCTATAGTTAACGAAATAAATCCAATTTTATGTTTTCATTCGAATTTTGGAAGTGTCTGGGATTTACAACTTTTTTGCTCTCTGATCTGTAGTAAGCGAAATAAATACATTTTGATTTTTTTATATTTTTGTTTTGTTTTACCTTAAAAAAGGTCAACAAGGTTTAAAGATTGATGTTTGACTATTGACTGCCAGAAGTCGTCAATGCCTGTGAGTGTTAAACTGCAAAACGCTCTGAATAGATTGAGTGGTTACAATTGATACATGGAAGGGCAACCTGTCCCGCGGCAGTCAAAAATGAAAAATTATCAATAAATTTAAATTAATTGCATGTTGTAAAATTCATTTCTTCATAAAAATAATTTAATAAAAAATAAAATTTGATGAACTTTAGCCTAATCAAAAATAAAATCCATAAGCAGTTCAACAAAAATAACCACAATACTAATTAAAAAATAATTTTTTTAAGAAAAATTTCGAATTTTGGTAGTGATCACAGATTTGCATCCTTTTTGCTCTTTGACCTTAAGTTATAGAAAAAAATGCATTTTTATTTTCTCATAAAAAATCCATTGTTGGGAAAATTTTCGAATTTTGGTAGTGATCAACGATTTGAATCCTTTTTGCTTGCTAACGAAATAAATCCAATTTTATGTTTTCATATAAAAAATATTTTATTTGAGAAAAATTTCTAATTTTGATAGCGATCACAGATCTACATCCTTTTTGCTCTTTGACCTTAAGTTAAAGAAAATAATGCATTTTTATTTTCTCATAAAAAATCGATTTTTTTACAAAAATGTCGAATTTTAGTGGTGATCACAGATTTACATCCTTTTTGTTCTAGAACCTCTTGCTAACGAAATAAATCCAATTTTATGTTTTCATATAAAAAAAATCGATTTTTCTTAAAATTTAAAATTTTGAGTGACACGTTGATATAATCAGCCAAGAATTATTTTTTTACATATACATGGTTGTGGGGTGGGGGACGATAGGACCGATTTAAGCATAATACGGTTGCAGTAACCACAATATTTCTGAAAATATATCCTTAACTAACTCATAACTTAACTAAATTCAAAGAACTTTTGAAGCTGTCTTGTTTAAATGTCTGTAAATAATAAAAATGCTGTATTTTTTTAATAAGTTTTTGTTAAAACCATTTTCAGTATTTATTTATTTAATTTTTTATTTTTTGTTTCTTTAGTTTGAGTTACATTTAATATTTTAAAATTGACATCACATATCTACACACATTTAACATTTAATTATAAATATAGTTTTATTTAAGTTTTTCGTTTTGCGTTTTATATTTTTTTCATTTTTCCTTTTTTTTTTGTTAGTGGTTGTCATTAATTAGTTAATTGAAAATTAAAGGATTTTTTTTTGTTTAAAATGACACATAAAGAACAAATTGATTTTGGTTTTTAAAATATCTTGGAACATTTTGAAATTAAAGCATCTGCTTAATGTTCTGAGTTCTCACACTATATATTCAGAAACCTTATTAATTTCTTAAAATAAATTTTTTTTATTTTCAACAAAACTTCGTAAAATTTAGTACTTTTTTAATCAGGTACTTCTTAAACCACTACGTCAATACAAAAATCATCTTTTAAGCAAAATTGTCTAAAAAGTTAAATTATCAAAATTTTAAAACTCGATAATGGGGAAAAATGAAAAAAAACAAAAGTTAAATTTACCTTAAACACATTTTAAAAGCAAATTACCTTTTAATTTATATTTTTTTCACATTAGCTTGACCTGATTCATATAGTTTTGTTTGTTTGTTCGATCTTCGAATGTGAAATATAAATTATAAAATATAAATAAAAATTTGTATACAAATTTTTCTTTTTAATAATAAAACAAAATCATTTCTCTTCTGCAAAAAGAAATTTTAATTAAACTTTTATACACAATTAAGTTAGATGCGGACCGGGTCCAGCAAGTATTTTTCAATATCTTATTTCTGTTTATAAAATTTTACAAAATTTTAGTCATCGTCCAGATTTGAAATTTTTGAAAATTCTGATTTCAAATTGCGTTTCTTGTCTGGCAAATTTTGTATTCTTATTTCTGCTTTCCTCTTCTCCTTTTTATATTTCATATACATTCATATAAAAAAAACATACATGAAACTGAGTACCCCTCCCCAATCTCCTCGCCACCCTCACCAATAAACTCAAGAATTGCTGCAATTAAAATTTCAATTGTCTAGACGATGACTTTCAAATTTTTTTTGTATAGAATACAATTAACAAAGATCCTTAAACAGGTTACCCAGGCCTATTGCGTATAAAAATTTAGCTTTTTTGGAAAAAGAAAACGAGAAATTTTGACGGTAAATTTTGTTAAGGACAAAGGCAAATATAAATGACATTTAATACAGGGCAGAAAATGTTAAATCTTTAGGCTAAAGTCAGAGAATTGTCTTAAATTATTTCAAAAATATAGAGGCACAGCTTAAAAATCTTTTGCGAACGAATTAATTCGCTTTTATCTTATTTGGCAAATGCGTTCGTTGGACTTCAAGGCTCTTGATTTTGCTTAATGTTTTTCTGGGCCAAAAGTGTTTGGTAATAAGCCAAGTATTATCCAATAGCTTCAGGCATATAACAGAGTAGAAGTGGGGGCGTTGGAACCTAAAACTCTAAGAAAAGGCATAAAAAGTCCTCTGAAAAGCGAATGTCAGGTCCGATTGCAGATATTTTCTTCAAAGCATAATATATCCAGAATATAATCTAAATTTTAGTAAATGTTAAGCTCAAATAAATGGCGGAAATAATTTTTTAAGTGTCCAATTTTAAAGTCACAATTTCTAAAACAGCAACAGTGGATTAAATTGAATTGAAGGAAAAAATTTACTCATCAGTTTCCTCCTCGTTTAACTGAAACGATCATAAAAACAAATTTTTATATTATTTATTTAAATTTCTCTTTAATTGCTTTAATGTGTTTTACATGTGACTTGGCAACATTTTAAAATGCCAACCTGATTTTAAAGAAGTGCGGCATATAGGGTTGCCAGATATCAAAGGTGAAATAACTGGACAATAGAAAAAATTCACCTGGATTTTGAAAAAATAACTGGACAATTTGAAAAAGCACTTAACTAAAAGAACAAATTAGATTTTACTTTAGACAGCAAGGAAACGGAACACTTAAAATTACTTAAATCAGGAAGAATTCAGCCTGCTGACTTTGTCAGTTCGAATCAATTTGTTTTGGTTTCATGATATTTTATTTATAAATAGTTGACATTTTGAGCCGTAAACATCTGCTGTTTCTGTCGTGTTTGTTTTGTTGTAACATTGCTGCCACCGTGTATTTAAGTTCAACTTGGTATATATAAAATGAAATAAAATGTTATGGAACGAGTGAAATTGTAATCAAAGGAATGCAGAATAAAACAAAATCGAATTCGATTCGATATATATTTTTTTGTATTGTTATTTAAAGAATTTAACAATACTATTATAAAAAATAAAAGTATACTTTAGTTGTAAATAAAGATTATCTGAAATACCTCAAGACCTTGCACAAAAACTATTGGCATGACTAACAAACGAGATCAATTTAAATAAGTTTTGTACGTTATTTTTATCGCATTTTTGAAAAACTGGACTTTTCTCTCTATCTCATAAATTGGAATGTATGTCGGCAAATTAGAAAGTTTTTCTTAGTATATAATTTTAAACTACTTATTTTATTAATAACAAAAAGTAATTTTTCAAAATTAAATAAAGTGTTTTAACTGGACAAATTGCATTTTAGCTGGAAACTGGACAACACCCTAAAAAACTGGACAATCCAAACCATTCCAGGCTGTCTGGCAACCCTAGTTGCTTACTTTACTTATAAGTGTTGATCGACATAATTTTTTTTTTACTCCAAATTGTTTATATATTTCCTATATGCAGGCTTCCAAGATCATTACTTCAATGTAAATTAAAGATTATTTATTTCATTCTCAATAAAATCCTACGTTTCATTGTTATTTTTTCCAACTTTTTCATGGATTGAGTTTTTATAAAAATCTGGCTACATTGTAAAAATACAAAGTAAACAGTAGTCAATAATTTTTTTTTTTTGATTTTAAAATATTTTTCGGCTAACTCTCTTGAGTTATATTGCCAGGGTATCACACAATTTTTGGAGCTTCAACCGCAAAAAACCCCTCGTTCGACCTAAACCTTCGTATAGGAAGACGAGAGCTTCCAGAATCCGCTCCACAGTATTTTGGTCTCCACCAGTAAACGTCTGAGTTATTTCCTTGGTACTCCACCAGTAAATCTTCTGAGTTATATATGGTTCTCCACCAGTCACGTTAAAAGTTTGAGGTAAAAACGATTGCATATAGTTAATGCTGAAAACCGCAAAAACTGTAACTCGGTACAGTTATACGACGCCGAAACATTAACCAATGCGGGGTGACATCACAAAACGCACGAAATGCAGACAAACAAGAACGACCTGCTTGTCCTTAAAAAATAATGACAAAAAGCGCGAGCGCTTCTCCACTCACAGCAGTTTTACGAGTGTGTAGTCAATAATAACAATAATTTTTGACAAATTAACTTACAAATTATATCACAGTATTGTGTATAAAATAAATGTAAGAAAATTAAAAATTATCACAGAAAATTTGTCCTTTTTCGATCACAGTTGTTATTATTACGTTTGCCAATGAACGCAACTTTCAGCATAAAGGAATAAAGTACAATTAGCGTAGTGCTGGGAAACTATCGATATTATCAATAGTCTTACAATATCGAAATATCGATAGGAAATATATCAATTATACTATTATTATTATTAAAATACAGGTTTGAAGACATGTAACAGCAGCTATAAACACACACAGTTTTTTGCCGCAAGTTTTTACTTGCTATTATTAATTCGCCCTAAATCCCAGAAATGAATACAAACAACAAGAATGGCAGGTGGTTTCGATTGCTTAGCTGTACTTTTTTACTGCTAATTAAATGCCTTAAAGTCAAAATTTGTACATCTTTGCATAGGGACTGAAGTGTCAAATATTTTTGTAATGTTGTTAAAAAAAATGCAAATCCAAATGCAATTGCGAGCATAGGACAAAATAATGAACGACTATTAAATAATAAGTCCGCTATATTAATTACCTTTTGGATTAAAAAACCAAAACCAATTTAGAAAATTATCTAAAGTTGCAATAAAATATCTTATAGTCCCTACTACTTCGGTTCCTTCTGAAAGGTACTTATCAATTTTTCAAAAACTGTCATCTAAAATAACGTGGGTATAAACCGACATTTTTGATAATTCTCACTTATGAGAAATAAAGCCTTCGCCGCTGTAGACGTGAGTGTGACAGATGTCTCAAATTTTGAGGAAAAATCTTGGCCTACATCCATAAAGGATCCAACTCATGCGAAAACCAAAGCGTCGTGTGTTCGGCGATTGGCTGAGAAAAAACTGGAAATTAAGTCAAATTTTTAACGTCAAATCAAATTCAGCGTTAAGTCCCATTTTTGGCTTCACCGGTATTTACTGAAGCAGAATAGTTGCTTTTGGAGAGAGCACAATTCATATGAGACTTTTGAGACTGCGTTACATCCCGAAAAAATCACTGTGTGGCAAGGTTTACATGGCGAAGCCATCATTGACCGATTTGTTGTTAAAACCGGTACCAACATTACCGTGAATTGCGTTCGGTACAGGCAAATGATTAATGATTTCTTTATTCCTTATGCATTGCAAATCATTTGGAGGCAAAATGGTGTTCCAACAACATGGCACAACATAGCAAATAACGCGTGAAAGCATCACTTTAATGAGCCAAACGTTTGTTGACCGATTTATCTCAAGAAATTGACTTGTAAATTGGCCATCTCGTTCATGTGATTTTACACCTTTGAACTTCCTTTCGTTGGGCTACGTCAAGTTTCTGGTCTACAAGCCAGTGACGATTGATCATATAGAAAACAAAATTCAATGGTCTGTTGGCGAAATACGAACGGGTTTACTCAAAAAAGTTTTCGTTTTTGCAACGCTTGCATCATCTCCTTAAATATTAACATAAGATCGCAAGGCGAATTTACTAGAAGATTAGGTCAACTCTGCAAGACTGCTTTTGTGCTCCGCTCCGATTGTCAAAAATATTGCTAGTAAAAAAATTGTTTGCAACCTAAAAAACTGTAGTTTGTTTGCAAATTTTGGCAACTCAACCACTGACAAAAATACCAGCTGTTGACTTGACCCCACCTTCTAGTAAATTTGCCTTCGGTGTGAACCAGCACTAATTTAAAAACTTGTAAGTTCGTTAACGATTTTTGACCAAATTAAGAAAACTTTTGAAAATTTAACTAATGAAACTAAAAAACCTCTTCAAATCTCTTTTTGGAAAGCCAAATTACTAATTTTTTATAAAAGTTGCTGAATAATAAATATAGTTGCAGCAATTTAATTTGCATATAAAGTCTGTTGTTACAAACATTAAAAAGTTTTCATTAAACTTCTTTGTTATTCCTTAATAAAATGTTTTCATTAAATTTTCTTTATGATACATACCACCTGAAATAGACCAATTTATTCTTTAAGTGTATTTCAATAACATTTAATAAAATAGTCAAATTGAATTGAGTGAGAGAGAGAGATAGAGAGAGACATAGAGCATTAGAACACTAATCTGGTTGTTAGATCGCTTTCTCACACGCAAACCTTAATTTGCCAAAGTATTTTTAATATTTTTTTTAAATTTTTTTACTCACATCTCCACGCCCAAATTTAACTTTGACAAATTTTGGGTAATTCTGTGTATTTCATTGTTGTCTATCATACTCAATATGCAAACAAATGCAACTTTAGCGGGGTTCATTATTTGGTGCAAATGATCTTGCGCAGGAGCAAATGAAAAATATCGTAGCTCTTTAATAGAATTCAACGTAAAATCTAATCCCAGTATTCATTAACGATTATTAAATTTAAAAAACGTTTATTAAGGAAAATTTTCATAGAAAATTAGTTTTGTAAACTTTTATTAAATTTAAATTTTTTTAATGAATACGGGCATAATAATTTTGCTTTTAGATTCAACAAAAGAGCTGCGATATTTTGCATTTGCTCTTTCGCAAGACCATTTGCACCAAATATTGAACTTCGCTTTTGTATAAACGATGAACCCAACTTTGCGAGTACATATCGCACACTAAATCAGAAACAGACACAACACAAAATATACAATTTTCTTTTTCATGAAGCAGTTTACAAATCATTTCTTTAGCGACGTCGAAAATTTCGTGTATGTTATCCATCGTCTTCTTTAACATTTGTCGAACTCAATTTGTTTAAAAAATTGAATTCATATTTTTTAAGGCAGGTTTCTGCCTCTGCTTTATATTTTTGAATTTTGAGTTGTGCCCGTTTATAATTTAGTATGCAATTAGTACATCAAAGTCAGTACTCACCTCCATTCTTCTTTCCCTACTCCCCAACAAGCTCAAGACTGTCCAAAGTAAAATTTGCATGTGAGAAAGCGGGCTTGCATAAAATATTTTATTTGTTTGATTAAAAATTCAATTTATCAATTACATTTAATAACATTTATTTGAAAGTAATTTTGGAATTAAAGTAAAAAAAAGACGGAACTCTTTTTTGCAATTTTGATGTGTGTTTTATTGAATAAATTTGTTATCTTTTCAACACTCCTTTCATTCTTTCCTCTCAACAACATAAAACTTTAAATTTGTTTACACAGTTGTTGTTGTAATAAATATAAATTTTTTTCTCTCCTTTTGTTGCTATAAATCTAATTTTGGTTTTTAATTTATAGTTTTAATGTTGATTTAATTTTTTAATATTTTCTTTTTATATATTTTTCTCTGTTTTGTTTTCATTTAAATTTAATTCCATTTTAATTTGTTAATTCATAACAATTTTTATATTTTTTTTCGTTAAAAAATAAATAAAGAAAACATAATAATTTATCTTAAAATTGTTTAATTGATTTTCATATTTCATATTTCAAATTTTTTTGTTTTGTTTTTAGTTAAATATTTTTTTATAATATTAAATATAAATACTTTGTTTAAATAAATTTACTAAGGAATTGAGTTTGTTCCAGTGTCTTTTTGATTTTATTTTTTTATATTTTTCATTTTAATCTTTTATAAAGTCAAGTTTGGCAAAAACAAAAAGTCGTTCATCTTATTCCTGCGTTTAAAGTTGTTAAAATGAGGTTTTGCCAAAAATGTAGTTACCAGGAGCCGAGGGATCTTCAGATGAGAAATATTCTTCCCACAAGGCAGCAAATTGTTCACGTGTTACTTCTTCATTACCCTGAGCCATTTTAGTAAATGCCTCTTCGCATTCCTTCTTTTCCAAGCCATAACTGGAACAGACTAGAGCAAATTCTGAGACATCAATGCTGCCATCGGTGGAAGCATCTTCCAAATCGAACATAAAGTTCATGTATTTATCTTGCCAGTCCAAAACAGTGCTGGGATCTTTGGCATAAGCGTCCCACATGTTGCACCATTCCTCGACGGAAACCTGTCCAAAGAGAAGAGAAAATTTAAATTAACTAAAACAATTTGCGATTCTATAGAAAGTTTTCGCTAAATTTGAGATTTAAAAAAAAAAACGCATAATGAACGATTAAAGGAAATTTCTAGAGAAAATTTTTAAAAAAAAATTACAGTTCAAAGAGAGAATTTGTTGCTCGTATCAAAAAAGCAAACAAAAACGAAGTTGAAGGAAAATGTATCAGGGACAGAAATGAAATAATCTGGGTTAAAATTATAAAACCTCTCAAATATATAAACCTCCTGAACGCCACAATAAATAAGGATAATTTAAATCAAATTCGAATTACAAAAACAACCGTATTCGAAAGTTCAAGAATCAAAATATTATAAAATGCTGAAATAAAAGCGGTAAGTTAATTAAAAAAATATTTATGAGTAAAATAAATTGTGACTGACACAGCAGCCCAAATCGTGACCGACACTACACTCACTTTGTATAGTATAAAAGTCAGTATTTTTACATGAAACGTTTGAATTGAAATAACAGCGCTATTAAATAGGTACTCTTAAATTATTTGAAGGATACAAATTAATTAATGAACTCGTTAAAATGCTATTTTTAAATAAGTTAGAAAGCATAATTGAAACTAAAATAATTCAAAACAAACCCTTTTTAGAAATAAGAAGTATAAATGTTTCAAAAACTTAAAAAATTTATTTAGTCTATTCTCTTCGACCTTATAATATTTTTTTTTTATTTCTTCTTATTTAAATTTTCTGTCCGTTTAACGATTTCGAACGTCAACGTTCGCATAGAAAACTACATTAAGGCCCTAATTTTGTAAAACACAATGCACGCCAAAGTATTATAATGAAAGCAGAAACAAATTCATAAATATTTTGTAATTTTGTTGTTGCTTTGTACAGAAATTTAATTACCGTTTTAAAATTTTCAACGCCACAAGCAATGAGGCGTATAAAATCTTAAAAACCAATGTGAATTTCTGTTAGAGGCAACAACAAAATTACAAAATATTTATGAATTTGTTTTTGCTTTCAATGTAATTCTTTGTCGTTGCGTTGTGGTTTACAAAATTAGGGCCAAAAAAGAAAAACAAATTTTCGAATATTGTTTTTGTTTTACATATAATTTTCTATGCGAACGTTAACGTTCGAAATCAATGAACAGGCTGTTTGTTTTTGAAAAAATTGGTTTAAAATTTATAAACAAAAGCTCCCTGAAGAAGCTGTCCATTGTGACAGCGAAATATTGGATAAACAATAAATAATTATTTTTTTCATATCCTGACCTTGCGCTTGAATTATAAATAAGAAATAGACAAACAATTTTTTAAAATTTTTTTTTTATTTATTTATTTTTTTTAAATATCAAATTTTTTAAAAAAATATCAAAAAATTGTTGCCACTATAAAAACTTAAAAGTAATTTAGGGGGTAATTTTGTTGTTCACTTCACCTTGCGTTGAGAAAATGTTCATATAAAATTTTTGAAATTTTTGAAAATTCAAAAAATTTTATATGAAAATTTTCTGAGCGCAAGGTGAAGTGAACAACAAAATTACCCCCTCAATGTTGCCACCATACTTAAGTATTTTTCTACCAAAATCAGATATTAATTTTTTCCATTTATGGTAGACTTTTGCGTGGAATTGCCCATATGGTAAAAGGTTATAACCAGGGAAACCGCAAATACTTTCCAAAAAAGTGATTTACTTTAAAATATTCCCTAAAAATTTTGAGCAATATGTCTCGAAAAATTAAAAATTACCTAATAATATTTGCATATAAAAAATCAGTCAACAATTTTAGTCCCAAAAGTACTTGGAACCCCTAGAGATTGTTTTAATCTTAAAATGATTGCAGGGACGGCCACTTAATTGTATATAATAATATTAACATTCAAAAGTTATGGCATTAAAAGTTTGAAAGTGAAAGCCAACTGTTAATCAGAATTTAAAATAAATAACATAAAAAACGCGCAATTAAAAAAACCACCAAAAACTTTCTAAAAACGCCAAAACTAGTTTTCTTATTTCTTAAAAAACAATTATACGGCTATGTTCTGACAATTGCATGAATTGAAATCTCAAAACGCCAGATGTCGTAGTTTCTTAAGAAAATATTCTAGTAGCGGTGACCATGCTTTTGCGATGTGAAGTAGCAGAAAACATGTTTTTAGAAAATAATTTGCAAAACAAATTTTTAATTAAGTACAAATAACAAACAAGTCATTAGTGATTACGATTTAGAAAACAAAGGCGAAATAAAAAAATAAAAATCCTTAAAATATTCTTAAATTTTATTATGATTCTATACTACTAGGATCGACCGGTGGCCGAAATTCGACCACTTGACATTAACTTTCGAGAGAACCTTTGCGTTATACAATAAAAAATTAGTGCAAAATGCACTATTCACCCATCTTTGTATGTGTGTCTGCAAGATAAATTAAAACGCTTTTCAAGCACTTCAATTCCAAAAATTCAGAAAAAAATAGTGCATATCCCCGTATTTATTTTTTAAGATTTTCATAAAATGTTATCAAAGTAAAAAAAGAAACACAGATCTTCGTTAAAAGTCATTAAAAAATGTTTCCGTCTTTTATTTTCTTAAACGAAGTTTTTGCGCGACTTTTTTAAAAATGTCTACCGATAACCCTGTCCTAATACGTTTATACATGTATGTTTGCAAGTACAAAATTAAAACAGAAACATTTTGGGAGAACAACATAGAGCACAACCGTCGTTTATACATGTGTGTTTGCATGTATAATGCAAGAAAAAAACACATTTTGGGAGAATAACAAAAAACTCAACCACCATTTATACATGTATGTGCGTGTATTATTTAGCATGCAAATTTAAAACGCATTTTAAACCCTTTAATCCTGTGCATATCTGCACAAAAATACCTTTGAAACGATATATGTATATTTCATTAAAATCAGTGGACGATAAGATATTTAAAAATCAACCATAAAATTATTATTTCCGTATTTATATATAAGAAGATATTCCCTATTGTGTATTTAAACCAAATAAAAGAAAACATGCTGATTTCTTTAAAATGTGTAACTTTGTTACAATTTTTTAATAAATATGACAATAAATGAAAAAAAAAACTTAAAAATATTGTTTAAAAAACTTTTTGACAAGAATTTTGCAACTTATTAAATACACAAAAAGCAAACAACAATAAACTTGTAAAAAACCTTATTCTTCAAAGTATTTTAATTTTTTCAAAATGCAAACAATTGTCAGTTTCAGAATACCCAAAAAATATTGTAGAATGTTTAAAACAAAAACTTAAAAACAACTGAGAGAAAAATATTTCAGTTATTTTTAAGGGCTTAGACCACAAATAATAAAAAAAAATCCTATAAATATCTACAATATTTTTCAATTCCTTATCCTTTCCTTTAGCTTATCTATAATAAATAACACAATAATTTAATAAAACCTCTAAGCTATGCTACAGTTTTAAAATGCATGTCCCTCAAGAAAATAAATGTTAGAAACTTATTTGCAAGTCTCCTTAAACTTAATAATAACAGACACAAAACCAAAAAATCAAATAAACCAAAAAAATGTTTAAATAGTTGTGAATTCTTGCAAATGCACACGATTGACAATTCTATAAAAAACTTAATGTTTAGAATGTTTACAAGATTAACTTTAAAAAAATCTTTTGTTTCTAGCTAAACGAAAATTATTTCAGTTTTTATTTTTTAATAAATGCAGATAACAAAATCCAAAAAGTAGGCTACAATCTTTTTTACAGAAAAAAATTTATTTATATTACTTCATATTTATAAAGAGCTCAACTTTTAGAATGAACGCCAATTGATTCCGTTTTCCATTCAAATATTTATAGCAAAGTTTAACCTTTTATTCATATTAATTTAAGTTTAATAATTTTTATCTGTTGTTTGTTTTTTCTTACTGCCTAAAAATATTCAAATGAAATTTATTGTTTTGTTCATGTAAAATACTCTTAAGGGTCAAATATTTTTTGGCTTTACTTTTTGGTTTTATAGTTTTCTTTTAGAAAGATTTCTAGTGTTGGGTTGTGTAGATGATGTGGTGGTGCTGGCTGGCTGACTGGCTGGTTGTTAATATTGAATTCAATATAACAACAAGGTCATTATTAACAAGCCATTTATTTACTTCTCTCTGAAATCCAAACACCAACTGTTTTATACACTTTCAACGTACTACAATATGAAAACATGTATGTATAGGGTGGCCCAAAAGAAACGAAGGAACTTAAATGGTCTATATCTATAATATTTTAATGTGATTTTCTTTTTTAGACTGCTGTTAAGAAGACTAAGGAAATTAATAATGAATAAGTGACAAAGTTTATTTTCTATTAAATGGTTTTGTCTTTTAACAAAATTTCAGAATATGGGCAAGAAAAATGCCGGCGTAATATATTAGCCGTTATTACACTATCTAAACCAGGTACTTTAAACTTAGTACTGTGTTCTTAAGTACCTTTTGATACAGAAATTCCACAGTACCGTGACGACATAAAAAGTGCCATTATATTTTTACTCTTTTGGTACCATTTAATGTATCCTTTTTATGTAAATGTTTTTTATTTATATAAAATATTGTTGACTAAACTTTGATTAATTCATATTTATACAACTTTTGGTAAGGGAATCGTTTTAAAAATGTTACAAACGTTAGAAAAACTTTTGTACTTTTATTACCCAAAAAGTACTTTTTAATCACTTTAGTTTTTTTGTAAGTTGTTATTCTTCATTCCTGGGGGCAAATTACGGCATTCGAAATTGTGCGAAATGATGATGCAATTTTAATAAAAATTTCGATCAATATCGAATGCCTGTTCCAAATTGTACAAAATATGACAACATTTTACATGAGCAGCTGTCATATGGCCTAATCTCATGGTGGATCTTAACTACTGGGTGATTCACAATGCGTTAACCAACCGCCCCTTGTGTGTATGTATACTTAACAAAATGGTAGCAACTATTTAAAAATTCAGCAGCCTCTGTCGAAGAGAAACAGCAGTTAAGGTAAAATGTCACAGGCCGAACTTTCCCACAGTACGAAAAATTGGTCTTCCATGTAGAAGTCTCCGTCCTCACGGTTTTAGGCATAAACTACAAACACCATGTTATCCCTAAAAAAATAGCTACAGACTCCCGAAGCTCCAGATGACAAGATACGCCGGTCTTAAGAAATTACGAAGAATTTAGAAAGCCTGTCAGTTTGGATATTTTTTGGATCCCAGGTATGCGTGCACATAACTTTTCCGGAAGAATGTAAATCAAAAGCTGAAAAATCCTTAAGATGATCCCTAGATCTCCCGTGGGATCTAAATTGTACTGTTTGGTGTGAAATAATATACGAAAGGAGTAACGTTCCACATTTCTTTGAGATAAAATATTCACTAATGTAGTGCTGCTCAATATCGCAGGATATTGTGTTTTTCTGTCTTTTTCTTCGAAAGCTGCCCTTTTTGCATTTTCGTTTTGATCACGCAATTGTTTGCGACGGCCTGTTTTTACAAATTGCCATTTCACTACCAAAAAACATTATTTTTCCCTTTCTTCGAAAGCTGCCCTCACAAATTATTTGTTATTATTGTTATAGAAAATCCTTTGTGAATGCATTATTTTAGGAAGCTGCAATTTATTTTAATACTCATATTAAAAGAAAAAAAAGTAAAATCTCCAAAAATCTTGAAAAAAATCATAAAACCTTAAAAAAAACGACTAGACTTTCACGTAAAAAATTATAGGTTAAGTAACAACCTCGTGTCTTTCATGCCACCCTGTAAACACATACGCTAACACACACTAAGTTTATGCTTGTCTTATTTAAAACAACCCCTCCCCCGATTAAAAGTAATTGGTTTTGAGCCAAACCACAATATAAACATTAGATGCATGTTTTTTTGAATGGCCTCATTTGTTACACGTTTATATATTTATATGGTCAGCAATACATAAAAACATACATATGTAGATACCTTAAACACCTACACGAACCAATTCTATAGTATATTTTTTATTAAACATTATGTTTTGTATCCCTCCTAAACAACTCCAACATGACCAGGCACCCATGCAAAAAAGACAGTATTAATATTTATGTTGTGTGTTTGTAAATAAGGTGAATAAAACTCTCAGGGTTATAAACAATTACAATTCATACAATAATTTTTTTATATAACAAATCTGTTACCATTAACACTCCCTCCCATTTTCAACATGGTTGGGATTTCAATACAGCAAAAGTGGTTACTCAAAAAGGTGTAATAAACGTAAATATAAATTCCAACAAAATACCAAGAAGAATTATTGCGTGCTTTTAGGCTGTAATAGTTGTGGTTTATTTCTTTCAAAACATACAAATGATTTTATATAAATTTGGCTACAGTCAGCTTAAAAACTAACACTGGTATAACGATCAGAAAAGAAAAATCATTATAACTACGTAACGTATGCTTCATTTATTCAAAAAGGTATTTAATATTTGTTAAACTGTTGGTAACACATTAAACAATTATATGCAGGAAAAATATAATTTTTAATAAGATAAGAAGCTGTAAATCATTTTAAATTACATGGAAATAGAAACTAGCTAAATTTTTGATTGAAACTGAGAAAGTTATTAAAGTATAATTTAAGATGTATTCAAGCAATTGTGATCCTTGTCAGTGTTGGAAAATAAACACTTAATATCGCTCCTTAGTGTTCGGTTCGGTAGATTTGTGGAAAACACAAACGCTAATTGTGTTTTTTTTAGTAAATAACGTTTCCATGTTTGTTATCTTTCGAGCACAAATAATACTGTTCTTATCCAACTCAACAAAAATATGAGAACATTTAATTCGATTCGGTTTTCTTTAAACCACACAAACTTCATTGTGTCCAGTTCAGCTCATTTTGCTGGTAAAAAAATCAAACATTTTTTACAAAAATAAAATACACATACAAAAAAAACTAAAATCCCTCAAAATAATTTTACACAAACACAACATATACACAATACAAAAACAAGCTGTTCGTGCTGTGGTCGTTGCTAAAATTTTTTATTTATTCATTTCATTAATGTTTGTCTACAGGATGACTGCAATTGTTCAGTTTTTTAACGAAGAACAGAACACTATATGAGGCTATCAGCGCAGAAATGGTGTAACCCCAGAATACTTTTTATGAGATAACGAGGAGTTAACACTACTCTTGCACTATAGAACTTGCTTGTAACGGCCCATGCAAAAACTGTTTTGGATACAAACAGTTGGTTTACTCAACTATTGCACTGTAGAGAACAGTGCAATGAACATATCTTACACCAGAACCGTAACCAAATTAAATTATGGTTTACACCACTTCTGCGCTGGTAGCCTAATATAATGTTCGGATCTTTCTTGAAAATAGTTACGAATGGTTTTAAGGGTTGTGTTCATCTACACAATCTCTAAAAAACTAGATATCGCTAAATAATGTTCTTTTTATTTTCGAACACTGGTTAAGAACGGTATTAGGAGTTGTGTTCGTCTACACAAACACTAAAAAGTAGATATCGTTTCTGGGTAAGTGAGCCGAACGCTTAATAATGTTCTTTTTATTTTCGAACACTGATCCTTGCTTAGCCAAGGTGCGAATCTAATCGCACATTCCGTCCGAAATCAGATGTTTTTTATTTTTTTTTTGTTTTTTTAAAATAAATTTGAGAGACTTTTTGTTAATTTTTGACAGTAGGTTAAGCAAGGCTATGCATATTATGGTTAGGCCTTTATCTAGTCATTTCCCCATAATGATATTCTTCAGTTCACACTTGGGGATGTCAGCCTAAAAATATGCAATATTTTTTAAAAAGTTTGTTAAATATGAAAACAATTTTCCCCACTTCTCTATGTTCAAGTAAAACTATAACTAAGGACGAACTACACTATCTAGAAAATTAAGTGCCGATTCTTCTTGGGCTATTTCTTCGGTAATATTAACATCCTCTACAAGCTAACAAGCAGTCTTTTACTAGCGCATTACAATGTTAAATAAAAAAACCCTTTCGGCGATGTTAAAAAATGGATGTTACAAAGATCCTCAAAATATTCTTCAGGAAATAGTGGCTTAAATATTGGCTTCCAGTGTTTTCAGAGTTGCTGATTTGTCGGTATAATCAAATGTCTTTTCATAACCCTATAAAACGTAATCCAGAGGCGTTAAATCGCAAAAACGAGGGAGCCAGTGAATTAGCCACACGCGCTGAATGGCAAGTTCCGCCGTCTTGTTCGAACCAAATGTCGTTGATTTTGGGAAACAAAAATTCAGTCACCATGGCTCGATAGCGCTCGCTGGCACCGTATCGGCAGCTCTTAGTTCATTTCGAAATGGAGTGTTAGCCGCACCAAACAATCAATGGAAATGGATGTAATGATGATTCGTTACGGGTTGAGGACTGTCTTCGCACCAAATACGTCAATACTGCCTATTAATGTACCATTTAACCAGAAAAGAGCTTCGTTAAATATACCTTACTGAACAGAAATGTCAACTCATTCTGACATTTTCCGCCCTCAAATAAATCATAGTTATTCATATCGATAGTTTTCATGCAGTTCAAAATAACATTTCAAATTTCTAACTCAAATATCTAAACGTACTACCATATGTAGCGTACCTAACCCCCAAAAGAATATTTTTATAGCTTTAAGGGCATTTCCACAACCTTTTTCTTTTGTTTGAACATTTAGAATAATTATGATCACGTACTTGTGTGTGAACGAACTATCGCAAACAGAAAAACTAAAAAGTAAAAAATTGGCCTTAAACTACAACTCAGGTCAATGCATATTTGTAACGTTAAAAGGCATAAAAATAAGACACGCTAATAAACGTATGTATCATGTGTGGAATTGTATTATGGGCAAGAGAATTTGATTTTTTTTTACCTTCATCTCTACCTAAACCATGAGTACCTTTCAATACACGAAAACAACCTTTTAATTTTCAATTTCGGTATTGTGTTTTTTCTACATTTTCTTTAGTCGTTTGTGTCCTTTTTTGATGTTCTTTTTTTACATTTTCATTCTTTGGCCATCTGTAAAAAAATTAAGTGCCCTCAACAGTGTTGCCAGATAAGCGAATTTGTCCCCATATTGGGCATTTGAATATGTTTTGCGAATCGATATTGATTTACTGATTTCTTTATTTAAAGAAAAATTTAAAAGAGGATTTTATGATTTTTGTTTAAAAACCAAGTTCTCTGAAAGGATCCTGTATAATTTCCACAATTATATGTTTTAAGGCGATAAATTTTAGTTTAAGGATTAATGCTGCTTTGCAAGATGTCAAATAAGTTTTTTTTTTTTTTTGGTACAGTTTCTGTTGTTGTTGTTCTGTTACTTGCTTTAGGCTTTCCAGAAAGTTCTGAACGGTATTTCAAATACTCGAGGGCCGATGATCACGAAATTTTGTGTTATGATTTCTAGTCATATATAACGAATTCCTGCAAGATCTTATATCACTATGTGCAAACCGCCACTATTTATGCTAGTTTTGTAACAAAACATCAATTTGTAAGGGGTTATTCCACACCATGGTTCATATCTATTATCTTACTGAAGCGATTTTGCTGGATTTTAATCCCAAACTGCTTAGGAGAACTAGAAAGAATTTGACAGCAATATTGTTCTTTTCTTTTGTGTTGTTCGTAAGTGAGCATGATTTCAACAGACGGACCCAGAATATATACACTATATGGGGTCTTAGATGAATGTTTAAAAATTTTCACACGGAACGACAAACTTAGTATACAATCTTCACAACTAGTGGTGGTGGAGGGTATAACAAACAGTGTTCGAAAATAAACCGAACACATCCAGAAACAATGTCTATTTTTTATTGTTTGTGTTTAAGTTCATATTTTTTTTTACGGAAGTAACAAACATTATGTTGGGGGCTGTTTATCAAACAGAACAATTGTTGTGATTCTGTAGACATACTTTATATTTTAATGTTCTTTAGTGTTTTTTTTTTGTCATTTATGAAGTAATAATATTATAATTTTTTGGAAATGCTTCTCACTAGTATATTTGCTGTTTCTTGGCAATTTACAATTTACACAGTTCGAAAAGCCTGTTCGTGCATAATGTACATGTTTTTTTTTTTGTAAAAAATTTTTGTTATCTTTATCAGCCAATAGGGCGCTGAGCATAACTGAAACGAACGAACATTAATGTGCTGAACCGAACACAACGATGTTTGTGGTTTTTTAAGAAAAGCCGAATGCAATAAAATGTTCTTATCTTTATGCTGAGTTGGATTGATACAGTATTTTCTTTGTGTACGAAGATCACAAGCAGAGAAACGTTAATTTTTAAGCTAACGCCGCTGGTAAGGGTTAAGGGCCGATGTTGAATGTGAACCACACCTAAACGTCAAGTTTTATTTTTTGCATTTCATTTGACATTTCTCAATTTCAGACCCACTCAATTTAAACCATGGAAAGACACACAATCGCGTTAAAGTTATTGAGGCTTATTATAAAAATGGGCGTTTAAATCAAAATGCATATCGTGCACTTCGTGATTTTTTCGTTAAATTTAATCGTCCAAATGTGCGTACAATCGGAAAATTGTGAAAAAATTTTAGCAAACTTGGTCTGTAGGAGATGTGAAAACACCTGTGCATGCTCGTACAGCTCGTACTGCAGAAAATATTGCTGCTGTTCGCGATAGTGTGGCTGAAGAGCCGTCCACCTAAAGTCATCGTCGTGCCCAAAAATTGCTCCTCGCACGCTCGTCGTTGATGAACATTATGCATAAAGACTTGCATTTGCACGCTTATAAAGTGGAATTGACTCAAGAACTAAAACCTCTTGACCATTCCAAACGACGTCAATGGTCAGAATGGTGGCAAGAAATGGCAACAGTGGATGATGAGTTTACAGTGTATTCGTAAATAAGCAGAAATACCGCATTTGGACGAATGATAATCCAAGAGTGATTGCTTGGCGGCATCATCGGGCCTTATTTTTTTTTCCAAAATGAGGCCGGTCAGGCAGTAACTGTGAAAAGACGATATGTGGTTTCAACCGGACGGTGCCACTTGCCAAACAGCTAACGAAACAATGACTCTTTTGCGCGAAAAATACAATGGTCGTGTTATTTCACGTGGTTGCGGTGTAAATTGGCCACCAAGATCATGTGATTTGACACTGTTGGACTTATTTTTCTGGGGTTATTTGAAAGAAAATGTGTACGTCGATAGGCCAGCTACAATTCAAGAGCTAAAGATAAATTCGGCACATTTACGGCATATAACCTCAATTATGCCTAAGCGTCATCGAATATTTGGACCATCGGATGAAGGTGTGGCGCCGAGGTCGCATACAAATTTGCATACAAAATTGAACCATACGAATGTTATCATAATAAAAAAAACAATAATTTCCTAAATAATTTGTGTTTTATTCAAAATTAACATCGGCCCTTAAAATTTAGCCACCCTTTATTTACTACTCAAGCCCTATTAGCGTTTGTGTTTTCCATATTTCTACCGTACCGAACACTAAACAACAGTATCACATAATAATTTTCTAGCACTGAAATAAGTCAAAATTATGAAAAAAAGTTCAATAAAGGAATTTGGAAATTTTCAATATTAACTAATGAAAAAGATTTCTGGCAGCACTGACCTACAGTTCGGGTTTTGAATTGTGCATGTAGCATTCAATTACTCATACACAAACACAAATACATATTTGTGGCTTGAGTGTGTGTCTGAAGAGTATTTTGTTTTACTATTTTCCCCATGGTATTTAAGCCTAGTTTTGTGTTGGCATTGTTGTTGTATCTGTAGTTGTGACACTTTTCTGGCCTTATGCCAGAAGGTGTTGACATAATGTTATATGCAGCAGTGTGAGTAAGTAAATGAATTCATGTTTTAGTATTTGCTTGCTGTATTGAAATGTTTAAATTGAATACTTAGCAGAAAAAAGAACACCGTAATAAAAGTGAGTCCAGGGTAAATGCTCACAAATTATTTCACATTTTCTTGATAAATTTTTTCTTTTGTATGTGGGTAAGTATGTGTCTTTACGAGTGTAAATGAATTTTTTTTTTTGGCTCTGTAGTTGTAGCTTTTGGATATCTTTTTAATGTTAAACACAACGTCATTACCAGACGGGCAATAAAGCAACAAAAAAGAAAAATAATAATAAAAATACAAAAAGCACAATAAAAATCGTTTCAGCGACCACAGCGTTTTATAGCAACCGCAGCAAAAATTCAAGAGAAAGACTCTGCATTTCAAGGGGAAATACAAAATGGGTTGTTAATAAATGGGAAGTAAGCGGTCGTTATTAGTTTTAAGGTCGAGTATATAATTGAGAATTTTAGTGTGTCTTTTATGAGGAAAGACAACTTTTTATTTGAAATTCTGATAATGCAGTTTTAATAGGGATTGCATGTGTTTATGAAAATTAACTCTCCAACGGTCGAAAGTGAAGTTTGTTTAAGTCAATTTGCAAACTTTTTGGTTAATAAAAATTATCTTAAAAACAACAACACAGGCCTGCAAAGTGTGGAAAAAGTCGAAACCCTAGGACTAGAGTATACTTTTCATTCAAAATAAATCACTTTTAAATCGTGTAACTAAGAAAGTTTTTGAGTCGCGCTGCATACGAATCTGTATTCAGAATTTATTTTTTTTATGATTCTTTTTTCATAGATTTGACATGATTTTTGTATATTTTTTTTAAACTATTTTAGGTTTTTACAAATTATAATTTTTGTTCATGATGGAAAACAGGAATTGAAAAATGTTCACATACTCGCTTTAGTGCTAAAAACTTTTCCAACTCATTTAATCTGACTCTTTTTCAGCCGATGGCTTTCAAAGCAGAGTAGTAGAATTCAGCTCGTTGTAATATTTTTTAGGTTAAACGATATTAGCTTTCCTCCAAAAGATTTATAAATATGTTTTTTTTTACTTTGTAGCAATTTTTTATCTTTGATAATTTAGAGAAATATCCTTAAAGTTTTTAAACAGTTTTACACAAATTGTGAATAATGTTGCTAAAAGTTTAATGTAGCGAAGAAGTTTCTATATTTGTATATCCAAATAAACGGCTTTATAAAAATAGAAAAAACTGTATCCGAAATTTGACATAATTTTTACAACAAATTTATGAGCAGGACGTAAATCATCTCATATAACAATTTGTTTTGCTTGTTTCTTCTTTAACCTTGATGCGGTTTTATACACTCCATCACTAGTGGTGAATGAGGGTTAACTTAGTTTGTCATTCCATGTTAAACTTATTTACTATTCATTTAATATCCCATAAGGTATTGTATATTCTGGGTCCTTGAATAGTTTCAAGTCCATGAAGCCATGCACTTCTTTCTTCCCTTCTGTCTGTCTGCCTTTTTACAACAAGACAGCCAGCTTCCCTTCTGTTGAAAACACGCTCACTTTGTGGCGGAGGGTGCCGATTGTCATTTAATTTTGCTAAAGTAAAACTAAATTTCGTAAATATCGGTCCAAAATTTATCATAGGGCCTATATAAAGCCCACTCACGAAAAAACTTTCCATAGGCTTCATATAAAGTCCACTCTTGGAAAGCACTTTATTACGCTTAAAATCGAAACAAATAATAAATTTAAGGTAAAACTTGTGTGTCATATTTTAATTAGACTAGAAAACACACAACCAAATTTCATAAAGATCGGTATACTATTTACCAAAAGTGTCATATAGAGTCAATTCTTGAAAACTGATTTTTCGAAATACGCCTAAAACCGCATCGAATCTTAGGAAAGCGAGGTCAACATTTTTAATATTGGTTTGTAACTTTTAGATTCCATATGAATTCCATTTCTGAAATAATCTTACTCTTGGTGGAGGATATCAAAAATTCTGCTCAGCCGAATATAGCACCGGTGCCCCGGTGGATAGCTGGTAGTGAGTTAGTCTATCAGTGAGGGTCCTAATACCTCCAGAGACTCTGGTCTCCTGCAGACAAGCGTAGAGCTTAGCGGAATTGGCATAAGAAAAAGAACTGTTAATTTTTAATTTGAAATATTTAATATTTAGTTAGGCTTGAGTTCATCAAATTTAATTTTCATTCAATTATTTTTACTGAAGGAAGGAATTTTACAACATGAAATAATTTCAAGTTTATTGATAATTTTAATAAAAAATAAAAAATGAAATTCAATTTAAAACTCGATAGTTCAACTAAAAAATAACAATTGTTCTAAAAAGTTCTATATGCTTACATTTGTACTTCAAGTTGTACAAATAAAATATCGACGAAAGTGGGCAAAAGTCATAATAAACAAATGTACTCAGGTTTTCAAGACAAAGTCTTAACAGAAAGAGTACGAAAAAACAGAAGAAAAAGAGGAAACATGTAAATAAAAATTTAAAAATGATAATTACAGTAAATTTCGAACCATTAATACCATTGGTTAAATATTGATGTTTGCCTGTTGGCTGGCAGGCACTGCAGTGGCGCAGAGGGTAAAACTGCAAAAAATTATGATGATGAGAATGTGGTTATTCAACCCGAGTTCGAGCCTCAGCTCAGCCAAGAATAAATAAAATCAACTTATTTTAAATAATTTCATGTTGTAAAATTGAAAATTAAATTTGATGAACTCAAATGCCTTCACTTTAATAGAATCTCGTTAAGCCAGTATTTAGGCATTTCTTAGTTTTAATTTCTCAAAATTTTGGAATATTTGCCTTGAAGAATTGGCAACACTGCCTGTAAAACAATTAAATCTCAGGTATTGCGAGATTATCCTTAGAACTATAATACTTTGGGAAAGAGCCATGACTTTCTATTAGCTTTTCTACATCTTTGTCTACAAAATTTAAAGTCATGCCAGTAACCTCAAATATAAAAGGGCAAATTGAAAATTCAGTCAATGCGAAATTAAGAAAAAAAAAAAAAAATAAAAATTTAAATAATAAAACATAAATACAAACATACATTTGCAATTAAGAATATTAGTCGAATTGAATAACAGTGTTTTAGGTTGTCCATTGGCCGCCTTCTGTATAACGCTATACAGTTTCATCTTCTTTTTTTTAAGTTAAGAGGATAAAGTTTTTATATCGACACAAACATAACATAGATTTATTTTAACACCACTTTATAGTTTACATTATTTGATATAAAAATGTGAGGATATTCGAAAAATATAGTTTCAATTAAAACGTCAAAACAAAAAATCAAGGGGTAACATTCCCTCTTGAAATTCATGGTGTGACATTTCAATTTATTCATGAGCATAAAAACACACCAATAAATATGCAAGAGCGTATGTAAGATAATCATTAAAATGATAAATGACTGAAAATTAACACATACGTATGTATGAAAGTGCGTAAAGTCCGATGCATTCAATACACAGATACAGATACAAATTTCTTTAAAATCTTATTCACACATTCATTCGTAGCCATACAAATATTTAAATATACAAATGAATTAAGAAATAAAACATGCAGTTAACATGTTTTCACACAAATACAAGTGTAAATAAATTTAAAGCCTACACTAACACAAGAGAAAATACATAGATGAAAACAAAACCGTAAGAAACTTTCATTATACGTCATACATGCAGACGATACGAACATCAGTATTATCTTCTGTACTTCATTTAATGTCAATTTTCATATTTAAAATAAAAATGAATAAAAATAAAAATGCTAAATGAAATAATTTAAAGGACATGTCTTTTAATGCACAAACAATAATGCAATTTGTGTATGTGAGTAGGTAAATATTTTTGCGTATGTACAGGGTGGCCCCAAATTAACGAAGGGGTTTGAATTACATATAACTTTTTTATCATAATTTTCTGTTTTCTTTTCTTTTCTTTTCTTTTCTTTTCTTTTCTTTTCTTTTCTTTTCTTTTCTTTTTTCTTTTCTTTTCTATCCTTTTCTTTTCTTTTCAGTATTTTGTAAAGAAGGCTTGGGGAATTTAAGATGGAGCAGTACTCAATTGAACAACGTGCCCAAATTGTTGAGCTTTATTTTACAAATCAACGATCCATTGTTTTGACTCAGCGTGATTGTGACTCAGTGATTTTAATTGGCCTCCGCGTTCACCGGATTAAACCGCCCAAGACTGTTTTCTATGGGGTTTTTTGAAAGGATAAGTCTACATCAATAAGCCTAGAACCATCCAGCAAGTAAACAGCAATATACCCGACGAAATAAACAACATAACACCTGAAGTTACAAGAAAACACCTGAAGTTTTGCGAAAGGTTATGGAGAAATGTGTTGGGGAGAGCACGAGCTTGCGAAGCTGAAAATGGCCACCACTTGCGAGATATTATTTTTCATAACTAAACTAAAAATAATCCCATTTTATATACTGAACAAAAACAAAATTAATAATTATTTCTTAAAGAAAAAGTTATAACGAAGTCACCCTGTATGAACACTCATATGCATGTTTTTATTTATTGTAATTGATTTGTAATTTATCACTGTGGAAAAACTGTTAATATTTGCTGTTGTTTTAATTTTTTTTTTATTTATTGTCATATTAATGCACTCACTGTAGCGTACAGTTTGTATATAAACAATAAATATTTAATTAATTTTTATATGCTGTATGAGATTTGTATCTTTAATATGAATGTTAAAGTAAAATGGGATATTGAGAATGGTATTTTTTCCAGTCTCAAATATTTTAAGGTGAGTGTTATTTACTGATTTATTTTCTTAAGAAAAATGTCAGCATTTTATTATTCAGATATTTACATTCATAAATTTATTCGAAATTTTTTAAAAGCTGTCTGTAATATACCGCGTTCTAGAGAAGAAATTGTGCAGTTTAAAGTGATGTTAATAATGCTCGGGTGAAAGAATACTGTTAAATAAGTTTTGCCTTTCCCAATGTAAGTACACATTAACTAAAGTTGCCATTTTTAAAGAATTGTTTACAACTACATTTGCCCGGTCTAGTGTAAAGTTATTTTTACGGTCGTGGGTAGAGCGAGGGTAACTTCGTTTAGGTGTTTTTCAGGTGCAATTGGAAATTCTTTTGTTTTGTTTTGCAACAAATAATACAAGGATTTGATTTCAGTGATAAAATGTTAACCATTTCAGATATTGTTGATCCAAAAATGCACAGTTTTCTTAACCAAAGTCTCTGTTACTTTAAAAGAAAACTGTTTCCATTGTTTATCAAGCAAATGCTTGATAATGAAAAGCGCCAGATTTCGGTTAATGCGAGATTCAGAATAAATTTCTGAGTCGATCTAACAATGTCCGTTCGTCCGTCTGGCTGGTGGTATGTCGATGTTAACTTTGTGCGCAATTTTGAAGACAATTTGATTAAATTTGGTAAATAAGTTTTAATTGTCAAGGACTTTTTAAAAATGGCTAAAATTAGTCCATAACTTCATACTGACCCCATACAAATTTCTTAAAAGAGTCTAGTTGCCAAAAAACCAGCTTTTTATGTTGGTAGGCTAGTTTGAAGACATGTGTCAGATGATACATTATGAAGGGTTTTCCAATAGGTACTTGAAAACTTTAAATTTAATTTGAGAACGCACTATTTCACTGATCATCTTACTGTTACATACAACGTATGCAAATTATAAAAATGTACTACCAAAATTCGGAGTCGGTGACCGCAACTTTAAGAGCGATAACTCCAATTTTCGGTCGTTATTCTCGCCCAAGCAGACAAAAGTGCAAACATTTTAGTCTTAATATTCATTGTGTGATGCTGAAAAGGCACAGAACACAGAATTGTGTCATGTAGGGAATCAAACGGTCGGACATAACTAACTATATTTTATTTAAAGTACAACATTTTGTTTTTTTTTTTGTCAGAATCTAACTTTTCTGATACTTCAAAAGCATCTAAAAGGAGATATTTCATCTCCCTTTCTAAAAAAGTGTCATTATTTTAAAGACGATTCGGGCTTCCGAAGAAATTAATAAAACATTAAAAAGATCTACCATTGTATTTATGCGCAAAGCTTTACGTGTATGCTTAAGCCTAAAATTTCGGACATTTTTTCTAGCTTCTAAGGCTTGTTCTGATATCATACTCATAGGAAGTGGACCACATTCAATTGTATCAGCTCTGTGAAGGCATGATGAATATTCATTTATAAATATTTTGCGCAGTTTTTAAGGCGCTCTCGAAAACTGCAAAAATTTGCAACACATCCGATGGCCACAGAGCGTAAAACTCACCAAGTCTTTGAATTACATTTTTGATGGGTTATCTACCATCCTTCATGTAACTCAAGCTTAACTCTTGTCCAAGCCGCGGACCTGCCACTTTTTGATTGGTTATTTACATTCCTTCATGTAACTCAAACTCAAACTCAACTCAACTCAACTCAACACTCAAAACAGCAAATCCATCCATGAAAGGTTGAAAAAAGAAACTCTTTTGGTTCTTAAAAATTACAAAATTGTGAGAAAAAGCTACTTAAAGCAGGATACGTTGTATATTTCACAAAAACATATTAATATAAAAAAACTGTCTTTTCACCGGACGATACCAACTAACTAAGTTTTGCTCTACAAAAGTTCAAGTTCGGGCACAAGACAGGAGTTAACAAAGTTGTTTATTTCTATCACAATTTTCTACCTCATATATTGCACAGGACATTTTAGACTTTTTTTCAAAATACATAACTAGAACACACTTGAAAAAACGTGGCGAATTATTTTCGTCGCAGCTGTTGTCTTCGAAATCGCACAATTGGTGGATTTTTAAGGTCGAACATTTCGATTCCGTTACGATAGATCAGATGAATCGTCGACTGTGCAATGGTCACGTAAATAATTCAAATCGCAGGAACTTATTTTGAACATCAAGTGAACATTCGTAAGCGCACACAGTGGTGTTGAATAACTTCAGAAAGCATCATTGAACTAAATTTTTCTAAAACGTCGAACATGTTGCGGTTAGTGTTTGTAAACTTCTATATTGGCTTATGATTTAAATTAGTTAAAATACAGAGATAGAGAACAATATAACATTAAAGTTCTAACATAAGTATGTGGAGAGGGTAAGCCATCAAATGAATTTCCCATACTGCACTGATTCTTTGACACCTATGGTCACTATACTTTAGCAAATCATCAGGAAAAAATGCACGCTTGGGAAACTACCAAATTATCATTATTTCCTCTTAAAGTCAGTGAATGATGATTTATCGCAAAATTGTGTTCAAAGATGGGGCAAATTTTTTATTAATAAGCAAATTCGCCGCATATGAAGTGATACCAATCCACAACAGACTACGTTTCTTTATGAAAAATGTACAGCTTGGTGGCATCATCGGACTTTTTTTCATCGAAAAAGAAGCCGGAGCTCGCGTTATTCTCAATTGAGGTTATTACAGCACCATAATCAATGATCTTTTGTTTGAAAACATTGATTGCATTTATCCGATCATAATGCGGTTTTAAGAGGATGGCGCTACGTATTGCGCCGATAGCCCTGTAACAATTGGAGCCCAACATTGCTCGTGTTGATCGTGATATACAACTAGAAATGCCTGCAATAGTGGCCTCAAATTAGACTACCAGCATGCGCTTCGTCATTTTCAAATGTTCAAACAATTTAAACGAAACCTTGTTAATTAATTTTTTGACTCCCAAGAAAAACTTTGATAACTAATATGCAAGTGGCAGTGTAAATAAAACTGAACTGGCAAAATAAATTAAAGTAATTTGTTTTTATTTTTGTTTTTCTTTGCCCACTTACAACTACATTTGGAGTTGACAAAAAATCAACCAATTGTAGTCAGGACTGTAAGAAACGATAAACTTGCTGTTTGTTGTTGTTGTTTATGTTTAAGCTTTTATATTGTTACAAGTAAAACTGGGGCTTATAATTCGTATTCGCTTAAAAGTTTAATTTTTATGTTAACCTTAGTTTTTATAAAATCTTTGGATTAAATTTCCTGATGATCTGGCCTAAACAACCAGTGAAATACGCATAGGAATAGTTTATCCCATCAACATTAAATTTTAGTTTATCAATAGTATGAATAGAATGAAAAAACTGTATTGTTAGAGTTAGAGTTTTTTTGTGTTTTTTTACAATACCTACTTCTATCGGACTTAAATAATACCCTGTATTACTCTCCTGCTTAAATTGTTGGTGATAAACAAATATCGCATTTACGTGATTTTTACTGGATTTAAATTAAAAGAACTTCATAAATTTTCAAAACAAAAAAAATTATTATATGACAAATGAAAAAAGTCATTTGCAAGTAAAATCACTCGGAATAAGAAGATTTACGTTTTTGTTTGTAATTCATATTGCAAAACATTTGTGGTTTTGATTTAAAGTCACTGATAATACGTATGAGTAATATTTATTACCATTCAAATAAATATTACTCATACGCTGCTCGATTGCTGCAGTAAATCGAATATATTGGGTGTATAAATAAATTCTCGAAATAAGAGAATTTTTATTAAAATACTACAATATTTTAGGATTTACCCGATTGTTCTTTCTTTTGTTTACAACAAAATAGACTTTTTAAAGCTTTCAGCACATTAAAACAAAATCATATGAATTAATTTTTGACTCCCAAGAAGATCCTTGAAAGCAGAATAGATTTTTATTGGATTGTAAATGAATAGTTTGTATCCCAAAAATTGATAGTTATCGATACATTATTTTTTTTTAAATGGGAACCGCCGGAAATTAAAGGAAATTTCAACACGCCAAATACGGTTATTAAGTTGTTTAAGACATATGTATATGCCTCTCCAATGTCCAAAAATTATAGTCGTTGCATGAAAATTATTAATAATGCAGAAAAGCAGATCTTGCAGAAAAACACAAAAATTAGTGTCAAATAAACAAAAGCCGGAAAACATTTAACCCGATTTTGCAAATCTATAAGAAAGAGCGTAATTTTTTATTTAATTTAATTGAAAATTATTGTAAATCATGTACTTTAAAAAAAAATAGCAAAAATATTTAAAAATTTTAGGTTTTTTAGTTTTTAAAGATTTCATTTAGATTCCTAATTTTCAAAAAATGTATTAGTAATTTTTATTTAATTTTAAATAAATATCAATCATACGCTCTACTTATGTATATGACCTTAATTTTAATTTTAAAAACTTTGCATTATTATTAAATTTTTGTTTTTAACCAATAACTCTATTGAATTGATTACAACACCATTATTCATTTTTCCATTTAATAAAAAAGCAACCTTCAAAATCCATTCAAAGCAACAAATCATACATTTTGACCGTGCATGGCATAGAAAACGGTCATAAAATATAATTTTAATACAAATTATTTTAGCTTTTTTCGGTCTTTTTTTTTTAATAATTTGCCAACTATAGCGAAATGCAAAAGTGAACAACTAAATGAAAATGTTTAGTTTTGTAACGATTGAGCCAATTTTTTGCAGAAGCTTTTTTTAGTTGCATTTCTCAGCCACTTGCAAATGCACACACACAAAAATGTATATTAAACAATTTAAGTTATTTTCTAAAATAAAATAAAAAACAAAAAAAAAAGTAAAATGTAAAATGTATACAATTTTGTTCAAACCTAAAAAAAAAAATATAAATAAAATTGGTTTTGTGTGAATTTTATTCTGTACACAAAAATAAATTTATAGAATATGTTTGAGATTTTTGTAAGAAAGATGATGAAAGGAATTAAATCATTACAGCCCATTATCATAGTCAAACGCTAAAGTCGGTTCTTTTTTAAAAAAAAATTCTTTTAAATTTTTTGCTACTGTAGTCGAAATTCAAGTATGTTTTAAATTGAACCGACCTTAACTGGGTGCCATCCCAAATATAGAAAATTGTTTAATACAACATAAAACAAAATATAAGCATGTGGCAACTCTAAGCAGCTGAAAATTAAAATATAAATAAAACACTGCATATCTTGTAGCGTTGAAAATTTGAAAAACGCAATGTGAATTTATATAGAAAGCAACAACAAAATATTTTTGACTGTGTTTTCGCTTGCAATGTAATTTTTGGCGTTGCATTTTACAAAATAAGGGCCTATACATATGGGGGATTTCATGTCAAGTGACCCAATTTTGAAATCGATGTCTTCCGATTTGGATGAAATTTGCACCAAGGTTAGTCCTATTGGATAGTCAACATTTCTACAGCAAAAAAAAATTGATGTTATTCCTGCGATTAACATATTGTAGGCATTACAGTATTGAAGGTATAAAATAGTAGTTGGGTTTGTAACATACCGTCGGAAAGGTTAATTTGTCAAGTTTCCTTGCATACGGTTTATTTTTAAGGCTTTAGAACACAAATAGAAAAAACAATTCAAAATAAAAAGCGACCAAAACTACCTTTAAGGAAAAGACATAAAAAAACATTCCCGCTAAAAAAAATAAAAAAAAAGTTTTAAATTTAAAAAAAAATTTTAAAAAAATTTTTAAAAAAACAAAAAAAAAATGTTTCAAAAGATGGATCAAATGGCTATCGAAGCTACTTGGGGCAAATTTTGCTAACTCCAATAGGTAATAATTAACATGGATACGAAAGAACACCTGTATGGCCAAAATGTCAAACGTTGACCCCCACTAACTCAGAAACTTTTAGACCGATCTTGTTGAAAATTTGTGTCTAAACTTTGGTGCAAATTTCATCCACATCGGAAGACATCGATTTCAAAATTGGGTCACTTGACATGAAATCCCCCATATGCATTTTGTGTATTTTTCCATTAAAGTTTTCCTTCAAATCATTAATAATTACAAAATATTGGCCAAAATCTTGTAACATAAAGATTTTTAACCGTTTGCAAAAACTTTTTTATTTGGCGAAACAACATCAGCTAGTTTTAAAATTAGCACCGGTTTTAACGTGTAAAGTATGCTTTTGCTTGTTTATAGTAGATCAAAAGCATGTTTTTAGTAAAAGTTTACTTTAGAACTCTTAGGCCCGTTTTCACAACTTACCGATTGCTAAAGGTAGGATGTTATTGGCCGTATAAAAAGGGTTCCATTGTTACAACTTAACTTTAACCTACCAGTTTGGATCAACCTTAATTTACTTTATCGCGCACTTTAGATTAAAGTAAAGTTTTAATAATGGAACGCTTTTTATAAGGCCATTTAAAGTCTACTTTAAGCTATCGGTAAGTTGTGAAAACGGGCCTTAAAGTATGCTTTGTTTATGACTATAGTTATGGGCCAATGAATTTAAATGTGAAAAAATAAAAGGGATTTAAGAGTGATTAAGGTAAAATTTATATATATTTCTCATTTAAGAAACAAAAATTAATACTTTTTAAACTCCTGGAGAATTTTTTTTCATTTAAGTTCCTATGAACGCCTTCTTTTCTTACTCTGCTTCTGTAACAATGAAAATTTATTTGTTGCAAAGAAAACTTAAGCAAAAAACTGAAACGTGTACTATTGAACAATAAAATAGAAAATAATAAACCTCAATAGAACAAAAGGAAAAAAAATCTAAAAAGAAAAATCTCAACTTTACAAAACTAAAGGACACTGATGAAAACAAAAAGTATTTTGCATAATAAAATAAAGAAAAAATATTTTTTATAACACACACAAATACCGAAAAACTCCAAAGAAACAAGTGTATTGGGTATATGACTTAAAAAATCGTTATTTTTAGACAAATTTTGAGCGTGTACTTATATGGACAAAACAGATTTATTTCATGAATTGGCCGTCTTTATAGGAACATACGGATTCCGTACCAAGAGAACCGAGATTTTTTGAAACCCAAAACAAATTAAGCCAATCTTGGATGCCCCGTTCTTAAATAATGCGTATTCTAGTGAAAGGGCTCTACATCGATCGAATCAAATGGTAGTCTGGCGTGGCGAGAACTGCTCAATGAGGCGGATAAAGCAATCCTTACCAGCAACTTAGTTCTGTATAATTTTTAACTGGTCTTGTTACATGTGGCCGAGCTTTGTTATAATGGAATATGATGGCTTAATGTCTGTCAAAATATTGCGTTCATCTTTCGGCCAATGCTCGTTTTAAATGAATGAATTGTTTTCAGTGCAGATCATCATCAGTCGATTAACTCTTATTCGATTAATCGAACAGTTTAGGACGATTAAATTTTCGAATAATTTAAAACTGCTAATTTCGATTAATGAAGTAATCGAAGAATTAATACCGTTTAATCGAATTATAATATATAGTATTTCTGTTAAATGTATAATTTTTCTAAGGTTTTAAGTCGAATAAACAAACCAAATGTATGTGTCCGTTTTAATTTAAAAAAAAACAGTCATGTTTAGTGAGTTATTTAGCCCATATTTTTGTTACATTTTTTCAACACATTTAAATAATTCATTTCACAAAGAAAAAACGACTAAGATATGTTAACTCAAAGATTTATATTAATTTATCGCGTATGTTCTAGAAATCGAAATGAAGTGAAATTGAAGTCGAACGATAATTTAAATTCAATGAATATTTACAAAATGTACGTTGTTTTTCGTGGGTTTAAGTGTTGTTCTTGCTAAAAAAAATAGATACCTAAAGAATGAAGTAGATAAAATGGAATATTTTTATGAACTTTCATTACATGGTCGTTTTTAAAATTTTCTCGATTTTAAATCCATCTTATTTCGATTTCTAGGACACGCAAGTATTTTTTTTTTAACAAAATAGACCATGCGAGAATCACATGAGTTTGGCATAAAAAAAGTACGAAGGATAAATCTAATAATGCTAAATGTAACAGGTGTCAAAAGATATATTGTCGTTAATGTTGTTTATCAACTTCACTTATTTTCAACTTACACAGTGGCCAAAAAACATTGTACTTGAAGAAGCTGCTTCACCAACAAAATCAAAGGGGCTATAAGTGTTTCAATGAATGAATATTTTAAACAAAATACTTCAATCGATTCTCTAGAGGAAATTATTTGCAGAAGCATAACAGACGATGGAATGTCCGTGAAAAGTTTCAACAAATCCAAACTTATATTGACTCTTTTAAAATCTAAGTGCCCGAAAGTGAAGCAACAATTTTTAGCTACTTTGACAAGTTTTATTTAAAAAATAATGTTTTACTAAGTACTAATTTTTTCTAAAATTATCGAAAAAAACTCGTAATTTATAAAATTTCTGGACTTAAAATTATTCGATTAATCGATTAATTTTAAAATTTTATTCGTTTAATCGAATAAGTTAAAAATGCCAAACATTGATTAATCGTTTAATCGAATTAAAATAAAACCCGATTAATTGAACACCCTTGTATCTACCATATGCTAAGCATTTCAATATTTAAAAGGACGGTCCAACCATAATGCACGATGTTAATTGTAATCACACATTATTAACGTCAAGATTTTGCCCAACTAAATTTGACCTTTCTTTGTTTTAGCGTTTGAAAAATTCAACCAAGGAAAGTTACACAATTGAGCAGCGCTTTAATATTGTTGAAGCCTTTTTCGAAAATGAGCGTTCAAATCAAAATGCATTTTGTGAACTTCGTGATTTTTTTGGTCAGCATAATCGACCAAATTTGTTTGCAATCGAGAAATCATCTTTATCGACATGTCACACTTTCACCTTAGTGCATTCGTTAACAAGCAGAATTTCCGCATTTGGGCAAATTAGAATCCAAGAGTGAGGGTTGAAAAGCCGATTCATCCACAAAGAATGACTGTGTGATGCGGTTTATAGGCTGGCGGCCTCATCGGATTGTCTTCTTCAAAATTGAGGTCGGCCAAGCAGTAACCATAAATGGTGTTCGATATCGCGAGATTAAAGCGGACTCGTTGTGGCAAAAAATTCATGATATGAACCTGGACGATAAATGGCTCCAATAGGATGAAGCCACTTTCCGCAACCAACAAAAAAAAATGGCTCTTTTGAGTGAGAAATTCAATGGTCGCGTTATCTCACGTCGTAGCGATGTTAATTGGTCGCCACGGTCATGTGATTTGACACCATCGGATTTCTTTCATTTACGACATTGAACCTCAATTATGTCTCAGAGTCATTAAAAATATGGACCATCGGATAGAGAAATATCACCGAAGTTGTGGCGAGCATGTTACCAATATTTTGTTTTACACATAATTCTCATAGATACTGATACTAAAAATATTAATCCATTAGCGCCCAATTTTTATTTTAAAGATTGTTAGCTTTTTTCGAAAAATATAATTTTATTTATTCAATTATTATTTATTTAATAAATTGTGCATGTTCCCAGTTAGGATCATTGGCCGCGGAGTTAAGATAATTCTCTGAAAACTTTTAGTTTTATTTAGAAATAACATCGTGCGTTTTGATTGGCCAATCCTTTATTTTAATTTGTCATTAACTTTATTCGTCGGCAGGGCTTTGCAAACGAATGCTTGTAATTATTTCTTCTTGAGTTAACCTTTAATCTTCATGCTATAATGCGATCAAGTCATTATCTTCGATGTATTTTTTTTAAGTTATATGTCTTCAGTACTAAAATAAAAGCTTCTTAAAACGTACAAACCATTTCTCGCTTCAGCTGCAATTTTATTTCAAATTGAAGAAGTAAAATGAGATGTCTCTGAAATTAAGGACTGTTGCAACAAAACTCGATTGGTTCTCAGTCATCAATCACTCATTTAAAGTTTTGCACTCAATAAAAAATAAATTACACACTTTACAAGTTACGAAATTTATGTGCTGGAATGTATCAATTGAGGTTTTTTTTTTGTAGCAACTGAAATATGCAATTGACAAGGGACATTTTATAATGAAAGATATTTTTATTATTATTTTTGTATTTTTTTTTAAGAACCGAAACGAAAATGATTTGCCTTTAAAAATTTTGACTTTTCCTACAACAACAAGAACATTTTATTTTTAAAGATATCACATTTTTCTGCCCAACCCCATTTTTATTTTACGTTTCTATTCATCTTCTTTCACTGTCAACAATAAACCATCACAAAATTCTACAAAACTTGTATGAATTGTGTTGGGTTAAAGGAAAAAATAAAAGAAAACGTGAAGCTAAACAAATTTGCATACAAAAAAATATTCCCATATACATACCTGACCATCATTGTCCTTGTCAGCTTTTGTACGCAAACCTTCCCAAATTTCCAACATGACACTATGGGTTTCCTTATTCTTTGGCGTATCCTTAGCCCAGCCACGTAGTGTACAGACACGCTGTTGCAAAAACACAGAATGGAAAAAGAAAAAATACATCAAAATATGAGATATTTATTGGGAGGAAAAAGCGAGATTGAACAAAAACAAATTTCGTAAATATGCATAAATCTATATCTCTTGAAATGTTTGAAAAAAAAATAGAACGGAAGTCCTTAAAAAGAAAATAATTTACATGTGACAACTAAATGCATGTCTTTTAGAACGGACTTTGTTTTACAATGAACAAGTTGCTACAGGGTTAAACGGAATTTTTCATATAACAAAAATATTCGGTTTTTCATTTTTTTTTTTTTGCTTAAATATCTATTGAGAGAGAAACTTGCCCAAAGACTTACCTTAAATCATAAAAAAAATTATTCTTAAGGTGAGTACAACATTTTCTAGTATGAACTTGTTGCGGAAATGTCTCTCCAAACGTCACAAAGGATAACTTTAATATAGAAAATGTGTACTACATCTTTAATATAATCAACTCCAACAAAACTATTATCAAAAAAATGTTAAGCGTATAATTATCCCGACAACCTATAATAAAAATGGGGAATTTTCGGCATCCCATTCCAAGTAAATCGTCCAAATTCGCTGCAAGGTCTAATGCAAAATCGACTACATTTTAGGGGAAACAACATCCAACAATCAAATGCATACAATCCTTATGACGAAAAAGGGAGCTACTGATTCCAACTACTTCACATAAGACATTATTAAGCTGCAATATTTTTGGGCGATCTGTTCATTTAAGTTTTTGTATCCGTTTTCTCGTGGAACATGTCTTAAGGCATATGTACATAACGCCTGAAAGAAACTAAGAGAACAACTGCATTTATTTATGTTAGGAAGAGCTTGTCAACCCTTCAAATGGTGATTCGGAAAGCTGCATACTAACAGTGGCAAAAATAAAAAAAATAACCATTTAATATGGTTGGAAAAGAAATGCGATTAAATTTTACTTGAACGCACATGTCGTGGTCTATTCAGTGGCATTAAAAAAAATTTAATTCAGAAGGGTACGAAAGGTATTATTATTTTTATGACCTACGTAAGGTGGAACATATTTCGGACCATAGATGGGGGTAGTACACTCATTTTGCAGTTTCAACTCACACTTAGGGATAGTGCAAAAATATTGCAAACAATTTGTTAATGTTGAGTGATGAATTAAAAATTTGCAGCCTCACTAAACATGAGTGATAGTTTGGGTTAGGGTAGGTTCCATTGGCAGCCGTGATCAAGCACAGCTCGCGTGGATCCACTAATTAGTTGCCGTTGTGCTACCATGTCACACCGTCTCCATGAGTGATAGTGATGTTAAAAAATTTTGCACTTAAAAAAAAATAGTTTGATTTAAAAAAAGCAATCATCAGTTTATTGCAACATTTTTTTCTTCACTCATTTCAGTGCAACTAAAACTGTTGCACTAAGTTTAAAATCAAAAACTTGGTTTTTCATGATCAAAGCCAATAATTATACCGTTATTGACATAATTTCATTTTGTTTAATGTTCTTTGCTATTGCACATACAAAGTTACATTTTTAAAATTTTGGTAAGACAATATTCGTATGCAGGTTTTTTGATTGCAAATCCAAATTTTGCACTATTTAAATTGAATGCAGATTTTTTGCATTCAATCTGCGTACAGTGAAAGTGAAAAAATTTGCAATATCACTAGTTTTTTTTTTGTAACATTTATAAAAACAGCAATCATCACTAAAGCTGGTTAAAAAGAGTGCAAACTAATTTTTGCAGTTGTAATTAGTGATAGTACACACTGCTGATTTAAATCAATATGTAGCATCCCCAACTTTGGTCCGCCTGCACAGCCAGGGGGAAAGATGTGATGGTGTGAGAAGCAATATCCTAAATGGCAATTGTGAGTTGCAGTTTCTGACATCGCGTTTGAAAGTTATGTAAAATAAATAAAAAAGTTTCTTTTGAACATGTAATCAAAAAATTTCCAAATTTATTAAAAAAAGCACTCTTGAAGGTTACTAATAAAAATATCACAAAATTAGGGAAATAAAAAAAAATTGTAATCCATCCGAATTGGCGTGGAAAGCCCCCGTACTTTGTGTTCTTTGAAATATAATATATATATATAATATAAATATATATACAAGGGAACAAAATAGAAAGTTTTTGTGTTGATTGGAAGTTTGATAATTTTTTTTTCTAATTTGAGGCTGCTGATTTCAGCTCGCATTTTAAAGTTGCAGGTACTAATCGAATTTTTGACTTTTTTCCAAAAATTAAAAGTTTAAAAAATCACAACTTTACTCTTCATTAAGCGATTTTCAAAATTTAATTTTTTTTACAAATTACAAAATTTGTATTTTTAAAAATCATGAAAAATCTTTTAAAGTTAAAGATTTTATACTTTTTCGTAAGATCACGTAACCTATGGACAAAATGATACATAGATCATGAAAATCGATGAACGCGTTTCGCATTTATTAAAAATTAGGTGAAGGTTCCTCATTTCGAAGCAAATAGAACAGCAGCAAACACGCACACATTAAAAAATGTTATTTTTGTATGGAAATCACGATTTTTATCAATTTAGTTTTCTCAGTAAATTGTGAATAAAATCAGAAGTTGCGCACCGATAACAATGGAATAAAGCTCGTTTCATTCGAAATATCTTTAACTAAATTTTTTTATACCAAAACTGTGATTTTTGTAGTTTTTTTATTTTTTATGAATTTTTAAAGATCAAACATTTTATTTATGTGTGTATTTTACAACCAACATAACACCTACCAATAGTGGTGGTGGGTATAAATATGTGTTTTTGTTAAAATTAGATTTTTATGAATAACTTAACAAATTGACTTCGTTAATTAATTTCGAATTCAAATTTCAATTATTCATTTAAATTCATTAAAATAATATTTTAATAGAATAGAATAAAAATTTAATAAAAACAATTAACACATTGTTCGAAATCGGACGTTGTTATTTTATCAAATATTTTTAATTAAATTAATCATTAAATAAGAAAAAAAATTAGTATTTTTATATTTATAAAACTTTTGCTTGTAAACCTCTTTTAGAAACGATTTTTTTTAATAAATAATAATATTTTCAAAAACCCCGAATCCCGAATTTTTGATTTTTTGAAATCCAGAATCCCTGGATTTGCGAAAACCAGCCGCGATTGGCATCCCTAGTACTTAAGTTTACGCGAGTTACTATGTGGGTTTGTATAAAATTCCATACGTTTTTATTTGACCACGTTCATAAGGTGCAATTGTGTTTCTATGGTTGGATTCAAATTCCCATAGAAACTTTTTCTTAAAAATATTTCAAAATCTGTTTTTTTTGAAAACAGCCAATAGTTTCGGCCGTTTCATATTCGGTTGCATTTTATGGTTTCGAAAAGCTCATATAAAAATATGCATATTTAAGCTGGGAAAATGTTTTTGTACAGATATTTATTATACTATTAAAATGTTTATTTTTTTTCAATCTTTTGTTCTGTAACCGACTTACCTCAATGGCCAATTCGAAATCTTTAATGTCAATTTCACCACTTTGGTTCACATCTGTTGTGTTAGAGGGTCATATAGGAAATAGAAAAACAAATACATACGCATACACAAATACGTTTATAGTACAAACACATATTTGAGTACACACATACACAATTAATCGTAAAACAAGCAAAAATGTATACAAATAAATATTGGTAACCGATATTTTGTTAAGAATTTTTTGTTTGTTTGTTTGTTTTTTGTCAAATATATGTTGACATTTAAATTTACACACATCCACAATTGTCAGCAACAGCATTAAAAGTGGCAGTAGCAAGTTTTACATTCGATGGCAGTTTTATGGCAGCAACAACAGCAATGTTTGTTTTTAGGTATGAGTTTAAATTTGTTGCCAAAATAACCAAATAAAAGCAGTCATTTCATACAATGCATACACACCCACAGCCGAATACCGTTACACGTAAGCACCCATTTTGTTGTTGTTTTGTTTTTTTCAAAGAACATAGAAGTATGTGTTGAGAATAAAGAGTCATTAAACCATTTTGTAGAATAAAAGAGATTCCAGCCAAATTTGCAAATCGATTGATGGACATCGGGGGAGGGGAAGAGGAAGAGAGAGAAGAAAAATAGGTTAACAATTTTAAATCAGTACAAGAAATTTTGATACAAAATAAATGTACTCTCAAATATGAAAGCGCGAGTGTGTGAGTGTATTTGAAAATGCATGAAATATAAACGACTGCTAGTGTATGATGAAGTTTATGGTTAAGTGTACGTATATGAGTGTGTGTGTGTGTGATTCAGTGTAAAAAATGAATATTTTGTACATCAGTGAATTTTAAAATATTAAAGCGATTGTTTGCATGTTGAAATGTTGCTGGAAGTATGAATTTTAACACTTTTACATGCATATTTGTGTGCAAAAGTTAGTGTAAAAGTGTATTTTTTAAATGGCTTGTTTATTTAGTGTATGAATGAATTTAATTTCGTCCAATCTCTTTTTCGTTAGCTTTTTGCTACAGCTGTCGTAGTATATCCTGTTCGCTTTTTCCAAACAAGCGGAATTGACTTGTTTTAAGTGTCAGTTAGTTTATGGCATAAAAGTTTTTAGTCAGATTTGTTTTTTTTCGGAAAAGAGAAAACTAAATGTAATTCGCTTGTTGTGTATCGAAATGAATAAAAGTGGATTTTGCAAAATTAAATTTCAATGTAATTTTTTTTTGTTTTCCCATTGAAATAGTTTAAGTTTTAATGCTTTTTAGGGATGTAATTAAATGATTTTTATTTAAACTATACTTAAATATTAATATATATTAGTAAAACAGCAATAAATTGTTCGCTTAAAAAGCCCTAAATTTTATATTTTAAATACGGAAAATAAGTTGTGAGATTCACACACAGAATTGTAATTGAAAAGTAAGTGCTTAAATTTGTTAGGCTATAATTATATTACAAATCGTCACATAAAACGCAAAAGGCCCTATCTAACATTTACAAATCGTCACATAAAACGCAAAAGGCCCTATCTAACATTTTGAAAATTTTTCAAAAGAAAAAGAAAACTATTTAATATGATAAATTGATAAATTGCATTAAGCTGTATATAATTAATTTTTTTTTAAATTTTTTTTTTTTTTTGTAAAACCTACAATTTGTAACAATGTTGCATATTATACAAACTGCAAGTAAGGTCTTTAAGCGTTTATCATATAATCTTTTGTAGAAAGAGCCTCTTGTCTTTTGTCAATAAAATCGCTTATGTTGGTCGAAAGATTCCAAAATATTTTGTGGCCATTTGTGTTGATGCAATTTTATAAAAAGTCAGTTTTTAATGTTTTTGTTAGTTAGGGCCTTTTGCATTTTAGGTGCTTACAAATAAATATTTAAGATTTATTCTTAAGCCTCAATGCAAATTTTGTTGCAGTACGGTGAGCACCTAAACAACGACAAATGTTGAGTATATTTTTATAAAGGAAAACACAAATGTCTCAAATAATCGTCTTGGGACAAACAATGTTCCTATTTTTAACAAAAAAAATTATGGGAACAAGAGTAAACTCGCTGCTTTACGCCTATCGTTGTTATGGCACATTTCTGTTATTGTTAAGCAGTGAGTCAGAGAATGGTTATTTAGGACATATATATATTAAGAAAGCTTGATTTCTTGGCTTTTAAAATCCGATCTAAGATTAAAATTAAAAAAGATACTTATTTGATAAGGGTTTTGCCAATAAAGTCTTAAAAAATACCAAAATTTCAAATTAAAAATCGACAGTTCAGCTAAAAATTCACAATTGTTTTCTGAATAATTTTCTTTTAACTTTAGTAAGATTTCTGTTCAGTGTAGCGTATTCTTTATATTCATGAAAATAGTTCCTTGTTACGTATACGTCCCCTACTGTCAGAATGTCTGAGTAGTGTAGTTCTGCTAATGTGTAAATGTTTGTGTTAAATTAAAACTTTTCTTTAAATAAATAAATTTCAATTAAATAATATGTATTTCATTACTCACCAAAGAAAACATTGAACAAGAACAACAACTTCTTTTTGCGGAAATCAGAGATGGACATGTTGGTTTGGTGTTTTTAGTTTAAATTGAATTTCAAAAGGAAATTAAAGAGGGGAAGCTGCAAAGACAAATAAAAATATACAATATATTAGATATGTTATAAGTATACTTTTTTTAATATGTAAAAAATCTTAGAAAAGGGAAGAAAAATTCTTGATAAATATTTAAATAACTTAAAGGGTCTTTTTTTAAATCTTACACTCACAATATTATTACAGTAACGGACTGTAGTTAATTTCAGAAATATTCCGTTCAGTAATTTTTAAATAACAATTTTAAAATTCCAAGCAAATTTATTTTTAACTGATTCTAACATTTATTCAAGAAACTAAGTGCACATAAATACGGATTTTTAGTTGCAGTTTATTTTTTCCGTTGATAAAGTAAAATTCTTCTGAATGTAAAATTAAATGAAAATGTGATTGAAAATAACAAAACGTTCATTTAATTTTTACTGTCAAAAATTCAACCGCGAATTCTGTAAAAACAAAGAAATATTCAGTTATTTTACATAATTTATCTACCAAATAAAAATTTTTAGTTATCTAAAACAAGCAATTTGCTTGGTTTGTGTAAAAATTCCCATTTTCTATTTCTTAAAATTATTTAGTTAAACACATCAATTTTTTAAAGTCAAATAATTGCGAAAAAAATATGGGCAAATTCTGAGTGACGAACGCTTTCAAAAGAATATACAGAATATTGTGAGTGTAAGAAAAAAATTTAGCAAAATTAAACAAATATTCCTCTTCTTTTCTATAAATATTTTCAAATTTTTAAAGTTTTAAAATTAAATAAATTATTAACTATAATACGATAATATTTTTTTTAGAATTTCTTTACAATTGGTGTACACATGTGTTTAAAATGACAAAGAGTATGTGTTTGAGTTGTGTGTGTTTGTGCTTAAATAATAAAATTTATTTTTATTTAATTTTCTTTCTTTTCTCCCTGTCTTTGTTTAAGAGATTTTACTTTATTTTTTTTTTAACATTTTTGTTAAAGCTATTTTATTGTATACAACTATGAAATTAAAAAGAAATGGAAGAAAATCCATAAAAATTGTTAAAATATGTTGGGAGTTAATAAATTTTAAAATCATAAAGACTAAAAAGCAGTTGCAAAAATAAAAGCAAAGATTTAAGTTTTTTTAATTTTCTTAAACGCTTTAAGTAGAGGGGTGTTGGATTTTACAAAATATATATAAAAGTTTTGGAAATTTATAAAGAACAATAACTAGATTTTACAAAACAATAAAAATATTAAGAGATTTTAAGGTATTTAAAAAAAAAACATAGTTTGGTGATTGTTTTTACTTAAGAAATTCTTTTGTAAATTGCATTTATCTATTCAGTTTTTTTTTTATTATCCTAAACAATTAGAACAATTTTGTTTATAAATTGTTTATTTACGCATCCGCAACCACACAGCTGCACAGTGGGAAGGAGATCTTTGAAAGAATAAGAAAAAAATAATATGGGGTTTTCCTATAAAAATTAACTATCAAAGTAATTTTTGGGAAAAAAAGAAAGGGAGAAAAAGATTTTGTTTGTCGTGCTTAATTCCCAATAATAATAAGCTAGTTTCTATGCGCATTTCACTGGTTGCTTAGGCCATATCATCAGGAAACATTCTCCCAAAAAAAATTAGAAAAGCCAGAGTAAATGAAAATTGCAAACACTCAAAAACGAAAAAAGCTTAAACAAAATACCAACAATAAACAGTGAGTTTATTTCTTTACATTTCCCACTATTAAATTAATTTAACACATTTAGGAGTTAAAATGTGCCTTTTTCTAAATTAGGGCCATTATTACATCTTGCCAATAGTTAAAAGTCGGATTTTGTTGGACCGATAAATAGCTTTGCATTATAAAACCTTCATTTATTATGTTTTCATCTATTAAATATTATTATTATTGAAAATAACAGCAATAAAAAATGGAAGTTGTAATAATGCAAAGCTATTTATCGGTCCAACAAAATCCGACTTTTAACTATTGGCAAGTTGTAATAATGGCCCTTAGAGAATTACAACTTTCGTTAGTTCCCGGCAATCAAAAACAGTGACAATTTCTGCTGCTGTTACCTTCTGCTGCTGTTACCTGTTAAAAACAAAACAAATAATTTTCTAAGATTCAATTTGTATCCTGTTTTTTTTACATATATTTTCCCTCTTTTTTCCAAACACTTCCCACTGTACTACAATGTTGGCATTAGCAACATTTTTGAATTTATTTTTAATTTCCTGAAATAGTTTTCTTCTATTTTTTACCTTTACCTTGAGTTTTTGGTGTCAGTGTAACTTTGGTTTTGTGTCAAGAGCTTACTATCCTTACTAGACAAACCTCTAAGACAAAACTGTTAAGCACACAAGCACACACACACAAACACAAACACCAACAACAACCAGTTGTAAAGCACAGCACAGTTTGCCACTTTAAGTGGCTTGTTGTCTAAAGAGGTGAAAATCTTTTGAAGTCTCTTATGTTTTCCCTTTTAAAACTTATTTTTTTGCTTTTATGATGCAAATAAGTTACGTTTGTAAATTTGTATGCCGTAGGATTTAGTCTTTTTGTTGCAGAAGCCTGCTTATGCATGTTACTTTGTACAGTTTAAGTATGTAAAAGCATAAAATTAAAAACAACAAAAAAATTATTATTTATGCCATATAATTTTTCGCAGAATTTAACTACTTATTTTTTAGACTCACAATATTTCAAAACTAATGCTCATGGAATTATAGAATGAACACAAACATATGCACTCACATATAGTTAAATAAGGCATTCATGACTCATGAGCATAAGCTAAATATATGCACACAAATACACACATTGGAAAAAAACAAACAAGAAAAATTTGTTATATAAAAAAAATGTGCTGAAAGACATAAAATCTAGTAAAATGCATGTTAAAAAGAAGCATTCAACAATATTTTGCTAGTTTTCATCAAAATTATCGTTGAAGATAAGTTTTATCAGTTAAACAGTGGTGCAAAATAAACTAGCACCAGTTTAAGGGTTCTCTTGATCATGTATATTAAACACAAATTTTTTATATATCGGCATAAATTTTTTTTTTTATGACGGTAAGATTTTGTTATTCCATTGGATTGTTTAGACCAGGGGTTTTTAATAACACAATTATTGTATTCTCTATTGTGAAATGCCTGAATATCATTTAAGGACAAATAGGACATTGTGACCACTTATTTGGGATAAAGGTGTGCTTGCTGTTCCACAAAGGAGAGCTCCACTGAAGACATTTTTATATTACGGCAAGAAATTGTGTTTTAATGGGAGTATAAAGATCTGGAGTTCTAAGTAGTGAAATAATATTGCGTTTTTTATTGCAAATTTCTCAACAATTTGTTAAGAAAGTCCTAGGACTTTGTGGGTTGGCAGTGTTGTGCAGTGGTTTAACTGCTTGTCTATAAAACCAAGCACCCAGGTTCGATCCCTGTTAGAGGACGCAAACAGTTTTTATCATGGTTTTTGCGTTTAAAAAATAAGTAGCTTCAACCTCCTCCAAACAATCCATCCAAGATGGCCCCTTATCTTATCACAAGAAAAACACCATGACAAGGATCAGGCAGCCGCCAGCCCTTTGGAAAAAGGTAGAAATCAAAGATAAGCAAGGCTCCTCACCACTTCACCTAATACATGGAAGGCGCTATTTCTAGGCAACAACAGATAACAGCCCCATTAACGTAGGATGTGCTACGGCAGAGCAATCATCTTCTTAGGTGATACAACAACCGATTAACGAAATTGATAGAAGATAAAATAACAATACGAAATAAAGTGGCACTCCAAGAACTAAGACAGTAAAATCTTACATGGGAAGACGCGAAAAGCAACAAATGGTTCAAGATGAAGATTCAAATGGAGAAGATAAGGCTTTGTGGACACCATTTTGGGATCTATTGATCTAAAAGTCCATTATACATACAGCGAATCACTTGTTTTCACTAACACAAATTTATGTGATTGGACTGAAACTTCGTCTAAAAATGAAAAGCCAATTTTGATCCAGAAAACTGTTTTTGTGGGAATTTTTTTTAGAGAAAAGTTGTATAAATAATCAATGTATTTTTGTGGAATTTTATAGTGAACATGCCTTATTTTCAACCAGGTTTTAAACTTTCTAACAGACGTACAGGAGAGGATACTAGCAAGTTCATAGAAAATGACTAGGATAAGAGAGAGAGAGCAGGAAAACATAGCATTGGCTCAGTGATGCCAATTGTTGGGTTACTATGGACGTGAAGACATTTAAAAACGGGCTTAATTAACTTAATAACGTTTTACTTAACTATCATGTGATATTTTCACAAAAAGTACAAAAAAGTGCTCACATATATTATTTAAATCAACACACCAAAAATGTTAGACAAAACTATTTATTAAAAAATATTATTGAATATGAGCGTTGTTACATTCAGCTAAAATAAGATATAATTGTCGCTTTAAGTAGCATATCAATATTTGGTATTGTTTAATAAAATTTAAATGAAAATGGAATAAAGACGAGGATATCGTGACTTTTTGCATGTTTCTTCAAAACAAATTTATGGCCATAACTTGTAAGGTATTTAACAACAACGTCTTACGTTCTTAAAAAAGATCTAAATCCAGCCCAAAAAAGGCTTAGTTGGCATCACTGTTCAGCTGTAAAAAAACGCTAACGCTATGAGCTACCTTAATAAGGGCGGCAAGCGTTTTTTAATGTAAAAACTTCTCATTTTCGTACATGTTATTCGAATCTTTACTTTTGAAAGCTAAAATCTTATTTAACAAACCGCTAGGCCGCTTTTTTTTCATTGAAAATGTATTGGCAATAGAATTTTCAGGTTAAAAAAAAACGCTTGCCGCTCTTGTTAAGGTAGTTCAGGGGATTAATTCGGGCAGTCGTGATCCAATACTTTTTTGATTCTAAAGCAATTTAATTTCTAATTCTTTCAGTCGATACTGAAGGAATCGAAATTATTTGTTTGTGTTGTGAAAACTTAAACAAATGCTTTTCAACACTGAAAAAATAATTTCTATTCGTTTAGAATCGACTGAAAGAGTTAAAAATAAAATTGATTTCGAATCACAAAAGTATTCGAGCATGCCTGCCACAATTAGCCCCCAGTTAGAAATTAGCTACTTTGTTTGAACCATAATTTTTAATTTTGTTTTTTTTAAGTTTTTCTCTACTCATTGCCCAGTCGGCAGGGGCTTTATTTGATAGAGATTAAACATAATAAAAAGTTCTTGCGGACTCATGAGGAGTAACTCGAATTTACATAATTTTTTAAAAATTTTGAATCGCAACAAGCGAGATAATTCGAAAGCCCAGTTTACACATCGAAAAAGCTGTTTCGGCGAAAAGTGCATGGACATCAGTGTTTAACATTTAATGGCTAAATCTACTCATTTTTATTCTTTCTAACCATAAAAATGGAATTTTCTTTATTAAGCAAAATCTCGGCCAAATTTTAATAATTTTAGATTAAGAAAATGTTATAAATGCTGCTACAATGATTGCAGAGTGTGGACTTTGAACTCATATTTTATTTTCTACTTATATAATTCTTCCACTATAAACTTAATGCTCTAACATTAAATAAATATATTAATGCAGCCCTGTTAAAAAAAAGAAAATCTCAGAAAAAAAAACACAACATAAAAAGTAAAACAAAAAATGATTAAATACAGCTGTGTACTTAAGAACGAGTACATAATAACTGAGGAAACAATTTAACTTTTTTTTTTCCTTTTTGTTAGATGTTTTTAACCTTCCACCATCAACAGATTTAGTTTTGTCATGTATGTAGAATACATTTACTGATTTCCGTTTTGCCTTGTTTGGCGAATTAAGGACGAACCTTTTTTTTCAAATCCAAACAATTAATTTAAATTTGTCTTTTAAAATGAACATATGACAAATAAAATTTGTAACATAAGATTCCCATGAACATTTTTTGTTGACGATTTTGAAAGACATAAATATTTGTTAAAAGGGATATGGGTTAAAAAGTTGAAAAGAGGAGGATGATGCAACACGCTTATCCATTTGAGCATAGACTAGCGCCAATTTGTTATTTTCTGCGCTTGAAAATAAGAGTTGCTGCCCATCTTTATATGGTTTATTAATGGGAAATAAACCTACAGTTTCTCAAAGAAATTTAAATATAAAATTATGTGTGTTGCCCGCCACTGGTAGAAAGTCACGATAGAAATTTTTTTGCAACACCATTATGTTTCTAAATGACCTTTTATTTTTGTATTAATTTCTCTGGGTTTACTATAATCGTTTGAGTGACAGCGTGGTTTAAGTGCTTGCTTACGAAACCAAATACTCGAGGTTCATTCCCTTGCAGAGGACGAACAATTTTCATTATGAGTTTTCAGTTTTTAAAAGTAAGTAGCTTCTCGATTCCACTCCAAACAATCTATCCAAGAAGACAATTCCTTCCCCAGAAAATGAGGAAAACATCATGAAAAAGATGAGAAAAAGGTAGGAATCATTGATTAGCAAGCTTCCCCACCACTACACCAAAATAGACGGAGGGTGCTTTTTCTAGGGAAAGACAGATGGCAGCCCCATTATCCTAAGACCTACGACAGCAGACAAATTATCTACTTAGCTGGAAGAAAACCCGATTAACGAAATTGATAGAAGACAAAAAACAACACTGAATGGATCGATACTCCAAGAACAAGGACAGTGTGCAATCTTACTTGGGAAGACGCGAAAATCGGTTACGGTGAAAATGTTTTGTGAAAGCCATATGCCCCCAAAGTGGGCTTTGGAGAAAAAACATTATAATCATTATTTTATATGGCCAAATCAGCAAGTAAAATTTTTCAAAAAAGTTCTTTACGTTTTAATGATGGTGGATATCAAGCAATTTGTGTTAGCTTAAATTAACTTAGTTTTGCTAGATGGTTTTGTCTAAGTTTAAATAATTTTTAATCTGAAAGGGGGTGCACCGGTAGGCTAGTTGGTAGGGAGCTAGTCCATCAGTGCGGGGGTTGTGGGTTCTATTCCCGCCAGAGACTTTAGTCTGTTTCACTAAAACGGGCTAATGGTCTACGTTACTATTGCTCAGTTTATTAAGTTGGAATGTAATTTGTTATTGTATTTATAAATCTTTATTAATAAATAACAAAAAAAATAATCAGAAGGGGCATAATCTGAAAAATGTTTAAAACTATTAAAGCCTTTCCGATTGTTTTATATTTAGCATCACACCCTTCACCTTTAAAGCGTCTAAGTCAGAGATCGGCAAAATTAAAGCGCCGAGTTTTGGTTCTCTTTAAATCATACACTTACGATATGCCACTTAAATATTAACTGAAACAAGCAAGTTTCGCCTAAGCCTTTAAACAGAATGGTCGTGTTACAGCTTTTTGCTCGCATTTAGTGTTGCCATTTTGTAACTTTTTATACATAATTATATATTTTACTAGTTATTTGGCCCCGGCGTTGCTCGGGTTTTTCTAAATAAAAATAAAAATACTGGAGAATTTTGTAAATAACTTGACCACAGCGCTATCTACCATCACTAAAATAAATTAAATATCACGACAACAGCGCCACCAATCGGGAGTTTTTTTTATAACCCATCAGTGAAAGTATACCTTTCCAACGCATGCACTCGTTTGAATATCGGTTGAGTGGTTCTCGAGTTATAAAATGACGAACATTGGACAACCTATTTTTATATATATAGATAAGGGGCCGTCCAAGTCAAATCGGACAGTCTAGAGGAAAATATTTTTTCATTTCCTTTATTTTTTATTGAGTTTTTGTTCAGATTTGTTTGGCTCTTTTATGTTTTTCAGAGATATCGAATATTAAAAACATCGAAAACTATGTCCAAATAAATACTCATAACTTTAACAATATTTGTCCCAATAGAATATTTTTTTTTTATTGTATTTTTTCTTTTTTTGTCTACTATCCAATAAAATTTAATTAATTTGAAAAAATTTTGCACTGTGGGCTTGAATGCGATTTTCGGGATTTAATATTTTAAATAAATTTTTTTCATTGTTTGTACTCTTTGGTTTTCTTGAAAATATTTTTCTCAAAACTGTCCGATTTGACTGGGATTGCGCCATAAATATTTGTTTTTAGGAAGGTTTAGATTTTATTTACAAATTTAAATTTTTCTTTTTTTATCATTTTCGGCTTTAATAAGTAAATCATTATTAAAAAAGTTTAAATATTAACAAGCCTTCTTTTTGGAATTTATTTTAGCTGTTTTTTTTTGGAAATCCGGTGATATTTTTAAGCAAATTCTGATAAACCTGTAATAATTTTGTTAAAGAAATAATTATAAAGAAAATGACTTAATTACTGGACAAATTCATATAGTATATTTAAACAATTAAGAGTGATTTATTCGGCTGTGCCGAATATACAATACCCTACACCCAACGGAATGCAGCATCTTTGATCACTCACCCACTAAGACACATTATCAAACAAAATTAAAATAACAAAAAAAAAAAAAAATATGTTGAGTACAATTTTTTCGTTTAAAGCCTGATACTCTGTTTAACATTTCACGTGAAATGCTGTCAAAACGCAAATGAAAAAATGTGCGGAATATCTATGAAATATTGTTGATAGAGTTGTAATCTGTTCATTTAACTTTAAGCAAAATCAAATAAGTATGAACTGATTATTAAATAAAAAAGAAATTAAAAATTAAAATAACACAACCCGTAACAATTTTTCTCCATATTTACATTATTTTTTATTAAATTTTTTATTAAAAACAAATTATCGTATTTATTTTTATTTTACATAAGCAAAACAATGTCGCATTCTTTGCGGGATTAAAAACGTCTAATTGTGCAAACTCGCAAGACAGGTAACATTGATACATGTCAAAATTTTCGTGTGAAATAATTAATGTTAATTTTTAACAAATTTGAACAGAGTGCTAGGCTTAAGACATGTCTCTATTAAAGCGGAAAATCATGTATGTATGTATTTGGTATGTCCCTGCAAATAATACGACTAGTCCATACACGCATGTATAATATACCCAAAAGGGACTAGGACTAGTGCAAAGCAACCCCAAATGTATTGACATATTGACAAAACATGGCCTTTTTAAAATTACGATGTCCTAGGGCTGGACAATATAGCCCAGCTTTGCATTACAACGAAGTAGTCTTAAAACTACTCCATGTTCTTACATAATCCCGGTGGATTAGTTCTAAAACTACTCCATGGTATACTCCAGAGGATTAGTTTTGAAATCGCTTAAAAACGAAAACATGTCGTTTAAGTACAAACTCTTTTCAACAATGACATGGTCCATGCTTGCATTACATTGGACCATTTTATCTAAAATGAATAAATGAAGTAGTCCAATATTATTTGCAGGGGTGTAAAAAAAGGCAAAACATATCCACGCATTTAAATAAAAAACCATAAAAGGTGCTATATTCTGCCATGCCAGATATTATATACCATTCAACATGGTGCGATAATAAAAGAAAGTTACATATATAAACACCATTCTTTAGATACAAATAACCTTTAGCGAAGGGTGTAAAAACAACAACAGAGAATTTTATGAAATTGGAGATAATCGCGGTTTTTTGCTTATATCTCAGTCATTAATGGACTGTTCTGGCTAAATTTCAATAGAAAAATTAAACGGAGCGTATGTAACCGTAATATAAACCAACTTGATTCCCATAATTTCTGCAGCCTTTGGAAAAACACCCATTTCAACAGACAAAAGGGAAGAAGGGCATTTCCGCTCCACTTTACTGTTTGCTCCTTTTTAATGTTTAAATGATTTTTTGGTTAAACAAATTTGAATTTAAGCTTTTTTCTGTTTTAAAAAACATATTTGTTTAAAAATCTGTTTAACAAGTCAATTCCTAAAACAAATTTTATTTCATTTCCAAAAAAATATTTCATTTAAAAAAATTTTTCATTTAATTGATATTTATAAATTTAAACAATCGAAATCCCCCAAGGATTTTTTGTAAAAAAGAAATAATTTAGTTTTTTTTTGTTTTGTTTAAATAAACTAAACAAATTTTGTTTTTGTTTAAAATTAATGTTTAATCGTATAATTTTATTGCTCTGCTGTTCGTATTAGTTTATATCATAAAGTTTAGTTGTTTTTGCAAAAATTTAATTTGTTTTAGTTATTTTTCTTTTTCCATTTAGTTTTTAATGCACAATAAACTAATAAAATATTTATGCAGCTAATGCATGTGTATATGTGGCATTAAGTATATACATGTATGTATTTATTTATGTGTAAGTATGTGAAATAGAAAAAAAAGCAGCAGTAAAACTTTAATGGTAACACTGAGAGTCATTACTGGGATGCAGCAGCAGCAGCAGGACTGCATATTGTTCAAAACTACAAAAAAAAATTAATTAAAAAAGAGAGTTAAAGAGCTTTTAAAAATGCAAGTAAAAGAATTTTTACTAAATTTTCTATTAGAAGGATTATGAAAAAAGAGATAAAACATCGCTGATAAATCCCACCCCCTCATTATTTAAATCCAGCTTGCAAAGAAACGTCTCATTTGTTTGTTTAAAATATCTAATTGATATTTTTCTTTTTGCACAGCGAACAAAATGTTTGCTTTGGAAAAATAAACAAAATAGAAAACATTATTCATAATTGTAATTTTTGCCTGCGTTTTCCGGGAAATTTTACTGTTTTAAATTTCTGTATATTTTAAGTCGTCCTTTTGTTTTGGTGTTTAAATAACCAATTGGAGAAACAGGTAAGAGTTTTATATTCGGCTATTGCGAAACTTATATACACTACACTATAGTGCGATGAACACCGAAAATTTTATAAATACCGTTCCTTAGATATAAATAAATCTATTTTCTGCAATGGCTACTTATCCAATCCCGCCCACATTTTGTCGGATTTTGTGTATTGATAACAAAGTGGCATCTACCTTATTTGGAAACTTTGTCTCATGCCGTTTTCCAGACATAAATAAATCCAAAATGTCTTTGTGTGGCAGAAGCCACGCCCCCTTCTCCAATCCAAATTATAACCCAGCTATATGAACCATATTTTGACAATTTCTTTTACCTGTCTTTGAATATAAATAAATTTAGTTTGTTCTACGCGAACATCTTCAACCCCGTCCATATTTTGCAGGATGTTTTGAATTGATAACATTGCTGGTACCTAATTTAGAAATTTGGCTCCTGCCGTTCTCCAATCTGCCTGAATAGCAAACTTTTTGGCACTATATGTGGTGAAAATATATAACAGCCTAGTACCCATCTAACCTGGGATCTTCGGAAATGCCATTTCAACAGACAGCAACACATCATGAAGTCCACTTTGCTAACCATAAGGACCCGGAATATACTCTATAAGGGCTAACATCATTATTGTAGAAATAACAAACGGAATGACAAACTTAATAAATATATGTATATTCTAAATCCCGTAAAACTCAAACTTATTTTCGGCTTTCAGAAAAAAAAATAATATTTAAAAGATTCCTTTTTTAAAACCCTTTCTCCATTCTCCTAATCTTCCATCTCCTAGTTAAATACCCAGAAAGCAGCCAAACTGGAAAAAATGTCATTGTTTTATAAAATTTTGTGCAATTTGCTTAATTACTCATCATAATTTTTAAATTACACTCACACTATTTCTTTCACTTTTTTTTATCACATACATGCAGGCGCACACACACAATTATTTTGTTTATTCAAACAGATCCGTATTTCCTTTACACAAATGCGAATAGAAACATTTTAAAATGGGTCAATTGAAAATTAGTTTGGGAAATGACAGAAGAAATTTGTTAAATTAAAATGGTTAAATAACAAATTTTGAAACTCAGGAAAATATTTGGGGGGATTCAAACGGTAGTCATAAAGTCATACCCAGTAAAAACTTTGTCTTCAAAATAATGTGTTAAGTAATCAGGAAAAAGTAAATTTACTACTTAAAATTCTTCTGAAATAACCAATGAATTTTACAAGGGATGCCCCAAAATGAACGCATTTTAATTTAAGTCATTATTTGTTTACCTACATACACACAGAAAAAATGCCAACGTAAAATTAACATGGAAAAATGTTGATTGAGAATCATAGTAAATTTCTGCAAAAGTATGCCCCTTATTTAAATTTATCATTATTTCATATTAATTTTTAATTAAAAATATTAAAATAATCTTAAATCACGTTTATTTAATATTATTTACTGTTAAAATAAATAAAAAAAAAAATATTAAAATATAAATAAATATGGATTCAATATTGAATCCATAAAAACCCTAAGGGTCCTCATGATATCGCTTAAAATTGCCATTTGTGCAAATGCGCAAACTTACGAGTCTTGTTTCATGAAGCCCCTTTTTTACTTTTGTGTAATTTTAAACAATTAATGTCAGGTTGTATGAAACGTCAATACAAAAATAAATTAAAAATTAAAATTCAAAAATATAAAAATTTGTATTTAAATTTGTGATTAATATGTATGAGAAATTTGCTTTTAAAAATGCTCAAAGAAAGCCAAAAGACCAATTTACTGAAATTATTGCTAGAATTTATTGTTTGTGATTTATAGACACTTGGATTTTTCATTGAAAACGACGTTAAAATCATTAAAAGATCTGTTTGTATAAATGCATAATTGAACAGCGCAAGTTTACGAGACAAAATTGTTGGGCAAATTTACCAAGTTTGTGTAAATGAATTCTCATACAATTTTTGACAGTTCATTTACGAGGGCGTAAAAATGCACAGTTTGTACAGATTACGAGACTTATAAACGATATCATGAGGACCCTTCCTGTTTTACATTAAAATCAAAAGCTTATCTTGTTAAATTAACATGCATACATACTTAACTATGCACATTTTTTTATTTTCATTTTTAAAATATGTTATAAAAAGAAGGCAATTCCCGTATTCTTTTAATTAAAATTATTAAGTTAAATAGTACATCAAGTTTTCAAAGTAGAATGATGACGAAAACCATATCGGGCGATTCTGCTGATGCTTCTGTTGACAAAGGAGAATACAAATTAAGTGAAACATGTGTTACCGGGGGAAGTGTATTGAATTATTCCTAAAAAGTGCATATGTTGTCTCTGACGCTGTTTCACACTGTTAAAATCCACTCAAACCAATTTGATTCTTCAATGAAATTCACGTTGTTTCAACTTGAAACAACTTTCATTCAACGTGATTCGGATTGTTTTTTCAATATAAAAGACATTTTGCTCTAACTTTACTGCAATGTTAAATTAATATGAATTATAGTTATTTTAAAAGCAAAAACTGTGTGAACAACAGTAATTGTAAAATCAGGTTGAATAAACATGAAAAACGTATGAAGCAAAATCACCACAGAAAAATTTTAAATCAACCTTGTTTTCTACGTTTTTAACTTGATTTTATTTTCTGTGTGTACATCTGAAAAATAAGTAGTTGTAGAAGTAGTTAAAGTAGAAATATACAAAAAAGCTACTGAATAATGAGTGAAAGAAGCTTTCAGTGTTGCCGTTGAAAAATTTCGAAAAAGTTTCATAAAAAGTGTATTTAAGAAAAAAAGAGTCAAAACCGGAGTTTTAAAGGGTCAAGTTTATTAGTATGTATTAAATAAATACTTTAGACTAAAATAAAAGTAATTATACATACATACATATCGAGCCCTAACCGCGAAAACAGTGTAAGCGCCAAAAATCATATTTTACAGGACAAAGCTTTTTTATTTTATTTCATATAAATTTTGTATGAAATTTGTCGCTTACAATAAAATTGTTCTTTCTATAAAATCGTAACGGTACTTTATGTGACCATGACATTTTAGGAGATGATGCAAGTGTTGCCAATAAAGTCATTTATTAAAAAAAACGAAAACTGAAATTTATGTCGCTTACACTATTTTCGCGGTAAGGGCTCGATATACATAAAGTAAGAAACAATTCACAGGTACATTCCAATATAAGTATTGTGTATTATCAAAAAACATGTAAATTTTGCAAAAACCTTTGATAATGTTAACCACTTTTTAGAAATACTTATTCTATATTTTGTAATTGATTCTTCACTTGAAGTTCATTCTTCCAGCTCCGATGCGAGGAAATTGAGAGAGGAAGCATGGACTCACAAGTTTCTGTTTTAAGTTTGTTTGTAAATGGTTTCCGTGAACAGTATGACACTGGACGTTATGACATGCTACCAATTTTCACATGTATGTTCACAAAACTCATGAGAACCTTCGTAAGGAATATGGAAACTTGCAGTTATTTTCAAAAAGGTTCAAAAAGTGTCATAGATTTTATTAAAATATTACAAAGTGTTAGGTACATATAAAAAGGGTCACAAAAAGTGTCATTGACATGAAAAAGGGTGAAAAGTGATACTTAAGTGTCACAACGGCAACGCTGGACGCTATTCATTTTAAAAAAATAGGCGAAATTTTGTATTCCCAAAAATAACTTTGATTAAGATTTCTAATGTGACAAACCAATGAGCACAGCGAAAAAGTCATATTATTTTAGGACTTTATTGTTCGAAACACAACAACAATCTTTTTGAACTTTTTTTTTAAATATTTATTAGGATATTATGAGAATATAGTTGATAGTTTACCGTTTGAATACCCCAAATGGTTTTAATTTTTTAAGAATTAATATTAAATATTGGTGTTTTAAAAATAAGACTATCAGCCATGTCACAGAGTATAATTCCGTTTGGAAATGGAATTCATTCCCTATTTTGGTGCTTCAGAAAATGAAGGAATTTTTCATGAGCAGAATGTGAGTTTTTAATATCTGAAAGGCCAAAAAACTATCAAAATACACTTTCTATCAATAAACAAATATGTTTTCTTCGATTCCCAACGGAATTCTACTCTGTGACTTGGCTGTATATATTTTGGGCACACATTTTCAGTTTCTGGACGAATTTTCCGACTTTTTCGGGAAATATATAATACGTATACATAATTGGCTTCTTTTTGTAAATTTTGCTCCTTTGCTCCGCCTGATTTAAAATAGCAAAAGTTTCGAAACCATTGCCGATCGATAGATACATCGCATATGTATGGACTTTGTGTAGGGGCTCCGTAAACTTGAGATCAACCGACAGACAGGTTTCGTGAAATGAACTTCTCTGCTAAGAAGGGCCACGAATATATCGCTTATTTGATACAGAAAGGTATAAGTCCTATCTTTTTAGACTCATCCAAAAAAGTTAGCGAGATATTCAGTACACAACTCTTGATAGCAAAAATTTTAAATAAATCCTTTTCCTAAAAATCTACGTTAGTGCTGGTTCACACATGTCAAGTTTGACTCGTCAAGTCTTGAGCATTTAGGAGAAAAGGGAAAAGAGAAGTACATTTCTTTTCCCCTCTCTCCTAAAAACTCAAGACTTGACGATACAAACTTGACGTGTGTGAACCGGCACTTAGAGCTTTTGTGACTGTGGCAGGCAGCCTTATGAGGTAAGGCGTGTTTATCTTTACAAAAACCTGCTATTGGTGCTATTAAATATACAGATTAGAGTTAACGAGTATTTCACCTGACAGTACAAAAACATGAATCCCTAGAGAAATATGCCATAGAGCGAGTGTACTCTTCGATTCATTTTGTTCGCTCATTTGTTCTCTCATTTGACGAAAAATTTATTGAAGTTCGGTTGCAAAAGAAAAAGTCGTAACAACAAAAATCGTACAATGTAAACATCAGACCGACTTAAAAGAGGCAACGACAAAAATCGTATAATGTGAATTGGGACTCACATTCAATAAAACCTAAATCGCTTGATAAAGAAAAAAAGAGGGATAGAGAAGGAAGGAGTTTGATGACCGTATGTGCTGTTTTTATTCAACAGTGTTACAAAAAAGAATGAAACAGAAATATCTTGGATACGATAATTGTTTTCTAGAAACATTTAATTTTATATGTAAAGAAATATTGCCCAAACTTTTATTTTGATTTGTTGTATTGTCTTAATATTAACAGTGGTCTCAGACTTCTTATAAAAATTCAATATTTTCTTTTAAAACCAAAATAAGTTAATTCAATTTTGTAAACTAGCAAGATATTGCAAAATTTTAATGGAAACAACTTCAGTAACTTAACAATTGAACCACTTTAATACATGCAAGTACATATTTCAAACAAAATTCTAATGTAAATACTCATTGTCTGCACACGAATACATGGCATGGCCACTTAGTAATTCTCTTTTATGTGCTTGCACAAGTGTTGAAAAAGGAACAAAAATGAGAAAAAAGGTTACAGTGGTTTAAAAAACGCACACACACACACATACCCAAAGAAAATATACGTTTTGTATGATTTACAAAGCTGCTGTAAATACTTTAAAAGGAGGGTTTAAATACAAAATAAAATAACAAAAAAAGAAAAAAGTATTAAGCCAACAAGAATTTTTTAGAAGGGAAATTTTACACAAGTGGGTTAGTTAAGAAGGAAATATATTAAAAAATTAGATGTTGAATTTATTAAATTTATCCTACTGATAAAAGTAACTGATATTTATTTAGTTTTTGTAATTAGGGTTGTAATAATTTTACTAGTTCTGGGGGTGTTTTGGGGAATGGGGTTTTACAGAGGTATACTTTTGCGGAAAGCTCTCTGTCTTAGGTAAAAAGGTGGAAAACCCTGAAACTCTTCTTTACCTTTGCCGTACTACGGCTAACATACCTTGATGTATTTGGCAGCCCCCACAATAATAAACGAAACCACAACAAATATAATTACTGACTAGCAGTTTTGCTGCCTTAGCCTGTGCCAGCCAGATCTACTTGCTGTATTCATTGGTCTTTAACGTGGTGTTAGATGATAATTGGTGAAATGCAACTCAAACAAGGAGAGGCATCCGGTGGTTCCTTAATCAGCAACTGGAGAGTATAGAGCATACGAATGATATCTGCCTCCGTTCACACAGAAATAAAGATATGGCATTAAAATTAAAATCCCTTGAAACAGAGTCTGCAAAAGCTTGTTTAAAAATAAGTATAGACAAGAGTAAAGAAATGCGCCGTATTAGCAGATTCCGTACTGAGAACAGAAAACTATAGGAAGTTTCATCATTCTAGCAAGCATGTTGCTTACCAAATCCTCAGAGCCAGCCAATCATTTGATAACCTTCGTTCAGTATGGAAATCATCTGCCACATCCAAAAAACACAAAGATTGGCATCTTAAACTCTTCTGTTAAGTCTGTGCTCCTCTATGAAGGTGAGATTTGGAATACATCAAAACACGACGTCAGTTCCCTGAAAGTTTTTGTTAATCGATGTCTACAAAGAATACTCAAAGATTCTAGGTATGCCAGGAGCTCTGGAGGCAAACAAATCAACGACTAATTCACATCGAAATATTAAGCCACAAATGGTGGTGCATTGGTCACAGGCTTCGGAGGTCTCTAGATGGCATAGCAAAAACCGCCATTGACTAGAACCACTGGGTTGAGCACGGAGAGTAGTAAGAGCGTCGCACATCTGGCGTCGGCAACTAAATATCGAAGTTAGCGAAGTTTGCTGCAGCATTATCATAACCCAAAAGTTTTAGGTATACATAAAATGACTTAAATTTACTTTCAACATAATGGAAAAACAAAATTGTATTCTGCTTTCAAGAGTGAAATTAAATTAAAATTTTCGATTTTTGACTTATGATGTTGTTGCAGCAACTGAGAACGTGGAGAACGATTTCAGTATATCTCTCAAAAAGTAGGCGAAATTAGAGTGGGCGACAATACAGTTTTTTATGTATCTGGAGAACGGTAGCAGTAATCGTTTTAACAATTTGGTACAACAAGGCTCAATTGGAGAAGTGGGTGCGGCACTTTTCACAGAAAGAAAATATGAATAGCAGTATATGTAGGCAATGGTTACAGCTAAAGTTTTCATATTTAAAACAAATTGTTTTCTTTATCAAAACAAAACATCGGTCAAGAAGTGGGCTGGATTGAAGAGGTAACCATTGAAGCTTCAGTAAAAATGCTTTATAGAGTTCTGTATATCTGCAGAGTGAAAACAGTAAAAGTATCTAAATTTGGTAAAAATTAAATCGCTATCAATACACAAGATCAGTTAAAAAAATTATTATTTTAAATACAGTTGCCAGGCACACCAGGTTCAGCTAGTTAACTTTGAAAGTCTGAAATGTAAAAATTCATTTTATTTTTCTAAAAAAAAAATATATAAATTAATTGTAAGAACTTTATTCTGCTTAATAATAAAATTGTCGCTTCTTATTTCCTTTAAACAATATTTTTCTTTGATAATTATAAACAAGTAGCTTTTGTGAAATTCTCTTTTATTAAAGGTTAATAAAGCTTTAACAAGCTTATTTTTTTATTTTGTGCTGTAAAATGCTTTTTGCCAACTGCATCTCATCATTAATGTCAATTAGACAAATATGTCAAAAGGAAAGTGCCATCAAGTTTACAACCTTGTGACATGAAATGATGACAAAAGGAAAAAAAAATCAATATTAAAAAATCTTTAATCTTTAAATTTTGTTGTTAATTAATAAAAAAGTAAAGGTGTATGTTTAAAAGTATTCGTGTAAAAAAAGGTGGAATGTGTAGATTTTTGTTTAAACTTGTTTGATTTCTTTACTAATCTGTGGCAATTTAAAATCATAAAGCAGCCTTAAAACCACAGGATTTTCATGCAAATTGTCTGCATTACAAAAATTTCTAAACATAATCCGCTTCCATTAAAACCACTGTAAAGTGATAGAAAAGTGAACATTTTTAAATTTAAATACAATCACATTTACATCGACGTGTAAAAAATGCATACACTCATGCATGTATTTAAGGACGTCCGAGTGTGCTTGTATTGCATTTGAAATGTTTTTATTCTGTCTTTTGCTTTAAATGTTTAAATACTAAATGTACTTTTATTTGACTTACTACACATGTTCTTGTTTTTACAAAACCAGTTTATAATAATTTAATTTAAATTCGATATTCGTTTGTGCCGAATTTTAGATACCCTGCCTTCAGCAAGGACTTGATTTAAGAATTTTATACTTATTTTAAGAAATTCCGGGATTGATTTTCGAAAGTTATCCCATTAAGGATTGTTTTGAGGACGTTTTAGTGTAATTCGTATTTGAATTTGTGAATACGACTCGTTCTTAAAGTAATCATAAAAAACTTGACTTATCCCGATGGTTTTTCTTTCTCTCTAGAATTAAGAATTTGGAAAAAAATCTTTATTTTATGTTAATTCGTTGGGAAGTTCGTAACAGATTCACCGAAGGATTGACAGTCAGACGAAGCATAAAGCACTTGGAATTACTAAAGGATCCAGAATATATAAATACTTTACGTAAGACATTATAAGTGTAGAAAAATATAAACGTTTCTGCCGCTGCTCACGAAATGATAAACTTAGTATACCCTTATACATCACTGTAGTGATGGAGGATATAAAAACGCATTCTACTAAATAAACACATTTGCTCTTTTAAAATACATCTGTGTACAATAAAAAAAAAAATTTATTGTACTTATTTATATGTATGTGTGAGTTCATTATTAATGCACCATGTTTAATTAAATAAACTGACACACACATACACACATCTACTAAAAACAAATTTACACAGCAACACTTTTTCCACACCAATTTATTCATTTTCTCTTTGCCGCTCACTAGAGAACACGCACACAAACACAATTAAATTGAATTCCTTTGATACATTTACAAAAAATATTAATATACATATCGTTAGCTAAAATGTAAAAAGGCCGTAACTAACAAATATATAATTTTACAGGATAAACCTACAACTTTGTAAAATTAAAACTATAAACATGTCGGAAAAACAAGCATCGTTAATAAAAGCGTAATTTTTGGTTAGTTTCTCCTTTTTGCATTTTAGCTAACGTAATATAAAGTTAAACAAAATATTTTACCCAAAAATTAGAAAGATTGCAAAGGGCCCAATATCATGTCTAGAATAATATATATAAATTTCTATGCTCTTTTAGAAACTTAGACTATTTTAGTCTAAAATACAAATCATTTTATTACTTATTTCTTGTGAATGAAAGAGGAATGAAGCACTTTATACCATGATCGGCGATGAAAAAAAACAATAGCTATTTATTTCTTTATTTCTGTTCGTTAAATATTCAAAAGTTAAGTATAAAAAAAGTGATGTATTTTTTGGGCTGAAGTACAAAAATCAAACAGAGATAATCAAATTTCATTACGAAGAGCAATTGCGTGTACGATATTTTTCAGTCAGTCCGTCTTAAGCCAACACAAATAAGCTCGATGGCTTGCCGACCTGAGAACATGCCACGTAACGGGTCCGCCATCTAACGTTTTTTTTTCTTCAACTAGTGCTTATTTCGTGAATGGTAACACTTAGCTCATGTCTGATTTGACAGATGATTTGTTTCATCCTTTCGCTGAATTAAAATGGTTATGTATACGCTTGAACAACGCTGGGAAATATTGCGACATTACTTTCAAAATCATAGTAATGTAATGTAATGTAATGTATTTTGCCAAAAAAAATCATCTTTTCAGATAAAGTTTTTGAAGATCGCATTATCAGCCGCAGAGCTGATGTCGTTTGGCCACCTCGGAACTGCGATTTGACATTGTTGGACTATTATTTGTGGGGTGCCGTCAGAGATAAGTGTTACGCCGACAAGCCCGAGATAATTGACGCTTTAAAGGACAATATTCGTTAAGCCATTGGAGAAATACAGCTGCACACAATCGATAATGGGCTTAAAAATTGGACCGATCGTGTAGGCTACTGCATGGCCAGCCGAGGCAGCCATTATTAACCGGAAGGATTGTACTTTCAAATAAAAAAAGAAATTTGAGAAAATATTCAGTAGTTTTTTTATAGCATTTTCAAAAAAAAAAGGTTATTTGGAGGACCCTTTATAATTGTCCGTGTGAAAAACACGATGTGCCCACATCTAAGCCGCAAACAGACATCGTTTGGCAGTACGACTTATTTATTGTCATTGGAAATGGCAATTTACCGTTCAAAATGGAAGCTTTAATAACGTTTTTCTTCAATTTTTTAACGACCAATCGTATACCATTGCACAGCCGTGGTGGGTTCAAATTCCGAAGTAGAATAACGGGACAAAAAAATTTGTCAAAAAATACATACATATTTCAAAATAATGGATTAATTAGTTAAGAAGGTATAGAGGGAGTACTTTTACCCATTTTGCTTTATTTAACGCCGTAAATATTAAAATTTAAAGCTTTTAATTCCTTCAGGACTTGAAACTATCATCGGATAATTAATTAAGGAGACATGGATGGAGGGAAGATTTACCCCCTTTACCCTATTTATGTTCTTATTGTTGAAATTTTCAATAATGTATGTGTATCTTTAAGTTCCTTTAGATATTACAGTGTCTGCATGCCAAATTTTAAGAAACCCGGTTGATTAGCTAAGAAGAAAAAGGGAGGGGGAGCTTTTACTCATCTTGCCCTATTTCACGCCCTAAATAATAAAAATTATAGGCTATAGTTCCTTCCAGATTTTCTGAAGCAAATGTCAATAGTAAACCTGTACCTATTTACTATTGACTTTGTCGCCAGTGCTACTAACCAACTATAGTCCAGACAAAGCTTTGCCCTGTATACATCTACCATTTGCTTGTCATTGAAAATCCACTGAACTGAACGGAAATAAATTTTGCGCATCCCAGCAGATCAAAATCTGTCATTAGGTCTGGGATAAAAAATAAGCTCCTTATCACTACATCAAAAGGCTTTTGTCTAGTTCTTGTAAAAAGATATGTTGCTGGTTTGATTAGATCTGTTATGAAAATGTGTCTTACATTTATTATACATATGAATGTCCCGAAACTGCGACGCCATTAGCAAGTTGTTTATGTGTGTCTCTCTTTAAAAGGCCCTCCGTGTAAGCTTAATTTTTTCTTCTGCTATTTTTGTGCAACCTCCTGTATTTTAGTTTTTATTAACTGCTTTTTACATAAAAATCCATACAATAATAACTTGTTATTTAGTGGAAAATTTATACAAACAAAATTAAATGCATGAAAACTCACATAAAATTGTTATAAAGTCAATTAAAAAAAAGAAATTATTAAAAAAAATATGAATTTTAAATTGTATTTTTGTATTCATATCAGGTGCAATACATTAAATTTAATTTTAATTTTGCTGAGTTAATTAAGAGATTAAATCAATAATGACATTTAATTTTTATTGTAAAATTGAAAAAGTATTGAATAAAGAAACGTTAAAAAAAACTGAAACAGTTAAATAAAACTAAACTTTATTTGCATTTAGTTTGGTTTCAATTAAATTAGGAGCGCTCAATAAAAGGAAGGAATATTGGAAATTACGAAATTTATTGGTTTCATTTAATAGAAAACAAGTAAAAGTACCAGATTCAACTGGGCCTTATCTTCTATTCCCTTCACCTTTATACCTTTGAAAAGCCAATTGTTCCCTTGATAATATGGGATAGGCGCTATCGTGTCCAAATCCTAATTCTGCGAGCATTATTTGTATGGGAGATAGGTGAAATAACAAAAAGAGAAAATTTGGGCTCAAATTTAATTATTTCTATGAACCCTACAGACCAAAACCCTAAATTCGTTTTAAATTCAAAATGCATTTTAAGAAAACAAAGTGTTAAATACATCACTGAATATGCTAAAATGGTATCACTGGTTTATGGGGTTGTTTGATTTAGCGAATTGCCGCCTATTCTTTGATCCCTTCCACACTCGGCAATTAACTTGCGCAAGTTACTTTCCTTAACCCGACCTTACCGCTGACATCTACAAACCAAGAGTTGCGCAAGAGACTTGCGCAAGTAACTTGCCGAGTGTGAAAGGGGTCATTGTTTAAATTTGTGAAAAATTTGGAGCAACATTTGATATTAATGTTACCTATCTCGAGAGCTTGCATCATTTAACGGTTTTATTCTTTCATTGTATGCGACATTGTTTTGTGTATGTAAACAAAACCACATGTGTTGTAACAAAAAGTATTATTTTTTAGCAAAAAATTAAATTTAAAGGAGTGTAATAGATTGTAGCCGGTATTGTTATTTTAATTTTTCCTTTCTCATTTAAGGCCAATTTTACCAATTTATTTGAATATCAATTTATATTTAAAATTCGTTTTTTATGTCAAAAACAAAAAATAAAATTATATGAAAAACTATGAATGTGTGTATGAATGCATATTGAAATATGAATTGATAATTAAATAGAATTATACCCTGCAAGCATTTTATAAAAAATTTAATCATATTCGAATCATTTATGACTCCTCTGCACGATTAAAATAAGCATATATGAGCTCATTTTCTGATCACGAATGATTGTTTTCTCGGGAGGAAATGGTACCCTACCCGGGACTCTTCTTGAGGAGTCTTTTATAACCCGCTTTTCTGATCAGTTTCGACTCATTTATGAATCATATTTTTAATGATTTGCGAGTCTTTTGCTAGTAATTTTTTAGTCATATTTCTGATTGTTTGCGAGTCTTTTCCGACTCATTCTTCAGTATAAATTCTAATCGTTTGCAAATGATTTATGAGCTTTACATTTTCTGCCAAGTTTCTAGGGACACTCAATAACTTTTAAGAAGCAATATAAACTAAAAAAAACCGTTTTAAATAAAAAATGCATATTTAAAAGAAGTCATGAACATAATTTTTATTAATAATTGCTAAAATTAAATGTTTGAATTACGCCACCAAATTTTACCAAATGCCTGTGTACATCCAATTCATTCATTCTTAGAAAATATCAAATTAACGTCAAAGTGATGTAGTCGTCGACTGAATGTAACAACAACTTAAAATTAACATCGAAATTGACCAAAACTTGTATAATAGGGGTGATTATATTTATGAATATTGTTGTCGTGTAAGAAAAGGATTTTTGCTTTATTAACATTTTATTTCCGGCAGATGTTGAACGTTCTTCGATTAGTTCAATGGACAATTTGCAAGCAACCGGGTTTTACTATTGCGCACAAACAAATATAATAAGTTTGTTTATAAATAAAAAAACATAAAATTGAAAGCGAAAATGAATTTTCGTTTTATTATAAGAAAAATACATATGCACCGTGCTTTTTTCTCTTTTGATCTCACACCTACGTGCACTCTTGAACACTTGAATAAACCCAAAAGTCTCGCTTGAGCTTTCACACTGTGCGGTTTTTTATATATTTATTTTATATGTATGTACAATGCTCTAAAATGACATATTTAGTTTAAAGAAAACAATTATGTTCCATTTGGCAGATTTTTGAATAATTTTTTAATCATTTTATAAAAGTTTAAAAGTCAAAGCAGTCATATTTCAAACACCTGTATGATCCATTTTCGATTGCTGTATGTTTTGTTATTGCATTTTCAATAAATTACTTTTGAAGCACAACAACGAATCATTTTCAAGCGCGCAAGTGATTAATTAGTTTTTAATCGCCAAAAGTACTCGAGGAAGACTTAGTTAGGTGATTTTTTATAAAACAATCTTCCAAATGCTAGTAGGGAAATATAATTAATTTTAAATTTAAACTTGTTTCCATTTGCGTAAAGTTCTACGCAAAACAAGTGCAGTATATATTATTTCGCAGTTTAAAAAAAATGTTGCCAGAAACATTTCGTTAGTGCTGGTTCACACTCTTCAAGTTTAAGCCGACAAGTGAAGAGCTTTTAGGAGAGAAGGGATAAGATTATGCCATTTCCTATCTTAAAAAATCAAGACTTGACGCCTAAAACTTGAAGAATGGGAACCAGCACTTACTTTAAAATAAACAGATTGCAAATCTATTATTATAATTATGTCTTTACATAGCTAAAAGCTTCGATTTTAAAAGCTATTTAGCGATGTAATTTTGTTTTTAGCGACGTTGCGTTTAGACGATTATTTATAATAATAAAAAATATATTAAAACTAGCATTTAAGCCGCTTCTTCGTTAAAGTCTCTTTTTCCTTCGTGGGCATATTTTTATGCCAAAGTTTATTTTTCTAGGGTTTAACTTGTTTAAATTCCAGCATTTTACCCGCTACTTTGTAATCTGGCCCTTTATTTAATGAACATATTTATATGCCAGAGTTTATGTTACTAGTTTTAACAAAAAAGTTCCAACATTTTTCATCTCATAGGTTGACATTCACACAAGAGTTTGCGCCTATAATTTTGTGTTTCTAAGTTCAATATTATAGAAATTTCAAAAAGTATCAAACGTATTATCCTTATTGATACATTTTTCTCCCCATTTATGTATCAAAAATTTCAATGTTGTAGTGGGCGCCCATAATTTAGTACGAATATGTCAATGAATGGAGAGAAATGATTTGTAAAAAAGTACCAAAAAAAAATTACGATTTTCACCCCTTAAATCTTCAAATTTCGAAAAAGTACCAAATTTGTATTAGTATTTTTTTTTAATATGAATCGAATGTGGTATAAACATTGTTTCTATGTTTATTGTTTCAAAAGATAGATGGAGTGTCAAAAAACTACCAAAATTCAGGTTTTACCCGTTTACTCCTTAAAAGGGCCGAATTTTAAAAAAGTGAGTCAGTAACGTTACAATTTTATATATATAGATTAAGTTTACTGATTTTTCGAAAGTCAAGTTTAATAGAACCAAAATCCAAACATTCTATTTAAAAAGCCATATCGTCGGTCACAGGTTGACAACTCTTAACTCGCAAAAAAATCAAATCGGGGTTTTGATGCCAAAAGACTTTTTTTAATGTGAAATAATTTCAATACCTTTGCTTTCTTTACACCATCTTACAATAAATATCTCCTACTAATTTTGGTTTTTTTTATTTACTTCCAACACGGTTCAGTAACGGAGTAATAACGTTTTTTTTGTCTCCTGAAAAGTACAAAAAACATGTTAAGAGTTGTTAACCTGTGACCGACGATATGTCTATTTTTGCCGATATTTTTTTCAATAAAAATCTAAAAAAAATCTGATTTTTCGAATTTGAGAGATTTTCGATATACTTTTTGGCAATGAAGTTACAAAAGAATTTGGCAACCGGTTTTGTTCTTAGAAAATCCCATCTTTAAATAGAACTTATAATACAATCGTTCTCTCTGCAGAACATACTGTTTCAAATTCAATTTTATATTTACAATACAATGTTACAAAATCCATACTTTTAACTACTTAGTTTAGTATTCTGTTGTTAATCCAAAAGTATGTTGGAAAATTCTTTAATAACGTTCAACCTTTTAACAGCACCATGCAACTTTTATTGATAAAGTCTTCGAATAAATGGCATTCCTTTCATTCTCTTTACACCAATTTTTTTTTTAACCACCCAATAAATATTCATCAACCACAACTCAATAATTGTGGGAGTGATCGAGTTGTCAGCACCGCAATTTATGTACAACACTTATTTATGTATGCATCTCTGCCAATTTGAAGTAATTTCCCATAAAAAAAACACACAAAAACAATAAAAACATTATTGTTAATAAATGCTAATAAAGAAATTTATTGCTATTTTTGTTTGTTTTTATATCGTTAATAAAGATTTATTAAGATGCTATTGATGTCTTTACGAGCGTTAGTTATACTGTCCATAATTTTCATAAAAATTATGACTCTATTAGATGAAATATGAGCAAAGTAAAACCAAAGAAACTTATGCTGGCTTTATTGTACCTGTAGTGAATTTAAAATTTTCTGAAGTTCTCAATACAAGTTCTCATTTAGTGTCAAAAAGTTTAACAAATAAATTTTAAGTGTTAATTACAAATTATAACAGTCTTTCACTCTCTCATTCTCTCGCCCTCTCTTTCTCCCTGTAAAATTAACCAATAAATTTAATCATAAAAGTAAAGAAAAAAATTCTTTTGATAATTTTGTTCCGTAGAATTATAAAAACGAAAAAAGTTTGCAGTTTTTTTATGAGTTGTAAACAAACACTAAATTTTGTTGTAAAACTTAAAAAGTTGGGTGTTAAGTACAGTTTTGTGACAAAAGTAAAAGAAAAAAAGGGGAAAGCAACAATGTTGTTTTGTTAAGTCCATCTGTAGGTGTCATTTTCTATTTTTTTTATCGCCTAAAGGTTAAATTTTTGTTTACTTGGTCGATTTGATAGGTTTTCCATTTTCACAAAAATTCTAGACAATTTTATGTGTAACTGAGAGAGGGTTTTTTAAAGTTCTTCTTTGTTTCTGATAATTGTTGTTAAGGATAAAGTTTTTATTTATATCATTATTTGCCGAAGATGTCCTTAAAAGGCGACAGTTCATTTTTGTTTTGCTTTTATTTTCCTATCGTGCTTAAGCATCTTGCCAAATGAATTTTTTTTATGAGAAAAAAAATTTAAAAATATGTTAAATTTTGAACATGACGTTTAAAATACACCTTAAAAATAATTTAATTACCTGTTTTAATAAGATAAAAAAAAAATTATTTTCAAGTAATAAATGTACTTAAATTTTTTTTGTGAGTTTTATCATTAATCAAGATAATCAAGCCTCGTTAGAAAACAAGGAATTAAAGTCCTTTTAAGATGTAAAAAAAAACTTTTTACACTTATAAAAAAAGGGAATATATTTAAATTTATTGTTGTTAAGGCATCCGAAAAATGTCTAATTTTGTATAATAAAAAAAATTGTTAAAAAAAATCTTTCTTAGAGTTATTTAATATTTAAAACTTGCTGACCCGGTCCACGTTGTTGGCCCTAAGCAAACATTAGTGTTGTATTACCACACGATTTAAATTGAGCATTTAACGAAATTTACGGCCTTTAAAATAAAAATCCATGGAATAACTATCATTAAGTTGTTTTTACAAAATAACTAACATATGGTGTAGATATGGGCTCAATCAAAAAAGAATGAGTTGGACCATTGCGATCATTTTAAAGAAAAAATCGTCCAAATCGGGCAAGCCGTTCTCAAATTATGCGCTTAATAGAAAAAGTGGGCGTAAAAGTAGGCGCGGTAATTTTTTCTTTCGATGAAAACGTAAAATGGATTAATACGAACAGTTAAAAGAAAAATTAGTCAAATCGATGGAGCAGTTTTTTGATTTTAGGTAAATCGAAAAAAGTGGGCGGGGCAAAATTTTCTTTCCGTAAAAACGTAAGTTGGACCATGGCGATCATTTTAAAGAAAAAATCGTCCAAATCGGTCAAGCCGTTCTCAAATTATGCCCTTAATAGAAAAAGTGGGGGTGTTAAAGTAGGCGTGGTAATTTTTTCTTTCGATGAAAACGTAAAATGGATTAATACGAACATTTGAAAGAAAAATTTGTCAAATCGATGGAGCCGTTTTCTGGTTTTTTTGTAATTCGAAAAAAGTGGGCGGGGCAAAATTTTCTTTCCATAAAAACCTAAGTTGGACCATGGCGATCATTGTAAAGAATAAATCGTTCAAATCGGTCAAGCCGTTCTCAAGTTATGGATTTTGCCACGCCTCTCCGCCCCCAGACCGAAAATCAAAAATCAGACTTCACAGTGTCGCCCGCCTGAATATTCTGAAGATTTCCTGAAAATTTCATCAAAATCGGCCCAGCCGTTTTGGAGTCCATAAGTTACATACACACATACATACTCACATCCTATTTTATGTATGTATATAGATTAGTGTGGCCGCAAGCTATATGGACAATTTTTTTTTCGTATTTTCACTTGGCAAGCCCCTTAGATTGATTCCAAATTAGAAAAAAATTATATATAAAAAATTTTAGATCGTTTGCATAGTTATTGGGCGTGCCTTGAGCCCACAAAGTTTGCTAAAAATGCAATTTTTCTCACTATGTGTCGCTTAAATTGTTGATAACTTCAGTAATATTTAATTTAGAGAAAAACCTTATTCACAAATATTCTAGGGCTATATCTTATGAACAATTTTGCTCTGTATTAGTTTTCTTTAACATTAATATTTAATCCAGAAAAAGCCAAATTAAAAAATAACACCGAAATTTTCACATATCTACGCATTCTTTGTCTGGTGATTACACTACGTGACAAATTTTCAACAAAGTCGTGACCAAATGAATCTAACAGCTAATCTTTATGTAAAACTTTCCCCTGAATCCGAATATGAAGTCAGAATTGTCAAAAGTAGCAATATAATGCAGTTGCCGCCTTAGTTGTCCTGGAAATGGTGTTCCCCAAGATGATTGGCGCTGTCAGATAGTTCCTGTGAGATCCCCTTTTTGCTTGGGGTATCAAATTTGCGAATTTTGTATATCCTTGTGAAAAGTACTAGTACAGCTAAAGTATAGAAACACAAGCAAACAAACATATGTACAATGTGCTAAAGTGCCGCCATATTAAAGAGTTTAATTTTGTAAACATGTGCAATGCGTAATCTTGTTTTTATCATTATTGAATCTGTATTATGGGTTGCTTCCGATTTTTCCAACATCTTCGATAAATCAAATCAAGATTTTTCAAAACTAAAGAAAAGCATCGCTTAAATCCTAAACATTTAAACCAAATTATTTTTCCAAAAGATTATTTTATAAGATCTTAAACTATTGAAATAATTAATAAAAAAATTTCAAAGTTTATTTTTTTTTTAATAATTTTTAATAAGTACATAAAAATATTATATGTGACCTTCTCCGAAAAAACGGAAGTAGTGTATGGAAATTAAGTTTTGAGAAAAGCGCATTTCAACTTATTCTACATCCTTTTAGGTACCAGAATCCACTCTTAAGCCCAAACCCGTTTCTTGACACACTTGGTCCCCTTTCTCGTAGAATATAAATAAAAAAATATGTTTTTCATATTTATGAATTTATTTTTTTTTGCTCGTTATAGTTCAAGAATTGTTTTGTTCGTTATTGTTTTTTTTATACTAATAAACTTCAATAATAAATAATTTTTATTTACTGAAATTACTTAATTTATAACAAAACTTTATTAATTGGTTGAATGATCAATAAAAAAATTAACCGATTTAGCCAAATACTGGTTAATTAATCGAGCGATTAACCGATCAAAGCAAAAGCCAGATTATATGAATACCCTAATACGTAGTTACATATATTCCATACATGTGTATGCACACATGTAAGAATGCCTTTTTAAACCTTCTCATAAATATTAAGATTTAATATTTCATCTATAAACAATTTTGTTTAAAATTTATAGATTTATTGAAATGTCACAAATAAATTGTCAAAACCACAAAAGAAGAATATTTTTCACATACCAAAATGCAATTCTTATGATTTAATAAATCTTTTGTTATATTGAACATTAAACAACAAGTATTTTTGTAAAATGTGAAAAATGTTCTTAAATACACAGAAACAAATATAAAAAGTCCTTTTATAAATATTAAAAAAATATATTTGACAACCACAAAGAATCTCGTGATTTATCAATAATAATAAACAAAAAGCCACAGCAAAATAATAAATCGTCACTTTAATACCAGAAAAGAAGAAAAGGAATTATAGAAAAGTCTGAATTATTACAAAAAAAATATACTAGAAAAGTGATTGATAGATAGGCCCGGCCAGGCCAGACTTACAAAAATAATAAAGATACAAATAAACTCTTTGTGGGTGTATGAGTTTCAGGGATGGAAAGTTTAGTACTACGTCCGATTTTGGACGTCATTTTTTTGTTTGGAAGCAAGCGGTATAGAGAAGAAAGAGGGGTAGACATGATTTCTGTTTTCTCTTCCTCTTTCTTCTCTACACCGCTTGCTACCAAACAAAAAATGACGTCTAAAATTGGACGTCATAAAATTCATCATGTAAATTGAGTGTATAACATGATCGGAGGCATTAATAATATGATTGTGAAGGACTGATTAATCCGTAATATTTTTACCTGTGACATCAGTTTGGATTAGGTAACCATAATATTTATGACTTTTGTGCAAAATCATTTTGTTAATGTGGTTGCAGGCGACATTTATTTTGCAGTAACTTTGTTAGATGTAAATTCATATGTAATTGCGCATGCCTTTCAAAGTTTACAAAAACAGAAGGTTTATAACTTTTGCTTTCACACGTTCATTTTTGTTTTTATCTTACATAACGAGCTCTATGTTTACATTTGTCCTTTAAGTTGTGCTGGAAAAGGTCATCGGGAAAAAGAAAGACAAAAAATTAAAAAAACAAAAATGTACTTTGAACTTCTGGAAAAATTCTTGGAAAAAAGTACGAAAATACAGAAGTAAGGAAGAACATTTAAATCAATTAAAATAGATGATCATTCAAAGCAAATTTTGATCTACCAAAGGTTGAATACAATTTGGTTTAAAGATTGATGTTTGACTATTGACTGCAAGCAGTCGTCAATGGCTGTGAGTGTGGCAAAACCCTCTGAAGAGATTGAGTGGTTACAATTGAAACATGTAAGGGTAACCTGTCCGTGAAAGCCTGGGTTCGAGACCAGCGGCAGTCAAGAATAAAAAATTATCAATAAATTTTAATTAATTTCATGTTGTAAAATTCCTTTCTTCATTAAAATAAATTAATGAAAATTAAATTTGATGAACTTTAGCATTTCTGTTTACTTTTAATTCTATTTTAGTTATTTTTGATTGAAAATTAGTGCACGGCGAATTCGAGCTGGAATTACAGAAGCATTTTTTTTTGCATAAACACAACATGTATGCATTTTGCAGTTGGAAATTTGACAAGCACATTGCTAAATACATCTCGCCAACTTTAGCGGTGACCATATTGGAAAATTTGTTTTCAAAGATTTTTGAAAAGTTGAAGGAAAAAATCCACAAAATATCCCATAACTGCCACGGCGTCATCCCTATAAAGATAAAATGGCAGACCGACTATCATTAATTTTTTATTATAAACACATGTACAATCCTCAAGGAAGCTCCAATACAAAATTCTAGATATTTTTTTCTTCAACAAATCCGATAACTACCTTGGGGACTTCCAGGCAGTTAGCGGGGTAAAATGTATGCTTGTCCTCCATTAGTTTTTTTGACCTAAACGATCTCCCAAAAGAAACATACCCTTTATTTCTACCCCTTTTAGAGTGCGCCCATACAAATATGGTGGTTTAATTAAATTCCTAAATTTAGTCCCTGCATCATCAAGAAAAATTTATATATAGTTTTTCATATAATTTAATTTTTTTTTTTTTTTTGACACGAATAACGAATTTTAAACAAAAAATTTTATATAAATAAATTGGTGAAATTTGCCATTAATATTTATTGTAATTTAAATTACAATTATAATAAATTATAATTATCTTCTTTTTATCACTTAGATATTGTGCGACGCGAGCTGATGATGATGATATGCCGTTTTTAACAAATAATCAGGTATGTATTGAAAATCGTTTCGAATAAAGAAGTGTTGAGATGTATGAATGTCGGACGTGAAATTATTAGAAATATAAAAACACGGAAAACATCTTATTTGGCTCACATTATGCGAAATGGATTCCCCAAATCCTTTTAGTGTCTAAAATGGAAGGAACACCGCCAAAGAGTAGGAAAAGAAATAACATGGCTAAAAACATTCAAGAATAGACAGGTCACCAAGACGAAAGAAGTTTTCTGAGCGCAGCCATGAACAGACAACTCTCTGAATAAATAAATATTCAAATAATGCTGCTTTACAATAAAAGTTCGATCGCTAATATCCCAATACGGATTGGAAAATAAAGAAGAGCATGAAAAATTATATTATCAGTTTAAAATCGTTTTGTTTTTAAAATCACATAATTTAATATAAATGGTTTTGTTTTTAATAAGCACATTTAATTGTCTTAAACTTATTTTTTATAGTCCTCGTCCAGACTTGCAATTCGTAAAAATTCTGCTTTGAAATGAAATTTGAAACCCTGAAAGTTTACTCTTCATTTTAGAACATTAAGGTTACTCTTCGTCGAATAAACGAACTTTTAAAAAAAATTGTAGTGAAATGATTTTTAAAGTAAAAAATCAACAAACCTTTTTGAAAATAAAATAATATAAAATAAAATAAGATATAAACAATTAAAGTTATTCTCTCTCAAAATTTGATAAGTATTTTAACACTTTTTTGTGTTACACTGCTAAATTTGGCAATGCTATAAAAATATAATTCGACGCATTGTTTGCTTTTAATGTTAATCGCTAACATTTTTGAATTTTGTGTTCTCTAAAGCATTTAAGCAATCAAGATTTAGCTTAAGCTAAGCAAATTACAGAATACGGCTGCAGATTATGAAATTCTCATATTTATATTTGGCATCTAAATGCAATTACCTACAGCCAAATTTAAGTTAAAAAGAGTGAGAATAACCAAACAAAACAGAACTGCAGACTACATGAAACTCAATATCTCTCCCCACTCACCAATAAACTCAAGAATTGCTGCAACAAAAATTACAAGTCTGGACGAAGACTTAATTTTTCTTTACAAATGTAAATTGAAAATTTAGCACGTTTCTGAAAATAAATTAATGAAATTTTATTGCTTTTTCCCCAAAAAAGTTCTTTTGATTGTAGGGACTTAGAACCATTTCAAAATAACCATTTTCCATCTCTGGCATATTTGTATGTTTGGAAAAGATTGCATTTGTTATTAGTATGGTCTTTAAATAAAACAAAATTAAGCACTTTATTACCACGTTATAAAGATTTATTTTTATTTTTATGAATCATTAATGCCAACAAAAATTATTAATTGTAAAACATTAGCCATACTGAACTTTACGAAGAATCCCCCCCCCGTTCATCCTTTAAAAAAGGGGTAAGTTAAATAACCAACATGTTATTTTTAGTAATTATCCTTGACTCTATGAAATGAACCTGAAATGGCTTCTACTTTATAAAGACAATAGCCAAACACCGAAGAAAATGATTAAAGGTCTCCCTTTAATTTTACGAACAAAAGATCCTGCATAAAAATCCTTGTTTCTAACAAAAAAAAAGATAAAAAGAAACGAAACAAATATAAAAACTGTGTTCGTTTAGAAAGACAAATGTTTATAATTTATAAAGAAAACACTTGGATTTGTTTTGGGTTGTAACGTACACAGAAATCGAAAAATAAGGATAAACCCCTATTTGAAATTATAATTTGTTTTGCTTTATGATTTTCGTAGAGTTGCGTGTTTTTTTTTTTTTTTTTTTTTTTTTTGTTAGATTTTATTATTATTGTAGATCAACTGAAATGATTTGGTTGCGTGTGGAAGCTTTAAACAGAATTCAAAGAATTTTACAGGAGATGTTACTTCTTAAAGACAAGATTTTACAAAAAAATCTATAAATATTATTGAATACATAGAATAGAAACGATTATAACTGTATGTATGTATGTATGTAAAATTCGTTCTTCTTTTTTTCCAAAAAAAATATATCTGACCTTCTCCGAGAAAAGGTATCTTGTGTGTCAAAAAACGGGTTAGGACTTAAGAGTGGATTCTGGGCGTAGAATAACTTTAAATGCGTTTTTCTCAAAACTACATTTCCACACACTTCTCGGAGAAGGTCACATATTGAGTGTGTTTTTTTCAATTTAATTTATTAATAGAAATTTTCGTGTATACATTAAATGGTGTTTAATAGAGGAACAGTAAAGTCTTTAAAATGCATTTAAACAATTTTTAATAAAGCAACACTTCACTTAAGATATAATTTCCAAATATGTAATTAAGAACAATATTTTGCAATTTCTGGCCACACTTTTTGAAACGCCACTATTTTTTTACTTTATAAAAAAGTGTAAAATGAGACTAAAAATAGGAAAATCGGTTGGAAAATGTCCAAGTTAGATTTTTTTATGAAAAGCATGTTGTGAAATACCGAAACGTGCAAGGTATCTAGAGTAATGTTGACTTATGTCGACTAAACTTCTTCTTTCGCTATCCAGAAAAGATTGTAGTCTTCTGGTAGGTTTTATAACGGGTCACTGTGGGATGGCAGTATACGCGAAAAGGTTGGGGCACTAGTGTCAATTGTAGATTCTGTGGAGTACCAGGGGAAAAAGAGACGGTGGAGCATATACTCTGCTACTGTCTGGCACAAATACGCTCCAGAGTGAACTGTCTGGAAGATCATTACTTCGAAGATCTTGGGAAAAACATTGTAATTGGAATAACAAGACTCCTAGTATTTGCCAGGAGAGAGTGGAGTACCCTAGATATAATCACATGGCAATTACCTTTTCATTTATGGGTTATCGTGCATCGTGGTAGCGCTAGGAACCAATAGCTAACCTTTATTTGGTCTAGATTGTCTGGGAAATAAATCTAAATGAGCGTGCGGATAATGCATCTTTATGCTTTAAAGATTTCATGGATATTTAAAAAAAATTTTGTAACAGGAAAATAGAATTTAAGTTTCCAAAATCATCCAATTTAAGTTCATTTGATGTTTAATAAAAAACCCAGCAGAAATATTTCAAAATTATTTTGAACGATTTATTTGAGTAAATGATGCAGAATAGTTTGCTGAGACACTAATTGTGTCAAACGCAACGGAACGCCAAAAATAACACAGAAAGCAAAAACAATGTCAAAAATTTGTCGTAGTTTTGTTGTTGCTTTCTACAGAAATTCAAATTGCGTTTTAAAATTTTCTACGCCAGAAGATAAGCAGCGTTTGAAAATTAAAAATTCAATATGAATTTCTGTAAAAAACAACAAAAGTATGAAATATATTTGATTTGTTTTTTTTGCTTTCAATGTAATTTTTGGCATTGCGTTTGCGTTTAACACAATTAGACACTGAGCTTTTCTTTATAATGGGTATATAATTCATCTTTATAATATCTTTTATACTTTCCTCGTATGAAGAGATGGAATATGCCGTTAAATTTTCTTAGTGGTTGGTGCAAGCAAATCAAAAACTTTAGACACATTTATTTCGAAATGTATTTTTTGAGTTATGACAACGTTGCAGCAAATATTTGTTTTTAAAACCTTTTTAATCCTTATGTGTTGACTCGAATATAACGGGTTTGTGAATATTATTTCAATTTCAAATATTTAATTCTGAATTAAAATCAGAAAAAGATTTTGAAAGTGCTGAATAATAATTTTTATTTAAAAAAAGTTCCATTTACAATTACAAATTATATTTTAACTTTTTGTGTTTTCTTTTCTACAAAAAAATTTGCCTTTTTTTAAAAAAATGCAATTTGGTGTCTGTTTCTTAAAAATTTTGCTCCCGAAAAGCATGAGTTTTTTAGAATAAAACAAGCCACCCATTTCGGGAACAAAATTTTTAAGAAACAGACACCGAATTGCATTTTTTTTTTAAAAATTGACATTTTTTTGTAGAAAGGAAACCCCCATTAATTAACCGAGAAATAGTAACATTGTCTTTCAGCCAGTTTTAAAGCAACAGCCCAGCAACACTCGCACTGATAGACCAGCACACTACAAACTAGCCTGTCGGAGCACCCAAGTAAGAATATTATTTGTAACTCTTAATTAATAAAATAAATTAAAATTTTCTGTTTTAATTTTATTTACACAATTGATATGGTTGATAACACAAGCCAACAAATTTTAAACTCATAGTATACATTGCTTAGGGTTTGAGTTGAACTGCATCCAAATCTGTACTCAGAATTTCTTTATTACATCTCGTTTTTAAGATGTCAAACCCTTAAAGTATACTCCCATCCCAGGGTTTCGACTTTTTCCAAATTTTGCTGGTCTGTGTAGTTTAAATTATTTACATGAAGAAACCGTCTGGGTTTTTCGTGCTCTTATTTTCTCTCACAAAGTTAAAGTCCGGAAACTCAATTTGGATCCCGAGGGATCCGAAAATAGAGTAAAGAAATAGACCTTATATTTCCTATTTTTAATTAGCATTATATATGTGTTTTATATTTTTTAAATATTTATTCTTATTTAAGTAAAAAAAACTGGCAATCCATTCACTTTGGTGGGCGCTACATCACAAATCTTTAAGCTCATCTATTTTCGTAATAAAATACCAACTAACCTCTTAAAATATGTGTTCCTTAAAATTGTTTATGCCTTATTAATGTAAACTCTACCTACTTTACACAGCCTACAAAAATAAAGCTAAGATTTTACTAACTGTGTGTAATTGGCTTAATTAAGTTGCAAAATTATTTTTCTTCAAAATCTGGGATTTTTATTGTTATTCATATTAAGAAAAAACTTCAACAACTGAGACCAAAAACCCAACTGTGCTTTTTTAGAAACAGTTTAACAGCTTTAAGCTTTCATTGAATTATTTATAAATCCCAACTGAAAGTCAAATGCAGTCTAAATTACTTTTGTATAAATATATAAGTCATGCTAAGTATTTTCACCCTTATTTCCTTAAGTCTTGCTTGACAATTTTTCACGGCAATCCCGCTTTTAGTTTTCAGGAAAACGAAATTTAAAGCCATTAAGTTTTTCGGTAAATCCTGAAACGTGAATCCTTGGAAAGAAATATTAAGTTAAAACTCACATTTAAAGCAACAAATCTGTTAATAAAATTATATTTATAAACAAAATTATTCAATTGATAACATAATTTGTCATTTTACCCAAAACTGATTTTTAAACATAATCATCAATCACCATCCTTAAAACATTTCCCATTTTTATTACAAATTCCCATTTTTTAGCAACAAAAATTAATTATTTTTAAAATTCTGTTTTTAGGCTTTTAATTGTTTATATTTTTTCTTTATTTGTTTTTTTTTTTTTTGATATTAATTTTAATTCATTCTGGTTTAATTTTTATTTTATTCCTGAATCAAAATTTCTGTTTGTAATTATCAAACATAATTGTGTGCACGATTATTTATTTAATGAGTTGGGAAAAATTTAAATTTCATTCATGTTGGTTGTGTGGCACAAATTCTTTATCTGTTTTTTTCCTCTTCTTCGATACGGAAAGGCTACGGGACTCAAAATAAATACAATTTTAAAGCTTAAATATTTATAATAAAAAGCACTATCTGGCAAAAGAAGGTATTGTTTGTTGGAAAAATGTGAGAACAATTAGGGTTAAGAAAATTTAAAACAAGTAAGAGTGATGTATTCTGCTTTGGCGAGTCTTATATACCCTTCAGACTGGTGTGATAAGAACAGACAGTTTAGTTAATACTGTTTTTTAGATGTATGTAAATAGATCTGATTTGTAAAGTCGGAATTTCTTAAATCGCGACCACATTTTGTCGATGCTATGTATAGATAACCAAGATGCTTGTAATCTTTGGCTCTTGCCGATCTCCAGCAGCCGTATTCTGTAATTCGCTTAGCTAAAGCTAAATCTCGATCGCTAAAGTGCCTTAGCGATGATATTAAAAGCTAAAATTGCGGCGAATTAAGTTTATAAAATTGCATTCCTGGCCAAAAATTGTTAAATCAATTTTATAGATTTTTAGCTTTTGCAAATAACAGAATACGGCTGCATATATGTACATATGTATACAAATATTTATAATCTCTCTGTATTGGAGGTGCCGCTCCCACTTCCCACTTTGTAAGATGTTGTATATTAATAACCAAGATGATTGTACTTAATTTGTAAACTTGGGCCATTGCGGTTCTCCAGATATACAGAAATCTTTATAGTCTTTTTACGAGCCAGATAGCAAACAGTCCCATCTGAGGTCTTTAAAACCCCATTTAAACGGACAGACGGACCTGGTTAAATCAACTTCGCTACTCAAAGGCACCCAGCTTATTCATACTCTATAGGATCTAAGATCAATACTGTAGAAAGTAGAAACGGAATGACAAACTTATATTAACCATTTTACCTTCGTTCAAGGGTATACAAATGTTTGGCTGCACAAAATTTATGGTGTATTTTAACGCCTTAAAGGGCCTAATTATCTCCGGTGCCTTGCCAACACATTTAGTTTAAATAAAATCAAAATTCCGAATATGAAAAAAAGTTAGCGAGAATTAAAAGAAGTGCGCAGAATTTGAAAGTCTTGTTAGCATTAACATTCTGATTTTTGTTTTCATAATATTTGTGAAGCGTTGATTTTAAAAAATTCAATTAAATTAAAATAAATATCTTCAAAATGCTTAGTAGGTACTCTTTAATCGAAATCGAAACGGAAACGAAATTAAATTTTAGCAATTTTTTCGGTTTTACACAAAAAATTGACATAGATGCAATTATGTGTATATTCCTGCTGTAAAAAACCTACAATAAAATGGGATTGCAGTCAAAATTATTCCAACCAAACTGATTTCATTCTTTGATTTCAAAACTACAACAGCGAGATTGCAATACTTTTTGACTGCAAACATTTAAGGCAGTCAATTCGATTGCAATCAAATTTCAATCGATATCATGTGATATCATTCTATTCCCTTCGCAATCATAACTAAAGGGAAATTTAAATGAAGCAATATACACTTGAGATCAAGAGGTTCCTGAAAAAATTGGCATTGTTGGCAATTCAAAATTATCATAGTCAGCTTTGTTTCTAAAAGAAGCAGTTTCATTGTAATGGAACGCAGATTTTGATTCTAATTTAATTTTGATTGAATAAGTGGATATAATTGTTATTAAAGTATTTCAGTTAAATTTGTAAATTGTATTGTGAGTTTATGATTAAAAATTTAAATTATACAATAAATGTTTATATATTGAACGCAATCAAAAAGTTAGGAATCATACAGGGGTGTGATTCTTGCAAAACGCAAGAATTTGGAAGTTGTTTTTAATAAACTTTAAACCTAATTCTTATAATTTTTTTTGTTTAAAACCTGTTTTATAGGCAAATATTTGTTTAATATTTGTCATAAAATTATTTTATAACAGAAATCTTATTTAAGAACGTCTTTTAAAATTCTTGCGTTTTACGTTTGCGATTTCCAGCACACCCCTGATAACTAAGAAATCATGTGATTACAATTAAGCCGATTACATTATTTACAGCTCTGGTACATATCTAGATAATATTCGGCACAAAGATCTCGTATTAGAATCTTAACCTTGTTTTTTTTTGTCTGTAAACACTGTGATTTAGGGTATTATATTGTCGGTTTTGACCGACTTTTCCTTCTTTCCTTTTTTGTAACGGATTTTGTAGTTTTCTTTTTTTTTATATCTAAAGCAATTTCTAAAACCTAAAAATGCTTTTCTCTTGTCTGGCTGTGAAGTAAAAACTCTTTCATTTCAACATCTTCGAATTTATGAACGTAATGTAGTGGAAATTTTATAACTTAATTTATGAAAACATTTAACTTTGTATCTCTAATTCAGATTGAAGATTTGGGCAAAAGAAAAAAAAATTAACCCAACTAAATTATGTGTGGCACATACAGTTATTCACTCTACTGAAAACATAAAACTTGAAAAATTTTTAAAAATTTAAAACAAAAATTATATACAAATTTCAAATGTTCCAGTTTAAAGAAACTGAATTTCTTATAGAACTTTTCAAACTCTTGTCCAAATACAATCCACTCTTTCAAACAATACCCGAAATTGGCTCTACTTTAAAAATAAATTATTGTCGAGATAATGTAGTTTTATTTTTTGCAATTTTTGTATTTCTATGCATTATTGTCTCTTTTTCTTATTATATCTCATACTTAAAAAAAAAATTTGGGAGCCTAAACGAGGGCTTAGTAAAGGGTACTTTACACTATCATACTTTGTAATAAGACATGTTAAAAACTTAAGTAATTTGTAAAATTATATTCGTGTGAATGCAATATGATATAAAGTATTACGAAAAAAATTAGACATCCCATACGACTTCATAGTTTTTTAAAATTTCACTAAGCAATTGTAAGTTTCCTTTGATCAAGTTTGCATTTTAACAAAGTCAAATAAAACTATTATTTCATGTGTGATGGTGTGAACACAAACTGTAACGTTACATTAGATTTTTAACAGTTGCAAAAAAAGCTCATTAGGTTTTTATCTTACAAAGTTTTATGGAATACGAAAGACTTGTGTGATACTGTAAAGTACCCTTAAGCAAATAGGAGTTGTGCGGAAAGAAAGGTTGCACTATCCCACTGACATCGTGTGCAGTTATAAGTTTTAAACCCTAAAAATGACGTTATACAAAAGTTTGACTAATTTAAAATAAAAAGCCTTTCGGACTTACAAAAAACGAATAACATATTTCAGCTGACTCAAGTATTTCGGTCCACAGGAGTATCGAGTTACTATACGTGCTAATTTTTTATCTAAATTATTTCTAAAAAGTTTTGTTAGGATAAGTCTATAATTCAACCTAAATTAGAAAAATAGATATAATTTGCTTAAGTATCCTTTAAATGCAGTTTCCACTAATATTTTAAGTTTCGATTTCTTTTTTAGAAAGAAACTTGTGTCATCGGTTGCGCTTTTGATCATGAAGACAGCCTACACCTTATTTTTAATTCTTTATAATTTTTTTTTCAGTTTAAATTTGATTTATGCAACTTTAAAATGCAAAGAATTCGGATGATGAGAAAGTAGAAACATAAGTTCGATCAGAGTTCGACCCGAGTTCAATCCCTCGTTCAGTCAAGAAAAATGTAAAAATCCTTCCTTCATTAAAAATAATCAAGTGAAAATAAAATTTGAGCAACTTGTGCCAGATTTAAAAAAACATCTAATTTAAATTAAAAAACATGTACAGTTCAATAATAACCTTAAGAAAACTAATTGTTTAAAATTTTACAATAAAATTTTAATTCAATAACAAAAATTTATCTTTAATTATTTCAATGATATGCAAAAAAAAAAACTGTAAAAACAGTCCTCAAATCGCTGCCCATTCAAAGACAATTCATTTACTCGTCTTACATAAATTTAATTGTTGAAATGCACTTTTGAACAACCCAATAACGAGTAAGAGAAAATTAAGAAAAAAAAAATTATATGAACTTTTTTTTATTCAATTAAAGAATAATTTGCATTTATTTAAGATGATCAAAGCAAAAATAAAATCAGAGACATTTTTTTTTTAACTTTGCCATCAATTGAAAGAAGGAAGTGGGTATGAAGAAATACTTATATGATATTGAAGAGGTTTTGAAAAACAAAACTATAATTAGGTTTATTCAAAAAGATTGATTAGAAAGTCAATAAAACAGAGAAAAAACAGATTCAAAACTCATGTGTTACCAGACCATAAAACGTTTCTCCATTGAAGGGTACATATTTAAAAAAGTTTAATACGAAACATTTGTTCTACAGCATGTTTTTATGTTTTTCCCCAGATTTTTTTAATATTTTTTTCATTTAGACTGTTGAATTTTTTATGCAATTTTTTTTCCTTTTTCGTTCTCTTGTTTCACTTTCTGTTTTGTGTGTTAAAACTCGACCATGATAAATCACTACAATTCATTACACTTGAAAAAGCCTTAAAATACGTTATTTTTTGCAGTGACAGTTGTACAAAAGCAACAATTTTTTATATGCTTTTTTTGAAGTAAAAACTATACTAATGGTAAAAATTTTTTTAAATATGGTAATTTTTTTTTTTTGGGTTTAAAAAAAAAATAAACGCATAATTTAATTCTTAACAGTGATACTTAAAAGCAGACAACTAGGAAAAAATAAAAGCTGAAGAATGAAAAGGAATTTTAAATTAAGCGATAAACAGCTGCGAAGAAATATTTAAATTAAACAATTTTTTGTTTGCATTTTAATTTAAAACCAAAACAAATCTGTTAAAAAATTATTAATATAAAATCAAAGATTTTCTGCATTCACAAAAATATACAGAACAATATTAAAAAACAATGGCTTAATGGTAAATCGTCACAAAAATCAACTTGTGCTACTTTTTTAAAATTGTTAGCTATTTTCCGTTTGTTATAATTAAAGTATAGAAAAATGCTAAGAATAAAACCGCTATTCTAACTCCTATTGACTATAAATTGACTATAAAACCAGGGCACCGCGTTTATTCTTTACCCATTTATTACGCCAATGTGCATACACACTTAACGCAAAAATCAAGAATATTGTTTTACTTCAGGCCTCTTTAAAGGCCCCCATAAAATATTATTTAATTCAATTGCTATTCTTGACTAACTGTTAAAGAAGGCCTAATAGAAGGCCTCAGCTCTTTCGTATAAAAGATAAAATACACATTCCACATTCGCTTCTATGAGAAGGGAGAAGAGAAGGAGTAAACTTTTTTGTAATGTTATTTAGCACAAGCAAAAGCAAAATAATAATTTTTTTTTTTTTTTTTGATCCCGCTACCATTCTAATGCACCTGCTTAAGAAGCGAGAGCGAAAGGCCAACTCCGCAATGACAACATGTTTAAAAAAGATATAAGTATGGAATGAAGAGAACAGGCTTTGAACATCCAAAAGAAGGGGTAGAGAGGCCTTCTGGAAGACCTTCACAATCCATCTTTTCCCGCTGGACATTGAAGCGAATTTAACAACATTAACAACAACATATGTAAAACTCATACAACGCATACAATCCCAAAATGTTATAGCAGAAAAAAGAAGGAGTACGGAGGCCTTCTAGAAGCATACTTACAACATGAAGTACATTTTATCTAGAATGGATCCAATAGTTCAATATTATTTGAAGAAATAATGCAAGTTTATACTTTTTTCAGACCAACTTAAATGAGAGCGCCAAGCGTATTTTAAATATGAAAAATAAGTTATTTTAAAAATCCAAAAAAAGGAAAATTTTTGAAAAATATTGTGGAAGTGCATGTAAGTTTACACTTGAAGGTTGTCAACAGATGACTTTGCTTGTCTTGTACTGTTCAAGATTTCATATATCCAAATATGATACAAAAGTTAACGAATCTTGAATTAAAGACGTGAACCGGATAAGATTCTGAATCAGTCATGAGAGATATCGAATTCTGTTTCAGGTTTAAAAATTGTTGAAAAATTGATCTCTTGTTGGAATCCTAAAGCGTTAACTATTTTACTTGTATTACAAGCTGAATACACGGGCCAATAACTTTCAACCAAATAAACGAAAGTATCCAAGAAGTTATTTAAAAAAAAAAATAGTACAAAACTTTGTTTTTGTTTTAAATATTATTTCTCACTTGTTTTAATTTCCTTAAACTTAACTTTTGTAAAATAGTACAAAATTTGTTATTTTAAAAAGTGTCGAATAAATCGTGTAATCATGAGTGGCCGATTTTTAGATTCCTAAATCAGTTTTGGCAGCCGTGCCTACACCACATAATTTAGAGACAAATTTTCATACAACTTTGAAAGAATGTTGTAATTCTTAGTTGATCGGTATACTTAAAGGTGGGTCAAGAATGTTACACACATCAGTACGAACATTTGCGTTGACGGATTAACTAGAAACCTAATAAATTCATCGTTTTACTCCCCACCTGGATTTTCAATATCAGAAAGCCAATATTATAAATATTTTAAGTCATTAGGACCCTGTTTCCTGGCCACTGGCGATTATAACGCTAAACATACCTTATGGGGCTCACGACTTATAACACTTAAGTTTCGTGTTTTATTTAATACAATTTCTAAAATGGATTTAAATGTGGTAGCGAGCGGACAGCTGACATATTGGCCTACTGATCAGCAAAAAATTCCAGCTGTCATCGATTTCGTCGTGGTTATAATCATCCCCAAAAAAACGATTCATGTTGAAGCTTCCTTACCGCCTGTTAATTTTGGAGCAGCTATCCCCCTAAGATTTGAGATAAGAGAAATAGAAAAGGCTATTTGTGAATTAAACACCAAAAAGGCACCTGGTATAGATATGATCAGTAACAAAATGCTTTTGGAGCTACTTCGCATAGCAAAGAAAATTATTTGTTATATTTTTAATGCTAATGATGATACCAAAGCCTGGTAAAGATCACACAAAAGTTGAGTCATATTGGCGTATAAGCATATTGTCTAATATATCAAAGCTATTTGAGAAGCACTAAGAGTCAAAATTAACCCCAATTTTAAATGAACATGGGTGTATACCTAACCATCAATTCGGTTTCAGAAGAGTACATAGCACAATTTAACAAACCCATCGGATAGTAAATGCCATAAGAAAAGCCTTTAAAGAAAGAAAATATTGCTCCGCTCTCTTCATCGATGTTTTTCAAGCTTTTTATAAAGACTGGCACGTAGGCTTGTTACATAAATTGAAGCTAAACCTACCGGTTAGCACACACAAGCTGTATTCATATAGATCACCGTTTAACATGGAAATGTCATATAGAAGCAAAATTAAGCCAAATGAAACTAAAAGAAATTCAAATGAATTGGCTTATTGGAAGAAATTCTATTCTTAGTCTCGATTCCAAACTACTACTTTACAACTCTATTTTATAGCAAATATGGTGCCACGGTACTCAACTATGGGGCACTGCCTCGGCCTTAAATATCCAAAAAATTCAAAGGCGTCAAAATAAACTTTTTCGAATAATTACAGTTGCCCCTTGGTATGTTAAAAACTGAAATATCCACAAGGATCTCAATGTGCCACTGGTACTGACTATTATTACGAAGTATGCGGTAAAATATTTAAAAAGTCTAGAGCTGCACCCAAATCCACAAGCTCGAAATATTTAAAATGATAGCGGCCACACTCGCTTAGTCTGAATTTGCATGTTTCATCTTTTCATGCTCAACTTCTTTTCAAATCCCTTTTAAAGATGGCAATATGATCACACGCAGCAATTGGGTTCAAAACAACAACAATTTTATAAATAGCGAATCAAAGAGAAAAAGAAAAGAAAAAAAAATTTCATGCAGCCATCGTCGTGCATATATTAACGAATAAAAACACAAAGCGTACTGACCGAGTACAGGCATCTCGGTACTAACCCCCTTTCTTCTTTCTTCTCTCACCTAAAATCATAGGAGTTGAATATCAAAAGATGAAACGTGTGAAAGCAGACTTAGTCTGAATTTACATGTTTCATCTGTTGATGCTCAACTTCTTTTCAATTCCCTTTTAAAGATGCCAATATAATCACACGCAGCAATCGGTTTCAACTGTTGTCGGTTCAAAACAAGAACAATTTTAATTACAGCGAATCAAAGAGAAAAAGAAATGAAAACTTGTACATGCAGTCATCGTTGTGCATATACCCACGATTGAAAACGTACAGCGTACCGACCGAGTACAGGAATTTTTGGACCAACCCCCTTACTTCTTTCTTCCCTCTCCTTAAAACACAAGAGTTGAGCATCAAAAGATGAACCGTGTGAAAGCAGACTTAAGGAGAAGAGACACTGGCAGCACTTACCCATTAAGATGAGTGAACATAACCCGTGGTGAAGAAAATTTTGTCTGGCACTGTCAGGACATAAAATAAAGTACATATAAGGATAAGATTTGATTAGTTATTGTTAGTTCATATTGAATATGTGAAGATTCAATAAATAAATAATGGAAAAAAACACACATCAGTACAAATGCAAGATGCCCTGTACACTATAGTGGTGTAGGTTTAATGAATATCATACTATCTGTATTAATCACCGCTGGATTAAATCAAGCCTTCTCATTGATCTATTTATATTAATGCTGGTTCAGATCAGTCGGGTTTGGCTAAATCTTTTACTCTCTTATGATGCGGCGTGAATGTTCATATGCAATTAATCAGTTCATGTCTTAAATTTATTTTTGTTCTTTACACTAAACCCAAATACAAAATAAGATTATTGACGTGTACGGCCAATTCTGTAACTCTTTATATTTTTTCCCCCCTTATCACCTAAAAACTCAAGACTTGTCGAGTTAAACTTGATGTGTGCGAACCAGCAATTACGTAGAATACAAAGTAGATCGACTTTTTCCAGATTTGTATATATAAAAGACTGGCATATGAGAAACAAAAACACTAGTTAGCTTTTGAGCGAGAAGGTCTATATCGCTTGTTACAAAAATGTATACATAAATACGAAGTATAAATAAAACATGCAAATTGAGTTAAAAAAAATGTTCTTTTCCGTAAAAAGTCCTATTGGGCTTACGAGGAACATAAGGCCACAGCAAGATAATTTCAATCTATTATGTGTACAACAATTGATCTTATTTCACTCTAACTTATTCGGGCTTTCTTTATTCCTTGTACGAATTGGCGTTTCCATGTGCGGGCTGGACGAGCTTAACTGCCACTTTTCTGAGGACTCCATTGGACTGCCTTCTTGGCAACATTATTTTAATTTTTGCAAAGAGGAACCCCTATCCAAATATTTTTAGCAGTCTTTGCAAAGACAAATTTACATGGTAATACAAAGTGTTACGACTTTGTAGAATCAAAATATTATAAAATTTTAAAATACACCTCTGCTGTGATGAGAATACATAAGATTCTAATTCGTTAAAAAAAAAAATCAAATTTTGTATCTGTATTCTGCTTCTCCATACATTTAGCTTTTGTATTATAAGATTTTTTTATTCAACATAATTTTTCCAATTAAACATGATTTAAATAACAGCTGTAGCGCATTCGGACTTAAACAAGCAGTTTCGCACCTAAAAATTTGGATGGCCTTAACATTCAAATTAGATATCAGTTTTGTTTCGTCTACCAAACGCTTGTCTTGACGCAAAGCTTGTTTTCCATAGCCACATGTGTATATTTAATCACTCTGCATACTCAATATCATTGTGTCTAACTTAAAATTAATTAATTAAACAATTCGTTCAGACAATTAAATATTTTACTAATTTTGCCCCTGCAAAGGAATTGATCATATCAATTAATGGATTTGTATTTTCTAGTCATGGGTAACAAATTTAGTCAATTAAAAAATTAATCGCATAAAATAAAAAATACACTACATTTACACAAACATTTAATTTTATGGGTTTGGATTAAAAAAATTAATTGCAGCAAACAAAAAATTATTTGAATAATTAATGTATACCAATTAATTATTTAATTGAATAATTTGTTGTAAACATTTTGTTATAACTAGAAACTGGGAATTAATTCCTTTCATAGGTTACTTTATTATATTCAACATTTTTTATTTTTTCGAATTTATTCTATGAGCTAAATTTCAGTTTTGTATTTTATAAAGCTTTTTTGTAATAGTCCTATTCCTTTAATTTTTTAAGGAATAACTTTATACACTACCAGACTATTATATTGTATCTTCTTGTTACATTTTACCTTAGCTGTCCTTTGGTTAGCAATGAAGTATATTGTATGTACAGAAAAATTTACAATTATTAGACACCAGCAGAATGTAATGCATTTTCTGGCCCGCTACAGCACTCGTCAGCATTCTTTGTGTCACACTGGATAGTGATACTTTATATATTGAATGTATTTAACTCAACTATTTTGTTATAACTAAAAATGTAATCAAGTGAATTAAACGTTTAATCAAAGGAATTAAAAGTTTTATCAATTTAACTAAACGTTTAATTGATACTACTAATTTGTTTACAGGTGCAAATTTAATTAATTTTTTAATTAATCTCACAAATTTTTTAATTGAAATCTATTTTTATTTTTTTCTGTGCAGTGTTGTGTTCGAGTTTTAGCGCGGTGTAATGAAACAGATTAGTCTCTGGCAAAAAACGAGTCTTCAACCCGCTTTCTGAAAGACTATCTCACTACCAGCAAGGTAACAAGGCACTATAGGCCTTCGTGATTGTATTTGAAAATCAAGCAGGTGGTGCACCACATATCGGGCACATTCATACATAAGCAAAAAAAAATATTCCTTATGAAATGCCGACAAATAAGACTAAGATAAAGAATTTAGTTAATAACTTGGCAACAGCGCTATCTAACGGGTTAAAATTTTATCCGGAAACTTATTTTTGGTTAATATAAATTATGAATTTCAGTCAAATCGTAAAATAATTAAAAGCAATTTAAATATCACGGCAACAGCGCCACCTATCAATTTAACTTAAGAGAAACCTGGCTCCAGACTAAAGTAATTTATTGTCCTAGTTTGGTGAGAATCACTCCAGCGTTCTCAAGTTTTAGTAACACGTATCCGGAACAAACGTTTTTAGATATATAGATTAATCAGGGGTGTGTTGGAAATAGAGAACGCAAAACGCAAGTTGTTTTCAATACACTTTTAATATAATTTTTGTTATAAAATTCTGTTAAGAAGATTAATACTTGTACAATATGTGTCACAAGTTTTTTTTTTTACAGATATCTTTTAAAAAAACGACTTTTAAAATTCTTGCGTTTTCCGTTTCAGGACACCCCTGAATATTTTGACTTAAACCAGATTAATATTCCTCCAGGCTATATACCGCTAACCGATTGGAAAACTGCTTCTAGTGTTTCCAAATCGCAAAAATATGCAATGCTTAGTCCGAACCAAACCAACAAAATCCAATGGGATTTTTTCTAGTTTCAGTTAGTACTCTCAGAAATTTAAGTCAAAATTAAGTTCACATTTTAAAAATTTAAAAACTCGATGTAAAATTTTTGGTCCAAATGTAATAAAAAATTTAAAATTATACAAATTCTTACAATTTTGAAATAAAGGTGGAATTCGGCTCAGATAATTATTAAAAAAAATTAATGCATAGTTAAAAATTAATGTATTTTCTTTTTATCTTAATGAAATTATAAATGCTACCTCAGTTTTGTTTATTTAATATTTAAAAACACTTAAGACATTTCCAATTCTTCGTGGTAAACATCCAAATTAGTTTTTGAAATGTTAAGTATTTTATCCAAACATAAAATATCTAAAAACGACTTTAAAAAATAAAACTCATTCTTTTTAATTTATAAATGTATGTTGCAAAAAAACATTCTAGTAAATATGAAAAACAATTTTATTGAAATTTCTAGTTGCAGCTTAAACTAAAAAAATTTTCCATTTTAAGGTTTTTTGGTTGTTTCTTTTAATTTTCAATTTAGCTACAAAGTCAATTCGCCCACAAAAAAGGATAAATACCCACAGGATATTAATGTTCATACAATGGTTTGGAAAATGGTTGTTCCTCCTTTATTGTTGTTTTTCAATTTGAAGCAGACAAACAAGTTTTAAAAACTAAAATTTAATTAAACACGTACTATTTTATTGAAATTTTTTTTTTAATATTTTTGGTTTTTGTAGGTGATGAATGACCAACAAATATTTTTTGTTATTAGATAATATTGTTAGCGTTTTATTAAATAATTTTTAAATCAAAATTTTCATTTGACTGTTTCTTATTTTTTATAATTTTTAAAATTAATGGCAGACACTCACCAACTATTTGTTTTAATTTAAAACACACGCACTCAATCACACAAATAATAAATTTCAAATCACGTTTGTTTGAAATTTTTATTTATTTGTTTCTATTTACGAAAATTGCACGTAAATGTTCTTTTTTTTTTTTGTTTTTTACTCAACTTTTTCTTTTTTCTTTTAAAGGGTTTTTAAGAGAACAAATTTCCGTATTTGGCTGACCAGTGTTGTTTGGCGCGTTCGAAATAAAAGTGATGTTCTTAAGAACGCATCACAGGCCTTTTATACGTTAAGTTGGTATCAGTATCATCATCAGCACAATAGAATCATTATTAAAGCGATAATGACGACTATCATCATCATTATTATCATTAGTTAGTACAAAGATGGTTGTTCGTTTGTTGGTAACAGTTATTCTGCTGCGCATGAAACACAATGAACCAAATAAACGAACTTACACAAACGAACCCCATACATGTCTGCTCTGCCACGAAAAGTTCTGCAAAATTCTTCTCTTATCGTATTCTATTGCTCTACCTTCGTACACTCAAATGCAGCTTCGTTTAGAATGGAACACAGTTAAATGTGTGATAAAAGATGTGAGTGTTTGTTTGTCGAAAAGTGTTTGTGTAGACACGAGTGTAGTTTTGCAGTCGCTATAGTTGATGCTGCCTTCGAGAACGTAAATGTGCTCAGTAACGAAGTTAGTGGCAGTAGCTTTCAGAGAGTAAGAAAAACACAGCAAAGAGATGATACTGTTAGCATAAAGTGACGTTGTTGTAATAACATAGTTTACAAAAAACCGACTGTTTCCCTCTGCAGTTGTTGTAATTTTACGTTATTTATGCATGGGAATGTACACATTCGAGTTTAAGTGTGTGTGTTTGCAAATGTTTGTCCAATTCAATATCATCCTTGCAGAATAAATATGTATGAAGTGCATTCATTCATACACACAGATGCATAAAAACGTATGAGTATTTCAATAGCTTTATTGTTCTCATAGTTGGGGGTGCTGTATGGCATGCAATTTTTTATTGTTGTTGTGATGCTGTTTTAATGCTGCTGCTAAGTTTGCTTTCAAAGAATGTGTTTGTGCATATTAATGTAGTTGTGTTATCTCTTTGTAAATGTACAAGTTATTTTTTGTGCACTGTTTGTTTCGGTCTACACAAGTGCTCTGTGTATGTATTTGTTTGTGCACAAATTTGGTCAAATAACCACGTGCATTTTCGGCTTTGCGGCATTTAACACTGTTTTGGGATTTTAATTCCAAAATATACACTGAGGTAAAATTAAAATAAGATATAAATGAACAATAATTACTTTATGTAGAAAAATTTTTGATATTTAAACAAGTCAAACTTAATTGTCAACACTTAGATTTTATGGACTTAAAAGATAGTAAAATGCATTTTTTTATTAAAAAAAAATAGCAAAAAACCAAACTTTTAGTTATCTATTAACATTAATGTGTGTATTATTAATTTTTTGATTGCACATAAATATTTCTTACACACAATAGGAGGGAGGCAATGCCCTTTTTGTATTAAAACCAACACAAGTTGTATGAGTGCCAAAATCTTTAAAACAATTTCAGGTAATTCATCAGCCGGTTTTTCATTAGTATCATACGTTTATTAAAAAATGTTTTTGTTTCTTTCGGGTAATAAGAATTCTCATTGTTTTTGTCGTGACACCGCATGAATAATATAAATTACAAATATTAATCATACGCAAAAATAATGATCATTATCGTTTTAATGTGGGATGGGTTCGTATGCATGTATAAAATCTTAATCAATAAAAGCACTTATTGCTTGTTTCACAATGTCGAAAGAATTCTTTCTTTTGAAGCAAAAACGGCATTGTGGAACAACTGTGTGTTTCAAACGTAGTTTTGCGAAATAGCCAATTCGTTCGACATCGTGAAATAGTCTGTAAATTTGCCACTGAAAATTGGTTTGTATTAAAAGTGCATTATTAAAAAATGTTGAACGTCTTTTATTATCTCTATTATGTAAATTTGTTAAAGAGAGTATTTTTTACTGAAAGTAGCTAATTTTTTTAGGTTTAAAAATACTCTTTGCAAAAGAGCACTTTTTTTAGAATAAAATAATTTTCTACAAAAAAGTTATATGTAAGGAAAAAAGTAACTTGTTTCAAACGTTGTTTGTAAAAAGTTTTTTTTTAAGTGTGATCTTTGGTAAAAGGTACTTTCTTGGATAAAGGTTTTTTTTAAAGATACTTATTTGTTAATGAAAAAAGTACTCCTTTCTTAATGTACTTATTGATAAAAAAAATAATTTATTTTCGTCATAAAGTACTTTTTGGTAAAAAAAAATACTGTAAAAGTGATTTTTTTTTGTTTTTCTCAAAAATTGATTTTTTTGGAACAATATACATATATATACCTACATACTTTTTTGTAGAATAAAAAAGCTTTTTGTAGGAATAAATATAAAAATTGTATAGAGATATCTTTGATATTTTATTTTTATTCAGATGCTGTTGGGAAATTACACTGTGTCACAAATTTTCAACAAAGTCGTGACGAATTTAATCTGACAAAATTGTCAAAAGTAGAACAATTTTTGAGATATTCCAAAATAACTGTTATTTGTGTTTTTAAAAATGATGATGTGACTTATGGTGATTTCTTTTCTACAAAAAATTTCACATTTTATTTAAAAAAATGCAATTTGGTGTTCGTTTCTGAAAAATGCTTTGCTCTCTAAAAGGGCAGCGTATTTTATTCTACAAAAAAAGTACCCTTAAATGTCATAAGGGATTGCACTTTCATCGTAATACTCGCTCACCCAGTGGATCATATCCGTTTGTAGTCGATTGTCCTGTGTTTCGCACAACGCATTATAGAGAAAATTCGTTTTTCAGTCGAACTTCCCGCAGAGGTTTTCCCCATTACTTATAATTTATTAAGATTCAAGTCAAATGTCCACAAACACTATTCCCTCTTTCCTCCTTCCCAAACCTTATTTTCACGATCAACACAATGCACTACATATATAGGGGGCATCCCCTGAGTGTTGGTTTATCGTTAAAAAAAAAATTGGTGAAATCGGCCATTAGTGTTTGTTTGAAAAAAATTCGTTTAATATTTTAACAAAATCCTCATTTGTGCTCGCATTATATTTCTTAGTGGGCCGCAAATTTGTTTAAAAACTGTTACGTTATCGGTCGCTTGCATTGTCGATCGACTTGTCGTGCTGAAAATTCTTAGTGGGCCCCAAATAGTGGACAGGCTGTTAATTATTACATAATTTGTAGTTTACCAATTTTTTTTTAATAAGGTTAACCTTATCAACAAAAAGTGGTAACAAGAAAAAAACAGTTGATTAATTAAGTAGTCGCGCTTTATTTTTGAATTTTTTTCGTGTGATCATAACTATTAGTGTGCACATACCTTTAGTTTTGCTAAATGTCTGCCTTTACGAGTTTTTCGAAGAAACTTAAGCCAGTTATATCAATAATAAAAAACATAAATTTATTTTATAAATGTCTTGCCCTCAAATATAATTTATAGAATAAAAGTATTACATGTTTCTACAATATACATTTTTTCTAAAACTACTTTAAATTGCTCGTTTAACATCTATCAAAAGAATTGACGCCTTTGAATTTGAACATTTTGCAAAAAATGTTAAAAAAAAAATCAAGTACTTTTGAGACAGATTAATTCTTTGAATTTTTACGACATAATTTTATTTTATTTTATTATAAACCTGAGATAAAAGAAATTCGTAAAAAAAAGCTAAACAGAAAATAAAAAACGTGTTAAAACAAATGTGTAGTCATATCTGAGTGTGCTTGTGTGCGTGTTTGAGTTTGTCAGTGTGAGTAAATGTCACCAAGTGGTTTTTTGCCTTTCCTTAGCTACAAACGTGACTGCAAAAAATGTCACTTTTGTAAGCTTTTTTCCTGTTTTCTTCTGAACAAATGAGTATTTCTCTAAGTGCAATTAAAAAAAAGAAAAAATTATGAATCTTTTTTTAAAATGCAAGAGACAACAAATCATTGACAGTTGTCGAAATCCACCAACAACTACGCTTGATTGTGTGTGAGTTCGTGTATTAGTATTGGTGAGTGTATGTCTTTAATATTGACCTTGCCTAAATATTAATGTTGTTGCAACATAAACACTTAATTCAATGTTGTAGTTTTTGATTTTATTTTTTAATTTTTGCAACATAAAACGACAAATTAAAACGGAGTTGTTGAAAAGTTTCTAAAAAAGCTATTTGAGTATGTTCTATTTAATTAAACTACAATTTTGTGGTTTAAAAATTATAATTTGTGTATGTTTTTTATCATGTTAGTTAAAGGGAAAGTTGTTTCATTTCTTTAACTAAAAATTTGTACAAATAATCGTAACTTTTAGGATGACCATTGCAAATTTTTAAAACTGAACATAAATCATCGAACACATGTGTTCTTTGTTAGGGAAATTTTTTTAAGGGAACGTTAGTTTGTTTGAGTGCAGCGTTACCGTTCAAAATTTTCAAAATGGGGCACAAAAAGGGGAATTCTGAGAAATATAGGGCAACTTCAAAAATAAGAATATGTTCATATTTATTGAGTTATTTTCACTAGAAACATAAACGTAACAAAAAATAAACCTCTTCTTATGTATAAATAATACATAATATATGTACATGAATGTACATGGGACCCAAAAATCCCCTCCTTGTACAGCACTTAAATTTTTCCCACTTTTGTAAATAAAAACTGGTATTTTATTCAAGATAACACTTCCACATGCGACGGTTATCGATTTAATATTTGCTTCATAAATTTTCTTTATAGGCCAAGTTTAAACACTTTTACGTTATGTGTTTAATTGCTGGATCTTTATTTGTATACCCACTCCACAATAGTGGATAGGGTACTATGCATTTGTGCTCATGTGTTTAAAACCTTAAAATATTGGTCCTTAAAGTATACCGATCGACTCAAAATCGCTTTCTGTGTCATTATGATGATGTCCGTCCGGTTGGCTGGCAGGCTGTCCATGTAACCTTATGCGCAAAGTTGATAATTTTGTATAAAGGTTCTTGTTGGCACAAGGACTAAGCCTAGGCGCTGCGAAATATGGCCCCATATTTATGAAAATTAATGAAAATGTACCCCAAATTTGGGGCTATTTTTCATAATGCGATATGACACCATTTTTTTAATGAAAAATTATCCCAAAAAATGAAAAATAGCCCTAAAAATAATATGAAATGTGACCCTAAATTTAGGGTAATTCTTCATTATGAAAAATTACCTCAAAATTTATCATGAACTTTAACCCCAAAAAAGAACACAAAGAAAGTTATATTAAAAATTTTGGGTGGAGTTCATATGCCCGAAACTAAAAATCTCAAATTAAGAATCCCGATTTCAAAATCCGAATAGTTATACAGTTTTGGTTTTAAAAATCGTACGATTGATAGCATGGTTGGGATTTCGGCCATGCGCAAGAATTTTTTCCTCTATGGCATAACAAATACCGGCTTCGCTAACTAAAGTATCTCTGTATAACCCGCAAGAATTTTCTCCACTTTTGTATAAGATTTCGAATTTTTTATACTGTCCCTAGAAGCTTTTACATACAATTTTATATAATTTGTGTTAAAATGTTTGAGATGATTTTTCATTTCTTAAAATTTGCATTTTTTTTATTAGTAAACGAAAAATAGCCCTAAAGTAAAAATTGTAATTTTATATGGGGCCATTTTTCATTCCTTGATATTGGGGTCATTTTTCGTTGCACTTAAAATGAAAAATAACCCAAAAACAATTGCCCCGAAATTGCGTGTTGTTGTGTCACATGTAAAATTTTGGGGCCGTTCTTCACTTTCCTTTTGGGGCCATATTTCCTGGGGTCATTTTGCACACCGCAAGAAAAAAAAAACATTTCAAGTGCTATAAAAAATAACTGTAAAAAACATTCAGTGTGTAAAGCTGAACGCTTCTTTCGCCAGTTTTTAAATGTGTTGAATAAAACGCCTTTTTTTCAAAAATGTATTGCTTCGAAGTGGGAACTCACAATATAAAATTCATGTCTTCTGTAAGGGAGATGGTAAGCGAAACTGTTACATTTCTCCCTTACAAAACTGCTTCGTTTGAAGCTCAATATTTTTATTGGGTATGGATACATAAGCTATGAATTTTTTTAAAAATGGGACCACGAGGGATGATAAGGGGGGGGAATGTCTGCCTCTCCAAAAACTATCTGATAGATTTTAATGAAATTTAAAACACAGAAAGATCCTACTCGAAAACTTGTTTTCAAGTACCGTGGTGTAGGGTATTAAATGTTCGAGCTTGACCGAATATACTTTCTTACTTTTTAGAATTATATACGTACCAAATAAAGTGCTAGAAAATAAGCTGCTAGGCTACAAAACTTTTTTGCACTGCTTCTTAAACTTTTAATAATAAAATTTATTTATTTAGAAACTAGCGACTGCTGCCATAATCGTTATAACAGATACTTTTTTCTTTTAATCCTTTTTCCCTCTTTGGGAATTTTTTATATGGAGACAAAAATGTACGAGTGTCAAATTTATATTTCATTGCTTAATTCTAAAGAAAACTTAACGGTATGAAAATTCATTATAGCGAGATCAGATTGTACTAATTTTTGAATTTTGTTAATTATATGGAGAACTTTATTGTATTGAAGTTCACTATAGAAAAGTTCGAATGCATATATAAACAGTGAAAATACACGTCTTCTTTGCAAGTTAACGTGTATGAACTAGGGATTCATGTTCGTTTTTAACCGAAATCGAAACCGCGGTTCAAAATGCCTAAAACCCGAAACCAAAAACCGACAAAAACCCTCGGTTTTAGCTTTTACTTTAACAATATATTCATGCTTAAAGAAATGGCAAATTATACATAATACTGGAACTTCATATACCAAAACTTTATACATAACAGCCAGCAACAATGGCAAGGTAATTTCAAAATTCTTAAAATTCAAAGTAGAACAAATGTTACCTTTTTAACTCTTAAGTAGACACCTAATTTGAGTGGCACACACTACCACCTGGGCCTGGCTGGGACCACTAGTATTTTGTATGGAGTTTTTGTTGCTATAAAAAGCACCTGGGCAAGACTGGGACCACTTTTATATGTATTCCAAATTCTCTCTACTTTTTTTCGAACATCAATATTCAGTTTATTGAACAGCCCCTTTTAAACTATTTCAAAAACTACAACTGCCTGAAAATCCAATGGCTCGAAGTCTCTTCGCTGACTACTTCAAACAGAGTATGAAAGCAGCGTTGCCACATAACTAACAGAAAACAATATCCGTCTGTCCCATTAGCAAAAACGTGGATGTTGAGCCTTTAGTTGACACACAAACTTACTATCAAAATAGGATTAACAGAAAATTTTGTAAAAGCTATGAACAGATATGGAGAAACATTTAAACACCTGAAAATTATATATCTTACGCGATGCCAAATTGTTGAAAAGCTTTGGTCGCCAAAAAAGTCAAATCTAAGTTCGTGTGTTAAGAAAGAAAAGCATGTGTAGCTTTTAAAAATTTGTATGTGTCACAATTTTCTTAGAAATAAAAGGGCTGCATGTTACAAAGAACTGATGCAAGAACTTGTTTTTTATATCAAAAACTAGGATGCAACAATATTGACAATATTGGTGCTGTGTCTGATGACAGAAAAATTGCATGTGAAAACTGTTGAATTTTAATTCACGATACGCGTGAATGGCAAGGAAATCAATCGTTTAACAGTAAATAAAACTTATAAAAAAGCAAACTACCAAATAGTTGTTTATTTATTTAAAATTTTAATTTACGTAATACAAGTCATTTATGTATAAAGTTTTTACTTTTTCAAAATAAAACTTAAGCCTCTGTTCGAAAATAAACCGAACATTATTTAGCGTACGGTACACACCAGAGATCAGCAATGAGTAGGGTAAGTTCACGTTCCCTTTAATCCATTACAAAACAATCGCAGGCGTATTTTAAATTCGCCAAACACGATAAAGGTGAATGTATAAAAGATACATAAAATATCTTAATAAATATACAAAAAAATGGAGGTTATTGGAATTATTTTGATTTTCTATCTAATAAATCGTAAAAATGGTTTATCCAGCCGGTGGAAAAAATATATTGATTAAGTCAATCAAATCTTTTGTTATGAACACCAATTATGTGTTGATTCAGTTGTTTTAGTTCAAATGTTGCTATCAAAAATATTATGCTAAGCAGCCGAATTGTATGATAGTACATGCAACCGACAAAATTCGATTGACGACAAATTCGGTTGCGATCACGAATCTGTTTTCTCTGTGTATTATGTTGATTTTATTAAACAAGAAAGTTAACACTACTGTTTGTGACACAACGTTTACGCTCTTGATTAGGTATGGCATATCAGCGTAAAAGCTAAACGGAAGAAACCGTTCCGAATTCCGCTCTTGCTTAGATATGGCTTCCGTAAGCTGTCAAAAAGTATATTTCTGATATTATTTACTAAATACCATGTTTCCGAAAAATTTCGTTCACTTTTTTACCGAGGTTGGACAAATAGTTTAAAGTGCACCGTTGTACAATGCTTCTGATTCACAATTCATTAGGTCTACCTGCAATCTTTAGGACAATGTGTTTTTCAAATTGTATGTTGTAGTATCTTACACCAGTTTCCATAATTTTTTTTTTTTTTTTGGTTTTCCCGCACTTCACGGGTATAAAAGCCAACACAAATTGAAAAAAATTTGCGTTTATCACCTAATAAATAATATCTCAAAAAATCTAAAACTGTACGTTACTTAAGCAAAGTGTTCCTTTATACCTTGTCGTATCTCAAACAGAAGAGAAATTTTGAATTAACCTTCTTTATGAGCTCTTCACTTCACAAAATGTATTAATTATCAACGGTTGCACGGCCCATTCTGCTTTTAGTAGATTTATTGCATCAGGAGACATTGATTTACGTATGTACTCACTTCTTGTAATTGATCTTATCGACAACCCATCTACAGATGCTAACTTTAAGAGATTAGAAAACTAAATTTCAAAGTATAAATAGCATTTTTCTTAAACTATGAAGAATTTTTTATTTCCCGCAAGAAAAATACCGGGAAAGCGGGAAATATAATAATTTAAATTCCCGGGACGGGAAACCCCCTAGATATGATCAAATGTTTTGTTTTGTCGATTTTTCTGACTACATAGTAGTAAAGACATCTCCATCTTTTAATGGTCCCCGATAAGGCCTTCTTTTGCATTTATTTTGCCTTAAAAATATTGGTAAATTTTGTGCACTTGCCAACGGAGACCACCTACAAACAACTTTATGTTCAACGTGCATGTTTATTACTCTCCAGATATACATATGCTCAAATTAGTTTTATGTTTCGTTTTCCGTTTCATACCACAATAACGAAAAATTTACCAACAAACCAAAAATAAAGATAAACAAACAAAATAAAATCGAAATAGGAAAAATGAAGAAAACATAAACTAAAACACATGTTATGACACTGCAGTAGCATGACAATGTCGCCGATGCTAGAGACAAACAGGATGATGATGATGATGTTAAAGATAATTACGTTAATGATAATCTTCAGCGTGATTTTTGCTGGCAATGTTGTCACATGATGATAACAAATGCTGGCTGGTTGGCTGGCAAAAGTAGCAGACTGGCATAGTTATTAAAAATTCATATAAACTGCTAACAGCTCTGCTCAGCACCACGCCATACAGTGTGCAGCTCAGCTTTATTCTGCATAAGTTCTTGTTGCGGATGACCATTTTACCATTGTTTCGTTCCGCTTTGAGCTTTTCACAGCCTGTCAAGTGGCTGTTCATTTGAATATTCTTTTACGATTGAAAAAAAGAGAGAGTATTTGTGTTAATTGCTTGTGTGTTTGTTTGTTTTCTTGTTGTAGTCAAGTGTTTTGTTAACAATTCAACACAAAATTTATTTGTTGTTGGTAAAAGGCAAAACACAAAAATAATGCAGACATCAGAATGTGTGTGCAGTTAGTTTTGTAAGGTGCCCGTAATGATATGATTTTTGGTATTTGTGTTTGTGTTTGTTAAACACAACTACAGCACAACAAAATTCATATAAATGTAGATTTTTAATATTTCTTTGAATGGAATAATGTCGGGCCTAAAAATTCATACATAAAACTTTTAAGTATTTTTCTTGGAAAGGTTTATTGGCGGCAGTGGGTGATACTTTGTGCAGCTGCTTGCGGATGGTGATGATGATACATAAACTGTGTGCAATGTAATAGAGAGCGAGTGAGTGGCAATTGTTTTACAATTTATCCTTACGAAAACATTCTCTGCTGGATATTGCCATGGCAAGTGCTGCTGATGCTGTTGTTTTGTTATTTTGATTTGCTTTTTTTTTTATTACGAGTATTAATTGTATGGTGAAATATTTTATGTTACAGGTTGCTACTCCCATTTACACGTTTATGTTAAGCCAGAGGCACAGTGGCATAGCTTCGAGTATTTACTGCATAATTATGAAATCGTGCTTTAATTTTAAAATTTATCTGTACCCTTCAAGAGTTTGCTGGTGAATAATTATCACTAAGTAACACAAAATCATATACGTTCTTAGTGATGAATACATTTAAAAATGGGTATTCCAAATAATTCCTTGATTTTTAAGAACTTTAATTACGTAATTCCCCTTTTTTAATCTTTATAAGTACATTGTTGAATCATCAACATTTTTCTTCAACAGGATGTTTTATCTATTAATACTTTTACTGCTAATATCCTTTATTATCCCTTGATAAATTTTTTGTTGAGGTATAAAATTGTAGTTTTAAAAGTAGTCAGAGTGCAGTAATGTTCACACTTCAAAGAATCAAAACACTTCACATAACATTTGAGAAGATCAACACTTTGTCACAATTTTTATCAATTAATCAATTTTAAAATCGAAATGATGCGCAAACTTATTTTAAATCAAGAGAAAGAATATAATAAATTTACATAATATTCAATTGGTTTTATGTAAAGATCCCGTTTTAAACAATATATCAAAGCGAAATTTTTAAACCCTTCAGTAGCGAAGTTGATTTAACTGTACCCGTCTGCCCGTGTGTATGTGAATAAAATCTTATAATAAAACAGAACGAATTGTGATAGGGGAAAACAAGACATATCACTTAACTGGTGATAATGTGTTTGAAGTATACACAGAAAAAATTATTAGTAGCTTTTTATCAATTGAAAAAATGATTTAAAAAGTATTTAAACTTAATTAATGTAATAATTGAATTAATTATTTTTTTTGTTGAACGAAAATTAAAAATATAATTTTGACTTTGATTTAATTAACATTTTAGTTGTTTTGAAATAAATTTTGAATTAAAATAATAATCAAATAACAAAAAATTATTTCGTTTAAAACAAAATAATTTAAACTTGTGAAATTGTTGTTGAAAATTGTCAAAATCAATCAACACATTGTTTAATATAGCATAGTTGTTTGATAATTTTTTTAATTAAAATTCAAAATATAATTTATTGAAAACAAAATATTCAAAATATAAAATTTTTACAATTTTTAGTAATCAATATAATCATTTTGATAATAGGTGCAAAATCAACAAATGTGTTGCTTGATTCTATGAATTCAGTATAAAATTGGTGATTAGAGACAATATTTAATTTTTTCTGTGTAGTTCCTCTGGAGGAGAGGCAATTGACACAAAACTAGTCATGTGACTGTATTTTAAGCTGGTAGTGGCTGATTCTATCTAGTATTACCTTACATAAAGGGAATCTATAATATTAACATGGTTCACTCGGGACAGTATCTGATTCAGGCATTATTTTAACCAAAATTTAATATATCCATTTAGGGGGTTATTCCAAAGACCCCAGAAAAATTGGTGACTAGGTTGTTATTTATTTTATTAAAATATAAAAATCTTAAATTGTGTATTTTTTGTTCAAATCGGTTGACATACATATTCTTAACTGTTTTGTCTTTGCCGATTTTTATATAGATTTTAACTTAAGTCTTTTTGGAAAATAATACATAAGCCATTATATCTTCACTCAACTCGATTTTTTTAAGGTAGCCACATGAATATTGACATATTTATTTGAGCATTAAAACTTGTAATGACTTAAGTTCAATAACTACCAGCCCAGCTCATTCAGATTCTTCCTCATAAAAAAACCTTATATTTAACTAAGCTTTATTTTCCGCATTTTTCAATTTAACCTAAAGCACTTATCTCGACTTAATATCAATAAAAATGATTTTGCCTTTCAATATAGTAGCTTAAGTTTTATTTTTTATTTTTCGGCCAATGGACTTTTTCATAATGTCTTAACCCATTAGATATCACTGTACTCAAATGAGTACAGCTGGCATTTTGCAAGTTTCCAAGCGAAAACAAATAATTTTTAATCGTTGCACCGTTATTTACGTTAACAACATTAATACTAGGGTGATCGATTATTCGACATTTTTCAATAACCGGTTTTCGAATATTCCGAATAGTTGCTATTTTAAAAAACCCGGTTTTCGGTTAAGCATTTTAAAAATAACCGGTTAACCGGTTTTAATTCGAATACATAAAAATAAAAAATTCAAATTAGTTTTTGTAATAAAGAGTTAATTAGAATAAAAACAAAAAATTTTTCGGAGGTAAGGAACCAACAAAATACATATGTATGTAGATATGACTTAGGGTATGTTCAGACCTAACAAATATTTGACGATAACATCAAAAAAAGCGTGACCAATAAATTGATTAAACTTAAGGTTTATTTTTAACAATTTCTATTTATTTTATTATTATTTATTTATTTCTAAGATGATAATTAAGATAAGTTAAGATAGTTAAGAAACCTTTAAATAATGTTTGCTATAGCCAAACGTTTTGAAAAGCAAACAATTCTTTAATAAATCTAGTTGTTACGTGTAGGACGTCAAATATTTAATAGGTGTGAACATAACTTTAGAATTTTTGAGAAACGTTGGTTTTTTAAAATTATAGGAATTTAATAAATTTATTATTTGAGATATTCTCTCAAATTTATTTTAAATGAGTTTTAATTTGTTGCTGGTTAAGCATGTCTATATGAAGCAGTAAACTTCAGCCAAATTTTTGAAAAGTGGCAAACAAATCCTCTTATCGAGGATTATATATTTAATTTTTTTTTGTTTCAGCATTATATAAATAATAGTAATATGAACATGCTTTTTATATGAAATATCTGTAAATTCGTCGATCACACAATTTAAACCCTTCCAGGACATTTTTGATTCCTTTAATTTTATTTTAAGTTCTTGGTGTTTTAATAAATTAAACTGATGAATTTTCCCATATCGATGATTCCACCGGTATGTTCCTGTTTTAAGCATGAAGATATGCTGGAACTACTTAAGAGTTTTTCATTCATTATTGGCAGCATATTTTAGTAAAGTATTATTTGCAGTCTCTTAAAAACTACTTGGATCAGGGTCAAGTTTTACTTGGCGTATATTTATGTCAAGCTTGTAGACTAAATAAAAGTGATTAATAAGTCGTGACGTTAAAGAACCTTTGCCACTTATCATTTTAGGCACACATTTTTTTTAAGTCAGTTCGAAATATCACCAGAGATGACATCATTATAAAGATATACATATACATACATATATAATTTATAAAACTGTCAAATTGCTAATTACTTTTTAAGCTGAACTTTTTTTTGTACTTTAAATTGTTTTGTGTTTTGTTACAAGAACACACGCTTGTATAAGCGATTTGTATTTACATTGCTCATAATGTTTTTTTGACTTTTGTTTCATTTTGTTTTGACATTTTTTATAGAAAGTTTAAGTTTATATTTGATTAGAAAAATACTTCAATTACGGGTACATTTATAACAGAAGTAAGGAAAACGTATATAAATTACACATTACTAAAGTAACCGGTTTATTTTACCAAAATAACCGGTTTATTCGATATTCGAAAAATGGACATTTTAAAATATTCGACTTGGGCAAAACTAAAATAACCGGTTAAAACCGGTCGAATACTATTCGATCGATCACCCTAATTAATACCAACAGCAGCTTGTAACGAACCAAACCACAATAGGCCCTAACTATAAAGAGAACTTGCTACCTATAGTTACCGGCCGTGCTCGTCAAAATGAGGGTGGTTCTTTCCTCTTTCTAGTTAGACTATGGTTCGAACATTCATTTAAAATTTAGGTAGCTGTAAATATTAAAGTCTACTAACCAACTAATAAAAATACATAATAATAAAACAAAAAAAAAAAAAAATAAATAAAAGAATCTTTAAGGTATCTGCTTAGTTCAAGAGGTTTTGTTGTTATAACCTCCGTCAAATTCATTACCCTCCCTAGCCATGCTATCTTTGTTTAAAATAAATTCCCAGATAGCCCTATTTTGACTCACCTACAATTGACCTTAACTTTTCATAGAATAGAATAAAAACTTTAGAATTTCATATCGGAATCTTGAAATTTTTTATTCATTTCATCCTAAACTAATATAACTATTCTTTTAATAATAGTAATCTTTTAAAAATTATTTTTAGTGTTATTATTAATTAAATTTTAATGTACAAATAAGAAAACTCCAAATTGATAAATTATTATTAACATTAAAGAAATTAAAAATGTAAATTCCTTCCATTGAAAATTATGGGTTTGAAATTATGTTTGTGTGTATATATAAGATAAATCAGAAATATTTTTTTTTTTTTTTTGTTTAAATTATTAAGAAAAATTGTTTGAGTGAAAATTTATATTAAGTTTAAGTAAAAAAATTCTAATGAACTCACCATTTTTATTTAAATCTTAAGTAGACTCCAGGCCTGTTGTCTGCGATGATTTGATGTTAAAAATGCTGTTAAATTTTCATTCAAATTATGGATTACATCTTAGAAATTAATTAACAGGAAACAAAAGGGAAGTTGATATAACAACAGGAAACAATCGTTAAATAAACAAAATAAAGATAAATATAGTAAATTAACGCACTTAAGTAATTAAATATAAGCAAACCAATGGATACATATTTTTACTGATCTTTTAATATAGTACGTTTATGTCTATAAACGACTATGGTTTTTTGGCGTTTTGCAATTTGATTGACATATCGGTATTGGCCCGATAGGCCCTGATCATAAAAAAACGTATATACTTTATAAAATGTTCGGTCCTTTCAAAATTATTAACGTGAACGATTCGATTGGGTGCGTTTGGTTGGGTGATATTTCTTTTATTATCTTCCCCAAAAATTGTCTTCCTATTAAGGAGTACCGTATTATACGTGTTAACTTTCCTTATGCAAATTTTAGTAACAGCAGATTTTCGAGTTTCCTCCTTTTTCCCACTGCACACTGAAAAAGGTTGTAAATGTAAATATCCCTTAAATACAATTTACAACTTCTTACCTTTTAATTGACGAAATGCTTGGATTGTTGCAACAATTAAACTAGTTGCAATCGAAAAATACTAATTTGCAAAAACAATTTTAAAAAACATTGACGTTAAAATAATCTGATTTCTTTCAGAATTTTTTTTTCCACACAATTCAAATCAAAAATTGTTTTAGTAATAAAAAAAATATCTAATATTTTGAAATTTGTTATTAAAATTTCCAAGCAACTTTGATCAATTTTAAAACAATAAAACACAGTTATAGTTTATATAGTAGAAATAAAAATACAAATAATGAAATCCACCCAACAGCCTCACAAAACAGGTACAGTTTAAATTACCAATTTCAAAACTGGATCTGTAAAAGGCCACTTATGTGTTATCATTGCCATATGTCCTTTGCATGGTAAGTGCCTACGTTACCAGAATCTATATCCTTTAGTTCATAATATACATTTCCTAATTTTCGCCAAACTTTTGCCTTTACCCCAACTGGAGCTAGTTTAGCATTAAAATAATCTACCTTGGAGCTTTGATTGAACAAACGTCTGTATACGTCTTGTCCCACACAAAATTCATTTCTCCTTGAACGCAAGTTGTAAGTCCTAGCATTCTTGTCGTATGCCTTACGCATGTAGTCTTTTATTTTTTCACGAATCAAAGGAAATTCATCATGTCGTTCCACAATGAAGTCCGTTTCTTCTAAAATTTTAAGTCTGCGTAGAATTTCGTAGTCCCTTCCGTTAGTAATCATATTCTGAGCGAACTACATAACAAAATAAATACGAAAAAACATTATTTTTTGGTAGTTTGTTTTTTGAATAACAAACATAAATGTTGAAAAACAAAATTATTCGTAAAATAACTATATTTTTATTCAATTTTAACAGTACGGAAAACGAATTTAATAACCTGCAATTACTTTAATAATTTTATAAGTGTAGATATGAAAATTGGTAGCATGTCATAACGTCCAGTGTCAGTTTCCACGTATTAACAAAAAAAACTTAAAATAGAAACTTGTGAGTTTAAGCTTTCCTCTCTCAATTTGCTCAAATGTGAGCTGGAAGAATGGACTCAATGTGAAGAATTAATTACAAAATATAGAATAAGTATTTCTAAAAAGGGATAAACATAATCAAAGGTTTTTGTAAAAGTACCTTTTTGTTGTTAATAGGACTAATATTTGAATCTACTTGTGTCTTGTTTCTTATTTTTAACATTGACTCATAATTAAAGTATGTATAATTACTTTTATTTTAGTCTTATGTATTTAATTAATACATACCTTTAAACTTGACCCTATTTTACTTTAAAATACCTCTTTTTACCCTTTTTTCTTAAATACCCTTTTTATGACACTTTTTCGAAATTTTCAACGGCAACCCTGATGGCATTTTTGTTTCATTTCCCACATTTCAATCGAAAGTTTCTCGATGCGAGAGGTACAGAACATGGGCACTGGTAAAAATAAGTGGTTCTGAAAGTATCAGGTATACAAAAGAATATATCGAGCACTATTGGCGATTATATCGTATGCAAAAAAAGGCAAATTTTACAGGAGAGGGTTTCTATCTATTTTTCTTCAGTAGTGCAGCGCATTATTTCATGTTATGCATTTATTTATTTTTGAAATTATCGTGGCTTATTCGATAGTTTCCAAGAGCATGCTGAGATTCAATTTATTATAGTAACTGTCGTTTACGATAGTTTAAACCGTAGAAGGCATAACCGGGTACCCGTGTTTCCTTAGCAACTTAAAACTATACTTTGATATAAATATCATCATATATGTACTAAGAATATTTCTTCCACAAAAAAAAACGTTTCTAGTTGCAAAACCAAGTCTTCTTGAGACGTTTATGAAATTCGGTTCAGCGGTCCATAACTATTAGCTCCCAAAGATGCCACCTACGCAAAGGCATAACCGGGGTACCCAGTAGTAGGAAAATGGTGTATGGGAAAAAACGAATGGGGAATCAGAATTTTTGCTGCTGTAAATGAAAGGCAAAATGCTCCCTCTGTGATATATGGGGGAAAATGCTGCCTCCCAATTTCCCTACAACTGTACCCGTTATCAAATAATTTGTATATAAAAAAAATGAGCGGGTAAAGAGCTGTTTTAAGATTTTTTAATTAAATATAAAAAATAATTTCATTTATATATTAATATTTTAAGAAAACAGTCTTTAAGTTTATTTTTTTTTTCTATAAGACTAAATGACTAAAATTTGTAATGGGATACACGGGTACCCTGGCTATGCATTTGTGTGATATTTTTTGGTTATGCATTCTACGGCAAATGATATCGCTTACAATATAATCGCAAAAAGGACTCCATATTTTTATGAACTTTAAACCCAGGATAGATTTCCAAATTTGTTTAATTACAATTTCACTCGAATTATCTTTTTTTTATTATTTAAATTTTGAAAAGTTTAAATCACTTTGATCATTTTTTTTTCAAATTTTCTGTAAACATTGTTTTAACACTTTTTTCTGTATTTTATTTTACATTTCCCAATTTTAGACCAACTCAATTTAAACCATGGAAAGATGCACAATCGAGTAACGTGTTAAAGTTATTCAGGCTTATTATGAAAATGGGCGTTCAAATCAAAATGCATATCGTGCACTTTCGAAGGAAATCATCTTCAGTGATGAGGCACATTTTCACATCAGTGGATTTGTCAATAAGCAGAATTGCTGCATTTGGGCGAATGATAATCCAAGAGTGATTGTCGAAAAACCAATGTGCCCACAAAGAGTGACTGTTTGGTACGGTTTATGGGCTGGCAGTATCATAATGCCGTGATTTTTCCAAAATTAGGCCGGTCAGGCAGTTCCTGTGTCGTAAGATAAAAACGAACTTTTTATGGCCCAAATTGGAAGATATGGATGTGGACGATGTGTGGTTTCAACAGGACGTTGCAACTTGTCACACAGCTGACGAAACAACGGCTCTTTTGCGCGACTTCTTCTTTCTATGAGGTTATTTGAAAGAAATGGTTTACGTCGATAAGCCAGCAACAATTCAAGAGCTAAAGGACGAGATAATACGGCACATTAACGGCATAGAACCTCAATTATACCTCAGCGTCATCGGAAATTCGGACCATCGGATGGGGGTGTAATTTGTGTTTTAATCTTTATATCCAAACTATTGTTCTTTTTTATTTTAAAATATAAAAATATTTTGCTAGATTTTAAATCTAAAAAAATGGGCGCAACTTATTAAAGATAATCTCTCCCATTATGGAAATCTTACCACTGTTTAGCAGTGTAAATTATTGTTTAGTTACACGTAAAATACTACCGACATTGACATACATTTCTATATACTGTATGAATCTGCCTGTCTGTCTTTTCTGATACTGCTTCTGCATTTTGTTTTATTTTTTGCAATTCTTAAATTTTGATTGTTTTAATTGCTGTTGGTTTTGTTTTTATCATTTTTTTTTTAGATTTAAGCGGGCGTTGTCATCTCCTTAAACTCATGAAATTCAGAAATTTCACTTTATATTTTCTGCTAAATTTGTTCATTTCGTAATAACAAAAAAGATGGAAAAAGAAGAACACTAGGTACTCTTGTGAGTGTACAATTACTTATTTTAACCCAGTTTTTTTTTTTAAATTTTTGGTAGTTTGCAAATATAAATTAAATGCTGGTCTCATGCACAGCACCCAGAATCTTTGGGGGGTAAAATAGTTGTTGCAATAAAAAAAACCAAAAAAAAGCAAGAAGAAACCAAAAGAAAAACAAGACACACAGCAAATGAGTGACATTAACTCGTTAACATCATGGTAGAGTAGATTGCATGCCTGATTCGTGTTTAAATGATTTTCTTTTTTTTTAACACACACACACACACACACACACAGATTTACAAATACAAGTAACTGTGTGTTTTTAAGACTTCTTTTAAGTAGGAAAAAAGCTGCAGCACAAATACTAAAACAGTTTTTTATGTCCTTTATTTTATCTAGGAGTTTTTCATTAAGCGTAATTTATTTTTTAAACTTCACAAATTTGAACAATTTTTTCATCTGCGTTAGTATTTTTGCAATCGTGTTGTGGTTTAATCAAACGAAGGATCATAAGTTATTTTTGGCTTCATAATCTGTTGAAACATAAAATAGTTTTGGGGTGGAAAATAATTATTAAAACGACTATTTTAAAATTTTAATTTAATGCTTAAAAAATTTAATAAGTTAGACTTTTGTTTTTTACCACATGCTAAACACCTCAAAGGATTGTAGAAGGAAATTTATACAGGGTGAAGTATATCATATGTAAACTTTTGATTAAATTATTGTTGCGATTGTTGATCAAGTAATAAAGGGTGGTCCAACCAAAACGCACAATGTTTATTGTTAATAAAATAAAAAGTTTTAAGAGAAATATCTTATTATATCGGCTAAGTCCCAACCAGGGCTTCTGTGGCATAGCTCTATCCGATGGTCCATATGTCAATCTCGTTATTGTACCGAATAATCTCATCCTTAAGCTCTTGAATTGTTCTTGGCTTATTGAAAGATCTTTCGAACACAAAAATAATACTGTTTTTATTCAACTCAACAAAAGATAAGAACATTTAATTCCATTCGGTTTATTTTTAACCACAAACTTCATTGTAAAAAAAACCAAACATGTTTTACAAAAGCAAACTACACACACGACAAAAACAAAAAGCCAGCAAAATAATTTTACACAAACAAAATATATACACAATACACACACATGCTGTTCGTGCTGCGGTCGTTGAATACATTTTTTGTTTGTTAATTTCTTTATCAATGAAGAAAAAGAAACGTTATAGAACATTAAAATAAAATTTTTGTCCACAGTATCACTACAATTGTTCTGTTTTTTACGAAGAACAGAACACTATAATGTTCGGCTCTTACTTGAAAAAAGTTTCGAACGCATTAAGGGTTGTGTTCGTCTACACAATCACTAACAAATAGATATCGTTTTTGGTTGTATGAGCCGAACACAAAATAATGTACTGTATGCTTTGGAACACTGGTTTAAATATTAAGAGAGGTGTGCGTGTTACATGAATTATTTGCTTCACCTGTGATTTTCACGTGATCACTCGTGACAGTAGTTAAAATTTCTAAGTCCCGTCCGATTTTTATTCGTATACAAAGTGTCGCAAATGTAATGTTTTAATTTAAATTGTCTGTCATCTCTTTAATAAGCGACAAGTGTCACTGTGTTTTGATATTTATAATGTATGTAGATATTTATAGCGAATTAATGGCCAATTAGCCCTAAGGAGATACACAACGTTATCCAGAACCTGTCCATAATATGGTCCCACTAGAACTACCTAGTCAATATTTTTAAGGTTAGTAGCCAATAAACACATGCTTGCTTATAGCACAATATATTTATCGGTCTGCAGTTGTTTGGTACTACTAAACATGACAAAGTCAATATTTAATCAGCACAGCTTTACTATTAAAATTTCCTACAGGGATGTAACAAATTTTTTTTTACAAAATTGAGTCTACTTTTGTTTTGGGAACAATTTTTATGAAATAAAAATATTATATAATATTTATTATATCGTTACCTAAAACTCAAAAGGCCATTTCTCACATTTTGAAAATTTCACAGTAGAAGCAAAAAACTTTTTAAAATGATTAATTGGTAAATTGTCTTAAACTGTTTATGATTTGTTGTTCTTGTAGAACCCATCAGTTGTTTTGATAATTGACAATGTTGCAATTATGCAAACTGTTAGTTAGGTCCTTTAGAGATTATCGTATACTCTTTTGTAGAATGGGCCGTTTGTTTTTTGGTAATAAAATCGCTAACTTTCGTTGAAAGATTCCAAATTTTTTTCTGGACATTTGAGTTTATGCAATTAATCAGAATCCATGTAGCGTCGATTTTAAATTTTTGGTCAATTAGGGCGTTTGGCGTTTAAGGTAACGACATATATAATATAATAATAAATATAAAAAAGTAATTGTTATACATAACTTTGAAAAGGGAGACTTAACGGTAATAAGTTGTTTTTAAAAATTATACTTAAATAATTTTTTTTATTTGATCTTCGCTTAGAAAATAACGTTATTTCTTGAGTTTTATTTATTCCTCAGAATTAAAAATTATTTTTGATTTGTATTTTGTGCTTAGAAAATAAAAATTTTTTTTTACCAAAGTAATTTTTGAATATACAGCATTTTAAATTAACAGGATTTTGTTTGTAGTGCTTAATTCGGAATTTTTATTCTTGATAAAAAAAAACACTGAAATTTATTGTTGATGGGATAAGCTATTCTATGCGCATTTTACTGGTTCCTTAGGCCAGATCATCAGGAAACTTCATCCAAACATTAAAAAAAAAACTAAAAATATTATACAAATAAAACTGTTAAGCGAATAAGAATTATAAGCAACAGCTTTGCTTGTAACCATATGAAAGCTTTAACAAAAACAACAAGAATAAACAGTGAGTTTATCTTTTCTTACATTCCCCACTACAATTGGTTGGAATTGTCACAACATTAATTTTAGTTGTTAGTAGGTTAAGAAAAAACAAAATAAAAACAAAAACAACTTGCTTTATTGTTTTTGCAAAAAATTAAAGCATGTTGCCAGTTTAGTTTTTTTTTAAGCCGTGCACTTGCCAGTTTAGGAATAGCTTATGCAATAAGCAATAAATTTCCGTGTTTTTCAAAAGAATGAAAATTTTAAATTAAGCACTATAAAAAATATATACATGTGCGTGTATGTGTTTTTAATTTTTTTGTTTCCCATTTGCAACACATTGTTGTTCGCCTTAAAAAACATTTCGCATAATTTTTACAACAACAGATAACATTGAGAAAGCTTTTCAGGTCTTAATTTACAGGTGAAATCATCCCACTGGAACAATAAGCTTAAGAGCAAGTTGTCGTTTTTCATTTTCTATTTGTCTTAAAAAAAAACACAAAACGCGGTCATTGAAAAAAATTCTTCGTTTTATGTCTTTTGTTTCTTGATTACTCTGCTTGGTTACTTCTATTGTTTAAGCAAAAGATATGTTTAAGGTACACGCATCACATACAAACACACACAGACTGGAATACATTTATAAATGCTCTCTCACCTACAGAGTGAAACACTTTTAAGTTAATAGGCATTGTGCATTTCTTAACGTGTCCTGTGGACACAAATAAAACAAAACAAAATGAAACTCTACAGCGACAAAACAAAAAAAATATTAGCAAAACATTGCCATACAAAATAAATTGAAAAAAGACGCATGAGACAGACGTACAGCAAAACAACAAGAAAAAAAGGATTAAATCATTTTAGTATTCGTTCTTGTAGTCTTACATTTTCCATTCATTCAGTCACTCATTCAATCGCTCTGGTAAAATGGATGAGGTAGCCCACAACAATTTTGTAAATGAAAATAAAAAATAAGAACAATAAAGAAAATTCAAATGGAAAACGAAAATGAAAGCACGTGTGCCACGAAATGTAACGCAATATAATTCATTGCGAAAATTTCATTTCGCTTTTAAGTTCTTTTTCTTTTAAAATTTTCTGTTTTTTTTTTATTGTAGTAGTCGGTATTAAAGCTGCAGATTATTTCTTGTATTTTATTGTGTATTTTTTGCAATTTTCCTATTTTATACGTTTTCTCTTGAGGTTGTCATCGGTGTATTTGTAGTTTTGAATTGAATAAATTTCAAATAACTTTTTTTGGAATAAATTTTTTTTTTTTTTTGTTTTTTTATAGCTTCGAAATCTTCGGAATTTGTTTGTGCTGGAGATTATCAAAACTTCTACGTAAATATCTACTTAAGACAATTGATGACTTTTTGAAGTTTTTAAATTTTTATTTCTATCTGAGGACTTTATTGCAGGTGGAAAAGAGAATGTGTGAAAAGAGAGCAAACAATATGAACAAATAAAACTAAATGAAAAAATTCTAGAAAAATTTTGCTGTTATTTAGTTTCCAAAGATAATTGGCTATTAACACTTTAATTTTAAAGAAAAAGAAATGAGTAGTATTGTTGTAATTTTGTTGAAGTATTTGTGGTTTTTAATCCAAATTTTCAACATTTTTAATCAGGCTTAAGTTCATCAAATTTAATTTTCATTAAAATATTTTTATGAAGAATGGAATTTTTACAACATGAAAATTAATTAAAATTGTTATTGATAATCATTCATTCTTGACTGAAAAAGAAATGTTTTAAATGGGTTTAGCCAAAGAAACTTTCCTAGAAACTTTTTTTTTTAAGTTTTTATCTACTTAGATATATACAAGGCCCATCTATCAGGTCTGCTTACTTGTACAAAACAAAAAACGATTCTTTTTATTTGTCAAAAATTTACTACCACATATACAAAGCAAAAGGAAAAAACGTGTATGTGTAAACAAACGTTTACATGCACATATACGCAAAATGTAAACAACTTTTGACAACTAAAAAGAACATAAACAATGATCATCAGGCTTCTTGCCTTTGACCTTTTCAATGGGCCTTGGATATATAAAATTTCGTCATTTAGAGAATGTTTTTACGTTTACATCTAGTTGTTAAAATATAAACTCATTTTATATTTAAAGAATGTGTTAACTCTTAAGTTTGAATGGAGAATGTGTTCCATGTAATAAGTTTTTTTTTTACTTCTTTAGACACCTTTCACACGCGGCAAGTTATTTGCTCAAGTCTCTTGCGCAACTCTTGGTTTGTAGACGTTAACGGTAAGATCGGGGTAAGGAAAAAAAAATGTTTGTACAAACTTTGTTGTTCTCGGCAAGTAACTTGATTAACTAACTTGCCGAGTCTGAAAGGGTTCTGCATAAAGAATTATTTTTAAATTTTCACAACGAAATCAACAGTTTTTTGTGCTTGACACTCCTTTTCTGTCAAAAGAATTATTATTTTCAGAACATATCGTTGAAATTTTCATTTAAAACCAGGACCTGCAAATAACTTATATTTTTAAAATTTAAACTAAAAATCAAACCAAAAGAGAAGTGCTACGTGCATAAAGAATACGCCAACATAATCCTTGTAACATGGACTACCTCTCGATTTATTAATTTTTATTATTTTATTTATTAATCAGAAATAACATATGTTTTTTGAATTTTATTTGTTTGCTAAGAAAAAGTAATTTTTAAATTGAATAAAATATAAGAAAATTAATTTAACAAATAAGAGTTTTTTTTTTTTTGCAAGTGCCCATTCAGACAGGGAAACATTTTGTTTGGTAGCAAATTAGGGGTGGTAAGCAGAGAATGGTTTTTGTGTTCGGTACTCGGCGACATGCTTTGTTCTCATTTTCTATGTTGACATTTACTTTGCTTTTTGAGAAAAAAGAACAACAGTGACAGAATGTTTCCGGCAACATGTTCGTGTGTGGGACCGCGACTAAGCAAAAAATAAAATTCAAAAGTAACTTTTATTTTGTAATAAAAAATTAAACGCAAAAATAATTTTTATTTATGAGGAATTAATTTTCATGTTGTAAAAAAAATAATTTAATGAAAATTAAATTTGATGAAATTAAGGCTGATTAAAATATTAAAAAATTTGGATTAAAAACCATAAATAGTTCAACAAAATGACCACAATTCTAATTATTTATGAGGAATAAATAAAACTTAAGATGTAACTTTATTTTCAAAGCAAAAAGTCAAAATCAATAAATAATGAAAAAATAAAACTTATAACCGTAACGTACATTTATTATTATAGTTTTGCGTTTTCTGTTTAAGGTGACGATTTATGTACCTAAAACGCCCTACAGCCCAGTCATTGTGTATTTTTACTTGGAGAGTTTTCCGGGAGTTTTGAAAATTGGCAATTTTATAGATTTTCACGTGCTTTTTCCGAATTTCAACTTTGCCACCTTGTATAAATGACGCCTAAAAGCAGTTTTTTGATAATAACTGCTTTCCGACAAACTTTACAGGAAAAACATGTCCATACAAAATGATTGGAGAGAAAATTTTCTACAATTTATGTCACAATTTTTTTTCCTAAAATCAATAGTTTCGGCGTACGAGCGCCGTAAATTATTATACATTCACACTAATGCGTTATATTTAATTTAACTGCTCATAGAAATTTTTAGACTGAGTCATCAGAAAAAAAGCATTGCTCTTGCACATTCTATTATTGCTACAGCAAGGTCGAAATATTTTATGTCATCGGTTCAGGTCGGAGTAAAAGTATTTTTATTTAAAAAATATGGATCTCAACGATTGGTAGATACTTTATCATCTCTCGGATTTTGCTCTTCGTACACCGAAGCAATGCTGTTCGAAGTTTCAGCTATAATACTCTCACCGTTGAATATCGATGATCAGACATTAGACGGACACACCACTTTTCATGCTATGGGCGGTATCCATTGTTTAACACCTACAAGTTCTATGCTCCTGGTAGTTTTGTTGCCATTGAATTAAAAACTTTTACGAAGAAAAACGATACGGTCTTAAAAACCATTATCAAAAACTTAATAGCATTCGTGTGGTATCGAAGGTGATTATACCAGCTTGCGGATGCAGAAAGGCAGGGCTAAAATGCTTCGTTGTGTGCTCGAACTGTGGTGGTTCTTGTTATAATTCGCAATTTATATCACAAGATAGCAGCGTAGAAGAAGAAACGGACACTATGCTCGGGCAACTAAAATACGAAATCGAGAACGAAGAGAACCGATATAAAACTGATGATCCCATCGCCGATGATGCAGAAGAAACTTCCGTTTTTGATATTTCAATTAGTAATGAAGACGATGAAAGAACGACACCTGGGCCCTATTCCACAAACATACTTATCAACTTTTCACTTTGCACTTATCAAATTGTTCGTCAATTTGCAAAACTTTATGTTCCTCAGAACTATAAAATTGGATAAGTGACAAGTTGAAATTGATAAGTATAATTTGCAAAGACTTTGCAAATAATTATGCTTTTTCGTTCCACAAAAACTGTAAATGTGAACCTTAACTTATTTGACTAAGGGGATTGGCCTTTGAAACTGACTCCTACAGCTTGTTTTTAGACAACGAGCGCCAAGCTTGTCCGCTTAACTTGCTTTTATGTTGAAGCTTCCTTAGAATTATCTTCCGACCACACACCTTTAATTGTTACTATAATGAACCCCTATAAAATTGTATCTCCGATTGGTTACTTAGCGACGTCAGCCACACAAATAAATTGGTAAAAATATAAAAAATTTCTCAGTGCCCATTGCACAGAAAATATTCCGCTGAGTACACCGGAGAATGTGGATCTCTCTATTGTCAAGTTTGACAGTTATCTAAAACTAGCTGTTCAACATTCCAGTATTGGCCCCAAAAAAACAAAAAATATTAAAATATATTCCACAGATGTCGAGCGGCTCTTGACTGAAAAAAGGAGAGTTCGAAGAGAGTGGCAACTTTACAGATCCCCGCAACTTAAGAATTTATTAAAAGAGTGCACAAAAAGACTAAGAAAGTTACTGCAGACTCAGAAAACGGCTTCTCTAGAAAAATATCTTTAGGGACTTGATCCAACTCTGCAATCAGGCTACTCATTATGGCGTGTAGCTAGAAATCTCAAAGGGCCAGTTGTCTCTAAGCCACCATTAAGAAACCTGAATCGAAGTTGGGCAAGAAATGATAATGAAAAAGGAAATATGTTTGTTAATCATTTAAAAAAAAGGTATTTACAACAAATATATCTCACAATATTGCGGTTGAGTTACCACCTGTTGCTGCTAGAGCAGCTATTCCCATAAGATTTGAGATAAGAGATATCGAAAACGCTATTTATGACTTAAACACTATGAAGGCACCTGCTATTGACAAGATCAGTAATAAAATGCTTTTAGAGCTACCTCGCATAGCAAAGAAAATTATTCTTTTTATTTTTAATGCTATTTTACGGCTTGAGTACTACCCTCAAGAATGGAAAGTTTCCTTGGTTACCATGATACCAAAGCCAGGAATTGATCACACAAAAGTTGGGGCATATTGGCCTATTAGCTTATTATCAAATATGTCAAAGCTGTTTCAGAAATTACTAGTTTTAAACACCAATTTTAAGTGACAGTAGATGTATTCCAAACCATCAGTTTGGATTTAGAAGAAAACACAGCACAATTTAACAAACCCATCGGATAGTTAATGTCATAAGAAAAGCATTTGAAGAAAAAAATATTGCTCAGCACTCTTCATCGATGTTTCGCAAGCTTTTGATAAAGTCTAGTATGAAGGCTTATTACATAAATTGAAGCAAAATTTACCAGCAAACAGACACAAGCTGTTAGAAAGCTACTTAGTCGGTCGTCAATTTATTATTTAAGAAGGAAATTTCTTAAGATCTTGCCCCCCTATTACAATCAATAATCAAATAATTCCTCAACATTCGCATGTAAAATATCTCGGTATACATCTGGATCTGCGATCAACGAGGAAATCCCATATTGAGGCAAAATTAACTGAAATGAAACTTAAAACCATTCAAATTCAATGGCTTATTGGAAGAAACTCTGTCCTTTGTCTCGACTGCAAACTTCTACTTTACAACTACATCTTAAAGTCAATCTGGTGCTATAGTATTCAGTTATGGGGCACTGCCTCGGCCTCTAATACCGAAAAAATTCAAAGGCGCAAAAATAAACTTCTTCGAATAATCACAGCCTCTCCCTGATACGTTAAAAACTCAAACATTCATAAGGATCTCAAATATGCAGTAAAATATTTAAAAAGGATTGAACAACACCCAAATCCACTAGCTCGAAATATTTTAAATCATGACGGCCACACTCGCTTAAGAAGAAGGGACACTGCAGCACTTACCCAACTAGAAGAGCGATAAGCACCTATATATGTGAACAGAACCCGTGATAAAGAAAATTTTTGTCTGGCACTGGCAGGACATAAATAAAGAATTAGGATAATATTTGATTATTCATTGTTAGTTTATATTAAATATATGAAGATTCAATAAATAAATAATGAGAAAAAAAAAGTTGCTTTAAATAAAAAACAAATTCTGTAATTTTAACTCTCTCTTAACTTTCTCTTTGGAAAATATTTCCTTTTTTTATTGTTTAAGATGTTCTTTTTTAATCATTTGCAACCTTTATATCGTTTGTATGTACAATAGTTTATTATTTTTGGAAATAAATGTGTTCTTAATTAGAATTCATATTTTAAAGTTGATTTATTATTTCCCAAAAAAATTTGTTCTTATAAAACGTTCAATTCGAAACGATTATTATGCCACAAGTACTCAATTTAAGCAATAATTCTATGGCAAACTATTTTTTGTGGCCAAAAGCCCATCTTCATAAATTTCTCTATGCACTTAAGAATGTTTTGGAATGTTTGAATGTGGGAGAAACCTTTCCACTGCTTTTGTGAATAATTCAATAAAGTTTTAGGCCATCAAGACAGTTCTTACACACATGCCAATTCAAACGAAGCACAAAATACCAGATTAAAAAAAACGAAGATAAAAGAAAGTTTTTTAAGAAGCAGGAAATTGAAATTTATTTATTATCGCCTTATGAAAATCCGAGGCAGAAATATCATTTTTCAAATCGACAGCTGTGGGAGAAAGAGGAAGTTAGTAGTTGTAGGTAACCTTGGCCGTGTTTTATTACAACACATCCTTGAAAAACAATGCAATTGTGTTGTATGTTTTTGTTGGATTTTAGGTTGTTTTTAATTCTTTTTTGGTATGAACAATAAGTAGTTGTGGTGCTAGTAAATGTATTTATATGGGCATGTTTTACACATACATACACTAATGAATAACTACAAAGTAGCATACAAAGTAAAGTGTGCCAAATTAGAATTGAAAAAAGTTTTTGGTTTTCATATTTTAAACAACAACAAAAAAAAAATTTGGAATTATCACAAAAAATCTTTTTAAATTCACTACAACTGACAGAACAAAAATAATAAATGGTCTAAACAACAGCAACACAACTGTTTAAACATATACAGATGCATTCATACATACATAATATGTTTTTTTTAGTAAGATTCATGTATTCATAGGAACATGCATAAATTCATACACGAACAGACTTTCAGACAAAAGAATAAGAATAAAACAGTATGACTAGGACGACTTAAATTACTGAGTAATAGAAAACAAGTAAGAAAATGTAGTCGTTCAACCCGCACGTCATGATACCCTTCAATACAAAATTTCGAGACAAATTTTGGGGAGTGTAGGCTATTTCGGACCCCTGGCAATCATGGAGCCGCCTGAACAAAATTATGTTATGACGTTAAGATTTATACATTCATCAAATTATTATTACAGTAACTGATTGTGGATTATTAAATTTGTTTTCCGTACTGTTAATATTGAATAAAAATATAGTTATTCTACGAATATTTTTATTTTTTAACATTTATGTTTGTTATACAAAAAATAATGTTTTTCCGTACTTATTTATTTATGTAGTTTGATGTGTGTCGGTTTTTTTAAAGTAAAAAACCATTAAATTTTAAGGAATATGTTTAAAAATTTAAGTAAAAAAATTAGTTTGAAATGATATGTAAATGATCCTTTCTTTAAATGAATTTTAAGTTGTTTAAAATGAATTTTCATTTGAATTTAACGACATAATATTTTGAGTGTATAGAAGTTCTTAGTGCCGAATATTATTTGGATATGTAAATTTATCTTACGAGATAACATATTTGAGAGAATTTTCGAAGGGAGTTTTCAAAGGACCTTTGTTCAATTCTGAACCTGACAGAACAACCACACGACTTTTTTAGTCTAAAATTTTCTATTAATGCAATTATAATCTTAAGTCTCAATGAAGAATTATTTGTTCTCGTTTACACTGCAACAAGATCCTGTGACTAGATTCTGACGAAATCAACTCAAAATCAGCAGAACTTAATTATGCAACTGTGGTTTTTTGATAAAGTTCTAAAAATTCAAAATTTTCATTTTAACAAAAAAAAAACGAAAATTTGAAGAAACAACTTCAAATTATGTTGGGAGAATTCCAACCAATTGTAGTGGAGAATTTTTAATAGAATATTTAATAGAACCCAAAGACTGTCCCATAAAACTTATCCGAAGTAAGGATTAAGAACTATTAAGAGAAGACAAGGAAATAATGAAGAGATGGAGCGAATATATAAACGCAGTAAAAATCTCAACCGATACACTCACCAAGGCACTTGATTAACTGAAAGCTGCTAGGCATTATGGTATATCTTCAGAACTTCTGAAAAATATGGGTGAGGATGGACGAATTTTGCTACTCAAAGTTATCAACGCCGTTAAGAGGCAGCCAACAATTCCCAGCGGCTGGCAAATAGCAATAATTATTTCAATTTTTTAAAAGGGAGATAGCCAGTTATGCCAGAATCACCGAGGAATATTAATTCTAATTGTAGCGGGTTTAATATATTCAAGGATACTCACCGAAGGACTTAAAAGTGTTATAGAACGCAATCTTGAGGAGGAACAGTGTGGTTTTAGACCAAATCGTAGAGCACAAGATCTAATATTTACGATGAGACAAATATCGGAAAAAACCATTGAATTTAATAAGAAGACCTATTGGTGATTTATTGACCTAGAAAAAGCATTCGTTACGGTAAAATGGCGAGAAATATGGAAGGTCCTTCAAAAAAGGAACTTGGGCAACAAACTGATCAAACGAATTAAAAATTTTTATTAAATATGCCGAAACTATGTGAGGACCGGGAACATTATAGAGTTCATAACATCACAACCTTTTTAAAATATAAGTTTAAATACATAATTCTTCCACATTAATTTAAAAGAATACATTAAACTGTTTTATTTTGTAATGAGCTTAATTTTCTTCATGAATTAGTTTGTTTTATATATGAAATCCCTAAAAATCTCGCTCCGTCCCGGGATCCCGTTTTTTTTTTTTAATTAAAAATCCCGAATCAAAAGCTTTTATACTTTAATAGTCTTATTCCTTCAATATTTTCCAGGAATATTTTGTATGCTTTTGAGGATTGTAATTTGACTTAGAATCATAATTAATTTTGTTTGTATTTTAAACGGTGCTTAAAGAAAATTATTATTATTGGATGCAAGGCCCATTGAAAAGGTCTGCGCAAGAAGCCTGATGATCATTGTTTATGTTCTTTTTAGTTGTCAAAAGTTGTTTACATTTGGCTTAAATGTGCATGTATACGTTTATGGTATGAAACACATACACGTTTTTTCCTTTTGCTTTGTATATGTGGTAGTAAATTTTGACAACTAAAAAGAATTGGTTTTTTGTTTTTGTACAAGTAAGCAGACCTGATAGATGGGCCTTGATTGGATGTCTCAGTATACTAATGGTTAGAGAGCTATAAGCAAAATGTATTAATAAAGTGACCTCAGTACTAAAATAATGCAACAATAGAATACAACAGGCGTTTTGTTGCTAGAATTGAGATGGCAAATGTCAAAATGCCTTATTAAAAAATTTATATAAACAAAAAAAGACACTTAACGTCACACCACGAAGAAAATCACTGCAAACAGCTGCGCTTGTGAGGTCACTTTATTAGAAAATTCAGGCTATAAGTCAATCAGTCAGGAGGTTGTTGGTTTGATGTCTGGTCGCTTTTATTAAAACAGACTGATGATCTACGAAACATTTTCTAGGTAAAATAATTTTAAATTTACTTTCTAATTATAACATATACAATGTAATAACTAGGCATGAGATGTTCATGCACTAAAAAATCCAAAATATGCATTTAAAATTTAACAATTTCAATAAAAAAAGCTTTTTTTTTTTTTTTAATTTTATTAAAAAAAAATTCATTAAAATTTCTAATGTCAAAGTTTGTTTGCATAAACAAATAAATACTTTTTTATATTATCAAAAGTAAACCTGTTTGGAATTAAAAAAACTTTTGTACAACGTCAAGTTAAAGGAGTATAATTAAAGGATGCCAATTTATTTAGAGAATATATATTTTCTAATTTAGAGCCCGTATTTGATTCCAGATCTAAAATGATTGAAATTTGTTTAATTTTGAAAACCTTTATTTTTTTTGCAAAACGTTTTGGATTTTTTTTTAATTTGTTGGGCTTTTCTACCTTCCACATTGTTTATTTAACTTTCTGCAATATCAATTAATTTAAGCTGACTATTTAGTGAAATAAATCCCTCCAATTTAGTCATTGTTTCACCAATATTCTTTTTTTATCGATTAACAAATTTTTTTTTGGAGATTTTTTTTTGTTTACATGGAAATTTCTTGAAATATATCACTGAAAAATGTTAAAATATGCAACAATATGCAATTGAAACCAAAATATGCAACAATATGCAAAAACAAATCGATGCCATTTTAACGTAGTTTTAATGATTCGGAAAAATAATTGGTCGACATCGATCTTAGACTTCTGATAAAAAACATGCATTTGCATTGAAATCGCATCCCTAATAATAACCTTTCTTTTAAGAAAAGAAATTACAATTGAAAAACAAATATCATATAAAACTAACAAATCCCTACCCAAAATCAAACAATATCCTACAACACCGTAGGGCATAGCATCTGAAAAAACGGCAAAAAAACTATACACTACTAGATATAAAGAAACTTGACACGGCCTAAATACTATCGATTTTGGCAATAGGAACACAAAAAAAAACTACCATATATGAAAAAAAAACGGGAGGTGGACTTTTTCAACTGAAATTGAACTTTTTTTATAAAAAGCAACGCCAAAAATCTTACAGAACAATTTTCTAAAATAAAAAATGCTGTTATTGCTAATTTATTTTATTCTACAAGAGGTACTAGAGTCCAAACAGCTTCATCCAAAGAAATTTATGAAGAAAAGAGACACAGAAGTCGACAGCTCTGCATTTGTACTCATAAGCGTCAGCAGAGGTAACCAAGTTTGCTGTCCTCAACCAAAAAACAACCTTTGAATGCAATCATACCGCATTGGTATCTCCCAGTAAATATGTTGACTAAAAAAAAAAAATTAGATTTTAATGCGGCATTTTACTTTTTTATATACAATTCCTAATTCCTGAATAATTTCTTTTTGGCTGATAAGAAAATTGTTAGTGAACCACACCAAATACAGTTTCAAAGATTGTTTAACTGATAACCAGACACTAATGTTTGTATGTCTATTGTTTAATAGGGGCATAACTGTGTGTTCTGAGTATTTTCCAGTCAAAAGAGAACTGTGCTAAATTCGCGTATGATTTAAAGCTAAAATAATAAAGTGAAACTAATAAAATTGTCATCAACAGATGATTAAACATACAACAAAGTTGTTATGAAAATAAAGAAATAAAGTGTACAATAAAATTTAAAGGAATGATGTCTTAAATTCATTAAAATCAAAAAAATAAATAATTTTGTGCAAATGACTGCTTTTCAATAAAGCAAAGGCAAACTATTCTCCAATTTAAATTACATATTTATCAAATTTTCTTCTTGGAATAGTTAAAGAAATTTTTATTTTTTAAGAAAATTAAGAGCAAAATTTACACTTTAAAAAACTAGGAAATTAGTTTTCTTTGAAAAAAAATAAGAGCAAAATGTGTCTTATGAGAATAAAGAGAAAATAATTTCTATAGAAAATTAAGACTGAAATAAAAAAATCTCTAAATCTTAAAAAAAAATTCTGTAAATAAAATATTCTCTTTAGAAAACTTAGAGCAAAATTTTCCTTATAAAAAATTTTTCATAAAAAATTATAAGCAAACCTTTCTCTATAAAACACTAAGAAAAAATTTTTCTTTGTAGAAAGTCTCCAAAGAAAATAAAGAGCAAATTTTTTTTGTATAGAAAATTTTCTATTCAAAATTTCCTTTGTGAAAAATTATAAGCAAAATTTTCTCTTTGAAAATAAAGAGCAACATTTTTCTTATAGAAATTAAAAAGGAAAATTTTTTCTAAAGAAAATTAAGAGCTAAATTTTTTCATAGAAAATTAAACGCAAAATTTTCTTTGTTGAAAATAAAAGAAAAATGTTTTCTTTAGGTAATAGAAAGTAAAATTTTCTCTAAAAAAAAACAAGAGAAAAGTTCTTCAATAACAAAATGTGAGCAAAATTTGCATTAAACATTTTTTTACTGTATAGAAAGTTAAGCAAAAAATTCTATGTATAGAAAATTATAAGAAAAATATTCTCCATCGGAAATTGAGAGCAAAAAAAATATATATCAAAAAAATTACAGCAAAATTTTCTCTTTTGAAATTTCATCGCAAAATTTTTTTTATAGAAATTTATAGAGCATATCAGACAATTTAAAGCAACATTTTCTTAACTAAAAACGAACAAAACTTTTCTTAGTTGATTTAAAATTAAAATTTCTCTATTTCTTTGTTAAGAGTTAAATTTTTTCAAATGCTCCTAATTTGAAGTTTTCTTTTATACAAATTTAAGGAAAACTTATAGGATTGGCCAATTCTGTTATCTTGGAAATATTGTTACACCAGATAGTGCCACAATGTTAGATGTAGAAGCTAAGACTACCAGAGTAAGAACAGCATTTGGAATTTTGGCGCCGATTTGGCAAAACAATAACTTAAGCCAACGGACAACGCTCAGAATATTCAATTTCAAAGTTAAATCCGTCCTGTTATATAGCTACACCTTATGGAGTGACCTTACCAATCTTAACTCTTCCATGAATAATAACGTATGTAGAACTTTTACGCCAAGCAAACAAAATGGATATGGCTTCTGAAATCCGAAAATGTAACTGGCAGTGTAATTAAATTTTTATGTTGTGGTTTAAAATTATTTAACAAATTTTCATGTATTTTTGTGGTAAAAAAAATATTTCATAATAATTAAATTTTCACGTTATCCTTTTTAAAATTTTTGAGTACGGATTTTAATGAATCAAATACAGAAAGATAGATGGAATTCGTACTTAAATTAATCCAAAAAATTAGATTGATTAAGGTAAAACTAAGATTGAACCAATCTCAATTCAATCCCGAATTCGTACTCTAAATAAACCAAAAGTGAAATTAGAAGGGGAATTTTATTATGATTGATTTACATATCCGTTTTACACCTTAGAGAATTTCAATTATAAAACACCAGTATCATTCCCGATTTTGATTTTACATTAACAACTAAATGTACATATATAACTGAAAATATAAACTAAATGAGAAGCAACAATTCTCAAGTTTACTTTTTAAACATTAAAATAATGTGTTTCGTATTGTTCGTATTTTATTTTTCTTATACAATGCACTCGCGATATTACGAAGACCCTCATATATGAACTCCCCAAAATATGAACACTTTTTTTCTTTCATTGACTCCTCTAAAATGTGAACTTGTGCAAAAGCTTTAAAATATGAACAACTTATATTTGTTTTTAAGGGCTTTTATCTAGTTACACACGCCTACAAAATAATGTGTTAAGTAATCAGAAAAACATAAGAGCACTACTTACAATTCTACTGAAAGAACCAATGAATTTTATATGGGATGTCCCAAAAATTAACGCATTCAAAAGAAAGTCATTATTTTTTTACATTAATACATCCAGAAGAAAGTAGTTATAGAAGTTGTTATAGATGTAGTTATAGAAGAAAACTACTAAATAATGAGTTAAAGAAGCTATTCATTTTGAAAAAGTAAGCGAAGTTTTTACTGGGCAGTGTTAAAATCAATTTTATTTCAACTGCATAATAACTTGGGGATTTCCCTAGCTTTCTGCTTTGAAATTGTCTTCAATTGGTAATTAAAATGTTTTGCATACCCTTTTTAGTTAGTGCTCACATTAACATTAAATTCTATGCACATCTTTAAATATAATTTTAACGTGAAAATCGCAAACTTTTTCGCATAATAACTTTGTTTGTTTTTCTTTTTTTAAAAACAATAATTTTTTGAATCCAGTGAACAATAAAAGAAAAAACTGTAACATAAGAAACTTTTATTTTTATGGAAAAAACATTTTTAAAGGGAAATAAGATACCATTCGCAAATATAAACAATCTTGCAAAAGTGAACTGGCTTTGTTTTAATTAGTTAATGTTATCGCGAGTGCACTGTATTCTCCACTACAATTGGTTGGAATTCTCCCAACATTTATTGTAGTAGTAAGTGGGTTAAGAAAAAGCTAAATTAAAAATAAAAACAAATAGCTTTATTGTTTTCGCAAGAAAATCCAAATAAAACAACTTGCCAGTTCAGTTTTTAATGCACGATCACTTGCAGATTTTTTATCAAAGTAATTTTTGGGAATACAAAATTGTTAATTAATAAGATTTTGTTTGGCGCTGCAGTTTTATTTACTAATATATTTGGCTTTTCAAAAATTTTTTGGGAGAATGTTTCCTGGTGAATAAATGAACCGTAAATTTCAGTGTATTTATCAAGAATAAAACTTGGGAAATAAGCTCGACAAAGAAAATCTTATTAATTATAGCATTTACTTTAATTAACTCCTTACAATCTCTGCTTTGAAAGCCAGCAAAAACTACAATAGAACGAGGGTGTTTGTTTGAGTATTAAACTTAAACAAATTTAAGATAATTTTATTTATAACCGTCATACATAACAAATTTAAGATACTTGTGTTTTAATTATCAAATTAAATCAAGGCAAAATTGTTGTTGATTGCTGCCTCAAATCAAGTGCATTCAATATTTGCCAAACTGACTATTTGTCGTATTTATCTTGTCGTGTGTAAATCAGTGCATGAGTTTATATTTTATGGCAAACCTAAAACTCAGATACAAAAAAGAGTGTGTATGTTTGTATGTCTAACAAAAAGTTTGCCGTTTAAACTGCCTGTGCAATTATAATGCAATTAGTAATCGTCAATTATTATTTTCTTATAATTGCAGTTGTTGTATAAATTTACATAAATACTAAGACTCATTCGTACTATCTTCGTAAAGCAAAATCGTCCGCAGAACAATGGCGCAATAATTGCTGGAGAACACTTTGCCATAAACAAACGCACAGAGAAATGAAATATCAGATAAGAGACAACGGATTTGACGGCAGATTGATAATCAATTAGAAGAGCAATCATTGCGCATTGGATTGCCACTTATGGCAATATGCGGGTCCACATGTCGCAAATTTAATGGAGAAAAATTTGACGTTTGCCGCAATTAATATTGCTACGTGGTGACCCGGGGTAAGAACACTTTTCGTTAAGGCTTATGGAACTGTCATTTGCTTAAACAAAGTGCAAAATTGATCGCTAATTCCTTAACATAATATGATGTTATTTTATTTGGTTTTTTAAATGCACTCTTTGTTAATTCTTGACATTAGCTTAAGCTTGTTTTTTCTCTCTCTTTCCACTCTTGTCGTTTTCTATGCTTTATACATTGATTGTGAGTTTGTGTGTTTGCGTGCAAAATACAACACTCTCATTACTAAAGAAGTATAGTGTAAAGCATGAAATCATTATTTTGGTTTGGCTTTGGTTTAGTCTCGTTAAGTTTTGTTATTTGCTGCCGCGGCTTATCATTACAGTAGACGCTCAGAAATTCGAACTCTCAGAAATTCGAATTTCCAGAAATTCAAATCAGTAATTACATTACATTTGGCGCTCTTAAATTAGAATATAAAATTCGAATTTCCGAGCGGTTTTTTCTTTTTTATTGTAAACACTAAAATTTTGTCAGTTAGTGCCAGTTCACACACGTTAAGTTTGATTCCAGGTTTTAGGAGAGAGGACAATATAAATGGTATTATCTTTTCCCTTCTCTCCTAAAAGCTCTAAACCGGACGTGTGTGAACCGGCACTTAAGTTAAACCAAATACAAAGTAATAAGGGGAATTCCATTTAAATAGATGATTTACAGATCTTGTTGATGTTGTCAGAGTTTAAAAGACAGTTTTTTGGTGTATGTATATTAGACTGTCCCAAGCTTGTATGGGGAAATTTTTTTTTTCGAATTCAGATATGAGTACCCTCCAATTTTTTTTCTTTTGATCCGAATAACCGAAATATGAAATATTATTGGGATCGGATAACGTTTACCAGTGTCGACTTGAAGTCAAAGTTTGAGATAAAGGCCAGTGTGAAAGCCATAGAATAATCTTGGAATTTAAAACCATCTTTTAATTTTACTTGTGTAATACACATTTATTTATTAAAAATATGCTAATATTCAGTGTTTTCTGAATCCTCTAACCACGCCCACTACAACCCCCCCATGCTGGTACTATACTGTTGCCCTGCCACAAGTCCTAAGTTCCTGCCTAAGACCATCTGGACATGGTAAGTGATATAATGTAGACAAAAAAATATATAATATGTATATTAATTTTAAAGTTTTAGATTTTATTATCTTTATTCATTAAATTTTCTTTTTAAAGTTTGTTTATTACAGTCCGGATACATCTGTCTGTGTTTTTGTACACAACGTAGTAAATATTGCTTTTGCTCCTCTTCAGGTGTAATTAAGCCATGAAAATCCTTTACTAACTTAACCGCTCTTTCAGCAGTATCATTAACCGCTCTCAGTGCATTAACTTTCTCTTTACTTTGTTGAAATGATGCATTAGTTTGCCACGTAGTGGGACATTCGCTTAGAAAATTGTTACTTATAGGAAATTCATCAGTATTGTATCCTAAAGCCTCAATGGTTGCTTCTATTACAAACACAGCATTTCTGTTACTTAAATGGCATCTATCTAATGTTGCAACAAGTTTTGGAGAAATAAAGCCGTCCCTTTTAAAAGTTCTACTAACACTGGGCAGAGTGCTCTCCCTTAGAATAGGTATACATTCTAATGAATCTGAAGAAGTATTTGAGCTTCGTCGACAGGAGTTTGTACAAAATTTAAACAATTTGTTTGATATTGCACACGCCGATGCAATGCAGTTAATCAAGATAGATGAAGATAAAATCTTCTGGCAACAGCAGAGAGAGCCAGGTCGATCTGGTCATTTAGGAGGAGTGGATAAAAAACTGGCCGAAAAAGAGAAAAAATCACAACTTAGAACCATTGAAGCGGAAAAGCGAAGTGATAAATATATTTCATCTTTAGCTCCTTCAACATCATCTCAAAAAGAATTTGAAGAAATTTCGTTTTCTGAGTCTGAAATATCAGATTCATTAGAATGTATACCTATTATAAGGGAGAGCACTCTGCCCAGTGTAAGTAGAACTTTTAAAAGGGACGGCTTTATCTCTCCAAAACTTGTTGCAACATTAGATAGATGCCATTTAAGTAACAGAAATGCTGTGTTTGTAATAGAAGCAACCATTGAGGCTTTAGGATACAATACTGATGAATTTCCTATAAGTAACAATTTTCTAAGCGAATGTCCCACTACGTGGCAAACTAATGCATCATTTCAACAAAGTAAAGAGAAAGTTAATGCACTGAGAGCGGTTAATGATACTGCTGAAAGAGCGGTTAAGTTAGTAAAGGATTTTCATGGCTTAATTACACCTGAAGAGGAGCAAAAGCAATATTTACTACGTTGTGTACAAAAACACAGACAGATGTATCCGGACTGTAATAAACAAACTTTAAAAAGAAAATTTAATGAATAAAGATAATAAAATCTAAAACTTTAAAATTAATATACATATTATATATTTTTTTGTCTACATTATATCACTTACCATGTCCAGATGGTCTTAGGCAGGAACTTAGGACTTGTGGCAGGGCAACAGTATAGTACCAGCATGGGGGGGTTGTAGTGGGCGTGGTTAGAGGATTCAGAAAACACTGAATATTAGCATATTTTTAATAAATAAATGTGTATTACACAAGTAAAATTAAAAGATGGTTTTAAATTCCAAGATTATTCTATGGCTTTCACACTGGCCTTTATCTCAAACTTTGACTTCAAGTCGACACTGGTAAACGTTATCCGATCACAATAATATTTCATATTTCGGTTATTCGGATCAAAAGGAAAAAATTTGGAGGGTACTCATATCTGAATTCGAAAAAAAAATTTCCTGGGACAGTCTAATGTATATGTATACGGTTTAACATTTATTAAAATAAGAAAGTGAACTAAAAATGACAAACAAGCGTAAGAAAAACACTGTGTTTACAAGATAAATTAAAAATATTGGAAAATATTGTTTTTTAATTTAGTTATAAGTATGTATAATATTTATATTATACATACTAAATTCAAATGAACTGAATTGCTATTTTTTGTTATATTTCTTTAAATTGTTTATAGTTTTTAGGTTAAACAAACTAAATTAAAAAAAAAAACAAAGTCTTTAATATGTTTGTGGTAAAATTAACTTAAATTTTTGTATAATAAAAAGCGTCCAGAAATTCGAATCGCCCTAAAAACAAAGTGGTTCGAATTTCCGAGCGTGTACTGTATCGTATAATTTTTTTGTATCTTTAAGATACAAATTTGCCTGCTTTTAATTTTGCCAGCATAAGTATGTCTTTTTTAAACTTGAAATCAGTAATACTAACTTTTAGTAATATTTACTTTTAAGTAATTTTATTGCAATATTTTTTTTTAATTTTTATTTTTTTATTGGGCGATGTCTCATGAGAAGATAATTTTGTTTGTTTTGTGAGTTGTTGTTATTATACAAATTAAATAATAAAAAAAACATAATGATTAAGTAAATGTAAATAAATGTAATTGTTATTGTAAACTTAAAATATTTTATATGAATTGTGGCTTTAATTTTAAGTTAACATTCATTGGTTGCTAAAAAAAAATATATCGATTGTATTTGTGGAATTTTAAGTCAAGGATATAAAATGACATTCAGAAGAATGCACGTTAAATTAATAAATAATATATACTTTAAGTAAACTGTTATAAACAGTGAAAAAAAACCAAAATTTTGTTTTTAAGAAAATTAGAAAAGAAAAGTTTCTCTAAATTTTCGTACAGACGATGGTCAGATCTGACAATCTTGTAAGCAGGCGTTGCCAACAGCAATATTTTTCTGACAATGGTGCAATTGTCAGATGCATTAATTTTGCACTTCTGCAAATACAAATGTTCACACAGCTGTAAGATATTTTAGCTAATTTTAATGCAGTTTAAGCAACGCTGCTTACCAATATTGTAAGATCTGACAATCGTCTGTACGAAGCTTTACAATCAAATATAAAATAATAAAAAAATGCTAAAAAGTTTTTTTTTTTAAATGGAAAACCAAATTTATTTAAATTAAGAGTAAATGTTAAACGGAAAATTAAGTTCAAAATTTTCTTTCCCAAAAACTGGGATCAATATTTTATCTACCGAGAATTACAAGCAAAAAATTTCCAATGAAAAATTATAAGCAAAATGTTTTTATAATTAATTAGGAAAAAATTAAAAGTAAGATTATCTCTATAGAAAATTAAGAGTAAAAATTTATTAATAGAAAATTAAAAGTAAAATTTTTGTAATAAAATATTAAAAGCAAAATTCTCTCAGTTGAATTATTCGCCAAATTTTCTTTTTAGTAAAATTGAGAGCAAAATATTCTCTGCAGGAAATTAGGGTCGACAAATCTCTTTTGTAAATATACAACAAATTTGTTCAATAGAAAAGTTCCTGCCTTTTTCACGATGTCAAGTGAATTCTTTATATCGCACAGAATCATTTGAAGGAAAATTTAAATTTTAGATTTTATTTCTGTTCAATATGAAGTTGTACGAAAAAAAGAATTTTTTTCGAAATTGTGAAATGCTGATGCAAAATTTTTCTTTTTCAAAAGCAAAATTTCCTGTGTAAAAAATTAAAAGTTAAATTTTCCTGTAAGAAAATTTTAGCAAAATTAAATATTTCCTATTCAAAATAAAAAACAAGGTTTCTATGTTATAATTTTAAAAGCTTATTTTATCTATAAAAACCATGACCAAAATTTTATCTGTGGGAAAAAAAGTTAAAATTTCTTCACTGTAAAAGTGTCTTCACTGAAACCTAAAAGCAAAATATTCTCAGGATATTGAAAGAAAAGATTTTAAAGAACAATCTTTTTTTTTAAAGGAAATAATATTTTTTGAAATTAAAATTTTTTCTCAAAAACAGGTAAAAAAAATATATAGGATAAACATTACTAAATAAAATTCCTGATAAAACTTAAGAGCAGAATTTTTTATAAAGACAACTAAGAAAAAGATTTTTCTTGAGAAAACCAAGAGTAATCGTTGTTTTATATAAAATTTACAAATAAAATATTATGTATCTATTTAATTAATCCTCTTAAAACAATATTATTAAATATTAAGAGAAAACTTCATTTTAATTTAAGAGCCAGATAATCAGTGCTACTTACCACCAGCATAATTCAAAATTACACTTGATATACAGCAGAATTGCCCTATTTAAATGAAATGACAACTGATACAAAAATGAGCATTTTATTTCATAAACAAATGTTTACAAAAAAATAAAACACAAAAATATATTTACACACAGAAAAAAAATCAAGTTAAAAACGTAGAAAACAATGTTGATTTAAAATGTTTCGGTGGTGATTTTGCTTCATTGTTACTTTATGTTAACTTAACATGATTTTACAATAACTTGCGAACAACATTTCTTTCTTTTAGTTATTTTAATTATAGTTATTTATAATTCATGTAAATTTTACATTGCAGTAAAGTTAGAGCAAAATGTCATTTATATTGAAATAACAATCCGAATCACGTTGAATGAAAGTTATTTCAAGATGAAACAACGTGAAATTCATGTAGAAACTAATTGGTTTGTGTCAGAGACAACATATGCATTTATTTAAGAATAATTCAAAACACTTACCCCTGTAACACATGTTTCACTTATTTTGTAGTCTCCTTTGTTAACAGATCAATCAGCAGAATGGCCCGATATGGTTTTCGTCATCATTCTACGTTGAAAATAAATAATTTTAATTAAAAGAATACGGGAATTGCCTTCTTTTTATAACATATTTTAAAAATGAAAATAAAAAAATAACATACTTAACTATGTATGCAAGTTAATTTAACAAGATAAACAAGATAAAAGTGCCAGAGACACTATATTTCATGATATGTACCCCACACTTCAATATAATATTCGTCCATACTTTTGCGATGGTAATTTAGCACAATTTGTTAGCTTGATATTTAAAGCTAGAGGAGGCCTTCTTAATTTACACGCTCGTACATTTAGTGGAAACAGTGTTGACATTTGTACACTCTGTAACTGTTATGAACAGGAAAACACATATCGCTTAACCCTCAAATACCTGAAATTTAAATATGTAGTTTGCAATTTATTTTCTTTTCGCATCAAAGTTCTAACTAAAATGATTTCTTCTTCCGCACTATTCCAATCATTCAATTCAATTGGTACCGTTATTCTGAGATATTTATACTCATTTAACATTTGTGCATCGTAACAGCGTGAAGTACATAGGTTTTGCTTAATACTTATTTTTTCTGATGGCCTTCTGTAGGCGGTCTTGGGCGTTTAAGGGTGAATTGGCCGACGCCCTATTTTTGTCAGTTACCGTTTAAATTTTCTTGGTAAAAGGTTTCTATCACCTGAAGAAGTGTATGAAGTATTAAATGGCAAGGAGTTCATGCGTCTTTACAAATATTTGCTAAATTGCTTAAAATACAGGGACCTTATTATAGCTGAATTTCATTAAATAAATTGTTATCCTATAAATAAGTAATTAATAATTTATTTATTATAATTTTGCCAATTAGACACACAACAATGCATGTTATGTCTTACTATGATTTATTTTAAAAAATCTTTTAACATTGTTTTTATAATACATATGAAAGTTATTTTATTTTTCAATAAATCATATATTCATTCATTCATAGTCATTTTCCAACCAACTTCGGGTTCTAAGTCACTATTAAGCTCATATTTATCGAAATGTAAGAGTCCACCTTGCGCCATTCATAATCGATCTTTTGAGAATCTATATTTAACGGTGGAAATCTTTTCTTGAAAGGAATCCATGGCTTTAGTTAAAAAAATTGTCCTTTTTTGAATCAGGAATATTTTATATGGTAGAAATTTTACTATCTGAAATCAAATATCCTTTTCAAAATATTTCAAACTACACTTGATCTTCAGAGTTTCGTTTAAACGGGCTAAATACCCATTTCATACTATTGATAAACAGCAAAGTTATTGTTGATGGGATAAGCAATTCCTTTGCGCATTTCACTGGTCTGGTTGCTTAGGCCAGATCCAATGATTTTAGAAAAACTAAAGATATTATACAAATAACTCTGTTAAGCGAATAAGAATTATAAACACAAACTTAACTTGTAACAATATCTTCACCTATACGAAATTACACAAGCTCTACCTACGAATGTAAAAATTACCCAATTCGTTTAATTACCCACAAAGTGGCAGCTCGCAGAAAATACAATAACTAAAGTAAAAAAGTTATCTTCAGAAAAACAAAAAGCAAAAATTTTTCTTAAAGAATTTAAGGCCAAACATTTTTAAAGAGCTTAAATGCTTTGTAAGATCCTAAAGCTATAATTTGTTTCATAAATAAACCAAATCTTAAAAGAAAATATATATAAAGTTTGTAAGTAAAAAGTTTGTAAGTAAAACTAGTTAAGGAAGAAATCGGAATCAAACATGTCTCTGATAAGCCTTATAAAGGAGGCAATTGAAAAAACTGCACGTGATGGCTGCATTATTTGGTTTAAAAAAAAATGCAGCCATCACGTGATTGCCAACGATGCCTTATCACCTAAGAATGCAGAGCTGGAGAATAAATTTTGCTTGTTACTCAGGGTAAAGGTATACTTAGTAGCGGATGTTCCTGTATGCTGATGCTTTTTAACCGCTGTCTGGTAGAGGTCAGATAGCCTTATCCACTTTGCAATACCTACATACTTAGGTGCATGGTCTCAGAAGACGCATTTGTATTTAGAGCGTCGTCGGGCTGCAGAAAGGTACTTATGTTTATCAAGAATATATTTCTGATTTTGTAGTCCACCTTGTATCGGCTTTTAAATGGTCTAAGGATTATTTTATCCACAACCATCTATTATATAAATAAAAAAATATGTATAAATCTAATTTTATGAGTTCCGCAATGAGATAAAATTTAAAAATGATTTCTTAAGTCCTTAAAAAGTTTGTATATTTTTATCTATAAACCAAAAAAAACTAATTTTTACAATTTATCGTTAACAATCAAATGCCATTCCAATCTTGGCCACTTAAACTCAGACAAACTATTCCTCTTAAAAGAATTGTTAAACAAACATTTACATTTCATTTGTACGTCTTTTTAACGTAAATTAATGTTTAATTACAAAAAAAATCTTGACAAACTATGCATTTGCTTTTTTCTTTCTTTAATTTATTTAAAAAAAAAACCAAGTTCAGTCAAGTTCATGGCACAAGTTCAATTTAATGAAAAAGGTAATTAGTAACATACTTACACACATGTGTGTATGAACAGAAAACAAACTAACAAAATTTATAATTTAAATGTCAAATATTGAAAGGAAAACTTCCTCTCTTTTAAAAAATTATCTGGCAAGTATGTGTTTCTTAAAGAAAATCGCAAGACACCAACTTCACTTAACTCAATAAAAATTTATTTTATTTTATTATTAAACAAATAAATAAGCGGCGCCAAAATCAAATTAAGAAAGAAATATGCAACATCACATACTCCAACTAAACTTGAACGATTTACTAAAAACCTGCACAGAGAGGAAAGAAAATTTTAACAACAATTTAAGAGGAAAACTCAATTGACATTTAAACTGCTGCTGCTGCTGCTGCTGAGGCTTTTGTGTAAGTTCGTACATGTGTGTTGTTGTGCATTTAATTTTAATTATTGAGTTCGAGCATTACCAAGCTGCCTGCTTCGAAATGTTAAACAAATTCAAACAACAATCAAGCAATAAAATAATGTTGCAAAAATAAAAATAAAACTAAAACTAAACAATATACAAACGTGTATACTTTACAACTTGCCACATGCACACACATACATAAATACTTAAAAATTGTGGAAGTGGCTAACTGGAGATGTTTAAGGAAGTTTAACTGTGGTGCAATACTAATCTGGTACTAAAATATTATTGGTACTTTCTTACGTAATTGGTATTTAAACATTTAAACACTTTACCTAAAATACTTTGGCAACAGGCTTTAAAGTTTCAGAGTACACGCAAAGAAAAAAGTTTATTTCCTAAGGTTATCAATTTCGTATCTTAAAACAAGAAATTCATAATTTAATATTTTGATTTAAACTTTTTCTTAAATAAAGAAACATTTTGCTTAAATCAAGCCACCCATTAACATTTTATTTATTTAATAAGCGTTGCAAATACAATAACACATTATATTCTAACCAGACCAGAGTCTCTGGCGGTATTGGAACTCGCAACCCCCGCACTGATAGACTATCACACTACCAACTAGCCTACCCGGGCACCCCACACATAAACATATCTTCGGCTTAATTTGCAAACCTGCTAACTCCCTTTCAGACAAAAAACTTTTTATAATTTATATTTGCAGCTTGAGAGGAAAACCAAAAATATGGTTGGTTTTACCAGTGTTACCACCAACAAAATTCAAAATTACACTTGAGATGAAGCAAAATTACCCGATTTATATAAAATTACACCTGATATAAAATTTAAGTTTTATTTTATCCAGGGCTGTGGAGTTGGAGTCGGAGCCGGAGTTCAAGAGTCGGAGTTGATGTTTTTGTGCCGGAGTCGGAGTCGTAGTACCCACAAAACTCGTGACTCCGACTCCAAAGTTTTTCGGCATAAAAAATTTAAAAAAATTTCCAAAATAAAAATTATCTTCTTAAAATACATTTAAAATTTAAATAAATGGTTTGTGAATACTGCTCTTATGTGCTGTTTCCACTGAGTGCTTTTCATATAAATTTTGCTACATAATCAATTGCCTGTCATTTGGAAACAGCACATTAATGTTTGCGTACGGTAATTGCTTCTCAAAAACTCTAATTTTTAGAAGGCCGTACGGAAGTGAAAAAATGAAAGTTAACATCACTGAGTCTCATATACATTTAGCATCAAGATTATAGTAGGAGTCGGATTAGGAGTCGGAGTAGGAGTGAAAGTGGAAGTCGCACTTAAAAAATTTCAGCATTTGGAGTCGGAGTTAGCACTTTTTCGGACGACTCCACATCCCTGATTTAATCCAAAGACATTTACAAACCAAAAACACAACAAACTCATTGAAAGAATATCAATATTAGTTAAACTTTTGAGATTCTTATTGTCATTTAAAATAAATTAACAATAATAACATTAAAAACTTAAAAGCAATTAATAAAACTTGAAATAAAACTCCTAAAATAATAAGTTTAACTTCCACATTTGGTTGCATATATCTGGGGAAGGTTCAAAACGCGCATTGCAATTCCTTTATAATGGGTGCTTTTTAAGCCCGATAGAGCTAACGAAAGGTTATCTGTCAAGCGAATTGTCATACTCTCACTTTTTTCTTAGGCACATCATCATGAATAGATTCATGCTTAAACAACGCCACCAAATTATCCTAATTTACTTTAAAAATCAGCCATTGATTTTCGCAACTTTTATAGGCAACTCCATGATTCAAATATGAAAAGTAAGAATCATGTCAATAAGACATGAGCCGTATGAACTCAGAATAAGGGCGTTAAATATTCTTCAAACTAAAGCATTAAAAAGTTGCCAGATAAAAATAAAACTAATTATAAAGTTGAAATATTGGAAACATATCTTTCCCCGGGCTACTTTTTAGTTTGAATAACTTTTTTCAATAAACTTGAGATTCTAAATCACTTTGATAGTCATCTTTATCCAAATCTAAGAGGTTATTTTGCGACATTCATTACCGAGCTTTAGAAAATATATATTAAATGATTGAAGACTTTTCTTAAAAAGAAACCGAGACTTTGGTGCAGAAGACTGTGCATTTTTTTATCAACAATATTTAAAAAGAAATAAATGTCATCACTGAAATCGAATCTGGATTTTATTTAAGTATCTTAAGCTATTTTTTTTTAATTACACCTGAATGACACCTAAGAGAAGTTACCCGCGCTCTACCCACGACAGTTAAAATTATACCAAATTCGGGTAATTACCCACAAAGTGGCAACACTGGGTTTTACACACTTCAGGACCCAAACTAAAGAAAAACTTAAGGTAGAAGTACATAACACGCGTTTATTCGTCGACGTTTGACGTGCGTTTAAAAACTTAAGCGCATGAAAAGTTACAAGTTACACAACACGCGTTACAAAAGCCGTTCCTGTCAGCTGTTTTTTATTTGTGCATTGAAAACGGATTCGAAAGTGTATCAAGATTTATTTATTTTATTGAATTTATTCTTTTTATATAAATATTGTATATTTTTGAAGCTCATCAATAAATTTTTCTTTCACGATTCGAAAATTTGTAAAAAATTTTTTACTAGTCAAAAATACACAACGCGTTAAAAAGTTCAAAGTTAATCAACTTTCTGGCGCAAACCCGTCAAAATAGTTTGCATGTAGCTTGTTCTATTAAAATACACTAGTTTAACTTTTTTGACAGAAGTCTACAGAGCGCGCGCGCACTAACGCGTGTTATGTACTCCTACCTTAAATGCTGGTCGACGAAGCGTATCTTTCTCTTCCACACGGCATCAAAATCTCATTCAAGCCATATTTTCTGGTGATTTAGTAAATACATCTTTCCTTGCAGGGCTGCGGAGTCGTCCGAAAAAAGTACTAACTCCGACTCCAAACGCTGAAATTTTTTAAGTGCGACTCCGACTCCGACTCCGACTCACGACTCAGGACTCCGACTCCTACTATAATCTTGATGGTAAATGTATATGAGACTCAGTGATGTTAACTTTTATTTTTTCATTACTGTACGGCCTTCTTAAAATTACAGTTTTTGAGAAGAAATTACCGTACGCAAACATTAATGTGTTGTTTCCAAATGACAGGCGATTGATTATGTAGTAAAATTTATATGAAAAGCACTCAGTCCATCGCCTGTCATTTGGAAACAGCACATAAGAGCAGTATTCATAAACCATTTTTTTAAATTTTAATTGAGTTTTAAAAAGATAATTTTTATTTTGGAAGATTTTTTTTAAATTGTTTATGCCGACAATCACTGCAAACAGCTGCGCTTGTGAGGTCACTTTATTAGTACACTCTGTTTGTGACTTTCCTTATAATTTTAAATTTTATTTTTTTTTTTATCACTACTTCATAGCTATGTCTCTTTTTTTTGTTTATAGCTTTCTAAATAGTTTTCGAAATCGGAATCGAAAAATAGCAGTTATGAAAGGCCCAGTACCGGACCGAAAATTACATTTATCCAACAAAAACATTTTCAAAAACACGATATAAAATTTAAAATCCAAAAATCTTAATCAAAAACACTTGGAATATTTTTTTTTCCTATTTTTTGCTGTAAAAAACATCTTAAAACGAATATTTCACAAAAAACATCCAATTTGGTATACCGGCATACTGGAAATTATAATTTCAACATCCGTATCAGAACCGGTATTCAATTTAAATGGCATCGGCCGCTAACCTTGGTTTGAAGAGATTTTGGACCAAAAAATGTGAAAAATTAACAATTATTTTTTAACATATCAAAATATTCTATTTCTGTTAACAATTAAAGGCAGCTTTTATGCGGTTATTTTATAAACATGCGTTTTATTTAATTTTCTATTTATGGCTGCTACCAAAATCTTTTTTACATTTACACGATGATTTTTGAGACATGTCTTTTTATATCCAGCACCACAATTAGTTGTGAAAAGGGTATACTAAGTTTGTCATTCCTGAAACTTTTTTATTATTCACCTCAGACCCCATAAATTATAAATATATTCTGGCTCCTTGCGTAATTCTTAAAAGATTTAGCCGTGTCCGTCTGTTGAAAACACGCTCACTTTCAAAAACCTCAAAAGAAATGAACAAACTTGGTGTCAGATTGATTTTAGTTATCCTTAGCAGCTTGTTATTGCAATCCAGCAAAATTGGTTCAGTAGGAACAGAGCTATGAATCAAAATGTGGAACCACCACCTTAAAAAATTGATAATTTGTCACAAAAACTAACATAAATTGTTGAACAATGCACGAAATGATATAAGATTTTGCAAAAATTCGTTTTATTCGACTAGAAATCACGCTGTAAGATTTTGTGAAAATCTGTCCATAATTTACCCTAGGCCCCACTACTCCCGGAAAACAGTTAAGTACGCCTAAGTCCGTTAAAATAATGCTATCATAACAAAATTTGGTACGTTACAGTTGTTTTGAACAAAAAATAACACTTTGAAATTTCGTGATGATCATCGTGATGATTACCCTAGATCTAAACTACTCTCCCGGAAAACAGTTTAGTACGCCTAAAACCGTAATTGATAATGCTATTAGAATAAAGTTTAATATTTCACAGTTTTATATGACTAGAAATCACGCTCATAAATTTCTTGATGATCAGTCCATAATTTACTATCGGTCCCATATAAAGCCCACTCTGGTAAATTAAATAAATACGCCTAAAACCGTAGCAGATATAGATATAACGGTAAAATTTCTTCCATTTTAGCTTCATATGACCAGAAAAAATGTCATGTAATTTTGTGATATACGGTGATATACGGATATATTTTTTTTACCTTAGATCCAATATTTAACAGCCCTCTGAAATTTACTGTAAACGCTAAAACTTATTTCTCCACTGTATTGAAATTTATGTTTTTTATTACCAGAAATCACTCTGCGGAATTTTGAAATGATTGGATCATAACTTACCATGGCTCCAATATAAATTCCCCTCCTGAAAATCATTTAAGTTCGGCTTAAACTGTTACGAATCATAATATTTTACTAAAGATTGTCAGTCAATAATTTAATATAGGTCTAAACCGCTGATGTCTGTTTTTATAAAAATATATTAAAGATAAAAAGCCATCATATAGATATCACTCCTGAAATATTCGAACTGTCGGTGGAGGGTATCAAAGATTCGGCACAGCCAAATATAGCACTCTAACTTGTTTTATTGTTGTTTTAAAATAATTCTTATTTGACGGCAAATCCATCTGAGGAGATCGAGTGGTTGCGATCGAAACATGTCATGGTAACCAGACGCCTGGGTTCGAATCGCAGGTCATTCAAGAATGAATGATTATCAATAACAATTTTAATTAATTTTCATGTTGTAGAATTCCTTTCTTCATAAAAATAATTTAATGAAAATTAAATTTGATGAACTTAAGCCTGATTAAAATATTAAAAATTTGGATTAAAAACCATAAATAGTTCAACAAAATAAGCACAATTCTAATTATAATAGCAAACTTTAAAATGACAGTAAAAGAAAATTAGAAAAAAACACCTACCTAACCTTCAAAATCATCGTATGAAAAATTTAGACATTTTTGGTCATGAGTTCTGACAACCAGTTGTCATTGAGATTAGTTTTTCTTTTCGACTAATTATCAAAATTCTAAATTCAGAAATCTAGTAGCAAAATTAACAAAGCACTATAATTTCGGATATTTATATACATCTATTGATTTAAACTATCTCTAACTCTTCTATACCCGTAGAAAATAATCTGAATTATTTCAGATTTTTTTTTTTTTTTTTTTTGAAAAACATCTCAGCTTCAATTTTTTCAATTTCTTTATCCAGGAAGTATATAAATACAAACTTTGGTACTTTAAAAAAAAAAAGATTTTATCCCCAATATAGCAAAAACAAACTTTTTTTTACAACCACAATCTCACTTGCAACAACTTTGAATTTTCAAAAAATTTTCTGCTGATGAATAAACATGTGACAAAAGGGGTAAAAATAAAGACAATCAATGTTTAGCTTCAAGCCACAAATTAAACGAATTTTCTCGTTACGTTTCAAAACCAATAAAAGAAGAGATACGAACTGCTACTGCCACATATTTAGCTACATTTGAGGATGATGATAATGATGTAGTTAGTTGTCATACACTATTAGACTTGAACTCATACATTATACAATAAAGTCGTAATTCGTATAAGGCAGCAAAAAAAAACTGGTAAATCCAGGAAACGATCTCTTACATATAAAACCAACAACAACAACAACAACATAATTTAACAACTTGAAGAAGCCAACTTTACACAGCCACCCAAACAACCAACCAGTCAACCGACCAACAACAAATACAAAAGTATTTAGTGTGGAAAACATTGTGGCTTACAACATACATACGTACGTACAAACAAACTTAAGTACTTCATACTTGTACACGTTCGTACATTCTCATACGTGAACAACCAAACGCTCTTGGACTTTCGTTTTCATTCAGGCGTCACGTGCCAGTGTCTAAAGCCACAGCGAAAGTAAAACTACACAATGTAAGGTGTTCGTTCACATACTTACTTTCATAGGTATGAATGTATGTACTTGAGAGATCTGTATGCTGTGCTGTAAGATAAGTACTTATTTGCAGTTTAGTTATTTACTGCTGCTGATGAGGATGAAGTTGATGGCGATGCTGCTACTAGCTGCTGATGATGGTGTAATTCAAGATATTGATCAGCTGTTGTTGGATCTTCACTGTCTAATTTTTTTCCTTTTGTATGTATAATTATGAGGTATCGGCGTACGGCGATTTAAAAGTATACAATTATGTTAGAAATGTTTTGTTACACAAAAAAAAAACGAAACAAGAATGTCCGAATCAAACAAAACACTGCTTTAATCTTAACACATATACAGGCGTGTTCTGGAAATCGAAAACGCAAGAATTTTAATCATCGTTTTTTTAATAAGATTTCTGTAATAAAAGAATTTTATGACAAATATTATATACACATTTCTCTATTTAAACAGAATTTGATAACAAAAATTATAAAAATTAAATTTAAAGTGTATTAAAAACAACTTATAAAATCTTGCGTTTTGCGTTTTTGACTCAAGGTACGGCCACATATGGCAAACATTTCACAAAAAATGTCATATATTTGTTTGCCCTTATCTGACCACAAGATATTTTTAAGAGATTTTGGGCAAACAAAATTATTTGCCAGCAAACAAAAATGTTCCCAATGCTCCTCGTTTTAGGGCAAATAAATATTTGTTCTTATAAAAATTTTGTAAGATCAAACCGCGTCAAACAAAAAACTTTTTAATAAAACCATTTTTAAATGACGAAAAAGAATATTTATATAAAAAATTTCTTATTTGTGCCGACCAATTTACTAACATCTACATCTTTTTGAGATTATTTTCATGTCAAAGAGATTGCAGGGTTTATATGGGACATCGAATCAATTTTGGATCTACCAAGACAACATTTTGACATGACATACAAGCTACTTTAAATATCGTCAAGACCAACATTTATAAGGTAATTGTGACATTCAACGCGGATTACAGAAGATATATATAAGCGCTTTGGTAAAATATCAGAGCTATGGTTAAATATGGACCGATTACAATAATATTTGGTAAAGTGAATAGGGTTCCAAATTTAATATTAATACCAACTTGAGAGGATGTTTTATGGACACAATGGTTGGTTTTATTATGAAATGTGAAAAAATTAACCAACTCTTTCTACTCTTAAAGACAATTAAAACGTATACACCTAATGGCATAATGTCATTAGCATTACATTATCTCCAAAATTCCGACCAGGATTACACTACAATTTGAATGGGAATTTCGATCGAATGCCGTAATTTGGCAATTGAACTTTGCGAATAAGATTAAAATGGCCTGCCAGCCGGGCAGACATTGTTATAGCATAATCGGCACAGTAGAAAAAGAGTTATGTATCCAAATGTGAAACAAACGTCCGAAAAAGTGGGAATGCACCGATTGTCTCCAAATATTACTAACAAACTTCGTAAAGATCAGCCTATAATTGACAGTAGCTCCACTATCGGAAACACTTTATTACGTCTAAGGCCGAAACGAATAATTCTTTAGTAATAATGGTATAATTTAGTTTAATAGGATCGGCAAATACTTTGCCAAATTTTATGATGATTGGTCCATAATTTTTCTTAGGTCCACTCTTTAAAATTATTTTTGTTCAAATTAGGTACAATTAAGTTTTATAATACTAGAAATAAAATCATTAAACTTTGTGATAACAGTTCACAACAAATTTGAACTTTTTTTGTGCGGTCTGGAAATGGAATAATCAACCGTTTTTAAGTTATTCCAATATATGTAGTGAAAGCGCCTTAATTTTGGACATAACGGTATATCTCGAAAAGAAGAGCTGACAGAGAAAAATTGAGATTTGATTTGAAATCAGCTACCTTAAATTTGTTAAAATATGCAATCAAATTCCAGACCTCAAAATGACTGTTCCGCAGTGTAATCGAATAATAATTTAACATACATTTGTATATTAAGGAAGGTTAAATTTTAAGGGCCGATGTTGATTTTAAATAAAACACAAATTATTTAGGAAATTACTGTCATTTTTGTTTATTATGATAATATTGGTATGGTTCAATTATGTATGTAACAAAATATCGGCCAAATGGCACACCTTTATTCGATGGTCCAAATATTCGATAACGCTGAGGCATAATTGATGTTCGATGCCGTTAACTTGCCGAATTATCTCATCCTTTAGCACTTGAATTGTCGCTGGCTTATCGCAGTACAAATTTTATTTCAAATAACCCCAAAGAAAAAAGTCCAATGGTGTCAAATCACATGATCTTGGCGGCCAATTGGCATCGCCACCACGTGAGAAAACACGGCCATTGAATTTGTCGCGCAAAAGAGCCATTGTTTCATAAGCACATCGTCCACATCCATGTCTTTTAACTCAGGCCATAAAAAGTTTGTTGTCATCTCACGATAACGAGTCGCTGCCTGACCGGTCTTATTTTGAAAAAAAAAATACGGCCCGATGATGCCGCCAGCCAATAAACCGCACCAAACAGTCACTCTTTGTGGGTGCATTGGTTTTTCGACAATCACTCTTGGATTATCATTCGCCCAAATTTGACAATTCTGCTTCTTGATGAATTCGCTGAGGTGAAAATGTGCCTCCTCACTGCAGATGATTTTCTTCAAAAATTGATCATTTACTGATGCCATTTCTTGCCACCCTTATGACCATTGATATGCACTGCAAATTTGAAAATAGCAAATTTGCACATTGACCATCGTGATTACACTTATTATTTATTTTTGACAATTTGTTCGAGTATTTATTTTTAGGCAAATATTTTTATATGTGAACACAGGGCAAAGATGTTTTCCCATATTTTATTTGAAGCTATTTAAAATCTCTTTGAACAAATAAAAATGGGAAAATAAATGTGCGTAGTGTGAGCAGAAAATGAAATTTTGTTTAAGCAAATATTATACAGTGGAGGCTCGAAAAAGTTAAGCAGTTTGTTTTGGGGGTGATGAACTTTTCCGAAATCTTAACTTTTCCGTGGTATGAAAAATGCATGTGGTTATATGTGTATTTATACATTGTTTATTTATTTATCGTTGATCTAAGAACCATTTGTATAATTGCTTCTCCAAATCGACGTATTCTGCCTTATGTAAAGTTTTTAACTTAATTTTTTCATACGTATTTGACAGTGCTGCATAAATGTTTGCTTTGTTTTTTTAATTTTTGAAATTGCTGATACAGAAACATGAAAATCCTTGGCCAATCGATTAGCAAGAACGCCTTCATCTAATTTTTTTAAAATCTTGCATTTTTCGGCGACTGATAACCTTTTTTGCTTCATTGCTGCTAACATTGTTGCGATCAAAACAAAACAAATTCTACGACTATTTTCTTTCACAACCAACTGATGAGAGCAAACACATTATGCAAGATTAGGTTTGTATATAAAATTCGCAAAAAAATTAATTAACGGTAAATGATACACTAGAAACAGAAAAACAAAATAAAAAAAAATTGTCTCTAAAAAGTTAAGAAGTACTTAACTTTTTAGAATCACGTGTGGTGAATGAAAGCTGCTTAACTTTTCCATATACTTAACTTTTCTATGACTTAACTTTTTCGAGCCTCCACTGTATTGTGTTTAATTCGACCTTTAAAATGTATTAATAAAAACACTTTTTTCCTTTGAGCACGAGGTTCTAGCTTTACAAATTAAAACAAAAATTTTGAAAATATTTGAGCTGTGTGTCCGTACCTTAAGTCTTTTTCGAAAAAAAAAATTCAACCGAGATCCCACAAGAAATTTTTCTGCGATTTTATTCCTTTACATCTCTTTACACCCCATCATCATCATTATCATCATTTGGATCATTTATATGTTAAAACTTCGTTTTTTCCCTATTGCTTTGTTTATTATGCTATTTTGTTAAATATTTTATTTTATGTCATGGTTGTTAGTAACAAAACATTAGAGTTTTTCGAACTCTGTGGGTAAAGATTTTTTTTAAAACATGTCCGCCCGTCCTTCACTCATAAATTCAAGCATGTAAGGCAATGCCAATGTAAAAAAGATAATCATCATTAACAGACAGACACATTCACATGTAAGTAAATATGTAGATAAAAGCACTGTAATATTTAGATACTTGAGCTGAGTAACTGCAAGATACAAGTGCTAAATGACAATGTGGGCGATAGGCGTTGTATGAGAAGTATTTTACATAAAAACATTTAAATGAAATGTGGGAAAAATTAAGAAACAAACTAAGAGAGAAGAAAATTGGCGTTTATAAAAGATATTCATTTAAGGTGTTAAAAAAAATAATTGTTGTCTGTTTTCAAAAAAATGTGTTTAGAATTTGGTTTCGAAAAAGTATTTAATGAAAGTAATAACAAAAATCGCTTTTTTCAATTAAACCCCCCATACTTTATTAAAATGTTTATTTTCAATCAATGACAATTCATCATTTGCCAAAAATAAAAGGTCATTTTGTATAACTAAAAGAATATTTTCCGATTTAAGAGGAGAAAAATAGTTGTTAAAGAGGTTGTATATTGAAGAACCAGCTATTTTTACTACATTTCTGTGGCCGAATAGAAAAGCTAGATAACTCCATATTTTGGAAAGACGAGAAAAACACATTTAACGTTTTAAACATATTTCGGTAATTATTTCATATGAATTTATGTTATTATGCATGCTCATTTAGGTTAGGTTCCATGGGCAGCCATCGAGAGAGACAGCTCACTTGCTGATTTAACAAAACATAACACAGAAAAAATTATTAGTAGTTTTTTATCAATTAAAGAAATTATTTAAAAAGTATTTAAACTTAATTAATGTAATAATTGAATCAATTATTTTTTTTGTTGAACGAAAATTAAAAATATAATTTTGATTGAATTAACATTTTAGTTGTTTTAAAATAAATTTTGAATTAAAATAATAATCAAATAACAAAAAATTATTTCGTTTAAAATAAAATAATTTAAACTTGTGAAATTGTTGTTGGAAATTGTCAAAATCAATTAGGGATGCCAGTCCCGAAATCCCGAATACCGAAATCCCGGGATTATTATAAAAATTTAAGTCTCGAATCCCGGGATTTTTTATGTAAAAATCCCGAGATTTTGTATTTAGTAATATGTGGTATTTTTTTTTAAATACAACTATATTTAAATAAACGTGAGTCATCCTGGGTTAAAAATAACTTTAAAAATTTAATATTAAATCATACTGGCAATGATTATAATTTTTAACTGGTTACAAAAAGAAGTCACAAGTGAATAAATGTTACATGCAATGCATTTTGTACACCAGAAAATTAAATCATAAGATAAAGTTCGATGTGGTCTTTTTTCTGCGTGAATGATAATAGAACTGCGTACACACAATGCAAGTTTTGCAAAAAGGTGTTAAAAACTTTAAGAGATTCTACCAAAGGTCTTTTGACATATTTGCTTAAGTTTATTTTATTAGATTAATACTATATACATATTTGATATATAATAAATTAAATATTGTCATGTAGCATATGCACATGTATCTAATTATTAACGATACCACCCAGAAGTGTTTATTGCGAACATTGCTTTCGTCGGCAGCATATGTTTTCAATAAAATAAGGTATCGATTATCAGACGTCATTAGTTTGTTTTAGAAGCTTTTTAAAATATAAGTTTTAATACATAATTTTTCCATATTACTATAAAAGAATACATTAAACTGTTTTATTTTGTAATAAGTTTAATATTCTTTATGAATTTATTTGTTTTAATTCTTATAAATAAACATTTTATTATAACTATGTATGTTTGTATGTATATGAATTTTAAAAATTGGTCTTTATATATAAAATCCCGAAAAATCCCGATCCGTCCCGGGATCCCGTTTTTTTGAATAAAAAATCCCGAATCCCGGGATTCAAAAAACCTGGTCCCATTTGGCATCCCTAAAATCAATCAAAACATTGTTTAAAACCGCAGAATTTTTTGATAATTTTTTTAATTCAAATTCAAAATATCATTTATTGAAAAAAAAATATTCAAAATATAAAATTTTTACAATTTTTAGTAATCAATATAATCATTTTGGTAATAGGTGCAAAATCAACAAATGGGTTGCTTGATTCTATGAATTCAGTATAAAATTGGTGATTAGAGACAATTTTTAATTTTTTCTGTGAATTTTAAATTATGTTAAGGATTTCTGGTTCCATTGAACTAATTTTTGGACATTAACGGACCTGTTCTGAAAATCACACGTGTGATTTTGTGGTGTTTTTAAAGTCGTACCCTTGTTGTGTTTCTCGGTGTGCTTTCTGCAATTAAAGATCACACCAAAACCCACAAAAACGGGACGCTAAAATATCACACGTGTGATTTTAGTAGGCACATGTGATTTCATATAACGTGATTTGAGATAATGTGATTTTCAGAACAGGCCTGTAAAACCGGAAATGATGTCAGTTATCATGTTTTTTTTTCCAAAAAATTAAGGCCCTAATTTTGTAAAACACAACGCACGCGAAAGTATTGAAAGCAAAAACAAATTCATAAATATTTTGCAATTTTGTTGTTGCTTTGTATAGAAATTTATTTACCGTTTTAAAATTTTCAACGCCACAAGCAATGATGCGTATGTAATCTTAAAAACCAATGTGAATTTCTGTTAGAGGCAACAACAAAATTACAAAATATTTATGAATTTGTTTTTGCTTTCAATGTAATTCTTTGTGGTTGCGTTGTGTTTTACAAAATTAGGGCCTAAGTTATCTGGGTTTTCCAAAAAAACATTTTTTTTAATTTAATTAAAAATTTTATGGATTTAAGGCAATTAAAGCAATGATTAGTCGAAATACATTATGTGCGTTCGTTTACTTTTCCAGTAAAAGCCCAGTAGGTGAGTAATATGAAAATTTTACAAATGTATGTGTACGCGAACGCATTTCAGAAAAATCCAGTACAAATTTGTAAAAAATTTGGGGTAAACGAACGCAGCTATTATCTATTTGACTCAGCACGTTAATAAATCCGTTTTTTTTTTACGAAAAAATTGGGTTGCCCAGTTTTTCCAAAAAAAAATTATTCCTTTTATGAAAAATAAGCCGAGCTTTTGTCTGTTTAGAGAAAAAGCGCATAATCGAGCGCTTCAATAAGAGCGCTCTTATACAGCAGTAAATGATAAAGAATAAAATATACAAAAAAGCTGCTATTTTAGTGCTGACAGCGCGTTACAACGAAGAAAGTTTAAAAGCGTAAAAAATAAAAATACATTATGGTTAGAAGCTATATTATTAGTTAGAAAATATATTATGGTATAGAAGGTTAAAGAAGCGCTTACTGTCAGCTGAAAATAGTCCTCCAAACCGGGAACACCCCATATAAAAATCAGTAATTGCATCAGCAGGTTTGAAGTGATTTGAGGTATGAATTCATATTATTGGAGCACATTTTTTACAATTTTTGGTTTACTCTTCTTGATTTTATGAAATTTATATGCCAGTTTTTGGGACGTGGATTAACGTTGTACTCAGTTTAGCATAGGTGGAAACTGAAAAATAGCAATTGACTATGTGGTTTGTTTTATTTCAATAAATATCAAAATTTTAAGCAAGAGGTGTTGGTTAAATTTTTATACTAAACTTGGTAATAAAATAGTTTCTTAGTTTTTTAGTTTAGCTGACCAAAAAAACTGTCTTATCGTTGCAACAGGAACAAAAAAACAAAAATATTATTGGGTAAGTAGAAAGATTTTTTAAAGTTACTGAACCACATGAAGTACGGTAGATCTATATGGGTAAAAACCTATTACTCGGAAAGATTTCGGGTGTTTGGCAGTCGATTTCTTTAAATCAAGAACTTCAGAACCAAAGAACTTGAGACCCGAATTTGTTCTATTTTGTTCTTTCTCTCTTGGTTTTCGAAACAACGTCGATTTAAACATCTAATTTTTATGTTTTTTAAGACACTATGGAGATACCTTCTTTCTTCAAAAAAAGTATGGAGTTATCTAGTTTTTACATAAAAATTAGTTGGGACTTTTACTTATAGAAAGTAAGACGTTTATTAAACATACGAACAGCCCGCTCAAAAAAACCAATTTTCCCTGTAATGCGTTGTACGAAGCACTGGCTAATCGACCATAAAAGGATGGGCTCTTTAGGAAAAATGTGTATTACAACCAAAGGTACAGGTTTCGTGAACCTGAACCCCTTATTTCATAACATCACATCCTTTTGTAGGAAAACAATATAACAGGCAGCTACAACCCTCACTGCATCAGTCCTCAAGGGAATCAATAAATAAGAAACCTTTTTGTCACCAATGGGAACATTCGCCCTGTCCTTTAAATGGACGAAAAGCTTCAAAATAGACTTTGAAGAAGCGACCCACACATGAGAGTTATATTTCATTATAAGGAGATCAAATAAAGTCTTACACCATTTTTAAAAACCGAGCCACTTGAATGCTTCTTTTAACACCTTAAATATATATGTTTAGTCCATCGGACATCACATTGTATTTTCATGCCCAGGACATCAACAGATTCTAATTCGTCAATAATTATACCGTCGTCCGTATATACAGATAAGGCACCTTGATCCGTCAAGTGTTAATGCGTAAGCATGCAACATTATGTGTAACGGCATTAAAATCAACCGTATTCGGACGACTCTATTCCGAGATTATATTAATGTCAACAAAAGTTTCATTCATGTTTGCCTTATAGCACCAATATCAGATACGATTGGTCTTTAGACAAATTAATAAGATTGGCAAAGATTGCTGCCATTTGCAAAAGAGTAGAAAGCATTGAAAGTTTGACATTGGAAGTAAGTTAGAAAAATTATAAATAGAGAAGAAAAAATATAGGAGCCTTTCGGCACCCCTGAATAAATCTCATTAAACGAAACATCTATAACAACTCTTACAGTGCGATTTCGGAGAAAGCTCAATATCAAGCGAGAGAAAACATCACCGAGTGCACCATACCAGACTTTGTTGGTACCTTCTATAACAAAACAAAAGTAGTTTATACTAATAGAAGAGCTGACATAGTTATTTGTTTAACAGTTTAGCATAATAATAAAAAAAAAAATAAAATATTTTAAGATTTAACAAAAATTATTTTAATTAAGTTATAATTACTGAGCAGGTAAAAGGAGGAGATTAAATAATGACATGCAGAGTAAGTTATACAAAGTTTAAAAAGATCAGGAAGTAAATATGTATGCATATAAAAAGTGCATGGAGTTTAAGTTACAATAAAAATTGAGAATTCTTTTTCTAAAAAGTGGTGCGTTGCTGGTTTCCCTAATGATTGGAGGAATAGTATTCCAAAGACGTATTGCATTTACGAAGAACTGCCAAATTGATATAAGCGTATGGTGTCTCAGTTGTATTAAAGTTCTGTTTCTGCCAAATCGACTTAAACTAAGCCGGCTATAAAGCTAACCAGGTTCGTGAGTTGATATGATTTTATGCAAGAATACCAATTATATATAGAATACGTATTTTCATATGATCATGGAACTGTACGCGAAGGTGATATGTTCACTATTTCCGTAAAGCTTAAGTCCATATGCGTATCTAGTTATGTTGTTGACCGTTACATTGAGTCTCGCTTTACTTGTTGCATTACAACTTGAAAAAACTTCACAGGCATAAGTTAAGGTGATAACAGGCCCAGTAAGTCTCCAGTGGAGCGACATCCAAGGAAGTTATACTGGCGGTCGCTTTGTAGGTAGTGATTTACCATAGTCTACAAAGTTATGTGGAGTATGGTATTTTCATGTTCATATCAAGGTTTTTCAGGTCTCCTTCCAACGGAGTTTCAGTCATCTGCGCTTTCTTCTATTTGCATTCATTCGACCGATTTGGTCCAGTAACCGCAATCACTCATACACAGTTCCCGTGTTCCATAAAAAAAGTGCATGTAGACTAATGGCTAATAAATCACTGATGGTTTAAACACTGGTTTAGTTAAACTAAACTTGAATTTATATGCAGTTTAAACTCAACAACTATAAATTAGTGTCCCATGTATTATATGTTGTTAAAACAATAACATGTGGGAGCACTACGATAAATCTTATCAAATTCATATGGTCTGTATTGGTAGTTTAAACGCCCAATTTTAGATTGTTTATATAATAATTTAAAGTAATTTAAAGATTTGTTGGCTTAAACACATTTTATACCAAAAAGAGAGTTTAACTTGCTATGATTTTTTAGCCTCAAACGTGTTGTATAGTTTTATTTTAATCTTTCTTATGCTTACTCCAAAGTAGCATCTATTTGGCAGCACTATTATTCGCTTTATTTCGATGCTTCCATCATTAATTCTATTGCTAGAGTTGCCGAGGTATATAAACTCTTCTACTACCTAGACACTGCAATTGCCGGCTTTAACAGTTCAGTTTCAGTTTAATTAAATAACTAGATTCTTCGGTGCCCAAGTAGGCTAGTTGGTAGGAATCAGTCAAATTTTAAAAAGTTATGTATCCTAATACGTCAATATCTGCAGCTGTTTGCATCTTAACGCTTGTCGTTGTTATTGCGTTTGTGCAGTAACAGAGATTTTCGTTTTAAAATTACATACTACATTATTTCAACTTGCGATTTATTTATAGCAGATAAACTGACATAAGATGTTGTAGTGTAAACAATTGGTAAAATTATTGTCATTGTTGTTGCTTCCTTCACTCTTTCGTTAAGTTGTATTATTATACATTTTATCGGTTTAATGATGCAATTGTTGTGACTTTATTGATGTGATGTTAAATAACTTAAATAAGTAAATAACCAAATAAATTTTGAGTTTTTCTTTTTGGCATTATCGGTTTAAAATAATCTCGGATACAAGTGAAAATATTTATTTTAAAAATTTGTCTTCGTCTTCCACTTTTAGGAGAAATAAATTTTAAAAGGAGAAAAATTGTTAACAGTTGCCAGCCTTTAATGGTGTTGTTATTGATATTTTTGTACGATTTTTTTTCTTTTCACGACATTAAAAGATTTTCTTAATCACTCTTGAAGCTTCGTTTGTTTGCCTTCCATGTGATACCAAGAAGTCAAGGTCTTTTTCTTTTTGTTGTTTTACCAGAAGTGCAAACTCTGGGTGCTCACTCTCTGCCTGCTAATGTTGTTGTGTTATTTTGGCTTCCATGGTTAAGACGACAAATCGATTTTCTTTTTTATTTTGTAAAATATTGTTTAAAACGGCCTTTATGTTGTGTGTTTTCCTTTAAATTTTTAAGTTAACTTTTATTTATTTCTTATTATTTATGTTCGTTGATTTTGTTGCAATCCATTGTTGCAGAAATCAGGCAGCACGATTTTATTTTTGCCATTTTTGGTTAAAATTTTTTATTTATTGTTTTTGGTTTTTTATTTTTTTGTTTGTTTGTTTTTCTCCACCTTCAATTAGTAACAATTGCCCAATCACTTCCGTTTGACTTTTCATGGCTGGTTAATTGCAATTTATTATTATTTTTTTATTTATTATTTAAAGGTTGACTTGAGTAATTTGATGACAATAATGATGAGATGGATGATTACACTGTACGGTGGGTGAGATGGGAACAAAATATATTAATAATAAAAAAACAAGTTAGCCGAATCTTTGATACCCTTAACCGACAGTTATGGCCATTTTCTCAATGTACCGTCAAACTGCCTGTTACTAAATGTCAGCATAAATTTATTAGACCGATAAACTGTCTGTTAACAATTTTGGGTTTCTCAATATACCGCCAAAAACATGGTTTTGAGTTGGCAACACCTCTCAAAATACATGTAAAAGTTGTAAAAGTTGAGAGTCAGCTGATTAAATTTATCTGTACGGCAAATTAAAGGAAAATAAATAATCGGCAGATGAGTGCTGGTTAGCTTTGCGACAGAAAAGAAGCAAATGATACATTGATAAACCCAAATTTCTTTAATGTGCAGTTTTTAGTTGTGAAAAAAGTTAATCGTGTAATGAGAAAACGGCCATTAGAATATTTTAGGTGTAAGCCCTATAAATTATTAAATAATCTTTATAAAAACGGAAGTCCGTATTAAAATCAGTTGCGGTTTAGACCTTCCTATGTCGCAGGGGAGCGAAAAAAAACACGCTTCTCTTTAGTTTATTTATTACTGTCTGCGGTTGCTTAGTAGCGCCGCCTGGGGCAGTGAGTGCAGAACCAGAGGCCAACAGGAGGTTGACCACTCGAGTGTTGTTCCAGGACACTTCTCTTCAGCGCAGGCGTTGTGAGTATTTGCCCGGAACAGCCAGCAGGTAATACTCACACTGCCATATATGCCACTGAGTGCGATCAGATAATTTAAAAACTACTTTGACTCACGGCTGCCAGGTAATTTTTGTCCTTGTTCCCAAAAAATTAAGAAAAATCCTCAAAAGTCCCCAATTTAAAAATCAAAACCTTAAAAATTTAATATCTTTTTCTGTTGTTTTTTTCTGAACAAATTAAAAATTTTTTTTAAATAGTAATAACAATTTTAATTAGAAATTCCTTTAAATCCCCAAATAAAAATAATTAGAAAAAAAAATATTTTGTTTTGTTTAAAGCGACTGGCTTCGGCATGTTTTTTAAAATCCTTTTTATCCGATTCCATTGATGAATTACAAGCAGAACAATATGCTGTTTTTGAAGGCGAATGAGCCAATTTATAAGAATTTGGAGCTTATTTAATCGGTTTTAGCCATCCTTAAAATCAACAATAAAAATACATATATTCGTCATTTATTTTATACTTCGGTCCATCACCAATAGCCAGCCTAACATTCTTTTCCCCAAACATTATTATCCTGATAGATTGATTGAAATTTGTCTTTAAAAAATCAAAAATTGTATGTGTTGTTAACAGTTTAAGGTTATTTTTTTAAATTCTTCTTTCTAAACACTCACTCAAGAAAAATAACATAAGTTTATAAAATCGAAAGTCAGTATAAAAATGATTGGCCTTCATATGTTCAATTATTGACGTAAAATCAGAGAGAGTTATGCTTTAATTTCTAGTCATTTAAAACTTAATTTGAACAAATTTGATGAAAATATCATGATTTGTAATAGTTTTAGCCGAATTAAAGTTATTTTCTTATTGGACCCATGGTAAATTATGGACCACTCATCACAAAATTCTGCAGAGTGCTTTCTGATATGTAAACCCTAAATTAGAACAAATTTCGATATACATAGTGATGAAATTTGTTATATCGTTTAATAGTTTTAAAATCATTATCAAAATGCTGCTGTATATGAGGCCGAAGGTAGGTTAGGTTAGGTTAAGGGCACATTTTCACTCGGAGACCACTGCGGTCCATTGTGAATCCCTTCAATGATAGAAAGAGAAAAGTTAAGAAAAAAAGGATGAGGTGGATAGAATTAGAAAGTAATAAGAAAGTTAGAATGTTAGTAGGTACCAAGTAGAACTATACCCTCTCTACAGTCCCTCAACAGAAGCAATATTTCCCTGACAAACCCCAGTAGATCAGCCGATTTGCATCCAACGATGCACCCCTGTTCGTCGTGAAATCTAATTCCTAGCCACGTCTGTCTGAGACCCTGCATCCTAGGACAATGGTACAATACATACTCGATCGTCTCCAGCTCTTCAGAATCATCGCACAACCTGCAGAAGTCCGGTATGGTGTTGTCCCATTTGCCCGTAAAAGCCCTAACAGGACAATGACCCGTCAAGAACCCCATAAGCGTTCTAAGAGCACCTCTGTTCATTCCCTGTAGAACCCTGGTTGCACCCGCGTTCAATCTGGGCCATAGTGCCCTAGACACCCTGAAATCCGTTGTGCTCCCCCCAGATTCAGCCAGTGCCGGTTTCCATCTTGGAATAATCCGTAAATACTGTCCACCCCTCAAACAGTCTATTGGATCCACTCCAAATTTTCCTATCAGGGAACTCCACTGATGGTGAAACACCGAAGTCAAGGGTCATAGTCCCGAATTTCTCCCGTAACACCTCATAGTAGTAACATAGGAGAGGGGCTTAACCCCCCTGTCCCTTTGCGCTAAGTCCAGATTCGAGTTCGTCCGCCACCTCATTTCCATCAACCATGCAGTGTCCAGGTACCCAACACATCCTTACATTGAATGACTTTATGAGTTCCCTAAGAGCATTCCTACACCGAGCGACCAGGCTCGATCGCACCGTATAATTTGTCAATGCCCTAAGCGCCGCCTGACTAACGACGTAAATTGTCAGCACAGATCCACCCACGATGTGATCCAGTATCACTTCCATCGCCCTCCAGATCACTAGGATCTCAGCCTGGAAGACACTGCAGTCAACAGGGAGTCTGAATGACCTTTTCAATTTGGTGTCTGCGATATATACACCGGCGCCAGTGCCGGTATCCATCTTGCATCTATCCATAAATGCTGTCAACCCCTCAAACAGTCTATTGGGTCCACTCCAAATTTCCCTATCAAGGAACTCCACTGGTGGTGTTACACCGAAGTCCAGGGTCATAGTCTTATGATCCAAAATTCCCTCGAGAATAATACCCGGATCAAGCCCGTACAATATTCTCGAGTCATCATTCCGCCTAGGTTTAACTAAGGAAGACTCGTAAAGTCTAAGTTAGCTCCTAGCAGCCACACTCCTTACATAATGCTCAATTGGGGACAGATTTAGTAGGATGTCCAGCGCTGCCTGTGGATTGCTTCTCCTTGCGCCTGTGATGCACTCCCTTGAACCTTGCTGAGTATCTTCCTATAGCTATCCGCTCTTAACGCACTCCACCAAACGGTGCATCCATAGGTAAGTATAGGCCTAAACCGAAGGTAAATTATGAACCGATTATTACAAAACTGCATAGCATTATTTCCGGCAATGTGAAGCTAAATTTGACCAAATTTTGTCATAATATCTACATCTGCTACGGGTTTACGCTTTTTTAAAAAATTTCACAGAGTGGGCATTATATGGGGAACATGGTAAATTATGGACCAATTTTCAAGACATTTTCTACCGTAATTTGAAACCTTATGAGACAACGAAAGTCCAAATTCTGCTACAAAAATATTATTCGTTGCGGTTTTCGGGTAACTATACTGTTTTCTGAGAGTAGGCTTTTTTAGCATCATTTGTTACGGGCTTAGGCGAACTATAGGGTCTGTGATAAATTATGCACCGATCTTCACGAAATTTAGTAATATGATTTCTAGTCATATAAAGGATGTTTTTTGTAGAGTGTCACAACTTTGAGTTGGCATCACTGCCTTGAGCACACATTTAACAGCTGATAGTTGCTTTTTGTTAAGTTTGCTTTGAACTTTCATTATGAATCGACTTACACCAGAGCAACGCGTGCAAATTGTTGAAATTGCTTATCCAAAGAATTGTTCTATTCGTCAAACTCATCGTGCACTTCTTCCATTTTATGGCGAACATAATCGTTCTTCAGAGCAGAGCATTCGAAGGACAATAGATCGCTTTCGGACCACATTTACTGTTACTGATAACGTGCATCCCGTGAGGCGCCGAACAGTGCGCACTGAAGAAGCTGTTGCCGCTTTACAGGAAAGCTTTGAAGATGATCCTAATCAATCAAAACATCTTGGCTTAAAAGCTTGCAAAATTCAACTTGTGCAGGAATTTAAGCCAAACGACCATCGTATGCGCCGCAATTTCGTCGAATGGGCTGAAGCACAAATTGATACTGATTTTTAATTTCCATTCAAAATTTTATTTTCCGATGAAGCCCATTTCTGGTTGAATCCCAAATTCGCATTTGGAGTGAGGAGAATCTACAAGCTTTTGTCAAAACACCATTACATTCACAGAAAATTACTGGTCGGTGCTTTGTATGGGCTTGAGGTACCATTGGCCCATATGTCTTAAAAACCGATGATGGCCAATCGTGAACGGTAAAGGAACATGATTCGAAATTTTTTTCGTACCTCAATAACTTGGCATTAATCTTGCGGATATGTGGTTCCAACATGACGCAGAAACATGCCGTACAGCGGGCGCTACAATTGATTTACTCAAAGAAACTTTTGATGAAAAAATAATTTTACGTAATTGCCCAATTAATTGGTCACCAAGATCGTGTGATTTAATAATTGGATGCTATTCTTTAGGGTTATGTTAAGTCACTTGTCTACGTCGATAAACCAGAAACAACTGAACACCTGGAAATCAGCATTCAAAAAGTTATCGGCAAAATACGGCCGCATAAATTGATATTATTCTTTTCTTTTGATTATTTAAACAGGCGGGCAGACAGACGGACATTGCTAAATTGAAAGAATTACTCAAGAAGCCAGAATGTATATACTTTATAGGGTCTGAGATGAATAATCAAAATGTTTCACATGAAATGACAAACTTAGTATACCCTCATTAACCACTAGTGTTGGTGAAGGATATAAAAATTTCGAAATAAATACATTTATTATTTTGCCCAAAAAAATCGTTGTCATGCCATCTTCTCTAATTACACATTTTTTTCTAACAAAATATAAATATCTTTAAAAATTGTTTAAAGAATTCCCTGTACGACTTATCAATGCATGTTTTTCTGACAGGTTTATAGTTATCACTTTAAAAAGTTTTTACTTCTCCTGTAAAATTATATTTTCTGCATTTTTGCTAACGATATGCAGCGGATTTTTTATTTAGTTTTTGGGAATTGTAGAATTTTTATAAATAAAATATAAATTTTAATTAAAATTTAAGATTTCTTAGAACTTTCCTTATTACCATCTAAAACTGCACAAACATGCCATATAAAATGGTATTTATTATTTTCACAACTTTTTCATTCCAACAATAAAAATTTTATGATAATCTACCATATTCATAAAATATTTAAGTGAATTCTAATCGTATTTTACGAAAAAGGAGGAGGTTCTTTTCAAAACTTGATTATGCCACTTTCCAAAGAAATAATTTTTTAATTTTTTGTTTGCTTGGTAATTGAAATAATAACTTCGCGAAAATAAAGTTGTAAAAAGAACCTCTATAATTAACAGCAGAAACAAAAGATTTAAAAGGATGATTTCGTCAAAAGAAGATTATTTTAGTTCAAAATGCCATTTCCTAAAACTATTTTCTCAAATTGTGCAATAAACACAAAATGTGGAAAAGTCAAGGTTTGAAAAGAACCTCCTCATATGTTAACAGAGGGCAATTTAGGGTTTACAGTGATTTGAATCAGTATTTTGTCCATAAACAAAAATAAAATTTAAATTTTAAATAAAAATACTTATTTTAACAATATTTAAAAAAAAAACTCTTTTTATAATTGCCAAAATGTTAAAAATTTGTCGTCATCTAAGACATTAAGATCGCTTTCGGATTTGAAATTTTTAATTCCTTGTTTGGTTAGATACATTTAATTGTCAAACCGATATACAGAGGTATAAAAATGTCTGTAACATTCAGGGTTGTTAGTTGTGACGATTTTTTTTTTAATACAGTAAAATGACGATTGACAATTTTTTAAATAAAACTAATACTGTAATGACCAGTTAAAAACGCGTTTTATGCGCATATAATATGCAGTAAAAACTTGAAAATATGCCCGGAAAATTGTTAAAAAAAATATGGCCCAAAAAATACAAAAATTGCTTATTTGAAAACAAAATATTCAACAGTTCCATGTAATAAAAAGAATCTTAAAATTATAATCAGGAAACCCTAAACTCCAATGTATTTACAGACGAACTTTCGAGATGTTACCCTATTTGGAAACGATGGGCAGTATTCGGCTCACATAAACAAAGTTATGTAAAGCGGTTAAAATTCATATCAGAGTTATTTGTGCCGAAAAGTTATTAACATCCATATGATATTTTTTGTCTTAAAGGAAGTTAAAGCTATAAAGATGGAAACTTTGGGAAAATGTGAACTGATTCAAAAAGAATTTAATTTAACAACAACATATTTAGATGGTTTAGGGACACAGGGTCTAATTTGGGGAAAAAAAATTTATGGGCAATACGTGAAATTATAGATAGATTTTTACCTCATCCTTAGTGCAATTAAAATGTATTTATCAAATTTGATCAATTTACCTACCAGACTACAACTTGTACTTTGCGCACAAGGTTAACATTAACAAAGAACCAGCAAATACGGACGGATGGACATGGTTAGATCACTTAAAAAAGTGATTCTCAGTCGATTAGTTTACTAAAAGATTTGTCCTGATTTCTATGTATTACACACATCGCCAAAAACGTATATTATTGATTTTCCTTAACTTTTGCTTATTCATATATAACATTTCATAGTTTAAAATAACATTTGTCTTTAATGACAACTTGCTTTTTCTTACAATTCACGAGAAAAAATTAAATGCAGATGGCGAAATTGAAGCGACATTTTTTTAAAAATTTTTTTTATTCGATGCGAAAACTCTTGTAGGCAAAATATGCGCTAAAAACTTGAAAAATGCTGCAAAAAGGCTCTTTTAACTAAATTATGCAAAAAAAATGCAAAGGGTAAAATATGCAAAATTTTTTATAGAAATGTATGGAAAATCTTTTTTTAGTTGGCGTTGTTTCGGTTTTCGTCTCGTTTTCCCGGTCCCAATTAGCGACGCATACTGGAGTATTGGTACATATCGTCACCTAAAACTCAAAAGGCCCTAACTAACAAAAAATTAAAAATCGACTTTTTCATTTAATCTGATGAATTGCATTTGCACAAAATCTTTCGACGACATTAGCCATTTGATTGACCAAAAAACAAACGGCCCTCTCTACAAGAGATAATATGGTAAACGCTAAAAGACAGTTTGTATTATAAGCAACCTTGTTAATTTTCAAAACAACTAGTAGGTTTTACAAGAAAAGTAGAAGAAAAATTAATTATAAACAGTTAAATGCAATTTTTCATATTAAAAAGTGTTTTCTTCTCCTGTTAAATTTTGAAAATTTTAGATAGGGCCTTTTGTGGTTCAAGTAACGATATGTATGTTGTATGTTCATTGTATATATTTTTCAAAAACTTATAAATTATACTTGCTTGTAATTCAAAGCTTATTTTTTATTGTTTTGTTTGTTTTTACGGAATTTGTAGTTAATTTTTTGATAGTTAATTGTTATAAAATAACTGAAAATTCATTTGTTTTTACAGAACATGGGGTTGAATTTTTAACAGTAAAAATTAAATAAACTTTTCGTTAAAAAAAAAATTTAAAATAAGTAGACCGGTTTTTAACTGAATTTGCCGTTAATTCTACGTACAGAACATTGTGAATGTAGAAATACATGTAGGGCCCTATTGTCCAGCGAAAATATATATAATTATAATTCGCGATTATAATAGTAACCTCAATAGATGTGTTACATCAATATAAAAAAAGCAATCAGTCAGATCAATACGCCACTATTGAAAATTTTATATCTTAATAATTTAAAAGCTGACCTCCAGATAAATAAATTTATTTCATTATTTTTATAGCTCACAAGAACAAATGTTTAAAAAAATATCTTTTGGACTATTAAAATATTTATTATTAACCCCCAATTTCACCAAGATCAGAGGCCTGATTCTGGCAGTCGTGATCGAGTAAGCAATTTATTATCTAATTATTTCAGTTAATACTGAACGAATCGGAATTATTTTTTCGGTGTTATAAAGCATTAATTTGAGTTTCACATTACTGAAAAAATTATTTCGATTCGTTAAGTATCGACCGAGCAATAGTTACTTAGCCCTTCAACTCGTTGTAGTGAAACAAACCAGAATTTATGGTGGGAGTCGAACCAGCCACATTCGCACTGATAGACAACTCGTTTTATTATAGAAGTCCTCTTTTGTAATTTATTTAAATTTCTTAATAATTTTTTTAATGCATTGACCACTGTGGTAAAAAACAAATTGTTGCATTATCATGTTTGAAGTCTTAAATCTATTTTTGTTTCTCAAATAAATAACGTTAACATGCAGAGTGTTTTCCTGTAAAATGAAAACAAAAGTAACAGAAACGAAAACAACAAGACACAAGTAAGAAGGTATAGTCGGACTATAAGATACCCTACACCAGGGTTACCGTTTGCCTAACTAAAGTAGCAATTTAACCCTTTTTTAGCGGCCTGCGTCTTTTTGTGAGACTTGTTTTATAACCGACTTTTGCGACTTTTTTAATTTTTACCATTTTTCTGTAAAGTTTCTCAGGAAACACATTTCGAATAAATTATAAATTTTCTCATTAGTTTTATCAAAAAAAAAAACCTCAAAACAACGTCGACAAAATTTAAAAGCAATTCACAGAGAATTGTTCTTTTGGCAACAATTTTTCTTACTTTTTTCAAACTTGTCAATTAAATACAATGTATTTAAGCAATTTTTCGCAAAGTTTCAAAGAATAGCTTAAGCAAAAAAGCTTTTTAAAATAAAAAATTGTGGTGTTTGTAGTGCTCATTTTACAAAATGAAGTATAAATGGCCTAACCAAGGCATGGAGCCATAGCAGTCTTTTCAAGTGTTTCAAAACAGCTTTTAGTGAACTAAACAATCATCTTCAGCGACATGGAAAAACAGATTGAAAAAATGCAACTGATTATTTTGTTTTAATTGTTTTTTTTTTTTGATTGTTTTGCTATGCTCTTTATTAATAAAAAAAAAAACGTTAAAAAAAGATATGCGAATTTTATTTTCTCAAACGACTTTTTTCTGCGACTTTATTTTTATAAAACGACCTTTTGTGCGACTTTTCAAAAATACCTAACGGTTACCCAGCAGTACATACAAATGTTTAAAGGTTGTACTCAATTTGTGACCCATATACGAAATATATTGTCTTGAAGCGATTTCAAGGAGGGGGCTTAAATGGTACATATGTTCTATTCTGGATATATCAAGACAAATGTTTGCCATGACATTTAAATCTATTTTCGGTAGTGGGATTTGTATGGTAACATGATTAAAATGTTTTCAATAGGATATGTTTGCACCAAATTTAATCTTAATAACAACATAATTATATAGTTTATGGGCGAAAATTCTCTGTTACGGGAGAAAAGTTTGTATGGTGGCATTTTAAAAGCGTGTACCAAATTTTGTTAAATTATCTTCAAAATTGCGCTCTATACACCCAGAAAAAAAACATGTTTAAATCCAACATCACTATTTTTAAAGAAAATTGTAAACATATTATGATTTATTTAACAATATTATTGTCACCGACAACTATATTATGGTTGAATTAGCCCTCTATCAAAAAGCCACAACCATATTATGATTGCCTCCGAACATGTAATGGTCAAAAATAACTAAAACTTGTTTAAAACTTACAATAGCATGGTTGGTTTTCAACCAAAGCATCTTGCTTTTGGCAAAGAGGAAAATACTATTGTTAATTTTAAAACATATTTATTTAATATGTTTAGAGGCAACCATAATATGGTTGTGGCTTCTTGATGGAGGACTAATTCAACCAAAATATGGTTGCAGGTAACAATAATATGGTTATATTAACGAGTATATGTTTCAAATAATTAAAACCGGTCGGTTTCGGTTCGGTTTTCGGGTTTGAAAATATCAAAGTTAAACTTAATACACAAACATACACATATATTTTTTTGTATGTAATACAATTTTTTTGTACTTTTATTAACCTTAAAGTGTATTCCTGGGCCTGGCCAAGCATTTTTGACTTTTTTCCAGTTTTTTTTATATAATTATTAAGTATATTAGAACGAAACTTTATGTATTCCTCAATCAAAGTGTTTACAAGAAAATGAGAAAAAATGTAAACACTGTGGGCTTTGCAATTGGCTAAATGAAAATCTTGTGCATATTGTATCCACCTGGAGCCGGCTTGCCCTATTTTACATGAAATAAAATCAAAATGAAACGTATCAAAAAGCATACGCAACACTGTTTACTGTTTTTTCGAAGAATTATTCTCTTTATTTTCCGCCATAATGTTCCTGCTAAAGCCATAAAACTCCATACATAAAAAAGTAGTCCCAGCATTGCCCAGGGGTTCGTAAGTGTGAGTTTTTTCTAGAGCCACAAAAACTCCATACAAAATACTAGTGGTCCCAGCAAGGCCCAGGTAGTAGTTTAAGCCACACAAATTAGGTGTCAACTTAAGAGTTAAAAAGGTAACATTTGTTCTTCTTTGTGCTTATTTTGAATTTTAAGAATTTTGAAACACCTTGCCATTGTTGCAGATTGTAATGTATAAAGTGTTTGTATATGAAGTTCGAGTATTATGTATAATTTGCAATTGCTTAAAGCATAAATATATTGTTAAAGTAAAATCTAAAACCGAGGGTTTTTCGGTTTTCGGATTCAGTTTTTAGGCATTAAAAACCGCGGTTTCGATTTCGGTTAAAACCGTGTTGGAGGTGACCATATTTGAACATGTTTTTTCTTTGCGTGTACGTTGCACACATGTTTTAGATGAACAGTCAATCCGCCAGTCAGCCTCTTAGATGGACGGATATCGCTAGATCGACTCGGAAAGTAAAAGAAAGTCGATCGATACACATAAACGTGGGTAGACAACCAATATTTGTATGTGTTACACACATCAGCACAAGTGCATAATACCCTCTCCACTATTGTGGTGCGGGTATAAAAACATCGAATTAAATTAATTTCTCTACACCTACAAAACACGAAACATTTTAAAGGTTTTTCAAAATAACAACAAACCCAATGGATATTGCACATCCGCATGAAATCATAAACTAAACAAGATTTACAACCAAAATAAAGTAATAAAAAGAAAACAGCAACAACAACAACAGCAATAGGATATCAATAAACAGTAACAGCAATTGCTCTGATGCCGTTTCTGTTGCTGTTGCAACAAATAGTAACGATAATATGCATTAAATACCCAAATAAAACATGATATATTGCAGCATACTTCCATCATCAACTTCCCTATTTATATCTTACAATTGTTGTTGATTTTCCTATAGTGGATGTTGTTATTGCATTTGCTGCAGTTTTATAATGTTTTGAGCAGCAACAAACCTGATACTGCTGCTGCAACATATGTTTGTATGCTGACTGGGATTCCAATCGTAACATCATTATGATCATAATATTACACTGAAGTGGTTTAAAAACATCATTAACCATAAAACAAACAAGACTCATTTACTCATTCATTCCATCCATTCGTACAATCATCCAAGCACAAGTACGAGAAAACAAAAGGCTTACAAAATAGTTTTGTTGCAACATTTAATTTTTTCTCTGATTTTTGTTTTTTTTTTTTTTTGCGTCTTTTTCTTTTTTGTGTGGTACTACTTGTGCTCTTTGTGGCATTTGGAATTTTCTTTAAGCGGTTTTCCTAACCACCAATGAAAACGAAAGTTATCGTTTGCTTTTTTTCCTATTTCGTTTCATTTCTGTTTGTCTCTGTGTGTTTATGGTGCGAGTGTCTGCTGCAAAAATGTAAAATGTACATTGTTTAAATACTTACAGCATTTGTTTGCTTTGTTTTGTTGTATCAACGTAATACGTACATGTACAATATGGTTTGTTTTTGAGATCACAAGCGTTATGCACTCCCGAACACCTTCTCTTTCAAAAAAAAAAAATAATCAATGGAAAAAAAGCAAAAACGCGGCACATACTACGCTACAAAAACACACCAAAAGCCAAGACCATATGAATTACATTGAAAGATGGATGAATGAATCAATGAATGTTGAATTTTCATATTAATAAAGACACTGCATCAAAATTTCGGTTATGAGGGATTATTACCATCAGTTTGTTGCGGGAAACATAATTTGCTTAACTTTTACTAATTCTGGAAACCCCAGCTTTTGGGTACTGTATGCAAGTCCGACCTATTAGGTATGCATAACAATTAAAACTTTGGAAATTTTATCACAAATGTGGTTCATAGTCACCATTTGGACAGTGAATCATTTGGAAGGGGAAGTGAGTATGGTTTTTGTTTTCGGTACTCAGCGACACGCTTTGTTCATATTCACCCTTATCATGGTTGGCGTATTTAAAATACGCCTACGACTGTTTGGTAATAGATATATAAATAAGTTCACCTTCTCTTTAATCTATTACGAGACAAATGTTTTCCTTCCAAATATTCGCTCGTCTAAACCCGGTCATAGTTATTTCAGAAACATAACATTAGAATTTTTTTTAAATTCTGTACCGAATTTACAAAAAAAGAGTCAGAAAGAATTGCTATACTCGGGGAAAGGGTTATTTAAAACAAGTAAGAAAGTATAGCCAGTCAAGCCAGTCAAGCCTGAACGTATGAAACCCTAAACCATGGTATTAATATACACCCTTTCCAGCGGTTATCCTAATTAAGACTTATGGGTTATCATGGACATGCCAACACAAAATTGGCATAATTATAAGGCTTAAACTCATTTAAGAATTTGGGCCGAATATTATCGAAATATTTACATATTTATAAGATTTTTTCGCCTTTTATTTCCTATACTGGACCTACCAGCACAAGAGTTTGCCATGATGTAGTAGCTAAAGTAAAAATAATTGTCGTTGAATTGTATCTCAGTACCAACATCTTTAAGGAAGTTATGATATTAAAAGCTGGAAGTGATATTTGTATGGGAGCTTTGGTCAAATCGATTCTAATAATATTAGGTAGCATGATTTAGATTGCCAAAAAATCTTTTCGAGTTAAATTTTATCTTACACCAGCACCAGGTTTATGGGCGCAAAGACTTTATTCCGGAAGAAAGCTTGTATGGTGGTTATATGAAATTATGGAAGGTCTCTTGAAATCTTTGGTTTCTTAGGTGCAAGAGATTTACAAAAGTCCTTAATTTCTGGTACTACGGGGGTCTGTAGCTTAGGTCCCCGAATGCTTGAGATAATTTTTGTTAGAAGCACACACTTTCGTGACAGTCAGGAGATGATATGATGGAAGCTGATGGTAGAAGAAGAAGAGTTTGTATACTGTGTGAAAATGATTGATTAATAGTATGCATGTATGAGTGATTGATGGCCCACCTCAGCCCAGCCGACCGTATATGTGTGATGCATGTTGAGAGTATAATAAGATGTTATGGTCATGCATGATTTATGAAAAGCGAATGATTTGATGAATGTTGTTTTAAGACGCCCATGAAATATGTAATGTTTAGATGAATAAGATGATGAAATCGAGGTGATGAAGGATCATGATGATTGAGAAGTTGTAGCAAATAATGTTGATGATGGGAAAGTTGTAGCAGGTAATGTTGATTATAATGGAGATGTTGTAGCAAATAATGTTGACTATCGCACTAAACGTGCGTTTAATGGACTTGTGTTTTTTTTACAGAGTGTTGCTGTCTTTAGGGCGTATCTTGAAGTGACTTTGGTGTAAACCAAAAGAAGCGGAAAGAGTGTTCTGAACCACAAGAAAACTTTCACTTGTGGAAGCTCAACTGATGCTTTTGGCTTTTCTAATTTGGTGTAGGAAAGATACTTCCAGTTCCTAAACAAGGGGCAAGTTTGAGTCGAATTATTTAAAAATTTTGGTATTGGGTGTAAACGCATAATTTTTCACCTATGTGTACTGGATCCGCCGTGGAAAGGCCGCAAGACAGGTAATCACGTTACTAAAGGACTAATCTGGTACTTCAAATTTCCACCACTAGGATGTAGGGATAATCGTATGCATAATATTTTACATTTTAGTGTTGCATCCTCCTTGGCATCATCAGGTATATGAATACCTCTGCTGCAAAAAATGTCAGGCTTCCTGAAGTCTTCGGGTTTTTTTAGGACCCAAAGGCACATTAGAGATCCTATCTACCTGGTTCCACGGGAGTCAGTAGTCCCCGGTGGTTACACGGCACCGGTCTGACTATTGGTTGAGGCCCCTATAAGTGTGATTTTTTTCAGGGTGGTTATCTTTGCGGAAGCTTTACTTTCCAGATAGAAGGTTGCATTTTATCAAGTTGTTCTCATTTCGATAGGGGACTGCCTTTTTCAAGGCATGAAGTCACAAAAGGTTTCAATGAAAGGCGGCCTTTTTCACGAAGGGATAGTTTTGGGGATCATTTTGGGGCTGTGGCTTCTACTGAAAACTGTGAAAAGGGAGTCTTCAACATGGAAGGATTATTTTGCATGCTTGTAGGAAGTTCGGCCTGTGGCGGTTCCCTAGGTACTGTTGCTATTCAACAGATTCTGTAGGCTTTTTCTAAATCAGAGGAGGCGGAGCTAGCTTTTAAGTTTATAATTTTTCCGGATTACACACTTAAATTGCTTCCTGGGTACGATGCTGTCTCTCACACTCGAGGACGCTTGTTAAACGCATTGTTTGTCACCTATTGGTTAAGGTCCACCCTGAGAATAAGCCATATGACAGGTGCTCATGTAAATCATTTCCACATTTCTACTTTAGGTTCCATTAATAATAAAATCCGTTAGAATATCTTAAATTAATATAGCAAAGCATTAAGTCCAGTAGCGACACGCAAAGTCACTGTTTACTTTAGAAAATTTTCATTACCACAACAATTTCCCAAAGTTACGGGGACTTTAAGTATAGATATTTATTACGCTAAAGAAAATTACGTTATGAGTATAAAAAGTTTTTCAGCTTTTGTTTTGTGTCGCGTAATATCTGCTTATATAAAAATCTTTTCTTAATTTTGGAAGAGACATGCAACACTTTACTCAGTTGTGTTGTAGATTTGTATTTTTATATACACATCTTTGTAAGTAGCGGCAACTGCGATGATGAAAAATCCACAAAACCAACAAAAAAATCATTGTAGTTCAAATTTGTAATCGTATCCCAGAGTTTGTTACAGTTGCTTACCATCTGTTGTCGCGTAAACAACGGTTAATTTTCTTAACAATCAAATAACAAAGCGAAATATTGAAAACACAGATTTTTGTAATAAAAATGAATTAAATAATTTTTTTTTTATAAAATGTATTTAATATTAAAAATTAAAAAGAAAATTTTAAATTGATTTTTTTTTTAATTTAATTTTTTTTTTTTTAAAGAAAAGCGAAACCAAAAGTTTATGCTAAAGTTAAATATTAAAGGAAAGTGAAGGTGAAGGTGTCCGTTCAATTGTTGCTCTTGAAGAAAAATAAAAGTAACTTACCCTTTAAGGCAAAAGAAAATGTGAACTTGAAAAATTTTACAATGGCTGTTTTATTGTCAAGGAGTGAGATCAGCTAAACTGAAGCGAAGTTTTCTGGACCTTTTATGATAATGAAAAATCTGTAGTACTTTTAAATGATATGAAATTTTTCCCAAAAAGTGCTCTATTTTTCTCAAATATTCTACAAATTATTTGAACCGGAAAAAATTTAGGTGATTTGCAAATAAAAAAAACTCAAAGTGATGACACTTAAGTGCAGATAAAACAGCATGTGTCAAAAATGTTGCTAACTGAACTGAACAAAAAAAATTTAAGTGAAAAGTTTACTATAACCAATAAAAAAAACTGTTCATAGATATCAACGTTTTACAGCAAAACCAAAACTTAAAACTATTTAAATTAATATAGAAAATAAATGGTTTTCTGGTTAATAATTAAAAAAAAAAATTAAATTTGTTAAGGAATTTATAAGAACTTACAGTTTTAAATGTTTGGAAAAAGTTTTTTAAAGTAGTAAAGTTTCAAAAAAATGTACAAAAGGTGTTAATTTTCAAAAATAAATTTTGTAAAAGTAAAGGGAGTTTTTTTTTTTGAGGCATAGAGCTTTTCTTTTTAAATAAAACGCAACAAATTAATTTGAATGACCGATAATATAAAATAATTTATGGTGTATGGCCTTCGTGACTGCGCCTTACGAACGCCATCCTGGCCATCCAATTTTGCTGCAATTTTTGCGAGCATACCCGACCAATAGTTCTTAAAATATTGGCTTCTAAATGATCAATGGTTTAGAATTTGTCAGCATAGACGATTTGACGTACCACCACTAAATCTGGTAAAAATGTGTCAAATCACACGAACGATGTGGCCAATTCACAGGTCCATTTCTTCAGATAATTCGGTCACCAAATCTTTGGCTCATTAAAGTAATGGTTTCATGCGCTATATGGCATGTTGCGGGTATTGTTGGAACTATTTGTTCTCTAAATGATTTTCAATTATATGAGAAATATAAAAGATCACGAATCATTTGTCGGTAGCAACATTTACGATAAAGGTTGGAACTTGTATCGCATTTTGCAACAAATAACCCGATGACGCCTTCGCCATGTAAACCGCACCAAACAATAATTTTTTTCGGGATATAATGTAGTCTAAAGAGAATCATGAGGATTTTTTTCTCTCTAAAAGGACGATTCTGCTTGTATTTAAACCCGCTAAGCCTGAAATGAGCCTCACGCTGAAGATGATTGGATGATATTTATCTGGTCCAACTTCAAGTTTCTTCTCACTAAACACACGACGCAATTGATTCGCCTTCCCACTATTTTCCCTCAAAAATTTTCAAGTAGTGGACGGGCAGACCATGAGTTGCTGAGAACGTCTAAAGCGGCAAGGGCTTCTTCTGTACGCACGGTACACAGAAAAAAATTTTGCACCAGTAAAATCATTAATCAAAAAAAAATCAGTTTTAATAAAAAATGTAATCAAGTGAATTAAACGTTTAATACAGTGAATTAAACGTTTTATTAATATTATTAATTTGTTTACTGGTGCAAATTAATTTTGTCAATTAAACGTTTAATACACTTGATTAAGTTTTTAAATAAAACTGATTTTATTTTTGATTAATGGTTTTAATGGTGCAACATTTTTTTCTTTGTACGGGATCGATTAACATTAATGTTTTCCAAAAGAGTAAATGACGTCATACACAAATCCATTGTAATGTGTATTAGCTGCTCAGATGAATGATTATGTGCACCGTAGACTTGACAAAGTGCTCTATAAGTTTGGCAAATATATCGCAAGTTTCGGTATTAAACTTTCACGATTTGTAAACGTTGTTCTGCTGTTACTTCCCTGTGCAATAAAAAGTGTATTGGTTCACTAACATGAACTTTAACTTTTTTTTCATTGTTTCAGGATTTATATTAAAACACATTTATGTTTAAATCGTTTTAAATACAAAATTCTCTTCTTTACTAAACACTTAAATAAAACTTAGTTCACCGATGTGGTACGTTTAAATTTAACAATTGGAATAACTTTGCAAGGTGTCCTCAATATGACATCAATACAACAATAACAGGCAAAGCAATAACATTTTTTTGTATTTAGTAGTGATACCATATTTTATCTTAATTAAATAAGACTTTTCAAATAAAACTCAAAAAATCAATTTGTATTTAAGTACGATTTAAGTATATATGAAAGTTAACTTAATATAGATTTAAATTCATTCCTGAAAATTGGGCATAAGTCTTTGCATGGTTCAGTATTATGACAGCCAGTTTATCAGTTATCCCTATTGGAAATTCTACGGTCTAAAAAAACATCCCTCATTTAATTTTCGACTAATTTGCTAAATAAATAAAGTTCCAAGAAAAAAATTAGGCAATTTTGAAAATTTTAAGAAAACAAGACACGTTTGACTTAAATTACAGGTCTTGAAAAAAACTACTAGAAAAAGCCAATTTCATATCTTCAGACCGACACACAAAGTGATCGGCAAAAAATAATTGTTTAGAGGTTACAATTATCCAAATGCTCACTTTTAAATGTTCCTAAATCTAAACCTTATTTAATTAATGCTCTTAAAACCTTAAATTAACTGATCTCAGTCCTTTGTCATCGTTTTACAAGAAGTGTTTTTTATTTCATCAATATAATTGTAATTATTCTTGTTGTTTAGCAGTTATTGGTTGGTTGGTTGGTGTTGAATTTTTGCAAAAAAAAAAAGTACAAATAATACGTTTTTTTTTTTTGTTGCTACTTTTTAAGCATTAATAGCCAATTATATAATTTAAAGTTAACAACAGGCTTAACTCAATGTTTGACTGAATGCTCACACAGTGAAAAACAAACACACGCACGCCATAACTCACTCACTAACAACCGCCAAATGATTAATGGTTGAAGTTACACCCAAAAAAAAACAACAAATTATTCATAAAAAACAATAACGATAAAAAAATGCACAACTGTAACCAAAATAATAAAATTATAAAACAAATTGTCTATAATTAGAGTAGAAATAAATAATAAAAAAAAAACAAAACGCTACAATTTTATATTTTTATACAACAAATTTGTGAACAGAAAAAAATGTAAAAAAAGTTACAGAAACAAAAGTTTTAAAATCAAATTTGTTCATAAGACAAAACAAAAATAAAGTTAAATAATTGTAATAACGTTATTAATTGACGTTGTGTTCTGTTTAACAAAACAAAAAAAATTGCAAGTGAAATTATCAACAAACATCTTTTGGAATTAAAATTATACAGTTCAAGGTGAAAATTCTTTGCGACACTTAACAATTTATTAAAAAAATTTTAAAATCATGTCTGATTTGAGCGCTAAACAATTTAAATGCCAATTCTGAATTATGATCAAAGATGTGCTTAAAGTTTCATTTGTTGTTGTTATTGGAAATTATTGCAGTTTATCGGATAACAACAACATCAGCATCACCTTCGATTGTATCGCAGTATTATAAGACAAATCAATTTGCAACTGGTAAATAAAGTATTAAAAAAAATTAATTAAATATTTAAGAATTGAATTCCCACATTCATTTATTTCTCTTTTTTTCGTTTTCTTAAATTATTTTTTATTATATTAAATATTTTTTTCGAATGCGCTTTTATCAGAAAAATTAAAATTTATAAAGCTATTTACAACAGTTCTATACCCTCAATATGTTACATACTTTTTACCTAAGGCAGGGCTGCCAGGTACTTTTTTCCTTATCCCCAATAAATACAAAATAACTCTCCAAAATCCCCAAATTAAAAACAAACCCTTAAAATGTAAATATTATTTGTTTTGTGTTTTTGTTTTTGACCAAATTTAAAATTTTTTAAAAATAAAAAGAATAATTATAATAAGAAATCGCCAAAAATCCCTTAATAAAAATGTTTAGTAAAAAAAATTATTTTTTCTTGTTTGTTGCGACTGGTTTCGGCAGGCTTTTTAAATTCTTTTTATGCGATTTCGGTGAGGAATATCAAGCAGAACATTATGCTGTTTTTGAAGACGAATGAGCTTATTTATAAGAATTTGGAGCTTGTTCAATGTTACTTTAATGTCTTATATATTTACTTATTTTTGGGCAAGACATATTTGCTTAAAAATTGTCTTTAAAAAATCAAAAACTGTATGTGTTGTCGATGGTTTCAGATTCTTCTTTTTAAAAACATTCACTCAAGAACAATAAAATAAGTTTTTTAAGTACATACCTTTAACACACTCAACAAAAATTGTAATCTTAATTAGGACCCTTTACACAGTATTCGCTGTTGATAGGAGTAAGATAAAAGTGTTGCTACTTTTTTTGATATTTTAAACAGAAAACAAAAAAAAACCTAAATAATTAAAAAAGGGAAAATATATTAAAAATATGTAAAATCCCCAATCCCCGAATTTTTTTTTTATATCCCAAAATTACTTTCTCTGTTTGCTCGCATGAAATCCCCAAGTCTGGCAGCCCTGGCTTAAGCCAACCTTTGGTTAACATTGAAGCTATAGAAATGTACTTATCCATAGAAATGACTCTATCAGTGTTACCAAAACTTAATTAACGGAAAAAGTGGCTAAAAACTTTTTAGATAAAAACACATTAAAATTCAATAACCAAACAAAAGTAATTCATTAAAAACCTTGTACAATGAAATTGTACATTGAGATCAACTTGTTACATCAGATTAAACGTAAATTAAATATTTTAGCATTTAAAATATAAAATCATCGATAAATTCGATGTCGTTATTGTTAACATCATTAGAATCCCTTGTGCCCAGTGTGACCAGATCGTAAAAAATTTTGCAGCTAAGTTGGCTTCTAAAAAATGTTATAAAATGCTAAAACATAATGCCAAATTTTAATTTTAATGCTTTGCCATTTCCACTTAATTTCTCAAAATATAACAAATTATTTATTTAATTAGAATTGTGGTTATTTTGTTGAACTATTTATGGTTTTTTAATCCAAATTTTTTATATTTTAATCAGGCTTAAGTTCATCAAATTTAATTTTCATTAAATTATTTTTATGAAGAAAGGAATTTTACAACATGAAAATAATTAAAATTGTTATTGATAATCATTCATTCTTGACTGACCTGAGATTCGACAACCACTTATTATTATACACTATTTATTATTTATTTAACATAAAAAGTATTAAAAACAACAAAATATTAATTCACGATTTGCTTATGTTTTTATATACATATTTGTATAGTATGTACCACGATGTGGGCAATGTTGTTTTATTAACGAAGAACATTAGATGCGTTTGTTTACTTTTTGGACATTATGAAAATTGTACTCTTAAAACTGGCGAACGAAAAAATTGCAAAAACTTGCAGAATAATTTAAACATATGATCGCTAAAAAGCTTAGTATTGTAAAATATGTGTCATTTAGACTACCCAGTATATATTGTTTTTGGAAATTGATGCATTGCATTTTAATGTTATAAATTCGTAGCAAATGTATTTATTAAATGATCTTCTTTTAGACTTGTTTAGTTTGTACAGGACTTTTAATTTTGTTTCTAGTTAAATAACATACGAAAATGCATGAACACTTGATTTTTGATATTCGATATTCGATACCATGAGTAATATCTGTGGCACTTTGACAAAACATCTTAAGTCAAATTTAAAAAGTTGAAAAAAATGTTGTTAAACATACGAATTTTCATTAAAAAAAACATTGTTTGAACCCCAAGAAAAACTTTGATAGCTGTTGTTTACGTTTTTAAAATTTTGTAATATGTATAAACAACACATTTCTTTAATTTTGGCTTATTTTTTTATTTTTCATCAACATTTTTGAAGAACTCTTTTGCTGTCTTACCTCGACTTAAGACGTTTTGTCAAAATGCCACATTTTGCAGTAAGAAGTATTAATATGTATATTTATAAGGTGAACATCTCTAAAATATTAATGCTTTTGTTCTTTTAAAGGATACGTTTACAAATTGTATGCTTTTTGTTTGTTTACTTAATTAAATCATATGTTTTTGGTTTTCTACTGGATTTTACTGGCAAAAATTGTTCAGTAAAACTTTGCAGGCTATTTGCTGACAACTGTCACTTTACTCTCTCAGTAGATGCTCTCTTTTGCAAATTTATGTGTACGCGAATGCATTTTAGTAAAATCCAGTACAAATTTAGTAGTAAACGAACGCAGCTTATATCTGAAAAAAAAACTTCATGTACTAAATAAGCTTTCTAAATATAAGTATAATATATGGTTATATAATTAAGAAAATACAACAATATTATAGTATCCATCAATTATTATTTTAGGATAAAAAATGTTCATGTTACTTTAACAATTCGGCGCGTATTCGAGAATAGCCACCAATATACATAGAAACATATATATTTTATTTATGCAAACGATGATGGTTTTTTTTATCGCTTATTAAAATGCATTCGACAATGCAACAATATAGAATTTTACAATGTTATCTGTACCAAAGTACACTAAAAAAGTTGTGTTTAGAAATATTTTTTCCTTCAATATATTTTCTTCTAGAAAAACTTTCTTAAAATACAGCACAAAAACAGAAATTAAGGAATTCGAAATAAACTTTTTTGCAGCCGAACATGCTGAGCTTTGTCAGGATGAGTTTGATGATGTCCTGACAACAGAAGAAACCCTCGATAGTAACACAACGGCAGAATTAATCGAAACAATTAGAAGCGTAAAGCATTAAAAAAAATAAAACAGGACTCTAATGGCGTAATGGAAGATTAAAATGATTACAGGAAAATGACTGAGAAATTAGATAATCTGTATTATGGGTTGCTTTCGATAAGTGAAAGAATTGGTTCCAAGTCAAGTTTTATCAAAAGAAAAGAATCGCTTCAATCCTAATTGAAATGATTAATATAACGATCTCACAATATATACACAATATATATTAATTAAAAAATATGTATTACTTTTGTTTGCTCGTTCTAGTTCAAAACTTTTTATGTTTTTGTTTTTTTACTAATAAACTTCAAATAATAAATAATTTTTTTTATTGAAATAACGTAATTTAGAAAAAAAACTTTATTAACCGGTTAACCGATCAATAACAAAATTAACCGATTAAACCAAAAATTCGATTAATTAATCGAGCGATTAACCGATTAAAGCAAATGCCCGATGAAATGAATACCATAAACAACACCCAAATAACAGCACAAAATATGTATACAAACGTATAATTTTAATATTTTTGCTAGTTAAGGGCAAAATAAACCACACATTATTTAAGTTAAGGGCAAAAAAAACCACACATTATTTTGCCCTTAACAGAATTGCAAGGTTCTGCCAAATATACGTTCACATTATTGCAAAAGTAACATGTGAAGATTCTAATATACCGAATAATACATACATTATATTTTTAAAAATGCTAGAAAATGGTAAATAAAAAATTGGAAATTGCCAAAGAAAATGCTTACTGCTAAATCGGAAATTTTGCAGCTAAATCAACAAAAAAAAATGCTAAATTTAGCTCCAAAATCGCTAAAATGGTAACGCTGCTTGTGCCTATTAGTTTTAAATATTTTGAAGGTGCATCATAATCATGACAATATTTATCCAACCTTTTGAGTATAAATCTACAATAAAACCTAAAAAAAGTTAAAAAAAATATTTCATTGTTTTGGTAGAAATATTTAATAAATGTTAACGATGTTTACTTGGCTAAATACCCTCATTACTTCAGCATTATACCATGGAAGTGAGGGCAACTTTATAGTAAATTCTGAAATTTGTAAGAGTTTTTTGTTGCCGGATCCATCTCTATACTGAAATACTTTCGACCAGAATGAAACAGTGTTGTTTGTGTTGATCTATTTTATAAATTTAATATTGGAATGCTGTTCCTTTATTTTGAAAGATGTTTCATCATCATCGTTTATAGCGATTTTCAACATTTGTAAAAGTTGTGACTTTAATTAAGTGCGTTTTAATTGTTTAAAATGGAAACATCAGCAATGTCCATTGATTCTCTTGATTCGGGAAGGGATTTGTTTTCAATAAATGCCGTGTCAAGTTTTTTTGCTCCTAGCATTAGCGATCTTGGCTTACTAAGTTAATTTAGTAAGCTAAACCTGTCATGTGGTGCTATTTCAAAATATAGTTTTTTTAGTGATCGTGTGAAAATTAAAAATAGAAAACACTCTTGTAAAAGTCTTCCAAATAACGTATTATTCCCGGTCAGCCTGTTTTTGAATGATATAACAAAAGTTTTTAATTTAATTTTTCGAATTTATTCTATGAGCTAAATTTCAGTTATGTATTTTATGAAGCTTTTTTGTAATAGTCATATTCCTTCAATTTTTCAGAAATGACTTTATACACTATCAGACTATTATATTGTATTTTAATTTGAGACTTACATACATATATAACATAGACCGTATTTACATTATGCAATTAACGCCGCAACTTTTGCAGGCAACATTTTGTTTGATAGCAAGAGGTGTAGGGAAGAAAACGGGGTTGAAAAAATTGCACGACGACGCATGGATAAGCATTTTATTAGTTTTTGTCATTTTTGTTTTAATTTTTTTTTCGTTTTTAAATATTTTTTATTTGAAATATTGTCAACTTTTGTGCTGAAGAAAAAACGCAGCTTTTATAAAAATATTTTTTTCTAAATTAATTGCAGGTTTAAAAACCAAACTAAAGCAAAATTCGACTGTATTTTTTTTAAATTTTACAATAAAAAGTTTAAAACAAACCAATATTTTGCACTTTTAATATTAAAAAACATGTTAACCTATTTTTATGTCAAATACTGTAATCGGAGTTAACCATTTTGATATAAATTTTGTATATTCAGAAAAATCTATTCAAGAGCTTTCAGCAATGTAGTGGAAAATCGCATATTTATATAAAAAAATTTATAGGCCCATGACTAGAAAACTACGCGTTTACGCCACTTTTTTCACTTCATATTTTCTTCTTATTTTTTGATTTTCTAATATCCTAGGTACTTGTTTTTTTATTTGGAGCTGCGTCACTAAACTAGATTTAAGCCGAATTTTTAACCGCTTAGTAATTATAAAAAATGGTTGGTTGACATTACAGTTGTTTTGTTTGCATTTGATTGAAAAAATGCTTGAAAAAAAATGAAATGTAAATGTGAAAAGAGGTTCGTAGCAACTTTAAAAGAAAATAGAAAAAAAACTCGGCATAAATTGCATAATCTAAATGCGGTCATACATATGTATGAAACAAGCATTTTTTGTCTACGATCGTTGTCAAAATCCATAAAAAAAATATGTAGTAATATGCCCACAAAACTTAAAACGATTTTGACATATGGAGTTTGACATTCAGTGTATTGTGATGTACAATTGATGTCAAACTCAATTTATAAAATTAACTCACCTTAATTGTTTAGGGGCGTCATGTGGGAAAAACATTTTGGGGCTTTTTTCATAGTGATTTTTTGGGGAATTATTTCATATGAAATAATCCTCCAATTAATAAAATGAAGTAACGCCCCAAAAAAAAAAGAAATAACTTATAAATAAGATTTCTGTATGACGTGCTAAATTCGCAATTTTTCATATTTGATAAATACACCAAAAATCGTTGTTGTTGTGCTCCGTATAAACTTTTGAGGGGTAATTTCATTATTTTTTTTGGGGTTTTTATTTTGGGGGGTCTATGAAATAACTCCCACGAAATAAGTCCCACTTTTAAAAACGAAATAAGTCCCACCAAAAATTGCTTAAAAAAATGAAATAACTCCCACGAAATAAGTCCCACTTTTGAAAGCGAAATAAGTCCCACCAAAATGAAATGATTTAAAAATTTACTTGAAATGAAATAACTCCCACTCAAAATGAAAAAACTACCCCTTGAATAACATATTTCTTTAATGAATTAAGTCCCACTTTCATAAACAAAATAAGTCCCACTTTTTCACTGTATAAGGACAAAAAATTATAGTTGTCCCTTTTACGAAATGTCCAATATTAGGGGTATGAAATAACTCCCACTTTACAAAACGAATTTATTCCCACTCAAAACGAAATAAGTCCCACTTAAAATATAAACGCGTAACGAAATAAGTCCCATCAATTGACGAAATAAGTCCCACTTTTAAAAAGGAAATAACTCCCACTTTCAAAACAGCAATTTTTTGTGGGACTTATTTCGTTTTTAAAAGTGGGACTTATTTCGTGGGAGTTATTTTATAGACCCATTTTGGGGGGTTATTTCATGCCGCCCATAAGTACTTAAACAAAAAAAGGCAAAAAGCACCTAAATTTCTTACACTTTAATCATTCCATTAACTTCACATACTTCCGTCTTATTTTCTTTATAATAAAAAAACGACAATTCAAAATACAAAAAAAACACATGATTCCATTTTTATCAAAATAACAACAACATAGAAGCGGTTAAAAGCAACCACACAAAACAATTGCATGACAAGATTTTTTCTTTTGCTGTTTTGTTTGTCATTTACAATAATATGTAATGTTTTAATTGAATTAATTATATAATAAATTGATTAATACACAATTACAGCATATTTATTGCACAATTTTATAATAATTTAACACTATTTACCAATTATTTTATTTAATTTAATCCGTCAATAATTAATCCGACACGCACCTCTGATTAAATAAATAAAAAACTAAAGAGAAGAAACAAATTTTAAAACAGTAAAGAAGAGATTGATATCTTTGAAACGGCTACAACAGCAACAAAATGAGACTTTGGCATTGGGTTAAATAAAGCATTTAGCGAATTTGTAAGGATGTTAGCGTTGTCCGTGTTCGGTTTTAAAGTCTTAGTGCATGATGTGCATAAACGGGCTTAAGCATATGTATGTATGTATGTGGGAATACGTGTGAATCATATTGCTTCTTTATTGCAGCATATTCATACATATGTACATATCTCAAAACATTAAAAATTTGAAGTGACTTAAGCAAAACTGCTTCTCTGTATGTCAAACAAAAATCAGTGTTATAAATCAAACTGAACCGAAGTTAAAGCAAAATATATATTTTTGAATCAGTGAAAACTTTATTTTTTAATTTTTTTTGAGATACAATGTTTGTGGTGCGGTGCGATTTCTCGTTGCGGGAGAGAAAATGTACATAATACCAGTGTTGCCGTTAGGATACGAAAGATACATTTTTCGTATCTTTTTATGCCTTCATGTACCATGTAAGTCCTGACATTAAAATGTGCAGAAATAAAATATTAAATATTAAAAATTTGTTAAATGGTTTAAAAATTTGAAAAAAGTAGTTGGTTTAACATTTGTACTTCCATTTACGAATGCATGTGTGGAGAGAATTTTTAGCCAACTAAAACTAATCAGGACTGATCATCGTAACCGACTCAATACTAATACAATAGCAGCTTTAATTATGGTGAAACATTAAGGATGTTTCAACATACGATCCACCTAAATCGATGATTACTAGAAGTGCGAAATTGTTCTGAGGAAATATGAACATTGTTTTTATTTTCAGGAAATGTATACATATGAATTATTTGATATAATCGCCCTAGTATAAACGCCTTAAATCGTATAATATATATAAATGAATTTATTTTAATAACATCCATTTTTAAAGTTTGCTAACTGTATTTTAAAAAATTACATACCAAGGCGAATTTACTTAAGGTGGTGGCGAGACTAACAACAGGGTATTTTGTTTTTGTTTTTCGGTCACATAAGGTCAAAAACAAGGCGAATTATTATATATATGAATTCGCCTTGTATAAAACAGTTGTCTAATGCAAAGCTACTAGATTTGGGATTCGAATCTCAAATTAGATAGCAAAAATTAATTTTGGGTTTATATTGAGAATGATGAGAAAATAAACTAATTTTCTTTTTGGGAAAATTATTTATGGTTTTTTTTTTGTTCCTTTTACAGTTCAACATTTTAAAATCTGCAAGATGTTTTAGGTGCAAAACTCATATTAATACAATTTAAATTAAATTATTAGTTTTTCCGCTTTTGTTAAGGTTGACCTGTTAATACTTTAAGAAGTAAAAACACTTAAACGTATGTCCACAAATAGCCAATAGCTATTTTACGCGTTTAATTGATGTGTTTGTGGGGTCGTTATTATAAACCTTATTCTCAACATTTAAAATGTTCTCAACTTAAAAGTTTGTAAACTATATTAAACGGAAATTTTCAGGCTGACGTCATTTATGATAGAAGCATGTTCACCAGTAATGCATTTGTGGATTTTCATTTAAAGAGAGGATATTTTAAGAAATTTTTATTTTAAATTTGGGATTAAAGAAAAAATGTATCTGGCATCCCTGGAATAAAATTAATAAAAACATTTGAGCCAAAAAATAAAAAGAAATTTAATTATTTTCAAAAATTAGGAAAATAACAGTTTTTATAACATAAACATGTGCAATTTTTGTGGGTTTTAAATTGCAAATTCGGTTGAATTTAAAGTTGTATTGAAAAAATTCTAAACCCTTTTTTGCTACGTCCAGTTTGTGCATTTAAATATTAAAACTGCACCTAAACATAAAAATGCCATTAAGTTATAGTGATGGTGGTAAAAATTAGTTTTTGTGATCTAAAATCGGTTTGTACTTAATTTTTATACATAGTTTCATTAATCATCTCTTTATTGTTTTATTTTTTCATTAATGAATTGTAAAACACAATTTTAAAAAGCACATGTAAACAAAACTTTTGACATTTCTGGCATGACCAAAAAAAATTACCGGCTGTCTTTTCGCCACCACCTGAAGCTAATTCGCCTTGTTACATACCTAATATTTATGACTATTTATTTAATTTATTGATAAAAATTAATTTATTTAATATAATTTTCTTTACAATATTCATTAAATATGAAATAAAAATGTTATGTTAATAAATGTTACCGTTAAAAACGGATTTTATTCAAAATGTATCTTTTTGGGAAAAAATGTATCTTTTTGGAAACTAAAATCTATCTTTCTCGAAATTTCGCTGGCAACACTGGTCCGCAATGAAAATAAAATAGATTTTAATTTTATACCGTTCCGCACTGCGGTGTTTTACTTCAAAATCGTATAAAAAACCGCACCGCAATAAATTATCGTTACATTGTGCTCAGACTCTATGTTGTCAAGCCTAGGATTTCCAGATACCAAAAGTCAAACAACTGGACAATAGAAAACCAGGATTTACTAAAAGAAAAAGTAATATTTACATTAAAAAAATTTTGTTTTCAATTGTTTTGTTTGAGTTTTGTCACTATTGAAGTAAATGAGCGATTTGTAGGAACCGAAAGTATTTCACAGTAAAAGAGTAAAACCCCTAAAAGATGTTCTAAAAGTCTAATTTTTGTAAAAATTGCTTATACCTATTTAATAAATTTGTATTACAAATTGATAAATTTTAAATACTTCTACCCGCTATTTTTTGTTTTTAGACTGCGGCATACGACCTCCCAGACGAGAACCCAGATCACAGCCCTCAACTGAAGACCCCAACAGCTCACGTACAGCAAAAATTATTGCTGGAACATATACCAAAGAAGGACAATTTCCTTGGCAAGCTTCATTGGAATTGCTGCATCCATCACTCGGTTTTCTAGGTCACTGGTGTGGTGCTGTACTCATACATCAATACTGGATTTTGTCAGCTGCCCACTGTGTTCATAATGATCTCTTTAATTTACCTGTACCACCGTTATGGACTGTAGTTCTAGGCGAATATAATCGTGCAATCGAATCGGGTTATGAACAAAGAATACCAATTGATAAAATTGTGTTGCATAAAAGTTATCAGAATTTTCTGCACGATTTGGTACTAATGAAACTTTCAATGCCAGCAGATCTATCGAAAAAGTCAAATATTAGAAGAATCTGTTTACCGTTTCTTTTCAACGATCCCATCGACGATGATGATGAGGATGATAATTTACAAGAAGATGTAGAAGATCCATTGGCTTGGGGCTTAGTTGAAGTTCCCGATAAAATGGAGAATTTCCTGAGAAGTGTCCAAACTATGAGACGTTATCGTAACGTTACAATACCCACTATGAAAGAGCTAATGGATTTAAAAATATTAAATCGCTTGAAGCGTCAACAGGCTATTGAAAAGGAAAGAGTGGCTAAAAATTTCAGATCGTCTCGTCGAAGAAATGATAAGATAATGAAAATATTTCAATATTCAAATGAGTACGATAACGTGAGCCAGGAAAAACATTACCATCATAGATTTGTGGACAATAATCGAGATTTGCCGTATATTGATTGTGTGGCAACCGGTTGGGGTAAATCGAATCTAACGGGAGATCTGACGGATTTACTGCTAAAGACAACAGTGCCGTTGCATAATAATAGAAGGTGAGATTATGAGAATTACGAAAATGACAATAAACTATTTTCGATTTTTTTTCAGATGTCGAGAAGCTTACGGTAGTTTTGTTAAAATACATAAAGGACATTTATGTGCTGGAAAACTTAATGGCAAAGGTGGCACCTGTGTGGTAAGTTGATACTACCTGTGCAATCAAGTTAGAGGCTGAAATTTACCTGTAGTCTTTTTTTTTTCTTTTTTTTGTTTCTCTGTATTAGGGAGATTCTGGTGGCCCTTTGCAATGTCGTCTTACGAAAAATGGGCCCTGGATATTAGCGGGCATAACATCGTTTGGTTCAGGCTGTGCTATAGAAGGGTATCCTGATGTTTATACTAGAACATCTCACTACATGAAATGGATACAGGACACAATAGCTTTTGAGTAGCATTTTTATAAAAAAAAACCTAATATCTTTCAAACACCAAAAGTACAACAAAGATTTGTTAAAATTTGTTTTTTTTATTGTTTATTTATTTTATACATTTTCTTTTATAAAAAAAATTGTTACGTTTTAACTTAAATTACTTAATTTATTAAATTATTTGTTATAAAAAAATAAAATAATGTTAAAATTCGTTAAATACCTAAAAAAACCCCCTTACTTGAATTAAAGGATAAAAAGTTCTTGTTTAAAATAGAATATTGAATGCAACCCCAAAAAACTGCACATTTCAAAAAATGTTTTAAAATTTATTATCACAGCCATAAATACTTTTTAAACCACTAAAACATACAAAGAAAAATTAAATGAAAAAATGGCTACTACCGCTCACTTAGAGTAACTATCACAAAACTACTTCTATATACTTTATACAAGTACAACTTACTTTTCTATACACTAGACGAACTCAAGTTCTATCCAAAGAATAAAAAATCGTCGTTATTATGTTGTCATAAACTTATTTTGTAGAAATGGAAGCAATGGTTTGTTCTTTTTGCAAAATTTATTCCTTGACTGCTTTAGTTTCAACTTGTTCTTTTGCTGGTCCACTTGTGGTGGCATCTCTTAACATCATCATCGAGTGAGAAGATAGTTCTCACTCTTATAGACTATTGTTGCAGTCTTTTCCAGTGGCATTGTCGTGGCCGGCTTTAGTGAAGTTGGTGGCAGTAATGGTACTATGCAAACATTTGTCTTATTCATTTTGTTTGTGCTCGCCGCCGACTCCAACAGTAAAACATTACATTTGTGCGTCTGACGCTGTTTTTTAAAAGAGGATGAGTTGGGTAACCAGAAACATGAGAGCAGGGCGGTACCAACAAGTGACAGTCCAGCCACAATTAAGGCAACAATTAGGCCACATTGTACATAAGGACAAATTTTGAAGAGTAAATTCAAAAGCATTTTAATGCCTGGTGTAAGCTCTTCAACGCCCTGAAATGAGGAAAAGCAAATAGAAAAAATTTAGTTTATCACAAAATACATGAACAAGTAGGGGTATAAAAAAAAAGATATCTGCCAAATAAAATAAAATGGGGGAACAATTTTAGGAAGTTTTATTACTTTCAATTCAAACAAGTTAAGCTAAAATATTTGTCAGAATATGTTCTTATGTATGTATGTTGGTCACATAAAAAATTCTACAAGAGACATCTTTGAAAAATTAATTATTGGAAAGTAATAAAATTCTTTTTTCTTGTTTTTCTTTTGATTTTTATTTCCAAGTCAATTATAAACGAAATTTATTAATTAGTATTTGAAGCGAATGTAGCAACAATGTGCATGGTTTGAACCAAGGAGAATTCATGTAAACGGTGGTGCCGATACTACAACAAGTAACAACACCAAAAACACAACATTGTATATTAGTTGTTGCTATCGTTGGTCGATATGTCAAAAACACAAGTTTCTGTTGACATTCCTCTCTCTAATTTAGAAAAAAAAAGTAGCACAGCTGTGCTTTCAACGCCACCTGAAAAATTAATTCGCCTTGGGTTGAACAAGTTAAAGGGTCAAAAAGAATTAATGATACTTAACAGTAGTATGTAACGGGATTTAAACGAATTCCCAGAACAAGAAATTTGTACGAATAAACTTTACAAAACTTGAAGGTAACATCCAACTTATTTAATAAAAGCCGATTTTTTATAATCAAAAATCTTGAATATTGTTGGCAAACACGTAGTAGGCTTTTTATTTTTTTGACCTTCCGACGATTTTTAAAAAAATACTTCATCTAAAACCAGCTTCATGGTCACGGCATTCCATTACTACGAAGCAGGTTTGTAAGGGAGAATATTAAAGAATAACAGTAACAACAAAAAATTCAGAGTGTAAAGCTGACCGTGACCCCCGCCAGTTTTTATATGCGTTTTAATAAAGCGGCTTTTGTGTGATACTCGCCATATAAAATTTGTGTCTTCCTTGAGCGCAATGGTTAGCGAAACTTGTACATTTCTCCATTACAAGCCTGCTACGTTTGAAGCTCCATTTTTATTTGAATGCTTTTTTTGGCAATTAAAATCGTGAAAAAACTATTTAACAATATAAAAGTGAATAAGTTGATTAAATCTATTTTTTAAACTCAAAGTAGATTTCTTTAAAATTATAGTTGAGTAATTAGATACTTATGTAAGTCATTGAAAGAACCCTGTAGGAAATGTCACTAGTGAATCTGTACTGATTCACTATTAACACAGTCACCAGTACTAGTGATTTATTATACCCCAGACAATGTTATTTACTATAGACATTTAACATGTGCGTGTCATTGGAAATCTACTACTGACGTTGGTACTACTGACTAGGTACTGACTAGGTAGTTCCTTTGGGAACCTATGTAGATATTGGAACCAGAGAATCAATAGTACATTTTAGTAAATGTAGTCTACACTTTTGGTACGAATACGAAATCATAACAAAATTTTTTTTATTATTTCTTCAACTTTTATAGGAATTGTACTTCTCAGTTGTTATTGATAAAAATTTTTGCGTATTAAAGCCAAATATAGTGGCAAATGTAGTGAAGTGTAGACACTTTGTAGACAAAGTCACCAAAATAGTCGACAAAACTGGTGACTTGGAGACACTTGTACCCAGGTTTCCTTCAGGGAACGTACAATATTGACCACTACTGAAAATACCACAAGGTAAGGCAACCAACCGCTTTTGAAAAAGTTGCAAGACAGTTGGTTCTATTTGTGCAATATAAAATTTTGTATCTGTGCAACTTGGTTCTACTTGCAATTAACGTTTCATCATAGAGGCTTTCTTAGTAAACAAGGTTATATCTATAAGTTAGAACCTTGTTACCTGTATCTCAAACCAATAAAGTGTAGTGTAGAAATTCTAAGAGATAGACAAAAATTGAGAACGCCAATCGAAAGACCGTTGTCGATTTATAGCAACATGACATATAACTCGTTTTTGAAAAACTGTCAGATAGAACCTTGTTGCACTAAGGTCGCGACTAAAGACCTGCACAGATATGTATTTATATCTGTTTGTACAAGTTTCTGTGTGTTTTCTAAAACGGATGCGTATGGATGAGTGGTCTTGTGTTTCAGATATAAGTTGATATTCATTGAATTGTAAAAGAGTGCATGTAAGTTAATAAAAAAGCGAAAAAGAGTATCACATCTATTAATATCTGTTTCGCAAAAGCAGATACTAGTGGATACTGATGGAATAAAATAAGTTACTTATCAGGGATGATAAATGGCATTTTCTAAATTGTACTTAATTAAGTAAAAAATTTTACTTTTTTGACCCTAATTGTTCTAAAAATATTTTTTACTAGTTTTATTATTAAAATAACAGAAAATGTACGAACACATGTACATTAAAATTCACTTGTACTATACTTTTAAACATACGTATTTGAAATACATCTGTGGCAATTAACAAAAAACATTAAGTTAATACGTAAAAAGGAATTAAGACGATGCTTTTTTATCTGACTTTTTTAAGGTTGATAGTGGATCAGGGTATTTTTTTATATTCCTCTACTCCTACTGGAGCATAGGGCGCCAAAGTGGAATAGGGTATAAATACGTTTCACCCAGTAATAACCCCAAAAGATATTGTAAAAGGGCCCTTTTGCGACCTCAACACGTTGTAACTGGTCGTACAATTGAGTTGAATAGACCAGTTGATCCTTCGCAGCATATGTACAATTTTTTAACCAACTTTTCAGCAAGCTTTATTAAGAAATTATTTTTATAAAGTCAACATGAGTACCGATTTTTTAGCTTAAGTGGTGATAAATGAAGTGGAGTAAGAAGAGGAGCAAGAAAATAATTAATTAAATAATGGTTACCGCAGTTTTTGTATTCTTTACTAAAATTGTGCATTGGAATTTCGTATTAGATTTTAAAATATTGTTTGCTTTGCACGCTGCTGCTTTCAAAACCTAAGAATGAAAATTAAAAACGAAGGAAAAAATCGCCATCAGACGTACCAATTTGAAAGTTCAAATCAAACTGATTTTGTATTCAACCGATGACCAACCACACCTCTAAAGTAACAAACGGTTGTACAACTTGATCGAATTGTACAACAAGTCGCAACATGTAGCGCCACACTATATCCGTTTCCCAATACTTTAAGAAATCAAGCTTAAAAGTTTTCGTTTAATTATAGCAACAAGATTGATCAGACTGTAGTATATATTTTGTCTGAATTAAATTCGATGCAATATTCACAAAAAGGTGGTTTCTTCGCTTTGTTTTTATCATATTTTGCTACGAAAAAATCCTTTCCATATTCGCCGACGAATGTTGTGTAGACAATATGTCATTGGAGTACATCAGTACTTTTGCAATGCAAATTGTACTGAAAAAAGTACAATTGTACTGATTTTTTCATCCCTGTTACTTATTGAACGATGCCGTTATTTTCAATTATTTTTCAACGAAAAAGAGCGTGAATGTATTTCGAGCGAAAAAAAGCCAATCAAAAAATTTACAAAAACAAAATACACAAACTGCTCGCTCTGTCGTCGTCAAAATTGCCAAGCAACAACAACACTACTATTTACTTATAAGGGTGAAAGCCCCTAATAGTCGGCACTTTTGAATTAAAACTTTAAGAAATAAGAATAAGGAAATTTTATATATACGTACATATTTCGAATTCAGGGGGGTTACTGCGTATTTCGATTCGAAAGAAATAATTTACGAGTTCGAAAAATTTGTACTGTGTATTACGTTTTTGGCAATCGTTCGAAACGTTGACAGAGGTTGTATTTTAAAAAAATGGGAAATTTGATGAAAACTTTTTGTTCGTAATAGAGAGTGGCTGTTAAGAACTCGCAACATATCGAGCCTTTGCCGCAATAGAGTCATGAAACTGTAGTAAGTAAAAATAAATTTTTAAGTTTACCACAACACAGGTGAATAACATTTGAGTCGGGTTAAATATTTTTTTTAAATTAGAATCATAAATATTATTATTACAAAATTTAAAACATTTTGTTATTAAGACGACAATTTGCAAAAAAAAATCTGGAATACAAGGTTCGCAATACCTGAAGTTCACTGTTTTTATGTGGTAAAGAAATAATTTTCATTCAAAAATCACCAAACCTTAAAAACTAATGCGAGTTTGTTTAATAATATATAAAAAATTCATTTAACCGAAATTCGCAATAGCGAAACTCCATCTTATTTAATTATTAAATTGAGCTAAAATTTTTAAAACAGTTTTTTGTTCAAATTCTGCAGCCCTTAAATCATTTAGACTGACCATCAAATTTTGTTCAGAAAGATTCGCTTTTCGTCCCACTGTGGGTCAGTTTTATTAAAAAGCTATTGCCGATAAAATGTTCATGTTTAAACAAACGCATGAAGCTCTTACTTAGGTAGCTCAGGTTGGTAACAAAGTTTTATTGTCATAAACTATTTCAGCACAAAAATTATAATAATAATAATAATAATAGTAATAATAATAATAATAATAATAATAATAATAATAATAATAATAATAATAATAATAATAATAATAATAATAATAATATTGTATTAACGTAATGGAACAATTTCAGCCGTATCCGTAATGAAAATTTGACATAAAGTTAGCGCAAAGTTTATTTATAATACACTTACCAAACTCAGGCTAACGAGTTGATAAACTCTTGTTAACGAGCTGCCAAACTTTTGCCAACTTTTGAAAAACAGCTGTTTAATGTTAAACAATTTGGTTGGTTTTATTTAAATTACTATTTTTTTTTTTATTTAAAAAACTTTTTAAAATTGTTATATGTGTAGGGAAAAACAAAAAAAAATTACAAAAATATGACACAACCAGCAATAATTAATGCAAAACGTGATGCATTTTTGAGCAATAACATGTGGCATCATTAAAATTCAGAGTTGATTTATTAAAAGTTAGTAGATGGGCAAAAGTTTGTTATGAATAAACTCTGTGGCTACAAGCTGCTTGGCTTAATTGGCAGTTAGCAGCTCGTTATGCGTAGTGTACAAGCAGTGGCTAACTTTTTGTTATGAATACGGCTATTTGTGAATAAACTAAATGCTTTTAAATATTAAACAAACATTTGGGATGTTCACAGAGGGCGGAATTTCAGTTCTTATGGCTATGTAGTTATATTATCATTGAAAAAATAGGGTTTTCTCAGAAGGCTGATTATCGGGTTATATTTTTATTTGTTTATATTTAAAAAAAAAAAACAAAAAACATTTATTTATATTTTTTTTTATATATTTTGTTGCTGTTAATATAACTACATAACCTGATAACCTGCCTTATGTGAACAACCCAAGCATATTACCAAAAAAAAATCAATAAATGTATGTGTTTTGTTGTTAATTTAACTAAATAACCCGAAAACCCAGGCTTCCTTAAGCAATCCCATTATTAAAGAGAAACTTACAATTTCCAGCCAAAAAATGGGCAATACAGTGTTACGAAATCTGGTCATTTCACGATTATATTTGACTTCATCCATCAATAAATTTATTTGAAAACGAGAATGCACCTTCATAGGAATACCCAGTTGCTATAATAAACGGAAAATTGTACAAACAAATTTTATTGCCAAGTAATTTTAATAAACATACTGGTTGTATAACAATTTCTGAGCCATGCTTTGATTCATCGGGATTTAAGCCCTCAATAGGATCCAACAGGGAAGGATCACCATTAAAGAAATGAGGAAATGATATAGCTAACGGAATATCTACGTATATAATAAAAAGATAATTATTGTAGTTTTCGCTTCAAGTTTAAAATTACAAGTACCTACTATAATAACAGGGAGTTATATTTCCCAAACCTTTTTTCAAACACTTTTTATTGGCACAAAAACATGAAGAATCCGGATCATTGATATCACTGTCGAAAGCTCTTTCATGCAATTTGAAATGATACGCCTCAATGCCATCAATCATACCTGGATGGGAATACACTATGGGTAAAGTACGGCAAAAAGCCTTGCGATAAATGCGAAATGTTTCGCCCTTGGTGATGTTGCGAGGAAATAGCGTAGCATCATAAGAACCTTGTATTCTATTGCAATTGGTTATACTAAAAATATTACGGAAATTTAGTAAAGATTTTGAAAAGTTAATTGAAATGCTACTCATACTTACTTGTTATTACCACTAGCTGTCCAATATTTTATACTTTTCCCGCCATTCCAAGTATCAATGGAAAAATCTCTAGCCTTTTTCGAAGCTTTGTGCTTATCGCTTGTGGGCAATTGCATGGTTACAATATTCTCGCCCTCATCGAACATGCGTTCCATTAAACCAAATCTTTGGAAATTTATAACACTTGGTATAATTTTCGAAGCCAAAAATACTAAATTATCTTCATAGCCCCATAAATATTCATGCACAGACATTTCCAGCATGGGTTTTGAATTCAGTTTGCGTGTCAATGCACTTATAGCCAATGCCGCAAATATAGAATAAGCTGAAGCTGCTGACGTAACACCCATGTATGGTATATTCGGTGCAATAATTTTATCTACCTTGGGATCTCCCACCGATTTTTCACGTACAAACTTTACTACACGTCGCGGTGTATAGGTTACTGTGTTATTTGCATTGAAGGTTATATTATGATTCTCCAACACTTCCTGATAGACATAAGGACCTACTTCTGTGACCTTCAACTTGGCATCATGGCCGCGTGTAAATGCGTCTAAGTTTGTAACATTAAACATGTACACAGTGATGTAGACACCTAAAGGTGGTTTCAGCCATAAATTATATAACAAGGAACCAGTTTTTAAAGCCAATTGCTAGATCATAGAATGAGAAAAAACAAGATAACAAAAACAAACTTAAAAAAAATAAAGCACAAGTCTACAACTATGTGTGTACACATGTATGTATGTATGTATAAAAAAACTAAAGGCAAGTTGCATTAGTTTTTTTTTAAAGCTTTTAAAATTTTGCAACGTGCTAAAACTCACGTAATACTTACAGAATCTACTATTTTAGTTACAGGATCTGTAGTCAAAATTATAGCTGCCAATATGGTTAATGTCATGCCCAAGGATGCTAATTTAAGAACGTCTGTTAAGTAAGAGAAAATAATAATAAATTAATTTTAATAATTTTAGTATATTAAATATGACAGTTAATGTATAATATATGCTGTTTTGCTTAACATGATAAACAAGATGTTTAATATTTTTAAATCCTTGTTAAAATGTAAAGAAGGAAAAATGTTTAAGCGGAATTCCCATAACACGTTTAAACATGTTTCACTTAACTTAATCTTGAGATGTTTAACAAAATGAGAAGTGATAATGAAATTAATTATTACAACAGTTAAAACAGTAGAACAAGAATTGTACAAGTTCGAATCGGTGATCGCATTTATTCATGCATATTGAGAGTTGAATTTCATAATATTTTTTTTTATAAATTAGACTTAAATACTGTCAGATCCATAAAATATTGTCAAATTTAAATATAGAAAACCAAGGCGAATTCATTACAGATGGTCTTAAAAGCCCTGCTGATAAGTTTAATAAATTTAATAATTGTTGGATGTCACAATTTTGTTCATGGTCTTTGTTTATGGTTTTGGCATTGTACAGTGATTTTACAAAAACAAATTGCTTGTGGTAGTTGCACGAGATGTTCTTGCTGTAGTACCGAGATAACCTGTTATCAGTGTTGGGCAAAATACACGGTTTGCGGTATTTAAAATACAAAATCCTTACTGGTCATGTATTTAAAATACAAAATAATTTCATTTGATGTATTTAAACTACAAAATACAAAATACTTCCATTTATTGTACGTATTTAAAATACAAAATACCTCCACGTCATGTACGTGTAGGTATGTATTTAAAATACGAAATACACCATTTTTATTCAAACCAACAAATATATTAGATACCTACCTAAAACTAATAAACAAAACAATTGTTTCCTTTCATTAATATCAGATTTTTAAATGTAGCATCAGACAAACAGTTTCTTGTTGGAGAATAAATAAAACCTGCTGAAGAAATTAATCATTCTACATGTGCTGATGAGCACAAACTTGTATTAAATTCTATGAATACTCTTTTTATATTTGAATAGCTGTCAAGAGTGATAACGGCTTTGCTCTTGTCACTGAGGAAACTGACAAATTCCTAGATTCTCCATCATTCCCATCTACGAAAACAACAAAATCGTCGACTTCTTTACTGGTGCTTCTACTTCTGATATTTCCATATTCTGATAGTTACGTTCTTTTTTTTTAGCGATTCTAGTTTTTGGTAAATCAAAGTGCAATCAATAAACTGACAAAATATATTTTGTAAACTATGTTTTTAAAATAAAAAATACTCCCATTTTTTATGTATTTAAAATACAAACTACTTCTATTTATTGTATGTATATAAAATACTTGCTGGACATGTATTTAAATTACAAAATACTTGCACGTCATGTATTTAAAATACAAATTCAAAAAATGATTTGTATTTCAAATACTGCCCAGCCCTGCCTGTAATGAGTCCGCCTTGCAGAAAACTAAACAGGATTTAAACTACGTTTCCAAAATGTTAAACCTGTAAAAGAAGAAAAAAAGTCCACCAGTACTGGTAGCTACCAGTGAGAATTATATTTCGATACTACTTTAAATGAGATATTAAAAGAAACCAAAATCAGATAGATTCTTTCTTATCAATCTTAATTGATTAAAATAATAAAACCTTTAACGCGAAAATAACGTAAAGCGGCTCATACACTTGCAATATAATTATATCGCCAATATATGGGTGATATTCGAGGGTGGCACAATATTTTAATTGCATACTGTGAAATGTGTTGGCAGCAATGTATGATGTTTTTTTGTTTTAAAGGTTAGGTTTTTTATTTTATAAGAGTTGCGCCACAATTTAATTGAAAGAATTGTACCACTTATTGAATAATATAGAAATAATATGACGAATAACTATACAAAAATATTGTAAATGGATGGGCCGCTTAAGCGACATCATTTTCATCAAAGTTTTTCTTGGGATTCAAAAATTAATTAACAAGGTTTCTTTTAAATGTGCTAAATTCCCATTTCGTACTATTTTCAATTTTAGTTTTTTTTTAATAAATGACTTTTTGACAAAACTTGCATCATCTCCAAAAATGTTGTGGTCACATAAGGTACCGTTACGATTTTATAGCAAGTACAATTTTATCGTAGGCGACAAATTTCATACAAAATGTATATGAAATAAACTAAAAACAAAAAGCTCTCTCCTGTAAAATTTGATTTTTGGCGTGTAAAAAACTTTGGCTAACTTTTTGTTATGAATACGGGTGAAAATTATCTCACTTTAGGATTATTCCAAGTACGAATCGAGATTAAACCGCCTTAGAAATCTTTGAATCAAGCACAGTTTGAGATAAATTGTATCTATTTTAATTAAGTAAATACTGTTTTCGGATTATTTTAAGTACGGAGTACTTTAATAATCCGTACTTGAATCAAGCGTTCTGTTCTTGATTTAAGTAAATTCGTACTTACCGTACTACTGACACTGCTTCGGCTTGATTTAAATAATGTATACCCTTCACATTTGTGTTGAAAGGCTTAAGTAGGTTAATAAGATATTTTCACCTACGATGGCAACGAATTATTTTCAGAAATTTTTAGTTTCATTTATCAAAGTTCTTAAAAAAAAAAACTAATAAGATATGAACTTTAATTGAATAAAAGTTATTTCTGTAGTAGATCAAAGCAATGTATCTAGGGGAAACTTTCTCACGTTTTGTCAATCTAGACAGATTAAAATACGAATTACTAAACTGTTGTATGGAGACATAAAATTTTAAAAAGCAGAGGGCAAGCCACCAGATTCGATATCGAACGAAATTTCTATTTAAAATTTTTTTTTTTTTTGGCTGACTTCATAAACTAAAAGGCATAACTTATAAACTCCACAACTTCTCTCTGGCAATGCCTTGAAATTATTATTGCATTATTTAGCAATGTTTGCGAAATTGTGCATTATATTTGTTTGTGATGTCTTTTCAACGCATTTAATTCAGAGATGCTTTCAAAACTGAGTTTATGACGACAGTCATTGTTTTGAACGGCATGAAATACCAGAATGATTTCTTCAGAAACAGACTCGCAAGCACAAAAAGCCCAAGTGTGGGTAAATGATGTTCCCCAGTCGTAAAACACGTCCCTTACATTTTTATAAAAGAAAAAAAAACGTTTAAATAAATCTAAATTTAAACGGAACTAAAGGTTAATGTTCAAGAATTCAATTTAAATTGTCTTTTTAAAAACCATTTAGAACTGAATTGAAATGTTTTTCTTACAACATTCAATTTTAATTATCAACTCCTCTTAACTTTTCTGCCAGTTTAAAACGGCATCGTAACAATACTCCTTCTCATCTTAATGCTACTGATCAGAAAAAAAACCCAAACACTCATAAAGTCACAAAAAGTTCAATATCAAGGTGAACAAAACAAAACAATACAAAACCCTTCAATTTCAGGGTTTCGCCACCAAAAAAAAAATGAAGATCAAAAACAATCACACGTCTTGCACTACAAAAAAATGATTCAACTATGTATATCCCAAAAATCCGAAAAAAAATACACAACAATGAATCTGTCTGTCTTATCAGCATTTAAAAAAAAACTAATATTTAATTAACATAAAGCCATTAAACGAAACATAAAAAAGATAAATTCTGCACTTCTTCTAGCACACCAGATCAAAAAAACTCAAAGCAAAAAACCCGCCTTCCACTTTATTTTTTTTTTTTTTTTACAAAAGTAAATAAAATTTACGAATATTTATGTAAATGAATTTGTTGACATATGTAGGTCCATAGCAAAGAATAAAACATGACTTTAAAATTTATAAAATTTATAACGCAGGGTTATAAAAGAATGCTATCTTTAACAAAAAATAACTTAACTGCTTGTTTAAACAATAAATAAATAAATAAAAATGTGTTAATTTTATTGACGGTTGTAAAATTCTCTTAATTTAATATAAAGTTTTGTACAAAGTCTGTTGTTGTTGTTATTGGTAATTGATTACAAGCATAAATTCAATTTTATTTTTATTACATCATAAAGTCAAATTTTACGATGACAAAATATTGCTACTGAATTTTTGTGATTTAATGATCTTTTAATTTTAATTTTAATGGTTATCTTTAAAAAAAATGGACATTTCAATTTGAAAATTGCCAAACTAAAACTTGTCACAAGGACTTTAAAAGGTTTATGAAAAGGAAACCCATAAATAAACAATTACATGTTTTTTATTTATGCGATCAGTAAAGGCAAAAGCAATGTATTTATCCGCCTCAGAGCTTTTTACGAATTTTGTCATAGATTTGTTAGTTCCTTTTAATACCCACACCACAATAGTGGAGATCCAAAATTACCCATAGGTCCCATATAATCCCCCTTCCTAAAATCACTTAATGGCAAACTTTTATATGAACCTTTAACTCAATTCCATGATTTTCATGGGTCCCAAAAAGCTTCAACTTGCAAAAAATGTTTTTTATAAACGTGATAAAGGGTATCATTGTGGTCTTACTTGTTTTTGCATATTTTACCGTTTGTAGCATTATTTGCATGTATTAGTCAAAATAGTATTTTTTTTAGCTTATATTGTACTAGCCGTTCCAGCGGCGTTGCCCGCCCAGAATGAATTTTTGACTTTCTATAAAGCTGGAATTCCACACCACGCGTTACTCGCTTTTTCGCAGCATACGCAGCTGTCAAAAAAGTAGAACCTGTGTAGTAATACGTAGTTAGTAACATGCACAAAAGCGTAGATGCCTTGAGGCGAAAAGTAGGTTTACTTTCTACTTTTGTAAACGTCACAAACAGCTTTCGAACAAATCAGCTGATTTTGACAAATTAAACTTTATTTTTACTTGTGGTGCTGCTGCATAAAAGCGTTGCATGTAACTTGAAACGTAGAATGCAAGTAGGGTAAGAAAAGCATGCACTGCGTGGAGGCAAAAACGCGTGGTATGGACCTCCAGCTTAAAGAAATATAAATAAAGCCTGTGTGTTTTATTGTGTGGAGATCGATCTACATAAGTTTTAAATTTCATCAAAATCGAAATTGCCCATATGTCCCTTCATATTTCTAGCTATTAAAAACATAAAAACCCTGTGTGGTTTAATTACGCTGATCTACCTATTCCAATATCATTAAAATTGCTTCTAGGTCCATTGTTAATGAAAATTCAAAAAGTACATGTTAAAAAACAAAAAAAATAACAAAAATCCCCTCTTATAGGTTCTCATTAATTCAGGACATTGCATGTTTAATTTTATTTTTATAGGTTCAATATTAACGAAAATAAAAATAACTACCAGTTAAAGAACGAAAATGTAACCTTTAAAGATTCCCATTCACTCAGGGCCTTGAGTCTTTAATTTTATGTTTTAAGTCCAATAATAAAAGAAATTTAAAAAGTACCAGCTAAAGGCCAAGAAAGTACCAAACAGTTCCCCCTAGAGTCATATCACTCAGGATATTGCATACTAATTTAATAATTCATTAAAAAAAGTACTAGTTGTATAACTAAGGATGGGTTTTTACCATGAAGATTAGAGATTTAGTCATCTTTAATCTGTATTTTTAGTTTTTAAGATGAGGATTAATTACTTTTATATGCCAGTTTAAGCGACCAATGTTGGTGGTTTAAATTTAACCATCAAATATCAACACATACACATGTATAACAACGCAGCTGTTGAAAAAATTGTTTTAGAAAACAGAAAAATGGATTATTCTAGTAAAGAAGAAGACTTTAGTGATTCTGAAACATATGAAAACCTTAATAAAATAATTATGAAAATTAATTTTCTTTTTATAAGAATTAAAAAAGGGAAAATTCTTCTTCTTCTGTATAAAATGCTAAGTGGTGTGATAAAAAGTTGCCATTTTTAATTATGTTGCTTCCGTTTGTTGTTATTCAGTAGGGGAATGCTGAAGGTTTAAGCTACCTCTTTAAACGGCAAACACAATTAGAACTCAATTAAATTTATTCTCAAATTAATTAATTACATATAGTTTGGCGCTAAATTAAACTTGATTTTAAAAACCCACTCTAAAAAGCTAAAGAAATAAATTTAATTTTCCGTATTTCCCCTTTTCGGTACTTTTTTTCTCCCCCATTGAAGTATCAAAAATTTCAATGTTGTAGTGGGAGCCCATTTAATACGTATATCGATGCCTTACTTTCTCAACCTGGTATCTTAAAAAAAATACAATTTTTCAGGAGAGACAAAAAACGTTTCATCTTTGTATACATCAGTGTTTGGGTTAAAGTTAAAATGGAATTATTAAAGAATTGATGACATCTATGTATATTGTATCAAAATAATAAGTTGTTGCAGTATTAGAACAAAATAGAAGTCATTTGATATGAAAAAGTCAAAACCGTATTTTTTAAGTTACGAGGTTGAGGAAGTAAGGCATCGATATGCTAAATATATACATATATGTTCCCGAAAATCCTATAAGGAGCATAGGGCCCCAAAAGAATGGAGAAAAATACTTTGTAAAAAAAGGACCAACATGAGTTACACATTTTAACCCTTAAACGTTTGAATTTATAATTTCTATTTTTCTAAAGAACAACGATAAGTATTACATTTTTTCTGTCTCTTTTAATTTTGGAGATATGTATGATTGAGGTTAGAATAGGAGGTTTAGCGCCCCTGGACCCTATTCAAGGCACTTAAGTGGAACTTTATATAGCACATGTCTGTTAGCAGGTTCAATTCTTAATTTTTTTGAAGAATTTTTTTTAAACTGACCGGCAGTTCCGGAAATTACCTCTTACACAAACATACAGACTTTTCAGCTTTATAATATTATTAAAGATTATAGATAAAGACTTTTTAATGTATATTTTGATACTTGATATTCTTAAAAATTTACGAATTACCCTAATTTTAATTTAAACCTAATAACTTTGTGTTATTCTGGTTGCTCCACTACGGCCCATGGGCCTCAAAAAGAAGAAACACTGGAAAATTGGTAAAAAATGTGGCGTAGGCTGCACCAACTATAAATTTGTTTAATGTTATTGCATATTAATATTATAAAATTATTTAAAGTGCCTATTCTGGTTTTCCTACTTATTATTTTCACTTTTTGTATCTCAATTAAGGGTAATTCAATGATATAAGAAATTAAAGCAACATTTTGATTTTTTCCGGCCATTGTTACTTAAAAGTTCAATTATCCATAAAAACAATATGTAAACATTCTTAACACAAAGCTAGGTAGATCTTTATTAGATATGTCTGCCTTGGGGTATAAACCACACACAACACCGGATCTTTAGAAGGTGCTCATCAAAAGCCCGGCCAAGACTTATCCTCTTTGGGGTTATTGGTCTCCATGGCTCCAGATATAATTCTAGTTAGCTGTTATCTTAAGGAGATTTATCTGCACAATCTCCTAAAGCCCTCAGACAAGCTCTACGAATAGCTGCAATCCTATCCCCAAGACTGCAAAAGCAAAACTAAAATGCTCTTAGTTAACCTTCATTACACAAATATTTATTCGTTAGAATGATCCTTTTTCCACCTTATTATTTTTGTATTTTAATTGTTAAAAGCTGAAAACAATTCCAAACAAATTTGCCCAAGTGTTTAAAAAATGTTCGCAGACTATGAAAGCTGGGTTTCAGTTAAACAAGGTTTAAGTTTGTATACAAAATTTTGACGAAACAGCTTAGTTTTGCATAAAATATTTGTCTTTAATAATACAATAAAAAAAAATCACATAACGCCGGAAATCTTCAAGTTTCAGCTGTTATTAAACTAAGTTTAAACTTAATCCATATCTCAAAAACCACCCTAAAATATTTAATTGAAATTATTTATCAGGAAATGAATTAATTACCAATGAAATTATAAAAAAGGCTTTTTTATTTATTATTTTAATGTAAATTGTTTAAGGAATTTTGTATTTAAAGATCTGTCTGATAAAAGTTCACTTATTTGTTATTCTGGTTGTTGTACATGGCGTATTACAACAACAAAATGACCGCAAAATTTATTTTAACAGATTGAATTAAGAAAAAAAATAAACATTTACAACCATAACCTTACCAAATAACAGGTAAATTTTATAGCCAGCATATTAACCCAGACGGACAGACGGACGGGCGGGTACTGCACAAATTCAGTTGAACGGTTAAACGAAGCAACAAGTGGACGGACAAATTGATGCATGTTCAGAGAAACGTATCAATAAATAAAAAGTCACTGCTTTATTTAACAAAAAAGTGTACCAAAAGACCGAACGAACTACCAACCAACCGACCAGCCAGCGAACCCACCAACAAACAGATCAATGAACTGACTTGTTGTATGTTGTTCGAACGAATATTTTATGTGAGTGTGTTTTAAGTTTAAATTAAATTTAATATTTTTTTTATGTTGTCGTTGTATCTTGTACTATCAAGAAACATAAATATTTAAAATATTCAATTCGAAAAAAATGAGAAACAATAATAAAAAAAGCGATTGTATGAATGAATGGCTACAATCGTCATTGTTGTCATCATTATCATCATTTTGATAGTATTTGAATGATCCGACCACAATCAATCTGCTCAAAGGCCAAAACAAAGTCGTTTCAAGAAATCATAATATGCAATAATATAAACGTTAATTATTTGCATTTTTCTTTTTTTTTTTGTTTTTTTTTTGTTGCCACAATTTTACAATTAAATGCAAATAACAATAAAATAAAAATACGTAATTCATCAATGGAAAATTTGTTGTTTAATAAATTTTCCTACTTTTGTTGTTTAGACACCAAAAAAAAAATTAAAATATAATAACACTTGATATATCTGGTAACAGGGGTGAACTGTCTCACATTCAATCATTCCAGACTGTAAACATTTAACTTAAAGCCTTCCTTGACTCTGTCAAAAGAAAATATTATAAAGCAGTGACTGACATAATGCTGATGTGTCAGTCAATGTCTTAACATAAATGCTCTAATATTGCCAATCTGGCAAACAATTACTACTTTTTGAGACATTTCAAGAGAGACATTTAAGCAGAGATGTCTGTTTATTTCAATTAAAGTTTTTCCAAGATCTTAAAGTATTAAAATAACTATCTTATGATTGTTCTAACTTAATAAGAATGATTAACACCGAAATTCTGAAAACAAATTAGTGCAATACTGCCGTGTACATTAATTTCAAGTTAATTGGGAAAATAACTTTTCATTGAAAACAATTTTAAATAATTCTTAAAAAGTTAAGACCAAACTAAGCAGGGACCGTAAATAACAGAAAATTTAAACCCAAAAACTACCCATATTAAGGTCAACCTATATATACGTATCGGCACCTAAAATGGAAAAGGGCGTAACAACACGTTTTTGTTTTTTTTTTAAAGGGACATGTAATTTTGTCTAGTTTAGTGTAGTCATCGTCAATCAAAAACTCGACTGTTACGCCCTTTTGCATATTAGGTGACGATATATACTTGTATGTATATAAATAGATTTGTATTGAAGCGCTCTGTCATAATCAATGCCGATCTTAAAATTAACTCACAGCTTAGACTTATTTTTCATCGAAAAATAATCGGATGCAAATCTTAAAACAAGAGTTTTATTTTGATGCCATAAAATAAAACATTTTCGAGTAAGTAGTTTTATTTTTTCCGTCTGAAACAAAACTCATTTTGCTTATTTTATTCTTCATTTAACGACGATTTATTTTCCGCCGATTTAACATCATCAAGTAACTCTCCCCAAATCGATCCACTAAGACGGGATTTTTGGAAAATCGAATGTTTAGGGGGTAAAAAAGGATAAAAAGATACAAAAAACTGTAATACTAATCGTTTTTCTTCAGAAAAATAAGCGGACAGGTGATTTAAAAAAAAAACGGCTCTTTTAGGAAGAAAACGGGTAAAATTGGAATTTTGGTACTTTTTTGTCAGCCCATCTATCTTTTGAACCACTAAACCTAGAAATAAAGTTCATACCACATTCGAAACTTATCAAGAAAATACGAATATAAATTTGGTACATTTTTCGAAATTCGAAAGTTAAACCGTTATTTTTTTGGGTACTTTTTTACAACACATGTTTCTCCATTTATTAAGATATTCGTACTGAATTTCGGGCCCCCACTACAATACTGCAATTTTTGATACTTTTTTGGGGGGAAAATAGTACCAAAATGGGAAATTTAATATCTTTCTTGATTCTACAACTGGTATTTTACCGTTAATATTAGACCCTAAAACATAAAATTCAACATGCAATGTCCTGAGTGGATACGAATCTATAAGGGAACTTTTTGGTACTTTTTTGTTCTTTAACCAGTACTTTTTGAATTTCCGTAAGTATTGGACCTGGAAACATAAAATTCAAGATGCAAAAAGGATAATACGGGAAATTAACATTCTTTCATTTGCTTTGGTATTCTACGAGTGGTACTTTTTGCATTTTCTATAATATTGAACACAGAAATACAAAATTAAGAAAATATGAGATGAAAAATGTTGAAACAAGGAACACAAACTTTCGCATATAAATATGTTCATGAAAGAAAAGGCCCGATTACAAAGCAGCGGGTTAAATGCTAGAATTTAAACAGGTTAAAACCTAGAAAAATATACTTTGGCTTACAAACATGACCACGAAGAAAAAGGAGACGCTAACGAAGTAGCGTGTTAAATGCTAGTATAATTATAATTTTGTTAATTTTAACTGGAATTCAAATGTAATATGGCTATCGGTATCGCCGATATTTCTTCTTAAGTATCGGTATCGTATTGGCAAACAGCGTATTTTTACTTCCCTAATATAATTAGTATTTTCTCTTCCTTAACAAAAAAAAAAAAAAACAACAGCTAAAATGCATCTGGAGCGGGGTCTAACATATCTAACCATTTAATGTTTCTAAGTTTTTGTTCAAGAACATTGCAATATCATATAGCAAACTTATGAGATGATGAATAGATGACCTCTAGTTTGTGACTTTTTTTATTTTGTCATGATATTCATTCTTTTTTCCGGTATCATTTGTTTTTAAGTGTTTAAATAAAGAATTAAAAAAATGGTAGCCTTTTTTATTTAACTGCAAAATATTTGAAAACTAATTTAAACATTTCTCGAAGATTTAAGTGTTTTTTTTTTTTGTTAATTTATATATAAAAAATAAATAAATTTCAAATAGTTTATTTTATTTATTAGAAACACTATGCGTTTATTTCTTTGTCAGTTCTCGTATTTATAATTTGTCAGTTTATTTACTAAAAAGCAATAAGTTGTTGGCATATTAAATTTAACTTTATGTAATTTTGTATATTTTAAGTGTTTGTCATTTGTCATTAAATATTGCTAAAACGAGAAAAAACATTAAACGGAAATTTATTACAAAATTAAAAGTTTTAAACATACTTTTTTTTCTTCGTTTTAAGCATTTAAAAAAAAATTTTTTTTTCTATTTTTGTTAGTTGTATAAAATTTTTTTTTAATGATGTTTTGATTGGCATTTTTTATTCATAATTTTTTTGAAGTTCAAGTTCATTTGTTATCTCTTGTAGGTGCATGTAAATAAATAATATTTTTATACAACTACAAACTTTAACTCACTCACATGTAAAACGCTGGTATTTTGTCAATTTTGACTTTATGATTTCTTTAAGTTTTTCTTTTCGTGGTTAACATTAAACTAAGTCATCTTTGTAGTGTAGTAAAATGTTTAATAATATTTTTAATAAAATATTAAATAAAAAAACAACCAAAAAATCTAAACAAATTGTTTCTTTGACAAAAAGTTTAAACTTATGTGCAAAAACTGTATTTAAATTTCTTTGAAATAATATAAAATTGTTTGTATAATTAAATCTATTTTTGACATACAATAAAATCGGTGTTTTGTAATCGAGTCCAGTCAATGTTATATGATTAAATTTTACATTAATATTTATGTACACTCAGACAAATATACTCCAGGAAGAAATATTTTAAATTATTTTAGGATTACAAATGTTTTGACTTAAATGGCTTTAGTTTAAGTGAACTTTTGACTTAACTGCACAAAATTAAAATGGATAATCATTCAAAAAAGCAAATTTCGATCTACCAAAGGTTAAAATACAATTTGGTTTAAGGATTGATGTTTGACTATTGACGTCAGCAGTCGTCGATGGCTGCGAGTGTAAGACGGCAAATCCCTCTGAGGAGATCGAGTGGTTGCGATCGAAACATGTCATGGTAACCAGCCGCCTGGGTTCGAATCTCAGGTCAGTCAAGAATGAATGATTATCAATAACAATTTTAATTAATTTTCATGTTGTAAAATTCCTTTCTTCATAAAAATAATTTAATGAAAATTAAATTTGATGAACTTAAGCCTGATTAAAAATATTAAAAATTTGAATTAAACCCCATAAATAGTTCAACAAAATAACCACAATTCTAATTATTGATAATTTTTGTCATTGTGATTTACAATCCCATACAAATTTCTTTTTTAAGATTGTTCATTTAAGATAAATACCAAAATGTTAGGCATTTTAAAATTATTTTCATACAAAAAATTCAAGTTAGCTGTGCTTTGACTTAACTGCCCAAATTGCATATTTTCTGTAATTATTATTCAAAATCCTACCTGCATATTTATGATATTTTTGGGCAGCTTTAAAATATTTACATATAAAACACCAAAGTAAGCTGGACATACATATATAAAATTTTGTTGCCACTTTTTCACATAAATATCCAATTTAAGCTGTTTATAAAATGCATGCATATGGTATGTGGTTGCAGTAACTTTAGCACAATTATATGAAAGGAATGTCAGATCTTAGTCCTAAAACAGAATAAAATAGATTTACAGGGTGGCCCAAAAAAGACAAGCTGATGTGAAACACAAATAACTCTTTTTTTTTTTAACATAATTTATTTTTTCTTTTTGCAGATTATAACTGAACTCTTGGAAATTTAAAAAAAATACGTACAGTCAACAATTACGCATTAAAATTATCTATTTTTATTATTCTTCTCAACGATCAATTGTTCTGACGCAGCGAAATTATCGCCGTTTTTCATAATTTCAAAAAATTCAGATTTCTCTTGTTCACCAGATTTAACTGCGCCCGATTTTTTCTATGGGGTTATTTAAAAGGCAAAGTGTATGTTAACAAACCACAGACACTTGGACAACTCAAGCAGAATATTCGAGTCGGAATACGGCGCCTGCAACCAGAAACATTACGCCGTCTAATGCTCAATGCGCTAAAAAGAGCCAATGCCTGTATCGAGCAAAATTTGTCTGATGTCATATTTCACACATAGTCAGGTTAAATTTCCATAAAATGTTTTTAACATATAAAAATAAATTATTTAAAAAAACCGTTATTACAAGACTTTTCTGCAGGAAACCACAATTGCGTACCTGTATATTAAGGCTGATAAATACATTTTAGATAACTGCACTTTTGATTTATCTGCACAAAAAATCGTGCAAAGGAGATTGTGCAGCTTAATCGAAATTACTGTACACGCAGTTTTCCGTGTTACGCAAATGAACTCTTATTATGATTTCTTCTAGGGTGCCCTGGTAGGCTAGCTGGAAGTGCGGGTTCGATTTCCACCAGAGACTGTGGTTTTCTGCAGACAAGCGTAGTGTCTGGCGGGATAAGCTTAGGGAAAAAAAGAAAAAACAACTAGATGGCTAAAACCAACAAAAGAAATTATTAATTAACTAGCATAGAAAGCCAGAGAATTATTTCCATTTTTTGCAAAATCTCTCACTGTGTAGCATATAAAAATTCAAAATCGTAAAACTTCAATTAAAAATTTAAGATATCAAGTCTAAATAATTCTAGAATCCTTCTTCTCTAAAACCAAGTAAAACTAGAGTAACCCATCAGTTGAAACCTTCAATTATTTATAACAAAGACAAAATTTTCTCTAAGTGTAGCTCACCGAATGACCTACTTTTATTTAAGCTTTGACGTAGTAACACGTCAGGTACAATATATTTAAGCAATGCAAAAAGAAGAAAAACAACTACACAAAAAAATAACTTATTTATGATAATACCAACAATTAATTGTTAACTCATAAAATAAAAAGCAAAAAAAAAATCAATACATACAGCAAAATAACAGTCATCTAAACCTAATAGATTTTAACAAATCGAAACAAGCTCAGACTTGTCTAAGCCAAACAATTAAATAAACTTATAAATTTTTAAAGAGTCATTGATCTGACACTACTTGATACCAGTAAAACAAAGCAGAGATCAAATAAAATATTCTGAAGCAACTTAGACAACTGCTGAACACCTTCATAGGTACTATATAAAATATATAAAAAAAAACAAACACACACACAACAAAACTAATATAAATTTGAAATAAAAAAACCCAACAAAACTAAACAAGTGTTTATAAATACACTTCCGATTTCAGGTGTCATTCCTTTAAATATATCGATAACAAAAAAAACTTTATCACAAAAATAAAAGCTACTAAAACAAGTTTGTTTCTTAGAAAAGCTAAGTGTTCAGAAAAAAACAATCGAATACTAAATAAAATAACATTTAAAGAAGTACGTCAGGAATAAATTAGAGACAAGACACGCGTATTAATTGTGTTAGTGTGACTTAAAACAGAATAACCGTACGGTTTGATAGTGATGGTATGTTGCTACCTACCAACATTGTAACGAGTAGAATGTCGAAATCAACATTTTCTGTTGTTAAGTGATCGGTCAGTTTAGTTGGTTTTTACTAAAACTACATTAATTTAATAGCCGTTAATTGGTTCGAACTAAAAAAAAAATAATTAATAAAACAAAACATAAAAACAGTTATTTTGTATTGAGTATCTTAAGAGTTTAAATCACGTTTTTTTATAAAACGATCGCTCTTTCGTCAAACAAAAGTATAAATAAATTAAAACATAAATATTTAATAGTATTTCGTGTTTTTAATTTTATTCTTTTTTAGTTGGTTTTGTATCACATTTGATTACTACTGTTTAAGATTTTGAAAGCAAAAAAAATACTAATTTCAAAATCTTTAGCATTTACACTGCACAATGGGTTGAAAGATTATAAAATGTTTTTAATAGTTGTTCAACAATATTTTTATAAATTAAGACATAAAGGATTAAAAACATAAATGATTTTTTTGGTCTATAATCAATAACTTTATTGTCTACTTAACGAAATCTTAACTTCCCCAATCCCGTCCATGTTTTAAGAGAGTGGTTATGTATTTACAACCCAGCTATGTGTACAATATTTGGAGAATTTGTCTCTTGCCACGCCAACTTCTCCAATTTTATAATTGGATTTTGTGTATTGATAGCCAAAATGGTTGCACTTGATTTGGAAACTTCAGATCAAGGACCGGATTTTTATGCAAATGCATATTTGTTGTCGTCAGTCTGAGATCAACATAAGCTTAATATCATTTCGAATCAAGAAATTTTAAATAAAATGGCATCGATTTGTTAGTGCATATTTTTGCATATTATGCTTTAAATGCATATTTTTGCATATATTGCTGACATTGCATAATTTTGGTGCATTTTTGGGAAAAAATATTTTGCAAAGCAGATCGCGTTTTGTCGCATATTAGGAGAAGTATCCTATAACAACAATGTGGTTGAAATCAGTTGTGTATTATGCTGAAAATTTTGAACAATTCAAGGATGTGATGGAACGATGGTAATGCAGTACTAAAAAAATAAATAAATAACAAATTTACAAAATATAAAATTTCGGATAATAAGAAGGACACAAAGCAATAACACAAACTGCTGGCATATTTAATTAAAATTTTTACGATAACAGCGTAGTGGAAAATGAATGTATATTAAAATTTTATATGAAGGTTCGCATATCTATCTAACAAGTGACTTAATTTACATTATTGTTTTACTTTATATTTTGTGTTTTACTATATTTTTACTTCTGCTTTTTTGGTGTACCTTATTTTCGTTAACGAGCCTGAATTCTTAGGGGTTTTATGTTATTTTAATAATTTGTTTATGATTTAAAAATGTGTTAGGAAAAATTTAAAGTGCATATTTTTTTAATTTAAAGCGCATATTTTTCTATTTTAAGTGTATGTTTTATGCGCATAAAACTCGATTTTAACTGCATAAAAATCCGGTCCCTACTTCAGATATACACATAACAACAACAACAACAACAATGGATTAATGGGTAAAATTAGAGGATGTCGTGGTTATTGTTCATATCTCAGCCATCAAGCCGATCAGGCTAAATTTCAATAGCAAACAATTCCAGACTTTATGTAATATAAATTTATATTATCCGAGTCCATATTGTATCTGAAACCCCATTTCAACGGACACACGGACACCATTAAATCAACTTTGCTACTCATAGAGATCCAAAAAATATCATATCATTTAGATCAATATTAAGGAAATTATAAACGGAATGACAGACTTAAATATATGTTCCCTTTTACCTGCAGTGAAAGGCAGAGAAAAACAATAAATAGCAAAATTTTAATATGGATAAACCTCGGGAACTTTAAAAAATAATACGTATTTTAAAGAGTTTTAATAAGAAGCAGGTGACTAGTGTATAAAAGTAAAGGAAACTGTTTCAATGTGTTTTTTTTTTCAACTGGAAAATATCTGTGACATTTACGTCTTTAAATATCACTTTTTGGAATGTTCTTATAAGTCTTAAGTTTATTACGAACACTGAAGAAATTTATAAAAAAAAAAAAAGAGGAATCTTTTATTCGACTTTTTAAAAAAACCGGTTTTAATAGTTGCTTTTTTAAAATAACCGCAATTTTAAACCTTCCATGACTTTGTTTAACTTGTTCAATTTGGTTTTTTGTTCTTGGTGTTTTAATAAATAAAGCTAGTGAATTTTTCCCACATTGTTGGTTCCGTCAATATATTGCTGTTTTAAGCATGAAGATATGCCTGAACTACTTAAGCGTTGTTAGTGCATTTACGGACATTCCGTCCCTTGTAATACATTTGGGTAATATTTAACTTAATGAGTAATTTTTTAAAATGTATTTTAGTAAAGTATAATTTTCCGTCTCTTTAGAACTATTTGGAATGAACTCAAGTTTTGTGTGACGCAAGCTTTAGGATTCATAATTGGTGGCTTCAAGAGCCTTTGTAACTTATCATATATGGGCACTTTAGGCACCTTACTTCGTCTTTTTTATCCCGTTATAAATATCTCCAGAGATGAATTCTGTATAAAAAAAAGGGTGACATGTCATAACGTCTAGTGTCATAGTGTCCAATAAAGCAGTGTCATAATGTCCACAAAATGTTTACAAACTCGAAAGCATGGGGCGAAAGGATTTTCTCCTCTATGGTATAACAAATGCCGGCTTCGCTAACTAAAGCTCTGTGTAGTCGGCCTTCGTTCGGAAACAAGGCAGATTTGAGGAACTTTACTTAGCGAAGCAGGCCGAATGCCGGCTCTTTAGTTAGCGAAGCCGGTAATTGTTTTATCATAGAGGAGAAAATCCTTCCGCCACCAAAAATAGATTGAATATATAAAATACTCGCACACAAATTACTATTTACCTTTTTAACTGAACACTTTAATTGTATTATTTTAAATACGCGATTCGCATTTACATAGTTTATTATATTCTGTGGATCTTAGTTACGTTTTATTTTGACATTCCCTGCGAAAAATTTGTGTCACGATATTTTAATAAAAAGGAACGAATTGTGATAAGTGAATTTTATACCCATCGCTTAACTGGTGATAATGTTACTACAAAGGGAAGTAGCTGATTGTATATCGTTCTATTACTTTTAATGAAGGGAATCTATAATATTAACATGGTTCACTGGGGACAATTGCTGCGGCATGCACTATTTTAACCGAAAATGAATGTGTTCATTTAGTTCAATGGTTTTCAACCCCCTGGGGGTTCGCGGAGAACTTTCTCAAGGGTCGCGAGCATATCTCAATAAAATACATTTATTTTTTTTTTTAATTTTATTTTTTTAATTCAAAAACATAAAAAAAATTTAATTCAAAAACATAAAAGCACTTATATTAATGCGAACGCTGGGTTTGCCTATTTTTAATTAAATGCAACAAACGTGGTTGCAATTGTGACACGCGAACAATGAAATAATTTTCTCAATTTAATTTATTCCTTTTTATTTTGTTTTAATGAACACCATTTATGAAAAAGTCATTTCGCACAGACAAGATATTGAAATTTAAATTAATATTTGAAGTGCTTTTTTTAGCAAGCTCAGGGTATTCTTTGTTTCACTCCAGCCAAAATGTAGAATTACTTTGAGATAAATATTCCATTTTGAGCATACCGTCCGCTGCCGGCTGACATAAAGTTTCTTTCAAATTATTGGCAAGTTCGGCGAACTCAACGCAATTAGTAATGAATGAAATTAAAACCCAGCAATCACCATTATCTTCTTGCAGCTCATTTGAAAAATAGCGGTATAGTTCCTTTTTAAATTTTGCCGCGCTTCCTATCATGGTAGGAATAAAGTCGCTCAACAATTCATCGGATAAAATTTAGGTTGCAATACTTTCAAAGCTAGTGAAAGAATCAAATTATAGTTGTTGCAAAGATGTTGACCACATTTTAGTTTTTAAAATAAATGCTTTGATTTTGATTTGACTGACATAAAGTTTTCGTCTCTAAATTGCATACTCGCGTTTAAGGTGTTCAAATGACGAAAAATGTCTTCAATATTTGCTAATTTCAAAGGCCACTTAGAATGTTTAAACTAATTTTCATATTCGGATGTTCCTTCTTGAAAACACATGTTCAATTCTGACCTCAATTCAATTACTCTTGTCAGCATATTTCCTTTGGATAACCACCTCACCTCTGTGTGATATAGACAATTTTGATAGAGAGCGCCCATGTCTTCACAAACTGTTCGAAGCAACCTTGACTGTAAAGATTTTATAATGGAGTTTACAACTTTAATGACAGTAATAAGCACATCGCTTAAATTTGACGGAAAGAACTTGCTTTCCAAGGCTTGATAATAGAGAAAACACCGCGTTAACTTCCCATTCGACATCATTGTTTTAAGTCTTTTCCACTTTTATTGCCAGTCATTGCCCTTGCACCGTCAGTGCAAATACTAACACAATGCTCCCAAGCAAAGTGAAAATATTCCACAAAAACACTCGCCAGTTGTGTTTTTCGGTAAAGATTTGCAAAACAATATTTTTTCGGAAATAGTATCACGATTTCCATACCGAACAAAACACACAAGCTGAGCACAACCAGATATATCTGTTGATTCATCGAATTGTAATGAGATGAACAATCTGTTTTTGACTTTTTTCTATTATTTGATCGCGAATAGCATTAGCTAAATCGCTTAATCTGCGTTGAATTGTGTTATCAGAGAGGTGAATTGATTTTAATTTCTCGGCTTCTTTTTCGCCCATCATTATGTCAACCATGTCTATGGCAGCCGGTAAAATAAGATTTTCAGCGATTGTGTGAGGTTTTCCATTTTTACCCACGGGATATGCTACTTTTAAACCGGCTAAGAGCGCTTGTTCATTTAGTTAAGTTGGCCTACACGTATAATCTTTATGCCAGATGAATTAATCCCGTGTGTTTTGGAAAGAATAAAAGTTAAGTGGACTAAAAAATAATCACGTCTAAATTACCTCAATGAAAAGCAAGCAATCAGTGTCATGTTTTTGCTTTATTTTCATTGAATTTCAAACTTTGAAAGCAAAAACGTTAAAGGGTCGCCAGATTTTTTGAAAATAATTTTGGGGCCACGGCTTCAAAAAGGTTGAAAACCACTGATTTTGTTTATTTCAGTGACTTGTTACAAAGTTTCCAAAAAGGTGCCAATTAACTTCCTCCTAGGACATCGCCATGTTAAAGTTACAAGTTCCCTTCATAAAGAACTTTAGAGCTGTCACGTTACAAGTTTAGTGTTAGATATCTTTCCCCTATGATAAATACAATAAATAGAAGTAATACACATTCATATGTAGGTATACCATGTCCATTTAAACACCTTGTTAAAAAAAGACAGATTTATTTCCAAAATATTTCGTCTCAAAACCATTGTGCACTCAGCGAAGTTTCAAATAAATTTTTTACAATTGAACCTGTTTTTGTGAAATTTTGCGGCCTATTGCAAACCGATTAAAAAAATCATTTTAGTTGTCATTATTTTTAAAATGTTGCAATTTAAATATAAAGAAATCCAATAAAACATGCAGTTTTTTTTCTCGTTTTATTTGCATCACTTTTTAGGATTTTCCTGCACAACTTTATGGAAAAACCAAGTTTAGATTTTAAATTTTCTTGTAAATTCTTAGTCAAAATTGTACTGTTAACTTGCTTTTGTTTTAACTTTGTAAAATTTGTAGGAATTTTGAAAGACAAACGTTGCGTTATGCACAAGCAAATAATAAAAGTTGAAACATTTGCTATTTGTTAATGTGCGTTACAAATGATTGTGTGGTAATTATAGGTTTGTTAATTTGTTTGTAATTTTTTCTTATTAAGCCTTCACTACTAGTGGTGAATGAGGATATATTTGTTTACATTAAATCGCCAATAATATTTTAAAATACAACAGATAACACAGATATTGTTAAAAAAAATTTTGGTGACAACAGATATTTGTGAGCAAAAAAAAAGGTTATGAAATACTCAATGCAAAACCATAAGTAACTGTTTTTGTTTTTAAGATATATTGAGTGGGCAAAAGCAAAACCATACAAACTCAGTTACTCTTATTTTCTCATTTATCAGTAGTAATATATACATATCTGGTATATCTGTTTCGACAATATTATACGATACACTCGTGCATGCCTTTAATTCACACAAACTTGTTGTTGTCAAAATTATTATATCATTAATTTTGTTATTTGTCATTCAGTAATATTGAATAACTGCGTTTGAGAACACAAAAGTTTTTACTATTTTTTACTGAACTTTACTGCATTTTACGAAATTGCGTTCGAGTTCACAAAATACAGTATATGAGAACACGAATTGAGAGCGTAAAGTGGCAGTTCTTGTCTGAGTATTTAAAAATTTTTACTGTACTGTATTTTACTGTAGTAAATCAAAAAAACATATGTGTCAAAAGGTAAACAAACAGTAGTAACAAATAAAATTCATATAAATTGTGAAAAATTTGTTAAATAAAAAAAAAGTTGAAATAAAAATTAAACCAAAACAAAACAAACTATTAATAAATTAAACTTATTTGTGAAGCATTTGTTTGGCTAAAAACAAAATTTTGAAATTTTTTTTGTCAAGTTAATGTTTTAGAGTTGTAAAAGTTTGAAGTACTTGGGGACTTAAGTAATCAATAGCAAAAAAAAAATGCATGTTCTTTTAAATAATTTAACCCGCTACAAATTAGTAAAATCAAATAAAATTAAAAACAAACAAATATAAAAGAGTAAATAAAATACATACATAGTTTGTTTGTATTTTCCAAAAATGTTCGTCTCATAAAAAGTTTTTAATCGACTACCGATAAGAAAACGAGTTAAGTAGTCAAAAGTGTAAACATTTTTCAACACTTCAATTATTTGCCATCAGCGGTTGCCTTAATTTTACGAATTTTTAAAAATTTTGCGTTCGCGTACTTTTTTGCACAATAGCTTATGTTAGAGCAAATTTTTCAGTTTACTCATTTACTGAATTTTACTATAAAAAGACTCAAACGAACCTTATAATGGGTCATTAAATTTAGACCATTGAGAGACACTTTCTTAAAGTCTTCCTGAAGATCAGATATATCTCTAGATGTCAATATAGGGTTATACGTTTTAAAATCGTCAGCATATAAAAGAAAATTAAAGATTTTAAAACAAGTATTAATTTAGTGAGAAATAAAATAAAAATGTCTTTAATCACGTGATTTGAGCTAAAGTGATTTTCAGAACAGGCCTTTTAATGACGTTTAAAAAAAACGAAAAGTAATTTAAAATTAAATTAATTTTATTTACAGTTAATGATTGCCGTATGAATTTGTGTTTTATAAATACCCAAAAAAAAGGAATATATGTTCCTGGTATACCCAGACATCAGGTAAATACCCGGTAAAATCCCATCTACACGAATATAGTAGAGGTAAATTTTTTTAAAGCAAAATGAATGCTATTTTTGTTTAAAAAATTCGGGAAAAAATTATAAGAACAAAAATTTTACATGCATATATGTATGTATATAATTTATTGGAAAGCTAGGTATGTATAAAATGAATAAAATAAGTATCAAAAAAGTGGCAAGAATTGCAAATTGTATCACATTTTGGTGCATTTTGTAAAAGTAGCAAAATTGTATCCAAGCAGTCGAAAAAGTGGCAAATTGCTACTTTAGTAGCACCAACGGTAACGCTGCATGTCACGTAACAAAATTACTCACCAATTACTTACAGAAAAATAGATAAAACCGACGGTTGTATTTTCGCCGCCGTCGTTCATTTTTAGTAAATTTTGGTCGCCGTTAACGATATGTGTGACTTCGAATAGAATATTATGTCATTTATAACGTAACGCCGTAATCTCTTTTGAAAATTTTTAACATGAGTTACAGGCACATATTTTTCTCATTTTTCGAGAACCGATGGAATATTTTGTTTCACATATTTTGAATGCGAGTAGTTCTCACCAAAGTTACAGAACAAGGGGACAGCTCAACATTTTTAAACGACAACATCTAGTAAGCCATCAAATGCCATAGCAAAATCTGTTCAACCTCAATACATTTATCAAAAGTATAAATTAAAAAATTTAATAAAAGCAGCTAAATTTTAAGTCGTAATCCAGGCTGAGTGTTCAAAAGTTTTTGCAATATTTGTTAACTTAAAACCAGTTAAAAAGTATAGTCGGTCTCGCCCAACCATATGATACCCTACATCATAGTATATGAAAACAATTTTTGCTAGTGTACACTATTTGGGACCCATGGGCAGTCATAGACCCGCCAGAACAGAATTATGTCATTGTGCTTCAGATTCATATAAAAGTAGTTTGTGCCGCCGTCTATATACAATTTGTTCGCATTCAAGTGATAATTTTGGACACACCAGCACAACGTTTTGACACGAAATAGTAGCTATTATAAAATTTACTGTCGATAATTTTTACAAAATAGGCTTGGTCGCCCTTGTACCAATTGGAACCTTTCTCCCAAATTTCATTAAAAATTTGCGCACAAGGTTTACATCAATAAAATTAAAGGTGGGTCTAGGACCGATATTTTAAGATGTTACAAACATCAGTACAAATGCATAATATGCTCACCACTATTATGGTGTGGGTGTAAAAAACGTCTGTAATTTATTACATTATAGTTTATCACTTGATTTATAAATGAATTTATAAATGGTACACAGAAAAAATTATTTTTCCAATTCAAACAAAAAATTTGTAGAATCAAAACATTTTTCGTCGCGCACCCAAGCAATCACTGAAGGAGATGATAAAGATTTTGATTTTGTTGGAATAATTTTTAAACGAATTCTGGTTTATACACACAATGTTTTTCTTCCTCACTCACTATTGCTGTATCCTTTCCTTGGCTAAAGAATAAGAAATGTAAGTACCGGTTCACACACGTCAAGTTTGACTCGTCAAGTTTTGAGCTTTTAGGAAAGAAGGGAATGGAGAATGCTATTTCTTTTCCCCTTTCTCCTAAAAACTCAAGACTTGACGAGTCAAACTTGACGTGTGTGAACCGGCACTAACCAAAAATAGCAGCAGACCGACTCATTCATTCTTTTTTACCAACTTTGAAACTCACCAAAATTATGAAAACTTGAATAGTTGTCAACATTTTTGTTGGTTAAATAAAAATTAAACAAAATTAATTCGGCAATACTTTTTTCTGTGTAGTATATTTTCAACTCTGAATAAAGTTTTAAATTAAAACTTTATTAAATCCCAAAAAAATGGTCCAAGGCTTTAATGCACTGGCAATGACGACGCTTTTAACCCTTTCGCTACAAGTTTTTACTGGGTTACTAAAAAAATCCAATTTTTTGGATTTTTATTATAACTGGCCCTAACAACAACAATCAATACTGACTTTTGAAAAAAATGTACCCTAAATGTGTTTTTTGGCGAAGAAATTTTGTTAAAAAAAAACTAACATAAATAGTGGAATAATGCACGGAATGCTATAAGATTTTGCAAAAATTCGTTATATTCGAGCGGAAGTCACACTGTAAAATTTCGTGAAGATCGAACCATAATTTACTGTTAGACCCATATAAGCCATTCTCCGGGAAAACAGTTTATTACGCCTAAAACCGTCATAAATAGTGCTATCAGAATAAAATTTAATATTTCACAGTTCTATAAGACAAGAAATCACACTAATAAATTACGTGATAATTGGTCCATAATTTGCAATAGGCCCCATTTAAAAACCACTCAGCAGCATCAAACGTAAAATTATTTTATATGTATTGTGTGTATATTATTCAACACCATAACTTGCGTTTGTATCCATATGGATATATACAATGTTTAAAAAATCAGCACAGCTTTTTTCCGGCTTAAAACAAAAACCTATTGATGCAAAAAGTTAAAATAAACCTTTTTCTTTATGTTGGATGTGTTTGTGTTTTAAACAAAAAAAAATGACGCCAAACGTCACACACGAAGAAAAGCCCTGCAAACAGCTGCGCTTGTGAAGTCACTTTATTGGTAAATTCTGTTTAATGTTATTTGAAAGATAAAAAACCCATTTTAAAAAAAATTAAATTAAAAAAACGTTTTTTTTAAATGCTATATTTTTCTCAATTTTGTAAAAACTCCAAGATTTTTTCATTAAAAATGATTCGAAAGATCTTTAAAAACAATAAAATGCCGATATCTAAGCCAATTCTGTGACCTGAAGATTGTCAAATGCCACCAAAGTTGAGTGTATCCATATGGATACAATATAGCGAAAGGGTTAACAGATTTTGTTAGTCACTATACCCACAATGTTTCTTAAGTATTTGCAAATAAATAATAAAAATATAAATAAAGTTAAATAGATGACGAATTTTGTGTAAAATGAAACATGCATTTTGCAAATAGTATGATTAGATTTAAGTTTTGCAAACAAATTATAAGTTCAAAGTCATTGTTGGATTTACCTGTGATCAGTTAAGGAGATCTAAGATACAGCAGTTTAACCCAATTGTAATATTTTTTTTTTCTTTTTTGTTTTAACGACTTTGCTTTTTGTTGCTATTTTTTAAATTATTTTAAAGTTCTTTTTACCTTAAACGAACTTTTCCGGTATCTTTTGCTTAACAACGTTTAGAAGGAAAATTATGCCAAAAATCAATTTGCATATTATAAATTTGAAGACTTCTAGATATTTCTTTGACTGTTAAGAATAGATTTTATATTTTATTATCTTAAAAAATTAATTAAATTAATGCATAATTTGTTTACATTAATTAAAAATAAAAAACTATCTTCCAAAAATAAAACAAAGTTTTTTTTTAATTTACAAAATGGAAGTGAATTAATTTATTTTATGAGCATATAGAGTTTTAGATAAAATAATTCCAATTTGTATTTTAGAAGAAATGCAATAACGTGTCTACAAATTAAAAACAGCATCATGTTGTTTTTTTTTATTTTTTTTTTTTTTGCTTAAACGACTTTGCTTTTTGTTTGTATTTTTATAATAAAACGTTGTTTTTTACCTTAAACGACCTTTTCCGGTATATTTTGTTTAAGAAAGTTAAGAAGAAAAATGATACCAAAAAGCAATTAGAATATTAATTTGAATACTTCTAGATATTTCTAAGACTGTTAAAAACTGTTGCTTTAATTTTTCTTATCTTAAAACATAAATTACTTAAATTAATGCATAATTTGTCTGCTTTAATTTTAAAAAAGAACTGTCTTCCAAAAATAAAACAGAGTTTTTTATTAATTTACATAATGGAAGTGATGTAATTTATTATATTGACTTTTAGATAAAATAATTCAAATTTGTATTTTGGAATAAACGCATGTTTTTTTTTTGATGTGAAACTAAATCTTGAAGACTAATAAAAATAAACATTAAGCCATGCGAAACCAGTTCGTCAATTCAATATCTTGAACCAGCTTTTTTAAGCGTTTATTTACATATTTATTTAATTTTATTTGAAATAAATATAAAAGGAATTTAAAATTTAAATTAGGGCACGCTTGCAAGGAAAAGTAAAGTAAACACACATATTCACTCGCAAGAAATTAAAAAACCACGCTTACTCACACTTCTTTACCACACGCAAAGTTTACTTGCAAAGTTTTGAGTTAATTGGTGGGATAGAAAAATATAATGGGTGTGAGCAGGGCGCTCAGATATGGAGATTTCTCGCATAACATGGCGATTTTAAAACGTGTTTGCTAAAATCCCTTCATCCATTTTGATAAAATGGACATGTCATTGTTAAAAAGTGTTTGTAGTGCGACGACATGTCTTCGTTTTTTAACGACGTGCTTTTGTTTTCAAACGACTTCAAAACTAATCCTCTTGGGTATACCATGGAGTAGTTTTAAAACTTCTCCTTTGTATTTATTCTACGTTCTTTGTGTTGTTTTTTTTTAACAAACAACAACAAAAGTACACAAAATTTGTCAAACTAAACTTTGCCCGTGCAGAAGTGAAATTAAATTTTTGTAAGCGCTCACCATCGCTTTTACATTAGCAGAATTCAAAGTTTGGTGAAAATGGTATTGCGAAAGTCTATATCCTACGCAGAAACTTGTAGAAATAGTTATAAGTTTTTTCTATTTACTTTAGCACAAGTCGTACTCAAAAGTTTAAGTACGAATAACACTTTAAAGTACCTAAAATAATCCAAAATGGGAAACTTTCGAAAACCCATATTCGTGCATACGCCTGTGTTTGTAAAAGGTTGTTGTATAAACAACAACAACACTTTAAAATTCACATGAAAAATATCTCGGTATACATTTACATCGCCGTTTAACGTGGAAAAGCCATATAGGTGCAAAATAAACTCAAATGAAACTAAAAGCCATTCAAATTCATTGGCTTATTGGAAGAAACTCTGTCCTTTGTCTCGACTGCAAACTACTACTTTACAACTCCATCTTAAAGCCAATCTGGTGCTATAGTATTCAGTTATGGGGCACTGCCTCGGCCTCTAATATCGAAAAAATTTAAAGGCGCCAAAATAAACTTTCTCGAATAGTCTCAATGTTTATTTAGTAAAAACTATGATTACGAAATATGCAGTAAAATACCTAAAAAGGCTCGAATTGCAACCGAACCCACTAGCTCGAAATATTTTAAATGATAGCAGCCACACTCGGTTAAGGAGAAGAGATACTGCAGCACTTATCCATTAAGATGAGCGATAAACACCTATAAATGTGAACAGAACTCGCAATGAAGAAAATGTTTCTCTGGCACTGGCAGGACATAAAGTAAAGTATTAGGAAAAGATTTGATTAATTATTGTTAGTTCACATTTAATATATGAAGATTCTTTCAGAGAACGAAAGAAAGAAATTAAGCACAGCTTTAGATAAATTGTATCTCTCTTTTAATGAAGTCAATCCTGTTGTCGGATTATTTTAAGTACGGGACACAATAATCCGTACTTGAATCAAGCATTAAGTACGGATGGATTGATATGTATTTTCAGTGTCTGATCTCTTCCGCCAACCCATTTGCACCAAGCACTGAAATCCGCTATAATTATTTTATTTTGTGTGAATTCTAATAAGGGGCCACTGCCTTAAGGCTAAGTTAGCCGGGAGTAACAGTAACGTTGCAAATTAGCTGACTCGTTTTGTTGTATGTAAAAGCAATTAGAACGATTATAGTTAGTAGTTAGATGTTACGTCTCAATCTGGAAGGTTACTGTTACTCCCGGCTAACTGAGCCTTTAGAGACGCATCCTAAATTTTCAATAATTTTACTGTGTCTTTTTTGGAGACAACTGATCAAACGCATGCGACTCAAGACAAGGATAATTAAGAATTGCAATTAACAGTTTGTTTATCAACTTAATTTTTTTAACACGTTTCAAAGCTTCTTTATTGTCTTAAATCTAAATTCTTATCAAACTGAATACGCACTCAAACACAATACGTGTACAGACAGATGGACACTTCAAGGTATCATCACTAGTTTAATGAAAAAATTACTATTTCGTTTGTATCAAACTCTAAAATTCAGTGCTTGTGATAATTAACCCCCCAAAACCATTAACAGTGGGTCAAAAGATATATATCAAATCACACAATTATTAGTTTTTATTATTCTTTTAGTTTTTTTTTCAAATTTGCCAAAAACTCGAATTTTATTTATGCAATTAAAAGACACGCGATCATTTTCAATAAAATTTGCATAAAATTTTAAACGGACAGTTGGTCAAAAAAACCAAAAAAATATATAAATTATTAAAGTGGTTTTAACAATGATTTTGTGAATTTTGTTTCTAATTTAACGGCTTTTTAATTTGTTGATAAGCAAGAACCATAGTGATAAAAATTAGACAGTTTTGTGTCTTTAATGATGAAAAAAACACATCTGTATAAATTTTAAATAGTTTTAATTTATTATATGGGTAATTCCATGTCGAATCGACCAACAGTTTGATCCGACCCCTTTCGATTTAAATGAAATTTGGTGCGAAGGTCCTTTTTATCCTATAAGGAACATATGTGAACGAAAAAAAAAATGTTTCAAAAGTTATGTCATATTAAAAATTTCATAATTTCGCCGAATTAGCGAATTAGTTATTTCGAAAATGTAGGAGGTTGAACAGCATACATTTGCGTAACTCAAAAACGGTTTAGGATATTGCATATTTAAAATGGTTTTTTTTAGTATTAAAAAAAATGAAATTCATAAAAAGGTTTATGAAATTTTTTAAATACATATGGGGGATTCATAAGGTAGTCATAAAGTTGTCAAGTCATATGTCTTAACATAATTACAAGAAATATATATGTGACATTCTCCGAGAAAAGGGACCTAGTGTGTGAAAATAATGTTTTGAGAAAAACGCATTTTATCTTATTCTACACCCTTTTAGTAACCAGAAATTACTCTTAAGTCCAAATCCGCTTTTTGACACACTATGTCCCTTTTCTCGGAGAATATGACTGCTGTGGGCAACGGCTTAGAATTTAGATTTCTACTGTACACTTATGACGAAACAATGAACACAGCAATAAAATTTTTATTATGTTTAAAACACAACAATATTTGTTTTAAACAATTGTTAAATATTATTTAGGACATTATGACAATATGACTTGATAGCACACCCTATGAATCCCCCCAATACATATTTATGAAAGTTTATAAAACTACACTGAAAGAAACAGCAAGGAAAGTGTTTAAATGACTAAAGTATCTTGTGATTAAGTGTACCAAACAAAATTTTGTTGTGATTTAGTCTTCACCAGCGTGGTCATTTTGGCATTTTTGCAGCTAGAATTTTCCATATAGCAGTTAGAATTTTTTTTTTTGCATTTTTGAACTACAATTTTAGCATTTTTTAATATTATTTAATTTAAGAATATTCAAGTGATATTTTTTTTTAATATCTACCACAATTTTGCTAAAGAAACTGTACAATCTTTAAAAAGACCTTTCGTATCAAATTGTTGCAATATTTGATCAGTTTGATCTATTAAATTATTGTTAAGCTGATTTTTCCCCTCAATTACGACTTTTGAAAAATTTTTGGAATCGAAAAGAGATATCACACTGTCCTAAGCAACCAGTGAAATGCGCATAGAAGCTAGCTTTCCCTCGACAGTAAATTTCAGTGTATTTATCAAATATGAAAAACTGGGAATTTAGCACGTCATACGAAAATCGTATAATAAATTTTGTATTCCTGAAAATAACTTTGATAAAATACGAATTACATGCTGAGATTTTGACTGCCGTGCCACTTTTTTGGCCCCTTTGTTTTAAATCCCCTTTTGTATCATTTTGTAGTTTTTGTGCCCCTTTTGGCCCTTTTTAAACCAAATCTTTTTTATACTGGCAATCAATGATGGCGATGTGCCTGCCAGCTTTGATATATGTAACTTGAACAAAAAAGTACTATATATATTTAAGTAACGGCTATTTTAGCCAGGACTACAAAGTGTAAAAACGCCTTGGTAAATTAAGTTTATTTGTTAATTTTATTAATTTATTTTGTACCAATATGCTTTTTCCTCGAGGTTTGTTCGTAACTTAATTTTTTTGGGAAAAAAGTAAAATAATCCAAGTGCCAAATATTTATGTACATATACTTGCATGTATACATATCTCTATATATTTAAATGTAATTTTTTTTTATCAAATCATATTATTAATTATTTTTTGTTTTTGTAAGTGGTGTTACTACCAGGGAAACCAAAAATTTGCAATTGCATGTTTTTCCTTGTGCGACCAATGAAGGCAGAAACAATATATTCATCCGTTTGAGAGCTTTTTAGGAATTTTGGCATCGATTTGTTAGTGCTTTTTTGCATATTTTACCGTTAGGAGCATTTTTTTGCATAAATTCGTAAAAATACCCTTTTTGCAGCATGTTTTTAGATTTTAGCGCATATTTTGCCTTTTTGATGCATATTTTGATACATGTTAAATTTTTAATTTTTTTTTTGCGAAATACTGGCTTTTCTATTTTAAATATCTATCAGTAAACCCGACGTGTTTCTCCAATTTCGCAATCTATATTTAATTTTCACTCAAACATTGTAAGACAAAGCAGGTTGTCATCAAAGATAAATTATATTTTAAGCTTTAACATCTTATATCTGAATAAGCAAAAATTAAGGAAAGATCAATTATGTACATGCGTTTTTGACAATGTTTTCAATACATAAAAATCTTGACTTTGGGTATCCCGATCAACTCAGAATCACTTTTTAAAGTGATCTAACGATGTATATCCGTCCGTCTGGGTGGTTGTATGTCCATGTTAACCTTGTGCGCAAAGTACAAGTTGCAATCTTTTAGTCGAATTCTTTGTAAATAGAGAGAATCGGTTTATAATTTTACATATTTGCCATAAAAACTTTTTTCCAAATTTGACTCTGTGTCCGTAAACCATCTAATTATCTTATTATGTTGGTATGGATGTCAATATTTAAATAATTTTCGGCACAAACAGCTCTTATATGAAGTTTAACCTCTTAACATATCTTTGGTTTTGCAAGCCGATCGTTTCCAAAAAGGGTAAAATTTAGAAAATTTGTAACAATTTTCAGCGCATATTTTCAAGTTCTTACTGCATATTTAATGCGCATAAAACGTGTTTTTTTAGAGTATTTCTGGTTTCCCTGGTTATTACACTATTTTAAGCTCGTTCTATTAACAAGTAATTAGTAACTGTTTTTGTATAAATAATTGAAATAAAAATTTTATGCAACAGTTTATAAACGTTTACTTGAAAACAAGACATGTATTTTCACGATATATGTTTAAGTTTTCGATGAAAATTATTTAATAAAAAATGTGTTTGTTTTTTTTAATTTTCCTTTTTTTTTGAAAAATCCCCTTTTTGTGCCCCTTTTTGAAAATTTCGCACGGTAACGCTGTAGACAACGACTGCCAAACTAAACAATAATTTGAATTGTGGTTATTTTGTTGAACTATTTATGGTTTTTAATCCAAATTTTTAATATTTTAATCAGGCTTAAGTTCATCAAATTTAATTTTCATTTAATTATTTTTATGAAGAAAGGAATTTTACAACATGAAAATTAATTAAAATTGTTATTGATAATCATTCATTCTTGACTGACCTGAGATTCGAACCCAGGCGGCTGGTTACCATGACATGTTTCGATCACAACCACTTAATCTCCTCAGATGGATTTGCCGTCTTACACCTTTCTTCATAAAAATAATTTAATGAAAATTAAATTTGATGAACTTAAGCCTGATTAAAATATTAAAAATTTGGATAAAAATAAACAAAACTTTTTACCTCATAAAATTTTTAGCAATCGTCATTGTTCTTTTTTCAATTAATAAAATAAAAAATTTTATTTAAGCATAAAGACACCAAATAAATGAGAGTGTCGAAATTCCCCCAAATGAATGAATTTTATTTGTTTGTGATAAAAATTAACAATATTTTGGCAAAAAAAAAACGTTAGAAACAAAAAAGGTTGCAGATCAGCCCACAGCAACTCACAAGTTAATTCTTAACAGTTGGTAACAAAATTTTGTAAATTTGATGGTATTAATTAATTTATTCTCTTTCCCGTTTTCGATTCCCAGAACACTCCTGAATATATAATGATAATCTAAACAAAATTATAAATTTTTTACATGATTTAAGATAATAATTATGGTTATTTAAAAAAAAATAATCTAAATAATTATTAACTGTAGTCTCAATTTCACAGTTATTTTTAAAACCCAAATTTGAAATCACAAAAATCAACCAAATAAACGAAATATCAAACATGTGCTGTTACTAGTTTATTTTTTTTTTGTTATAAATTCAAAATTACAATTTTACATTAAAAAAAAAAGTTAGTTGATTCTTAAAATTTTGTTTTAAAATATTTAATTATAGAAAACTGGTGACAAATTTTTTATTTTTAAAATTTTATGTTAATACAAAATTAAAATATTTTTTGTTTTTTATGGTAAAAAATTTTTTAATATTTCTGGATTAATGAATAATATGAATGAATAATTTATTAGAAGTTTTTAATTATATCTGATTTATGATGAAGAGTTTAGAGAGCGTGCGTATGCTAAAACAAGTATTATACAGCGATAAAAATGCCTGTAGCATAAAATCTTAAAAAAAAAGAAGAGAAAATGTAAAAGAATACAATAAAATTCAATATATCATTTTAAGGCATTTATAATAATTAATAAATTATAAAAACTATAGACTGACAGCCGTCGTTTTGGCGGTAAGGTGAAACTGCAAAAAACTCTGATGAGGAGAAAGTGACTTTTCTCGCAACAGTGTTGTTTAAGTCAATGTCACAAATTTTCAACAAAGTCGTGACCAAATGAATCTGACCCTAATCTTTATGTAAAATTTTCGGCTGAATCCGTCGGAATGGTCAAAAGAAGAACAGCTTTCGAGATATTGCATTATTTGAAAAAAAAAGATGTCACTTTATTAAAAGTTTTTTCGAAAATATTAAATGGTTTTTTTTATTTCGTTTTTTTTATTGAGAAAAAGGGTAATTTCAATGAATTTTTGCTAGTTTGCTCTTTTCAACGTACTTTTTTTTTTAACCCAAACAATACAATTTTTTATTTTTTCTAATTTTATAAGTTACGACTTTAGTGTATTTTGATACGAAAATTTTGTGTCTAATAGGATCTAGATCGGTGCAAAAATTACAAAGTAACAAAAGATTTATTCAATTGTCTCAGTTTTCGATTTTTATCAAATAAAAAAAAAACAAATTGTACATATAAAAAGCTAAATGTTAATGACAATAAATATTAAAAATGGCTTGAAACTCTTGAATTGCTTTGCCTATTGATATTATTCCCTGCCTCTCGCACAAGGAACCAACAGTAGTCCCCTACATTACCTCATCATACGCCCCTCGGTGCTGACGTTCCATTTCTTGGTGAAAACGCTCACCATGCTCGTCACATTTATCGCCAAGGTTATTTGGGAAGAAATTTAAGTGCAGAAGGTGTATTTTTAAAGACTTATTAACTCTTTTTTTAAGTAAGTCTGGGATCACACTTTGAAAGTTTTCTTTCAGAATGTCTGAGTTTATGGGTGAGAGAGGAGAGAAAAAAGCATATTCTCTTCCCCTCTCACCAATAAACTCAAACTTTCTGAAAGAAAACTTTCATAATGTGAACCCAGACTAAGATATGGTTTTTGACCATCGTATCACCATCGATAGTTAGATAGAACTATCAATAGTTTTGGTTTTTCTCAAATTATTGTTGCATAGTTAACTTTTATCGTTTAGCAACGTTTGCAACACAGTAACACAACTTGGCTGTACCTTTTAATGAAGCCGTGTGTTGTTTTTTTAATAAAATTTGTAAATCTGAAAAAAGTAAAATTACAATAATCTTATTTCATTTCTTGCAAGCCAAAAACACTTTTATCAATTAATTTTATTAAAATTAATAATTATTCAAATGATGGAATACGATTTTAAAAACAAATCGATTTGAAATCGATAACGTCGTTTTCAGTCTTTTTTTCTTTCTATTTTCTTTTAAATTTTTATTAAAAATGTTTATTGAACTGTATGCATGTGGGTTACCCCCTAATGCAAACAAAATTAAAATTCAGATTAGTTAAGCAACACGTTAAACCCAAAGTGAATGGGCTTAATGTGTTGGTTAACTAATGTGAACTTTAACTATGTTTTGGCATAAGGTGGTACATTCATCACACCTTTTAAAAACGACCGTTTTGAAATCGATCGATTTATATCATATGCCTAAATATAAAAATATATTTAATTCCATGTACAAGAAAGTACAGTTGTTTTAAAAAAAATCAATTTAACGCTGTTAAGAGCTTAGACCATGCTCTTCCTACAGTTGTTTCGAACGATTTAACCTCACTGAATAACACTTTACTTCAATTTAAGAAATCGAACGTCGGTTTCAGTTGTTGGCCAATTCTTAATGATAACGAACCATGTGTTCGGGTGGTAGCTCGACTCTTCTTATATTAAATATCGTGAAATTTTTTAATGTTTCGAATACAAAATCGTCTAACTTTTAGTTTTCTAAATTTTTTGTATTTAAATGTTTTAATTTGAAAAATGGTTTTTTCTGCGAATTTTAAAGTTCTACAAATCAACTTTGACTTATTTGAATTATATGTATTCAGTTTTGGATATTCCAATTAAAATACAAAAATGCAATTTCAAAGCAGAATTTCCAAAAATTGCAGCCGAAAAAATTGCAAGTCTAGATGATGACTAAAAAATTACAACCACTAAAAGGAACACAATTTTAAATGTGTAGTATTCTTAAGTTTCTGACGCTTTACTTGGGACTATACGTCTATGGTATAAAGTCTTATTTGTTAAAAATCTCTTACTGTTTTTGTTATAAATATTTTGTATTTTGTAGGAAATATTGTAAGTCTCAAGAACTATTGAAAACAATCGGTGGATTTTAAAAAACTATCGCATACTATCGATAGTGTCGACTATCGATAGTTTCTGACCACTAGTCATATATATATATTTGATTTTCCATCCAGCATAGTCGGTAACACACATAGAAACACATTTTCACTAGTACTTCCACAATGCTTGATAAGTATTTCGATAAGTGTATTTGCCCCTACAGAAAGCCGACGGAATATGCTTATGCTTGAACGTTTGTACTTTAAACTGTCAAGCACAACACCTAAAAATTTCCTATAAATGTTGTTGTAGAACTTATGTAACATTTTATGATTTAATCATAGTAAGTAACAAACCAATAACAGTTTTGCAACCATAGAGCGTCAAATTAACAAACATATTTTTAATTAACACAAGTGTTGAAACTTTAATTTGTTCTATATGAAAAATTATATTATTTTTTAATACCGAAACGGTTGTACCAGAATTAAGGGAAACGGTATACGTATACCTGTGTCTTATGCAAAAACTAATTCGGTATTGGTATCAATACCAGTATGCAATTAAAACGGTATTGGTTCTTACCCATAAATCCCTAGTTAACTTGTTTTATTTTTTTTACAAAACATGATTTGCGGCTTGAATAGAGAAACGTGTCTAAATAAAGATTTTCATACGGAATTGTCTGGAATCTTTTTCCGGTAAAAAGAATTCTGGGTATTTCCAGGATTTTTTTATTTAACTATGGTTGCTGCATAAAAGACTTTTTGAATTAAATTCCAGAAATGTAGTTAATACATATCTGAATAAAGGTCTTAATTTGCTTTTTGCAAAAACAGTGCAGCTTACATACAGTATCGGCCAAAACCTAAGCACCCCTCAGCACATTTTTTTTTTAATTTTTTATTTATTTATATTTTTAATATTGAAAAACACAAACTTAAGGAATCCAGAATTTAATAAAAAAAATAAAGTTAAAATTCAAAAAACAGTTTAAGTCGCAAAAATAAGCGGACTAAACTAAAGCACCCCCAATTTAAGGTACAAAAAAAACTATTAAAATCAATATTTCGTTGTGAATTCTTTATTTTGGATGACACACGCACATCTTTTAGGCATATGGGTAATTCCATGTCAAAACGACCAAGAGTGGGACACGACCTCTTCCGATTGTAATGAAATTTGGTGAGAAGGTTCCTTTTATCTTATAAGGAACATATATAAACGAAAAAAAATTAAAAAATTTTTTTTTCAAAAGTTACGTCATATTCAAAATGTCATAATTTCGCAGATTAAGCCGAATGTGTAGAGCTTATTTCTTCAATATCTCGAAAACTACTTGACATACGAAGAAGATTTAAATGTCATTTTAAAGAGAATACTTGGGACTACAAACCATATACTGAAAAGATATAATTTTTTTGAAAAATGTAATATCTGCAAAATATTAAATTTTAAAAACGGACTAAGTCAAAAACCTATTTTTTTATTTGGCTGATTTTTTTTTATATAATACTCCAAACTGTTCTTAAAAAATCCTGAAACTTTGAAGGAGGTGTTTTTTTCATTTTTAAGATATGATTTTTTTTCTTTCGCAACCTTTGAAAAAATAATCTTAAAATAGAATTTTAATATTGTAATTTTGAGCAATAAGTACACTGTGCTAGTTGCAAAAAACAGACCTGCCGCGCACCTTGCATTTTGCCCTGATTGGGGCACGCTGAATCTAGTGGGACTTACCGTTTTTTTAGATTGGCTCTTATTTTCAAGAATTACCGTTATTTCGAAAATGTAAGAGGTTGCACAGCGTATATTTGCGTAACTCAAAAACGGTTTAGTTTATTAAAATAACTTAAAAAAAAACCGAAATTCGGCAATAAATAATAAAGTGGGGTTGGTCATACATTTGACCCATCTAGAAGCATCCTACGCGCCACCATGCAAATATTGCGGTTTAATAAAATTCTTTAATTTGGCCCCTGCAGCGCTAGCACAGTGTACTTATTGCTCAAAATTACAATATTAAAATTCTATTTTAAGATTATTTTTTCAAAGGTTGCGAAAGAAAAAAAATCATATCTTAAAAAAGAAAAAAAACACCTCCTTCAAAGTTTCATGATTTTTAAAGAACAGTTTGGGGTATTATATAAAAAAAAATCAGCCAAATAAAAGAATAGATTTTTAACTTAGTCCGTTTTTTAAAATTTAATATTTTGCAGATATTACATTTTTCAAAAAAATTATATCTTTTCAGTATATGGTTTGTAGTCACAAGTATTCTCTTTAAAATGACATTTAAATCATCTTCGTATGTCAAGTAGTTTTCGAGATATTGAAGAAATAAGCTCTACACATTCGGCTTAATCTGCGAAATTATGACATTTTGAATATGACGTAACTTTTGAAAAAAAAATTTTAAAATTTTTTTTCGTTCATATATGCTCCTTATAAGATAAAAGGAACCTTCTCACCAAATTTTATTACAATCGGAAGAGGTCGTGTCCCACTCTTGGTCGTTTTGACATGGAATTACCCATATATGATATTAAATTATTAATTATACCGGCATGTTTATTCAACTTTGAAGTTTATTTTGTGTGACTATTCGAGCTCTGATATGTTGCTTATAAAGCTGAAGGTCCACACAAGGCGTTCAAAGCGTTGCTGCGCTTATGCAACTGTCAGAAATGTAGAAACAGTGTAAAATTGTATTGGCAAGCTACAAAGCAAACGCTTGGAATTCATATACATATCGTACGCATCGATCTTACATGTTTACTATAGTTTAAGTGCAAATTGAATCTTGTTGTCCAATGATGGCGGAGTATCCAAGGCGAAGAACGCTTGGTGTGGACCTCCAGCTTAAGAGGCACAAATTTAATCCGATTGGAATATAAACATAAACAACAGTACTGTTCGAAACGCAAGAACAAAAACACAACTTTAACTGGCTGGCCCACAATGTCGAAAAGACAATTTCTTTCGTATATAAATATATTAAATACAAACAAACGAAAAAAGTTTCTTTTCGACTTTGTGGCCGGGCAGTAAAACTGGGGCCTACGTGAGATCATGGCATTCGATAACAAGAAGTAAGTCGATCGAAAACCTTCTCTCGAAATATCATTCGATACGTTAAAAGCTCCCGTAACATGATTACTTATTTTTTATAAATAAAACCGAAATTGCATATTGCAGTATTGTAATTAATTAGAATCCATGAATTTTTCCGGCCACAGTTCTGCCCAAAACATTTGCATACACTTGTTAATGTTAATGCAGATGGCCACCAGCTAAAAGTAACAATGTAGCTGCTACCTGAAGTTCTGGGGCCTAATTCTGGCATTCGTGATCGAGTACTTTCTCGATTTGGCCTCTGATTTAATTTTTGAATTTGTTATTTTAAAATCACCGTTATTTTACTAAAAAAAAAAGGTCTTAACGAAGTTCGAAAAAAGAATCCTTGAATTTTTACTTTGTAGCACCGTGTTATTTGTCTAGTCAAAACATTCATTCTGATCTTATCCTAAATTAAAAAGTAAAATATTTATTTCACTTTATAAAAAATAGTTCTTTGATTCTAAAATTATATATATAAATTATTAACAAGTTTTTTTTAAATCCACCTAAACTGTCCATTAAGTCCACAATTTCACTTACAAAAGTCCGGCTTTAAAAATTTCAGACAATAAATAAAAAATTTCATATTTTCACTTCTTTTATTTTCTTGCTTCTTGCTTCTTGCTTCTTCTTTTCTTTTTTATTTTCTTAATTATTATTCTGTTTTTTTTCAACTTTAATTAGTGACCTTTATCAATATTATTGTTATTGAAATTGTAAAGAACTCAGAGAAAATAAATTGAATTCAAAATCCGCTTGTCATTTTTAAAACACTTCTGGTTTAAGTTTTTTACGGAATTTAATAAGCGAATTTATGTTTTTAATAAAAAATAAATGTAAACAACTTACTTGCAGTTTTTGAAGAATTTGTTGTAAGCAATTTCATTTTGTTTTATATTTTTGCAAAAAAAATATATTATTTTTTTTTTTAAATAAATTCTTAAATAAATTCGTGTTAATGTTAGAAAAAATAATTAAAAATTATTGAAAATTTTTTTATTTGGGAATTTTTGTTACGTTAATGTTTTGCAACATTCCAGCATCACTTTGCACTATTTAAATATTTTTAGTTAATTTTTTTTAATAAAGTATTTTCTTTGATTTTTTGTTGTTGTTATTTCTTCTTCTTTTTTTAAAATTAAATTTATTGTTATTAAACTGGGTTATTTTAGCCACTTCTAAACCGTCTGAAACAGTTGAAAACAATGTTCATCTCATAGCTGCTGCACAACCCTTTTATATAGACTCTTTCTTAAAGCCCCAAAAACAGAAAAAAAAACAAACACACAGTCAGGCTTGACGTCTCAACGTAGTGTTTATTAACCGGTCTATCTTTTTTAGCGGAGATTTTATTTAATTTAAGTTTGTAATATTTTTATAATTTCGGCAAAAAGCCACAGACAGCAACAGTCAAAATTGAAAAAATAAACAAACAGAAAAAACTAAACCATTTAGTTAGCAGGCGGCTAAAACAGCTGAATAATTCTTGGTGCGTTTGTTCAAAAAAAAGAGATCAAAATTTAGTTTGGAGTTTAAAACCTATTAAAAAAAACTCACAGGGAAACACTAGACTAAAGCCCAAAAGCAAAAAACAAAAACATAATCACACAAAAACAATTTTCAAAAGCAAAACAGCAATGTGTTCATTCTTGACCAGTTAGCCAGCTAAAAAGCAACAACAGCAACAAAAAATTTCTTAGCTTAAACTCTTAAACATACAACAGAAACGTCGTTTTGGACCAGGTGAACGTAAAAGTCTAGTACGCTTTTGTATGACACTTTATGCAATAAAAGCTTTTATAGTTTGAGTTTTTGTGCTTTCGTTAAAGACAAGATCTATTTTTTGTTTGTTTTTGGACTCCACACTATCGCATAGAGAGCGTCTTTGTGTCGGGCTGTGTAATGTAAAAGTTTAAGGGTGGCTTTTATTAAACACGAGCCTTGGAGTCATTGAACTACGGTAATTATGCCCACATCACAATAGTGGAGATGGTATTATGCATTTGTGCTGATGCTTGTAACGATCTTACTATGTCCGATTGGCTAACTGGCTGGCTGACTGTCCATGTAAAACTTAAGCACAAGTACAGGTCGCAATTTTAGATATAAGTTGATGAAATTTGGCACATTGGTTTTACCTAGTACAAGAACCAAGTCTTTGGAAAATGGGGCAAATCGGTCTATAATTTCAAGCCCCCATACAAGCTTCTTTCCGAAATTGGATCTTTGTGCCCTTATTATGTTGGTATAAAGATTGGATTTGGTTTAATATCTTTAGTTTTTCTAAAATCTTTATGGATGAAGTTTCCTGATGATCGGGCCTAAGCAACCAGTGAAATGCGCATAGGAATAGCTTATCCCATCAACAATAAATTTCAGTGTTTTTATCAAAACAAAAATTAGGAATTAAGCACCAATAACAAAATCTTTTAAATTAAATTTTGTATTCCCACGAAAATTATTTTGATAATTTTCATAAACATTTGCAAGTTGGACAGACTTGTAAAAAAATCTGTCACTTAATTCAATTTTAAGCCACACTATCCTTCTTTATGAGCAGACAAGATTGTTTTACCAAATCGTATGACTTAATAGGATAGTGAATCGCCAGCTAAAATAGTACTCCCGAAAATAGCTTTTTGTCCCATAACTTCCTTATAAACGTTAGTATTTACCAGTGTTGCCAATTTAGCCATTTAGTGGCTAGATTTAGCCATTTTTCACCCTCTTTAGCCATTAAAAAATGCGTTTAGCCATTAGCCATTTTTTTAGCCATTTTTCAACTTGTTTAGCGATAAAATTTTTCTTGCCGTTTTGCTTTTAAAAGAATAATTTTCATTTTATTATAAAAAAAATTAAACATTTTTAACAATTAAAATGCCTTTAATTTAAATCACAACTTTTACAAATGTTGAAAATTGGTATAAACGATGATGATGAAACATCTTTCAAAATAAAGGAACAGTAGTCCAATATTAAATTTAAATAAAGGATCAACACAAACATCTGTGTTTCTTTCTGGTTGCAAATATTTCAATAAAGAGATGTAGGCGGCAACAATTTTTTTTTGAAATTTCAGAATTTACTATAAAGAAGAGAGAGCAACCATGGTCTAATGCTGAAGTAGAGAGGGTATTTCGCCAAGTAAACATCGTTAAAAGTTATTTGAAAAATAGGTTAGATTTAGCAACCGTTAATTCGATTTTATCAATGAAATATTTATACCAACACCACAATAGTGGAGAGGGTACTATGCGTTTGTGCTGATGTTTGTAACACCTTAAAATATTGGCACTAAGCCCACCTTTTTGTATACCGATTGACTCAGAACCACTTTCTGAGTCGAATAAACGATGTTTGTCCGGCTGGCTGGCTGTCCATGTTAACCTTGTGCGTAAATTACAGATCGCAAATTTGCAGATATTTTAATAAAAATTTTTACACAGGTACTAATGAGGTGTAGGATATCATATAGTCGGGATAGACCGACTATATTTTCTTACTTGTTTTTTATTGTAGATCTGGAATCAAAATGTTGGGTAAATGTTGTCGTGATTTATCTTTAAATTAATTACGAGTGATTTTTATGAGATGAACAATAACGACATAAAATGTATCGATGATTTAGTTTTTTAAATATCTTTCAAAATATTAAATAACGTTTATTCTTATTTACGAAATTGATCTTAACTTACAATTTCATCGTAAACAACTTTAAATGAATTTTTCTGTTTTGCTATTGAATGTGAATGTGTTTTTATTTGAAAAAAACTTTTAGCCCATTTTTAGCCATTTTTGGTCTCCAAGTTTGGCAACACTGGTATTTACATAAAAATTTTCGACAGTATCTTCTACGGTAGCTTCTCTAGAAGTATTATAAGAGCTAAGATATCTCTCGACTTCTTCCTAAGTAGAACTACAGCTAACGATGGACAAAGACTCATCCTTCTCGGATTTTCTTATAATATTTTCTAAAACACTCCAAAGGCTTTTTCTCGTAGTCTTATCAGAACTTTACTTTCGAAATGCAAAGTGATTTTAAGTAGCTCAATAAGACGTTGTTTTGCTATGTTTGCAGTCGATTGTTTTTAAAATGTTGAAGCTTTGTATCGAGAATCAAGAAATGTAGATGAACATAGCTTTTATTATCCTCAAACCCCTCAAATCTTTAATTCCGAACTAGTGCTAAGTAAGTTGCAAAATGAACTCTTTATTCTCCATCTACGTTGACTTATTTAATTTGTTTTATAATAGTGGCTTTTCTAATGGCGTTTGTAGCCTCTTCGAAGCAACGCAAACCTTTCAGCAAAATTTTTTTTATTTTGGCAAACATTTTATATATTCACTAAGAGTAGAAAAATCCAGAAACGTTCAAATACATATAAGATTTAGCAATGATAGAACATTTTACAGCTAAGAATTAAGGGAAACAATTTCATTATTCTGTGTTTATTTTATGTTCTGCTCTTTAGTTTGTTATATCCCTTTGCTGTTACGTAGCCAAACTCTATGCAAAAACTCTAAAAAAAAAGAAGTTTAGTATCGTTGTATCGATAGTAAAATATCGGCGGTACCAATAAATCGGCAAATCTGAAGAATCTTCGACACATCGTAACACCGATAAGTGCAAAATAAGAAAAATGAAATTACTCTTGTATATTATTAATTTTATATTTAACCTTTTGTTTGTTTAAAAATCAACAATTCTTAAACATATGAAATTGCCGCAATGTTATAAATTTAACTATAATTTTCGGATTATTTTAAGTACGGATCAAATTCATAAATACCTTATCCTTAAAAAATACAATTGGGGAATTCACAAGGTGTGCTATCAAGTCATATCGTCATAATGTCCTACATAATTTTGCAATTGTTTAAAACAAGTACACTGAAAGAATTTTCTTCGCAATACCAATGAATTTTGACATTAAACCCATGAAAAATTTCATTAAAAAGGAACCTATGCAGCGGTTCGTTGGATCAATGAAACCTGTTTCATTAAAATGTATGTAATGAAACATTACATTAGAATAATGAATATTCTTATTAATTGGATGAATACTTCAAAAAAGTAAAATTTTTTTTTTCTTTTTAATTATTTTTTTCTTTTTAACTTTTATTTTCTATCTCATTTTTTTTTCTGTCTCTGGCGGGAATCAATCCCGCAACCTCGGCGCTGCTAGACTAGCTCACTACCAGCTAGCCTACCGGGGCAGTGTAATTTTTGAATAAAAAAACTATGTTTTTTGTCTTTACTATGTACATATTAAAGAAAACTAAAAACATACATATGATGACATTTTTATTGTCATAATGAAAATTTAAATTTATGATGGCATGCTTTTTCGAAATATTTTTATACTCTTAATTATTGAGATTGAGACTATTATTGAATGTTAAAAATAATTTTTTTTTAAATTATTTAAATATGTTGCTTTTATAAAAAAATTTTTGAATTCATAAATTTAATGGCATATTACATTAGATGTATGAAATTATTAAATCTTACATTTTTTAATTAACAATTTAACATTTTTTTAAGGAAACTGTAATTATGTATTAATTTATGAATAAAGTTATGTTTGTATATTGTTTTTTTATGTTCCCAATTGAAATTTTTTGTTTACTTAGACAAACTTAAGTTTTCATATATCCAATGAAAATTTTTAACGTAATTACGAAATCCCATGAAGCGATTTTAACGAAAATACTTCATTATAACTATGAAATGTCATTTAGACAATGAAAATTTTCATTTAACCAATGAAAATTTTTTTATGAAAATGATTCATTAAATATATGAAGCATTTTTCTTTCAGTGTATTGTTGTATTTCAAACGAACACAACAATTCGTCATAAGTATACAGTATAAATATAAATTATAAGCGGTAGCCCACAACATATGCCTTTACAACTTTATGACTACCTTGTGAACACCCCAAATATTTTTGGTTAAAATGTATTTTAAGTCAAACATTTACATTTAGATTTTTTTAAAACACATTTTAAATTTAAATTAATGGCTTATAAATAATGCTCTTATGTTCTGTTAACAAATGAAACAATCAATTACCTGTCATTTGGAAACAGCACATTAATGTTTTGATTAAAAATCTTTGCGTAGGGTAATTTCTTCTCAAAAACGGTAGTTTTTAGGGGTCCGTAAGGTAATGAAAAATTAAAGTTAACATCACTGCGCTCGATTTACCCATGCGTTCCGAACAAAATTTTTGTCCGGACAAAATTGTTTTTATCACAGAATACACAGAACTGTAAAAAGTGACGTGTGAAAAAGGCCCAAATCAGTTGCGAGGGCAGCTTTCGAAGAAAGAGAAAGAAAATGTTTTTTGGTAGTAAAGTGGCACTGTGTAAAAACAGGCCGCTACTATCAACACGAATTGCGTAATCAAAACAAAAAATGCAAAAGGGCAGCTTTCTTAGAAAGAGACAAAAAAAAAAGGCAAAATCTTCCGTCTCGTGTCAGTTCTGTATATTCTGTGGTTTTTATATTGAGTTTGACATTTTACTTTTGAGCGAGAGAGAGAAATTATTTTGTTCTGCACTTTTTTCTTGAATTGGTTTAATTTTAATTCTTGCTAGATGAAAAAAGGACACGGCGGGCATTACAGCTGTCCAGACATCATCTAAGAAACCTAATTGCGGTTATAACTGTCCACTGGCCCATTGTAGTTTTATTACATTTTTTGTTTTGTGCTGAATAAATAAATAAACAAAAATGAAACAAAAATTGATGTAAAAGAAACGCCGAGTTTTTTTCTATTTTCTTTTAAAGTAGTTGCTACGAAACTCTTTTCACATTTGCATTTAAATTTTTTTCAAGCGTTTTTTCAACCCCGTTTTCTTCCCTACACCTCTTGCTAACAAGCAAAAAGTTGCATGCGAAAGTTGCGGCGTTAATTTCATAATGTGAATATGGTCATAAAATTAAAAATTAATACTTATCCATTTTGCTTAGAAAAATAAGTGGTTAGGTTTTGGTACTTTTTTGAAATTGGGCCTTTTTAGGGAGTAAAGGGAAACCCTGTATTTTGGCACTTTTTTGTCACCCTATCTATCTTTTAAACCAATTAATTTAAAAATAAAGGCTATATTACATTCGAAACTTATCTAAAAAATACAAATATAGGTGTGGTACTTTTTCGAAATTAGAACGTTTAAGGGGTAAAAATCGTAACTATTTTTGGTACTATTTTACAAAACATTTTTTTCCATTAATTCATATGTACTTATAAAATTATGGGCTCCCACTACAATATTGAAATTTTTGATACTTCAGTGGGGATAAAAAAAGTACCAAATAGGGAAAATACGGGAAATTGAATTTTTTCTTTAGCTTTTTTGTTCCACAACTTGTACTTTTTTTAAGTTTTGCTAATATTGGACCCAGAAACATAAAATCAGTGATGATCATTCAAGCAAACAATTGTTTAGAAGTCCCACGCCTTTGTTTTTTAAGCCCATTAATTTAGTTGCACATGTACGGTAGCTGTGTTGATCTTAATTCAAATACAGTGTGTAAGATAAGTAATAAAATTAAAAAAAATATTTTAATACTTTCACGAAACTGTCATAAAAGCATAAATGTAGAAGATTTTAGTGGAGTTTTTTTTTAGATATAATTCTTACTTTTAATTTCCAAACAGCATGTGCATCGCAGTTCACACTGAATTTTTTTTAATGGTAATATTAGAAAATTTCCAATTCTTACTGTTTTTTTAAAAATTTTTAAAAGTTAAAATTTTAAAAGTCAATTTAAAAAATAGAAACTTTAGTTTGGACTGTATTGTTATAAATGTTTTTCAGCCAAAACAATTTCTTTCTATTAAATTTAAATAAAATTTGTGGGCTTAGTTTTTCGTATCTCTGTACTTAGAAATTCTCTCGCAATACATATGCAAAACATTTTTGAGCACCCCTGCATAAAATTCTACATGCAATGTGTTGAATATATAAGGCTCTATGAGGGAACCTGTTTGTACTTTTTTAATCTTTAACTGGTACTTTTTGAATTTCCGTTAGTATGCGACCTTGAAACATGAAATTTAACATTCAAGGTCCTGAGTGAATGAGAATCTTTAAGAAAGTGAAATTTCCGTTAGAATTGGGCTTAGAAACATAAAATTATGCATGTGCAGAAAAATGTTGGAACTTTTTTTAATATAGAAATAAATGCTATATCACATTCGAAAATTCAAAAAATTTTATATGAAAAATTTCTCAACGCAAGGTGAAGTGAACAACAAAATTACCCCCTTAGTATCTAAAAAATGCTTTTACTTTACTATTTTTACTTTTTAATTTCAACCTTTTTTGATAAATTTGTTTTGCTTGTAAATGGACGTTCTTTAACACACTTTTATTAAAAAAAAAATTTATAGTTTGTTAACTGTGCTGCCACTTTGTATAATCGTTTACATCTGTTAGCCATATGGTAGCTTTGTTTGTCCGGACAGATTTTCCGAAGTGGGAGAATCGTTCTTCAGAACACTCTCTGTAAAAAAAATTATTCTCCGGACAAAAATATTGTTTTTAACGCATGGGTGAATCGAGCTTTATGCATAATAACAATATGTCAGTTGAAAAAATGTCAAGTGGGGCATCCGACAAGTTAACCTAATTTTAATACGCTGAGTCCAGTAATGCTAGCCGTTTATTAAGGTTAGCTTTAGTTTTCGAGATATAACGTAACTTTTAAAAATGAAGGGGGTTGCACAACATATATTGGCGTAACTTAAAAACAGCTTAGTTTATTGAATAAAAATAAAAAGCCGGAACTCCGCAATAAAATTACCTTTGAGTAAGGAAACCCCTTCTTCTTATCGAAAAAATTTCGAAAAGTATGCAAAAGTTGTTTAGAAAAAAGTAACAGCATGTCGGCATTTTCCAATTTTTTATCCCGTTTTAAAAAACAGAAATTTAAAAAAAAAAACAGACTGCGCAGATTAGAAAAAAGTTTAGCCTGACTTAAGGCTAATTTTATTGCGTAGTCTCGATTTAAAAATATATTCACTGCATCGCGGTATAAGGGTTTATCTCGAAAACGACAGCTATCCTAAAAAAAATGGTTAGCGCCACTGCATTCAGCGTACTCGTGCCCTGGTTAACAGAAAAAAGTGTAAAATTATAGCACAGTGTAATTTGCTCATTATTTATAACATGTATGCTCTATTGTTGTTTCTTAAAAAGATAAAACAAAAACAGCTGTGTTTTGTTTGTAAACAATAACGTAAGATTTTCTAAATATGAACATACAATCCATTTGAAATATCAAAAAAAAAATCACACAAATCAAAGAAAAGAGGTGTTGTTAAAACAATTTTTAGTTTTTTCTTATCTATTTACGCGGCCTTATTTATAAAAAATAAAACAGGTTAATTAAGAGTTTATGAAATAGATTTTGTATGAACATTTGTTGAATAACCCTTTCATTAACCTGTTTTATTTGTTTAAATAAGGCCGTTAGCATTTAACACTTGAAATTTGTTTGTTTACATTTAAAATTTTTTACTACGGTGACGTAAACATTGCGTGAAAATGAGTGACCTGTGCAATGCGCTATCATGTATTCTTTGTTTCATGATATTTATTAATAAAAATAAGGCGGTGCCAAGAGATCAAGCACAAAATCGTCTGGGCCGTACCTAAGAAATTTAGATTTATCCCAAAAGGAACTACCGCGTTAATCGCGTGACGTGAGTATTTTGAGGATTTGTTGTGTGTGATCAAAAATATTATATTCGTGAGCGTGTATGTCGTGAGTCTAAAAACACCTAAGTGTGCACCACAATAGAGCTGTGCAGCTCTATTTTGGTTATTATTGGAGAAATAGTGTGCCAACCATACACACAGAAAAAAATCAAGTTAAAAACGTCGAAAACAAGGTTGATTTAAAATTTTTCGGTGGTGATTTTGCTTCATACGTGTTTCATGTTAATTCAACCTGATTTTATAATTACTTGCGAACAACTTTTTTTTTACTTTTAAAATAACTATAATTCATGGTAATTTAACATTGCAGTAAAGTTAGAGCAAAATGTCAATTACATTGAAATAACAATCAAATCACGTTGAATGAAAGTTATTTCATGTTGAAACAACGTGAATTTCATGTAGAAACTAATTGGTGTGAAGAAGCTTCAGAGACAACATATGCATTTATTTAAGAATAATTCAAAACACTAACCCCTGTAACACATGTTTCACTTATTTTGTAGTCTCCTTTGTTAACAGATCAATCAGCAGAATGGCCCGATATGGTTTTCGTCATCATTCTACTTTGAAAACTTGATGTACTATTTAACTAAGTAATTTTAATTAAAAGAATACGGGAATTGTCTTCTTTTTATAACACATTTTAGGAATGAAAATAAAAAAATTAACATACTTAACTATGTATGCATGTTAATTTAACAAGATAAACTTTTGATTTTATTATAAAGCAGGTTTTTATGGATTCAATATTGAATCTATATTTATTTATATTTTAATATTTTTTTTTCATTTTTTTTATCAGTGAATAATATTTAATAAGCGTGATTAAAGATTATTTTAATATTTTTCATTTAAAATTAATATGAAATAATGGTACATTTAAATAAAGGGCATACTTTTGCAGAAATTAAACATGATTTTCAATCAACATTTTTCCATGTTAATTTTATATTGGTATTTTTTTCTGTGTGTATTTATTTTTTTTTTACTCGAATGCACTGATTTCCACGGGACAGTCATCGATAATTTCATAACATATAGTTATAACCTTTTGAGGTTATACCGGAAATCAATTTTAGTTAACATTATTTTTATGCGTAACTCTTAAGGTATCTCGTAGCTTAAACCACAAAGATTTTCTCGTTTTCGACTTTCTAGTTTCTTCCCTGACAAAATTGTTTCATGCATGCCACCATTCGCGGGGGTAAACTGTTTCATTAAAAATATATATGGGCATTTCCATTTTGACTTGTCGTGATATTTGTAGCACAAAATGTAAAAAAATTAAATGACGAAGTCAAATTTGTAAAAAGGGTTTTTATATATACAAAGTAATGAAGTAGCACTACATTCAGAAAAAAAATTACAGTAATCGACGCTAAGGATTTGCAGATATAAGCAAAAATCTGCCCTGGCGTGACGTTAAAAAAACGGAAGTGGGTTTTGATTGCATTACAAAACTGCAAAATACTGCGAAGTGAGCAAGAAGTTTTGTACAAAACCTTTTTTAGTAAACTTAGAACTTATATAGATTTATTTTTCAAGCTATCAAATTTAAAAATCTTTGCTCGTTTTAAGGTAATTATGGGAATTTTCAGCTTAAAGTCTACTTTTTTTAATGTAACGCCAGATTGCAAATAAGGTTGTATTTTCGGACCATGTTGTTCAATCGTTATCCCTTTTGTTACTTAATGTAGAGCTTGTTGCGCTTTACACCAAAATATAAAAAAGTAAACGATACATATAAAATTTTTTGAGAAACAATTTAAAATACTTCTGGCGTTACGTGACAAAAAGTAGACTTTTCGCTGGAAATGCCCATATGCAAAAGTGTAAAAAGTTGAGTTTTTTCCTTCTAGATATTTTGCACAAATAAAAGGTAACAATTTTCCACCCCCAGTTACAGCTTGCTTTAAGCACGCTAGAGTTTTGTTTATTTACTTTACTTTTGTGTTTTGCGTACAACTGGCTTTATATCGAAAAAGTGTTTTTAATTGAAATCCATGTATACATAAATCGGGTAAGGCAAAACAGTTAGGAACACTTTCCTCCTCTGTATGTCAACGCTTTCTTCCTTTGTTTGTCAACCGAACCTCTATGGGAAATAAAATTTCTTTCTTTTAGTTTTCCGTGCTCCATGTGATCATTTTTAAATTTTCTATAATATTGAAATTAGAAACATTATATTTTAGGTGCAGTGTCCTGGGTGAATGAAAACCTATAAGATAAAAAATGTTGGTACTTTTTCTATTTCATCTAGAATTTTTTGAATTTTCGTTAATATATGACCTATAAAGATAAAATTATACGATAAACTGGGTGAATAAGAACATGTAAGGGGAGCTTTTTGGTACTTTTTCGTTCAACATCTGGTACTTTGATTAATTTTCGTTAATATTAAACATAGAAATATAAAATTAAACATGCAATTTCCTGAGTGGACGACAATTTATTAAGAAGACTTTTTGATACTTTTTTGTTTTTAAATTGAAATTTTTTATGTTGAGCTTGCAAAATTAAATTAACTCACGTAGAAGATAAAATATGAACCGGAGGTTGGTCTCACGCCAAATCGATCCACTAAGACGAAAAAAATAAATGCTCGCAACATGTAAATTCATATATACTTCATATTTACATGCAAATTTATGGTCGAATTTCGACCATTAGACGAACACTAGTTGATATAAAACGTTGTTTCACTTTTATTCAAAAATGTTTTTTCTAACATACATATATTGAAAATGTCTGTTTGTTAACGCTTATTAGTTAATTATTTTTATTAATATTATTGCAGACTTTGCATTCAATATATGACGCGCTTAATCCACATTAGCGTTAAGTGTAAAGTCAAGATATTTATTGAAACACATACAAATGTACCACTTCGTAAACGAGTGTGTTACATGATAACAAGAAAGAGTGCTTTATTCGGGGCAGCCGATATCTTTTACCGACAGTTTCATGTATGGGCACTATATTTCATGTGTGGCCACTATATATGTAGGTCTATAAACTATAATTTAATCTTTATAAAAAGATTGCTTTATATAGGGCCTATAGTAAATTATAGACCGATCTTCACTTAATTTTACACTGTGGTTTCCAGTCCTGTAAAACTGTGACGTTCCAAATTTTAATACACTTGCGTTATATATTACGTAGGGATGCCAAATGGGACCAGGTTTTTTTAAACCCGGGATTCGGGATTTTTAATTCAAAAAAACAGGATCCCGGGACGGATCGGGATTTTTCGGGATTTCATATAAATATAAAATTCCATTTTTAAAATGCATGTAATTATAATTTAATGTTTATGTACAAGTATTAAAACAAATTTGTTCACAAAGAAAATTAAGCTCATTAGAAAATAAAACAGTTTAATGTATTCTTTTAAAGTAATATGGAAGAATTATGTATTAAAACGTATATTTTAAAAAGCTTCTAGATCAAATTAATGCTGTTTGATAATCGATACCTTATTTTATTGCAAATATATGCTGCCGACGAAAACAGTGTTCGCATTAAACACTTCTGGGTGGTATCGTAAATAAAAAGCTACATACATACATATATGCATATGACAATATTTAATTTATTTTGTCTTAAAAATATATGCAAGTATTAATCTTATAAAATAAACTTAAACAAATATGTGTCAAAAGACCTTGAGTAGAACCCCCAAAAGTTTTGAACACCTTTTTGCACAACTTGCATTTTGCGTGCGCAGTTGGAAAAATGCATTGCATGTAACATTTATTCACTTGTGACTTCTTTTTGTAACCAGTTAAAAATTAACTTCACTGCCAATATGATTTAATATTAAATTTTTAAAGTTATTTTCAACAGGGTAGTGAGTTGTATTTGATAACAAAAAATTAACTCATCTTTACTAAACCTAAAATCTCGGGATTTTAATTTAAAAATTCCAGGATTCGGGACTTACATTTTTAAAATAATCCCGGGATTTCGGGATTGGCATCCTTAATATTACGGGTTTATGTGTACTAAAAAATCAAAAAAATCAATTTTTTAGGTTTGGATTCATAACTCTTTTTCTATTGGACCGAATTTGCTGGGCCTTATTCCCAAACTGCACAGGCTTACTTTAAGCAATTAGACACCAACATTGTTCTTTTCTTTTGAGGTTTTCGAAAGTGAGTGTGTTTTGAACAGACAGACGGGTATGGCTAAATCGACTTATGGCTAATAAATCAATGCATGTTTAAACGTTGGTTTAGTTGAACTGAAATTAAATTTGTATGTAGTTTAAACTTAACAGCTGCACATCAGTGCCCCATATATTATATGCCATGCAAAAAATAATAATGTGGCAGCACTATGATAAATGTTGTCAAATTCATACATATGTTTTGTATTGGTAGTTTAAACGCTCAATTTTATGCTTTTAGAGATGGTTTAAATGTTTACTGAATTATAGAATTGCTGGTTTACATTCATTTTAAACTTAAAGGAGCCAGAATAAATGACAAACTAAGTATTCCCTCATTCACCACTAGCCGTGGTGGAGTGTTAAAAAATCTTACACATTTGTAAGACATTATTTTTTTAGGATAGAACACACCACAAGATCACAAAACAAGTATTGTACGCGTAGTACAATTTATATGAAATGTCCTACTTTTGCCATTTATGGACCGATCTGTTTGAATTTCAATTGTAAACAATTCCGAACTATATGAGATATAATTATTTAACAACCGGGCCCTCATCATATCTGGGAACTGCGGAAACTGTTTTACATAGGGCTGTGGAGTCGTCAAGAAAAAGTGATAACTCCGGCTCCGACTCCTTTCGCTGAAATTTTTTAAGTACGACTCCGACTCCTACTCTAACCTTGATGCTAAATGTAGTGATAACTCAACATTATAAAATTCAAAACCAATTGAAATATGGAAAAATAATAGATTTAATTTTTAAATAAACGAGGTTTACCACGAATTTCCATAAGTATAAGCTAATGTAGTTATCGAGACAGAAAAGTTGAAAACTACACCAAGTCCAACTTGCTTAGACGGAAAGCACATCAAGTGTACTCAGTGTTATTTAACTCTGAATATGTAGAGACAAAGAACATCAGGAGTCTTTTTTTGGGAAATAGCAGACCTTTTGTTGTTGGAGTACGGAGGCCTTATAGAAGGCTCATATCTTTTTTACACACGCTGTCATTGCGGGGAAGGACTTCCGCTTTCCTTTCTTTCGCCAGAGCTTCTAAAAGGCAAGCTTTTTAGGGTTCCCACCCCATTGCATTTTTGTCAAAACGCGAACTAGCACGAATTTCCAAAAAAGCGGAAACACGTATTTAATTAAATCGACTAAAGATTAAAATATGTTAATTTGGCATTTTTATTTCAAACAGCCCCGAACAAAAAATTCAAAACCCGTTTTTTTTTACAGAAAATTCTTTAAAAAAGGACATGGATGATCGTCCTTGGACAAATTATATATACAGTTGGACGCGCCTGAAAAACCCCCTTTCTTACGATACCCAATTTGTATATGTTGGTAAGGAAACAGATTTTTAAATTAACAAAACATGCAAAAATATGCCCTTTTTCAAAACGGTCCAGCTCACGAGAGGTCAAAGCTGGAGCCGAAATATTTAAAATGGTATCTTAAAACAGTCCAGGGTTCATTTTAGGAGGGTACATCGAGCACGAATTTTGCTTCCATACAACTTGAGTTGCTCTAATGTACATAGATTGTACATAGATTTATGAATTCTAAAAAAAAAAATTTTTTTGTTTCATTTTATTTTTCAAAATGATTGTTTTTTTTAACAAAAAGTACCCTTTGATGGGAAAAAAGTACCCTTTGATGGGAAAAAAGTACCCGTTTAGTTGAAGTTCAGTACCATCTCAAAATTTCAATTTTGCAACACTGTCCATAAATATCAAAAAATTTTTACTTACCTAATCTCTGCCATACAAGCGAGTTAAAAGAACAGAAGAACCATTTAGAAACAAATCTAGAAAAATATAAAGAAACGTTTTGTATTCAAATCATTCCGTCTTAACTAAAACCAGCTCTTTACAGTATAAAATATTAACTCATAAGAAAGTACAAACTTTAAGACAAAAAAATTTATAAAGGTCAAAGTGCCATTATGTTATGTATTTTTAACAACTCTAAATTTTACGTTTCAAGTGTGTTTGATATAAATTTTTAATCTTCTTTTATTATTATTGTTTCTTTTGTTCTTATGTAGGTATGTATATTTTATTCTAATTTTTAATGTAGACGTCAATATTACACTTACCAGCTAAACTTAATAAAAATTAACCTATTGAACCTTAAAATATGCGACGAATTAGAAAAACAAAATTTTTTAACTAAATAACAAAGTTTTGTTAAAATTATATAAAAATTGTTCAAAGAGGAACATTTTTCTCTAGTTCAATGAAACATGATGCATAGAAAAAATTTCCATTAGTTTTTTTATCAATTAAATAAATATTTTGAAAATTATTTGAACTTAATTAATGTGTTAACGCAATCAATTAAATTTTTATTTTAACCGAAAACTAAAAATATATCGATACGATCACTCGTAAAATAGCCAAGTCCAATTTAATAACTTTTAAAGGAGGGAAACAAAACTTGCTAAAATCTTCAGTTTTCGATATTTATTAAATCTGTAAATGCTTTGACATGCAAGACATAGACAATTAAAATTTATCGATCTTTTTTTGCAAAGGTTTTAGTGACGGCCTCTTTTTTTGTTCTTTAAATGTGAACTTAGGACTTTTTACTTCACTTGTTTTAAATTTTATACATACATACATACATCTCATAAAGATTGCACATTTTTAATAAAGTGTAATTTTTTTGTGTGGGTGGCAACTCTGAAATTTGGCAGCTGTATGTTTATTCCGATTATAAAAAATTGAGCGCTTTACGAAAGAACAATGCGTTATAATTGTGAAAAAAATACGTTAAAATGAAAAGGTTCATTCGTCCTGAGACACCCTTATATTTGATTGCTAATTTAGAAAAATCAGGTATAGAAAGATAAAATGATTATTTTTCAGGGACCGTAACGGTTATGAGTTTTATTTTAAAATGACTTTTTAATAATTTTTTTGTTGAATTAATTTGCTTAGAAAATAAAAGTTATTTTCAGAGTTTTATTTATAACAACAAAAATTATTCTTGAACTTTACTTTCTGCTGTATTTCAAAAATGTACCCGACACCTGCCCGCTTATTTTTAATGAGCAACTGTTGGTTTCGGAGATATAGGGTTAGCGAATTTCACGTTTTTACCCTTTTTATCCTCAAACATTCTAATTTGAATGATAAAAAATATGTATATGTGTATTACCTTGCTCGTCGTTATATGATTACATACCATCTTGTCCCATGTGCGGCTATATCTCTGAGCTTTTCGATGGTGTTGAAGTGTTGCGGGTTTGAAGCGTGTATGTTGAAATTTACGGCGACACGTCCTACGACATAAATTCAAAATGTTTTTTATATGTACATAAATTTATAAATTGTCAGTAGTGGCAAACAACTTGTTTTTTTATATGTACACTGAAAAAACAATTCAATCCATCCGTACTTCAATCAAGCCGAAGCGGTTTCAATAATACGGTAAGAACGGATTTTCTTAAAACAAGTACAGAGCGCTTGATTCAAGTACGTTTCTTTCAATCCATATTTAATGCCGTACTTTAAATAATCCGAAAACAGTATTGAGTTAATTAAAAGTGAGATAAAATTAATCTCAAACTGTGCTTGATACAAGAATTTCTAAGACGGTTATATATCGATTCGGGCTTAAAATAAACCCAAACTGAGTTTAGATTGATTCTAACCTAAACACTTCCCCCATAGAACCAGAGAGAATATTATAATTTACTTACCCGTTAAACATGTTTAGTTTAACTTTTTTGTATTCCCCGCCCTTTGTTTACAGAAGAATTCTCAATTATAAGACAAAATAAAGTTGTAATAATGGAACACTGTTTATACGGCCGATAAAATCCTACCTTTAGCTATCGGTATGTTGTGAAAACAAGCCTTAAACCAAGGTATATTTACACAAGGTAGACTCATTTGGGAGTGTAGACATGCTGCTCTATAAAAATAACCGAGTGGAACGGAATTGTCAAAATTGTCTTCATATAAATTTAACGCACACATGTACAAATTTTGGCTCATATACACGGAATTTGACATTGGTGTTCCAACTTAAGTAAACAGCTGACAAACATATGGGCCAACGAGTTTACCTTGTGTAAATATACCTTGCCTAAAACTATGTATTTTTGCACTTAAGGCGATAATTGATGAAAAATTTTAAATAAAATAATAAAAAAAAGGAATTGTCAAATTATTTTAATTTATAAACAATTGTTTTCATTACTCAACATACGAAATTCAACATATCGTGTAGACACAAAAAATGTATGCTAATTTATTTGTTGAAATATCATTTGCTGGCATATGATGAATTTGGAAAATTTGGTATTTTCAGCATATCGTCTAGACACTTAACATATTGAATATGCTGAAAGAGGAATTTGTTATTATTTTTAAGCATATGAGTGTAAGCATACATTTGCTGATTCAACATATCGCCTAAACTAAGCTTTACAGTGATTAATCTGCATTTTGCATATTTTATACCCCAAAATTGCCAAGATGCAGATTTTAAGATTTTTGGTTTAAAAATGCAGTTTGTTTAGCTCGGTGGAAATTTTTTTACATTGTCACTTATGTTTGTACTATTTCCACATCTTGCATTGTTAAACGAAAAATATCAGCCATTGATGAAAGAACCGTCTCGAAAGATTCATTAGTAGGAATTTTATTCACAAAAGAATACTTAAAAATTAGCATTGCCTTGACAAATTAATATCCCCTGACTTACACAGAAAAAATTATTTTTCGAATTCAAACAAAAAATTTGTAGTATCAAAACATTTTTTGTCTGAAATCGGTCCTACAAACAAATTCGCATATTCAAACAATTTATTTGCATTTTGTTTACTAAAAAAAAACACTGATTTTTTCAAACAAATAATTTACAGAATCAAACAAAAAGTTTACTGAAATTCATATAAATTTCAAACAAATAATTTTGCTGAATCAAACAAAAATTTTTTGCACAATCAATCACGCGGCACCCAAGCTATCACTGAAGGAGATGATGAAGGCAGAAGCAGAGCGGCGGCTGGCTTTAAGACACATGTTTTGTTGGAATAATTTTTGAACGAAGTCTGGTTTATACACACAATGTTTTTCTTCATCACTCACTGTTGCTGTATCCTTTCCTTGGCTAAAGAAGAAGAAATGTAACAAACAACGGCAGCAGACCGACTCGATATGTTTTTCGTCATCATTTTATTTTTGTATTTGATGTAGGTATTTAAGTAAACAGTTTTCAAAAATTGAATACGGGATTTTGTTTTTCATTCTTTTTTTTCCAACTTTGAAACCAACCAAAAATTTATTTTGTTTCTGTTGTTTAAAAAAGAATGAAACCTTTTTTTTACCTGCTATTTTTTTTGTTTTTTACTAATAACCTCGTCGCGCTATTTTATCATCTTTCTTCTTGTTGTACTTTTTTAAAGCGTCCAAAAATAAACTGTATGTGTTTTGTGTTGTTGTTCTTATATTTCACATAAAGAAGTGTTGCTTACGATCAAATAAAAAATGCAAAAAACGACAACATTAAAGAGCGTTAAATATTTCATACAAAATTATGAAAAATTTAAACCAATAGCGCGTATATTATATTATTGAAAAGTTGTCAACATTTTTGTTGGTTAAATAAAATTCAAACAAAAATATTAATTGAATCAGTAAAAAAATTTGTAGAAATTAAAAAAAATTTCAAACAATCGTTTGTTAGAAAATAATTCGGCAATAATTTTTTCTGTGTATGACAACTGATTTTACACGAAATAATATGCATATGGACGTATATATTCATATGTGCTTATGTATAAATATCACTTGTAAATTTTCAATAATACCCTTGATAGTTTAGATAACATGTCAAGCAACTAAATTTTAATTTGATGTTAAAAATAACAAAAATGTGATTAATCCTTATTTATTCTGATTAATTAAATTTGGATAAATATTTTTCATGTAAAAATATCCGAAAAATGATCAGCCATGTTCTGAAAATAGCATTCGAGTGAAATTAAAATCGAACAAATTTTTAAAATTTTTTTGTGTTGAAAGTTCAAATAATATTTTATTTTTTCTACTTCATACTTCGAGGACCACTTATATTTACCAGAACTACTATTCAAACTACCATCGTTTTCAAATTCCAGAACATGGACGTAAATTTTGAAATGAAATGTTATATATTTTTCTAAATAAACTATATAAAAAATATAATAAAAGTGTTTTAAAGATTTTTAATATCTTTCCGCAGATTTTTTGATCAAAATTTATGTTTTTTGCAGATTTTACCTCTGGCAACACTGCTCTGTACTTCATCATTCGACCATGGAAGAAGAGTTTTTCACGGGAATTCCCGTAAATTTTTTATCCCGAAATCCCGGGAAATAGAGCAGGAATTTTGTAAATTTGTTCAATGGCAACTCTTTTATTGTTTTAAGCAGCTGTTGATATTTTTGGGTCTAGTGACTACTATTTTATTGATTGTTATAAGGTTTTGTTGAAAAAATTAGCTGCTCAAGGTAAATATGCAATTAAATTTAGTTTTGATTATTTTTAATATTTCTTTTTGTATTTTTCTAGATGGAAACCTCGTATAATTTGACTTAGAAAACACATTCGAATTAATATGAAAATTTATAAAATATAATTAATTTAAAAAAAATCACCATTTTCTCTTTTTTGCGGGAATTCGCTGGATTCCGGGAAATTAAAAAATGTATCCCGCTTTCCCGGGAAATGAAAAAGTCCGGGAAAAGAATATTCATGTGTGCAGCTTACTTCAATGTTTTATATAAAAATATTTTAAAGCTGCCCAAAAATATGATAATTATGTAAATAATTACAGAAAATATGTATTTTGGGCAGTTAAGTTAAAATTTTAAAATGCCAAAAAATTTGGGGCATTTATCTCAAACGTGCAGGTGTAGAAAGTGCACTTAAAAAATAAATTTGTATGGGATTTTAAAGAATAATGACAAAAATTATTCATTTTGTGCAGTTAAGTCAAAAGTGCTAAACAAGTTGATAAATGGCTTAACTCATTTTTTTAATGGTTAAACAAGGTGAAAAATGACAAAATCTAGCCACTAAATGGCGCAATTGGCAACACTGCTCTTAAGAGTAACTGTTAAAGTAATTAATAATAATATAAAAAAATTCAAAATAAACTTTAGCGCGCTTTTTTATATAAGTATGAAAGTCAATATAAGTGAATATTTTTAAAATTAATTGTTGTCGAATTATAGTGAAGATATTAAAAGCTTAGAGCTCGTTATTTTTTATATGCATGTATTTGTGTTTAAACAGCTTTACTTTTTTTATTTTGAAATGGCTGACTTTTAACCTTCTCTGGTAAAATTAAGGTTCACAATAATGAGTTTAATTAATGCAATAACTGGCTGTCATTTAACTAAAATAAAATCTTAAAAACTAAGGAAGAATTCTAAAAACAGTTCGTCTAATTTCAAAGCATTAAAAATTTTTGGTAATAAAAACTAATTAATAATGACAAGTTTATAATGGTTTTTTTTAAAGCATTTTCGTATTATCTGGCCACCTTTTGCTAATGCTTTTAGAACAAAAAACTTACAAAAGCTATAAAATATAAACGGCTTTACATTTAATGGCGTACAGAATTATTAACATCTTTCGGTACAGTACATATATCAAAATATTTTGCTGTTATTTTAACAGAGACTTATGTAACTAAAGCTTTTTTCTGTATGGTAAAACTTAAATATGTACAAAGTAGTGAGCTTTTTTAATACAGTCAAATCTCGATAATTCGTACACCGATAAGTCGAAATTCCGGATAATTCGTAATAAACTGTCGGTCACTTGAAAAAATCTCGATAATTCGTTAGAATTCCATACATTTTGGTCCCCTCGCTAATTCGTAATTTTTTCAAATAAAATCTTCTTTGCCTCTTATAAATCGTAATTGTTTGCTAAGTGGTAGTTCTTTTTGAAAAACCCCGTTAATTCGTATTTATTTTATTTTAGCGCCGTTAAATCGAAACTCCGCTAAATCGAAAACCCCCATAATTCGTAAGAAATGGCCGGTCCCTTGCGATTAAGAATTATCGGGATTTGACTGTACACACATAGATAATATATGTATATTTTAGATGTGATATGCTGAGTACAGACAATGCAATGTACATGCAATCTGTTTCAATGCAACCTCAAAATAGAGGTGGGCAAATTGAAAAAATATATCGATATATATCGAATCTATATTTTTTTAGAGTATCGATATTTATTTATTTCAAATATATCGATATATCGAACGTATTTTGCTGAAACTATTACCAAATTAAAACAATTTAATATACCTTTGTACATACATACATCTTTATGAACAAATATATTTTTTGTTTAGAAATGTATTTACGCAGAAATATTTTAATGCTCATACCAATGAAGGCAGAAGCAATATACATATTTATCTTTTTAGGGCCTTTTATGAATTTTGCGTTTGCAGCATTTTTTTTTTGTATAATTTAGCAAAAGAGCATTTTTGTAGCATTTTTTAAGTTTATATCGCATATATTTCCTTTTTAAGGCATATTTTGCTTTTTAAAGGTATATTATGATACATGTGCAATTGTTTAGATGCCTTACAAAGCTTTCGCAGCAAATAAAAAAATATATGTTTTTTCAAAATTCTTGTTAACAGATGGCTTTTCTGTCTTAAATATCTATCTGTATACCCAACGTGTTGTTTCAATTTCACCATCTAAATTAAATTTTTACTCTAAAATTGTAAAGCAACTATTTAAAGTAATCAAAAAAAAAGGTCGATAAATGCTTATAATTAATGCAGGTTGTCATTAAAGATTTTTAAGCTTTCATATTTTATATAAAAGCAAAAGTTGAGGATAAATCAATTATATACGTTGTTGGCGATGTGTGCAATGCATAGAAATCTGGACCAATCTTTTAGTTTAACCCCAAAGCATAATAACTTTACATTCAGTTTTGTTCTGAGTTGGCTATTTTTAACCCCATTTTACTTAACTTAACTTTAGCCTTTAAGAAAGGTAGGACTAAAAGAGACAGTTAAAACTTCGACAATTACTTAAAAGGATTTTCGATAATTAAATAATTGAATTTAGGAAATGAAAATGGCGTTTATAATTGTGTACCAACTATGAAAACAAAATGTACTTTTTAGACCATAATGGTACAATTTTTTATTATTTATTCAGGACAAAAATTAACAAAAATGTGTATAAAAATTCAAAATTTCAAAAAAAAATTACCTATGTACATTAGAGCGACTCACCAAAAAAAGTGCTCAATGTAACCTCCTAAAAATTAACCTTGGACTTTTTTAAGATGACATTTTAAATATTTAGGCTCCAGCTTTGTCCTCTCGTGAGCTGGACCATTTTGAAAAAATGTCTATTTTTGCATGTTTTGATAATTTGAGAATCTGCTTCCTTAACAATATATACAAATTGGGTATCATAAGAAAGGTTTTTTAACTCGCGTCCAACTGTATATACAACTTGTTCAAGGACGATCATCCATGTCCTTTTTTTTAAGGATTTTCTGTAAAAAAACGGTTTTTGAATTTTTTGTTCAAGGATGTTTATAATAAAAATACCAAATTAACATATTTTAATCTTTAGTCGATTTAATTAAATACGTGTTTCTGCTTTTTTGGAAATTCGTGCTAGTTCGCGTTTTGACAAAAATGCAATGGGGTGGCAACCCTTCGTTTTAAATAGAGCACTATGGGTATCAACTTTTTTCTTTTTCCAAGTACATCATCTTTGAATGTAAATAATTTAGATTTTTGCAAATTAGATGCATTTTACACGGTGCTCTGGAGTATATATAAATGGAATTTTGCAATAACTCTAATATGATAGCGGATTTAGTTTCTAGATCATGTATGGATGGAATTTTGCAATAACTCTAATCTTGGTATTCTACTTGATCCTAAGTTAGATTTCTGCAAGCATATAACAATGACGATAAATAAAGCTCGCGGTGTGCTTGCTTATATTAAACGATGGTCTAAAGAGTTTACTGATGCCAATGTTACGAAACAACTATACACATCCCTAGTAAGACCAATTTTGGAGTATGGGTCTATTGTCTGGGATCCTGAAATTAATATGCACATAGACCGAATAGAATCTGTTCAAAAGCAGTTTCTCTTATTCTGCCTGAGGAGCTCATTTGGTCGTTATTCTGGGAATCTTCCTTCGTATACTGCGAGGTTATCATTAATTAAACTACCTACCTTAAAAAGCCGAAGGAATATGCTAAATGTTGCATTTCTAATTAATTTGATTAATGGCGATGTCCTCTCCGACTTCCTTCTTCGTAACATAAATTTTAATATTCCACGACGTTTTACCCGACACCTAATTCCTCTGTACCTTCCTGTTGTTCAAACAAATTATGCTGATGCTGATCCTTTGAGGAGAATATGCAAAAATTTCAATGAATTGTATAGCTTAATCGATTTTTCTATTAATGTAAAAGTAATTAAACGCAATATTATCCTGTTTTTAAATACTTAATATGTCTAAACAAAATTTTTTCGTTAATAATCTTGTAATATATAGTAGTCTGTAAGGATTAATATCCATAGATGTAATCAAATAAATAAATAAATAAATAAAATGATAGCTGATTTAGTTTCTAGATCATGTATGGATGAAAATAGAACTAAAGAAAGAAAAAAAGAAACGATCGACGACTTAAATTTTTTTTAATTTGCGAAAAAAATATGCCGCCAAAAAGTCGTGGATCTTTCTTTTTTTCTTTCTTTAGTTCTATTTTCATCCATACATGATCTAGAAACTAAATCCGCTATCATATTAGAGTTATTGCAAAATTCCATTTATATATACTTTAGTTCATCCATACATGATATACATATATTGGACGCCCCTTAAAAAAACCTTTCTTATGATACCCAATTTGCATATGTTGGTAAGGAACCAGATTCTCAAATTAACAAAACATGCAAAAATATACCCTTTTTCAAAATGGTCCAGCTCACGAGAGGTCAAAGCTGGAGCCGAAATATTTAAAATGGTATCTTAAAAAAGTCCAAGGTTCATTTTTAGGAGGGTTCATCGAGCACTTTTTTTGGTGAGTCGCTCTAATGTACATACATAAGTGTACATATCGTGAGCTAAAATGCAAAAAGGCGTAACTCACAAATATATAATTTTACAGGTGAATCAAAAAATTTTGTAAAACGAAAATTATAAACATGTCAGAAAAACATGCACTGATAAGTCGACCATGAAATTCTTAAAACAATTGTAAAGGAAAACACTTTGTTAAAAAGTTTAATTACGTTGATTTGCATTAAGAAAGGCGTCATTTTTGATCGCACAAGTGTAAAATTTTGTCAATACCTGCAGTTGAATGGCATTCATAATAATCCATGCCCTTTTGCATTTTAGCTAACGATATGTACATAATTCATTGCAGTTCTAGTGATCAGTTACACATTAAAAACATTACTATTTATAAAATTAGGTTCCGTTTGACATTGGCCGATGAATTCCTACTCTTCAAATATATAATTTTTCATCTGTGATACTTCAGAACGTAAAGAATGTATTTTGATATGAGCAAGAACACCCGTTGTTGATATTTTGCAGAGAGTAAACATCAAGCTTTTCTTACCATGGAAATTGTTTGATCTACTCTTCCCGAAGTACTACAATGGTAATATGTATTTTGAAATAATTTAATCTTCGTTCTGCATTATAGATAAGTTTTCAAATAATTTGTATTTTAATTTCAAGAAAACTTTCTTTGTGTTTTTAGAATATATTTATTAAAGGCCCGTTTTCACAACTTACCTATAGCTTATGGTAGGATTTTATCGGCCGTATAAATAGTGTACCATAATTAAAATTTTACTTAAAACTTGAAACTTTCTTTAACTTATCGCTTGCTTTAGGTTAAAGTGAAGTTGTAAAAATGGAACACTTTTAATATGGCCGATAAAATCCTATCCGTTAGTTGGAAAAACGAGCCTAAGTCTTTTACGTTTATATTAAAAGACTTGAAACACGTTGTAACTAAAACGCAAAAGTATAAAAAAAACGCACAAAAATTTAAAAAAAATATATTGCCAAATAGCGAATCGTTGCGATTTTTAAATTGTACCAAGTAAGCCGCGGTAGGTCCTCGGCATCAACAAGGTCAAAAATGTACCAAAAAAAGTACAATTGTACCATGGTTCCCATCCCTGATTAAATTTGTATAGTACTTGGATCCAGAACTCAGTTGTATTCATATTGGTAGCTTAAATCTGCTCACTAATTTACCTTTGGTTTTGAATTTTTTCCGTTTAACCCGTCGTAAAATTTACAGTCTAAGACAAATTTCTGTGTGTGTATAAATTTACTTACAAATTGCAAACAAATAATATTAAAAAAGTGAAAAACTTATAAGGGTATTGTAGTGAAATTTGGTATGTCCCAGTTTAGAAGACTAGAAATAACGCTGCGCTGTAAAGATCGGTCCATAATTTATTATAGGCCCCATAAATTGCCCACTCTCAGAAAACACTTTAGTAAGCCTAAATCCGTAACTAATAATTTTATTGTAGTTAAATTTTATGTGAAAAATTTTGTAAAAAAAAAGAAATTACAACAACAAATTTTGGGGTAGATCAGTGCATAATTAACCATAGGCCAAGAAAACACTTTTTTTTGTTTTTTGTGGTTCAATTTGATCCAATTTATTTTTTAAATACTAGAAGTCACTTTACCATATTTTGTAATGATTGGTTCATAATTTTCCATCGATCCCATATAAAATCCGTTCTTGAAACTCGCTTTAATATTTTAACACAAACTAGGTCAAATTAAGTTTAATATGACTGGAAATAATTTAATTAGGGATGAGATTTTCATGCACTAAAAAATCGAAAATATGCGCGTAAAATATGCACTAAAAACTCCAAAATTTGCATTAAAAAAATAAAACATATGCACTAAAAACTTGTACATTTTCAATAAAAAACCGTTATTTTTTAAAACTTAATTTAAATAAGTACATAATTTAAATTTTTGCTTGCACAATCAAATAAATATTTTGTATATCATCAGAAGTAAACCTTTGTCTGTTAAAAAGCTTTTGTACATGGAAAATTATCTCTCTAAGTCAACCGAAGTTTTTGGAGAATATTAATTTTCTAATTCAGATCCCTCATTTGATTCTAGATCAAAAATAATTGAAAAATTTGAATTCCCATATTTTTGTTGCCATTGTATGGGAGATGCCACGCTCACTGAAAAATTAAAAATTTCGGGAATATCGTTTCAGTAGTTTAGGAGTCTATAGGGAACAAAATTACATACGCTTTTCGGAGATTTTTTTAAATTAAATCCCAACCCAACCAAATATGCCACGAGGATTTCTACATTTTGGACTTACGAAAGTTCAAGCAACGGCAGCAACCGAAAGAATTAATAAAAAAATGTAATTTTAATACTTTTTTACCATTAAAAAAGTAACGGTCGTTACTTTATAAATGTGCTGTTTTCAAATGTCGGAAACAAACATCATGTATTGTAAAATTTTGCGCAGGATATGTCAAGTAAAATATCTGATTAAATTCTTTGAAATGTTTTTTTTTAGGGAATGGATTTATTTTCAAACCAAAGCAATTAGTTACCTAAAAAAAAGGTTATTTTTAAAAGTAACGGTCGTTACATTTTGAAAAGTTAACAGTAGTTTGTGTTTGAATTCATTTATTATTGGAAACTCAAAGTAGTATAAAGAAAATAAAAGTTAATGTTTCGGAAAATGACAGATACATTTATTTTGTATAACATTAGCGGAACAAAATTCAAAGTAATAATTTCATTCTTGAGCTATAAGGGGTCATTTTCTGTGGAAACACCCATTTATATATGTATTATTTATTGCTCTCCCTGCACCTTCCCTTATTATTTTTATTTTGAAGGATGTAGTTTATCATAAGAGTGGGTCCTACAAAGCTTGAAGACTTTTAAACTAAGAAATTCGGTATTAAATATTTTCGTTCAATGGGGGGTACTGCTCCTCTTCCGTCCACCCAGCCTATTTTAATTTTGAAATTTATAGCTTACCATAGCAGTGGATTGAACCACGTTTGAAGACTCTTACTATAATAGTTCATCGGGGTATTGCTACCCCTGTTCCTTCCCTCTTTTTTTTATTTTCAAAGGTGTAGTTTACCATAAGAGTGACTTCTACCAAGTTTGAACAATCTTAAGATATACGATGTTAAACATTGGTGTCCTACGGGGACCGCCACTTACCATGCTGCTGTCTTTTTTCAATTTCGGTACTCAGAAGATTCTACTGCAAAAAGTTCGAGAAAATTGTTGTAGCGGCTATTAAGATATGCGATACTTAACATTGGCATCCTTTGGAGGGTAAAATATATGTCTCTTATTTTATTTTTGGGGCTCACGTGACATTACCGTAAAAATGTCAGGAAAATCGAGATGTGTGTGAAGTGGCGCCGTCTTGCTGAAACAAAATGTCGCCTAGATCACGAGCTTCAATTTCAGGCATCAAATTGTCGGTTATCATGGCACGATAAGGGTCGCCTTGGACGGTTACGTTCACAACGGCATCATTTTTAAAACAATATGGACCGATGATTCCAGCGACCCACAAACCACACCAACCCGTTGTTTTTTCTGGATGAAGTGGCAGTTCTTGAATCTCCTCAGGTTGCTCTTCGTCCCAAATGCGGCAACTAGATAAAGTCTAACCAAACGAATTTTCTATGAAAACTTCGCTTAGTTAACGTTGGTTATATTTAATAATCGTTTATAAATATGGGTGATAATATGTATGTATGTACGTAACATTCGTCATCATGCCCGCCTATAAAATTATTTTTATAAAATTCTACAGACATAGAAGGTATAAATATATCAATACTCCCGTCAATAGTCTAATAACCAGTAAATATTAATGAAATGGTTGTACATACATACATGACAACAACTGCAAACAACAAAACAAAACTACTGTTACGGTGAAGGGCATTTTTTGATAACGTTCATAAAAAAATACTAGGACAATAATTCGACTGGAGTTTAAAAGAGTGCAGCATTTAGTTTATAAAGTTTCTTTAATATATAAATAAAATTATTTAATTTTTACTATTTTGCCTTTAAAATACTCGCGTTAGCTTATTCCTTTTTTAACAAACCTTTGAGGCATTTTTATTGAAAATTAAACAGAAAACACACACTTATTCAATGTTATAAACTTAGTGATGAGTCCACTGAACTTCTGCACGGATTGACCTAAGTCACGTGAAAGTGTGGGCTTCGGCGAAAACTCAAGGGAGCTCAACCTCAATTTGTCGCAAATGATTACGTATTATTATAGCATTTTCTAGACGGAGATACAGGCGTTCAAAGAATCTGTTATTTACACTGATAGGCGTGCCACCATTATGGCCTAGGATTCAAAATGGGTAACAGGGCACAGGGATATACGAGGGAACATTTGGTAAGATGGCATTCTACTGAATTTGAAAGACGTTAGGGTGCCTCTGCTCTCCTGCAAATTTATGACAGATTGGCAGCGAATACTGCATGCAAGATTGCCAGGCAATTGTGGCCCGCATGAATGACGTGCGAGCCATGTCTCTACTTTCGATGACAAAAAGGGACGTATCACATTTCATATCTTCTATCACAGCAAACTGTTTATAGGTAGGCATGTAGCCGGACGCTATGATTACTAATACTGCAGCTGTGATGCCAAAAATAACCAGGATGAGGACACATTTTCTGTCACTATCTTGTACTGGCCGAAATGGGATCCGCCACCTTTGACGGATTGTATGATATATCTGGCGTTGAACTGGAGCAAATTTAAAACATTGTAAGTTCGGGTTGGTTCATTGTTTGCTTATTATATTTTCTTTTTTTCTCAATTTTCTGTTTACAAAATTATTAAAAGTTTGGTAGCATTGCTGAGAGAATAAGTGTCTAAATGTGAGAGCATAAGAATTCTGCCAAAATAAAATTGATTCTATTTCACGACATAACAAATATTTTATAATAGCACTCTTACTGGAACTTGTTTAACACAACTTTACAATTTAAACTTATTACTTAAACTATAAATATTTCTTAATTTAATTTAGAAACTGGGAATTATTTCCTTCCGAAGGTTACTTTTATATTATATTTAACATTTTTTTATTTTTCGAATTTATTCTATGAGCTAAATTTCAGTTATGTATTTTATAAAGCTTTTTCGTAATAGTCCTATTCTTTAAATTTTTCAGAAATGACTTTATACACTACCAGACTATTATATTGTTTTTTCTTGTTACATTTCACCTTAGCTTTCCTTTGGATAGCAATAAAGTATATTGTATGTACAGAAAAATTTACAATTATTAGACACCAGCAGAATGTAATGCATTTTCGTCAGCATTCTTTGTGTCACACTGGATAGTGATACTTTATAAATTGAATGTATTTAACTCAACAATTTTAACAAATAGAAACTGGGAATTATTTCCTTCCGAAGGTTACTTTTATATTATATTCAACATTTTTTATAGTCACTTGCTGCAAGATGCGACACCCGCCTCCAGCCGCCCCTTACAAAGGAAACAGATGCTGCTTATTTATGGCTGTTGCTTATTTAATTATTTAAAGGCGGTCACCGCTCGTTGGTACTCAGAACTTGTCTGGGAGTTCGGTGCTCCTTATTGGAACGAATGAAACTTATATTTTAAAAAAGTTTGAGCAACATTTTCTACAAGTTATTGAAATTTTTACAAAAAATTCATCTAGATATTTATTTTTATTTATATATTTAATTTTAATTTCCAGACAAATTTTTTTGACGAAGTTTTCGCTTATTTAATAAAAAAAAAAACAATTTTACGATTTTTGGCTAAACTGGCAACTTTTTATTGTTCAAAATTCGCATGATTTTTTAACTTTTTTGCTTAACCAAATAGAAAATTTAACTCTTTAACATAATTATCCATTGTACAAAACTAAAACACATATAATATTTTATAACATTTATTAATTAGTGATAACAAAAAACAAACACACATTAACATTTCGCCCATTATTTTTTCGCAAAACAATCGTCATGGCATTTATTTGTGTATTTAAGCTGTTTAAGGCCAGGTGAGCTCTATCGAAAATCAATTTATTTTGCATTTGATTTAATCCTTTAAGACCAAAAATATTAGTAGAGTGGTGCATGGCGTGGGGGCTATTGTCATGCTTCAAAATAAAATAACAATTTAGGTAAAATGAAACAAAAGTTTAATGCAGTACTATTCGCTTATAGTGCACTACTACAATTGCACAACTTTTGTGGACTATAAGCGAATTTGGACTATAACCTATTTTTTGTATAAGCCATTTTATGGATATTAATTGAAATCTAGTATAATACACATTTTGGACTATATAAAAATTATTTTCTTCAATAAACCCACTCTTTTTAAATATTGATTAAATTGAAATAAAAAGTTAAAACGAAAATCATTTTTATTAATTAATTTAAATTCTTTAAAAGCTTACAATAAAAACAAAAATGTTATTAATTTCGATGCTTCATAAGCCTTAAAGCTGGAGGTCCACACCCCGCGTTTTCGCCTCTACGCATTTCTGACTTGTATACCTTCAATTTTCTATGTTTCATGTTACATGCAACGATTTTAATGCGGCATCAGCACAAGTAAAAATTAAATTTCATTTGTCAAAACCACCTGATTTGTTCGAATGATGCTTGCGACGTTACTTTTTGCATTCAACGCCTCAATGCATTCTACGCTTTTTTGCATGTAACTTGTAACACATATCTACACAGAAACTACTTTTTTGACAGCTGCGTAGACAGCGAAAATGCATGTAAAGCGTGGTGTGGACCTCCATCTTAAGAATGAGATTTATTTTAATTCTTTGGATGACGAAATCAAACACAACAAAAATATATTTTTCATTGGGTCTTTAGGAAAAAGGTATAAGTTGCGAAATATTACATTTATAATAGTTGGCAGAAAGGTCAATAAAAACATGTTGCTAGTTCATTAAAAATATATAAAAAACGGAGAATTATATACGCATGCTAATGACAGTTTTCCCATTACGCGGCTATCTTTTTCCCCGACGAAAAACTGCACATTAATGCTAGGAACACAACTGGGACGAACGACGAATTTCGTCCAGCACGACGAATTATTCGGAAGAAATTCGCTGTAAAAATTCGGCGTATGAAACACAATAACGACGGAAAAACAAAATGGAAATAAAATATTTTGTATAAACAAGAAATAGTGGTACCATATGAACAAAAAAAAATTCACAAATAAAACACGAAAAACAACTTAACAAAAATACTTTTTTATTGTTAATTTTTTTCAATTTGTATTTTATATGATATTCAGTTAAAATTTTACAATTTCTAAAGTAAAAAGTAACTTTATTTACTAAAACACTTACCATTTTGAAACAATATGGCTACCCAGTACTGATTTGTTCGTCGTTCGCCGGCGTTAGAATTAGAATTAAATCTATTTAAAGTTTGAAACGTCCGGCGAATTTTCGTCGGCGCCCTGATTGTGTGCATTTTCATATACACAAATGTTTTTTATTTTTGGCGACGAATATTCGCGGAAAAAATTCGTCGTTCGTCCCAGTTGTGTTCCTAGCATAAAGAAATTCTTCTTTCTCAATGTGTTATTTGATTCTATTCCTTCGCAAAGCTAACCAAAAATCATCTGTCAATTATTTATTTACCTCTTATTTGCCGTACAGATAAATTCAATCAGCTGACTTTCAACTTTTACACGTATTTTGAGAAGTGTTGCCACATGAAAACAATGTTTTTTTTCGGTATATTAAGAAACCCAAAATCGGTCTAATAAATTTATGTTGACATTAAGTGCCGGTTCACACACGTCAAGTTTGACTTGTCAAGTCTTGAGTTTTTAGGAGAGAGGGGAAAAGAAATGGCATTCTCTTTTCCCTTCTCTCTTAAAAGCTCAAGACTTGACTCGTGTGAACCGGCACTAAGTAACAGAAAGTTGGTCGAAACATTGAGAAAATTACCATAAGAAAATGTGGCTTTCAAACGAAAATGGACTACAAGCGAAATGAACCTTAGAACAAATAATTTTTATGAAATTCGAAAAAATCTGCAAGTGAATATGACAGTTTTGGCTTAAATCCGTTTTTGGCCTTTCAGCGGAATGGACTATAAGCGAAAAGTACTGTAGTACCAAAGAAAAAAACAGGCAAAAAAAATAAAAGAGAAAAAAAGGCGCGCGAAAATTTATAACATTTTTGCAAGCAGAATTCTTAAAAATGAAAATTTTTTCTTATTATACAAAAACCAGGGTAACAAAAAAGTTTTAAAAAAGTTTTTAATTAGAAATATGGCTAAATAGAAAAAATGTCATGGTGTATTAAAGTTCACAAACAAAGACAAATACATAATTATATTTCCATATTGAAGCAAACTTTTATAAACATACGAGGACAGATAAATAAGTTTGTGTGTGTCAAAATATAAAAAAGCAAAAATATTTTTTATCAGTTATGGCCTTAATAAACGGATTTAGTTTTATCCTAATGGGCATTTTCTCAATGTATCGACAAACTGTCTGTTTCTAAATGTCAACATAAACTTATAAAACCGATAAACTCTCCGTAAATGATTTTGGATCGAAGCAAATGAGACTTGAGAAAACCAAATGTCTTTAATGTGCAGTTTTTCGTTGGAAAAAAAGAAAATCGCGTAATGAGAAAACGGCCATTAGAGTGGGTTTTTCACAACGAGTTTAATCTTAGCAGCAAACTATAATTAATTTAATTGAGAATAAATTTATTTGAGTACTAATTATCTCAAGTGATTTTATAGCACTCGCTTTTTAGATCACACACAAACGCATTTACAGAAACATCTTAAAAACTAACACTTTTTGGGTCCCATTAGCAATCATTCCGATTGTAATAAAATTTGGTTATTTAATTTTGGTTGCAATAAAATATTAGTCGGCAAAATTTAATTTTAATACCAACATAAGATAAGGTTTATGATAGAGTTCTGTGTTTTTTACTAAACGCGTAGTTAAGTCGTGTCACTAAAACATGATCCGTGCTTCATCTAAGTACATACATGCGCTCGTCAGCTCACAATCGTTGTGTACTGTATTATGTTTGTGTACAAATTTACAAACACGCATGACTTATGTATTGTGTGCTTTCATCGGGAAATGTACGGTCAATGAGAGCATTTTATGAATCGACGATAGTGCTTTATTTTACGTCCTCAATGTTAAAAATTATAGCCTTCAGTTCTTTTAAGACTTGAAACTATTATCGGATAATTAATAATGAAGACAAAGGTAGGGGAAGTTTTTACCCGTTTTGCCCTATATTTCGCCCTAAATGTTGAAATTTCCAAAAAATTTATATGTTTAAAATGTTACAATGTCTGCATGTCAAATTTTAAGAAACCCGTTTAATTAGTTAAGAATATACAGGAATATACAAGAAAATCGCTTGATTAAAAAAGAAGGTAAAGAGAGGGGGAGCTTTTACCCCTCTAGCGTTATAAAATATGCCATACGGCCTATTCTCATACCTAACAAATTAACATTAAAAACTTTATAACATTTGGTCAAGCAGTTTTTGAGGAGTTCAATTACAACCATTTTGCTGTCTTAAATTTTATCTGGAAAATAATGACTAACTTTTGAATGCGATCATTTTGCGACATCCCTTGTAAAATTCATTGGTAGAATTGTAAGTAGTGCTTTTAAGTTTTTGTTATTACTTAACCTTTGAATTAAGTGTACAGCTCTGCTTTTTTTAATACGATTTTATACTACAAAGCATGAGTGTCTTTTTCGTTAGTATTGTAAATTAATGAAGTTGCTGCGTAGTTAATTTTAGTCTAATACATTTTGTTGTTGCCGTGTTGTAAATCGTAGTACTTTAACTAAATTAATAAGATTCACAAGGACTGCAAGGGACTTTACTGTGAAGTTTTTACTGGGGAGCAAATGATTATAATAATAATGATTATTATTACTAATTGAAGCAGTTGTGCTAGATTTAAGTTATTGATACCAAACGAATGAGTTAAAAAAAATTGAGTTAAACATAACAAAAAACTCAAAATACCTTTTTGTCTAACGTTAAATACATATGATGATTGGGAAAATTTAAATTCATTTTTAACCTCTCTCGTATTTAAACAAACATGAAAAGTTATTTTAGAAAAACTGAAGAAAATATTATGCATTAATAAGTCTTCTTTATTAAAAAGTTCATCATAATTAATGCATATTCCTCTTACATAGAATTCTAAAAGTATATCTGTTAGCGGATGTCTGTTAACCACAAATGTCTAAAACGTCAAACATGGCTGCATTCAAACATATTTGTCTATTTAAGTAAGCAAATCAAAACATAGACCTTGTAATTGATTAAAATGTGTGCTTTTTTACATCTACTCCCTTCTTCTTTTTTCCTTCCGTCTTCTTATCATTTAATTTGAAAATAATATTAGTTATAATTCATTATTCATTTACCAACGTCAACAATACAAATCCTACCATAATTTTTGTAATTGCGTGAAATGTAATGTAGTGAAACTGTGAAACAGGATGTTTTACCTGTTGATGTGTGTGGTTTGCTTTTTGATTTTGTTATGTGTGCTAAAGTGAGAGTGTGTATGGGGAAAATATGGAAATGGTTTTTTTTAATACTTATTAAATGGTTGTCGCTATTTTTGTTATCATCATAAATCTGTTTCATTTGTTGATTTGGTTTGTATAAAAGGATGTTCCCATTGTGGCTAAGAATCACATTTGTTTTAAAGTTCATTGGGAGTGCAACAACTTTCCAAAATATCGCTGTTTAATATTGTAAAAAAAGAATTTATTGATACTCAACAATTTGTTAAAGGTTTTTAAATCTTGTGTGCTCAATAAAAAAAAACTGAAAAAGGTAAATTGTGCAAGAAAATAATTATATCGTTATCTAAAATGCAAAAAGGGGTAACTATCAAAACTATAATTTTAATGGTGAAGCAAAAAACTTTTTAAAACGAAAATTATAAACATGTCAGAAAAACATGCATTGATCTTCAAACTATTTTTAAAGAAAACCATTTTGTTATATTTTGTAAAATAAAAATGTGCAATTACGTCGTTTTGCATTTATTTAATAAAAACAAATTGTGGTTATGATTTTTTTGTTAATAAAAGCGTAATTTTTGATCGCAGAAGTTTAAAAATTTGTCAAGACATGTATGTAGTTTAATGGCATTCATAACAATCAATCAAAAACTCGATTTTGAGTTACGACCTTTTGCATTTTAGCGATTTTATTTTGAAAAAAAAAATGTTTAAAATAAATATTTAATATTTGTAGTGTGCAATTACAAAAAATAGTAAACATTTTAGTCATAAAAATATGGGTATTTCCACAGGAAAGTATACTTTTTGTCACGTTACGTCACAATTATGGGTCGATGTCGAATGGCAACTAAACTGAAGTTGTGTTGCCAGCAGTGAAATCAGGGAACGCCGCTCATGTTAGTATATAAAATAAAAATGTTGTATATTTTTACATGAACGGAGTTGCCTGAATTCGTTGCTGGCAACTGAACTGAAGTTGAGCTCCCATCCGGATAGCCCCATTAATTTTTTTTATTATTTTCGCGTTAAGTGCAATTTAGTAAAAGAGAGGAAAAATGTTAACAACATGGGTCTAAAATACAAGATAAATTGCTTAATGGCATAGCATGACAATTCTGTGGAAGTGCTCATATGCAATATCTGTACCCATGTCCATATAGGCGAAATCCAATCTCAAATCATTATCCTTTAAAAATGCCTTTAAATTATATCAAAATGTTTTTGTTTTATCAAAAATAGCAAAATGGTCTCCAACTGGCGTCAAGTACTCATTCTAGTAACCATCATTGCCCTCTTAGCAAGCAATACATCGGCCAGTAACTCCAGACCCCCAAGAAATAATGATATCAGTAATATGGCTGATGCCTTGAAATATTTACAAGATTTGGATACATACTATGGAGATAGGGCAAGAGTCAGGTTTGGCAAAAGGGCTTCGTTGATACAATTATTGAAAAATCATTTAACCAATGAAGCTGAAATGGTAAATTTTAACTATTTTCAATACACATAAAATAAAACCAATAAAATCCGAAAATCTTTTTAACAGACTCATCCCGTAGACTTGGCTGCCGCTGAAGAACCCTTTTAAAATGTTTAATCCTTTCGAGTAGAAATTAAAAAAACTCCATCACTTATATAAGTATGTGTCTATGAATGAAGAATAATCTCATTAATATGTATATACTGTGTGTCTATGCTCAAAAAAAAACAACAACAAAATAAAAAGAAACTTACGACCTCTTCTATTTTTTATAAATAAGGGGTAAGTTTTTAAGTAATTTATTGAATATAAGTATGTATTTATTTATTTTTTATAAATATTATTAATATTAATAATTTTTGGAGCAACCTTGTTATTGTAATATTTCTTAAAATACTTAGTACATATGTATTATTTACATCAATGTAATTAAAACCAACTTAATTTATTTCTAATTTTTTCGTAATTTTTGTATATGTAAATAAAATTAAATAAATTGTGGATGAAAAAAAATTATAAACGTTGTAAAGTCAACATTTAAAAAACATAAAATGTCTTTCATTTTAAAACTTAAAAGATTTTTATTACATTTAACTTTAATACTTAACGCTCTAACCAGGGCTGTGGAGTCGGAGTTGGTGTTGTTAACTCGAAATTGAGGTGTTTGTACCGGAGTCGAAGTCGAAATTCCCACAAAAACTTGCGACTACGAATTTAAAATTTTTCGGAATATCAAATTTAAAAAAATTTTCTAATACATATTTCCCGATTTAGAAAAATTTTAAGAGGGTCTGCTTTTAAATTTTTGAAGTCAGAAAGTCTACTTTACATATGTAAATAACTATATTAAAGCTCAATGCGGCACGGCACGTGCAAGAATTAAAATATCGATTAGAAATTTTAACAGAATCATTTTCTTGCTATATTTTAAACCGTTTTTAATGCATTCTCATTCGTATACATACATTTAACATCAAGGTTAGAGTAGGAGTCGAGTTGGAGTCGAATTCGGATTTAAAAAATGTCAGAGATTGGAGTCGGAGTAAGAACTATTTTTGACGACTCCATCTTCATTCGGCACATTTAAGACGTAAATGCTTATTTGGCCAACCCCTGTAAAATAAATTTAATATCTTTCAACTTTTTTCAATGGAACTGTTAGCCCATAAAATTGTTGTTAGATAAAGTTTTCGCCAAATATTTGCTTAATACGAACTTAAATGAGAATTGAAATAAGTTTACAAATATTTTGGTGTACCATAAATGTTACCTAAAATTTTCTAAAACCTAATAAAATTTCATAATTTTTAAAATATTCCTTAAAATAATTTCCTAATTTCTAAATTGGCAGCACTAAAGTTAAAACTGAACACACTAGAATTATACAAAAAATAAATAGGTTTTAAATAAATTTTCAAATCTTTTTCAGCACCTACCTAATATCAAGCCATAGAAAACACTAAAAGTTATATCACAATATGATTCCAATAAAACGCCAACAATGTTACTACCAATAACACTTCCTGAACGGCCCAACATTAAACAGATACAAACAGCTTTGCCTCTAAAAACGATAAATCTTGTTAATATATAAAATCATTTTTCAATTCCTTTACAAACCTTAAATTTGTGGGCACTAAGTCTACTACCGCTCCACTTAATATCGATATGCACAATCCTGGCAACATCAGGAATAATATGAAACACACAACTATGGCAATGGGTTCCAAAAGCCAGTGTAATACGAAACCACAAATGGCTGCGATAATTAAAAGGCTCATTATAGTCAATTTACGTCCCAGGGGACGAATGATAAGACCCAGAATAGTATAGCCCACTGTATAGGACAAACCGAAAGTTATAGAGTCAATATAACTTTTCGTATTTATAGTGTCGTCACAAATCTAGGAAGAAAAAGCGCTTCGTTAGAGGGAAACTTAATTTCCGAATTAGTTTTTTATCGAAATATATATTTTTTACCTTTTCAGTTTCATTTTGATTTAGTTGGTCCATAAAGGCATCTATTACTTGACATATAGTCATTTGATTCTCATCTGAATTGCTGCCTAAGCGATTTTGTATTTCTGGATACCACAAACCCATGCCAGAATTGCTGAAAAAAGAAAATTTAAAATAAGAATTCATAAAAGAAATGTTTAAAAAAAAAAACACTGAAATCAAACAAAATCTTGACTCTTAGAGTAAAGCAGCGAAATTCGGTATATTTTTAAACTCCCATTAAATTTCGGTAGTAGTCTTGATGAATTGAAAAATAAAAACTACCTATCGGCCATGTTTGCACGATTTGAAACTCGTGCGTTTAGCTTGAGATCTGGCATAGTTTCTTACAAATGTTGTAGTTCACTTTTGCAATTTGAAGTCGTCAATCTGTTGATTTTGCAATTTACGGAACAGCTATTATGCGATTTCAAGTGAGAATCGCCAATGTTAAGGGTTTTGCGATTGTCAGAACATGCCCGTATAATTTAATTTTTTAAATTAAAGGAATTTTGAGATGGGTAAAAATCTTAAAAGAAACAAATTTGACAGCAAAAAAACTAATCATTAAAATCGTTAAAATTGGATAAAATTACCAAAGTCGTGTAAATCGTTAATCCGATTAAAGTGTCGTAAATTTTAAAAATCGCTTAAACGCCAATTAAACAATTCAGAAAGTATTGTGTGTCAAGCCCGACCATATGAAACCCTACACAACAGTATTTAGGGACTATCTTTCGAGAGTGTACTCAATTTAAGACAGATAGACCTACCAGAACAAAATTATGTTATCAGTTTAAGGTTCATGTAAAAGTTCTTTGTGCCGAATATAATTTAGATATCACCATCTAAATGAGATTTTTATGTCTTTAAGGGACATTATTAACTTGCTATATAAAGGTAGGCATTTATGCAACGTATAAAAAGTTTTTCACTATTACAACTTTGCTTTGAACTAAAGTAAGCAATATGTTAAAGGCAAGTTCAACCTACCGGGTAAGTTAAATTAAAGTTTAAATAAAAAATAGCTTGTTATACGTCCCACAAAATCCTACCTTTAATTAATTAAACTAAATGCATTTGGTTTCAAATTATAAATTTCTAGTCTTGAAATGTTCGTGTTTTTATCTTGGCTTTCCTCTTCTCTTTTTTTATTTTTTATATATAAAAAAATACAGATACACTTACAGCCAACTTCAAGCTAAAAAGTAACAGAATCACAAAACAAAACAGAATTGCAGAGTAACTACATGAAACTGAAAACGGCTCCCCAATATTCCCACCTCTCTCACCCGCAAGCTTAAGAATTACAAATCTGTAAAATTTCAAGTTTGAATAATGACTAAGATTATTAAGTTGGCAATAAAATAAGTTTTGACCAAATTTAATCAATACCAACATAAAAAGACAAAAGAACCTTATAAGGGAGCTATGTGAAATTAAAGACCGATTCTCACCATCTCAAAAGGCTTGTTCTTTGCGACAATCAGAACCTATGTACTGAATTTCATCAAAGTATCTCCAAAATTGCGACTTGTGCTTTCCGCACGAATTTTACATGGGCAGACAACAAGCTAGCCATCCAGACGGACGGACACCATTCAAAAAGTAAAGCGATTGGTACACAATTTTTTAAGGTCTTGCACACAAACGCACAAACACATAATACCCTCTCTACTATTGTGGTGTAGATATAAAAATCCCTAAATGGAAATAGAAATTCGAAACGTTTTGTAAATTCAGTTTGAAATTCTACAAAATATTTAACTTACCAAAAAAAAAGACCGCACATAATCGTGCAACAAATGATAAAATTTAAAACATGCGGCCTCTTGAATAATGGCATCGTTTCACGCCACATTTGTTTCAAAACTTTTGATCTAAAACAAACATAATTATTCGAAATTACTTAGGGCTAATAAATCAGTGCAATTTAAACTCTCATTTTCGTTTAAAATGTGCTTAAACCAGCAAATCTAAAGATCAGTTATTATATAAACCATCTCTAAACGCATAAAATTGGGCGTTCAAACTACTAATACAAACTTTATGAATTTAACAACATTTATCGTAGTGCTGTCACATTATTTTCTCTTAAACTAGATCTTATATATGGGGCACTAATTTGCATCTTTTGAGTTTAAGCTACACATAAATTTAAGTTTAGTTTAATCACTGATCTATTTGCCATTAAAGGTACTTTACACTATCACACAAGTCTTTCGCGTTTTCCCAACAAACACTGAGCTTTGATTTTAAATTGAAAATGATTTAAAATCAAACGTATTCTCAAACGTTTGATAATTATTTGAAAATTATAGATACCGTTCTCAACAAAAAGGGGAAGTTATTATTAAGTTGAAAAATTCAACTTGTTTAAAAACGTAATTCTCAAATGTTTTTCAAATGTGGATTATAATACAATGTGGAACATAAATAAAAATATTTAATTTATTAATTTTATTATTTATTTAAATAAACTGTGAGATTAACTGACGGCGACAACCTAAAAGATGAAATATTGTTCTTTCCGTCCTCTAATTCTTGCAAAGCCATAATTTGCTCCGTTTTATTTTCCTTTTTTTCGTATTCTTAATCAATGTTATTACACGCAAAAAATTTTTATTTTTCCCAAGAAATAAACTGTTCACTTTATATTAAAATTAATTTTTAATAGTAAAACACATGAAACCACAAAGTAACAAAATGTAACTTTAATCGCCATTTTTAATGCTTACATTTATTTTTCGCTTTAGTGCTGCCAAGTTTATTTTTGATTTGAATTTAACATTTGACAAACATTGGACATCAAATTGATAAAACATTTGATATCAAATGTTCGATTTGAAATCATTATCAATTCGAATTTTTGATAAGAATTAATCATTTGACAAGCATTTGATATCAAATGTTTATTTTGATATTATTATCAATTTGAATTTAAAAGCTAAATCAAACAATTGAATAACGTTTGAGAATTGTGTCTGATGTCAAATGATAAAGTAATTTCAAAGAATTGACTTCGTGTTTGTTGGGTTGAGGAAAATACATCCTTGTCGCGATAAATTGCTATTGTTTTTTGAAACTTTTCAAACAATAATTAGATCAGGGAAGCATTTCTGTAAAAATGCATAAGACTTGTCTGATAGGGTATAATGGCCTTTTATAATATCAAATTTTACTTACGACGATTTCGCCGAATGCAATATCTTATCAGCTTCGGTTGGCATTTCATTTATCAACTTAAAAACCTTAAAGTCTTGCAAACTTCTGCCAGTATTACGCTTTGCAATCCAATTAACCGCCTCATATGACTCATCGTACTTACGCATAGACATTAAAATCTTGGGACTATCGGGTAGTGTAATCATTATTAAAACCGCTATAAAACCGGGCAATATATTAAATATGGTAAGTAAACGCCAAGGGCGAAACGAAAATGATTCGGTAATTTCTAAAGACCAATTCATTGATAAGACCAGCCAGGCCACAGCAGGAACATAAGTCATTGCCAGACCCACAAACATGCTGGCATAATTAATTACCACAGGTCTGTGACGGGCGATGAAAAATTCCCCTAAATAAGCATAAGTGGTAGAGGAAGCTCCAGCTATACTGTTGAGAAAATTTTATTATTTTTAAGACAAGACTAATAATTAAATCTACTTACAATATTCCCACAACAAGTCTCAAAAATACAAATAGCCAAAAGTTGGCTATAAATATCGATATGAATGATGTTATATTGCCCAGTAGCGTAGTGTACATTAAAACGGGTTTCCGGCCATAGGTATCACATAAATAACCCCAAAAGTATGAAGAGCATAAAATACCTGGGTGAAAAAAATTAAAAGTCTTATATAAATGAAATTGTTAACATTTTTAATGGCAGTAATTAAAAACTTAAGTCAATGTACCTCAAGAGCCAACTAACTGCAGACACGTGATGTTTAACTATTTACACCAGCATTTAATATTTACGTTTAAACGAAACATAAACATACATACATACATACATACTTATTAACATATTAAGATACATTTTGTTTTTGTTTGTACTTGTCTAATATGTAATTTATAAGTTAATTTGTAGTAACATACATATTTATTATTTAAGTTCAAAGAATTGTTCTTTATAGACTTGCTACTACTTTTCTTAACAAGCTTCAGTAGCTCTATTAATTTTCTGTATCAAAGATCAATTTCTGCTTAGAAATTATAAAATTAATTTCATTTTTCAAGTTCATTACAATAGTAAGGGGATTCATGGAAAATTGAAAGATATACAAAAACAGTGTTAACAAGGCACATTGATTCATAATTCCAAATTGTCAAAAGTTGTTTTTATTCCGCTTGTATGTAATATATACCCTGAAGGAAACCTGGGTGCAAGTGTCTCCAAGTCATCAGTTTTGTCGACTGTTTTAGTGACATCGTTAACACAGTGTCTATACTTAACTACATATGCCACTATATTTGCCTTTAATACAATCAAATTGTATCAATTACAACAGAGAAGTATAATTCCTTTTTAAGTTAAAGCAAATTAAAAAAAATATTGTTATGAATTCGTATTCGTACCAAAAGTGTAGACTAGATTTACTAAAATGTACTAGTGATGCTCTAGTTCCAATGTCTACATATGATCCCAAAAGAACTACCTAGTCAATACCCTGCAAATATAGGACCAGTCCATACACGCGTGTAAAGAGTAGCCCACAAGGGACTAGGACTAGTCCAAAAGTAACGTATGGAAAAAACATGGTCTATTTAACATTACGATGTCCTAGGGCAGGACCATACAACCCATCTTTGGACTACAAAGGAGAAGTTTTAAAGCTAGTCTATTGTATACACAAGAGGATTAGTTTTAATTTCGTTTAAAAACGAAAACATGTCGTTGAAAAACGAAGACATGTCGTCTCACTGCAAACACTTTTTAACAATGACATGGTGCATGCTTGCATTACATCGGACCAGTCCATGGAGTAGTCCATTTCATGAAATTGTATCAGATGGTCCAATAATATTTGCAGGGTACTGACTCATGCAATTGTAAGTATAAGTGCGTATAAATCATTTAAACTTAATCTGCAAATATTATTGGACCACCTGATCCAATTTAATGAAATGGACTACTACTAATTACGATACGTTCAGTATCGACTAAAATAAAATTGCTTTCGAATCGAAAAAGAATTCGATTACGACTGCTATAATTTGCCGCCTGCATCGTCTGTGTCACACATAGAAACACATTATTTGGCTCTTCAGAGAACATAAATTATCTGAATATTTGTGTGTTTTAATAAATTGAATACACTAAAGATACCATTTTGCTACTTAAACCACGGAAATTACAAAATAATTTTCGAAAAGGGCTCATTTCCGGCCTTACTTAAAAAAAATGTATGTACTTTTATAATTTTAATAAAAAACTCTGCCTTAAAAAGTCAAATGGTGTGAGAGATATTCAGTTTTTTTGTGACTACTGAACTCTTTATATTTTTTGTTCCTGAGCTCTTTTTGTATGGTTAAAATTAATAATTAATGAGTCGAAAATAACCATTATATGGTCAAAGTTAACCATAATATAGTCAAAATTAACCATATATTGGTAAAAATAATCATAATATGGTTATTTATTTAGGCATTTTTTTCAATTTGCGTATTGTGTCAAGTTGTAAATTAATTTCGTTTTTTTATTTTTACTGTTGTTATTAATTTATTTTGATTTTATTCCTTTTATGTGATAATTTCCACTTTCATAAGCGACGACCTTCAGCAGCATTTTTTCTTTTTAAGTGGTTTTTTACTCTACGTTCAATTTATCGTTAATTAAAAGAAAAAGAATGTGAGAATTTTAAGAGAACTAGACAAAGCATCCAACTACTGTAGAAAGTGAAACAACCATAATTTTGGTACTTTTATATACATTATTTTAAATTTAAAATTAAACATACACCCCAGTATTTATAAACGATTATTAAATTTAACAAACGTTTATTAAGCTAAATTTTCATACAAAATGTGTAAACCTTTATTAAATTTAAAAAATTTTTATAACTACATACTTTTGAATTATTTATCATATTTTAAATCCATACGCTAAATAAATAAATAAATAAAATAATAAATAAATAAGCTTTCAACCTTAATATGGTTGCCGATGGCAATAATATGCTTCAAGTAACTATAATCTGTTTCATTTGATAGTTGTCGATAAATCTTATTAATATGTTATATTTTTAATGAATAATGTAAAAAACAACAATAGTTTGTTTGTTGCCATTGCGTGGACCTTAATATTGTTTTTAACCATACTTCAGCCATGTTTTTTCTCTGCATGTAGCTTCGTTCCATCATACATATCTTGGGTCTAAGGAATATTAACTGTAACATACACTGGGACATTGTTAATTCAATACTTTAACGTGTTATTGTGAAGAGTATAATAAAATTAAGCAATATGTCACTTATCAGTTAACTACCGTATAAATATCTAATATCTAAATATTCTATAAACATTTTTCTTAACGAACGCTTGTTTAATTTAATAAATAAATAATAATTTATATGTTTTCAAAAAATGATTTCTTTTTAATGACATTGGCCAAGAAAAAATTTTTTTAAATATCGATTAAATAATGAGGGGATTTTTTCACTAAAACTTTATTCAAAACACTTTTCAACCAACTATGTAAAAAGTTGTTTTATGCATTCATCTTGTATTTAAGTAAATAATAAATGATCTATTTGGCTTTTAATTTTTGGTGATTTTTTTTGTTTAAATCTGTAAAAGGGGATTTTAAATAGATAAAGCAGGTCAATAAATCAAAAAAAATTCTTGGTGTCAAGGTATCGTTGAAGATTATTAATTTGGTGTTCATTGGCAACATTAAAAATATTTAAATTTTTTTTTTTCTTTCATGTAGTTTTAGATCTACGGTAAGTTTTGAATATTGGTTGTAATCAAAAGGCTTATGTCTGTGATTTTTAGTATTATTTCATTAAGTGCTGATTTTAGTAACATGTCCTTATCGCGAAAAAGTTGCTACAATGACCCAAATGGGGTTTCTAAAATGTTTAGTGTTTTTTTTAGTACACAGGTTAAAAGTATTTGTCAAATATTAAAATGGAAATTGGGGATGCAAAATACACTTGAGACAGTGTGGCATTGAACAAAGAAGCCTTATGAGGCTTAAAACATCTATGCAATGGAAAGGACAAAAAAATCATTTCGATGACTGTCACTTCTGCTGTGTGTAAGTTTGCAAGGCTTGAATCTTAAAATTTTATTTATTTATTCAGACTTGGGATGGGCGAGAAGACTCTTACCTCATTTAGAGGAAGTACCTGCTCCAACATTTTATTCAATACGAAAACCATAATTTGGAAAAAACAACAATAATTAGTATTGTGGTTATTTTATTGAACTGTTTATGGTTTTTTATCCAAATTTTGATATTTTAATCAGGCTAAAGTTCATTGAATTTAATTTTCATTAAATCATTTTTATGAAGAAATGAATTTTACACCATGAAATGAATTAAAATTTATTGATATTTTTGATTCTTGGCTGCCGCGAGAATCGAACCCAGGCTTTCAAAAAAACTTTAATAAAACAACCTGTAAAAAAGTAAGTAGTGACAATGATTTAGAAGGAATAGTGTATACATACTAGAGGTCTGCACAAATGTATTTGGTAGACAAATGATTGTTGTGTGTGTTTTTGATATGCGTAAGTATCAAATGTGTAAAAAAATGAGATATAGTCATTCACACGCAACACCCCAACAAATACGAAGTCAAACCTTTGATATGAAATGACTTTATCATTTGACATCAAACGCAATTCTCAAACGTTTTTCAATTGTTTGATTTTGCATTAAAATTCAAATTGATAATGATTTGAAAATAAGCATTTGATATCAAATGTTTTATTACTGCAATAATGCTGGACGCTACAATTATTTTATTAGCAATTGTTACATCCATTTTACTTTTAAAAACATTATAATTTCAGCAGCTTTATAATTAAAACAATTTATACACGTTAAAAAGTCAGCTTTTGTTTACATTTATAGGTTATGTCATAAGAAAAAACATAAGCAGTTGTGATAGCAAAAATTATGAATCGTATGTAAAATGGAAATTTTGAAACTTTATTGTTCTATGCACGAAAGTCGCTAAAAAAAAAAGAAATAAAGCAAGCAAAATATAAAGCGGAAATTGTCGTTAAATAAAATTAAATTGTAATTAAAAAAAACAAATTAAATTGTAATGAAAATTCAATTAATGTATCGTCACCTTAAATACAAACGGACGTAACTTCATTTTTAATTTTAAACATGTAAATAGTTTATTAAAACGAACAAAAATCAATCGAATACTCAATTTCGAATTTTTGAGTAGTTGCATTTAAGTTGACGACATGTATTTGTATGTATGTATATTAAATGTATATTACAACACTGTATTTTATTTGTTGCTTTCGTTGGTCGATAGGTCAAAAACACAAGCAACTTTTGACATTTCTATCTACATGGCCCATTAAGTAGGTCTGCGCGCACCTACAACAATCCAACAATAGAAAAAACAACACGAATTTTGTTTGTGAAGAAAAATGACAAAGATGTCAAGAGCAAACGCATTTGTTTGTGTAAAAAATGGTAGAAATGTCAAAAACAATTGCATTTAAAAAACACAGCTTTCCAAAAATCAGCAGGCGTTTCAAGCAGACCTACTAATTGGACCATGTCCTCTCTCTAAGTTAGAAAAAAGTAGCACCTGAAAAATTAATTCGCCTTGTTATTGATCGAATTTTTAAAATAATACCAAATTTATTAAAAAGCTATTGAAAATATTTAAAATAGAATCTAGGAATTTATTTCTCATGTTCAATATTTTCCAGAAATATTTTGTATGCACTATCAGAATTTTTGTTTTTGAGGATTGTAATTTGGCTTAGAATACACATTCGAATAATATGAAAATTTATATAATATTTGAAATATTTATACAAATGTCTACATTCGTAAAAATCCTCCGGGTGGGGAAGCATTTCAAAAGAAATTGTCATTTTTTTCTTAAGGGCCTTCGCGCGTTTTTATTTCATCCGTATTGGTTAATCGTTTAGGGTCGCATTACAGTTCTTTTGACCTAATTTTTGCAACGTGATAGAGAACCTACAAAATCACATTGTAAAAATTCCTTCATGAAGATGTAGGTGTCTATAGCTTGTAGAGAAGGCTTATTCGGCGTTAGCCGTAATTAGTTAGTTATTCCTCTGCACAACTTTTATGTTAAAGGAGTATATAAAAACTTTAACAAATAAATAAAAATGTCTTAAGTCTGAGTAGATTGACAATGATTTTCAAAACGAAACGAACATTTTCAAAAGTTCCACTACCTGTTCAACAATTTCTTATGTAAACGTTCGCATAGAGTTCTATACTTACAATATTTGTCATAAAAGTTTTTCATGTGAACGTTAACGTTCGAAATTTAACAGGCAGTTCATTTTGTGAAACAAAAATATGAAAGAACTAGAGCAAAGAGAATATAAATATTTTATATCCGCATATGTTTCTTTTAAATTAGTAACTAAAACTTTCTCGCCTTTATAATCCACTTAACTTACCGACGAAAGCAGCTGCGCTCATTATCGCCTTGTCCATTGAGGTGGAATCAAAATCACATTGTGAGGCGATCGTTATAATGCTCATGCCCATGGTCTCATTAATGACCATCATCAAAAGAAGACCACAAGTTACAAGCATTATCCACTGGGTCTTGCCAAAACCAATCAACTCTAAGACATCTTCATAAGCGAATTGTTTTTCAGATTCCGAAGAACTTTTTTCATTATTTTTAATGTAAAGACGATTAGACCCGTTCGCAGATTCACTCAAAACATAATTAGGAGGCACTGGATTTTCAACAGCATCAATATCTTTTTTAATATAGGACATTTTTGTAAAACACTTATTTACTGAATTAAAAACTTTATTTGCAAAAAATCAATCAACATTGAAAGAGATTTTTTTCATTTGTTATAAAAAAAATTTTTTAAAATATTTTTTTTAATAACGTTTTATTTTTCAAAAGCCACCAACTTTGCCAACTTGCTACACGTTCCAGAGCGATCAAGCGTTTGATTTGAATATTAAAAAACGCAAAATAAAAAATCATCTAAAAGTTTTTCAGTGCTTCAAATAACTTCTTTTAGTTGTTTACGATTATCAGTTCCACTTATTTTGTTGTTGTTGTTGTTTGTGTAGAACGATCGTGCTTTTGCCAATTTAATCAACCACTCACTAGTCGAGTTCAATTATAAAGATAAATGGAAATATTTTCTTTTAATTGTCATATATTTTAAAATAAAATCTTTTTGAATTTTTTCGCTTTTTATCTGTGATGTTAAATTGTTAAATATTAAGATAAAAGTAAATATGGAATGGAATTGAGTACAAGTTAAAAGTAATTTATTGAAGAAGATGTAGAACATATTAATTATTTAGTGATTTAAGTGAGTAGCGCTTTTTTATGAATTTAGTTGGTTTAGGATTTAGCGTGTAATTTTTTTTTTTAATTAAAGAAAATAATTATTTATTTGCTTTTGTTACATTTTAATTAGAAGAACAACAATATTATTTAAAAAAGTAAAGTACAAAAACATATCTTGATTTTACTTGTGAAACTTCACAGATTTCAAATATCTTTTTATTATACATAAATATTTTAAAATTGACTTTTAAAACATAAATCTCCCTGCTAAATTGCAGCTAAAACAGTTTTTCCGAAGACTTCGTTTTAAGAAATATCTTAATTGTATTGTTTGTCCAAATATAAATCATGCGTGAGAAAGAGTGAACGTGGTTACAATATAAAACTTCGTTTGTGATTGTAAAATCTTATTCACTTACGATCATTCACGATTTCTCATGATCACTAATAGACTTTCCTCTAGTGAGCATGCGAGATCGTGAGAATTTTAAAATTCCTTAGGCCGGGTTTTTGAGATGTGAATTAAGTTTAAACTTAGTTTAACGTAGTCGTCTGAAACTCGGATTTTTCCTGCGAAATGTGAGTTTTTACTATTTCATTTAAGCAAAACTAAGCTGTTCCGTCATAATGTTGTATACAATCTTGGTAATGGTGGCACAAATATGATGTTAGATTAAATAAACATAGTTTAACTGACCAGCCTTAAAGGCTGTACTAAATTTTCTGATATGTATTTATATCCACATTACAATAGTGAAGAATTTATCATGCAATTTTGCTGATGTGTGTAGCATCTTAAAACATTGGTCCGACCATAAAGTTTACCGATCGAAACAGAATCAGTTTCTGAATCAATCTAACTATCAGGGGTAGCTGGAAATTGAAAACGTAAAACGCAAGAATTTTGACTTTTACAAAAGCTACTATAACATGACCAAATGTTGTGCTGGTGGGTAAAAAAACCCATAGCTCCCATATAAACCTCCTTCTTAAAATCACTTTAAAGTAAACAAATTTCATAAAGGTGAAGATATCTTAATAATATTTGGCACAAAAAACTTTCACAGGAATCTTATTCTATTAACATAATTTTATTCTAGGACCCTATCGCCTATGGGTCCAAAATAGGGTACACTTGAATATATTTGTTCTTATATAATGTGATGTAGGGTATCATATGGTCGGGCTTGAGCGACTATACTTTTTTACTGGTTTATTTTAGAAAAATGCTTATAAAATGTTATTCGTTACGATATTAAAAGAGTTTATTTATTTTTCGGAAGTATGGTTTATATGGAACCTATATACCGATCTTTCCTTAACCTTAAACTCTTTTGGCCCAACCAGAACATGCATGTATTAGCTTAAGCAACTATGAAAAATTAACGAAAAGTCTGTCAAATGCATAAGCAAATAAAAAAAGACTTTTAGGTGGCCATAATGTACTTAATATCTATTTAACCATTGTTGCATATTTGTGCAATATTTTGTTTTTTTGAGAGTACTTTAAACTAAAAAGTCCCAAAAAGTCCAACTGTTAATTGTTTTTTTTAAAAAAAATGGAAAATAAATTAAAATATGTAAAAGTCCATTTTAATTTATTTTATTTTTTATTGTTATACATACACAGCTGTTTTCGTACGGAATGTGCGTTCAGTTTGGCACTTTGCTTAAGCAAATGAAATTTGACGAAACTTGACGAAAAACATCATTAAGTACATTGTAGCTTGCACAACTACTTAAGTTGACTTAAGCGACCTCATTCATGTTCTGGTTGGGCCTTCAATATCTAATGTTTTTATACCCACACCAACATATCGACCCCTTTGCGCGAAATTATCGTATGTTACAAAAACCAAATTTAACAGGACAGCCATTTTTCTACTCTTCTCTGCGTTCGCTTGCAATATCATAATGAAATTATACATTCAATTTTGGGAGCAACGAAGTGGAATTTGCTTACAATATTTTGTCAGGTGACGTCTCTTTGAATGTAGAACAAGATTGCATCAAACACTCAATTTCAACAAAAAATTGGCATATACGCAAAGGGGTCGATATGTGGAGAGGTGTGTAGCACATAAAAACATTTGTTCTAGACCCAACTTAAAAAAATAACGGGGTTTTGACAATGGATTCCGGCAGAGGAGACCAAAAAACATACGAGTGTCGACGTTTTTTAAGATTACATCGGAGTTTCTTTTAGGGGGTTTAAAGTTTTACATCTTAGGTATAAGGTATGTTCAGCAACTTTGGATAAAATTTTACGCAAATATTTTAGTCGAACATATTAACCCCCCAACTCCCGCTTCATAACGGTAATACTTGGCGCTATTCCAGCAAATCGTACAACACCCCTATAAAGGGCGAGGGCAGGAATGGAATTCATATTATAAAGAACTGTCGGCCATGAAATTTCGCTAAACATCTCGGAACACACCAAAGACCAAAAATTTAGACAAACATCAAAAAACAACCAAACTCAAGATTGCCCTTTAACAAATTTGTTTATTGTAATGACATCGCACACTGGGAGATTTTGGAAAAATTAAAATAGTTCTGGATTTTGTAAACGGTTAGTCCGATTGAAATAAACTTTTAGGTGGCAATTAAGGACTCGCGTTTGAAATAAAGTTTTTTTACGGTTTCCAAAAAAGGGCTCCTCGGATATTCTAAAATTTATAAACGATCCTGATTTCTTAATCTTAGTCCGAATTTAAAAATATTTATTAGTGATATCAAGCCCTAACCGCGAAAATAACCTAAGTGACATCATTTTCAATTTTCGTTTTTTTAATTAATGATGTTATTGACAACACTTGCATTATCTCCTAAAATGTCATGGTCACATAAGGTACCGTTATGATTTTATAGCAAGAACAATTGTATCGTAACCGACAAAGAAAATTTGATTTTTGACGTTTACGTTATTTTATTGGTTAAGGCTCGATATGTACTAGTCGAGTTTTACAAAAAAGTTAGGTACATGCATATTTTATTTTTTATACTTTTTTTGCCATTTCTGACCTACCTTAGCTTAGTAATTTGCAAAATAGGATTGTTATTTATCAAGATATTTTTGAAATATTTTTTTTTTTGTGAATAACAAAATGATAAATATTCTAGGGAAAGAATTGTTTAAAAAATGTTTTGCATCTCACGTTTAATATCGATAAGCAAAATATGTTTGAAACTTTTAATTACTACGGTCTCCAGGCGCTCCAGAAATATACCTTTTTTAATTTCTACTTTATGCCACTTTTTCTCCAATCGCAAAGCTAAAAACTGAAATTTTAAGAACTACATATGTGCATGAGCCAAAGTATGTATAATAATGTGTAATGATACCCAATCTTGATAGGGAAAATATTCCCAAGAAACTAAAAAAAAACTAGCTGATGCCCCAGTAGGTTAGTTGGTAGTGAGCTAGTCTATCAGTCCGAGGGTTTCGGGTTCGATTCCCGCCAATGGCTCTGGTCTGTTCCACTACAAAGGGCGGAAGGTCTACGTTACTATTGCTATATAGTTAGTATATAATTTGAAGTTGTATTTGTAACTCTTATTAATTAAATAAACTAATATCTAGGGGATTTTCGGCTACTATGTGGGAGTCGTGGGATTATTTTTGTCTTGTATTAAGCATTAAATATTTATATAGCTTAAAAATACATAAAAACACATTATTCGCATCTTTTTTTTTGCAAATTTCAAAATTGGGAAAATTTCTATTATTTTTTTTTTAATTCATACACAATTCCCAACTCTGATATCGCTCCCCTCTATACATTTACAGTAACGTTGCAAATCTGCTGTTTCATTTTGATGTATGTTAATCAATTAGAACGATTATAGTTAGCAGTAAGATGTTACGTCTCAATATGTAAGATATAGATTGGTCTTAATTTGTTACGGTAAGGTTAAGTAACTGTTAATCCCGGCTAACTGAGCCCTTAAGCACGACGAACAAAATCTTGTTACTTGAAAATTTTGTATTCCCAAAAATTACTTTGATAATTGCTGCAGAGTGTAAGTGCCGGTTCACACACGTCAAGTTTGACTCGTCAAGTCTTGAGTTTTTAGGAGAGAGGGGAAAAGAATTGGCATTCTCTCTTCCCTTCTCTCCTAAAAGCTCAAGACTTGACGAGTAAAACTTGACGTGTGTGAACCGGCACTAATTAAAATAAAACTTACTAAGCCTTAACCAACTCACAAAAATGCAAGAAAATTTTTAGGCACAGATGTAAAAGCATAATTAAAAAATTACACTTATACTATTTTTAGTATAAAAATGCAAATTTAAAAAGTACCTAACAACTATATTCGCGGAAACACTTTAAACAAAATAAATTGTTGCACATACCTACATACATACATTTTGGAAAATTACAACTAATTTATTTTTTTGTTTGCTATATTTCTCTCCCTCCTTGTTAAAATTTACATCCATACTCGTATTTACATCCAACCGCTTTTTTTATCTTTTGTTGTTTTCGATCCTCCTCTTGTAACCTACTTTTTCAAATGTCAATATCGTAACGGATGTTTTTGTTGTGTTTTATAAAATAACTGACATTTATAAATAAATTTTCTTAAATGCATTCATTACTTTATAACTGAATACGCCATAAAGCGATACCACTGTGATAGTAGTATGTGCCTTTTTATGATCATTTATATTTATTTGCCGTCACATACAAACATACTTTAATTTTACAATATTAACCGTTGCCTGATTGTTATACCCTGCATAACAGGTGGAAAGGGTATATAAGTTTGTCATTTCGTTTGTAATAGTATGTAAAAATATGTATTTCCCATGTTATATTTGTTAGAAGATGGCCTCGATAAACCAACTGTTTTGTGTTCGCTTGTGTGTGAGGCCACCTTAAGTAAATTCAAATTTGCAAAAATCCTACATAACAATCATATAAATATGTAATGCTTTCGAGAATTTTTTTGCTTTAAATAAGCCAAATCATTTTATAAATAACAATAGAATAAGCGCGAATAACAAAATCATTTAAATTAAGTTTTGTATTCCCACGAAAATTATTTTGATAGAACTTTTTGTAAATTAAGTTTCCGAAACTCCTATATAAACCACAGGTATATGTTTATTATTTATCATTGGATCGGAAATTAGAATACTTTTTCTGAAAGTGTGAAACAAATCAAATTATGTATACTGGCTGAGTTATAAAATAAAAAATTTAATTTTTGGGGCTCCAATATGACCTGTGGATACGCTTTATATATCAGAAAAGTTTTTAAAATTTTAAATAATTTATAAATATCCATTTTCGTAAAACAGACTTCATTTTTACCGCGTCAAAACCTTACAACCTAGACAGACAGTATTTTTTTCTAAAACATCGTCGGTATAAAATTCTGTGGAATCGGTGAAAGAATGACAAAGTGAAGACTGTTATGTTATTTTTGAGAGCACATAATTTTTAAGACTATCTTACCTGACAGGATTAAGAGCAAGCGAATCATTAGATTAATTTTGAAAGTTTCAGAATTAAAGACTGTGAACAACCTCTTAACCGGGGATGCTATAACCGCATTAAGACTGATATGCTAATCATATCCTTCCTAATTTCTACAATATTGATCTTTAACCTCAAAAAGTTTTTATTCACAGGATTCTTTTGTCCGCCCATCTGCCGTGAATATCCAGTATATTTATTCTATTATAATTAACAGAAAAAATCTAAGATAACTAAACCAAGATATATCTTTTCTTGTGGCCATTTTTAACAATATAGGTATGTACATACAAAAAAAAACACAAAACTTAAAAAATAACTTCTAAGATACCATAGTGAATGGTAAACATGATTCGGCAGATCCGAATAAAGCTCTCTTACTTGTTTATATTTAAATTGCAATAAAAAAATAAAAAACGGTAAGTTTTATTTGTTAACCTTTACAACAACTTCAAAAGTTTATTTATAAAAAAATATATAAATATTCATAAACATATTGCAATAAAATTAAATCTTACAAAACAAATAAACATCATTTTTTCTTATTGTTAAAAGAAATTCAAAATAAGTAAATTTAAATTGTGAACAAGTACACCAGAGCCTCAATTTGCTTCGGTAAAAGGAATGACTTCGCATCACATACACATTGGTGATATAATTGCAAAAAATTAAAAATAGAAAATATATACATATTGCAAATGTTAAGACCGCTTTAGTGAAAGTTGAGCTTATTCTATCTTATGAATCTAATTCAACAACACTTGATTAAGTGGTCTTACCGATTTGTTAACAAAATTGCGCAGGTTTGCTAAATTATTAAAAAAATTTTGTTGGGCGTAGACAACGCAAGTCGGAATCAAAATGACGCAAAGCGGATTGCACATTATTTTAAAAAGCGATGCAAATAGAAACAATGCCAATCTGATCGGGGCTTTGGTGTATTTGTTTTAATTGAAAAGATGTTGCGTATTTTATTTCAAATGAAATTATTCCAATTTTCAAATTATCATAAATTACGGTTAAATAAATTACTAAGCTTGAAACTTTTCATTCAGAAGTTTTTCCGGTCCCTTTAAATAACACTGTATAAAAGAATAAATTTATTTTTGAAATACAACAAGGGTTCAATGGGTGATTCTGGTAAAGGGGACAAAGATTGATAACAATAAAACTACCTATTGTCCAAAAATTTCGAACTGGCAAACTGAAAATATTTATTGTTTCATGAGTGTAGATTATTAAAAATATTTAAAGTACTTTCCAAAAAGCGAGGCCAACATGGTGGAATAAGCAGGTGGCATCGTTACGGCAACGAATACAACATCACAACAAAAATGGAAATTATATCACCGTTAACTTTCAAAAATACTTTAAGCTAAAATCAAATTTGTAGCCAATTTTTATTTAATTATGGTCAATATCTTATTTGTTTTCATTTAAAATTATCAAAAACTTTATTGAAACACAATAATCACAGCACAAAACGTGGACTTTTTGTAAACATAAACAAAACTTTTACATAAACCTAGACAAACAATGCAAGAGCAAAAAATCGTCATCTGGCATAGTGCTACCACCTGTTTATTTCACCATGGTGGCTAATTTGTATGGAAAAAAACAAACGAAATCAATTTTCTTCATAAAAAAATTTTTATTGTAAAATAAAGAAATTTTGATAACAGTTATCGATAGTTTATCTGAACTAGCTCTCAAAAAATATCAAAACAAAGAAAAAAACAAAATAAAAATTGATCTTTAATAAAATAAAGTGATTATTATAATATTAATAACAGTATTAAATAATATATTCCTAAGTTTTATTTACTTTTTAATCTATTTAAAAAAAAATCACACTAACAACACAAAAAAATGTCAAAATGAAACAGGAATAAATCGTATGAATAGCATGTTTGGCTATCTAGTTTCAGAGAGCGAACCACACAGAAAAAATTATTGCCGAATTATTTTCAAACAAACGATTGTTTGAAATTTTTTTTAATTTCTACAAATTTTTTTACTGATTCAATTAATATTTTTGTTTGATTTTTATTTAACCAACAAAAATGTTGACAACTTTTCAATAATATAATATACGCGCTTATTGGTTTCAATTTTTCATAATTTTGTATGAAATATTTAACGCTCTTTAATGTTGTCGTTTTTTGCATTTTTTATTTGATCGTAAGCAACACTTCTTTATGTGAAATATAAGAACAACAACACAAAACACATACAGTTTATTTTTGGACGCTTTAAAAAAGTACAACAAGAAGAAAGATGATAAAATAGCGCGTCGAGGTTATTAGTAAAAAAACAAAAAAATTCCAGGTAAAAAAAGGTTTCATTCTTTTTTAAACAACAGAAACAACAACCACATTATAAGAAACAAAATAAATTTTTGGTTGGTTTCAAAGTTGGAAAAAAATAATGAAAAACAAAATCCCGTATTCAATTTTTGAAAACTGTTTACTTAAATACATCAAATACAAAAATAAAATGATGACGAAAAACATATCGAGACGGTCTGCTGCCGTTGTTTGTTACATTTCTTCTTCTTTAGCCAAGGAAAGGATATAGCAATAGTGAGTGATGAAGAAAAACATTGTGTGTATAAACAAGACTTCGTTCAAAAATTATTCCAACAAAACATGTGTCTTAAAGCAGGGGTTTCCATTTCTTTGCACAATTGTGCATACCACTACAAACACATATTTTTATGCTCTTCAATTTAGTCGTCGGTGTGACTTCGACAAGTGTACATGTTTAGCGGATGCTATATTATTTTGTTACAGCTTACACTCAAAAATATTGTGCGGTCAAAAATGCTTTTGGTAACATCCAATGCCTTGCGTGCAATATTTAGAATCTAAATTTAAAGACTTAATTAAGAGTAATATAACATTTCTATTTAATTTTAACATAATTTAAATTGAAGAAAATATTTAACAGCAAAGCTAACGTAAATTTTATTAAGTAACTTTTTTAACAACAATTAAATTAAATAACTGCAACGTGTAAGCTAACGATATGTGTTTTGTGTGTGAAAAAAAATTCTTTGATACCTGTAAAAGGGTCCCTTTTGCTTTCTTTAAAAAGACGTACCTAAATGCAGAAATTATTAAGAAATAAAATAGCCAAAAGAATTTGTTGGTATTTTGCTTGTAAAAATATTTTGGTTTCTGTAGCAATCGCGTCGGTGGGTTTTTTCTTTCTTTGAAAACACTTTTCTTAAGTAAGTAGAAATATTCAACATTTTTTATTTTTCGAATTTATTCTATGAGCTAAATTTCAGTTATGTATTTTATAATGTCATTTTCTGAAAAATTTAAGGAATATGACTATTACAAAAAAAAAAGCTTTATAAAATACATAACTGAAATTTAGCTCATAGAATAAATTCGAAAAATAAAAAATGTTGAATATAATATAAAGTAACCTTCAGAAGGAAATAATTCCCAGTTTCTGTAAGTAGAAATATTTAAAAAACAAGTAAAAAAGTCTTGTTTTGCTACAATTTATGTGTAAATAACCTCTAAACTCTTTCAGAAAAATCGAAAAAATGGTTATTAGAAGAGGAAATTAATGAACCAAAATCAGTTCCCAAACTGAAAAAGGAGATTTCAAGTTTAGTAATTTTAGAAATTGTTAAGAAAGGATGACCATTGTGGGATGGTGTTTTTATCAAGCAATTGCTGAAGAAAATTTGGGAAAGGCTTAAATATTATACTAAATTTATAGAGTATCTTCCCCTGCCCAATCAAACGGTAGGCCGTCGTACTGTTCAATTAGGAACTTGTGTAGAATCTGCAATTAGGGAAAAAGTAGTTAATTGCGAATTTTTTTCAATTTGTTTAGACGAAAGCACTGACATAAATGATCTGTGTGAACTTGTAATTTGTATTCGATGCGTAGACAGGAATACACTATTTTTTAGTCAATGTTTACTTTAGAATCATTTTATGGAAATGTAACTGGCACGTTGTTGTATGATGTTGTCAGAGAAAAGCTTCTTTCCATTGTAGACATAAACAAATTTGCTGGAGTCTGCACAGATGGAGCCAATGTAATGTTGGGCAATATAATGGACTTATAGGCCAATTAAAAAAACACAAATTTGCAGTTCATAATTTTCACTGCATAATTCATCAGACCGCTCTTGCATCGAAATTCATAAATGTTAACCCATCTATGAAGACAACAGAGGATATAATAAATAAAATTCGAGCCGGACATCAAGCGCTTACCCACCGAAAATTTGTAACCTTTTTAAAAAACAAAAATGCTGTGAATTGTGACCTGAAAATGTTTACAGAAGTTCGGTGGCTAAGTCGCGGTGATTTCCTGAATAGACTTTATGATTTAAGAGAAGAAGTTCTTCAGTTTCTAGAAACTGAGAAAATAGAAAAAGTTTTAGTCCAGTGTTTAAAAGACAATAATTTTATTTTAGACTTAGCTTTTTTGGCAGATACGACAAGTATGTTAAATGAACTTAATTTGGAATTGCAAGGAAAGGATTGATTTTTCACAAGTCGCATATATTGCGTTATGCGACTTGTGAAAAATCAATCACAGTTTTAAAACAAAACTTTTTCTAATTTTTTCCCAAATTAAAAGTGGTGATTTTTCCAACTTTCCAAAAACTTCACTTGTTTACAGAAATCTCGAAATCGACAAAAGATATGAATATGCCGAAATATTTGAAACACTTTTCAAGACAGGTTTCAAGATTTTGTAATTTTACAACCGCTATTAGATCTTTTCGAAAACCCTTTTCGTTGCGATGTAAGCAACTACGAATTTGATATTCAATCAGAACTAATCATACTACGAAGCGAAGTAAATGCCCCAGACGAAAATAATATTGTCGAGTTCTGGAAAGATTTGGATGGCGAGTTCTATCCTGAACTAAAAAAAAAAACTCGAGGTGCCTCTCTTTATTCCGGACTACTTACCTATGCGAACAAATTTTTTCGGATTTAAAATTTATTTGTTCCAAGCAACGTAATAAATTAAGTTCATCCCATTTGAAAAGCATTCTACTAGTCCGAAACTGCCATAAAATTATAAATTTAGAAGATTTTATTTTATAACTTGTATAACACAAGGGAAAAAAATTAAAAATTTTTTGTGTTGCTAGAAAATTTGTAGCATTTCTTTACCAATTCAATGTCGCTGAATTTAAAACTGACTTTTTCTATCAGCTGTGATTTGCGTGCAATATTTATTTTTTATGAATTTTTAAAACATAAAAATCTTTAATTTTTTACATTTGTTTGATAAGATGAGGCCCTATGCTCCTTATATGAACTAAAGGAACCAATATATATGTTTGATAAGATATTTGAAACTGATTTAGAGTCAAAAAGCTTCCGAATAAAAAAAAGTGTAGTTTTAAAATCAGCGACATTGAATTGGTAAAGAATTGCTACAAATTTTTTATCAACACAAAAAATTTTTAATTTTGTACCTTTGTGTTATACAACTTTTAAAATATATTACTAACATTTTATTTCGGCTGTAAATAAATGCATTCTCTCAATTTGCATACTCTCTGGTACTCACTAATACACAACCAAAAAAATTTTGGAAATCCCTGTCTTAAAGCCAGCCGCCGCTCTGCTTCTGCCTTCATCTTCTCCTTCAGTGATAGCTTGGGTGCGCGTCATTGCTTGTGCAAAAAATTTTTGTTTGATTCAGCAAAATTATTTGTTTGAAATTTATATGAATTTCAGTAAACTTTTTGTTTGATTCTGTAAATTATTTGTTTGAAAAAATCAGTGTTTTTTTTAGTAAACAAAATGCAAATAAATTGTTTGAATATGCGAATTTGTTTGTAGGACCGATTTCAGACAAAAAATGTTTTGATTCTACAAATTTTTTGTTTGAATTCGAAAAATAATTTTTTCTGTGAGAAGATGAAGGCAGAAGCAGAGCGGCGGCTGGCTTTGAGACACTTGTTTTGTTGGAATTATTTTTGAACGAAGTCTTGTTTATACACACAATGTTTTTCTTCATCACTCACTGTTGCTGTATCCTTTCCTTGGCTAAAGAAGAAGAAATGTAACAAACAACGGCAGCAGACAGTCTCGATATGTTTTTCGTCATCATTTTATTTTTGTATTTGATGTATTTAAGTAAACAGTTTTCAAAAATTGAATACGGGATTTTGTTTTTCATTCTTTTTTTCCAACTTTGATACCAACCAAAAATTTATTTTGTTTCTTATAATGTTGTTGTTGTTTCTGTTGTTTAAAAATGAATGAAGCCTTTTTTTTACCTGATATTTTTTTGTTTTTTTACTAATAACCTCGTCGCGCTATTTTATCATCTTTCTTCTTGTTGTACTTTTTTAAAGCGTCCAAAAATAAACTGTATGTGTTTTGTGTTGTTGTTCTTATATTTCACATTAAGAAGTGTTGCTTACGATCAAATAAAAAATGCAAAAAACGACAACATTAAAGAGCGTTAAATATTTCATACAAAATTATGAAAAATTGAAACCAATAGCGCGTATATTATATTATTGAAAAGTTATCAACATTTTTGTTGGTTAAATAAAAATCAAACAAAAATATTAATTGAATCAGTAAAAAAATTTGTAGAAATTAAAAAAAATTTCAAACAATCGTTTGTTTAAAAATAATTCGGCAATAATTTTTTCTGTGTGTGTAAATAAAAACTTCTTTCCAAATTAGACTCTTTGTGTCCATAAACTATTTAATTTATTTGGTATTTAGATTAAATTCGTCCCAAAAATATTTTACTGTAAATTAAATTATTTTTGAATCGGTTCAAATTTGCCCAAAGCTCTCATCTATAAATAGCCTTTACTTCCTTTAAAATGTTAACATTAATAAATAATTTATAATTTAGTTACCGTCCCTAAAATCTCTTTAAGACAAAAGATCTTATATGGATGTTAATATCTAGATAATCGGGCGTGTTTTGTAAATCAAAATGAAGTGGATTTAAAATCGTACAAATTTTGAAAACGACCGTGTAAAGACGGTTAATGAAAATATTCCATTTTATATACTCAATACTTTGAGTACTAATTATCCGGATAATTGCAGCCATTTTGTAAATAATTGAGATCGAAATCCCGTTCGATTTCATTTCCACTTCATTTCGATTTGTAGAACATGCCCGAATATTCGGTTCCCAATAGGGTAAAATCTCGAAAATTCTTCTTTAAATACTATTGTGTTTGGGATTTACCGATTATATTTGTAGGAGTATTTTTGTTAATTGGAACTGTTATTAAATTTTGGAATATTTTGTTTTCAAATTAGCAATTTTTGATTTTATTGGGGCATATTTTTAACAATTTTTTGGGCATATTTTCAAGTTTTTACTGCATATGTATTTAATGCGCATAAAACGCGTTTTTTAGTGCATATTTCGAAGCGAAAGCGAAATGCCAACTTGGTACTCTTTATCACTTTCGCAAAATGTTGTAAAAATTAAGCAATAGTGGCAATAAAAATTAAAGATGTCGCGGATTTACAATAATGAAATGCCAAAGTGTGTAAAAATATTTGAAATTGAAAAATTTAAATAAAATAAAGTGATGATTTAGAAAGAAAAAAAATTAAAAGATGCGAAAGACACATGCGCAAACGTATTAAAAAGTACCAATCGCTAGATTTGCTGCAATTTTCTTTTGCATCGCAATAGAGTATAATATTGCCAGTATAAAAAATTTTTGGTTAAAAAAGGGGCAAAAAGGGCACAAAAAAATTCAAAATGATACATAAGGGGATTTAAAACTAAGGGGCCAAAAAAGCGGCACTGCAGTCAAAAAGGGGCAAAAATGCGACTTTAGTCGCATAACGGTAACGCTGTTGACGAGTCAAACTTGACGTGTGTGAACCAGCACTAACTTAAATTTAAGCTGTTCATGCCGCCTTTTTTAAAAGCTTTTATTTAACTTACAATGTAAGTACATATCGTCGGCTTAATATGCAAACCTGCTAAATCTACTTTTTAAGTAAATTGAGATTTTGATGCCGTGTGGTAGAGAAAGATACGCCTCTTCGACCAGCATGTAGTTTGTCTTCTATTTAAGTCTTGAAGTGTGTTAAGCAAACCCTACAATTTATTTGAAAGCGCTAAATCGGTTAAAAAACAAAATGTCGGGGAAAAACCAAATAAAAAAATGTTGCAAAAATAGCGAAAATTCGCGAAAAATTCTGATATTTCAAACAAGCCATAAAATTGATTAAAACTCCCTAAAAGTATAAGGAATGGCAAAAATTCGGTGAAAATTGCTAAATTAGCAAAAATTCGCAATAATTGGCAATAGCAAACCCTACAATTTATTTGAAAGCGCTAAATCGGTTAAAAAAACAAAATGTCGGGGAAAAACCAAAAAAAAAATGTTACAAAAATAGCGAAAATTCGCGAACAATTTTAATATTTCATACAAGCCATAAAATTGACTTAAAGTCCCCAAAAGTATAAGGAATGGCAAAAATTCGGTGAAAATTGCTAAATTAGCAAAAATTCGCAAAAATTGGCTAATAGCGGCATGATAGCAAAGTCTAATAATTATTAAAAATCTTTAAAACTGTAAAAAATCCGAAAACTTACAGGAAAAATTGCTTCTATCGGGTACATGGCTAAAATTATTTGTCGTTGTTTGTTCTTACAATTTTTTTGTAATATCAAATAAATGTTTGCTCAAAAATTACTAAAATATTTGATTTTTTGTGTTCACACTATGTTCACATTGGACAAATATTTGTTTGCCGGCAAATACTTTTATTTGCTCAAAATCAATTAATAATTATTAGACTTTGCTATCATGCCGCTATTAGCCAATTTTTGCGAATTTTTGCTAATTTAGCAATTTTCACCGAATTTTTGCCATTCCTTATACTTTTGGGGACTTTTAGTCAATTTTATGACTTGTATGAAATATCAAAATTTTTCGCGAATTTCCGCTATTTTTGCAACATTTTTTTATTTGGTTTTTCCCCGACATTTTGTTTTTTTAACCGATTTAGCGCTTTAAAAAAAATTTTAGGGTTTGCTATTAGCCAATTTTTGCGAATTTTTGCTAATTTAGCAATTTTCACCGAATTTTTGCCATTCCTTATACTTTTGGTCAATTTTATGGCTGTTTTTGCAACATTTTTTTGTTTTTCTTTTCCCGACATTTTGTTTTTAATCGAACCATATATTTTAGGGGTTGTTACCAATTTTTCGCAAATGTTAGCGCTGTTTCCGTTAACTATTTGTCTTCCAGTTTTATTTTTCTTTTACATACTCCTGTTCTAACAATATAATAGATGCTGCCCCACAGAATAAAACAAATAATAAGGCTTCTGCACGAATTTTTACTATTTGTTATTTTTATTTTTGAACACTTTCATTAAATAATTATTTGATGCAAATATTTGTTTTAGTCTGAACGCATGGCAAACATGAATTAATTTATTTTATTTGACACTATTTGCCAACTGTTTCAACAAACAAAAATTGTCAAATATTTGAGCTTAGTCTGAACATCAAACAAAATATTTTTTTGTTTCACACAGTTTGAAGCAAATATCAGAACAAATATTTTTGTCAAATATTTCATTAGTCTGAACGTACCTTTACTGTATTTTTTATTTTCTATCAAGGTGCAAATAGGAAAAATTAAAAGTTGTATGACTGTCCTGCAAAATGTGCTGAAATTGAGTTAGCAGGTTTGCATATTAAGCCGACGATATGTTTGTTCGGGTGAAATTAGGGTGATCGAACGGTTAGTATTCGACCGGTTTTAACCCGTTATTTTAGATTTACCTAAGTCTAATATTTTAATATGTCCATTTTTCGAATATCGAATAAACCGGTTATTTTGGTAAAATAAACCGGTTATTTTAGCAATGTGTAATTAATGTACGTTTTCCTTACTTTTGTTATAAATGAACACGTAATTTAATATTTTTGTAATTGATTATTTGGCAAACTTAAACTTTTTACGAAGAATGTCAAAACAAAATGTAACAAAAGTCAAAAAAAATTATGAGCAATGTAAATACAAATCGATTATATAAAGCTACGGTCACACTTGTCAAATATTTGACGAAAAAAACGGGACCAACAAGCAAAAAAATCATAATTTGCTTTAATTCCAATATTTATTTTAATTATAATACCACATCTTTCTTGAACCGTTTTTTGATATGTCTAGTAGTATAATACATTTATTTTGTGATATTAAGACCATGTTAAATTATTTTTATAAAGATGTCATCTCTGGTAATATTTCGAACTGATTTAAAAGACAATGTTGCTAAAAGGGTCCTTAAATGGTAAGTTGCAAAGGTTCTTTAACGTCGCGACTTATTAATTACCTTTAATTAGTCAGCAAGCTTGACGTAAATATACGCCAAGTAAAACTTGACTCTTATCCAAGTACTTTTTAAGAGACTGCAAATAATACTTAAAAAAAATATGCTGCCAAAAATTAATGGAAAAATCTTTATTAATTCTAGCATATCTTCATGCTTAAAACTACAACATACCGGCGGAATCAACTATATGGGAAAATTCATCATTTATAGGGCCCATACACAATACCATCATGATTGTACAATCAAGTGATTGTGCAATTAATCTTGAAGCAAACAACACACCAGCATGCTGGTACAAAATTCATTTTTTACCAAAACTTGTGTGGAAATGGTTGTAATGAATAACGATAAAATTTGTGCTGCTGTTATTATTGCTATTATCCTAAAACAAATAAGGAGTAAAAAAAAACGTGTTCTACCGAAAATATTTTTTCTTTGGCATTCATGTTTTAAATTTTGTATTTTTTGATGTTAATGCCTTGACGATTTAACATTTATGAGCTAACTTTACAGCACACGATACAATCATGCTGGTACAATCAAAAAAATATCAAACTATTTTTGATAAAGCACCATCAGCTGGTACAATCACACCACAAGCTCATACACGGCCAATCAGCTGGCACAATCACTTGATTGCACAATCATGATAATGTTGTGTATGGGCCCTATTAGTTATTTATTTAATAAAAACAACAAGAACTTAAAACTAAATTGAAGGAATCAAACAATGTTATGGACGGTTTTAAATTGTGACCTACGAACTGACAGATATTTCATACAAAAATTATGTTCATATTACCATTCGTTTCTATAATGCTGGAACAAAATAATTTGAAATAAATAATCCTGGATATGAGTTTAAATTTGCAACTTTCAAAAATATGGTTGAAGTCTACTGATTCATATAGACATGCTTAACCACCAACAAATTGAAACTCATTTAAAAAAAATTTTTGAGAATATTTCAAAAAATAAATGTATTCCAAAAATTGTTTACACCCAACAAACACGGAGGTTTGATTTCAAATTGAAAATGATTTGAAATCAAACGTTTTCTCAAACGACAAACGTTTGATAATGATTTGAAAATCATTTGAAAATCATAGCGTTCTCAACAAAAAGGGGAAATTATTTTCAAATTGAAAAATGCCTTTATTTTCAACTTGCTTTCAAAAGTAATTCTCAAATGTTTTTCAAATGTGGATTATAATACAATGTGGAATATAAATAAAACTATTTAATTTTTTTAATTTAAATTTATTATTTATTTAAATAAACTTTGAGATAAACATTCTGTACCAAAATAGTGTTCTTTCCGTCCTCTAATTCTTGGAAAGACAAAATACTTGGCTCCCTTTTATTTTGAGGATTGTAGCACCGCGATCGATCAACAAACTTTCTTCACTTTCCCGTTTTATTATTTTTCGTATTTTTAATCATTGTAATTTTTCACAAATAATTTTTATTTTTCACAAAAAATAAAATGTTCACTTTATATTAAAATTTATTTTTAATAGTAAAACACATGTAAAAACAACCCAACAAACACGGAGGTTTGATTTCAAATTGAAAATGATTTGAAATCAAACGTTTTCTCAAACGACAAACGTTTGATAATGATTTGAAAATCATTTGAAAATCATAGCGTTCTCAACAAAAAGGGGAAATTATTTTCAAATCGAAAAATGCCTTTATTTTCAACTTGCTTTCAAAAGTAATTCTCAAATGTGGATTATAATACAATGTGGAATATAAATAAAACTATTTAATTTTTTTAATTTAAATTTATTATTTATTTAAATAAACTTTGAGATAAACATTCTGTACCAAAATAGTGTTCTTTCCGTCCTCTAATTCTTGGAAAGACAAAATACATGGCTCCCTTTTATTTTGAGGATTGTAGCACCGCGATCGATCAACAAACTTTCTTCACATTCCCGTTTTATTATTTTTCGTATTTTTAATTATTGTAATTTTTCACAAATAATTTTTATTTTTCACAAAAAATAAAATGTTCACTTTATATTAAAATTTATTTTTAATAGTAAAACACATGTAAAAACAAAGTAAAAATATGTGACTTTAATCGCCATTTTTAATGCTTACATTTATTTTTCGCTTTAGTATTGCCAAGTTTATTTTTGATTTGATTTTAACATTTGACAAACATTTGACATCAAATTAATAAAACATTTGATATCAAATGTTTATTTTCAAATCATTATCAATTTGAATTTAAATGTTAAATCAAACAATTGAAAACCGTTTGAGAATTGCGTTTGATGTCAAATGATAAAGTCATTTCATATCAAAGGTTTGACTTCGTGTTTGTTGGGCAACCAAACAAGGCGAATTCATGTAAACGGTGGTGTCGATACTACAACAAGTAACAACACCAAAAACACAACAATGTATTTTTTGTTGCTTTCGTTGGCCGATAAGTCAAAAACACAAGTAACTTTTGACCAGTGATGTTAGATGTGACGATTTTACGTCATTTTGACGATTTTTTTCGATAAATTTACCATAATGACGATTTTTGATGTAGAGTCACTTATGTTTTGACGATTTAATCCCGCCAATAAATTTACTTTAAACTTTAATCTGGCATCAATTTTATAACACTTTAATCTTGCAAGCAGGTTTGGTAAATGTGACGATTTTTACAGTAAAATGACGATAGACGATTTTTTGACAAAAAGTAAGTGTTATGATGATTTTCTGGCATCGATATTTACAATTATATTGAAAACAGTCCAAAACATAAAAATCAATTTTTCGAAATACAAAAATTTTTGGAAATCAAACAAAAAAATTCGTCCCCCATCACAAACCAGGTGGCTTTCATTAGAAGCATTAGTAATTCAAATTCTACAATTATAGAAATGCCATCGATACTGCAAAAAATATACACTAGAGCCCCGATTTGCGTCTGTTATATTTAGTCCACTTTTAAAAAATTGGTTAAATCCGCTTTGCGTTTTTATGATTTCGATTTGCGTCGCTACATACGAATGCATTTTTCGATGAAGTCATAATCACATGTGAAGAATTTTTCTATTTGTGTGTAAAAAGGCAAATCCCATTTAATTCTGTTAGGTAAGTTATTCCTAGTAAAATGTGTTAGGAAGTAAAAAAGTTACTTTTTAATAAGAAGTTGTCTAGAAAAATGAGTGCAATGAGAAGAAAATGTATTAGTTTGGAACTAATATTGGACGTAATTAAACGTTTCAAGTCGGGTAAAAAGACTGTTGATATAGACAGAATCTTGGTTTTTAGCACCTTTAACAATAAAAACAATTTGCAATAGAGATAGCGCTAAAAGTTACTCATTTAAAAGCAAAAAGCAAATGGGATTTTATTTATTATTTAATATTTTTCTGAATATGGATAAATGAAATAAAAAATTTTTTTTATGCATTTATGCAAATATATTTTTTCTTATGTTTTCTTTTTATTTATTTTATTTTATTTATTTTTTTATTTATTTTATTTTATTTTATTTAATTTGTGTTTCTGTGCTACAAGATTTAGAATCTTATTATTATCGCACAGAATTATTACAATGTTAATTAGCATAATTATTACAATAAAAAACAAAAAAAATATATAATTTAAAAAAATTATACATTGGCAAGAGCAATACAAGCATACTTTATACAATTATAAAACAAATCAAAAACAATTATGGTTAATTGTAATGTTTAAAAATTTCTTTTTTGAATTGCAAAGCGTTACTAATAAATTGTAGATTTGGCGGTAGCTCGTTCCAAAGACGTATAGCAAAAATATAAAAATGATGTTCAGAGAAAGAGGTTCTATATCTGATTTGTATCATATCATTTTATCTTCTAGATCGAGTAGGGACTAATCTGTTAAATAAGTATTTTGGTTCACATGTGAAAAGAATTTTATGAAAAAGTAACAAAGTTCTTATCTCCAAAAGATCAATAATGTTAACCCCAAAAAGACGTTTCTCAAATGCTGAGATATGATCCTATTTTCTTAAGTTGAAAACATATCTTAATATGGAGTTATAAGTCACGGTAAGTTTTTTCTTAGTAGTAGAATCAAGGTTGGCGAACACTTCACATCCATACAACAAAGAAGGTATAAGATAGGTTTTGGCAAGCAAAATACGAATATTGAGTGGGGTAAGGTATTGAGTAGTCCAAAGTGTACGTATCATGGATTAGGTTTTTCCGGCTGCTCAGACTAAGAAAGAAAAGAAAATATGATACCCAAGTTTTTGGTTGAGTTTACAACTTGAATTGGTTGATTATTAATAGATACGGTTGGTTCAGTAATCAAGTTTACTGACTTACGGGTCATAATTAGGCATTTCGATTTAGATGGATTAATGCAGAGTCCATTAGCTGTTGCCCAAGTGTGTACATTAGCCAGATCTGCATTTAATTTATCCACGCAAGTAGTAATTTTATCTATTTTACTATTTATATATATCTGCACATCGTCAGCATACAAATGAATTCTGCAGTATGATAGATGCTTAACTAGATCATTAATATAGATCGAAAAAAGAAGTGGACCCAGAATTGAGCCTTGAGGCACACCCTTAATCACAGGCAAATCACGTGAATTTTGGTTATTAGAAAACACAGATTGGTAACGTCCAGATAAGTAAGACGATATGAGATTGGTAGACGAGGATGAAAAATTAAACATTGTTAATAGTTTCGTGCATAGAATATTGTGGTCGACCGTGTCAAATGCTTTAGAGTGATCTAAAAGAACAAGAAAACACCATCATCAATACTTTCACGTATATCTTCCGACACACCTGATTGTCTATCAGTTAGCAAAGTATTATCATGTAGGTATTTGTTCATTTGTTGGTGAAGCAGCTTTTCACACTCCTTCGATAAATATGGTAGAATTGCAACAGGCCTGAAATCATTATTGGACTTTGGTATAGGAATAATTTTGGCATATGTATGTATTTCCAATTTTTTGGAAAGTCACTTTTTGTAATTATTGTGTTAATAATATATGTTAGATAAGGTAACACTGCAGGCAACATAGCTTTAACAAATTTGGGATGCAATCCATCATATCCAACAGCATTCGATTTTACAGCACAACAGCTTGAGAGTACATCTTACTGCGTTACGCAATTGAAGTTAAATGATAAATATATTTAGCTCACTTTCTGAAATAAATAGAATAAAACTTAACTTAACTTAACACTTCTACAGAATGGGTAATAAATGAATGAGCTTGCTGATAATATCTCTAAAAATAAAGAGGTCACTCTAAATCCAATATGGCGGCACAAACAAAATTGGCGGACAAGTTATTATTAATGAACTTCTACAATATGGGTATCAAATGAAAGGGCTTGCTAACAACTCGAAAAATAAAGTGGACGCTCTAAATCCAATATGGTGGACACACACAACATGGCAGACTAGTTATTTTTAATGCACTTCCACAAAATGGGTATTAAATGAAAAGGCCTGCTAAGAATATATCGAAAAATAAAGTAGTGAATCTTAAGTCAATATGGCGGCACAAACAAGATGCCGGACTAGTTATTTTTAATGCACTTCTACAATATGCGTATCAACATAAAGGGCTTGCTAAGAATATGTAATTCGAAAATAAAGTGACGCCACTCTAGAAACAATATGGCTGACTATGTTTTAATGCGCTAAAAAGTAAAAACTTTTTTAAAAAACAAGCTTTTATTTCAATGCGTTAAAAAATAATTTTTTGCTCTAAAACTTTCACTATCAACTTATAACGTCATTACACAGCTTATATGATATAAAAGCTTGCCGCGAGATTTACTTGTGCAGAAAAACAAGTAAATTAATAACTTGATTTTAACTATTAAAATTGCCAAACTAAGTAAATACAAGTATGAACTTAAATCTCGCGACAAGCTTTTATGTCATATTAGTTGTGTAATGACGTTATATGTAAGTTGATAGTGAAAGATTTAAAGCAAAAAAAAATTTTTTTAGGGCATTCAAATAAAAGCTTGTTTTTTAAGAAAGGTTTTTTACTTTTAATTTATTACAACTGAGGTACTTACTACTTTGGTTGTAGGTTTTATTTTGTTTGTCATTCTGGCCTGTTCTGAAAATCACGCGATGTCAAATCACGTGCTTTTGAAATCACACGTGTGATTTTGTAGTATTTTGAAAGTCATACCGTTGTTGTGTTTCTCGGTCTTCTTTTTGCAATTGAAGATCACACCAAAACACACAAAAACGGGACGCTAAAATATCACACGTGTGATTTGAAATCACGTGATTTGAGTTAAAGTGATTTTCAGAACAGGCCTGATTATCAGGGTAAGCAGAAATATGCTGAAAAATAATGACTATACCTTGTAACTAATTTACCATGATTTTTATCAAATACTAATAAAATAAACAAAAAATAAAGAAAAATTTCGTTTTTAAAACAAAATTTTAAAAACGTAAAGAAAAATGGTATTTGAATGAAAATTCGTATAATTGACAATATTTTTTCAACTTTTAAAATTTGCCTTTAAAATTTTTTGTCAAAATGCCATAGAAATGTACCCTAAAAAACAAAACGGCTTAATTGAAAACATTACATTCGACAATTTAATAATATTTGCATATACATATAATATAAAATATTTGCAGACAAATACACTAGAGCCCCGATTTACGTCGTTAATGGGGACCAAGCCGAAACGACGCAAATCATTTATATAAATACACTGATTTTTTATTGATTGGTTCAACATAGAAATTTTTAGCAAGAAATTCTATTTATGATAAAAAAAAGTGTGATATAAACATAATAAAGTTATTTATATTGTTACGAAAGTTAAATTATCTAAGAATTATTTATAGTTGTAGTTATGAGTAATCTTGCAAGTTATAGTTTTATGTCATATTAGTAAATCAAAATTGTATAATTTTGATTTCAACACAACTCTTATTTTACTATGTACATGAATTTTCCAGTCATTTCTAGAAATGGTTTTAGAACATAATAAGTTGTTATTACAGAGAGGTTCGGGAAAAATCTAGAAATAATTAGGAAATATAAAAAGGGGTGACTCATGTATAATTTAGTTAGTTCATTGGAGACATTTAAACGGTTCTGTTCGTAACTAACAATTATGAACAAAATAATTAATTCTAATAAAGTTTGTTAAGTTGAATGTGCGTACACATTTATTTGGGTTTGCAATTAAAAAGAACTAAAACGCGTTTATTAAAGGAAAAACGTAACAATATAAAAGATTAGTTGAGCATAAATAATTTTCTATTTGGTTGTTGTTATATTTTTGTACTTTTGCTTTTTTCGCAAGGGTGCAAGTTGTGACGTGAATTACCTTGCTATTGAAGAAATCAAACAGGTAATGCTCATTTTAACACTTTTTTATTTTTCCAGCTATTTGTTTTTTAACCGGCTTAGTGATTTCAAATGAATTTTGGGATTGTTTCCAATTTTGCAATTTTTTGCAAATTTTAGCCATGACTTTTTTTGTGTGTTGGTAAACTAGATTTGTTCCGATTCTTGAAGGTAAATTTATAACTGGTAGACTCGACCGAATTCGCTCTAAAAAATTTTCCTTTTTAAATCTGTCGTACAATTGTTTTAATTGCTCAATATTCTATCCGCAGCAGCATTTGGAAATATTCACCCCTATTATGTAAGTCGTCGTCGACGTGGACATTCATTTCAAATTGTTTTCACATCAAGTCGACGACTACATCACTTAGACGTTAATTTGGTATTTTATAAGAGTGTTGTGTCGACGTCGACTAATTATCGAAAATTTGACAAAAAAAATCACATCTCCAATTATGTTTTTTATTATTTTTGTGCTTTACTCACTTTTTAACGCTATTTATGCTATTTTCCGACATATTTTTGTAACCAATTTAGCTTGTTAAAATAAAGTGTAAAATTTGTTTCCAATTTTGATTTTTTCGCCATGTTTTAGATTAGAGATATTTTTACTGTAAGTTTTCTGATTCTTTTTAGATTTAACGTTTATTAATAAATATAAGACTTTTCTATCATGCCGCTGTTTGCAAATTTTTGCGAATTTCCGTTAATTGTGCAATTTTCACTGAATTTTTGCCATTCCTTATAGTTTAAAGGACCAATTTTATGGCTTTTTTGATACATATATCAAAAATGTTTGCGAATTTTCGTTATTTTTACAACCTTTTCGGAATTTTCGCAATTTTGGCTAATTCAGGCGTTCGTCTTAAATGAAACATTTTGGCTATTTTGGCAAACTTTTGAGTTGTTGCAAATTTTTAATTATTTATTATGGTTTACAACTTTGCTATATAGCGTTGAACTAATCATAACAAAAATTAAAACTGATTACAACCAGTTGTCTTAATTACAACTCAACCGAGTTGATTTGTGAACCGTAATAGCGACCTACGTGTTGTTTCTGTCAATGATGTTTATTTGTTTACATTTTTGACAATGCCGGGGCGACTGAATTCGCTTCTTTCTGTAAATAAGCCTTTGCGGCCACTTTATATACATTCGCCATGGAACAACTTAAAACAGAAAAATATTGACATTGGGCTTTTTAGCAACAAGCCGCAGAATTAGACATACAAAAAAAATTCAAAAACAAAAAATATAAATTTAATTTAAAAAGCATCTTCCCATTTTGAACAAAAAATCTTTTTAAACAAGTTGTATATTCTCTACTTCTTTGATTATATCCATGTGTTTGAACTCGTCGGGATTTTTAGTGAATGTCTTCAAAAGTTGTTCTTTAGTTTCGTCATGTTTACAATAAAACATTTGTAATTCATTCGCCAAACATTGAGCCTCCTGGGCAGTCAATACTTTAGTATCATATTCGCCACGCATAAGAACAACACCCTTATTACACATTTCAGTATAATGTACTATTGTCAAGCATTCTGGAGCGTTTTCAGCATGAACCTTAAATAAAAATATTGTTAAATTTTTAACAAATAGAAACTGGAAGGAACTATTACAAAAAGCTTTATAAAATACATAACTGAAATTTAGCTCATAGAATAAATTCGAAAAATATTGTTAAATTTTTTATTTATAATTGATCAAAATTTACCTGATAAGCTAACAAAGGTGTAAAATGAACTGTATTGCTGGAGAACTGTAACATTATGAACTCAAAGCCTTCACTTCTAGGCAAAGGCAGCAAAAAGATTGGATATTTCTTGGCTTTGTCCATTAAATTATCAAATTGTTCCACTGTCAAAGTGGCAGCCAAAACATCTTTTGTTTTGTGATACTCTACCCAGATTTTAGAAATTTCTTCTGCTGTTTTATCTTGAACCAATTCGAGTTTCATAATATCACTTAATTTCTTGTGAGGAATTTCGGCTTCAACTTGTTCCTTAGTTACCTTTGGGTTTAACAATTCAGAGTAGGACCTTAAATATAAAAATGATTAACATTTGAAGCAATTTATATGGTTATTAAGATTTACTTTACCTTGCCTGCGATTTTCCTTCTTTAATGGGGTGGGCTACTTTGTCGACTCTTTCGAGAAATTCCTCAGGTGAAGTCTGTTGCAGCTTAGCAATTTTATCAGCATACTTTTCAAAGTAGGGATTTTTGTCTTTCAACTTGTCTAACGCTTCTTCGGCACGTCTTTGAGCTGACATTGCGATATTTCTGACTATACTTTTATTTACACTTAATAATCTCAACGAATTTCTAACACAAGCCATCCCCTTACAGAAAACGACCGGAATTCTAATCAACTGGGAATATTTTTTTATTATTTAATCTAAATGTCAAATTACACAACACATGAAAAAATTCTATTTAGATTGTCAAGCTAATCAGCTGTAACATTTTTTGTGACAATTTATGGCCGAGATTACACTTGAACACACTCAACCAGTGCTGCCACTTTATGAGAAATTACTGTCGTGGGATAGAGAGCGGGTAATTTCATTTAGGTGTAATTTAAAATGAATACTAAAAACTGTTATTATTTCTGTTTAAGAAAATATTTTTATCGTTTAATATACCTACCTATATTTGCAAATTATTGATAATGAATGGCGCTAACACGATTTCTTAGATCTCAAAAAATATAAGCTTCATTTTGAGCTCAGCGTATTGTAGAAAGGGAAAAGATTTGTTTCCAATATTACAAAAAGTAATATATTTTATTTTTATTTTCAAAAGATTTTGTTATTCGTGCTTAATTCCCAGTTTTTATCATTGATAAAAACACTTGGAATTTATTGTTGATGGGATAAGCTATTCCTATGCGCATTTCACTGGTTGCTTAGGCCAGATCATCAGGAAACTTCATCCATAAAGATTTTAGAAAAACTAAAGATATTAAACCAAATAAAACTGTTAAACGTATAAGAATTATAGCAACAGTTCTACTTGTAATAATATCAAAGTTTAAACAAAACAACATCAACAATAAACATCAAATTGTAGTGGGGAATGTAAGATGAGATGAAAGCACTGTTTATTGTTGATGTTGTTTTGTTTAAACTTAAGGTACCCATAAATTTGAAATACAATGCTTCAAAATTTTGATATTATACAATATACGGCCACTAATATATTAATAATATATGTACATATATGTAACAGTGAACCAATTGCTTTTCGGTATAACCCATTATCAGGAAGTAAATTAGTGCAACCTTCCATCAAATAGCATCTTGAAGATTAAATTCTTTTAAAATTTGTTGAATGTAATGCTCTTGGGATAAATAGAAATGTCGTCTGTTTCACTACTGGTGCAAAAATCTCGTTATAGCTTTCGCCACACTTTTGTGAAAATCCCCTGGCAACTAATCTAGCCCTGTACTTTTTCATACCATCAACAGTCTGTTTGGTTTTAAAAACCCATTTGGAATCAATTAATTTGCATTGCAGGGGTAACTCTACTAAATTCCATGTTTTATTTTTCTGCAAAGCTTGCATTTCCTACTTCATAGCATTCAGCTATTCTTTGTTGTCGGGACTAGAAACAGCTTCAAATAATTTACTGGATCATAATTTATACAAACTTTGTACCCATACGTCTTGGGCGCTATACCCTTGTTTGGCCTGGTAGAAGTTCTTGACGTATTGTTGAAAACACATTGTGTTGCTGAATTGTATACCGGCGAATTTTCATCCTCAGATTCAAACCCGCAAAAATCAGCTGTGCTTGTCTGATCAACATCTATATCACCTGAGGTTTTCGATAAAATATCAGGATTTGGGTTAGAGATTAAAACATCTATTGTATTGGCATTTGATTTGTCAGTGTTGTCCTCGAGTGCATTTGAATTTTCCAGTTCCAAAAACTTGACATCACGACTAATAATTATTTTATTAGTTTCACAATTTAATAAATGATAAGCCTTCGATTCATCAGAGTAACCAACTAAATAACATTTCACCGCAACATCATCTAATTTTCTACGTTTTTGTTTGTTTATGTGCACACAAAAAAATATGGTAGGTAATTTTACCAAGGCGTGCATAGGCAATTTCATTTTATATAGAAATAAAAAACTAAGTTTAATTGCCTAAATTAATTGGTAATATATACAAGAAGTATTACCTAAAACTTTTGTTAATATTACTAATCGAGTTAGGTATCTTCTTCGATTTTTATAGTATATGAAGTTCTATTTTATTTTATTGTCAATTGGAATTTTTAGTGAAAAAAACGTTTAAATTAAATTTAAAAAAAAGTATGTATAAATAAAACTTTGTTAAATTAATTATTAAACATTTGTACACACAAAAAAATAATCTGGGGTATTTTACAAATGCGTACATAGGTAATTTATTTTTATATAAAAACAAAAAACTAAGTTCAGTTGCCTAAGATAATTGGTAATTTATAAAAAAAGTTTTGCCTAAAATTTTTGTTATTATTACTAATTGGGTTAGGTATCTTCTTCGAATTTTTTAATATACATATGTATGTATGTAGGTTTATTTGATTTTTTCTTTCAATTGGAAATTTTTTTGTGAAAAAGTTCAAATTTAAATTTCAATTTAAAATTTTTGATTTTAAAATAAATTAAAAACTATTCGATAGAGTATAAAGATACAACGTATTTATGTGAGTATATTATAAAAATAATATCTCCACTGATCTTTTTACAAAAAAATTCCAATAGGTTTAAAAAATATATCGCTCATCCAAATTATGATATTTTGGAGTTCATGATGCAGAATTGTTCGCTATGACTTTATTTTGTGTCTAAATTTTATCTTTATATCTTTTATACTTTCCCTGTTTGATGAAAATAAATAAAATAAATAAAATATTACAATGAAATTAAATTAATTTTATTTAAAGTATGTAACCAAAAAAAGTATATAGTAAATTTACCTAAAATCTATGGTACAAAATTAAACTTAGATAATTTTCCAAAAATAAAAATATAAAATAACTTTGCTATCATTGGTAAATTTTCAAAGTTTTTAAGTAATTTTAACAAAATAATTAGATACTTTTTCGAACATTGAAATTACCTAAGTTAATAGTTTTATTAGCTAAGAAACTTAGATACTGCCATGCTACCCTTGCGCTTAGTTAATTTTATACCATATATTTAGGTAATTTTACCTATGATTTTTTTTGTGTGTAAGTTAAATAAAATATATACTTTTTAGATTCAAAAATCCATTAGAAGATATTTCAAGAATCAAACAAGGAAAAATAATCTTAAAAAAGGTATGGATTGTTTTATATGTAAAAAAATTTATTTCTCCACATATTCTTTGCGGGCATTTAAAATGTGTTCATGGTTGCACAAAGTATTCTACGTTTAAATGCACATTTAAACACTGTAGATATCATTTTGCAAAAGCGTCAACATATAAAAAGCACATAAGTAAACACTTGAATGAAATTGTTAAGCATGAGGAACCTACAGAAGAAATTAATTACCCTAAAAATGAAAATAATCTTACCATTTCAAAATACAAACTAACGTTTTCCGAATTAAGCGATTTCACTACAATCCCATCAGAAACTGATTTATTAATATTAATTTCTAAAAATGTTTGTAACTTTATATTAACTTTGTTTGTAATGGATATATATATTCGCTTGCAGTAACGATAGTGTGCAAGGCAAGGCGAATTCAAACAGGTAAACTCATCTTGTCAGCCGTTCATCAGCTGTTCATCGTAAATGTCGCAAAAAAAACGACAAAACACACGTCAAGTTTGACTCGTCAAGCTTTGAGTTTTAGGATAGAGGGGAAAAGAAATGGCATTTTATAAAAAAGACACGGCATTAAGAAAAATAACCGATAGAAAAAATAGTAGCAGTCAAATATGAAAATGGGTTAATATAGCACTATTGACATTTACCTCATAGAATAAGAATAAAATTGTGCAGTATTACAAAAAGTAACTAAACAAAAGAAATAATTCTCAGATTAATTTATTTTCTTAACAAATTTTTAAAATAAATTAAAAAAATAGAAACTGGGAATTATTTCCTTCTGAAGGTTACTTTATATTATATTCAACATTTTTTATTATTTATTTTTCGAATTTATTCTATGAGCTAAATTTCAGTTATGTATTTTATAAAGCTTTTTTGTAATAGTCATATTCCTTCAATTTTCAATATATTTCTTGTCGTCTTTGAAAATTAAGAAACTTTTTAAAATTGTGAGTTTGTAATGTAATTAATTTTGAAGATTAAATTTTTTAATCACTGTTGTAAAAACACAACTCTGTAACTTTGCTTGTCCCAAAAAACGCCTGTCATCAAATAAAGGCACTGCCAGCACAAATTTATTTTTTCGGCCATAAATCATTATTTCTCGTCACACACGAGATTTCCAATATTAAAATAAATTTTGGGAAAAACATTTGTTACAATTTTCGCGAATTTCATTAAAAGTATTGTATTTAGTAACAAATAAATAATGTCATCCAGTGAAGGAACAAATAAACCAGAACAAATTAATTTAGCCAACTTGAGTTTGGAACAATTGGTACAAATTAAACAAGAATTTGAGCAGGTTAGATATTAAAAACCCAATAAAATCACCCAAAAAATTAAGCTAATGAAAAAAAATAATTGATAAGTTAAAATGTCTAATATTTTCAGGAAATCAGTGGCATTCAAGAATCTTTACAAACTTTATACAATTGCAAAGCCAAATATGCGAGTTCCAAAGAAGCTTTAGAATCATTTCAGCCCGATTGGAATAATCGTCAAATTCTTGTACCATTAACAAGTAGTATGTATGTTCCCGGTCGTATTAAGGATTTGGATAATTTCGTAATTGATGTTGGTACCGGCTATTATGTGGAGAAGGTAAAGAATGAGTCAATAATTTTAATGAATATTTTTTTAATTGTGTATGTATGTATGTATATTAATAGACGAAATTTATGGATTCCGAACAGCAGTTCTTGTCTTCTTTTTAGTAACATTTGTAATACAATTTTTTGTCGAATGTACCTTTATACAATTTTTTAGGTCCAAACTAAAAAAACCAATTCAATTGGGTTTATAATCATCCCATTTATGAATAAAGATTTCCCGGTAGTTTTCTCCCATTTTTCATATTTTTCCCGAGGAGTTTGTCTTCATAATTGGCCTTAATATAAAATTCAAAAGAATATAGACGGGAAAAAGAGGAAAATGTATTATAAATCAATTCTTAAAGATACTGATACTGCATTATCGATTTCAAAATCGTCTTCCGTCACATACATTCCTATAAAGAATCCAAAATTGAGATTAACATCTTACGTATTTCAGATTAAGGTTTTTTTTTAAATTTTTGCCAATTTTCAAATAAAAATCTCAAAAATTGTTCAGGTACAGACAAACATGGCAAAATTGTGGCAAAAAATTTTCCGCAAGATTGACTTTAACCATTTTAATGCACTACATTATTTTCTTACCAAAGTAGTACATTATTTTTTAAATACCATTAAATTGTATGCTAATTAATGCACTGCCTTTGCATTTTTAAAACACATGAATAGTTATAATGCAAAACTAATGCATTATTTTTTTTACACTACTCTAGCGATAATGCCCTATTCATGATGAGTTTCAATAATAAAGCAAGAGTAGTAGATTAATTGGTATACAATTAAATGGTTATTAAAAAATAATCACCCTTATTGTGTTTGGCGTATTTAAAATACGCCTACGACTGTTTGGTGACAGATTAAAGAGAACGTGAACTTATTTTCTTTAATCTATTATCAAACAGTCGTAGGCGTTTTTTAAATACGCCAAACACAATAAGGGTGAATGCAATAATGAATTTAATGAAAAAAATAGTGCTTTAAAGAGGTTAAAGTTAAAGCAATATTTTTGTACTAAAGTGGTGTCAAAAAACCAATCTTATCGGTATTGGATTTGAAACCGACAAAAAAAAATACGTTGCTGTCATGAAATCCAATGTTGTCGGTTTTTTCTTCGAACTAAAATTAATGTCGGTTTTAGGTGTCACAGAAACCAATGTTATCGGATTTTTATTGAAAAAAAAACGAAGCAGCTTACATAGTTGTTAAAGGCTTAATTTTTTATTTAATTATTTTCAACATTTAGATTTTTCTTTTGCGAATTTGCAGCGGGCTTCTCACTTTTTCTTCAAACAGCAAATATGCAACAACAACAGTTGCCATTCTATTTATTTATAACGTTAAACAACAAAATTGTTTATATTTTTAATAAATTCGCTTTCTTGCTACATATTTTTACAAAACAATAATATTACACAAATGTAAACAACGAATGCAATGCAATGCATGGTACTTATTTGATATGTTTACTGTATTACCACTTCTTATTTTCTTTTCTATCAGGCATGTTCCGAAAATCACGAAATTTCAAATCACTTGTGATTTTAAAATCACAAATATTATTTAAGGGTGTTTTGAAAACCACAAAAGTTTTAACTTGGTTTAAAATGGTGGAAAAAATAAGCATGTAATTTTAAATCGGTGACCACTTAGCTGACCGGTTTAAAATCACAATTATGGAAAAAGTTTTTTGGCCAGAACACCTTTCTTGTGATTTCAAATCACTTTCACAAAAAATGATTTTCAGAACATGCCCGTATAATTAAAAACACAGGTTTTATAAATATTTTAGCGCAAAAATCTTAATTTCCAAAATTGTCAAACAAAAATTGCATTTTAAGCCGGTAAACACATGAGCCAAAACATAAAATAGCCGATTCGAATATCGGTTGAGTTTGTATTCGAAAATAACAAATCCCACTTGTTTTCATGCCACCAAATGAAACCAATATTGGTTCGCAAAATCGGATTCTATGACACCCCTGACTGTTCACTATTTTTTTGTGATATGAGAGTACATATTAAAAAAAACATTTTTTTACTCTAAAATTTACCAGTGAGATATTGTTTTATTTTCAGAAATTTTGTTTATTTGCTTATTTTATATTTTATCATCTATCTTCAAATAATGTTTTAAAAATATCATTCTTATATTTTAGAACCTTGAAGGATCCAAAGATTATTTCAAGCGTCGTGTCGAATACGTTCAAGAACAAATTGAAAAAATCGAGAAGATTCAAATACAAAAGAGCCGCTTTTTAAATGCTGTGATAGGTGTAATTGAAATGAAACAATTGGCGGCCGTAAAACAAATGCAACAGCAACAACAAACAGCTTAAATATAAAGTCGAAATATACTGGCACTTTTAAATTATAAAACGAAAAATATGTTCTTCAATACACTTTTAAAGAGTTTTTGTCGAAAAATACAATATATGTAATACAAAATAAAACACTTGAAACAAATATAAAATTAATATAGTTTTTTATTACAAATTAATTTTCTACAACCAACAATTAATTAAGCACAACAAACTATTTAAACTTATTTTTGGTAGGTTCTGGTCTAAATTATTCCTTTAATTTTTCTATTGCAGCATTTAAAATGTTTATCTTTTGATCATACATTTCTTTTAGTTCTTTATGAATTTTTGTTTGCAATTCATGTTCAGTTTTAAGTTTATCGTAAACACTCTTAGAAATGGCCAATTTTTTTTCGATTATAAGACATTTATCTTTTTCCGCTTTAATCCACAATTGCGATTTGTCCAATCTGGTTTGCATGTGTTCGCATTCTGCAGTTTTTAAATTTAACATATCTTTGGTTACTTGTACGACATCTTTCATGGCTTCTACTTGATTTTTTAAAGTGGCAATTTGTTGCTCTTGTTGTTTATTCACTTTGGTCTTTTCAAAAAGTAAAGTTTTGGCTTTCAACAATAGTTCCTCTTGGTCTTGTTTCGTTTTGGGTGCATCAACACCACCCAACATAACTGATTGTTTTAGAGATTGCTCTAATTGGTTAACTTTTTTCTTTAACTTTTCATTTTCGAACAAAGATTCCTGGAATATTATATACACCATAAGTTACTTTTGATTTTCTTTTAGATAAAAAAAAACTAACCTCTAAATCTTTACGCAAAGCACCTATACGTTTACGCGATTCTTCTACCAATTGTTGTTTTTCACTTTCTAAGGCAAATACCATATCCAATAATTCATTATTATTTTGATTTTCTTGGGGATTTTCCGTATTTTCCTGGACTGCATCATTGTTGTTAATGTCTTCCATAATTTCACTGTTATTTTCTGCCATTTTTATAAGATTTTTTAAGTTTTTTTTTAACTATTGTACTGCAATGTGCTTTGCTATACTGTTCAATCAATTTTGTATTCTGTTTCGCGTTAGATTTTTTCTAATATTGTGTGTATTGAATTAAGATTTTTTTCTTTTTGGCTTTCTACACGTAATTTCGGTTGCATGTTCTATTTTTAGGCGCATTTTTTGTATATATTTTGTGAAAATTCATTTTCATTCGTACTTTTTGTGTTTTTATCACACTATAAGATTTTCAGAAAGAGGGGAGGTGAGGGGCTTTACATTTTAAAAATTTTCATAAACATGAACGATTTTGAATTTTGTTTTGATTTGGAGAAAAGTTTAGCACAGAAAAAGCGAAAAGAGGAAGTACAATTAGAAACAAATTGGGCTTTTTCTTATTGTTTTTAATTCTGTGCTATTTGTTCACAATGTTCGCGACTTAAACGAATTTAAAGAGATTATTTTTGGAAAATTCATGGACTCAGAAATGATAAATTTAGGGCGATTAGAATATTGAATTAAAACCATTCTAAAGTAACATCTCCTGCCTGTTCATCAATATCGTTGCTTATATTTAAAAAAAAATCGTAAATTTTTATTTTAAATGTAATTTAAATAAACAAACTGTGATATTAGAATAAGATGTGTTTCTAAGGTATTTTTGTTAATTGTTTTTATAATCAAAAAATTTTTTTAAATAGACGCCCCTCTGAAGAAGTAGAAAAAAACTCTACGAAACGTTGGGAAAAACTGTAATAAAATTGATGTTTTATTAACATTGAAGCTTCAAGCCTAACAAGCTTAACAATAAGAAAGTAGAACAAAATATTCTTTTGATATCGATGAACAGGGAGTTTACATTACCATAAGGCCTTGTAATAGTTTTCGTTTGCTATTTTTTTTCAAAATTTTCGATTTTGTTGAATATCTCTCTCTTAAGTTCGCTTTTTAATTTAATCGATTTGTTGAAGTAAATTAGGTATGCAATGAAAACAGTCAGTTTCGATTTAAAATAATGAGAATTGCTTTATTAGAATCTCCGATTCATCAATTGTATCAGCCAAATGAGTTTCAGACAGAATTATGAACTCTGGTTTATTTATTTCAGCAATTGTTTCTAATTGAGCAAAGTTATTGAGGAGTCCCTGGATGTTTATATATATTCCATTTATTTGCTTTGGTTGTTAGGCTGCAATGCCTATTCTTCTCTTTTTTAGATTAAGTTTATTTTGGTACACAGGGCATTCTCTATTATTGGTAACGTGATTCTCATCTAGTCCTAAGTTGAGCCTTCTATTTTCTTTCATGCAGTTGACGCATTTAGCTATTACTTCTTTATTACATTCACTACTTTTGTGTTTTCCATGACATCTGTAACATATATCTTCGTTTTTACATTCTGATGCTTTATGGTTATAGCCTTGACATTTAAAACATTTTAATATACTCGTTCCATCAAAAACTCGGACTAGAATTGAAAAACAGATGAAATTACAATCAAGTTATACATACCCCTATTACGGTTTACAACTCAAATCAATTGAGTTGAAATTTAAAGAACTGCTAATGATGAGTTGTAATTTTTTGTTAACCGCACTATATCAGAGTTGTAAACCATAATACAAAAACTGCAAAATTTCAACAGAGCGAGAATTGAGTTGTTAACACAAATAGTTAACTCACAAATAGTGAAGATATTGTTAAATAAAAGAAAATTTGAAATAAAAAATAACCAAAATAAAAAGTTAATAAATATTAATAAATAAAACTTGTTTGTGAATCATTTAAAGCTACAAACCACCTTTTGAAACTTATTTTTTGTTATGTTAATTTTTTAGAATTGTTAAAGTTCGAAGTTGGGTACTTAAGTAATCAATATCAAAAAAAATTATACATGTACTTTTGAATAAATTAACCTGCTACAAAGTAGTAAAATCAAATTAAAAACAAGCACATAAGATTACATAAAATAATTTGTTTGTACATATTTTCCAGAAATGTTCGTGTTATACAAAGAATTTAATCGAGTACCGATAAGAAAACGAGTTAAGTAGTCAAAAGTGTAGATATTATTTAACACTTTAGTTTATTTGCCATCAGCTTGCCTTTATTTTACGAATTTTTACAAATTTTGCGTTCACGTACTTTTTTGGAACAGTTTTTTGTGAGAGCAAATTTTTCAGTTTACTCATTTACTGCAATTTACTGTAAAACTACTCCAACGCACCTAATATTAACACGAAAAGTGATTTCTTTGTATTTTGTTTTTTATTATTTTCGAAAGCTGTGAATTAATACAATTTTGTAGAAAATTAAAAAAGAGAAAAAGGAACTTAGAAAAATCAAGATGATAATTATCAAAAATATGAGCTTTGTTTTTAAACAATTTAATTGTTAGTAATAAAGTGTAGTTTATGTTTGTTGTTTTTGTGTTTAATGATTTTAAATGCTTTAGGGAAAAATAAGAAGACAATTAAACGAAGATGAAGTTTAACTAAGCTTAAAAAGAAAATATTTAATGAATAAATTTAAAGTTCGCCTGCAGCACAAGCATCACCATAAGATTTGCCCGGTTTTTCATCAGGATTCAATTTAATCATATCGTCAATACGCAAAATGGTAATGGCGGCTTCTGTGGCAAATTTCAATGATTTGATCTTGGACATGGCTGGTTCAAGAACGCCAGCTTTTTTGTTGTCACGCACAACACCTTCGATTAAATCCAAACCGGTCCACTTCAATAAAGCATGCTCGGCTTTGGTTTGACTGGAATTGTGATAGGCGCGCAACTTAGCTACTAGATCGGTTGCATCTTTAGCGGCATTAACAGCTAATGTCTTGGGAATAACCAATAAGGATTTGGCAAATTCTGCAATAGCCAATTGTTCGCGTGAGCTCTGGAAAATAGAGAAGAGATAAAAGTCGTTATTTTAATAACGAGGACCAGGACATTTCAAACTAACCAAAGAAGTAGCAAAGTTTTCCAAGTATATGGATAAGGCTGCTTCAACACAACCACCACCAGCTACAACTTTTTTGCTTTCCAAAACTCGCTTAACAACACACAAAGCATCATGTATAGATCTTTCCATTTCATCGCAGTAGAAATCATTGGGGCCACGCAAGATAATGGAGGCTGCAGCTCTAAAAACAATTCATAAAAAAATAACGTAATTCATACGATTTTCTTCTAAACATACTTGCGTAGAAAACAAAAAGGGAAAGCAGAATTACCTGGCCTTAGTACCCTTGATAAGGATCAATTCATCATCACAGATACGCTCTTGGGAGATCTCAGCTGCTTCGCCAACCATAGAAGCCTCGAAACTTTCATCGCCTTCCATATTGGTGAGAGAAGTAAGAAAAGCGGCACCAGTAGCTTTAGCAATGATTTTCAAATCACTCTTCTTAACTCGTCTAACAGCCATAGCACCAGCTTCAACGAAGTATTTCATGCACAAATCATCGACACCACCAGAGCACAAGACAACATTAACACCAGTAGACAAAATCTTGTTGATGCGTTCTTTAGTTATGTCCAATTCACGGGCACGGATACCTTCCAACTTATCGGGGTCGTTGATAAGAACTTGGACACCCATTTTCATTTTGGTTTTTTGTAAAGAGAAGTCCAGACAAGCAATTTTAGCATTAACAATTTTCTTAGGCATTTGTTGTGAAGCAATAGTGCAATTCAAGGCATAACCTGGGATCAAAAGCGATTCGCGGGCAGATTTGCCATGAGCCTTCAATACATTTACGGCTTTAATAGAATAAGCGGTATTTCCCTTGGGGTCAGTGATCTAAAATAAAATAATATTTATTAAAAAATGCGATTTTTATAATTTTTAAAGGAAATCTTACTTTGACAGCATGAACAGCATCAACAACCATTGCGGAAAAAAAATCCGCATCAGCGCCTATAATTTTCGAACTCATGGAGGTTTTGGCAATATTAATTAAAGTATCGCGACTTAATTCATCAACAGGAGCAGTCAAATGTTCTGAAATATATTTGCAAGCTTCCTTACAAGCCAAACGGTAACCAGATATGATGGAAGTGGGATGAATCTTTTGCTTAACCAGTTCATCAGCATTCTAAATATATAATGAAAAAATGACGCATTTAAAAAAAAAATAGAATTAAAGAAATAACCTTAAGCAATTCAGCAGCCAAGATGACTACGGATGTGGTTCCATCGCCAACTTCATCGTCCTGTAATTGAGCTAGCTCAACTAAAACTCTGCAAAATATAGAAACAGAAATAAAATTTTCAACTTTTTTTTAATCATTTATAACTACTTAGCGGCGGGATGCTCAACTTCCAATAACCTCAAAATGGTGGCACCATCATTGGTAACAGTAACATCACCAATATCATCGACCAACATTTTGTCCAAGCCTACGGGTCCCAAAGAGCTTTTAACAATGTTGGCTATAGAACTGGCAGCCATAACTAAAATAAAAACATATATTACTCTTCAATATATTCCAAATGACGTCATTATATATAAACAATCACGCAGTTTCACAGCTGCAGTCAATTCAAATTAGTAGGAAGCCAACCAAGATCATACCTAACCTCAATATGGCTTTAAAAAAATAAATTAATGCATTTTGGTTAATTAAAATCAAAACTATTATTTGCAACATTTTAAATTAAAACAACTTTTTACATCATGCATAATTTTACACATGTGGTTTCTTGACAAAAAATATCAACTTTTAGACCATGCCGGCTGCACCTTTTCTTGTTCATTTTTTGTGCTTTGAATCTAAGCATCTGTTCTTTCACTGGTAAATAACTCACCATTTTGTGTACGCACGGGTTGACCCGATTGACGGGTACCGGCTATGGATAAAGGACTTGCCATTGTAGACATGTTTATGTTTTTTTTTTTCAAATTTATTTAAAAATAAGTTAATTGAAATTTTCTTTTAGCAGCAAAGACAAAACCGCCTGACTCACAATTGTTAATACTTTTCTGAAATAAATGTGTTGAGGAGTAGTTGTAAAAATGTAGTAGGAAATTCAGTGCTGCCAGAATATCAATTTAATATTTCACTAGCCATGGTACAACCATGGAGGAATATTTATTTCACCTATCGCCAAATAAAAGTTTTATATAAAAACGAGTATACAAGTGTATTTTACCTTTATTTAAAATTTCCATATTTAGTCTTATTCTAGTAAACTAAAAAACTATGGCAGATCGCAAGCAGAACACACGAGTTTCGGAACACCTTAAGAGATCTGTCGGCTTAAGTACAGTTTACCGACGCAGCTCCAAATAAAAAAAAAAGTACATAGGGTGATAGAAAATTGAAAAATAAGAAGAAAAAATAAAATGGCAAAATTCTCGGAAACGCATAGTTTCCGAGTTATGGACCTCGGAAGTTTTCATATGAATTTGCGATTTCCCATTACATTTCTGAACATATATGGTCAATATTGGTATCATTTGAAAGCTTTTGAATAGATCTTTCTGGATATAAACATTTTATTTAAAAATTCTTAATCCATTAAGGAGCGGCGATGAATTTACGAAAAAACAAAATTTTTTAAGTGATAGAGGTGGTAGAGGAGAAAACCTATGCAGAAAAGCATTAGTAAGCGAAGCCGGTGTTTGTTATACCATAGAGGAGAAAATCTGTTCATCCGGCCGAAGGCCGGCTATGCGAAGAAGCTTTATTTAGCGAAGCCGGTGTTTGTTATACCATAGAGGAGAAAATCCTTGCGCCCGGCCGAAGGCCGGCTATGTGGAGAAGCTTTATTTAGCGAAGCCGGTGTTTATTATACCATAGAGGAGAAAATCCTTGCGCCCGGCCGAAGGCCGGCTATGTGGAGAAGCTTTATTTAGCGAAGCTGGGATTTTTTTGATAAAATTTTTATTACCTAGTGCACCTCCGTAACATTTTGATATAAAATTTTGTAAAAACTGTATTAGGAGCTAAAGAGTTAAAAAGTTTTAAAAAAATTTTGCATATCCAGAAAGATATGTTCAAAAGCTTTCAAATGATACCAATATTGGCCATATACGTATAGAAATGTAATGGGAAATCGCAAATTCATATGAAAACTTCCGAGGTCCATAACTCGGAAACTATGCGTTTCCGAGAATTTTGCCATTTTATTTTTTCTTCTTATTTTTCAATTTTCTATCACCCTATGTACTTTTTTTTTTATTTGGAGCTGCGTCGGTAAACTGGACTTGTTCCGATCTGTCTTTTGCGATTTTAAATAGTGCAATTGTCATCAGAAGGCTGATTATCTTAAAAATCAAGTATGCAAAATGGGTAGAGTTTGATAAAAAAAAAAATAATTATTTTGGAGTCATTTTCTATGTGAATCAGAGAATGACAAAAGTATAATTTTAAGTACTCTTTCAATATTAGAGCGAAAACATGTATAGACATGCATGGGTAAAGATCAAAACCATACACATACATACCATTACCCATAACAAGTTGAACTTGTCCCTTACAAAAATTTTTGAAATTTTTTGGCTATTGCTTGTTTGGCGATGATTACGCGATCCTTCTCAGGGAATACGAATCGCTAACCATCGCCTACGCCTTACAACTAGGCGATGAATATGCGAGCGCACACAAGTAGCGGCAATGATCAGTGTTTTTTTATAACTTTCGATAACATTTTTTTTGTCTGTTGTTTTGTTAAGATAACGGGGAAAAAATATTTGGTTTCTAGGGAATCGCGGTACACGATGTTCACGCGAATCGCGGTACATGAATCGCGTGGTTGACACATGTGAACGTTTTCGCGATTCGCCAGAGGATCGCATTTAGCTTCCATTTAGATGCATTGCAGAGATGTTAGACAACTTGCCGGCGATGATTTGGCGATGGAAATTGTTTGCAGTGTCTATATAGATCTATATTCATTCTTTTTTTTATGTGCATGCAGATATATGTATGTAAATAAAATTTCTGTTAGCTATCTGCAATATCCATATATGTAAGTGTGTGTATTATATTACCTAAAAATGAATCAAAGACATAAAATTGCGCACTCAGCCGTACAAAAAAAGTTTCTACTGCGCATCTACGTCATCATAGAATAAAACTGAGTGTTTGTTGTAAAAAATGAAAGACACACACAAATGCACATACACAAATTCTATTCCTTCGTCACACACAAAAATAACGGACCTGCGCAATGCGCAATCTTGTTTCTTTGATTCATAGCCACAAGTAAAACTTTGAGTGTTTATAATTCTTATTCGCTTAAAGGTGTATAATATTTTTAGCCGCTTAAAACAACCACTCAATACATATGGGTAATTCCATGTCAAAACGACCAAGAGTGGGACACGACCCCTTCCGATTGTAATGAAATTTGGTGAGAAGGTTCCTTTTATCTTATAAGGAACATATTTGAACGAAAAACAATTTTAAAATTTTTTTTTCAAAAGTTATGTCATATTCAAAATGTCATAATTTCGCAGATTTAGCCGAATGTGTAGAGCTTATTTCTTCAATATCTCGAAAACTACTTGACATACGAAGATGTCATTTTAAAGAGAATACTTGGGACTACAAACTATATACTGAAAAGATATAATTTTTTTGAAAAATGTAATATCTGCAAAATATTAAATTTTAAAAAACGGACTAAGTTAAAAACTTATTTTTTTATTTGGCTGATTTTTTTTTATATCATACCCCAAACTGTTCTTAAAAAATCCTGAAACTTTGAAGGAGGTATTTTTTTTCTTTTTTAAGATATGATTTTTTTTCTTCCGCAACCTATGGAAAAATAATCTTAAAATAGAATTTTAATACTGTAATTTTGAGCAATAAGTACACTGTGCTAGTTGAAAAAAACAGACCAGCCGCGCACCTTGCATTTTGCCCTAATTGGGGCACGCTGAATCCAGTGGGACTTATTTTTTTTAGATTGGCTCTTATTTTCACGAATTACCGTTATTTTGAAAATGTAAGAGTTTGCACAGCATACATATATTTGCGTAACTCAAAAACGGTTTAGTTTATTGAAATAACTAAAAAAAACGAAATTTGGCAATAAATAATAAAGTGGGGTTGGTCATACATTTGACCCATCTAGGAGCATCCTACGCGCACGCTGCAGGGGCAAATTAAAGAATTTTATTAAACCGCAATATTTGCATGGTGGCGCGTAGGATGCTCCTAGATGGGTCAAATGTATGACCAACCCCACTTTATTATTTATTGCCAAATTTCGGTTTTTTGCGATTTGACGGGAAGTCTTCAAAAAAGTTGGCAACAATGTACAGAAGTGCCAAAAATACTGAAGGTATTTTTTAAACATGGATATTTTATAATAAGTATGGCACAAGGCGAATTCAAACAGGTAAACTCATCTCGTCAGCCGTTCATCAGCTGTTTCCACGGCGAATTAAAAAATATGGTCCAACGTCAAAATATGATTTTGTTTTGAGAAGAAGTTGAATGAAAAGTGTTAAAAATATTATTTTTATAATAAAAAAATTTCAAAACTGCGAATGATTGAAGTCAATTTATTAATTTCTTTTATAAAAAAGTGATAATTTTAATTTGCAATAAAAAAATTTTGACAACCAACCAGAAAATTGTATAAACAAAATACATGAGGCTTTTTGTAGTTGTAGAGATGAGTTTACCTGTTTGAATTCGCCTTGGTATGGCAGATAACCAAAACACATTCATGGGTATTGAATAACATCTGCATAGTATAAGGCCCGCATTTTTATGCAAATGCATATTTCTTCTCGTCAGTCGGAGATTAAAATATACAAAATATCTTTGCGTATCAAGAAATTTGAAGTAAAATGGCATCGATTTGTTATTGCATATTTTTGAATATTTTGCTTTGAATGCATATTTTTGCATATGTATGTTGCTGATATTGCATATTTTTGTTGCATATTTTGAAAAAAACTTGTTTTAATTGCTTTATTTTGCCATGTACCCTTCCGCAGAAGAGGTAAAAGACAACTTCGATGATATTTATTATTGATTTTTTATGGGAAAAATATTTTTTAAAGCGTGTTGCCGCATATAAAAAGAATTATCCGGATTAATGTCTTCCCTTACAGCCTATAACAACCAGATGGGGGACGTTGTTGAAAGCAATTATGTATTATGCTGAAAACTATTGCCAATTCAAAGATGTTGGAAAAGGATTCAACAGTGATATATTTAAGTTAATTGATATTGCCATACATAAGATGTATTTTTTGGACAGTAATTTAAGTTGACAAATTCGTAGCAAGCTTTATAAAGATCAAACACAAATTAAGGGTTTAAATTTATTGTTTTAAATCCTTAACTGCTTGCATATTTCATTTAAATTGTTTTCGAAAACATCGTAATGAAAATGAATATACCACAGAGAAACTACCAGCATTTAATCCTGCACCTATCACTTCCGTTTTATTTTGTTATGAAAAAAGGCAGTATACCTTTTAAAAAAAATGAAGGGTCAAATATGTATGTATATCTCTAAAGGCATTTTAAAAAACAAAATCAAGAAATAATTGATTCGTATGTAATTGCGATCAGTTTCGCACTTTGCTTACGCAAATGACAGTTTCAAAAAATTTAACAAAAAGTTTTCTTAAGTTGAATATGGTTTGACACTTATCTTGTCTTAACCCTTTATAGCCTCATGTGACATTTCTGTAACAAACCACAAAAATCGCCACAAAACATATAATAAACGAAAAAAATCATTCAAACTAATGTTATGTTCATACGACGATAGAAACCACTGGTTTCGCTCTCTGAAACTAGATTGTTCATACGATTTATTCCTGTTTCATTTTGACATTTTGTTTGTGTTGTTGGTGTGATTTTTCTTTAAATAGATAAAAAAGTAAATAATACTTAAAAATATATTATTTAATACTTTTATTAATATTATTAGGTTATTCTTATCATTTTATTTTATTAAAAATCAATTTTTATTTTGTTGTATTCTTTGTTTTGATTTTTTTTTGAGAGCAAGTTCAGATAAACTAACGATAACTGTTATCAAAATTGGAGATGACAGTACATTTTTCCTGTTTCGCAGCCTGTTTCAAAATGAAACGACCTGTTTCGCTCTCTAAATTTTGTATGGGACAACAAGTCGTTTCATTCATGTTTGGGGCGCGAAACAGGAATAAGAGAGCGAAACACGAATATTGCTGTCCGTGTGAACATGGTATAATGTAACATCTCTGTATTATACCAATAAACACATTTATGTATGTGTTATTAAACTCTGCAGTTGGCAGCACTTATGTTTAACGACAAAAACAAATTGCTTGTGGTTTTTGCATTTGTACGAGGTGTACAAGGCGAATTCAAACAGGTAAACTCATCTCTACAACTACAAAAAGCCCCATGTATTTTGTTTATACAATTTAATGGTTAGTTGTCAAAATTTTTTTATTGCAAATTAAAATTATCACTTTTTTATAAAAGAAATTAATAAATTCACTTCAATCATTCGCAGTTTTGAAATTTTTTTATTATAAAAATAATATATTTAACACATTTCATTCAACTTCTTCTCAAAACAAAACCATATTTTGACTTTTGACCATATTTTTTAACATATTTTACCTGTTTGAATTCGCCTTGGAGGTGTACTTGTTGTAGACCCGAGATTACCTGGGATGAATTCGCCTTGGTTTTCTAAGTCCCAATTTACACTAGGGACATTTCTTGCCGGACAGACGAAGTTCGATGGCGAGGGCAGGGCTACCAGTTTAGGGTGTTTGACCCCAAATTAGGGGTTTTCTTGTTGCTAAAAGGGACAGAAAATTGTATTTGGGGTTGGCATTGGGGATATTAAAAATCAAACTTAGGATTTTTTTGGGGAAATAAAATATATGAGCTTAATTTTTCTATAAAAGACAACTAAGTTTAATGCAGACATAGTATGTGTCACAAACACATTAAATTGGCTATTTTATGCAACATCACTTGATATCAATGAGCACCAGTTAAAAAAAAATTTCGTTTTTGTTAAACAAACTATCTGATAAGTTTGAAGGTAATCTGTCAATAATTCGATTATGTACAAAAAGTCCAAAATTTGCATTTTCCTGGACAACTTAGTGTGTATAAGAGGTGTGAAAAAAATTAAAGTGAACTCTAAAGCCAATGAATGGGCTTATTGGTTCCTTTGTATATAAAAACATTTAATATGAAGTTTGGTGACGATTGGGTAAAGAAAAGTCGATTGAAATGTAAAATTGTGTGTACAAGGCAAAACTTATTTAAGTTTATGGAAAATTTTTTAAATGGATAACTGCTGCACGTGGGAATGTAATCCAAACTAGAATATCATCATTATTTTTTAATAAAAGTGGAAATAATATTAATTTTGTATAACAAACTTTCTTAAAAATTAAGTGATTTTGTGGTCCCATGCAAATTTATTATAGGAAAGTTCCACTGTATATAGATATTTAAAAAACTACTACATACATATTTCCTTTCGATAGAAATGATCTCTTGTAGAACATGGTACAAGTAAAACTTAAATAAATATTCAAATTATCCGTTAAAAATTATGTATTTTTAACAGGGGCTTATTTTGGGGATTCTTTCATTTATCGGGGGATATTTGGGGAAATTTATTTTTTAATTTGGGGAGAACGAAAAAAAGTACCTGACAGCCCTGGGCGAGGGTTCGAAAGGGTATACCCTTTACAGTACATGACTAGTACATGACTACAGTAGTTTTGACTTAGCTGCATAATCTCCTTTGCACGATTTTTTGTGCAGGTAAATCAAAAATGCAGTTATCTTAAATGCATTTACCTGCCTTAATGTGCAGGTACACAATTGTGGTTACCTGCACAAAAGTGCAGCTAAAGTAAAGTGTTTGATTAAAAGTAGAATAAAAAAATTATTTTTTTAATACATAAATTTATATTTTATTAAAATTTTATTTCAACCCAGGAGCTTACTGGTAATCTCACAAAGAGTCTTTTTGATCGTCGACGAGCTCATTTTTTAATTGTAGACGATTGCTAGCACGGCAGAAACTGCTACATGTGCTGATTCGTATGAGAGATTCTTCCATAACGCAGCGAAAAACGCTTATTATAATCGTAAAGGGAATCGTTTATGATGTATGAGATTATCTAACGAGTCTTTCAAAAAGCATGCTAAGAGTCGCATGAGACTCATGTTGGTATTATTTTACAACTCGCGAAATACTCAGCCGTATGACTAAGCAACCTAAATAAGGGCATCAGGCGTATTTTTCATGCCAAAACTTCTAATTTTCATACAATTTCTATAAAACAAACCTTAAGGTTGCGAAATCAACACCATCCTGCCTGAAAATCCTTTTTGGCAGATCCTTAGGCCGGTTCGTTTTATTAAAATTGTATTGGCAGTAGCATTTTCATACTTAAAAAACTGTCTTATTTAGGTAGCTCAGTAATTGTTATACGACTCTTACAGAGAGTCCCAAAAGGTTAATTTCAAGATTTAAAGACGAGCGTGTCAAAAAATAAATAAATTAAAAAAAGATTAAGATGTTTTTGTTACTCGTCAGATAATTACCAGAAGATTATTTTAGGAGTTGTATATTAAACATAATCGTCTAACAAACAGCCTATGCTAGCTGGGTAATAACAGATCATTTTATACATGTATGTACATATGTTTATCTATATATATAAAAAGAAGTGTTCATTTTGATTGTCACTCCATAACTCGAGAACGGCTCGACCGATTGCCATAAAATTTTTAGGGAAGGGACAGGGAGGAGTGATGATGGTTATATATCCAAAATCGGTCTAGCCATTCTCCAGTTATCTATCTATATAAAATGGATGTGTGTATGTGCGTATGTATGTATGTAACGTATGGACTCCAAAACCGCTGGGCCGATTTTGATGAAATTTTCAGGGAATCTTCAGAATATTCAGGCGGGTGACACTGTGAAGTCTGATATTTGATTTTCGGCCTGCGGGCGGAGGGGCGTGGCAAAATCCAATTTTCATATTGCACCACCAATGACATCTATATAAGTTGGACGATTTTTCTTTAAAATTATTGCCATGGTCCAACTTAGGTTTTTACGGAAAGAAAATTTTGCCCCGCCCACTTTTACGCCCACTTTTTTCGATTTACCTAAAATCAAAAAACTGCTCCATCGATATGACTAATTTTTCTTTTAACTGTTCGTATTAATCCATTTAACGTTTTCATCGAAAGATAAAATTACCACGCCTACTTTTACGCCCACTTTTTCTATTAAGCGCATAATTTGAGAACGGTTTGACCGATTTGGACGATTTTTTCATTAAAATGATCGCCATGGTCCAACATAGGTTTTTAAGGAAAGAAAATTTTGCCCGCCCGCTTTTTTCGATTTACCTAAAATCAGAAAACGGCTCTTTACACCAAATAAAAAAAAAACAAAAAACATTGTCTATGCGCTGGTCTTAAGATGAAGTAATAAATAACTATAATTTTAAATTTGCCTTAAATACATGCGTTTCTTTTTTGATTGAGCCCATATCTACACCATATGTAAGTTATTTTGTAAAAAAAACTTTATGATAGGTATTCCCTGGATTTTTATTTAAAGGCCGTAAATGTCGTTAAATGCTCAATTTAAACCGTGTGGTAATACAATACTAATGTTTGCTTAGGGCCAGCAACGTGGACCAGGTCAGCTAGTTTAACATAAAAGAAACATTAACAAAAACAATGAGAATTCACAAAGAACATAAAACATAAAAAACAAAATAATTGCGATTTTTATTTTTATAAACATGTGAAAAAGTGGCCAACATATAGTTTTATGTGTGCAGCTAACTTTGATGTTTTGAATGAAAATTTTTTAAAGCTGCCCAAAAATATGATAAATGTGCAGGTATACAAAATGCACGTAAACAAGGATTTTGAAGAATAATTCCAGAAAATATTTATTTTGGGCAGTTAAGTCAAAGTGCAGCTAACTTTGATTTTTTGTATGAAAATAATTTTAAAATGCCAAAAATTTTGTGCATTTATCTTAAATGTGCAGGTATAGAAAGTGCACTTAAAAATGGAATTTGTATGGAATTAGAAAGAATAATTCCAAAAATGATCAATTTTGTACAGTTAAGTCAAAAGTGCACGTAAACAAAAGGCAGTTAAGTCAAAACTACTGTATCTGTACTGGACATTTTTTCATTTCTCTTTCTTACTTTTCGTAGTTTACATACAAGTATTAATTTCTGTCTGACTTCTAATGTTTCATATGTAAACGCTTCAGGTAAGATTAAAAGAGAATTCAAAAAATGTCCGGCAAGAAATGTCCCTAGTGTAAATTGGGACTAAGAGGTGAACCCCAAATTTTACACAAATTTTTTTTGAAAAAAAGTGCAGAAAAGTTTTATTATTTTTCGGCCAATCTGTAAGTAAGTAACAGATTTTGTATAAATATTATTAGCAACGACTAGTTTTTTATACCGCAAAAGTGATTTTGTTTGTTTGTACCATTTCTGTTATGTATGTATGTACATTGAGTTAAAAGGTAATTATATTGTAATAAAATTATGTATATAATTTTATCCTAGAATGGCGTCACGATCATTACGGGAAGATAAAATAATGGACATATTGTGTCAATATGACAGTGAAGATGGATTGGATGCGGATGCTGACAGTGTTGATGACCCAGATTTTGAACCATTTGAAGACAAAGTTGAAATTGAATCAAATTCAATCAGTGATAACGAAAACATTGAAATAATCTCTGATCCCTTATATGCTCCTCCTGAGCAGGAAACAAACCAACCACATTCAACAAAACAAAAGAGAAGAAAATTAAATTTAACATGGAAAAAAAGAATCTTGTCGCTAACAAAGACCAAACAAAATTTAACGGAAATATAACATTGCCACCAAATATATTGGATATTGAAACACCAATCCAATTCTTCTTTTTATATTTTTTCCCGAATGAGCTTATGACTGCAATCGCTGAGCAAACAAATCTCTACGCAATGCAAAAAAATCCAAATCAGTCTTTTCATATAACTGATACTGACATTCAGCAGTTTATTGGAGTAGTTTTTATGATGTCACTAATACAACTACCAAGAGTAACCAGTCATTGGAATTCAACTATTGGCACACCGATGATTCAGAAAAATATGTCGAAGCAAAAATTTGAACAAATTAGACAATTCTTACATTACAATGATAATTGCAATCTGCCTCCACGCAATGCTTCAAATGGAGATAGACTTATAAAAAGGCATATTATAGATAAACTTAACGCTGCTTTTGATAGTATTCCAATGGAGGAAAACCTTTGTGTTGATGAGCAGATTTGTTCAACTAAAGCAAGAAATAACTTGAAAAGATACCCCCCAAATAAACCTCATAAGTGGGGTATAAAATAAACGTCCTTAGTGGAGTTTCGGGTTTTGCTTATAATATCGAACCTGAAACAGGAGCTGAGAACGTTGTATTAAACAGCGAACCAGATTTAGGATCATCTTCAAATGTGGCTGTAAGACTGGCGAGACGTATTCCTAGGCATCTAAACTATCAGCTTTATTTTGTCAACTATTTCACCTCTCTACCTTTGCTAGAATACTTAGCCAGAGGGGGTATACTGAGTCTCGGCACAGTACGTCGGAACAGAATTACAGATTGCAAATTGCCAACTGAAAAAAATCTTGAAAAAAGAACGTGGGTTTTCAGTTGAATATGTTGCTGACATAAATGGCGTTGATGTTTCATATGTTGCCTGGAAGGACAACAAAGTTGTTACTCTTGTATCAACCTTTGCTGGTGAATTTCCAAAAACTCAAGTCAAACGTTACGATTAAACTAACAAGAAAAACATCAACATTGATCGTCCATACATTGTTGTTTTACCACTTATTAGATCTCACAATGGCAAATTCTTGGCTGCTATACCGGAGAGTAAGTCAAAAAATATCGTTGGTAAAAACATGTCTTCTGCGGATTTTCGCCTTGAAGTAAGTGAAACTCTTTGAAAGCTTGGTCAGAAATCTAATATGAAGACAAAAAGATCAATCGAAAATGAAATTCAAGCTAAAAAACATAAAGGTACGTCAAGATCAAGTGGGACACTGGCCGATTTGGGTGGAAAAAAGAATACGTTGCAAATTTCTTAAAATGTACTGGCGTTTCCCAAACTATGTATATGTATGTGAAAAATGTGGTGTAGCATTATGCATTCTTTAGCAGTTAGATAAGAATGATTATTGAAAAAAAAATTAAGCAGGCCTTTTATAAGGCCTCAAGTAAGAACCCTTCTGAGTTTTCCCGCTGGGTTGCTATACTCTTAAAAACACCACAAAACTCATTACGCTATCAAACAACAAAAAAAGGTGCATTTCAAGAAAACATCGAAATTTGACTAACTGATTAAAATACTTATATTCCTTAATATAACGAACATTTAAATACACTTTCCTAAAGAGGGAACCACAAAAAAAACCCAAACAAATAAATGTTAATTTTAATAAATGTGTGACTTATTTTGGCTTTCATGTTTGTTTACAACATAAATGTCAAATTGATTTCGAAAACCACAACCAGTTGTACATAATGGAAACACTTTGACACGCTTTGCTCAAAACAAGTTGTTTTGCTAATAGCAGTAACATAGTATAAATAATGTCAAGAGATTTTTAAATAATATATGTATGTAGATGATACACTCACAAAGGACATTCAAATCAATTTAACATGGATAAAGTATTATTATTATTTGTCTGCACACTTAAAACAACTCTTAAAAAGACTTTTGTATTTCTTTAAGAGTATAATTTGTAATAAACGCTTTGATAATAACGTTTTCTTTATTTAAATATTAAGGAAAAAAAAAAAATTAAATATGTTTTAGAATGCTGTTATGTACATATACATATTAAAAATAGGGTTTCTTTTTCCGAGATTCCTGACCCGGGATGTTCAATGAAATGTATCTATATACCTTTTTTCCGTACATTTAATTCGGTATTCTTGGGAATTTTTTTTAAGGAAAAACTGAGAAATGTTAAATAAAATACTTATTTTTACCCTAATTATACATTTCGATTAGAATAATATTGTCACCTGCAACCATATTATAGTTAAATTAGTCCTCCATCAAGAAGCCACAACCATATTATGGTTGCCTCTAAACATGTTATGGTTAAATATGTCAATAATTTGTTTTAAAATTAACAATAGTATTTTCCTCTTTTCCAAGAGCAACATGCTATGGTTCAAAACCAACCATGCTATTATAAGTGTTAAAATGTTTAAGTTATTTTTTAACAATAACATTTTCGGAGGCAACCATAATATTGTTGTGGCTTCTTGATGGAGGACAATTCCACCGTAATATGGTTGTCGGTGACAATAATATTGTTAAATTAATCATAATATGTTTAAAATTTTCTATAAAAATAGTTTTGTTAGAGGTGACCATATTTAAACATGTTTTTCTCTAGGTGAATACAAGTTTAAAAACTACATAAATCTGTGATCACTTATATTTCTTTATTTTAAGTTTTTCATACAAAATCAGCCCAAAAATCGATGTTTGGTTAGATATATAAATGATGAAAGATTTTTGTTTTTTTTTTTGCTTTAGCGCTTCCTGTTTTTGAGTTAAAAGTTTTTCATAAAAAATCAGCTCATCAATCGATGCTTGATTAGAAATATGATTTTCATTGATTTTGTTTTTGCGTTTTTAGTTTTACAGAAAATCGAGTTTAAAATTTTTCATACAAATTTATTGCTTTCGCTTTAGAGCATCTAGTTTTCGAGAAAATCGAGTTTTAAGTTTTTTATACAAAATCATTCCAGAGTAATTTTTTAAACTTATAAGATACATTTTTTGGCGCAAGGCAAAAAGGCATTCATTTTGAGTTTCCGATTGGGTTTAACTCAATTAAGTGTTATCTTTCGTTTGGTATCCATTACCTAAGTCTATCACAACTGATTCCAATCGTAATCATTTGCTCTTCCGGCAATGAGTCAATTAATCAATCTTGAATCAATTTGATTTTTTAATAATATCGAGCCCTAATAGCAAAAATGATGTAACCAACAAAAATAAAATTTTAAAGGAGAAGGGTTTTTTTAAAATATTTTTGCTTGAAGTCTAGGGTTTCGTTTGAAATTGCTTTTGCTCTTATTTCTTAACGGTACTTCCTAGAGATATGAGATTTTTAGAGATGATGCAAATGATCAAAAATTATCGATTTTTATCAAAAAACAAAAATCTTAAATGTTGTTGGTTACATCATTTTTGCTATTACGGCTCGATATCTTTTTAATATTCCACCCAAAGAACTTTTATATGAATTTTAACTTCATAATATAATTTTGTTTTGGGTGACCATTACTACCCATGGGTACCAAATAGAGTACGTTTTTAAAAATTTTTCAGTTAAAACTGTGGCTAGGGACCCGAAACAAACATAAATTCAGCTTACTAAATTTTATCTTAAAAATTTTATTCCGCAATAAACATACATATATAAAATCAAATAATTATTTGCCTTAAACTAGGAAAATATTTGACGTCACAGAAAAAACCTTTTTTACTTGCCTAAAATTACTGCTTTGTTGTTTGCCTTTAAAAAATATTTTGTGTTCAGATTACGAACAAATAAAAGTAGTAGCATATGTAGATAATCCTTTAATACTTTGTCGTGTTAAGTGGATTTTAATCTTTGATTTCAGTTACTTTAGTATAATTTATTCAATTTAGCAACTTCCATTTTTTTTTATTAAAAAAAGACCCTTTTGAACTAAATTTCTAAAAATGGTGCATATTTGACGATTTGTCTCTTTTTAAGAAGGAAATTTTTTTTAAAGAAACTTCAGAAAAGAAATACTTTGCAATTCTTTCTCTAAAAGTTTGTGATAAAAGATAACATTTTTTCCTGAGAGTTAATATTAGTAAATGCACCATTATTCTTTTCATGCTGGGATTTTAAACACTAGTGAACAAGTAGTAGCAGGAATACAAGTCTATTTAATAATAAAATATGTTGCTACGATTTTATACTTGTGGGTTTCACTAAATGCCATAATAGTGTATATGTGACCTTCTCCGAGAAAAGCCACTTAGTGTGTGAAAATGAAGTTTTGAGAAAAACTTATTTCATCTTATTTTACACGCTTTTAGGCACCAGATTTCATTTGTAAGTCCAAACCCGGTTTTTGACCCACTATGTCCCTTTTCTCGGAGAAAGTCACATATAGGACTAAAATAAAAAAGTAATTTATTTGAATACAATTTTAGGTATACCCACCCAAAAAAGGGAAAGGAAATAGAAAAAACATTTCGTCATAAATATTTTAAAAACAAAAAAATCTTTAGCACCGTTAACATTAAAGTTTGTAAGGAAAAAGAAAATTGAAATTACACACTTACTGGACTCCATGTTTGATATTTTGCTTATTTTTGTAACCTGCACCAGGGCAAACTAAGTTTGTCAATCCGTGTGGAACTTTTTTACTATTCACCTGTTGCATTGGTGTAATCGAGAAATGAAATTCGTTTTTGCTTATCATTCTTAGAATAACGGTAGCTAAAAAAAAGTAAAAAATATATTGATGGACAACGGTGATGGAAAATTGGAAAATTTAGATGGTACTGACCAACAAGCAAAAGAGTACTTCTTTCAACATTTTGGTACTACAGTCAAATCCCGATAATTCGTAATCGCAAGGGACCGGCCATTTCTTACGAATTATAGGGGTTTTCGATTTAACGGGGTTAAAATAAAATAAATACGAATTAACGGGGGTTTTCAATTTATTTACTAAAACGATGCGTGTGCTTTGACATTTTTCTTTATTTTTCATTTAACAGACTGGTCATAAGAAAATAAACTCACACACACAAGCAAAATCCCACGCAAAAAAATAGCGGTATACAAAATATCATTCTTTCCATATTTATGTTGTTTTTATTACGAATTATAAGTGGTAGTTAGCAAACAATTACGATTTATAAGAGGTAAAGACGATTTTATTTGAAAAACAAAATTACGAATTAGCGAGGGGACCAAAATGTATGGAAATTTTACAAATTAACGAGATTTTTTCAAGGGACTGACAGTTTATTACGAATTATAGGGAATTACGATATATCGGGGTACGAATTATCGGGATTTGACTGTATTTTCAAACATATTTTTTTGGCTAAATTTCAACAGCAAATTTCTGATGAGAACATCTTTCAATAAAAGATACCAACAGGAAGTGTTGCCATAACCTTTTGATAGTAAATTTGTCAACAGGGAGTCGAAGTACCCACAAAAAATTCGCGACTCTGACTCCAAAATTTTTCGGCATAAAAAATAAAAAAAAAAATATTGCAATAATTTCCAAAATAAAAATACTTCGGAATTTGCGATGCTAAATCTTACTATTACTAAACCCTTTTCTTGCTATATTTAACCATTTAAAAGGTACTGCGTAAACAAAGAGTTGAAAGTCAAATAAGGACTAGTCTCATATACATTTAGCATTTAGGTTAGATTAGGAGTCGGAGTTATAATTTCAGCGGTTGGAGTGGGAGTTAGTAGTTTTTGTTGACGATTCCACAACCGATTGTCAATGTTAAAAAAATATCAATTCTAAACTTCTAAAAAAAAGCAGCATAACAAGAAAACAGTTCTAAAACGGACGTGAGGGTACCGTGGTATTTTTAAAAGGAAAAGTACTGAATTTAGTACCATTGTACTGAAATTTCCATCACTGATGGATAAAAAAAAAACTGAGTGAATACTTTTTTCAATTTTCTCTGCCGTTTAATAAACCAAGTGTCCGCCATTAAGAATCAAAAGAGAAACTAACCACAATTTATTTCTAACTTAGAGATAAATGATATTTTTTAGAGACCCAAAACGCAAAATAATAAATTTTTGAAATTTACTATTGCCAGTGCCGACTTACGATATGTCAAAATCACAAGTAACTTTTGACATTCCCCTCTCTAATTTAGAAAAAAAGTTAAAAATTGAAAAATTAATTCGCCTTGGACGTGTGTGAACGAACCGTTTGTTTTATTGTATAATTGGTGTAATCTCGCGGCTACCTGCTATAAATATACCTTGCCCCAGGGCTAGTTAAATTTTATTCACCTCGTTAGTGTCAACATTTTACTAAGTGCCGGTTCACACACGTCAAGACAATGCCATTTCTTTTCCCGTCTCTCCTAAAAACACAAGACTTGACGAGTCAAACTTGACGTGTGTGTACCGACATTTCACAAGCCTTGGGGGCTAGTAGAAGTTTTGACACAACCAACTAAATTTCAGACAGGCAGAAAATAAGAATTCAAAGCTTTTAAAAAATGTATAAATTCAAAATAAAAAAATATGAAATGCAAATATGTAGTGCCAACTGCAAAAGATTTTTATGATATATTTTTTCTTCAATTGTTCATTCTTTTATAAATATTTTTTAAGATTTCTATTCTTTAGCTACTCCAGCAGTTGTTGTTGCGATTGTTTTGTTTGCGGAAGTTGTTTTTAGTGTTGAACTTTCTGTGTTTGTTTTGATAAAGAAGTTTCTTTCATTCGTTTTTCTCCATGTGTAAAACCTTTAATGTCTTTGTAAATCCTTTGGAAGTGCCTTCTTTTAAAGTAATTGAAATAATTGGTTGAGTTTTTGGCAATTTTGTTATATGTATATAATGCGGCTTGAGATCCACTTATGATTTTTTCTGGAAAGCCTTGAGTTTTTGTTACAGTTTCTTTATCTGAATAAGCAACTTCTACCACATCCGCCATTCCACTATTACTATTACCCTCTTTACAGTCCTCTCAACAGAAACAACCCCACTATTTCCCTGACAAACCCCAGTAGATCAGCCGGGTTACATCCAGCGATGCCACCCAGATCATCGTTAAATCTATCTCCTAGCCACTTCTGTCTGAGAGCCTGCTACCTAGGACAGTGGTACAGCACATGCTCTATCGTCTTCAGAATCATCGCATAATCTGCAGAAGACCGGTATAGTGTTGTCCCATTTGCCCGTAAAAGTCCTAACAGCACAATGACCCGTCAATAACCCTATAACTGTTCTAAGACCACCCCTGTCCAATCCCAGTAGAACCCTGGTTGCCCCCACGTCCAATCTGGGCCATAGTGCTCTAGACACCCTGCAATCCGTTCTGTTCCTCCAGGATCGGTTAACGTCAACACGGAATTTTTCCCGTATCACCTCATAGTAGTAACACAGGGAGCTTTACCACTACGTCCAGATTCGAACCCCGTCTCGCGAGTTCGTCCGCCACCTCATTTCCATCAACCATGCAGTGTACAGGTACCCAACACAGCCTTACGTTGAATGCCTCCATGAGTTCCCTAAGAGCATTCCTACACCGAGCGACCAGGCACGATCGCACCGTATAATTTGTTAATGCCCTAAGCGCCGCCTGACTATCGACGTAAAATATCACCACAGATCCACCCACGATGTGATCCAGTATCACTTTCGTCGCCCTCCAGATCGCTAGGATCTCAGCCTGGAAGACACTGCACTCATCAGGGAGTCTGAATGACCTTTTCACCACGGTGTTCGCGATATATACACCGGCACCAGTGCCGGTTTCCATCTTGGATCCATCCGTAAAAACTGCCCACCCCTCAAAAATTCCATTGGATCCACGCCACATTCCCTATCCGGGATCTCTTCAATTTATGTTGGTTGTTTCACATCTGGATTCTTAGCTTTTACTGAGCCGATTTTTTTGGATTTAAATCCCAGACTGCTTAGGATAACAAAAAAATTAGGCACTAATATTGGTCTTGTCTTTTGAGCTGTTCTAAAATGAAGTTGTTTTCAACACACAGACAGGCGGACATCGCTAAATCGAATTGGAGTTACAATATATATATGTTTGGTCCCGGCGCTACTCGCGATTTTCTAAATAAAAATGAAATACTGGAGAATTTTGTGAGTAACTTGACCCCAGCGCTATCTACCATGAATAAAAAAAACATCAGTGAAGTAGACCTTTCCAACGCATGCACTCGTTTGAAAATCGGTTGAGTGGTTCTCCAGTTATAAAATCACGAACATTGGACAACTTATTTTTATAAATACATATAGATATGTACATATATGTGTTTATGGGATCTTAGATTAATATTTAAAAAGTTTCACACCAATGGAAAAACTAAATACACCCTCATCACCACTATTTATGAAGGGTATACAAATATCCAAGAAATCGGAATTTTGCGAAATTTTACAATTGGCATCCCTAAGTTTGTTATTCGTTTTTATCCTGCTGTTGTTTTGTTGTCATTGTCATTGATGTAGTAAACACGAGAAGTTTGTTAGTAATTGTAGTGGTTGCTTATTGTTGGTATTGGTGTTCACATGTATGTTGAACAAATAATCTAATTGAACAGAAATATTCCTTGGTATCAAATGGACCTTTCATAGCAATATTGTACATATCGCTTACCGGCTGCAAAAATGGCACAATTAAAAAAACAGGTTTTAGCAATTAACCAGCGCATATTAATTGTACGTTACTACTGTACATGTTAGCAATGCTGGCGTCAACCTTTTTCGCAAAAAAAAAAAAAAAACGCTACACCCAAAAAGTGTCGCTTTTTATATTAATTATACCCCTTTTAGACTCGGCAAGTTAGTTGCGCAAGTTACTTGCCGAGTACAACAAAGTCTGTACAAAATTTTTTTTCTTACCCCGGCCTAACCGCTGAAGTCTACAAACCAATAGTTGCGAAAGAGACTTGCGCAAGAAACTTGCCGAGTGTGAAAGGGGTCTTAGTTTCAGCTTGTGTTAGAGAACAATATTGGCACAACACTCAGTATGTCAGTGAGTATCGTAGAATTTGGACGTCGAATGAGTGCAATATTGACACTTTTGACTTCAGAAGGTGAGACGGTTTTATAATTATTATTTCTACTAACTTCTTCCACTTGATATTTTTTGCGATACGATTACTTAAGAAACTCTGTAAAATGTAGAATAAAAACCGTTCTCAAGTATTTGAACCGCTAAAATTTAGACCACAAAAAACTTAGAACTTGAATGTGCGTACAAGGGTTCTCTACGAATTCCAAAGAAGAAATACGATGATTTAATATACTTATTAAATTCTGAGCGATAGAGTAAATTCAGGTTCATCCTACCTGGTAGATTAAAGTAAAGTTGTAATAATAGAACACTATTTATACGGCCGATAAAATCCTGCCTTTGGCTTTCAGTAAGTTGTGAAAACGGGCCTTAAAGTATTAAATAATGAATAAAAAGCATTTTATTTTTATTTTAGGGCCCTGTATCTCAAAAAGATAAGTTACAAATCTACAAGTAAATTACATACATTTGAAACAACAACAAAAATTGTAAAATTGTTGCTTTTTTCTGAAATGTATTTTACTTGTAGATTTGTAACTTGTAGTTTTGAGAAACACGACCCACTTTTTAAAAACATTGTTTGTACTATACATTGTTTTTTTAAAAACTGAATTTTATAAACTTTTGTTTCTCTATTTTCAAAAATAAAATAAAACATAATATAATAATATTTTTAGTTAAGGTATTATTAAAAATTTTTTTAGTACAAGCATTATTCAGTTTTAATAGAACTGAATTTCATAAACTTTTATTACTTTATTTTATAAGTTACTAATTTTTCTACTAAGCAAAAATCATACAAAACCTAAGGAAGACTTTGTTGTTTTTTTTTGTCATTTTAATAAACATTTTTAAAACCTAAACATTTGTTTTAATTTAAATGTGCCCTTTTTAATTAAGGTTTAACTTAAAAACTCTATTTATTTTCATAATGCAAGAGTGGCACATATCAACATTTTTCCGTTATTTATAAGTTAGTATTTTAACAAAAAAGTAAAAATAAGTGAGAAGTATATCAAATAAGCAAAAAAGTGGCATACTTTTCTTATATCAGAAATAATAGCTTATGTGACTAAAACGAATTTTTAAAATTTCCATTAACAATTTCTTTGTTTTCTCAATACAGAAAATTTTGAATTGTGCCATTATTGCAGCCGGTGAGCGATAGGTATTATTACTACTATATTTAAATACATACATTTATACATTCATATCGGTATGTATACTTGGCTAAGTATGTTTAGAGGTAAATGAGTGTTTGCTTATAATTCTTTTTTTTCTGTTGTGGGCGTATTGTAAACATGAAATTGTGGTGGTGATACAATAAAATAGAATTTGTAATATGTAGTATGTACCTATTTAAAAAAAAGAAAGACATTGTGTAGTAATTTTATTTTCCAATTTGTTGTTTTTTCAATAATTTTAATGGAAACATTATTGATTTATGAATAAAATCAATTCAAAAAGAGTTTTTAATGCAGTTGTAAGTTTTTTGATTGTTAATGAAAAAGTGGCAGTAAATTAAAACAAACAATTTGAAGAAACAATAAAACGAACATTGTGATGAAATGTTTTACCAAAAAATGGTTACTAAGGCCGGGTTTTTGAGATGTGGATTAAGTTTAAACTAAGTTTAACGTAGTCTGAAACTCGGATTTATCCAGCGAAATTTTATTATTTTTATTATTTCATTAAAGACCAACATTTTAAGCAAAACTAAACTGTTCCTTCAAATCTGTTTTCAGATTAACTAAGCCTAGTTTCACTGACATCTCAAAAACCCAGCCTAATTGCAATGATATTTGATTAGATTATGTTTATTTGAACTGTTTAGATATTGATTAAATATAATTATTTTCAATAATGTCCGATTACGTATTAATTACAAAAAGAATTAGTTCGTTTGTATTTCACAAATATGTAATCGAATTGATTACTTATCCTACTAGTTATTTAACAAATATGGTATATTATAATACGATAGGGAGTATAGTCGGTTTAGCCCGATCATATGATACCCTACAGCAAAATATTTAAAAGCAAATTTTCGAAAGTGTTCTATCCCAATTAAAAATTGTGCTTCAAACGAAGCAGATATGTAAGAATTAAATGTACGAGTCTCGCTTACCATACCACTTACGGAAGACATGAATTTTATATGGCGAGTTTCCATTTTGAAGCAATACATTTTTGACACAAAAAGCGCTTTATTAAACGCTTTATATAACTGGTGGATGCAGCTACCAGCTTTACACAATAAATGATTTTTTTACAGTTATTTTTGATGTTCTCCCTTACAAACCTGCTCTGTAATAAGGGATGCCATGCAGGGTTGTCCGATTTTTTTGAGCTCCATCGTCAAACCTGATGTCAGAAATCGCCAAAAATCGCCAAACCTCAATTTTGTTCAGTTTTTGTAAAAAAAATTTTTTATCAAATTTATTTTTCTTTTTTTTTTAATTAAATTTTGCATACAAAAAAGCAAGTATAATTTTGCGGCCAAAAATCGCCAAAAACTAAGAAAAAATAAAAAAAGTCGCCGAAAGTAAATTTAGTTTTGTTTCTGTTTTTTTTTAAATAGCATAAAATGAAGGTCATATATTCGGTTTAAAAACAAAAATTAAGAACACAAGTCTATAAGATCGTTCACTTCAGCCTCACCTATTTTTGAACTATTAGAATTAAATAGTGACTGAATATAAAATTCACTTCAAACAAAAAAATCATGGGAAAAAAGTTGCAAGTTTTTTTTTTTAGCAATGATAACAAAAAATGACAAACTGTTAAAAAATTGCTGAAATAATCACCCTTATTGTGTTTGGCTTAAATACGCCTACGACTGTTTGGTAATAGATTGAAGGAAATAAGTTCACGTTCTCTTTAATCTATAACCAAACAGTCGTAGGCGTATTTAAAATAGCCCAACCAAATAAGGGTGAATATAAATGGTAAAAATAGCCAAGTAAATCGCCAGTTATATCAAAAATCGCCAATCGCCAAATGGAAAATCCCGCCGCCAAACACATTTCAAAATCGCCACGTTTGGCGAGAAATCGCCATATCTGACAGCACTGATGCCATGATACTTGAAATATTATTTTTTTTATTGATACTTGTTGTGGTGGAGATCTTCAATTACTTTACTGCATCTCTGTATGCCTTATTGCGTAGCGCATCATTGTGCGCTTTTTTTTTCAATATGTATACCATAAGCGCTTCGCAAAATGATACAATTTTTTATTGGGATATTTGGGAGTCATGGAGAATTATGAACCAGCCAGAACAAAATTGTGTAATGAGATTAAGATTTATGGAGATTCTACATTGTAGAATATCTTTCTGCCGAATATTATTTAGATATCTTCATCTATATGAATTTGTTTCACTTTGAGTGATTTTAGAAAGAGGGGCTTATATGGGACCTATAACTAATTTTTGGTCCACCAGCACAATATTTTTTCTGAAAAAAATTATTGCTACCAAATTTTATATCTACATTCAAAGCTATTTTCGGGAGTAGTATTTGTTTGGGAGATTGGTAAAATATGGGCCGACTCCAACAAAATTTGGTGAAATGCTTGTATGGGGGCTATGTAAGGGTATGGACCGGTTATCACAGTTGTTAATAGGAGATCAATGCCCTATAGGATATTATCAATCTTAAAGCGATTTTCGAGAGAAATTATTTATAATTAACCATAATAACTATTGTCAAAAATTACATACTAAGGCGAATTAACTACAGGTAGTGTCGAAACGGCATCTGATTTTGGCAGTTCGAGCTTATTTGTTTTGATTTGTTAGTGTTTTGCTAAGAATGGTTGACATTTCGAGCCGTAAACACTAACAATGCAATGCAAAAAACGCTATGTTGTTTCTGTCGCTGTTGGATTGTTGTAGTTTTGACACTACCTGCAGTTGAATTCGCCTTGATCAACTACATATATTATAGTTATTTTTTTATAACCATTTTTTTCAATTTGCTTTTTATGTTAAGTTCTAAATTTTATTTTGTGTTTTAATTCCTGTTAAATTATAAGTTCTACTGTCAGAAACTATCATTTAATTGACAATATAACTAACTGCATTTAATCTATTTTCTTATAAAAATGTAATCAATTCAAAATATAACTAAATTTTCAAGCTTGAGGTCTTTTTTTAATTTTTTATAAAAAATTTTAAACGTTTATTTTTAACCAATGTTTCGGCACTTCTTTCAGTGCCTTCTTCAGGGTTTTTTTCTTTTCTTATTTAACAAACAAATTAAACAATATGCATATTAAAATGACAAATTAAAAAACTTTTTCAATTGAATACAAAAATATTTTTCAAATCAAACTTGATCTATTACAATTAAAATAAATTTTTAACTTCCGTTTCTATTTTTATAAATTAAGTGTCTATAATTTTGTGCTACACTTAACTTATAAAATTTTAATTTATAAAAATATGTAAAAGTGATTTTGCATATATTTAATATATTTGTATTCCCGAAAATGACTTTGACAATAAACTGGCAAGTGCACGGCTTATAAAATCTAAGCTGGTAACATGCTTTATTATTTGCGAAAACAATGAAGCAAGTTGTTTTTATTTTGTTTTTTCTTAACCTACTTAGAACTAAAATTAATGTTGGGAGAATTCCAACCAATTGTAGTCCGGAATGTAAGAAAAGATAAACTCACTGTTTATTGTTGTTGTTTTTGTTTAGGCTTTGATATTGTTACATCTAAAACTGTTTCTTATAATTCTAATTCGCTTAACAGTTTTATTTGTATAATATCTTTAGTTTTTCTAAAATCTTTGGACGAAGTTTTCTGATGATCTGGCCTAAGCAACCAGTGAAATGGGCATAGGAATAGCTTATCCTATCAACAATGAATTTCAGTGTTTTTATCAAGAATAAAAATTGTAAATTAAGCACGCCAAACAAAATCCTGTTAATTATTTATCTAATTTAAGGAGAAAAATTATCAATAAATTTTAATTAATTTTCGTGTTCTAAAAATAAATTTGATGAACTTAAGCCTAATTAAAATATCAAAATTTGGATTAAAAACCATAAACAGTTTAACAAAATAACCACAATACTAATTATATTAAATTTATTTAAAAGGACTTGTTTTGAAACAGGTACAGTTTTAATCGGTGGTGTGACACATTTTTTGGCACGTTCTAAAATTTGGTTCTTAATTAAGTTCTAAGACTTTTTTTATTGAAATAAAAAGGGGATTTTATTTTCATATTGCGAAATGCATTTATTTTCATATTGCTTTCAAACGTGATTCTCAAATGTTTTTCAAATGTGGATCTTAATACAACGTGGAACATAAATAAAAATATTTTTTAATTCATTATTTATTTAAATAAACTGAAGATGAAATAGTGCCAAATCCGCCCTCTTATTCTTGGAAAGTCAAAAAATTACTTGGCTCCTTTTTGTTTTGAGGATTGTCATGACTTAGCACCGCGATCGTATAACAAAATTATATTTTTTGCACTTTCCCGTTTTATTTTTATTCACATTTATTAACTTGGTAATTCATTTTTTACTCACAAATAATTAATAATTTTTAACAAGAAATCAAGGTGAATTCACTTCACGTAATATGTTACTTTTCTTTAATTGTGTAACTCTTTTAACTTTAATCGCCATTTTTTAGTGTTTACATTAATTTTCGCTTTAGTGCTTCCAAGTAATTTTTTGATTTGAGAATAACATTTGATAACAATTTGACATCAAATTTATAAAACATTGTATGTCAGTAAATCCATCTCATTACAAAGGCTTGACTTCGAGTTTATAATACGTTTATTGAAAATATGTAGATGTGACTCTTATCAGAAGGTGCCAATTGACCCCTTCATTGACAACCCCATGTAAAAGTGATAGGTCCGAATCATATAAAGTGTAAGAACTAGAAGTGTTTCTACCACCAAAGAACCTTTCACGGGACTACTTTGGTGTCAGTTCGCTTCTTTCTAGAATATGTAAAGGCCAAAAGCACCGGCAACAATAAACAATTAACGACCTTTTTTATCTTATACTAATCTATTTATCTTTGTCTCGAAAAATAATTGTACTTTATTATAAATTCTAAAAATTATTTCATAAGGACACAACTTAATCCTCCAAATTTTCAAATTATCATAAAGGTTAGTCTATTAAATTCTCCAAGCAGAACGCAATTAATGTTGACATTTTTATTCACAAACTGAAACAGTTCTAAGCAAAAAAATTAAAATGAACAAAACCAAGAGCACATTTTACTTAACCAATTTAGAGATAAAATCAAAAGCCTTAAACATACACAGCGGGAAAACTCAGAAGCCCTTCTTACTGCAGGCCTGCTTAAAAATTTTTTGATTCCATTACTCTTCTTATCCAAGTGCTAAAGAAGCTTCTATGATAAGGGAGAAAAGAGGGAGTAACATTTTTTGTTTTGTTTCGTTTTTTTTTGCACAAGCAAAAGCAAAATAATAATTTTTTTTTGATCCCGTTACCATTCTTATGTACTTGCTAAAGAAGCGAAAGCGGAAGCCCTTCTCTGCAATGACAACGTGCGTAAAAAAGACATGAGTATGGAATGGAGCAAGCAAGCCTTGTACATCCAAAAGAAGGAGTAGAGGCCTTCTAGAAGGCATCCGTACTCCTTCTTTTTCCCCCTGCGTAGATACACACTTACATATACATATTCACATATGTATGTTCATGTACTACATGAATTCAAATATAAACTCCTAAAAGAATTGTACACTCACATACTAATTTATTTGTACAAATTAATTTTGTACACTGAAATTTGTTGGAAGGTTGCTGTTTCATTAACTGTACTTTGGTCTCCTCCCTCAAAAAAAAAAAAAAACATTAAATAACATCTTGTTTAGTAGTAAATATTTCTTTTTGCATTATCAAAAGGTCTCACGTACTTTACAATCACAAATGTTGTACATTTTGTTTTGATACGGACCAGTGATGCCAATAGTAGGGAATGTTTCCATTTTGTAGGGATTTTTTTGGAAAATTTCAAGCGTAGGGATAAAAGGACAGATTTTTTCTTTTAATTAAGGGAATTTTCAAAATATTATGTCATTTTCATTATGTTGTCTAAAAATACGCATATTTTCAGCTTTTTTCCATTTTTAAATTAAATTTTTTTTTATGAAATAGCAATTTTAAACAGAAACCCTATACTATGAGCCCTAACAGTCTGGCAATCTTCAACATGTACCCGAATATTCGTCCCCCACCCTAATATGTAATTAGAGGCCTACGAATATTCGCGTTCGCATTTGCGAACTATAGAAAGATCGAAGATCTAATGTACGAGATTTCTACACAGAAATTAATTTGTTAAAAAAACAATCACACCTTCTGAACTAAGAGAAAAATCCATATTATTTCGAATTTTTGATAAAAACTTTTAAGGATAAGGAGGGATATAATTTTAAAAGAATTTTTTTTTTATATTAGTTTAAGGGAACTGAAGAGCCTTCCCTTTTATTTGGTGCTAACTTTGCTAAAAATTATTAGATACTTATATTAAAAAAAAATTATTTTGAATAATTATTCTTGAAAAATATTAAGCTCATTAAAAAGGACATAATATGAAGAAATAAAAAATCACATACGAAGCTTGACTATGTTTTGTCTCTAGATTAAACGATATGTACAGGCGTTTCTGCCAAAAAGAAAATTTTAAATTTGCCACACAGTATTATTTTAAAATTAAATTTTTATACGAGCGAGTATGACATTTACATATTTATTTTGTTTTTTTTTTCTTGTTGGTAATAGGTACATAAATGCTTTTATTATAATATGTACAACATTTAAACAAGTTATCAGTCCAATTATGAACAAAAATTCCCCGGGAGTTTTTTCCCTTATTCCATTTTTTCCTATCTACATAAATTCAATTGTAAAAATGGGAAAAGGGAAAAAACTGGCAGGGAATTTGTACTTATAATTGGGCTGTATGTGTTTGTTTGCCTGTTGCTAAAAACAATAAATTTTAAAAGGGAAATTTTTTTTGTTGTAGGGAAAAAGGGATTTTTTCTTAGACACGTAGGGAATTGTTGCAATTTCTCCTGGCAGCACTGATACGGACACAAGCATTTTTATTTTCTTTGTACATTCCCAGTCAGCTTTTATTAAAAAATATTATCAAGAGAGAGTCTTTTGAGACTCTTCTTTCCGATTAGAATAATTATAAATTATATTCAGGCTTCCCAGTTTAGCAGTTTTAGTGCTAGACTTAGCACATTTTTTTCTGATTTAGCACTAAGAATTTCAAAAAAGTGCTAAGTGCTAGTTAAGCACATTTTTATAATTATTTAGCATTTTTAGCACTTTTTTTTATCCCAAAACTACTTTAAAACTGATATACAGTGTTCTGGATGTTTTGGAAATCAAAAACCCAAAACGCAAGAATTTTAAACGTCGTTTTTTTAATAAAATTTCTGTAATAAAAGAATTTTATTATACAAATATTTCTCTTTTAAACAATATTTTATAACAAGCCTTTCAAATATTACATTAAAAGAGTATTTTCGATTTCATTTTCTTGTGTATTAAGAATCTAACAACGGCTTTTGCTAGCTCTTTCACATTTACACTTTTTTTTATCTTTTTAATTTGTTTTCTGGTAAAGGTCTGGAAAAACTACGTACTTTCAATTATTAAATTTTTATACGTAAACGCTAATCATTTTCAAACCTTCTTCTTTCTTTAAGCAACCAATTAATTTATCAGTTTTTAGCCATCAATACACTCAAAGAAGACTCAATTTAGTGAGTTTATTTAAAATTACCTTCCAAATTCTATCTGGGTTTGTACACACATTGAGAAACCAAAACACATTCCCAACAAACACGGAGGTTTGATTTCAAATTGGAAATGATTTGAAATCAAACGTTTTCTCACATTACAAACGTTTGATAATCATTTGAAAATCATAGCGTTCTCAACAAAAAGGGGAAATTATTTTCAAATTGAAAAATGCCTTTCTTTTCAACTTGCTTTCAAACGTAATTCTCAAATGTTTTTCAAATGTGGATTATAATACAATGTGGAATATAAATAAAACTATTTAATTTTTTAATTTAAATTTATTATTTATTTAAATAAACTTTGAGATAAACATTCGATGCCATAGCTTAAAGATGAAATAGTGTTCTTTCCGTCCTCTAATTATTGGAAAGACAAAATACTTGGCTCCCTTTTATTTTGAGGATTTTAGCACCGCGATCGTTAAACAAACTTTCTTCACTTTCCCATTTTATTATTTTTCTTTTTTTTCGTATTTTTAATAATTGTAATTTCTCACAAATAATTTTTATTTTTCACATTATTTTCACTTTATATTAAAATTTATTTTTAATAGTAAAACACATGTTATTTTTGATTTGATTTTAACATTTGACAAACATTCGACATCAAATTGATAAAACATTTGATATCAAATGTTTATTATCAAATCATTATCAATTTGAATTTAAATGTTAAATTAAAAAATTGAAAAACGTTTGAGAATTGCGTTTGATGTCAAATGATAAAGTCATTTCATATCAAAGGTTTGACTTCGTGTTTGTTGGGTTAAGAAGAAAAAAAGGCTAAACAATCATATAAACAACAACGATAAAAAAATTGCAACAGTAACAAAAAATAAATACAAACTCGAAAAGAAAATATTTGCGAAAAACCCAAACACAACAAAAAGACGAAAATTAAGTGAAGCAAAGTATGAAGTGCGTAAATTCCAGGCTAAAAATTAAGAAACATAATAATAATCTCGTACCTCATATGCACACATACAAATACGTGGTACTCGTATTCAGATACTCTCTTTGTCCACCCAAAAAAGTAAAACTTTAGAGTGACAATGAAAGTTGCAAAAAAAAAAGATATAACAAAAAAGTTCACAATGTTAAGAACAAGTACTACTTACTTATGTGTATTATCCTGCAATTTTCACATATGAAAAAATTTCACTTACCCTAACAGTGGGGCTGCAAAGTTAGAGCCTTTCTACATGAGACCAACGATATTTTTTATAATACATGGGACACTGATTTACAGCTGTTGAGTTTAAACTACATATAAATATAAGATTAGTTCAACTAAACCAGCGTTTGCATTCACTGATTTATTAGCCAAAGAGTAAGGAACAGTGCATTTGATCTTACGGATAATCAACTAGAAAGAGGTAAAAAGTACAGGTTTGAGAGTTCTAAAACAGAAAGTTTTTTTTTCTTTGCTAATTTTTCCTTCATATCAAGTGATATTATTAATAGTTTGTGCCCATATTAAAAAGGTGAGAACAAACCCTGCAAATAATAGGACTAGTCCGAACACGCGTGTAAAATGTAGCCCACAAGGGACTAGGACTAGCCCAAAAGTAACCCAAATGTATGAAAAATCATGGTCTATTTAACATTATGATGTCCTTTGGCAGGATCATATAACCCAGCTTTGGGTTACAAAGGAGTGGTCTTATAACTACTCCATTGTATACACAAGAGGATTAGTTTTAACTTCGTTTAAAAACGAAAACATGTCGGTAAAAAACGAAGACATGTCGTCTCACTTCAAACACTTTTAAACAATGACATGGTCCATGCTTGCATTACATAGGACGAGTCCAAGGAGTAGTCCATTTAATCAAAATGGATCAGGTGGTGGTCCAATATTATTTGCAGGGAAGTAGAAAAACAATTTTAATTCCTAAACTCTTAAGATAAGTTATGTTAAAGATGATAGATGTAGGTTATATTAAATAGCAAATTAAGAATTGCATTGAATCAATCATAAAAAATAATAGATGATACGCAGAACAGCCACTGCTAGTGCGCAAATTTTTTTTAAACTAAATAAAATCAAATGTTATCTATGTTATTCCAAAATGTTTCATCATTAACAATTTAGCTAAGCGATATAGTAACGATATCCAAATCATATCATATAGGATTCAATTGTAACTTACGAAAATTACACAGTGCAACTAAATTCGGGTCATCGCCACCAGCCTCAACACTTGCAACGCAAAATGAAAGTAGGCTACTAGTAGAGCAAGTCTGACAAAGGGGTTTGAAAAGTTAGCTCGTGCACCCGAAATATGTCAGCCTAAATTTTTTGAAAAGGCGTTTGGAATAAGTCAAAAAAAAAAATTATACTAAATATACTTCCGACATTTAACTTTCTTTTTTTAACTTCCCCACAAAAGTTTACTAAAACGGCACTTTAGAGGGTTAAAATGTTTCACGATTATTTCGGGCCTTTTTAAATTTTTAAAATAATTTTTTCTTAATTTTTTAATATCTTGAAAACCCGTTTTACATACATTGCACGAACTTTTGGTCTTTGAAGAACCCTAGTGAAATTTGATGCAGAAAATATTCGTAGAACATTTTTATCCTCTTAAGTGCCGTTTTAGTGTAGAAGTTAAAAAAAATACAACATGAGTGTTAGAGGGTTAATACATTCTAAGAAAAGAATTGCCAAACGATTCTAATGAAGACATCTGAAATAATTTTTTAGCTCAGAAGTACATTTAGCGTATTTTTTTTGACTTATACCAAACACCTTTTCAAAAAATTCAAAAACTTTAAGGGCCCATATTTGGGGAGTCCGAGCGAACTTTTCAAACCCCTTTGGTAGATTTGCTCTACTAGTAGTGTACTTTCATTTCGCGTTGCAAGTATTGAGGCTGTTTTTTTTGCACAGTGTTATTATGCATATTATAACTAATTTTAAGAATTCCATTCCATTAATAAAGAATTCTTTAGCATAGTAGCACCCGCCGGGCATTTGATAGTAATAAATTAAAAAACAATGTTTGATCTCTTTTTGTTATGTAAATATATTTGCAAGTGGTAGATTATCAATATTTAAATAATGACAATTAAATCCTTAAACAAAGAAAACTAAAAAATTTAGTAGAACTGACTCTCTTTGTAAACCCACCGTTTATTACGTATGCTTAAAGAGCAACAAAAAGTAAAAGTACAAAAGAAAAAAGTGAAAGTGCTACATTCGGCTGTGCCGAATCTTTGATACCTTTTACGGGAGTGAGATTTAGGATTTATATGGAATCTATAAGTTATGAACCAATCTTATACAAAACTGACCTCACAGTTTTTAAAATTTTTGCGTTTAAAGCGTATTAAAAAAGGAAGTTTTTGAGAATTGGATTTTATGAGGCATATGGTAAATTATTGACCGATTTTCGCGAAATCTGTTCACAGGGCTGCCAGGTTCTTTTTTCCATGTCCACGAAAAATTAAAAAAAAAACTTTAAAAAGTTAATATTTTCTTGTTTTTTTTTTATCTGACCAAATTTGGAATTTTTTTAAAAAATAGTAAGAAAATTTTTAATAAGAAATCCCCTAAAAAATTTTTTGTTAAAAAAATTATTTTATTTTGTTTGTAGCGACTGGTTTCGATATGTTTTTTTTAAATCCTTTTGAAAATTGCCTTTAAGAAATCAAAAATTTTATGCGTACTCAACGGTTTTAGATTCTATTTTAAAATTCTTTTTTTTATCAGAGCAATTTTTGGGAATACTAAATTTTAATTTAAAAGATTTTGTAAAGACATAATTAGTCTTTACTTTCTGTTTCTGTTCTATTCCGTGCCGTTCTGTTTCGAAATTGTAATAGTTAGTTTTTCGGTAGAAACTTATCAGCCATTTATGACAAATTTATTAGTTTTGCACCGTTCATTATTTTATTTCAATAAGTTTAATGCACATAAATTTGAAGAAATTAAATTTTATGAATTCTAAAAATCTAAAAATACTTTATTTCATTATAAAAATGTATTTTTTTTGCTGTCACTTACAATTACTTAACGAGTTTTTTAAATTAACAACCTGAACCGCAACAGAACAGAAAAACTAATAAATTTTACAGGTTTTTAATAACAAAAACAGATCAGTTGATTCGTAACAGAACAGAAAGTAAATACTAACTGAGCCTTTAGTCGTGCTTAATTCCCAATTTTTATTCTTGATACAAACACTGAAATTTATTGTTGAACATTTCAATGGTTGCTTAGGCCAGATCGTCAGGAAACTCCATCCAAAGAAATAACTAAAGATATTAAACAAAAAAAACTGTTAAGCGAATAAGAACTACATATAAGCAACAGCTTTACTTGTAACAATATCAAAGCTTCAACAAAAACAACAACAATAAATTAGTGAGTAAATCTCTTCTTACATTCCGCACTTCAATTGGTTGGAAATTTCCCAACATTAATTGTAGTCGTGAGTAGGTTAAGAAAAAACAAAATGAAAACAAAAACAACTTGCAAAAGCATGTTGCCAGTTAAGTTTTTTTTAAGCCGTGCACTTCATACTTTATTATCAAAGTAATTTTTGGGAATACTAAATTTTTTATTCTTGGTAAAAATTGGGAATTAAGCACGACCAAAAAATTCTTTTTTTTTAAACACTCACTCAAGAAAACTAACATAAGTTTATGAAGTACTTTTTAATGAGGTCCCTTTACACTGTATAAGAGTAAGATAACAGTTTTTCTTTTTTTCCATATTTTATATACGAAACAAAGAAAAATAAGCGTAAATAATAAAAGAAGGGAAAATATATTAAACAAGTGTAAGATCCCCAAAAAATCTGCGAATTCCTTTTTTAATCTCCAAATTACTCTCTTTGTCCTTTTTTGTTCAATCCCCAACTTTTGGGATAAATCCTCAAGTCTGTTCATGTGTTTTTTAGTCTTAGGGCACTGCTACACGTTCAATAAATATCGTGATACTAGCAATATCAAGATATTTATTGAACGTGTAGCATGCAATATTGATGGATCGTGATCCATATCGCAGAATGGCCTAAAATATGAAATACAGATCGCGGATCGTGGATCGCGTGATAAATATTAAACATGTAGCATTTTCATGATATTAAATAATGATACGCCAGTAAAAAGTGACAAATAAAAGAAATAAAATGAAATACGTAGTGAAAAAATTAAACAAATAAAATGTAAAACAATTGACAAAATTTGTGTAGAGTTAATTGTTAAAAAGGGTAATGTCAGAAGACAGTTAAAGCGAGTGGATTCTGCCGGTGGAATCAGAATTAACCAGTGAAAAAATTATTTTAAAGATTTTATTTTTAATTTGGAGGCATTGCCGGAATTGTGGGACTCGTCGGCTAAAGCTTATTCCGACAAAATAAAAAGAGCAACTGCACTGGAAAAATTATTAAAGGTATTTAAAAAAATCAAGCCCACTACAACCACTTTTTGTTCAAAAGTTTTCTTTCCACTTCTTTCTTCAATGTAAAAGCAAGCATAATAGCAAAACAGGCTTTCTTTTGGTGTTCTCGCGACATTGATAAACGTCCCGCACAGCACAAAAATAACATAAATACTGACGCGATAAATATTGAACATGTAGCATACGCTCGCGATCTGTCAATATTTTAAAATGGATCGCGGTCAGAATATCACGATATTTATTGAACGTGTAGCAGTGCCCTTATAAAACCATGACATGCCAAATTTTACTACAACAACGTTTTTCGTTACGAATTGAGGCTTATAAAGTGTTTTCCAAGAGTGGTCTTTATATCTATTTGGCCTATGGTATATTATGGATCTATCTTCACGAAATTTAGTTGTGTGATTTCTAGTCATATAAAACAAATTTGCGCAAAATTAAATGACAGTCAGTGCATTCCGACCCCAATTTATGTTCCTTTTTAACCGAAACACACATTTTTGGTGTGGTTGTTCCACATTTGGATCTTAAACTGTTTAGGATAACTTGAAAAAATGTGACACCGCGTATTTTAACAGACGGACAGGTCTAAATGGACTTAGCCTTAGAGAATCTATGTATGATTATAATTAATATTAAAAAAGTTTCGTACGGATTGACAAACCGAGTTGACTCTTATATGTACATAACTAGTGGTGGGGGGCATAAAAACCTACAAAAACAACTGTAGATTCAGGAAAATTTACAAACTACAAGGCAACGTAAACAGAACAACAAAATGACAACAACGACGAAAACTTTATTTTAATTCTAAAAAACAAGAAAAATACCAACAATAAATGTAACTCAACAGTGCTGTAAAGTGTTGAAAACTCTTAAATAAATTTTGTTTTTCTTATTTACCGTACTCTTCTTATAAAACTTGACATAGCCAAACACACAACCAGTGTTACGGCAAATGCTCAAGCACTTATTCATACATACAAACATTCAAATTAAAAGAGAAAAAAAGAGAGCATAGGACACACACAAAAAAAGATTTCGTATATCTTCGGCACACAATGCCTTTTTACAAACGACAGGTTTTTAACAACGAAACAACGAGAACAAGTGGCGCCTCGATTGTAGCCCGACATTGTAATATTTTCCCTTAGACAGACATTCGCCAGCTTACAAAGCTGTCTAACGGTCACATTTCTCGCTTTACAACAAACAATAAATAGTCTGTTCCTTTTTTCAATACTTACCAAATAACTGACACACGCACTACAGAGCACGTGAAGTATACGTAAAACTGTTTTCAAATTTAATGTTCTTAACGAAAGTATTCGAGTGCTTGTGTGTGGGTGTACATGTGTGTTGGTTCAAGTTTAATAAAAAGTGAAAGTGAATATAAAAAAAAACAAAATAAAATAAAAGTTTGTTTTCGCGAGTTATAAAATATTAATAAAAAAAATTAAAAATTTATAAGAAACCTTAAGGAAATCCTACAAAAAAAATAAATAAAAAGAGTGTTGCATACTTAAAGGCCTAACAAATAATAAACAAAATACCAGGCCTACTTTAAGGTGGCATAAGAATAAAAAAAAATTGTGCGCTAGCTCCTGTGGGAGCAAAATCTATATTACAAGTGAAACAAGTAGTGAATAATAAAAATCCAATTACTAAAAAATTTTTACGAATTAATTATGTTTATAATTGACAAACAAATAAAATGCTAAACACTTTTAAGATTTGTTTTTTTTTTTTAATTTTATAAACAAAAAATGTTTTTGAAAAAATGTAAAACAATTATTAGAATCGCCTAATGTTTTATAAAATATTAAAATAAAAGTAATAATTTGTTGGTTTCATTAAAAACAGGTAAATTTGAAAAATATTATAAAAATAGAGATTTCAATTTAATATTATTGTGCTTCTTAATTCAGCTTTTACAGTTATATGCAAAATCATTAATTTAAAATAAAAGTTTAATTAAGAAACTTTATTATTGTCAATAATCTAATTTTTGTTTTGAAGCTTGGTAACATTCAAAATGTGTTATACGTTCCCGAATCACTGTTGTCAACTCTTTAAGTTCAATTGCCAGGTTTTAAACAAACCAAAGTCTAAATACTGGCTAAAAATTCTTAATTAGGGCTAATAAAAAACGGAGTTTGAAAATAAGAAATGTGGAGAATGTATTCAGGGTTTGTGCTGATGTCTGCAACACTTTTAAATATTATTAAACTTTTTGTATACCGAGTCGATCTTATGTTGTCCGTCCGTCCGGCTGGCCGTCTTTATAAACTTTGTGCGCAAAGTACATGTAACAGATTTGAAGACAATTTGACGAAAGTTCTTACATTGGAAAATTGTGGCAATTATTCCGTTATTTTCCATATCCCCTATACAAGCTTCTTTTCGGAATAGAATCTTTGTGATCATAAACTACTAATTATGTTGGTAGTTGAAAAAAGCTCCTATATAAAATGCGGCAAAAAGAACTTTTACATGAATTTTAACCTCATAACATAATTTTGCTCTGGCGGGTCCATGATTGCCTATTGGTCTCAAATCGGGTACACTTTCGGAAATTTGCCTTTATAACTGTTGATTAGGGTATCAAATGGTCGGGCCTGACCGACTATACTTGCCTACTTGTTTTTAATATCAGAATTTTATGGGTATGGAAAATTTTAAATCATCGATAAAAATAAATTTTTTTGCATAGCAAGTTCAACTCAAAATTTAAAAATTTTCACTCGAAAAAAATAATGAAAAATACAATTTTAAATTAACCGAACGATATTCTTACAGCGGTTAGATATTAATATTACTTGTCAATTTTTTCTTTCAAAGTGGAGAAGTAAAAATGTTGAGTTAATACCCATTTGTTGATCAAGTACGTTATAAGTTTATAAAAATGCTACATTTTATCACAATCATAGCAACATTTATCACATTTGTTTTTCAAAATGTTTAACAACTTAAAACAAATTTTTTTTGAGTAAAAATTAAAATGGATTTTTCCGAAAAATTCCTTTTTTTATAGCTAAACAAAATGAAAAAAAAAATGGAAAATCTAGCTACTAATGCCCGTAATTTCTACAAACAGATATTTAGTCGTGTTCGTACCTAACAGTTATCTTTACCTATCCAGTACCACTTTTTTGGTAATTTCAACGTTAATTTCACCTACGTGAATTAACTCACGAAAATCGGTGGTGTAAAATACATTGCAATTTAACCCATAGGTAAGAAATACGTTTTAAAATTATGAAAGTCACAGCTAAATATATACTTGTTGAAATAACGGGCATAAGTCCCAATCCATATTATGAAACATTTGTTGCGAAACATTTGAGAGAAGGCATGGAATATGACTCAATTTGTTATTCACGAATACATTTTCAAAAGAGAATTGAAGAAAGATTTTGCAGCAAATGTTTCATAATATGGATGAGGACTAAATGGCTAATTTGGCAACACTTTCTAGAATATCCACTAAGCAAATTATTTTTTAAACTTTTATTTAAACCGAAAAATTGTTAATTAATATTAACCGTAATTTTATTATTATTTTTAATGCTGTTTATATTTGCTTAAAATCTTTTAAGCACAAAATAATTTAATCCTTAATCTACTACAGTCCACAATGAATAAGTACATTAATAATGTCTTCCTAAGTAGAATTTAATTAATAGGAAGGGCAAGGAAATGAAAGGAAGAGAAGTAATTCATTTGCCGTATCATAATGAGTAACGTGCCTTAAAGCTTTTACTTTATTAATTAATAAATAATTGCAATTGATTTTAGCTCAGGAACTTTGTTGTTTAAAAATTATAATTGAATTTAAAGTTCAAAGAAAGTAAGTAAGCCTTTTTGCAACTTGAAAGATTTTGTTTATGAAAATTGTGATTATATATCAAAAATGAAAAAAAGTTAAATTGCTGATACCTTCCAGTCAAAATCTTTTTTGCTCTAGATTTTTGTTTAGACTGCTTGTTACTTCGACCGAACACAATGTCTAATACACAAATGTCAATTGCAGCCTATGACTGCCTGCACTTCAGTGTTGCCAAAACTTGGGACCAAAAATGGCTAAATTTACAGGGAAAATGGCTAAAAAATGGCTAATTTTTTTTAAATAACAACACATTAAAATTCAATAACAAAACAAAAATAATTCATTAAAAGTTGTTTACGATGAAATTGTAAGTTAAGATCAGTTTGTTTAATAAGAATAACTCGACTCAGAAAGTGATTCTTAGTCAATCGGTATACGTAAAGGTGGGCTTAGGACAAATATTGTAAGGTGTTACAAACATCAGCACAAACGTATAGTACCCTCTCCACTATTGTGGTGTTGGAATAAATATTTTATTGGTGTGGTAAAACTATTTACCTAATTGGTAAAATCGAATTAACGGCTGCTAAGTGTAACCAATTTCCTAAATTACTTTTAACGATATTTACTTGGATAAATACTCTTTATACTTAAGCATTAGACCATGGAAGTGAGAGCAACTTTATAGTCAATTCTGAAATTTAAGAAAAATTTTTTTGCGTCTGCATCTCTTTCATGAATTAAAAAAACAAGATTGCGCACTCAGCCGTACAAAAAAAAATTACTACAGCGCATCTACGTCATCATAGACTAAATATGAGTGTTTGTTGTAAAAAATTTAAGCCACACACAACTGCACATACACAAAGTCTATTATTTCGTCACACACAAAAAAAAACGGACCTGCGCAATGCGCAATCTTGTTTATTTGATTCATGCATCTCTTTATTGAAATCCTTGCATCCAGAAAGAAACTCCGAAAAATGGCTAAATCTAGCCACTAAATGGCTACATTGGCCACACTGCTACACATTCAGGCAGAAAGTTATATAAATACCGTTTTTCAGATTTAAATAAATCTATTTCGTGCCTCGCCCAATTTTTAATCCCGCTCACATTTGTGTATTGATGACCACCATGATTGCACATAATTCGGGAGCTTTGGCTCTTGCCCTTTTCCTGATATGGGCATTTCCAGCGAAAAGTCTACTTTTTGTAACGTAACGCCAGAAGTATTTTAAATTGTTTCTCAAAAAATTTTATATGTTTAGTTTTCTTCTTTATATTTTGGTGTAAAGCGCAACTAGCTATACATTTAGCAACATAAGGGATTACGATTGAACAACATGGTCCGAAAATACAACCCTTTTTGCAATCTGACGTTACATTAAAAAAAGTAGACTTTTCGCTGAAAATGCCCATATTTACCTTAAAACGAGCAAAGATTTTTAAATTTTATAGTTTGAAAAATAAATCTGTATTAGTCCAAAGTTTACTAAAAAAGGTTTAATACAAATAGTCTTGCTCAATTCGCAGTCTTATTCAGTTTTGTAATGTAAGTCAAAATCCACTTCCGTCTTTTTAACGTCACGCCAGCGCAGATTTTTGCTTATATCTGCAAATCCTTAGCGTCGATTACTGTCATTTTTTTTCTGAATATAGTGCTACTTCATTACTTTGTACTTTGTACCTTTTTTACAAATTTGACTTCTTCATTTAATTTTTTTACATTTTGTGAAACAATTATCACGACACGTCAAAATGGAAATGCCCATATACAGTAATCTATAATGTCTTTGTACTGGATGGGCCTCGGCAACTTTTCCAATTCCGCTCATATTTTTAAACCAACTATGTGCACCAAATTTAAGTAATATTTCTCTTACCGCTCTTTAGATACTTCTGTGCAACGCCCACTTCTTTAATCCCGCCCACATTTTGTGGGATATTGTGTACCGATACGAATTGCACTTAATTTGGAAACTTTGGCTCTTGCCGTTTTCCAGATATAATGACGCCCACTTCCCTAATCCCGCCCATATTTTTTTCCGATGTTCTGTATTGATAACCAATTATTAGAACCTGTGACTCTTCCCGTTCTCCAGATAAACAGAAAAAAGGAATAAAGAAAAGTATAGCAACAAGGGATTTATGGTTAAAATTTGAGGCAGTCATGGTTTTTTCTTATATCTCAGTTATCTTTGTACCAATCTGTCTGAATTTCAATAGCAACATTTCAATGAGCATTAGGATGGGTCATTGATGTATGAGGAAAAATAAAACTTCTCGAATTATATTGTAATAGCAATATTTTTTTGTATTACGTTAAAAAAATAAGAATTGCAAAAAAGAGTAAAAATAGTCACATCTTGAACCCCGCGCCGGAGCTCCTAAGAATTAGGTATTTTTGAAAAAAGCCATTTTTAAAATTTTATTATTTTATTTACCATCAATCATGGTAAAATAAGTACAAGGTATTGTCATTCAAAATTTTGTTCTCAATTTCAAAACCCATATAACGTCAAACAAAAGATTATATGGGAATAAATTAAAACAAGCGGCAAAAATTAAATAAATTATTTTGATGTTACATGGGTAATTAATGAAAACTCTGCCTAATGAACATACCTGGTACTTATTATACTATGCCATCAATTATTATTAATTAAAACTGAAAACAATTTTAATTGAACTAAAAAAAATATAAAACTTTGGTTCTTATACAACATAAAACAATAAAATCATTTTTGGTCACAAAATCTTGTTAACTGTCAAATCTGGGCATCACTCGTCTTGATTCAAGAGTCGCTTATATTAAACCTTCTCTTAAGTTTTTATCGCACAGAGTCATGGATGCTTCTGACACCATTTTCACGAACTTAAAAGTCGTTAGAATACAGTAAAATACTTTTCTGCAATACAATGATATATAAGTGGAGTTTAAAAATAATTGCAAATGGTCTTGCAACATAGCAAGTGCCAAATGGTTTAGTAATTTATTATAGTATACTTTTGGGATTCAAGTAAATACTATACCATTTTGCAAATGCTACGATGCAAGACCATTTGCATAAGTTAGTGAATTGGGCTGATTAATTACAATTACAAAATTTTAAAAAAAATTACGATCACTTAGCATTTGCAAAGGCCAAAACGCGTGCTCTTACACTAAAATTAAATAAATAATGTTTTACAGGCGTCTGTCTAATGCCGACAAAAGTACAACATATTTCCGCTATTAGAAGTCGATACGAGAAAAAATTTTTTGAACCACCCTTATGAGCATATCTTACATCAAAACATTTATACATACCAACCAATCATATCCCCATCATATTTTCGTCTTTGGTTTTTAAAAAAACCCATTTCATCAGATGGACGGACAGACGGAGAGGATGATTGGAGAAATTATGTAACCGAACTATTTAGATTTCTCAAATCTTTATCTTTTCGAATTAAAATTTCGATATGATCAATAGTTAAATGAATTAGCTGTGTTGTTACTGTATAACCGTAAATGTCCTAAATTCAAATCTTTAGAGAATTTAGAAAATTTCACATTGAAATCTTGTTAAATTTGAATACTGCAGAATTAAAAGTGAGCGCAAATAAAACGGTATATGTATGTCAATGCGGTTGCATTTGTTGCATAAAACAATTGTTGTTTACAAATAGTTGCATGCAGGGTTGTCAAATGTGGCGATTTCTCGCCAAACGTGGCGATTTCTCGCCAAACGTGGCGATTTCTCGCCAAACGTGGCGATTTTCAAACTTGTTAGTAATATTTTAAAGATTTGTATGAATCCTAAAATACCTTAGGACGTTTATGAAACACAAAAGAATAACATTAGCTTTGGTTAATTGGAAAGATAAATAAATAAATTTAGCAAAAAGTAATTTCAATTTTTGGGAATACAAAATTAAATTTTCAAAAGATTTTGTAATTCGTGCTTAATTCCCAGTTTTTATTATTGATAAAAACACTTGAAATTTATTGTTGATGGGATAAGCTATTCCTATGCGCATTTCACTGGTTGCTTAGGCCAGATCATCAGGAAACTTCATCCATAAAGATTTCAGAAAAAAATTGTTGATGTTGTTTTGTTCAAACTTTGATATTATTACAAGTAGAACTGTTGCTATAATTCTTATACGTTTAACATTTTTATTTGGTTTAATATCTTTAGTTTTTCTAAAATCTTTATCGATGAAGTTTTCTGATGATCTGGCCTAAGCAACCAGTGAAATGTGCATAGGAATAGCTTATCCCATCAACAATAAATTTCAAGTGTTTTTATCAATAATAAAAACTGGGAATTAAGCACGAATTACAAAATCTTTTGAAAATAAATTTAGGTCAACATTTTAAAGCTACAAGAATACGGCAGGTACGTACAATTTTAAGGACTCCTTTATAGGCGGTTATTACAACTATTAATGCCTTTGTTGAAACTATGAACTCCACTAAAACTCGACTTCGAATAAGAATGCAATACAAACCTTTGGACGCGTTATTAGGAGCTATAAGTTATATTAATACACGTTGCACTTCTTTTGTACTTTCGTTGAATAATTGTAATACCCTCACAATGTATTCCAAATAAGAAGACAAAAAGCGAGTCTTGCCGTTGAAGAGTTTTAGATACATATAGTGCATTTCTAATATTTGTTTAGTACTAGCCGCAAAAATTCTTTTTTTGTTGCTTTAATTAGACTACTATAAATTATTTTATAGTAAACATCGTACCTTTTTTGTGTTCACTAACTATTTTTATTTCGCTCTTAATAAAAATTGAACAAAATATATATTATGGCGCCTTTTTTTGAATTTTATAAAAAATATTTGTAATAATTTAAAAAATATGCATTTTATGGTCAAAAACTTGTATATAAAGGCTTTGGCGATTTTTGATATTGAATTTGGCGAAAAAGGTCAAAATCTATCTGACAACCCTGGTTCATTGTAGTTTTTTCCTTCACTCAATTAGAAGCGTAGGGTGAACTAAGTAGATTTTTCAAATTCTTTAAATTGCAGTTGACTTTTTAATCCAAATTTTTATCTCGCACACGAAATCATAAACAGGCCCAATTTCAAATTTATTAATCATATCTATAGCGAACACAAAATTTCGATGAATCACTGTCTTCCTTTTCTTCTTTAAAATTTGTGAAATTCAATTTGATTAACAAATTGCAACCATGTTTTTAAAGCCAGTTTTCGGCCTCTAATTTACATTTTTGAATTTTAAGTTGTGCCGGTTTTCTTTTCTACACAACAAGTATCGCCTTCTAAAAAGGTGCATGTATAAAATGTCTTGCCAGCCCTGTAATAATCCTATTTGATATTTGACGAGAAGAAAACACAAGATATGAAAAAGTGAAATGCCCTGTTTTTAACACATGGCGAAAATTGTTCTTCATCGTTATAGCTTACTTTTTTAACGCATTTTTCCATTATTCTCTGACATTTTGTTTTTTAACCGATTACGAATAAATGTTTGGGTTTGTTTCCAATATTGCAATTTATCGCGAATTTTAGCCGTGTTCGCGATAGACGTGATTTTTACTGTAAGTTTTATGATTTTTAATAAATAAATGATTGTGCTATCTTGCCGCCGTTAGCAAATTTTTACGAATTTCTGCTAATTTAGCAATTTTAACGAATTTTTGCCATTCCTAATAGTCTAAGGGACATTTAATCAATTTTATGGGTTCTTTAAAACACCAAAAATTTTCGCTAATTTTGCAAACTTTTTTATGTTATTTTCGGATATTTTGATTTTTTTTAAATTAATTTAGCGATTTTAAATAAATTTTTGCGTTTGTTTCAATTTTTGCGAATTATAGCCATGTTCGAGATATAAGCGATTTTTATCTGTAAGGTTTGTGATTCTGTACAGCTTTAACGATTTTTAAAAAATATTACACATTGCTTTTATGCCGCTGTTACAAAATTTTTGCAAATGTCCGCTAATTTACCATTTTTTTTTACCGAATTTTTGTCATTCCTTATTGTTTTAAGGACTTTTTAACAATTTTATGGCTCATTTGAAATAATAAAAATTTTTAAAATTTTTAGCTATTGTTGAAAACTTTTCCAAATTTTTGCAATTTTCGCTTGGCAATCGTGGCCGTTATTAAAAAAAAACCCCCATATATAAACATCATATATCACCTTTTTTACAGGGCACCACTCTCGATCTATTCGGGGCGAAAAGTGCAATGCCTTATGCCATAAGTAAGGGCGAATGTTTTAGAATAAAACATGCTTCCAATTTAGAGAGTAACACATTTAAAAAAACGAACACAAAATTCAAATTTTTTTGTAGAAAAGAAAACACCAAAAGAAAAAGTTCTATAAAATATTGTAATTTTTTGAGAAATAAAATTGTATTCCCACAATAATACGTTTAAACTGATTTGTGTTACACATAAAAATATTGGTGCCAGACCGTACAGATGACTGATTGTCTGTTCATGTAAACCTTGTACGCAAAGTGCAGGTCGCAATTTGGAAGATATTTTCATTAATTTTAGTACACATATTTCAATTGTCGTACGGAAAATTTGAGGCATATTGAAAATGGTAAGAATCAGGTTGTAATTTTACATAGCCCCAAAACAAGCTCCTTTGTGTGGAATAGCGCCTTTGTGCCCAAAAACCATCTTAAAAAACATTTTATTGCAACCTAAATCAACATTTTTTTGGAATTAGTCCATATTTGACCATGGCTCCGTTACAAATACCACTCGCGAAAACAGTTTTTAATGCTATAAAATTTGCCGACTGTAATTTTTAAAATAGCTACTTTGTCATTGCATTTGTATTGGTAGATCTAGAATTTACCATAATTCCCATATAAACCTTCTTCATAGTGGTGTATGAATGAAGATGATATTCGGAACAAAGTACTATAAATCTTAACCTCACAACAAAATTATGTTCTGGGGATCCCATTTATTAAGTGCCGGTTCACACATGTCAAGTTTTTCTCGTCAAGTCTTGAGTTTTAAGGAGAGAGGGGAAAAGAAATGGCCTTCTATTTTCCCTTCTCTCCTAAATGCTCAAGACTTGACGAGTCAAACTTGACGTGTGTGAACCAGCATTTAGTTGAGATTTATTTACAAAACTGTTAAACTGTTAAAATTAACTTTTAAGCATGGTAGATTGAGCAGGTGGCATCGTTACGGCAACAAATACAACATTACAACAAAAATGGAAATTATATCACCGTTTACGTCAAAAAATACTTTAAACAAAAATCAGAGCGTGCCGCTGAATGTGATGAAATAAATATATTTTTAGTCAATTTTTATATAATTATGGTCAATATCTTATTTATTTTAATTTAAAATTATTAAAAACTTTATTAAAACGCAATATTCGCAGCACAAAACGTGGACTTTTTGTAAACATAAACAAAACTGTTACATAAACCTAGACAAAAAATACAAGAGCAAACAATCGTCATCTGGCGTAGTGCTGCCACCTGTTTATTTCACCATGCTTTTAAGTACCACAACACGAGTAAATAATATTTAAGTAAGTAAATAACTTTATAAAACAAAACAATATTACTAAATAATTTTTTTTTTCACAATACAAAACATTTGTTGAGTTCATGTTTAGGGTGTCACATAATCGGCCTTGACCAACTGTACTGTCTTACTTGTTTTAATTTTCTATATACATACGCCCAAAACTTTTCTATGGAAAACTTTATTTTTCTAAGTTTAATAACACTGTACAACACTAAAAATTACAATGTTCTAACCAGTTATTCTGGCAGAACGGACAAAAACAATTTGTATATGCATGTGTATCGATGTTTTGAAAGTTTACGCCGCCGGGTAGTCATTAATTATGAGATCATTAACTTTATTTAGGGTTTAAGATGTCTCTTAAAGAATGTCGCAGCAACATTTAAATGCATTAGTACGGAAGTAAGGTTTGCCTAAAAACAATAAATTTATTTTTTGCAGACTTGAAAAGTCTTTATCCGCTTGAACATTTAGTTAATGTTTCTACTTTTAATAAAAGGCTTTTCGATAACGATGTACAAGTGTTTAGAGCAAATAGTAAAAAGAAATTATATACATTCTCCTATAAAAAAACTCATCTTCAAGTTACTTTTATAAGTGTCTTTGAATAAAATATTCTAGCAGGACTCTAGAGCCCTTTATGACAAACAAAATGTCCTCTTTATAGAATGTGAAAATTACGTTTTTTTCTTTTTATTGATTTTACTTTAGACGTTATATACGTATGTATATACGTATGAGCACAATGTTTTGTATGTTAGTATTTTATATGCCATACAAATATTATTACGGAATTATGTTATTTTGTTAGCCCTTTAATAAAACAGTTTGTATATACAATTTTGAAATTTCAAATATTTCTACGAAAATATATATATGTGTAATGTTAAAAACAAAAAAAGATAAAGGACGAACTACTTTAACAATTGCAATGGCTAGAATATTGCTAATATAATATTTTTTTTTATTAAGTTATCCAACATTTTAAAGTATGTACATATTTTTTAAAAATTAAAAGTTTGTATTCCCAAAGGTTACTTTAATAATAAACTGGCAAGTGCACTGCTTAAAAAAACTTAACTGGCAACATGCTTTAGCAAGTTGTTTTTGTTTTCATTTTGTTTTTTTGTACTTACAACTGAAATTAATGTTAGAAGAATTCCAACCAATTGTAGTGGGGAATGTAAGAAAAAATAAACTCACTGTTTGTTGTTGTTGTTTTTGTTTAAGCTTTGATATTGTTACAAGTAAAACTGGGGCTTATAATTCTTATTCGCTTAACAGTTTAGTTTGTTTAATATCTTTAGTTTTTCTAAAATCTTTGATGGTATTTTTTTTATTAAAATTTAATCAGCCCTAGAATAAATTTCTTAAATTCTTTTTTTTTAAATCAATTTTCCTCGTATCTTCACCCTTAAATTGATCATACTAAATTTGAATAGCAAGTCGAGATTTGTTGTGTTTTAAAAAAATATAGCAGTTTAGTCTATGTTGTATCTTTGCTCTTTCGACAAGTTCCTTTTAATCAACTCGCAGACAGAAGGACTATGTTAAATTGACTTATCTACTTATAACGATCTAGAATATATTTGTTATGTAGTCCTAAATAAATATTGCAGAAATTACAAACTTAGTTATATGTAAAATATAATTTGTTTGTTAACGAATAGCCATCATTTAAGATTTAATTTTTATTTGGCTTTAATTGAGTTCAGAATAATTGATTATACCCCTACCAGAATAGTGGAGAGGGTGTTATGCGTTTGTGCTTATGTTTGTTACATATAAAATTATTTTTGCTTAAGACCCAGCTTTTCGTATACTGATCGAATCAGACACACTTTCTGAAACGATCTAGCGGTGTCTGTACGTCCGGCTGGCTGGCTGGCTGGCTGGTTGTCAATCGATGTAAACCTTGTGCGCAAAGAACATGTCGTAAAATCGTTTAAAATCGGTTGCAAGTCTCATATAGATGTTGATATCTAAATATGTAGTATTTGATAAAAATTAATCTTATTAAAATCTTAGCTACAAACACAAAATTTTGTTTGGTGGGTCGATGATTACCCTTAGGTCCCAAGCCGGGTACCCTTTTAAAAATTTGCCTCTTAATACTGTGGTGCAGGGTATCAAATGATAGGGCTTGACCGACTAAACTTGCTTAATTGTTTTCTTTTTTATCGAATAAATATACAATAAAACATTTATTTGAATTAATTCGTAAGTAAATATTTATCATTTAATGCTATATTTTCGTTGTCCTTAATGCTTTCGGCCAAATATTTATGTATGTTTTCATAAGATTATTGTGTTATGCCCTCCTTAATACAAGCACTGACTGATGGTCAATACGATAAATTTGAAATAAAATACATACATCTATTATCAAAAACACATAAAAGTTAAGTAGTAAAAACTGATACAAAACCGGAGTTTACACACAGCACAAACAAATAAAAATGAATAAATAAGAAGGAAACGAATACCGGTTGCTACTTAAGTTTTATTGTTTGACAGGTAACAGAAATTCAATAATCCTAACATTTATTAGTGCGTTTAATGGCACAAAGGCATCAACAGCAATAAAAATAAAAACGGATAGTGAACACCAACAAGAGAACATTTTTATAGTTTTAATAGAGTTGACACTGTGGAAAATGTTCAAATGGCGGTGGTTCTATTTCAAATAAAAAAATGTTCGTAAATTAAAAATTATATTTAATAAAAAAAAAAGAAAGCCTATAATATAATATTTTTTTTTCTAAAAAATTGGAAAAAGTATGATCAGGTTTTCACTAACTTTTTTCCGTTAGACCTTTTTTTGCGATTTTTAAAGATCGCATGTCAAACAATACTTTTTAATTGTGTACCAAAAACTATTTATTATGCAATATACCTATTTTTTATGCCGTCCATATCTATCTCACACCAACGTAGTGATGACTTTGATTTTGTTTTACCATTAGTTACTATTAAATTCATATCTTCTAATATCATTGTATCGAAAACTTATCTTACCAAGTAACGTATTTATGCATATAGCAATCAGGGTTGTCAGAATTTTTTTAAACTCCCTCGCTAAGCCGGATGCCTGAATCGCCAAACGTCAATTTTATTCAGTTTTCGTAATTGTGTTTTTAATTAAATTTTGCATTCAAAGATCGCCAAAAACTGAGAAAAAATATAAAAAAAAAAAAAAAAATGAAGATCATATATTCAGTTAAAAAAACTGAAATTAAGTAAACAAGTCCATAAGATCGTACACTTTAACCTCATCGATTTCATTACTGGTGTTTTGACCTGCATACATACTAGACCGGGTCGACCTTCATACAAAAACAAAGTTGTGCCAGCCACCCCCTAGAATGAATGATATGTCAATGAAGTTTCTAAAACAGGAAACAATTTTTTTTGCCACCCCCCAAAATACAGCACTTTTGGTTTTTTATATGCAGCACTGCCATTTAATGTCCGATCTTATCATATCACATATATAACATCATATAACATTCACGAGCAACTTCATGGAATAAAAGTCATATCTTACGTCAGTTTAAATCATTCACCGGACTTTGAGAATGTATCAGTTTTAAACACAGAAAAAAATTATAAACGACGTTTAATGTTAGAAATGTTGCAAATCATTAAAGTACCAGAATTGTTAAGAATTAATTTTAAATCAGACACGGAAAATGTAGCACAAAATTATAGACATTTAGTGTATAAAAACAAAACAGGAAATTGAAAAATTTTTTAGAATCTAATAGATTATTTGTATAAAAATTTTTCTAATTGTAAATAATTTTTTCTATTGTGACAATTTTTATTATTTTTTCATTATTTTGTTATTTTTATTGTTTAATTATTTCCCTGACGATGATACACATTGCTGTATCGAAATATTGGAATTTTTATAAAATAAATGTTATCTAATTTTTTATAAAAAAAAAGAAAAACCTCAAGCTTAATAAATAATATTGAAATTTAATTATGCTTTTAAATATATAAAATTTACAAGTTTCAGTACTAATGTATGTGCTTATATGCAGGTTTGTTAGGCTTTTTTCTTCAAATATCGTCAAAAGTTTTAACAAAATTCGTCAAAATCGTCACGAAAATCTAACAAAATCGCCAACAAATCGCCATATATTTAAATTTTACAAATTTGAGATAATTTATTCCATTGAGTGGTTCATAAATATAAATTTTTAGCAAGAAATTCTTTTTATGATAAAGAAAGTATAAGGTCAAGGTATATTTACACAAGGTAAGCTCGTTGGCCCATATGCTTGTTAGCTGTTTACCTAAGTTGGAACATTAATGTCAAATTTCGTGTATATGAGCCAACATTTTTATATGTGTGCGTTAAATTTATATGAAGACAATTTTGACAATTCAGTTCCACTCGGTTATTTTTAAAGAGCAGCATGTCTACACTCCCAAATGAGTCTACCTTGTGTAAATATACCTTGTATAAGGTTAAGTTTTATTATATTTATTTCAGCAAGTGGACTAAAATATATTAATCATTTGAAAAGAAATACATAAGAAAAAATATGTTTTCATAAAAACATAACAAAAATTTATTTATTTAATTTATCCAAATTCACAAAAACATTCAATAAAAAATAAAATCCCATTTGCTATTAACTCGAGCTATCTTTAAGTGATTAATTTTTAGCGCTATCACTTTTGCAAATTGTTTTTTGTTGAAGGTGCTAAACCAAGGGTTCTGTCGTCATATATCAACAGCCTTTTCACCCGACTTGAAACGTTTTATTACGTCCAATTTTAGTTCCACACTAATGCATTGTCTTCTCTTTGCACTAATTTTTCTACACAAATTCTTATTAAGAACTAACTTCTTACTTCCTACCACACAACTATTCTTAGAACAACTTACCTAACAGAATTAAATGGGAATTTGCCTTTTTACACGCAAATAGAAAAATTCTTCACATGTAATCATGAGTTCATCGAAAAATGCAATCGTATGTAGAAATCGAAATAATAAAAACGCAAAGCGGATTTAACCAATTTTAATTTTTAAAAAGCGGACCAAATAGGACAGACGCAAATCGGGGTGTAGTGATCATTTTGGTGCAGTATCAATGTCATTCATTTAATTGTAGAATTCGAATTACTAATGCTTCTAATGAAAGCCACCTGGTTTGTGATGGGGGAAGAATTTATTTTGTTTAATTTCCAATAATTTTTGTATTTCGAAAAATTGATTTTAACGTTTTAAACTGTTCCCAATATAATTGTAAATATTTCTTAAAGGTGTTTCATTGATGACAGAAAATCGTCATAACACTATTACTTTTAGTAAAAAAATTATTGTAACTGATTGTACAGCCTTGATAATGATATTCAATGAATATCGAAGTATTGGGGAAAATTATTGTATAAATAATAGGGTGATCGATCGAATAGTATACGAAAGGTTTTAACCGGTTATTTTAGTTTTGCCCAAGTCGAATATTTTAAAATGTCCGTTTTTCGAATATCGAATAAACCGGTTATTTTAGTAATGTGTAATTTATAAACGTTTTGCTTACTTTTGTTATAAATGTACCCGTAATTTAAATATTTTTCTTATTGAATATTTGGCAAACTTTAACTTTTTATAGAAAATGTCAGAACAAAATGCCAAATAAACATTATGGGAAATGCAAATACAAATCGCTTATATAAGCGTGTGTTCTTGTAACAAAAACCAAAAACAATTCAAAATACTACAAGAAAAAGTTCAGCTTAAAAAGTTATTAGCAATTCGACAGTATTCTAAATACTAAATATATCTCTATAAAGATGTCATCTCTGGTGATAATATCGAACTGGTTTAAAAGACAATGGTGATGGTGCTTAAACGGCCCTATAATGATAAGTTTCAAAGGCTCTTCAACGTCACGACTTATTAATAACTTTTAATTAGTCTACAAGCTTGACATAAATGTACGCCAAGTAAAACTTGACTCTGTTCCAAGTTGTTTTTAAGACACTACAAATACTACTTTAATAAAATATGCTGCCAATTATGAACGAAAAGCACTTAAGTAGTTCTAGCAAATCATCATGCTTAAAACTATGCCATACCGTCGAAATCAACGATATGGAAAAATTCTTCAGTTTAATTTATTAAATTACTAAGAACCTTAAACAAAATTGAAGGAATCAAACAATCTCATGGAAGAGTTTAAATTGTGATCGACGAATTGACAGTTATTTCATACAAAAAGCATGTTCTTATAACTGTTGTTTCTATAATGCTGAATCAAAAAAAATTTAAATATATAATCCTGGATATGAGGTTTTGTTTGCCACTATTCAAAAATATTGCTGAAGTTTACTGCTTCATATAGACATGCAGCAAATTAAAACTCATTTACAATAAATTTGTTAAAATATGTCAAATAATAAATTTATTAAATTCCTATATTTTTAAAACCAAAGTTTTTCAAAAATTCTAAAGCCATGTTCACACCTATTAAATATTTGACTCCTAACATAACCACTAGTTTTCTTAAAGAATTGTTTGCTTTTGCAAAACGTTTGGGTAGAGCAAACATTATTTAAGGGTTTCTTAACTACATAATACATAAATGCAATTATCATTTTAGACATAAAGTTTAGCAAATAACTAGAAATTGTTTAAAATAATGCTTAAGTTTAATCAATTTACTGGTCACGCTTTTTTTTGCTTTTATCGTCAAATATTTGTGGTCTAGACATACCTTAAGTCATATCTAGGTATTTCGGTGTTTCCTTACCCTCGTGAATTGTTTTGTTATTATTCTAATTAACTTTTTATTACAAATACTAATTTGATTTTTGTATTTTTATGTATTCGAATTAAAACCGGTTAACCGGTTATTTTTAAAATGCTTAACCGAAAACCGGTTTTTTTAAATAGCAACTATTCGGAATATTCGAAAACCGGTTATTGAAAAAAGTCGAATAATCGATCACCCTAATAAATAATATAGATTTTTTTCACAAATAATCGGCGTTGAGCTCGAAAAATGTTTGTTTTCAAGTAAATATTAAAAGCTTTTATTTAACTTACAATGTATGTATGTTTGTTCGAGTGGAATCTTGCAACTCAATCTTCAACCGATTGAGCCGACATATTGTATACACGTTCAGTTTGGATGACAATGCATGGTAAACTGTTTGACGTCATTCTAAATGCAATTTGGCGGCCACACACAAAATGACGGAATATTTATTTTTGTGCACTTCTACAATATGGGTATCAAATGATAGGTCTTGCTAAGAACAACACGAAAAATAAAGTGGTCACTCTGAATCTAATATGGCGGGCACACGCAATATGGCGGCCTAGTTATTTTTAAAGCACTTTTACAATATGGATGTCAATTGAAAGTGCTTGCTAAGAATAACTCTAGAAATAAGGTGGTCACTCTAAATTCAATATGGCGACCCAAACAAGATGGCGCACTAGTTATTTTGAATGCACTATTACAATATTGGTGTCAAATGAAAGGGCTTGCTAAGAATAACTCTAGAAATAAAGTAATCACTGCCCCGGTAGGCTAGCTAGTAGCGAGCTAGTCTATCAGCCCCGGGGTTGCGGGTTCAATTCCCGCCAGAGACTCTGGTTTCTTTCCTGCATACAAGCGTACAGCTTCGCGGGGATTAGCTTAGGGAATTAATAAAAAAAAAAAAAAACAAAATATGTGGGGCACACACAACATGGCGGACTAGTTATTTTTAATGCACTTCTACAATATGGGTATCAAATGAAAGGGCTTGCTAAGAATAACTCGAAAAATAAAGTGGTCACTCTAAATTCAATATGGCGGCACAAACAAGATGCCGCACTAGTTATTTTGAATACACTTCTAAGAATAATAGTGCATTTACTCTTGTAATTTTCAAAATAGTTTATTATCGTAAGCTACTTTCATAAACTATACCGTTTACATCAGCATTTGAGACAGTTAAGTTGTTTATCTTTGACAAGTCAAAACATTTTTAGCTCCAATATAAAAAAAAAAACTTTGATACATAAAACTAACAATTCTTATAAATTTGCAATTTTCCTTGTTTATTTTATTTTTCTTATTATTTTTTTTTTTAAAGAAAAAAGTTTTTTTTTTCACTTTAATTTTGTATTCTTGATGAAATGTCAAATATCACTAGCGTTGCCAGAACAAAATTTGAAAAAACAGAGTTGCATTAACAAAAACTGGTTAATTGTAATTAGTTTTTCTCAAAAGCTAGTTACAAACGTGTTTATAATTTGTATGGATAAACAAGTTTCTCAAACTAGTTTATCATCATAATCATAGTTTATCATAATAACGAACATACGGAGCTGACGGTGCTTCTCTTCTTACAAAATCCGTACGCAATTTTCGCACACATTCTGCAACTTTACCATGATTTTCAAAGTAATGTCGCAATATTTCCCAGCGTTGTTCGAGCGTATATACAACCATATTCGTTCAGCAGAATGATAAAACTAATTATCTGTCAAATCAGACATGATCTAAGTGTTTCCATTCACGAAATAAGCTCTAGTTGAAAAAAAACGTTAGATGGCGGACCCGTTACATTTGTATATTTTCGTGATTGTAAATCCCATCTTCGGGAATCTATAAAATAAATTACATTAAAACACCTCACTAAAAACTTAAATATTTAAATACAATATGCACAGCAATAACTGATATTTCAAATATTAAATCAAACAGCTAATATATATACGTATAACGCTGTAACGGAAATTTTCTTCAAGGTCACTAGGTTTTTTGATGAATGCACTTTGGCGAATAAGAATGAAAGACCTTCGAGATAATTCAGAGTTGTTTGGTGGTGCCTTGATTTTATTGTCAGGCGATTTTAGGCAAACATTGCCCGTCATTCCTAGATCGACAGCTGCCGACGAAATTAACGCTTGCTTAAAGTCTGCATGCTATTGAAGATTTGTACAGACACTGAAACTCACTTCTAACGTTTGTGTTCAGTTGCATAATCATCCATCTGCTGATAAGTTCCCTAAGCAATTTCTGAAAATTGGGAATGGTGCAATGCCTGTTAATGAGACTGGATTGAAAAATTGCCAAATGATTTTTGCCATTTCGTACAGTCAAAAGAGGAATTGATTGCACATGTTTTCCCTAACATAGCACAAACATACACATGCCATACATGGTTGAGTCGCAGAGCAATTTAAGTCTGCGGATACTGTTAGCAATGTAAAATATGTTGTGAATTATCCAACAGAATTTTTGAATTCGTTGAACTTACCAGGATTGCCTCTGCATAATCTCCAATGGAAAGTTGGAGTCACTATTATTATGCTTCGCAATATCAATCAACCCCGCTTGTGTAATGGCACAAGACTTGCTATTTAACTGGAAAATTCAAAGGCGAAGATGTATTCATTCCATGCATCCCAATGATTCCGTCTGATATGCCATTTGATTTGATTCAAACGACTTCAGTTTCCTGTTCGGCTTGCGTTTGCGGTTACTATAAATAAGGTGCAAGGCCAATCATTAGGAATTTGTGGAGTTTTGCTCGTGCGTTGGCAAAACACCGAAAATGGAAAAACAAGAAATGTTGTGTACCACAGAGCATAACAATAAAAACAATTTATCACTGATTTAAATGAATTCAAATTGATTTCTTATTTTCTGTTTTGCACTACGAAGTGTGGCTTAACAATAAATTGTTAATGTTAAATAGTTGCAGTACAATTATGCATAACAATTTTAACATAACATTTGTACTAGAAAATTCTGCACAGTGATTTGTACACTAGAAATATGCTAAAGTTACTTTCGTAACAATATCTTTAAAAAAATGTTCTGTCTCAGTTGAGAACTGAACCTTGAATTTTATTTTCCATTGATGTTTTATTGTTTTTTCCTCTCACCAACTGAGGTACTTGCATATGTGTTTCACTGTGCGAATCACAATGAAAAAACTTTCTATAAATTGGTGTAATTTCATACTGCAAGTAGCGAGTAGGAAGTTGTTAAAAAGGTTATTATTAGGAGATCGAAAATATGAGCTTAAAATATGCACTAAAAAAATAAAAAATATGCACTAAAAACCTATAAAATCGTTTTTTAATTAAGAAAAATATAACAAATTCAATCCATTCGCAGCCAAAATTTTACTTACCTCCTAAGTTAGCAAGTAATGTTGGAATAAAATAAACACCATTTATTTTCCGGCCGAATAACTACTAATTTTTGTTCGAGGTGTCAACAGAATTCAGTACTTACAATACACTTACTAGATGTCAAAAAATATATGCAACAAAATATGCAACAATATGCAAAAACAAATTGATGCTAGTCGGAAAGATAATTGGTCGCCATCGTTTTAAGGCAATCGACAAAAAATAAGCATTTGCATGGTAATCGCATCCCTAGTAATTACTTATTGGTTAAAACAAATAAGTGAATCGTTTGCTGGGATATTATACGTACTTATTTTCATAAATTCGAAAAAGTTTTACCAAGTACAAACATAAAAAAATTTAATAAACCAATTTTATAATAATTGTTTATTGAAGCTGAAAATGCTGCTTTATTCCATTAAAAAAAAGAAGAAAAACTCCTTAATTTACTCAATTGATTTTCATTTTCTCCTTAAAAATTTTATATCAAACTTCTAAATAAATTTGTCTGACAATACGACGTTTTTCGATGTCAGGCCGATGCTTTTTTTTGTTAATTTTTTTTTTTCTTTTGAACTTTTAAAACTTTTTTAATAAAGACAACTGGTAGCAAAATTACAAAAACACCAAAAATGTGTTACTTGGCATTATTGTTCTGTTTGTGGAAAACGCATACAGAACCATAAAAAGTGTATAGATAAATTAACTACATGTGCTGCTATTTGAAGTTTAAAAGGCAACAAAAAAAAAAAAAAAAGGAAAAAGAAAAAAAATCTTATCGTAGTTATTGTTAAACAAAGTTTTATCAAATATATTCTTTGTGATTTTTTATACTTATTTTAAGGTGTTTAATAAAATTGTTTTTATTAAAAAAAAAAAAAAAATAATGGTTAATGTGTGTTTTAAATTGTATACGCATTTAGTTAATGTAGCTTGTTTTTGTCGTAAAGTTCTTTACAGTCTGACGATGAAGGTGTGATTTCTTAAACATTTTATAAGACATTTATTTTAGTTTAGTTCTGGTCCATAATATGAAATACTTGCTGTGAAACCTTTGCAAACTCCTTTTTTTAAACTTTATTCGTGTCCATACAATGAAACTATTGTTTTGCTGCATTTTAAGTATTTCGAATACCTTTCCTATTACTGTTTACGCAAAAGAAAGTTCACTTCTCAATTCGTCATTCCTCTTTCAACCCCAAATTCAAATGTTAGGTAACATAACAAGTGAGAAAAAGAAGGGTATAAACAAAGTTGAGTTTTTGTTATTTATTAAGATTCTTTTGTTTCTTTTAAGATATGTTTACATACTTATCTGCAGTTAATTGGAATCCAACACATTTTCAATAAATAAATAAAAAAAATCCTACTAACACTTATGATAAAGGGTGTTTTTTTTGGAGTGATACAACTTTGAGTTGGCATCACTGCTTTATTTGACCACCCATTTAACAGCTGATAATTGCTTTTTGTTAAGTTTGCTTTGACATTTTACTATGGACCAGAACAACGCGTGCAAATTGTTGAAATTTTTAATCAAAATAATACGGCGTAGAAGCAACAATTGTTATTGATTTTGAATTTCCTTTCAAAATTTTATTTTCCTATGAAGACCATTTCTGGTTGAATGGGTACGTCAATAAGCAGAATTGTCGCATATGGAGTGGGGAGAATCCACAAGCTTTTGTCGAAACACCATTATAACCCCAGAAAAGTACTGTTTGGTGTGCTTTATGGGCTGGCGGAGTCTTTGGCCCATATGTCTGCAAAAACAATGATGGTCAGAATGCCAAAAGTTGTTGAAAATTTGTGTTTCAAATTGCGCCCTTTACGCGCCAACTGTTGCGGCCACATGGCAGAAATCATATTTAAACATTAATGTCATAAAATTTTCTATCCAATAAAGACAGTTTCATGGATATCAAAAATATTTTTCAATGTTTTATTATGATTTAAACTTGTATCACTCCATAAAAAACACCCTTTAAATGTGAAATTTTGGATATTTGGATGTTTGTTGGTTTGTGGCTCGATCAAACGTAATTCGCTTAATACATTTGTATGAAATTTTGTAGACAGATAGCATATGGCCTAGATTCAAACTCAAGGTACTTTTTAAGAGGAATATCGGGAAAATTTTTTACTTTTGTACTTTTTTTGTTTGCTAAATTTGGCATACAGATTGCAAATGGTTAGAATTTAAATATAGGGTACCTTTTAGGGGATAAAATAAGTACTTTTTAAGGGGTTAAAATGGCATATACACCATTTTCTCTTTTCGAAAAATTTGTTTTCGAATAATTTGTACATTCTCTGGGCCTAAAATGAGGAAAAGTTGGTACTCTTGTTACGCTTTTACCTTTGGATTTTTTTCTCTTTTTTAAAAATTTTGTTTAGAGATGCCATATGGCCCAGATAAGAATGTAGGATACTTTTCCTGATCAAAGAACTGAACAAATTTGTATCTTGGTACTTTTTCTCTTTTGGATGGATTTAATATACAGATTGCATATAACCTAGTGGCCGAGTTAAACATATCACGACACCGCTTGCCTCTCATATGGATGTCGGTTGCTTAAAAGTTTTGAGCGCTCAAAACTTATACTTATACGTGTTGGCAAACAATATTAATTCCTATAATTTTGTTTATAGAAATATGGCCCGGAATAAAATTTAGTATACTTTTTAGAGGTTAAAAAATCGCGGAACAAGTGGTATATTGGTACTTTTTCTCTTCTTGGTAAATCTGGTACTTTTTAAGGGATAAAATTGGTACTTTTTAATCGGTAAAAGCGGGATAAAATTTATACTTTTTCCCTTTTAGCCTATATTAACATACAGGAAAATCGGGTACTTTCGGAATACTTTTCCTTTGGCACTCTTTCTTTTTTTTTGACAAATGTGTTATAGAGATAGCATTAAACCAAGATTTAAATATACGGTACTTTTTATGATGTTAAAACGAAACATTTTTCTTTTGGTACTTTTTCTCTTCTTCATAAATTTGGTACACACACATAATATATGGTCCAGTGGACCGAATATACATACAACATATTAAGAGACTACTTGCTTTTCATATGGACAATTGAATGTCGATTGCTCAAGAGTACGGTCTTCTCAAAACTTATACATAAGTATGGGTATGTGGTGACGATGAACGATAAATCCTATAATGATGTTAATTGAAATATTTTAACGTCAAATAAGTATAGAAAACAACATAAAATGTACCCCGGTAGGCTAGCTGGTAGAGAGCTAGTCTAACAGCGCTGGGGTTGCGAGTTCTCATTCCCGCCAGAGACTGTGGTTTCTTTCTTGCATACAAGCATGGAGCTTCGCGGGATTAGCTTAGAAAATTAAAAAAAAAAAATTTATGCTATAAACCCTTTTCTATAAATCTTGCTCTCATTTTCACGTTAACAAAATTACAGGTTAAAGCTGGTAAATCATTAAATACATAAATAAATAACATACATGCTTTTGTTAAAACAAAATCTTTATTTTTAACTGATATTTATTTAAAATTTTAATATTTTGCTAAAATTAATAATATTACAGTCAAATCCCTATAATTCGTACCCCGGTAAATAGTAATTCCCGATAATTCGTAATAAACTGTCGGTTTCTTGAAAAAATCTCGATAATTCGTAAAATTTCCATACATTTTGGTTCCCTCGCTAATTCGTAATTTTTTTTCAAATAAAATCTTCGTTACCTCTTGTAAACCGTAATTGTTTGCTAACTACCACTTATAATTCGTAATAAAAACAACAGAAACCTGGAAAGAATGATTTTTTGTTCATCGCGAATTTTTTTGGTGTGGGTTTTTGCTTGTGTGTGTGTTTATTATTTTAAGATCAGTTTGTTACATGAATAATAAAGAAAAATGTCAAAGCGCACGCATAAAACACTGTCGGTTTTACAAAAACAAAAAATTTTTGCAGCCATTGACAATAGAGAAAAAATAGACGTTGCTAAGCGTTTTGAAATTGCTCCATCAACTCTTACTTCAATCCTTCTTCAATTTTACGCTAAGTAAATTAATTTGCTATTTTATTTTTCAAAATTGTTTTTTTTTTGTTTTTTATCGTTTAACTTAATAAACTGAAAACCCCCGTTAATTCGTATTTATTTTATTTTAACCCCGTTAAATCGAAAACCAATATAATTCGTAAGAAATGGCCAGTCCCTTGCGATTACGAATTATCGGAATTCCACTGTATACAAATTTGCCAAAAAGTAGGCAATGCAATTATTAAAAGTAGCTGCTTAAACATAAATAGAAAGTTTTTCTTGGGATTCAAAAAATTATTTAACAAGGTTTCGTTTAAATGTGCTAAATTCCCATTTCATACTATTGATAAACTGAAATTTATTATTGATGGGATAAGCTATTCCTATGCGCATTTCACTGGTTGCTTAGGCTAGATCGTCAGGAAACTTCAACAAAAGATTTTAGAAAAACTTAAGATATTAAACAAATAAAACTGTTAATCGAATAAGAATTAAAAGCATCAGTTTTACCAAAGGTTAATCAATAACAACAACAATTAACAGTGAGTTTAACTTTTCTTACTGTCCCGACTACAATTGGTTGATTTTTAGTCAACTCTAAACTTTTATTTTCCAAACTGTTTTCATCAGCATCATTAATTTTTCCGCATAAATAATACTTAATCTTTCACAATGCTTGTTTTCTCTTCTTTTAATAGGAATTTTTTTATATTTTGTTTTAACATGCCTCTTTGTTAATGAATTTAAGTGTTTTATATACAAAATTTCATCGAGTTATTGAAGACATTTAATAAATGAAAACACATAAAACATACATTTCACGAATATGAATATTAAATTGCAAACATATGTTTACATTGATAGCTTTTAAGACTAGTTCAGGTTGGTGGTGGAATACTTGTGTGTTTTACGGGTTGACAAACTAGGAAACTTTTTTTATATTACGTGGCAGACGGAAGACACCTTAAACCGGCAGTGTAAAAAAAGACACAACAGCTTTTATTTTCACTAAATTAAAAACTCCTACTTTGTTACTCTTTAGTTTTAAAAGCTTAAATAATTTTTTGGGGTAATAAGTAAGCAGAGATGCAAAAGTTGGTATAATTTTAGCGTTTTTGGAACAATCGAGTTTTTAACATCAATGGCGTATTTGGTACAATTTATAAATTTTTCCAGTTTGTTTTTTTTGTTTAATTTTACTTGGTAACTCATTTTTCATATAATTGTTAAAAGCTTTCAAAAATGAAAGTGTTTGTAAATTTTGAAAGAAGGTTTTAACCAGGGTTTAAAAATCTGCAGTCAAAATCAAAAAATTGCTTTTTCTTCCACTTTCTAATTTTTCATTGGACGAAAATAAACCGTTGCCTTTACTTCTGATTCATTAAATGAAAACAGTCGTAGTGAAGGCAAAAGCAAAAAAATAAAAGTTGTACACAACAAAGAACATCGGCACTCGACATGTTCGGAAGTGTTTCGTTTGACAGACTGAAACTTTTAATAAATACCGAAGTTAACGAAGATGGGACGTTTCCGCATTTTTTTTTTATACATGTGTACATAAATACATACGTTTTATTTAATTTCAAAAAATTAAAAAGATTGTTAAGCATTAAAATAAATACATATGTATGTATTTATGTACACATGTATCATTTAAAAAAAAAAATCGGGAAAAACACAACGTCCCATCTTCGGTAACTATGGCATTTTTTAAAAGTTTCAGTCTGTCAAACTAAACACTTTCGAACATGTCGACTACCGATGTTCTTTGTTGTGTACAACTATTCGTTTTTTGCTTTTGCCTTCACTACGACTGTTTTCATTTAATGAATTAGAAGTAAAGGCAACGGTTTATTTTCGTCCAATGACAAGTGAAGATGTCGAAGTTACAGCACAATCTTATGACTTTTACTATCTCAACTGCAGCTTTTTAAACGCTGGTTTTAACATTAAAAAAATGGTTGAACGAACTAATGTTTGAAGATCTATAGAGAGTTGTTTTTAGGATATAATCAATTCCACATTCTTCTGCTAAATTGGAAAGAGTTTTTTTAAATTTAATAAATAAATAAACCAGATACAAGCAAACAAAACCGCCCTTAATTACAGAAAACATGGATCTTGAGGGATCCTAAATTAGAATAAAGAAAAAGAGCTATTTTAAATTTAAACTTACACTAAAAACAATATCAACAGAACCGTACTTAAATCCAGCCAAAGCGGTGGCAATAGTACGGTAAGTGCGGATTTCCTTAAATCAAGTGCAGAATGCTTAATTTAAATGATTATTCAAGTTCCCCGTTCTTATAATAGTCCGAAATCGGGTTTGATTTAAGTAAAAAGTGAGATAAAAGTTAATCTCAAGCTGTGCCTAATTCAAGAATTTCTAAGTTGGTTTATTCCCGAATTCGTACTTGAAAAATAAATCCGAAAGTTAGATTTATTCTCACCTAAACACTTACCGCAGAGAACACGAGATATAGAGGACTATTAATTTATTTTATTTACGTACTCGTTACATATGTTTGATTCACGTTTGTTATATTTCGCCATTTGCTTACCGAATAACTCTCAATTAAAAAACACCACCGGCAGCATGCACAATATGGTGTTAGTAATCATTCTACCTTGAAAATATGATATATTTAACAAATAGAATTTGGGAATTTTTGCTTCTTATTTTAGTTTTTAAACATGAAAGTGATGTATGTTTTTTTTCTTGTATTGTTGTTGTACTTCAATCTGCAGAAAACAAGCCAATCCTTATTTCCTTCTTTTGTAGTGCTCTTGTTGTTGTGAGTTATCCCATTTTGAATTGCTTTATGTGCTTTTAAGTGTTATTCGTACTTAAATTTTTAAATACGTCTCGTATTAAAAGTAAGTAGAAAAAGCTTGAATTTAGAACAAGTTTTTTTCTGTGTAGAAAAACATTATTTAAGTCTTTTGGTTTAGAAAAGCAACATGTGTTTCGTTATGTGCGTGAGTGTGTTTTTTAAAGAAAATAATTTGTCATCTAGAGAATATCGACAAACTATATTCATGCTTAAAAGAGCAAAAGAAAAACTAAAACAATTTTGGTTTTTGTTTTAAATGTAAATTAAGCGAACGAAGTCTTCGTTCGAAATCGACGAACAGGCCCTATATTTTTTATTTGAAAGTCTTCGTTCGCAAATCGATAAACAGGCAGTTAACGTATTTATAAAATTTTAAAAATCGAATCTACACTTAATATAATATTTTGAGAGTGTCAGTGATTTTAAGATTTCTAGTGATTTTTATTGGAGGTGTGTGATCATGATATTTTTAAAATTTGTTGTAGTCAAGCCACTCACTATATACACAGCTCTAGTATAAATAAATAAATAAATTTTTAAAATATATTTTCTATTATTTTAACATTAAACGATTTCTTTATATTGTGATTTATTCCATGAAAATAGCTACTAAATATACATAAGTATGTATACACATCAATATGACTATGCACTCTTACATTTCTCTATGTTTTTATGACAAAACTCACAACAGCAAAATACATAGATTCCAGCAAAAATGCTCTAATAAAAATAATTTTTTTTTAAATATTTGTCCTGAAAATACTTTTAGTTTTTTTTCAGTTAAATTTTTTGCATTTATTAAAAATTTTTTTAAGATTTAACTACATTTAAAATTTTGTTTTGATATTTTTGTTATTTTATTCGTTTATGGACATTCTTCCCTAACAAAACTGTTGTTTTTTTTTGTTTTTATTGTTATTATGTAAATTTAGTTACATTTTTTTCAAGTTTATACTTAAGAAAATAATGTAAAACAAATTAAAAGAAATAAAAGTTATTTGTAAAAAAAAATTTCTAACAAATGTACATTAGTGTGTCCCAAAAAAAAAGGACAAGGCTTATTTAAAAGCTTATAGGGTAAAGTCATTTTGAGATTCTTTTTAGATTTTTCGGAGAAGGTTTAGAGGTTACTTAAGTCGAATTTTTGCCAAAAATCGGGGTTGCCTGTATTTTTTTGAGTTTTGTTCATAACTTTGTCAAAAACCAGGAGTTTCTTTACTTTTAAGGAACTAATTTCAAAGAAAAATGTCCTTTATTTTTGTGTGAAAAAACTATAAGTTTTTGCAATGAATTTGCTCATTTAGTGCCAATTTACACTAGGGACATTTATTGCCGGACATTTCTTGAATTCTCTTTTAATCTTACCTGAAGCGTTTACATATGAAACATTAGATGTCAGACAGAAACTAATACTATGTAAACTACGAAAAGTAACAAAGATAAATTAAAAAATGTGCAGTACACTTAGTCATGTACTACACACCCAACCTTTTCGACCTCTCGCCATCAAACTTCGTCTGTCCGGCAAGAAATGTCCCTAGTGTAAATTGGGACTTAGGCACCAAACATTACAATTTTTCGTAATTTTTCCATACATTTTGCAAACAACTCTTTATAACTTTAAAAAATCTTATGAACATTATTAAAACTAACAAGGCAGTTTGAAAGATCAATTCATTCTAAATAATTTAGTAGCAAATATTTTTGACTTCGCTGTTATCGTTCCTGAATTATACCGGTGTTCAGCTTTATACCCAGTTTATGATTTTTGGCAAAAACTCGACTTAAGCGACCTCTAAACCTCTTCAGAAAAATCTGAAAAAAATATCAAAAAAACCCTTAGCCAATAAGCTCTTACATTATGCTCTTGCACCCATGAAAATAAAAAAATTTTATTTGGGACACACTAATGCACACACGTCAAAAAGTATATTTTAAAAAGGTGCAGAAAATACACACAATGCACTGTACAAAAGCAAAACAACATATTTTTATTTACATAATAACTTTGTGTGTCTCTAAATTTTCTACAGTGCCGAACCAAACCACGATTTTATTGTGTTTTAATATTTGGTTACGTACACGGACATGTGTGTAGTTCTCGCATTGTAAGATCGAAACAAACTTTAACCACACATGTACGATTGTAGCTAAAGTCGTGTTCATGTACAGAAAAATAGCACTTGTACCATAGAGGCGTTTGATACTTTACCCAGTGGTACAGCGTGATATATTTGTTTGTGTATATTTGCTAACCCTTTAAAAACTACCGCTAGTCCCACCATAATCTACCTCACATGGTTTTGAGTGGCAAATTTAACATGGTGATGTCATTGGAGGTGACAATTGACCCCTCCCTGCAGAACCTCTACCTACTATAAAGGTTAGCTACTTATATCTATAAAACGTGATAGCAAAAATCAAGAGATTTTGTTGTTGTTCCGGTAATGGGACGCTATAGGTACGTGGGTACCTATTTTAACATGTCAACACTAGACATTGGTGACCAGGGAAAGATGCAGGTATGATTTGAACGCCACATCAGTTGTCACTAGTAACAATTGAGTAAAAGTGCTTACTATTTAGCCTGTCATTAGTGGCGACTCCTTATTTTTATACCACTGGGTAATGTGTTTTTATATAGTGTGTGTGTGTGTGTGTATTTTTCTGAACTCGGATTTTTAACAAACTTTAGCAGAAATATTTCGTACATAAATAAACGTATACTTAATATTAATCTCACGTTTAAATAAAATTACGTATACGCAAATTGTACCATACATCCAGTTTTTCCCAAATATATTTTGCATCTAGTCATTAGAAGTGATGCAGAATGCATTTCTTGCGATTTAAAGAAGCGCAAAAATCAGATGTCATTCTTCGCCCACCAACAAAGTCAAATATCCAGGGCACCAAAGTAATGCTCTGTAACGTGCAGGTGCTTAAATCTGGCTAGGCAAATACAGTGTACCTGTAGAAATTTTTAAGCGAACACTTGCTGAAATATGCCCAGAATGTGCAATCAGAAAGTTTGTTTGCCAACGGGATTCATTTAGAAAATGGTGGTTGCCCCATCTGTATCACAGTTTCATCTATCGAAACAGAATACTCTTGACATTGGCTTAATTCGATTTCGGCCAAAGACTTTTGTTTAACTGTTTATATTTATATAGTAAATCAATTGATCATTGTGAGTCACAATCAGATGCAAAAAAAAACTAAAAAATGACTTTTCTAGGCTCTTGTTTCTCAAGTTTAAAATAAAAGTAAATAATCTTTTTTGATCCTTAAAGATTTTCTTGTGTTTGACGATTCATACTTTTTTGTAATGTGTATAAAACTTATTCTCTATGGAAAAGTGTTTAATAAACATTTTATAAAATTAATATATATTTTTATGAATAAGTTGCTTTATTTCACCTTCCTAACTGGTATTAGCATTTAACATAAAAATAACTGTATTTTTTTATTGTAAAATTGAATTTTTTTTTCAAAATGAAATGGGAAACAACCAAACCTAAAATTCCCATATACCTTTTTTTCGATTTTCTAATTTTTCTTTTCAAGCTCATGTTTGCCATAAGCTTCTACAAGGATGTGGTGATGATCCCTATTCGTCACATTCTTGGTGAAGTATTATTCCCAAAAATAGTTTTTTAAATCATCCAAAAAGAAAGTAACAATTCGTACACATTCTGATGTAAAAATTTCTCCTAGCAGTAACATATTTTATTGCGAGTATTTACCAAATATGAAAGAAATAAAAAAAAGTTAAGTAGAGTTGTCCCACTGTTCTACGTATTAAATTCTAACCTTCTGGGTAAACTCTGCGCATACTTAATATTTAATTCAACTTTAAAGTTTTTGCTTAGTATACGCGACGAAAAAAAGTTAGAAAGAGTGTAATTGTCTACGAATTTATCAAAATTTACAAATATTTTTTTTCACAATACAAACATTCAGATTGTAATGATTGTTTAAAAAGATAAAGTGAAAGAAAAAAATGCCATTAAAAGTCATTTTAATATTATTTATTCAATTGATTGTTACATTTAAAAACAAGATTAGATTGTCGTAGAGCTTAAAGCAAAATGAATTCAAATTATTTGTTAGGAAAAAGTAATAAACAGGTAAATTTTTAATAAAAAAAGAAAAGATTTTACTTCTGCTTTAAGCTTTAAAGGAAATTATGAATAAAACAAAAATTTAACTGACTCATTTTATAACAGTTTTTTTTATGAGTTAGAAGTGTTATATTATCTCACTTATGCAAGGATAAAAGGTAAAGATATTGGAAATTTTCCTTTTTGCTATTTGTGGTAGTGGTGGTATAAGTTTTTCGTTCTGCGGTCTTTAAGTTAACATTGATTTTATTTAAATAACAAGACAAAAAACATTTTAGCTGCAGTACTTTTGTTGTGTCATGATTGTAAAACAAAAGTTTTACTTAGTGCGAAAAACATATTCATTTGTCTAATCTTTTTTTTCACAAGGTGAAATACAACATTTCTCTTTTTTTATTTTTTCCTTTTTACTAATTTGCATAAAATTTGTATTCACCACATAGAAAACAATGAGGCAAAGTGTTAGTGCATAAAACTTTTTGCAAAGTATGCTAAAAAAAAAAGTCTTTAACTTTTTTCAAATGATAAAATGGAAAAGAAATGTTGAACCTTTTTTTAGGGATTTTATTATCACTTAACATTTTTGCGTATTGTTTATACACAAACATTCTATCAAATGTTATTAATAAAGTTTTTTTTTTTATTGTTATTGTCATATATTTATAACATTCTTGTGATATTAATTTTAATTTTATTTCTTTCTGTTTTTGAAAACTTTGATTTCTGCTTACTTTAAATTTTTTTTTTTTTTTAGGGTCTTCAAAACTTTAAAAGGAATTATTTTGCTTAATAAGCATACGCATACGTGTATATGCTTCTTACATCCTGTTAAACAATATTTAATAAAATGTATGTAAGTTTATCAACAGTTTTAAAAATAAACAATAGCTTAATGTTAATGTCTCAATATGTATGTTAGTGAGTCCCAAAACAAATTTTTTTTTTTTGATTTTCATAAGTGCTCAATCATAATTTAAAGGCTTATAGGTAAAGCATTTTTATGATTTCCTTTTCAAATTTTTCGGGAGAGATTTAGAGGTCGCTCAAGTCGAAGCTTTAAAATTAAGCTTGAGCCCAATTTTTTTTTTGGGAAATGCCAGGGACATCAAATAATGTTTTTTTTAAAGGTTACGGGAAAATTCCTTTTATTTTCATTTGGATATTTTTAACGATTATCGTTACATATTTTTTTATTGGTTATCGTAACCAATTAAAGTAAAAAATATTTTTTTTTGATTATAAATAATCATTTTAACAAATAATACACTTTTTTATATAAAGTAATTGAAACTATAGAAAAAGAAACGGCTATTTGTGAGCTAAACACTAAGAAGGCACCTGGAATTTATAAGATCAGTAATAAAATGCTTTTGGAGTTACCCAACTATTTAATGCCTGTAATGCTATCCTCAAGTGTGGAAGGTTTTCTTAGTTACCATCATACCAAAGCCAGGTAAAGATCATAGAAAAGTTGAGTCATATAGGCTTATTTGAGAAATTTTTAGTGTCAAAATGTGTTATTGTATTCCAGACCATCAATTCGGATTTAGAAGAAAACACAGCATAATAGAACGATCTCAACAAATAATTAATGTCGTAAAAAAGCCTTTAAAGAAAAAAATATCTCTCAGCACTCTTCATCGATGTTTCGCAAGCTTTTAATAAAGTCTGGCATGAAGGCTTATAACATAAATTGTAGCAAAACTTACCAGCTGTTAGAAAGCTACTAAGTCGGTCGTCAATTTATTATGAAAGAAGGAAATTTCTTAAGTTCACCTCAACCAATTGGTACTGGAGTCCCACAAGGCCGCATCCTGAACCCTCTATTATACTTAATTTGCGGACGACACAGCTTTTCTAAACGTGCACGAAACCCGTCATGAAGACTCTCGTTACTTACAGAATCATATATTTCAACTACAAATATGGTTAAAACAATGAAGGATAATGGTCAATGAGCAAAAAATGCGTAAAAATAACATTCACCCGGCGCCGAGAATAATGCCACTAAAAAAAGATTAAACTTTTCGTTAGTAGTGCCACTCTGAGAGTAAAATTACAAAATGAGTATAGCGGTTACCCGTTATTTCACGATGTCACTCGAACGCTTTCGTTCGCACAAATAACATGTAGAACAAAAACAAACTCTCAAAATATGTAATTTGTGCCAACGAAATCGTTCGAGTGACATCGTGAAATAGGCGGCAACCGCTATACTCATTTTGTAATTTTACTCTCAGAGTGGCACCAACCATAACATGTTTAGAGGCAACCACAATATGGTTATGACTTCTTGGTAGAGGACCTTTTTAACCAAAATATATAGGTGACATTAATATGGTTAAATGAATCATTGTATGTTTAACATTTCATTAAAAATAGTTTTCTTGGAGGTGACCATATTTAAACATGCTTTTCCCTGCACGTATCTGCGTTACTAGTAGATTAGCTTTAACAAACTAAAATGCTGAATTATGAAGATGTCCGATTGCCAAAAGAAACTAGAGGATCAAGCACAAAAGAACAGTTTTGTTGCTGCTACACAGAAAAAATTATTAGTAGTTTTTATTCATCAATTAAAAAAATTATTTATAAAGTATTTAAACTTAATTAATGTATTAATTGAATCAATAAATTTTTGTTGAGCGAAAATCAAAAATATAATTTTGATTTAATTAACATTTCAGATGTTTTGAAATAAATTTTGAATTAAAATATTAATTAAATAACAAAAAATTATTTCGTTTAAAATAAAATAATTTAAACTGATAAATTGCTGATATCAGATATTTGTAAAAAGGTTAGACTTATGCCTTTTGTAAGAGCACTTAAAGCAAAGGACGACAAAGTTCACTGTTGTTTCCAAGACAAAATAGTTGAATAAAATTTAAGCCTCAAAATCAAAGAATAACGAACGAACTGTGTTAAAAGCATGAGAATAAGTAAAGCTCTTAAGTTAAAATTCTCTTAGATCCTACTGAATAGTTCTTAAGGTTTCTAGGCTAACATAATAAATTTGGAGATTGGTCTAAAGAACCGCGAATTTCGAAAGTATTAATACAAAATTTGATTGATGATTCATCTCTCCCTTTTAGAATTAATGCGGATATTTTAGAATTTTCATCTAGATATATTTAACTTCAGAAAAAACACACCAATATTTTTCATATTAGATCTTAAAGGTTTGGTGATAACATTTTATTAATAGATTAGCCTTCTCAAATCTATATCATTAATGTTTGCTATTCAATATTTAACAAATAAATTAAATCATAAATCATAAATCCATTATTTTTTAGACTCACCGATTTGATATATGTTTTCTTGCTAAATATTACTGAAACAAAATATAATTTGATTTTAATAATCACCGATTCTTATTGATGGGGTTATAAGGACTGAAATACGATACGCCGTTTTCGTTGTCATTTAAGCTAAATCACAAACTACTTGAGAACCGCTGTGTGTAATAGAAAAATTAATGTTTTTGTTACAAAAAAACATAGATATCATTACAACCCAGCAAACATCATGGTTTGATTTAAACTTAAGTAAGATTTTAGGTCAAATGCCTTCATCTTAACTGTCTAAATATTCATCAAGTGTTTTTAAACACCTCTTTAAAAAAAAAAAAAAATTTAATGCGCTGAATAACGCGAACTCGCCATATTAAATTCATGTCTTCCGTCAGCGCAATGGTAAGCGAAACGTTTATTTTTCTCCCTTACAAACCTGCTCCGTTGGAAGTTCCATTTTTTATTGGGCGGTATTTAAAATTAAATAGTGGCAACTTCATAAATGATTGTTGGCAGCTGATTTAATTGTCTCTTATCACCAAATTTATTCCAAATTTTTAGAATCAAGCAACCCATTTGTTGATTTTGCACCTATTGCCAACATGATTATATTGATTACTAAAAATTGTAAAAATTTTATATTTTGTATATTTTTTTTTTTAATAAATGATATTTTTAATTTTAATTAAGCAAATTTTAAAAAAAAACTTTGCCTTTTCAAACAATGCGTTGATTGATTTTAACAATTTCCAACAGCAATTTCACAAGTTTATATTATTTGGTTTTAAACGAAATATTTTTTTGTTATTTAATTAATGTTTTAATTCCAAATTTATTTCAAAACAATTAAATGCTAATTAGATCAAAATTATATTTTTCATTTTCTTTCAACAAAAAAAAAAAAAAAAATAGTTGAGGCCTTCGACAAGGTTTGGCACAAAGGTCTACAACACAAACTAAGAACAAAACTACCTGTACAATATACTAACTTACTAAAATCCTACATGGAAGATCGTTTTTTTAGAGTCAAACAGAGGAAAGAATACTCAGAACTTAAAAAAATTGGAGCAGGGGTACCACAAGGTAGTATACTCGGCCCTCTTTTGTATCTATTGTATACGTCAGATATTCCTACTCCTATAAACGACAATATAATAGCAACTTTTGCGGATGACACTTGTATCCTGTCAGTTGGTGATAACGAAGTGGAGTCTTGCACTAACTACAATCCTCTATAAATACTTTGCTAGACTGGACGAAAAAATGGAAAATTAAACTAAATGAGGGTAAATCAGTCCATGTCGATTTTACATACAAATCAATAAGATACAAACCCATAAAAATATCGAACTCTATAGTCCCATATGCTAACCATGCTAAGTATCTTGGAATGACGCTTGATTCGAAATTAAAATGGAAAAAACATATACAAATAAAAGAGACCGAATTGAATATAAAATTCAAGAAACTTAAATGGATAATTGGAAGAAACTCTCCAGTTTCAATTCAAAACAAACTGCTTATCTACCATCAAATGCTTAAACCGGTATGGACCTACGGAATTCAAATATGGGGCTGCACCGCTGAAAACCAAATTAATGTTATTCAACGATTTCAAAATAAAGTACTTAAGAATATTGTTAATGCACCCTATTACATCAGAATTAATGATCTACACAGAGATCTTGGAGTTATGAAAATCTCAGAAGTAATACAGAAATTCGCAGCTAATCACGCATATAGACTTCAGAGCCATGTTAATCCAGAAGCGGCCATATTATGTAATGATGAAATCTACTCAAGGAGACTGAAGAGAACTAAGCCACAAGATCTGGTGGCTGTTATTGCATGAATTTTATTAAACAGAAAAATATTACTTGTTAGTCTAAGACTAGGTGTAATGAAATGAAATGTATATACATATGTATATAATTTCTGCAAATAAATAAAAAAAAAAAAAAAAAAAAAAAAAAAAAAACAACTAATTTAAATAATTTTTTTAATTGATAAAAAACTACTAATAATTTTTTGTGTGTTATTTACACTTTTTGTAGTTTAAACTTTTTAACAATGCTAGTATGTACTGAAAAGTAAATGCGAGTGCTAGTACTTAGTACCATGTAGTAAAAGCTACATTTTTATTCACTCGTCCCATTGTCTACAGAAAAGAAGTGACATTTTTGAATCAATTCCGTTCCGTGTTGCATTGCAAAATTGCGAAAGGGAAGTCAGCATTGCTGGCACAAAATTCGACATTTTTGAAGCAAAAGAAAAAAAAGCAAACAGATTTTTTTTATCTAAGTGTATTTTCAACAGAAGTGGGAGTTTAAGACAGGTTGTTCAAAATCTATATGAATAAATGAATGTCAGACAGGGCTTGGTCCGGGCTAAGCATTGTCGTAATTGACCTTTGAGTATTTGATGCTTTTTGCTGACTACTCTTTACACATGCATTACTTCTTAAAATCTGTATCATTCGTCTATGCTTTCATGTCCAAGCCTAACCAGGTTTTAAGCAGAATTTATTTTTCTGAAGGTTCAAATGTAAATCCAAAATTCTTTTGAGACACATTTTATGTTTGTTGGTATATATTTTATTAATCCACAAGTCAGTCAGACTGGCTTATGCCTGTAGGTTAGCGTGAATGTAAAAAAAGTTGTTTGTATGTATACATGAAAATAGATAAAAAAAAAATATGAAAATGGCTTTACAAACACAAACATTCATACAAACAGAACATTGGTGTAGTATGTATTTATGTGTTTTTTTTCAACTCCAATATCGTTTATGACAACAGTTGTTACAATAAATCAGTTGTTGTTAGTTTCACTTTGTATCCTTTATATGTCAGTTTGAATACTAGAAATCTATGCAAACACATTCACACATAATAGACAGATAGAAAATCTTTATTTTTGTTATTGTTGTAGTTACATATTAGTTTGTTTTTTTTATATTTTTGTTTTGTTTTTGTTAAGCATTTGTAGAACTTTGTTGCTATGCCATTATATCATCTTGTCATCAGAATATGATTAACATGCGCATACATATGTACATATGTACATATACATATATGCTTAATAGTGGGACTTTAAATAGAAAGAATTTAAACTTTTCTACTTTCCGGGAAAGCAGGAAACGATTTTTAATTTCCGCTTTTAAGAAAAACATCGTAAAAGTTTCATAATAATAATAAGCCTTGTTCTAAAATTATTTTAGAGCAACCTCAATGTGGGCATAGGCTCTCAATAATCAATCTCCATCTGAAGCGTAGATTTGCAATACTTTTCAGTTCCGTCAAATTAACTATCTTTCTATCATTAAAATCAGGCAGCCTGTACAATTCGTTTAATGTTGAACATCGCCAAGAGTTGTTGGGTCTTCCTCGCCTTCTTGCACCCTGGGTGTTATATGTAAGCGCTCTTTGGCATATGTTGTCATCTTATCTTCTAAGTGTGTGCCCTATCCAAGAAAGTTTACGTCTCCGGATTTCACAGTTTATGTCTTTCATATTCGTTATCTCGAGCAGTTGAGCATTTGTTATTGTATTAGGCCAACAAATTCCAAGTATTATCCGGAGGCATCTGTTGGTAAAAACTTGCATTTTGCGCTTAGTTTCTTCAGTTACAAGCCATGTTTCGCATCCAATATTATAAAACGAACAGCTCACATACTGAAAATATATTTTACTTCGTTTTTTTGCTGTATTCATTTCATCTCCAGGTTTTTGATTGTATTGAAACTCGCTTACACTTTCTATTACGTCACTTCCGATGGTTGGTGGTTCAGAAGACTCCGCATTAATGCGTATTTCTTTTGTTTTGATTGATGTTAATTTTCAACCCAACCTTCTCTGATTCTCTGGTTATATCATTAATTTTTGCTCATACTTATCGTCTGCGTAGTCCAGCGACTCTAATCGAATCTGCGGATTTAAGGGATTCCATAAAATTCCCCTCGGTCCATTTGCAGTTGAGCGTTTAACAACAGCATCTAATACAACCAGGAATAGATAGAAGCGATGATAATAAACACCCTTGTCTAACCACAGACGTTGTTTTAAATGGGGTAGACGTTTCACCAGTATATAGCACGGTGCATTCAAAGGAATCATAACTCGCCCGTATCATGCGTATTATTTTACCCGGTACGCCAAAGTTGTCTAACTCAGCCGAGAGATACAAAATAAATTTAATAATTATCATTGTTCTTTAAAAAAATCAGCGGACAGGCCTGGTCCTTTTTTAGGGACTTTTTTGTCACCCCATCTTTCTTTCAACCCAATAAAAAATAAAAATAAATATTATAACAAACTCGTAACTTATCTAAAAAATACAAATATGTATTTGGTACTTTTTCGAAATTCAAACTATTAAGTGGTGAAAATTGTACCTGTTTTTGGTACTTTTGGTACATATGAAACTATTTGCTTCTACGAAAATATAAACAATTTTTGATACTTTTAAAAAAGGAAAACATGGGAAATAAATTTATTCTTTTAATTTTCCTTGGTAATTGGTCCTGAGTGAATAAGAATCAGTAAGGGAGAGCGTTTGGGTCCTTTTTTTATTTTCACTAATATTGAATCTAGAAACATAAAATTCAACATGAAATGTCCGGAGTGGATAAAAATCTTTAAAAGGGACCTTTTGGTACTGCTAGTATATTTTCTTCATATTTGCATAAATAATTATGGCCAAATTTCGACAACTCTGAACATTTAAACAAGATTGACAACGCATGTACCACATTTTTTTTTTATAAAAACACTAGTGTCGCAGCGGAAATAATGTCAATTGTTGGCCTAATGCATTAATTTCAATCCTCAAAATTTGTTGCTTTTGTTTTGTGAAGGTTCTGTTTGCAATAATCCCACAACAAACACTGAGATACACTAAGCTTATCAAACTTAGAGAGCGATCGAAATATGGAGTTTCTGGATATCAGTCAAAAAGGGGAAATACGGAAAATTTGTTATTTTACTTAAGTTTTTTTGGTTCTACAACTGGTATTTTCTAAATTATCGTTATTATTGGACCTTAAAACATAAGATTACACATGAAATGTCCTGAGTGGATAAGAATCTATGACGGAACTTTTTGGTACTTTTTCTGTTCTTTAACTGGTACTTTTTGAATTTCCGTTAGTATTGGACATAGAAACATAAAATTCAAGATGCAATGTCCTAAGTGGATGAGTGTCTGTAAGAGGGAACTTTTTGAATTTCCGTTGGTGTTGGACCTAGAAAGATACAATTAAACATGCAAGGTCCTAAGTGAATGAGAATCTGTAAGACGGCTTTTTGGTACTTTTTGTTCTTTAACTGGTAATTTTTGAATTTCCGTTATGATTGCACCTAGAAATAAAAAATTGCTGAGTGTATAAGAATCTATAAGGTAACTTTTTGTTACTATTTTGTTCTTTAACTGGTACTTTTTGAACTTCCGTTAGTATTGGACCTTGAAACGTAAAATTCAAGTTTCAATGTCCTGAGTGGATAAAAATCTATAGGCGGGAAGTTTTTGGGACTTTTTTGTAACTGATACTTTTCGAATTTCCGTTAGTATTGGACCTATAAATATAAAATTAAACATGCAAGGTCCTGAGTGAATGAGAATTTGTAAGAGGGCTTTTTGATACTTTTTTGTTCATTACTTGTACTTTTTGAATTTCCGTTAGCATTGGACCTAGAAACATAAAATTAAACATGCAAAGTCTTTAGTGAATGACAATGTGTTAGAGTTATCTTTTTGAAACTTTTTCGTTTTTTAGCTGGTACTTTTCTTAAATTTTCGCTAATATTGGTCTTATGAACATACAATGAAACCTGAATGAATGAGATTGGGTACTTTTTAGTTCTTAAACTGGTACTTTTTAAATATCCGTTTCTATTGGAATTAGAAACATAAAAATCAAGATGAAATGCGCTAAGTGGATAAGAATCTATAAGAGTGAAGTTTTTGGTACTTTTTTGGTCTTCAACTCGTACTTTTTGAATTTCCGTTGGTATTGGACCTAGAAAGATACAATTAAACATACAAGGTCCTGAGTAAATAAGAAATTGAAAGATGGCTTTTTGGTACTTTTTTTGGTTCTTTTACTGGTACTTTTTGAATTTCCGTCAATAATTTAAAATAACAAAAAGTTAATTTAATTTTTACTGTCAAAAATTCAACCGCGAATTCCGTAAAAACAAATGAATTTTCTGTTATTTTATATAAATTAACTGTCAAAAAATTGTCAACATATTCCGTAAAAACAAAGAAATATTCAGTTAATTTTTTGATAGCAAATTTATATAAAATAACTGAACATTTATTTGTTTTTACGGAACATGGGGTTGAATTTTTGACACCAAAAATTTAAAGAACTTTTCATTAAAAATAAAAGAAAAATAAGTAGACCGTGTTTTAACTGAATTTTCATTTATTTTATATTACAAATTCAGTTAATTTTACGTACAGAATATTGTGAGTGTAGAATCATAAAATTCTACATGCAACGTCCTGAGTGGATGATAATCTATAAGATGGAAGTTTTTGGTACTTTTGTATTAATTAACTTGCACTTTTTGAATTTCCGTTAGTATTATAAAAGATAAAATTAAACTTGCTAGGTCCAGAGTGAATGAGAATCTGTGAGAGGGTTTTTTGTTCTATTTTGTTATTTAACTGGCACCTTTTCAATTTCCGGATTTATTGGATCTAGAAACATAAAATTAAACAAGCAAGTTCCTGAGTGAATGAGAATCTATAAGAGGGATTTTTTGTACAATTTTTAGTTCAATATTTATTTTTGTGCATTAAATAAAAAAAGAAAATTAGTGCACTTTTACGAAATTCGGCCGTTTTAGGTATTAAATGGGTAAAACCTGTATTTAGGAACTTTTTTTGTCCACCATCAAGCTTTTAAACCAATACGCATAGAAATAAATATTATATAACATTTGTAACTTATCTAAAAAATATAAATGCATATTTGGTACTTTTTCGAAATTCGAACGTTTAAGGGATAACAATTTAACTATTTTATTTTACACTTATTGTTTTTCATTAAAAAAAATAGGTGGACAGGTGTCTGGTACTTTTTGAAATTTGGTCCTTTTGGGGAGTAAACGCGTAAAACGTGTACATATTTTGAAACCTTTTTGTCACGCCATCTATCTTTTACACAGAAATATTCATGTACACAAACGTACTTAATTATAAATTTTTGATACATAAATGGGGGAAAAAAGTATTAAAAAGGATAATACGGGAAACTAACTTTGTTTCATTTGCTTTTGTGATCTACGAGTGGTACTTTTTGAATTTTCTATAATATTGATCTTAGAAACACAAAATTAGAGGTGCAGAGTCCTCTGTGAATATCAGCCTATGAGATGAAAAGTGTTGGAAATTTTTTGCTAAAACATATGTAGATACATATATGTACATTGGCAAATAAATAAATATGTTCACGAAACAAAAGGCCCGATTACAAAGTAGCGGGTAAAACGCTAGAATTTAAAATAAAAATAAATAAACTTTGGCATAAAAATATGTCCCCGAAGGAAAAAGAGACGCTAACGAAGTAGCGGGTTAAACGTACTAGCAATTATTTATTATTTATTATATTATATTTATTTGGTTGATGTTACATGACAGAGCTCAACCAACAATCAATAAAACAATTATTCTTTTTAAAAACAAAACAACTTCATTATGAAGATCATTAACTTCATGATATTTCTGTACCGTTAAAATATGAATATTAATATTCTGCCAATTGTTTTGTTTTTATGAATTCTTTTAGCAAAATAATAAAACAAGTGCGTAGACAAAAAACACACACAGAGATACACAAGTCTACATTCGCGAATGTTCGCTGCTAAGACAAGCTGTGTATTGACGCTGCTGCTCGCACAGTGGTTACAACGAACAGTGACCATATCAAAAAATTAGTTTTCTCTAAATACGTACATAATAAGATGGCATATGGGCACAAACACTCTATTCCGGAAAGAAGTAAGTATAGGTGCTATTTCAACTTATCTCTCACCATTTACATAAATCGGCTTCGTCCTTATGACAAATAAAACGTATGTACAATATTTGATAAAATTTACTCTAAAATTGCGACGCGTACTTTGCGCACAAGATTAATAAGGACAACCACTAAGCTAGTCTACTGAATAGTGGTTCGAAAGATTGCTTTAGAATTCTGAATCGTTTATATATTGAAACTTGGTTCCAGAATATTAATATGTATTCCACACATCAGCGCAAACGCATATAATTGTTTTTTTTCGAATTTTTGCTTTTGTATAAAATTTTACAGTTCGTGCTAACATTAACCTTTAATAACAACTTGCTTTGGCGAAATTGACGCAAAACTTGAATTATACAGATAGAAATTTGAAAATAAAAAGCATATTAGATACATATTAACGGTTGATACGGTAGTAAAAACCACAGGAAATATTGCCTACAGTGACTGCCTGCTGATACCCATTAGAGCAGATGCTAGGCCGTCTTGTTACTGTCCTACTCGCGACAAAATTGTAAATTGTTTATAGGCAAAGGGAGTGCCGCCTAATTTGCAAATAAACTTCTTTTAAACCGCATTGAAAGACCTGCAATGCGTGTACAGTTTAATTTCTTGTTTTTCCATTCCAGTCGCCCACTTTTATCAACAGAGATTTTGAGATCTGAATTTGTGTACATAAATATGTACATACATAAATTTCATTTTATGTACATCAAGAAGCATACTGTGCAAACTGCGTTTTTTTGCGTGTCTGAGTTAATGTCTGTTTGTATATTTCTTATGGCTGCTTGGTTGACAATAATAGAACTTTGATTTGATTGTTGTCAAATTGCAAATGCCTTGTCAATCAAAAACTCATTCCGAGCATCATGTGTTATTGACTATAAATTTTGTTTTCTTTTTCTTTTTTTTTATTATTTGATACTCTTCTTGATATAATTTACGCTGCTGGGTCGGTCATAGGTTTTTTTTTATAAAGTCACAGATATCACCATGAAATTTATTATTGAAATATAAAAAAAATAAACAAAAAAAAAAACATTGTATTAAAGTCTATTTCATGAAATGATTTATTTTATTCTATTATGATTTTAATATTTGATCATTTATTTTGTAATTCTATTTTTATTTCATTCTTTAAAAAAATAAAAGAAAACACAAGTGAATTTCTAGTTGGTTTTTTTTTTTTGTAGAATTCTGCAGAAATTTCATAGAATTGAATAAATGTTATTATTTCAAATTTCTGCCTGCGTGTTGAAAGAAGGTACATGAATGACATTGGTGGTTTATTCTTTTCTTTTATTTATATATTTATTGTATTTTATATACACAAGTCTCCCTCTACTGCTAAACAATGAGAAATGACATTCAATCAAAGCCAGACAAAACATATAAATCTGAAAAGCATAAATGGAAACAAAAAAAAGAAGCGGATTTAAAGTGGATAATGGTGATTTAACATAAATAAATACAAAACAAAAGTATATTAATTTAACAAGGTTTCGTTTAAATGTGCTTAATTCCCATTTCATACTATTGATAAACTGAAATGTATTGTTGATGGGATAAGCTATTCCTATGCGCATTTCACTAGTTGATTAGGCCAGATCGTCAGGAAACTTCATCCAAAGATTTTAGAAAAACTTAAGATATTAAACAAGTAAAACTGTTAAGCGAATAAGAATTTTAAGCCCCAGTTTTACTTGTTACAATATCAAAGCTTTAACAAAAGCAACAACAACAAACATGGGGTTATCTTTTCTTACAGTCCCGACTTCAATTGGTTGATTTTTTGTCAACTCTTAATGTTGTTGTAAGTGGGTAAAGAAAAAACCAAAATAAAAACAAATTTCTTAATTTATTTTGTCAGTTCAGTTTTAATTACACTGCCACATGCATATAAGTTATCAAAGTTTTCCCTGGGATTCAAAAATTACAATTGACGTTTTCTAAATTACAACTGACTAATCTGAATTAATTACGCTGACTGCAGTGGTGCTAACCGTATGACGCTGGTCATACATTTAACGCGTATAGGGACATCCTAGGCGATGCAGGGTCCAAGTTTGAGAATTTCATTAAACCGCCTTTTTTGTATGGAAGTCCCCCTAATGGACGGTGATAAGGGGCAAGTATATTTTGAGAAAATGTTACGGACCAAAAACTAATGGAAATACTTAGGTCATACTTTTTATGCCACTAGGGGCGACTCCTAGCCACTTATAGTATTTTTTTTTTTTAAATATATAAAGGAAATAGTGTTAGTTATTGTAGTATTATTTCATAAAAAAACGTGTTAGGCATGTCAGCCGCACCAAACAGTGGTTTTATTGGGATTTAATGGAGTCTAAAAAGTCGCTGAGGATTGTGCTTTCTCCAAAAATTAAAATTTTAGTTGTATACATACCCATCAAGCAAGAAAAGAGCCTCATCGCTGAAGATGATTTGACGATATGAGTCTAGTTGAAGTTCCATTTATCGAACACACGACGCAGCTGAGGGTCCGCTGGCATTAATTATTGCTTCAGTTGGACCGTATATGGATGAAGGCCAAGATCTTTCCTCAAAATTTTTGATGTAGTAAACCGAAGGTCTACACTTAAGATAAATATTTAAGCAAGTTTACAATAACGTCGGCAGAATAACAGAGCAATATTTCTTATTGCTCAGCTTATATTAAAGGCATGGGAAAATGAATTTATGTTAACTCATAATTTTAAAGAAATCAAGGAAGAAGGTGCAGTTTAAAAATGACGCCATCTTGAAAAAATTATATTTATCAACAGAATTTTTTTCTTATTCGATCGTTATTTAAATTTATATTAATTTGTTTAGGCCTGTGTTCTTTTTTATAAAAAAATATTAATTTTTATTAAATTAACTCAAGCTTAAAACAAATAAATATACATTTAAATAATAATAATCGAATAATTATATTAATAAAATAATTTTTGCAATCTTATTTTAATTTAATTCTTTTACTGCAATTAAAATTGCTACAATTTCACAAACATAATTTCTTTTCCACACAATTTGCTTCTATTTGTTTCTTCTTTTTTCAAGACAGACCAGATTTGACGTTTTATGTTAGCAATATTTGTCAACCAAAAAGGGACTGACAATTATTGCAATATAAATTGCCCGCAATAAATATGTACAAAAAATTGCTGTCTACATTAAAGATAACATAATTTTGACTTTTACTGCAACATATGTCGCAATATTTATCTCCAGTATAGACGGGTAAAAACGGGCAGAGACCGCGTTGCTGAGAACGGCGTCGGATGGATAAATTGAAGTACTCTGTTACACTCACGTCAACAGCGGTAATGGCTCCTTTAGTACACACGGTACAGGTTCATCGTTGCATAGTTTTGCGTATTAGCTGCTCAGAAGGACGTTTATGCGCACCGTAAACTTTACTTGAACTTGAAGTAAGTTTGACGAACGGAGCAGGAATTTTGAAAAAAATTTCCACGATTTTCAAACGTTGCTCTGGTGTTAGTCTTTGCATGGTAATTTTCCAACGTATACTAAAACAAAGTCAAATACACTTTGTTGGTATGACGGCTAGTTTTACTGTTATCCCTTTTTAGTCTAAAAACAACCCTGATAAATGAATGCCATCAAATTTGATTGCAATCGTTTTGAGTACAATACTTAAATTGAAATAAAATCCAGTAATTGCAATCAAAATTTAATCAGAATTAAAATTTTAATGAAACTCCATCTTCTAGAAATAAAGTTTGCTCTGATAGTTTTGAATTGCCATCAATTTAGTTTTTACTTAAAAAGTTTTCGTAATTTAGGCCATTCTCGACAGTTGTGATTGCAGGAGAATATCGTCGCTAGAATTAAGGAATGCTGTAACTGACAAAACATTAAACGTTCACCAGAGCCAAAAAACCATTATGAAAGTAGAAAAAAAATTCATATCACAAAAACTATAAAACTTAGGAACATGATTTTAAAAACGTATTTTTATTTTTGTCTCGCTTTATATATTGATTGTTAACATTTCCTCTTAAGTCAATAGTTCCCGGAGATACTGCGGCTTACAGCAAACGATATTTCTTCCACAGACCTATAAAAAGCTGTAACTACAATTATTTTTTTATGGAAGCAAAAAAGTGAATTTTTTTTCATCATACAAATATGGGACCGGGAGCAATCGACGCAGTATTTGTTTCAGATAAAAACGTTTTTTTTTTGATTTTTTGGCAGTTACAGCGTTCTTTAATTCTTGCGCCGATATGTTTATTGAAATCCTAGATTTTAACAAAAATTTAATTGCAGTCGAATTGATTGCAATTTAATAAATTCCATTCAATGATTTCTAAAAAAATTATTTCATTTTGAAATCTGAAATCATTTTGAAAATCAAGAATAATTGATTGCAGTTTTTTACATCTCTGCTCTTGAGTGAAAAACAATTAGGTCTTCTCTAAAAGCTTTCACAGTGTGAAAATTCTTATAAATAGCCCATAATTAAGGCACGAATTGGGACAACGTTTAAATCATATTGTGGCAACTAAATTAATATGTTTCATGTATATACATACATTTCACCACATTTGATAATAAAATATATGTATCCAAAAAGGGGAACAACTTAATAACTAAATAAATATAAATTTCCTAAGAATAGAAAACTTTTAATCTTATCGAAATTGTTTCATTATTTGCCGCAAGTAAGGAAATTAATCACTAAAACACATAACAGAATCTAATAAAAGGAAACTAACTTGAAGTTGGAAAGTTATGACATTTTGCTTTGTGTTATTAGTTAAGGTGACCATCTGTTTTGGATTATACAGAACAGTTGTGTATTTAGGAGTTTTGTTCGGTGTGAATTATTTTTTGAGAAATGAAAAAGTGAGAATTTTTAGTAATCGAAGCAACCGATTGAAAAGCATTCAACTACTGCAGAAAACAAAACAACCGTTATTTTGTAACTTTTACGGCCATTTTCACCAAGTTCGATTATAATTAACTATCGGTTATAGCTGTCAAAACATATTGGTAACCGGAACTTTAATTGAAAGTTAGTTTCAACCGAACTTGGTGAAAGTGGCCGTTAAGCATATTATTTTTGAAATTAAACATTCACACCCCGTTTTCATAAACGATTATTAAATTTAACAAACCTTTTTAGTAAATTTTTCGTACAAAATTTGTTTTGTAAGACTTTTGTTAAATTTAAAATATTTATTATTTTATTATTGTATTTTATAGTACAGTATATTGTTTACCCTCACATTGATGTTTTCTTACCTGTCAGGTGAAAGACTCATTGTACGGGCTTACAAAATCGGTGGCCAAAAAATACCCTAAAAAATCATTCGCATAATATTTTGTACCATTTTTTTTTAAGCATTATAACTTTCCAATCCAAACATATTTGAAGTTTCAAATATTTTATGGTTTATTTTTTTAATGAAAAATGTACAGTTTAAAACAACAATAGTTTGTTTGTGGCCCTTAGGGGAATCATAATACGGGGGATTTTTAACCATACTGCAACAAAGTATTTTTCTGCGTGTATGCAATCTTTAAAAAATACAATTCAATAATTTTAGCAAATGTTAAGCTTGTGAGAATAAAGTTGATTTTTAATCAACCGGAATTTCTAATAGAGACTCTGTTTTTTTTGGGATGTAATAGCTACCATGGGTTTCTAAGCCCGACAGTTGCAATTCGGGTATCCTTAAATAACAATATAGAACTACGTATAATGCTTGTAAGAGTTTTATTATTAAATATAAGCGAAACCGCTGTTCAAAAAAAAAAATACTATAAAATTAAAATAAAAACAATTAGTATTTTGGTTATTTTATTGAAATGTTTATGCTTTTTAATCCAAATTTATATATTTTTAATCGGGCTTATCAAATTTAATTTTTATAAAATTATTTTTTATGAAAAAGGAATTTTACAACATGAAATGAATTAAAATTTATTGTTAATATTTCATTCTTGACTAAGTTGGGTATCGAACCCAGGTTTTCATAGACAGGTTGTCCTGACATTTTTCGATGCACTATCTCTTAAGAGGGGTTTGCGGTTTAACACTCACCGCCATTGACGACGGCTGGCAGCCAATAGTTAAACACCAATCTTTAAACCCAGTGGTATTTTAACCTTGGTAGATCGAGATTTGTTTTGAATGATTATCTATTTTAATTATGTCCTTCCTTACATCTCTTTTTCGTACTTTTTGTCAAGAATTCTTCTTGAAGTCCAAAGTACATTTTTCTGTTTTTCATGTTTTTGCCTTTTCTTTTCTTGTTGACCTTTTTTAGCACAACTTGAAGGACAAAATGTAAACAATAGTTTGTGCCTTAGCTGTTAACAATAATTAGTATTGTGGTTATTTTTTTTTGACTGTTTATGGGTTTTCATCCAAATTTTAATTTTTTTGATCAGGCTAAAGGTTGTCAACTTTAATTTTCATTAAATTATTTTTTTGAAGAAAGGAATTTTACAACATGAAGTTAATTAAAATTAATTGATAATTTTACTTTCTTGACTGAACCGGGAGTCGAACCCAGGCTTTCACAGACAGGTTGCCCTGCCATGTTTCGATAGCCACACAATCTCTTCAGAGAGTTTTGCCGTTAAAATAAAATATTAATAAATTTTAATTTATCTCGTTTAAAAATTGCTTTCTCCATAAAAAATTTTAATGGAAATTAAATTTGATGAACTTTAGCCAGATTAAAAATATTAAAATTGAAATAAAAACTTTTATATAATTGCATTTAGTTTTATTTTTTGGAAAAGAAGCTAAAGTACTATATTCGGCTGTGCCGAATCTTTGATACCCTCCACCAAGAAACAAAGTAATTTTATTTATTTTTAATTATCAATCACGAACCTTTTTTACAATACAACGGCTGCTACAAAATGCAGCCAAAGGAAATACAAATAGGCCCAAATAAAAAAAGAATATTCGATAGACCTAAATAAGAAAATTAGATAAAAAGAACGAGCCAAAATTTGTTATGATGGCATTATTTTTTACGGTTTTAGCCGTACTAAACCGGTAGTAGGGTTTATATGGGGTCTAAGGTAAAATATGGACCGATCGTCACGAAATTTCACAGTGTTATTTCTAGTCCTGAAAAACTGTGACGTACCAAAAGGAGTACTAAACTGGTTTCCGGGAGTAGTGTTTATATGGGGCTTAGGGTAAATTATGGACGGATCTTTACGAAATTATACAGCGTAATTTCCAGTCAAATAAATTGAATTTTTGCAAAATCTTATCTCATTCCGTGCCTTGTTCCACCATTTTTGTTATTTTTTGTAACAGAATTATCAATTTTTTAAGGTGGTGGTTCCACATTTTGATTCATAGCTCTGGGCCTACTGAACCGATTTTGCTGGATTTCAATCCCAAACTGCTTACACGCAAAGAAAAAACATGGTTGTGGTAAACATATTCTAAGAGCAACATATTATGATAAGATTCATGATTGTAGTCACTATATTACGATTGTTATTAAACCATATTATGACCAAATATGTTCGTAATATTACATCATAACATTTTTCCCTTTATCATATTGTTATCCTGTTAATCATAAAACGTTAAGAAGTTATAATATTACATGGTCATGGTAATCATAATAAGTTAAGAAGTAATCATATTGTTGTCATGGTAACCATAATAAGTTAAGAAGTAATCATATTATTGTCATGGCAATCATAATTAGTTTAGAAGTAATCATATTATTGTCATGGCAATCATAATAAGTTTAGAAGTAATCATATTATTGCCATGACAATCATAATAAGTTTAGAAGTAATCATATTATTGTCATGGCAATCATAATAAGTTTAGAAGTAATCATATTATGATGCACAGTGATATGAACTGTTATACTTAAATTTTTTACATCATAATATGATACAACTTTAAACATAATATTTTTATTGGAAAAAAATACTTATGATAAAATAAAAAACATAATATAGTTACTGTAATCTTTTTGTCGTAGGTCGCAATTATTTATAAATTATTTTATGGAGTTTTCATTATTTTTCTCTTAAAATAACACAACACTTACTAGTAATGGCTAATATTTTGCACCAATATTTCACAAATTTTTCCACCACTTTAAGATTATTAAATTTTTTTAGCAAAGATATTTTATTTTGTGACACTACAACCCTTTTTTAATGTTTTTTCTTTATTTTTTTTTTCAATTTCTTGTTTATTTTAATGGTTATTTTGTTATTTCTTTTTTAATATTTTTTTTTTAATTTCTAGTTTATTTTAATGGTTATTTTTTTATTATTTAGCCACTCACTAACAAATAATTCGATATGTTTATGTAAAACACGACACAACTGATACAAAATTATTTTACAAATGGCGATACCAAAATATTATTAAAGTAACGATATTTTGATTGCATCTTAAACTTATTATGATAAATGTATATAAAGTTATCATGTTATGGCTATTAAATATCATGTTATGGTTGTGAGTATTATAATATGTTTTGAAAGTTATCATAATTTAGTTGTTAGAAAAATAATTATTTTTCGGTCAACAATACTCAAATTTATAATTGCGATAAACATTAATATGTTTACAGTAACTATAATATTGCTGATATTTAATAAAAATAACAATTATTTGTGTACAACAACAATATATTGTTACAATAAACACAGTGTGGTTGCCGTAACCATGCCCAACCATATTTTTTCTCTGCGTGTAGGATAACTACAAGCAATTTGATACTAAGTTTGTTCATTTCTTTTAGGTTGTTCGGAAGTGAGCGTGTTTTCAACAGACGGACATGGCTAAATCGACTTAGAATTACTCAAGGAGCCGGAATAGATATCGTTACTTTAATATTGAAAAGCCCTAACTAATATTTTCCTTACTTTACAGGAGAAGGAAAAAACTTAATAAAAATTATAGTCTTGTAGTCGCGATTTTTTTTAACCCAGTTTTTTATTAAATTGCTTAGAGAATTGAACAAAAAACTGCGTTTAAAAAAAATCGTGACTGCAAGACTATAATTTACTGTACAACAGATGAATAAAACTAGTTGCAATATTCTATCGATTTCTGCTGCTTTTAAAAGAAGCCAATTGAGTCCAAATTTGGTGATTAATTATTAATATCAAATGTAAACATAAATTCTACATAATTGTTCTTATTTAAGTTCATTTTATGTATCCCTGTATAGAGCCACTCTTATATGTGGACTATATAAAATATCGGAAAGCTGTCTTAGGTAGATAGTCCGATGTTCTGCAAATGGAGTAAAATAAATATCAAAAACCAAATTTTAAATTTTCACACCCGTAAAACTTAAAAACTTTTTATAAGAAGATTATCATCTTACGTAACGCTTTCTTTACATAAATCTCCTTAGAAGTTCTTAAAGTAATTTCAAACTTTCTGCATAGTATACAAACATTTAATTAAGTTTCTTAATTAACAAAATTTCTCATTAAAAAACCAAATAAAAATATTACAACCAAAATTAGAGAATATTAATCATAAGTTCATTATAATTTCTAATTGTGCTCACACTTACATTGCTGCTTACCAGATAGTAGCATTGCAAGTTTGGGAAAGGGCGAAGCATAAATCTTCCACAAAAATACTACCAAAGAACAAGTATGTATGTCCGTTGACAGAAAGTTATGGCCTTTGAAAATAATAAAGAAATAAGTTAGATACAGAGTTCATATGAGCCTGTATTTTGCGTGCAAAGTTTACATGGACAGCCAGCCAGTCATCTGGACGGACGGTCACTGTTATGCGATGTTCACCCTGGGTTTTTAAGCGCGTTTCAGCAAAATGTTGATTAAGTTAATCAAACCGTTCACATAACATTTGAGATGATTAACATAACAGCGGATTATGAAAAAAACACAACAACGAATTTATAATTCTTTAAAGTATTTTAAATTTATAAAAATACTTTAATAAAGTTATTAGAAGATTAATTTAAATCGTGGTCGGTTGTACACTTGAGAGATACATTCATTGTGGCCGATTCTACATCACACTCAGTTTGAGGCAGTGTTCGAAAACAAACCGTACATTATTTAGCCTTCGGCTCACACAGCCAAGAACGATATCTATTTTTTTAATTGATTGTGTACTATTCGTTATTATTTTCAAGGAAGAGTCGAACATTATATAGTGTTCTGTAATTCGTTAAACAGCAAAACAATTGTAGTGATACTGTAGACAAACATTATATATTAATGTTCTACAATGTTTCTTTTGTAACATTGATAAAGAAATGAACAAACTAAAAAATTTTAGCAACGACCGCATCACGACCAGCTTGTTTGTGTGTATTGTGTATATGTTTTGTTTGTGTAAAATAATTTTCTGGCTTTTTGTTTTTGTAAAAAATTTTTGTTTATTTTTACCAGCCAAAAGGGACGAACATTAATGAGCCGAACCGAACACAATGAAGTTTGTGGATTAAAAAAAAAAAAAAACCGAACGGAATTTAATGTTCACATCTTGTGTTGAGTTTGATAAAAACATTTATATTTTCATATTTTTGTGTTCGAAAGATGACTAACAGGAAAACGTAATTTTTTTTAATGATTTTCTAAACAACCACCACCGAACACTAAGGAACGATATTTAGTGTTTATTTTCGAACACTAGTTTAGAGGATTCTATTTGATTTATGGAATGATTTAGTTTTATTCATGTAAATTTGAAGTGCTAACAAATCACTTCAATGTATAGAAAATCATCTCGATTTTGATGTGATTAGAGCTTAATTACGGTCGAGATGCTTCCACGCGCTTAAAAACCCTAGTCTGAACATAACACAAGATCGATTGAGGAAGTGACTCTGAGTCGTAAGGTGTTACCAACATCAGCACAAATGCGTTAAATCCTCTCTTCTATTGTGGTGTGAGTATAAATAGGAAAAAGCTTAAAAGAGATTCCACAAAAACAGACGTTATTTCTTAATTGCTAAAGTTTAATGTTCTTGGTGCTGTTTCCAATGCTTCTGTTATATCCTTATTAAGGTTTTGTGTGCTTGTTCATACATATTTTTCATATTTACATTTAATCTTACAAATATACCTACCTACATATGTAGGAATGTTTGTAACTTTTCAGATTTGTGTTTTAGTATTTGTAATTAACTGCGAAGTAAAAATATTAAAAGAATTTCGTTACACCACGTTTATAAAAACGTGGCACGTAGCAAGAAAAAATCAAGAATTTTAAGAAGCAACAACTATTATGTTAAATAATAAAAATATAAATAAAAGTTGCAAAATTTAACATAAATATAAATTCATTAACACACACAGACACCCCCGCTGTTATTTATTTATTTTTTTCATATTAACACAAAAAGTTTTTGTAATTAGCTGAACGAATCTGTTGCTTTCTTATGGCAACTAATTTAATAACAATTGTATTTTAAACATGTTTATATTAAGAACCGTTCTGGTGTATAACAAATTAAATGAATTACGGTTTTATGAATTAAAAAAAAAATTGACGAAAATTAGTTGGAAACAAACTTTTAATAAAAAATTTTGTATAATTTTCATTAATATTCCAGCTTTTCGAAGCCCCGCGTAAATTGATTATTGGAATGTTAATGAGCATTTTAGCCCGGACAAATTTGAACAGTTAAACAAAAGTATTGTTATTATTAAAAACAAAACAGGTATTAGAGAATATATTTAATAGATCTTTAAGCAATCAGATATCGCTAATTTTTTGCAAAAAATTAAATTTTGGATTTAGTGATGAAGAATTGTTAAATTTTATTTTTATATATTTTATACTTTTCCCGTTTAAAGATGATGTTTCGTTATTTTTTTCTAAGTGGTGCAAGCAAATCTAAAACTTTAAACCAGTGTTCGAAAACAAACAAATACTATCGCTCCTTAGTGTTCGGTTGGGTAGATATGTGGAAAATACAAACGTTAATAGGGTTTGTGTAGTAAATCATAAAAAAATAACTTTTCTCCGTTTGTCATCTTCGAGCACAAAAATTATACTGTTCTTATCCAACTCAATAATAATAAACAAAAAAATTTATTGTGTTCGGTTCAGCTCGTCCGCTTAGTGGAATAAAATTGGTTTATAAAAAACTTTCCAAAGAACTTTGTGTAGGGGGGTTCTTACTGAATATTTCAATGTAGCATTTGCACAAGTTCTATAAAAATTTAATAAATACCATCTCAATGAAGTTTTATTGAATTTCCTGCTAATTATTTTTTTTTATTACAATACCAACTAATAAATGAATAATAATAAATCCCTAATTTTACTCTAAGGCCAATTAGAAATATGTGTATAATTAAAAGGTTTAATGGGAAAATTATTTATAAATGAAAGATAATTCTATACAATTACCATGTGGCACATAGTACATTTATTTATAATATGTATTTACATTTATGGATAGAAAAGCTTACAAAATGAATCATAAAAATTATATAAAATTAATATTCTTTCAGAGTCGTTAGTGTTAGTTAGTAAGAACAAAATCAACATTTGGGCTAAAATAATTTAACCCCTAACCCAGGCACACAGAAATCTGTGCGGTTTAACTATTAAATGTGCTTGAATTTTTATATATGTAGATGTTTGCTCTCATCTTAAAGTGGTAAAAAAGAAGCCCTGTAGATCTGGTGATAGTCCATAATACAATTACTGACAAACCTCGGTTCACACTATGAAAGTTTTCATTCAGAAAATCTGAGCTTATTAGTGAGAGAAGAGAATAAGTTATTCTTCTCTCCCCTCTTACTAATAAACTCATATTTGTTTAAGACAACTAAGTTTAACTCTACTAACTTGTACATCTAGGGGCAATAAAATTACTCGAAAGTTCATTAAACCAATGTATAGATTAGCTGATATATATATTTTAAAGTCTCCAACATTTATGCCTTTAATTGGTTCCCAGAACTTTATTAAAAAGTTTTTAATAAAAATTACTTTCTAAATTGCTGGGTTAGGTTTCTTCATATATTTTAGTGCTTCAACACTTGTTGTGTTTATAAAATTTGTTGTTGTAGTTTTGGTTTCTCATGGCATTGCGGCGTAAACAATTAAACGAAGCAAATACGAAAAGTAATGACTTTTCATTTCTCTGTGTAAGTGAGTATGCATGTGTGTAATAAAACGTCATGTAATGGTATTATGAGTTTATTATACTCGTGTGTATGTAAATGTGAGAGCTTTTTAATCCGTTACTTAAAAAACAAAACAAAACAATAGTATGATAAAACCTGAAATCTAAATGACAAATGTAACTGCTGGTTTTTGACATACCCTTCTAGATAAACATATGTATGTATGTAGACATGGAAATAAATAAAGCGAGGGTAGTTTAAAATTTTTTAAAATACAAGAGAGAAAATGTAAGATTTTTTTTTTAATTTTAAAAAGTTTCAGTTCGATGGCTTTAATTTTGTCTATCAAATTAAAGCCTTGATAAGACAGCTCCATTGCAAAACATGCTAAGTCGACTTAGTCTAACCTTTCTACACATATCGTTTACAAAGTTCTCCCAAGCAGAAAAGTCATAATGAAAATGTAGTTTATATTACTTTTTATATCGATCTATAACCGATAAGGGCTCGATATGTTACAAATCGTTAGATGAAATTCAAAAAGGCGTAACTCACAAAATTATAATTTTACAGGAGAAGCAAAAAACTTTGTAAAATGAAAACTAGCAATATGCCAGAAAAGCATGCTTTGATATTTTGTCCATTGAATACATTAAACAATTTTCAAAGGAAACCATTTCATTACATTTTGTTAGAAAAAAATGTGTATTTACGTCGTTTTGCATTTATCAAATAAACTTACTTGTGGTAAAGTCCCTTTGTTTTTTGTGAATAAAAGCGTTATTTTTGATCGCAGAAGTGTAATATTTTGTCAAGACATGTAGTTTAATGGCATTCATAATAATCAATTAAAAACTCCATTTTTAATTATTTGTTAGTTACGCCTTTTTGCATTTTAGCTAACGGAATATAGTAACAAATTATATTCCTACCTTATTTACCGAGCAACATTAATCGCAGACTTTTGTTTCCCATTGTAGTGAAACAGACAAGAGTCTCTGGTTGAAAATTAACCTGCAAACCACACACTAACTGCTGTATTTATAAAAAATTAAAATTGATTTGAAATGTATTTTAAGAAAAATTTGTATGATTGTATTTTTGGGAGAAATAACGTGCTTACAAAACGCACTATTTACCGCGTTGTCAATGATTTCGATTAAAGAGGGGCTGTGGGTGATAGGCCTAAGCCTGGACCACAATGTACTGAAAGATCGGCGGAGAACATTACTGCTGCTCAAGAAAGTGCCCAAAACAATCCATCAACCTCAGCTCGACGCCGTGTTCAGGAGATTGGTCTTCAAAGAACAAATTTGGCCACAATTTCGCACAACGATTTGTATTTGTTTCCATTTAAGATTCAGTTGACATAAGAGCTTCTTCCACATGACCATTAATGCCGCCGTTCATATGCCAATAGAATGTTACAGCTCGCCCATGACAACCCCGATTTTCATTAAAAAAATCTAAATTAGTGACGAGGCACATTTCTATTTGAATGGATATGTGAATAAACAGAATAGTCGGTTGTGGGCAATGGAAGACCCTCAAATTATTTATCAGTCACCTTTGCATCCATTAAAAGTAACAGTCTGGTGTGCAGTTTGGCCAGGAGGAATCATTGGACCTAACTTCTTTGAAAATAAAAACGGCGTAATGGCAACTGTGAATGGGGAGTAACTGTGATTCACGATATCTTATGATTGAAAACTTTTGAACGTCACAACTGCATGCTTTGGGCTTTACTAACATGTGGTATCAACAAGACGGTGCCACATCGTATACAGCCAGGACACCTTGTATATGCATCATAGAAAGGGAGAGAGAGAGACAGAGACGGCATTGCGTTTGCTGACCCTTGTTTAGTATATACATATATATTCTAAAGGTCCAATTTTGATAGAAAAGTAATTAATTGCCAGTATATTTTTCTCGGAGTATATAACTAATTAATGTGCCTTGATGTGTGTGCATTTGAATAAAATGTTTGTTAATTTGAAGTTTTCGTCGATTAAGCAATTTGTTTCAGTTTTTTCTTTAAGCTCAAATTAAATGCGACATAACCTCAACCGTACAAAACAGCTGTTTGAACCAACCTTATGGGCAACACTGTATTTGCTTAACCATACAAACTAATTGAATTTTGGTTCTATGATCATCATTGCGGCTATGACAGTAATTATGTTTAGGTCACGTCTAATTTGACCTTTAGTTTTATGTGAAAAAATTAAAATTATTAAAAACAAATCACATTTTTACTTTGTGATGAATATTAGTGTCCCGTGCTAGACATTTATTTTTAAATCTTACTTTAAGTTAAATTTTAGATTCTATTCGGTAAAACATTTGCGTGATTGTGCAAACATTTTATTCCCTTCCTTCGTATTTCAGTTTAATTGCAATTTAAGCCGTTAAGCTCATTTTTATTGTGTGGCATTTTGTTGGGTTGTAATTTTTCCCCTTTTTTATTTTCCCCATTATTTATGTATGTATGTATGTTTGTATGTTCTTTCTTCTTCGTAGTCAACAATTTTTTATTTAAATTTATTTTTTTTTTGTTTTCTTCCTACATACGATTTACATTTATTTCTATAGATGATTTCATTGAATGTCTGGTAGACTTTTTTTTTTCTCACAGAAACTTTTTAGAAAAAAGTCTTTTTGTTGCTTTTTTCATTGCTAAAGCAAAATTTATTTTTAAACTGAACGTCATTTTATTCATACGGTAAAATTACAATATTTTGCTTGAATTCATAAAAATATTTTATATTTAAAATAGTTTTACAAAACAAATTTTCTACTAAAATTTCCCTTAATAAACGTTTTTTAAATTTAATAATCGTTAAGAATACGGGTATTTGTCTAAAGAAATGATGCCGTGTAAAAAATATCGCAAATATGACATTAAATATTTGTATTTTAAATTTTTTTATAAGTAGTATGCATATAATTTTTATATCCGTTTTCTCATTAAGCGATTATCTCTTATCCCAACAAAAAACTTCAGACTAAAGAAATTTTGTATTCTCAATATGTTATTTGATTCGATTCTGATGCAAAGCTAACCCGCCCTCATCAATCGATTAAGTATTCGCCGTTTATTTGCTGTACAGACAAATTCAGTCAGCTGACTCCCTTTTAAATGTATTTCGAAAGCCCATTGAAAACAATGTTTTTTGTCAGTTAATTAAGAATACCCAAAAAGTAAACAGACAGTTTATCGGTCTAATAAATAAATGTCGACATTAAGTAAAATGCAGTTTGTCATGCGATCAATAATACACCAAATTTAATAAATAAAATGTTTATTAAGTATTAGAATTATTCAAACTATAGCTACGGAAACCTACATTGTCGTTGTATGGTATGTGCCACATCCACACATCGAAAAACATCCACTTTTTGCCGGATTTTGTGCATTGAAAACCCAGCGATGTGTACCAACTTTGGACGATTGTTCTATTTTGTGACATCGCTACTTCTCCAAGCCTCCTTTTTTTTTGCCAGATGTCATATATTGTTTATTGATAATCATGAAATTTGTACCTAATTTGGAAACCTTTGATCTTGTCGTTCTCCGGATATACAGAAGTATATTAAATTACAAAAACACTAATTACATAGTTTTTGTTTTGTTCTGCTGTATTGAATTTTATTTAGACAAGTGACACGACATTATTTTTAGCCCACCATTGTTTAAATGCATCACAATTCAACAAAATATTGTAACTAAAATTAAGAAAAGATAAACCCACTGTTTATTGTTGGTGTTTTGTTTTGGCTTTGATATTGTTACAAGTAAGACTTTGAGTGTTTATAATTCTTATTCGCTTTAGGGTTTTATTTGTATAATATTTTTGGCCTTTCTAAAATCTTTGGAAAGGGTTTCCTGATGAGCTGGCCTAAGCAACCAGTGAAATGCGCATAGAAGCTAGCTTTCCCTCAACAATACATTTCAGTGTATTTATCAAATATGAAAAACTGGGAATTTAGCACGTCATACGGAAATCGTATTAATAATAAATTTTGTATTCCCGAAAATAACTTTGATAAAATTATTTTAATTTTCATGTTTTAAATTTTGCAAGTATACGGTGCGTATGATAAATATTTATTCATTCTGAATAGATAGACAGAAAAAATTATTAGTAGTTTTTTTTATCAATTAATAAAATTATTTAAAAAGTTTTTAAATTTAATTAATGTAATAATTGAATTAATTATTTTTTTGTTGAAAGAAAATTAAAAATATAATTTTGATTTTATTAACATTTTAGTTGTTTTGAAAAAGATTTTGAAAAAATATATTAATTAAATAACAAAAAATTATTTCGTTTAAAATAAAATAATTTAAACTTGTGAAATTGTTGTTGGAAATTGTCAAAATCAATCAGCACATTGTTTGAAACGGCCAAATTGTTTGATCATTTTTTTAATTAAAATCAAAAATATCATTTATTAAAAAAAAAATTTTTCAAAATATTAAATTTTTATAATTTTTATAATCATTTTGGTAAAAGGTGCAAAATCAACAAATGGGTTGCTTGATTCAATGAATTTGGTATAAAATTGGTGATTAGAGATAATTTTTAATTTTTTCTCTGTAGGTCATTTGTACGGGTATTGTAAACTAAATATTTTAAATTTTAAATATTTTTGTGAAAACAGGCTACATTGTTTAAGGACCTTTTAAACTTTAATAGTGTGAAAACAATTTGTAATGAAATGTCAAAAAATTCGTAAAGAAATTTGACAGGCGTTTTGGTTCTCACCATTTTTTTTTAATTTTTCTTAAATTCATGATATTGCATTTTATCAGGGATGGAATATTGAAATTTTGTTTTTACTAAATTTTTTTTCTAGAAAAGCGCAAATTAAGTATAAAATTTCAAGTGATTTTTTTAGATTTAAATAAAAACTACTGAAATGCGGAACACAAAAGAAAAAGTATAAAAAAGTACATCAGAATAAAAATTATAAAATACTAAGGAAAAATTACATTTAATATTACATCACAGAAAAAGCTTATTTTCCAGATAAAACATAATTAAATTTCTTACATCCAAAAACTTTCTGATACATATTTCGACAATGATTAACATCACTCGTTCAATTCTCCTCACAACAATTGATAACGGTCTTCCAATATATGGTTGGTGTGCATCAGCCTATATTAAATCAATTCAAAGCCCTTATCATGCGGTAGTCCGCCGCAGCATTGGAGGCTTCCGTACAAGTCCTTTTTAAACTATATTGGCTGAAGCTGGTATGCATTTGAATACTGTACGTCATTTCAAACAGTTAAAATGATACCCAAACTGTTTTTATGCAGAAACAAAATATTATTTGATGAAGTAAACCAAGCAATAAAATGCAAAAGGACATCAAAAGCGTTTATCTACTATTTCTCGATGCATTCTTTTGGCGTGGGAACTTGAATAAGATCTTCAATCAAAACTTCTCAAACAACAATCTGAACCACCATGGCTGCTAAAACAGTCCTTTTTTGTCCTTTCAGAATTTTAGTAACATAAAGGATTACTACCGTAGGCACAATTGGAATCTTTTGTTTACTGACGGATCTTAGTCAAATGATTGCACTAAATTTGCAACAGTTGATTGGCATGGAAAACTAATCAACATGGTCTACATCGACAACTTCTGTTCCATGTTCACGCCTCTACAAGTGACTCGAATTATATTATCTGTACTGACAGTCTTTCTTCTATTCGAGAGATACGAAATTCCTTATACGATTCTCCGGTAATAAATCAAATCAGAAACATTTTTATAAAAATTTCTGACAAAATTAAAAAAAATGTGGGTGCCTTCTCATGTTGGCACACCAAGAAATGAATTTGCGGATCCACAGGCCGCCGAAGCAAACTCGAGGCATTTTAGTTCAGTCAAACCCCATTTAGAGTCGATTACCGAAGATAAATGGAATTGATATCAGCAGAACTAAAAAAAAAAAAAATAATCCCACGGGATCGAAACCGATTTATCCCAAAACTTGCTCTAGAAGGTAAACCAATATAAAAGTACGACTGACGATAGGACACTGAAAACTAACTCAGAAATATCTACTTGAAAAAACTACACATCCAATTTGTGAATCTTGCAATAGAGAACTAAATATCGTCCACATCCTTGATGAGTGCCCCACATACCATTCTTCCAGAATCACCATATTTGTCACCAGTTCTCCATCTGATGTCTTAAAAGTTGTCAACGAACAAAACATTAAATTAATTCGTAAATATGTTTTTGAAAATAACCTACAAAATCGTATATAATTTTTTTTAACAATCAGAGTCGAAAGCCACTGCAGCTAGAACCCTATTTGATTTTCTTTACCAAAAACTATTGAAAAATTATTGAATCTTAGGAATTTTAGAATAGTCTAAAAGAGGATTTGGCAAACACTACATATCTAACAGAATCCAAATTATATAAGTAGATTACAATAGCGAACAAGGTTTCGGACTTGAGCAACCAAATATCATTATTCGAATTTGTAATTGGTTTTTCTCTATCTCGTCAGGTTTTCGAGATACAAAAATATATTTTTATTCGTTTCTTACATTAAAAAATCACTAGTTTTTTTAAAAATCAATGAATTTTCAAAAGTGAATGGCGTTATTTGAACGTCGCGACGCGCCGTTTGTATTTTGTTGGTTTGGTTTCACATACTTAAGTCCAGCAATAGTCTCCCAGCATGTTTTTCATTAAATCTTGGTGAGCACGCTCCCCTAGTTCGCGCTCACTGCACCTACTAGTTCTTTTTTTTTGAATAAAATCTAAATGCGAATGAAGAATATTCAAAACATTGTCAGTGTCCACGTTATGTCTAAGTTTCTGAATGCAAAACCAAAATAATGTAAATATGCATATTTTAATGATTCTGATATTGCATATCGTTTTTTTTCCAACGAAATATTCACCATAGACAAAGCAAAAACAAGCTTGAGTCAGTAACACACGATCTCCTGACTTGCTTAAACGCTACTATGTATTATGAAGTTGTAGAATGAAATTGTAGTGTCAGTATTGATTGTTTTACAGAGTTGCCAGCATGGGATAAAAAATGAAAAAGACGTGATAGCATTGATTACCACGTATCTGTTTATTTATTTTTATTTAACTTAAGTCTATGCACAAATTCCTTACAGACTATCTTAGTGTTTAAACATAACATAATAATTTATTTATTAAAGAAAAGAAAGAAAGATTAGAATACACATTATTGATTTAAATATAATATGATATTGCTTTTTATGATATTTACACAGAAAAAATTATAAGTAATTTTTTATCAATTAAAAAAAATTATTAATTAATTAATTGAATCAATTATTTTTTTTTGTTGAAAGAAAATTAAAAATATAATTTTGATTTAATTAACATTTTAGTTGTTTTGAAATAAATTTTGAATTAAAATAATAATCAAATAACAAAAAATTATTTCGTTTAAAATAAAATAATTTAAACTTTTGAAATTGTTGTTGGAAATTGTCAAAATCAATAAACACATTGTTTGAAACGGCAAAGTTTTTTGATCATATTTTTTATTAAAATTAAAAATATTGTTTATTGAAAAAAAATATTCAAAATATTAAATTTTTACAATTTTTTGTAATCAATATAATCATTTTGGTAATAAGAGCAAAATCAACAAATGGGTTGCTTGATTCTATGAATTTGGTATAAAATTGGTGATTAGAGAAAATTTTTAATTTTTTCTGTGTATGTTCAGAGAATAGTCGATAAAGTTATACATTTCATTGAAACAGCTGCTCATTGGATCTGCCATCGAAAAGTTTGTTCGGCATGTCCTGACATACAGAGGTTTGAAAAAACGAAGTGAACGTTGAGGAATATTAAAAGTAACGTTACTCAATAAAAATTCGTGACTATTATTCGTGTTTTTATATATTTTCTTAATAAAAATTCTTAATTTTTTGCTGCCTTTATGTCGTTTACAAATGTTGATCATCAAGGATGCATTATTTAATTCATTCGCAGGATGCATTAAAATAATTTATCACAATCCTAGGACATGTTTCGTGTTAAGAATTATGAATTCTGGAATCAAATATTATACAAGATATGTATTATATTCTCGATACCTATTGACTACATTTTCCCGCTGGGTCTAAACTAAATGAGAGGCAAGAGTACTCAACTTTACTTTTTTAACGTTAAAATAATGTGTTTTCGTCTTGATCTGTTGTTTTTGTTGTTTCTACATACAACAAGCAAATAGTTTTTTTAACTACTTGTGTGGCGTTGTTGTAGTGTCTGCAACAAACTTTGATAAATTAAATGAGATTATAACGCTCACTTTGTAATTTTACTCTCAGAGTGGCACTACCAACGAAAAGTTTAATCTTTTTTTACTTGGTTTAAGATTTTTTTTTTAATATATTTTTTTTATTTATTTCCTAAGCTATTCCCGCGAAGCCCTTCGCTTGTCTGCAGGAAAGAAACCAGAGTCTCTGGCGGGAATCGAACCCGCAACCCCGGCGCTGATAGACTAGCTCGCTACCAGCTAGCCTACCGGGGCACTCACTAACTTATTTTAAGAAATTCCCGGATTGAGTTTCGAAAGAAATCCTATTTAGGATTGTTTTAAGTACGTTTTAGTGTTATTCGTACTTGAATTTTAAGTACTACTCGTACTTAAAGTTAGTATAAAAAACTTAATTTATCCCACGTAAAGATCAATACTTATTTTACCATAGGCCTCATATAAAACCCACTCTCGGAAACACTTTAGTAGGCGTAAAACCGAATATTTTAATAAAATTTGGTTGGCCATAGTTTTAAGTGACTATAAATCACACTGTTAACTTTTGTTAATATCGGCGCATAATTTACCACAGGTCCCATATAAAGCCCACTTTTGAAATATTCTAACTGTAAGTATGTGGAGACTATCAAAGGATCGGTTAAGCCGAATGTAGCACTCTTACTTGATTTTATCTATGAAATATTTACACTTTTATCTTACAATTGAAAACTTAAAACAAGTGGAAACACAACGAAAACCCGTTGGTACTTGTTAAAATTTAAGTCAACTTGATTATTGCGAGCTAAATATTTAAGAACTTTTAAAATTGTAATGATTAAGAAACTAACATTATTATTATAACTAAACTTAAGTTGGCAGTTAAAAACCATGTAGAAATTTAAAAAAAAACCCATTAACCCATATCTCTTTTCATATGTCTACTGATTTTCTTAATTCTTTTATTTTACTTGGTATTTAGATACTAATTGCATGCCGTGAAGTTCCTTTTTTAGTTCAAGTTATTAATTTCGTTTCGTGTTATTTATTTTTTCCAGTTCAGTGAACATCAGCATTTCAAATGCTACAACAAATGCTACAACATTAACAAATAAAACAAGATGTAAGGAAATAACTAAAGCAAATGTCTTAAACAGGTAAAACGTACATTTATATACTTGTCCCTTTTACTCCTCTGGGGCTCTGGGGAGCAAAGGACTGTCTAAAACGTACATACACCTTAATTTTTATTTACTCAAAATTTTTTCACTTTTTGAAAAAAACGACATGCAATATTAATTTCTAACCGCTTGAAAAATATCGTGGTATTTTGGTTTAAAAAATTTTTTTCATTATGCCTTTTTTTGTAAAATAAAAAATTGTTTTGATTCTACTGAAAAATTTCAAATATTGAAAATTGTTGAACAAGTGCGATATATTAATTTATTTAAAGAGAACAATTTTTACCTAAAATTGTCTTTACTAATAATTTTAAAAACTTTCAAGATTAAAGTAAATCGAGCGATTTCTTTAAACTTTAGTTATATGAAATACATTAATTCCGATCTTTCGCTTACTAAAGCATAAAATTTAACGCTTGTTTGCACACAAACTTCTAAGTGCCGGTTCACACAAGTCAACTTTGACTCGTCAAGTCTTGAGCTTTTAGGAAAGAAGGGTAAAGAGAATGCCATTTCATTTCCCTTATCTCCTAAAAACTCAAGACTTGACGAGTCAAACTTGACGTGTGTGAACCGGCACTAATAGTATAATAAAACTTCAAGTGAAAATACGGGTATGAATTCTTAATGGAATAAAACTAAGAACAATTTATCTAAGAAATACGGAAGTATATTCTGGTTCCATAAGGAATTCTAAAGCTACACTTAAAAAATATTAGATGTACCGCACGAAAAAATTACTTCTACCTATACTACAATAGTGGAGAAGGTATTATGTTTTTGTACTGATGAATGTAACTCATACCGCCATGTTGGTTTTGATCCACCCTTTGGTTTACCGAATGATTTAAAATCAATTTCTAAAGCTACGGTCACACTTATTAAATATTCTACCAAATAAGCGTAACCACTACTTTTGTTAATCGTTAATGAGGTTTAACATGGTTTCAATATGACAAAATAAACTAATTATACTACTATACAGTATAGTCTATACTACATAGCAGAAAATTGTTTTTTGTAAGATGTGGTTCAATAATACAAATAAATATTCGAATTAGAGGATATGATTATTTAGTCCGTATGTTTGGTCGGATGGTTTTCTATTCATGTAAACACAATTTATTTAAATATTAATTTATTTTTAAAATTCGTTTTTAATGTCAAATAAAAATGAAAAACTATGTTTGGATATGAATTGATATTTAAATAGAATTGATGAAAAGGGCCATTAACTTAATTTAAGAATTTTCATTTAATAATACTTAATTTATAATGCATTTTACATATAAATTGAATTTTCCCCATTTAATTAATACCTACACAAAATAATTAGCATAAAGATGTAAACTAAGTATTTTTATGAGGTGTCCCTCTTGTAGTGGGAGTGTATCTGTTTTTACTCGTACCTGATACCTAATTTTATACATTAATTTTGCTTTGGCGGGCCCATGCTTACAATATGTACATATCGCATATTTACTTCAATAGTTTCATAGTTCAATAATATACTATTGTTCAGTAGAGCCGTATAAAGTTTTGATAAAAATGTAGTGCTTTTTCTGTTATGACACTATTGAAGGAAATGAACAATATTCGTGTAGTCGGCTTAATAAATTTCTAGTAAATATTTGTTTGCATTTAGTTGATATCTACGGTATAACAGTTATTGTATATGGGCATATCCATTTTGACGTGTCGTGACAATTGTTACCCAAATTTTAAAAAAATTAAATGAAGAAGTCAAATTTGTAAAATGGTTTTTATATATGTATACAAAGTAATGAAGTAGCACTATATTCAGAAAAAAAATTACAGTTATCGACGCTAAGGATTCTCAGATATAAGCAAAAATCTGCGCTGGCGTGGCGTTAAAAAAACGGAAGTGGATTTTGACTTGCATTACAAAACTGAATATGACTGCGAATTGAACAAGATGTTGTGTATAAAACCTTTTTTAGTAAACTTTGGACTAATACAGATTTATTTTTCAAGTTATAAAATTAATAAATCTTTGCTCGTTTTAAGGTAAATATGGGCATTTTCAGCGAAAATACTACTTTTTTTAATGTAACGCCAGATTGCAAATAAGGCTGTATTTTAGGACCAATCGTTATCCCTTTTGTTACTATTTGTAGAGCTAGTTGCGCTTAACACCAAAATATAAAAAAGTAAACTATACATATACAATTTTTTAAGAAACAATTTAAAATACTTCTGGCGTTACGTTACAAAAAGGAAATGCCCATATACATATATTTAAATATTCATTTCTATAGTACGAAAAGTTAGTAAAATTTTTTAAATAAATACACACAGAAAAAAATACCAATGTAAAATTAACATGGAAAAATTTTGATTAAGAATCATAGTAAATTTCTGCAAAAGTATGCCTTTTATTTTAATTTATCATTATTTCATATTAATTTTAAATGAAAAATATTAAAATAATCTTAAATCACGTTTATTACATATTATACACTGTTAAAATAATTTAAAAAAAAATATTAAAATATAAATAAATATGGATTCAATATTGAATCCATAAAAACCTGTTTTATATTAAAATCAAAAGTTTATCTTGTTAAATTAACATGCATACATAGTAAAGTATGTTAATGTTTTTATTTTCATTTTAAAAATATGTTATAAAAAGAAGACAAAGCCCGTATTCTTTTAATTAAAATTATTTAGTTAAATAGTACATCAAGTTTTCAAAGTAGAATGATGACGAAAACCATATCAGGCGATTCTGCTGAATCTTCTGTTAACAAAACAGAATACAAAATAAGTGAAACATGTGTTACAGGATAAGTGTTTTGAATTATTCTTAAATTAATGCATATGTTGTCTCTGAAGCTTCTTCTCACTGTTAAAACACACTCAAACCAATTTGATTCTACATGAAATTCACGTTTTTCAACGTGATTCGGATTGTTATTTCAATAAAAATGACATTTTGCTCTAACTTTACTGCAATGTTAAATTAACATGAATTATAGTACATCATTTTAAAAGACAAAAATATTGTTCGCAAGTTATTGTTAAATCATGTTAAGTTAACATAAAGTAACAATGAAGCAAAATCACCACCGACAAATTTCAAATCAACCTTGTTTTCTACGTTTTTAACTTGATATTTTTCTATGTTTACACCATAACCTTGTTTACTTGATAGTCTGTCAAATTTTTTGTATTTAGATTCACTTTTTGCTTTTGTATTTAAATTTTCTAATGTTTTTTCCATGCTTCAGTTTTTTTTGTTGCTTTTTTAACTTTTTTGAACTTTGCTATTCTATTTGATTTTTTCATTGTCTTCAGTTGTTTGTTAAAATTTAACATTGATTGAATTCAGATAATAAGGTAGGCATCTATCGGAATTTTGAAAAGTGCACAGTGGTCTGTTACATAAATTTGTTACAAATTATATAATAATTACTAAAGAAATTAAAAACAACTAATCTAAATTGCACAAACCTAAAAATATTGCGGGAAAAAGGTAAAGCTTTTTGAAAAATATCTAAAGAGATATCAAATTTAAATGCAAGGTATCCTATCGTGTATAAATTGGATTATTAAATTTTATTTAATTATTTGTATAGAGTTTTACATTTAAAATACCCTGATCCAATTTGATTAAATGGACTGCCCCATGGACTGGTCCGATGTAATGCAAGCATGGACCATGCCATTGTTAAAAAGTGTTTGTAGTGAGACGACATGTCTTCGTTTTTTAACGATATGTTTTTGTTTCTAAACGAAGTTAAAACTAATCCTCTTGTGTATACAATGGAGTAGTTTTAAGACTACTCCTTTGTAATCCAAAGCTGGGTTATATGGTCCTGCCCTAGGACATCGTAATGTTAAATATACAATGTTGTTTCCATACGTTTTATAATGTTAAATAGACGAGGTTGCTTCCATACTTTTGGGTTACTTTTGGAGTAGTCCTAGTCCCTTGTGGGCTACATTTTACACGCGTGTTTGGACTAGTCCTATTATTTGCAGGGTTCATATACATACATACATTTACAAAAAAGGGCAGCTAACACAACTCTCTCTCGCTCTCTCTAATGCAATCACGTGTATAAGTTTGCTTCAATCTGTATTAATTAAACATTTTCGGACTTAACTGTGCACCGTCCCCTGGTATGTTAAATAAATATTCCAATATTCACAAGGATCTCAATGTGCCCTTAGTAAAAACGATGATCATAAAGAAAGGCTTGAATTGCAGCAAAATCCACTAGATCAAAATATTTTAAATGATGGCTGCCACACTTGTTTAAGGAGAAAAGTTACTGCAGGACTCATCCTTTTAGAAGAGCGCTAAGCACCTTTATAACTATATGAATAGAAATCGTGATGGAGAAAATTTTCTTCCAGCACTGGCAGATTAATAACAAAAGCATGTTCTTCGAAAAAAATCAAGATTTAGTCAAAATCTTCATGAGGTCGTAAAATCCGAACGGCAGCTAAACAAGCAACACCAAACCAAGATTAAGTGAGTTGCAATAAGTACTTTGAAAAACTTCACACGAGAAGAAGTTTACATATTATGTGTTTCATAGAGTTATTGCTAATTCATATTAAACCAGGGGCCAAATTACGGCATTCGATATCGATCAAAATTACAATACAATTTAAATGGGAATTTTGATCGATATCGAATGCCATTACTTGGCCCCAGTGTTTTTTGCTTTACAAATGAAAATATCGAAAAGAATTCTGAGCATCACATTGAATTTTGTCTACATTTGAAAAAAAAACACAATTTTTGTTTTCCTAAAAGTTTAAAATACTACAAAAGATTTTTAATATATTTTTGGCAAAAAAAAAAAAAAAACGTTACAATCTATTGACATAAATGATTTGACAACAACAAAGAAAGAAATGACTTTAAAGATTACAAAACATTTGAAACGAATTAAGAGTAAAAGAAAGTTGAAAAATAAATATTTATTGACAGGTTTTTCCCCAGCAGTAAAAATAATGAGTAAAGAGGCCAAACAAAAGGACACAATTACCCCTCGCTGCATTTCTTTCTTATTTATTTTTGCACACGTTGTCATGGAAGCCAGCTCCTCCACACTCCCTTCTTTTTACAGGCATTCTTAAAGGCTTTCAGATAAGAGACACTTAAAAGGGAATATGAAGATTGGCTTTTAGTTTTTATGCATTTTGTTAAAACATAAACAATCACAAAATTCTTTTACAACTGATACGTAAAATACATACACGTTTTCGTTAGAGTAACGAAACAATAAATTCTAAAGATTTAACAACTTCTTTCATTTCCAAAGAAGCGAGTACGGAATGGCACTTAAGAAAAATAAAATCATTATTTATATTTTGGAAGGTCTGGAGTTAATAAATACCACTTACCCATATTCTTTCTAACACCTACACAAGAAATATTTTATATTTACAAAAGTATAAACAAAAAAAAAATTCTAAATATTTTTATTCAATTCCAAAAAAATTTTCATAAGTTTGTCAATTTTTGTTAAATTTGTTTTATTTAAAAAAATTTTTAATTTTTTGTTAAAAAAGAACCCTGAAGAAGGCACTCAAAGAAGTGCCGAAATATTGGTTAAAAATAAACGTTAAAGTTTTTTATATAAAATAAAAAAAGACCTCAAGCTTGAAAATTTAGTTGTATTACATATAATAATAAAGGTCGAATAAAATACATATAATATATTTTTATATTTGTTAAAAATTAAGCAAAAGCATTGTTGATATTTTAAATTTTTTTCTTACGAATTGTTTAGCAAATATATTTTTATACACACAACCCAATAGTTTAGAGGGTCCTTTCTCCATTCCATACTCATATATTTTTTATACACGTTGTCATTGCTGAGTAGCCCTTCCGCTCACCCTTCTTTTGCAGTAACATTATAATGGTAACGGTAAAAAAAAAGTTATTTTGCTTTACTTTGGCAAAAAAAAAATATTACGTTTTCTCTACTCCCAAATTTGAAGATAATTTTATGGCATATACGTCTTAATTGTAGAGATTTTTTTTCCCGGAGTTTTACGATTCCCGGGAAAACGGGAAATTTTTTAAATTTCCCGGGATCCCGGGATCCCGCTCCATATAAATAATACAAAGTAAATTTGTTTTAAATTAATGAAAAAACTTTTTTTTTAAAAAGCGGAAGGGAACTTGTGTACAAAGTAAGTAAAGGAAATGCCTATATAATACAAAAATTAATTAAAGGTTGAAAGGGGAACTTGAATTATTATTACCTTACGCTATAAAAACAAACAAAGAATTGTGGTACTGAAGTTATGAGATCAAAAAGTAAATTCATAAAATAGATTAAATATTTTAAATAAATATGTTTTATAAGTATACATATATATTTTATTTCACTTTTTTACCGAGATTGGACAAATAGTTTAAAGTGCAAAAGCTTAAAGTTGTTGCGTATTTTTAATTCACAGTCCGAAGTAATTTTTTTTTATGAACAACGTCTATATCAGTCAAATGTAGGTCAAGGTTGATGCAAAAAATAGCATAAAACGGACTTCATCTTACAATATCTACCTGTAATCTTTAGGACAATGTGTTTTTAAAATTGTATGTTGTAGTATTTTACACGTGCCACCTTATAAACATATCGTCATATCTCAAATTTTTTTTAATTTTAAGTTAATTAAGCAAAGTGTTGCTTCATACTTTCTCGTAACAAAAAATCGGTATTTTATCTCAAAGTGAACCGAAGTTATAGCAAAATATATCTTTAAATCGGTACATTTTGAAAACTTTAATCGCATTTAGCCAAGCTCGATTTTTTTTGTAGATATGACTTTGCTGCAATAAAGGAGCCATGCTTTTGGATATCTCCTATTTTTAAGACTTGTCCATGGACAATTAAAATTTACTGGCTGCATCTTATTTTGAATTTATGTTCTTTATTAACTCTTCACTTTACTAAATTTATTAATTATCAACTGTTGCACGGCACATTCTGCTTTTAGTGGATTTATTGCGTCAGTAGACATTGATTTACGAACGTAGTCACTTCTTGTTATTGATCTAATCGACAACTCATCAACATATGCTAATTTTTAGAGAATAGAAAACTAAATTTCAAAGTATAAATAGCTTTTTTCTGAAACTATGAGGAACTTTTATTTCCCGGGATTCCGCAACAAAAATCTCGGGAAAACGGGAAAACCCGGGAAAAAACCCTACTTAATTGTCATAAGGACGACGCTTATTTAAAATATTGAAAATTGGTCCATTATATCATATGGCCCGCATACAAACTTCATTCCAGAATAATCTATGTACCCATAACAATTTTATTATATTCGTTAATTTTCATATTTTTTCGAATGTGTATTCTAAGTCAAATTACAATTCTAAAAGCTTTTATACTTTAATAGTCTTATTCCTTTAATATTTTCCAGGAATATTTTCTATGCACTATCAGAATTTTTGTTTGTATATTCGAATAAATATGAAAATTTATAATTTATATTTATAATTATATTGGTATTAAATTAAATTAAATTGGGCAACATACATTCGCTTACCAAATTTTAAAATCGGTCCATATTTGACCATAGTGACAAAACAAATACCACTCCCGAAAATAGCTTCAAACGCCATAAATATCTCACAAATATTGGTTTTCACCATAACACTCAAAAGATCAATCCGAAGCGGTATTAATTGTACGGTGAGTACGGATTTTCTTAAATCAAGTACAGATAGACTGATTCAAGTACGGATTATTCAAGTGCGAAATACTTTTCTTATACATATTCAATCCCGAATTAGCACTTGGAATAATCCGAAAATGAGATTGATTGAAGTAAAATTAAGATTGAATCAATCTCAAAATGCGCTTGATTTTAGAATAATAAAGTTGATTTAATCCCGAATTCGAACTTCAAATAAATCAAAAGATTGATTTACTTACCCGTTTTACACCTTACAAAATTTCAATTATAAAACACCAGCATCATTTCCGTTATGGTTTTTACTTTAAAAACTTAATAACAACTTAATATAAACTAAATGAGAAGCAAGAGTTCTCAATTTCACTTTTTAAAAATGAAAATTATGTGTTTTCGTCTTGTTCTGTTGTTTTTGTTGTTTCTACACACATCAAGCAAATAACTTTTTTTACTTCTTGTGGGGTTTTGCTGTAGTGTGTGCAACCAACTTTGTTTGATAAGTTAAATCAGATCAAAACGCTCACTCACCAACGAAAACTTTAATCTTTTTTTACTTGGATTTTGTACTTATTTTAAGAAATTCCGGGATTGAGTTTCGAAAGAAATCCCATTGAGGATTGTTTAAAGAACGTTTGAGTGTTTTTTGTACTTGCAATTTTGAGTATGACTAGTACTTAAAGTATGTATAAGAAACATAATTTATTCAGAGTGTTTTTCTTTCTGTGTAGGTCTAAATCTGACAAGACGTCCCAAATAAAGCCCCTCTTAAAAATAGCTATAAGACGAACAAAACTCATCTGTGAAGATGTAAATATTTAGATAATATTCGGCAAAAAAAAATTTAAACTCATAATATAATATTTTTTTGGCGGTTCCATGTTTGACAATGACCGTCTATACCTTTTTACTTATTATACTCTTTTTATTCTGCCATATTTATTAATATTTTCAAGTCAGTGTTGCCAGAAGTAGTGGAAAATCCCTATATGTAGGTAATTTTTGTCATATCGTAGGTATTATTCATAAAATAAGTGCTAAAAAAAATTTTAAAAATTTTAATGACATTATTTTTTCCCCTAAAATAGCTTCAAAATATATTTCCAGAGCTGTTTGTTTAAAAAGTTGGCGACACTAATATTTTTGTAAGTTTGATGCCGAACTTGTTGGGTAAAGTCAAGTACAACTCGTACAAAAACCACAAGCAATTTGTGTTTATAAAATCATTGTACAATATCAAAAACAAGAAAAAAGATAATAAATTTTGACATTCAACAATGATTTTAGCTAAAAAAAAGTTATAAGCAGGGCTTTTAAGACCACCTGTAATAAATTCGCCTTGGGTAAAGTTCGGTAAAATGAGAGTAAACGAAAATTTCTCTCACTAATACACAAACAACAGTACAGGAACAATAATAACAACCAAATTACTGATCCAAAAAAAAAAAAATAAAAAACGTTAATATGAAATATGTTTAAATAAATACATAAATGCCACATTAACGTGCACAAAATTTAAATTCAAGCATAAACTTACTTACAATTTTCAACATTTTCTATTGTTTATTTTATACATATTTCTTATGTGAATTATTTTGGTTAATTGTGATTGTTTAACAACTTTATAAATTTTCCAAAAAAAAAGTTCGGACTACTTTGTGCAAGAAGAAGTAAACTTTTCTCTTAAAAGCTCCACCTTACCAAACTTTGAGTACGGGAACAGTTTTCGGTAAGATTGGGATCCCGCGGGCTCCCAACGTTGAGTACGGGATCACACCTAATGTTGAAAGACTTAATTGAATTTAATTAAACGTACATACAAATGTATGATTTTTTTAGTTTTGTACATATTTTATTTCAAAGCTTTAATACAGATATTTCAATAATATTTATTTTTATAACAAATGTTTTTTCTTCTATTTTATTGATAATAATTCGTTGGGATTTTTGTAGGGGGAAATTTTTTCAACGTGCAGGGAAAATCGGGTTTTATTAGCTGTGTGTAGGTATTTTTTCGAAAAATCCACTGGCAACACTGATTGAGGGATATGTCATGTGTGAACAGAACAAGTACTGCAAACGCTGGTGTCATGGGAATTATTTATTTATATCCAAAAGTTGTTTTAAAGCAGAGTTCGAAAAAAAACTGTAAAGTACACAATTAAGTGTAGCATACCGTATTTTGCCATGAACAGCACACATACACATTCGTTACAAGAATTCAAAATAAAAAAAAAACATTTTTCTGTTTGTGACTGTGTGCAGAAACAATATACGGTACACAGCGAGAATGAGCTGACGCACACAAACATTACGATAACGTACATCACACCTTTTAGCGTACATGTACAGTATTTTTAGCGTACTTATCTGTTCTTTTTAGTGAACAGGTATTGTACTTTTAACGTGCGCGTGTGCCGTATTTTTTTTAAAGCAAAGCTAATTTTATAAAATCAAAAAAGAGCCAAAAGTATGATTTTGAGGTGAGCAGGTAACAGGAGTGCAGAAATATAAGAAACATGCAAAAGTGTAGTAGCTCGCCAAACAGCGAAGAATGCACATGTGCGTGGCTGTTTTTAACTTTGTACAAATACAGTGTGTAAGATAAATGGTAATAGAAGGAATTAAAAACATCTTTTATGATAAACAATGTCTTTTCTTATGTCCACAGTTTTTTATATTAATAAACATTAAAATGACATAGGGAAAATGTTATTAAGAGGCATTATGATTATTTTAATAGCTTAATGACTGAGTGCACTGATAAGAAAAAAAGTTTTTAATTAAAAAGATTTTTTGGCATGGTTAACAGGCGGAAAAAATTATTAAAATAAATCTGATTTAATTAAAAACAAACAAATTTTATAACCAAAACTATTTCTTGTGATTATATATAAATACAAATTTGGGTTGGGTTTTGCCTATCACTGTACATTCTTTTGCAAAACATTTTTGTGCATCAATGCATCAGAGAAAAAAATGTTGTAAGTAATGATCAGCGTTGTCAACTTGGTGCGTTTCGCACCATTTAGGGTGCTTTTTAAATTTTTTGTGCGAAAAATACATGGCAACAAAGTGAAGACAAAAATTTATCGTTAAGCAGTCATAATTTGTTAGTGAACTACAATTGTCTTTAAGAGATGTAATGAAATTTAATAGATGTATATCGGTAACCAATATCGGTAGCTAACAACACAAAAAAGTTCTTGTTAAAAATAACGATATTATGTGTAAACAAAAAAAAGCCATTGTCAAATATGGTCCGATTCCAAAAAAAAATAGGATTCAACCTTGTAACAATTAACACATATATCCCAAATTAGATTAAATTTTTTCCAAAATTGCGAAAGTATAGACTTTGCGCACAAGGTTAACTTGGGAAGACAGACCTCATTAGATCGACTCTTAAATTGATTCTGAGTCAATCGGTATACTAAACTAGAACCCTTTTTAAATCACATACATAGTAGTACAAACTCGTAATATCCTCTTCACGTACCGTATGGGTTTAGAAAGTAAGAGCAATATGTTGTGCTGGAGTGGATCGGTTTTATGACAGTTGAATGTGATGCCATTTGGATTTTGCAATGCTCCAGCTTAATTCGAGCGTTTAATGGAGCAGGTGCCAAAATTTCTTCACTAAAAGACAAGCTTGGTGCACTTTGACGACATTATTGTCACTTGATGAGCACCTGAAAAACTTGGAAGTGTTGAAACGTATATCCACGGAAGGACTTCCAAAATTAAGTAAAGTACCAGGGATATCACCTAACCTCCAATTTCAACAGATAAACATAAAATAATAGCTGTAATGAATTGCCCCCGTCCGAAAAATCTGCATGAATTGCGCAGATTTCTAGGCTTATGTGCATACAAGTGATGTTACGAATATTTGTATTCGTATTCCAAATGCCGAATATTCGCCTGCTTTACTTTATTCGTATTCTCCAAATTCAAGGGAATATTTTGCGAATATTTTGTTAATGCATTCCAAAGAAGAAAAAATACAAAAGTGTAAAAAATACATAAAATTAAACAAAAAGTATTGATTTTATTAGAAAAGATTTTTGTCCTTAACACAAAAAAATCTTCGTTTAGAAAAGTAGAACACAAACAAACATACATTAGAAGTTTGTGCCGGTACAAAACTATTTTATGAAAATTACTCAAGTTTTAAATTTAACTTTTCCAGATTTATTATCCTTTGAAGCAATGTGCTAATTATCGTAAGAAAATTATCGACAAGTGGATTTAAAATTAAGTCAATTTAGTGACAGTTTTTTACAATTTATTTTTTACAACGCAAATAGAAGATTTTTTTTCAATTACATTTTTAATATCGAGTGGCGTTTTGGTTCAGATTGGATATTCGTATTCGCTGAATATTGGTGCAGATATTCGTATTCGCAAATATTAAAAATTTATATTCGTGCCATCACTAGTACAAATCAATACAAACAAATTTGTTAGGTTTTTTTATTTTTGTTAAGTTTTATATTTTTTTCCTAGAACCCTGAACTGTAAAATACTGCTTTTTTATAATATTTTTTAATACAAAAATATTTTACTTTTAATTTAAAATTAATCCAATAAACATTTTAAATTAAAAAGAAAGACTAAACTTGGTGCGTTTCTATTTTTAAATTGCGCGTTTTCTTCACCATTTTGGTGCGTTTTGAAATTTCAAAGTTGACAACGCTGGTAATGATCAGTTGAATAGAGTGTGCGTATACATAAATATGTATAATTGTTTGTGCACATTTTTAAGTGGTAAAAAGGGTTGCCGAACTTGGCATTTTCGTTTGGTAGGATGGTAGGCTAAACTTAATTTTGGTCGGTTTGAGAAAATTTACTTTTTCATTTTATAAATTGACTTGTTAAATGTGGTAGGCAATAGAAAATATAATATCTATTAAAAAAACAGAAGATATTCTTGATTGTTGGTGAAATTTCGGTTGTGCCAATGAAGAAATGAAAATAAAAAAATTTCAACAACAAAAAATATTCCTTTAAAAAAATTATTGAATTGGCAACAATCGGCGCTAACGCCATGGCGAGTAAAATAAGTGGACTAAAAAAATTACGTAGCAATGAATTTGTTTTATTTAAGTGCGCTCTCTCAACCTTTGTTCATGTTACGCATGTAAAATGCTGGGGAAAATATAGAGGTTCTTTGTTGTAATATTAACAGTTTTTTCCCCATAGCCCTTAAAGAATTACTGAACTAAAAGAATTTCAGGAATACTGTTGGGTACCACCTCATAAGATATTAGGTGATTCTTATACAAAACGCCTATCTTTAGAGGTTGTTATTGCAAGAATTACTGAACAGTGGGATGCTTTGGTTGTGTATCACGTTTTTACGAAGCCAATGGTATAAGAGCTGTAGAACTCTCAGAAAATATGTCTTTAAAAGTCAAATGCCATTTTTTATTTGTGTCATATACAAGTATATTGCGATTCTGACTTGAAATCGAATAATAGCCACTCTCTAAATCGCAATCGCAAGAAGTTAGCCTACTTCAAAAACTATGAAAGATCGGAAGCAAAACGCATAAGTTTTCGAACACCATGAAATAATTCTAGCGTCTTGCGGCTTCAAATCGCGCGATTGTTAGGAAATGGCCGATATACTCATCATAATTAATAATCTTAATAAAGATTATCAACCAGATGGATATCGTTTGTCAAATTTATAATCATGTTTAAAGTCCAATTTTTTTACAAATTTTAATTAAATTCGATAAAAAATAATCATATTGATGTCTTAAACATTTTTATTGACACAGAAGTTAAAAAAGAAATGCATATGTACTTAAATTTAAAATTGGAATGTACTGGAAATCAAAAACGTAAAACGCAACAGTCGTTTTTAACTAAGATTTCTTTAATAAAAAAATTGTATGACAAATTTTATGCAAATATTTGTCTATTAAACAGAATTTTATAACAAACATTATAAAAATTGCATTTAAAGTGTATTAAAAAGAACTTCCAAATTCTTGCGTTTTGCGTTTTCGAATACCAGCACACCCCTGCTAGATTTGACTCTAAGTATGAAGAAATTTAAATGTTACAAATAATTACTCTTTTTAAGTTATTGTCTAATCAAGATTTGCCTATTTATATAGTCAAATATCTGCAATTTTCCAATATTGTGGATTGTTTCCTTAACAGAAATTAACCTTTTAGGAGACTTAGGCAATGATATATTTTCGAATTATGTGAATTCCATTAAAAGCGGATTCAAATAAAAATATTTTACGATCATGCCAACTTTGCCTTTAATTCACTTTGGTCCCGCATAATTCCGCATCTGTCGAATGCAAGTTTTCAACACTTTTTTTAATCAAAACAATGTTGTGAAATAAACTCGATATAAGAACAGTTAACGGCATAATGCTCTGGTTAAATAATGATGCACGCTACATGTGGTCAGCAAAAAGGGATCTTTCTTAAAAGAAAAAATTGTACTTATACATATCGTCATCTTAAAGACCTAATAACCTTTCTGCAAAAATTTCAAAATTGAGTTTTTAATGGATTTTTATTCCCTATATCATAACGCATATGTGTGCAAAATTTTGAACATGTAAAATTACAAATGACAAAGTTTTTGTAACTAGAGGACCGTTACGCACAAAAAAGAGAAAAATAGATCATCAAAAATCACGATAAAAGTTTAATTTTGTGGCATAGTGTAATTTAAACAAACATTAAGTACTGATTTTTTGCTTAAATCAGTAAAAGAAACTACTATATAATATATATATAATATTCATGTGTATAAAGAAATTTTTATTTATTCATGCTCATTAGTACTGCAGATAGGTTTTTTTTGGTTTCAGATAATAAGCTGTGATTAGAAAAACAAAATTTTCTCAACCGATATATATTACTGGTTTCATTTTAATCAAAATGTGTAATTTTCGTTTCAATATCGTTAATAGTTCAAATTTTATAACGTTTTATCCCTCTCCCGTAAACTTTAGAAAACTGCAGATAGGTTATTTCGTTTTTTAGGTGACGATATGTAAATCCAAATTGTAATTAATTTTTTATTGGTATTATTGCATATGTTCAATGAACAGCTCTAGTTTATAAGCGTTATTAAATTAATTTTTATATGCGTTTTTTTGTTACTTATTGGTTTTATTATAAATTGCATATTGCAAAAAAAAAAACCAATAAAAGTTATGCTTTACTTCAAAAATATACATATGTAAATTTTTAAATAATTGAAAAAATTGGTCGGTTTCAAAGGTTTTTGTTGGATAAAAACTTTTTAAACGGCAACCCTGGTGGTAAATTGAACGTCGAAAATTGTTGTTGTGCTATGCATTATTCGAGTTTTTTTGAAGAAAAAAAAATATTTTAACACTCATAAAATTATTACAGTAATTGATTGTGGTTTATAAAAAAAAAATTTTTCGTACTATTAAAATTGAATACAAATTTAGTTAGTTTTTAAATAACTTCGTTTTATACATTTATGCTTGTTATTCAAAAAACAAATTAGCAAAAAAAAATAAAGTTTATCCGTACATATTATGTTATGTGGTTTGATTTTTTGTCGTTTAAAATATATTTTTAAAAAGCAGCAACTACCTATAATATTTTACGGAATATGCTGTTTAATGAATAAAAATTTAAAAATTAATGTAAAATTCATTTATTTTAAAGTTAAAATTTATTTTAAATTAAAAAAATTTTAAGTTCTTTAAAATGAATTTTCTTTTTTAATATACATAGCTACAAAATATTTTGATTGTATGGGATGAGTGCTCTTGTTTCTTTTTTATAAATTTTTTTTTGCAGTAAAAGAGTTTGTTTTTCTTTTTAATATATTTTAGGTAAATCCTTTTTTTTATCTAGTTGTTTTTGTATGCACCTGCATGGACATTGGTTTATTAAGCAATACTTATGGCCCACACATTAACGCTGTTAAATAATTGTATGCAACATTTGAGGTAATTGATATGCATATACGCATACTTCATATGCAGATATATGAAGTTCCTTTTTGTGGGCATTTTTTACTTGTGCCTTGTATATTTGAAGAAAGAAAAAAATAATTTTTATGACTGCTCTTATTTTTTTCAGGTAAAGAATTGTTCATAGATTTAAAGTAATTTTTTTCTTGACTATTTTTATGAGCAATATTTATGGCACCAAACTCTTTCATATGAAATATCATTCATAAAAAACCCAAAAGCAACAAATTCGCAGAAAATTTAGGAATTGTTATTGCGCTTTGTGGTATTCGAGTTTATTTGAAAAAAAATGTTATGACTTCTCTTGTTATTAATAATTTAAAATTTTTTCAGTTACAGAATTGTTGTTATTTTTTATATTCATACATACCTTTTAGGTAAATCTTTTTTATTAAATATTTTTGTATGCACTTACCTGGATAATGGTATATTTAACAATAATTATGGCACTAACCTTTTTCAGAAGCAATATCATGCAAATAATTCGCAGAAAATTTGGGAATTTTCAGTTGACTTCAATCATTATGCATTTTAAGTGATCATTTAACATTTGGTTGAAAAGAAAGTAAGATGCCGCGCCCTAAAAATTATTTTTTGCACGATTATTTTAGTTTAATCGATGAAAGTGACGTATTTTGTGATAATGGAAGTTGTGAAAAAAAAAATTAAATAATCATACCGGAAATCTAGAAAGACATTTAAAACGGTACCACCCTACTTTATATTCAAATTATGTTGCAATAAAGTGTGCAAATAAAAATAAAGTTAATGATTTAAAAACCAAAACAGTTCCAACCTATTTCAATCAAACTAACATTGAATTGGCGATTGTAGAATTATTTACAAGGAATGGACGCCCACTGCGTATGGCGGAAGATCGTGCTTTCAAAATATTAGTTCAACCTGCTTTTGATGCTTTGGAAATAAATGTTAATGAGCATAACGTAGCTGAAAGAATAATAGCATTTTCTAAACAAGTAAAACTAGATATAATGGATGATTTAAAAGACAAAATGATTTCTTTAAAGATTGATGCAGCAACAAGACAAGACTTAAGTGTTCTCGGTATTAATGTGCAATATATAAAAAATGCGTCTATACAAATTAAAACACTGGCAATAAAAGAACTCAAATTAAGTCACACTAGTGAATACCTTAAAACCATCATATTAGAAGTTCTAAAAGAATAAAGCAGACTCAATACTTTCTGATATAGAAAATAACTTTATGTTGTATGAGCGAGAAACGAGATTGCCTTTAAATTCTAACATCTTAGAATATTGGTCCAAATGTAATAATTCTTTGTCGAAGATAGCTGAAATAATTTTGGCAGTACCATCCCCACAACTCAGCGTTGAACGAATTTGTTCATCCTTAAAATACATACTATCCGACCAGCGAAATAGGTTTTCAGCTTTAAACGTGGAACATATATTAATGGTAAAATCAAACGGAGTTTTTACTTATGAAAATTAACAAAATTTAATGAAATAACAATAAAATAGATCTGTGATAAGTTATTCATTATTTGCTTGTATCTATTGCCTTGAGAAAAAATAATACATTTTTTATTACAAAGAATAAATTTTTATCATAGGTACTTAAAACGTTAATATTGTTTTATTTTGGCTTGACATTTCTAAATTTGTAAGTTTAAAGATATTCGCTGAATAGTTATGCGTGAAATAACTATATTTTTATTAAATTAAAAACGAATGAAATAATCCACAATCAATTATCGTAAAAATTTTATGAGTGTAAGAATAATTTTTTTTTCTTCAAATAAACTCGAATAACGTAAAGCACAACAACAATTTTCGACGTTTCATTTGCCACTTACAAATGTGCACAAACAATTGCACACATACACATTTTAAGACTTTCTTAGAGGTAAAAGTCTGAACAGCTTCTTATGCAGGCCTTATTAAAGGCCTAATTTGACATATTTTATTCAATTACCATTCTGATCAAGGGGAATTGACTAGAAGGTGGGTCAAGTCAACATATGGTTATTTTTTTCTGTGGTATAGTTGTCAAAGTTTGTATACAAACTACAGTTTTTATGTAAACAACCCTTTTTTTTACTAGTAATATTTTTGACAATCGGACCACAGACAATATTCCAAATTACCTTCTATGAGAAGGGAGAAGAGAAGTACTAAGATATTTAGTTTTTAGCCCGTTATAAAATTAAAATTATATAAGAAACAGACCAAAACAGAATACAGAACGGTTAAATGAAAAAGAATACGTCATTTTAGTTGAGTTTAATACGTTAAAAATAAGCTGTTTAAGTACTGCTAAAAAAAGTTTAAAAATTAAAAAATAAAAGCACAATCAATACTTAATTGTTTTCTGATTTTTAGTTTAAAAAACATTTTTCCCTTAAAACCATCTATTAATTATGTATAAAATATAATAAATACCCATTAAAAGTGCACAATTAAATTTCTATAATAAAGGGGTTTGGCCCCTTTTTGGAAGGTTTTTTTAAATTTTGGCACAAAGTAAAAATTTTTATATCTCATGAATGGTTTTTAGAGCCAATAACTTGATTCCCTTTTAACATAAATTTTTAAAAGACTCTTTAAGATTACCTTTATTCTAAGGCCCTTTGAAAACCATTCTCATATCATTAAAGCGTTCTAAAAGACATTAATTAAAATGAATTTCAGAATCTCGGGGGTATCGCAAACTAGTATCAATATACTTAAACAGTGTTTTAATAGAGTTGCACGATATACTATGTATCTTTGGAATAACATATAGATCACACACTCATATGACTTCGTATACTATAAAACTATTGAAATGTGATTTTAAAATTTCATTAATATGAGAATATTATTACAATTTTATTAGATTTTTAAATTAGGGAACCCTTCGTATCTTATGGAAAAATTTGGTTTCGGGCACTCCACTAGAACTAGTTTAATGATCATACCTAGACATTCCACTCAAATTATGAGTAGGTTATTTACTGTCAGAGTCTCAAGATTGTGGAATTCCGTCATACCTTGTAGTGAGCGCACATTCTCTAATTCTATATCAATGTTTAAGAAAATGTTATTAGAAAATCTGTAGCAAGTAAGAAGTTGACTGTATAAAGTTGCCACAAGTCCTTTTATCGTTTTCAACATTTGTGCAATAGGGGCGGTATTAAAAATAGTTATACATTATTTAAGAAATAAGAAGAAAAATGTAATATTTGCCATACGATTAAGCTGGATTAATTTGGCCGACAGGGCTTGCAATCCATACCAAATGAATAAAAAAATAAATGAAATAAATAAATAAATAATAGAATTAAGTCAGAGTGGAAGGCCTACCCTGCAATGACAACATGTGTAAAAAAGCTATGAAAATGCAATGGAGCAAGCAGGCCTTGTACATCCAAAATAAAGAACTGAGGCCTTCTAAAAGGCATCTGTATGCCCTGTTTTTCCCGCTGGGTATACATACATATTTACATAGTGCGCATACTCTTAACACTTTACAACTGTACATTACTTACAATTTTCTTTTCTTTACTGCATAAAGTATTAGTACACTTTTGCATGTTTCTTATATTCCTGCACTCCTGTTATACAACTCGCCAGCAAATCAACTTTGGCTTTTTTGATTTTTTCCTTTGGATCTTCCTTTAAAAAAAGGAGTACATAAAAAGTTACAGCTTACATACAATAAAAAATATGGTACACGCACGTTAAAAGTACAGTACGTGTACATTAAAAAGGTACAGATAAGTACGCTAAAAATACTGTACATGTACGTTAAAATAAGTAATGTACGTTATCTTGGTGTTTGTGTGCGTCAGCTCACACTCGCTGTGTACCGTATATGTTTGTGTAGACATTAACAAACACAAAAATAAAATTAAGAGTTTGTGTGTTAGAAAAATACGTTACGATACTGTTCAGTTTTTTTTCGAACCCTGTTTTAAAGTAATCCACTCTATTAGTTCAATACAGTTTCTTTTTATTTTGAAGTTTAAAATAAAAATCATGTTTTTGCTTTGTAAATTATATTCTTTTGTTCAAGTTTTAGAAACATTATTTTGATATTGTCCATAAAGACACTCATAGCTATATTTTTATATCAATTTCTTTGGGTTTCTTTAAAAGTTTTTTTCGATAACCCATCAATGTAAGTGAGTTTATTTTCATTTTTCTTATGACAATAGTTATGGATAATAAAATATTTTTTTTTACTGGCAGAATAATTTTTTCCTTTAAAAAACCAAAACTTTTACTTGTGAGACAAATAAAAATTTTTAAAAACATCCCTATAAATTTTTTTTACTTCTTCTTGGTTTCGAATAAAAAAAATGTGCTCAGAGAAGAATACAACAAATATTATTTTGCTTTAGTTTCCAAATTGGCTGATATGAAATGCTTGTAATTGAAAGAACTTTTAATACAGCTGCTTAATGTTATAGTTGGTGAAATAAAAAAATGATTGAAGGAAGGATATTTCAATCGAACTCAATTGACAAAATTTAAGTAAAAGTTTTAAGAACCTTTTATATTTTTTGCAATAAATGATGGTAAATGTCTTAATCGCAACTTTTTCATGGTAAAAGTTTTCAAGAAATCTTTTTTTTGGGGGAAAATGTGAAATCTGATTCTTATTTAATTGAAAAGTTTGGCACAAAATGTTGACAAGTAACGAGGGTTATTCTAAGAAAGTGGTTACATACATTTTTTATAATTATTAAGTTCATTAACTGTGATTTTTTTTTTTTGCAGATAAAGCCAGTACCCATGTTCTGTGGAACAAAATATTCCATTGCTACTCGAAAAGTGAGAAAAAATGTGTCTGTTACTCATGTCAAAAACTATCAAAAGACATTACGTCGTTTCGTTATAAATGTCATACCGTTGCACTCGAAGCCGACGTGACCTTGAGAACGCCAGTCGCACATATCGTTGTTTGCAAACGAGCTTTGAAAAGATTCGTCTATTTTATTAAAATGTTAAAAGCAAATAATTAAACAATGCAAAAATGTGCCAAGAACAAAATATTATTATTATTTTTTTTTATCTTTGCATTTTAATATGTTTTTTAGTTTTATTCGTGAGTTTATTTGGGAATAAAAAGCGAGAACTTTCTCCCAAAAATTTTACAGATACAAATTTTCTTTAAATTGGCGGGTAATTTTCTTTACGTGACAGCTAATACCTACTCGCTAAAAATGTTACAGAGGCAGTAAAGTGAGAAGAGCAGTTGTTTGTTTCAATTTATGGCATTTTTATTTAATTTCTCACATTTCAATCGAAAAGTTTCTCTATGCGAGAGTTAGAGAACATGGGCACAGAGCTAGAAAATCTCTATATTGTTTTCTGTCTCCCAATGGCGTCAATTTATCGTAATAGCAAGTTTATTCTGCCAAAAATAAAAAACAATATGTATGTAAAGTTGATGAGCAAAATACTCTACGTCGATTTTTGTAATCTTGTTTTAATGGCAGTAGAAATCCTTTTACGTTTGCGCAAGCTATTGTGTGCCCTTGTATTTAATATAAAACGCTTTTATTTGGTAACTTCCTCCTTCGCTAATACTTTAATACGTGCAGTTGCGTTTCTAAAGTTGCAGAGTTTCTCAAGTTACCGAAACGAGAGTTTGTTCTACCGTAGATGTAAAATTAATTGCTTTAGGTGACAAAACTGGTGTTTGTTAAGGCACAGCGAAGAAAATACTCGCGCCAGGCCGAAGGCTGGCTGTGCAGAGAACCTTTAGTTCACAAAGCCGAGGAATGTAAAATCCCGAATTTCAAAACGTATTTTGAAACTTAATATCCCGAATAATTTTAGTTTTGATTTTAATAATCGCGCGATAAACATTCATTCTTTGATTTCCTCATACCGAAAAGAGATTGATTTATGCAAAACTAAGATTGAATCAATCTCAAAATGCACTTGATTCAAGTATTATAAAATTGTCTTAATCCGTATTCGTACTTAAAATAATCCGAAAAGAGATTGATTTATGCAAAACTAAGATTGAATCAATCTCAAAATGCGCTTGATTCAAGCATTATAAAGTTGATTTTATCTTGAATTCGTGCTTGAAAAGAAAAAGTAATTATCATTTATTTACTTACCCGTATTAAACATTACAGAATCATAAAACACCAACATCATGCCCGATATGGGTTTTACTGTAGAAATCTTATGTACATATTTAAATAAAAATTTAAACTAAATGAGAAGCAAGAGTTCAAATTTACTTTTTAACCCTTCGTGGTGCACATGAGCCGGGCTAGACATTTTTCCAATGTGTATAGGAAATCAAAACATGCGTAAGCCGGAGGGTCAAAAATACAGCAAAAAGTTTAATCTTTTATTTTACTTGATTTAAGAATTTTATACTTATTTCAAGAAATTCCGCGATTGATTTTCGAAAGAAATCCTATTTAGGATTGCTTTAAGTACCTTTTGGTGTAATTCGTTCTTGAATCGTTGAGTACGACTCGTACCTAAATTAATCATAAACAACTTGATTTATCGCGAGTGTTTTTCTTTCTATGTATGTACAGGTGACCGGATAGAAAAAATATATTTTCACAGCTGAAGAATTTTTTTTAAGTAAACGCTTATTTTATTGCTTGTTGGGTGTCATGGTAGCAAGCTAGTCTGGCAGGGCGTGGGGTTGTGGGTTCTATTCCCTCTAAAGGCTGTGGTCTTTTTCACTACAATGTGCTGAAGGTTTATGATATTGCTCAGTTAATTAAGTGAGAGTATAATTTATTATTGTATTTGTAACTCTTAGGCCCATTTTCACAACATACCGATAGCTAAAAGTAGACTTTAACAGGCCTTATGAAAAGTGTTCCATTATAAAAACTTTACTTTAACCTAAAGTGACCGATAAAGAAAATTAAGGTTTATCCTACCTGGTAGGTTAAAGGGAACTTAATGGAACAGTTTTCATGCGGCCGATAAAATCCTACCTTTAGCTATCGTTAAGTTGTGAAAACGAGCCTTAATAAATAAACAAATACAATAAATATTACTTGTAAAAATGAAAAGTAACTATTAATGTATCGTAAATCTTATCTCCTTTTTATTGAAATATTCCTGTACGAATCAATGTACGTACATACACATTTTATACGTAAACAGGAAATACTTAATAGAGTCGAGACATTTGTCTTCACATTTTAATAAAAAAAAAAAATTCATTTGTCAACGAGGCAGTTTTTAACGTTCGTGCAATAAAGGTCCATGTTTATGGACGATAAAAATCATTTGTTGGCTCATGGTATACTGCTTCAAAATGTTGAGTGAGTAGACAAACAATTTTTTTCTCCTTCTTCACATTTCATATCAATTGCTACCTTTTATCAGATCGATAACTGACCATGTTCATATTGGCGCCAGCTTTTCAAATTTTTTTTATTGCATTGACAGAAATCATTAAGTGCGTATTGTTTTTATTATTTAATATTTTTAAAAATGTTTTTTATTTACATAAAATATGAAATTTGATTGCCACTTCATTTATTTTTTCAAAGTCCTTAAAAACAATGAATTTTATTTTATTATTTCGAAAAACAAAAAAAAAAAAAAAATAAATAAATGGTTGTATCAGTATATTAATATATAAAACATAAATTTTGCAACAAATGTTTTTTATTTAATTTTTTTTTTGTTTCAAGGTAAAATTTGTTATATTAAATATTAACACAAATATTGAATTGATTGTTTCTTTGTGTTAAGGGTCCTTTTTTCAGTGTGAACGTGTGAGACTGTGTGTGTCAAAGTGTTAATAAACATACAAGCGTTTTGTGTTGACTACAAATCAATTCTTGACTTACAAATCCGTTCTTTTTCCAAATTGAATATTTTATTAAAACTTAAATGCAATATATTTTTTATGCTAATATTGGGTTTGAATAAATGAATAAGTTTTGGTTTGTTTTTACTCAATTTAATTGAATTGAATTTATAATAAATTTTCATGAATATTTTTGAAGATGGACTACCGAAAAGTTCTAAAGATTTTTCATGTTGCTGAAGTGCGTGTGTTTTGTTAAGAACGGGTTTAATTAAAACGTCAAAAACAAGTTATTTAGTTGCCAGTCAATTAATAACTTTAAAAATGTTTTCGGGTTACAGTTAAAAAAAATGTAAAAAAAAATCAAGGGCCAATTTTTAACTTCGTATAATATTTATCTTGAAGTTGTATTTAAATACCAAATTGAGGTTACCAATGCTTTTTGAAAATATACTTTAAAAGCCTACCCTTCTTTTTAAAGTCTATTTAAGTTTCAATTGTGCATTTACTTAACAACAAACACAATCACAATCTTTTGTAAAGAAATACACTTTTCAAGGTTGTTTATTTTAGTTAAATAGCTTTTTTTAAATAAAGCGTGGTCCAACCATAATGCACGATCAAAATTTTAAGTTTCCCCTTAACGTCAAACTTTATGCCCCACTTAATTTGTCATTAATTTGTTTTAGAAATTGACAAATACAACTATCGGGAGGTTCACAATTGAGCAGCGCGTTAAGATTGTTGAAGCCGTTTACGAAAATTAGCGTTCAAATCAAAATGCATTTCGTACACTTCGTGATTGCATATTCGATCGAATGTGCACAGTCGCGAAAATCGTCAGCAAGTTTCAGCAAACTGGGTCTGTAGGAAATGTGAAAACACCTGCGCATGCTCGAACAGTTCGTTTTGGACTTCTTCGAAAATGAGGTCGGCCAAGCAGCTACGTGAATGTGATTTGACAACATTGGACTTCCTTTTTTGGGGATATTTAAAAGAAAAAGTATACGCCAATAAGCCAAGAATAATTCATGAGCTAAAGGATTAGATGTATCGGCACATTAACGACATTGACCCTCAAATATGGCTCAGAGTCATTGAAAATATGAGCCATCGAAAAAGGCTATGATTTTTCCGATATTTTGTATCATACATAATTGTCATAGATCCGTCAATAATAATAAAAAAATTAAGATGATTCTACGAAAACTTTTTGTTTTATTTCATGAAGTAGAACTTAAAAACTTAAACTTTTTTTAAATACAACTTTAATTTGAATAAAAATTTACTGAATAGCACTGTTTTCGTATTTCGAACTTTTTTTCGGGCAAAGGTTCTGATAGCAGATCTTACATAACTTGGGGTCCTAGGAAACGAATAGCGTTTATCTTTATGAATATAAATCACACTACTTGGTTTGCTGAGGATCAGTTGATAATTTATTTTTTTCCAATATAAAAACACCTCCAGAAAATCACTTTAATAAGCCTAAAACCGAGACAAGACATGATATTTGATACATATTTGGTCATTATCTGGAGGTAAAAACCGTGATTAAATGCAAAATCCAGGTCATAACCCGGCCTTTTAGAAGCAATTTTTTTTGTTTTTTAATTTATTAATACGTTTTTCTTAAAAATATTTGTATTTCCCCAGCGTCATGGGAGGCGAGTTCGCACATATAAATTCAAAAATATAAATAAGTTTTCAATATAAGATCAATAAAAATTTCATTTAATATAATTTTAGGTTTAAGAAAATACGGCGTCAAATCGCACGACCGAGGTGGCCAATAGACTGGACCATTTCGTGAGATAACATGTTCTCCAAACTTGGTTTTCAATAAATTGATTGTGATCTTCGCTGTGTGGCGCCGTCCTGTTGGAACCACGTGTCCTCCAAGTCCATATCATCCAATTAGGGCTAAAAATATTCTGTTATCATTGAACGGTAGCGGAAGAAATATGGTCCAATGATGCAGCCGGCCTATAAGCCGTACCAAACGGCTTCAGTTCTTGTGTCAACTTGATCTTGTAAGGATGTAGGCCTAGATATTTTCTCCAAATTCGCCACAACGACGTCACAGAGATGCCCAACGCTTGAGAACGACGTGTGAGAGACACATTTGGGCTTTCTTCAACTGAAGCCTCTGCGGCAGCAATATTCTCGACACTGCGGGCACTTCTTTGTCTTACTGGCACGGGAACATTTTGTACTGTGCCAGTGGATTAAAATTTTTCCACTAGACGCTCAATTTTGATCTGGTAGGACGATTATGACGACCATAAATTGGACGTAGCGCTCTTAACGTTGAGGTCACTGACTCCGAATTTCGGTAGTAAATTTTAAAAATTTTGACATATTTCTGTCAGGTATTCTTATTATAATTTTGCTACTGAAATTCAGCCTGATCGGTCTAAAAATGGCTGAGATGTGAGCAAAAAACCACGACTACCTCTAATTTTTTCCAAAAATCCTTTGTTGTTGTTGTATTTTTATTACTTTTTTCTGTATATCAGGAGAACGGCAAGAGTCAAAGTTTCCAAATTAGGTACACATATTTAGGTCACTTACATAGCATTCCACAAAATGTGCGCGGATTGGAGAAGTTGGCGTTGTATATCCCATACAAAAAATATCAGAAATTGTATAAAAACTGAATTTTTGGGTAACCATATGACCTATGGTTACGCCTTATATATCGAAAAATCGGGAATTTTTAGTAGAACATATTTTTTAAAAACTCGGAAAAATCGGTTCAAAAACAAAAAAGTTAAACCCAAAATATAATTTTTTTTCTGACAAATACCCATTTTAGGGAATCATGGAGCTTCCAGGGTCCAATTTTTATAGCCCAAGCAAATGGTAAATTTCTTCTTAAATCGGTGCAAAAATGACTTAGTTATAATCAAAATACTTAAATCCCAAAAATTATTTTTTTATAACCATCACCACAGGTGAAAATGGTATATAACTATAAGTTTGTCATTCCGTTTGTAATTTCTACAATAAAATATCCTATAAAGTAAATATATTCTGGATCCCTATGAAAAGCGAAGTTCAAATCCGGTTGTCCGTCTGTGTTGAGTTGTGAACCATTAAACGGGTCATATTTCATTTTTATAATATTCAAACAACGTTCCTTCATGGTTCGGTTGTCTAGGGGGTTTGTTAAGTTTAAAAAGTGTGAGTCCCCTGTTTAGAATCTTACAGGGGTGTGCTGGAAATCGCAAACGCAAAACGCAAGAATTTGGAAGTTGTTTTTAATAAACTTTAAACATAATTCTTATAATTTTTGGTTTAAAATCCTGTTTAATAGGAAAATATTTGTTAAAAATTTGTCATAAAATTCTTTTATTACAAAAATCTTATTTAAAAACGACTTTTAAAATTCTTGCGTTTTACGTTTGCGATTTCCAGCACACCCCTGTTAGTTTTTAAAAAGAAAATTTTTTTTAAATTTTTTTATGATCTAAAAACGATTTAAAAAAATATTTACCAGTTTTCGTTTTTAAAAATTAATTTTAATGAAGTTTTTAGTATTGTAAATATTAAAATTATTTAGTTCTTATCTAGTTGCTCTGTATTCTGCTCGCACAATGGTGAAGGGTATATAAAATTCGGCTCAGCCGAATAAAGCACACTTACTTGTTATTATTATTATTATTATTATTATTATTATTATTATTATTATTATTATTATTATTATTATTATTATTATTATTATTATTATTATTATTATTATTATTATTATTATTATTATTATTATTATTATTATTATTATTATTATTATTATTATTATTATTATTATTATTATTATTATTATTATTATTATTATTATTATTATTATTATTATTATTATTATTATTATTATTATTATTATTATTATTATTATTATTATTATTATTATTATTATTATTATTATTATTATTATTATTATTATTATTATTATTATTATTATTATTATTATTATTATTATTATTATTATTATTATTATTATTATTATTATTATTATTATTATTATTATTATTATTATTATTATTATTATTATTATTATTATTATTATTATTATTATTATTATTATTATTATTATTATTATTATTATTATTATTATTATTATTATTATTATTATTATTATTATTATTATTATTATTATTATTATTATTATTATTATTATTATTATTATTATTATTATTATTATTATTATTATTATTATTATTATTATTATTATTATTATTATTATTATTATTATTATTATTATTATTATTATTATTATTATTATTATTATTATTATTATTATTATTATTATTATTATTATTATTATTATTATTATTATTATTATTATTATTATTATTATTATTATTATTATTATTATTATTATTATTATTATTATTATTATTATTATTATTATTATTATTATTATTATTATTATTATTATTATTATTATTATTATTATTATTATTATTATTATTATTATTATTATTATTATTATTATTATTATTATTATTATTATTATTATTATTATTATTATTATTATTATTATTATTATTATTATTATTATTATTATTATTATTATTATTATTATTATTATTATTATTATTATTATTATTATTATTATTATTATTATTATTATTATTATTATTATTATTATTATTATTATTATTATTATTATTATTATTATTATTATTATTATTATTATTATTATTATTATTATTATTATTATTATTATTATTATTATTATTATTATTATATATTAATTTATTAATTATTTTTACAAATAAATAAAAAAAGAATTATTTGTCAACATTTCTACAGAAAAAAGTGATTTTATCCCTGGGATTAGCATATTGTGGGTATTACAGTACCGAAGGTATAAAATGATAGTTGGGTATGTTACATACCGTCGGAAAGGTTCATTTGTCTAGTTTCAATGCATAAGTTTTATTTTTAAGGTTGTATAAAACTTAAAACTTAAAAACAAATAGGAAAAATTCAAAATAGTGCATATGCTTAAAATTTAAAAACCCTCGTCTAGAGTTAGAAATTATTTTTTTATACATAATCCGCTCGCATCCCAAAAACTTCCTTAAAGGAAAAGACATAAGCTTTGTTTTGAGCAAAAAAAAAAAAAAGCATTTCCGCTAAAAAAAAAAAAATTTTAAAAAAACAAAAAAAAATGTTTCCAAAAAATTGATCAACCTGGATAGCTACAGGCTACTTATGACAAATTTTGCTAACACCAATAGGTAATAAGTTACATGGATGAGAAAGAACACCTGTGTGGCCAAATATTAAACTTTGACCCCCTCTAACTCAGAAACTTTTTGACCGATATTGTTGATAATTTGTCTCTAAACTACTATCCAAATTTCATCCAAGTCGGAAGACATTGATTTCAAAATTGGGTCAGTTGACATGAAATCCCCCATATTAACATTATTTTGGTTTTGCTGTCAGAAACTTGGACAAACCTTGGATACCGACAATGTTTTGCATTTTGTTCATTCGCATTTAGATTTTTTTCCATACTTTTTTTGAGACAAGCTAGCACAACTAGATTCAGCGTACCCGAATTATCTTAAAACGCCATGTGCCCGGCTTGTCTGTTTTTTCAACTAACACGGTGTTATCATGACCTGGGCTTTTATTTACAGAAAGATTTGTAATACTCTGCAGTGTTCGAAAATAAACACTAAATATCGCTTCTTACTGCTCGGTACAAACTCTAATAGTGTTTGTGTAGAAAATCATTAAAAAAAAATAACGTTTCCCTGTTTGTCAGCTTTCGAGCAGAATAAGAATACTGTTACTATCCAACTTAACAAAAGATGAGAAAATTTAATTCCGTTTGGTTTTTTAAAAAAAAACCACAAACTTCATTGTTCGGCTCATTAATATTCGTCGCTTTTGGTTGGTAAAAAACCAAACATTTTTTACAAAAATAAAATACACATTATTATTTGTTTGTTCATTTCTTTATCAATGTTAAAAAAGAAACATTGAAATAAAATGTTTGTCTACGGTATCACTACAATTGTTCTGTTCTTTAACGAAGAACAGAACATTACATAATGTTTCGCTCTTTCTCAAAAATAGTTACGAACGTTATTCAAAAATAGATATCGTTCTTCGAACACTGATACTCTGTAATACTTCTTCCGCTGCACTGTGGGGGTAACAGCCATCTAAGGTGGCGATAAACTGGTGTGTAAGGGAGAATACTAAAAATAACTATATCAAAATATATGCGCTGACAAAATGCGCTTTATTTATGTGCCAAAAATGTATTGCTTCAAAGTGGGAACTCGCAATATAAAATGCATGTCTTCCGTAAACGCAATGGTAAGCCTAACTTTTATGTTTCTCCCTTGCAAACCTGCTTCGTTGGAAGATCCATTTTTTATTGGAATATTTGAATTTCACTCACGAGAAATTAGCTCGTAAATAGTAAATATTTATTTACCTAAAGCTTATTGCATAAATAATTAAAGCTTAGTCTTTATATATTTTAATCATTCAAAATCTCATGCATTTACTTTCGCATTTCTACAAAGCTTCGCATTTAAAAGGAATTTAGAGAGAAAACTGTATTGAATGCTGACCAACCAAAACCAGGTTTTGCAAACTCAAATCGTTTCTTTAAGAACGCTGAAGTACCTGCAGAAATAACAAAAATTGATTTGCAGTCGATAAAAAATATGCATACAATATTAATTGTTGTTTCCAGTGGCCAATATCGAAAGATTTTTAAATTTCGCTAGTGATACTGCCAGGATATTTGTTCAAAATTATCCATGGTATTATATATGCGTCCTACTCTACATAAATACATTATTTACTGGCCAGAAACTACATCGCTTTCACTATTGCCTATTGACCTACTAATTGAAAATGGCTAGAAATAAGGAATTTAAAAGTTATAGGGAGTACTTTTCGCATAAATGCAGAAGAAAAATACCACAGAAGACGTGTTGAATAGATTTCTTTTAAGTTCTGATCCATTTATTTCAAGCATGAGAAATAGTTGAAAAAAATGGAGCAAATGCCGAAGTCTGTTTTGGAGTTACTTATTCTTCTCCACATTGAAAACGATGACGCTGATGAAGACAATTTTAATGATTATAATGATAATAATGATAATGATGATTATAAAGTTAATGATGATTATGAAGTAAATAATATTTTTGAAGTAAATGAAATGATGTAAATAAAAAAAGACTTATAAATTCTTTTTAAATGTTTGTTTTCTGGTTATAAATAAAAATTTATAATATTTTCTAATGTGACTTTTTTGAGTTAAATCTGTGGAGTTATGGATTTTTGAGAAAAAAAGAGGGATTTTATGTTAAAATTTTGCTTAAATACATACTAAATATTTATTCATTTTATTGAAACAAAAATTATTTTTTCTAAAAGCACATAGCGTATGCTCTAATTTACAATTAAATATACTACTTTATCGTTTTTCATTCAAAAGTAACAGCAAAAATAGTCAAATAAGAATATGTTTTCGAAAATACCAAAAAGCCCATAAAAAGTTAACAAAATTTTTTTTAAATGCTGATTTTTTTTTGTATTTGTTTATATCCATCAATAAAAAATAACAATATTTTAAAATTACGTCTTCTATGAATTAATCGACGCTTTCTGTACCCCACTGTGCGTTGTGCTGGTCAAATGAAAGTGGTTATTTTGATACCTTAGATTTCCAAGAGTATTAAAATAATCTGTAGGAGAAGTATGAATTGGTTCCTTTCTGGCTTCAGGAATTTGCAAAATATATTGATTAAGACGTTGACATTTAATAGCATCGTCATATATCAGCTCACCATGGATATTTTTTAGATTAGTTTGAGATTTAGTCTGCCTAGGAAGGCAACATTTTTGGGGTATTGTTGTATATTGCATTAATTTTCATAGTAGTTATTCTTTATTGATGCACTACAAGCTTTTTAATTATTTTGCTTAACCTTTTCAGCCTTTTTTGTATAAAATAAATTTTTTTAAATCCTCATTCATATGGTCTTTTAATAATTTTCTATTATTATTGTTATTATTATTATTATTATTATTTATAGTTGTAGCATTATCATTAGCATTTGAAAGGGCATAGATTATATTTAAAGTATCGGTCGATTGGTGACCAGTTTTTTGCGTGATTATTATGGTATAAACCGCAAACAACTTGTAAACTTCACACGGTCTGCAAGTTCAAAATCTTATTGGCGTGGCACCAAATTTTAGCCACGATCTTTTTTAGATCTGCCAATTTTGGATCCCAAGAAAATTTAGCAATTTTCAAAATACAAGCGAAATTCATGAATTAAGGAAAATAAATATAAAAAAGTTCCAACATTTTGCTAAAAATCGCAAAGAATTGACAGTAAAAAGAAACATTGAATAAATAAAATTTTTTTAATTAAAAATAATAAAAAATTTAATTTCGAAAATGTCTCTAATTATTTTCAAATAATTTCAGAAAAAATTATTTAAAATCTTACAGCCGTATTCATAAAAATTTATTAATGGTTAATTAACCAAATATAAGGAAAAATTGCTAAAGTTGTATTCATAAACGAAAAATAGTCTATTTAACCTTTAATAAGCCATTCATAAAGTAAGAAAATTTATTTTTCGATTTACCCTTCTTTAAACCAAAAATAAAATGAAATTTTGATAAGTGTCTGCATTTTATGATATTATTTTTGTGAAATATGTTTAAAAATATTGAAAAAAAGGTTTTATTTATTAATATGTACATGTTAAATGCATGTAACTAAATTTTTTTTTCTTTTAGACAACCAATTTAAAGTTATATGGTTAATTATTTAAAACATTTTTATATGATTTAAAAGAATATGTTCAGGGGAAAATGCAGATATTATCTTGAATAACTTATTAAATTACTGAAACTAGTTGTTTTTTTGTTTAAACTAACGAATTATTGTTCAAAAATATTGAAAAATATAGAATAAACAAATCATAATAATAGTGATGTTAATAAAAAGTAAACAAACTTTTTATTCGAATACTTTCTTATCGTTTATTTAAAAAATGTTCAAAAAAAGTGTTTATGATACCTTTCGACAAGATTTTGTTCAGAAACTAAAATAAAATGTAGTTTTATCTGATTAGTATAATTTTTAAGTTCTACCATTAAAAAAAAACTATAAAAAACAATTTAATATAGAATATCATGTGAACCGAATAGAAGTTTCATGCACCACTAGCAAAAAAATGGCAGCAAAATATAAAGAAAGTTGCCATACTTAAACACAAAATCGCCACAAACTGTTAATAGTAATAAAACTGTTAATGTACGTTTATGAATACAAATTTATATAGGAGGTTTATTAGACAAAAAGCGTTTGATAGTTATTTCATGCTATAAGCTTAAAATAAGAACTTTTTATGAATATGGCTGTAAAATTGTAAGATTAAGCAACGTTTAAATTTTATTTAAGAAATCACTATACCTTTAAAATGCGTTCCGTAACTAAAGACTTTTTTTTTAAGTTTAAGGTCACAATAATTCCATTTATTTTATTCTTGTAACACCAACTCTCCATTTAAGTAAAACATATTTAATACATATTTATGCACTAATACATATGCAAACAGAAAGACGTGTTCTTTCAGCAGAAAATAATGGAAAAGAAAATTCATAAAATTCATAAATTGTACTTAAAGATAAAGTCACAGCAACTAGAAATATTAAAACTTGTGGTACATACCTACACTTGGATTATGTAAAAAGACATAAATGAATATGTAGTGGTTACAAATGTACACTAAAGTTTTCTTAAACGTTTTATAAATGTATTTGTTCGTTTAAATATGTATATAAACATTTCCTGTTTCCTTACAGTGTGAGAGGACGACAAAGCAAAAGTTTAATACTACGCTTAACTCTCAAAAATATGATTGTGGGCAGGCCTGCCATATTTGCCGATTTATCGTCATTTTGCCGATTTTTTGCATCTAAATTATCATTATATCATTATATTTTGTTTCAAACACAACAATATTTTTTTTAAACAACTGCAAAATTTTATTTAGGATATTATGACGATATGACTTGATAGCACACCTTGTGAATAGCCCAATTGATACATGTACTGGTTTCATTAAAAGGAGAGAACTGTTATTAATTTAGCGCTTCTACTTAAGAAAAAAATGGTGTGTTTTTTCCAACATTAACTGCAGTGTTTGTTATGTATGTGTAACCCAACACACACATTTAATTTGAATATATATATTGTAAAGCATAAAAGAACATGATCAAACAAAAAAAAAATCAACAATTCTCCTGGTGCATGCCCAGCAAATTATGGTATTTTTATCCAAGTCAACCTAAACCAAACAACATTTTGAAGTACGCTGCAAAATAAATCTTTGCAAGGAATTCTTCATTCTAAAGATTATTTTAAAATTTAAGTTTCAAACTATTTTGATGCTGATATTAAAATGTAAAATTTAATAAAAATGTCAAGCTCATATGATATATGTAATAATAACAAAAAGTAAAACAATTTAAAACACTTTACCCTAAAGTACAGAAATTAACAAAAAATTTTACAGGAGAAACCAAAAACTTTGTGAAATGAAAATTATAAACATGCATTGATTAGTCGTCTATGAAATTCTTCACACAATTTTCAAAGAAAACCACTTTGTTATATTTCGTTAGAACAAAATGTGTAATAACGTTGTTTTGCATTTATTAAATAAACAAATTTGTAGTTACGTCCCTTTATTTTTTGTTAATAAAAGCGTAATTTTTGATCGCAGAAAGTGTAAAATTTTTCCAAGACCTGTAGATTAATGGCGTTCATAATAAACAATCAAAAGCTTGATTTTGAATTTTTGTTAGTTACGACGCCCTTTTGCATTTTAGCTTACGACATAAATTTTTGTTTTCAATTAATTACGATTTATTTATAAAGCCTTTATTGATTTTTATGTTTTTTTTTATTATTAACATAAGATAATGGTGAATTGTTCTGTTTTATTATATTTTGTCACTAAAAAATGTTTTAATATATTTAAAATAGTTATTTTTGGTTTGCCGATTTTTTTAAATTAAAGTGTCGAAAATGCCGATTTTGTTGTTGAAAATATGCCGATTTCTTTCCAAAATCATCTGGCACCCCTAATTGTTTGTGTAGCATTTCCGTTAATTGTTATGTTTTCAAATGTTTGTATGTGTGGTAGTTCTTTGAAAGAATTTTCGTGTTTATAGTTGTAGTAATAAAGACTGACTTCATGAATTAACTTCAATGAGGAAGAAGTTAAAGTTACACAACGAACAAACTAAGTAGAAGTGATAGAAAAGTAAAAACTTTATCTTGAACTTGACGTTTACAGTGTTATCTCCCATAGCGGAAACCTTCCTTAAGCGTACACCCCCCTTTAGACGGTCTCTGCTTGCCTGGACCCGTCAGCAGTGTTGTCAGATTTGTTTGAGCTTCATTACCATACAAGATGTCAGAAATTGCCACAAATAAATTTTCTTCAGTTTTTGTTAAATTTTCTTTATTGAAATTCAATTTGTTTACACAAATTACTTTGCATACAAATTCAAATAAATGGAAACTTATATACTTTTTTTTTTCTTTTTTGTCTATTCAAAAACATAAAACTATTTTTGTACAATCAAAGTAATTTTTGGGAATAAACAATTTTGTTTGTCGTGCTTAATTCCCAATTTTTATTCTTGATAAAAACACTGAAATTTATTGTTGATGTGATAAGTTATTCCTATGCGCATTTAACGGGTTGCTTAGGCCAGACCACCAGGAAACATCATTCAAAGATTTAAGAAAAAATATTGGGAGAATTCCCATCGACAATAAATTTCAGTGTTTTTATCAAGAATACAAATTGGGAATTAAGCAAGACAAACAAAATCTTGTTAATTTAAAATTTTAAAAATAAATTTTTATATAAAAAATTTCTCAAGGCAAAAAAAAAAAAGGAATTCACACACAGAAAAAATAGAAAATCGACTTTAATTAAACAATTCGTTCAGACAATTAAATATTTAACTAATTTTTCCCCTGCTAAGGAATTGATCATATCAATTAACGGATTTGTATTTTCGAGTCATGGGACTTAAATTTAGTCAATTAAAAAATTAATTGCATAAACTAAAAAATACGCCACATATACACAAACTTTTAATTTTATAGGTTTTGATTAAAAAAATTAATTGCAGCAAACAAAAAATTAATTGAACAATTAATGCACACCAATTAATTATTTAATTGAATGATTTTTTGCAAACATTTTGTCTGTGCAGGTGTGACTTTGTAAATTCCTTTATCATCTTCGTACTGTCACTCATATACTTTTTTCTCGACTAAAGTACATTCAGCAAAGCTAATCAATTATGTACACAATATAGTAAATAATGGTTCACAAGATATTGTAAATAGAAAAGATAGATAATAATTGATATAAATTAAAAAAGAAAACAAGACAAACAACTTTACTTGCTAACTTTGAATAAAGCGTTTCCCATATCGCCCAAACAAACGCAAAAATCGCCGAATTGGTTAAAAAAAACCGACACCTCTGTCCGTCAACGTTCTTTTAAGAAAGCATTGAGTTTTTCGAGAGGACTTCTCCCTTCTATATGTTAATGTTCCCTTCGGCGTCCGGCTACGACAAATTCCACTGTTAATGTTTTTCAAAAGGAAATCAAAAAAAAAAAAAAAAAGAATTAAAGGCGAAAGTAGTTTTAATAACTTTTTGTTTTACCTCTACACAGTTTGGTTTCAAAGAAAAAGTTTTTTTTCTAGGAAAAGTTTTTTTTAAGGTTATAAAAATAAAGTTTATTATTTGCATTATGTTCATGAAAGACAAAGTGAGAAGAGGATACTTAATTATAGAAAAACCTAAAAATAAGTTTAATTTTAAAACTTGATTTAAGTACAACTGGTCAACGTAGTTAAAACTAATTTTTTCAGTATTATTTAACAGATTTGAGTGATAATCGTACTAGTGATGTTATGAATATTCGCATTCGTATTCGAAATGCCAAATATTCGCCTACTTTACCACATTCGTATTCGCCAAATGAAAAAAAACAAAAATGTAAAATGCATAAAATGGAACAAAAGATATTAAATTTTAATAATTTTCATTAAAATAAACCCTTTTGGCTCTAAGCTAAAGTAAAATCTTCTTTTAGTAAGCTCAAAAATAAATTAATATTAGAAGTGTACGAGGTTAATTCAATCTCCAATTTTTGGTTATTAAAACAAGCAGTGCTTTAGAAGCAGCAAGTTAAACTTATTTTTAATGCAGCTTGGCAGAAATTCTGTTGTTTTACGTTATACGTTCTATCAACAAGTAAGTTTTACATGAACAAAATAATTATTTTTAAATCTGAGCGTAGCTTAGCTTAAGTAAAAAAACCCGATTTTAAGTAGGTTTACATACAAGCAGTTATTAATAATATGCAATTTAAATATGAGTTACGATTAAAGAACAAACATGAAAGGAATAAAACAAAATAATTCAGTGAGATAATGAGAGTTACAGAAATTAATTACGGTATATGTAAATACATAGCAATCTTTTAGCATACTAAACAAATGCTGGGTACACACTATAAAATTCATTTACGCAACGCGTTTCTCATTCAGATTGCATGTTTTGACACATACACTGCAATCAACAACGAAATCATAAACGCAATGCCAGTTCTGGTTTTTTTATATTAACATAAACATCGCGAGTTCAGGTAAGCTTTTTTATAAATTTACCCAATCTTCATTTTGTTCAATTTGAATTTTTTAAGTTTTTTACTTTTTTATGTGATTAAGAATTTTTTTAAAGGTAGATGCTTACATCACAGAATCTATGCTTAGAGCTTGCTTGTTTCCAATGAACTAAACAGATAAAAACATGAAATCTCGATACAGACAGTGCAATCTATATTTTGATGTTGGTGAAATCTTGACTGCAATCTGATAACACGAATACACACGATGCAATTTACAATGAAATTTGCCTGATTGCGTAAATGAATTGCATAGTGTGTACCCAGCATAACATTGTGAGAAATATACTTCATTTTTTTAGAACTACTGATAGTACAATGTAATTCAAAATGAAATGTAAAGGGTGAAACAAAAATAGGAAGTTTTTGATTTTGAATAACATAAGAATTTTCAACAAGAAGGGTTGTGCCGCCACAAAAAGAACTAACGACAAAAACTAAAGTTGATTTTAATAAAGTTAAGAAAAATAATGCAAATCCCCTAAATTAAATATGTGGAAAACCCCTGAAATAGGCCGGTGAATTACTAAGTAAAATCGCAAAAAGAGTGAGAAAAACAAAATCTTAAAGTATTTAAGTAAAAGTATTAGTGTGACCATTTTTGCAGTTAAATTTAGAATTTTGATTTAGCTGCAAAACTTTCCTTTAAGGCCTTATGACACTGCATTTTTAATGCATTGTTCAAGTTTTGGTATTAAGATAAAAAGCAAACTGCCAAAAGTTTTAAAAAAGTTATCGATAAAAAAAATAAATTTATGTGAAAAAAATGTAAAATTTACATTTCAAGTTTGAAATAATAAAAGTGTTACTGAATCAGCGGTTTATGGGCAAATTCAGATATTTACCGTTCTTTGTTTGCTTTGTTTTTATGTTTGTAATAAACAAAAAGTTGACAACATTTAATTAAAACAACAAAAGAAAAACTGAAAAAAACGTTTGTTGACATTTTTTATAGTTTGCTCTTAACAACATTTACTGTTTCTTTCTATCAATGCAATGATTATAAAATGTAGTGTTATAAGGGCTTTAATGGCATAAAATATCACTTAAATAATTTCCATAAGGGTTCGTATTACTCTTTTTTCGAGAGTGCTATTTTGGAGATCCTGTTAAATTTTAAGGAACGATGTTGAATGTGAACCACACCTAAACGTCGGTTTTTTTTCTGAGTTTCATTTGACATTTCTTAATTTGAACCATGGTCAATATAATCGTCCAAATGTGCGTTCAATCTGAAAAATTGTGCAAAAATTTTAGAAACTGGGTCTGTAGGAAATGTAAAAACACCAGTGCATGCTCGTTCTGCTCGTACTGCAGAAAATATTGCTGCTGTTCGCGATAGTGTGGCTAAAATGCCGCCCTCAACTCGTCGTCGTGCCAAACAATTGCACCTCTCATGCTCGTCGCTGATGAACATTAAGCATAAAGACTTGCATTTGCATTCTTACAAGGTGCAATTGACTCAAGACCTAAAGCTTCTTGACCATTCCAAACGTCATCAATGGTCAGAATACTGCCAAGATATGGCAACAGTAAATGATAAATTTTCGAAAAAAAATCATCATCAGTGATGAAGCACATTTTCACCTACGTGGATTGGTCAATAAGGAGATTTGGGCGAATGATAATCTAAGAGTGATTGCGGTTTATGGGTTGGCGGCATCATCGGGCCTTATTTTTTGCCAAAATTAGGCCGGTCAGGCAGTTACTGTGAATGGTGTTCGCTATCGTGTGATGATAACAAACTTTTTATGGCCCGAATTAGAAGATATGGATGTGGATGATATGTGTTTTCAACAGGACGGTGCCCCTTGCCACACAGCTAATGAAACAATGGTGATGTCAATTCATTTGAGTGCCGCGGTAGGCTAGCGGGTAGTCAGCTAGTCTATCAGCGCCGGGGTTACGGGTTCGATACCAGCCAGAGACTTTGGCCTCTTTCCTGCAGACAAGCGCAGAGCTTCGCAGGGTTTAGCTTAGAGAATTAAAAAAAGGTTTACGTTGATAAGCCAGCAACAATTCAATAGCTTAAGGATGAGAAAATTCGGCACATTAACGATTTTGGACCTCAATTATGCCTCAGCGTCATCGAAAATTTGGGCCAAATCGCACACATTTGGCAAATATTTTGTTCCATACATAATCGATCCATACCAATATTATCATAATAAAAAGAAACGACAATAATTTCCTAAATAATAATTTAAATGTAACCACCCTTTATATTCAATTCCAACTACAAACTGTTTCTCTGAGTATTCAGGATTATAATCACACAAACACATATGCATTTACAAGCCTGTTTGCATGAAAATGTGCCTGCATTCCAGTGTCGAAATTTATGCAAAGGAATTTTAACGGGAAAACATTTTGTTAAGCACACACATACATTAACCCAACAAACACGAAGTCACACCTTTGATATGAAATGACTTTATCATTTGACATCAAACACAATTCTGAAACGTTTTTCAATTGTTTGATTTTAACATTTAAATTCAAATTCAAATTGATAATGATTTGAAAATATACATTTGACATTAAATGTTTTATCAATTTAATGTCAAATTGGTATAAAATGTTAAATTCAAATCCAAAATAAACTTGACGATACTAAAGCAAAAAATAAATGTAACCATTAAAAATGCCGATTAAAGTTGAATTTTTACTTCGTGGTTAAATGTGTTTTACAAGTGAACGATTTTTTTCTTGTGAAAAATAAAAATTATTTGTGAATAATTGCCATGATTAAGAATACGAAATAAAAAATATAAAACGGAAAAGTGAAGAAATTATAAGTTTGATGTATAATCGCAGTGCTACAATCGTCAAGATGAAAGAGAGCCAAATATTTCGTCTTTGCAAGAATTAGAGGACGGAAAGAACATTATTTCGTATTTTAGCTATGTTGCCGAATATTTATCTCACAGTTTATTTGAATAAATAATGAATTTTAATTACCCAAATAAAATATTTTTATTTATGTTTAACATTGTACTGCAATCCACATTTGAAAAACATTTGAGAATTACGTTTGAAAACAAGTTGAAAATAAAATCATTTTTTAATTTTATAATAATAATTTCCACTTTTTTTGAGAATCCTATGATTTGCAAATCATTATCAAACGTTTGTTGTTTGAGAAAACGTCTAATTTCAAATCATTTTTAATTTATACTCAAACCTCCGTGTTTGTTGGGTTATAACAAAATAGTTGGTAATAGCTCAACTACATACTTATTTGCCTTGATATTGAATTGTTTTATTAAATATTTTTAGTTCTTATATTGTTTTTAGTCCCTTTCTACACTATTTGTCGATGTTTTTCCTCCGGTTTCCCCTATTTATTATTTATGCTATAAAAATATCAATAAAAATTCTATTTACTTCTTTATTTCTCCCCCGCAACCACTTTCTCCACTTCCGTAAAATGCCCTTAACTATTTGACAAACTTTTTATTGCTGTTCCCTAAAAGCGAAGCTAAAAATCTAATCGCAAACTGTTTAAGAATTGAGGAAGGAAAGTACAAATAATGATGATGATGTTGGTTAAGGGTGGTGTTGTTGTTGTCGGCGGCAGACTTTTGGCAAAATAAAAAGAAGAAAAAAAACGTGATTTCATGTTAATTGTGTAACAAAATGAAATAAACAAACAATAACTTTTATTGCCATGAAAAAGGTGATCAAGCAAAACAAATAAACTATTTAGAATTATTGTATTGAGTGAAAATATTATTGTGAAAAAGGGCAGAAAAAATATTGTTGAAAGTCGAAATTGTAATGAAAACTATGAAAATGTTATGAGTGCAATGCCAAGGTGCTGGAAGCATTTGAAGCACAACCGCGAATAACTTTTTGCAAAATCATTTTTTTTTTCAAAATTATCGATAACATTGCTCTCTTACATTGTTTTTACTTCATATCATCCAAAATTATTATAAAATATGAAATTAGAATTAATTGAGATGAAAGTTTGAAATTAAAGAAGATTTTGTCTTGTTTGATTGTGATAGTCTTCTAAATATACAGTGCACTCGCGATATTATGAACTAATTAAAACAAAGCCAGTTCACTTTAGCAAGATTGTTCATATTTACGATTGGCTTCTAATTTCCCATGAAAAACGTTTTTCCCATAAAAATGAAAGTTTCTTATGTTAAAGTTTTTTTTTATTTATTGTTCATCAGTGCTGGACCGGGTCGGCCTCCATACAAAAAAAAAGTTGGCCAGCCACCCCCTTGAATGAAAGATATGTCAATAAATTTTCTAAAACAGCACAAATTTTTTTGTCACGTCCCAAAATACAGCACTTCTGGTTTTTTATATGAGTCGTTCAGTGGATAAAGGGAATGAGTCCAAAAATTTGAAATGGAGAAAAACGACAGAACAGTTGACGTTGACTTTAAAACTAGTTGTTACAACAAAACTCAAAACTAAAATTGCACAATTAATTATTAGGGCTTGTTTTACAATTTGTAAATATATAATGTTAGTATGTAAGTGTATGTGTTCACAAAACCTGATAATATGATACAAATACCTTTTTATTGATAATAGTTTCAGTGGAAAAAGGGAATAAGTCCACCAAAATTTTTGTTGTTAAATCGAAAGCGTAAAAATGGAAATTAATTATGTTACGTTTGCATCGACAAACTACATCCGCTAATGTTTTTGCTGATACAATAGAGCCTGAGCTATTGATTCGACGAAACTTTCTTACATTTTTTCGCTATTCAATTATATTTCGTCGTCGCTTTTGCCCAACTGAGATCGTTGCCAGTTCATTACCATTATTTGACGATGAATCCGAGGATATAATTCATGTCACTCGCCTTTTTGAGACACGTAGAAAGCCAACTGATGAATAATCGGAATCACCACTTCCGACATTGACCTCATTGTTGTTGTTCCATTCTTGGACGCGCAGGTCAAATAATTTAAAAATTTTTACGAAATCTTTTTCAAAAGGTTTTTATGCCCGTAACTTCTACAAGGTCGTATTCCTACCTATCGGTTATCTTTACCTATCCGGTAAAACTATTTTGGTAATTCTAAGTTTTCTTTTAAAAATGGCAACATTTGTATTAATTTTTAGAATTAACTGTAAAAAATCGTTGAAGTAAAATACACTACATTTTAACCAGTAGGTAATACATACGTGTTAAAATTATGAAAAATTTGTTACACCATAGCTATACACAGATATGTAGATATCTATTTATACACTCACAATATTCTGTACGTAAAATTAACTGAAATTGTAATATAAAATAAATGAAAGTTCAATTAAAAACCGGTCTACCTATTTTTCATTTATTTTTAACAAAAAGTTCATTTAATTTTTACTGTCAAAAATTCAACACCATATTCCGTAAAATCAAATAAATATTCAGTTATTTTGTAAAATTTTAGTACCAAAAATTCAACACCATATTCAGTAAAAACGATTAAATATTCAGTAATTTATTAAAATTTTACTGTAAATTTTTTACTGCCAAATTGACCCCATATTCAGTAAAAACAATTAAATATTCAGTTATTTTATTAAATTTTCGTTTACTCCACAAAAGAGCCGAATTTCTAAAAAATACCAGGCAGACACCTGTCCGCTTGTTTTTCATATAAGCGAGAGAGGGAGAATATTTTTATTTACTTACCTATTTACACACGTTTGTTTTACTTTTGTTGTACTGACCACGTTGTTTACAGAAGAACTCTCAATTATAAGACACCAGCAGCATGACCGATATGGCTTCGCAATTATTTTACTTTTAAAATTTGATGTATTTAACTAAATTATTTTAACAAATAGAAAATGGGTATTGCTTACACAAAACAAGCAATTCATATTTTATAGATAAGTAAAAATTAATTTTTGGTAGTAAAATTATATAAAATAACTGAATATTTATTTGTTTTTACGGAATATGTAGTTAATTTTTTGATTATTAATTTATAAAAGATAACTGAATATTGATTTGTTTTTACGAAATTCGCGGTTGAATTTTTGACAGCAAAAATTAAATGAACTTTTCGTTGCATTAAATTACATTTTTATTTACTTTAACATAAAGAAGAATTTAACTCAATCAACGGACAATATTAACTGCAACTGAAAATCCGTATTAATATGCACTTAGTTTTTTGAATAACTGTTAGAGTCAGTTAAAAATAAAATTGCTTGGAATTTTAAATGTTTATTTATTAAAAAATGACAACGGAATATTTCTTTCAACTACAGTCCGTTACTGTAATAATATTGTGAGTGTAGAAATAACGGGCATTAGCAGGAAGGTTGTAACTTACGACGAAGGTAACGACCGATCTGCACTTACTAAATTAGAAACTCTTCTAACCACAGCGATATCATAACAGCGATCAAAGGTCGAATTCATATGTAATAAAGCGTAAAGTACGATTACAGTTACGCTTCCGATTGCTGCTCTCACAACAATTTAAAGAACATAAAAAGTTGTCAGGTAGCGAAAGCTCGAAGAGAGGCAAGAAATATAAACAAATAAAGGCCCAACCAGAACATGCATGTTTTAGCTTAAGCAACTGTAAACAATTAACAAAAAGTCTGTCAAATGCATAAGCAAATAAAAAAGTCTTTTAGGTGGCCATAATGTACTTAATATCTATTTAACCACTGTTGCATATTTGTGCAATATTTTGTTTTTTTGCGAGTACTTCAAACTAAAAATACCAAAATGCCCAACCGTGTATTTGTTTATTTTATGCTAGTGCCGGTTCACACACGTCAAGTTTGTCTCGTCAAGTCTTGAGTTTTTTGGAGAGAGGGGAAAATAAATGGCCTTCTCTTTTCCCTTCTATCCTAAATGCTCAAGACTTGACGAGTCAAACTTGACGTGTGTGAACCAGCACATTTAATTTTTAAAGAATTTAAAAATAGATAATTTGTGAGTGTCTTAAACAAAATGGAAAATTAATTAAAATATGTAAAAGTCCATTTTAATTTATTTTATTTTGTATTGTTATACATACACAGCTGTTTTCGTACGGAATGTGCGTTCAGTTTGGCATTTTGCTTAAGCAAATGACATTTGACGAAACTTGACGAAAAGTATCATTAAGTAAATTGTAGCTTGCCATATATGTTTTATATGTATTCGCCCACCTACTTAAGTTGACTTAAGCGACCTTATTCATGTTCTGGTTGGGCCTTAAGAGTCATTAAAAGCAAAGTAAACAAGTGATTAATGCAATATAAATGCAAGCGTGGACTTATTCCCTTTTTCCACTGAAAATAAAAATTTTGTATTTCGTACAAAAAAATGTTTTGTCTTTAAAAGGGGTTTTCCGTTGGAATTGGAAAACAAAATTTTTACCATACATCGTTAGTCATAAAAGGAAATGTATCCACGCTTAATCTCAAAAACGCCAAAAATTGACTCATTCCCTTTATCCACTGATCAATTCATATGTAGCGCTTCCATTTAAAGTCCGATCTTATTATATTGTATATCGTTGCTCATGGCTTGACATTGGCTTTATTTTTTTCTTTGGTGACTTTTCAATCCGACCTCAAATTCTGGGTGCCACTTATGCCATCTCGGATCCTTCCCACAAATGTAAAATTTTTTTCGACCCACCCTAAGGGTGATTGTAAAATACGTTAAGGGCAAATTTTAAACAGTCGTTTAAGCTTTATTTTGAGTCCTTTGCAGCGATTTTAGTTCATTAGTCTTCCTACTTGCATATATTATAGGCAAATAATTTAGGTGACTATGTATTTAGGATTGATAAAATATTAGTTTCGTTTGCTAATCAAACCTATTTTAAAACTTCTCACCAGAAATTTAAGCATTCCCAGATTTCAGTTTGGACTTTTAAACTGTCATTGTTAATTATTTTATAAATATTAACCAGTTGTATTCCAGCGGGAAATGAGGAATTGATTACATAAATAACTAAAAAAAAAATATTGTATTATTTCCGAAAGAAAAAAATTGCATTCATTGGAATCGAGAAGGTTATTTTATCAGACAAAATAAATTGGAATTGATTACCACGTATATTCCCACATTTACAGAACAAGGAATGTATTCTTTCTGTTCGTTACTATGATTCGTGTTTTTATACATTTTCTTAATAAAAATTCTTTATCTTTTGCTGCCTTTATGTCGTTTACTAATTTTGATTATAAGGGATGCATTATTTAATTTATTCGCAGGATGCATTAAAATAATTTGTCACAATCCTAGGACATGTTCCGTGTTAAGAATAATGAATTCTGGAATCAAATATTATACAAGATATGTATTACATTCTCGATTCCTATTGATTACATCTTCCCGCTGGGATATTTATTCCTCTCTCACTCTCTCTCTCTCTCTTTCACTAATTAGTATTTATTTATATTACATTTCAATTTATCAACATAATTAACCTAAAAACTATTTTTCTTTATTGATTTTCCTTTACGTTTTCCTTTTAAGTTTCCTTTGTTTTAATGTTTCATTTTTTAAAAATGTTCATTTATCTTGTATACAATGTATACTAAAACCCCTTCTGTTTCTAACATTAAATGGCCTTAAGAGTCCATTGATTCCTTATTTTCTACATGGCTTGTTCTATTGTGCAACGACTCGTTGTTACTGCTTAAACCACTGACTTGGTTCTGGGTTGGCAGAGTGTGGTTAGTGTTTTTGTTATTGCTTTTATCAACAACATACCACTGTCTACTTGGTTCTTGTACTCATGTCAAAGTGTCCTTTATAATCTATAGTGTATAGAAATTAAACTATTAAAGTGGTAAACGTTTATCCCAAAGTTGTTGAATTAATTAACTCTAATGAGTTTTTGACAAAATTGTTGAGCTTTTTTTCATTATCACTAAAAAGTGTATGAGAGAAACAGCATGATTTTCAGTTTGTTAATAAATCCATAATATTATTTATAAATAACGATTAGAGTATTATTTAGCTAACGAGGACACTCAAGGGAAATTAAATCAATATTATTCCTTGGGAAATTTAATTTTAATCTAAAAATAACTTTCAATTGTGTGTCGATAAAAATTTACGTGCTCGTGTGCTTTATTTTAATTTCTTAGAAATTTAGGATTATTAACATTTTTTGTTTGTTTCCAATATGAGTTTTTACTCCCATACACATTTGAAATATGCGATTAAGTGACTAATAACATCTAGAGGTTTTTTCTAGCTTTAGCCTGTACAGACAAAAATAAATCCTTAATAAAATCAATATTTAAATAATTAATACGAATCAGATGTGATTTTTTGTGTGGAATGAATTTTTCATAAATCTTATTAAATATTCCGTGACATAATTTTTAAAATTTTCTTATATTTTCCGTCATTTAATTTTTTAATTTGATTTTCACAGCTTGTGGTGTTAATATTTTATTTGTTTTATCAAAGTTATTTGTTTTTATTTATTAAGTCAATATTTACAAACTTCTCTCATCAAAAAGATGTGAAAGAACTGTGTCTGTAACTCATGTCGAAAACTATTAAAAGATATTACGTCCTAACGTTACAAATTTTATAATATTCCACGCGCAGCCGATGCAACTTTGAGGTCGCCAATCACACGTATCGTTGACGGCGACCAAAATTTACTAAAATTACAACCGTAGACTATACCAAATAATGTAAAGTGCGACTTTAATGTTTATTGTTTACAAAATTTATTTTTAAAAATGTTAAAAGCAAAAAAAAAAATAAAACAATGAAAAAATCAACCAAGTTCATATTAATTGCATTCTGTATTTTAAATATATTTTTTATTGTTAAAATTTGTTTACGCCCGTCTTTATCCGTGAGTTTATTTGACAGTTCAATGCGGAAACTTTCTTAAACAAATTTAAGATTTTGTAAATTGGCGAGTAATTTCAAGTAAAAATAAACAAAGAATAATGCTTAAACATATACAAAAACAAGTAAGAGTGCTATATTCGGCTGTGCCGAGTCTTTTATACCCTTCAACATTGTGCGAGAAGATTACAGAGCAACTAGACAAAACCTAATTAATTTGTACATATCATACATACATATTTACACTACTAAAAACTTCATTATAAATTAAATTTTAAAAGGAAAAACTGGTAAACATTTTTTTAAAATCGTTTTGAGAACATAAAAATAAAAAAAAAAATTTTGTTTTTGAAAAACCAAGATTCGAACCAGGGGACTCACAGCTTCTAACCTTAACAAACCCCCTCGGCAATAATTTTTTTTTGGTGTTCAGTTTGTGATTTTCAAACAAACGCTTGCTTGAATTTTTTTTTAATTTCTACAAATTTTTTTACTGATTCAATTAATATTTTTGTTTGATTTTTATTTAATCAACAAAAATGTTGACAACTATTCAAAAATATAATATACGCATTATTGGTTTCAAGTTTTTATAATTTTGTATGAAATATTTATCGGTCTTCAATGTTGTCGTTTTTTTTTTGAATTTTTTCATTTGATCGTAAGCCACACTTTTTTATGTTAAATATAAGAACAATAACAAAAACCCCATACAGTCAATTTTTGGACGCTTTAAAAAAGTACAACAATAAGAAAGATGTAAAAGATGTTTTTTTTTGTTAATAAACAAAATGCAAATAAATTGTTTGAATATGCAAATTTCTTTATAGGACCGATTTCAGACAAAAAATGTTTTGATTCTACAAATTTTTTGTTTGAATTGGAAAAATAATTTTTTCTGTGACCCATTAAGAATCGTTGTTTGGATATCATAAAAATGAAATATGGCCCAATTTTCGGTTCACAACTAAGTAAGTTGCGATGAGTTGTAATTTTTTTTCTCAGGTCGGCTACATTGAGACATCCCTTGAATTGCAGGAATTCTCGCTTGTGGCCTTTCTGGACATTGAGGGAGCTTTCAATACACATCGTTAAATCAACTTCGCTTTCCATAAGGACCCAGAATATATAACTTTATAGGGTCTAAGATCAATATTGTAGAAATGACAAATGGAATGACAAACGTATATATTCCCCTTTTCCACCTGTGGTGAAGGGTATGAAAAGTAAGTCGTTGAATAAGTAATTTTTTTAATTAATTAATTAGGTAGTTTTACAAAAACTCAAGTAAAACTATACAGGGGGTCTCATAAAGAAAATCTGCTTTGTCCGGCTTCATTTATAACGAAACTTCTTCAAATCTAAACTCCATTTTTCTCTATCTGTTCCTGCTTTCGAGATATGCCATCAAGTCCAAAACTACATATATTCGGCTGAAAAAAATCCGAAGCTCGGCAACAATATGATCTTTAAGCCGTGCTTAGATTGTTTTTAAATTTGCCCTGTAGTATCAAAGATATCGTTAAATTTAAAAAAAGGAAAATTTATAAAAAAAAAACAAATTGTTTGTTCTTAAAAAATTCATAAGACATAAAAATGTGACAAAAGTCAGAGTTTTGATCTAAAACATTAAGCTTAACATAATTTCAAATGAAATGAGGTTTGTTTCATTGTAGTTGGTTGAATATTCGTCTGAACATACATACTGTAGTGTAGGGTATTAAAAGGCCGGGCTGGAAAAACTTTTATGTAAATAATGTATTTTCAATTAAGTTTTGCTTAAACTATTGGTAGTTAACCGGCTTTTATGGAGGTTTTTTGCTTCTAATATTTTGGGGCTTTTTAATTGCAACGTTATTCAAATTACTGTCATCGATTATTGAAAAAGATAAATTCCTTTGCTCTATTCTGAGAAACTTTCAGTTTTCTTTAAGCTTGTTTAAGGCCTATAATTTTTTTTGTTTTTTTTTTATAAACAATTTTTAGATTGATATGAAAACAGCTTCATGCTTTTACAAAAAAGTTACTTTGTATATGAGTTACATTTATTTACACAGATACTACTACGTATATACATACACAGTATTTACAATTCACTTTTGTTTTTCAATTACGCTGGAAAATTCACTTTCATATATTAGTTTTTTTTATTTATAAAAATTCTCTGGAAGTATTTTAAAATTAAGTCTAAAAGTATTTTCGTCCTTGTTGCCTCAAACTATTTTACTAATAATTTTCCATAAACAAATCCCCCAAAACCACCATCACACAAATCAGTGTATACATTTTATCATTTATATTTTACACAAGCTGTCCTGTACACAGAAACACTAATACCAACAAACCAAAAACACAAACATGGATGCCATATAAGAGTATCATTAGGGTTGACAGTTTTTATACACAGCTGCTTGTTGTTTGAATTAAATTTTGCATCTTTTTTTGTACGTTAGTGTGAGTGGCTTTTATATAAATGGTTGCATATCCTTGTTATCCATGTTGCCAACACAAAAAAAAAAACAAAACTAAAAAAAATCGTTTACTTCTTGATGCTTTTGTTTTTAGATTGTCCTTGATAAGGATGTTACTCTTACCCACTGTTTATGTATATAATTTTTTCCTTGTACTTGGTTGAGTTTTTATTGTTGTATTTGTGATGGTCCTGGCTCAGTTGTGTTGCATTTTTCTTGTGGATGCTGTTGAGTAACAACAGATTTTGTATTTTGGTTCTTATTGCCTTTTTTGCTATTGTATTTAAGTTTTTATCCACTTAAATAGTTGTAAGCTGTAGTTTGTTGTTGCTATTTTTGTCTTTAGCAGCTTTAATTTTAGTTTAGTTTTAACTATTTTATAATATACAATACATATACATATCGCTGGATGAATATAACAAGGTTGTATGTGAAACAGGAAATATATGGAGAAAATCAATTAGTTTTATCTTACTAATTTCTAATAAAGTGTAAGTGTCCCATGCAACCCTAAAGGCACAGTTAGCCGGGAGTAACAGTAACGTTGCAAATCAGCTGCTTAATTTTGTTGTATGCAAAGCAATTAGGATCATTACAGTTAGTAGATAGATGTTTTGTCCCAATCTGTTGGAAATGGATTGGTCTTATTTTTTTACGGCAGCGTTAAGTTACTGTTATTCCCGGCTAATTGAGCCTTAAAACATTACTTACGGCTACTTTACACTATCACACAAGTCCAACGTATTCCTTAATACCTTTGTAAGATAAAAATCTAATGAGTTTTGTTGCGACTGTTAAATAATCTAATTTAACATTGCAGTGTGTATTCACACTATCACACATGATAGTGTGTATTCACACTATCCCACATGATATAAAATGCAATCCTGAACATATGCAAAGCATTATTGCTTAGAAAATTTTAAAAACACGACGAAGTCGTATGTGATGTCAAATTTGTTTTTCGTATAACTTGTCATATTTATAGCACATTGCATTTACTCAATCACACTTTTACATATTACTTGGTTTTCTGAAATGTATAACTATAAAGTATAAAACCTTGTTATATTGAGCCAGCGATATGTATTACATATATTTATTTAATAGTTCATTGTAGTTGTTTTATTATTTTTATTTTCTTTTCACTAAACTTTCATTTATATACATATTTAAGAATGCATGAGCTTTATTTACACCATTTCTTAATACATATACATACATATTTTTAATGTTACTTATAGGAAATTTTGATAAAAAATTGCAATTTTTAAAAGATTTGTAACATTTTTTTATACTTATGAAATTTTGCTATAAAAAAGGAATTTTACATTTATTGGAAATTTTGCTAAAAAGTTTGTATTTATTGCTATTTCACTGAATTTTTATCAAAATTTAAATTTTTTCTAAATTTACTAACTATAAGAAATTTTTACTATTTGTAGGAATTTTTCTTCAAACTTTTGCTATTTATAGGAAATTTTGTCACAATTTATTATTTATAATTTCTTGATATTCTTCAATTAGGCTTGAGTTCTCCAAATTTAATTTTCATTAAATAATTTTCACTGTGCAAGGAATTTTTTTTTTACAACTTGGAATTTTTTATTAAAATTTATTGATAATTTTTCTTGGCTGAGCTGAGATTTGAACCCGGGTTGATTTTTACATGTTTCAAGAATCATCACATTCTGTCGTTAGAAAATCTTTGAATTCTAACCACTGCACCACTGCGGTGCCCGCCAGCCAACAGTCAAATATCAATCTTTTAACCAGTAGTATCGGTGGTTCGAAATTTGCTGTTATTATTATTTAAATTTCAAATTACATGTCGCCTCCTTTCCTCTGTTTTTTCTTATTCTTTCTGTCAAGACTTTGTCTTGAAAACCTGAATACATTCGTTTATCATGTTTATCTTTGTCTACTTTCGTTGACATTTTTAATTTTTACAAATTAAAGTACAAATGTAAACATTAGAGCTTGTGCCATAGCTATTTTTAAGAACAATTTTGATTTTAGTTGCACTGTTAATTTTTAATTTCTTGATATTCTCTAATTAAAATAATTAAATGAAAATTAAATTTGACGAACTCAAGCCTAATTAAAAAATATCAAGAAATTAAAAATTAACAGTTCAACTAAAATCAAAATTGTTCTTATTTTTTTTCAAAATTAATTCTATTCCTAAAATTTACTATATAAAAAGGGTCCGCCAAATAACTTTTATTTTTTGAAAATGCTATAAAAAATAACTACGGAATATTTTTTCAAATTTCTTTTTTTATTTGAAAGTACAATCCTTCTTGTTAATAATGAAAAATAAGTTCATTCAAATGGCTGCCTCGGCTGGCCATGCAGTAGCCTATACGATCGGTCCAATTTTAAAGCACATTATCGATTGTGTGCAGCTGCAATTCACCAATGGCTTCACGAATATTTTCCTATAAAGCGTCAATTGTCTCCGGCTTGTCGGCGTAACACTTAACTTTAACGGCACCCCACAAATAATAGTCAAACGGTGTCAAATCGCAGCTCCGAGGTGGCCAAACGACATCAGCTCTGCGGCTGATAATGCGATCTTCAAGAACAGGGCGCAAAATGCCTCTGGATCAAAATCCGTACCAAACAGTGACTCGTTTTGGGTGCATCGGCTTTTCAATGTATGCGTGCGGGTTTTCTGTGCCCCAAATGTGACAATTTTGCTTGTTTACATACCCGGCAAGAACAAAATTAGCTTCATCCAAAATCTGTACGCAATTTTCGCACACATTCTGCAACATAACCATGATTTTTTGAAATGAGTATGTAAGATAAAAATAAGTTCAGTTGAAAATGTTTATATGTTATAGGAATTTTCTTTAGTCAAAATGTTTTTTTATTATTGTAAATGTTGGTTTTGAGTTAGATTTATAGATAGGAAATTTTTTCGGTTTATATGAATGCTTAAATTTTCATACAAAATTTGTTTTGTAAACCTCTATTGAATTTAAAATTTTTTAATAAATACGGGCGTTATACTTTAGTTATATTTTATTTTTGTAATTATGGTTTTTGAAAATGTTTATGACCAATAGGTTTTTGAATTTAATTTATGACAAAAATTTTTTCATAATTTTGTTATTGTTGTTTTTTTTTATTTTTATATAAAATATGTTAATTTTTTCCTGACGATGCTAACCAAAGGTTAGCGAAATATTGAAATAAATAATAAATATAATATTTTTTATAAAAGAATTATTATTATTATTATTATTAAGTTTTGTCATTTTTTACTATTATAGGAAATTTGGTTAAAGTTACTGTTAAAGGAAATGTTTGAATTTTGTCAAAATTTACTTTTAGTAAAAAAAATTTCTTAAATCTCACTGTTTATAGAAACTTTGTTAAAAATTTACTATTTAAAGGAATTTCCAAATTTTTCCTTTTTAGGAAATTTTGTCAAAACTTACTATCTATAGATAATTTGGTCAAAAGTTACTATTTAAAGAAAATTTTTTTAAAAATTTACTTTTTATAGGCAATTTTGTTAAAATTAACATTTTATATACAATTTTGTTGAAATATACTTTTTATAGAAAATTTTGAAAAAATTTATGTTTTATGGGGAATTTTGTTAAAATTTTACTTTTTATAGGCAATTTTGTAAAAACTTACTCTTTATAGGCAATTTTGTTAAGATATACTTTTTATAGGAAATTTTGAAAAAATTTATTTTTATAGGAAGTTTTGTTAAAATTTTACTTTTTATAGAAAATTTTGAAAAAATTAATTTTTTATAAAAAATTTTGTTAAAATTTTACTTTTTATAGAAAATTTTGAAAAAATTTATTTTTATAGGAAGTTTTGTTAAAATTTTACTTTTTATAGGCAATTTTGTAAAAACTTACTCTTTATAGGTAATTTTGTTAAAATATACTTTTTATAGGAAATTTTGTTAAAATTTACTTTTTATATGCAATTTTGTTAAAATTTACTTTTTATATGCAATTTTGTTAAAATATAATTTTTATAGAAAATTTGAAAAAATTTATGTTTTATGGGGAATTTTGTCAAAATTTACTTTTTTTTAGGAAATATTGTACGTGTTTGTTTTTAATAGAAAATTTTTCAAAATTGGCATTTTAAGAAATCTTAAAAACATTTGCTATTATAGGAAATTTGACCAAATTTTGATATTTGTAGGCATATTTGGGTATGTTGGAATTTAATTTAAAAAATCTCCGAAAATCTGTAACGACCGTTACTTTGGAAACACCTTTAACCAAATTTGCTATTTCTAGGAAATTTGGTTAAAATTTACTATTAATGGGGCAATTGGTAAAATTTAACTTTTTATAGAAAATTTTAAAAAAAATTTCTTTTTTATAGGGAATTCATACTTGTGTATATTAGAAAATATGCATTTGGAACAGCAATACTCTAATCTAAGGCATATTTGAGGAGCCGCAGAACAAAACGTACTTTTTCACACATTTAAAATTTTTGGGAAATTGAGGATTATTTATTTCGACCCCTTAAAAAACTGCATGAACCTGGAAATGAAAACAAGTTTTTTGCTTACCAAAAGATGAATCAAACTGCCGTAAGTCAACACATTAAATGTCAAGGATGTTTAATATCAAACCAATTTTATATCGAAAAAGTACGTTTTGTTAAAAAAAAATGAAAAAGTACGTTTTGTTAAAAAATATAGAAAAAGGAACGTATTCCCATGTTTAAATTTTCTAGAGATTCTTGTAATTCTTCCATGTTTTAATTATACTATTGAATTAATTATTTTTTTCATAACACTCATTCACCAAACAAAAGTTAAATTATTGCAATTGTTGGTGGATATTCTTGAAAACGCGTCGAAGAAATACAAATTTACATTACAACAAAAGCAAATTTTATTTAACAGTTAATTTTAAATAAAATGAAATGATATAAATAAACGTCAAACAAATTAAGAATATTAAGAAGAATATACACGAAGAAATGGCAAAAACAATTAAAAAAGCACGTTTTGAAAAGAAAAAAAGTACGTTTTGTTATGCACCAATTTTTTTAGAACCCAATTTCTTGGTAAAAAAAAAAAAAATATGCTAACTAGATTTTTTCTTAAAGATTTCAACCCAAATATTATAAAAATATCAAAAAACCAATTTGTCAAAAAATGCGAAAAAGTACGTTTTGTTCTGCGGCTCCTCATTTATGATCTGAAAAACATTTTTTATTAAGTTTCTTATATAAAGTATTATAAATAGCAACATAAAAAAATTTTAAATCATGGTGGAAAAATTGTCCCGTTTTCAATGTCCCGTTTACAATTTCTTTAACAATTTATTTAAAAAAATGTAATTCATATTTTATTTTTAAATCGAAACCATTTTAAGGGCACATTAGTACGCATCATTTTAAAATTAATCCCAATAAAATATTGTGTCAGGTTTCGCAGAAATCACTGTTTAAACGGTTACCCATTAAAACCCACTTCCGTTTTTTGTCCCGTTTACAATCACTGGTTTTTTGCAATTATCTCCGACACCACGACAGTAAGCGAAAAATTTCATGTGCGGAAATTAAAGAGCTAATTGAGAGTTAAAAGAATCATTAATTTAAAAAATGAAAATCAGGTTGTTTTTTACAGTTTTGTCAATATAAACGTGTGCAAATGTCCCGTTTACAATCTTGGAAGTGCCCATATAGGAATTTGATTTTTATAGGAAATTTTACCAAAATTGAATTTTCTATCAAATTTTAACAAAATTTGATTTTTATAGGAAATTTTAGCAAAATTGGATATTTATAGAAAATTGTACCAAAATTTGCAATTTCCATCAAATTTGTAAATTTTTTTGCCAGCAAGTTTTATAAAATGTTGTCGTTTGCCTCCAATTTGCAATTTATTAAGTTTTTAAAACTTTATAGCAAGTTTTATGAAAGGGTGTTATTTAAGCCAATTTAATAAAATAGAGAAATTTTTATAAAAAATTTGCTGTTTATTGCAATTTTTATAAAAATTACCGTTTTTTTAACATATTAAGAATAAACTTTTTTTTAGATATTTATGAATTTTTATTCAAGGTTGCTTTTTATAGCATGTCTTCAGAACTGGTGTATATGTTTTATGTATATTTCCAATTTAACACCATTTTTAACAATGTGAAAATTTAATTTTATTCTCCTTGCATTTGTCATATTGCACTTAAGAAAAACTTTTATTTTCAATTTGAGATTTAAGTGCTTTTGTTTAAAATTTACAGGAAGAACTTTTTCTTTTTAGTTTGGCAATGTGTGTTAAGAAGCGATTAAAAGTAAAAGAGTGTAAGAAACAACTTTATGCACATTTTCTGTATAATTCAGAATTGAACATTCATTCATTTCTTTTATATAAAATGTTTTAAACGAAAATTAATTTGGAAGGTTAAATTTTACCATTCTTTTCAACCTCTTTTCAGATTACTCGATTATATTCAAGCTGAAAAAACTTAAAATTGTTTTGAATTATTAACCAAATGATGAAAGTACTTCAAACTTAAAACAGGTAATTTTAATGAAGTATATAAATAAATTATATAAACTAAATTTTTAAGTTTATTGATGTTATTTCTGGAATAAATGTCGTTAAGAACATTTAGTAAAATGTTAAAAATCACTACCGAAACATTTAACACTAAAATAATACACATCATTAAAATAATTTATTTTATATTGAGTATTAAAAATCTTTTTCTTATTCGTTATTCTTTCTTCCTTCTACGTAGTCGAACCAAAAAAAAGGTTGTTTTTTTTTTTATAAAATTTCAATTTAACTTTTTAAATCAATAAATCGTGCTAAACAAAAAACAATCTGCACAATTTTACTGCAAGCAACTTTAAAAGGTCAAGACAACATTAAACATTTACGGCAAAGAAGATTTAATTTAATTCAAAATTCTGATTTTTCTCTGTGTTCTCAAAAAATAGAAAAATAATTGAATTCAATTATTCTAAGAGGTTAAAAAAAAAATTGGTCATTTGGTGTAAAATTAATTTTCTTTCTCATCAAAATCTCACCTTTTACTCATATCACAACATTAAAGTAACAAACCAGACAAGAACAAACCAGCTTCCAACCACGACCAGCCAATATCCTTGGCAAACTAGCTTCACTCGTGCCAGACTAAGTTTGGCTATCAACAAAACTTTTTCACCATAAAATTACATCATGAAAAGCAAAAACTGTTCTCTATTAAAATTTGGTGGTATATTTTATGTTTTTTTACTTTTTTTGTTGTTTTTGTTTTGATTGCAAAGGGAACAAAAATTTATAAAATAGATTTCATAACCAATACTCTGCGCAATTTAAAATGCAGATTCATGCACTGGCTGGAAAAGCACTAATAAAAAAAAAAATTTTTGAATTACAAAAGTTATGACATAAAAACAATTTGGTATTTTACGAAATAATTTTGCAGAATATCAGTGGGTGGGTTTCAATTTTTCGTTGTTATTTCGAGGCTTGATAAAAAAAAAACATAAGTGAGAATGTATAGTCGGTCAAGCCCGTCAAATGATACCGTACACCACAGTACCGTATGTGGTACCCATGGGCAGCCATAGACTCGCCAGAACAAACGAATGTTATCAGGTTACGATTTATGTAAAAGTTCTACATATAGAAAAAAATACCAATGTTAATTTAACATGGCGAAATGTTGATCGAGAATCATAGTAAATTTCTGCAAAAGTATGCCCTTATATTTATTTATTATTATTTCATATTAATTTTAAATGAAAAGTATTAAAATAACCTCAAATCACGTTTATTTAATATTATTCACTGTTAAAATAACATTGTTCAATATTGAATCCATACAAGAATACAAAATAAGTGAAACATGTGCTAAAGGGAAAAGGCCCTATTAGCCGACCGTAAATGTAGAAATATAAATGTAATGTAAACAGCTGATCATTTCTGTGATATGGAAAGCAATGTAAATGCTTAACTGACTGTAATGTCACTTAACCGTAACGTGCCAACCTTTAGAAAATAGAATTTCATTACGAGCTTACGTGACAGTTGTAGATAGTGATGGGCTGCTATTATTTTAAATGGAGTGGGGGTAAAATTACCCTTTTTTCTTTTGTACTTTTGTCAGTAATAATATCAGCGGACTTTTGGCAAAATAACAATACATACATATTTTCATTACCATAAATATATGTTAAGATGTATGTATAAAGTAAACAAATGTATACATATGTATTGTACCAACAATAAAAAGTCTTTTAAATGGTATCAAAACCTGGCTTGGTGTATGCACATTTTCAATGAATGAAAGTACATGTGTATGGTTAGGCTATAATACATATTTGTTTATAGTAAATCTGTAATATTAATATAAAATATTCAATTATTTATGTGTTTATACATACAAGAAATAGAGTTATAATACTATTTAAATCACTTGGTACTTTTTTCTTTGCAAAGCGGTCACCATTTGAGAATTTTTAATTCTCATCACTGTGTGTGTTGTTTTATGTATACTTATGCTTTTTTGTTTATGTTTTTGAAAAACAGCTGACACGTTCTTAAGCGGCTCATACACTTGCAATATAGTTGTTCAATTTTACGTATTGTACAATTATATCGCCAATTTGTATGTGATATTCGAAGATGGCACAATACATTGGCATCAATCAAAAGACTTTTGATTTATATTGCACAACGAAAAGAAAGTGAAATGTGTTGGCAACATTGTACAATGCTGTTTATGTTATTTCTATAGGTTATGTTCATCTTTTTATTGAATGAGTGAAAACATAGTGCGACTTATTGCATAATATAGTACAAAATGGAAATAATATGTCGAATATTATATACAATAATATTGCAAGTGTATGGGCCGCTTTACATGTTTTATAAGTTTAAAAAGGGGCTTACAGCACGTTACGGTACGTCACATTGCATTTCATTACATTTACGGTTGGCTAAAGCGGCCTTTAGTGTTTCACACTGTTAAAACACAATCAAACCAATTTGATTCTACATTAAATTCACGTTGTTTCAACTTGAAATAACTTTTATTCAACGTGTTTCAGATTGTTATATCAATATAAATGACATTTAGCTCTAACTTTACTGCAATGTTAAATTAACATGAATTATAGTTATTTTAAAAGAAAAAAATGTTGTACGCAAGTTATTGTAAAATCATGTTAAATTAACATAAAATAACAATGATAACGGTAAAATCAACCTTGTTTTCGACGATTTTACATTGATTTTTTCTGTGTGTATGTAGCGAATATTATTTTGGGATAGTTTACACTATTATGTTTTATATTAAGTAATACCTGCCAAAAACTCAAGTAATATGTTAAAGAGTGATAGTGTGAATGCAATGTGTTATCAAAATGACAAGTATTACGAAATACAATTTGACATCCCATACGACTTCATCGTTTTTTCATTTAATTTTGGTTGCATTTTAACAAAATCATGTTTATGTGCGATAGTGTCCGATAAAGTTAAATTATTAGATTATGGAATACATAAGACTTGTGTGATAATGTAAACTAGCATTTATATATCTTCATCTACATATCGTCGGCTAATACTTTAATTGTCGTATGTGGATTCCGATAGTTTCAAGTAAATTGAGCTTGAAGTTTGATTGAATTTGAAAATTGCTTCAGCAAATACCACATACGAAAAACTCAACACTTCAAATCTCGAAAACCGTATCAGGTATCGAAAAGCTAATTACGCCAAATGAAAGATCAGAGGTCGGAAAACGTAAGGAATCGATCTTAACTCAAAACCGCAAAAAATCCACATACGACATTTAAATTATCTACCGACGATATATGTATGAGATGTCTTTGGCATTAAGTGATTTTAGGAAGGGGCTTGCTTTTTATGGGAACATTGGTTAATTATGGACCTACCATCATAACGTTTTGTTATGATAAAGTGGCTATCGTGGAAGCTTTAGGCTCCAATTTTTATATCAATACCAACATTTATAAGAAAGTTATGACACTAAAAGCTGTTTTCGGGAGTAGTAGACGGACGGCCATGTTAAGATTGATATTTAAGGTGATGCTGAATCGGTCGGTGTACTAAAAGTTGGGTCTAGGGGCCAATATTTTAAGGTGTTACAATACTAGTTATAAACGCATAATACCGTCTCTGTTATTGTGGTGTGGGTATAAAAATAGGAATTATTTACAACTACATACAACATCTCTCAGAGGAAGCAAAAAAAAAAAATAATTTGGAATGTTTTGAAAGAAAACAATAAAATGGTTGAAGGATGGTTGTTAAGAAGGCAGACTTTAAAGAAATTTATAATTAGAAAATCATAAAAGTTTTCACTATGAATGAACCTCTTGTTTAAGGTAATTATAGCAAAATATTTTAACGACATATTATTTATTTATTTATTTATTTATTTAATTTAAGTCTATGGACAAATTCCTTACAGACTATCTTAAAGTGATTTTTGTAGCAATTTGGCTTATCTAGCAGCTAAAATATGTTTCGCAAAAATAGCTCTTATAAAGGTACTTATGCTGCCGTTTTTTGTACATTTTAACATAACCGTTGCTCATTTTATTTTTGCGTTCATATTTTATACTTAATTGCATATTTTCAATCAACTAAAAATTTATTGCATATTTGTATCTTTTTAATAACCACATTTAATATTTTTTTTTTAAACATGGTTATATGAACGTGCATGTGAAAAGAGTTTCTTGCCGCAGCGAACGTTATAATATTACTTTGTGTGCTTTAGTATAGAAACGTTCGATAAAATCTTTCAGACATACAATTATGCACATGCAAAAATAAAACAGAAGAGACAAGCACGAACTTGAATTAGATAACCGGTTGCTACAGTTTGTGTCTTCCTTACTGTCATACCACTTCTTATAGTTAATGTAACGCTCAACGACCTTCCCCAATGTAAATTAAAACTAAGGACTGGAAATCGATTAAAATGATTTTAAAAAAAATATTTCTAAAGCGTAAAGATTTTCTATTTAGTCGATCAGAGGCGTTTGAAAAAGCCACTGTGTTTTGTAAGGTAGTTAATACTATAAGCTTTTCATAAATAAATAAATTCTCCACTATCGATCGTTCGTCTCTAAACGTGGTGCTGGGTCGTAGATAAATATTTTGTTACCAACTTCACTACCACCGTTGCTACGGGACGGATATAAGACGTTTGCTATGTACGCATAATAATTTTGATCATAAGCTAAGGCGGCAGCGTGTTAATATCGTTGAATTTCCTTCAAAATAGATGACGTATGGTTGGTTTTTTATAAAAAAACTGGAAATGTGGTTAATGCCCATATTTTGAATAACTAGGTGCTGTATAAAGTACATGCAGGGAAACACATTTTTCGATATGGTTACCTTCAACAAAACTATTTTTAACGTAAAATATTTAAGAATATATGTTACTGTAACTTTAACCATATTATTGTCACTGACAACCAAATTTTGGAATTTATTAATTCCTTGTCAAGTAGCCAAAACCATTTTATGGTTGCCTTGGAACATATAATAGTTTCAAATAACATAATTGGTATAATTTTAAAATAACAAAAAGATTTTTCCCTTTTTGTAGCGCAACATGTTATTATACTACACATAAATTATAAACATATTTTTGTTATAAATCCAAATTTGTAATATTTTAATCAGGCTTAAGTTCATCAAATTTAATTTTCATTAAATTATTTTTATGAAGAAAGGAATTTTACAACATGAAAATTAATTAAAATTGTTATTGATAATCATTCATTCTTGACTGACCTGAGATTCGAACCCAGGCGGCTGGTTACCATGACATGTTTCGATCGCAACCACTCGATCTCCTCAGATGGATTTGCCGTCTTACACTCGCAGCCATCGACGACTGCTGACGTCAATAGTCAAACATCAATCCTTTAACCAAATTGTATTTTAACCTTTGGTAGATCGAAATTTGCTTTTTTGAATGATTATCTATGCTAATTGATTTTACATGTTTTTCCTAACTTCCGTTATTATTAAACTTAACATGTTCAGAGGCAACCAAAATATGATAGAAGATTCTTGATGGAGGACCAATTTGATAAAAATATGGTTCCCGGAGACAGTAGTATGGTTCAGGTAACCATAATATTGTTATTTTAAATCAAATTCATTAAATGTAAAGGAAGGAATTCTACAACATAAAATTAATTAAAATTAATTGATAAATTTTCTTGACTAAACCAGGGCTTAAACTCGGGTCATATTTTAATGTTTCGATAACAACCACATTCTCACCACCAGAATTCTTTGCAGTAACGGAAAGGGCAAAATTGATGAACGTAAGCCTAAAGAAAAATTATAAAAAAGTAAAATTTTGATTAAAATCCATTAATAGTTCGATTTACCACAAGAAACTAATTGTAACCATGATATGTTTAAACAATTTTTGTAAATAATGGTTTTATTGTAGGTGACCATATCTAAAATATTGTTTTGTTTTAAATGTTAGTGAATTGAACGTTTGAAATCAATGAACAGGCAGTTAAGCTCAAGCGAATTTCGTATTAAAACCTAAATCTCACAAAAAATTGCATTACTGGTTATCCATAGTTGGCTTTTTAACACGCTTACGGTCCACTCTTAGAAATGATTCTGTTATATATTCGTTCCTGGTGCAGGATCGGTTTTACTTTCTTTTTATGATTGTGACAATGTGTAAATTATTGCAACTTTTGAGACACAAGGTAAGTTTTTAGTCCAAAAATCTTAAAAATTACGATAAATCGGTGAATCTGGCAACCATCTTTCTGGGTTATTTTTTATTAAGTAAAAACTAAAAAAACCGTTTTTTAAATGAACCAGTATCTCGCTTTAATTAAACATATACCCCATTTCAAACCTGTTGGGATTCTTGTAACAAAAAACCGGTTAACGGGCTTCCGGTTTCAGATTTTGAATACTCTATACATGAATCAATTAGACTTGGCACTACCACGTGTCTTGCATAGCTTTGTATATTCTGATCATTCTTGAGAAAAATAAACTAAAAGAATACATCTGCAATAAAACTTTGTCTATTTAAACTTTGCATTTAGTCAGCTGAGTAGATGCAATTCTAAATTTAACTATTATCAACTCTTACCTTAAAATATTTCCAAAATACCCTCGCATATTCATGCACCACAAACCACCCATTTATAAAGAAAAAAAATATGAACGAGTAGCTGAATGAGCAATGAACTACAATAACTGAATGACTAAAAGAATGAACAAATGACTGACTGAGTGACTAACTCAATAGCTGACTAAATAAAAGATGATTGTGTTTTCATAACAATGAAAAGGACGCAAAACATTTGAAGGAACCGAAACGAAAAAAAAAGAAAAAATATTGTTGATTTGGCATTCCTTGTAAATTGAACAAGGTCAGTTTGAATTTGAAGTTCGTTTTTGGCTCTTGACTTTGTAACAAAACTGTTCGATGGTCTGTAACTAAGGACACCTTGTTTCAATCGAAAAATATCAGCAACAAAGAAAAATCGCTGTAAAAGAAAAATTCTTCAATCTTACTGTCAATTACTTTAATTTGGAAAGAGAATATACAGAAATAAGAAAAACAATGTGGAGTAGGTTTACTTTATGTATTGCAACCGTTAAATTTATGCCGAAATGAAATATTTTTTGAATTCGTAAAGAAATTTTAAATTGAAGGAATTTCTTTGTTTGAAGGATGTTGATAGAAAATACAAACAAATTTTTGGATTTTTCTTTCATACCACTTAACATAAAAAATATATTTTATATTTCTGCATATCTAGAGAACGGCAAGAGCCAAAGTTTCCGAAATAGCTACAAGATGATTCAAGATTCCGAACAACATCCGTCAAAATTTCGGCGGGGTGGAAGACGTGGGGGTGCACAATATAGATTTATTTATATCTTAAGTTTTTCCCTAATGTGCAGGTACAGTAGCCGCTCAACGGTCTTGAGCATAAATGAATTGAAGTTGATAGGTCTATAGGATTTCGGCTTTTCCAGCGGCCTGTTGCCGGCTTTGGGAATAAATACAACCCTGACCATACGCCAAGCGGTCGGAATATATCCCCAGGTGAAGCTTGCCCTAAAAAGACCAATCAGCGGTCCTTTTATAATACCGAGACTTTCCTGAAACAATACGGGAAAGATTCCGTCACCTCTGATGACTTGAATGGGCAAAACGAGCCAACCGCCCAACGTACCATGTCCTTATCAAAAATCCTACCTGCCAACCCCGTAGCCGGACGAGTCCCCGAGATTGCCGCCTCGACATCCATGTGCCCGTTACTAGCCGCAATAGTCGAGCCAGGAAAGTGTACCAGTGGCAACGTTTCCAAAGTTTCCCTGCGATTCGCCGTAAAGGAACTATCTGTTCTCTCCACCAGGCCCACTCCATTTGAGTGTTCTTTGGCCATTACCCTGTGGAGCCTTGCCACGCCAGGGAGGTTTGCGATGCTATCGCAAAAGCTCCCCATGAATCGCGTTTGGATTTGCGTAAGGATTTGTTATATTACGTTAGAGCATCTTTGCACTCCTGCCAGTTTTTGGTCCGTTTTGCCCTGTTGAATAACCACCTGACATGCCGTCTCTTCTGCTGGAGCGACTCATTCGACCATGGAGTCCTACGGCTAGAGCTGAAGGATCGCAATGTCGTGCTCTCCTGTCAAAAATTTGATAATGGTTTGAAAATCATTTGAAAATCCCAGCATTCTCAACAAAAAGGGGAAATTATTATCAAATTGAAAAATGCCTTTATTTTTAACTTGATTTCAAACGTAATTCTCAAATGTTTTTCAATTGTGGATTATAATACAATGTGGAACATAAATAAAAATATTTTATTTCTTTTATTTAAATTCATTTTTCATTCAAATAAACTGTGAGATAAACATTCGGAACCATAGCTAAAATATGAAATAATGTTCTTTCCGTCCTCTAATTCTTGGAAAGACGAAATAATTGGCTCCCTTGCATCTTGAGGATTGTAGCTCCGCGATTATACAACATACTTATAATTTCTTCACATTTCCGTTTTATATATTTTAATTCGTATTCTTAATCATTGCAATTATTCACAAATAATTTTTATTTTTCACAAGAAAAAAATCGTTCACTTGTAAAACACATTTTACCACGAAGTAAAAATTCAACATTAATCGGCATTTTTAATGGTTTCATTTATTTTTCGCTTTAGTATCGTCAAGTTTATTTTGGATTTGAATTTAACATTTGATACCAATTTGACATCAAATTGATAAAACATTTAATGTCAAATGTTCATTTTTAAATCATTATTAAGTTGAATTTAAATGTTAAAATCAAACAATTGAAGAACATTTGAGAATTGTGTTTGATGTCAAAGGATAAAATCATTTCATATCAAAGGTTTGATCTCGTGTTTGTTGGGTACTGACATTTGAGTTATGTACCTGTCAAAGAGTCGGAATTCTAGTTGTATACCATGGTTTTCAACTTCTGAATTTTAACACAAATTCATAAAATTAGAAAATATTTTTTTTTTTTAAATAAAAGTGTTCAGTGCTTTTGTCTTTTTTGCTGTTGGACATATAATTAACGTAATAAATGCAATTAAAAATTGTATAGCGTAATCGATTTTGTTTACCAAAAAGTTATTTTTTTTAAACCAAGTTTTGATATTTAATTAGGCTTAAGTTCATCAAATTAAATTTTCATCAAATTATTTTTATGAAGAAAGAAATTTTACAACATGAAATTAATTAAAATTTATTGATAATTGTTCATTCTTGACTGACCTACGGATCGAATCCAGGCGTTTACGGAAAGGTTGCTCTTACATGTTTCAATCGCATCCATATTTTTTAATTAAATCGTTTTCTCTTTTCTATTATTATTGGAAAAGAAAAATAATGTAGAAGTTCTAGTTTTTAGAATAAATTAATTAATTATAACAATGGGGTTAAACAAAATCGAATTTTTAAGTGGATGATAAAAGGAGGCCCCATTCCTAAATGCAAAAGTTAACTTTGGGAAGTTTTTAGTTTGCTGGAGAGGAGGAAAAAATGAATGGAGTTGAGAAACTTTTTCTTAGTGTATTCTTAAAAACAAACACACATGCGAACAGCTTTTAATGTTAATTGTGTCCATCTTTAATACGCAAACTAAAAACTTTGGTTAAAGAAACGATTATACTATTTGTACACTTGCATACATTTCGGAGAAACGCATGGAAGATGTTGAAAATGTGAAATACGCATTGACACTTGAAACATCTAACATCTACTATCAATAAAAAAAATGTCACAATTTCTGTAAATAAACTTTTATTTTTTTAAAACTTTTTTTCTACAAAAGAGCCAAAATTTTAAAAGATAACACGAAAATGTATTTAGAACTCATTTTGTTTAAAAATATAAAAAAAAATCAAGTAACATAAGGCGTGCAAAAAAGAAAAAAACTTGAGAAATGGCAACGCTGCTTTCAAACCAAATGCCATTTTGTCAGTGATGCCACAAAAATAGTAGAATTTTTTGCCACTTTCTAGTGATTACACTAAAATAATCGGAAGATGTAGAATGAAATAAAATGAGATATGAACATTTTGTAAAGATGTTGAAAAATTTTGATTTTTAGCCCAATGTATTTGTTATGGCAAAATTCCAACATCTTCGCAAATTGATGTTAAATGTTAAATGTGACAAGTGTGAAAAGGCTATAAGTTGTATATTTTTTGTATATTCAGTGTGGCCATCAAAAAAAAAATTATAAAATCTTTTTTCATATCACTTTTCTTTTATTATATTTGGTGTTTAAAAAAAAATTTTATTTTTTCAGGTTTTTCTATTATACAATTTTCTTTTAGAGAACACTTTTTCTATGAAAATCACAGAAACAGACATGGTGTTTTTAGTCCCCTTTCTTATAAGTGGTTTTTTTAATGCGATGTGTTTATTTCCGGTATTAACTGTAGTTGTATTTGGCTGAATGTTTAATTTAGGCATCAACAACAAAAGAATACATAACTTTTAAAAGTATACTTTGCGTGTTTAGAAAGAAGTGAAAGGAAGTTCAATAGAAAAATTAGAAGAATTTATCAAAGTAAACTTTGCGTGATGATCCCTTTCAAACGCGAATTTTCGTTTTCGAAATAAATGTTATTTTAAGTTTCCTTATAAATAATTGAAATTTTTAGAAGTGCGCCTTTATTGAGTGGGAAATAAATAGAGCAACATATTTTAGATTTTAGATTTCTACTTCACATAACGATACGTTTCAACATAGAAAAATCAATAAAATGTTTAACAATTAATTGTTGTGGCAAAAGGTGAGTAAAAGTTTTTTTGTTCTTTTATAATTGAAACGTTTTCTTTACAACATTGCTAACCATAGGATAGCTAAAGTGAAACATGTAACAGAAATATACAATATATTCTAGTAGCGGTTAACATTATTTTTAAATATATGAGCGTACCACTTAACAACGAAAAAAATTCGCCTTACACCCTCTAATATAAAGTATATTTGCAAGGAGGTTTCGAAAAACTATTTTTTTGCCAAACGTAGGGGTCGCCTTTTTACATTAAGGATATATGATACATTAAGATCGCACCTACGCGCCGCAAGGGCCTAATTTAATCAAACCGCCATATGTGCAAGGTTGAAATTCTTAAATTTGGCGCCTGCAGCGCGTAGGATGCTGCTAGATGGGTCAAATGTATAATAAATCCCACTTTAGTTTTTATATTTTTCATTCTCTTCTAACATTGCTACCCGCTCCTTCCCTTCGTAAGGGGGCTCCAAATACACAATTTTCATACAGACAAGAAATATTTTTAAGAAATATTCCACAATTGCCTAGGAGTCCCCCTAGGGGGATAAAATGTATGACCGACATCAATTAGTTTTCTGTCCTTAACATTTTCACAAAACATTCTTGCCCTTTATCACTACCACTTAGGGGGCTCCCATACAAATATCGCGTTTTATGAAATTCTTAACTAAAATTTTTCATCTTTTGTAAATAAAATCAAAAGTTGTAAACAGATTTTAATAATTTATGGCTTGCACCGACTCTGATAGGATCCTAGACTGCCGACTGCTATGAGGGTCATACATTAGGGTGTACGAGCAGTGACCTGGTGGATAAATACTAGAACGAGGCACTTGAGGTCAATGACCGTTAAGGGCCAAACATTGGTATTCTCGAGAAACAAAAACATTGATTTATACTTTAGGATCGGCTGTTAATGCCTAAGATATTACGAAAAATATAAGGTGACCCCAACGTTCAGAAAAAATTAGTTTTTTTAAACTCCTTACAAAAATACTTTATTTAAGAGGGTGGACGGGGAAACTTTTTCAAGGTACGGGCTAATGTACATATCTAACGCTTCAATCTTAACCAAAGGTTTTTGGTAAAAAGCATGTGAACTATTAAAGTAATAATAATAAAAATAATTTATAAATGAAATATGACTTAATAATAATAATCTTATTTATATAAAAGAAAGAAAAATTCCCATTTAATAAGTTTTTTAAAAAAAAAAAATAGATTAAAATGAAAAAAAAACATTTTCCTTATAAATCACTGTAGTCTCTTTATTCTCCAAGAATATCGCAATTTTAGTTGTTCATTTAGAATTGACATAATAAATATTAAATAGAATCTGGGAATTTATTTTTAATGGCATATACAATATTCCTGAAAAATATTGAAGCTTTTGCGGATTGTAATTTGTCTTAGAATTCATATAATATGAAAATTTACATCATAAATATTCTTAAAGCATTTGCAACTAAATCGATTAAAAAAATTATGCAAATTGAAATTTGTAATTTATTCCAATTTCATACCAAAAATCGCACAATATGTCTATAAAATATTTCTTATGCTAACAAAAAATATTCAGTTATAAAGATTTAAAAATTTTATTTCGTTTCTCGAGTTTTGCGAAAGCCACTTAATCTCACTTCTAATATCTCTTTATAACTTAAAACTTGATAATTTTCCAACAAAAGTAAAGCCATTCGTAAAAATAAATTAAATTCAAAAAATTGGTTTGCTATTCAGTTAAAACATTTTGTATTTTTCATATTCTTTTGGGGTTTTCTTTGGCTTAAAAATTCAGTTTTTTTCTTTCTTTTGAATTAAAAAACACATCCATAAATAGAAACAGAGGAAAGTATGAAAATAAATTTCAAAATATTTGCATTTTAAATTTATTTACTGCTGGCTATTAAATTGAGTGGGCAAGCTTTTTATTTATAGAAACTTCAGAGTAAAGTTTTTTTAATTTTTTTTTGTAAGGGTTGTTAAAGAAATAGAAGTTTCGAAGAGAATTTGTAAATATTTTTTGTGATTTGTGGCGAGTTGTGTTTTAAAAGCTTGATAATCAAACAAAATTTACATTTAGCAGGAAACAAATATTAAAACGGCCAATCAAATATTATTATACATACATATGTATGTATGTACTTAACTTGGTTACTTAAGATTCTTATAAAGATTTAACAGTTGAATATGGAATAAATAAGAAAATGGAATAAGTTAAGTTTATGGAATAACGAAGGCTTATATTCAAAACTTTTTATCTTAGATTTTTGTGTATTAAAATGGTTGTGTCTATCCATGATTTATATGTTAATGGTTTCATGACCACAAATAAATAGAGATGATTGTCTGTAAAATTAGGTGTGTAACTTAAAAATGCGAAATTATGGGTGTATTAAAGCATGTTTTTTAAATACCTATCGAATTAAAACTTATTCGAGCTCTTTCCCAATCTTTCTGGCAATGTATTAATTTGAGATTTAAATAAATGCAAATATTTTCAATACACTCACACTTTTTCACTTGCTGCAATTAATAAGGTAACCCCAGTACTCCAGCTGAATATTGTTTATGAACCTCACACAATTGCATTCTTTCACAAATAAGAAAATTTTGTTGTTGCTAGAAATGCAATATGGAGCATTTCATGTCAAGTGACCCAACTTTTGAAATTGTTGTCTTCCAATTTGAATGAAATTTTCAAGATCAGTCAAAATGTTTCTAATTGAGAGGGGGTAAATGTTTGACATTTTGGGCAAAATGTTGTTCTTTCTCATCCATCTAACTTATTACCTATTGGTGTTAGCAAAAGTTATCCCAAGTAGCTTAAATAGCTTTTTTATCAATCTTTCGAAAAAAACTTTTTTAATTGTTTTTAAAAATTGATCTGTCCTAAGTAACCACTTATCCAGCTTATCCCATCAACAATAAATTTCAGTGTTTCTATCAAGAATAAAAATTCCATTTGTTAATTTAAAATTACGTTGATAAATTTTTTTTTTAATTTACAACTTTTTTTTATTTTTTTAAGCGGGCACTTCTTTTTTTGCTTAAAAGAAAGCTTATGTTTTTTCATTTAAGGTAGTTTGGCCACTTATTGGGCTGCACTTGGCAAATGTATATAAAAAAATTCTAACTCAAGACGAGGGTTCTTAAATTTTAAGCATATGCACTATTTTTAATTTTTCCTTTTTGTGTTTAAGTGTTTCTTAAACCTTAAAATCAAAACTTATACTGAGAAACTAGATTAATTAACCTTTCCGACGGTATGTAACATACCCAACTAGCATTTTATACCTTCGATACTTTAATATGTTACTCCCAGGAATAAAATTATTTTTTCTATAGAAATGTTGGCAAATTATATTTTTTTTATCACCTGTTTATTTGCAATGTGAGGCAGACCGCCATTAATTTTCCAACGCCTATTTGTTCCCTTAGTCTTTTATCTGCCTTTCATTGCGGCTTTTTCTCAATCCTATAATAAGTTTTGAGCGCACGTAATAATAAATGTGATTTTTATTCTCAAAATAAAATAAAAAAATATTTTCATATGTAAGTGCAGTAAGATTTTCAGGATCATCCATTCCGCGACTTTGGTTGGTAAGCCACAACTACCACGTGATACCCGTAAGTATCCTGACTGCGATCCGGCAATTTCTCAGATACACAGAAAGCATTTCCTGCTAGAAGAATACCAACGGATGGCTCAAGTATGTCTGGTGCCGTGTCAACGGGCCAGATAGGACCTCTTGTCAGCCGCGATCGCAGACATCGTGAATATCTCCTGTGATCTGATTTGCCCCAAGGATATAATACCCAGAAGGGATTAAACTTAATTATTAATCATCATAATTACAGCCCCAGGATCTACGTTTTTTTGGTTCAAAATGAAAAGGGCAAATGGAAAGGGCTAAATTCATATCTAAACAAGGTGGAACATGGCTAAATCTAAAACACTGTATTTTACGAACTGTATGTATAAAGCACAGATTTGTAGCGATACCAAAATAGTCTTTGAATGTTCCTTCATAAGTACTCTATAGTAAACTTAATTAATTAGAAGTCTGGACTTACTACTCCAACGGCTGAACAAAACTGTTCTTTTTTCTCAGTACTTGTATAATAAAAGCTCTAAATGCTTTTTGGGTTGCCATATGTTATCTCCCACTCAAGTATGTGAATTACTGGGAATTAAAAAAATCAGAAAAAATGAATTGAACAAATGTGACAAAAAGTATCCTCTTGTTGTTTCTCAATTACTCTGGACTGCACATGTTGAATTTTATATTTGTAGGTTCACAATTAATAAAAATTCAAAAATACCAGCATAAGAACGAAAACGTACTAAAAAAATCCCTCTTACAGATTCTTATTTACTCAGGATATTGCATGTTGAATTTTATGTTTCAAAGTCCAACACTACCGGAAATATAAAAAGTAACAGTTGAAGAACAAAAGACTTCCTTCTTATAGATTATCATCCAGTCAGAACAATGCATGTTTAATTTTGTGTTTCATGTAGGCCCAGTATTAACGAAAATTCAAAAAGTATTAATTGAAGAACAAAAAAGTGCAACACAGTTCCCTCTTACAAATTCACATCCACTCAGGACATTGCATGCTTAATTCTATGTTTCTAGGGTCAATATTAATGAAAACCAAATAAAGTACCAGTTGAAGAAGAAAAAATACAAAAATGGTTACTCTTACAGATTCTTATCTACTAAGGAATTTGCATGTTTTATTTTATGTTCCAAGGTCCAATATTAACGAAAATTCAAAAAGGACCAGTTGAAGAACAAAAATGTACCAAAATTTTTACCTAAAAGGTTCTCATTCACTCAGGACCTTTGTTTTTAAGTTCAATGTTATAGAAAATTAAAAAAATTATGTACCACATACAGCACGGAGAAGTAAAATAAAGAAATTTAATTTCCCGTATTTCCCCTTTTCGATAATTTTCTTCTCCCCATTAAAGTATCAAAAGTTACAGGATTGTAGTAGGAGCCCGTAGTTTTATACGTAAATGTCAATGAATGGAAAAAAGGGTTTGTAAAAAAACGACAAAAAATGTACGATTTTCACATCTTAAACGTTCTTCTTGGTTTTGGAGGGGTCAGATTAGGAAGGTGACATCAGTCATTTTGTGTCCCAGGTTGATGAGGATGTATCTGGGGTATAATAATTGCTGCAGAAGTTGTCAACATGGCAATGTCCGGGTCTAGCGGCTATTATGCTGAAATATTTTGGAAAAATGAATTGCCGGGCTTGGATGCATTATCTAATGTAGTACTGAGGTCGATCTCTCTTTTCTGCAAGAAATGGAAATGGTTCGAGGCTGCAGTGATGTCTGGAAAGTAATCTGAACAACACTGTCTTGACTTTGGTCTCTGGCTCTTGGTATCACAAAGATACCACTATGAGGCCTCAAGTGAGTCGTCCTCGTGTCGGCTGCCATTTGAACATAATATAAATATTGTATTATCTACAAATACACCGTGCAAGTCCTAAAATATGCGTCCTAAATTTTAGCTTGGCAAAAGTTCTATGAGCAGTTAAAGTCGGTAGGAAGAAATATTCAAAGAAAATTTTACTTTTTTTGTTACAGAAACAGAACGTTAAATTTGTATGTCTGTATTAATTCAATATCGTTAATAACACTGATATAGGAAGCCAAAAGCTTTAATCAACAGCTTGTAAGCGAGAAAGGCGTTATTGTCAATACACTGAACCAAATATTTACCTAAATAATGCTAAATACAGAATGTCAAATACAGAAAAATTTCTAAATAGCTATAAAGAAGAAATTTCTTCGATTGAACTTTAACCTTTTTAGTTAAATTGATTACAAAATTAATCAAATTTGCTAATTATGGTAGTTAAATATTATTATTAAGTTTTAAGAATTTTTATTAATTTTAACTATAAAATGTAGTTATTTTGATTATCTTTTTCATTTAAATTGACGAATCATTATTCAAATTAACTAATAAATTTCGTATATATGAATAATATATTATGAATTTACTGACCGCATTGGATATCTAATGAAACCCTTTAGAATCAGGCACATTGCTGCCCTATTGAAACTGACATACGACGTCCATTAACTGATATTGCAAGAGCTGCCATAGACTGAACCCTTAAGGGCAACGTCAGCCTGGTCGGCTGACGTTCAGAAATATACAAAAAATTCTGATAGTGCATACAAAATATTCCTGGACAATATTGAAGGAATAAGACTATTAAAGTGTAAAAGCTTTTGAGGATTGTAATTTAACTTAGAATACACATTCGAATAATATGAAAATTTGTTTAATTTTTAATTTTTATCTTTACCGAAATTTTAACGAACTTGTATTCACAATAACTCCCTTAAGGAATTAAATTAACAAAATTTAGTTAAATAAACGGATTAAGTATTAAACTTAACTTCCTTAAAGGATGCTAATTTAAATATTTAAATGTGTTGTTCCAAAAACATTGTGTTTGTGTATATAAAAGAATTTTGCCTATTCCTTTAACAACATTTTAATTAAATACATTAAATACACAGATTTCAATTGCAAAATGATTTTACGAAAACTATTGTGTTGATTTGAAGAAAATTTGTGTAGTTGAATAAATTTTGATTATATTTGAGAAAAAATTTAGTTCATTTAACAAATTTTTAAGTTGAGGGTTAATTTCAATATATTTGAATGAACAAATTAATATGTCATTTTTATTTTTTCCAAGCAATTAGTGATGTCAATATACGTTTCCAAGCCGTAATAGTGTGCAGAAACCGCTCAAACAGCTTTTAAAATCGCTTATGAAGTACATTAAGGATAAAAGTGTAAAAGTTATAATAAAAGCATATAATTTTGTTGTATTGAAGTTGCACAACATGGAACCCTTCTTAGAAAATTATCAGTATAATCTTTTGATTTTAGGACAACTAATCTAGTCCCAACTATTCTTCTGTTACAAAAAAGTAAATTTGACTCCAGTCTACCTCCTTTATTTGTTGTAATTAAGTGGCAGATACTTTTAATGTAAAAGTATTGGCAAAATCGTTTTATATGCTTCATTAAAGCACTTAATAAAAGCGTCAAGAAATATCATCAAAATTTAAAAAAAATTCAAGTATTGTATAAATTATAATTTCAGTTCATTAAGGAATTTAGGACATTATTTGTTTATTTATTTAGATTGGTTTTTTTTAGTTTACAAATACCAATCAAAAGGGTCGACCTTAAATGAGTATGACAAGCATTTTTTAATCAAAAATCCATTTTATTTAGCGTCCATGGTAACCAAGAAAACTGTGTGCTTTATTTTAGTAACAATAACAAAAAATGATAAGAGTTAAATACTGGTCGTATGACTTTAAGTATAATCTTTGAAAGGGGGTTATAATAATTCAATTGCATTAAGAAAAAATAACTTGACCTCTTATTTAACCAGGTTTCTTGTATTAATGATACCCAAAATTTAATCCTTTTAAAATTTGTTTATCCAAATCTTAAGTCTGCAAAAAGCCAACTATTCTCTAAAAGTTCAAAGGGACATTTTAAATTAGCTAAATTAACAAGCTTAAGCAAAATAAAGAAGTCCTTAGCCCTAAGTTTAAAGCCACTTTAAAGTTGATTTTGACCCAGACCCAAATAATTCAAAGGACAGTAAAACTTTTCTTTTGAAAAATATATTTTAATTCTGTTTAAGTATTTGTTAGATTGGGGCATCTGATTGAAATTTTTGTAAGCAAAAGAAATTTTAGATATTTCTATTGATTTTTAGTTTTTATTAAAAAACTATCAAAATGTTTGCAATAATTTATAAAATTTTTTCCTTTATGTATATTTGCACCATGTGTCATGAAAGAATTTTTTTTTATGCCACACAAAAAAAAACGGATATTTTTCAGTCTGCTCTATTTATCAAAAATAATAAAATGTGGTTGCATAAAGAATTTAGTTCCACAAAACTAGAATTTGTCAATTGTAAGTTTTTGTAAAGGAGCTTTTACATTTTTTCTTTACGTTGCAAATAATCTTGTTGCCAAAAATATATGGAAAAAATAGAACTTGAATGCTTAAAGCTAGAGCTGTGCTCGTGAGTAGTTTTTAACTCACAATCACTCGCTTTCATGCAAGAGGAAATTTGAAATTATAACCATCACGCATGCAAACAAGGGAAAGGAATGTATTCACGCGTACAGTTCTTAAAATGTAGGCAATTTTATAAAACATTTTTAAGGGTCGATAACTTCAGTTGTGTTGCAAGCAGCTAAATCAGCATGTTAAAAAATTGGTAATTTTTTTTTATATATTTTAACAAGAGCGGCGTTGCCTGATTTCTTTGCATGGCGACTCAGCTTCGGCTCAGTTGCCATCCGTAATCAATCCATTTGTTTATTTGTTTCTTAAGTCAGATTTAAAAAATTTACTTACACACGATCACGTGCACATCTCTAGTTTTAAGTTAAAGAATATACAATACAACTTAAGACAGATGAATATTTGTTAAAATTGCATGCTTCGATACATATTTCGCTTAGTAAAATTACTTTGATTTAACCGCTAAACAAAAATATTGAAAAATTTATATATTTTTTTTATTTAAGTTAAGTAAATTTGAGAAATTCTCGAGGCCATATTGATTTAAGCACGTACTTAGCAAAAAAGCATATTTTTGAAATAAAACAAAAATTTTTCATAAAAAAATATTACGTTCCTCATTTTGCTGAAAGTTTAACCTCCAGTACAATCCCTAAAAATGATGGAAATAAAAAAAAAAAAAATTTAAAGACGACAAAAATTTACTTAGATAAGCCACCTTCCGAAAAATTAAATTAAAGAAATTTGATATTTTTGTTAAAAAAAAAACTAAATTAACTGGTGAGGGAATGCACAGATTCTCATTAAATTTTGCGCAAATTCGTTTAATATGCTCTGATTTTGTAAAGTTATTTAACTTAAAATAATTCAGTAGCTTTTTGCAAAAAATACATTATCAAAAATTACACAACTAAAAATTGTTCGTTATCTATTAAATATTAAAAAAAAAAGTTTTTAGATCATAATCTGTATGGAGTTACTTTCTACTAAATGGTCCATAGATTTGTTTTTAACTATTTTTTTAGGTTAAACACGGGTTTCTCGATGTCTGAAAAATAAAGTTTTTTGAGTTGAGGCACTTTTTTTAACGTTTTTTTACAAATAAAATAGATACAACAAATGTAATTTGGGTACAATGAAGCTCAAAAGAGTAAACTTTTAGTAGCCAGTTGGTGCAGTTTAAAAATTTTGTGTTGCCATCCCTTTTATCGGCGCTGATTGGCGACTGTGGTCGGCGAACAAGTGGCCGATACAAATCAGTACATATTAAGCAATTTGATTGTTCCATATTTTGCAAAAGAGTGTTCACATTATCGGCGCATCAAGGTTAATTTTGATTGTCCACAGTCAGCACAACTTCGGCACAGATTGTCGCATATTAAAAAAGTTGTCCGTTCACACTATCGGCACATGAAATGCGACAAAAATTGCAACATTGCGCCGATTGTGGGATTTTAGCTTTAGAGACATAGAATTTCGAATTTAAAAGATGAACCCTGTTCATATTTCCGCTATAAAAAAATTAAATTTAATATTGTTTTAAAAAAAGTTAAGACAGTTTTGTCTTTTTAACACCAAATAAGATAATATTGTCTAACTTTGGGAGATTGTGGAAAAAATGAAAATCGTTCAGTATTTTGTAACCGTTAGTCTGGTTGGTATTGCGTTTCAGACAGTAATAACCCAAGAGGGAAGCGAAATATCACTAAAGTGGTCCCTAATTAGGTCTTTGGTAGTATAAACCGGATATTGTTTTAACACTTTATAGAAATAAGTCTTATCACTTTTACATGGGGTTGTCATTGGACGGGGTCAATTGACACCATTTGACCAGTCACAGATCTATTCTCTATGAACGTGCTTAGTGTCAGTTACTAAAATGTAGTATTATTTGAATACAATGTAGTATTATATTTAAATAAAACAAATCCTAGAATTAAATTCAAGAACCAAATCTTAGAAAGAAACAAACACAGCATCGGCGAAGACTGTACTGTAATTAATTACTGGTATTTTTTTATTATTTATTGTAAAGGGATTCATTCACAAATTATTAACACATATTTGTGTATGCACTTATTTTGTATTTAAATTTTTATTGTTATTTGAATATCAAAATGATATTTAAGTGACGAAGATGAAATTCCTCGTTCAATAACTTCCAAGACAATATTTGATGACCTTAAAATGGCAAATAAGTTAGTGGAACATTTTTTTTGAAATGTGATATTGCAAACGAAAAAGCTGTGAAATTTTAATCAGACCGAAAATCGTGCATACTTGGAGCTCTACAAAGAGGTTTCCAAAGTAGGATTAAGACGTACTATTTATCGCAGAATTTCCTGTTAATATAACTAAACCAGTGCCTGAAGCAGTTTGTGATAGCCAGTTTCAAGTTAACAAAGTTAAATATATAGGAGTAGTAAGCATTTTTTATTTTTTTTTATTTATTTTATATTCACACATACAAGGTGTTCTCTTCATACGGTAAACCGTGAAAAAACAGGATTGGGTGTATCTCCAAAAAGTTTTTTCGATATATTTTCCCTACCAAGTATGGGTCTCAGAATTCCCATCACACATTAATTAAAAACATTTTGGGTCATACAAAAATTGCTTAAGCGGAAATTTGTAAAAAAATTAGGCAATTTCGGAAGATCTTTAATTAGTGATTTACATATTCGAACATTTTTTGTATTGCAATTGTGAACATGAGGTAGTCATTAAAGAACGCTGTAACTGACAAAACATAAAATGTTCACCAGAACCAAAAAACCTGTATGAAAGTACAAACAAATTAATACCACAAAAGCTATACAACTTAGGAACATGAATTTAAAAAATAACTTTTATTTTTTCTCGCTTTATATTTTGGCTGTATACATTTCCTCTCAAGGCAATTATAACCGGTGATTCTGCGGCTTACAGCCAACGATTATTCTTCCACAGACCTATAAAATGCTGTTACTACAATTATTTTTTTATGGAAACAAAAAAGTTAATTTTTTTTCATCATACAAGTATGGGACCGGGACCAATCGACGCAGTATTTTTTTCTGATAAAAATGATGCAAAAAAGCGAATATTCGATTATTTGTCAGTTAATTCTTGCGACGATCAATATAACATAACAATTTTTTTTTTTATAAATAAAAAAGATTGAATATAATTTTTTAGAAAAACGACTTTTTTCAGAATTTCAACTTCAAATGCATAAAACTGTTTAACTTAAAAACATTTTTTCACAATTTTTTCTATAGAATATTTATTCATTTGCAAGTTATTTCACAAATATTTTTTCAAAAAAAATCGGAATAAATTTGTGCCTTTTATTAGAAAATTACAAGACCAAAGGTAGATCAACGATATCAAGTTTTAATTAAAATCGTTCGTAAATTTAGAATTCTAGCAGAAGCAATAATAACACGAAACGTCTACTGGGTAGAGTCTTTGTCAACGTCTTCAGCTTACTCCTGATAATACCAATTTACCACTTTGCAAACATTGGAAAACAATAGTAATATTACTGGAAATAAAAGAATGTAAAGAAAACTTATTAAATGCAAGAAATTCCCAACACCATGACCTATACTCAACCATAATGTTACAACTCTGTTGGCGTCAAACTTTTCATCCCGCATTACCAGCATAATAACACTGCTCAGCAAAAAATTATTTTTTGTCTTTCCGTTAATTAAAACTATGTGAACTATATGGATTTTGATGCGCTGAACCCAAATCCGTTCTCGGGTTTTTTCCATCAGATCGAGATTTTGTTTAATGGGCTTGGAAAATTTTTTGCCCTTAATAAGTCAGGTACGGAGACATATTTCATCCTAACTCGAGAACCAGTCATTCGATTCAAAGTAAAACACCAGAAGATGTGTAACAAAATTGTATTTATTTTAGTCGAAGAGAATTTTTCTGTATCTCTTATCGTTTTGGAATTATTCAGAAATTAATGGAGAAAAAATTTGCTACAAAATTACAAATCTGGCAACCTTTTTTGCTTGTATTTGATTTTGTTGTACGAAAATAGATAGAAGTAAAGAGTTGCCATTCATTGCAGCTAAAAGGCGCTTTAGTGCGCCCACTCTGACGTTGTTTGCTGCATTACACATATTTGGTCAATATTGGGTACCTGCGGTAAATTGACAATAAAATCTAAATTTTTAAACCGATTTTTATGGTTTATGGCTTTTTTTATTTTTGAGATAAGTAGCTCTCAGAAAAAAGTGCAAAATGTGTATACTTGCTTTATATTTTTTTTATTCCATTTTTAAATTGAAAAATATTACGAATTTTGCACAAATTTTTCTCCATTAATTTCTAAATAATTCCAAAACGATAAGAGATACAGAAAAATTCTGTTCGACTAAAATAAATACAAGTTTGTTACACATCTTCTGGTGTTTCACTTTTGAAAATCGAATGACTGGTTCTCGAGTAAGGATGAAATATGTCTCCGTGCCTGACTAATTAAGGGCAAAAAATTTGCCACGCCCATTTAACAAAATCTCGATCTGGTGGAAAAAAACCGAGAACGGATTTGAGTTCAGCGCATCAAAATCCATATAGTCCATATAGTTTTATTTAACGGAGGATTTTGCTGCTGAGCAGTGTAATTAGAGCCAGAGGTGGGTTACTTGAATCAAATGCCAGATCCTTTAGTAATATCCCAATAGACAAGTGCACTATCTGCAACTTAGAGTAATCTGAAAATGCGTACCACTTTATTGGTGTTTGTCTAATCTATAAAGAACTAAGGTTTACATTGTTCGGAAAATATCAACTTAGTGTTATTGAGGTGCTAAATATCTTAAATGGATCAAACTTTCTCTCCTTATACAAATACATAGAATCATCTTCAAAATATCGTAAATTAATAATGAATGAATTCAATTTCTAGTCTTCCTTTTATGTACAAAAAATATTTTAGAATGAATGTATAAATTTGTATAAACTTTATTGTAAATGAAATTTAAAGAAATTAGTAATCTTAAATTAAAATAATATCTAGTATTATGCCAATCTGGCTCACAACATTCATGTTATGCCAAATATAGATACCATCATTTTGTAAATTAATGAATATGTAAATATGTATATACAATTTGAATATCTATTAATAAATAATAATTAAGAATTCTGGATTGTTTTTAATGTTTTGTAATACCCGAGGTGCGCTACTTTGGGAAGACCAAATGGCGGACCAAATCCAAAAATAAGACTCGAATACACGTCGTTAATTACCACCTTGAATTTTATTTGAATAGTACTAACGGTTTACAAAAAAACAAAATTATTTCCATTTTTCCCCAAATCTCCCACTGTGAGGTTTTGCTGAAATTAAAAAAACGACCTGAATTCAATGGTAGCGTATGACCAATGTTTATCTAATTTAACAAGTATGTATACGCAAAAAATTGTTAACTTTAGCATAGACAAATTCAATGAAAAACACTTACCGCCATATTCATAAAAAGTTCTTATTTTAAGCTTAAAGTATGTATGTAATAACTATCATAAACGTACATTAACAACTTTTTTACTATTAACTGTTTGTAGCGGTTTTATGTTTAAGTATGGCAACTTTCTTTACCTTTTGTTGCCATTTTATTGCTAGTGATGCATGAAACTTCTATTCGGTACACATGAGAGTCTATATTAAATTACTTTTTTATAATTTTAGACCCTGAAAAATACATTTTATTTTAGTTTCTGAACAAAATGTTGCCAAAAGGTATCAAAACAATTTTTGGTTGAACCTTTTTTTGTTTACTTTTTATTAACATCACTTTTATTATGATTTGTTTATTTTATTTTTTTTATATTTTTAAACAACAATTCGTTGTTTTAAGCATAAAAACAACTATGTAATTGCAATAGTTTAATCAATAATTTTAGAGCATATCTGCATTTGCTCCTGATAATTAACAATAAAACTCTAAATTGTCCATATTAATAAATAATAAAAAAATTTGTCTACGTTTTTCAAACATATTTCACAAAAATACTATCATTTAATGCAAACACTTAGCGAAATGTTACTTTATTTTTGGTTTAAATAAGGGTTAATCATTTAAAAAATTGTCTTAATTTATGAATGTGTTATTAAAGGTTTAATAGACTATTTTTCGTTTATGAATACAACTTTAGCAATTTTTGCTTAAAAACGGTTGATTTATCATAAATAAGTTTTTATAAATACGGCTGTCAGTTTTTAAAAAAAAATTTCCATATGAAATTCTACATGAAAGTTAAAGTTTAACATTTTTGAACGGGCTCTAAATCTTTTTTTGTTAATTTAAACGATTTTTTTCTTTTACAAATATTAACTGCCTGTCTCTCAATATCGAAGGAAAAAATTTTTTTTCATATGAAAACAAAAAAAAAAAAAATTAAATTATGTTTTTATTTTAAATGTAAGTTTAACGAATGATTTTCCTTGATATCGAAAAACAGGCAGCACTTTTGTTTTGTATGTTAATATTATTCATTAATTCTTAACAAAAAATAAAAATAGTCCTAACAAAAAAAAACTGTAAAGCCTTATTATACATTAGCCTTTGCTTCTGTTTAATATTAACTCATCCTCTTAAGCCCGAATATTTTAGAAGTTTAATTAATTTAAAATTAAAAAGAATTAATTAAAGTAAAAGTATGAGAGCAAAAAGTGTTTGGTCTCTGCATCAGCTTGATTGTGTTTTTTTTTGCCAATGAAGTTAAGCAATTATGGGTTTAAAGTGAATTACACTAACAGCCACAAAGTACACTTGTACTCAACATTAATAATTAAAAATTTAATTAATAGATTATTAAAACCTTAATCTGCATATGAATATAACATGCATGTGGCAAAGAGTGTTTTGTTTTGCGTGTGTTTGTGGCAGACACAAATGCCGTACCACAAAGTAACGTGATATTAATTGTTCTTTTTGTTTGTGTATATTATTATTACAAAGACTAAATTCCTAGTATTCCCGTTTTGGAAACTCTATTGAATGCGGGATTTCCAAGAATTTTTTTTTAAATTAAAATTAGAAAAAAAAAATTACTAATGTCGGCTACACACTACACAAATTTAATGCTTAAGCCTGGCATTGCGTTAACGAAACTTGCGGCATGCACTGCATTCTGCAATTTTTAAGTTTTTTATTTTAATTGTGCAAATAAAAAAAATGTCTGCCTTTTTAATTTTTTCCTTTAAATTTGTTAACATTTTTCGTAGGATTCGACTTTCTTGGGCATATTGCTTGGGCAAATATCAAAATAGTTAATTTTTTTGTTATCTTATCTCGACTTAAGATGATTTGTTAAAATGCCACAGACATGTTTATTTTTTTATTAAATTATATTTATTTATTATATAATTTTTTACAATACATCACAATTGTCGTTGTAGGCACAAGGCCTCTTCACATTTATCACAGCTAAAACGGATTTTTGGGTTTTTTTTTTGTTAATATATTAAACTCAGCGCATAATGTGCGGTAATTTTTTGAAGATTTTGTAAAAGGTTCTGTTTCCAACTGCCATTATGGTTGGTCATTACAAGGTTGTTGTCTTTGGCCCTAAGAAAATATATATTTTCAATGTTACATTGGCCAAAGACCAGCGATAGGTTTCACGTTTACAGCTGTAGTGTCTGATCCATTGTATCAACTCCAGCTTTTTTTTGGTTATATTCAATGATTTGGCTAGACTTTTTTGAAACGTCCAATATGGTTGCTCAAGTTGGCTCATATCCTGTATTCTCTGATAGTATTTGTCTAATTTTCTGTTGATGTAAGTATAAAAGCCTTATATATTTTAAGTAAATGTGGACAGAGTGCATGCTTATCCTCATAGAAGCCAAATAAAATTTCGCATACTTGACGTTTACTTGATTTTTTAAATAAATGTGACACAAAGATTTTATTACAGCGAACAGTTCCAACAAGAGCTAAGCGGACTTCTATCAGTGTACTTGAGAGTTTCAGAGTTGTGAAAAAATTGTCACAATTACGGTTGACAAATCCTCCTGGTTTACATTTTGGGTGCAATCAGAAATTTTGCCTGTTTAATTTTGGCCTTTCAAGGCATATTTTGTTTTCGAGTCACACATCCACCACTTTTTGTACTTTCTTTGACTGGCTTCGATCGAATGTATTGCGTGAATCGCGTTCGTACTCGAAAAGGAAAAAGCTGTTCATCCACGGTTAGGCTTACCCCAGGAGTATATGAGGATTCTAAATTCGCAACAAGCCATTACCAAAGATCGTCTACTTTATCAATTCTTGGCGCATTAGCCTAGCGTTCGCGTTGTTAAAGCGGATGAACCGTAGCAATAGTGATATAGTGCAAAAAATTATAAAAAAGGTTGTGTTGCACATTTGAAAATCCCGGAAAATAAAAGAAATCCAAAAAAGCATTTATTTCATTTTCATCTGTTGCCTCCCATTCTATGGGCTGTTTCGTTGGGTTCTTTTTATTTTAAGCAATATAAACCTCCTTTGCCTAGCGGTTGGTTTTGTGCAAACCCAAAAATTAAAAAACAAATACAAAAAACAAAAGACAAAAATATAATTTCGTCGTCAAGTCACAAAGTTTTATTTAATTTGGCAAAAAAAAAACAATAAAACCAAAACAACACACAAATACAATACTTCGTGGTCCAGCCAGACCAATAGGGTACTTTAATAGATGAGTAAATTAAAATGAAATTTCACCCCACAAATTTACTCCGATCGATTCCAAATAAATGTTATTCGATTCAGGACATATCATTTAAAGAATTAAAGTACCTGAATTTTTGTTCTATTGGAATGATATTGCAAGTGAAAGACAAATTTGGTCTGGCCAGACCAAGATGGTAATCCCAGGGTTAAAAGTTATTGTCGCCTGATAATATAAAACTCAATTTCCATTAACTTTTTTTTTAATATAAATTATTTTTATAAAATTCTTGCACACTGGATAGTTACGTTAATTTTATACTGAAACCAATAATAAATTTTTTATAATTTAAAGCGGGTTTTTCCAAAATCGTGGGATATTCAAAATGCCTTCACATCTTCCCGGTAAGTAAAACTGCCTGGGGAAAGAAACTCTTCCTTTTACACATATGAGAAAGAACAAAATGAAATAGAAGGGAGAATAGGAAAATAAGTTGTGAATTATTAAAAGGTATAAAACATATAGATAGGCTTTAAGTAAAAACACATGAATACAGGCAAAAAAAAAAAAAAAAAAACAAACATTGTTTACCAACTTAGTTAAACAAGATAAATTTATACATTTGTACATACAAACATATACAAAAATCATATAATTTTTGTTTGCCTCTGTTGTGTTTATGTTAAATTAAAGCAAATGAAGATGGAACGAAATAAAGTGTGAGAATGAAAAACAAGTTACAAGATAAATTCTTTTTATTTACACACAGACATGTTTTTTATATAAAAGCAAGTAAGAGTGATATCATCTGTTATGCCGGATCTTATATATCCTTCACCATGATGCGAAATAAACAGAAAGTTATATAAATACCGTTTCTACAATATAAATAAATCTATTTTGTGCCACGCCAACTTCACCAATCTCCCCAAAATCTTTTCAGGTGTTGTGTATTGATAACCCAGATGCTTTACCTTTGACATACAGAAGTCTTTAAAGTTTTTGTACGGAAGATGCCACGCCTACATCTCCACTCCCGTCTATATTGTTAGAGAGATTGCGTGTTAATAACCCAGCCTTTCTCCAGATATACTTAAAAAACAACAATAACAAGGGTTTAATGAGTAAAATTAGAGGCAGTCGTGGTTTTTTTCTGATATCTCAGCCATTTGGGCACCGATTAGGCTGAATTTCAATAGCAAATAGTTCCGCTACATATGCTACATAATTATATATAAACACCTGGCTCCCGTGTCGAATTATTTTGAAATTGTACTTTGCAATACAAAATACCTTGCTTGTGGTGTTGTTAGAAATATTTATGTAAATCAATATAGTTTTGCTTTATATTTTGTGTGAAAATGAAATGAGAGGATATGTTTAATAAAGAACCATCTTTATATAAAATCTAAAAGCTAGATTTTGGGTATGTTTATTTTGGCTGTAACATAAAAGGACTCGAGTGAGAAGTAAATTCAAACACTCCCACTGTATCTGGGATCTTCGGAAAACACATTTCAACGGACAGACGGACATCTTAATTTGAACTTCTCTCTTCTCGAAATTACCAACTTTTATATCGTCATCTTAAAGACCCAATAACCTGTCTGCAAAAATTTCAAAATTGAGTTTTTTATGGATTTTTATTCCCAATAAACGCAAAATTTTTAAATGAAAAAGTTGTTTACCTAGAGGACCGTTACGCACAAAAAAGAGAAAAATAAATTATCAAAAATCACGATAAAAGTTTAATTTTGTTGCATAGTGTAATTTAAACAGACATTAAGTACTCTTTTTGCTTACTCTAGTAAAATAAACTTTAACTGTAATATTCATATGCATAAATAAATTGTTATTTATTCATACTAATAAGTACTGCTCAAAGGTTATTTGGTTTCAGATTTTTACAATTCCAAATTACCTAAGTGCCATAACATAAACTGTGTTTAGGAAATCAACATTTTCTCAACCGATATATATTTATATCTGGTTTCATTTTAAATAAAATGTGCCATTTTCGTTTCAATATTGTAAATAGTTCTAATTAAACTTTTGTTAACTGCAGATAGGTTATTTCGTCTTTAAGGTAACGACATTTAAAATACTCATACGTGTAGATCTGAATTCGTTTGCATGTTGAAAGCAAATTTACAATACCTCCAGTAACTATGTCTCCCTTTCATTCTTCCTTCCTCTCTCTCTCTCTTTATCAATTTGTTTTAAAAAAAACTGCCATAATTTTTTGTTTATCTAAGTATTTATTAAATTTTTTCTATTTATGTTAATCTGTATTAAGTCGTATGAATATTTTTTTGGTTTGTTTGCTTGCTGATTTGTGTATTTATTTTCCTAAATAATCGCTAAACAAATGACGATACTCATCGTAGGAGAATAAAATATTTACCAACATTTGCATTACAAAATACCCGTATAAATAGATACGTTTAGAAAAAGAAAGATGCTTTTTGACGAACTTACACCGAATCTACAGGGTGGCCCAAAATTAACGAAGGGGTTTGAATTCGTTATAACTTTTTATTTAAGAAATAATTATTAATTAATTTTTTTTAATACAGTACATATGTATGTATATGGGGAATATTTTTAGTTGAGTTATAAATAATATCTCGCAGTGGTGGCCATTTTCTGCTTCGCAAATTCATGCTCTTTCCAACACATTTTTCATAAGCTTTCGCAAAACTTTAGGTGTTATGTTGTTACTTCAGTTTATGTTGTATTGCTTTTTAGTTGCTGGATGGTTCTAGGCATTTTAGAATAGACTTTTCCTTTCAAATAACCCCAAAGAAAACAGTCTGGGGCGGTTAAATCCGGTGAACGCGGTGGCCAACTACAATCCCTGAGTCATAATCACGCTGAGGCAAAACAATGGATCGTTGGTTTGAAAAATAAAGCTCAACAATTTGGGCACGTTGTTCAATACTGCTCCATTTTAAATTCCCCAAGTCTTCTTTAGAAAATACTGAAAAGATAAGAAAAAAACTATAATAAAAAAGTTATAAGCAATTCAATCCCCTTAGGTAAGTTTTGCTTACCCTGTATTGCAACATCTACCATATACTACAATACACAGTGCAAAGTTTTAGGGAAGGAGTTTGCAATAAAGTAAAAAATTTAACAAAACAATCGCGGTTGTGATGTTTCGTTATTTAAGTTTGTACATTATCAGTCGTATTCATGAAAATTTTAATCAGCATTTCAACATGTTTTAAATATAATTCGTTCAAATGGTATTCAAAAGCGAATATTACCTTTTAAAACCTTGTGTAAATAACGGAATTTTAGAATGGGTTCGACTCTTGTTTAAACCTATTTAAAATTGGCTTTTTGCTTTGTGTTAATTGCCATTTTTCTTTAATATATTATTATAAATGATGTATTTTATATCTTTATAATAATGAATGAAATGAAATATTAATAATATATTTTTGAATTGCACCAATATTTCCCAAAATAATTTTATTTGCACAAAATAAACTGGTGTTGTGTAAGCGAACAATACAAATAAAAAACTCGTTTTTTTAATACATTTTTATTAGCAATAAAATCATCATCTAAATTAAAGTTTTACCAAATACTTTTTTGGACTCTCTTTATTTATTAAATTACTAGAGAAATCATAATAAATTTTTTTTATTTATAAAAACAATATTTTTCTCAAAAACGACAAACAAAAAAATAATATTCATTACAATTTAAGTGACAAATAAAAGAAATAATGTTGCCATCATGCAATTAAAAACAAACAACGTTAAAATGCTGATTATGAATACGAATTTTTACCAAATCTTTTTAGTCTTAAAATGTTTTTTAACTCTTTTGAATTTGCAACCTGAATTAAGATTTTTTATGACTTTAGAGTTACAGAACATGGGTACAGTACCCTGGACCTATAATTTTAGATCAAAATTATCTTATTTAAATATAACAGAAGATTCAAAAAGTACCATATTTATTTTCCATATTTCCCCTTTATGATTCTTTTTTCTCCTCTCCTATGGAAGTATCAGATATTACAATATTGTACTGGCTGTCTATAATTTAATGATTTAATATGTCAATTAAAAGGAACAACGTTTTGTAGAAAAGTACCAATACGATTATCACATCTTAAACGTTCGAAATTTGAAAAAGTATTAAACTTTTATTTGTATTTTTAGATAAGTTACTCTAATTATTGGTTTAGAAGACAGATGGGGTGTTGAAAAAAGTTCAAAAATACAGGTTTTACCACGGCAAAAGGGCCGAAATTCCAAACAGTACCAGCCACTGTCCGCTTATGTTTTAGACGTACAACGATAAGTATTATTATTTTTGAATTTCTTTTAGCTTAGGAGATGCGAGCCAAACGAATTTACACGTTTTTACGCCCTAAACATTTGAATATACAAAAATCCGTTCTTTGTCACTGGATTTGGTGAGAGACCGAATTCTGGTCAAAATTTCATCTTCAGGCATTTAGGTTGTACGATGATAAACCTGGCAGATAGCAAGTCTGTAGCTTTTCAATTTTGCACATCGAAATCTTAATTCCAAAACATGCTTAGTCGAAAATATGAGTTTTTCAGGAGAACGTCTTAAGCTATAGAGGCGATAGAACTTTAAATGGGATTAGCCGATCAACAACGTAATTAAAAAGAATTTTAGTTGGACAATACTAAATTCAAAAACGAAAAAAATTTTAAGAACATTCTAAGTCGAATGCACAATAAATAATATTGCAAATGTGTAGGTACCTACAAGGTTTATAATTGGACTAGAATCTCAGTATTCATATACTTATGTATACATATTTGAGTTCCAAAACTTTATGGTGCAGTCAAATTAATTGATTGCAACAACATTATCATGCTCTTTTGAATCTTCTGCTAAGTCATGTTTTACCTAAAATATAACTTTCTATCTCCAAGCAAATATTTCCAAAATATAAAAAAAACCTTAAAAAACTTTTTTTTTTTTTTATTCAGAATAAAATGTACCTTGCGGCACACGCCGATCTTTAACCGATTAAGCTTTTTGTCAAACTCCAACACCGAACCCAAAGCTTCGGTCAGACTTTAGAAATTAATAACAATAATAGTTATTCAAAAAGCTTTTACTTACAAAGAGAAAAAGAAACAAAATAAATTTTTTAAAAAGCTTTTATGGATTTTAATAAAAAATCTATGGATTTACGAATTCGTTGCTATTACGTACAGCACTAGTTGTTTGCATGGGATAATAAAGCCAACTTTCATAACACCATAACAATTTACAAAGTTTGTACAAAATATATAATACAATTTAACATAAGTATTCCTGATAAAATTCTAAAATAGTAAAAAAGTTTTAAAATTCATAATATAGTTTTTTATAATACTTACAATTTTCCTTTATCCCCCCTATAAATTCTTCTCATGTCAAATGTTTAATAACATTAATTCGAGCGTAAATGCTCTTTAATACTCTACTCAACAACTCCTACATACGAACCTGAATATCCTGTAGTAGGCTTCTTAAAAAGCTCTTTGATTTAAGAACATAATCAAGAACAAAATGCTAAAGTTTTGTGTTATTTGGTATGAAAATTCTTTTCTTAATCAAAAATTCAAAACACGTTTCACTGAAATTTAATTAAATTTAATTCTATAACTACCTTAAAATAAAACCAAGTTTTGTTACTCACTAAATTCATAACATGAATATATTCGTAATATGAATGTATGTATGTGTGTATGTATTTATTTGTATGTAAAAGATCTCAATTAGATTTTTGTGTGCGGCATAAAAAAATATCTAAAACAAAAAATCTGCCAGACACCACGATATTATGATAAGAATAATACCCGTTTTCCCATTATACGATTATCTTTTTCCCAAGGAAAAACTGCAACTTAAAGAAATTTGGTTTTCTCTATGACTCATTTGCTTCTATTCTGTCGCAAAGCTAACCAGCACTCATCCGCCAATTATTTATTTTACTTTTATTTGCCGTACAGATTAATTCAATCAGCTGACTCCCAACTTTTACATGTATTTTGAGAGGTGTTGCCAACTGAAAACAATGTTTTTTGTCGGTGTATTGAGAAACCCAAAATCGTTAATGGACAGTTTATCGGTCTAATTTTATGTTCACATTAAGCAACAGACAGTTTGTTGATAAAGTGAGAAAATTGCCATTAGGTCATTAGGATTAGGATGCATAAAACAATATGCATTTAACACATAGACGACAGCTGTAATTGATGTTGACTGCAGTTTAAGTTATATTGTCGGCTACTAATTTTGCCAAAATCGAAAAATATAAACAGCTGTTAATGTACATGATCTTAATTGAAGCTTATAGAAAAAAATGCTTCATAACGTAATTATTATAAAATAGTCACATGTTATTGAAAAGTATTCCACATGGCCCAGGAACCCGCAATAGAGAAAAACTTTAGTAAGCAAAGCCCTAATAACTTTGGGATTTTGTGATCTTAAGTTTAATAGTTTACACATGTGAAAGCATCTAGGGGCATCCTAGACGCTGCAGAGGCCAAATTTAAGAATTTCATTAAACCGCCATATTCCGCGACCTTAGGACAACAAGGTTCTATTTGCATCTTAACTACATGTTAGACATACCCTTGTTATCCTAAGGTTGCGATTTGTTTAGTTAAAATTCTTAAATTTGGGCCCTGCAGAGCCTAGGATGCCCCTAGATGGGTCAAATGTATCACCAACCCCACTTTATTTTTCATCCCCATCATTTGTTTCTAACTTACCTATCCGCTATCTCCCCTTCTTAAGGGGGCTTCCATACAAAATCTTCAATACATACTAGATATACATATATTAAAGATCGAGTCCTATAACTGCCCAGGAGTCGCCCCAAGGTGGATAAAATGTATGACCAACCTCAATAATTTTTTGTCCTTAACATTTTCACGAGACATACTTGCCTTTCATCTTCACTTCATAGGAGGACTCCTATACAAATACTGCGTTTTATAAAATTACTAGCTGACCCGGCAAACGTTGTTTTGCCATATAACTTATATCTTTCAGATGTTACAGTGTCTGCATGCCAAATTTTAAGAAAACCGGTTGATTAGTCAAGAAGATAATAAACATGATAGGCTTTAGTTCTTTCCAGATGTTAAACTATTTTCCTGCAAAATTTCAAGAAAATCGGTCAATTAGTAAAGCAGATATAGGGAGAGAGAGCTTTTACCCCTCTTGCCCTATTTCACGCCCTACTCCCTATTTTCTTTCAGAAGTTACAGTGCATGCATGCCAAATTTTAAGAAAACCGGTTGATTAGCTAAGAAGATATAGGGAGGGGTAGCTTATGCCCTATTTTGCGGAACCCCTTAGTCGATTTCGTGCAAACTTAACTTAAACCATCTACAGACTATCCCCAACGTACCCTGAAATTTTGGTTGTTTTGTTTCCAGCTTTGTTTTTACTTTGTCTAAAAAAATTAGAAGCATAGCTCCATTTTCAATTTTTATGGATTCTTAACAAACAAAAATTTCGAAATTTTGCTAAAAAATTATATGTTTTTGCAAAAAAAATTGTCTGTGTCTAAAACTTAATTTTATTGTGGGGTTTCGTTTTTTTTTTAATATTTTGAATAAACTGAACCGTTTTTCAGTTACGTGAACATATGTGTGCAACCTCCTCCATTTTCAAAATAACGGCATATCTGGAAAACAAAAATAACCTTAAAAAACGGTCAGCAACACTGGATTCAGCACAGTGTTATTGTTATATCGACATAAATTTAAGATAAAGCCAATTTTATAAAAGGCAGCCAAGGAACATACATTTTTGAAATTAGCTCTAGCGGTCATTACTACAACTTGCAGGATTTAGTTTAAAGCAAACTTGTAGTAGTGAAAAATCTTTTATTCGTGGGGACAAAGTCCAACCTTTGAATATCGGCAAGTTCTCGTAGCATTGTAAGCCAAAATTAAAGCCACCATTCTCGCCATATGGCCCGATTTATTAGGCAAAGCATTTAAAAATTTTACTAATCGAATGGACCATGTTACTCGAAGCCGGGGAGGGACGGACAAATGCCAGAAATCATATTTAGGAAGTAAATGCCACGCAATTATCTACCATATTATAACAAAAAGAAAAAATGCATTCCAACAAAATTTCTGTCTTGTATTATAATTTCATGCAGGTTAAAAAAATTCACCATTTATGTTTGGATATTAACAAGGCTAATGTTTAAAGGTAAATAAATATATTCTGGTTAAATATGAGAATTATATATTAATGTCCAAACTGCCATTATCAACTATGTTATGATTATTTATTTCAGATATGATTCTTGAGTTACTGTAATCTATTTCTTTTAGCTCATAGAATAAATTCGAAAAAAAATGTTTGATATAATACAAAGTAACCTTCGGAAGGAAATAATTCCCAGTTTCTATTTCTTTTTTATTTCAGTTACAAATTTAGTCATTATAGGAAAGGTCCTAAATTTCGTATAGTTATAAAACTATGCATACACTTATTAATATAACTTTTTGCTATCAAGTTTTTTGGCATAAACTTAAAAAACTGTATATGTGAGATACGCCTTTTCTTAATTAAAGTAACGATATACTCTTTCCACCTGTGCTGAAGGATATAAAAAGTATTAGAGTCATATTTTATAGGACTTGCTCACTTGTACTCGCTATAGCTCCCACAGGCCTGGGGGTTGTATTTTGGATGGGTCTATGTAAAACAATGGATTAGTTTGACCCACGTTTAATACCTAACACTTCTTTATTCTATAAAGAAATATTAGCCAGATTTTTATGACCTAAGCCGGTCTTGTAACGAAAACCTTTTTTAGGGGAGGCGGTAAGGAGGCTTGATAAATTATTAGACAAATTTTGCACACCAGAAATGTTTCTTAAATAAAGGGGTTTCAGGGTAAATTTTGCTTATTAAGCTTATGCTGTGTGCCCGCTTGGTAAAAATTGGACTAATTTTACCTTTTTTAAATACTTAATCAAGCTTTTATTAAGAATAAAAATTGGGAACTAAGCACGACAAAGAAAATCTTTTAAATCTTAAAATAACTTCACAAAATTTGCGAGCTTAATAGTGCTTTCTACAGACAGATGGATGTATATATCTGCACCGCTTAGCCTTTTTAGAATGTCTTAAGGACATTTCTCCGGTAGTTATTTTGATGTATTACAAAGGGAATTAAGATATCCATACTCTCCTAAATCAACTTTCTTTAAATAACTGTTGAAATTTTCAATTAAATCTTTTTAATAACATCTACATACAAAAGTTACCAAAAAGTTAATTCAAATAGGTCAACAGTTTATTTAGGTTCATACAATCAACAAGCGATAATTGAAAAAATTCTTTACCCCAAAAATTCAAGAAAACTCTCCAGAAGTTTGTTTAAAATAAAACTTCACCTTTGAGTTTTTCCTTTTTTTTTTTTTTTTGTAAAAACAAAAATAAAAAGGAAAACTCCTTAAATAACATCCTTTTTCTCAATTCTATTTATTCTTTTCAAGCAGATTTTTCTTGGCTTTTGTATTAAAATCAAAAGGAAATCTTTGAGCACACAATGATTTCCCTTCAAAATGATATTTAGAATAGTATTATTATTCTTTCTTTTTTAAAAACTTGTTCTTTGTTAACCCAACAAAGGTGAAGATGATGGAACCACAAATCTCTATTTGCATTAAAAGCCACAAGTGGAGAAGGTATTAGAAGAGGATTGAAAGTTACTATAAAGAAGCACACTAAAAGTAACTTAAGAAAATCAAAATATTTTCTTTTTGTAAAAAAAAATTTTAAAAAAAATAAAACCTGTTATAATAAATTTAACAACTTTTTACCATCTGAAATAAATCTTTTTTAGATAATAGAAATAAACAAAACAAAAAAATAACGATAAAACAAGAGCAAAAGCAACAAACTTTCACAGTTAATCATAAAAAATATAAGAAAAATCAAACACATCAAAATACACCCAAAAAATAATTCTATTTAAAGTAACATCCTGTTCATCGTTTTCGAACGTTAACGCTCGCATAGAAAATTACATTTAAAACAATAACAAATTTTTGAATTTTGTTTTTATTTTAAATAAATATATATTTTCTATGCGAACGTTGACGTTCGCAACCGTTAAACAGGCAGTAAGTAACGGATAAAAGAAATTAAAAAATGCCATTTAAATGTTTCTAGTTAGCGTTTTTTCTTTTAGGCAATTATTTTTTATAAAAGTTTATACTATAAGTACTATAAGAAAACAAAAATTGTGGTTTAAAGCTTGCATTAAAATGTACACACTAAAATATTTTGTGCAATTAAGTATGTACGGACTTGGTTGGTTATTTTGCGAAAGCAAATATAATATTTTCATAAAAAAAAAGATTTTTTTACGTATTTTTATTATTGGTACATGGACAAATATTATCTTTTAGTCCCCTTTTACAATGTGGCAAGTGAAAGGCAGACAGACAGAGTTTGTTGGTATGGGGACGACGCTGTATGCGGGACACACTTTACTTTTTTCATCTCTCGCCTACAAACTTCGTCTTACACAAACTGCTTGCCAAAATTCTTTTGAATTGAAAGCATACGCACATTTTAAAAATGCCCCAAACCAAGGTATATTTACACAAGGTAAACTCGTTAGCCCATATGTTTGTCAGCTGTTTACCCCATTTGGAACCCTATAGGGTTTATATGGGGCATAGGGTAAATTATGGACCGATCTTCACGAAATTTTACAGCGTGAAGATTTTGTGCAAAATCTGATATCATTCCGTGATTTGGTCCACCATTTATATTAGTTTTTGTAACAAAATTATCAATTTTTTAAGGTGGTGGTTCCTCCTATTGATTAATAGCTCTGAGCCTACTGAACAGATATTATTTAATTGCAATCCCAAACTGCTTATGATAACTACAAGCAATTTGACACCAAGTTTGTTTTTTTTTTAACAAAAGTTGGTTTTTTTAATTCGACCTTTTCTTAATGGAATCTCAATAGAAATAAATAATCAAGCTCGAGGTCATAGGGTTTTTTAATAAATGTTTTTTATTGTATTTATTTAAATTGAACATCATCATCAGGGATAGTCTGAAAAACAACAATATACATAAGTTTAAAACATCAATATAAACATAAAGATCACAAAAAATTTAAACAGTTATAACAATACCAACAAGAACTTACTAATTTTGTAAAAAAAATATATCACACAAAAAATTCTTATTAGTTATGTAGTGTTTACTACCATCGTCATGATTGTACTGAATTTGAGAATTGCTAAGTCTTATTAACTAGATCAGCCTTATTCCATTTGTCGTTGTCGTAATCGATCAAGTCGTTTTTTGTCAGAGATTAAAGTAACACACAACCAGTGTTCTTTAATCTCTTACAAAAAACGACTTGATCGATAACGACAACGACAACCGGAATAAGGCTGGATATCTATATTGTTTTGCACAGCCACTCTCTACATCGCTCTTAAAATTCATAGTTGTTGGTATATTGATAATGTTTAGCATCTCCAACATGAAGCGTCGTTTGTAATTTTGTTCTTGTTGTAATATTCGTACATCATCAAAGTTTGGCGAGTGATTTGTACTGGCACAATGGGCTGAAAGTGCAGTTTTTTGTGAAGAAATATTTAAAATCCTTTGATCGGATTTATGGCCTGATATTCTAGTTTTGAGTTTATTTTTAGTAGTTCCTATGTACACCTTATTGCAATTTTCATTATTCTTCCCGTTGCATGGTATTTTATATACGACATTAGCTTTGTCCAATATTTCGACTTTATCTTTGGTATTGCTAAATAATTTTTCAAGATTGTGGCATGTTTTATGCGCTATTCTACATTTATCTTCGTTGTGTAGTCGGGATTTTTCAATTCTTACGGACAGTTCTGGAACATATGTCAAAGATTTATATATGGTGGGGGATTCGCTATTTTCACATTTTCGTGTCTTTTGTTTTTTAAATCTTTTATTAGTTTTGTTGCAATTTTTGTCGGAAAATTGTTGTTATATAGCATGTCCTTTATCTTTTTTATATTCTCATTATGGAATTCTAATGTTTAAAACTCTTCACAGAGAAAACAGATTCGTGATCACAACCGAATTTGGCGCCAATCGAATTTCGTCGGTTGCACGTACTATCACACAATTCGGTTACAATTACTGAAAATTTCGTTGCTTAGCATAATATTTTTGATAGCAACATTTGAATTTTAGTACACTATCAGTCATTACAACAGATATTGTTAGTTGTTAGTATGATTATTAGAAACAAAATTGTGCTTATAGCCGAATATTTGATAGTTACAACTGAATTTACACACAATTGGTGTTCATAACAAGAGATTTGATTGTCGTTATCAATATATTTTTTTAACGGGTTGAATAAACCTTTTTCGCGATATATTCGATAGAAAATCAAAATAATTTCAATAAACTCCATTTTTTTAAAGTAAATTTATTTTTTAGTCTTTTTATTTATAGTTTTACATTATTTTATTTAAACATAAAAAACGGAGACATGTCGTTTCACTGCAAACTCTTTTTAACAATGGCATGGTCCATACTTGCATTAAATTGGACCAGCCCAGGATCAAAATGAATCAAGTAGTCCAATATAATATGTAGGGCATACAAAAATAATACATACTTACATATGTACTTGTTTATGTACATACTTATAAGAAATATCGGCATACCGCACAGTAGATCTCTTGGTGAAAAAAAGAGAAAAATTATATAACGTATCGAAGACTGGAAACACTGGGCTAACTGCAAGCCAGATAAGAACAGACGCCCGGTTAGCACTACTAAATCCATGGCAAGTGTAATGGGATACTGGTGGAGAAGGTAGGTGGACCTTTCGGTTAATCCCTAATATTTGCCGCTAGATAGAAAGAAAACATGAAAGCATGAGTAATTTTATTATACAGATGATGACTAATCATGGTAGTTTCAACAGCTACCTATTATAGATTTAAAACTTACAAACACTGTGACGAATGCGGTGGTAAAGAAGATAATGCTGAACACAATCTCTTCCATTGTACATGATGGGAACATGAGAGACTTGAACTGAACGACATACACCATGTGGTTTTTCTCCTGACATCATGGTCGTGGAAATTGTGTGAAACCTTTATCTGCCGCATAATGAGAGAAATATGCCGCAGAGTTCCAAACCCCTAATCTCTTTGGTGGACGGGGGACTAGGATCAGGACAACTATGTGATAAAGACGTGTAACAACACAAAACCACCCACCCTGATGGAATGCTATAGTGGTACCAGGGTGGATTGAAGAAAATATCGTGTGGCCACTAGATGATAGCGCGCTATCACTACGTCCACTAAACAAAGTACTAATAAGAATACGTAAATAACTTACCCCTATTTATTAAGTTTTTGTACATTTTCCGTTTTTGATCGCAAAAATATTTTTTAAATATAAAATTAAAAATTATTTTAATTTATCAAATGTTTTGACAGAAAATTTAGTAAACAATTGGGGCTTTTAACTATTTGTTGGTTGTGAATTCCGAATAATTATATTTTCGTTTCTTGTACTTGAATTGACTCTATTCCAGCAATCAATAATTAGCTGCAATAAATGAATTAACATTTATATTACAAAATTTATTGACGAAAGCAAATTATTAATTGCAAAGACCAATATTCAGTATTGCCCCGTATTAAATTCGGTTGTGATTCTTACCATTTCTACTAATTTTTAGAACTTAATTTAATTAGTTATCATAACTAATAAAAGAATTGAAGGAATCATATTTCAGTAAGAATAACGTTTTAATAATCAAGAGAATTAAAAATCAGTTAGAACTATACATTTTTAATTGTTGCAATAATAAATTATGTTACTTGATCAATATTTTATTACTGCAATCGTTTTCCAACCAATTTGTTTTCTGTGTGTACCAATCTATTTTAATTTTATTGTTTTGCCGTATAACTAGGGTATCCAGATATGGAAGTCTGGCGTCAATTTCTTTTTCCATTGTAAATTTTATGTTACGATGGAATTTGTTCATATTCTTCATTATTTCCTCTATTTGACTTTCTGTACCTATACTAAATAGATCATCTACAAATTTTGTCAATATTTTTGGTTTCTGCGTCAAGTTTTCTATACAAGTGTCCATTAGCTTCTCCATCACGATATCAGCAACAAACGGTGAGGCTGGTGATCCCATTTTTTTTTTAATTTTTGAAAGTGAGCGTGTTTTCAACAGACGGACAGACAGATGGGCATGGCTAAATCGAAATAGAATTACTCAAGGAGTTAGAATATATATATATATATATTTTATGGGGACTGAGATGAATAATAAAATAGTTTCACACGGAATGACAAATTTAGTTTACCCTCTTTACACAAAATGGTATTGTATGATCGTCGGCTAAAGGTGCGTAAGCTGTGCGCAGTAGTGATGCCGTGTTTGCATACAATTAAACAAAAACAGTAGCATGAATATGTCTCAATAGGGTGTTTGGCGATGTCGATTCGTAATCATAAATGTGACATGGATCAACCAATTAACACCTGAGACAAAGAAAAAACGGCCTCATTTTCGAAAAAGAAAGCGTTTTTTCATCACCATGCCTTATTACGGTTGCCATTGTACACGACACAGACGTTTTTTGTAGTAGAACGAAGCACATACATAAGTTGTGTATTACTTCAATCTATTACAATAAGTGGCACGGTCGTTAACGACAACCATAATAAGTCTGAATGAATTAAAGTTCGAATTACTTCATCACGCACATGATTTGCTAGATTTAGCTCTCTGAGACTATTTTCTACATTACAAAATTAAAAAAAAATGGCTCATTGGTGAATGATTTGCGAACAGATTAGGAGGTGAAGTCTGCAATTAATGGCTTTTTCAAGGAATAAGACAGTACTTACAATAAATAAATTTGTTGTATTTTCCTTGTCTATTTGGAAATTTTGGAACCGTCTTCGTATTTTTCTATTGTTTAGCTGTTTGTGTATGGAAAAGCTCACACATATTCAAGCAATTCATTTAAGAGTACACGTATGTTCAGCCATACATACATGTGTACCAATAATACTTATCATATACATATGTTTATGTAAGTATGTTATATCATATGTATATCACATCATAAATGATTATAATAGTATTTGCTAATACTTCAGTGTAAACGTGCTTTTGTTCGTTGCGAGCAAAGTATTTTATGTCTTGCAAGCATTTTCTATCACAGACATTCGAAAAAAGAGGCGTCTTTTTATTATAATGATTGCCAAACATACCATAAAACTATTGCAATTCTCACCTTTTGTCAGAAAAGCTGCCTTGACGTAAAAGCGTCGTCTTTGAGAGACAAAAAAATAATAAATATCTTCCAATCGACTACATGAAAGCACATCTAATTGCCTTTTTTTTTTTTTTTTTTTTTCTTTTCATTATTTATTTATTGAATCTTCATATAGTAAATATGAACTCACAATAATTAATCAAATCTTAACCTAATACTTTATTTTATGTCCTGCCAGTGCCAGACAAAAAAATTTTTTCATCACGGGTTCTGTTCACTTATATATGTAGGTGTTTATCGCTCATCTAATTGGACAAGTGCTGCAGTGTCTCTTCTTCTTAAGCGAGTGTGGCCGCTATCATTTAAAATATTTCGAGCTAGTGGGTTCGGATGCAATTCGAGCCTTTTTAAGTATTTTACTGCATATTTCGTTATGACAGTTTTAACTAATGGAACATTGAGATCCTTGTGGATATTTGAATTTTTAACATACCAAGGGGCAGCTGTGATTATTCGAAGAAGTTTATTTTGGCGCCTTTGAATTTTATCGATATTAGAAGCCGAGGCAGTGCCCCATAACTGAATACCATAGCACCAGATAGGCTTTAAGATAGAGTTGTAAAGTAGGAGTTTGCAGTCGAGACTAAGAACAGAGTTTCTTCCAATAAGCCAATGAATTTGTATGGCTTTTAGTTTCATTTGAGTTAATTTTGCCTCTATATGGCTTTTCCACGTCAAACGGCGATCTAAATGTATACCGAGATATTTTACATGCGAATTTTGAGGTATTATTTGATTATTAATTTTAATAGGGGGACATGATTCCCGCCGCAAGGTGAATGTTATATGTACGCATTTTTGCTCATTTACCATTATCCTCCACTGTTTTAGCCATATTTCTAGTTGAAATATATGATCCTGTAAATAACGAGATGCTTCATAACTGTTTTCGTGGACGCTTAGAAAAGCTGTATCGTCTGCAAATGTTGAAGTTTGTGTGTAGTTGCTCGTTGGCATGTCCGAAGTATAAATTAAGTATAATAGAGGCCCCAGAATGCTGCCCTGTGGGACTCCAGCGCCAATTGGCTGAGGTGAACTAAAGAATTTTCCTTCTTTAATAATAAATTGACGACCGACTAAGTAGCTTTCTAGCAGCTTGTGTGTGTTTGCTGGAAAATTTTGCTTCAATTTATGTAATAAGCCTGGGTAACTATCTTGTCGAGATGCGAGGGCTTAGGTGCACTCTACGGTTCCGATCTCATGGGTTGATGTATGTGATGAATACGTCCTCGCATGAGGTCGAGAACACTGAAGGGGTGTACAACTAAAGGTTACTCATCTTGTCAGGATAATGAGGCGGTAGTGGAATGCACACTTCCGGTCCATTATCGGGACATATAGCACGGCGTGTCAGCCCGCGGGTTCGCCCCTTGCGAGGTGGGGGCTTTACCAGTGGCTGGGGCGCGAAATATGCACTTTTAAGGACAACGTGGTTGGTAGCAGTGCCGAGGTCCTGGGTGGCTAGTTAGTGCGTAAAGAAACTAGTCGTTAACAGCTCCCCTCAGCGCCAGGGCAAAGCGCTGTTGTATGTTAGTTGCCTAGTCCACGCATGCCGTCACTGCGTGGTACGGTCCGTCTGAACGAGCATACTCGTGGGAACAAAAATGAAACCCTTTTATATAAAACAAAAAACAACAACAACAAACAAGGACACGACGGACGAGATTGATCAGGGTCAATCGGACGTCACGGTCTGTAAGTCGGAGAGTACCCTCTCTACTGTTCATGAGAGCATAATTGAACAGGAGAGACAGGTACTGACCGACCTATATGTGGACAGTCTTCTGGGACTATCGAGTGACTCCTGTGATGAAACCGGGGCTACTCAGGGGTTGGAGGGGCTGACTCTGCTCTCTGACACGGAGCTCGATATTGACATATCAGCTCACAGTCAGACTACAGAGCCTGCCACTCTCATCTGTGAGGCCAGGGGACAGCAGAGGGGACACTCGGGAGAAGATTGTCCACAACTTGTTCGGCAGGACGCCGTGGAGGATGTGCCTAGCGCCCCTCCACGAGACATTAAGAACTCCAGCCGAACGAAGGAGGAGAAGGCGCAGAACGGTACAAGGAGCTCTCTGGCATATCTGGAAAAGATGTCGAAGAGAGATCCTTCAACGTTCTCCGCGAGGGATAGGCACCTTCTGAGAAGGCACCGTCAGAGCGTCACCAAATTCGAAAGAATTTACGGCCCTGTCAGTACCGTGCTTGGTTGGCCCTATCCCTGGAGAAAGCAGGTGGATGAAGTCGCCGGCCCGGTAAGTACTCAAAAGAGTACAGGGTCGCTGGAGTCGTCAACCTGCCGTGGAGAGAGTAAGAAAGGAGGGGTTGCCCCAATTACCAAAGCGCTCATGTCTTCGGAACGAGCTGCGGAGGATAAGGAGGCGATACCCAAGAAGGTCGGCAAAGTGGCTAAGGCAGTGGACACGGGGAAGAAGGCTGGTAATCCTCCGTCCGATTCCACTAGTGGCTCTCGTAAGGAGGCCATTAGAGGAAAAGGTGCGGGCAGGAACAAGCCTTCCGAACTAGTCGTGCCGAAGTCATCAAGCTCAGTGAAGAGGGCTGGTACATCTCCGGCTGAAGCTCCTAATGGCTCTAATAAGGAGACCATTAAGAGGATCAGATCTGGGGATGATCAGCCTTCTTCATCGAACAAAAGACTGAAGAAGTCGACGAGCCTGGAGAGTCATCTACAAGTGGCCGTCATCGATCGGAATGATCCGGATGGGAGGATCAGTGCCGAGCTATGGCAGCTAGTGGAGGCTAGGCTTATCGACGAGCTGGCAGTATTTAAGGGCAAAGAGGAGGACGTATCCTTCAATGGTGCGGACTGGGTTAAGGGAGTGAAAGTTGTCAATTGTGGTAACAAGAATTCTTTGGAATTCTTAAGGACTACAATTGACAAATGCAGCGACATTAACCCGGGGGCAAGGTTTGAAGTGATACAAGCCTCCGATTTGCCAATTAGGTCCATAGTGACAGTATGGATTCCACCACCCGTACGCCCGGTGGAAACTATACTGGCAGTATTGGGCAACCAGAATAGCAGGCTTCTTACCGACCAATGGAGGCTAGTGACCTCACTGGTGTGTAAGGAGAACGCCGGTAGAGACTTCCGCTTCGCGGTGGATCGGAAGTCCATGGAATTCTTGGAGGAGGTGGGGGGGGTAGTTAAGTTTGGTTTAGGTAACGTCAGGTTCCGGTATCCGAAGAATGACAGGACCAAAGAGGTTGTTAGTGGTGCAAATAAACCTGCACCACTGTGAAGCAGCCTCAACCGAACTGACAACCTTCCTCACCAGCACCCGGACGGACGTAGCCCTAATCCAAGAACCTTGGATTAATAAAAATAAGGTTTGCGGTTTAGGGGTTGCGGGATACACTCTGTTTGTCCCGTCCACGGAGGACAAGGTAAGAACGTGTATATTAGCGAGGAATGAATTGAACTTTCTCATATCTCATTCTTTCAGGTGCGGTGATTTAACCGTAGTAAATGGAGAAGCCAAAGGTAAGCGTACTCTTACACTGGCTTCGGTGTATTTGCCGTACGAGGCGTTGGACCCACCTGGAACGGAGGTGCGGGAACTGACGGCATATGCAAGGAGGAAGGGTGCAATCCTTGTATTGGGCTGCGATGCCAATGCTCATCATAGCCAATGGGGGAGTGCAGACATAAACAAAAGAGGTGAGTTAATGTTTGATTTTATAACTACTAACAATCTTATTATCTGTAATATGGGTAACACACCGACGTTCAGAAATAAAGATAGGCAGGCAGTGATAGATCTGACATTGGTGAACCGTGACGAACAACTTGTTGTTGATTGGAGGGTGGCAACGGACTGTACATTTTCAGACCATAGCCGTATTACCTTCACAGTGAATTTTGACCCACCTGGGGTTGCTCCATTTAGGAACCCTAGGGGGACAAAATGGGACTCCTTTAAGGAAAGAGTCCGTATTGGATTGGCGCAAAGGGCCTTGAGCGACTTGCTGCCGAATGATCTGGAGGGGGTTGTGAACAAGTTCACTCATCTTCTAAGGGAAAGCTATGAGCAGTCCTACCCGGTTACATTCCCGGGTAGGCGTAAACAGCCCAAATGGTGGACCAGGGAACTTCACGTTCAAAGGTCTACGGTTAGGAGACTGTTTAATAGGGCCAAGCTTACCAGAGCACCAGAGGATTGGAACAATCACAGGGTGCAGTTCAACAAGTATAAGGCGGATCTGAAAAGAGCAAAGCGACTATCATGGAGGCAATTTTGCGCATCCATTGATAATGTCAACGAGTTGTCAAGATTCCGACGGATCTTATCCAAGGACCCTAAAGCCCTTGGTTACATCCAAAGGAATGACGGCTCATGGACTGAGTCAAGCTCTGAGACCCTGACCTTACTTATGGAGACGCACTTTCCCGGGTGCAGGGAAACCGGAGGTATGGAAGATGGTCAATGGGACGAGACGTCCATGACATCGGATTTTACTTCCGCCTGCGTCGAGGAAATGGTCACAGGAGAGAAGCTGGCGTGGGCGGTCAATACTTTTGACCCATATAAATCACCGGGTCCGGACGGTATTTTTCCGGCCATGCTCTGCAACATTCCGGACGGTGCATCACTTCTACTGATGGATGTATTCAGGAAGTGCCTCAGTAGGAGGTATCTGCCTAGGGGGTGGAGAGAGGTCAGGGTTATTTTTATACCCAAGGCTGGTAAAGCGGGCCACTCGAAACCGGGGGATTTTAGACCTATTAGTCTGTCTTCATTTTTGTTGAAGACTCTTGAAAGGCTAATAGATTTATATCTCAGGAGCAATATTGAGACCCGCCTTATTGGCAACGCTCAACATGCTTACCTGAGGGGTAAATCGGTTGAGAGCGCGTTACATGAGGTGGTTGGTTGTATTGAGCACGGTCTGAGGCATAAGGAATATACTCTCGCCGCGTTTCTGGACATAGAAGGAGCCTTTAATAACATTAAGATCGAGGCGATTAGAGATTCGTTGTTAGAGTTGGGAGTGGAGGACTTTCTGGTGGAGTGGATAGTCTGCATGCTTGGCAGTAGGATTATAAACTCGAGCCTGGGGGATCATGTGATAAGGAGGAGGGTTACCAGGGGGACACCACAGGGGGGGGTTCTATCACCTCTACTGTGGTTGCTTGCGGTCAACGGGATTCTTAGGTCATTTGATTCCATGGGCAGGAAAGTTGTTGCCTATGCGGACGACATAGTTCTGCTGGTCAGGGGAAAATTTTTGTCCACGATCGGGGAAATTATGCAGGTGATGCTAGGTGAACTCTCGGCTTGGGCAAAGGATAGGGGACTGGGTGTTAACCCTGTGAAGACGGAGCTGGTGCTATTTACCAGAAGGTATAGGATAGAGGAATTTAGGAGGCCAGTGCTAGATGGCGTCGAGTTACCTCTATCGAACGGAGCAAAGTATTTAGGTAACTTTCTGGACTGCAAACTGTCTTGGAAGAGAAATACTCAGGAAAGGATGAAAAGGGGACTCAATGCATACTACACATGCAGGAACTCCATTGGTAAGAACTGGGGTCTAAGGCCGGATATGGTAAACTGGATTTACACATCGGTTGTTAGGCCTATACTTACCTATGGATGCACTGTTTGGTGGGGTGCGTTGGGAGTGGATAGCTATAGGAAGATGCTCAGCAAGGTTCAAAGAAGTGCATCTCTTGGCATCACAGGGGCAAGGAGAAGCACTCCGCAGGCAGCGCTGGACATCCTACTATATCTGTCACCTATTGAACAGTACGTAAGGAGTGTGGCCGCTAGGAACTTAATTAGACTTTACGAGTCTTCGTTAGTTAGACCTAGGCGGGATGATCACACGAGAATCTTGTACGAGATGGGTCTGCTTGATCAGGGTATTTCTCTCGGGAGAATTTCGGATCATATGACTATGACCCTGGACTTCGGTGCAACACCACCAGTAGAGTTCCCGGATAGGGAAGTTTGGAGTGGATCCAATGGACTGTTTGAGGGGTGGGCAGTATTTACGGATGGATCCAAGATGGAAACCGGCACTGGTGCCGGTGTATATATAGCGGACACCGAGGTGAAGAGATCATTCAGACTCCCCGATGAGTGCAGTGTCTTCCAGGCTGAGATCCTAGCGATCTGGAGGGCGACGGAGGTGATACTGGAACACATCGTGGGTGGATCTGTGGTGACAATTTACGTCGATAGTCAGGCGGCGCTTAGGGCATTGACGAATTATACGGTGCGATCGTGCCTGGTCGCTCGGTGTAGGAATGCTCTTGGTGGACTCATGGAGGCATTCAATGTGAGGCTGTGTTGGGTACCTGGACACTGCATGGTTGAGGGAAATGAGGTGGCGGACGAACTCGCGAGAGGGGGTTCGAGTATGGACTTAGTGGTAAGGGACGGGGGGGTAAAGCCTCCCCTATGTTACTACTATGGTGTGATACGGGAGAAATTCCGTGATGACGTTAACCGATCCTGGGGGGACAGAGTGGATTGCAGGGTGTCTAGGGCATTATGGCCCGGATTGGACGCGGGGGCAACCAGGGTTCTATTGGGATTGGACAGGAGTAGTCTTAGAACGCTTATAGGGTTCTTGACGGGTCATTGTCCGGTCAGGGCTTTTGTAGGCAGATGGGACAATGCCATACCGGACTTCTGCAGATTGTGCGAGGATTCGGAGGAGCTGGAGACGATCGAGCATGTGCTTTGCCATTGTCCCAGGGTGCAGGGCCTCAGACAGAAGTGGCTAGGAAATAGGTTTCACGACGAACTGGGGTGCATCGCTGGATGTAGTCCAGCTGATCTACTGGGGTTTGTCAGGGAAATAGTGCGGTTGTTTCTGTTAAGGGGACAGTAGAGAGGGAATTTTGTTCTTCACATCACTTTCCTATATTCTATACTCTATCTACCTCATAATTCTTTTCTTAACCTTTCTCTTTTTCTATCTTCTTTTTCTATTCTTCATGTTGAAGGGATTCACAATGGACCGTACTGGTCTCCGAGTGGAAGTGTGCCCTTGGGCACATAACCCTTCCGAACCTAACCTAACCTAACCTATGTAATAAGCCTTCATGCCAGACTTTATCAAAAGCTTGAGAAACATCGATGAAGAGAGCGGAACAATATTTTCTTTCTTCAAAGGCTTTTCTTATGGCGTTTACTATACGATGGGTTTGTTCAATTGTGCTGTGTTCTCTTCTAAAGCCGAATTGGTGGTTAGGTATACATCTATTTTCACTTAAAATTGGAGTTAATTTTGACACTAACAGCCTCTCAAACAGCTTTGATATATTAGAAAGTAAGCTTATAGGCCTATATGACTCAACTTTTGTGTGATCCTTTCCTGGTTTAGGTATCATGGTGACTAAGGAAACCTTCCATTTTTGAGGATAGTATTGAAGACGTAAGATAGCATTGAAAATTAGAAGAATAATTTTCTTTGCTGTGCTGGGTAACTCCAAAAGCATTTTGTTGCTGATCTTATCAAAACCAGGGGCTTTTTTGGGGTTTAATTCACAAACAGCCTTTTCGATTTCTCTTATCTCAAATCTTAGGGGAACAGCCGCTCTAGCAGGAACAGGTGGTAACTCGACCGCAGTATCGTGAGATATATTTGGGGTAAATACGTTTTTTAAGTGATTAACAAACAGATTTCCCTTTTCGCTATCATTTCTTGCCCAACTTCCGTTCAAGTTTCTTAATGGTGGCTTAGAGGCGACTGGCCTTTTTAGATTTTTAGCTGCACGCCATAATGAGTAGTCTGATTGCGGAGTTGCATCAAGTTCCTTAAGATATTTTTGCAGAGAAGCTGTTTTTTGAGTCTGTAGTAACTTTCTTAGCCTTTTTGTACAATCTTTTAATAAACTCTTTAGTTGAGGGGATCTGTGCAATTGCCACTCTCTTCGAACTCTTCTTTTTTCAGAAAGGAGACGCTCAACATCTGTGGAATAAATTTTAATATTTTTAGTTTTTTTTGGGGTAATACTGGAATGTTGCACAGCTAGCTTCAGAAAACTGTCAAAATTAAGAATAGCGCGATCTACATATTCCGGTGTACTTAGCAGAATATTTTCTGTGCAATGGGTGCTGAGATATTTTTTATATTTTAGCCAATTGATTTGTGTAGCTGGCGTCGCTAAGTAACCAGTTGGAGATACAATTCTATTGGGGTTCATTAAAGTAACAATTGTTGGTGTGTGGTCAGAAGATAATTCTAAGGAAGCTTCAACATAAATCGTTTCTAAGGGAATGTTTTTAACAACGCCAAAATCGATGACATCTGGTATTTTTTGCTGATCAGTAGGCCAATATGTTGGTTGTCCACTCGCTATCACATTCAAATCCATTTTAGAAATAGTATTAAATAGAACACGACCCTTTGGTGTTATAAGTCGGGACCCCCAGAAGGTATGTTTAGCGTTATAATCGCCAGCGGCCAGGAAACAAGGTCCTAATGATTTAAAATAATTATATTGGCCTTCTGATATTGAATATCTAGGTGGGGAGTATAACGATGAGATTACTACGTTTCTATTTAATTCTTCAACGCAAATGTTTGTTGCTTGGAGGTAATCTTCACGATGATCACACATTAGGTAGTGTTTGACTCTTGTTTTTATCAAAATGGCAGAACCTCCACAAGCTCTATCTCGAGGGTCCTTGGTATCATATAGTATATAACCATTAATTTTAAACGTATTTCTTGAGGTCAAATGAGTTTCAGAAACCATCATGACATCAATTTGTTTACTTTTAAGAAAATATTCTAATTCATTTTTATGTTGGCGGATGCCGTTTGCGTTCCAAAAACAAATTTTTAAACAGTTCAGGGTTTATTAAGTACAGCTTGCAATAACATCGATTGCATTCTAAGAATCTCCTGCATCATATTACCCATTGTGTTTGTAAAATTATTTACTGTTTGCACTAATGTTTCCATGGTTTTTTCTAAGCGACTTAAATTAGAAACTGGAGTTTCGTCATTACTTGGCGAGGCCCCTTGCATTTGCACATGGTTTGATTTTAGGACGTTAGCGTAAGAGGTCCTGTTATTACCAGGCTGGGGGGCTTGAATTGCATTTGTGTTTACTTGGTTTGCAACCTGCATTTGAGGGGTATTTGTTTTCGGTCCAACCGTTTGCTTAACGATATTATATACAGGGCATCCTCTATAATTGGCAGTGTGATTGCCGCCACAGTTGCTACATTTTTTTACGTTGGGGTCGGTTTTAGACTTATCGCAAGAAACTGTACCGTGTAGTTCTCCACATACTACGCAAACAGGGGGTAAGTAGCAGTATGCCTTGGTATGGCCAAATTCTTGGCAGTTTAAGCACTGAACAGGTCCATTTTTTTTGTGCGGCTCCTCAATTGTGATTTTTCTGTATAGAATATATTTTAAACTATAAATGGGATGCGTTTCGTTTTTTTTTAACTTAATGTCGCCGGGCTCTAATTCTACACGAAAAAGTGGTTGAGGATTTTTTTCCCTATTTCTAATATTTACCACATGTTTTATCTTGAAACCTTTTTCTTCCAAGAATGTTTTAATTTCCTCTGGGTCTACGTATGAATCAATTACTTTAATCACCACCTGCAGACCTTTACTGCTCTTGAGTTGGTATGTATAAAAACTTTTTTTAAGTGCCTCAAATTTGTTCACTATTTTGCGAAAATCATTTTCATTATTTACTTGAATTTTCGTTTCATTAATACTACCTCGCTTTATTGCGGCTACATAAAAAGAGTTTTCACCAATCAACGAAATTAAACTCTTTATTAGATCATTTGAGTTATGCTCCCTAAGATATATCGGGGGAGGCTTGGCGGATTTTATTACGTTTGGTGCTTCAGAGGATTCATCCTCCAGAATTGCAAAGTGATTTTGGGAATTTATTTTATCAAAAAATGGCACTTTTGAGCCCGAAGCAACAGCTGAAGATGTAGGGCTGCGACCCCGTTTAAGGACTGTTATATACCTGTCCATACCAACTTGGACTTGAGGCTTTTGACAACTTTTTACAGGGGGGTTTTCCATTGCATTTGTGTTTAAGTGCATGGTATCATTTCCCACTAAATTTGTTTTTGACGTCGCGGCAATACTTTCTGGCCTGGCAACACTTGTCACCAGGTCTAGTTTTAGTTTTTTTAATGAGTCGCTATCCACCGTTTGTGTAAATACCGAGGGTGAGAGGGAACGTGTACGAATAATTGGCTTAGCCGTTAGGTAGTTGATATTGTTTTGTTTTGTTTTATTTATTTCATTATTTTCATTTGCATGAACTGTTACATAGCAATTTCTCTCGTTGAGTTTTATTGTTGTCTCATTGTTTTTGTTCATACAAAATATTGTTTTTGTTTTTCACCGTAACTTTGTGCTTTCAATATTTTTGTTATTTTTTTTTTATTTTGTTCTTTACAAAATTAAAATGTTTTTGCAAGATTATGTATACATACATAAGTATGTATGTACATATATTCACTTATATTTTTTATTTATCTTATTAATTTTTCGTTTTTATTAATTGATCACTTTTATGCTAAATAATTTATTTAAAAATTATTTATGTATTTTGCGTTCATTCGCGGAATGTTTATTTTAAATAAAAAAAATAATCAAATTTAATTAATTCAAATAGTATGCGGGTTTAATAATACACGTCTGTATCACAACAAAGCACAAAGCACAAAAATAATTGCCTTTGGCAAAGGTTTGTCAGATGACCGACAGGTTCAATTTAACTGTGCACAGCACATTAATTTAATTCCGCCTCAGCTGAAAGTTGTAACACATGCTTTAAAAAAAAGATCAGATGATTTTTAGTTATGCCTGTAGCATTTATGTGCTTTCTTGTTTCTGAATGTTGCTCCAGACCACTAAATTTAGAAACAATATCGCATTTGCAGTAATTTGAAAATGTTTTTGCATGCGTTTCTTTCACCCATTCTTTTAACTTTATGTGTTTTAGCCAATCCTTGTGAAACTTTTTTGGATGGATTTTATTAATTTTTGAAATTGTTTCCTTTTTGATTTTTATTTTAGTTTATTTATTATATCCACATAAATATAGATGGGATTATACCGGGTATTTACCTGATGTCTGGGTAAATACCGGGAATATTTCGTTTTTGGGAATTTATTTGGGTATTTATAAAACTGAAATAAATAAGGCAATCATTAACTGTCAATCAAATTAATTTAATTTTAAATTACTTTTCAAGGCGAATTTATTACAGGTGGTCTTAAAAGCCCTGCTGGTAACTTTTTTTGGATGTCAAAATTTTGTTTATTAACTTTGTTTCTGTTTTGTTTTCCTTCTGTTTTTGACATTGTACAATGATTTTACAAAAACAAATTGCCTGTGGTTTTTGTACGAGTTGTACTTGTTGTAGTACCGAGATTACCTGGGATGAATTCGCCTTGTTACTTTTCGTTTTTTGAAAACTCGTTAAATACTAAAATGTTGGTTAAATTGCAGTAGAACTATAAAAAACCGAAACACATTGATTTAAAATTGTGAAGAAGGTATGTGTTTAAATGTGAAACTAATATTGATTAAAATAATTAATAAAAGTTTATCAAATTTTGAACTATCCTTTTACTATACCCACCCTTTGGGTAAATACCAGGGTATTTACCAATTCTTTCCCTAGAATAGTTAACCAATTAAATATTTACCCTCTACCCATTTATACACATTAATGAGCATTTACATTGCTGCTTTTTTTTAGATCCACTTCAATGTTAAAATCTTTCGTTTTTTTTTTCTTCAATATCTGTATTAAAATTAAACATTAATGCAAAATATTAACAAAAAAAAAAAATACCACAAGAACTAAAAAATGCTAGAAATTTTTAAATAATGCTACAAAATATGCTACGTAGCTGCTAAATCCGTTTTTTCATGCCAAATAACTTTAAAAAATTTTAGAACTAGCATGAAAAATGCTTAATTGACAACACTGCTGAGAAGCGACAAAAAGTATTATGTCTGAAGTGTCAAAAAGCTGTCTTCAGTTTATCAAAAGTATGAAATGGGAATTAAGCACATTTAAACGAGACCTTGTAAATTAACTTTTTGACTCCCAAGCAAAACTTTGAGGTCAAATTAAGTTTTATAGGACCAGAAATAAAAGCATAAAACTTTCTGATGGTCAGCTTTTACATAAACAACCAATTAAAAACATAACGCCAGTTATTGTAAGAATTTGTAACTAATTAATAGAGCCCACCTCATTAATATTCCCATTTTTATTCCGTAAATCTTTGTTAATCTATTTAAAAATTTCTAAAATTTGTTTTTGTTTTAAATGTAATTTTCTATGCGAACGTTAACGTGTGACATCGTGGGATTGGCAGTAAGTCACTCATTATTGTTTTCATATGCGCCACCACAACCGTGATTTATAATTCATTTATTAATTGTCAAATGACATATTTCCGCATCAACAATTCCACAAACAAAGCGCTAGTTTGAAAATAAAAACTGCCAAAACATTTAAATTAAGCCATCAAAATACAACTCTGTGCTACAAACAAAGCAATACACAAAAAATATAGAATTGAATTTCATCATTTTATGATTTTATTAGTGGCGTTGCTTTAGAAAAATTAAATTATAAAAAAATATTTAATGTTTGTGTGTATTGAAATAATGTCGGCCCTAATTATATGAAACGCAACGCAACGCCAAAGAATTACATTGAAAGCAAAAAAAAATTCATACATATTTTGTAATTTTGTTGTTGCTTTCTTATTTAAGAACAAAATACCTTTGTCGACAACCCCAACACAAGTGACTGATTTTGACATAATATTTCTTAGTAGGGCGCAAATTTGTATGAAAACTATTTTGTTATCGTTCGCTGGCATTGTCGATCGACATGTTGTGCTAAAAACAATTGTTTTTCGTTGAAAATGCAAACGATTTCAAAGCGGTCCACATCGAGGAGCAGGCTGATATTTTATAATTATATAATTTACATTAAATCTACTAAAATATATGTATTATTTATACAATTAGGCTGACTGAGGATGTTAACATCGATTTTGTGTCGTATTGGTCGACCCGCTCTAATGTTTGATTAACAAAATGGAAGTCGACTTCCATACAAAAAAAAGTTGTGCCAGTGTCCCCCTAGAATAAAAGATATGTCAATGAAGTTTCTAAAACAGGAACAATTTTTGCCACGCTCCAACAAACACCCCTTTTTGTTTTTAACTTTAAGTCTGATATCATCATATCGCATATCATTGTTCATAGCGAGATTATGTCTTATGGCATTTATGAAATTTCGGATTTTTTTTTTTTTTTTGTACTGGGATATGGGAAAACGTCTTAATTTTGAGGCGTGTTTTAGAAGGTTCTTTTTTGGCACGTGGAAAAAATTGGACATAATGGACATATGGCATAAGTGGCGCCCAGAATTCGATGTCGTATTATAAAGTCACCAAATGCAAAAATAAAGCCCCTATCAACCCATGAACAACGATATGCAACATAGTAAGATCGAACTTTAAATGGCAGCGCGTGTATATAAAAAAAACAAAAAGGGCTGTATTTAGGGAGGTGACAAAAAAATGTGTCCTGCTTTATAAACTTCATTAGTATATCTTTCATTCTAGGTGGTGATTAGCACACCATGTTTTACTCACCTTAATGTCACATTCATAAAACTATAAAACGATGTTGATTTTGAATAAAACACAAATTATTTAGGAAAGTATTTTCATTTATTTTTATTATGATAATTCGATGACGCTGAGTCATAATTGAGGTTCTATGCCGTAAATGTGCCGAATTATCTCGTCATTTAGCTCTTGAATTGTTGCTGGCTTATCGACATACACCTTTTCTTTCAAATAACCCCAAAAAAAGAAGTCAAACGGTGTCAAATCACATTATCTTGGCGGCCAATTGACATAGCCACCACGTGAGATAACACGGCTATTGAATTTGTCGCGCAAAAGAGCCATTGTTTTATTAGCTGTGTTGCAAGTGGCACCATCCTGTTGAAGTTTAGGTGTGGTTCGCATTCGCCATGGGGCCTTAAAATGTAATCACCCTTTCCATTAAAAAATACTATTTCTAATACTCTTAAGGAATCTTAGAGCAAAATGAAAAAACAAGCTTTCGATTCAGGCTAACAAGATTAGATTTTTCTTTAAATTTAACAAATATTACAAAATACTACAACTAAATTTCATAACTTTTTCTCATTTGGACAATAACGCCAAAGGTATATTTAGTGCTATTAATTTAAATAAAACTAAATTTCGCTGTTCCTTAGAAAATTAAACTTTAAAAGGAAGTCTTCATTCTATAGACTATTCAATATTTAACCCCCGTATTCATAAACGCGTGCTAAGTTAAATAAACGTTTATTAAGGAACATTTTCAAGAAAATTTGGTTTTCAAACTTTATATTGAATTGAAAATATTTTTATGAATACAGGCATAAGTCTTTATAAATCGAATTATTTTGATACTTCCATAAAATATGATTTATCAAGTAGTTTAAATTCTACATTGTTTTTATGAATGTCTGTAACGAATAATAAAATTGTAAAATTTTCTTAAAAGGTCTTAATGACCACCCTTTCTTAAAATGTTATGTCCTTATGTTCAAAACATAAAAAAGCTGTTGTAGATAATTATGAATGTTATAAATATGTGCATAATCTTCTTTTAACCGCTCAGAAGGGAAGAAAAAGTGACTTCCTGTCCTGAAAAAAAAAGTCTTATTGTTGCTTTGGAGTGTATGTGTGCGTACATACCCAGCGGGAAAACTCACAAGACCTTCTTACTGCAGGCCTTTTTAAAGCCTTTTTAAAGGCCTGCTTAAAAATTGTTTTGATTGAATTACTGCTCTTATCTAACTGCTTAAGAATGCCTCATAGAAGCCTTCGGCTCTTTGGTATAAAAGATACACCTTCCACACTTGCTTCTTTGAGAAGGGAGTAGAGAAGAAGTAACCTTTTTGTATTGTTTTTTTTGCACAAACAAAAGCAATGTGTAAGAGAGTCCTCGCTTAAGGACAGCATGGGGGCCATAGGACTTATCCCTATTAATACAACAGTGCCCACGCATTTTACTTCAACATGTAGCACTCTACTTGATCTAATTTTCGTTGGAAATCCATCAAACGCTCTTTTCTATGACCAAATTGCTGCCCCCTGTTTTTCTAAACATGACCTGCTATTTCAAACTTATGATTTTAATTTTCGTCACGAAAATCAAGTGTTTCTATATCGTGATTTTGAAAACATCGACTTTAATATTCTCTATGAAACATTTTATTCTCTAAACTGGGACTATTCTTATTTCTTGTCGTCCGCTAATGATCAACTGGCTCTTTTGGAATCAAACATATCTACTCTTTTCGATAGAAGTGTACCTATTAAACAGAAGAAGATTACAACAAATAAAAAACCATGGTTTACTGTAGAAGTTTTGCAAGCGATTAAAAACAGAGATTTGGCTTACTCCCGTTGGAAACGTTTTAGAACGTTGAGTCTGAAAACTGCTTTTTGTATTGCCAGAAGAGACGCAAATAAAAAAAATACGTATAGCAAAGGCAAAATTTTACTCCGAAAACTTTAGTGCTGCAGTTAGTTCCAAAAAAAACCTGGAAAACTATTCAGGATATAGGAATTGGTAGGAAGTGTAACAACAGTGGCTGCATACTTGACCCGGATGAACTCAAGAAGGCTTTTACCAATTTCCCCATAAATTCTGCAGACGTCTCAGGAATACAGAACGACTACAATAATTTGGATTCTGGTTATAATCAAAGCCAAATTCCATTCGAGTGTGTTAATCATGTGTTAATCAAACAGATGTGATTTCTAGCTTCGTTTCTGTCAAATCAAATGCAGTGAGCTTCGATAACATACATCCGAAATTCATCAGAATTATACTACCGTTGATTCTGCCCTTTATTACACATCTCTTCAACACCATTATAACAACAAGTACGTTTCCTGAAAAATGGAAATACGCAAAGTAATTCCAATACCCAAGTCAAACACTGAATATAGGCCAATCTCAATATTGAGTTTTCTTTCTAAAGCATTTGAAAATTATTTTGTGCCCAAATGACTACATATATTAATGAAAATCACTTAATTGCATGCAAGCAGTCTGGTTTCCGAAATCAACATAGTTGCGTAACAGCTTTAACTGAAGTGACTGAGAACATAACACGTGATCTCGATAATAGAAAAGTGAACTTTTTAGTACTTCTTGATCATTCTAAGGCGTTTACACGGGTAATCATCAAATACTTTCTTTGAAACTGAAACATCTCTTCAACTTTTCAACAACGGCTACATCAATGTTATATTCTTACCTCACTAACCGTTTTCAGTCTGTATGTGTCAATAATAATATTTCCACGCCCATATCAGTCTCAAGGGGAGTTCCTCAAGGTTCAATATTGGGGCCATTGCTGCTCTCCATCTACGCTAATGATTTGCCACAACAACTGCAACACTGCAATATACACATGTATGCTGATGACGTTCATGTATACCTCAGTAGACCAGTAATCTCCGTAGCGGAGAACGTTGAAAAACTCAACCATGATCTGAACAGAATTTTCCGCTGGGCAGACAGAAACGGTTTGTGTCTTAACCCGCAAAAATCAAAATTTATGATAATACATAGGAGATCCCAACATATCACCGGTATAAATGTATTGATTAACAACCAGCCTATTGAGATTGTTCAAAAAGTGAAAAATTTAGGGATAGTATTTAATAACAACTTGACTTGGTCAAGTCATACTGATGCACTTGTGGCACAGACTTACCAGAAGTTAAAATCGCTTTGGGCTACACAATATTTTACACCGCTCAACGTAAGGAAGCTCCTGGCTAAATAATATTTAATTCCAGGACTTTTGTATGGCTGTGAACTATTCGGAAAGTGTGACTCTAATAGTAAAAGGAAACTTAATGTACTTTACAATAACATTATAAGATACGTTTATAGACTGCAAAGGCATGAAAGAGTATCATCGTTCTCAAAATGTCTTTATGGTGTATCATTTGAAAATGTCTTTATGGTGTATCATTTGAAAACTTGATAAATATTAAAATGCTAATGTTTTTGCATAAAATCATCTACACTAAAGTACCAGCTTGCCTATTTAATATGATTCACTTCACAAGATCCTTGAGAGGCAAAAGGTTGATAATACCTGTGCATCGATGGCTTATATCGGAATGGCAATTTTTCATCAATGCTGCACGTCTTTGGAATTCCCTTCCTCCTAACATACAGCAAGTCAGCAACGCAATACAATTCAAACAAAATCTTTTTAATTTCTTCAATAAATAGACCAAACTTTCCTTTTTTAATTTTTTTTTTTAATTTAAATTTGTTTAATTTTGAACTTTTAATTTGTTGTTGCTTTAATTTTCTATTATTTAATTATTATTTCGTACGTTTTAATTTTGTACTTTTAAATTTTTTTTTCGGACGTTTTAATTTTGTACTTTTTAATTTTTATTTTGTACTTTTAATTTTTGTTTTAATTTTTGTACTTTCTAATTTTATTTATTTTTTTTCTTTATTAAATTGTTGTGGCTTCTTATCTATTAGCATTAATACTTTTTCTCTATAATTATAAAATATATACTTGTTGAGCAGGATTTCAATAAATAAATAAATAAATAAATAAATAAATAAATAAATAAATAAATAAATAAATAAATAAATAAATAATAAAATCATTGAATCTAAGTAAAATATATTTATTCATACAATGAAAAATATTCATAGATCTAATGTAATGTTTCATTAAATAATTTTATTGAAATAGGTTCCATTGATCCAACGAAGTGCTGCAGAGGTTCCTTTTTAATGCAATTTGTCATGAGATTAATTTCAAAATTCATTGGTATTGTTAAGAAAATTCTTTCAGTGCAGGCCTTGTAGGCCTTCTGGAAGGCATCCGTACTCCTTCTTTTTTCCGCTGGGTATATTCATATCTGTAAGTCTATTGCATTGCAATATTTTGTTAGTATTAAGCTTATAAACGTCATGATGAATTTTTTTTATCCAATTCTCCTTTGTTTATCGCATCCAAGTACCGTGATGTGCTATCCTTCCTGTAGTTAAAGAAACCTTGAAATCGGCTATACATTTTTTTAAATGCGTATTTTAAAGTAGTTTTCTTTTTTCTATTTTTATTTTATTTTCTCATCATTCACTGCCATTCAAAAAATGAGTTTTGTACATGTAATAAGTTATGTTGTTTTGTTTCTTTTGAATTTGTATCTCTTACCGAATTTAATAAAAAAAATGGACTATCAAACTCGCACGCAGAGAAAGAATATGTTTTTATATAGTCACGGATATAGTTTAATTATGTTTAAAGGAATATTTATGTATAACTACACAAATATTCGAAATCGATTTTTTGATTGATTGTGGTTCGTTTTATCAAGCTACATCTTCAAGCAGATTTTTAGACCCCTGCAAGCAAAAACGAATTTATTAAAGAAATTCAAATGCCAAAAATATTTTTTTTGTTATAACACAGTGCAACACAAACATAATATGCAAACTCCTTTACGTGTGCATTTTCTCGTAGTACTTATCGAAACTATCAAAACCGCATTTGGGGTTTCGTTAAAAATAGTTTTGTTGGAGGTGACCATATTGAAAAATGTTTTTTCTCTGAGTCTGGGATGACAATATATATGTTGGCGACCACAAGATGTTGGCCATAAAATATACCATAAAATGCCATAATATGATTGTTTGGAACTGCAAGGAGCTAATTCAGCCATAATATATGGTTGTGGTAAAAATAACAACGTGTGTAACAGCGTACATGCTTTTTTGTATTTCAAAAAGTTGAAATTAGTCAGTGAGCAAATATTTGTCGACAAACTTTTTTTGGACAGAAACTTTTTGAAAGCATGTCTTTTAATAACAACCTAACTTAACAACAATCCATCTAATAAAGCAGAATGTCGGACACATGATGTTTTCTTTGCCATAACACGTATTAAACTTGTTCATTCATACATTTTATAAAAGATATTTTTCAAACATACAACGAAAGTTGTTTTGAGTTGCAATTTTGTGCCAACTGGGATTTGGGTTCTTTTGTTACCAGGATAACAACTTTTGTTTTTGAGTCTACATATTTATAAATATTAAATTGGAAAAAATATTTGAGATTAATGATTGAAAATACTAGACCTGTCAAAAAGAATCTTGTTATCTTGTGGTTTTTAGCCAAACAAATCTCAAATGGGTCAATATTGTTATAAAATACGTTTTAAACCATTTGTAGCTTAAGTTCAAAATAAAAGGGCATACGCTGTAATTTAAGGAAGCTATGGCATTTTTTTTATTTAAATGCTGATAGTTAAAAGTTTGTTTTTTTTTCAAGTAGATTTACTTTTTAGATTTAATTTAATGAAAAACATGATTACCCAATAAAAAATTTCATCATTTTGCGAAGCACTAAAGTTACATTTATAAAAAATAATCGCACAATTATGCGCTACACAATAAGAGGTACAGAGATGCAGTGAATTATATGAAGGTAAATGAGCTCTTAACAAGTTTTATAAAAGAACAAAAGAACATTTCAAGTGCTACGGCATTCCCTTACTACGCAGCAGGTTTTTAAGGGAGAATGCAAAAAAATAACTGTAAAAAATACATTTACAGCCGTAAACATCATTTCAAATCTGTTTTAAGCAAAAATCGTTCAAATTGAATTCATAAAAGAATGTTACCTTAAAATTTTAAACCTTGTGTAAATAAACGAATTTTAAAATTAGTTCGACCCTATTCAAATCTAGATTAAAACAAGTAGGAGTGCTATATTCGGCTGTGCCGAATCTTATATACCCTTCACCATGGTGCAATAAGAACAAAAAATTATGTGAAAACCATTCTTAAGATATAAATAATTATATTTTGTGCCACGCCCACTTATCCAAACCGTCCACAATATGTCGGATGTTGTGTTTTAACAACCAATTTTTTGGGAAATATGTTCTACTAAAAATTGCCGATGTTTTGATACATAAGTCGTTTCCATAGGTCATATGGCAGCCCTAAAATGTAGGATTGTATAAAAATTTTGATGTTTTTTAGCCCATTTTTGGAGTATTTTGCTAATAAATTGCCCATTATCTAACCGATTTGATTGTTTTATATACCAGCGTGTTAAGAAATAATTTATATACATTTATATACACTTGTATATATTTTAACAATCTTAATTTTAAAAATAAAAATGAGTAATTTTTGGAAATTCAGTATTTTGGTTATAACTCAGCCATTTTTTAACCGATTTGACAGAATTATATACCGACGTGTTTAAAAAGAAATTTACCATTTAGCTGAGTTATAAAGCTTGGACTCGGGGAGATCTATGGGAGGTACCACGCCCACTTCTCCAATCCCGCTTACATTTTGTAGGATAATGTGTATTGGCTACCTAAATGTGTGTACCTAATTTGGAAACTTTGGCTTTTGCCGTTCCCCAGATATACAGCAAAAAGTAATACAATTACAACAACCACAAGGGATTTTTGGAAAATATTAGAGGTAGTCGTGGTTTTTTGCTCATATCTCAGCCATTTGTGGATCGATCTTGCTGAATTTCAATAGCAACCGATGGTAAAACATAAACATAAATGTAAAACAACCTAGCCGCTATCATGTCTGGAGTCTCCGGAAAACACATATCAAACGTAAGACGGACAGACGGACGGATATCGTTAAATCAACTTCTCTCCCCATAAGGACCCAGAATATATATACTTTATTGGGTCTAAGATCAATATTGTAGAAATTACAAACGGAATGACAAACTAATATATACCCTTTTCCACCTGAGGTGAAGGGTATAATAACATTTTTGCTTGTTGCTGTGTGTTTATGGTCATTTTGAACAATTTTGCGAGACATTTTCATTGAATAGGTGTTTATTATGATTTATACATTAATTATAAAATTAAATTCAAAAATATGTAAGTTTGCATGTGTATTATAAATATATTTTTCAATTTCACAAATTAAAGCTCAAAAAATTATTAATTGTACAAAATGAACTAGTGATGTGTAAACGATCAAAACAAATAAAATAAAACTCGTTATTTGAATATTTTTATTTATTAGCAATTAAATAATCATTTAAATTGCACTTTTACTAAATAATTTGTGAACTCTGTTTATTTTGTTAAATAAAAGAGAAACTTTCGTATAATAATTCATTTATAAAAAGCTATTTTTTCTCACACACGATAAAAAAAAATTGTAGATACGAGTACGAATATGAATTAATAACCACTGTTTTGCACCATTACGATTCAAGTGACAAATAAAAGAGATAGTGCTGCCACCTTCCAATCAAAAATAGCGTAAAACGTTTATTAGTTAAAAAGCTGATTATGAATATGAATTAAAAAAAAGCTTTTTTAAGGCTTAAAAATTTTTAAATAAAATGTATCTAAACCGTGAATTTAGATTTTTTTTATGAATACGACTGTTAAGTGTGTAAAGCTGAACGCTACTTGCAACAATTTTTATCTGCGTTGAATAAAGCGCTTTTAGTGTCAAAAATGTATTGCTTCAAAGTGGAAACTCACCATATAAAATTCATGACTTCCGTAAGCGAGATGGTAAGCGAAACTCTTACATTTCCCCCTTAAAAATGCTTGTTTTTTAGTTCACAAGATAGAATGCTTTTGACTGAAAACAAATTCCGATTAAAAAAAAAATTAAAAAAATGAGCTATATTTGTTAGAGCTTTTTTTTGTTGCTTATTTTGGCAATATCGTCTTTTTCTTTTCTCTTTTAGATCGGATAAATACCCTAGATGGAAGCGAACTGACACCAAAGTAGTGCCGTGATAGGTTTTTGGTAGTAGAGACTTCTAGTTCTAACACTTAATATGAATAAGACATGGACATGGGGTTGTCATTGGAGGGGGTCAATTGACACCTTTTGACCAGTCACAGATCTATGCTCAATGAACGTGCTTAGTGTCAGTTACTAAAATTTTGTATTATTTCACTAAAATGTTGTATTATTTCAATAAAACAAGTCCTAGATCAAATTCAAGAACCACATTTTAGAAAGTATCGATAAATGTGTCACAGCACCGGTGAAGACTGTACTGTGATTCATTAGTTTTTCTATCTTATTGTTCTTCACAAACCAGTTAAGGGATTTGTTTCTTCTTTCACTGGTCATGAGTCCTTTCTTTTTGAACTTGTTATATTTTCACAAATCCCAGGACCAGTTGTTGGATCAATTGATACAAATTTCCAGCAGGGGAACAAATCCCAGGACCAGTTGTTGGATCAATTGATACAAATTTTACGCAGGGGATTTACTGAGTAACAGGACTTTAAACTAGAAAAACAGTGATTTAAGGCAATAAAAAATTTTAAATTTTTTTTTTAATATGTATCTTAAATAAATTTGGTTCAATAATTAAGAAATAACGGCATATTTAGTAAAAACTTCCGAATTTGAATTTTCATAAAATTTTTTTTTTAAGAATGCTACTAATACACTGCGGAACAGTAAGTTTGCAGTCTCGAATTTGATTGCAAATTTTTAGTAATTTGAGGTCGCTGATTTCAAATCTAATCTCCATTTTTCTCTAGTTTTTGAGATATACCGTTATGCCCAAAATTAAGGCACTTTCACTACATACATTGGAATAACTTAAAAACGGTTGATCATATTCAGTTAAAAAAAAAATCCGAAACTCGGCAACAATATTATCTTTAAGCCGTTTTTACATTGTTTTTAAATTTGCCCTGTAGTTTTAGAGATATGGTAGAATTTTTGAAGGAAAAATAGGGAAATTTTGAAAATAAAAAAAAAAATTTTTGTTTTTTAAAAATTCTTACAAAATAATAATAAAAACGCGACAAAAATCACAGCTTAGGTCTGAAAACATTTAGCTTTACATAATTTCGAATGAAATGAGGTTTGTTTCATTGAAATCGGTGCACTTTTGATTTAATTCACAATTTCTTGAGAAAACTTAATAACGATTTCCATACAAAAAGGAACAAACGTTATTTTTGTAAGGAAATCGATGTTCAGTTTTCTCAGTAAATTGTGTAAGATGTTTCTTCTTAAATTCTACGATATCTCTGAGCGAATTAAAATGGTGAATTTTGAAAAAAAATCTTTATCCGTTCGACATAGTTTGGATATGTTTTGAAAGAGAAAAAAGATATCTAAGAAAAATGTTAAATCTTGTACAATTCAGTGAACAGTTCTCGAGATTTTTCGAAAAACCTAAAACAACTGCAGAAAAACAAGATTTTCGCGTATATCCGGAAATCGCTTCTTGAGAAAAATAAATTAATGCCATATTCGTGATCAGCAGCCCCAATTGATCTTGAAAATACCTCATTTTTGAGGATTAAACCAAAATCTCATTTAATTAGTCGAGTGATTAACCGATTAAAGCAAATCCCCGATTAAATGAATACTCTATACAGAGCAATAAACCTCTCTTAATGCTAAAAAAAATCAAATTGCAACAGTAAAATTTAAATTTATTAAAGAAATCTCCGACCAAATATTACGTAAAATACTTTCATAAAACGTATATAAAATGTTTGGTATTTTGTTGGTTATTATCTTCATTATTTTCTAAAATATAAATTTTAGCAAAAAAATTTCTTTGAGGCTAATGTTGTTGACTAGAAGAGCTAAAATATTGCCACACATCATATTCTTGTAAAATGTTTTTTTAAAGCGATGGTCATATGCAAACAAATTACATTTGATAAATGGGCTTGATGGCAACTTTTAAGGGGCGGACGCCCCTCCTAAAACACAACTTATCGCTATGAAATTTTTTTGTATCTTTTTAAATAAAACTGTACCGATGTCGGGGGAGAGAATATAAAAAATAAAAAAAAATATTCTATACAACTAACGGCCACGCTAAGCTTCACGCATAGCTTACTCACTAGGTCGATTATGTTGACAATTAGGCCCAGGCCCACGATGTCGACAAGAACATTTCTTTCGTATATTTGTATTGAAAACAAAAACAAATTTTATTTTTTATTATTGTTTTCAATATAAATATGCGAAAGAATTGTTCTTGTCGACATCGTGGGCCTGGCAGTTAAAGTAGACAAAGTGCTCGATGAGCTTCGCTGGCCGATTTTTTTTTAAAGTAAATTTTCACAATTTGATAGTTTTAGCGTTAAACGCTTTAAGATAACTTTGACTTTCTCGGCTGTCAAACCATAGTTATCGATGTCGAAAGTTCTAATGCAGCTAAAAAAAAACACCGATACTTGATGACTTATCTGTTGTTTTTCTATGATAAATATTATTTGAAATAATCTGTTTGTTGGAAAACTAAAAGTATCTACTTTTAATACATTCCATCGTAAAGATAACAGTAATAAGAAACATTGTACATTTTTATGAACACGTTTTTAAATTTGTTAAAAGTAAATTCCAAATGTGAGCAATTCATTTCCAGGAAGGAGTTTTCAAAGGCGTTACCAACAAGTTTGTTTCAAAATCATGTTAACAATTTTAAGATAAAAACTATTGCAAATATGTTGATATCATAAATTCATTAAGTAAATTGCATTTTTGGTAGTTCGTTATATAATAACTACAACTACTGAGATTCTATAAAATAGATATCTACATCCACACTCAAACAATGTATAGATGCACGTTTGTATATACTACATACGGATAGAATATTATGGTAAGCTAAAAGGCAAAACGCTTTAACTAACGTTTAAATAAATTGAAGACAAATCAGTAGAACTTCACTTCCTACTACTATTACAAATGTTTTTAAAAATTTTTTAGCTACCTTTAGGATATTTTCCTTTTATCTTAACATATAACAACTCGCACATATAAAAATGTTACCTACGCTAGACTTGCTTGCTTCCATATGCTTTTTACATCATTGGAATTCAAATATTTTTGGCAAGGATTATGAAATTTGAAAAAAAATATTATTAAAAACACACACACATTCGTGTTTAGAACACATACCCTGCAGCTAAATTCGTAGCTAATGGGCGAAAAAGCGTTTCGTGGAACATTTGTTAAAAGCAGAAATACTCTTACGCACATTTTTTTTCATGAAACACCAGCAAACGCTTTTTATAAAAAGTATGGGTCTTAAAAATCAAAACAGCCGCTAAAATAAAAAACCGCCTAAGGGGAGGCCGCAACGCACTTATGGCTTATAAATCACTGAATTTTAAAGCGCTGTTTTAGTTGAACTAAACATAAATTTAAATGTAGTTTAAATTATATCTAGTTTAAAAAAAAAATAATGTGGCAGCATTAAGATAAATGTTGTCAAATTCATATGATTTGTACACACAGAAAAAAATCAAGTTAAAAATGTCGAAAACAAGGTTAATTTAAAATTTTTCGGTGGTGATTTTGCATCATACGTGTTTCATGTTAATTCAACCTGATTTTATAATTACTTGCGAACAACATTTTTTTTCTTTTAGAATAACTATAATTCATGTTAATTTAACATTGCAGTAAAGTAAGAGCAAAATGTCAATAACATTGAAATAACAATCGAATCACGTTGAATGAAAGTTATTTAATGTTGAAATAACGTGAATTTCATGTAGAAACTAATTGGTGTTAAGAAGCTTCAGAGACAACATATGCATTTATTTAAGAATAATTCAAAACACTTACCCCGGTAACACATGTTTCACTTATTTTGTGGTCGCCTTTGTTAACAGATCAATCAGCAGAATGGCCCGATATGGTTTTCGTCATCATTCTACTTTGAAAACTTGATGTACTATTTAACTAAATAATTTTAATTAAAAGAATACGGGAATTGTCTTCTTTTTATAACATATTTTAAGAATGAAAATAAAAAAATTAATATACTTAACTATGTATACATGTTAATTTAACAAGATAAACTTTTGATTTTAATATAAAACAGGTTTTTATGGATTCAATATTGAATCCATATTTATTTAAATTTTAATACTTTTTTTCATTTTTTTTATCAGTGAATAATATTTAATAAGTAAGCGTGATTAAAGATTTTTCATTTAAAATTAATATGAAATAATGATATATTTAAATAAAGGGCATACTTTTGCAGAAATTTAACATGATTCTCAATCAACATTTTTCCATGTTAATTTTATATTCGTATTTTTTTCTGTGTGTATTAGTAGTTTAAAGGCCTAATTTTACAAATCAATCCAGCCGTACTTAAATCAAGCCGAAGCGATGTCAATAGTTCGATAGGTACGGATTTCGTTAAATCAAGTACAGAACGCTTGATTCAAGTAAAGTTATTCAAGTGCGAAATACTAAGTTAAGTCTTAACTTATCCATATAAAATCCCGAATTCGTACTTAAAATAATCCGAAAACAGGATTGACTAATATTAAAAGTGAGATAACATTAATCTCAAACTGTGCTTGATTCAAGAATTTCTAAGATGGTTTAATCTCGATTCGTACTTGAAATATTCCGAGAGTGAGATTAGATTGATTCTAACTAGAGTTTTTTTCCCGGAGTTTTTCGATTCCCGGGAAAACGGGAAATTTTTTTAAATTTCCCGGGATCCCGAACCATATAAATAATACAAAGTAAATTTGTTTTAAATTAATGAAAAAAACTTTTTTAAAAAAGCGTAAGGGAACTTGTTTACAAAGTAAGTAAAAGAAATGCCTAAATACTACAAAAATTAATTAAAGGTTGAAAGAGGAATTACCTTACGATTTTATATGTAAATTTCGTATCATTATGCTCTAAATACAAGATAAAAATATAACATACGCATAACAATTTAATTCAGAAAATAATAAATACAAACAAAAATTGTGGTACTCAAGTTATGAGATCAAAAAGTAAATTCATAAAATAGATAAAATATTTTAAATAAATATAAAAACTGGTAATTATTTCCTTTCATAGGTTACTCTATTATATTCACCATTTTTATTTTTTCGAATTTATTCTATGAGCTAAATTTCAGTTATGTAGTGTATAAAGTCATTCCTAAAAATTAAAGGAATAGGACTATTACAAAAAAGCTTTATAAAATACATAACTGAAATTTAGCTCATTGAATAAATTCGAAAAAATAAAAATGTTGAATTAAATAAATATGTTATATAAGTTTATATATTTAAAATAAATATATTAACATTTTTTAACAGCTTAGGAAATAACATTAAGACACACTCAACGCGTTTAGAAAGTCGGCAAAGAGTATATTTCTTATTTTATTTACTTAGTACCATGTTTCCGAAATATTTTGTTCACTTTTTTACCGAGATTGGACAAAAAGTTTAAAGTGCAAAAGTTTAAAGTTGTTGCATATTTCTTATTCACAATCCGAAGTAATTTTTCATTTTTATAAACAACGTCTACAGCAGTCAAATGTATGTCAAGGTTGATGCAAAAAATAGCATCAAACGGACTTCATCTTACAAGATCCACCTGTAATCTTAAGGACAATGTGTTTTTAAATTGTATGTTGTAGTATCTTAAACGAGTTTCCATAGTTTTTTATATTTCGGTTTCCCAGTACTTCCCGGTTATATAAGCCGTCGCAAAAGGAAACAAATTTATGTTTATCACCTTATAAACATATCGGCATATCTCAAAATTTTTTTTTAATTTTAAGTTAATTAAGCAAAGTGTTCCTTCAAAACTGAACCGAAGTTATAGCAAAATATATCTTTAAATCGGTACATTTTGAAAACTTTAATCGCAATTTGCCAAGCTCGATTTTTTTTTTTTGTAGAGATGACTTTGCTGCAATAAAGGAGCGATATTTTTGGATATCTCCTATTTTTAAGACTTGTCCATGGACAATTAAAATTTACTGCCTGCATCTTATTTTGAATTTATGTTCTTTATTAACTCTTTACTTCACTAAATTTATTAATTATCAACTGTTGCACGGCACATTCTGCTTTTGGTAGATTTATTGCGTCAGTAGACATTGATTTACGAACGTACTCACTTCTTGTTGTTGATCTAATCGACAACCCATCAACAGATGCTAATTTTTAGAGAATATAAAACTAAATTTTAAAGTATAAATAGCATTTTTCTAAAACTATTAGGAACTTTTATTTCCCGGGATCCCGCAGCAAAAATCCCGGGAAAACGGGAAATAAAATAATTGAAATTCCCGAGAAATCCCGGGAAAACCCCCTAATTCTAACCTAAACACTTACCCCACAGAACCGTAAAGAATATTATTATTTTACTTACTCGTTACATTTGTTTATTTCACTTTTGTTGTGTTCCAGCCTTTGTGTACAAAGGTATTATCAATTATAAGTAGTGTTGCCAGATAACTACTTAAAGTCAAATAACGGATAACAGAATAAATACATCTGGATTTTGAAAAAATTACAGGACAATATAAAAATGCATATTAAAACAAGGAAACGTAACAATTTTAGTTAAGTCGTGCGTCATATTAAATACTTATGTATATCAAGGCGAATTCCCTACAGGCGTCTGATTTTGACAGTTTGAACCAATTTGTTTTGGTTTTACAATGTTTTGCCTAGAAATTGTTGACATTTCGAGCCGTAAACATTAATAATGCAATCAAAACGGTCTCTCTTTTTGCTGTTGTGTTTTTGTATTATTGTTTCTACTCACAGTTATTGATAGTGCAAAAATATGGCAATCATTTTGTTGATGTTGAGAGATGAATTGAAAATTTCACGCCTCACTAGACATGAGAGAATTTTACACTTAAAAAAACAAAAGTTTGATTTAAAAAACAGCAATCATCAGTTTATTGCACCATTTTTTTTCTTAACTCTTTAGAGTGCAAATAAAAATTTTGCACTAAATTTAAAATCAAAAACTTGTTTTTTTTTTTATTTAACCAATAATAAAACTGTAGTTGACAAAATTTTATTTTGTTTAATGTTCTTTGCTTATGCATATCAAAAAAAAAAAATTAAAACCATGCACATGCAAGTTACATTTTTAAAATTTAGTGAGACAATATTTGTATGCAGCTTTTTTGATTGCAAGTCCAAATTTTGCACTATTTAAATTGAGTGCAGATTTAGCATTTAATCTGGGTTTAGTGATAGGGAAAAAATTTGTAATTTCACAAAATTTTTTAGTGGTAGTTAGAAAAATAACAATAATCACTAAAGCTAATAAAAAAGAGTGCAAAACTAATTGCTTAGCAGTTTTATTTAGTTATAGTGCACTGTGGATTTAAATCAATATTTAGTGCACTATCCCCAACTATGATTAATTTAAATGACATACAAAAATGTATTATAACTATTTGTTTAGTTATAAGAAAAAAATTTTCGATTTTTTCGCAACTTTAATCAAAATGTAGTCTTATTGAAAATATAGCCTTTATTCGGCCGATTTTACTCACAAGAAAGGAATTCTTTAAATAATTTGTTTAAACTGGATAAGTTGTATTTTGCCAGAACCAAAAAAAAAACTGGAAAATCCAGGCCATTCCGGGCCGTCTGGCATCTTTAATTATAAGTCACCAGGAGCGTGCTCAATATGGGTTCCATAATCATTATACTTAAAACATTTTATGAAATTAACTTAACAATTTAAAAAATATATAATATGGCAATTAGTGCTTCTTTTGTTACTTTTTAAACATGAAAAAATATATATTTTTGTTCTTGCACAGAAAAAAATATCAAAAGTTATTTAGTAATTAAAGAAACTTTGTTAAAACTTTTCATATATTTTTAACAATTTTCTTAATTAACATGTTTGTAAATTTTCATATTAACAATTTCTTTCATATGTAGAAAATTAATAAGAAAAAAATAATTTTGTGTCAAAAAATTAAAAATAAAACATAAAAAAAATCTGGAATTTCGATCTAAAATCTTTAAAAGAATAAACGATATGATGATTATTGCGAAATTTAATCAATCTATACGGTAAGTAACGTTATAATCTTATGATTTATAAATACATTTTAACCATTCTTTTATAAATTATAGATTCTGGAATATTACTGATAATGGTGCCAAGATTCCGTTTTGTGATGATGTATGCACCTCCCAGTGCATCCAGGTCTTAATTTGTGACTTAAATAGATAATAATGTTGTTAGTGCTGTTATTTAATATGCATACATATGTATTTTACTAAAAAAAATTATTAAAACAAATTTTAATTGTATATTTTTTTTACTTATTTAGCAACAAATTATTTTGTTCATATGACAAACTCACAATAAAAAATTATATTTAACTGTTAACAAATATTTCATTCAATATTACAAACGCATTGTTAAAAATATTTGTTGAGTTTTAACAATTTTAATTAACAAAATAATTTTTTGTATTTACAAATTTAGTTGTTGGTGCCTTTTCAATTAAAAAGTTAATTATATTGACGAATATGGTATTTAATATGACAATTGATTTGTCGTAATTTTTTTCTGTGTGTAGAGTTGTCGTTGTGCATACAACAAACTTTTATAAACACATACGTATGCACGTATGCATATTGTTATCCCATTTTGGAGTGTTTTAAGTACTTTTAAGTGCTATCAGGACTTATATTTTTGAGTATGATTCGTACCAAAGTAAGAGGAAAAAAAATAAATTTAGTACGAGTTTTTTCTTTCTGTGTATGTTGACTGATTTTTAGGTATGCTGTAGCTCGTTTCTGTATTTCTCGCATCGTAAAATTTTTCACATGAAGTGTGAAACAAAAAATTCCATCGTTTCTCGATTTGCGAGAAAAAAGTGTTTCTGTATTTAAATGCGAAAACAGACAAAACTGATTCAGTTTTAACTGGAATATTTCCAGAATTAAATGTCAAATGAAAGCGAAACGTCAACAAAAGAAATAAATATAATAAAAACAGGGCTGCCATATTTGACGATTTATCTTCATTTCAACGATTTTTGCTCCGAAAACGTGCCGATTTGCTGATTTTTTCTAAAAATTGACGAAAGCAAAAACAAAATCAACAATATTTTATAACTTTATCGTAGCTTCCTATAAAAATTCATATCAAATTTTTAAATTTCAAACACTTCATATTTTGTGGCACTGAAAATTTAAAAAGACAATATGAATTTCTGCAGAAAGCAACAACAAATTTATATAAATATTTGATATTCTTAGCTTATATGGACACTTTTATGCCAAACCCATATTTCGGCAATTTCGATTTCAACTACCAGGTATATTTCAGGTGAAAAAGGAAAAGTAAAGTTAATAGTTATAAGAATAGGTAAATTATAGATTTATGGGTAAAAATTGGAGGCGTGTTTTTCACTCATATCTCAGACATTTGTGAACGGATATTTTTAAATTTCAATTATATCCTATTTGGACACATACGATACAAATTTAAAACAACTTCGTCACTATGAATCCTTGGTTTTTCGCAAAAATAAAATCCCTAAATATGTATTTATTTTACTGTTATCTAAGCGGAATTAATTTAAAAATTTTTAATTTCTTGGTATTTGTATGTATCTATTTTAAATAAGTTTGTGTGTTTATTTTATTAAGCTTGACTTCTTTTTGTTTTTATAAAAATATTTATTTTATTTTTTGTTAAAATTTATTTTTAATATGATATTTTGTCACGCCTTTGTGAGACTTGTTCAGGGAAAAAAACAATTTTAAATTGTTATCGGATCAAAGAAAATAAATAATTTTATAAAAAATAGACCTCAAGCTTAATAAAATATATATAAATTAAAAAAAATTAAGTTCGAACAAAAGACAATTTATATGTACATATGTATGTATAAAATGTATGTATGTATGTATAAATTTGTTTATAATTAATTTTAAATTGTCCGATTTTTTAAAACTAAAAGACGATCTTTTTATTTTTCTCAAAAAATTGACGATTTTCACGCAATTTTATGTGGCAGCCCTGAATAAAACCAAAACAAGGAAAGGCTTAAAAAAATTTAATTAACAAAATATAACAATGGTGTTTTATTTATTTTCATCATTTAAATTACGCATTCATAATTAAAATGTTTTTTATTTATATTACAAAAATAGTATATAAACATATTTTAAATTGAAAATATCTATATTTTGTTTTTCTCGCACCAATTTCAAATGCGACTTATTTTGACAGTTCTTGTAAGAAACTTTTCGCAAAATATTGTTACAGAAACACTTTTTCTCACATCCTTCCAATAATTGCTGGAAAATTATAAAAATGACAGATAATTCTCGCAACGGAGAGATACAGAAACACTTGTGTGAGAAAACCCATTTTTTGTTTCATTTTGCACTGTTTCTGTCCCGATTCACTGGTTTCATGCGGAAAATTTTACGATGCGAAAAATACAGAAACGGGCTACTGGTTTAAACACATTTGAAACCAAAATTAATTTGCACTGATTTATTAGCCCTTATGCCCGTAATTTCTACAAATAGATAAATGTACATATGTGCGTAGATATTATGGAGTAACGAATTTTTCATAAATGTCTTTTGTCTTGCCTACTGGTTTAAGTGTAGTGTATTTTACAAAATCGATTTTCCATAGTTAAAAACTAGTATTACCGGATAACTGTTAGATACGAACACAGCCAGATATATGTTTGTTGAAATTACTGACAAATACACAGAAAGCTATAGCGTTTTTTAATGGAATCTACGCAGATTATAATGACCTGTTAATGTTTACGGTGGTGCGATGGAAAAGCTAAGAGAAATGTTAAGAGCGCCTTTTTACTCTTAGAGCGCATTTAGAACTGTTCTTCCAAACATAGGATTGTTTCAAAGATATTGTTACAAGTAAATCTGTTGCTTATAATTCTTCTTTGCTTAACAGTTTTATTTTTGGTTTTTTTAAATCTTTGGATGAAGTTTCCTGACCATCTGGCCTAAGAAACCAGTGAAATGCGCATAAGAATAGCTTATCCCTTCAACAATAAATTTCAGTGTTTTTGTCGTGAATAAAAATTGGGAATTAAGCACTATAAACAAAATCATTTAAATTTAAAATTGTTGTATTCCCACAAAATTACTTTGGAAATAAATTTACTTTCGGAGAACTTCCTTAGTAGATTTAAATACCTCTTGAGATTAAAATGGATAATAAACAGATTTAATAATTATCTTACGTGTTTGTTAGATAGAAGAGGAATTTACACGAATGGAAAAATGTGGCTCGAAACAATTTCATCACTGTCGCATATAAAGATCACATTTAGAAACAAGCTTACAGAAAACCACATGGAGACATTATTAAAGAGCAAGTGCTATCCAAAGCAGGGTGTAAAAAGCTGCAGTCGAAACTGAAAACTGTCGAACAAAAGACGAAAATTTGTGTATGCAACCTTTCGCTTGTAAAAGCAACAGTTTTTTTTTTTGCCAATCACAAATGAAGAAGTGGAATAAATGGCAGTTTTTCTACTTTGACTGCAGTTTTTTAAAAGGTGATCAAAAGGAAATTGATATTGATAGATTTTATCAATCACAAGGAAACCGATTAAGTTCCTTTTCCTGTACCCTGAATGAACATTAGTTCATTACAGTTTAATAATTCGTGTTCATAAATATTGTCGTAGTTTTAGATATTAAAATTTTCTATATTTCTTTTAAATTAAAAAAATATATCGGCTGTTTTTATAACTGCGTGAGAACTGTCGATATTGATATCACATCCATTAAAATTGACTATTTCTTGCGGTTAACATGCTCTTTCGAAATGAGCAAGGAGCTGCCTTTACGGAGAAAGGCGTGCGCTTTCGAGCCATGCTGACTAAATTTTTGTTCCAAAAATTAGGCAGCTAAACATTAACAACATTTGGTTCTTACAAGACGGCGCAACTTGCCATACAGCGCGCTTATCAATCGATTTAATGTTAACTAAATTTGGTTCACTCTCCGAATTTGTCCTGTTCACTGGCCTTTTTTCAAAGCAACTTTTAAAGTATTGGAAGAAAATAAATACAGCACCATTGACGCCATACGGCCAGATTTTTTAGGAAAAAGTAGTAAAAAGTTGGACTGATCGATTGGACCATATAACGCGTAGCTACGGCGAACATATACTGGAAACCATATTTAAGAAATAAATGCCATAAAATGATCTACAAAATTATAAAAAAAATTTCATTACAACAATATTTCTGTTTTGTAATTTCATTTAAAGTTCTCACGCAGCTAAAAAAACACTCTATATTCTTCTTCTAAGAAGTTAAAAAAAAAATACTTTAATAAGTATCTATTGTTTCTATGGAAGGTACTTTGTGGGAAATTTGTGCCAATTGTCCTTATAGCATTTTTGCCGTCACCAGAGAACACAATATTATAATAAAACATTATTGAGATTTTTGTTTTCCTCACGGGCTAATTCTGATCAATAATTTATTAACAAATGTAAATAGAAAACAATTATAGTTATTTCATTTGTTTTTCTCAACGTTTCGTTCGCTTTTTTCGAACTTCTTCAGTTGTTATTTTTATTCCGTAATAATCTAGCGATAAATAGATAATAATTACAATAATTTTTAGAACATTTGTAATAACACAGTTTAACTTACGTATTAGGGGTACATTGGTATTGCAATTTTCAACCATAAAATATTACTTAAAAACTGGACTACACGACACAGAAATAAATAAATAAATAATAAATAAAATACCACACAATTGTGATTGGTGAAAAGTAGACATATCACTTAACTGCTGATAGTGTATTTAAAGTGTAGCTACTCCAGAGGAAAGGTAATTTACATAAAACTACTCATGTGACTGAATTTTCTACGTGTAGTAACATTAAATATATGTTAACCGAAATTAAATGTGTCAAAAAGGTGCCAATTAACCCCATCCTAGGGCATAACCATGTTAAAGTGACAAGTCCCCTTCACATAAAGTGTTAGAACTTAAATTGGTCCCCACCACTTTGAACTGTCACGTGACAAGTTTTGTGTAAGTTTCCTTTCCTCTATTTTTAAAATTAAATTTTTTGTGCACCGAAAGAAAACATTCAATAATTTCATAAAGCCCTTATGACACTACATTTTTATTAATTAATTGATATAGAATTGATAGAAAGAAACAGTAAATGCTAGAAAGAGCAAACCAAGGCCCATCTATCAGGTCTGCTTACTTGTACAAAAACAAAAAACGATTATTTTTAGTTGTCAAAAATTTACTACCACATATACAAAGCAAAAGGAAAAAACGTGTTTGGCTGGCATACCATAAACGTAAACAAACGTATACATGCACACGTAAGCAAAATGTAAACAACTTTTGACAACTAACAAGAGCATAAACAATGATCATCAGGCTTCTTGCGCAGACCTTTTCAATGGGCCTTGGAGCAAACTGTAAAAAATGTACACAAAGTTTTTTAGTTTTTTTTTCTTGTTATGGTTTTGTTTCAGGCATGGCGTTGAGAATTTTTAAAATTGAACCAACAACCTTTAAAAATTGTACTTTTTACCCTAATTGTACTAAAAGATTTTTTTTTATTTGAAATTAATTTGATTTATGTTCTTAAAAATTTAACTAAAGTTAAGAGTAATCGGTGCATTATGATGTCTTACTGAGCTACATAAACAAGAGCGGAAAGCGTTTTTTTAAACCTGAAAATTCTATTTTAAAATTTCAGTAAAATAAACCGTCATATGAGTCGTTCAGTGGATAAAGGGAATGAGTCCAAAAATTTGAAATGGAGAAAAACGACAGAACAGTTGACGTTGACTTTAAAACTCGTTGTTAAAACAAAACTCAAAACTAAAATTGCAAAATTAATTATAAGGGCTTCCTTTACAATTTGTAAATATATAATGTTAATATGTAAGTGTATGTGCTCACAAGACCTGTTTATATGATACAAATAGGTTTTTATTGATAAGAGTTTCAGTGGAAAAAGGGAATAAGTCCACCAAATTTTTTGTTGTTAGAATCGGCAGCGTAAAAATGCAAATTAATTACGTTTTGACTTTGAGCATTCGTTCGAAAATAAAAAGAAAAAATATCCATCTAAATATTGGCTTACTATAAATAGTAAATTTTAATATTTATAATTGCCGTATTCACAAAACTCCTTGTATTGTGTATCTATTGTATGTTGTATAAAAAACCAAAAGTAAACTATGTATTTTAATACAACATACAATTGATCCAACAAGGGGTTTTGTGAATACGGTAAATATTTAAAAAAAATACTATTTAACTTTACTTACTTAATATGCGCAGGTGAAATAATTAAAATATTTTTACGAAGTCTTTTTCAAATGCTTTTTATGCCTTAATTTCTGCAAGCAGATATCTGGTCGTGTTCGTACCTTTCAGTTATCTTTACCTATCCGGTAAAACTATTTTGGTAATTTCAACGTAAATTTTGCATACGTGTTTTTCCTTTAAGTTTGCTTTTAAAAATGACAACATTTGTATTTGTATTAATTTTTAAAATTAACTGTCAAAAATCGATGAAGTAAAATACACTACAGTTTAAAAACGAAAGTTTCAAAGAACTTTCAACAGAATACGTAGTTGTAGTAATCGTTGCAGTTGAAGTTGAAGTACAAAATTCAAACTTTTGAACTTTGTCGCGCTACAAAGCATTCGTCAGTTTCAGATACTACACAACTTCTTTATTCTGTTCTAGGCCTTACGCTTCTGATTACTGCTCTCTAGCAGCAATGAACTAAGTACAACAACAATTTAAAGTTCACAAAAAATTGGCAGGTAGCGAAAGCTCGAAGAGAGGCAGGAAATAGAAACAAATAAGAGTGATTAAAAGCAAAGTGAACAAGTGATTAATGCAATATAAATGCAAGCGTGGACTTATTCCCTTTTTCCACTGAAAATAAAAATTTTGTGTTTCGTACAAAAAAATATTTTGTCTTTAAAAGGGGTTTTCCGTTGAAATTCGAAAACAAAATTTTTACCATACATCGTTAGTCATAAAAGGAAGTGTATCCATGCTAAATCTCAAAAAAGCCAAAAATGGACTCATTCCCTTTATCCACTGAACGATTCATATCGATCTGTCAGTTAAAATTTTCCTCCTGGGTAGTGTCTTATTCGCATTGTAAAGGTTTGATTCGTATAAACTGTATGCAAATGAGAAGTTTTGACATACAAAAAACGCTTGCCCCTCTTAGCTCACTTAAGCTTCTTCTCACTACTGCTCTTCTTTCTTTTTTAAAGCAAAAAAAAAAAAATACTTAGGAGAATAGTAAAATTTAACTTTTTCTTTTTATATTTTAAGTAAAACAACTAGTTTTAAACTATTATAAAACTGCATAAAAATGAACTAGTTGGGCTCGTACAAAAACCCAAGGTAAAATTTTTTTTTCTAGTTACTTTGTCTGCAGGGTTTATGCAACGGCAATCAGGAAATACAAATTTCTGGTTACGTACACAGGGAGGAGACAAATTTATATTGAATAATTCTCTTCATATTTGTTAATGTTAAATAATCATTAGAATATAAACTCTGTATACTTTGCAATATTTGTAGACAAATGTATGTTTGTATGTTGATACTTATGTTGACATTTCATATTCAATGAGTTATCAATAAATAGTACATTTAAATATTTGTTTTTGTCAAATGTCAAATTCAAAACAATAATAGATAATTTTCAGTTGTCTTTAAATTTTAAAATTAGAAATTTTTTTTTAGGTTAGACTGGATTTTGATTTTATTTTTTTTTTGCTGGGAACAGCCATTAATTTGACTTTTTAAAGCATGCGTCTTCATAAAGCCTTTGCTTGAAAATATTTTGAATAATTCCTTTTAATCCTTAAGGAAAATGTCGTAACAATGGAGTATAGCCTGAAGTAGTCGGATATAAGATTTTTGGAATACGGGCGGAGAATTAAGAGGAAAAGAGGTGTGGCAAAATTGTGCTTTTTTACATTTCAGATAATTTTGAAGTTCCCTAAAGATAAAAGATGCTAAGAATTGTCACGCATATGGATGTTGGGGCTCACCATAAAGTAGTTTTTCTTTCTGCCTGGCAGGGGCACACTTAACAGCTACAATAAATAAATAAATAAATATGAAATAAACATATCGAGTCATTACCGCAAAAAAAAAGCTTAAACGACATAATTTTCAATTTTCGTTTTTTTTTTAATAAATGACTTTATTGGCAACACTTTCATCACCTCCTAAAATGTCATGGTCACATTAGGTACCGTTACGATTTAAAAGCAAACACGATGTTATCTTAAGCGACAACCTTCATTCAAATTCTTTATAAAATAAAATATTTTAAAACCTTCTCCTGTAAAATTTTGTTTTTGTCGCTTAAGCTTGTTTTGCGGTATTGACTCGATATTTAAAAATATTATATTTTTTAAGTATTTTAAAAGCCTCGCAATCCCCCACTTAACAAGTCGAAGAAAATCAATAAGAATTCTTTTCAAACAATATATTCCATTGATAAGAGAGAAAAGTCATCTTTTATGTTGGCATTGACAGATGCAGACACAAAAATAATTAAACCTGAAACAATAAAATACATATAAATCTGTTAAATAACAGACTGCACGACATTAAAGAACACAATAAAAAAAAAATAAATAAGACAAGTTAGAGTGCTATATTCGGCTGTGCCGAATCTTTAATACCCTCCACCGACTGTTCGAATATTTTAGGAGGGATATCTATATGATGTCTATTTATTATTAATTTATCGTTACAAAAACAGACATCAGCAATAAAATTGGTTGGTTTGAGGTTTAAATCTATATTAAATTAATTAGCAATTTAAACTTGCTTGAGTAACAGTTTCAATTCAAATTTTGTTATGATAGCATTATTTTTTACGGTTTTAGGCGTACTAAACTGTTTTCCGGGAGTAGGGTTTATATGGGGCCTAAGGTAAATTATGGACCGATCTTCACGAAATTCCACAGTGTTATTTCTAGTCCTAAAAAACTGTGACGTACCAAATTTTGTTATGATAACATTATTTTTATCGGTTGTAGGCGTACTAAACAGTTTTCCGGGAGTAGTGTTAAGGGGCCTAGGGTAAATTATGGACGGATCTTCACAAAATTTTACAGCGTGATTTCCAGTCGAATAAAACAAATTTTTGCAAAATCTTATCTCATTCCGTGCCTTGTTCCACCATTTGTGTTATTTTTTGTAACAAAATTATTATTTTTTTTAGGTGGTGGTTCCACATTTTGATTCATAGCTCTGGTCCTACTGCACCGATTTTGCTGAATATCAATCCCAAACTGCTTAGGATAACTACAAGCAATTGGGCACCAAGTTTGTTCATTTCTTTTGAGTTGTTCGAAAGTGAGCGTGTTTTCAACAGACGGACAGACAGACTTAGAATCACTCAAGGACCCAGAATATATATATACTTTATGGGGTCTGAGATGAATAATAAACAAGTTTCACACGGAATGACAAACTTAATGTACCCTCTTCACATCTAATTGTGGTGGAGGGTATAAAAAAGTTTTAATATAAGCAAAAAAATTCCTAATATTTGTAATTTTAAGTCTAATCTACATTGAATTTAATGTAACAAATGACAACTGTATGTTGGATGTAATTTCTTAATCTCTTATACTCATTTATTGGCTTTTAACACTGATTAACATTTAGGTGAAAAGCAGGGAACATGTAGAAAATGTAAGATACTCGTTTGCATTCGGGTATGTTCTGTAAATCGAAATGAAGTGGATTTAAAACCGAACAAATTTTAAAACGAGCATGTAAAGAAAGTTCACAAAAATATATCTTTTTATATACTTCATACTTTAAGTACCAATTATATTTACAAGCAAAAGGAACAACTACAGTAATTTTGTAAATAATTGAAATTAAAATTTTGTTCGGTTTCAATTCCACTTAATTTCGATTTGTAGAACATGCCCGATTGTTTGGTAATTGTATTTATCATTGGACAACATGTTAACATCTTCGCAAATTGTTGGTAGATTTTAGATGTTGGTCACTGTAAAAGTTGAACATGTATTAAATATGATTTGATAATTTCTATAATAATTAAGTAAATGTGTTTCTGTATAATTCTTCTTCTTTTACTTTCTGTTTTTATTTACAGCCATGTGGCAGTCAATGAAAAAGTATCAACAACAGCGACATCAACAACTACAACTACAAAAACATCAACGTCATTTAAGCAATTACCAACACCCGAATAACTGCTGTAATCATCATAATTATCAACATTATCCTCATTATTTTAGTTTAAAGCTTAAATACTCAAAATCACTACAACCACAAAAACAAAAAGGAGAACAACATAAGTTACAATTACAGCAGCAGCGACAAAGGCAATCATTGTTTAGGCTACAGCACATTGGCCACAAATCCCTCATGGGTTTTAATACTACTAATACAACTACTACTAATACTACTACTACAGTTTCAAATTCTGCTTCCACTACAAGAATTTCGAATGTGTCTTTTGCTTTTGTTTCCTGCCATAATCATTGTGAGTGTTATATTATATTAAATACTTTCTGACTCTCGTTATACAAATTCATGTACTTTAAATCATTAAAAGATTTTAAATGTATTCATTCTTTAAAATTGTTTCAAAAGTGGAAGAATAGATCAATATTTTTTTTTTGTTCTAGCGCAACTGATGCCAACTATCAATCCGTCCTTATCCCAAATTCGTACTTGAAATAATCCGAAATGAGATTGATTTAAGTAAAACTAAGATTGAATTAAATCAATCTACAAATACGCTTAGTTCAAGTATTATAAAGTTGATTCAATCCCAAATTCGTAATTGAAATAAACCAAAAGTATAATTTGAAGGAGAATTTTATTATGATTGATTTACTTACTCGTATTCCATAGGGATTACTGTTCGGTTTTAAACGAAATCGAAACCGAAGTTTTTAATGCCTAAAACCCTAAACTGAAAACCGAAAAAACCTCGGCTTTGGCTTTTACTTTAAAAATTAATTTATGCTTAAAGAAATGGCTTTATGCTTACATAATACTAGTTTTTCAACATAGAAAAAGTTTATTCATAAACAGCCTGCAGCAAGGGCAATTGCCTTAAGGTGTTTCAGAAATTCTTAAAATTTAAAATAAGTACTAAAAAACATATGTTAATTTTTCAATAAAGTACCTTGATTCCCTGCTAACATTTGGAAGATCGTTTTTATAAACATCTTGATAATTCTTTTTTGAGTAGTTTTGGTGATCTAAAAACTGATTAATCAGTTGCAGTTACAGTTACAAAAAACGAATCATAAATGACTCATCAGAAGAGTCGCGCGAAGAGCACAATTTTCTCCGGCAAATATTTCTTTTATAATCAGAAATTAAGCGCATATTCTTGTCTTTTAATCGCGCCGAAAAGTCAAAAAGACTTGAATATGATTAAAAATGTTTAATAGTTTTATCTTTGAGGAATCAGCTTCTCAAAAAAAAAACGCTTATGAACTAATATTTCCATAATAAATGATACAATCGTTGTGAAAAAATGGTGCCCTACCGATTAATAACCTCAAAGAATGAATTGTGATACAATTTTCAAATTCCTTTTTAAGAATATGAATGCATCATATGTAAATCTTTTTTCAATGATTTCATATGATTGAATCACATATGAATGCTTTTCCAATCGCCCAAGTGATAAATCAGTTTGTAATCATCAAAAGTGATCTGAGAAAACTCATTTAGGTCAGTTTTACAAAAAATTATGACCCAAATGCTACCTGGGTTGAAACAAATGTTAATGTAATTTTATTGGGATATTTTCAAAACCGAACCGAAACCGACAGGTTTTAATAATTTTAAAACCGAACCCGCGGTTTTAGATTATTACGGTTTTTAGCAAACTCTAGATTTCAACCATACAGAATTTCAATTATAAAACACCAGCATCATTCCCGATATGTTTGTTACTTTGAAAATTTTATGTATATTAATAACTGAAAATATAAACTAAATGAGAAGCAAGAGTTCTTAATTTAACCTTTTAAACATAAAAATAATGTGTTTTTGTCTTGTTCTGTTGTTTTTGTTGTTGCTTCACACAACAAGCAAATCGTTTTAAAATTACTTGTGTAGTGTTTTTGTAGTGTCTGCAACAAACTTTAATAAGTTAAATGAGATTAAAACGCTAACTTTGAATTTTACTTTCAGAGTGGCACTACCAACGAAAATTTTAATCTTTTTTCAATTGGTTTAAGAATTTTGTACTTATTTTAAAAAATTCTGGGATTTATTTTCGAAAGTAATCCCATGAATAAAACCAAAAGTTGTGCACCGATTACAATGAAACAAATTTAAAATTATGTTTAGCTAAATGTTTTAAGCCTGTCATTTTTGTCTGATTTTTATTTGTAATGAATTTTTAAAGAACAAAAAATTTGTTTGTTTAAAAAATTCAACCAATCTCTGAAACTACAGGGCAAATTAAAAAACCATGCAGGCACGACTTAAAGAAAATACTGCTGCCGAGTTACGGATTTTAAAATGTTATTCCAATATATATGTAGTAAAACTGCCTTAATTTTGGACATAACGGTATATCTCAAAAAGTAGAGCTGATAGAGAAAAATTAAGATTAGATTTGAAATCAGTTACTTTAAATAAGTAAACATTTACAATCAAATTCCCGACCGCACAAAAAAAGTTCAAATTTGTTCCCTTGTGTTTTCATGTAACCATAAAGTTATACAGGAATTATTTTAATATATTTTATAAATTATGACCTTAAATTTTGGTGAGAATCGGTCCAAAACTGGTTACAAAATAATTGCTTAAAATATGCACTAGGAAAATAAAAAATATGGCCTAAAATGCTTCCATAAAAAGTCGTTTTTTTCATGGTAGAATTAGAAATTTTGTTCTCAATTTCAGAACCCATATAACGTCAAACAAAAAAACATATGGAAAAAATTATTTTGACATTATGTGGGTAAAAAATGAAAACTCTCCCTAATGAACATACCTGGTACTTATTATATAATGTTTTTTTATTAAAAACAAAAATATAAAAAATTCAGTCTATTGTTAATCAAATATCTTTAAAACAATTAAATAACTAATTTAAATTATTGTTTGTTTAAATAAATAACCACAGCATCATCAAAAGTAAAACTTTGTCTTGTATTTGGATAATGCCAGTGCGTTTGGAAACAATAAATTTTCAGATCCCACTTTGATTCCAGTTCGGAACAAAAATATTTAAATTTTATTTCATTTTTTTAAATCCTTGATGTTTTTTTCAAAACATTTTGTATTTTTTTTTATTCAACAGGCTATTCATGCTTCCACAATGTAAATTTTACTTTCTGCAATATAAATTAACTTGACTTGAGTATTAAGTGAAATAAACCCCTCCTAATAAGTTATTGTTTTACCAATTTATCCGTAGTTGAAAAATACAAATGCTAATTGACTTCTGATATTACTTAAGTTTAGTATTTCTTTTACTTTTTTAATTGCATAATCACCGGTATCAACAAGCTCTGCACACATTCCTAAATTACTCAAAGTTTTTTGAATAGAATTCTGAAGCATCTAGCAAGGCCCCCTGTTGCTACTACTGGTTGCGGTGGAAGGGGAATCATTAAAAATGTCAATACTATCGCAAGGGCTTCTACTTTTCTCTGCAGCGCGGTAAATTCACGTGCCAGCAAGTAACATGTAACAGTTTTGGATAAAACATTTTAAACTTTACAATGTAAGCCAGTAAAAAATGTGCTACAAAAGGAGCAGGTTTTACGTATGAATTCATACCACAAATCGCTTCAAACCTGCTGATGGGATGCCTGATTTTTGTATGGGGGGTTCCCGGTTTGGAGGACTATTTGTTGCTGACAATAAGCGCTTCTTTTAACATGCCAACAAAGCACTCCTAAAGAGATTTTTTAAAGGGCTAATTATATTAACATATTCATTAGTACTTTGCTTTTACTTGCTTAAATGCCTATTTTCAATAAATTTCGTAAACCATAACATATTTTTATTTTTTTCGCTTTAAAGCCTTCTTCGTTGTCAGCACTTAAACAGCAGCTTTTTGTGTATTTTATTCTTTATCATTTACTGCTGTATTAATGCTCTCTTATTGAAGCGCATAATCGAAGCTTTTTCTCTTAAGTGCTTCAAAAAACCCAATTTTTTTTACTGGGAAGGTAATGCATTGGCTTAAAATGGATGAAACTTACGTCGAAATCTTGAAAATCTTGTATTTAAAACAAAGTTTGAAAAGAATTTATTTGTTGATTAAAAAAAATTTTTTTAAGATATTTTTTGAGTATTAAAAAACTTTTGTAAAAACTTTTATTTCATAATAAGGAAATTAAAAAAAAGTCACTCAAAATATGCAAAAATATGCATTCAAATCCTTTATATGTAAAAAAAACTATGCAGCAATATGCACAAACAAATCGATGCCATTTAATTGGCCGGCAGTGTTTTAAGAATATCGGCAAAAACATGCATTTGCATGGAAATCGCAACCCTAGTTAATGTTATTCCTGGTTAGGGATACCAAAAATAAAATAAACGGAAATTCGTGGACATTAGCTACAAAACAAAGTTTATTTAGTATAAATCGGCCAAGCATTTTAGAAGTTTTGCACCTGTCAAAACAAGTAATCGCCATCATTATTATTTTCACTAAAAAGTTTCTTGAGAGCATCATCGCTTTAAAAATAAGTTCTACTCAATAAGTGCCTCAATAAACACTCGCTTGATTTGCTTTCTTGCAAATCTATTGCATTTGGATTAAGAACAAAATTTTAATGATTCCAATAAAAATGCTTTTACATGATTTTTTAATTTGCTACATTTTTTTCATCTTTTTTACGAAATTATATCTTTAAAGGTCTGACTAAAAGACAACATTCAAATGATAGAAGAAATACAACAACAAGTGAAATGATAGCAATGGCACTACTTAATAACAAACATTTGGTGTAAATGAAACCAGTAAATAGAAAACAAACAAATGAACAAATAAATATACACCCAGACAGAATAGAAACAAAACAAAAAATTGAATAAAACAAAGAAAATACGGAAACAAAAGGGAAAGTAAAAAAAATAAAAAAATAATATTTACATTAAAACTGTGAAACAATTGCAAAGCTTGAATCTACCTTGTTTCTGGCTAAGCATTGCTGTTGTCCATGGGGCTTACAATGACACCCCTGATAACAATAGCAACAGTAACAGCAGCAACTACAACAATACTACCACCTGTTTTGGCTACAAACACGATAACAACCACCTTATTAATGTCCTTAATAAACATTACTAACATTAGTTCCTCCTTAATGAATTCCACCTCCTCCTCCTCGCTACATCAACAACAAGAACAACAACACAACACCCAACAACAAATGCAACCAGAACATCATCAGCGACAATTACATCAACAACAACACCATCATCACAATCTGATACACATTGATCAAGATGCCAATACGAAGTATTTAAATTTCGTTGCCAATGGCCTGCTGGACACCAGTGGTGTCGCAGGAGGTGGTGTTGGCGGAGACAATGATGAGGCTTTTAGTATAAGTGGTTTTGGTGGAATGGGTACAAGTGGCAGTGGGGGTGGCGGTGTCGGAGGTGTTGGCAGTGGTGAGAGTGTTACAGGTGTGGCAGATACAAATGGTGCAGTGAATAGTGGCGGTGGAGGAGGCAGCATTTCAGTTCCTATTGATGCTCTAAGCGAGTCACATTTGACATTTGTCATCGTTAAATGTTTTATTATCGGTTTCATAATACTCGCTGCCATACTTGGCAACATGTTGGTTATTGTATCCGTCATGCGACACAGGAAATTGCGGTAAGTGTGTTTGCTAAAGATGTATGTATAATAAAATGTATTTAGTGGTTAAAGTGAAAAACGTTATATCTGCTATATTTTAACTGACTGAAAATATTATTAAGAACCTACTACCGTATTCATTTACGATAGTTAAATTTAACAAACGCTTATTAAGGAATGTTTTCATAGAAAATTTATTTTGTAAGCCTTTATTAAATTTTTAAATTATTTTCATGAATACTGGCAGAAATAGTAATTTTTTAATCGATAGGATAGATAGATAGTCCTTAAACAAAATATGTTATATATAGAGGTGTACAATATTTTTCTGTATTTAGGAGAAATCGTAATGGAGCCAGTGGCTCCATTAAAGTACTTTATTATTTTCTTTAGTTCCTTTAGTAATCAATTTCGCAATAATGATGACAACATTTATGTCTCGTTACTTAGAACCTTCTTGAAATAATATTGCTATAATATTTTTTCCATGTTTATTATTTTACCTTCGTTTTTATTATGCTCTTGCTTAAAGTAAAACGATTAAATGCATGATGGTTTGTATTCCAAAATGAAATGTTCATGAGTAAATAATGTGACACATGTAATTTCATGAGTACCATGTGTGAAGATAATGTAAGTAGGCACATTATCTTCACACTTCAGTCCCACAAACCTAACAATTAATTATTTTGAAAATACAACTCCAAAACTTTTAAATCTTTAGTGTGATTCAACTTAATATTTCACTTAAAATTTTGGTTAAATCTTTAAGGAAATTTTTGGTGTCGGTTTTCTATTTCAAAAACGGTAGGGCGTGTAAAAAGTTTTTAAGAACTTAATATGTCGCAAATTGTATGCTCTATAATTTGTATAATAACTGTTAGCATCGTTTAAGCTTTGTGAACGCTGACCTTGAAAAATTAACGGCATCACACTTTTGAAACAACTTTTAGAACACCAAAATAAAGGTGTATACGAGGTTACAGCTTATTATTTCTCAGTCCGCCGCTGACACACTTTATTTCCCTAAATGACTGGACTAAGTTACGTAATAAATGTGTATCAAATGCTATTTAAAAAAGAATACGAAAAAACAGAAGAAAGGAAGCAATATGTGAATAAATTGAAAATGATAATTACAGCAAATTTCGAACCACCAGTATCACTGGTATAAGATTAATGTTTAACCGTTGACTGGCAGGTACCGCAGTGGTGCAGAGGTTCGAACTCAAAGAATTCTGATGAAAGAATATGGTGATTCTTGAAACATGCAAATTTTACCCAGGTTCGAGCCCCAGCTCAGCCAAGAAAATGATCAGTTAATTTTTATAAAATTCCAAGTTGTGACAATTCCTTCCTTCAGTAAAAATAGTTTAATAAAAATTAAATTTGATGAACTCAAGCCTAAAAAAAAAAAAAAAAATATCAGAACTGGATCAACAAGGCCAACTTTTTGAATTAAAATTGAGTTACATAAATCAATTACGATCTTCTTTTGCCGAAGGCAGTCTTTCGCGCATTTGACAAAACTACATGTCGTTTAAATCTTAAATAACGACAACAAAGTTGGAATTTTTGGTTGCCTTCTACTTCCTCACAAATTCGAACGTTAATGTTTGCATAGAATTTTTGTATGAAAAATAATTTAATAATGAAGTGTTTTATTTAGAAATTTTCTGCGCGAACGTTGACAATTGTGAAGCAGGCAATTAAAAATATGTTCACTTCACATAAGATTTTACATAAAAGCTTAAGGTTTATACCTGTATCAATTGGCGTAGAAGTAAAGTAAAGGATTTATAAAAAGATTCCTTTTCCCCCTTTTTTACTATAACATTTCTAAAATAAAGAAAATTCATAAAATTATTATTAATTATATTTTATGTTTTAATATAAATGAGTCCAGATTGTTAAGATTGTCACCTTTCATTTTAGTGTACATATCAATTAACAAAAATTCTTTAAGAAACCTATTTTCTTAACTTCACTAATAACAACGTTAATAAAAAAAACTAAACACCTCTTACTAAAACACTCTGTCGTTGTGTTAAAATAATGTCACATCATGACATGGTAATAAATTTCAATGACACAATAAGTCTTTGTTTCTACGCCAACACAATTTTACGCAGGCAACACAAAGAAAAGACATGAAAATTAAAAAAAAAAGTATTAAACTTCATCAATTCATATGGATTGTAATTAGATTTTTTGCTGGGAAATTAAATTGGTTTCAGCTCGAGATTCCCGGTAAATTTTTTTAAATTCATTTTTTAATTAGCATAAGTTGCTTAGTCCCATCCCAATCCATATTATGTAACATTTGCTGCGAAACATTTGAGTTTGTTGATGAAAGGTGAAAGACGAATGGAAAGGTGTAATTTGTTTCATGTACAAGCAGTTTTTGTATGTTTGTTATAGAAAGAAAGCGAAAATGACTCAATGCTGTAAAACAAAGTTATTATTCAATGGACACAAATGCAGTTTTAAAAGAGAATTAAAGAAAGTTTTTGCAGCAAATGCTTCATAATGTAGATAAGGACTTAGAGGTATTTGGATGATTTATTCGCTATATAGAGCCTTAATAGCTCAATATTTCTTCAGTATGGCAACAGAACATTATTATATGAGAAACTTTGCAATAAAAAGGTTTTATGAACATAAAATTCGTTATATTGAGTCAAAAGCTTGAAACTCAATTTTAAAGCAGTACTGAAATTTTGTAACTTTTTAACGACAAAAAATTGTCGTTAAGAAGTCAAAATTCGTTAGCTAACGAGCTATTCTGAAATGAAATTTTAACAATTTGTATCATCAAACAGTGTCGGTAGCTAACGACACAAACAAAGTTCTTGTTGAATATTAACGATAGTAAAAAGAAGCCAATTTTTAACACAAAAAAGTTAGAAAGTATTGTCGATCAAGCCCGATCCTACAGCACAGTATTTGGGCGATAATGTTTTCGCGAAAAAGAGTATGTTGTGAGGTTAAGATTCACATATGGAATACAAAATATCTTATTTCTCAGTCCTTTTCCAGGATTTCTCAAAACATATCAAATTTTCCATTTTGCCAATTCAGACCGGACTGTTTCGGAAAATTCTCTTAAAATATAGTTCGTGTTCCTAGCGAGAGTTTCTTTTGTTAGGTCATCATTTGACTCGTCCTGGCAAAGTTTACGGTTTACCGACTGAAAACTCTATTAAATATAGACCGATTCTAATAATATTTGTTCTGCTTTTTGTGTAGGTTGCAACAAAATATTTTTGGACCGATTTAAACCCAAATATATTTAACCCTCTAATGCCTAAGAGTGCCTTAAGGTATGCTTTAAAAAATTTGTACTGACGTCCAATTAATTAAAATAATTTGTATTCATTTCCATTTTTTACAATTGCTTAAAGATCTTTAAAAATTTTTGTAGAAGCTTCGAGAGCTCTAAAGGCATTGTTAACAATCTCGAACACAATGCTTTTGTTCAAAATGCAACCTTCGTTTATGGTGCTCAAATAATAACATTTTTCTTTCTATTTCTTTCATTACTTTTTATTTTTAATAAAAACTAACAAACAGAATTCACAAATATTAAATGTGTTTTTATAACTGGATGGTCAAGGGTGCCTTAAGGTACTCCTTGATTATTTCTCACCTGGAACGAACGTAAACGACTCATTGAACGGGTTTAAAATGATTTAATCTCAGAGGTCCAAACTGAAGCGTACCTATACTTACGTACCACACTGTATGTAGTTTAATATATTTTTATTTATTAAATTAAATATCAGCATAATTCAATTAAGTCTAATGGCCATTACTGCAATGACACTATGTGCCAGCACATGCAACGGCTATTTAGCGTTGTTAAACGTGGGAAAACAATTAATTCAATTTTGCTAATCCATAATTGAAGTTAAGTACATTAGCTCGTATAGTTTGTAAATAAAATTTAGAATAAATTCTACTATCAAAAATACTTTATCTTTGTATAGTTTCTTAAAATCTCCAAAAAATTTTGTTATTCGTGCTTAATTCCCAGTTTTTATTATTGATAAAAACACTTGAAATTTATTGTGCATTTTAATGCTCGGACTAACTTCAGCAAAAGTGCTTTGAAAATTATTGCAATTTTTCTCTTATTTTTGCAACAAATAATAACTAAAGAACATTCAAAAATCACTACAATACCCTAAACAAATTATTTTCATAATATATTCCCATTATTCTGAAATTTGGTTAATGGGCAGAAAACCCTATTCTGGAAAGAAGTTTGCATGTGGTCTTTGAAAAATAAATAACCGTTTTTCCGCTTTTGAAAAGGCTTCGTTTTTGTGACAATAGACGCATGGCGGCATGAAATAACTCCCCACGAAATAACTCCCCAAAAATAAAATGAAATAAGTCCCTAATTCAGAAATGAAATAAGTCCCCAAAGGAATGAAGTAACTCCCCAAATCAATATGAAATAAATTCCCAAAAATTGGGGAGTTATTTCATTGGAAATAAGTCCCCATTTCCTGAAATAAATCCCCAAAAAGTATTCAAAACATCAAATCAATTCAAAATAGGGGGGGTGCTTTTTTACCATGGGGATAATGGCTTTATTGCTATAATGTCATATTTAAAATTTTGCGAAATGAGAGATATAGCCATATTTTTTTTCGCAAATGAGAGATAAAGCCATATTTTTCAGAATATTGTTATGCGTGGTGTAAACATTCTGTAAAAGGGAAAATCCTTAGTTATCATTGAAAAACATTTTTTTATTCTTGTGACGCACGCAGAAAAACTTTATTCAGCGAAGCCACCTGCCGTGTCCTACTGGAGGAAAAAACCCCTAAGCGCGGCCGCAGGCCGCCACGCAGAAAAACTTTAGTATGCGAAGCCAGACTTTATCTCCCTTTTGAATGAGAGATAAAGCCATCATGGCCTTAGCTCGCATTAGCGATATTAGAAAATGGCTTTATCTCGCTAATGCGAGCTAAGGCCATGATGGCTTTATCTCTCATTCAAAAGGGAGATAAAGTCTTTTATTTTTTTTGTTCGTTTGAATGGGAGATAAAGCCATCATGGCCTTAGCTCGCATTAGCGATATTAGAAAATGGCTTTATCTCTCATTTCAGTTTTGAAGAACTTTTGCATTTTACATTGATTAATAGTTCTCACTTCCGGAAACACTTAAGTCAAGTATTGAAATCTGGCTTCGCATACTAAAGTTTTTCTGCGTGGCGGCCTGCGGCCGCGCTTAGGGGTTTTTTCCTCCAGTAGGACACGGCAGGTGGCTTCGCTGAATAAAGTTTTTCTGCGTACGTCACAAGAATAAAAAAATGTTTTTCAATGATAACTAAGGATTTTCCCTTTTACAGAATTATTATTTCATATGAAATAACTCCCTAAAATAAATAATGAAATAAGTCCCCAAAAAACGTTGTTGTTGTTTCCTGTATATTTTTTTGGGGAGTAATTTAATTTTTTTTTGGGGAGTTATTTCATGCCGCCTAGACGCATATGTGCCATATTTGATAAAACTATTTCCGAAATTCAACGCGTTATTTGCGCACAAGGTTATCTTGGACAGACAACCAGCCAGCCTGACAGAAGGACGAACCTCGTTATATGGATTCTGAAACTGATTCCGGGTCAATCGATATACTAAAAGGTGGGTCCAAAACCTACATTTAAATGTGTTACACATATTTGCACAAACACATATAATATCCTCTTCACATACACTTGTGTGGGTGGGTACAAAACATAAGAGCAGAATGTTGTGCTTGAGTGGATCAGGCTCCTCGAGCTTTTTCCCTATGTTAAGAAATATAATCAGGAGGCAATATATTATAAACTTAAATGTTCCAGGGCTTACCAGGAATTTTTAAATTTATTTTTCTTAAAAAACCATCTCTTGAAAATTTCGAATCGAATGGAAAACAATCAGCTAATTCGCTCCAGCCTTCCTCACGTGATGCGATTACATAAATGGACCGTTTAATTTTTATATATATGTGGCATTCTCCGAGAAAAGGGCCACAGTGTGTGAAAATGAAGTTTTGAGAAAAACGCATTTCATCTTATTCTACACCCTTTGAGGGAGCAGAATCCAATCTTAAGTCCAAACCCGTTTTTTGACACATAAGGTTCCTTTTCTCGAAGAAGGTCACATAATTTTAAAAATTTTAACTTTGACGTTCTTATTTTTACTGATATTTGTCGTTAATATTTCTTAACAAAAATATTTGTTTATTTAAATTGGAGCATAAAAAATTCGTTAAAGTAACCGAGATTTCTCGTTAATTAACGACATCGCTAGTTAAATTCAAAAAGTTATAGAATTGAGGTACAGATGTCTTCAACCAATTAAGCTGAACATTTTTATACACATTCAGTTTGGATTACAGTTCATGTTAAGCTGGGTCCTTTATTCTTAATCCAACATGGTGGAACACCAAAGATGGCGAACTAATTAACGTATGCGGAATATATATGGACTGACACATTAGCAGCAGTAAACAATTTATATCAGGTATTAAAAAATCAAAGTTAATATGCAATTGTTAAAATAAACAACTTAAACTTATTTTACAAAAAGAAATCTAGCCACTTAGATGGGCTTTTTTAATATCTTGATGCACCCTACAGAAAGCTCCTTGAATCACCTTTGTGTGCATTTTCTATAACATCCATTTAATTTCAGTAATACAACAGTCTAGGTTTCTTGGTTCCTATCCCTATTTATAAAAATTTCTTTTCAAATTCGCCTAAAAATTTCGAATTGGTTTCCATTCATAAGCTCCCATCATCCATGATACGATTCATGGCCAGCCTGCAGCAAGACAATTTTGTAACAAAGCCCGTATTAAATGTTGATGATAACTGACTCTTTTCTGAGACTGTTGGAACGGCTTCACATACTCTGATATGAGATACGTACACGCAGAGAAAAAACATGTTTGAATATGGTCACCTCCAACAAAACTATTTTAAAAGAAAATTTTAAACATATTCTGTTTAATTGAACCATATTGTTGTTATCGACAACCATTTTATGGTTAAAGTAGGTATCCATCAAGATGTCAGAACCATGTAATGGTTTAAAACTATTAATAGCATGGTTGGGTTTCAACGATAACATGTTGCTCTTGGAAAAGAGCAAAATACTATTGTAAATTTAAAAACAAACTTTTGTAATATTTAAGCATAACATGTTTAGAGGCAACCATAATATGGTTGTGGATTCTTGATGGAGGACTACTTTAACCATAATATGGTTGTCGATAACAATAATATGGTTAGATTAAACATAATATGTTTAACATTTTCTTTAAAAATATTGTTGTTGGACCATATTTAAACATGTTTTTTCTCTGGGTGTACTTCTAATTTGTAACTCTTCATTTATTTGCAAACGCATGGCTCGAGTTTGGTTGGAATGTATCAAAAATCGTCGTTTGTATTAAACGGTTTTTTACTTTCGAAAGCTTTTACTGTCTTGTAAACAAAAGATTTTTCAATTACGATATCAGAAAAGTGTCGAACATTTTAAAATTTTCTTTTATTAGGATTATTTCCACAAAATTTACAAATCAACTTACGCCCTTCTAATTCGTTTTGTGATTTTTTTTTCTACTTATTATCAATTTATCGAACTGTTCTCTAGCCAAATAGTTTTAGGGAAAGTGCCGTTAATTTTTCCATATTTGGTTATTATACCCTTTACCTCAGGTGGAAAAGGGTATATATAAGTTTTTCATTTCGTTTGTAATTTCTACAATATTGATCTTAGACCCAATAAAGTATATATATTCTGGGCCCTTATGGGGAGAGAAGTTGATTTATCGATATCCGTCCGTCTGTCCGTCTGTCCGTCTTACGTTTGATATGTGTTTTCCGGAGACTCCAGACATGATAGCGGCTAGGTTGTTTAACATTTATGTCACATATAGTCTACCATCGGTTGCTATTGAAATTCAGAAAGATCGATCCACAAATGGCTGAGATATGACCAAAAAACCACGACTACCTCTATTTTCCAAAAATCCCTTGTGGTTGTTGTAATTTTATTACTTTTTGCTGTATATCTGGGGAACGGCAAAAGCCAAAGTTTCCAAGTTAGGTACACACATTTAGGTAGCCAATACACACCATCCTACAAAATGTGGGCGGGATTGGAGAAGTGGGCGTGGTACCTCCCGTACAAAAAAAATTAAAAATTGTATAAAAACCTAAATTTTAGGGCTGCTATATGTCCTATGGATATGACTTATATACCAAAATATCGAACATTTTTAGTAGAACATATTTTATAAAAAATTCAGAAAAATCGGTTCAGATACAAAGTTATGACCAAAATTAAATTTTTTTTTTAAAAATACCCATTTTCGGTAACGATGGATCTTTCCGAGTCCAAGTTTCATAACACAAGTAAATGGTAAATTTCTTCTTAAACACGTCGGTATATAAATCTGTCAAATCGGTTAAAAATGGCTGAGTTATGAGCAAAAAACCACGACTACCTCTAATATTTTCCAAAAATCCCTTGTGGTTGTTGTTATACTCTTCACCTCAGGTGGAAAAAGGGTATATATAAGTTTGTCATTCCGTTTGTAATTTCTACAATATTGATCTTAGACCCTATAAAGTACATATATTCTGGGTCCTTATGAGGAGAGAAGTTGATTTAACGATATCCGTCCGTCTGTCCGTCTTACGTTTGATATGTGTTTTCCGGAGACCCCAGACATGATAGCGGCTAGGTAGTTTTACATTTATGTCACATATAGTCTACCATCGGTTGCTATTGAAATTCAGAAAGATCGATCCACAAATGGCTGAGATATGACCAAAAAACCACGACTGCCTCTAATCTTTTCCAAAAATCCCTTGTTGTTGTTGTTGTAATTTTATTACTTTTTTCTGTATATCTGGAGAACGGCAAGAGCAAAAGTTTCCAAATAAGGTACAAACATTAAGGTTATAAATGCACACCATCCCACAAAATGTGGGCGGGATTGAAGAAGTGGGCGTGGTACCTCCCATACAAAAAATATAAAAAATTTTATAAAAACCTGAATTTTTTTGACTTTAATATGACCTATGGCTACGCCTTATATATCAAAAGATCGGAAATCTTTAGTAGAAAATATTTTCTGAAAATTTCGGAAAAATCGGTTCAGATACAAAAAAGTTATGACCAAAATTAAATTTTTTTTTTAAAAATACCCATTTTCGGTAACGATGGATCTTTCCGAGTCCGAGTTTCATAACACAAGTAAATGGTAAATTTCTTCTTAAACACGTCGGTATACAAATCTGTCAAATCGGTTAAAAAATGACTGAGTTATAATCAAAATACTGAAATCCCAAAAATTACTCATTTTTTTATAATTAAGTTTGTTTTTATTTTATAATTAAGTTTGTTTTTTTTATAATTAAGTTTGCTTAAATATATGTACATATATGTAGGTATATATACATATATGCCTATAAGCCAATTCAATGGAAATATTATTTTTAAGCACGTTGGTATATAAATCTGCCAAATCGGTTAAAAATGGTTAAGTTATGTGCAAAATACTCCAAAAAAGGATTGAAAACATTAACTAAAATTCTATAGCTGTATTATGACCTATTCATACGTTTAAGATATCAAAATATCGGAAATGTTTAGAAGAACACAATATTGTAAATCTTTAGAAAAACTCGGAATATCGGTAAAAAAAAAAAAAGTAATGTCAAAAATATAGTTTTTTTTAATACCTATTTTCGGGAACCATAGAACTTCCCGACTACAAGTTTTATCACCAAAGTAAATGGTAATTTTATAGTTTAAGATGTCGGCATGACCAAATACTGAAATTCGATCAAAACTAAACGTGCTATATATTAATTAAACTTTTAATATATTTAATAGCACGCAATCATGTGCAAATAATTAAATAAAACTAAAGGATATATATTTTATAAATATACATGTATATATACATATATTTAAATATACATATTTATATATATATATATATATAAACTTCTGTTCTTTCCATGGTGAAGGGTATATAAGATTCGGCATAGCCGAATATAGCACTTTACTTGTTATATTACATTTTGTTTTTTTTGCACTTATGGTTTCAAATCAGTTCATATTTCATTCCGCATACGTTATTTTTAATGCATTCCCAGTAAAAAATGTGCTTCAAAAGGAGCAGGTTTTATGTATGAATTCATACCTCAAACCATTTCAAACCTTCTGATGGGATGCCTGATTTTTGTATAGAGTGTTCCCGGTTTGGAGGACTATCTTCTGCCGACATTAAGCGCTTTTTTAACATGCAAACAACGCTTAAAAGAAAAAAAAAATTTATTTATTACGTCACTACAAAATTTATATGATCTAAAAGCTTGTACTCGTATTAACTTATGTATGTAGTTGGAAAATTTTAATAGTAAAAATCAATCACATCAAGTTATTTAATTTACTTGTAAATCTTCATAAGTAAATGTGGCTAAAAGCTTTTATATCATATAAATTGTGTGATGACTTAATAAGTTGATGGTAGAAGTTATTTTTTTTTCATTTTAGCTCATTTTATTTAAATGAAAGCTTGTTTTTTAAAAAGGTTTTTTACTTTCAATTTCTAATAAATAGATTAATGCTTGTTTATATACTTAAGAACGAGAATGAGTTGTATGTGATTTTAGGGACATTTCCCGTAGAAGGTGTGTTTCAGCTTGTTTTATTACTTTATGTATAGAAAGATTGGACAACTAATTATTGCCATTTAAGCTACAAATAATAAAATACTCCCCTGACAAAAAACAAAATGAACCCTTAAAAACATGTAAATGACTTTATAAAAGAAAAACTATTTGTTTGTTTAGTAACAAAAATTAGAAAACACAATTCATTATTTTGTGTTCAAAAAAAAAGTAATTCTGTTTATTTTTTACTTCTTCCACAATTTCCTTAAACCTTTAGAATTTCCTTTTTATGAAGGCAGCCCAGCAGGGGGCGAGAAAAACCCAACGTTTGGCTTTAAAGTTTGTGCTCATTTCCTTTTAATTTTATACATTTAGTATATTCATATTTAAGTAAAAGTATAATTTACCTTTTAGTCTGCCCAAAAAATACTTCATTTATCCAGGCATTTTCCCTTGTCTCGTTCTTTGTTATTGACGGGTGACAATCGTGCATGTTTTCATTGTTTTATGTGGCTTGTACCTTTATAATAAAGAATAGTGGGAGAGTTTTATAAATTTCTGTTGGGTACACCCACCCAACTGGCACACAAACATGTTTTATAAATTCTTCAACATTTTTGGTTTTTTAGTCGAATAATAATGTGTAGTTTGTCCAAGCATTTGTAACATTTTCTAGTTAAAGCGTTATATTTTAACTGATGGTTAAAATATTATTTAATATAGAATTAACTTAACTTTTCTGAGTAAAATTCTGCATTTATTCTGCCTTTTTAATTTTTTTAAGTTCTTTTCTGAAATACATGTGTTTTTTTTAAGTGTAAAGCGTTCTTTTCTGATGATGTTCCCTTTAAAATTAAAAAAAATGCTACATGTTCAACACTCATTTAAATTAAAGGGGCATGAGTGCAGCACTAGATCAAGGCGAATTCAATACAAGGTGGTGGTGTTTGGCTTTGAATTGTTGTAGTCTTGCCACCACCTGTTATTGAATTTACCTTGCGCTAAGTGTACTTTATTGTTTAATGCCGAAATTTATGTTCTTTTGTAAACGTAAAATATGAAAAACTTCTTAGCAATAAGGGGAGCATTTTAAAATGTTGCCAAGTCACATGCAACACTTATGCAACACTTTTTTTAGAAAAAAAAAACGCCATTAGTTTAAAAAATGAGGATAAGTAGCAATGAAATTTAGTTTGAAACTAGTTTTTGATGTTCAATTTACACTAGGCTGGGTTTTTTCAAAATATCTCATAAATTAATTTTTTTTTAATCCAAAAAACTGAATTTCTAAATTGCAAATTTGCTTACACACATCCTTCTTATTTTTTATATGGTGCCCTGCAAAAAAACATTTTTGTTTCAATATGGTTACTTTAGCCATATTTTTGTCGCCGTTCAATCTAATTTTGATTAAATTAGCCCTCCACTTAGAAGCCACAATTATATTATTGTTGCCTTTGAACATGTTATGTTTCATAATAATATTGTTACAACTTTTAATTGTATGGTTTTTAAAGACAACATGTCAATATTGAAATGCAACCATTCTATTTTTTTTTATTTTTTTTTTTGCTTAAAAAAACTATTGTTATTTTGAAGGTTGTGGACTCTTGATGGTGGCGTAATTTAACCATAATAGATTGCCGGTGATAATAATATGCTAACAATAGTCATAACATGTTAAAACAAATTTTTGTTTCGTTTTCAGTCAAAATGAGATGTGAAAACGCACACGCATGTTCAAGTATTTCCTTCCGGCGAGAACGTATTTGTATAGCCAATAGTCCTTAGCTAATAACAAGTGCTTCAAGGCATTTAAAATGTTAAATAAAGTAAGAGATTTTTTGCGATGACGAACCCTATCCGGTTATTGCGGAAACACTTATAATTTTAAAGAAAAGCAAAGGAATAATACCTTTTTTTATATTGGTAAAAATAATTAATAATTCAAAATAATTACTGATATGTTACAATCTTTGGTCAAATCACTAAAACCAAAAACGAAAAATATCATGCATTGGATAAACTAAAGGGTAGTCCAACTATAATGAACGATGTTAATTGTGAGTAACACCTTAACGTCAAGCTTTTTACTAAACTTTATTTGACCTTTCCTTGATCAATTGAGCAGCGCGTTAACATTGTTGAAGCCTTGATTGGTTTATGGGCTTCGAAAATGAGGTCGAGTAAGCAGTTACCGTGAATGGTGTTCGCTATTGTGAGATGATAACAGACCTCTTTATGACAGAAATTGAGAATATGGACCTGGACGATAAGTTGTTTCAACATAACGATGCCACTTGCCATTATTTGGCTCTCTTGCGCAAGAAATTCAATGGCCGCGTTATCTCACATCGCACAGTGCTGTGTCCTATAGACATAAAAAAACCAAGTCTTATATTGTACATAAAAATGTACAGATCGATAGGTAGCAAAATAATTCAACTGCATTTTAAAGAATTTTGTTGATTTAACTCTTTTTGGCGGCGCTAGAGGGTGCCACAATTAGAGAATTTGAAGTAAAAATGACTAAACAACTACACCCAGGTCTCGTTTTATGCGATAGATGCGTTCCAAAAGAAATCGCATAAATTGAATTTGCATAAAACGATACTCTACCTTCATATAAAACTAATAGTTCGTTCCAATGTTCTGAAAACCCGCATAAATTAAAATTTTAATTAAAAAATCAAAACAAAATCGCATAAAAAATCAACAAAAATATTTTTGGGCATTATTCGTAATAAAAAAATGTTGTTGGAATTCCTTTATATTTGGCACAACTATAGTTCTAGTAGATATAAATATGTGTGTGTAATAATATTTTTTCTATGATGTTTATTTGTCGAGTAACGAGGTGGTAAAGTGTTGCTGTTTTCAAAAATATGTTTTCTTAAATTATTTTTTCGAACTTAAAACTAATCAAACAAAAAAAATGTAAAGTTAAGAAAATCGATTGATCTTTAAAAAATTAATTTGAAAAAAAAACCAATTGTTTTTTCATTTACAAAACCGGAAATGACCAATTTAAATCAAAATTTTTCTAACTTTGTCCTAATTTTTTATATTTTTTAACCTTAATTAGCCTATAGTGTCCTTATTATATTGTAAAACTTGTATTATGTGCTCTTCATTAGTTTGAAGACACTTATACATACGTATTGGCCATGCATAGAAAAACTAAAAATAAAACAAACTAAATCGATTATATCAGTGCTGCAAAGTTGGTTTAATTTAAAAAACGCAAAAAAGCTTAAAAAAAATCTAAGATTTCAAAATCTATTAAAATTAAAAAAAAAAAAATCGTAAATTTAAAAATCGCATACATTTGAATCCGCATAAAGCGAGACCTGGGTGTACTTGAGTTGTACATGCTTCAGGAAATCTGTTGGTTTTTAGAGTACAATATTGAATGTGGTAGTCAACTATATTTAGAAGAAACTGTAAGCAAATTTTATATGAATTCTTTATAAGTTTTTTTTATCGGTTTGAAACACTTAAGCTAAAAAAAGTTTTTTAACTTTGATGGAATATTAAAAAAAGAAAGAAAAATACCGTCTTTGGGTCGAATATTTATAATCTTTTCTGAAAAGCATTTAAAAAAATGCTACCACAACATAAAATAAAAAAATTTTAAAACCGGATTTTTTCGTAATTTTTGCTCGAATTTCTATAGTTTTCAGGAGCTTAAAAGACTAAAAACTACAAATACTGTGAAATATAAATTCTAATTATTACTGTTTCAAGAAAATAATTGTAAAAAATTAGTTTTTTGGATTAGGAGATTAAAATTAAATTTTTCTGTTTTAGCTAACTATATTTTAAACCAACCTATACTTCGGGTTGATTTCAGTGCGGATGGATTGATTTTTCTTTTGAGTGTATCTATAAGAAATTAAATGGATTTGAAATGTATTTTTAGAAAGATTTTTATAGAAGATATAATAAAAAACGTAATTTAAACCTACAGTCTAATTTTGTATAAATACCGCAATTACGTATTTCAATTTAAATAGTTTCCATAATAAAAAGTATGTTCTTTTAAAAAATTAATAATTTTTATTTTTTTCTCTACAAAATAAGATTTTTTCGCCAAATGAAGATTTTCCTTCCAAATCTTCTGGCAACGCTGTTTATAATAGATAGATGGAAACTTAAAATCATTAATGAAATTGAAAAGCAGCCTTATGAGAGCAAGAAAAAGAAAATATAGCGTGGATCTAAACGATAGATTAAAACGAATAAGGACAGTAATCAAAGAAGCAACAAGAGACGCAATGGGATATTATTATCAGGATAAGTTAGAAAAAGTTAGGCATGACCCTACAAAATGCTAGCAGTTTTTAAATCGAACACTTGGCAGGGAAAATAAGTTTGAAATAAAACTTAAAGATCATCAAGGAAATATGATTAATCACGATGATATGAAGGCTGAAAAACTTAATCTATATTTTATAAACTCCATACAAGATTTAAAACAACAGATTAGTTGTATTCCAGGAGAAAGTTGGAATGACTTTTATTTTAGACTTAAGCATACAGATATCAGTGAAACTCGAGAATTAGTTAAACTCTTAGATGTACAAATTTGATAATATTTCATCTAAATTAATTGTTCAATGTGCTGATGAACTTGTTCCACATATTGTAAATATTTTTAATATTTCAATTAACACTTCAGTTTTTCCCGAATTACTAAAAATCCAAAAGATCATTCCGATTCCAAAACAAATATCTGCAGATACAGTTGAGAAATATCGGCTAATCGCATTGTTGTCAATGAAAGACAACATTTTTGAAAAACTAATTTGTAAAAAATTTACAACATTTTTAGAGAAGGAAAATCTTTTAGCAGATGAGCAATTTGGTTTCCGAAAAGGATGTGGTACCAATGAGGCTCTTATCAATGTTATAAACTACATATGTGATTGTTTAGACAAAGACTTCACTGGCGTAGGAAGTGTATTCTACGACTTTAGCAAGGCATTTGATTTAGTACTTAGAACATACAATTTTGACTGAGAAAATGTCGTTTTATGGACTTTCTGGACGAGAGCTTGCATATTTTAAGAGCTGTCTAGTTAATAGAATATGAATATGTTGTAGTAAACTCAAAGAGTAGTTCAATGAAACAAATAAAGTATGGGGTACCACAAGGTAGTGTGTTAGGACCTCTACTCTTTAAAATTTATATCAATCATTTAAATAATATCGGGTTGCAAGGAATAATATTTTTGTATGCGGATAAGCTGTGCATTTTTTACCCATTCCAGCACATAACAGCCCTTCAATCAATCATTGCTTATGATGCAAATCTAATTTCTAAGTTCGCAAGAATTAATAAACTGGTGTTAAATGCAAATAAAACTAAATTTATAGGGTGTAAACCGCATCAGAGGCGGAATAATGATTGTATGGTGGATATAGATGGAAAACAAATAACAGAGGTGAACGTTGTCAAATACTTGGGGGTGCATTTACAAAGCAATCTTGCTTGGCAGTCCCACATTCATTATATAAGATCCAAAATATCTCCAGTGGTTGGAATTTTGTAAAAACTTCGATATAAACTTGATGATTTTTGACTCGTTGATACAAAGTAATATTAATTATTTGTCTTTTATTAATGCACATAAAAGAAATGCTGATTTAAAATCCTTGCAGGTTTTGCAAAACAAAGCTATAAAAAATGTTTATAAACTACCTAATATGTTCTCCACTTTGCTTATTGTTTTGCCTATTTATGGCTTGCACACAATGCAACTTCTTACTTATGTATATAAGATTTTGCACAACATTGGACACCATACGATAAAATTGCAGGTGAGCCACCATAACGTAAACACAAGGCAAAGATCCAATTTACAAATGGCTTGGTGCCACCTGGAAACAACCAAACAAAGAATCGAATACAACGGTAGTTTGTACTACAACAATTCGCCAATATTTATTTAAAATTCGGAATCTATTTCTATATTTAAAAGAAGATTAAAACCATATTTACTGCAAAACATTGATAAGCTTCTAATATAAAACATGAATATTTAAATATACATTTGAATATATAAATATGTATAATTTTTTTTATTATTTAAATTTATTAAGAAATATGTTTTTTTTTAATTTACTTTTGTTATTTCAAATTAAACCTATAAGCCGTAAATGTCAGATAACCTCATAAATGCTAGAATAGTGCTGAGGCAAATGCTGAATAAATATTTAAAAAAACAAAGAATACTTGAATCAAGCTCATTTTGAGATTCTATTCGGCACAAATATATACCTTATGTTAGAAACCATATTTGTACTTTACATGTAGTCTACAACAGACATGAAATGCTTAACATTAACACTAACATGATGTTAGTGTTAAGTATAGACTCATCATGTTACAGTTTTTCTCATGTTTTAACACGGCTGTTAAGCCATGTGTTTTAACAACTCTTTTATAACATAAAATGACGTTTAAGCTTGACAGAAGTCATTTTGTTGCTTTTTTTCATTTCACACACACTATTGTTTGGAATATGCTTCGACGACAATCAAAAAATAATGAAATTTCTTAACATTAACATGAGTACTATACTCCACCATTAACATATTAAAAATTCAACATGGAGTCTAAACATCATGTTTTAACAGCATTTCATGTCAGTTGTAGACTCGGTGTTATGAATTAATAAATTATTTGTTTGTGTATAAACATGATCGAGTCTTCTTTGAAATATATATTAATTTGTTCTTCGTTTTATACTTCATTATTTTTATTATAATTTTCTGTCTTAAATAAATGTAATACAGGAGGTAGGCGTGTTTTTTTTAACTTGAATTTTTCTTGACTAAGGTAAATGTAACTAATGAACGGAATTTCAGAAGTCTGACTTTTGTCCATTCGCTATATGGGAACACATCGCTGTGCGTCGTGACGATGTTAATTGGCAGCTACGATCATGTGATTTGACACCGTTGGACTTCTTTCTTTGGGGATATTTAAAGAAAATAGTGAACGAACTAAAGGTTGAGATAATTCGGCACATTTACGGCATTGAATCTCAATTATGTCTCAGAGTCATTGAAAATATGGGCTATCGATTAGAGGTATGCAACCAAAGCCTTGGCGTGTATTTGGCCAATATTTTGTTTCACACAGAATTGTCATAGATCCTTCTATAATAATAAATTCTCTGAAAACTTTTTGTTTTATTTACAGCTAATACCATGCGTTTTTATAATGATTTTATATGATTTCTAATTCCGCGTTTAAATTTATTCCTCACAGCTGTTAAGCTGCTTGCTTCTATTAATATTTTCTAATGCTCTTTCAAGCGACATAAACACTTTTGTATGCAAAGTAAGCAGTCTTAAAAATTCTCATGCATTTATTATTTTGAACGGCAGTGTATAATTTATTATATAAATATATTCATATATTTAATATTCTTTAATATCTTCAAAATTTAGTGAATATTTAAGAAATGTTAAGTACGAATATGTCAAATTAGGGTGGCGGCTTTCATTTTCAAAAAATTGTACAAAAATATTCTTAAGGCATGGTTAAGTGTTTTAAGAAATGAGGGGTTTGTATTTTTTCTGTTTTTTTTTTATCAAAAAGAAAACATAAGTAAATTAACGCCATCCAAGTACATGGTGGATGTTGTTAAATGCAAATATACAAATGTACGTATAGTCAACTTAAATGCAAAAGGACGTAACTTGATTTTGTTTATTATTTTTTTTTTTGACATGATAAGCAAAAAACCTTACAACATCAATAAAAATTAAGTTTTAAACCCCAGCGATAAACGCCAAGAAGTGCATCCTAAAAATTTGGGTGAATATGTGTATTGTTGGATTAAACGAACAATAATTAATAAAGAACTTGAATTCAAAGTTTTGTGTATTTACGTCAGTTAGTATTTTTATGTGATGATACGAACGTATGTTTGTTATTCCACATTCATTGCTTTGTAAATTGTGTGAAATTTATTTAAATATCGTTTATATTCGCTGTTTTACTTTCCAAGTTTAATGTTATTGATTTTTTTTTTTTGATAGATAAAATATGGTTTTTTAATTAAAATATTCCATTAAATTCTTCTTTATTGATACGTATATTAGAAATATAATGTAGAAGCGTTTATATGTCTTGTTATCCAAAAGTTAATGTCAGTTTGTGATGTGGGTCTTTGTTTGTAAAATTTTTTATTTGGTATAAGAAACAAAGTTTTTTGACGCAACAAATCTTATATAACTTGTCAAGGTCATTAACAGAGACACAACCTTACAACTCTTTCTCAAACTTTTCTCCCTTCTACTCGGTGATGCCAGGAGAAATTTCAATGAATCCCTAATTGTCTAAAGAAAATTTCTTTTTTTCCCATACAACCAAAAAAATTGTCCATACACATTTTCCCTACGTTAAAAATTTATTGTTCTTAGCAACCTTTTGTAAAAATTTTAATAAAAACATTTATTAAAAACAGGGAAAAAACCAAAATAAATATGTTAATGCAATACGCGCTCATATAAAAACATAATTTCAAAAATAACACTGTGACAAATTCAATTTTTTTTTTGTTTTGGCAGAGATGCCTTCGTATTTTATTTTTCATTTCCTCTTCTTTTATCCTTTTTAAAGAGCTTTTTCAAGAATACTTATTTTGATTAATTTTTTTTTTTAATTTAAGTATCTAATTTTTGTTTAGCAAGCTTGGTACCAAATAAAAGGGAAGGCTCTATAAAATTAAAAAAAATATATTTTTCAGTTCCCCTGAACTGAAATATAAAAAATCCCTTTTAAAAATATTTACTTCCTTATCCGTAAAAATGTGCATTAAACATTTTTTTAGAATATAAAATTGCATTGTTTTATTTCTCTTAGTTAAGAAGGTGTGATTGATGTTTCTCTGTAGAAATTTCATTCATTAGATATTCGCTTTTAATATTCGCATTACTTTTAGCGGATGTGAGAACAAATGCAAATAAGAAAATAGTTCGCATATGCGAACGCGAAAATTCGTAACGACGAATATTCGGGTACATTATTTTGGCAATTGCACAAAACTGCCAGGCTGTTAAATACTATTTTATAAAATTATATGAAAATTTTTACTTTTAAATAAAAATAGGACGAATATTTACATATTTTTAAACAATTGGGGCATTCACAAGGTGTTCTATCATGTTATATTGTCATAATGTTCTAACATTTTACAATGGTTTAAAAAAATTGTTGTTGTTTTGAAAACAAAAAGTGTCTTAAATTAATAGAACTTTGCTTGGTATGTTTATTGAGCTGTCGTTATTAATCAGAAGAGACCTGCGCTGAGTGGCTGGGCTGAGACGCATTAGTTTTTGTAGCCGTCGCCGTTGATTGTATAGTTTTATCCGGCTAACATCCGAATTTAACCTGCGTCTAGCAATTTTTTCAACAAAACACTTGCGGCATTAAATTAGATCAGCTTAGGACTCTGATGTTTAGTAAACAAACAAAATAAAATTTATTTGTGGTTTGCGTCTGAAAAATGGAAAATAGTCAGGAAAGATCTAATTTAATTTATAAATTCATGAATTAGAATTAAAAAATATTTTTATTTTTCGGAAATATTTATTTATTATATTTGTTTTTAATCAGCTGACTTAAATTCAAAACAGCACACTAAATTCTGAGGGGTTGTTCACAACAGTCGAATATTTTTATGTTATTATTTTAAGACTTATGACTTTATGACACCTTGTGAATCCCCCAAATATATTTAAAATGAGATAATATTTTAAAAATTCCTTACATTTGCCTTAAAATACGAAATCTGTCCTGTTTTTCTTACGCTTGTAATTTTCCGAAAAATCCCTACAAAAAGGGAAAATTCCCCTTCTATCGGCATTGCTGCTTGTACTTGTCCTTAAAGCTTTTGCAAAAAACATAAACGATCCCGTGTATCGGAATTAATAAAAGTCTATGTATATGTATACACGCTATACGTGTGTGTGGTTGCTTCGATGTTTTTTCATTTGTTTGGCATGTGAGAAAAGAAGAATATGAACATTAAATTTCCTTGAATTTATTAAAATTTTTCTTGCTTAATTCTACTGGTTCATTTCGGCAGGTAGCATTACAACATGGTGCGTGAATGGATAAAAAGGCCAGATGGAGTTTTATTTTAATTTTTCTTGTCTCTAATACTCAATTCGTTTTTTTGATTTTTTTTTAAAGAGTAGCAATAATATAAAATTGTGGTTGATTTTGATTTATGCCCTTCTTTATGATAATTTACAGTTCTGTTGATATTATTTTAATTTTTTATGTGGTATGGTGTTTTATGTTAAGAAAGTATGATCTTTTTTATATTTTGCTAAGCTAAAATGCTTAAAATATAATTTACAAAAGTTATTATGTTAAAAGGAACACAAGTAGATGTGTTTGTTATCATAAACACATGTATATAATGTGATATTTTTAGTCCGTCTTGTTTGAAAAGGACACATTTTATTTCAAAAACTTGTATTTAACTTGTGTTTTCTACAGAAGCAAAATTTTATCAGGAAGCGAAAATAATTATTGTTTTTGAATTTTCAGTGACACAAATTTACTAGTTTTCAACTATATTTTCTTAAATAATATGCTTTTTATATTCTTAATTTTTTTTTTTGCATGCAGAAATAATTGTAATTGATTGATTTTATTGTTTTTTCCTTTTTGACAGAAATTACTGTTTTTTTATTTAATATTTATTTTTGGCAAAAATTAGAATCAGAAAATAACAATAATTTTCAAAAAAACAAAAAAAAATAAAGATCTGAAAACAACAATTATTTTCCAAAAAAAATCAAAAAAAAATCAATTACATCGCGCCAACATTCAGAAAATAAAAATTATTTATTTGCCAAAATTTTTGCAAAAAAAATCAAAAAATAACAATAATTTCTTCGAATATAACAATAACATTATGAATAACAATTATATTATGATTAAAATTATAAATGTCATAATCGTAACGGTCCCTGGCTTTTATTTTTACTTGTTTACATTTTCTAATAAATACATAAATTATACGATTCACTTTTTTTTTTGCTAAAAAAAATAACGCCTTAAATTAAATTGCTTAATCAATTAGTCAAACAACAAATTCACTAACGAACTAATTTATAAAATTATTAAACGTAATTTGCTAAAAAACTTGCATTTGACACGCAAGATATCGCTTTTAAAATTTTAATATCAAAAACAAATTTAACACGAAATCTTAGCAATGACCTACAATATTAAACAAATACAAATAAAAAATAATTTCTTTTTTATATCGACACTGAATTTATGAATAAATTTTAAAGCCCTAAAGAAAATTATAATTATTGATTAAATGTCATGATTTTTTTAAAATAAATTTTAAACAATTATTGTATTCCAAAGACCTACAAAGTCATGGAAGTGTTAAGCATTCGTTGTACGGGGCGTATAAAGAATATAAAATAAGCTAGATTTTATATTATTCATACGCACCGTACATATAAAAGTTCAACCTTAGAAAAGAAAACTTGTACATTTTTAATTGAACGTTTGACGATATAAAAATTATTCATGAAAAAAATCCATTTCGATTTCTTGGAAAAATTAAGATGCACCATTTAAATAAAATTTCTTGGAAACAAAATGACCTACAGCGAAAAGAGTTTAAATCTGTTAAAATTTATGTTTCATAGAAAGCTTTAATTTGTTTGTACCATTTTAAATGAAAAACTATACATGTGATTTGCTTGAAAACTAAAAGGGTTGAAACATTGAACTTGGAAAGGTTGAACGCCACCTTATATTTCATATGAACATTTCATTTTGTGGAGCAGTTTCTGGAAAAGTTAAAGCTATTCAGCAAAATGGATAAAATTTTATGTACACATATACATTTTTTAAAAGAAAAATGGATTGTTAAAAATAAACTCCCTAAGACGACAATATGTACAATAATAAACAAGACTTTTCAAATATACAGTCACTCAATAACGTTTAGGCACAATATGGCTTTCAAAAGAGATCGGCATATTACCTTTACATACGCTTAGATATTTTACAAAATTTTGCTGACACTAGTATGTGACCTCTGGACCATGATACCAATTTCGCGATATGATTTTCATTGTGCGTAAAGATTTATTATAATTTTCTTATTCAAATTTTGATATTTTAATCAGGCTAAAGTTCATTGAATTTAAGGCATTTTTACAACATGAAATGAATTACAATTTACGGATATTTTTCATTCTTGGCTGTCGCGGGACTCGAATCCAGGCTTTCACGGACAGGTTAACCTAACATGCTTCGATTGCAAACCCCTTTGCAGAGGTTAAGTGGGTCACAGTTTGTAATAAACAATATAATTGTCATTTTGCCCCTTAGCAATTCCGGTATAAAAAACTAGGAAAAATTTCCTTCAAAAGCATATTATTGCGCATGCAATAACACCGTTTTGTTGTTGAAAGTATACACAAAAGACAATATAAAAACCCAAGTTGAAAAATGTGTACTTTCTAATAAAATAACATAGACATTTTTGCACTAAGTAGCAGCGTTTTAATAACTGCAGTCAAAGTAGAAAAACTGCCATTTCTTTCACTTCTTCATTTGTCGTTGGCTGTTGCTGTTGCTTCTGATTTATTAAATGTAAACAGTCGCTGTCAAACCAACTCAAAAATGGAAAATTTGTACACAAAATTTTCTTTTTGTTTGCTAGCTTTTGGTTTCGACTGCAGTTTTTTAAACTTATTTGCTTATTAGCGCTTGCAATAACTTCTTCCAATTATTTTTTATTCTGTTTTTGTTGTTGCTGAAAGTTCTATATTTCTGTCAGCTGTGATTATTAGTTGCATTGTTGTTGTGATTATGGCCCATTAGTTTATTGTTTTGAATTTCTTATCTGCTGTGATTATTAGTTGTGTTTAAATGGTTGTAGATAATTGGTTTATTGTTTATGAAGTGACAAATACAAGAAAATTATTTAAATATTTCTTCAGTTATCCTGTTATGAAGTTTTTGATCTTTTATTATATTGTGATAAGAACATTGATGTAGTTTGCAATATTATTTCAACAAATAATAACAATTTATCAATTATTAATGTACATCAATTTAAAAAATTTTTAAAAAATTAAAAACCAAGTTGGCCAGTGCAAAACGTATGAAAGATTGATTTGTTGAACAAAACGAAGTTTGGTTGGAAAATATGCATTGTTTTGGTGAAGATCTTCCAGAATATGAAGAACCACTGTGTTCTCATGAAGTCAAACGTGGCCGCATTTCATTTGGTCATTTTGTATGAGAGGTAAGCGTGGTTTTTGGCAGATTTTGCTAATGTTCTCACAAAAGGTTAATATAAGCACTACAATGATTTTTAACTTTTGTGTTTTATGGGAAGTAGGAGTGGTTATGTTCAGATTTTTTTTCATATCTGCAATATTTTTTATCAGTACTAAATATTAGTGTAGACCAAAATTCAAGGCTCTACGATGTTTCCTTATATTAAATGGCACCAATCGTATAAAGGCTGGACCACTTTGCGTTGTTACTTTTCTTAATTTTAACAAAAATTTTAAAAGTCAGAAAGTGTTATTTACAAAATGTATGGAAAAATTACGAAAAATTTTAATGTAGGGTACCAAAATTAGCATATTCATTGCAGTAAGTGTAGTGTCAGTTACGTTTTAGGCAGAAGTGTAAGTCACAATTTATTTTACTAATAAATATTTTTTTAAATAACTTATAGTTTCTGCACACAAAAATAATACTCGGACATTTTTTAAAAATGTTTGTAACTTTGTATGCTTGTTTGTTGGCTTATTGACTCCTAAACTACTGAACGATTTTCCTGAAATTTTGACAGTAACACCATGTATGCCCCGAAAATAAAAAAAGGCTACCTATTTTTTCGATAGTGCAGGGAAAGTGGTAACCTCCATAGGATGACAATCTTAAGTTTCGCATATCTTAAGAGCCGCTGCACAAATTTTCTTGAACTTTTTGCAGTAGGATCTTCTGAGCCGCGAAATTGAAAAAAGATAGCAGCAGAGGAAGTGGTGGCCCCATAGAACGTTAATGTTAAATATCGCAGGAGTCACTTTTATGGTAAACAACACCTTAAGAAATAAGAAATAGTATAGGCTCAGGAGGAGCCATGCCCCCCATGGGATGCATATATTTAATATCGTGTAACTGAAGAAATATTATAGCGAGAGTCTTCGAACGTTGTTAAAGCCCTTATTATGGTACACTACAAATTTCAAAACAAAAATGGGCTGGGTAGACGGAGGAGATGCAGTACCCCCCAAAGAACGAAAAGGTTAAATACCAAATATCTAAAGACAAAAGTCTTCCAGCTTTAAAAATAAAAATAAAAATATTTAAATGAAAATGCGTATGGTTGTTTGATTATCCGACAGACACATAGGCTATAAATATGTTCTTAATTTTTAGGTGGGCGTGGCACCTTCCAAACATTGACATAAAAGATCTCTACATATTTGGAGTACTTAGGTATTAATACACAACATCTTTCAAAATGTAGGTTCAATAAAAAATGTAAGAACTGCACCTCCCATACGAATACACTTGAAATTTCTAGATATCTGTGGAACGGTTACTGTGAAAGCAATTAAATTTAGTACAAGATGCTTTTTCAACAATACACGAGAACTGCTTAAACAAAATTTTTCTACTTTTATTGCGATAGTATAACATAAATAACATACTAAATTATTTATTAATTGTGCATACACATTATGAGGTTTGGATACCATTTAAAGCATTTTATATACTTCACATTTCAATCGTGAGTGAATATGGCATTTGTTTATATTATTCATCTAAACATATCTTTGGTTTTCATGGGCAACCCCGTATGTCTAAAGCCTGGTACTCTGTTCAACATTTCACGTGAAATGCTGTCAAAACGCATATGGAAAAAACTTGTGAGGAATATCTACGAAATAATGTTGATAGAGTTGTACTCTGTTCATTTTGTGAAGAAGTTCCGAAATGTTTCTGGCAACATTTTTTTACAACTGCGAAATATTGTAAGCTGCATATATTTCACGTGGAAATTTAAGCAAAAGTGTATGAATTGATTATTAGAAAAAAATAAATATCAAAAAGTAATTTAAATTTTTGGGAATACAAAATTTTAATTTTCAAAAGATTTTGTTATTCGTGCTTAATTCCCAGTTTTTATTATTGATACAAACACTTAAAATTTATTGTTGATGGGATAAGCTATTCCTATGCGCATTTCACTGGTTGCTTAGGCCAGATCATCAGGAAACTTCATCCATAAAGATTTTAGAAAAACTAAAGATATTAAACTAAATAAAACTGTTAAACGTATAAGACTTATAGCAACAGTTCTACTTGTAATAATATCAAAGCTTAAACAAAACAACATCAACAATAAACAGTGCGTTCATCTCGTCTTACATTCCCCACTACAATTAGTTGAAATTCTCTCAACATTAATTGTAGTTGTAAGTAGGTTAAGAAAAACAAAATAAAAACAACAACAACTTACAAAAGATGTTGTCAATTAAGTGTTTTTTAGGCCGTAAATAAAAAATTAAAATAACACAACCCGCAACAGTTAATGTCCATATTTACTTTCTTTTTTATTTAATTTTATATTAAAAACATATTTTGAGTAAAATACATGTAGGATTTGTTAACATACGCAAAATAATCTCAAACAATTGCGAGTTTGATAGGTAACATTGATACATGTCAAAGTTTTCGTGTGAAATTATCAATGTTGCTCAACATTTTTCACAAATTTAAACAGAGTAGGCTTAAAAATCAAATTTTTCAAGAGATGCGAAAAACTTAAACTTGGTTATTACGATAAAGAATCGAAAATGGTTCATATTTTAAAAAAAAAATTAGAACCATGTAAAGAGCGTTTAAAATAAGGTAGTATGACATCAAAATTTTCAAATCGAATAAATGGAAAAACGCGATTATATTTGTCACTGTGGTACGCTGGTCCGCTTGTAAAACGGCTTGTAAAACGGCTTGTAAAAGTGGAGTGAATTTTAAACTTGGATTGGTTCTGCGTACACTGTGGTAAATCACAAATCTAGGTGGACAAAATAAAAAAAAATGTCTGGCAACATTCCTTCTGATCGTTTAGTCAGCTTCTCAATACAATAGGTAACTGTAATTCATGTTTTGTTTGTTTTTAGCTCTGATTAGGATAAATAAGCTTTAAAGTCGGTTGTTGTCACTACGTACATTCAGATTTCAAAGGGAAGCGTATTTTTTGTGTGACTTCGGTTTATGATTAAAAAGGCAACAGTGATTTTATTGTCATAATTTTTTTTCATTATGATAAATCTCTATTTCAAGGAATTTTAATTCAATTATTTCTATTGTAAATTTTTTTTTTGTAAGAAGTTCAGAAAGTGCAAAAAATAAAATATTTCCTTAATTCAAGTAGAGTAAAAGCTTTAAATTCCGCATAATTCCGACATAAAACTACATTTGGGTTAATCTTTTAAGTGTTTACCGCCATACTTTTTTTCACTTTTCAAGTATGACCTCCACTCTGTGGCGGAAGGAAATTTTTGAAGAATTTGTAAAAACTCCCAAAATACATCGGAAAGACGTATTATTGACGTTAATAATGGTTAGATATGCCCTTCAAGATATACTAGAAGTAGAGTTTTTTTCCCGGCAAAGCGGGAATTTTTTTTAAATTTCCCGGGATCCCGCTCCATATTCATTTATATATTTGATCTCATTTTTTATTTAATTCAGGATATTAAAATTTCTACTTAACCTTACCTTACCTTCGCACTTGACAGTTTTATAAAACTTAACGAAAAGTTTCTTTGAGTTCAATATGGTTTACGTTTATTCGCACAGTTGCTTAAGCCAGCAAGTGCAGAAAATGGTAGTATGTACCATTATAGTAATTAACCGCTAATGTGTGTGTGTGTGTGTACATGCGAGAGTGCAACTAAAGCCTTCATAACAACAGCATCATTTGGTTGTTTATTTAACAAATTATTCTGCAAATATGAGGAAAAATCTATGAAAAACATTTACTTAATCGATTTGTAAATATTTAAGACATTTGATATGATAATGGTTAAGTACATTGTCTCTTAATTGTATAATTTGCTGCACAGCAAAATCATTAATCTGAAAAATTTCATTAAATTTTGTAAAACTTGAACAATTCAACTTGAACTTTCGACTCATTGAATAAATTTTGTGATATTTTAATTTTAATTTTTCTCTTTTGTTATATTTTGCAGTATTATCACCAATTATTTTGTGGTTTCACTGGCAGTGGCGGATATGTTGGTTGCTCTATGTGCCATGACCTTTAATGCTTCCGTTGAAATATCCGGTAAATGGATGTTTGGTTCAATAATGTGTGATATGTGGAATAGTTTTGATGTATATTTTTCAACAGCCAGTATAATGCATTTATGTTGTATCTCAGTGGATAGGTGAGTAATGAAAAACTACTGTAAATAAACAATTAACCCTTAGGAGACCAACAATATTTAAAAAATATTACAAAAGTGAAAAATTTAACAAATTGAAAAATTTCCGGAAAATTAGATTTTTTCCGCTAAGCCCTTTATGGCAAAAGCTACAACTTTGTCTCCGAGGGTAAATCAAAATTCTGAACGGTTTGCAAGATATGAGCCTGAGAAAATTATCACTTTTTTGCAAAAATGACACCGAGGCCCAAATCTTTGGGGGCCCATAAAAAAAGTGCATGAGTTTGGACAAAACTGGGAGAAACTGGGGTTTTTTTTTTGCTTTTTATCAAGTAGTGGTATCCGCATTTTTCCATGGCTGAAAAAATTACAAACATTGTTAACTTTTAATTATCAAATTCAAATTCAAATCATAGAATTTGTTTCATATCATAAAGTCTTTGGATTGTATATAGATAATAACCTAAATTTTGAGTTTCATATTAATGATGTTGCTTCAAGAATTCATTTTGTTTTGAGAAGGTTATATGCTTTAGCCCTGTATTTACCAAGTAATGTAAAAAGGAACGTTGCTATGGCATTATGTATTCCTATATTAGTTTATGGACTAGAAGTCTATTCGGGGGTATCGCAAACTAGTATCAATAGACTTAAACACTGTTTTAATAGAGTTGCACAATGTATCTTTGGGCTTACATATAGATCACACACTCATATGACTTCTTTTACTAAAAAACTACTGAAATGTGATTTTGAAAGTTTCATTAATATGAAAAAACTAGCTGACCCGGCCCGCGTTGCTGGCCCTAAGCAAACATTAGTGTTGTATTACCAGACGATTTAAATTGATCTTTAAACGAAATTTACGGCCTTTAAATAAAAATCCATGAAATACCTATCATAAAGTTTTTTTACAGAATAACTTACATATGGTGTAGATATGTAGATATGGATATGAAAAAAGAATAAGTTGGACCATAGCGATCATTTTAAAGAAAAAATCGTCCAAATCGGTCCAGCCGTTCTCAAATTATGCGCTTGATATAAAAAGTGAGCGTAAAAGTAGGCGTGGTAAATTTTTCTTTCGATGAAAACTTAAAGTTGATTAATACGAACATTTGAAAGAAAAATTAGTCAACTCGATGAAGCCGTTTTCTGATTTTAGGTAAATCGAACAAAGTGGGCGTAAAAGTGGGCGGGGCAAATTTTCTTTCCGTAAAAACCTAAGTTTTAAAGAAAAAATCGTTCAAATCGGTCAAGCCGTTCTCAAGTTATAGATTTTGCCACGCCTTCACGCCCCCAGACCGAAAACCCAGCCGTTTTGGAGTCCATACATTACATACATACATACACACAACCTATTTTATATATATAGATAATTAAAATTTTTTAAGATTTTTAAATTCGGGAACCCTTCCTATCTTCAGGCAAAATTTAGTTTCGGGCATTTCATTAGAACCAGTTAAATGATCATACCAAGACATTCCACCCAAATTATGAGTAGGTCATTTACTGTCAGAGTCTCACGACTGTGGAATTCCGTCATAACCTTGTAGTATGCGCACATTCTCTTATTCTATATCAATGTTTAAGAAAACGTTATTAGAAAATCTGTAGCAAGTAAGAAGTGGACTGTATAAAGTTGCCACAAGTTCTGTGTCCTTATATCGTTTTCAACATTTGTGCAATAGAAAAAAAAATGTAATATTTGCCATACGATTAAGCTGGATTAATTAGGCCGACAGGGCTTACAATCCATACCAAATAATTAAATTTGCAAAAATTCAATTTTATGTTGCCCATTTAGGGTTAATTATAATAATTTTACCATTGCCAAAAGTTTTGTTTTAATTTTTTTCACTCTCGTATTATTCACAGATATTATGCCATTGTCCAGCCATTGGATTATCCCTTAATTATGACATACAGGCGAGTGTTTATTATGCTGATTATTGTGTGGTTGGCGCCTGCTCTGCTATCATTTCTACCCATATGTTCTGGTTGGTATACGACAGGTGAAAATTGGCGTTACCTAAAATCAAATCCGCACGTAAGTTTTTTTTTAAGTTTTCCCAACAAATTTTTCGTATATTCTATTTATATTTCTGTTAAATGTATGGCTTTTGTGATTAAGTTAAAGCAGAACTGAAATTATTTGTAAGTGTAACATGTACTGGCCTACAATTATGACATACATTATGGGTACATGTGTATATTTTTTGTACAAAATAAGTACATTTAATGTGTTCATATGTGTGTTATATTAAGAGTTTTACATTTAGCTTTTATGAACATACTCGTATGCCAGCGGTAAAAGAATGTGTAAAGACCCCTAATAGAAGGCCTTATTAAGCAGACAAAAGCACTCTTCGCCGCATTCCATACTTATTTATTTTTTACATAGGTTGTCATTGGGAGCAAGCCCTTTCACGCTTCCATTTTCTTACAGCAATTCTTAGGGGCTTTCATATGAAGAATTTTTAAAAGGGAATGTTGCGGTCGACTTCAAATGGTAGTTTGAGAAACTTGTTTTTCCATACAAATTATAAACACGTTTGTAACTAGCTTTTGCGATAAACTAGTTAGTCTGCTTTCACACGTTTCATCTTTTGATGGTCAACTCTTATATTTTTTAGGTGGGCGAAGAAAGAGGAAAAGGGGTTAGTACGGAGATGCCTGTACTCGGTCAGTACGATTTGTGTTTTTATTCGTTTGTATATGCACAACGATGGTTGCATGTAATTTTTTTTCTTTTCTTTTTCTCTATGATTCGCTGTTAATAAAATTGTTGTTTTGAACCGAAACAAGTTGAAACCGATTGCTGTGTGTGATTATATTGGCATCTTTTAAAGGGAATTGAAAAGAAGTTGCGGATCAAAAGATGAAACGTGTAAATTTAGACTAAGAGGGAGTTTACACGGTGTCTTTCCAGACATGTCTTTTTTTGACATTCTCTTTTGAACATGCTACCAAAAACCTTTTGTCTTTTCACGATATCTTTCCAAATATGTCTGTTTTCATGTATAATAGTCTAACACACATATACATACACACAAATTAAAAACATGAAAATTCATGTTAACAAACATGAAAACTCATTTCGTGTCTGTTTGGCAACCTCCTCTCTTAAAGAATTTGATAGCAAATGTGTATTGAACATTTTGGATAGTATTTTTAAAGGAAATGTATGCCTTTTAAAAGGCATATTTCTGGAGACAGGATAGCAAACGAAACGAATATAGAGGCCTTCAAAAAGCGCTGACACAAGCGGCAATTTCAATATTTACTGCTGGGATATTAGAGAATACAATTTCATATTCAAGTAATTACAAACCTAAAACCAACATCACATAAACGTGAAACAAATTACATTAAATGTTTAAATGTCATGATTTTTATAAAATAATACAAAAAAAAAATCGTCAGTGAACTTAATTGATCAGGGCAAGTTTTTCCATATTTCGCAAGAGCTTTGAAAACATTAAGTCATCGTCCAGACTTGCATCATTTGTTGCAGCAATCCTTAAGTTCATTAGTGTGAGTGGTGAGAAGATTGGCGAGGGATACTCAGCATCATGTACTCTGTAATTCTGTTTTGTTTCGTAAATCCTAACACTTTTCAACATGATGTTGGCTGTAGGTGTATTTGCATTTATATGTATATAAAATATAAAAAGAACAAGATCAAAATACAAAAATTGCAATTTTAACACTAGTGAAATTTCAAAGCAAAATAAAAAAAAATTCCAGCAACAAAAATTGCAAGTCTGGACGATGACTAACCTGTTGAGCATTTCGCAATTTAGTTATCAAAAACAAGTTAGAAATAGTCAGTCAAACTTGACCATGTGATACCCTACATAACAGTATTTAGAGACACATTTTTGATAGTGGACCTTTTGCCACCCATGGTCGATCATATGTCATAAATTAAAGTATATCATAAGGTTGAGATTCATATAGAAATATTTGTACCGTTTATTATGAGGTTTGTTCGTTTCACAGCAATTTTCGAGGGGAAGTAATTTAAGACCTATCATTTTTCCATGAATTGGAAGCTTTTTTAAAATCGCGAAATTTAATATCAATACCAAGTAATGGTATTTAAAGCCATTTTCGGGAGTGGTATGTATGGGAGCTATGATAAAATACGGACCGACTAAAAACTACTGGCAAGATGATTAGTTTGCAACAATATATTTTATTTAAATACAAACATAATTGGTTGTTTTTTTTGGAACAAAGACAGACGTTTGTATGGGTGTCTTGTGAAAATATGAATCGAGTCTCATCATTTTCTATAGCCTTCGTCCTTATGACAATTAAACGTATGTTCGAAATTTCACCAAATTTTCTTCAAAATTGAACTTTGCACAAAAGGTTACATGAACAGACAACCTGCCAGCCGGACGGACCGACATCGCTAGATAGACTTAAAAAGTGATTTTAATGCTAATAAGTGGGATCTGCAACTAATTTTTTATGTAAAACACAACAGCACAACTGCATAATACTCCCTCCACTATCACATGCTAAATCGAAAGAGTGAGTTTCGCAGGAGAAGCTCTTAAATTTTACGGGCGATATCTCTTTAACTATTTAAGGTAGGACTTTAATTCTTTTACTTTATTTATTTAAAATTTAATGCTTTACTTAACATATGATCAAATTGAAAACGCTTAAAAGCAAATGATGCTAAGTACACTTGCAACATTTTGGAATTGGAGTTTTTTTTTAACATTTATTTGAATGCTGAGTACTTTTTGTTTATTACTTTTGATGGAATCAGATCAGCCCTTCAACACCAAATTTTAGTTTTTTTTTTGAATACTTAGCTTAAAAACGTTAAAAAATGAAAAACATGCTTAGTCGACTTGGGGTGTTTTAGAATTGAGCTGTCAAAATATGGTTTAATTATTTTACAACTACTGCGGGCTATTGGAAAAATATTGAAATCCTATAACAAAATTTTGCGCCAATAACAACGATAGCAAATATTTTTAAATCATTCCATTGATAAATGAGGTTCAAATGTTAAAAAGATTTTTGTTACAAAGTTGAAATTAATTTATATTTTAACTTTTTTTATATAATTTTTGGGTTAAACAAAACAATATGTAAAATAAATGAATACATTCAAGGAAAACAGCATTTCGTATATTATGTTGCTCATACTTTTTTGGTCCAGCGTATTTTTTAAGTGTAATATTCGACCGCTTTTTTCGGTACTTAAGAACATAACTTTGTTGTAATGCGCCCAATTAATCATTTAAGACATCAAAAGTTGCACTGATCAATTAAAATTGGTAAATGAGAATATGTCAACAGCTTCAAGTCCCACAATCATGAAATTTGTTTACACTCACAATATTATTACAGTAACGGACTGGAGTTTATTTAGGAAGTATTCCGTTTAGTAATTTTTAAATAAATTAGTATTTAAAATTCCAAGCAAATTCATTTCATAGTAAAAAAAGTGCTCTAAAAGAGCACGTTTTATGTTAGAATTCATATCTCAAATCGCATCAAACCTGCTAATGGGATGCCTGATTATTTTATGGAATGTTCCCGGTTTGGAATACTTTTTTTTGTTGACAATAAGCGCGTTTTTAACACGCAAACAAAGCACTCCTAAAGCTTTTTTTTAAGGGCTAATATTATAAACATATTTATTGATGTTTTGCTTTTAATTGCTTAAATGCATTGTTTCAATAATTTTCGTAAACCATAACATATTTTTATTTTTCTTTTCGCTTTAAAACCTCATCTTTGTCAGCACTAAAATAGCAGCTTTTTATAAATATTATTCTTTATCATTTACTGCTGTATAAGAGCTCTCTTATTGAAGCGCTCGATTATGCGCCTTTTCAAAACCCCAAATTTTTCCGTTGATTAAGTTAAAGTCTTCTGTTTGTTAAATAAAATGCAAAAATAATTTCAAATAATGAAAAGTACATTTAATTTTTACTGTCAAAAATTCAACCCGGCATTCTGTTAAAACAAATGAATTTCAGTTATTTTATATAAATTTACTATCTAAAAATTAACTGCAAATTCCGTGAAAACAAATGAATATTCAGTTTTTTTTATATAAGTTAACTACCGAAAAATAAATTTTTAGTTATCTATATAAAACGGTTTGCTTGTTTTGTGTAAAATTCCCATATTCTATTTGTTAAAATTATTTTGTTCAACACATACAATTTTTAAAGTAAAATAATTGCGAAACCATATCGGTCATGCTGCTGGTGTCTTATAATTGAGAGTTCTTCTGTAAAAAACGGTGTCAGTACAACAAAAGTAAAACAAACATGTGTAACGGGGTAAGTTAATCATAATATTCTCTCTCATTAGAAAAACAATCAGACAGGTGTCTGTCTGATATTTTCATAATATTCTCTCTCATTAGAAAAACAATCAGACAGGTGTCTGTCTGATATTTTTTAGAAATTCTGCTCTTTTACTGAATTACATAAAATAACTGAATATTCCTTTGTTTTTACGGAATATGTAGTTAAATTTTTGAAAATTCATTTGATTTTACGGGGTTGAATTTTTGCCAGTAAAAATTGAATGAACTTTTCGTTAAAAAACAGAAATATAAGCAGTCCCGTTTTAAGCTGAATTCTCATTTATTTTATATTACAATTTCAGTTAATTTTACCTTCAAAATATTGTGAGTGTAGTAATTTGGTCGGTGTTGTTAAAACGTGTCTTCAGCACACTTTTTTTATAATGGCATATACACCTATTAGTTAGCCGTCTTTTAGGCAATAAGCTCCCACTTATTACGACGGGAACTAGAAGCCCCAGGAGGCAAGAGTTATCACCAAACCTTGGCACTACATTTGCATTGTCATTAAAGTGAGCATACAAAAATATTTAAGTTTAAAATTATTACATTACCACTTTTTTGCACCACATTTGTTGCTTTTCAAAGAAGTGTTTAACGTTAAAAATACCATTAAACTGTATGCCAATTAATGCAAACTACTAAATCTCATCACTAATAGTGCATTATCACTAGATAAGTGGCAACATGAGTAACGCACTTTTCTTGCATTAGCACTTAAAAATATTGTAAACGAAAATCTTTAATAAAACTTGAAGATTTTTTGGATTATTAAGATTTTAACAAACTTGTTATACACAGAAAAAATGTTTGCAAAATATTATTCGATTAAATAATTAATTAGTGTGCATTAATTATTCAATTAATTTTTTGTTTGCTGCAATTAATTTTTTTAATCAAAACCCATAAAATTAAAAGTTTGTGCATATGTAGTGTATTTTTTAGTTTATGTAATTGCAAAATTTAATTGACAAAATTTATGTCCCATGACTCGAAAATACAAATCCGTTAATTGATATGATCAATTCATTTGCAGGGGCAAAATTAGTTAAATATTTAATTGTCTGAACGAATTGTTTAATTAAAGTCGATTTTCTATTTTTTCTGTGTATCTGAGGTTTTCATGGGTACCACGTGTGTCCATTTTCATCGGTTTGGAGATGTTGATGGCCTATTGCTAAAATTTGAACGCATTTCACATTGTTCTTAAAATAAGAAAAAGATAGAACAATTCCGTAATAATAATGTTAAAACAGTTCAATACCTAGCGCATAGTTTGATCAAGAATAGTTTTTCGGCTTTCCTGAAAAAATATGATTTAAAGACACACACGTTTACCCATGAAAACCACAGATATATGATTAAAAATCACTCGGCCAAATTCATCATTGAATTTGGTCCATCATTTAACAAACATATCGTTCATTTGCTGCAACAGCGTCTCAAGTCAAAAATCGCGAATATTGAAATAATATCACTAATGAATAGAATGTCATTCTATTGCAGTATTTGTAAAAATTTCTTATGAAAATATTGTAGGCTCAACTCTTGAGAAAATAATAAAATTGTCTTTTTCCCTTATATCGTGTGTGTGTGTGTGTGTATATAAGACTTTAAAGTAGTTTTTTGTAAAAAAAAAATGTTTGAGTTATGACGATCTTCCATGGTCCCATAAAAAGCCAACTCTCGGAAAATACTTTAGGACGCCAAAAACCGTTACCAATAACGCTATAGTAGTAAAATTTGGTCTGTTATAGTTTCATGAGGCCATAATCACTTAGGTAATTTTTGTAAAGACAGGTTTATAACTTGCCATAAGCCCCATAGAAAGTCCACTTCTTAAATATTCTAGCTCCTGGTGGAGGGCATCAAAGACTCTGCACATCCAATAGCCTTATTGCTTATTTTTCTTGCATACAATTGTAATAATGAAGATTCAAACTACCTTGCAAAAGTACGCACAATTCTAATTTGTGACCTTTAACATACTTAACATTCATTTGAAGACATCCTAATGTACTTTCTCGTAAAAATGTAGTTACGTTTCACATTAAACAACTTTCAAACTTAATTTCTACTGCTTCCATTTTCCTGTTAGAAAATATAATATGCCATTTTTACTCGCATTATGCGTTCATATACAAATCTCTAACCATAAAAGAAACTTGTCGACATTAATGGCCTTAAAAGTAAATTCTAGTAAATACGTTTTTCAAACATGTTTCGACTAGTACAAGTATTAACATCTCACATCAACTCAACTCTGCAGAACTCTTACTTTGCTCACTGACATTTCTTAGGCATTGAATTTGTATTGTGTTTTATTCACTCCTTCCTGCCTATTTTTAGATTGAATAGACTTTTTTTCTTTTTGCCATTAGCTTTTTCGTCTTTATTTACTGCTGTTTTTTCTTCCCATTAAGAATATTTAATTCCATGTTCTTTAGTATCCAGATCTTTGTGTGTGTGTGTGTGTGTATCTGGAATTGTGTGAGCGAGCAGAAAAGTAGAACAAATTATAAAACCACCTTGACATATTTGTTGTTAAAGTTAAACTGTGCCATATTGAGGGAAAGTCTACGATATTTTAGGTAGATTTTTTTCTTTTAAATGAGGATTGAAATTACACAAAAATTTGTTGGCTGTGCAAATTTTATGCGTTATTCATATTTTACATTTAAGTAAAATAAATAATTTAAGCTTGTAAATTTTAAAGAAAAATTACATTTTCGGCGACTATTTTTGGAAATTGTGTTATACATCTTAGGGATGCAGGTGTAAAAGTGAAATTTTAATAATAATTTTTAATACGCAAGCAAGTGCATAAACCATAAGTTTAATAGTAATTGAAAATATAAAACATTTTTTAAAGATTTAAAAAGGTAAAGTATACAGCTAAAACTGTCTTCTGGTTAATAGTAAATGAATAGTACTTTGGTTTATTTAATAACTAAAAATCCTAAATTCCAAATCACTTAAAGCTTTTTTGCATAGGTGGCCTTCGTACAGGCGCAAGGAGGGTATACAAATTACCAGCTTCACATATTTAAGCTTCTAAATTCCGCATTGCAATGCAGAGAGGCTTTAGTTAGTGAAGCCGGTGTTTCATGATTCGAAAAATGTTGGCCAAGCTAAAATTATTTTCGGGATGGGAACTTATGTTTGACCCATGGTTAATTATGAAACAATCATCAATTTTGTAGAGTGATTTGTGTTATTAAAAACTCTAAATTAGAGCAAATTTCGATATAGAAGTAAAATTAGCTATAGCGTTTTAGAGTTTAAAAGGGGGTTTTAGAAGGAATTTTAATATTTAAAATTATGGACGATTTATTACAAAATTGCATGAGATTATTTCTATACATATAAAGCAAATTTGGACCAAATTTTATCACAATATGGACCGATCCCCACATTTTCCACTTTCATTTGCCAAACTACGAAAGACCAAATTCTGATACAAAATCGGTATTCGTTACGGTTTTGTGCGTACTAAACTGTTTTCGAGAGAAGGCTTTATATGGGGGCTATGGTAAATTATGGACCAATCTTAATGAAATTTAAGAGTGTGTTATAAAACTGTAACGATTCAAACTTTATTACAAAAGCATTATTTGTAACGTTTAAAGCATCATTCACCACTACTGGTGGTGGAGGGTATACAAATATGGCTTTAGTTTAGCATTGCCACACAAAGTATTACTGCACACCGACAACATTATAATTACAAAAATTTTAACTTTGTTTTCAAAAGTTATATTTAGTTTAAAAAAAAACCTATTTCAATCAATCTTAAAAAAAGAAGCAAATCATTTTTTAAGTTAGAAAAACAGTATATTTATTTTTTACAAATAGATGGCATTAGAATCTATTTGTTAACCTAACGCATTAAAATTATATATATGTACGTATTAAAGCAAAAGTCATTTAGTTAAACATTTAACATTGTAACTACGCTGTAAATTTAAAGTTACAGTAACATAGTAACACTAAAAACAAAAGTCAGAGGACCTCCAATTGGCGTTGTCATTTTAGTGCTAGGAATGAGTTGTAATTTTGGTAACAAAAACCATCGTTATAACGTCTTTTTCGAATTGCCCGCTTTGGGGTTGGCTGTATTGCAGTCTGTCTGTAGGTTTTTGCAGTGTTAGGAGTAACCAAGAGCAAAACATTTTGGAATACTTTCTTGTTCAATCTAAAATCCAACTATAGGAAACCTTTTCATTTCAAATATTTAACAAGACTACAAAATTGCTTTCGTCTGTTTTGATATTAAAAAACTTCCACAATAACTTGACCAAATTAAATATTTAACGATAAAAAGTTCAGAGACAACAACCAGTATTGTCAAGGCGAAATCATTTTTTAAGTGGCGTTGAAAGCACAACTGTGCTACTTTTTTCTAAATTAGAGGCAGGAATGTCATATCGACCAACGAAAACAACAAATAAAAAAACAATGTTGTGTTTTTGGTGTTGTTACTTGTTGCAGTATCGCCACCACCGTATACATGAATTCGCCTTGATTATTGATTTATAGAAGTTTAAAATAATAAGTCAAATATGTGATTAAGAAAATAAATCTAAAATCGTCTGACAGAATTGTGGCATTACTCTTTTATAAATAATTTACAGATTTAATACTTTTTAAAAACCTTCAAAATTTTAAATTGAGAAATTGGGTTTCTTTTGTAAAAAATATTTTTATTTCCAATGCATATATTTCATTTGTATAATTTGTTAATTATAATTAATTGAATAATCTAAGAATATTTAGATAAATACAATAGTATCTTCTTCTTTTGTAAATTAAATACACAACATTTATTTTATGTCCTTAAAATACTACAATAAATTTTATTTTACAAAACATAAAACAAACAAAAAATATTTTTCGACACATGTATCATCACTTGCAGAGATAAACAAACACATAATTTGCAGAAACCAAAATCGTCTTATGTTAACAGATTATTGTCTACAAAGTTTGAAGGTCAAGGACATGTTTTGAATATACACGAGTAGAAAAAAAACAATAAACATAACCCAGACGCCAGACACCGACAATAGCATACTTCCCATTTTAACAGCAACTCAACTTTAAACAACTGAGATTCCATTGGGGAAAATATTTTCTAACTCTATTAAATACAACACTTCGCTACTAACTCATGCGTGTGTAACACACATAAAGAAGAGGATGTGTGAGTGTGTGTATAAGTGCATTACACCTTCGGGCAAACATCCATTTTTTTCTGTTTTTACTCTCTGAGTATCTAATGCATTTGTTTATAAACAGTAAATTAGAGGTAAAACCAAATGCCTCAAGACGCCATGGTTAAAATGAATCCTATACATCATTTACTTTGTTGTTTGGGGAAATTGATTTACTTAAGATAAAAAGCGTTTAGTACCTTTTTACTTAAATTAAAGATAATTTAAAAAAAGCTCAACTCATACGAGTTAGGTGTTTCTATTCTCAGGTTGAATGATGTTTATAGTTGATTTTCCATTAAAAACATTTAGCTTTTCCCGTTGACTTTTACTTAAAATATTGAGTTTGAAATAAAATTATTTAGGTAAACGCGAGAAAAGTCTTCATAAGTTTAAAATTTTAAGGTTTCCATCGAAATTGCAAGGTTATTTTGAATCTCTATGTAAAACACACTAATTTCCTTAATTCCAAATTTTTGAGATTCCTTTACAAACAAAAATTGATCTGAGCAACTTGTTCCAATTTTTTCGGCATCGCCTTAAATCTGATTAAAAATACGCACTCGCAAAGCCATTCGCGAATGTATTGTGCAGTGAAGATGCAATTTTGTCTGTAGATACGATTCGATAGTCAAATGAAAATCATACCTTAAGTCAAAACAGTTAAACCAAATAAACTCAATACTACACTCAAAAAATTATGTAGTTAAATTCAAACGAAAATTCATTTGAAACAAATTAAAATTCATTTAAAAAACGGATCATTTACATTTCATTTAAAACAAATGATTTTTACATTCATTTTTAATTTTTTTATTTATTAAACAGCATATTCCGTAAAATTGAATAGTTTTTACTTTTAAAAAATATATTTTAACCGAAAAAATCAAACTACATAACAAAATAAATACGGAAAAACATTATTTTTTGGTAGTTTGTTTTTTGAATAACAAACACAAATGTTGAAAAATAAAATTATTCGTAAAATAACTATATTTTTATTCAATTTTAACAGTACGGAAAACGAATTTAATAACCCACAATCAGTTACTGTAATAATTTTATAAGTGTAATTGTTGTTATAAAGCAAAGGCAGGGCATTTTGCCCTTCAAGTTGTGCTGAAAAAGGCCAACAGGAAAAAAGAAAGACAAAAACATGAAAAACAAAAAAATGTTCTTTGGACTTCAAGAAGAATTCTTGACAAAACTACAAAAAAACCGAGTAAGGGAAGAACAATTAAAGTGGATAATCATTCAAAGCAAATTTCGATATACCAAAGGTTAAATACAATTTGGTTTTAAAATTGACGTTTGACTATATTAAACGGCAAACCCCTCTGAAGAGATTGAGTGGTTGCAATCGAAACATGTAGGGGTAACCTGTCCGTAAAAACCTGGGTACGGTTCCCAGCTCAGTCAAGAATGAAAAATTATCAATGAATTTTAATTAATTTTCATGTTGTAAAATTCCTTTCTTCATAAAAATAATTTAATAAAAATTAAATTGAATGAACTTTAGCCTCCTTAAAATATCACACGAAATAACCACAATACTAATTATTAATACATACAGACCTTTTTTGAAAGCTTTAAATATCAAACTGCTAAAAGTAATTTAACCAACGGACCAGTTTTTCCAACATTCCTTTATGTATAAACATATGTTGGCCGAAACGCATACGGAACGTTGATTCGTTTAAAGCGGCGAACTAAGTCTCTGCTTCTGTGGAAGTATGTCAGCGGAAATGACGATAAATAGGCTTCACACTTCGATGGCCAATAAGAACAATAATCGACAAGCTCTTCGGCTGAAAAATAGAAACTTTGGTCCCTAATTCTTCACAAACACCGTCGAAAGCGTATCCGTTAATGGCGAAAAATAAACCCACTTATTATAAAATGGTCTAATATGACTAGATATTAAGGATATAATGTCATCTTCAATATAAATAACAACGTTTGTGCCGGGTATGTGTTCCTTAAACTCGAAAACCGCTGGTCCGATTGACACCAAACTTTGACAGTAAATTAATTTAGTCTGGAACCAGGTTTGTCTTTAGCTTAATTTATGGTACGATTTGGCCTCAATTCACAAAATATATTTATTAAGCAAAAACAAGTTTCCTGATATAATTTTGACCCGGTAGATAGCGCTGGGGCCAAGTTATTCACCAAATTCTCCAGTTCTTATTTCTTATTAGAAAAATCCCGAGCAGCGCCGTAAAAATGTGTGTCCATTTCAAGAATTAAAACATAAAAAAATTAAAATAAAATTATACTACATATTTCTCGAATGGAAATTTCATGTTTACGTTTCACTTTTCGGGTGTCAATACACTCAAACTATACCCAAATAGTATAGTATATATTTGGTCCAAGCTTATTTTTTTGCAATCAAAATATTTTTACCAAATTTTATTATCGGTCCATGTATTTACAAAAAATTGGCGAGAGTAACTTTTACGATAGCTACTATGTCATGACAATATGTTGTCCTTGTTGGTCAAAAATTAACCAGAATCCCCCATACTAAAATCTCATATAAATGAAAATATCTAAATAATATTTTGCACAAGCAATCTTTGCATGAATCCTTACCACATAACTTATTTTTATGCGGGTCCATGATTGCCCGTGGTCTCAAATAGGGTACACAAGCAAAAATAGTTTGTACATACTGTGGTATATGGTCGGACTTGACCGACTATACTTTCTTGCATGTTAATTTTATTTTTAGTTTTATTTTAAAACTTTGTTTTCCTAAAAATAAAGCATGTTGCCAGTTAAGTTTTTTTAGCCGTGCACTTGCCAGTTTATTATCAAAGTACTTTTGTGGGAATGCTTAAAATTTTTAATTTAAGAGATTTTGTTTGTCGTGCCTTATTCCCAATTTTTATTCTTAATAAAAAAACACTGAAATTTATTGCTGATGGGATAAGCTATTCATATGCGCATTTTACTGGTTGCTTAGGCCAGATCGTCAGGAAACTTTATCCAACGATTTTAGAAAAACTAACATTAAAACAAGTTGTTTTTGTTTAAATTTTGGTTCTTCTTAACCTACTTACAACTACAAATAATGTTGGAAGAATTCCAACCAGTTGTAGTGGGGAATGTAAGAAAAGATATACTCACTGTTTATTGTTGTTGTTTTTGTTTTAGCTTTGATATTGTTACAAGTTAAGCTGTTGCTTATAATTCCTATTCCCTTAACAGTTGTATTTGTTTAATATCTTTAGTTTTTCTAAAATCTTTGGATGAAGAATAAAAATTGGGAATTAAACACGACAAATAAAATCTTTTAAATTAAAAATTTTTAGTATTCCCACAAATTTTGAAATTATACAATTTGACTAAAAATAGTTGCAGTCAATGACAAACTTCGTGTGTAAACGAATAAATCTGTGCAACAAAAAAAAAACACAGCCTCAATACTTGCAACGCGAAATGAAACTAAACTACTGGTAGAGCAAATCTGCCAAAGCGTTTTGAAAAGTTAGCACGGGTTTGCAAAATTTCGGGCCTTGAAGTTTTTGAATATTTTGAAAAGGCGTTTGGAATAAGTCAAGAAAAATATATTAAATATACTTCGGAACTAAACAAAATTATTTAAGGTGTCTTCTGTACAATTGTATGGCTATACTTTTCTTAAAATATATTAACCCTATAACTTTTTGTCCTTTTTCCCAACTTTTACATAAAAGTATACTTAAACGGCACTTTAAAGGGTTAAAACATTTTACGAATTTTTTCTGCATCAAATTTTACTATGGATCTTCGAAGAACAAAAGTTTAATATATGTAAAAGTTAATATACGTAAAATGCTAAATAAAGGAAAATTGAGAAGTAGCATACATATATTTTTATTTTTCACAAAAGCTGTGTAATTTTAAGAAATGTCGTGATTGTAGAGATTATTTGCTAGTTAACTATTTAGATATAAAAGTACAATAATAAATTGCAGTGCATTTATCAAGAAACAAAATGTTGGTAGTACAAGGCAATTTCATTGTAATGTAAAAATTCAATTTATATACGACGTGGCATTTAAAGGAATTATTTCCTTATCCCAAGATAAAAATTCTGCTATATAAATGTTTGGACATTTTCTGTTAATCAATCGAAATTCAGCTATAAACTGCTGAAAAAGTAAGAATTAGAAAACTCCTAGTTTTTGATATATTAATTAAATTTTTTACAAAAATCTAGAAAATATTTTGGCATTATTTTAAGCATATTTTTTAAACAATTGTTTGGCCATGTCTAATAACAAATTAAGCTGTAAAAACTTTGCGATCTGGTCACACTGGTTATATAACACTCCTGTAGATGTTAAGAAAACAGTTTTTTTAAATTCGCAAGGTTCCTTCAACCATATTATTGTGACGACCAACCATAAAATGTTTCATTTACCCCAGGTCTACACCAAAGATAAATGTCCCAGCAATTTGGCAATAACGTCGTTAGAAAAACTGAGCAATATTTCTTATTGCTCAGCTTATGTCAAGGGCATGGGAAAACGTGTTAATGTTAACTCATAATTTGAAAAAAATCAAGTAAGAAGTGCAGGCATCTTGCAAAAATTTTTATTGTTTTATATAAATTTTTCTTTCTCGAACTTTATTATTTAAATGCAAATTCATTTTTTAAGCTTGATGTCTTTTTTCAAATTAATTTTATTTAGCGTTTTTTTTTTTTTTTGTTAAAATAAAATATATTTTTTAATACAAAAACGATTTCAAGTTTAAAAAAATTAATATAACCTTAAACAAGAAAGATTGAATAAGAACAAATTTATATTAAAACAAATAATGTTTGCAATTTTTTTGAGTGCTTATTTTACAAATTTCAGTGTTTATTTTTAATTATTTAATTTTTTTTACTTCAATAATAATTTACTACCATTTAACAAACCTAATTTCTTTCCAACACAATTTCCTTCTATTTTTTTTTGCTTATTCTTTTCAATTGCCAACCAAATTTGACGTTTTATGTTAGCAATAATTGTCAACGAAAATTGATTAACAATTATTACAACATAAATAATATATGTATGTGATGCACAAAATGGAAAGGGACCTATGGGTAAAAACCGGTTTTGTTCAGGAGAGCCAATACTTGGTGTTCCAATACTTCATAAAACGCGCATATCTCTGGGAGGGAACACTTATGGGGCATGGTATCGGTCTCATTTGATGCTCAGATGTTGTCCACATCAAAAAAAAAAAAAGTGAAAATATATTTTTTTTACCCTTAGGTCATTTTCTCTATGCGCTGTCACATATGAACAAAAAAATGCTGTCTTCATTAAAGATAACATAATGCTGCCATTTACTGTAATATATGTCGCAATATTTAACTCTGGTATAGAGGAGTAGTTAGTCCTATATAAGGAATTCATAACCTTACTAAGGTTGCCTATGTTATGTTATGTTATGTTATGTTATGTTAAAAAAAAAAAAACATTAAAATAATTTAATTTTTTTTTTTTTTGTCTTTTTATTTACTCAAAATTTAATCATTTACTTTAATACTTCGCTTTATTGCCTTTATGTCGAAGCTCTTTAATATGTACTGTCTTTTTGTATAAAGTACCAATAGTGCTTTTTAGAATATGAAAATTAATTACTGGTTTAATTTATATTCAAAAGTTCTTAATGTTTCAAATTCATGACCTAGATTTTGTATTTATGGCAAAAACAAGCAAAGAATGTTCATTAACATAATTAATTTTTTGTTTATGTGTTGAAAACAGAAACGAAAGAATTTTTTCGTTCGCAATTAAATCTTAATGTTAATTTTCAATTACACGAAGTAACACGAATAAGTATTTATTTTAAGATTTATTACTTAAACATGTGGGATTTCAAGCAAAAATAGAATAAACCATTAATTAAGTACATATAAGACAAAATGATTATCTTTTCAAACTTTGTGAGAGGGTATGAAGCAGTTTAAGGAATGTATGTGAAAAATAAAATAAAAAAAAGTTCAAGTCAAAAAAACCCAAGTGGTTTTTATTGTTTAGAACCCTTAATTAAAAAATTATCACAATAATATTCAAATTATAATATTTGCTTAGTTGCAACGCAAAAGATTTTGGAACCAAAATCTTGACGAATCTAATATCATGGTTGGTTGAAATATTTTTGTCTTTGTCTTTTTGCGAAAACTCAATTCTACTGTTTTTAACGAACATTATTTGAAATGAAAAAACAATATTTTTCTGGATAAAAAATCGCTCCTTTTCTTGCATAATGCAGTGGTCTTAATTGTCCGCCGCATGTGCACTCGTCGCTTGATGAATTGTGTACTCTCGTGGACTAAATAAAAGAGCGTAAGATTGCGTGTGAAGAATGTGGGTGAATTAATTTCCACAATTGTGCATGACGCTGACTCCACTGGCTTAATGCAAGAAAATAAGATCAAAACTCAAAGAAAAATACGTAATAAAAATTATGTTCCCTTAATTGCAGAAAGTTTGGTTTTCTTTTGATTCGGTTTAATATTTATTTTATTATTATTTTTTCCTTTCGTCATCCATTAGTTGGAAATTGTACTACTAATACTTTATAAACGTATGTTATTTTTCTTGAGTGAGTGTTTAAAAAAAGGAATTTCAAAATAGAATCTAAACCCGTTGGCAATACATAAAATTTTTGATTTTTTAAAGGCAATTTTCAAGCAAATGTGTATGTCTTCACAAAAAATAAGTAAATATGAAAGACAATATAACAAAGTTGGCGAAAAAGAATGCTCATTCGTCGTCAAATGTAAAAAGCCACATGCGCATGTAGCTTTTTACATTCCGTGTACTATTGGCTTAAGACAATCATATAGTTGACGAGAAGCCACATGCGTACTTAAGGTAGAAGTACATAACACGCGTTTATTCGTCGACGTTAGTCGTGCGTTTAAAAATTGTAAGTTACACAAGGCTCGTTACAAAAGTAGTTACTGTCAGCTGTTTTTTATTTGTGTATTGAAAACGGATTCGAAAGTGTATCAAGATTTTTTCATTTTATTGAATTTATTCTTTTTATATAAATATTGGATGTTTTTGAAGCTCTTTAATAAGTTTTTCTTTCACAATTCGCAAATAATTTGCATGTAGCTTGTTCTATTAAAATACACTAGCTTAACTTTTTTTGACAGAAGTCTAAAGAGAGCGCGCGCACTAACGCGTGTTATGTACGTCTACCGTTAGAATAGCTGTACAATCCGCAAATGTGAACATGATCAGTTTTTATTAAATATAAATTACGTTAAAGATAATTTCTCTGTTGAACTACAGCTTTTACGTTATATGCTCTTGTCACATATTCTCTTTCCCTAAATGAAAGGTCTACAAAATATCTCTCCAGTAAAATCCAGCGAAATATGGGGAATGTGTTTCCTTTTAAAATACTCAAAATTATTTTCGTAGTGAATTGAATGTCCAGCTAGTTTCGGAGAAAATTTTAGCACGAGTAGTAATTAATTATGAAAGGGGCATATTTGACCCCTTAAATTGTTTTATCCCATTATCAATCTTTTAGAATTATAAAATTATTATACCCACACCGCAATGCTGGTATTCGTAACATCTTGAAATATTGATTCCTGATTAATCTTTATGTAAACCGATTAACTCAAAATCACTTTATTAGTCGATCTAACGATGTCCGTCCGTCTGGCTGAAATTTGATACAACGTTTCTTAAGTTCACAAAGGCCAAGAATCGGTCAATAATTTCACATAGGTGGTAAAAAAAATTAAATATTTTTTACAAAAACAAAATACCCATACGAACAATAAACAAACACCCAGGAAAATAATTTTACACAAGCTGTTCGTGATGCGGTCGTTGCTTAAATTTTTGTTTATTCATTTCTTTATCAATGTTAAAAAAGAAATATTATAGAACATTAAAATACAATGTTTGTCTACAGTATCACTACAATTGTTTTGTTTTTTTACGAAGAACAGAACACTACATAAAGTTCGGCTCTTTCTTGAAAAAAGTTACGAACAGTATTAAGAGTTGTGTTCGTCTACACAATCACTAAAAAATATATATCGTTCATGGGTGCGTGAGCCGAACGCTTTATAATGTTCTGTTTATTTTCGACCACTGCTTTAAACCTATAAGTGGTGTAGAGCAGCGATTGCCATCGCACTGTTAGTGAAGACCACATATTCCTGGGCTTGACGACCCATACTTTTTGACGTCCTTAACATTTTTAAATAAATTAATCAACTTAACTACCTGGCTCACAATATCGACAAAAACATTTCTTTTGTATTGTGTTTTTTAATTGTTTTCAATGAAGATATACAAAAGAAATTTTCTTGTCGATATTGTGCGCCAGGCTGTAAGTTTTACGTTATTTATCTTTTAATTAAATTATCAAAACAAAAAATATAAAAAATTCAAACATTTTTTTCACTTTAAAATCTTCTTCATTTGATTTAAACAAAAACGTTTTAAACAAACTTATTAAAATTATTTTTGATTGAATTTCTATATCAATTTTCAAAAAGCGTCAACAAAGAAGTGATTGCCTTTCATCTCAAACAAATGAATTCTTCATCTTGACAAAAAAAAATTGAATTGCCTTTCTTGCAGGTTAATCAATTCATTAAAATGCAATAAAGCTGTTTTAAAGTTCTTGGTTTTATCAATTCTTTTACTTTATATTTTTATAACAAAAAAAAAAAAACAAGTTAGAAAGTTTTTTCTTCTCCTTCTTTGCTGAAGGCAAAAGTACAATAGTGAGTGGTTCATTAATGAAAATTTATTGCCAACTTTTTTCATTATAAGTTTTTTAGAAATTAACTATAGAAGTAATTGCAAAATAAAGTTAAATATGAAAAGAAAACTTAATACTAAAATATTTATTTATGTTAAATATGTATGAAACTTGTATCAATTTTGCGCTAAATATAATGTGGATTATACTGTATGTGTATGTATTACATACACATGTATATGCTATAAACTAAATTATAATTGCAGATCTGTGCATCCTTGAGTTATAAATAATAAATAACTGACGCCTACACTTGACACTCTTACGTGAGTGTGTGTATAATCGAATAATCTGTGTATAGTCTAATAATAACCCAGCGGGTTGAGTTCTAATACGTATATTAGAACGAAGCTTTATGTAATCTAAAATCTAAAACTTTTTATAACATAATTTTTCAAAAAGTAGGTTAAAAAAATTTTAAAAAAATCAAAAACTGAAGAAAAGAAATAACAGAAATATTTCAGAACTGATGTCAGTAGGTGCCTCCCTTTAACTAAGTATTTTTTTTTGATAAGTTCTGTAGTGATTGCAATAGTATATCAAAGATCCCATTTCAATTTTATGTTAACATGTTGTACGTGTCACATTCTGGCCATTATTAACTTTTAGAGATTTATTGCATTTAATTTTACTATAAAAGAATGTTTGTATGTTTATATTTAAATACATTAGGGTATTCATTCGGTTAATCGTAATTCGGTGAACTGATCGGGTAATTTAAAATTGTCTTTTTTCGATTAACGATTAAACAAATTAATTTTAATCGATTAACCGATGTAAAGAATTTTATTTTGTTTTGTTTGCAGTTTCGTTTTATACGTCTGGAAAAAATTAGAGGCTGCATTATTCAATTTTTTATGAATTTTTAAAAACAAAAATCCGAAATTTTGATAAAAAAAATTATTTTTTTTCCAAAAAAAAAATATGTTTCTAAAACGACTGCGCACATTAGAAAAAAGTTTATTGAGGAATTTCGGTTTTTTTTAAGTAATTTTAATAAACTAAACCGTTTTTGAGTTACGCCAACATATGTTGTGCAAACTCCACCATTTCGAAATAACGGTATATCTCGAAAACAAGAGCTAACCTAAAAAAAACTGTTAGCACCATTGGATTCAGCGTACCCGAATTATGTTAAACCGCCATGTGTCCGGCTTCTATATTTTTGCATTTAGCACAATGTTATTATTTTGTTTGCTCGTTTTAGTTCAATAATTGTTGTTTTTTTACTAATAAACTCCAAATAATAAATTATTTATGCAGTTTTATTTATTGAAATGCCTTAATTTAAAAACAAAACTTAATTAATCGGCTAAGCGATCAATAACAAATTTAACCGATTAAGCAAAGGCCTCGTTTAATTAATTGAGCGATTAACCGATGAAAACAAAGGCCCGATTAAATGAATACCCTAATATACATACATTTAAAACCTTGCATATAAACACAACATTTATATTGACTTGTGCACATGTATACCCATCAAGTATTTGGACAATCACTTAAGAACTGACTTGCGCGTTCGAAAAAAAACACTCAAAAATGATTCGTGCGTATGCACCAGCGCAGTAGTTATCATGACATTGTAGCTATTGTAAAAGTTGTTGTAGCCCATTTTTATATTAATACCCACATTTATAAGGAAATAATGGCATTAAAAGCTATTTTCGGGATTAGTTTTCGTATGGAAGCTTTAGTCATAATATGTAAAAAAGATCGATTCAAATAAATTTTTTAAAAATGCAATGAAATAAGTTCGGCCCAAAGTAAATTTACATACCATCAAACACTATTCCGAAAAGATGTTTGTGTGAGGGCTGTGTGAAATTATGAAGCGATTCTTACCATTTTCAGTTGGATTTGTCCTTATGATTAAAAAATGTTGTACTTTCATCAAATGACCTGTTTTAGCGCATTAGGCCGTTAGGCATATACAAACATTTACGGAAAAATTGGCGTACCCCTAATTACTCTATCAAATAATGGCAGAAAGAATCCTCGATTAGTCGACAACGATTAATCGAGTGGATACTCTTGTATGTACTTAATATTTACAAATAAAAAATATTTTGCAATTTTTGGTAGTTTATGTCGTGGCTGAAAATATGTTATTAAAAATTTTATTATTGAAAAGAAAAATGAGTTAATCCACCTTAAGAAATGATAAAACTTCGTGGGTATTTTTTTTTTATTGTACCAAAAAATAATGAATTGTACCAGTGTACCAGTAAAGTTTCGATTGTACCAAATTTGGTACAATTGTACCACAAATCCCATCAGTGAAGCAGAGAACTCTGTATGTTGTTGCTCTTTTTACTCTGTAAGCAAAACACGAAAGAGCGTAAAAGTGTTTCCCTGTTATTTGTTTGCATTGTTTTGGCTCCATGTTGTTGTTTCCTGCAAATTATAGGACTAGTCCAAACACGCTTGTAAAATGTAGCCCACAAGGGACTAGGACAAGTCCAAAAGTAACCCAAACGTATGGAAAAAACATGGTCTTTTTAACATTACGATGTCCTTGGGCAGGACCATATAACCCAGTTTTTGATTACAAAGGAGTAGTCTTAAAACTACTCCATTGTATACACAAGAGGATTAGTTTTAACTTCGTTTAAAAACAAAAACATGTCGTTAAAAAACGAAGACATGTCGTCTCACTACAAACACTGTTTAACAATGACATGGTCCATGCTTGCATTACAACGGACCAGTCCATGGAGAAGTCCATTTAATAAAAATTGATCAGGTGGTCCAATATTATTTGCAGGGTAGTTACTCCTTGTAACGCCCCTAACTTCTAAAATACTGAGCCGATTTGAATAAAATGTACATTGGCACAAAAATATCTTTCGAATGATGGGTTAAAATCCGATGTATATTGCAGGCGTAAAATGGATCAAGAGAAATCGCGTTGCCTATGAAAAAATTAATGATGATTTTAACTGTGCAAAATAATTAAAAAACAAAAACTACATATTAATGTTATTGTCACAAATTGCTAACTGGGCATTTTTGTCTCGTGTGTGTACATATATTTAGAACAACAATTTACGTAGATATTGAATCAAGTTGTTGTTATATGATTAAACAATTTAGGAGAAGCATGTGTTTAATTGAATTTTATGCATATTTTATTACACACGGGTATATAATCTACATGAATAATAAAATAATATAACACATTTTTTTAATAATAAAATGTCATTGAACCAAAAGTATATGTATGAACGTATTTATTCTTTACAGATACATACATTTGTTATAGATTGATTAATTGATGATTTTTTAATATTGAACATTTTGAACATAATTTTGGTATTAATTAAAAATGTTGAATGTTCTTAAAATATCAATCATTGTTTAATATTAATAATATAAAATAATCAAAAAAAAAAAAAAAAATTTACCATTTACAACCAAAAAATATAAATAAATATAATTTTAGTAAAAAAAAAAATATTACAAAAAGTCGGTGCTCTAAAAAATCGGCTATGTGCAAAACTTTGAATTTTTTTATTACACCCTTTGAATCCTTTGGTAATGATACATCTTCCCCTTAACCGTTAATCAAATCTTTACAGGTTCGGAAGGTAACAAAAGTAACTATGTATATGTAAGTCATATACAAAATGTTCGTGCAAAAAAGCTAAGTGTAAAAATTCACTTAACGGTTTTTCACAACACATATCGTCCCCTTAATATAACAATAGCGTATGTGCTCATACGCAATTATTTTTTTATTGCATATTTAGAATCTCCATCATTGATTCTATGTGTGGTCAAAATTTCATCAAATTCTACTTCCAAAAAGTAGGTCAAAATGTCGTTGGAAAAAATAGTGTATAATTTCTTGTTCAAAATTTTCCTTCAATAAGTGTGTAAGGTCATATGCGCTATTTTACTTGAAATTGCCACTCCAAAATTGTTAAAAGATTAATAGTGTATACGCATTATACTCCATTTTAGTCTGTAGAAAAAAAAAACAATTTATGAAAACTTTAACTCATAAAATAGCTTATAATAATATACACTATTGTTTGAGAAATAGTTGCATTCCGACCATCGAAAGCTGCATGATCTCCAAAATTTGTGCAAGAAGAATGTAATTCGTCGTGGCTCGCAGTAATATTTTTATAACTTACATCGTGGAAAGAAGCGAAATTGTTTAGATGAGCAAGATGAAGTAGATGAAGAGAAAGAAGACGAAGTGTATACCTTTATTTGTCATAATTTTTTGTTTTTAATAACCCAAATTGAAAAGTAATGAATATATGCCACTGAATTTACAAAACTATGAATTAATCACTGTTTTATAATGTTTCAAATTGATATTTTTGAGATCAAATATTTTAATAAAAATACCGTAAAATTATTGAATAAAACAGCGTATACCATACAAAATAAAATAGTGTATCAGATTCATCATACGAATTCCTTAAAAAATAAAATTGCATATATGGAGGACCTGCACTTTGAATGTCATATGGATGGTCTTAAAGGATACGTAGAATAAAAAAAATTGGTCAATTTAAAGACAAGACACGGTATTATGTATTCGTCGAAAAATGCAATAAGAAGAATTTTTATTTACCGCGATATTGAGGTTTTAATAGACATCCGATTTGACAAAAACTTTAAACACGATTTTCTCAAAACTCCAAAAAAATTATACGCTATTGTTATATTAAGGGGACGATATGTAGGTTTAACAAGTGGTTAAGTTCTTTAATGAAAAAATGTTACTCCGGTAGGATTGTTGGTAGTCTGCTACTCAAGCAGTGCCATGGCTACGGGTTCGATGCCCGCCAAAGCTGAAGCTCTTCGTTACTATTGCTCGGCTAATTAAGTTTAAATATAATTTGTAATTGTACTTATAACTCTTAATTAATAAATAATATATCAAAAATATATTATATTTAAGATTATTTTGTATCCCATGTGGATTATTCCCAAAAATAATGAAAATAACACCACCGCATAACAAACTTATTTCAGTTTTTTTCTCTCCCAAACGGAGGCAACCATAATATGACTGTGGCTTTTTGATGCATGACTAACTTAACCATAATATGGTTGCCGGCGACTATAATATGGTTAAATGTGTTCATAATATGTTTAAAATTTTTCGTTGTGAAATATTTTTTCTCTGTGTCCACTAAAACACTTTAAATAGAAGGATTAAAATTTAGAAGTCTGCAATCACTCAAAAATAAAAAAATATGCATAAAGATTACCTAGCATTTCATTTAAACTTAAAACTTTACTATTTTTTAAACTTTTAGGGAGTAATTTTGTTGTTCACTTCACCTTGCGTTGAGAAAATTTTCATATAAAATTTTTAAAATTTTCAAAAATTCAAAAAATTTTATATGAAAATTTTCTCAACGCAAGGTGAAGTGAACAACAAAATTACCCCCTTAATGTTCTGTTTCTAAAATGTTAAATACAGTCCTTTTAGTTTTTCCCCCAAAATTAATAAGCATTAACACATTAATAGCCAGTACTTTTTTTTGGAACTGTGGAATGAAATTTGAAGCACATGGTGCTTTTTGTCTAAGATACATACTTTTTGTTCAGCGACTTTGCAAAAAGTAGTTTTCACCCCGTAACATAAGATGCCAGAAGGCATAGAGTTCCATTCTTTTCTTCGTTTATTTTAAAGAAAAAGTTATAAAAGTACATACATACATATTTTTGAATTTATTTGTTATGAAAAAAAGCATTTGGTAAAGTGTAGAGAAACTTCAGCATTATAATAAAAAATATATTTTTGTCTGCAAGCTGTCGGATGTGCGTTGATGTTGCATTTGAAAATTGTGGCGTAGTTTAAAAATGCAATTCCTTGGAAACCTGATTTTGGTATACACCTTTAGTAGATCCAATATTTTGTTTCTGCAGTTATTTCAGCATGCTTACGCTCATAAATAACGTGCCAAAGAATAATGGCGTTTAAGCGACTGATCTCTTGATCCAGTAAAAATAACTGATGTCTTCACCTGAAAGATAGAAAAGGGTACATCAATTGCCAGCAAAATTTATTTTGCCAAACCTGCTTTTATATTTCGAAGGCTTTTTGCATCGTTTTCGTCTTTATTGGAAGAATCAATTTTTTTCGAGAAAATGTGAACGGTATCGTTTTAAACGTATAATTTGATCTTGAGTAGAATTATTTAAACAATTTTAAATCGGCAATTTAATTTTTTTTTACTTACCTACTAACAAAAACTTTTAAAATTAAGGCGTAAAAAATAAATTTTTCGACAAAAACTCGTCTTCAACCTCAAAAAAAAAAATGCTATCGCCATCGTTTCAAGCGTACAATTTCACCTTGGAAAGAAAATATTTAAAAACACATAAATCAGCCGATCTTTTTTATTACCTTCTAAAAAACCTTAAAAATAAAAGTTAAGAAAAAGTCAATAAATTAAAATTAGAATGCCTTGAAAATTATTTTTTTAATATGTCGTAGTGGAATCCTCATGCCAACCACTATCAAAAATCGACGATAGAATATTTAAAATAAATGTTAATAAGGAAGAAGAGAGATCAAAAGGAACAGCAACATTATTCGTAATTGCATGTAAAAAAAGGAGCTGTTACTTGACAAATTTAGTCACAACTGTGACAATTCGTGACTTTTCAGTAACAGTGATTATATCACGATTAAAAAAACAACAGTCAAAACCAAAAACTGTCAAACAAAAAAAACGAAAATTTGTGTACAACTTTGGCAACGACAATTTACATTTAATGAATCAGTTTTTTTCGGGCAATGATAAATGAAGAAGTGGAAGAAATGTCAGTTTGTCTACTTTGACAGCGGTTTTTTAAACGCTGAATCAAATCACAGGTACAGAAATATGGCTCATCTCTAATGGCAACTAAAGCTCGATTCACCCATGCGTTCCGAACAATATTTTTGACGTCTTATTTCTGAGAGAGATAGAAATTATTTTGTTCGGCAAGTTTTTTTTTTTAATTGATATAATTTTATTATTTGTTCAGAATAAAATGAACTGCATTGCCACTTTCTTTCAATTTGTACATGAAAGGTGAAATGATTGTTTTTTGCTGAGTAATTAAATAAAAAAATAAATATAATTAAAAGTAGCAAAATCACTTTCCTTTTTTTTTGACCATTTTCCCTAACACACATTTGGAAAACAATTCAAAATAAGTAGTTTGCTAGTTGTGCCGCCATTTTGTATAACTTTTTTAAACTGTAAATTGTTGCTTTGTTTTTCCGGACAAGTTTTCCAAAATGAGTCAATCGTTTTGCAGAAAACTCTCAATAAAAAAAAATTATTCTCTGGACAAAAATATTGTTCGGAACGCATGGATGAATCCACCTTAGGGAAACCTTTTAAAAATGAATCACTTTTCTTAATAACTCTCTGATGCATTACTTTCGTTTCAACTAAATTTTTGCTTGATTTGACAAACTATTGTTAAGTATAAAAAATTTTATGACAATTGTAATTTTTTATTTAAACCAATTAATTTACCAAAATGCAAACAAAAAAAGCTTTGATGTTTTTAATATAATTTCTTGTTATAAAAAAAATCACCATATTTTTAAGATGAGAATCTTTTCTTTAATACTTCTGACGAAATTAAATTTCGTGTCTGATTAAATAGACTAAACATATTACTTTAAAAAAAATCATAATTATCATAATTCACCTAAAGAAATTGTACCCCCTGATTGGAGTTAAGTCTTTTCCATTGAAATGCTGTTGAAAAAGCTGCCACATTATGATTTCCCGATGTATTTGTATTTAAGCATAAATTGTTTGAAGGCAACTTATTCTTTTAAACGCATATCTTACGAATATCAAATTAGCTTATGGTTGAAAATTACGTAAATTGATTATTATTACAACACAATTAACAGATTTTTTTTTATTTCGTTAACTTGCCTTCAATAGCTTCTTTAAGTTCCTTTATAACTTTGTTTTTCAAATGTATAATCAAATCATCATTAGCTAAGAACTGAAATTACATTAAAATTTTCATTACGTATGATGAACATTTAATTGCTAATTTAACAAAAGAAAAGGAAAACACTCATACGCCAGGTGTTTGTAAAGAAAAAGAGGAAACGGAAATGAAATGTAAAAAAAGAAATGTTAAAATAAAATTCAAAGGTAATTTAAACATTGCAAAATCTTTACAATTTGCCAATCAAAACATCAACAGCAATTACTTATGTACAACACATAGACAAAACAAAAGAAAAATCAAACAGAATCATTTGTAAAGGAATCCTAAAGGTTCCATTTCCCTTTTTTTTTTTTTTTGTAATATCTTTTTTTATAGAATCACACAATCTTTTACCTTTCTCTCCTTTTATTTACAGATCTGTGAGTTTAAAGTCAATAAAGCATATGCCATTGTCAGTTCATCTGTAAGTTTCTGGATACCTGGTATTGTCATGCTTTCGATGTATTATCGCATTTATCAAGAGGCCGACAGACAGGAACGTCTTGTTTACCGGTAAGTTTTTATTTTTTTTTTGTTTTTCTCCAGAATTTTCTTTCAAATTTCAACTCAGATGAAGAAAAAGATAAAAATACGAACTCATACAAGCAAAGCACTTTTTCACTTTTATACAAAAAAAGAAAAACATCAATACAAATGTTGGTAGTTAATGTAGAAAAATGAATTAAATTAAAATTTGTAAAGAAAAAAATCTGTCCTTTTTCTTTCTGGGCTAATAAATTTTCACACTTTTTTTCATCAACCATGTGCAACATTCCTTTCTCTGTTCTCTGTTTATTTTTTTTTATCGTTCTTTGGTACGCACAAATAAATATTTTTTAATATCAACTACAACAACAAAACAACACATAAAACAGGTCAAAAGTCGCTGCTATATTACTGGAGAAACATCTGCAGATAAGCCAAATACCTAAACCTCGCCCCAGCATACAGGTGGAACAGACAACCATAACGACAATGAGACGAGAACGCAAAGCAGCACGCACTCTGGGCATTATAATGAGTGCCTTTTTACTGTGCTGGCTGCCCTTCTTCCTTTGGTACGTGTTTTAAGCAAAGCTGTTAAAATACGATTACGGTTGGTTGGTAATCTGTTTGATTACATTTTTAAAAAATCGTAATGATATCGAGTAAAAAATATTAAATATGAATAAAAGATAACGATTACAAAAAATATCAAAATCATTACGATTGATTCAGATTATCGTAAAATACTCAAAATGATTTCTAAATAATTCAAAAAAACAGCTCAGCATTTTCAAGGATATTTTCAAAATAATCTTTTGAATAATTAGATTTCTTTTGGATTATTAAAGATGCCTTTTAATTATTTTACATTAATCTAATGTTATCGTTCATATGTTGTATGGCAAAACTGAAAGTAATAATTGTGTACCAATTACTTTATTATTAAAAATCAAAATAATGTAATTATGTCCTAATCATTATGAATAGTAATCATTTTTTAACAGCTATTGTTTTAAGTGGTAGGCTGGTAATGCATATTGAAGTAGAGTGTAATTTCGGTGTTTTTTCTTATATTTTAGTTCTGAAATATTAAATTTATTTTCTTTTTTATTTAGTGAAACTATTTAAACAATTATTTATTTTTTATTTTCACCACAAAGTTTTTTTTTCGTCTATAGCTTAACTTAATATTGGCTTAAATCCCTCGTTTTATATGTTTTTAACAAGCTTGGATTTCCTTAAACAGCAAATTTTTTCCCGTCATGCTTAAAACAGAAAAATATCTGTCGTAAAATATAAAGGACCCACCAAGAGTGATTATAACAATATGTTAGAAAGCGAAAATTAAATCTACATAAAGAGGGTATTAACTCGGAATTTAAAAATTATCAGTAGAACCAAAACAGTTTTTAGTTTAACATTAAAAAAAAAAAAATTGAAAAATAATTTTAAAACCAACCGTTTCCTTATCAAAAAGTACACAAAATAGCATGCTATTTTAACCACTGTTAGTTAAAGACACGTAGTCGATTTCTTCCAAAAAGTAAAACAACTGAAAATTTGGGTTAATACCTCTTTACAATCAAGTGCTCTTTATAATCAAGTGCGATATCGATAATATTCATATCTACCCGCGTTGGGTTTTTCTGCCAAAATGGCCAGCAAGCACGATTTTATTACTAATTTACTGCCTGTTTTTAGAAAACGTTTTAGAAAACAAAAACAAATTTTTGTTTTTGATTGTTGTTTTCAATATGATTTCTCACTCACTCACTCACTTGTTTACGTTTTCTAAAAACAGGCAATTAGTATTGACTAGGGATATCGATTATTCGACTTTTTCCAAAAACCGGTTTTCGAATATTCCGAATAGGTGCTATTTAAAGAAAACCCCGGTTTTCGGTTTAGCATTTTAATTTAAATACACAAAAATACAAAAATTAAAATAAGTTTTTTTAATAAAAAGTTAATTTGAATAAAAACGAAACAATTAACGATGGTATATGGATGGATATGACTTGAGGTATGTGGAGAGTAGTGTTTTTCATACCGGATTTCGCGGGACAAAAGTCCTGGGATCCCCCACATTTTTCGGGAAAAAACCCTGGAAATTTGTGCGGGAATTCCCGGGATTTTTTGATTTAAGTTAAAAAATGTTTGAGGTTTTGATTGGCTTTAATTCAATTTTGTTTCTATTTTGTTTGGCTTAAAGCACTTTAGTCTAGCACAACTCCTTCTAATCGTTATTGTCTGCTCTAAGGAAAAAAGTCTTTGATATACACCAAATAAATATTTTTCAATTGAACATAACGAAAAACTACCGTTTTCTGACTTAAGACAGTTTTGCCAAAAGCCAAAGAGATGTCAATTCATAGCCGATAAGTAAGGATAAGTTTAATGCTCTGAAATTTCGAAAGAAAAAGAGTAAAATGGTCCAGAATTTTTAATTTGCTTAAAGACCCAGATTTATGTTACAAAAATGACAAGTAAGAAAGTATAGTCGGTCAAGCCCGACCTTATGATACCCTACACCACAGTATTACAAAACACATCATGCTTATGTGTCCTTATAAATATGGATTTATCTATGTTTGTAAACTTTATTAAAATCGGTTTGATAGTTTCTGAGAGGAAGAAATTTCCCCGTATCTTCCCTCGTGGTCCTACGATTCTGCCCATTTTTAATAGGCTTGGTCCTTGTGCCAAGAAGAACCTATGTCCCAAATTTTATCAAATTATCTCCAAAATTGCGACCTGTACTTTGCGCACAAGGTTACATGGACAGCCAGCCAGCCAGCCGGACGGACATCGTTAGTTCGACTCACTGATTCTGAGTCGATCGGTATACTTTAAGGTAGGTCTAGACCAATATTTTAAGGCGTTACACACATCAGCACAAATGCATAATACCCTCTCCACTATTGTGGTCTGGGTATAAAAAAAAATGTTATTCCTACTCGCTTCAAAAAATTTAATGATTTTATTACAGAGCAGCTGCATAAAAGATTTTTCGGACTAGACTCTCTAAGAGATGATGAAAAATGTTATTAATAAAGAAAACGCTTATTTGAATCGAAGAAAATTATTTTTATTTTAAAGGAATAACTAAGAAAAAGGAAGTACTAAAAAAACTGAAAGTGTCTAGAGATTATAAATGTTCCTTTGACTATAAAGGCAAACAGCCATAGAATGGAAACGTATTTTCTCACTGAAATCTTTTTGATAAAAATTAGCAATAGGCTTTCAAAAGATTCTCTAAATGCTTACTTTGAACTAAAATCATAGTTGAAAAGAAATATTTTGTAATAATTGTTTTAAATAATTGAACTTTTTTGGTTTTATATAAATGCTGTTGGCTTTGAATAAATTCAATAGGCAACAGGTGCTAAAGGCTATTTGTTTAGTTTAATATGCCAAAAACTTTAAAGGTGGCTTTTGGAAATGTACTCCGAATTTAATATAATCATCAGTTCTCTGCGGTTATAGTTGTTTTAAGTTTTTATTCCCTAACACTCCTTATGTCACAGATCTGAGTTGTTATTATTCCAAATGTTATTGCACATTGAAAAAAGATAACCAAAAAGTCATTTTGCTATAACTTTTTCAAAAATCAGATAAAGTAATTGAAATTTTTCCCATGTGTACTTTTGAACACGAAGATCTTAAGGGGTCATTAAGCACTTTTTTCCTTTTTGCCACAGAAATTAAAAAGTTGAATGCATTTATAAACTTTTTATACCGATCTCAGCAAATGTTTTGTGCTCAAATAAAATAATATTTTGCATCGATTTGTATTGAGCTGACATTCCATTTGTGTCGGTAGCAACAGCTCGTTTGTTTTGGTTAATTCTGGTAAATGATTGTTTGTGTTACTTTCAAGAGTTTCTTCTGTTGTCAGGTCATTATGAAACTCATAGTAGCATTGCAAGATTCTACATGGTTGCATTGTAGAATGCATTATGAAAAGCGGGTTGCTTTGTAACTGACGTTTTGGCACTCACCCATAACTAAAAACACAAAAAGGTTTGGTTTAATACTACAAAAAATTAAAAGGATTGTTACATCGGTTAAACAGTTTATCGACTAAAATTAAAAGCCAATTTTAAATAAACCGATCAGTTAATCGGGTTGCAATTAATAATTAATTAATTATACAATTAAAAAATGCTGAATGGAAAATTTGCAGCTAAATCAAAAAAAAACAAAAAGGTAAATTTAGTTGCAGAAATGCCGATATGGTCACACTGTCTGGCACGGATGAATCAGAGAGTACTGGAAACTATAACAGTTTCAAAAATTTTGAATTGCTCAAGTAAAATGTCTCTAGTATTACCACTTCTTATATTAATTGGCTAGAATTAACCATTTTTATCTTGTTTACCAACTTTTTTGCTTAAAGTTTAAAGGCATTTTTGTTTAGATAACCTTAAATGTTTTTTGTCATGAAGCGTTGGCAACTCTGATGCTAACATTAACCTTCAAGCTAAAAGAGTTTACTGTTTGCCTTGACACTTGAATTTTTTACTGAACTTAGTCATGCAAATATCAATTTATATATTTTTTATGTTCGCTACCTTTTTTTACGACTTCTATTCTTAACAATTTAGCTGCACACATTTTACAGCTAATAATTTCACGATTTCTGTGTTTTTTTTTTATAAACATAAATAATTTTCTTACATCTTCTTTTCTTATTTTTATTTTGGCATTTTTATTAATCTTTTTTACATGACTGTTGGAAAATATAAATTGTTCGTTCATGCACTCTCTCACGTACGTGTGTGTTCATTTCCGTTCCATTTTGCAGGTACATAACATCATCGCTGTGCGACAGTTGTACAACACCTCGCATCGTAGTGGGTATATTATTTTGGATTGGTTATTTTAATTCAGCCCTGAATCCCATCATTTATGCGTATTTCAATAGAGACTTTCGAGCCGCATTTAAAAAGACTTTAAAGGTAAGTTGAAAGATAATAATGATGCTTATTATGTCATTTCGTTTATGTTCTTTAAAATATTTTCGTAAATGCTGCTTTTTTACATAAAAATACATTGAAAACATTAAAATTGTTGATTTAAAAAGTTTTCTTCTTCGCATTTTTATATTTTTCCTCATTTTTCGTTTTTCTTATTTTCAGTTTGTAATTTTATTGAGTTTAATGTTGCCGGAAGTTCTCAGTGGCAAATTGTATAAAAAATTAAAAAAAAATACGAAGTTAAAATATTAATGGAATTCTTACAACATTGACTGGCTTACAACTTTTTTTATTATCTGCCTTTCGTCATTATAAATTAAAGCCGAATTTACTTAAAAATTTTTTTAAGGAGTATTTAAAAACAAACATTCAACTAAAATATAGCGGTAAAGGTTTATTAAATAAGGCAAACGTTAAAGAAATCGATATAAAAAAAAAACATAAATGAGTGAATGAAATTTAATGATCCAATTTAAAAAAAATATTTCTTATATGCATCATTTCATATTAGTTATGAAGATAAAAATTACGTATTGCTGATGATAGTTAGATGGATACTAATGGATCTGACTGGGTTTGGTTTTCCATGCCTGGCAGAGACCATATATTTTCTTTATAATTTCTGCACCCAAAAAAAAAACATTTTTAATATGGTCACCTGCAACAAAACTTTTCTTATCGAAAATTTTTAAACATATTATGGTTAATTTAGCCATATTATTGACACCATATCGACCCCTTTGCGCGAAATTATCGTATATGCCAATTTTTTGAAATTGAGTTTTTGATGCAATCTTGTTCTACATTCAAAGAGACGTCACCTCACAAAATATTGTAGGCGAATTCCACTTCGTTGCGGCAAAAATTTAATATATATTTTTATTTTGATATTGCAAGCGAAAGCAGAGAAAAGTAGAAAAATTGCAGTCCTGTAAAATTTGGTTTTTGTAACATACGATAATTTCGCGCAAAGGGGTCGCTATTATGGTGAAATTAGTCTTCCATAATAAAGGCACAGGAATATTATGGTTGCCTCTGAACATTTTTAGTTAATAATAACAAAAATATGTTTAACACTTTTAAAAGCATAGTTGGAAAAACTATTGGATTTTTTAACACCAAGCAACTTTAAGTGGTAACAAAATTATTATCATATAAACCATAACATGTAATATGAAGCATGATTGTGGCTTCTTGTTGCAGAGCTAAGTATATTTAATCTCCATGCCGGTGACAATAAAGTGGTTAAATTAACAATCATATGCTTTCAAATATTGGCTAAAATTAATTTTGTTTGAGTGACCGTATTGAAAATAATGCCATATTTTTAGCCTTCTTGGTCCGTCTTTGTCCCTGTGTTAAATTTTATCAAAATTGCACTGTCCGTTTAGAAACTGCAACGTCGCATCTTGGCACGTAAGCCAAAAGTCGATAAATATAGAACGACGACGAATCGACGTTTCGGCGTCTTCTTTAATACACCGAGCTACAGCATCAATATTCTCTTCGGTACCCATAATTATTTGTATTGTTAATGGCTTTGAAGCGGAAAAGCAAAACTGTTGAACATAAAATAGACGATATGCTCTATGAACTTCGCGATCAAAATTATTTTGTTCAAAGTAAATTTCCACAATTTGAAAGCGTTACGGCTAAACAGTTCATAATGACTTGCCAAACCTAACTGTACAGAAATATCAGCATAGTTTTACATTCTCAGCTGTCAACACCATCGATATCGATAGTTCTCATGTATCTAAAAAAAAAACACCCAATATATAACATATACTTACGAATAAAAACATAAATGGTACTGGCCCCTTTCTTCCCTCTCCTAAAAACTCAAAATTTTGAGCATAAAAAGTTTAAGCGTGTAAACCTAGACTTTGCAATAGCCAGTGGCCGTATTCTGTAATTCACTAAGGCTAATTCTCTATCGCTAATAAATTTATTTAGTGATTTTTGGCTACGAATGCAATACTGGAACATGCATTGCTAAATTTGGCATTGCCATAAAAATTTAATTCGCCGCAATTTTAGCTTTTAATTTCATCGCTAAAATTTTTCAATTATGTATTCCCTAAGGCATTTTAGCGATCGAGATTTAGCTTTAGCTAAGCGAATTACAGAATACGGCTGCAGGTTTGCCAGATGAATTCAAATAAAAAGGGCTAAATCGACAACAAAAAAAGTGTTAAATTGTTCTACAGCGAAAAACAAAAGCATTAGTTTTGTAACATTGATTTGTATGAATATAATTTTGTTTAATGTAAACACTTATTATATGTTACATTACAATATATTTTAAATAAAGATGATACAACTGAAATTTTAATTCACTTTTAATTGTTCTTTTTCAATAATATTTTGAATGTATTTAATTCTAAGCTCCAGGTCTTTTTATATACAAATATTTAATTATTTTCTCGATATTTCGCTAACCTTTGGTTAGCATCTTCAGGAAAAAAATTATTATTATTATTATTTTTATATAAAACTGCAAGAAACTGAATTGGCAAATTGGTTTTTTTTTTGTTGTTTTCTTACGAAGACAGTAGAATGAAGCAGTTTGTTTTTAATTTTGTTTTTTCTTTTTACCCACAATTCGAGTCGGAAAGAACCCGATCAATTGTAGGGGAATGTAAGAAAAGATAAACTCACTGTTTATTGTTGGTGTTTTGTTTTGGCTTTGATATTGTTACAAGTAAGACTTTGAGTGTTTATAATTCTTATTCGCTTTAGGGTTTTATTTGTATAATATTTTTGGCCTTTCTAAAATCTTTGGAAAAGGTTTCCTGATGAGCTGGCCTAAGCAACCAGTGAAATGCGCATGGAAGCTAGCTTTCCCTCAACAATAAATTTTAGTGTATTTATCAAATATGAAAAACTGGGAATTTAGCACGTCATACGGAAATCGTATTAATAATACACTTTAAAAATTGATACTTTACTTGAATAGATTATGTAAGTTTTTAAGTGGTTTTTGGATCTAAAAAAAGTGCTAAAAATGCTAAATAATTATTAAAATGTGCAATGTAGAAAAAAATGTGCTAAATCTAGCGCTAAAAGTGCTAAACTGACAAGCCTGGCAATAGAATTGTCATTCAGAAAAACGCAATGTTTTATAAAATTTATAATTTATTAAAGTTTGCACGGTTGCGTCTGGGAATACGTGATTCTGTTGCGTTGGAAAGCTACAATGGTTTAGAAATTTCAGTTTTTTTTTTTTTTTGACATCCCTTATTTTGAAAATTTGAAAATGAAATATTTTTAACTATAACTTTAATATCGCTTAAAAAAATACCCAGCAGCACTAAACTCAATTTATATTTAATCCACAACAAATAAGCATTTATTTACAAAACTTTTCTTTACTAGAAATCTATTTTAAAATTTATGAATTACCTTAAAATAAAACTTATCTTTAAACATGAATTCACTATTTCTGATTGACTGAATTAAAAACAACTTTCTTCCAAATCTTTTCATCACTTTTATTTCATGTAGATGGCGTTTTCTTATCTGATACGGTGTCTAACACCAACCACTTGTTAAAAACAAAATTATCTTTTTAAAAATAAAATTAAATAACGAAAACCAACAAAAATAAACACAGTAAAGTTTTAAAAAAAAAAATTCTAAAAATATCTAAATGAAAGCTACTATTGGTATGCAAATTGAAAATTTGTTGTCTTGAATTAAATGAATGTTGAAATAGACAGAATTTTATGTGTTTGTTATTTAGTGTTGAACACCTAAAATGCCATACCACTCACTCGACTCCCGCTTGGAAACAAAGCACGAATGAAACATCCAAACATCTACTCATCCATCCGTGTAACCATTTAAATGTATTTAAATCCTTCAACAATCACAGATACAGAATAAACAGTTAATACGTTTAAATATGTATTTTAAAAGTATTCTGATATTCTTAATCAAATTTCGTAGAAGACGAGTAGTGTATTTGTAGTAGTAGTAGTTAGCAAAGTAGAATGAATATGGCATTATTTTAAATATTTTAGAGGATTTGTTTTTCTTTTGTTTTTTAAAAAGTCATTTATCCATGTATTTTCATGATCATGATTAACACCTTTGAAGTTTTTCTTTTTTTTCTTAATTTTTTTTATTAAAATTTATTATGAGTCTGCAGTGTTGTGTTAGATTGGTACCTTGCACCTAATGTGTAAGTTCGTTGAATTCATTATTATAAAGAGAGAATAATATTTTTACATAACTATATAAAAAAATTTAATCAAATCAAACCAAAATAAATTGATAAAACTTCCACCTTAAAAAGAGTAAAACAACAAGTAAAGCCCCAGTTAGCTGACTGTAACAGAATGTAATCGTAGAGTAAAAAATGTAAGAAAATCAAGATATAGACGTTACTGTTAATATCATTTTACATCTGTTCTAATTGCTTTATGCCATGTTCACACTTAGGTTTTTAAACGCGTTAAACTAATGTTATGTTCATACGACGATATAAGCCGCTCGTTTCGCTCTCTGAAACTTGATTGCTAAATTTTAGTTTACACTACTATACTTTGTATTACTAAATGTTAAAAACTCAAGTAATATGAAAAAGTCTGATGGTGTGAACGCTTGTTTGATGAAAATGCGAGGATTATAAAAAAAACTTTGAAATCCCATACGATTTCATCAATTATTGCAAAATTTCTAGATAATAATACTTTTCATTGGATCAGGGTTGCATTTTATTTAAAGTGTGGGTGTTTACAGTTTGTGTGATGGCGTGAACACAAACTGTTATGTTAAATTAGATTTTTTGACAGTCGCAACAAAACTCATTACATTTCTATCTCACAAAGTATTATGGAATACGTAAGACTTGTGAGATAGTGTAAGCCAGTGTTCGAAAACAAACACTAAATATCGTTCCTTAGTGTTCGGTTCGGTGGAAAACACAAACGCTAAAAGAGTTTGCTTTCCTGTTAGGCATCTTTCGAAAACAAAAATAGTACAGGTAACCCTCCTACAAGACGGCTTCCTACAAAACGATTTCGATCTAACATTAAAAAAAATTTGCGGAAATTTCCTCATCTACAACACGGTTTCATTCTAATGCTATGTTCACATTTGGCTTCTTAAACGCGTTTAAGCAGCTCGAACGTGATTAAGCGTTAAACACTTCAAAATCGAGATGATTACCCATACATTGAAGTGATTTGTTAATCACTTCAAATTGACTTGATTACAACTAAATCACTTCATAAACAACATAGAATACTGTGAACATACCTCAAACCAAGGCGAATTTAAATTCGTCTTGCCTCAAACTGAAAAACGGCCACAATGAACGTACCTCTTTGACAGAATTTTTTTTTTTTTATTAAATAAAAAAAAGTTAAAATATAATAAAAACTTAATGGTAATGGAAAAGAAAAAAAGAAAGAAGCCTTGGAGTCAGAAGGACGAAGAGATGCTAGTGGAAGTGTGGGGTGAAAGTAAATAATCTGCTGATAACTTTATTAATGTATTTCTTTCCATTTTTAATGTTTTCAAGAAATAAAAATTTGCTTGTTTTTTTTTTGTTTATCGATCAGCTGCTTTTGCTGTCAACTTAATCATCTCAAATGTAATGTGAACGGCTTTGATTAGCTAAATCAACATTTTGCTTAAACGCGTTTAAAAACCTAAGTGTGAACTTAGCATAACACAATAAAATGGAAATGCAACTTTATCATGATTAAGTTGTTAAAATTGTACTAAAATAGTACAAAAGTACTAATTTTTGCATCCCTGTTACGATTTAGTTAGATTAGAATAAAAATGTAATTCTTGTTTAAGCTTGTCTATGTATTTTTTGTATGTATGTACATATTTCTAATAAATACAATGAATTTAAAGAAAATATTTAATTAAAAAAAATTTATATTTTACACTGTCTCCTAGCCTCATATTACACGTTTTCCTACAACACGGCGTTTTCTAGGAACCTATCTACCGTATTGCAGGAGGGTTACCTTTACTGTTTTTATCAAACTGATCAATAGATGAGAACATTTAACTACGTTCGGTTTTTTTTAACCACAACCTTAATTGTGTTCGGTTCGGTTCAGTAATGTTTGTCGCTTTGGCTGGTAAATTAAAAATAAACAAAAATTTTTTACAAAAACAAAATACTAAAAACAGGCAGTAAAAGTGTGTTGAAAACAACTTACGTTTTCGATTTTCAGCACAACTCTGATAGATTACTCTAAACATACCTAAAACTAAGTATAATGAAGAATTGGCCACAAAGAACGTACCTCTAACGTGTACAACTGACAACGATTTCTTCTTTAAATTGTTTTTATTTCGTCTTTAAATAACTAATTCATTAATTTTTACAAATTCATCATTAATATGTTCAAAATAATCTTCTGATAACTTTATTAAAGTATTTTTACCCATTTTAATACTTTAAAGAAATATAAACTTGCTTGTTTTTTTTTCTTAATCAACTGTAATGTAATGTGAACAGCTTTGATTAGCTAAATCAATATTTTGCTTAAACACGTTAAAAAAAAACCAAGTGTGAATATGGTATTACATACATACATCAAAATGAATCAGCAGATTTGCAGCGTTACTGTCACTATCGATATTTTGATATATTACATGACTTTCCATTGTAACTTTTAATTGTTTCATTTAATTAAAATTTTATTTTAAAAGGAAAACAAAAAATTCAATAAAAACAAAAACAGGGAAGGATACCAGTTCGTTAATTTCCAAGAGCACATTTTATTTAATCGAAAAACTTAAATGGAATTAAGTCACGGAAGTACCCAAGTTTTAGTCAAATATGGACATCAGGAGCACTCTCTGTTCAATGCGTACTCCTAGTTATCTTCTCATATTTGGCACTGAAAAATCTACAGCCGAAGCAACCTTCGGACGATACTAAAAAAGCTGGCAGATCAAATATTTAAAACCAATTTTCGAAAGAATAGCAAGAAGGTCATTATTTGCTTTTTTTTTAGAAACATTTCAACAAGGAAGACATTATTCTTTACACAAACCAACAATTGTTCACCAAAACCACATAAAATAATTTTTTTTTTAGTTTTTTTCACTTTGACGATGTAAACAATGGAAATTTATAATGAAAAAATTCCGTTTTATTTTTCTTATTATTATTTAAAAAACTAATAATGCAATTTTTTAAAACAAACAATTGTATTGTAACCAGTTGAAAACCAGCTAAATGTTAAATCGATATCTAGATATTTAAAAAATCGGCGATATATTGTCAGCTCATTATTGGTTTGACCTACCGACCATTTTAAAAACAAAAGGGTTAGTTGTGAAGTAGATACATTTTGAATGCCGCCTTTTTGAATCCAAAATCTGTTCCGCGAAACTTTTTATGGTTTCTGAGATATTAAGCATTCATTTTGCTTCATATCAACTATTTTACAGTTGTTTAAGGGTGTTTCCAAAGTAACGGTCGTTACCGATTTTCGGAGATTTTTTAAATAAGATTCCAACCCTACCCAAATATGCCACGAGGATTGCTCCATTTTGGACTTACGAACGTTCAAGCAACGGCAGCAACCGAAAGAATTCATAAAAAATGTAATTTCAATACTTTTTTGACCGTTAAAAAGGAAGGAAAATTTGATGTTTTCATAATTTTGTGCAGGATATGCCAAGTAAAATATCTGATTAAATTCTTTGAAATGTTTTTGTTTAAGGAATGGATTTATTTTCAAACCAAAGAAATAAGTTACCAAAAAAACTTTTTTTTAAAAAAAAAATAACGGTCGTTATATTTTAAAAAGTTTACGCTTTTTTGTGTTTGAATTCATTAATTATGAGTAACTCAAAGTAACATGTTTTTGTTAGTATAAAGAAAACTTAAGTAAATCTTTGGAAAATGACAGATACATTTATTTTGTACAATATTAGCGGAAAAAAATTCAAAATAATAATAATATTTTTGAGCTATAAGGGGTAATTTTCTGTGGAAACACCCTTAAGTATTGTTTTGGTCTACACGCCACTGTTTGGCGATTGCATCAAATTCTCCATACAAAAACGTACGAAATAAATTTTACTCTTGCTTTACTTAACACGTGTTAATCAAAAGTAAAAAAAAAACTAAAATTTATATTCATTTATATTCATTCATTAATTCATCACTATAATATAGAAATTTTATCTCAACAAAAAGTTACTCAATCAATACACAGCAACAAGTATACGTATGCGGCACAAAAACTACTTATTTTTTATAAAAAAGTGGCGTATGCAGCATTAAACAACAATTTTTACTTTCTCCAAAATTTACGTTTTTCTTCAAAACATATGCCGGAAGCAGCGAAGAAAATATACATTTTGAGAAATCTTCATGTAAACCCTATTTGTCGTTGTTCTCCACCCAGACTTTTTGGCATATGAGCTTATTTTCTTTTCTTACTGTCAGCTAACTGGGAACTTTAACTAAAAATTATACTAATTTAAGATTCGCAAAATTTTTTTTAAAACAACCAACTTAAAGGCATAGCTAAAAAACTTTGCACTTAGTTCAAAATATATATTTGGATTATAAATATCATTTGCACTAAACCAGTAAGTCTGGGTTCACACTTAAAGAGTTTTCTTTAAAAAAAAGGGAAATAGAACGTGCTCTCCTTTCCCACCAATAACATTTTCGTTGTACATATAAAAATAAAATATTTTTTAGTAAAAACAAATGAATGTAAGTAATTTCTTTATTTTTTGTAGATAGAAAGATTCAAGTAGATATAATTAAGTCTATCTGTCCACCCGTAGTAAAGTAGTTTTCTCTATTTTCATGTACATTAATATAACCTTTAGTTTAAACATTTTCCGATTCCTAAACAAAAAGAAAATTTTACTGCATCAAAACACTTAAAAAAAATATAAAAAAATAATATCACTTTCTCCATTTATCTTTTAAATACAATCTCTCTCTCAATCAATATTTAATTTAATTTTCTCAATTTTTTAGTTTAGTTTTTGTGTACTAACAGTGGATTTAAATTGAATAATGTGAAAATGGTATTCTATAATTCACTTATTTTCATTACATTTGCAGTCCTGCTGTCCCTATAAACTTATAAATTGTCGTGTAAGTGCTGGCGGCGAAATGCCACCATTTGTTAACTCCACCGCCTCCTCAGAAATACACATGAATATAATACGTGCCCGCCAATATGCCACCTCAGCATCATCCAATCAATTGCAAACATTATATCAGAACGAAACTGGAAAATAACTTTAAGGAGAATAAAAATATGACAACTAACCCAAGATAACATGGATTAAGGTAAAATACAACTTTTTATTCATTTGGAATTCAGGGGTTTTTGTTTTGTACTTTTTTTTAAAAAATAAACAAGTAGTACAACTTACTAATCAGTTATTTAATAATAAGTATATTCATAAAAATATTATAAAAAAATTTATTTAATTACCCTGTAGTTCGGAAAACCTTTTCACAATTTACTGATTTTGTTTTATTTGTTTCTCAATAAAGTCTAAATCAGTTGCTTTAACTATCCAAGGTTATAAAAAAATTGAATTAATTTAAGTAATCAGTCATTGTGAAAAGTATTGATTGTCAATTCAGTATAATTTTCTGTTTTCCAAATTGCAGGGTATTTTTATTTACTTACCAATTTTATAGTAAGAAATTTGTGTTAATTTAAAACAAAAACTTGCACTTGTACTTATACTTACATATTTATTATTTATATGTCACTTAACATTCAGTGAAATTCAAATATGGGTACTTTTTACTAATTATTTTTTCAGCAATATATTAAACATTTAAGTGTTAATAAAATATAATAAAAGACTGATCCACATTTTTAATTCATCAGTAACTGAAAAAAACCCCACTTTAAAGTCACCCTAAAACTATTTTATTAAATATTGAGAAAACTTTTCTTATTGCTTAGCACTTTTTCTAAATTCTTTATACAATCCACATTTTTTTTAATTCCTTTTTTAAAAGAAATTTTCCATTTTTTAACAAAACGTCCGCCCCTGCTCTATCACTAAGCTTTTGTCAAAAAAAATTCGCGTTTGTAAAAAGTTCTCTTTTTCTAAATGTCCCGATTTCAAAAGATTATAGAATTTTTATTATACACAATTAGTTATAATTCACGCTGTAAAATTTCGTGAAGATTCGTCCATAATTTACCCTAGGCCCCGTATAAGCCCTAATCTCGGAAAAGAGTTCAATACGCCTAAAACCGTAAAAACTAATGCTATCAGAATAAAATTTATTACTTCACAGTTGTATATGACTAGAAATCACATTGATAAATTTCGTGATGATCGGTCCATAATTTACTATTGGCCCCATATCAAGCCCACTCTGGTAAATTAATTAAATATGCCTAAAACCGTTGCAGATATAGATATAACATTAACATGTCTTCCAACTTAGCTTCATATGGCCAGAAAAAATTTTATAAAATTTTGTAATTTTGATTCCATATTTAGCAGCATTCTGAAAATTCCGTAAACGCTTATACTTATTTCACCGCTGTATTGAAATTTATGAGAAGGTTCTTTTTATCCTATAAGGAACATATATGAACGAAAAAAAATTAAACAATTTTTTTTCAAAAGTTATATCATATTTCAAATGTCATAATTTCACCGAATTAGCAGAATGTGTTGAGATTATTTCTTCAATATCTCAAAGACTAATTTACATACGATGATTTTAATCTCATTTTAAAGAGAATACTCGGGGCTACAAACCATTTACAACCAAAATTGACATTTTATGTTAGCAATAATTATTAACGAAAATTGACTCCCTATTATTGCAGCATAAATAGCTGGCAATAAATATTAACAAACAAGTATACATTAAAGATAACATAATTTTGACATTTACTGCAGTATATGTAGCAATATTTACCTCTGGTATAGACGTGCAGATACAGACATTAAAGAAGTCAGCCTTCTTCTTCTATTTCTTCCTTAATTTGAAGTTTAAAAATTTGCATTCCTACAACAATAAAATATTCATACTATAAAAATCTATTAAATAAAATGTCTTCCATTATAAAAAATTAATTAATTTAAAAAGTAAATTGAAACTTTTAATCGCAATATTAAAACATGATTTCTTTCCTTACCTCTAATTGAATTTCACTGACTGTTTTTTTTCTCTCTCCAATTTCCTTTTTTAACAAAACACTCAACCAAAGAAAACCAAAGAGCTCTGAAAGATAAACAATAATAAAACATCTCCCAGTAGAAATAATTTAATAAATAAGTTAAAACATAACTATTGTATAAACTAAAATAACAAACTAACAGTATAAGATAAATAAGAATAAGTTTCATCGGCAAATACCGAAAAACGTCATGAGAGAAAAACCAAATAAATTGTTAAAATAAAAATAAATACCTACGTACATAAGTATACATATGTATGTACCTATGTAAGTATGTTTGTACGAAGAGGACAAAATAACAAAACAGAAAACCCCAAACCTATTTTACTAAAATAATACAAAACAACATTGTACAAAATAATGATATTTAAAAAAAAAACACTTAAATAAACTTAATGAAATACTTATACGAACGAAGTATATTAGAAACTTCATCCTACGACAATCCCACAGATTAAAAGCCTTTAGCCATTTAGAGTAGCAAAAAGATAAACAATAACCAAAAGAAATTAAACAAATTCACCAAAAACAAAAATAGATAAACAAAGAAAAACAAAGAAGAAAATATTAAATAAATTAGGCCATTTAAAAACTTAAACTTAAAGTTTAAATAAACGTTACAAAACCATAAAAACACATACAAACAAAAAAACAAAATTAAACCTCAAACTCGAAAACAAATACGTATGTATGTATTTAACAAAAACTAAACCCCAAATTTGTGGTGTTGAAACCCAAAAATAAACAAAATCAAATCCAAACTAGTCAGATAGCACTCTATGCCATGGCCATACCGAATCTTATATACCCTTCACCGTCGTGCGATAATCAATTTAAAATAAGCCTCGTAACAGAAATATATGTACAAACGAAAATTCTGATAGTGCATAGAAAATATTCCTAGAAAAAATGTTGAAGGAAAAAGACTATTCAAGTATAAAAGCTTTCTATATAATAAAATAATAAAAATAATAATAATATGAAAATGTAAATAATATTTGTTTTATAGGTTTACAATATAACTTCTGTTCTTCACATGCATGCATGCATATGTCCATTAGGGTGATTACTATTTTTATTATTTTACATTACAAAAATAAATCCCCTTAAATTCAAGGAATAGCGATTCGTTAGCAATTTGTGATTCGGGAAAGTGGGCTGCTAACCCTCGTCCCCTAGATTGGTGATAGGGCTGCTATCTACGATCTACAACAATCGTAGGCGTATTTTAAATACGCCAAACACAATAAGGGTGAATATCTCAAGGTCTAACCAGTACTTCTCAATCGCAACCCACACATGATATTGTCTCTGAATCTGCCTCACCCAAATCTCCAAGCTCTTCTTTCACGTCATCTTGTTCTGAATGCAAACCGGAATACCAAAGAACAAGCACTACAACAGCAAGTTTACTGGTACTGGAAAACAACATTTCTATACATTAAGCACATTACGTTCTTGCAACCATTTCTAAACAGGGTCATGATGTGCCGTTTCCAAGTCAGTCGGGTATCTGGAAACGAGTAATTTCACAAGGACAGCAAATGAAAGCCAACATTTTTGGAAAACTTTTTCTTCAGTTTGATGGCAAAAGAGTCCAAGGAAAAGAGCATCAAGTAGTTCTGCTGAAAAATACCACAACCGAAATCAAACTCGGTATTCTTAAATGTGAGAGTGGTTCTGCCGCGGTCATTCACAAGGAACTACATCAGCTAATTGATGAATACGATGCTTGTAGAAATATTCGATTTATAATCTGCGACACGACATCAGCAAAAACAGTTCGTTTGCACGGGATTGTAAAGCTGATTCAGGATGATGTCTAGTGCAAGGGCTTTCAAAAGCCACAATACATTGGCTGTCAGCACCATGCACTCGACCTCCTTCTGCCGCATGTCATGAATTCTCTTATTCAAGAGCCAACAAGCAAACCAGAACTCAACTATTCTTTCATTGACAAATTAAGAGAACACTATGTCGCTCTTCAGGCTCATTACCACCAAGTTGCGACAGATGATGTTAACACAGACGAGAACCCTAGATGGCGAGCTGATTAAAAGTTCTTATATTAACTTTGTCAGGCATATCGCCATTACAAAACAACTTCAACTACAATACAATTCCCAAACTTACACCAGGCAAGATGGAACTCGCGTGCAATATATGGTGTTATAGCATTTTATCTGATGCCATAGTGGCGCCATATCCTCAGTATAGCTTGCGACTTCATCTGCTATGAATTGGCAAATGCTTGTTTCCAGTCGCAACACTACAACCAAGACAAAATGCAAGAAGGCAATTAAGTGTTTGAAGATGCACTGGTCGGTCGAGGAGTCATTTATTGACAATCCCAGATCCAACCAAAATGCTGAACGTGCTGTAAAACTGATGGAGGGAATATACGCGAATTCGAAAAAATTTGAATTTTTGAATCTTAAGTTCATAGGAAAAAATAATTTTTAAATTTTTTGTACATTCTGTATTTATTACTAACTGTTTTATATTATTAATTTTTTTTTACTATTAACCTTTTGAATACAGTGTTTTTGCTTTTATGTTGTTTTTTTGAAAAAAAAATAATTTTAACTTTTTTTCATCCGAATGAAAGGGGGAACTTTTTTCAAAAAACACAAAAATGCAATTAATATTCTTAAAATACACAAAAAACTTCCTCGATTGCAAGTGGTTTCATAATTTTTTTTGTTATTACACTAATGTACATACCAAAGAGGAAAATAAAGTAGTAAAAAGGCCTCGGAGACTAGCATTACCAAATGCGCAGATTTATCTGCATTATGCAGTTTTTCTAAGCATTGGGCAATTTTAAATTTTTTTGTTTAAATATTGAGGTATTTTTTTCGTTAATTGTCCATATTTAGTAGTTTTTACCTTAAATTTTTTTAAATTCTTTGTTATTTCTAACTCGATAAACCTTATTCATTTTCCTAACACATACTCGTTTTACAGTGGTAAGCTTTTTGAACCTAACAAGCTACACCAAAGGCTCGGCAAAGAGACGCTTTTCGTTTACATGTAAACGGCTCATACATTATTATAGTATAACCCGCTTAGTTACCCCACGCTCAATTTCCCTTCATGATTATTTGCATTGAGATTTAAATCCCCGTTTTTTTCAACAATTTTTCAAACTGAAGCCCAGGTTTAGCTTTAACTTAAAAATTAAACTCCCAAAACAAAATAAGCCCCAAAATGTTATTCGTTTAATTTGCTCAATACTCCTTGACAACAACACTGCAAGTAATGCATCCAAGTTAACGTGATAAGCATAAGTATGTTTGTATATATAAACGCTTTTGTTAGTAGGATATGACTAAGGAGAATTCGCCACAGGTGGCGGCAAAATGCCTGCTGACTTTGACAGATCAAAGTAATTTGTTTTGCTTTTACAATGTTTTTTTTTGAAAATGGTTGACATTTCGAACCGTAAACACTAATTATGCAATGCAAAAAACCGCTGTTGTTTTTGTATTGTTGTAATATTTCCGCCACCTGTAGTGAATTCACCTTGAATATGACAATATATCTCAAAAAGCAGTACAGACCAAATTTAAAACAGCAAATTCCATTGTTTTGTATTGCTATCCCCTTTAGATTAAGCTGATACATACAAATTTCTATTTGCCATAGATGGGGGTAGTGCACCGATTTATACATTTTCAACTCACACATAGTGATAGTGCAAAATTAGGTGCGTTTGAGTACTTTTACAGTAAAATGCAGTAAATGAGAAAATTGTAAAATTTTCTCACACAAAAAGCTGTTGTCCAAAAAAGTACCCGAACGCAAAATTTGTAAAAATTCGTAAAATAAAGGCAACAGCTGATGGCAAATAATTGAAGTGTTGAACAATTTTTACACTTTTGACTACTTAACTCGTTTTCTTATCGGTTATCGATTAAATACTTTTTATAACACGAACATATTTGGAAAATACAAACAAATTATTTCATGTAATCTTTTATATTTGTTTGTTTTTTATTTTATTTGATGTTACTAATATGTGGCGGGTTAATTTGTTCATAAGAACATGAATAAATTTTTGCTATTGATTACTTAAGTACCCAAGTACTTCATACTTTAACAACTCTAAAAAAGTAACTTAACAAAAAAAAGTTTCAAATGTTGGTATTTAGATAAATAAATACTTCACAAACAAGTACAATTAATTAATATTTATTCACTTTTTGTTTTTGTTTAATTTTGCTTCAACTTTTATTTCACAATTTTTTTACAATTTGTAAGTATTTTGTTTGTAACTTTTGTTTGTTTACCTTTTGAAACATATGTATGTATTTTTTGATTTACTAAATTTTAATGCAAAAATTTCTGCAGTAAAAATTTGTAAATACTCAGAAAAGAACTGTCATTTTTCGCTCTCAATTTGTGTTCTCATTTACTGTATTTTGTGTACGCGAACGCAATTTAGTAAAATGCACAAAAATACAGTATAAAATAGTAAAAACTTTTGTGTTCTGGAACGCAGCTATTATTGCAATCATTTTGTTGACGTTGAGTGATGAATTAAAAATAAGCAGCAGATTTTAAAAAAAATTGTGCACCAATAAAAAGTTTGATGTAAAAAAAGCATTATTCCGTTAACTTGCCTCTTAACTATCCGCTACATCAAAGTTAAGTTATCTGGTTATTTTATTTTCAAAAAGTTGTTTTATTGTTTCGCAGAGTTATTTACACGTATTCGATTAATTACATTTTTTGGAGGGGTAATAAAATACGTTATTATTTTTCAACAAATTCTAATAAAAAACTTTAATCTCAGACATTTTTCTAAGTTTTTCTTCACTAAAATGGTTTAATTTAACACTTGGCAGCGCAAACAGCTTGAAAATATTCCACATTTAAATTTTTCTACACACATGCTTCAATTGTTTGTCAAATGACGCAAAAGGTTTGCAAAGAAGTACAATTTTTACATGATTGCCAAACCGTTTTTACAGTTAATATGGCTTTGACTTTTTTAAATTTAATTATGTCCCCGTTTACATTGTTTGATTTTTGTTGTTTTGTTTTTTAAGTTTCATATTGCAACAGTTTTTAATGTATTTGACAAAGAACAAATTTTCTCCCGAACAAAAATTAATTATGTGTCAAATGACAAAACGCAATTGTGTTGGCATCTTAAATTCACTTTCTCCTATAGCCTACAATGTAACGATTTTCGTTAATAATATAATATATCGTTATTTTCAGTATATCTCGTATGTTAAAAGTTTTTTTTTCAAAAAAGTAATGATAACGCTGTTGGAGACCAGAACCTGGCCTTCTCACATCTATTTTTAATATTTTTAGAAGGCATTCGAAAAATAAGTAAGAACTTAAGCTACGGTCACACTTATTAAATATTTGACCAAATAAGCGTAACCACTACTTTTGTTAACAGTTAGTGATATTTAACAAACTCTTAATATTACAAAATAAAGCTTATTATACTGCTAGACATAGCAAAAAACTGTTTTCTGTAAGATGTGGAATTATAGTCATAATAAATATTGGAAATAAAAGAAATAATTATTTAGTTTGCTTGTTGGTTCCGTTTTTTTCGTCAAATATTTGACAAGTGTGACCGTGGCTTAAGCCTTATCTAAGTATATTTGTTGTTGCTTATAATGTGAAGTGAACAAAGCAGTGACTGCCGTCTTCATAAAAAATTAAAATGGATTTGAATTGAAAAAATTTTATGAAAATTTTGTCTTAAAACACATTTCAAACTTATTTTACTTTTTATAAATACGGTAGTTAATGTTGTACATTTTTTGTAAATTAAAAAAAAAACTCCTACACATTCTCATATAACAACTAAATCTGGTCCATCCATAGTAGAATCCATGTAGTGATACGTGGCAAGTAAAATATACAAAAACGTGGGAAGCGAAGACGCATAGACTGCGAACAGTAGGTTTAATTTCTACTTTTGTAAGCGTCACAAGCGGTGTTTGAACAAATCAACTGAGAGCGACCTAAAAAAGAGAGGGTATTATGCGCTTGTACTGATGTTTTCAACACCTTAAATATTAGTGCTAGGCCCACTTTCTTAGTCGATCTAATGATTTCCGTCTCCGGATGGCTGGCTGGCTGTCCATGTCTTACTAAATTCCATGTAATGACAAAATATCAGAACAATATTTTGTCATTACATGGAATTTAGGTTCAAAATTAAACAAATAAAGGCATATACGGCACAAAGAACTTTTACATTAATCTTAACCTTATAACATAATTTGGTTCTGTTGGGTCCAGGAATGCCCATTGGTCCCAAATAGGGTACTCTCTCGAAAATATGATTTAAAATAATGTGGTGCAAGGTATAATATGGCAGGGCTTGATTGACTATACTCTCTTTCTTGTTTTAATTTGTAGAGATGGCGCGTAAAGTGTGTTTCTTTTAACTTGAACCGTAGCACGCATGTAAAGTATGAAAATCATGCAATGCGTTGATGCAATAACGCATGGTAGTCCTTATCTTAGAAAGGAAATTTGACTTTGTAAAATATTTTATAAAAGACATTCTAAAAGGCTGGGTGAAATAACTTAAGGATCAAAATGAAAACGTTTGTAGACCTTCTTAAAGGCCTGAATAGTGGAATCACTTTTAATTTTTCCCGCTGGGTACATGCATACAAATGCAAAAACTTTTATACATACAATCACACACCCACATAAATATACATACTGGCTCTTAGGTTAAAGCAAATAAATTTACATAGTTGAGGTGTTCATTTTAAAATTATACTTTTGCAAACAATTTATGCAAATCGTTTAAAATTCCAAATAATTTAATTAAAATGTCATCATTGTCATAATTTTAGTTGTATAAATTAAAATAACATTTTTTTTATAGATATTTTAAACATTTCGTTAAATAAAATATGCAATTGTGTGGAAAATATTAAAATTTATCGTTGCCTTAAATAAGAAAAGCCCTACTGACGTTTTTCTTACTTTACAGGAGAAGGATAAAACTTAATAAAAATTAGAGGTTTGAAGTCATATGTTGATGTAACAATTTTTTAAAATTATTTCTTTAATAAATTGTCATATTATTTGAATGTGTATTCTAAGTCAAATTACAATCCTCAAAAGCTTTTATACTTAAATATCGAAGGAATAAGACTAAGGAATAATAAGATTGTAATTTGACTTAGAAAACCCATTCGAATAATATGAAAATTTATATAATAAATGTACTCACCATGAGAAATAAATTCCCAGATTCTATTATATTTAATATTATACTACTTCGTTATCGTCTTCTTTTTCTTCTTGGACATATTTGTATGAAGTTTGTTATGTGGTGTTGTAAATGAAGAATATCGAAAATTTTTTGTTTCATTATATTTGGGTAAAAATTATTTTTCAAATCAAACTTGCGTTTCTATTTTTATAAATTAACCTCCAATTTCACCAATTTCAGTTAAAACTAAATATTACTTTAGCTTCCAGTTAACATTATGTTTTGACAGCTATAACTGATAGTTAATTATAACTGAACTTGGTGAAATTGGGGGTATGTGTCGATAATAGTGTCCCCAAAAAAATCGATATGGAAATATTTTTTGGGCTTACCCCACAAAACTATTGCCCTTTCCAGATATTAAGATAGCCAAAATTTAAGATCGATTAAACAATGCCAAACCAATGCGCTCGCCGTTCAAAATTTGGAATAATCGATATTGTTGGACAAAAATCTGACATATGGAGCCATAACTCCAGAACTGTAAATAATAAAAAACGCTTAATTTTCAGTATCTGACTTAAAATTAATTCTCGACATTGAGGTGAGGCGAATTCACTTTTGAGGTGGCATTAAAAACACAGCTGAGCTGCTATATTTTTTTATTTTTTTTTGCTTAGAGAGACCAATGTCCAAAGTTTTTTGTGTTTTTGACGAATCGACCAACCAAGGCAACAACAAATATTATGGTAATATTGCAACCACCGCTTACACGAATTCGGCTTGAGTGTTACAATTAGCTTTACAAACTAAAATTTTTGTTGTCACATTTAATTTTTAATATTCTCCCTTAATCATCGTCCAGGCTTGCAATTTGTTGGTGAGATGAGCACCCCTCCCAAATTTTCTCACCAATAAACACGAGAATTGCTGCAACAAAAATTTCAAGTCTGGATGATGATGGTTACTTACATTTTAATTAAGGTATTTTTATTGCTGAAATTTTTTCTGCTTGTAACAGATTTGGGAATGAATTTTAAAATATTTTTCGTCCAACGAGAGAATAATGAGAGAACGAATGTGGGAACACAACGAATCGAAGAGAACACTCGCTTGTGTACCTCTTCTAATCCCTCTCGACCATAAAGTCAGAGTCGCAGCGACAAAAATCGCATAAAGTAAACGGGCATTTACAAGTCTGTTCCTTTTTCGTTGCTGTCTTTTAAGCATTTAGGCCTGGAACAGAATAAAGAAGTTGTAGTAGTAGCTGTAGCGCAACAAAGTTCAAAATTTCGAATTTTTCTCTTTAACTTCAACTGCAACGACTACTACAACTACGTATTCTTTTGACGCTACTTTGTAACTGCTGTTTTTAACTTTTGACAGCTTGCAGCGCTTGTCGTAACGTTATACTACAGCTTCTATTCTCTTCCCCACGTTATGTGTTATCACAAGATCTCTCTGTTTCCAAAGCGTTATTCAATGTTTATAAAAATCTATTTAAAAATAACACATTGTCCAAAAAAAGACATTGAAAAACAAACTATCAACAAAACAAACTATCTTTGTCTTTAAACAAATTTTGTAACAATTTTACTTGTTTAACAAATTGCAAAAATTGAGGACAAAACAAACAGTGTAAAACATGTCTATCGAATAATAATAAATTATTTCACAAAAGAAACAAAAGAACATTAATACGTCTTTGAAAAAAATATATTTATCCATAAAATTGTGACCAAAGTTATAAATTTCTAGTTCATAAAACACTGATTCTATTATTTCTCTTTTCAATAACGACATTTAATGACTTGATAAACCATAAAGAAATTACAAGATTAGAAACTTTCAAAAAATAATTTTTTTCTCAAAATTTCGTATGTACAAAGAAAAAAACCCTGGAGAAGGCACACAAAGGAGTGCTGAAATATTGAATAAAATAAATTTAATATTTCTTTTAAATTAAAAAGAACAGAGACTCCTTCTTAATAAGAAAATGAATATAAAAATTTATAATTTTGTTTATGTTTTTTTTGTAACGTATTTGCAAAATATTCTCGAAATATTCGTTTGAACGTTGCCATGCGAATACCAATGTCACGAAATAGGCGAATATTCGTAACATCACTAATACCCAATAAAAAATGTAATTCGAGCGCAGGGGGAAATGTAAGAGTTTCGCTTACTATCTCGCTTACGGAAGGCATGAATTTTATACGGTGAGTTCCAACTTTGAAGCAATACATTTTTGACACAAAATGTAGGACCGACCTCCATTAGTTTTTTGTTTTTAGCATTTTCCAAAAACATACTTGCCTTTTATCTGCACTTTTTAGGGAGGCTCCCATACAAATATTGCGTTTTATAAAATTCTTAAATTTAATGAAAATTTTTCGGCTTTTGTGAATAAAATCAAAAGTTGTGAACAGATTTGAATTACATACTTGTAGCCTTTTATTTTTTGTTTGCAAGTTCATTTTTTATATGTCTAAAAAAAATTTTAATTTTCTAACAATTTTTTATGATTTTTTAAAGAACAAAAATTTTGCTAAAAAAATTATGTTTCAAAAATTACCTTTAAGTTTTTTTAAAGGTTATTTTATTGCGGAATTTCGGTTGTTTTAGTTTATTCAATAATAAACCGTTTTTGAGTAATGCAAATATATGTTGTGGAACCCCCTACATTTTCGAAATTACGGTATATCTCGAAAACAAGAGCTAACCTAAAAAAACGGTTGCCACCACTGTATTCAGCGTATCCAACTTAGGTTAATCCACCAGGCTCCCGACTGTTCGGTTTTTTTTTTTTTTAATAAATAATAAAAATATTTTTCCACAAAATTAAAGATACTCATTCGATATTTTTCAGTTTATTTTGTTAAATGAGAGATTTAGGAAAAACTTGTTATGAACTTTCCTGCAAAATTAATATTTTCTAAGTTATGAAACATAAAAGTCAGATTTCATGTAAAAATATAATTTTTCCCAAAATTTGGTGGGCGTAAGGACCGACTTTTCCTTCGCCGATCGTCCTAAATTTTGTTTTTTGTATTGCTTATTAATCAATACCCACCAAATTTACTAGTGAGACCTAAAGAAATCCAACCTTTGATTTTTACGTCGCCCTAATAATACATATTTGATTGAACTTTGTAATTGTTACTAAGTACTCATCCATATTATGAAACATTTGCTGCAAAAACTTTCTTTAATTCTCTTTCGAATCTGCATTCGTGTCCATAGAATAAAAATTTTGCTTACAGAATTGAGTCATTTTCTATGCCTTCTCTCTTTCTTTCAATAACAAACTTCCCTGCAAATATTATTGGACCGCCTGATCCAATTTCATGAAATGGACTAATCCATGAACTGGTCCGATGTAATGCAAGCTGGACCATGTCATTGTTAAAAAGTGTTTGTAGTGAGACGACATGTCTTCGTTTTTTAACGACATGTTTTCGTTTCTAAACGAAGTTAAAACTAATCCTCTTCTGTACACAATGGAGTAGTTTTAAAACTACTCCTTTGTAGTCCAAAATAGGTTATATGGTCCTGCCCTAGGACATCGTAACGTAAAATATACCATGTTTTTTCCATACGTTGGGGTTACTTTTGGACTAGTCCTAGTCCCTTGTGGGCTACTCTTTACACGCGTGTTTGGACTGGTCCTATTATTTGCAGGGTTACAAAAACTGCTTGTATATGAAACAAATTTCACTTTTCCATTCGTCTTTCCCCTTTCATCAATAAACTCAAATGTTTCGCAGCAAATGTTTTATTATATGGATTGGGACAAACTAATGTCAAAGATGCCAAACTTAATCCTTAGCTCTACTTAAGGCCTTTAACTAGAATGTATTACAAAAACATGTCTGCATGTGTGTGAATGTTAGTATGTACATATGTATTTGTTGGGCTATTCACAAGGTAGTCATAAAGTTGTAAAGTCATATGTCCTAAAATATTTAAAAGAAATATATATGACTGCTGTGGGCAAGCGCATATAATTTAGATTTCTAATGTACAGTTACGACAAAATAATGAACACAGCATTAAAATTTTTATTTTGTTCCAAACACAACAATATTTTTTTTAAGTAATTTTTTAAGTAATAATTTAAGTAATGACTTGATAGCACACCTTGTGAATAGCCCATCTGTATTTATCTACTGTTATACTGACTGTGTTTTTAAACTAATTATAATGTGAATAATTTGTACTCAGAATAACGTAATATCTTTGTAAGTTTATTAGTATTATAACAACTAAATTTATATTTTTATTCATTACTAAAAGTGTTTTATTTGAATAACCTAAATTGCTTAAGCTAGACAATCTTTAATTACAAAAATACTAAATAAAGTGTTTTAAAAATACAAATGTAAAACATTACAACAAATTATCTTTTAAAGAAATATAAAATCAATAAGAATAATAAAAATTAAAAGAGATTAAATCTTAGTTTTAGAAATAATTTAAAAGATATAAAGCAAAAAAATAAAATTAAAGATTATTTTAATTGAAGGGGTTTTTCAAATTTTAGTTGATTGCTTGCTACACATTTTTGAGCGAGTATACACAGAAGGAAAAATCCGGTATAAAAATACCAAAATTGACACCATTCGTTGTCAAAATTGAGCCAACTAAGTTTGTGTTCAATATGATAACAGATGTTGTCAATATTTTTTAACCACCTCGTTGTGATTTTGTCACTTTTTGGTCTCATTCTGTCAACAAAATGTTAATATATTATCATCATAATGGTCCGACAACATGCTGTTATCATTTTTGACAACACACCGTTGGTATATTGACAACATTCGGTTGTCATTTCGATAACACATTGTTCAGAGTATAGTTATAAATAACCCATTCTGAACCCAATAAATAAAAATATATGATGCATTTTTATTAATTTATTTCAAATTTTTAAAATAAAAATTAAAAAAATTCACCTGTTTAATTTTAATAAAATGAACAATGAAATTTTTAAAAATACAGGAACTTCATTGTTAAATAGTAGATTTAATATAAATTTTTTCAATTGTTTGGCCTCTTCATCGTCATTTATCTTTTGCACTTGCATTGTTTGTACATCATTTATATTTTTTTCAAGAAGAAAATATTTTTCATATCCAAATAACATAATGCTTTCGTCTCTGTTTATAATGTTATTTTTTTCACTTTTTAGTTTTATAATTTTATTTCTCATTTTATTAAAATTCCACTCATGAGACTTTTATTTCAATATTTAGTTATGAACAATTCGAACCAATTTTTCTACATATTAATAAATTGCTGCAAAGGTAGGGCATAATTTGATCTCTGATTTTTACAATTAAAACTCTGCATGCGAAATGTATGCCTGATACCAACCTAAATAAGAGCAGGGCAAGGTTTTATATACTTATATCAATAATTTATTTGTCAATAAGATTTGTCAAGTCACCATTTTCAACCGCCCAAGTAGCATGGTTTTTAGCTTTGACTTCTTAGGTCAAAATTCTCGTGTCACGGTGTTTGTAATCGATCTCTTCCGAAACGGCTAAACCGATTCTTATGTAATTTTGAATGTATATTTGTAAGGTATGAGAATAAGCCGTTAGTTGTATAAAATACTTAAGACTTTGTGGGATAGTGTATAACGGCGAGTTTTCGATTGTCAAAGGACGTAGTTTTAAATAATATTTTTAGTATCTATTTAAGAGTTTTCAGCAAATACAGGGAACGGATAGAACAAAATTAAAGGAAGATTTGCACTTGTAAGATAAAAAAAAAATATAATTTTACATCAGTTTTTCTCACTCTCTAAGGCCCGCTTTCACAACTTGCCGATAGCTAAAGGTAGGATTTTATCGGCCGTATAAAAAGTTATCCATTATTACAACTTTACTTTTACCTACCAGGTAAGATGAACCTTAATTTATTCTATCGCTCACTTCAGATTAAAGTAAAGTTTTAATATTGGAACACTTTTTACAAGGCCGGCTAAAGTCTACTTTTAGCTATCGCTAAGTAGGGAAAACGGGCCTAAGTCTCTATGTCGATAATGCAGTGATATAGTTTTGTAATCTTCAATAACACTGTATATTTAAAAAAATATATATATATATATTTTAAACCTTTTTCTTCCTGATTCTCTTTTACAATTTTTATATTTATTGTTATCTATGAACAAATTCTATTTCCAAACAAAGCAAAAAATTAAATTAAACAATTAAATTTAACAAAAAAAAATTATATACAAAAGTAGTTTGTATGTATGTTAACAAATTATTAAGCATCCACAGTTAATGACCAAAAAAATGTACGGAATAGATAAAAAAGAATTTAATTTGGGACAGCTTTTATTAGCAAAAATAATTATAAGTTTCTCCTATATCAAATAAAAATCCAATTTATAATAGTCGTCCCTCTTATACATTTATTTCCACAATAACAACAACTTTATTGTCGTACCTACACTAAGAAACGAGAGAGCAAATAAAATTGTCATACCTACACTGTCTTACTTTGTTATTACTATTACGAAAGAAAATAGGAAACAAATATTAATTAAAACAACTTCTTGATTGTTAATTATTTTTTCGTCGAAATTTAATAAAAGAGATAAACAATATGACGACGACGGCTTTAACCAAAATAAAATACACATAATAAAACAATAATGACAAATGCAACCGTAATTATAAATAAATGTGCTCGTATCAATAAACAACCAAATAATTAACAAAAAACCAAGCAAAAATAACTCACACAAAAAAAGTTTGAAATGACTGATTAACAGAAAGAAAAATATTAATTATATATATTGAAATTGAAAATAATATTTTTTAAATGCATATTTTTAAACAAAAAAAAAAAAAAAACAAAACCAACAAAAAACCATGTGTAAAATATTAATAATAAATAGTCAAGTAAGAATGTTAATTGTAATAGTCCATAGTTACTAAAAAAAATTATACAGAATTTACATTAAAACGTGCACATGCACATTATTCAACAACAAAAAAAATAAAAAATACATACATTCATAAATAAGTAAATGTTCTATAAACAAAAACGTAAATCATATTAGTTATTAAGCAGAAGACTTGTAAAAGCGGTTTTTGTTGGTTAATTACTTGTTATTTTAAGTACAAAATTAAAAAAAAAAAAAAAAACTAATAATAAATATTGAAAAACCGACTAAATAAATTTTAGAAAAGTTAAATTTTAACTAGTTTGTAGTTTTGAATTAAAAAAGAGATATTTATTTTATTTTATAAAGCAACAATTTAAAAATTTTCAATACAAAATCAACGATAGTAAGTAACAATTAAAATTAAAATGTATGGCATCATTAGCTCTGTTCCACATGCATAACGAAACAGTCCGAACTTGCACAAAGTTACCCAAAAGCGTTCCACATAACAATTTTTGTGCAATAAAGAGAGTAATTGAGAGAGTAATTTTTTTCATTTCCTGTACAAATTTGCACGAACTTTTTCTTTGGGTAAGTTCGGACAAGAAAAAACAATCAGCTGTTTTTGTTTACATATGAAACTGATAAATAATTCAGGAAATTTACAAGCAAAAGGAAAAGTTTAGTTTTAATTAAAAAACATATTAAAAAGCAAAATGTAAGGTTTTTGTGAAAAATGAAAGTGGTTAAAACGTTATTGCATACATATTTCCCTTAATCTTTAATATAAAAATAAACAAAATATAAAAAATTACAATGATGCAAATGTTTTAGTTTTATAATGTTATGACTTTTAAGCGTCTTAAATCACGTAAATAGATCTTAATTTTAAAAGTAAGCAGCATTAGTATTTGAAGATGTTCAAAAATGGTTTTTTGCGTTCCAGCAATTTTGGGTAGTTTCGGCAAATTTAGAGAGTAATTTTCATTTTACTCTCATTAGTCCGAACTTGCCCGAGATCTTGTGGAACACACCTATTATGGGAATTATGGAAATTTTGAAAGCAACCCTCTTATTTAAATTTCAAAAAAAAAAGTAAACTTTAAAGCTAAGATCCCATTATCGGCTCAAATAACACAATGTGTGACGATTTTTATCGTGCTATATCGGCGCACATTTAAAAACATTGCACAATTTATTCTTAGGTGGTCCCATTATCGTCGCACATGGTAACAATTTTTTTCGGTTCATATTGGCCAAAACTCAATTGCAACAATAATCGATACAATGCGGTGTCACTATTGTGATATTTGGGCAAATTAATTCATATATTTTTATTTTATTTACTTTAGAAATTCGCAAAATTCTCCGTCTGAATATTTCATTATGTTTCCTAACAATTTTAAATAATCAGCCCAATTATGAATACAAATTCCCCAGGAGTTGTTTCCCTTTTTCCATTTTTACAATTGAATTTATATAGGAAATATGGGATAAGGGAAAAAACTCCCGGGGAATTTTCATTCATAATTGGGCCGAAAATATTAATTTATAATAAAAAATGTATTCAATTTTATTCAAACTTACTGCACTTGTTCTTTTTATTGTAATTGTTGTTTTGTAAACAGATGTTTACACACCAGGGATGGCAACATCGATACAACTGCAACGTTTTGGTTAAAGCGAATTGTTTTCATTCATTTAACAGAACAAATGTACTATTTAACGTATTAATGTATAAATAAAAGAAAAAACAAATGTAATTTTGGTACAATTAAGCTCAAAACAGTAAGAGTAGCCAGTTGGTGCAATTTAAAAATTTCGTTTTGCCATGCCTTGTATCGGCGCTAATTGGCGTCTGCGATCGGCGCACAAGTGGCCGATGAAAATCGGTACATATTAAACAATTTGATTGCTCCTCATTGTGCAAAAGAGTGTTCACATAATCGGCGCATCAATTTTGATTGTCCATAGTCAGCACAATTTCGGCACAGATTGTCGCATATTAAAAAAGTTTGACCGATCACACTATCGACACATGAAATTCGACAAAAATTGATACATTGCGCCGATAGTGGGATCTTAGCTTTAGTTGTTTACTGCTGCCGAAACCTGATACATAATTAAAAAAAATTGCTTCCTTTTAATTATTACAAGTTTCGCCCGGTAACTTGAAAGTAACTGTAAAAATAAATCTTTATACCTACAAGTGAATGTATGTTCATATCATCACATGATTTCAAAAAAGCCCTAAGAAATATTGGATAAGTTTTACAGAATAAGCAAAAAACTGTCTACATTGACTTACATTTTTAAAAACATTTTATTAGAGAAGAAAGAAACAAAACAGATAAACTCTTATGTAGCGTTTACACCTGAAAGTAATTTCCCGTTGACGAACGTCAGAATGATTAATTGTGACAAACGCTGACCATGGGAAATCATCGATGACGGATTCTGGGTTTTCTTTGGTGTCATATTAATTTTATTAATTTTACAAGTAAGTAAATGTCCATACTTATAGATAATAAAGCTGATTTTGTCTGGCAAGCGCCAGTGCATTAGTACGTCCTAACAGCCAATAGCATTTAGACTCATTAACGGATTCTTATGTTATACATATTATGTTATATTATATGTTTCATTCATTGACGGAGATGTTTAGCTTGTTTTGATCTAAAACAGACAACGTCGCTTAGTTTTACCTTTCTTTAATATGGTTCAGTACGTTTTCATGCATAAGATCCTTTGTGTCATTGTCAAGTGGATTTACGATAATTTTGAGCAAATTGCGATTTACTACTAATTCTGTGACGATGATTTATCGATGAAAATGTCATTGTGACACTGTCGCTCAAATACGCCACCGTGTCCATGAACGTCATAATCAGTGATGTTATACGCAGGGAAAGCCCTATTCGTGGAGATTTTCTTCTAAAAAAATTGACAGTAGGAATAAAAGACAAAATTTTTTAAAACATCAAAATGTAAGGACCTGTGTTGCCACAATCAAAAAAATGTTTAACTAAAATGTAAAAATAAAGTCACCAACTGCAATAAAAAGTAACCAAAATATTTATGTATGTATTAAAAACATTCGTCTACAAAATAGCAAAACTGTATGTGTAAGAGCTTTAAACTTTTGAAGAATCAAAAGACTATAAATCCAACTATGTATGTACATTACCAAGTTAAATATTGCCTCGGTATAAGTAAGAAAAAGGATACCCCAGATACTGGTAAGTATTTGAAGTATACCTACATATATAGCTTTTATGGCTTAATTAATAATCTATTTCTTAAAAAAAAATCCTTTTAAGCAAATGAAATTAACACAATTATATATGTATGTATGTCCAAAAAAAAAGGGACTGGTAATGGTAGTACTAATACTGCTGCAACACGATCAAGTGTTAATGTAGGCTGCACGCAATTTTAAATAAATTTGTTTTCAAGATGTCATCAAGGAAACAACTTACGTAGACAATCGACAAAGATGATCTTCAAAATTGTAATACTGTATAACCCGGTTATTAACCTTTCACGCTTATTTACCTCGAGTTTTAAATCCCCGTTTTTTTCTTCCATTTTTTAAACAAAAATCCACGCTTAATTGCCTACGCTTTGTAACCCATTTCGGATAATTGCCTTAAAAATTAAACTCCCAAAACAAAATTTCATTTTTTAAATTGCCTCAGTACTATTTGGCAACAACACGGCAAGTAATGAAACCAAGTTTACATGTTAATAATTTGAAAATATGCACTAAAAACTTTTAAAAAAAATATGCCCAAAAACAAAATATGGCTTGTTTGCATTAAAATAAAATTTTGTCTGGGCTCACTGAAATAAAGTTATGTTATGAGGTTAAGATTCTTATAAGAGTAATTTGTGCTGAATATTATCTAGAATGCAAGCAAAGGTCGCTAAATTTTAAATAATATTAACATTTAAAAGGATTAACCGATTCAACCAAATTTAATTTGCAGAAAGATATTTTGTACCAAATTTAATCTTATTACGAACATGATTAAATGGTATATGAACATAAACAAAGAAGTTTGCATGGGGACTATGTGATATTATAAACCGATTCTCATATTTGTTTCGTTCTTATGACAATTAAAACGTTTTTACCAAAGTTTATTATCTAAAAACTGCTACTTTTACTTTCCACGCAAGGTTTACATGATCTGACAACCAGCCAGATGGACGGACGAACACGAAAAGATCACATTAAACAGTGTTGCTGATTCGATCGGTATACTAAACGATGCGTCCAGGTTTCTATGTTTCAGCACAAATTTACATAATTGCTTTTTTCTTAATTTTTGCATTTATAAAAAACTTTACAGTTTGGAATAAAATTTATCTTAGGCTTAGCTTTGGCTTACAATTGCAGATTGAAAATTAAATGTAGATGGCGCAATTAAAGAAACAGAGGATCATTTAATACCAAAATTTATTAAAAGCTCTAAAACGGATAAATATATCGTTCTGCTTTAATTGTTCGCATAAGAAAACCCATGCAATTGCAAATTTACAGTTTTCCAGATCATAAGTTTGTATGTATGAGTACGCTTTTGTTAGTAGGATATAACAGGACATCTCAAAAAGCATTACAGATAAAATTTATGACAGCAAATCCCATTGTTTTTTATTGCTATTTCCTTAGATCATTTAAAATATTCCTATGTATTAACTTTTTTCCATACATCAAAGTTGAGGTGCCTTGTAAATAAATACGGTTATTTGCCTCACTGAGATATTATACGCTTAATTACCTCAAACATGAAGTTAAACGTCTTCTTATAATTACCTCAACGAGGTTGTTAAGCGTATTCGTTTAAATGCTTACCCCGCATAATTACCAAAAAAAATATGGCATTTTTGGCGAGGTAATTATTTGAGGAAAACTATCATCTTTTTTCTTAAACGTAAATTGAAACTCTCAATTTGAAAGAGAAACTGAATGCAAAATCGTTTTATTTCAAAAAGTATGAGTGAATTAATAAAAAAGTTTGAGGGTATTTTGGCTAGAATTGCAAAACTTGATCATCTAACACCCAAGTTAAACAAATAATTGGTTATTTTTCAGTGGAAAAAAGTAGCCAAAATGGAAAAAAGTACACATTGTTAATAAACTAACCAATTTTGGTTAAAAGTAACCAAAGCGGCAACATTGGTAGGAACTTTTTAAAGATATGGCAAAACTTTTTTGTATTTGTCAATGTTTTTCGATTAGTGACAACATAGTGCTGGTTCGCATAGGTCAAGTTTGACTCGTCAAGTATTGAGTTTTTAGGAGAGAGGAGAAAAGAAATGGCATTCTCGTTTCCCTTCTTTCCTAAAAGCTTCAAGACTTGACGAGAAAAACTTGACGTGTGTGAACCGGCACATACTGATAAAATTATTGATACAAATTGTTAAATTTTTTTTAGAGTGATCGCTTGCCGCCATTTCAACAAGAATGGAAATGTTTTCAATTTAATTTTTCAGAGCAATAAATAGATAATTTTCTTAAGATGGGAATAAAAAAATGTTGGAGAAAAGTTACCATTTTAAGAAAAATTTCATTTTCCACCTTTAGTCGCAATTTGCTTTCTTTGATTTTTGTATCACAGTCACATGCCAATACAGCTAGCGAATGGTTTTTTTCTATCATTGATGTTAATTTTTGGGTTTATTTTAGCCAACCTTTTTATTTGTTTGGTAATGAATCATAAATGAATTCTTTTTCAATCGCTCAAGTGATAAATCATCAAAAATGAACTGAGAAGATTCATTTAGGTGATTTTTACAAAAAATATCACCTAATTGTTAGTTGGGAACATAATAAAATGAAGTAAATGTTTTTGGGGATTATTTCATTTGGGTATTTTTTCATATTGAAATAAATCCCAGGCAACAAAATTAAAATAACTTTTAAAAAAAATTAAATAAAACCGAGAGGACTGGGAGCTTTTCATAATGAAATAACTCCTACATTTCTATGAAAAATTTGTGGGCCTAACTTTATTTTTTTTTTTTTGGGGAATTATTGGACCTATATTTTTATACTTTCGGAGGATCATTGTTTAATTAAAATCAACCCAAGTCTGTTAAATACAATTTTTCGTTATATTTAAACTAATCCGTTTTTGAGTTACGCGAATGTGTGTATGTTGTGCAAACTCCTCCATGTTCGAAATAACCACTGGATTCAGCGTACTCCTGGGTGTCCCGCTTGACACTGTGTTATTTAATTTTGACACAGATTATTCTTTACATTTTAAAAAACAGTTTTGTAGCAAAATGTGTTAAAAAAAAATTGCTAAAATTACTTTTTCAATACTTCTAATAATTTATCTACAAATATATTGGTTTTTATAAAAATTTTTTTTATTAAAACTTATTATTTAAAGTAATACGGATTTCTTATGTTAATTTTGAAATTAAATTAATTAAGATGAGTTGGTAGATGGAAAATATATGTATGTATGTACATAACTTTTTTAAGCAGTCCAATGTTACATATAAAAATAAAAAGGAAATAAAATTAAAAGTAAGTACTGAACAGTAAATGTACTTTAAATTAAATTAACTATAATTATGTATGTGTAAATGTATATAAAATTTATTATTATATTAATTTGTTTATAAATTAAATAATCACTTTTTATTACTATCATTTTTTACAATCAATTGAAGGAAAATAAAATTTTATTTTTGCTTATCTCTTGTTTTTAAGTCTTAAATTTAAAAAGGACATAAAAAAGTAAGTCCTTGTTTTATTATCTATATTAAGTTAAGGACTTATTGTGAACCATTATGGTAAGTATCTCGAAAACGTTTTTGTATCAGTTGATATGCATTATAAACCCTGAAAATAAATAAAAACAATTTGTTTTAATTAAATTTACTATCAATTATGTTAACTAATGTAAATAAATAATATAAAATCAATTTCTTTTGTCCTGTTTATCGCATTTTCAAACATACTTTTCTTTAGCAGCTTTAAATGACTTGTTTCGGGTCTTTTTGCAGGTAATGTCTTGTCCATCATTTGGTAGAGGTAAATCATTGGGAGAAACCATTGTCAAATTATCTAAAAAGTAAAAAGCAAAAATAAAATAAAGCTATCAATTGTATGATTATTAAAATAATAACTTACCAGGATGACAAAAGAATGCAATGGAATGGCGACCTCTAGTGCGGATGTGTTCCTGTTCGGGTACTACCACTCGGTGTTGCTAAAATTAAAGCAAAAAAAATTGTTATTACTGATGTTTGTTGTATTCAATTAATTTATAAAACTTACTAAGGCAGGATAACGGTTTTGTGTCCATATGGATAAAATTTCACCACAATTTATTAAAATGGCTCCCGGTAAGTGACCAACTCTTTGCCATTTTTCACTACCAGGCAATTTGACTTCTAAACCACCTTCTGAATCCTGGGCCAATAATGTAAATGTACCATAATCTGTGTGGGCACCACAGCGTATTACAGCGCCATTGGGCAATTTACGTTCTGTACAATTCAAGTTGCCATTTAGAACCTTTGAATCTTCACCATCCACATCATTGTATTCATCACGTGGATTATATTCTGGACGAAAGTCAGGCTGATCTGCTACACAACGCTGGTAACTGTACTTACAGCGCCCTTTGATAAATTCATTTTTACTAACTTCATCATCTTCTATAACTGGAGGATAGTAAAGCAAACGTAATGTGGTCTCATTATCATTGTCACCGGACAACATGTGCGAGTGTTTTTCCAGGAAAAATGTTTGAGGTATATCAAGTGATAAAGCTAAGGCTTGTAAAAGAAAACGTGACAGTGCTTTATAGTCCTCGGCCAATACCGATATATGATCTGCAAATCCTGGCAATGGTTCTTCTGGCAGATTTTTAGCATTAAGTGTGCAAATATTAAAAGCATGACGTAACTCAGGTGTTTTGCCATCAAAACGCTCTAGACCGGGCCTAATATAACCGTGATTATCATCACCTGTACGTATATAAAGTTCTTTAACGTCTGTGGGTAAATCGACAAAATCATCTAAATGATCCCAAGCAGTTTTTAACTACATTGAAATAAGAAAATTTGCAGATAATTTAAGGAAATTTTATATCGAGTGAGTTTCTTTGAAAGTAACCTTTTCATCACAAATTCCATGATTGACTAGGAAAGCCATTCCCTTCTCGGAAAGAGCTTTGTGTAATTGAGAACCCACACGATTGACAACAGATCTTACGGGACATTCTTCGGTACCTGAAATAAAAACATAAAAAAAATTGTTTATTAGTCTTGAATATTTCAATTAAGCACTCAAGTATTTTATAAACTTGTCCCCTTATTTTCTTAAACACTTTTAAATAATATTCATTAAAATTTTCGTAAATTTCAAAATGTTTACATAGGAAATTGGTCATCACCTTCAATTTCTTAAATTAACAGAAAAGTGTTTTAAATAATGAAAAATAATATTTGAAATGAAACATCTTTAGATTGTAAGCAATCTAAAGCACCGTTACTATTCAAAGTTTTCAGAAAGGGGATTTTCAAAAAAAAAAGTGGCATAAATAGAGGAATTCTAGGAAAAAAAAACAGGGCAGCTTCAAAAACAAGAAAAATTTTCCAAAAACAAACATATTTAGAAAGTCTAGGTTCGCACTATTAAAGATTTCTTTCAAAAATTCTCAGTGTATTGGTGAGAGGGTAGAGGAGAAAATCATGTTTTCTTCTCCTCTCACCAGTAAACTCAGACTTTCCGAAAGAAAGCTTTCATAGTGTGATCATTTACTAAGTTATTTTCGTTAAAAACATAAACAAAACCAAAAATAAACTTCTCCTACATAAACATATACAGCCATATTCATAATGTAAATTTGGCATGAAGTTAGCAAAAAGTTTATTCTTAATACACTTAACAAACTCTGGCTAACGATTTGCTTACCTCTTGTTAACGAGCTGCCAAACAGCCGTTTAATGTCAAACAATTTTGTTGGTTTTTTAATTAACTGATTTTTTTCATTTTCTTTCTTTTACTTAATTTATTTTAATTTTAAAAACATTTAAAAACTTGTTTATGTGAAGGGAAAAACAAAAAAAAATGACAAATTCAGCGATGATTAATGCAAAACGTGTTACAGTTTTGAGAAATACATTATGTATGGCATCATAAAAATTCAGAGTTAATTTATTTAAAGTTAGCAGACGGAGAAAAGTTCATTATGAATTAACTCTGTGCCAACAAGCTGCTAAGCTTAATCGGTATTCTAGTTAGCAGCTCGTTTTACGTGGTGTACAAACTGTGGCTAACTTTATGTTATGAATACGGCTAATAAAAAATACTATATAATACTAGCTGTCTGGACCCGGCACTGCTCGGGATTTTCCAAATAAAAATAAAAAATTAAATAATGGAGAATTTTGTTAAAAACTTGACACCAGCGTAATCGACAAATTTTACCAGAAAACTTATATTTGTTTAGTAAATATATTTTGTGAATTTCAGCCATATCATATAATTAATTTAAAAATATATAAAAATGACGACAACAGCGCCACCTTTCGGGATTTAATTTAAGAGAAGCCTGGCTCCAGACTAAGTTAATTTATTGTCCAAGTTTGGTGTCAATCGGTCCAGTGGTTCTTGAGCTTTAGGAGCACATACACGGCACAAACGTTTTTATAAATATAGATAAAATACAAATTGTTGGGAAATACCCATTGCCAGCTCATTATTGGTTTGGTGCATATGCCAAAAAGTATGCCGATAGATCTTTTGCATTTTCAACACAGCTTTATTAAAATCTTTTGCGAAACACACCTTACTTTTCTATAAAAAACTAAAAAAAAACTTTATCGGTAATTTCATGTTAATAAATAAAAAAAAAACCTTATTTCTTCTAATACCACAAATTCAATGTGGTTGTAATTAAAATGCCATTTTGTTGTTATTACTTTAAGTGTAATATAATTTATTAATGTATGCATTCATTCATAAAATGTGACTGTTAAATCCCCGTTAATAAACACGATACAAATGTGTGATGGATAAATAAATGTGGTTGGTAAGTTTCTGATTATAAATACACAATAAAGTTTATATAGTGCGAATATACAATCATTTTATAAGTTTAACGTATCGATACGCCTTAATAAATACACAATTGCAATAAAAATAGCATGTAATAAAATAATTACATTAAACAATACGAGTCATTAATGTTAATACATACATATGTAAAAATAATAGGGCAACATTTTTTAACTGATAATTTCAATGACTAAAATTTTCAAGTTTATACTTTAACAAGAATTAAAAATTCGAAAAATTGTTGAATTAGTTTTTTACCAATTAAAAAAGCTATTTATAACAATTTTGTAATATTTTGCTTCTCTGTATTTTGTTAACAAAAGCAATGTTTTTTTATTTAATTTTAAATTGTTTAGTTAGTGAGTAAGTAAATTAGTATAGAATACAAAATAAAAACAAAGGAAACAAAATAAACCTTCTAAAATTAAATAAATAATTTAACAAGGGTGATGAGAGCGTGAGGAATTTTAAAGCCACTTTTCGTTAGGGAATGTGCCATTAATCGATTAATCAAATAACTCAATTAATCAAAATTATGATTAATTAATCAGAAATTTTATCAATTATATTCTTCATAAATCGATTAATTATTTTTTTGATTAATCAAAATCATGATTTATTGATTAAACAAAAATTTGAATAATTTAATTTTCGAATAATATGATATTTTGTCTCTATTTTATACATTTCTTAATATTCTTCACACAGCTATCATGCTTTCACAGTGTGCACTTTTGCATCATCTCTAATCAGAAATGTTGATTAATCGATTAATTGGTAATGCAAAATTCTGATTGGTTAATAAAAAAAATTTAAATAATTCTCGGATCTACATATATACATAACGAAAGGGTCGTCACAGGTTGCATAGAACTGCACCTCGTAAATTACAAAAAAAAACGATCCGGAATCCTTAAGTTTATATGTGTCGATATATACAAAACAAAATGTTAGGTGATAAACCATAATAGTCAATTTTGTTGTGTAAAATTATACGCTTTTGCACCGCAGCTCCACTGACATAAAAAGAAACAATAGTTTGTGCATCCTCCTTGCAATCGCTTTTTGGATTAAGAAGCATTTATTTATTTTTTATATATATTTCACCTTTATTTACATTTTATACTTAGTATACAAATATTTACAATTTTCGAGATTTTATCTAAAGATACTACAACGAGTGATTATAATGTCGAAATAATCCTGATAAAATTTGTTTAATTATGACATTGTTAAAAGGAAAAATAGGTAAAACCCTTATATAAGAAGCATTTAAAAGTTTATTAATTACAAATAGAATCTGGGAATTTATTTCTCATGGCGAGTAACATTTATTATATACATTTTCATATTTTCCAAATGTGTATTCTAAGTCAAATTACAATCCTCAAAAGCTTTTATACTTTAATTGTCTTATTCCTTCAATATTTTCCAGGAATATTTTCTATGCCTCGTAACAGAAATATACAAACAAAAATTCTGATAGTGCAAAGAAAATATTCCCGGAAATTAAATTTTCATTAAATTATTTTTATGAAGAAAGGAATTTTACAACATGAAAATTAATTAAAATTGTTATTGATAATCATTCATTCTTGACTGACCTGAGATTCGAACCCAGGCAGCTGGTTACCATGACATGTTTCGATCGCAACCAGTCGATCTCCTCAGATGGATTTGCCGTCTTACACTCGTAGCCATCGACGACTGCTGACGTCAATAGTCAAACATCAATCCTTAAACCAAATTGTATTTTAACCTTTGGTAGATCGAAATTTGCTTTTTTGAATGATTATCCATTTTAATTGATTTGACATGTTTTGCCCAACTTCTGTTTTTTCCGTACTTATGTCATTTTCATGTTGTAAAATTCCTTTCTTCATAAAAATAATTTAATGAAAATTAAATTTGATGAACTTAAGCCTGATTAAAATATTAAAAATTTGGATTAAAAACCATAAATAGTTCCACAAAATAACCACAACGTTTTAGAGCAGAAGAACTATGCTTAGCGTTTCATTTTTATTCAACCTAATAAATGGCGCAGTCTGTTCTGACTTCCTACTCAGCAACATAAATTTGAATGTACCTCATCGACCAACTCGATTCTACATTCCAATCTATTTACAAGTTTTCGAAACTAATTATGCTAATTCTGATCCCCTAAGAAAATTGTGTAAACATTATAATGATTATTATTTTCTTATTGGTGTTTCTGTTAATGTTAATGTCATTAAACGTAATATTATTTTGCACCTTAATCAGAGTAATTAAATGGATGTCTAAATCTTTTTGTTTATTTTGTATATTATGTAAATTTTTTATAATTCGTCTGTAGGGATTTATTTCGTAGACCTTAAATAAATAAATAAATCATGTGACAGTTTTTTGACCAAATGTATTTGACATCTAATCTTTATGTAAAATTGCCCGCTGAATCCGAATATGAAGTCTGAATGCTCAAAAGTAGAACAGTTATTGGCGGTTTTTAAAAAGATGGTGTCACTTTAATAAAACTACATTCCAAAAAATTCTATAATAACCGGTTTATTCGATATTCGAAAAATGGACACGACTTTGTTGAAAATTTGTGACACAGTGTAATTTTTAAGAAATAAAATTTCCTCAATCCATTATAACTGTTAAACTTAAGTAAATGGTTAACAAAATTAGTGGTGACGCTTTTTTCGTCAAATATTTGTTAAGTGTGGACCTTAAGTGGTCTGTAGACGGTCAAAATGCATGTTATGTAGGCGAATTCACTCGTGTAAAATTTGTCTTTTCAGCGTTAAGGCTAGGGGCTAGAAAACGTTGCGCTTGGCGCGCTCATTTAGTTTAGTCTGTAATCGTAAATACCGCTGTCGAAATGAAGACAATTACAATGCATAAACAACAAAATTAGAAGTGCTAGAAAAGTAGTAGCTAAAATAATAAAAACAGCCATTTCGAAGAAAAAGAGCTAATTTCGTTTTAATGAATATGAGCTAATTTATCTATACTTTGAGCAGATCAATACTATTGAGTAACAACTTTTGAGCACCGAGTACCAATAACAAATTCAAATACTGTTGTATGGTAAATTTAACTGCTCTCTTTTAATATACAACTCTGTCCAACAAACAGGGAGGTTTGATTCCAAATTGAAATTTATTTGAAATTTAAACTTTTCTCATTTGATAATCTGTGGCATTTTGACAAAACATCTTAAGTCGAGATAAGTTTTTAAAAAAACTCGGTGAAAAATTAATTTTTATTAAAAAATATTAATATTAAAGAAAAAGTTTGCTTACAATACAATATTTTAAAATGTTAAACAAAAATATTTTTGAATGAAAATCCGTATGATTAACAGCATTTTTTCAACTTTTTAAACTTTACTTAAGATGTTTTGTCAAAATGCCACAGTAATGATTAGAAAATCATTCTCAACCAAAAGGGGAAATTATTCTCATATTGAGAAATACATTTATTTTCAACTTGCTTTCAAACGTGCTTTTTAAATGTGGATTTAAATACAATGTGGAATATTAGTATTTAAATGAAAAATATTTTTTCCGCTTAACGTGGAGAGGCGAAATACTTGTCTTCTTTTTGTTTTGAGGTTTGTCAAGGCGTAGCATCGCCTTCGTGCAACAAATTTATATTTTCTTCACTTTCCCGTTTTATTTTCATTCGCATTCTTACACTTTGTAATTAATTTTTTATTCACAAATAGTTTATGTTTTTTTACAAAGCGAATTCACTTCACGTAATATGTAATTTGTCTTTAATTGTAAACATTTATTTTTCTCTTCAGTGTTACCAAGTTTATTTTTTATTTAAAAATAACATTTACTAAGAATTTGCTATCAAATTGATAAAACATTGTACGTCAAATGTTTATTATTCAAATCATTATCAATTTGAATTCAAAGTTTGGAGAATTGCGTTTGCTGTCAAATGATAAAGTCATTTCATATCAAAGGCTTGACTTCGTGTTTGCTGGGTGTTATTTTTAAATTGAAAATAATTTCAATATACAAAATAGCATTGGTTGACTTTGAAAGGTTGCCTAAAAAATAAACGGTTGAAAGAACTGAGTAGCCAAATGAAATTTAAGGAATTTCCAGCAATAGTTGAAATAATTTCAAAAGTCATTTCGAAGGAAAGCAGCTAATTTTTAGACCTATTGCAGGTGTCTTTCATAAAGTTTACTAATACATACTTCCAAATTGTAAATACAGTGTGGGTCAAAATTACCGAACGGGTTTAAATTTTTTATTATAATTTTTTTTTTCTATTCTTTTCAGTATTTTGTAAAGAAGACTTGGGGAATTTAAAATGAAGCAGTACTCAATTGAACAACGTGCCCAAATTGCTGAGCTTTATTTTGCAAATCAACGATCCATTGTTTGGACCCTCAGAGTCAACAATAAATGTTCACCGTTTACATTAATAAGCCTAGAACCATCTAGCAATTAAAATGCAATATTCGCGAAAGGTTATGGAACATGTGTTGGACAGAGAACGAATTTGCGAAGCAGTAAATGGCCACCACTTGCGACATACTATTTTTCATAACTAAACTATCAATATTCCCCATTTATATACTGTATTAAAAAACAATTAATAATTATTTCTTAAATAAAAAGTTATAACGGATTCAAATCCCTTCGTTAATTTTGGGCCACCCTGTACAGCTATTGTTCTAAAAACTAATTCCCTGCTTTTATCATTCATTAATTTTTCATTATTATTTTTTTTATAAGATTTCAACACTCAAGTTTAAGAACATACACACTACATTCCTTCGCGTTTTTACGAAAGACATTCAAAATTTGTGTCACGCAACCATCATTGAATTATTGAAAAACTTCATTATAAACAAAAGAAAAAAAAACAAAAACCTTTAAAAATAAAAGTTAAGCACCGACACTGACACAATAATTCCACACAACATTTGAAGTACGAGTACGTACATTACTAGACAATTCTCGTACTTGTTTCTAGCACATAATGGAAAAAAATAAAACAATTCCAAGGAATATAGTGCATACGACGCAAACTAAGATAACATTTGCTGATATTGGATTGATTGTCTGAAAGAAATATCTTAGGGTTTGTTTTTTGTTTTTCTTCTTATACAAACGTAATAAAATATTTACTTAAGATAATATACGAGTATCATTATAACGGATGCAGAATGTATTAAATATAATTTAAGATGTGCATATGTAGTACAGAAAAAGATGAATCAACATAGAAATATCATTTGAAAATTAAGTACTCAATAGTTTCAAATCACTGCTTGTGGTTATCAAGATAATCACAGACACGTAATACATATTGCGAAAATTAATATGTAGTTCGAAAAAAATTTTATTAGTTAAAATTCAGTATAAAATGATAAATTGTAACGTACGCATTCTAATTAATAATTGCTTACACTTTTTAAATTAAAAGAGAAATTTTGTAAAATTGTCTAAAATAGGGGACAAATAGGTCCTGAGGTACTTTTAGACGACATGTATTTTGCAGTAGCTTAATAAGATAAAGTGTCTGTCAAAATTTACAAATTCAGAAGAATTATAATAACAGCGATCACGTACTTTTTGGAAAAGTTTAGTAAAATGAGCGGAAGCAAAACTGTCCCTCACTAAAAGACAAAAATGTACAAAAGTACGGAAACAATAAAACACCAAGAGAAAACGTTACCTTGTATAAAATGAAAAGTAATGCCGAATGATTCAAGCATGTACTTATAGTTTACAACATTTTCTATTGTTTGTTTTATTAATATTATTTATTTTAGTTCTTTTAGTAATACTTCTTTGTAGTTTGTTATTATTTATTTTGTAGTTTGTTATTGTTGATTTTTCTCTCAAAATCTCTCTCAGCAAACGTTGAGTAGGGAAACCGTTTTCTGCAAGATTAGCTTACCGCGTACTCCCAACTTTACAAAATCAATAACAACAAGGTGTACTTGGCGTTTGAATTTCTTTAATAAAGTCGTAATTGTTGATCAATCAAAAAGTCAATTTCGAATTTTCGATGGTACGTCGTTTTGTATTTAAAGTGACGAAATACACTTTTAAAATGCTTGTCCAGCAGGCGAATTCACTCGTGTACGTGTGCTGGACGTAATATTCACCGTCATATCTAAATTTTTTGATTTTCCATCCAGCATCGTCGGTGTAGGGTATTCAATTAATCGATGTTTTGTAATAATCGATAATCGCGCGAATAATTATTCGAGAGAAGAATGTAATCGAACAATTTAATATTATTCGGCTAATCGAAAATTTTAATTTTGTCTTGCTTAGAATCTTAAAAATAAGATCGAAAATTATATTTTTTAATTTGAAAATTTTGTTAAAAAAGTAACAACAATTTAACAAAAGGTACTGCATGTAATAGAAGAGTAAAGCCTTTTAAATAAAAAATAGCATCAAAATTTGAGCTAATCTTCTTAATAATCTTTCAAAAAGAGTATACAGTTGAAATGTTTATGTTGCAAACGATATCTTTCTTTTGTTTGATGATTGATTTAGAATAGATTTTTTACTTACTGTTGACGTTGGGGAGATTGATAGTAAAGCGTTATAAAGCATATCCAATTTTTATGTTCTTTTTCTTATCTTTTCTTAAAATTGGTAGTCTTCCATTATACCTACGCTGACCATATTTTTCAAACGAAAAAAAAAGACATTTCGAAGGGGAAAAGAAATGGTATTCTCTTTTCCCTTCTCTCCCAAAAGCTCAAGACTTTACAAGTCAAACTTGACGTGTGTGAACCGGCACTTATGAAAGATATATTATGCAGTATTGCCAGAAGTAGGGGAAAATCTTTACATGTACGTATTTTTGATACTAAAAAAGAGGCGTAGGGAAAATCGGACAGACTTTTTATAATCACCAAAATGTAAGGATTTTTCGTCATATTATTATTTATAAAATAAATTCAGAAAAACGTTTTGTAAGTGATATACATATTATGCAGTGTTGCCAGAAGTAGGGGAAAATCTTCACATGTACGTATTTTTGATACTAAAATAGAGGCGTAGGGAAAATCGGACAGATTTTTTATAATCACCAAAATGAAGGGATTTTTCTTCATATTATTATTTATAAAATAAATTCAGAAAAACGTTTTGTAAGTCTTGTCTAAAGCGGTTGAATTTTTTTTCTTTTAAAATATGTTTCCAGAGTTGTTTGTATATATTCAACAATGTAGTATTAACTCAAAATTGTTAGTTTTGCACTATTTGGGAAAAATTTACAGATATAATTCCTATCTACCCGCTGTAAAAATATCGAACTATTTTGTGTACCTTTTGGTAAAGAAATGGTTTAAAAATTGTTTTGCTTCTACTGAAAATTTTGAAATTTTGAGTTAATACAGTATTGTTGAACAAGTGCGATATGTATTAGCAACTAAAAAAACCATTTGGCATCCCAGTAGAAGAGCGTTATTTTTTTCTGAAAAATGTATCAAAAATAACAAAAGTATGTACTTTTTTTTATTATAGGATGTTTAGTTATATCCGCTGTCGGCCCTTAAAAAATAAAACTATGGATTTTACTTTTATTTGTGGTGCAAAACATCTTCCGAAAGGACAATTTAATAAAGAAATAAGCTTTAAATTTGTTGTAGATTAGATAGGAAACGACAAAATTAATTATTAAATTAATAAACTTATTTTTTGAAATGTGGAAGACCCCAAAATTATCACAAAGTCTTATGGTATAAACACAACTGGGACGAACGACGAACTGCTCATGGTACGACGAATTTGTCGGCAAGAATTCGTTGCGGAAATTCGTCAAATGAGACACAATAAGTGCGTGAATTCAAGATTATAATGTGACTTGAAATTTTTTTAATTTATTAAAATAAATACCTTAGACGCATTTATTGTTCATAACTTCTTAAATTATTTTACTTCATCTATTCTCTTTTTTTTTTTAACTAGCAATAAATTTTCTCAAAATGTCTTTGTAATATATTTGTTTTAAAATATTTATCAAATCTTTGTTTCCATGTTTCTGTTGATTTTATTAGGTAAAGAAGATTTTATGTAATACAACTAAATTTTCAAGCTTGAGGTCTTTTTTTATTTTATATAAAAAACTTAAACGTTTATTTTTTTATATAAAATAAAAAAAGACCTCAAGTTTGAAAATTTAGTTGTATTACATATAATAATAAAGGTCGAATAAAATACATATAATAAAGAAGATTTTATTTGAAAAAAAAAATCCGAATTAGCGAGGGGACCAAAATGTATGGGAATTTTACAAATTAACGAGATTTTTTCAAGGGACCGACAGTTTTTTACGAATTATCGGGAATAACGATTTATAGGGGTACGAATTATCGGGATTTGACTGTTGTAGTAAAAGTATTAAATTAAAGAATAAAATAAACACTAAAATAAAATTGCAAAAATTATTTTTATTAATACAATTTTTCCTTATTCGATCTTTATTATACAAATTAATATTAATTTGTTTAATTTGGAGTTCTTTTTTATATAAAAATAATAATTTTACTTTAACAAAAATAAAAAAAATTATTAAAATTAATATTTTTATATTAAAAATTACCTCAAGCTTAAACAAATTAATATAAATTTAAATAATAAAGTCGAATAAGAAAGAATTTATATTAAAAAAATAATTCTTGCAAGATAGCACCAGTTTTTACACTGCACCTTCTTCCTTGATTTTTTTTCAAACTACACAGAAAAAATTATTGCCGAATTATTTTCAAACAAATGATTGTTTGAAATTTTTTTTAATTTCTACAAATTTTTTTACTGATTCAATTAATATTTTTGTTTGATTTTTATTTAACCAACAAAAATGTTGACAACTTTTCAATAATATAATATACGCGCTATTGGTTTCAATTTTTCATAATTTTGTATGAAATATTAAACGCTTTTTAATGTTGTCGTTTTTTGCATTTTTTATTTGATCGTAAGCAACACTTCTTTATGTGAAATATAAGAACAACAACACAAAACACATACAGTTTATTTTTGGACGCTTTAAAAGAGTACAACAAGAAGAAAGATGATAAAATAGCGCGACGAGGTTATTAGTAAAAAAACAAAAAAATAGCAGGTAAAAAAAAGGTTTCATTCTTTTTTAAACAACAGAAACAACAACAACATTATAAGAAACAAAATAAATTTTTGGTTGGTTATAAAGTTGGAAAAAAAAGAATGAAACACAAAATCCCGTATTAAATTTTTGAAAACTGTTTACTTAAATACATCAAATACAAAAATAAAATGATGACGAAAAACATATCGAGTCGGTCTGCTGCCGTTGTTTGTTACATTTCTTCTTCTTTAGCCAAGGAAAGGATACAACAACAGTGAGTGATGAAGAAAAACATTGTGTGTATAATAAAGGGCTGCATGAACAACTTCATTCATAAACATACTGAAATGTTTATTCATTAAAAGTCGTGTTCGAATAAAATTGAGATTACCGAACAAACTGTTGTTTTATTCATGCTGCTATGAACACATTTCGTTTCATGTCGTAAACACACAGAGGTTGTTCAATGAAACCGGCTTTGTTTCATAGTTTTCATTCTCTCTCATTTATTTTTATTAATACTCAATAGCAATGTTGCCACTTCAGTAAATTCAAGTAATTATTTGCATGCGTTGCCCATGTGTAATTTAAATTTTAACACATACTATGTAGATATACCTATGCACATATATGTATAGTATACATATTTGGAATATAAACAATAAATAATATGCAAAATATGTTTTTTTATGTTTGTCATTTGCATTTTTGAATAATACAAATCTTTGAAACATGGCAAGATTTTATTGTCTTGTAATGTACTGTACACGGCCCTGAAATGAAACGAACTCATACAAAACACACACATTTTTAGGTGAAAGATGAAAAACAAAAGGAGGAATGAGTTTATGAGAAATTTAATTGTTAGTTTTGTAAGTGTCTTAGGAGTTTGACCACGTGGTTGTTTTTTTTTCGAAAGATATTAAAAACTTGAAAATGAATGTAAGCAAATATTTTTCTGTTTAAGACAAAAATATTGCCGAAAATTTTTTAATGTTAGTGAATGTTTTTGAAATTAAAATTAAATATATTTAATTTTATTGAAAATTTACATTGAAAACAAACATAAATTTGAGTTTTTATTTCCATAATAATGTATCTCTTTAACTTGTTGCATTTACCCCTCATGGTTATTTCTATTTTTTTTTTAACTTTCCTATGTTTTTATTTTTCTGCAACTGGCAACACTGACATTTAAATCATACAGTTTTTCCATGAACTTATTCGAGATTTGTTCAATGGTTGTTCTGTTTCATGGTTGTTAATGTTCATATTCTCTTGTATAAGCAAATAAACTAATTTTTTCTTATTCGTCTTTTAAATATCGAGTGTTCATTGCTTTCATTTCATAGTGTTTCATCTTACTGAATACGAATGAAGCGAACACAAAATTATAATGAAGGTTTCATGAACATCATTATTAAGTTTCATGCAGATGTTTAGTGTATAAACAAGACTTCGTTCAAAAATTATTCCAACAAAACATGTGTCTCAAAGCCAGCCGCCGCTCTGCTTCTGCCTTCATCTTCTCCTTCAGTGATAGCTTGGGTGCGCGTCATTGCTTGAGCAAAAAATTTTTGTTTGATTCAGCAAAATTATTTGTTTGAAATTTATATGAATTTCAGTAAACTTTTTGTTTGATTCTGTAAATTATTTGTTTGAAAAAATCAGTGTTTTTTTTAGTAAACAAAATGCAAATAAATTGTTTGAATATGCGAATTTGTTTGTAGGACCGATTTCAGACAAAAAATGTTTTGATACTACAAATTTTTTGTTTGAATTCGAAAAATAATTTTTTCTGTGTATGAGTTAACATAAATACGTTTTCCAATGCCTTAACATAAGCTGAGCAATAAAAAATATTGCTCTGTTATTCTGCCGACGTTACTGCCAACTTGTTGAGATAATTATCTTTAGTGTAGACCTAGGGTGAGAGTTGTCAAAAAAAAAAACCAATAACAACTTACCATGACAGGATTGTATTTTCATCAATGAACTACATTTGGCACAATATCACATAATTTTATTTTCATTTTATTACACGTAAAGGTGCAATAACTTTAACGTTTTTTTTTATCTAATCTAATTCCGCGAATCTCTGGTGGGAATTGAACCGCTACCCCGGCGCTGATTGACTATTTTAGTACTAGCTAGGCTAACGGGGCACTTAAAGAACAATTATTGGTGGATGTATCCATTAGTATGCCTCTTGAGGAAAATGCTTCATGTTCCCGGACGAATTTAAAAAAACCTTATGCATCAAGAACGGATTACTCTTTTGTGAGGATTTGACCATACTTCTTTAACAATAAGGATGATTCTGCCTTGAATGTTATTATTGATTTTCGATACCGAAACATGAAAACAAAATTCTTTATGCAGAAATAAAGAGATACTAACTAGGCCAATATGGTTTTCAGCAAAACATTGCCACCTGCCATGCAGACGTTTTCGTTTCGACGATCTGAATTGGCAACCTAACTTGTATGATTCAGCACTCTTAGATATACATATATTTGATAGATTTTTCGCAATCCAAGGGGTATGTCAACAATCCCACTACCACCCAGGCTTTATAGGATAAAAATTAAAGCTGCATCAAAGAAATTTAGCTAAATTTATGCAAGTGGTTAAGGCAATTTGCCCGTTATGCTATTCATAAATAACTTTATGATTAAAAACAATTTTCTTTTTTTTTGGAATACCCATTACAATAACAGAATAAAAAATTCAATTTCATACCTAAAATAGTTAAATTGTTTTATAAATTTAATTACAAGATTACAAACATGTTACAATCAAAAAGTTTAAAATCGTGTTTAGTCGTTTGCCACGAATACCAAATGCACTGCACACTTTCAGAATTAAATGTTTAAAAATATCGCTATTCAGAAAGTTATTCAATTTAAAATTATTTATTTTGGTATCATGAATCTCGATATAGAATGAAATTTATTGAATTTCGATATCGAGTAACTCGACATTACATTTCTCGAGTTTTCATTCGATACGTCAGTGTCTATCGTATGCAAAAACATTCGAAAGTTTATTCGATACGAAAGTATCGAATGCGGTGATTAGACCCCTGTTTGATAATTGTTTGACTGAGTGTCAGCTGTTTGCTTAAAGTGTTGCATATTAATAAAGGATTAGCAAAATATACAGAATATTTTGTTGGTGTTCAGTTAATATACCAGTTTGCAAATTTTACGGTTTTTTCAAAGCAAAAAAGATTCAAGCCCCCCTTTAAAATCACTTTGCCAGTTTAATATTTAATTTTCTTTTTTTTATAAAAAAAAATTTTGTCAATAACTTTTCAAAAAATTTATTTACGTATATTGCAAAACCATATACCGCACAGGGTATTATGAAATACAAATAAATATGTTTTTTATATGTATGTTACAAATATATTTTTTAATTAAGATCTATGACATTTCGAACATTCATTCAAACTTGCCGAACAGTTAAATTGACTGCATGAGCAAATGCTCATATTGAAAACTTGTATTCCAGTCAAACTAGCTTATTAAAATACCAAATTATTTATAAAAGCAATTGAAGCTGGAAAATAGTAGTGCTGGTTCAAAGTCGATTAGAAAAAGGTATCTTACTAAACAAGTTGAAAAAGTTTTTTATAAAGGCGTTAGAATGTATAAATTCGCATTCTTTGAAAAAGATATTACGTCGCGTTTATTTTTAAACAACGTAAGCGCCATTTTTTCGCAGCTGACTTTTTTGGTTTTTATGGTAGAAAATACCATTTGCCACCAAATTGCATTCTTATATTGTAAACTTATGGCCGGTTTCTCATTACACGATTAACTTTTTTCCCAACGAAAAACTGCACATAAAAGAAATTCTGTTTTCTCAATGTCTCATTTGCTTCTATTCTGTCGCAAAACTAACCACGTTTAACACTCGCAGCCATCGACGACTGCTGGCAATCAATAGTCAATAATCAATCTTTAAACCAAATTGTATTTAACCTTTTGTAGATCGAAATTAGCTTTGAATGATTATTTTTTTAATTGATTTTACATGTTCTTCCTTACTATTTTAGTCCAATAGGAACATTTTCGGTGCGGCGCCAGGGCATCTAATGCCCGTAATTTCTAGACAAAGAAAGCAGGTCGTGTTCGTACCTAACAGTTATCTTTACCTATTTCAACGTTTATTTTGCTTACTTGTTTTTAACTTCAGTTTTCCTTTAAAATATGGCAGCTTTCACACCATAGATTTCTATGCACAGCTAGATTAATTTTTTAGAAATAACGGGCACAAGTCGGTTACTTCGGTGGTAAAAATGACAGTTTGTGTCGAGTAACTAAAAAACAATATATCCTATACAGCAGAAAATGTTCTCTGTCCACCTTTATTTGAATAAAACGAAAATTTTTTCTCTACGACAAGGACCTATCTCGCTCTGGGCATTTTTGGACCCTAAGACCGACGCTAACTCTATAGCAAACCGTAAAATTTTTGGTAAATACCTGAAATTTGCGAATATGAGTCTGGTCTCGTTCATAATGCAGCAACAATTTCACTTGGTGTTAACAATAGACCGTACACATTTTCATTACATTTAAAACAAAAACAAATATTAGAATTTTGTTTTAAATACATAACATTTTGTTTTTTTTTATTTTTATTTAAATTAAAATATGTAACCTTCTCCGAGAAAAGGTGCCTAGTGTGTGAAAATTAAGTTTTGAGAAAAACGTACTTAAAGTTATTCTACACCCTTTTAGGTACCAAAATCTACTCTTAAGTCCAAACCCGATTTTTGACACACTAGGACCCTTTCCTCGGAGATGGTTAAATATACCAACAAGCATATATACTTTTGATAAGAATAAATTTTGTCTAATACTACATTTACACCTACACAAAATCTAGTACTTACGAGATTTCGAGCCAAATCTAGTTGTTTTTGACTAGATTTCCCATACAAAACAAAATCTACTTCGTGACTAGATTTCGACGAAATCTACTCAAAATCTAGTAGTACTTAATGATGCAACTATGATTTTTTCAATATAGCACTAAAAAATACTTTCCTGCACAAGAAAAAATGACATTAAAAAAAAACAAAACAAAAATTGTAAAAAAAAATTAAAAAGTTTTATAAAAATTTTAAAAAAATAAAAAAAGACGAATAATATTGATAAAATAAATATCGTTGATTATTAATAAAAGGTAATGCAAATTTTTTAATGTTTATTTCTTTTTGTGTTTGTATGTGGAACGTAAAAACTTTTAGTCAGTTGTTTTCTTATAAAAACAAAATCTCGCTAATGTCAAAAAAGTATAATGTAAACGCACTAGAATTCGATGAATATTTTAAATCAAATCTACAAGATTTCGGCCTAATGTAAATGTAGTATAAGCAATGTTGTCAAGAAGGCTTTGGAGTCGGTGTTGTAGAGTCGGAGTTGAGTTTTTTGTACCGGAGTCGGAGTCGAAGTACCCACAAAAAATTCGTGACTCCGACTCCAAAACTTTTCGGCATAAAAAATTTAGACAAATCTTTAAATAATTTCCAAAATAAAAATACTTTGAAATTAGAGATGCAATATTTAAAATATTGATTCGAAATTTTGACTGAATCCTTTCCATGTTATATTTAACCATTTAACAGGTACTGCATTTAAAAAAAGAGTTTATAGCATTAAGCTTAAATTAGGAGTCGGAGTTGAAATTTCTGGGGTTGGAGTCGGAGTTAGTACTTTTTGTTGACGACTCCACAGCCCTGGCTGTCATTGTTAAAAAAATATCAACGCTAAATTTCTAAACAAAGAAGCTTAACAAGAAAAGAGTACTAAGACGGACGTGGGAGTACCGTGGTATTTTGGAAAGGAAAAAGTACTGAAAATAGTACCATAGCACTGAATTTTCCATCACTGATTGTTGTATGAGTTCTAAATACATTTTGGTGTTATCTTTTAAAATTTTGGCACTTTTGTAGAAAAAAAGTATTAAAAAAAAATAAGTTTTTTTTCAGAAATAATGAATTTTTTATTGATAGTAGATTTTTCAAGTGTGAACGCGTATTTTATATTTTAAACATCTTCCAAGCGTTCCAAGCGATAAATATGGCAACAGCAAAGCGAATTTATTACAGGTGATCTTAAAAGCCCTGCTGATAACTTTTTTTTTAGCTTTATCAACGTGGGATGTCAAAATATTGTTTATTATCTTTGTTTCTGTTTTGTTTTATTTCTGTTTTTGACATTGTGCAATGATTTTACAAAAACTATGTGCCTGTGGTTCTTGTACCGAGATTACCTGGGATGTATTTGCCACGGGCATACGCAGCTCTCAAATAAGTAGAATCTGTGTAGTTATACATACGTTGTAAGTAAATGCACAAAAACGTAGATGCCTTGAGGCGAAACGTAGGTTTACTTTCTTTGTAAGCATCACAAGCAGCGTTCGAACAAATTGGCTGATTTTGACAAATTAAATTTTATTTTTACTTGTGCTGCTGCTGCATAAAAAGCGTTTCATGTAACTTGAAACGTAGAACGCAAATAAGATTAGAAAAGCATGCACTGCGTGGAGGCGAAAACGCGTGATATGGACCTCCAGCTTTAGGACTTTTTTATTTGTGCCTTGCTTTGCTGAACTACTTGCCCTGCTTTATAATTGTGAGTACTACCAATAAAAAAAGCTTGAGCGACATTATTGTAAATTTTCGTTTTTTTACGAATTTATTGGCAACACTTGCATCATCTCCTAAAATGTCAAGGTCACATAAGGCACCGTTGCGATTTTATAGCAAAAACAATTTTAGCTTAAGCGACAACCTTCATGCAAAATTTTTATTAAATAAAATATAAAAAAAACCTTCTCCTGTAAAGTTGTGTTTTTGCCGCTTAGGCTTTTTTGTGGTAAGAGCTCGATATACTTAGTGCCTATAGCTTAAATTGTAGCCCCTTTTCTATATTTTGGTTTCAAGGATATGATCACTGTAGATATTGACTAGGAAGGATTAAACTTGAGGTTAAATTAAATAAAACCTTACGGAAATTCTACGTCTAGAGAAATCCTTAAATACTTTCCCGAAAAGTATAAAACTGCTTACTTCAAAAAATAAACGTGATGAAATAAATAAATTTTTAGCCAATTTTATTTTATTTTTTTTGTTATTTCAATTTAAAATTATCAAAAACTGTAATAAAATATAATAATCACTGCACAAAATGTGGGCTTTTTGTAAACATAAACAAAACTCTGACATTAGATTGGACAAACAATGCAAGTGCAAAAAATCCTCATCTGGCGTTGTGCTGCCACCTTTATTATTTCACCATTAAACCTTTGACTTTTTTTCAATATTTCGAACCCTAAGAATATCTAAGAATTTTTTTTTCAAGTTTATACCGATTTTGACTACTGCTTCTCAATTTAAGAATTTAAAACAAATAATTTTAAATGTAGTTAGCCAGAAATTTTTATAGAGCATTCTTATTAATTTCAATATCATTCGTAATCAATAACTTACGGTATGGTGCCGAAGGAGGAAAGGGACGTCTTGAAAATGGAAATTTTTATGACTCTCTTTAGTTATTTGGTAATCGACTAATCGATTGCTAATTTCAAAACAATATGTTTTAACGTATATAATATTATTTATATAGTACATATGAGTGTATATTTATTTGATTTATAGTTAATATGTCATGCAAAAGTTAAGTAAATTGACAAATTCAATTATTTATTGATAGAATAAAAAGAAACAAAAAAATTAGCAATCATTAGCGGAATCAACTGAAAAATGGTTGATAAATGTTTATTGATTTACTTTTTTTTCTATATTTTAGTGTATGTAGGTATATGAAATTGAAAATATTTTGAGAATTGCTAATTTCCTATACAATATGTAAACATCAACAATAATAATAATAATATCAAGAGCAATAGTAATAAAAATAATTGTATCAATAATAAAGTTACGCGTTAAAAAAAAAAAAAAAAAACTTTTTTATTTTTCATTATCGTAGCCATTCTGCTCGTAAAAGCAACTGCTACAGCAGTTGGTGGTTGGTTGTATTTGCGTAAGTGGGACTACATAAATTTTATACGCAAAATTAAATTGTGCGAATACATTTCAATTAAGAATAATCTACATATTTTTTTCTTTATGACTCCCTCTCTCCTCTATTACTTTACTTTTAATGCTTAATTTAAAAACATTGTTTAAAATAAAACTGAATTTAACCGACATTCTGCAGAGGCAGATTTTTTAATTAAATATTAAAAATCTTAAACAGTTTTATTTTATTAAAAGGAATTATTAAAAAAAAAACATTATGATTATGCAAAATAAACCTCCTTTTAGTAAAAATATAAATTTTTTTAAGTCATTATGTAGTCTTGGCAACAGCAAATAATTTTTACTTCCAAAATAAAATGGTTTGAGAGCTACTTTTAGATCCTTTTATGAGTCATATAAAACTTTAATGAAACAGCAATTAATTACTTATCCATTACGAACCGTCGTTTATTTATTTGGGAAAGTCGAAAACAGCTTAATTACTCTGTTCTGAAATAAGAGTCCAACATTAAAACTCTGTAATGATTTTCTCCAAAATCCTCAGTTTGTTGAATTTCCTGCTAAAGAAACCACGTTTTTGTTCAAGAACATGAATAAATTAGATTTAAAAATTCAAGATTCGAATAAGGCTTTTCTTATTTGTTCGGGTCCAAAAATTTTTTTTATAGAAATCCTAGCCATAGTGATTATAAAATGTCCTCAAAATATATGTAGTAAAACAAGTAAGAAAGTATAGCCGGGCATAGAATGGGTGCTATGTGAAATTATAAACCTATTTTCACCATTTTCAATAGGCTTCGTCCTTAAAGCAATCAAAACGTTTGTACCAACTTTTATGAAATTATCTTCAAAATTGCGACTGACAACGAGCCATCCAGACGAACGGACGAACATCGTAGGAACGCTGGACCATAACCATATCGAGCCCTAATAGCAAAAATGATGTAACCAACAACATTAAACATTTTTGTTTTTAAACATTTTTTCATACTATTGAGAAACTAAAATTTATTGTTGAATGGAATAAGCTGTTCCTATGCGCATTTCACTGGTTGCTTAGGCCAGATCGTCAGGAAACTTCATCCAAAGATTTTAGATTTTTGATCAAAAACGATCATTTTTGATCATTTGCATCATCTCTAAAAAGCTCATATCTCTGGGAAGTACCGTTAGGAAATAAGAGCAAAAGCAATTTCAAACGAAACCCTAGACTGTAAAATTTTATTTTTGTGGTTACATCATTTTTGCTTTTAGGGCTCGATATTATGTTTGTCGAGTCAGCCAGTATCCAGATTATTCCGCAGCCTCGAACCACTCTTAAATAGAGAGATCGATTTCAGTCCTTCACAAGACATATCGTCCAAACATGGCAATTCCGGTCTTCCAAAATGTCTAATCCTAATAGCCCCGAGACCTGGTCATTGACATAGAACTTTAAGCACCGTATCCTCTTGCTCCTTCTCCTCCTCGTCCTAATCATGACAATTTCTATGGAAGTTATTTTAGTCCAGACCCATTCTCCCTGCATGTGTCCCCATCACCCTGTGACCCGTCATGACCAATATAAATGTCCTTATCTAGTCCCTAGCGAAACCAAGTAGCACTCGCGTTTTCGTTGCGTCGTAGCGAGGCCATTGAGTCCAGGCCATCAAGTAGGAATTCTCACCATGCCTAGGCCCTTATGTACGACTCACGTTTAATAAGAGTTTTACAGCGGGCCATTGAAATTTCCCAACTGTCATTAAATGCTAGTTTACACTAGCACGCAAGTCTTACGTGTTCCATACCACTAATCTAATTAGTTTTGTTGCGGTTGTCGAAAAATCTAATTTAACATTACAGCTTCTATTCACACTATCTATCACACATGGACAAGCTTTTGTTAAAATGCAACCCTGATCAATTGAAAAAAGTTTTATTGTTTTGAAAAATTTCAAAAAAAAAGTTGTATGGAATGTCTGATTGTCTTTCGTAACACTTGGCATTTTCATGACACACTGCATTCACACTATCACACTTTCTTATATAACTTCAGTTTTTGACATGTATTAATACAATTGGGGTATTCACAAGGTGTGCTATCATGTTATATTGTCACAATGTTCTAATATTTTACAATGGTTTAAAAAAATTGTTGTTGCTTCGTAAACAAAAAGTGTCTTAAATTAATAGAACTTTGCTTGGTATGTTTATTGTGCTGTCGTAATTAATCAGAATAGACATGCGCTGAGCGGCTGAGCCGAACCGCATTAGTTTTTGTAGCCATCGCCGATGATGGTATAGTTTTATCCGACTAACATCCGAATTGATCCTGCGGCTAGCAATTTTTGCAACAGAACACTTGCGTAGTCAAATTAGATCGGCTTAGGACTCTGATGTTTAGTAAACAAACAAAATAAAATTTATTTGTGGTTTGCGTCTGAAAATTGGAAAATAGCCAGGAAAGATCTAATTTAATTTATTAATTCATGAATTAGAATTAAAAAATATTTTTATATTTCGTTAAAATTTATTTATTATATTTGTTTTAAATCAGCTGACTTAAATTCAAAATACCACACTAAATTATGAGGGGTGTTCACAACAGTCGTATATTTTCATGTTATTATTTTAAGACTTATGACTTTATGACACCTTGTGAATCCCCCAAATGTATAATAGATTAAAATAGCCTTTTAAGATATCCTAATCACAACGAAGTTTTGTTTTTATATATTTTAATTTTGTTTGCATTATTTAACATTCGCCACCGAATTCGATTTTAAAAATAAACGTTCATTAAGTATATAATAAAATATAATTCATTGTGCTTAAAATCAAAATTTTAAACAATAAATTTCCTTTTATTTTTTTTTTTGAAATTACATATTTTTTAACGGAATTTATTAACATAATTAAAATATTGAATTTGCTTCTTAATGTTAATATCATGTAACGATTAAGTTTCTATTATTGTGAATTCTATTTAAAATGTTATACTGGAATTTTGCTATATGCACATTTGTTAACGAAACTTAGTTAAAATTGTAAAAATTAAAAAAGATGGCACTTGTCTGGAAGCTAGCCAACGGTGAGCATCATTAATAAAAGCTGAACTTTGTACTTATATTGAATCTAACCCTAACTCTTATTTTTCTAACCCCAAAACCTTTACCAAACTCTAATTCCTTTATAATTTCTCCTGGCGACGAGAAATTATAAAGCCGCGTATAACAAGTAAACGGGAACAGCCTAACTAGTTGGCTTATACTTATACCCATATAGGCATAGCTAACTCTACGTCCACTAAACTCTAATAAGCCAACTATCTAACCCCCAGAATTCCCAAAATAACTTGTTCACTAGGGGTATAACCAAAAAAAATACCTATCACGACGGGGTGGCCACTGATGTATATATCAAGAAAACAGTTTTTTGAGATCAATTTGGATAAAAAACCTCCCCCCAAACCGTTTTTTCCATTTTGTTCAAAAAAAGAGTTTCCGTGTTATTTTAACATAATTTTAACTGTTTGGATGTAGTATAATTGGTGGTATAAGGCTTATTTGTGAAATAGTAAAATAGAACTGAATGTTTTTTGTTTTTACTATAGAGATATTGTATTTTTAATTAACAAAAAAAAAATACAAATACTAAACTTCAAAGTGATTTGGGGGGGAACTTTTTTAACGCCCGCGAAAAAGTGACCCCAATTTTTATCATAGATTTTCATGGTCTATATGGCATGGATAGGTATTTTTTTATAATTTAAAAAATTGTTCAAAAGTTATACCCCTATTGTTCACATTGTTTTAATAAACAAATATAAAAAAGAAATTGGTATCGTACACAGAAAAAATTATCTGTAGTTTTTTATCAATTAAAAAAATTGTTTTAAAAGTATTTCAATTTAATTAATGTAAAATAATTGAACCATTATTTTTTTGTTAAAGAAAATTAAAAAAATATAATTATGATTAATTAACATTTTAGTTATTTTGAAACAAATTTTGAATTAACAAAATAAAAAATCATTATTGATTTCGTTTAAAGTAAAATAATTTAAACATAAAAATTTGTTGTTGGGAAATGTCAAAACTTAAGCTATATTTAATAACATCACTTCACACATTGTTTGAAATGGCAAAGTTTTGTGATCATTTTTTTAATTAAAATTACAATTTTTAGAAATCTATAGAATCATTTTTGAAGTATGTGCAAAATCAATAAATTGTTTGCTTGATTCTCTGAATTTGGAATGAATTTGTTGATTAGGGAAAAATTTTATTTTTTTCTGTGTACATTTTGTTTTTAAAATAGAAAAAACCCATATTTGTGTAATATTTGTTGGAAATTCCTATAATCTTTATTGCTCCTAAAATCCTTTGTTTTTAGTTATTGAACTTTGAATTAATCGTAGTTAATTTTATTTTTTTAAAATTTTAAAATTCAGACTAAAATGTTTATTGCCACAAATATCTTATCAAATGCAATATAGATTTTAAAATGCGATTTAAAAAAAGTTAAAATACAAATTATTTTATTTATCGTTGGGAAAATTCATATTAAAATCGTTGCCAATAAAATTTTATCTACGCATGTTATACCAATGAAATTTAATATGTATTATTTTATTTAAATTAAATATTTCAATTTTGTATACTTTTAATCTAATAATTGAATATGACCTGTCTATTATTAGATTGATTGTATTCAACGATTTATTGAAAAAGTTTGAAAACGTTTTAACGTTCATAATATTGTAGTGCTCAATGTTTTGCAGTTGCATCAATTATTTCATTCCAAATAACACGTACAACTACTTTAACTTATTTTAAATTTAAAGTTTTTTTTATAGTAAATTGTAGGTATTTTTTACTGTAGGACACAAAATATTATAAATTCTATCCGTAAATAACATTTGCTAAAAATAAAATTAATGATTTGATTTATTTCAATTTAATTGTTCATTAATTTCCACTTAAGCAGTAACTTAAAGAAATGTAATCATTTATGAATGTCATTTCTACAGTTTTGCTTAATTTACACACAGCTTGTTTTCTAATGCCAGTTTTCGTTTATAGCGTTTTTAGTTAACTTTCTAAAACATCTTAAAATACAACTAGTGAAAGAAAACTTTAATTTTATATTTAAATAAAAATATTTGTAGGTTAGAAATGTTTTCTTAAAATAGAAAACGAAAAAAAAGTGGATCCATGCAATTAAAATTAAAAATAAAATTTAATTTGTCAAAATCAGCCGATTTAATCCAACGCCGCATGTGACGCTGAAGCTCAAGGTCCATATCAGGCGATTTCGCCTCCACGCATTGATTTTTATTCCTTAGTTGCATCCTACGTTGACTTTTTGTCCGCTCATTATTGGTTTGACATACCAACCATTTAAAACAAAATTAGTTAGGTATGAAGTATATATATATTGATTACCCCATTTTTGTATCCAAAACCTGTTTCGCGAAAATTTGTTATGGTTTCTGAGATATTAAGCATTCATTTTGCTCCCTATCACCTATTTTAAATCTTTTTAAGTATTGGTTTGCTCTACACGCCACTGTTTGACGATTGCACCAGTCTTCATACAAAAACGTACAAAATAAATTTCACTCTTCCTTTGCTTCATTGCCGTAAGAAAAAAAGGTTGCTAAAGCAAAAGCATGACCCAATCAGAAGGTCTACGCAAAACGCCTGCTAATTTTTTGCAGAGTTGTGTTTTCTTCATGCAATGGCTTTTGACACCTTGAACATGTTATACACAAACTAAATGTGTGTTGTTTTTTTTATTGTTTTATTTCTGCATAGACCAATTTATCAATGTTGACTTTTTATAATACCGTGTTCAGATATACCTTTTTTATTGACTCAATATTCAGTTTATTGACATAATTATCTTTCTGTTCGCACATACACAATTTAGCTAACTCAATTTATATTACTACTAAATACAACATTCAACGTAAACAAAAATGTACATGCTTAAGCAAAATGTAAACAATTTTTGACATTTTTAAGGAAAAAACATCTGGCTTTTGCGCAGACCTAATGGATGGGCCTTTGTTATGTTGTAGTTTCAGTTGCCAAATGTCAAAACACTTTGTAAAGTAAGTTGTGTTTTCCTCACTAAACTTGTGACAGGCTTGCATTTTAATTTTACTCAGTATTTATAACAATTTCGTATTAATTGAGCAATAACTAAATTGCAATTCTATATGGATAATTGAGCTCAATAATGTCATTTATTGCGCAAAACTCAATTACGTTGTATATGGCTATTTCCAAAAAAACGCCAACCACAAAAAATTAAAAAATTTTTTTTCTTTTCAAGATTTATTTAGAGAATTGCTTATATTTTTTTAATATATGCGTATAAATTAATTGATTCGAAAAAAAAGATAAAAGGTAAACGAAGTACTACAACTTTTAGCACATACTTGTGTATATTGGAAAATATGCATTTGGAACAACAATACTCTAATCTGAAAAACATTTTTTATTAAGTTTCTTATATAAAGGATTATAAATAGCAACATAAAAATTTTTAATTCATGGTGGAAAAATTGTCCCGTTTACAATTTCTTTAACAATTTATTTAAAAAAATGTAATTCATATTTTATTTTGAAATCGAAACCATTTTTAGGGCACATTAGTACGCAACATTTTAAAATTAATCCCAATAAAATATTGTGTCAGGTTTCGCAGAAATCACTGTTTAAACGGTTACCCCTTAAAACCCACTTCCGTTTTTTGTCCCGTTTACAATCACTGGTTTTTTGCAATTATCTCGGAAACCACGACAGTAAGCGAAAAATTTCATTTGCGGAAATTAAAGAGCTAATTGAGAGTTAAAAGAATCATTAATTTAAAAAATGAAAATCATGTTGTTTTTTACAGTTTTGTCAATATAAACGTGTGCGAATGTCCCGTTTACAATCTTGGAAGTGCCCATATCTGAACAAGGTATAAGATTGTAAATATGGAAACTTTCATCTCAACAACAAGTTACTCAATGCACAATAAGTATACGTATGCAGCAGAAAAATCTAATTTAAAATTATTTTTTTTAGAAAAGTGGAGTATAGGCACAAAACAATATTTTTACTTTCAATTAAATCCAATAAACTTCACTTATGAAAGTTCACAAAAACTTAGATTTTCTTCAAAACAAATGGCGTAAGCATTAGTGAAAATACAAAAACAAATCTACTGGTTGTATTTTGAGAAATCTTCATGTAAACCTTCTTTGTGATTTTTCTCCACTCCGACTTTTCGGCATAAGCGCCAAGCCAATAATGAGCTAATTACTTGCTTTAAAGCGCGGCCATTAAACCTTAAAAAAGATTTCAAGCGATAAACTAAACAGCAGTTCGCCGCCCGAATGTCGCGTATATTGGCCTTCCGCTATAAGTTTTTAGTTTTCAATATATTAATTTAATTATATATTTAATTTAATTTTGTTTTAGCTGTCTCTAGTAGTAATTAAAAAAAACCAAAATTTTGTAATTGATTAATGAATTCTTTTAAATTCAGCTAAACAATGATATACTTATTGTTTATTTAAGTTAAGTTTGGTTTTTTTGTTTATAAAGCTAAAATTTATTTAGAATTTTATTTGAAGTGGTTTTATTTTTTGTTTGAATTTTGTTGCTGAGTGAGAATTTTTTTTTTTTTGCAGCTAAATTTTGTGTCGTCAGTGATGGTGGTGAATTTTATTTGTTTAAATTTGTTATCAATATTTAAATAAATAAAACAAAATACTTAATCGTGGTATTTTGATAAGAATTAAGATCTTAAATGGGTATAAAAAAATGTTGTAAAAATAATTTGGTTCTTTAAAAATATTAAGATGACTAATAAAAAACTCATTGATAATTAAAAATTTCAAGTTCCGCTTTTTCTTGATTGATAAAAAAAACGAAAATGTACGAGTACTACAGAAACAAGTGTTCTTAAAAAAAAACAACATATTTATAAGTACTTTTTAGTTCACAACCGCCTAGAGATAAGAGTATGTACTTATTTCAACGTTAACGTTGTGTGTTAAAATAAGTTCTCATGCTGGCGTCGAAAGTTTTGCACGATCACTTAGCAACGCCTTCAAAATAGCTTCAAGCCCTTAACAACTGATTAGCATCTATAAATTACGCAAAGAAACTTTTTTCGATATTTTTTACTACATACGAAATTGTTAAGAGAAGATATTTCTTGAATTTTGTTAAGCTAAAATATCATCTTAAATTCAACAAAAAAACTTTGTTTATGTACTCGTGTCCAGTAATCTCAACACATAACTTTTTGCTCGATATAAAGTAACATTTTATGACACAAATTCCAACAATTTTACCGCAACCTCCAAAAAAAAAATTAAAGAATTTTCTTGTCATAGTGCGGCGTTTGCACCCTTTAAGCTTTAAGGAGGTTGACACCAGAAGGTCTCAATCTGGTGGACTGGTCAGGCAATTAGAGACCGTAGCAAAATGCGATTTAGCCCCAACAAAGTAAAAATGTCGAAAACATTCCTACGTAATGTTAAAATATAAAATAAAAAAAAATGTTGTATATTTTAACATGAGCGGCGTTACTTTATTTCCCTGTTGGCAACTCAACTTTAGTTGTGTTGCTATCCGTAATCTACCCATAAATCTTAAACAAAAGTTAGAAAGAAAACCTTAGATAATTATAATATAAAGTATCTTTAATCCACACGCCAGTGAATTCATATTTTATAAAATATCTGTTTTATATTCACCCAATAAAACAAGCACGCATTAAAACTTATCACACATTTAGCATTATTATCAGTACGCCCGCCGTTTATTTACACAACATTAAATTTCAGCTTTCAGGGTTAAAGGTCAACCTTTTTTTAATACTTTTCTTTTCTTTTTGTAAAAAAAAAATACCTTAAAAAATGTTTTTCATTATAAAAAAAAAAAAAAACAATAATAAACAAAACAAACGAGTATGTAAATAATAAAAACAAAAGAATTGACGCAGTTAAATTCAAAACAAATGTGACGCTAATAAATGTGGTTAATTTAAAAAACAGTTAATCTTAAATTATGTCTTAAAAATTAATAACACTGTGCTAGAAAAAAACTGACATGCGGGGAACCCGTCGGTTTTTCTTTTTAGTTTATTTAATAATTGTGGAACTTCCCAATTTTCGAAATAACTCGAATTAGGTTTACCCGACGGGTGGCACGCTTGACAAAAAAATGTCAACTTCGAGCACAATGTAATTAATAATAAAAGCTAAAGCAAATCGTATGTAAAATAATGAGGAAATAGGACTATTAGAAAAAACAAAATGTTTCGCTTAATAATCCCATTTATTTACTCGTACACCTTAAACTTTTGTTTCTGCTTAAACCTCTTTCACACTATTATAGGTACCAGTCATTAGACTTTTGCTCTCACAAAATCCAATAGCTTTTGGTCTGATTGTCAAAAAAAACAGGGGGCTAATTATGACAGTCGTGATCGAGTGCTTTTTCGATTCGTAAGCAATTTCATTTCATCTTCTTTCTGCCGATACTGAATGAATCGAAATTATTTTTTCAGTGTTGTACAGCATTTATTTGAGTTTTTACAACACTGAAACAATAATTTCGATTCGTACAGTATCGACTAAAATAAAATTGCTTTCGAATCGAAGAAGTATTCGATCAGGACTGCCAGAATTAGGCAACATATACAATTTGTCTCTATTAAATTATGCGTCTTCACTTCTACACTTCAAATAAATAAATAACTGATCAGTGTAAAATAACATATAATAAAGAATTAATGAAATTAAAAAGTTAACAACAAACAATTTTATATTTCTTTAATATCTTATCATTTTTACTTTGATGCTGGCGCCAAATAACTCAACAGATGCTTTTGTCCAAGGGTGGAAAAGTTTATTCAAGAGTGAGAAAGTTAATACGACTATACTTTTTCGTATTCGCCACATACAAGAACATGAACAAATTAATTCCGTTGCTCTGCCGGAGTTATGTGCATGGCTTTTTCAAATCCATTGTGCATGAAGACGTGGTGTAAAGGCGAAATACACTTGTCATGCAGGCGAATTCACTCGTGTACATGTGCTGGATGTGATATTTTCCATCATATCTAAATTTTTTTTAATTTTCCATCCAGCAATGTCAGTGTCACACATACAAACACCTATAACTATTACAACCACAATGCTGGGTAAGTATTTTGAGAAGTGTTTTTGGGTTTTTATGACTTGGATTCTAAACCATAAGATTTCTCTTAGCCAAGGCGAATTTATATAAGGTGGCCGCAAAGGCGAATTCATGGTAAAAATGCATCTAGCACTGTCAAAAACAACTAAAAAATGTAAACAAATAAATATCACTGACAGAAACAAAACGTTAACTCAATATAAAATATTTTTGTGACAGAAATTGGCCCTAAGGGCTTGTTGTCACTTTTAAAAATAAATAAATAAATAAAAAAAGCTAGCTTTCCCTCAACAATACATTTCAGTGTATTTATCAAATATGAAAAACTGGGAATTTAGCACATCATACGGAAATCGTATTAATAATAAATTTTGTATTCCCGAAAATAACTTTGATAATATGAAAAGATTGTTCACTTATTAAAATAACTTAGCAAGCGCTATGGTAGTATTAGTGAAAATGTTATTGACTCCGATAACGCTTGATAAAAAGTCAAACTAATTCATATAGAGTTCAAGGCGAATTCAAGTATACGAGTGAATAAGCCTTGATGTCAAGCATTTTGATAGGTCAGCTGGGATTTTGCATTCACCTTTTAATGAATTCGCCTTGTTCTAAAGTTGGTAGCGAAAAGCTTACTGACTTGGACAGTTTCAATCAATTTTTTTTTTGGTTTCACAATGTTTCGTTTAGAAAAACTTGACATTTAAAGCCGTAAACACTTACAAAGCCATACAAAAATCGCCTGATGTTTTGGTAGTATTGTTGTATTGCTGTCACCATGTACATTCATTTTTCATGGTATAGAAAAATTATAAAAAATTGTGAGATCTACACGACAGTCAAATTTCTTTAAACATTTTTTTTTGACATTTCATAACATATTTTTTCACACTAACGCACATTTCGAATTTGTTTGCGTTTTTTAAAAGGGGCCTTTAAAAACAAAATAAACTTGTCAAAAAAAAAATAATATGACAAAATTACATCACAACAAAATGGTAAAATTAAACAAAAATACTACATAGTATAAACAAGTTTAAAGAGACTTTTAAATAAATTACTTTAGCTTTTTTTTAAAAAAATAAAAGGAAACACCTGAAAACGTTAGTTTGTATACATCGTTTCGTATAGATTTTGTTTGAATAATTATATTAATTAAAATTAATTAGTTACATTATAATGACTTTAGTATAAGTTAGTCGTGATGATTAATTTTTTTTTCTTTTTTTGTACTATAGTGATGATCAACAAGTTAGCACAACTAATTGAGTTGTTATTAATTAATTGTTTATAGTGTTTTTATTTTTTTATATTGTAATAATAAAAGTAGAACTTGAAAAAAGAAATACGAGTAAGAATGCCTATTTTTAAAAGATTTACGGCCAATTTCTATTCAAACTGTCAAAAACATATTGTTAACTGGGAGTTAAATTAAAGGTATGTTTTAACTGAATTTGGTGGAATTGGCCGTTAAGATTTAAAAATGTTGCCTAATACCAAAATTGTTTCAAACAATATTTTACAAACTAAAAAGGAAATTAAAAACTTACCACAATGAGCGAGATCAATGATTGGTACCAAACTTTTGGCCAACAGTGTATCGACTTTATCATCATTCGTTTTGGATTTCAACATTTTTCTGTTTATTTTTTAATTTGTATGTGTTTTTAATTTTCTCTGTTGTGACTGTTAAAAAACAGTGGATTTTTACAAACAATTTTTTTGTTTACCTAAAAATAAAAAACACAAAATGACAGTTTTAAGAATAAATAGATTTTTAATTATATGGGTTGATTTGTTTTTAATTTTATTTTAATTACTTACATAAACAAATTATTAAAATAGCGACTATAAAAAAGTTAATTTCTTTAATTTGATTTTTTAATTTTGTTAACTGTAGTTAATTTTTATTAATTTACGTGTTTAATAAATCTTAAGAAAAAACTTTAGATGTGCCAAAAATTAAAAATTGGAAAGTTTTTCTGTAATAAAATGTAAACCTAAAAAAGTGGCAGGATCTATTAAATTTTAATGCAATTATTTCTTATATCTTCTTTAACTGAACTTTTCTTAATAACGATTTGGGGAAAACATTGTTTTTTCAAATGGAAATGACAGACCCTTCAGTCCTTCTTATAGAACTCGTTTCTATAAGAAACACATTTTCGAAAAATTGCAAATAGCACTATTTGAATATAAGCCGGCGTTATATTCTTTAAATTTATGTTAATTAAGAAGGAATAAGACTATGAAAGTATTTAAGCTTAAGAAATTGTAATTTGACTTAGAATACACATTTGGATTAATATGAAAAATTTATGTAAATTATTTCAATAATTTAGGCATCATAATGGGCCATATTGGTCTCTGGGGGAGAGTGTGAAGTTTACTTCGCACCAGCCTTTCTGACTTTACCTAACCTAACCTGATGAAAACCTAGACATTTAAACCAATTTTACCAGTGATTTAAAAAGAGGTATGAGTCAAAATTTTTTTAAAACTTTTCTTTTTGATGCCATATCATTATTTGAAATTTTTACATATTCCCTAAGAAAAAATATCACATTTATAAGTAACCCAAATCCACTTTTGCAGATTTAGAAAATTTTACGTTTGTACGAAAAGGATTTATTTATATAAAAGTCTTGCTGAGGCAAATAGTCTTTCGAGATTTCATGTAAATATATATTTTTAATACCTATTTAATTTAGTTTATAACCACATTTTTCGCTTAATAATCCCATTTATTTGCTCGAATGCCTTAAACTTTTGTTTCTGCTTAAACCTCTTTCGCACTATTATGCCAGTTATTATATTTTTGCTCTCACAAAATCCAATGAGTTTTGGTCTCGTTTTTAAAAAAATCAGTGATCGAATACTTTTTCGATGCGAAAGCAATTAAATTTCTAATGATGAGAATAAATCGAAACAATTTTTTCATTATTTTAAAGCATATTTTCACAACACTGAAAAAATAATTTCAATTCGTTCAGTATCGGCTGAAAGAATTTAAAATAAAATTGCTTTCGAGTCGATAAAGAATTCGGTCACGACTGCAAATATAACCCCCTGAACTAATCGAATGCTTACTTGAAAGCAGGGATGGAAATCATGCTACATTTGTTTTTTGTAGTTTTTATGGTACTAAGAAAACAATCACAACTTATTTGGTACAATTTTTAATTTTCGACTCATGGTCATGGTCTTTATTTTACAAAGTCAATCAATTTAAAAAGCAATTGTAACCATTAAAGGTTATAATTTCTTTTGTTAAAACTTATCTGTTTAGTAAATTAAGTTTTTGGTTTCAGTAACTTATACATTCTTTAAGTATTATAAAAACAACATTTTAAAATTAAAATGAATGCGTTCACTCTGCCAATATAATTCCTTCTAAAAATTTATGATTTGAATTTAATTTTAGCTTCTTTTTTTGTTTAAAACTTATTTTATTATTGAAATTGTAATCATAAGAAACCAAACATTTTAAGGCCATAAGCACCCAATAAAGTGTACTAACCGATGTGGTTAATACCTACAAAAAAGATTCAATTCAAGATATTTTAAGAGATGCGGCAGGAGATTTCTTTATTCCTTATTTTTAATTTCAGGCACAGTGTACTTTTTAGATCCTAAAATTCTTTTGGAGTCAAAAACTGCAAATGGTTGAAAAAATTAGTATCGTCATAGTCCAAAAAAATACATTTGCTATTGAAGGTAGTACGAAACAGAAAATCCTTTTTCTAACCCTGCTATAAAGCCATGCAGTTAAAGCTGGTTTTACACACTATCATTTTAACAGTGTGCTTGTCAAACTTCAAACTGCAAAATGGAAACATAATGTGTAAATGCTAAGAAAATGTTCTTCTATAAATGTCAGCCTGAATTAACAGTGTAAAAAGTTTCAATTAAAGGACCAACTATAATATGCAAAAGCTTGCTTAAGCAACTGTCAAAAATTTACGAAAAAGCATTTAAAAAGACAAAAACAAAATCGAAAAATATTTGATTCCGTACGGGAAATGCGATCTGTTTCGCACTTTTCTTAAGCAAATGACAAATTCATAAAATTTAACAAAACGTTTTCTTAAGTTTAATAAGGTTCAACACATATCAATCACATGTATTCGCACAATTGCTTAAGCCAACTTAAGCATACTATACACAGAAAGAAAAACACTCGGGATAAATCAAGTTTTTTGGGATTACTTTAAGTACGAGTCGTACTCAAAAATTCAAGTACGAATAACACTTAAACGTACTCAAAACAATCCTAAATGGGATTACTTTTGAAAATTAATTTCTTTTCAAAGTTTTTTTTTTTTAAATTTGAACTCATGCTTCTCATTTAGTTTATATTTTTGGTTAAATATGTACATAAGATTTCTAAAATAAAAACCATATCGGGCATGATGTTGGTGTTATATCATTCTGTAATATGTAATACGGGTAAGTAAATCAATCATTATCATTTTTTCTTTGTAATTTATTTTTTTTTTGTTTTTTTCAATCATGAATTCGGGATAAAATCAACTTTATATTACTTGAATCAAGCTCATTTTGAGATTGATTCAATCTAAGTTTTACTTAAATCAATCTCATTTTCGGATTATTTGAGGTACGAGTTCGGATTAAAACAATTTTATAATTTTTGAATGAAGTGCATTTTGAGATTGATTCAATCTTAGTTTTACTTAAATCAATCTCATTTTCGGATTATTTCAAGTACGAAAACGGGATTGAATATGGATAATTTAAGTATTTTGGGATTAAAAATCCGTACTTGAATCAATCTTTCTGTACTTGATTCAAGAAAATCCGTACTCACCGTACTATTAATACCGCTTCGGATTGATTTGAGTACGGATGGATTGATTTTTTTTTTGAGTGTAGTTATTCCTTAAAGCGTGTTCTATTTTGAACTGACGAAGTAACTAATATCAGCTAATTTCCAAGTCATTTGTTTGTGATTCTTCAAAAATATTTAAAAAAAAGCATTTTATTAAACTTTAATGCAATTTAAATTTAATAGATATTTAAATCACTATATAATTTGCTGTAGTGAACTATTATATTTTATTTCAGTGGAAGAAAATTAGCGGCCACCTATCGACTAGGCGAAACTTTTAGCAAAACTGTCAATCGTGATCGATAGTGTGAGGCATGCTTAAAAGTGGCTTTTATCATTAAAATCATTAAAGTTAAATGGGATATATAATTTTGAAGTAGTATGTTCCTGTTATGTTCGACTTCGTTTGCTATTTTTTAATGGAATGCTTTCTAAATGATAATAGCTTAACCTTGCTTATTTTATGTGGTAAATAGCTTTTTTTTAATTTCTGGTATGTCACACTTCATAATTTCCGAGTCTACAATTGGTCTTCTTAAAACACGTTAGTCCAAAGTTTCTTCAATCATGGGCACTTCACTTCTTTAAATGATGTTTCTGCTATAAGTAAATAATACCAATCGACGAAAAGAACCTCACAGATTTGAAAAATGCATTCCCACAGAGTACAAACATTTCTACATAGAGATTTTTGTTTAGCCAATAACATCAGCTAACAAGCAACATCAAGAACATTTTGTGTAGCCATATCAAAGAGGGTTTGAGGCCTAAAATTTCAATTTTTAGTAATAAAAAAATTAGTAATACAAAAATTAGACATTTTGCTTAGTTATTTTGGCTACCTTGAATTTTTTATAAAAACTTATTTTTGTTCATCCTTAAAAATTTAGATTGATGGACGTATGCCCCACCCCTTTCGTAGTGGCTGGTTTAAGTTTTATCTTAATAAAGTTCTAATTTCTCTTCTACAATATCACACGAGCATTTTAAATTAATTTCACAAAAATTTCTAAGCGAACCTTCGATATTCTGAGGCCGGCAGTTAAATCTGGAGATAAATTACACTTTTAAATTAAAAAAAAAGTTTTAAAATTGTGTTGTTTTATTTAATAATAATAATTATTTCTGAATATGTTAAATAAGGCCCACAATGAAGTCGTTTCCTGATTATTTAACGATTAGCTCTATATTACTTTAAAATGATTTCCCCATTAAATTTCTTAAGAATCTGTTAATATTTAATGCATATTTTTGTACATTATAAAAATGTAAAAATAAAAATATTAACACAAAAAAGAAATCCCCTTAATTTGTATGGCTTATTTGTTTAAAATACGAAATGAGTCACATTAAAAACAGAAATTAATATTTTAATTAATCTTTAACTTGAAAAGTTTTTTAAAGAAAATTACAAGGAAAATTAGTGACAAGAAAACTTAATTAAAACAAATGTACTTAAAACAAAAATTGATAAGTAATACATAAATTAAAGCTCGGAACACAATTTGGTCGTACGTTGTAAGAACGTCGGACTTATCACCCCACCGTAAATTTCTAAAAACATGATCTATTTAAATTTATTTTGTTTTCTTTTGAAAATAATATGTATTAGAAAAGTTAAATTTTTGTTTAATTGTGAAATGAAATAGAATTAGATCCAAAGGCCTCGTTACTCTTATGTAAACGCATACGTTGCGGATCTGCTGCTTCGATTTCCTTGCCAAGCTTATGTATAAATAGTTACTCTTATGTAAACGTGACGTTGCGTTGCGGGTGAACCTGATAAAATGATGTATCATCTGTCAAAGAATTTTGTGCTTGTTTAAGCCGGCGATACACTATTCTATTCAGTCGTCTGATTTGTCAAAAATAGTGTATGCTCATGAAGTGGGATAGTGTGGCTTTAAAAATGAATTAAGTGGCGGTTTTTTTTGATAGTATGTCCGACTTGTAAATGTTTATGAAAATTTTCATTAAATCATAGATTCTATGCGATCAGAGTTGCATTTACTTGTAAAGTAGCTGAGTCATTTGAGTTTGCTTCATATTTGTGGTATAGTGTGGCACTAACATCAGCTTTTTTATGTCGGATAGAATTCCGTCGGATTTTCGTATGAATGAATCGAACAATTGTTAAGGATAATAAATCCCAGTCTTAATTAAACTTTACACTCTAACACAATTCCCACAGAATTATTTTGACGAAAATGCATCTCTGGTCTAATTATAGTTTGAAAATTTTCAAAAAAAAAATAACAACTTATCATGCCAGTGCTGTATTTTTATCAAAATACGTAATACTTTTGTGATAGTGTAAATGAACCTTTGTTTATTGGTAAAGTGAACATTCTGTAGCAAACGCACAAATAATAAATTAAATAAATTTTTAAAAATTTCCTATTCTCTTTTTAAGACATTCCCACACGTTTGCGTATTTTAATAATATAAAATAAAAGGCATTCTCTTTTCCCTTCTTTAAAAAAGGCATTCTCTTTTCCCTTCTCTAAAAAAGGCTAAAGAATTAAGCCGTCAAGTCTTTAGCTTTTTTGTGTGCGAACCAGCTTTAATTACCAGCCATTGCAGTCTACCGCAACGATTGCGTGTCAGCAACATTTACGTTTGAGTAAAAATACGTTACGTAGACGTAAGACGCAGATACCATTTAACGTTTGCGCCAACTTTATTTGTATCAAATATTATACAATTTGATTTGACAACGTATTTACGTCCTACGTTCTATTACGTTCATACTGTGCAATTGTGTTCCTACAATAAATTTGTATGAATAAAAATAGACGTAAGACGCAGATACCATTTAACGATTGCGCCAACTTTATTTGTATCAAATATTATACAATTTGATTTAACAACATATTTACGTCCTACGTTCTATTACGTCCATACTGTGCAATTGTGTTCTTACAATAAATTTGTATGAATAAAAAATTAAAACCTTTAAGCTTCATTCACAATGGCAGCAACAATTTTGTTTTTTCTTCTGTCTAATTCTTTCTCAAAGTATTTCAGGTATTTTCCTTTTGTTTTTTGAAATGAATTTTTTTTTTGTAAAATTGTGTCTGCTTCAGCAACAATTTGTATGAAATTGTAAATGTCGTTTATAATCAGGAAAATTTTAATAATCAGGGGTGTGCTGGAAATCGAAAACGTAAAACGCAAGAATTTTAAAAGTCGTTTTTTAATAAGATTTCTGTAATAAAAGAATTTTATGACAAATATTTCTCTATTAAACAGAATTTTATAACAAAAATTTTAAAAATTAGATTCAAAGTTTTTAAAAACAACTTCTTACGATTTACGTTTTCGATTTCCAACACATTCCGGAATATGTTTTGAAAATAATAATATTGTTTAGGGCATAATTTGCAAAGGTTTTTTCGACTGAACATGTCAGTTCTTGTGAAAAACATTGCTACTTTTATTGTGAACGCCCAGTGAAAATGTTACTAATATTGGGAAACTGATATTTAATTTATAAAAACTTATTAACCAAAACAATGTTACCTTTAAATTTTTTTAATATTTTTTTTTAATTTGTTTTTCAAAAGTACAATTGTTTAATTTTAATTTGACGCACTTGTTATTTCTTTGTTTTAATCACCAAAAACTACAAAAGCAAATATTTTTTCTTTTGTTTAACTTATTTTTTATTTATTTTTTTTTTAACAAATACGTTACGTTAAAAATTTTAAATTTTAAAACAGTTTTTTTCTTAAATGTAAAAAAGACGTTCTAAACGTACAATGTTCTTGTGATAACTAAACCAGCTCAAAAGCAAATTTATACGTCAACCTCATTGAAACTGACATGGAATCTTTATTCCCCACCGCCTGTATTTGTTGTTTACCCCCTTTTCCTCTTTAAAATCCCATCATGTTTTATTTAGTAAAATAATTTAACTAAAAAAAATTAAAGAAGTAGCAAGCAGCGGCAGCAGCAGCAGCGAACTACAAATAAAAATAATTACAATGGGCCGCGTGAATAAAAAGGTAGCTTTAGCTAATACTTGAAATTTGTAAGTTTAAACTAGCTTTGAGGTGAATAAAAATTTGAGTTAAAGCTAGTAGTTTATACTGACTAGTAGAAACTAGTTCTTCCAGTGTTGACTCAAAAAATGTGTGAATAAAAACGAATGTGTGCTTAAAAATACTAGTTTTCGCTTTATTTTTTTTAAGCTTATGATTGGGGTGCTTGAAGTTTGTGTTTTGTCACAATATTGAAATAAAAATTAATTTCTTTTTAAATATTTATTAGTATGTATGTTTAGTTTTATGAACATCCTGAAGATTGTTTCAAATTGTATATTTTTCGGAAAAATACCTAAATTGGCAAGATCTCTGTAAATGTAACAAATACAATAATTAGAATTGTGGTTATTTTGTTGAACTATTTATGGTTTTTAATCCAAATTTTTAATATTTTAATACGGCTTAAGTTCATCAAATTTAATTTTCATTCAATTATTGTTATGATGAAAGGAATTTTACAACATAAAAATTAATTAAAATTGTTATTGATAATCTTTCATTCTTGACCGTGGCCGGGGCCGGGGCCGGGGCCGGGGATCTAACCCTGGTGGCAGGTTACCATGACATGTTTCGATCGCAACCATTCGATCTCCTCAGATGGATTTGCCGTCTCACGCTCGCAGCCATCGACGACTGCTGACGTCAATAGTCAAACATCAATCCTTAAACCAAATTGTATGTTAACCTTTGGTAGATCGAAATTAGCTTTTTTTGAATCATTATCCATTTTAATTGATTTTACATGTTTCTTCATAAAAATAATTTAATGAAAATTAAATTTGATGAACTTAAGCCGAAGTAACAAATACTTAAATTTAAATATGTACAGTTTACCAAAGCAATTTTACTTAATTTTTCAAATAAATAATAATCATTGACGTTGCCACTAAGTTGTTTTAAGATATACCGCATAAAGGTCGGTACAGACTTTTGCCATAAAAAGTTTGTGTTGCATTTTTTAAATAAAATAAAAAAATCTGTTAAAAAGAAAAATTTATAAAAAACAGATAAATATACAAAAATGTATTTATTTATGTTCGCATACAAACTAAGACATTTACAGCGATTTTTTTTGTAATAATAATACACATTTGTTTAACGATTCAAAACATAAAAAAGGAAATTAACATTTTTTTCTTATATTCTGTTTTATATTTTTAAAAATATGTTTTAAAAATTTTAATTTTTGATATTTTTGCACTTTGCAATTAATTTAATTGAATGGTCGCATTATCCAGCGTTTGCTTCCTCTGTTAAGCATTAGCTACCTAGCACTAGCAAAGAATTATTCACACTTTTTGTAGTTTAAACTTTTCAGCATAGCTAGTACTGAAAAGTAAAAGCTAGTGCTAGTACTTAGTACTAGGTAGCATAAACTACCTTTTTATTCACTCGACCCAATGATTTATTTGCTTATCGTTCGATCACTCTCGATTCAATTCAATTCGATTCGATTAGATTATCAACATTTGTCTAATGGTGAGTATGAGCAAATCCCACACTCATTCACAAATAATAAAATTTAAAGCAATAAAATAAGGTGAGCATTTTGAATTGTTAAACATGTATTTTTCTTTGAAAAAACCCCAGAAAAAAACTTTTTAATCTTAGAAAAAAATATTTAGCTTATCTGAAAAATTGTTATTGCTTTTGGTTTTTATTTTCAATTCACTTAGTTTAACTACAAGAAAAAAAACAGTTGTGGTCACTACCTTTATTGATTATATACCTACCTGTACTTTGTTGTTGTTGTTTTTAGACACACATGTTTTCTCCACTTATGAATTAATTGTTATTGTGTTTTTTTGCAATAGAAAATTCCGCCAGTAATTTAAGCTTTAATTCTAAAAATTTCATTTTATTGTTTAATTTCCATACTTTTGTTTGGCTGTAGATTTAGATTTCGAAAATACACGCGCTTGCAATACAAATATTTACGGGTTTTTTTTATTTGAAAAAAAAATGTGATAAGCAAATTAGCGCTTGTGAAGTACTTGTCAAAAATGTTTAAATTACAGAGCAAAAATTACTCGAAAAATGGGTGCTTTCATCGTTGCCAACTAGGGTTTTGATTAAATTTTGTCAGCGATTTATCAAAAAAAAAGACACACGAGCAAATCTTAGAGAAAATTGTTAAATGTATGTATGTATGTAGTACAACATAAAGCTACTTTTACACACCGTGTATTATACAGTGACTGCGTTAGTTTTAAGGTCCAATTATAATATGCATGAACTGGCTTAAGCTTCTGTCAATATTTAACAATAGGATTCTGATGAAATGCATTAAAAAAACAAAGTCGAAAAACATTTGGTTCCATGCGGAATGTTCGATCAGTTTCACACATTGATTAAGCAAATGACAATTTTAAGAAACAAAATTTAGTATTGTGGTCAATTGCTGAACTGTTTATGGTTATTAATCCAATTTTTTATATTTTAATCAGGCTTAATTAAGTTCATTAAATTTAATTTTCATAAAATTATTTTTATGAAGAAAGGAATTTCACAACATGAAATTAATTAAAATGTATTGATAATCTTTCATTCTTGACTGAACGGGAAAATGAACAGAGGTTTTCACGGACAGATTGCCTTGACGTTTCGATTGTTCAAACACAATGTTCTCAGACGGGTTTGCCGTTTTACATTCACCGGCATTGACTTTGGTAGATTGAAATTTTTTTTCGATTTTCATTCTTGACTGAACGGGAAACTGAACCTCGGACAGATTGCCCTGACGTTTCGATTGTAACCACACTGACTTTGGTTGATTTACATATTCTCCCAAAAAGTTCCCTTAACTTCAATATGGTTTGACACATATGATTAACATATATTCGCAAAGTTGCTTCAACCAGCTTATGCACATTACAGCTGTTACTGAGCTGATTTACAATTGACAGTTTGTAGGCGGTTTATGATTTTCGTTTCATCTGACATAACCTATAATATTCTACAAACGCAAATTATCAGTGACCGTAAAGGTTATAAGAGGAAAAGAAATTACATTCTTTTTCCATTCTCTCTTTAAAGATCAAGACTTAATAGCTAAAACTTGAAGCGTGTGAACCAGTACTAAAACCACATTATTGGAAACTTAATTCGCAATGATTAAAATCCCCACTTTAAAAATGATGCAGAGAAGTTTACGTTGGAGAAGTTGGTGTTTGTTAAACTATAGAGGAGAAAATCCTTGCGAACGGGCGAAGGCTGGTTATACAGAGGATTCGGATTCGGGCATATGACCCCAACCTTTAAAAATTACCATACGTATATTACATATATTTTAGGGTATTAATTCATTCTTAGAAATTTGGGACTTAGTTGATTATAAATTACACGGAAAGAATTATTTACTAAATATGGCTTCACCCAAGAAAACATGATTTTCGTCTAAGCCAAAAATTACTTATTCTTAATATTGATATGTGTGTGTAGCTTGGTTTAAGCAAAATATTTCTTATTTTAGAAGAGTTTACTAAATAAGAACAAAATATGTATGTTAAAATCAAAAAAACCATATATATGTATGTATGTATATCAAAAGAAGTGTACACTTTGATGTCACCACTAACTGCGGAAACGGGTCGGCCGATTTCAACCAAAGTAACCAGCGTACGTTGGGAATAGTCTGTAGATGGTTTATGATAAGTTTGCTCGAAATCGTCACAGGGGTTCCGGAGATATGGTATTTCTTTTATGTATATTCCCATACACATATTTTTCACTCCTCGGAAATGGCTTAACCTATTTTTATGAAATTTTGTATGTTTATTTGTTAAGTATGGGAATAGGTAGTGAACTATATTTCATATCGCTAGGAGCGTAAAGTAGGGCAAGAGTGGCAAAGTGACAAGCATACAGACACTTTAACTCTGAAAAGAAATATGGAATAGGGTATGAAATAGGGCAAGAGGGGTAAAAGCTCCCTCTGCCTATATCTTCCTTACAAGTCAACCGATTTTCTTGAAATTTGGCAGGCAAATTGTGTAACATCTGGAAAGAACTAAAGCCTATAATTTTTATTATCTTCTTAACTAATAACCCGGTTTTGTTTAAATTTGGAATGCATACACTGTTCAATCTGAAATGAAGTTATATGGGAAAACAGGGTTTGCCGGGTCGGCTAGTTATTTTTAAATTTTAGATTTTCCTGTTTTAAGAAACGAAATTGATACTTTATATTTTTAAAATAAATTATGCTCCCAAAAAATTAATTACTCCTCCAAATATAGTTGTTGCTTTCTTGTATGTTCAATTGTATGTTTTCCTACACCCTTTTGCATTAAAAACTACGATATGTATGTATATTAAATTGAGCACTTTACTTAAGCCTATAGCACACGGAATGTAAAAAACTACATGCGCATGTGGTTCTGACGTAATTTTGACGTCACTACAAAGCCACAATACCAAGTTCGTGTTGTGTGATGATGACAAAATAACGCCAGAACCACATGCGCATTAAACTTTTTACATTCCGTGTACGATAGGCTTTACATAATTGGAAAATAATTTTTTGGAAATTAAAAAAAAATATATTTAATTTTAGAATTTGTTTGGGAAAATGAACCATGCATCTTTAATTTTTTGTTTTTAATTTCCAAGATTGAAACCTTAGTATGTATATCACAATTTAATCACAAAAATTAAAAGTACATATGCAGCTTTTTTGATTGCAAGTTCATATTTTGCCACTGTTAAAATTATCTCAAAATTGATACTCATACAAATTTCAAAAGTAAGATTAATTTCAATGTGAAAAATCGGAGTAAATCTTTAGCAATTTTGAACATGCATAAGAAATGTTTTAAATTGTTAACATGTCTGGTACTTGTTTTATAGCATTGCCGCTTTTTATTTCTTTAGGCGATATGCATGTACAAACTTAGAATTTGTATGTATGTACTTATATTTTTTAATCTACTTTGACAGGTAGTTGATACAAGTGAACTTACGCATTTTGATACTTGTCGTCGTATGTTTTTACAACAATAGCAGCAATATTTGCAGACAATGTATGTCAGCGATTTTGCTGTTTTCGTTTTGGGTGTCTTGTCTTGTGTGCTCGTTCATCCTCCGAAGAATCAACAAACCTCTGTTGTTGTTGGAAAAGTAAACTATAATAAAACTTAAACTAAGCAGGTGTTACTATATTCTTAACCAATTCAACATATTTATGTACACATGTATGTCTATACAAAATTCGTACCTATAGATATTTTTTTTTATTGTATTGTAACATCTTTTCATTAGCATAAGCCAGATACATACACATACTCATTCATAAGAAACATTCACTATGTAGTGGTATGATATTTCCAAACTCGATGAACTCCGTAAAAAATATTTCAACCCAGACTCAGACTCCACCTGGTAACTGTTAACTTGTTAAATTGGTGAATTTTCAATATTTCCATATTTTGCATATTCAGATTTACGAAGGATAAAAGCTGGATAGTTTTCTTTAAATTTCATATGTAATATTTTTTAAATTTCATTTGCATTATCAAAATTTTAATAATGTCTTCTATACCATAGTATTTATAATAAGTCTATACCTTGTACTCAAGGCTGCCAGATAAATTTGTGAGGAAATCGTCAATTTCCTGAGAAAAAATAAAAAAACCGTCTTTCACGTTTAGAGAAAAAATTTAAAGGAATAGGACTATTACAAAAAAGCTTTATAAAATACATATGTAACTTAAATCTAGCTCATAGAATAAATTCGAAAAATAAAAAAATGTTGAATACAAACAAAAAATATTTATTTCAGTTAGGCAGTGGAAAAAAACTTAGTTTTGTTATGGAATGCCCTTTCCTGTTTGTAAAACCTGACAAAAAGTTTGTTTTTCATCATTGTAACTAATTGTTTAATACTTTTTATATTAAGTTCCGATTTATTTTTTTTTATATCGATTTAGCGATTTCAAATAAATTTTAGGGGTTGTTTCCAATTTTGCAATCGTTCGCGAATATTAGCCCTGTTCGTGGTTTCTGATTCTTTTAAGCTTTTACGATTTTGAATAAATATTAAACATTGCTATCATACCGCTGTTACCAAATATTCGTTACAATTTATTCGAATTTTGAGAAAATGCAAAAAAACATATAGCGCCCGATTATATGGGCGAAATAAATTGAATTATGTTGACTCTGAAGTGTTGTTCCATTCTTGATTAATAACTCAACAGTTTAAAAAATAAGTAAAAATATATTTATCATTTGAAAATATATTTTGATAAAAGCATAACAAAAATGTATTTATCCATATTCACAAAAACATTAAATAAAAAATAAAATATAATTTGCTATTAACTCGAGCTATCTTGAAATGATTAATTTTTAACGCATTCCCCGCTGCAAATTGTTTTCTTACTGTTTTTACTTTTCACCCGACTTAAAACGTTTTATTACGTCCAATATTAGTTCCAAACGTATACATTTTCTTTTCTCTGCATTCATTTTTCTACACAACTTCTTATTAAGAACCAACTTCTTACCTCCTAACGCGCAACTATTCTTAGAATAACTAACCTAACTGAATTAAATAGGAATTCGCCTTTTTAGAAATAGAAGAATTCTTCACATGCGATTGTAACTTCAGTCAAAAAATCCAATCGTAATCGGGTAAGAATTTTTTTTTTTGTTTAATTTCCAATAATTTTTGTGTTTCGAAATATTGATTGTTACGTTTTGGACTGTTCCCAATATTATTGTAAATATGTCTTGTAAGTGTTTTTTTTTTTTTTACTTTTAGAAAAAAAAATCGTCAACCGTCATTTTACTGAATTTTCTCAAAAAAATCGTCACATCTAACAACCCTGTGTAAGTGTGCTGGAAGTAATATTCGGCGTCATATCAAAAAAAATTCTGCATATCTTCATGCTAAAATCAGCAACATTTCGCCGAAATCAAAGTGATAGGAAAAATTAAACTGTTTTATTTCGTCGGCTTAATATGCACACCTGCTAACTCCCTTTCAGCACATTTTACAGCAGAGACAAAAGACTTTTAAAATTTTATATTTGTAGATTGAAAGGAACCAAATATATAGTTGGTTTTACCAAGTGGATTAAGCGTGCTTGCATATTAAGCCGACGATTTATTAAAACACCAAGAACAAAAAATCAAAATTTAAGAAATCGAAAACAATGCCATGAAAGGTTTTAATTCTGGTCGACGAATGGACAGACATTTCATACAGCAATTCATACTCATTTCATATTCGTTCTATAATGCTGAAACAAAATCATTTGAAATATACAATCCTGGCTAAGAGTTTTTTTTTTTGTAACTTTTCAAAAATATGGTTGAAGTCTACTGTTGCATAAATATATGGGGGATTTAATGCAAGCGAACCAATTTTGAAATCGATGTCTTCCGGTTTTGATGAAATTTGCACCAAGGTTAGTCCTATTGGATAGTAGCTTCGATAGCTATTTGATCAATCTTTTGAAAATTTTTTTTTTGTTTTTTAAATTTAAAACTTTTTTTTATTTTTTTTCATCTAAATAAATTGGGTCACTTGACATGAAATCCCGGTGGTGCGCAAAATGACCCCAGGAAATATGGCCCCAAAAGGAAAGTGAAGAACGGCCCCAAAATTTTACATGAGACACAACAACACGCAATTTTTGGGCATTTTTTTGTTTTTTTGGGGCTATTTTGCATTTTTTCGATGGGGTGTTTTTGCATTTTAAGTGGAATGAAAAATTACCCCAATATCAAGGAATGAAAAATGGCTCCAAACAAAATCACGATTTTTACTTTACTTTACGTTTATTAATAAAAAAATAAATTTTAAGAAATGAAAAATCAGCCCAAACATTTTTACACAAATTATATAAAATTGTATGTAAAAGTTTCTAGGGTTAGTATTAAAAACCCGAATTCTAATACCAAAGTGGAGAAAATATTTTCCGGTTATGCAGCCGGTTAGCGAACCCGGTGTTTGTTATACCATAGAGGAAGAAATCCTTGCGCCCAGCCGAAGGCCGGCTACATAGGGAAGCTTTGGTTAGCGAAGCCAGTGTTCGTTATATCAGAGAGAAGAAACCCCTTGCGCACGGCCGAAGGCCGGCTATAACATAAAGCTTTAGTAAGCAAAGCCAGTGTCCGTTATACCATAGAGGAAAAAATCCTTGCGCATGGCCGAAAGCCCAATCATGCTATCAATCGTACGATTTTTAAAACCAAAACTGTATAGTTATTCGGATTTTGAAATCGAGATTCTATATTTGGGATTTTTAGTTTCGGGCATATGAACTCCACCCAAAAGTTTTAATATAACTTTCTTTGTATTCTTTTTTTGGGTTAAAATTCATTTTAAGTTTTGAGTCATATTTCATTTTATTTTTAGGGTTATTTTAAATTTTTTTTGGGTAATTTTTCATTTAAAAAAATGGGATTATGAAAAATATCCCCAAATTTGGGGTCAATTTTTATTTATTTTTTGGGGCCATATTTAATAATAAATAATAATAAAGGTCGAAGAAAATACATATTAGATTTATTAAATTCCTATACCTAATTTTTTTTAAAAACCAAACTTCAAAAATTCTTAGCCATATCTACATATGGGCATTTCTCCAGAAATGTCAACCACAGCCAAAAAATTCAAAGTCTATAAAATTATGTTGTTTTAACCAAGGACCGGAAAATGTTTTTTTATTTTGTTTCTAAAAAAATATTTAGTGTGCAAGTTTCAAAAATTCCACACTTTACACAAAATAAAAATTTTTTAAAATAGTAATGAAAAAATAGTTGTCGAAAAAAATAAATAAAATAAAGTTCTAAAAATAAAACGTTTTCTAAAAAACTTTTGTACAAAAAAAAAATAAAATTAAAAAAATTAAAAATTTCTTAAAACAAAATAAATATATTTTAACGTTGTCATATAAAATTACATTCTTCAAAACAAATTTAAATAAAATTTGTGAAATGTTTTCTAAGAATATGGGTCGTTTTAAGCTCTTTAAAATGGAATCATATTTAGTTCTGGATGGCACTCGTTCAGGAAATTGCTTACTGTGTGATAAAACCCTCAAAGCTCATGCTGGTAACATAACAGTGGGCTTTATATGGGACCTATAGTAAATTATGAACCGAGCATTGCGAAATTTATTAGTGTGAGTAGTGAAGTATTTAATTTTATTTTGATAGCATTATTTATTACGGCCTTAGGCGTACTAAACTGTTTTCCGACAGTAGGGTTTAGATGGGGCCTAGGGTAAATTATAGACCGATCTGCACAAAAATTCACAGTTAATTTCTAGTACTATAAAACTGTAACGTACCAAATTTTGTTATGATAGCATTATTAATTACGTTCTTAGGCGTACTAAACTGTTTTTCGTTAGTAGGGTTTTTATGGGGCCTAAGGTAAATTATGTACCGATCTTCACGAAATTTCATAGTTTCACGAAGTTTCACAGCCTTCGCTATTATGAACAAAGGTATTACTTTAAACAAACTGTTAGTAACATACATTTATATTTGAACCGCCATCATTGTTTTTTGATTTACTAATTTTTTTAATACTTAAATAAAATTTTCTAAAAAAAACATTTTATGAAACATTTCTCAACACAAAAAAATGTTTTTTATACAATTTTATTTGTTTTTTTTTTTGCAAAAAAAGTTTTTGATTTTTTTTGAAACTAAAAGCTTTGTTTTCAAAGAAATTTTTTTTTCTATTTTCATTTCTATTTACATAAACACAGAAAAAAAATATTCCTTTTTTCACACACAAAAATGTTTAATTTAAAAAATAAAATTTGATTTTGTGTTTTTCGTTCGTAATTTCCGGTCCTTGGTTTTAACATATTTTTATATCTATCAACTTTTAATAATGTAAACAAATTTTACATTAAATCACAACACACTTTTAAATATTCACATGCAAAGTCGAACAAGTGCAAAAGTTCTGTTTTGAACATTTCAATGGACCGTTTTGTTTTGCTAAATGATCCTAATGGGAAACATTATGCATTGACAATTGCTTTTTAAATCTCGGTTTATATTCAAATAATATAAGAAAAATGCAAACGGAACGATGCGATAGCCAGTTACGGCAATTATTTTCTTTGCTTTACCCTATATTTCGATGTAGCGTGCGACATTGAAAAAGAACATTTGTTATCAGTGCGTCGAGGGTATTTGTACAATGCGCATCAAATATTAGTAATAAACAGATATTTTTGTTGCAAATTTAATAAAAAAAATTTTGCTGGAAAATAATCAGTGCTTTTTTCTTGGTACTTATTTTAAATTTGTAGCGTGCGACATCGTAAGTGTAAAATGCATAAAATCCAAAAAAAAATTTCTAAAATATCTTTATTTGCGATGGCCAATAGCTACAAGCAGCAAGGACAGCTTATTCCATTAAAAAAAACTTTATTTGAGACTAGCAATACTATTTTCAGTTAAGTTAGTTTTTGTTCTATATTTGTATTTTTCTTTATTGAAGATATTTTTTTTAAGTTTATAATTTTTGTTCGGAAAATAAATATATTAGATGTATTTAAAATAAAGTAGAATCATCTTACGGATGTCTTATTACATAAAAAGTAAAAACTTAAACATAAAAGTATGATGGAACAAAATGTCGCATGCAACATGTAGCGTGCGACAGTGAATAAAATTAAATTAAAAATAAGCTACACAATATTTTTGAATCAAATAAAAAGCATTATTAAGATACATCAATGCATAACATTTTAAAATTAGTCGCATTAAAATATTTTATCAGGTTTCGCTGAAATCAGTGTTTGAACTGTTTGCCGTAAAAGCGACTTCTGTTTTTTCCGCATGCAAATGCCTTGGTTTTTTTTAATTTTCTTGAAAACGAACAATTGCTCAAATTATAGAGCTAATCAGTAGCTATAAGTTTCGCCTTTTGTCAAAATAAAATTAATGTTTTGGTATATGTTTTTTTCACTTTTAAGGCGTACAAATGTCACATTCGACATTAGAGAAATGCCCATATGTATGTACAAGGCCCATCTATCAGGTCTGCTTACTTGTACAAAAACAAAATTCGATTCTTTTTAGTTGTCAAAAATTCCCTGTTGGCCAAACTGCCGTCGACGACACTGTCGTCAACGATTTATGCACGAAATGTCCTCTATCAATTTGGATTTCTGGAAGACGATTTCAAGGAAAATGTCGTGCACGACAAAATACTCGACATTGTCTAGTGCGTTGTCTTTTACAGAAGTTTATAAACGACGACATGACCGACATTGTCTTTCATGCTGTCCTTCATCAAAGTGTAACAAAGACAACATGACGGACATTGTCTTGTAAGCGTATGTGTACACACACGAATGTGTGCAAGACAATATCTCCTAACTTGTCGTTGATGACCACATGCACGACATTGTCATCCATATTGTCGTTGATGACCACATGCACGACATTGTCGTCCATATTGTCGTTGATGACCACATGCACGACATTGTCGTCCATATTGTCGTTGATGACTATATAGACGACAATAGATTCTACTTTATCGTCAACGACTGCATATAAGACAATGCCGATAAAGTTACAAGAGTAACAGCTTACACGACAATGTCGCCTATAAACCTAAAGGAATAAATAAAAATATACAATAGCACATACATATTTTTAAAATCATACCTTAGCCTTTGAGTTCTCAGACTTGACTGACTGATTCTCTTCGCTTTGCTTTGGTTGTTTTTTATTATTATGTATCGTTATTTTACAGTTATTTTTATTTTTTATTGGAAATAAATTATTTTTGTTTGTTTAGAAGACAGCTTACAAGACAATGTCGCTCATGTTGTCGTGCATACACTTCAATACAGGACAGCTTACAAGACATTGTCGCTCATACTGTCGTGCATAGTTGTTGATAGAGGATACCTTACAAGACAATGTCTGTCATGTTGGCGTGAATAAGCTTTGATAAGGACAGCTTACTAGACAATGTCGTTCATATTGTCGTGTTTAGTATTTTATAGAGGACACCTAACAAGACAATGTCGATCATGTTGTCGTGCATACACTTTAATACAGGATAGCTTACAAGACACTGTCGCTGATATTGTCGTGTTTAGTAGCTCATAGAGGACAGGTTACAAGACACTGTCGATTGTACTGTCGTGTATAGTTGTTGATAGAGGATACCTTACAAGACAATGTCGGTCATGTTGTCGTGGATACATTCGGATAAGGGACAACTTACAAGACGCTGTCGCTCATACTGTCGTGTATAGTTGTTGATAGAGGATCACTTACAAGACAATGTCGCTCATTTTGTCGTGGATAGATTTTGATAAGGGACAGCGTACAAGACAATGTCCGTCATGTTGTCTTTGTTACACTTTGATAAAGGACAGCATGAAAGACAATGTCGGTCATGTCGTCGTTTATAAACTTCTGTAAAAGACAATGCACTAGACAATGTCGAGTATTTTGTCGTCCACGACATTTTCCTCAAAATTGTCTTCCAGAAATCCTAAGTGGTAGAGGACATTTCGTGCATAAATCGTTGACGACAGTGTCGTCGACGGCAGTTTGGCCAACATATATATAAACGTATACATTCACATGTAAACAACTTTTGACAACTAAAAAGAACATAAACAATGATCATCAGGCTTCTTGCACAGACCTTTTCAATGGGCCTTGTGTATGTATGTATTTTATTTGTTCCTGACCTTAAATTTCAAAATCTTATTTTATTGTTGTGTTTTTATTTATGTATTTGAATAAACCCGGTTAACCGGTAACTTTTTGAAAGCTTAACCGACAACTGGATTATTTAAAATAGAAACAATTCGGAATATGTATTCGAAACCAGGCTTTGGAAAAAAAGTCGAATAATCGATTTCCCTAATATGTATTTACATACCTACTTAGGAAAAATCTTACGACTGGCAACTCTGTTTAACACACAATCACCAAAGAGCAAAATATCAAAAAAAGAGAAAAAATAACAAGAATAAATTTTAATTTAAAGTAATTTCAATACTGCAAGATACAAGATACATACTAAAACAAAAACAGAACTGTTAATAAAAAAAAGTATGACAATAAACCGAACAAAATAACACAAAACAAACAAGAAAAGAAATAGTTAGGTACTTGCCAAGAAAAAAAACAATAAATAAAAACATTTAGATTTTAATTAGAGCATTAAGCCCCAAATACACTAACTACCTATACCAACTTGTTATATTAGCACATATTCGTTTATAAACTCTCCCTGTATCTTTTAGATACATAGATACATATGTATGTACATATGTAAGTATATGCGGTACAAAATAAACTTATACCTTTGTATCTGTAGGTAAAATGTGTCAAATAAAAATGTTGCCCGAATGCCACGCTTAACAGGCAGACAAACAGCTAGATAGAGAAACTATAACTTAATTTAAAGATATGTAGGTATGTATGTAGGTACCAATTGGTTATTAATAACTTTAAGTACATACGTGCATACTTATGTATACAATTAGTGCAACAGTAACAAAAAAAGCTAAGCACACTAAAAATACATGTGTAGGTATGTCGCTGCATTTGAATTTTTCTTTTTTGTAGTTAATAAAATCATGTATTTTTTTCCTTGGCATTCTACACTACCAGGAGGTTAGCAACAGTCTGCAAAATTGTCTGGTGTTTTTTTTTTTTTTGTTTTTTCACTGACTTCAAGTTTCAGTTAAATTTTAACACTTTAATTTTGTTTGGTAGACGAGTACGTGGCGTTCAAAATCTCACTGGCATTACAATATTTAATGTTTTATTTTTTTTTATAGGTAGGTAGGTAGGTAGGTATATTGCAATAAAAATTAATTTAAAAAACTTTCTATTTGCTTACAATTTTTTGAATTCTTGCGCCTGTCTGGCGAAGCACACTTCACAACAGCAAAACAAACAGCAGTGACTTTTAGTAATTTATTAATTTAGCAGAAAACCAAATATAAAAACATCAAAAACACACTGGTACTAGTGGTTAGAAAATAACGATTTTAACCGTTCTCACATAAACGTACGTACACCTTCTACACTTCACAACATTTTCCACAACACTAAATGCCTGACTACCCGTCCGATCGGCGGTTGTGCGAATTCAAAAAGTGGTGGTAAAATTATCTTGAAATTAGGTGAGTTATTTTATGCTCTTTAGTGTAGAGCTCTCATTCTCCCATTGATCACTACCCTGCAGGAAAAGGTAATATCTAATTAGGAATCAAGTAGGTAAGTATGGCTTGTATTATATGTTAATTCCAGAATTCATTATTCTTAACAAAGGATATTCTAGGATGATATCGAATTATTTTAATGTATCCGCAGAAGGAATTGTATAATAATATTATACAATTTGGCCCCATATGAGTCCATATTTTTGCCCAAAGATGAAAATTGTTGGGCCAATGTTCGCATTTTTAGATAAATTTCTGAATTGGTTTTGTAAAATAATACCTACATGAGTCTCGTACGACTCTTTGCATGCTTTTTGAAAGACTCGTTAGATAATCTCAACAAACAACATAAACGATTCCCTTTACGATTAATATAAGCGTTTTTCGCTGCGTTATGGAAGAATCTCTTATACGAATCAGCACGTGTAACAGTTTCTCCCGTGCTAGGAATCGTCTACAAATAAAAAATGAGCTCGTCGACGATCAAAAAGACTCTTTGTGAGATTCCCAGTAAGCTCCTGGGTTGAAATAAAATTTTAATAAAATATAAATTTATGTATTAAAAAAATAATTTTTTTTTTCTTCTTTTAAATCAAACACTTTACTTTAGCTGCACTTTTGTGCACGTAACCACAATTGTGTACCTGCACATTAAGGCAGGTAAATGCATTTAAGATAACTGCATTTTTGATTTACCTGCACAAAAAATCGTGCAAAGGACATTGTGCAGCTAAATCAAAACTACTATATTTATTAAAAAAAACTCAACAATAAGGTTAAATGGAATATAAGAGTAGTTCAATATAAATTAATTTTTTTAAATAAGCAATTTATGATTTCCTCGTGAGGCAAATTTAGATAGTACATTCTTTCTTCTGTCATTGTTGATCTGAGCCATGTTTTTATTTGACGACGGGTAGGAAATGACCTCTCTCTCGTAGCATTACTGACGAGTAGGGCAAGTTTTTTATGGCATTTTTGCCATTTCTTCAGTTATTTTTTTAAAAAGCAATTTTTTGTCCAGCTTGCCAAAGAATACCTTTTTGCAACATATAAAAAAAATTTTTTAATAAGCTTAGCGATAATGAGACAGAATCTTTTCGAAATGCTAACTGAATAATGCAAAAATCGGACGTAAAAAGTGCTTTCAATGCATCTGCTCAAGCCTCTTGAAGTTACAAGCGAAAGAGATTTCTATGAATTAAAGCTTTGGCTTAATTGACAGTGCTAAGGAAAATAATACAAGATGTCAGTAAAAAAGATTTTGTTGAAAAGTTTAAAAACGTTTTAGATCGTAATACGTGTGGTAAATTATTCAATACTCCTGAATAATCTATATGGCTTGGCATTTCAATTTTAAAAAAGTGTTTTAATCGATTTTCTTACAATTTTGTTTTAATGAAAGTGAGACGGATGAATTTATTGACAACCTTTCTCCATCTGAACTTTAAGTGTTAAAATACGCTCCAGTTACATCTTGCGATGTTGAAAGCAGGGATGTTAGATGTGACGATTTTACGTCATTTTGTCGATTTTTTTCGATGAATTTACCAAAATGACGGTTGACGATTTTTGATGTTGAGTCACTTATGTTTTGACGATTTAATCCCGTCAATAAATTTACTTTAAACTTTAATCTGGTATCAATATTATAACACATTAATCTGGCAAGCAGGTTTGATAGATGTGACGATTTTTCGTCATTTTGCAGATTTTTTTGAGAAAATACAGTAAAATGACGATTGACGATTTTTTGACTAAAAGTGATAGTGTTATGACGATTTTCTGGCATCGATAAAACACACAAGAAATATTTACAATTATATTGAAAACAGTCCAAAACTTATAAATCAATTTTTTGAAATACAAAAATTTTTGGAAACTAAACAAAAAAATTCCTCCCCCATCACAAACCAGGTGGATTTCATTAGAAGCATTAGTTATTCAAATTCTACAATTATAGAAATGCCATCGATACTGCAAAAAATATACACTAGAGCCCTAATTTGCGTCTGTTCTATTTGGTCCGCTTTTTAAAAATTGGTTTAATCCACTTTGCGTTTTTATGATTTCGATTTGCGTCGCTACATACGAATGCATTTTTCGATGAAGTCATAATCACATGTGAAGAATTTTTCTATTTGTGTGTAAAAAGGCAAATCCCATTTAATTCTGTTAGGTAAGTTATTCCTAGTAAAATGTGTTAGGAAGTAAAAAGTTACTTTTTAATAAGAAGTTGTGTAGAAAAATGAGTGCAATGAGAAGAAAATGTATTAGTTTGGAACTAATATTGGACGTAATTAAATGTTTCAAGTCGGGTAAAAAGAATGTTGATATAGACAGAATCCTTGGTTTTTAGCACCTTTAACAATAAAAACAATTTGCAAAAATCGCTAAAAGTAACTCATTTAAAAATAGCTCGAGTTAAAAGCAAATGAGATTTTATTTATTATTTAATATTTTTCTGAATATGGATATATGAAATAAAAAAATTTTTGTTATGCATTTATGCAAATATATTTTTTTTATGTTTTCTTTTTAAATGATAAATATATTCAGCTCACTTGCTGAAATAAATAGAATAAAACTTAACCATATCACCAAAGTTATTTTCGGGAATACAAAATTTATTATTAATACGATTTCCGTATGACGTGCTAAATTCCCAGTTTTTCATATTTGATAAATACACTGAAATTTACTGTTGAGGGAAAGCTAGCTTCTATGCGCATTTCACTGGTTGCTTAGGCCAGCTCATCAGGAAACCTTTTCCAAAGACTTTAGAAAGGAAAAAAATATTATACAAATAAAACCCTAAAGCGAATAAGAATTATAAACACTAAAAGTCTTACTTGTAACAATATCAAAGCCAAAACAAAACACCAACAATAAACAGTGAGTTTATCTTTTCTTACATTCCCCTACAATTGGTTGGGTTCTTTCCGACTCGAATTGTAGTTGTAAGTGGGTAAAAAGAAAAAACAAAATTAAAAAACAAACTGCTTCATTCTACTGTCTTCGTAAGAAAACAAAAAAAAAACCAATTTGCCAATTCAGTTCTTTTGCACGGGCACATGCAAGTATGTATATTATCAAAGTTATTTTCGGGAATACAAAATTTATTATTAATACGATTTCCGTATGACGTGCTAAATTCCCAGTTTTTCATATTTGATAAATACACTGAAATTTATTGTTGAGGGAAAGCTAGCGTCTATGCGCATTTCACTGGTTGCTTAGGCCAGCTCATCAGGAAACCTTTTCCAAAGATTTTAGAAAGGCCAAAAATATTATACAAATAAAACCCTAAAGCGAATAAGAATTATAAACACTTCTTCATCATAATTAGAATTTCTTGCTAAAAGTTAATATTTTCGAACCAATCCATGCAATAAATTGTCTTTAATTTGTAAAATTTATATATTTGACGTTTTGTTGACGATTTTGTTCAATTTTCGTGACGATTTTGACGAATTTTGTTAAAACTTTTCACGATTTTTGAGGAAAAAAGTCTAACAACCCTGGTTGAAAAAGTGTTTACATTTATAAAACTGTTTTATGTGATAACGGGAGATTACCAGGGGTGTTCTAGAAATCGAAGACGCAAAACGCAAGAATTTTAAACGTCGTTCTTTAATAAGATTTCCCTGATAAAAAAATTTTATGACAAATATTATAAAAATATTTCTTTATTAAACAGAATTTTATAACAAAAATTAGATTAAAAGTGTTTTAATACACCTTCAACTTCCAAATTCTCGTTTTGCCCCCACTATTTTTTTTTTTGACAATTTAAAGAAACTTACTTTTGTACTTACAATAAAAACGTAATAAAATAAATGTTTCTTAAATAACATGTTTATTTTTTCCATTTTTCGTGCCGTTTTGCCAGCAATTTTTAACCATTTTTCTTAGATTTCGGTAGATATCTTCATCACAGTTTTTTAAAGCATCTACAACGTTATCTGATATATTTTCAGATATTTTTCAAGTTTGTTGCAAATGCAACAGTTCAGACTCAAGTTGAGATGTTAGTAGGTGTTTATCTATCTCTTTTATCAAACATAATCAGCTCATCAGCTACTTGTGATTTTAAAAGTTTTGTATCTGTATTTGACTTGATTACACGTTGAGGTAGAAGTTTAGGTATGTGCAATACATTCTAAAATAAATTCAATAAGAGGAATGTACTCGGTAGTAATCTTCAATATTTTGAATGTGATTGGAACCTCGATTTGAACGCAGATAACTTTAACTTTTTCAAAAATCGCTATAAATAGTTCTTCGGCTTTATTTCTTTTCTCTTCAAGGCACATGATTTAAGTTTTGATAAGGCTTGATCCTTTTTGAAGATCTATATCGTGCTTTTGTAAAATGATACTAAGCGGCAATGGTACAATAAGTATCACACTTAATATCTTTATTTCGTAAATGAATTAAAAATTACTACGCGAGTTCCTTAATATAAGGCTTTTGATAGAGTATCTCTACCTTTCCACTCAGATATTTTTTCTAAAGCTTCTACACTTGTTGCAAAGTGTAAAATTGAGTCGTGACGGTCCAACCATCTTGTCTCGCATAATGTAGAGAGTTTGGCTCCCAAATACTTGCTAAAACTGTGTTTAGCTTGGGATGATTATATTTAAAAAAATTTGTCGTTTCTTAAACAAATGATACAACTTATTGTATTAATGGCACTTTGTTGCTTTTTAAAATTGAGTTGTTTGATTTATGAGAATAGCATTTGCGTTTGTTTTGCATTTGGCCAGAATTTTATGACAGCTCCATTTTCTGCTGACGTCAGAGGACACCCATCTGTTCCATTTCCTACTAAATTTTTTAGGTCAAGACTAAAATTTGTCAAAACTTTTAGAACTATTGATGATAGTGCCTTCGCATGAATTGACACCTCACATTATCAATATCCTTTGAAGCCTCTTCAAATGCGTTTACATTAAAGCCAATAAATGCTTTCCCAATAATTTTTTGTTGTATGTTGAAATATCTTTAAGATAAGGAAATCTGGGTTTTCCCCGAAAAATCTGTGTTTTCGTCAAAAATTATCGAATAGAATTTTGATTAATTTTCAAGTCAAACGTTTATTCTTTGGATATAAATAGATGGCACCTGCTGGGATTCAATGTAGGATAATAAGTATTTGAATACAGTAAACTAGATGTTTCATTGGAAATATCTAATAAATAACTATTAGAATTAAGATTTGGATACTAATTGAAAATTTCGTTAGATTCAATAAAAAAAAGCTTGCTGGGATTTCCTAAAATTTTGTGCTTATAAAAAAATATTATTATTGGGAATTCTTGTATTATCGAGATAAACCAAACATATTTTTATAATTTAGGGGGGGAATTTCCTTATTCCCCCCCCCCCTGAATCTGCGCCTGATACATATGTACATAGGTCTTAACTGCAAATAGTGGAGATTCGGCCCAAAATTTAGTGGCTGAATTTAATGCTAGATATATGTAAATAAAAGATTTGAGTCTTAAGAAAATACTGTAACCTATTGTTTATCTATAATTCTTGATTCTCTATACAATGCTCTTATATTTCAAAGACAATCGACTTTAATCATATTGAATAAACGAGTTATTGAGTTACTTAACATGTCTCTGCCTTCCGAGTGTTGAAAACACGGCCACCCTACTGAAGGGGCCGTACAGATGGTACAAGTTCTGGTAAGTTCCGGTTCACACACGTCAAGTTAGACTCGTCAAGTCATGAACTTTTAGGAGAGAAGGGAAAAAAGGAAATGCCATATATTTTCCTCTACCTATCTCCTAAAAATGCATGACTTGACGAGTGAAACTTGATGTGTGTGAACCGGCACTAAGTCTACAAGAACTGGCCTTTGGAGCATTTGTGAGCAATTGTTAAGAGATTTTTTATTTAATTTATTTATTTAACTCATTTGAATACATTTGTACGAAAATATTTTCGTTTGTGTACTTGCATAAAATACAACTATGTATGTCTTCTGTACAGTAAATCCTAATACTAATGCCAACACTGTGGATATTATTTTAAATTGATATAAATATCAAAATTTACTTCAAAATATACAAATGAAATACACAATTTAAAATCATAATTTTAGTTATTAGCTTATTAACAATTCTAACCCTGTATCAAGGTATATTTACACAAGGTAGACTCATTTGGGAGTGTAGACATGCTGCTCTATAAAAATAACCGTGTGGAACGGAATTGTCAAAATTGTCTTCATATAAATTTAACGCACACATGTACAAATTTTGGTTCATATACACGAAATTTGACATTGGTGTTCCAACTTAGGTAAACAGCTGACAAACATATGGGCCAACGAGTTTACCTTGTGTAAATATACCTTGCCCTGTATCAAACTAAAAAAAGGTAAAATAAAACCAAGGTATAATATTAACATCCACATTGGGTAATATCAACCGCTGTTATAACAAATTGACATTTGTAATCAGGGCTGCCATGTTTGACGATTTATCGTCATTTTGACTATTTTTTGTACCGGAATTAGTCTGTGTTTATTCGGCTCATGTTTTAATGACTGATTGCTACTTTATTGGCGAGAGGGACGAGGGGAAAAGAAACGAGTACACAGATGCATGTACTGTCAGTACGCTTTGCTTTTTCATTCGTTGTTTAATTTTGTTTTTGTTTTCAATATCAAAAAGCACACATGCATACGCACGACTATACAAAATAAAAAACATGTCGCCAACATGACATGAATCATTTGAACGCCAATTCATGTTCAAGGAAGAAAATGCAAGAATCATGTCAACAAAACATGAGCCGTATAAACGCAGACTTAGCAAATTGACGATTTGCTGATTTTTTTCTTAAAAGTGACGATTTTTGCAATCTCCAAAGTCTGAATCAGAATGCACTAATAACGTGACCAAACAAGCGCAGCTGCTTGCAGTGACGTTTGACGTCATTTTTTTTTTGTTTATTTACATTTTTTATAAAGGCATTTTGACATTTGTCGTCTCAATTCTACCAACAAAACGCCTGTTATTTTTGTTTATTGTTTCATTGTTGTAGTACATACTGTGGTCACTTTGTTAATACATTTGGGTCTGAATAAAACATTAACTTTCTGACACGCTCATTTTTAAATTTTGGAATGTTTAACAAGAGCTGAAGGCGAAACGTTTTCTTTCCCTTAGCTTTTACGCTGATATGCCATATGTTGTGTCACGAACAGTAGTGATAGTTTTCTTGCTTAATAAAACCCACAAATTATAAATAATAACAGAGATAAAAACGCTAGATTAATCAAAAAATAGTAAATTGCCATTACCAATTAAAAATAGCGGCAAACTTCACTATTAAACGAGCTGTCAAAATCGGGTTTTCCAATTGAAAAGCGTTTAGCCGCTCTATTCAAAAACTACAAAACGTCTGCCGCTTTTGTTTAGGTACGGCAATAATATGCAAGACTTAAACAACTTTAAATGATTATTTTCAGAGTACAAAAGTAACAAGGTTACACTTTGTTTATCCTTCGTCAAACCATCATCGAATGAACCTTTTACGATTCTCTGTATAAATCATATTTTCACGAGTTGAAGGATAATATCTACATGAGTCTCATCCTAGTAAACAATTTCATGGTTCTTGAAGCACTAAAACTACATGAGTGCTGATATATGCGCTGGCTATTACACACGACTAAGAAGCAGCAGAAAAGCGAATACGTGAATTTTTAATTTAATGATTGAATAACTTCACATTATCCCTTACAAGTAAGCAGGTTGTTAGTGAATAAATAAAATCATTGTTTTAGAGAAAAAATTCACGAACAATGTTTTATGTGCTTCTGTTATTCCCTTACATCGAAGCAGGTTGTATTTCAATGATTTTACATAGAAATTTAAGTTTTTAAAAACGCAATCAGTTATCAAATTGTTTTTTAGCAGAGAGGAAAAAAGTAGTGATTCCAAGTGAGAATTCGCCATATTAAAATCATGCCTCTTGTAAGCAGGTTTGTAAGGGGGCATTGTGCTTCTCTCCCTTACAAAACTGCTTACCAGTAAGCTCCATTTTTTACTGGCATGCGATCCTTGACATGAAAGACTCGTAAGATAATCTTTACCCACGTCTTAAACGATTAATCGACGATCAAATACGCTGTGTATGAGACTTCCCGTATCTCTAACACGGTCGAAAATGCTAGCTGGGTATGAGGCAATTATGTTTTTGTTTGAATTTTTTTATTAAAATCAAACTAAAACTGTTTAAAAAAAACTAAATTTTAAGTTGTCCGATTTTTTTTTGACGATCGAACCGTGAAAAACGATTTTTTTTTCTCAGAAAATTTACGATTTCCTCACAAATTATCTGGCAGCCCTGTTTGTTATGTCAAATTGTCATCCACAAACTGTGGGTTACATTAATCACATGACAGCACGTGAGATGTCACTGTGAATTTTACTAGTTCAGAGTGAATTTTTCTTCGTACTCCATCAACTTTGTTACGCAGCTGACTGGGCTCCCCTCGGCATTGAAAAAAAATAAAAAATATTAAGAAAAATTGTGTGTATTTAAAAAATTGTTTAAAATAAAATCTAAAGTGTAATTTGGTTTTTATTTCACATTAAATTAATAATCTTAATTAGAGTTTGAGAAAATTCCAATTGGAACTAAGGAAAACAAGTGTAAGAAAAGAAAAAGATGGCTCTTTCTGCATCCCAAGCTCATAAGGAGCATGTCCTAGCTGTTTCTCGAGATTTTATTTCCCAGCCCAGATTAAGTAAGTAAATTTTATTAACAAAAGCTTAAAAAGCACAAAAGAAGTTAATTTTTTAAATTAAATATTTAGTAGAATTTATGTATTTAATAAGAAAAAAGTGCATTCATTAAATGGTCGCCATATTAGATTAAATTTTATCAAAACTACGTCGTCACAAGATGCGAGAGAGCAGACAAAAGAAAGGTGTAAAATAAAAATCGATAAATTTTTGCCAAATTTTTTTTTAATTTTCCTCTGTATCCACAGGGATCTTTATTATAAAAACGAAAATATGTCAATAAAAATGCGACCAAAACGCTTAAAAGATGTTATCTTGCTTTGAAAATTTAATTTATTTTTTTTCAATAATAATTTTTATAAGGCAGTAATTTATTCTAGTTTTTACGTCATGTGATGGTTTTAATGTGATTGTTTTATTTTCGGAGATGCCACGAATTGTTTGTTAAATATGTGTAAATGTATTATTGTTTTAGTTTTATTTATGTAGCTAGCAGCACCTGACTGAGGTAATTAAGAAAGAGATTTTTAACTTTAATTTCAAATAATAGGTAATTGTTTTATTTTATGCAGCAGATATTTAAAACCGTAGTATACAAATTAAAAATAATTTTAGACGAATGTTGGGAAATTGAATTGAATTTTCTTAGACGAGGGTGGGTTAATTAATCAATTAATTGAACCATCATTTTAAAAACATAGTAACCTTAGAGCTTTGTACACTTTGCCAAACTTGTTTCTTATTTTTTTTTCTTTTAAAAAATACCTACCTATCTGTCAGATCTTCAAAAAGGTTTGTAGGTACCTATTAGTTTATGATATGATTTCATCGCTGGAGTCAAATCTCTTTCTGCAGACCAATTTCTTAAGTTTTGGCTTAAAAATTAAAAAAAAACATGATTGCCTCTAACTTCTTCTGGTGGCATGTCATAACATCCAGTGTCATAGTGTCCAGAGCAATGTCATAACGTCCACAACATGTTTACAAACTTGAAAGCATAGGCGGCCTTCGCCCGGTCGAAAGGATTTTCTTCTCTATGGTATAACAAATACCAGCTTCGCTAATGAAAGCTTCTCTTCACAGACGGCCGGTCGCAAGGATTTTCTTTTCAAGTTCCGGCTTCGCTAAATAAATCGTCTCTGCCTAGTCGGCCTTCGTTCGGAAACAAGGCAGATTTAAGGAGCTATATTAGCGAATCATATAGGAGAAAATCCTGGCCCGCTGTGCAGAGAAGCTTTAGTAAGCGAAGCCGGTACTTGTTTTACCATAGAGGAGAAAAGCCTTTCGGCCGCCCAAAGGCCGACTATGCCGCGACGCTTGAGTAAGCGCAACCGGTTTTTCTTACACCATAAATAAGAAAATCCTTGCCTCCAAAAGTCTTTTCGTTATACATATACTTAATATATACACACGGAGAAAAAACAAAACTATTTTTAAAAAAAAATTTACCATTTCACCGGCAACCATATTAAAGTTAGTTTCTTTAAAAATAGTTTAGTTTTTCTCTGCGTGTATGTAGATCTTTTTTTGTATTTAACTTCTTTAGTAATTACGGACCTTACGACATTTTTAAAAATGACAATGTCCACGGACATTATGACATAGTGTCCATGGACACTGTGAAACTTTTTGGAGTGTAATAGTGTTCATGGATACCCATCTTCTCACGAACCTTTAATTTTTTAAGTCTCGTTATAGTATTAAGGCCCGTTTTCACTACATGCCGATAGCTTAAGGTAGGATTTTATCGGCCGTATACAAAGTGTTCCGTAATTACAACTTTACTTTAACCTACTAGGTAGGATGAACCTTAATTTACTTTATCGCTCACTTTAAGTCAAAGTAAAGTTTTCATAATGAAACACTTCTTATAAGGCCACTTAAAGTCTACTTTTAGCTATCGTTAAGTTGTGAAAACAGTCCTAAAAGCTTAAACTTTATTTTTTCACTTTCATTGGTACTTAGTTCCTAAAGATAACAAAAATTCGGATGTTTTCTCTTTTAAAAACTAATTTTCAATAAAAATTTTTTAAGTTACTATAACCATAAATAATCACGCAACCACTTAACCAGGGCACGAGAGTATGCTATTACAATTTTTAATAATTTTCAGCTTCACAGCAAGAAATATTTGTCTTAAAACTGGTTACAACAATAACTGTAAATAATATACACATACAAGCGTTTAAATGTGGCTTTTGGAACCACTTGCCCCAGCTATGCATTCTGGGGTTAAAAAGTAAAATTTGCAATCATTTCATTTATTTATTTTTAAGCTCTCTTCTCTCTTTCTCTTTTTTAAACAAATGCATTATTTTCAGCAATGCCGTTGGGACACTAAAGCATCCCTTTTTACCCTTTTTCATGCCAATCACACTTTTTATGGCCATTTTTTTAATTTATCCCTTTGAATCATTTTAACAAAATTTACAACAACTACAAGTTTCTATATTCCTTACGAAAGTTCTCATGGTTTTTGTGAACATACATATAAAAAATGGTAGCATGTCATAACGTCTAGTGTTATAGTGCCCACGGACACTATTTACAAACAAACTTAAAATAGAAACTTGTGAGTCCATACTGTCCTCTCCCAATTTGCTCGAACAAAGCTGGAAGAAGTCGTTTTTCTCGATTCCATGTGACGAATTAATTACAAAATATGGAATAAGTAATTCTAAAAAGTGATAAACATTGTCAAAGTTTTTTGTAAAATAACTTCTTTTTCTGAAATTTAGCTGTGAATTGTTTCTTAGTTCTAACGTTGATTTATAATTCAAGTATGTATAATTACTTTTATTTTAGTCTAATGTATTTAATTAATTCATACTAATAAACTTGACCCTATTTTACTCTAAAATAACCCAATAACAAAGGGTAATGTTTTAAATACCCTTTTTGTGACACTTTTTCGAAATTTTCAGCGGCAACCCTGATTAGGTTTTTAAAAATTTTATTTTGTTCGCTGCTTCGTTGTTTTTATAGCCACACCACAATAGTGAAGAAGGTATTATGTGTTTGTGCTGAAGTTTGTAACACCTTAAAATATTGGTCGTAGAACCACCTTTAAGTACACTGTTCGACTCAGAATAACTATTGTCCGTCCGGCTAGCTGGCTATTTGTGGAGATAATTTGAGGAAATGTGGTCCACACCTTTAATTGTCACATGGATCAACCCTATTAAAAATGGTTAGGATCGGTCCATAATGTCACATATTCCCCATACAGGCTCTTCTTTTCAAATTTTATTGGAATCGGACCACATTTGAACATAGCTCCCATACAAATACTACTCCCGAAAATCGATTTTAATGCCATAACTTCCCTATACATTTAAGTATTGAGATACACACAATAACAATAGCTTTTACGATAGCTACTATGCCGTGAGAAAATGTTGTGATGATATCTAGGTCCAAATTAAGCAAAGATGTCGTATAAACCCCTATCCTAAAATCACTTGGTGGAAAATAAATCTCTTATAGATGAAGATATCTTAATAATATTACTTTTACAAAAATAATAACCTCAGGGTACACTCTCAAAAATATATTCCTAATTACTATGGTGTAGGAAATCATATGGTCGGGATTGACTAACTATACTTTCTTACTTGGTTTTTATTTTCAATGATTATTGTTAGTCAGCTGAATTTATTCTCTTTCAAACTTCTTATCTAACTTTTTAGAAAGAAAAATTAACAAGTTTCTTTGTGAATTAGGTATATTAGTTATTTATGTGCCACATATAGTCAAATGATTAGTGTCCGGCTTTTTTTTTGCCAATGTCGAAGCTGAAGTTAGGCCAAATTGGGTAAAAACGCTTTAAAATTTTTGATATCAATTAATTTATTAAACGGGAAAAAATTAATTTAAAAAAAAATTTTAGTAATAAAAAAACAAACAAAAAAAATATATACATACATATGTATTAAAAAGTAGTTATGTATATCAAAATATGTGTACATGTGCTACATTAGCGTGGCCGTTAGTTGTATGGAGAATTTTTTCTCGATTTCTTATATTCTCTCCCCCAAATCGGTTCACAAAATTTCATAGCGATAAGTTGTGTTTTAGTGGGGGGTCCGCCCCTCAAGGTTTGCCTTCAAAGCCATTTATTCAAATGTAATTTGTTTGCATATAACAATCTTTTTAAAAACATTCAAAAACAAGAATATAATTTATTCAATATTTTAGCTCTTCTAGTCAACAACATTAGCCAGAAAGTAAATTTTTTTGCTTAAATTTATATTTTAAAAAATACTGAAGAAAATAACCAACAAAATACCAAAAATACAACCGAATCATGATAAAAAGTTTGTAGTTCACTATTTTTCATGGTTTTGTAACATTTGCATATACATAATTATATTAAAAAGGTTTGGCCATCGGCAAAATAAATGCCGAAGCCGATTAATCGTTTTGACTTATACACATGATTTTAAACTGTTTACTTGGCCTGATTTTTATGACTGTTTTTTTAAAAAAACTTATTTTAAATTTTCAGCTTACAAGACCGTATCTGGTGTCAACGGTCCCTTGGTTATTTTAGATGAAGTCAAATTCCCCAAATTCGCTGAAATTGTACAGTTGCGTTTGGCTGATGGTACTGTACGTTCTGGACAAGTCTTAGAAGTCAGTGGATCCAAAGCTGTCGTCCAAGTTTTCGAAGGTACCTCTGGTATTGATGCCAAGAACACACTATGTGAATTCACTGGTGATATTTTGCGAACCCCCGTATCTGAGGATATGTTGGGTCGTGTATTCAACGGCTCTGGCAAGCCCATCGACAAAGGTCCCCCAATTTTGGCTGAAGATTTCTTAGATATTCAAGGTCAACCCATTAATCCCTGGTCTCGTATCTACCCCGAGGAAATGATCCAAACTGGTATTTCTGCCATTGATGTGATGAACTCAATTGCTCGTGGTCAAAAGATTCCTATTTTCTCTGCTGCTGGTTTGCCCCACAATGAAATTGCTGCGCAAATTTGTCGTCAAGCTGGTTTGGTTAAGGTAAAGAGATAAATAAAATATTTTAAAACAAACAAAAAATGTATATAAAATTGTTTGTATATATTTAGGTTCCCGGCAAATCTGTTTTGGATGATCATGAAGATAACTTCGCTATTGTATTCGCTGCTATGGGTGTTAACATGGAAACTGCCCGTTTCTTCAAACAAGATTTCGAAGAGAATGGTTCTATGGAAAATGTGTGCTTGTTCTTGAATTTGGCTAACGATCCTACTATTGAACGTATTATTACTCCACGTTTGGCTTTGACCGCTGCCGAATTCTTGGCCTACCAATGCGAAAAGCACGTATTGGTTATCTTAACGGACATGTCTTCCTATGCTGAAGCTTTGCGTGAAGTATCTGCTGCCCGTGAGGAAGTACCTGGTCGTCGTGGTTTCCCCGGTTATATGTACACCGATTTGGCTACCATCTACGAGCGCGCTGGTCGTGTTGAAGGCCGTAACGGTTCGATTACACAAATTCCCATTCTTACTATGCCTAACGACGATATTACTCATCCAATTCCTGATTTGACTGGTTACATTACTGAGGGTCAAATTTACGTAGACCGTCAATTGCACAACAGACAAATCTATCCCCCAGTCAATGTTTTGCCCTCTTTGTCACGTTTGATGAAATCTGCCATTGGTGAGGGTATGACTCGTAAGGACCACTCGGATGTTTCCAATCAATTGTACGCTTGTTATGCTATCGGCAAGGATGTTCAAGCTATGAAGGCTGTAGTTGGTGAAGAAGCTTTGACTCCTGATGATTTGTTGTATTTGGAATTCTTGACTAAGTTCGAAAAGAACTTCATCTCTCAGGTAAATATTTTTTTGTATTGTAATTTTAATTATTTTTGGAAAGGTATAAAATGTCTAAAATTCTTTGTCCGTACATTTGGCAAACTGCACTTCATATTCTTTATATAAGATAAATTTTATTGAAATGTTTGCAAATCTCGTTTAAAAACAAGCAACAGAAAATTTTATACAAAGAAAAATTAGGCACATTTTTATATTCTATACAAGTAATAAAGTATAGTCGGTTAAGCCCGACCATATGATAATGTTCACCACAGTATTAAAAAACAAATGTTCGAGAGTGACAATCATGACAATCGGTTTGATAGCTTCTGGGAGGCAGAAATTGCTCCTATCTCCCCTCGTAGCCGTACGATTCGGCCCATTTACAATAGGCTTGATCCTTGTGGCAATAAGAACCTATGTCCCAAATTTTATTAAATTATCTCCAAAATTGCGACAACGTTACATGGACAGCCAGCCAGCCGGACGGACATCGTGGGTCTAGGGCCAATATTTTAAGGTGTTATACTAAGCACAAATTCATAAGCACTATTGTGGTGTGGGGATATATTAATTTTGTTGGGATCTTCTTATAAACAACTAAGTTGCCTTTACATATTTGTATTTCTAATTGATTTCTAATATTGAAAGCATCTGTTGTACTATATTCTGTAGTTGATACGAAAATATGTAAGTATTTTGTCCGTCCGTCAAGTAGATAGATATATTGCAACAAAATCAATATTCATACTTATCGTTTGGCGAATTTAAAATTATTTTTGGTAAAAGATGAACGTGATGAACGTGAACTTATTACCATTAATATATAACCAAACAGTCGCAGGCCTATTTTAAATTCGCCAACCACGATCAAGTTGATTATTTATAGACAACTCAACTTTAAAAAATCAGCGTGTAAAATTAAAATAAAACAACGACTAACTTAGAAGAATTTAAGTATAAAAGCTAAAAGCTTTAACTTAATAAATTACTTTCCTTTTTGTTTAAATTAATTTTTAATTCACTTTTTGCAGGGTAACTACGAAAACCGCACTGTATTCGAATCTTTGGATATCGGCTGGCAATTATTGCGTATTTTCCCTAAGGAGATGTTGAAACGTATTCCAGCTTCTATATTGGCTGAATTCTATCCCAGAGATTCACGTCATTAAGTTTATTTTTATTTTAATAATAATATTTCGTCATTATTTGTTTATTTAATTTTTAGCAAAAAAACAAGCTTTGCAAGCTTTTCAAATATTTGTTCTTTTCAATTGCAATAACTACTATACAACAACAACAAAAAGAAAATTTAGCAAATCAGTGTAAAATTATAACTTAATTATGTAATATTAAATTAAAAAAAAAATTATAAAATGATGTCAAAGAAAATTTAAAACAATTTTTAATTTTCAGCCATTAAGCCAAACATTATGGTAACATCAACAACAACAAAAAACTATAATACTTATTGTATATAAACAAAATATATATAGTCAGAGATAAAAATTTAAACACAATGTAAAAACTAATTCTATTTTAAAGCAATATTTACTTACAAAACATTCAAAAAAGTCGCCGCCCGCCATAAAGTTTTGTTTTAAAAATTATATTTGTTTTTTATTTTGTGTTAAGGATTTACTTAATAATACGTATACATACATCAACCACAACGCCGTTAAAAAATGCAATAGCAATAATTTGTATCTTAATAACAAAAAAAAAAATCATTTGTCTTTTATTAAAATTTATTTAAAAAAAGGAAAGAAACTTATTTACAGCTAATTGTTTCTCTGTTAGTTTTTAAGTTTTAAATGTGTATTAATTAAAATGTCTGTTTTTCTTATATTTCTCTTTTTTTCATTTTACGCAAAAAACAAAAAAAAAAAACAATTTTGCTGTTAAAAAAAAAATTTATACATATATAATCATATTGTTAACCTCTCTATTGTTAAACAAAATGAAAATTCGTTATATTACACAGCATTCCAAAAAAAACCAAAATAAAAACATACATTACATTTAACATTTTGTTCTTGTTTACTTTTATTTTGTTTTTGTTATTTCTTTAAGATTTTAGTTTTGTGGGCCATAAAAGTCAATCATTTCCTAGCCTCCCTCAAAAAAGTATTATCTATCGAACCTTTTTCTGCAATCCTTCTGCAATCCTCCCATAAATTGGCTATCATCAAATCTTTTTGTTTTCTTTTTGCAACTAACTTTGGGAATATAAATTTTATTAATTAATCTTAATGTCGGTGTGTGTTTATTAAATAATAGATTAAAAATTGTTGTAAATTTTGAAATCTACCTTAAAAAACAATAATAAACTTTAATTAACTATAAAATTAATTGATATACAAATATTCGTTAAAAATAAAATAAATGTATTGTTGTCAGGTATGTGATGAAAATCGATCGATTTCAAAACAATCGTTTTTAACAGGTGCTTTGAATTTTAACCGACTTTAAAATCCATTTCTGAGTTAAAGTGTTAATTTTTTGTTTAGAATACAGCTTAACTAATATTTTATATGTTAGTTAAACAGGGGCTACAAAGTCTTTCCATTTCCAGAACACCCCTGCCAGACAGGAAACAATATGAAAATGTATTAAAAATTTATTTTTTATAGATACTGAAAACGGCATTACCGATTTCAAATCGTTTTGTTTTCAAAATCATTTTCCATCGCGTACCTGATTACAAGAAAACAAATAAATTGCATATGTATTATAAAAACAAGAAAGATTATAACGAGTGTTTAAAAATAAATAGAAAAACTATAAATAAAAAAAAATATTGATCTTTTCATTTATGTAAACATTATTGTATATGTATTGAAAAAAAAAATTACTAACTGTTTTGTTAGAGATTATTATTGAGATTTTCAGAAGGAATATAGGCTATCAGGCATGTTCTGAAAATCACTTTTTGTGAAATTGATTTGAAGTCATAAGAAAGGTGTTTTGGACAAAAAACCTTTTTGCATAATTGTGATTTTAAACCGGTCAGCTAAGTGGCCGCCGGTTTAAAATTACTTGCTTATCTTTTTCCACCAATTTAAACCGAAATTCACAAGTGATTTGAAAGCTTGCGATTTGCAAAACATGTCTGGGGCGAAATTACGGCTTTCGATATTGATGTAAATTTGCATTAGAATTGTATTGTAATTTCGATCGATATCGAATGCCGTAATTTGACCCCTGTATATTTTTATTTATCTACCGATTTTATTTTGTATGAAAATCCATTCCATAAACCCTTTATTAACCGTTATAAATTTATTTTACAAAAAAAACTTAATTATAACCGTGACTGCAATCGCGATTAATCATAGCGTGTAACGTAATTGCATAACAAATCTTGCGTCGTTTTTAAAAATTGGTATTATTATTGTCTTAATCGTTTGTAAATTTCAAATTATATTGACAAAAATTTCAAACGACTTCGATTTTGAACACGACAACGACTCTTGTAATAAGAATGAATATCTTGTTAAGAGTAAAAATTTTAGTCTATAAATGGTAAAAATAGGGTCTGGTTCTGCGCTATTAAATTAACCTACACCAGTTAAAGCAATTTCAGTAATCACCCTTATGCTATGTTTGCACGGCATCTTGAATTACGTTGTTCTCTTTCGAATCGAATTGTTCGAATCATAATTTTTTCACGTTGGTGTTATGACGAATTATGTAATTTGGATCATAATTGGTCACTGATTTACGAACGAGAGAGCGAATTACGAAAAAAACGTCGTGCAAACATAGCATTATTCTGCATTTCGATTACGTTCCCACATTCAGTTACGCATCAATCGAAAAATATTATTTCAACAAAAAATTTTATCTTAAGAAGGAGACAAAATTTGCAGTTTCGCTAAGAAACGTCTGAAATTGGAAAAACACCTAAGCTTTTTTGTAATCATTTTAATAAAAAGTTAAATTTAAATACATACATAAATAAAAATAATTAGTATAGAGCAAAAATTAATTAAATACATTTGTCTCGTCTGTTCAGGTGTTGTTGTAATTAAATTGCAATAAAAAAAATTAAACTTAAATTTATGTTCAAAATTAAAAATTAATAATTAAAAAAATTACAGTCTTACCCCCCGTATTTATATACGATTATTAAATTGAACAAACGTTTATTAACTTGAGGGCTACACGATCAAGTTTTAATTCACTCACACTTTTTTATTCCCTGCAAATATTAGGACCAGTCCAAACACGCGTGTAAAAAGTAGTCCACAAGGGACTAGGACTAGTCCAAAAGTAACCCAAACGTATGGAAAAAACATGGTCTATTTAACATTACGATGTCCTAGGGCAGGACCATATAACCCATCTTTGGACTACAATGGAGTAGTTTTAAAACTACTCCATTGTATACACAAGAGGGTTAGTTTTAACTTCGTTTAAAAACGAAAACATGTCGTTCAAAAACGAAGACATGTCGTCTCACTACAAACACGTTTTAACAATGACATGGTCCATGCTTGCATTACATCGGACCAGTCCATTTGAAAAAAAAAAACTTTTTATTTTTAAATACTTTTTTCCTACAAAAATGCCAAAGATAATACCAAGATGAATTTAGAATTCATTTTGTTTAACAATATAATAAAAATTAAGCAAAATATGGCTTGCAAAAAAGGAAAAACTTGAGAAAGCAAATGCCATTCTGTCAGTGATGCCACTTTTGTTGTGATGACACTAAAATAATCGGAAAATGTAGAATGGAACACAATGAAATAGGAACATTTTGTGAAGATGTTGAAAAATTTGGTTTTTAGCCCAATGTATTTCTTATGGAAAAATTTCAACATCTTCGAAAATTAATGTTAGATGTTGACAAGTGTGAAAAGGCTATAACATTAATTTTCGAAGATGTTGAAATTGGTGGTGGTGGAGGGTATAAAATAGAGAAAATACATTGAATATGGATTTGTATTGTAAATTGTCTTTAAAAAATAAATGCTTAAATATTTAATTAAGGGGGTAATTTTGTTGTTCACTTCACCTTGCGTTGAGAAAATTTTCATATAAAATTTTTGAAAATTCAAAAAATTTTATATGAAAATTTTTTCAACGCAAGGTGAAGTGAACAACAAAATTACCCCCTAAGTTTTAAAGCAAATTTTCAATTTGTTTAAGCATATTTTATGCGCATATTATTCAACAAAAAATGCAAGGTCAATACAATAGGTCTGCTCACCTCTACAACAATACGAAAAACAACACATTGTATAATAAGTACCAGGTATGTTCAATAGGGAGAGTTTTCATTATTTACCCATGTAATGTCAAATTTATTTATTTGATTTTTTACGCTTGTTTTAATTTTTTTTCGATATTTTCTTTTGTTTGACGTTATATGGGTTTTAAAATTGAGAACGAAATTTTTAATGACTATACCTTGTACTTATTCTACCATGAAACAAAATGCATTTTGTTTGTGTAAAATTCCTCATCGTTGTCATAAGTTTAAACTCAAAAGAAATTACTTCAGGCTTTATTAAAAGCATGCTTACAGTTTTATTATTCAATTACCATTCTCATCTAACTGATAAAGAAAGCCTCAGTTCTTTTGTATAAAAGATAAGATAAATATTCCACATTCCATTTTATGAGAAGGGAATAGAAAAGGAGTAGAATTTGAGTCGTTTTTGATGATGTATTATTTGCACAAGTTAGTGCCGGTTCACACACGTCAATTTTGTCTCGTCAAGTCTTGAGTTTTTAGGAGAGACGGGAAAAGAAATGGCCTTTTTTTTTTCCTCCTCTCCCAAATGCTCAAGACTTGACGAGTCAAACTTGGCGTGTGTGAACCAGCACTTACCGAAATTTTTTGAGTTATGACATTTTAGCTGAATTATTTTCAAGTATTGACACTTTTGTCCAATTCTAAACGGACACAAGCCTAATTAATATAAACTCCAACAAGAATTTATTTTATTAAAAGTGTCACAACTTGAATTAAGACTATTCAAACAATTTTATGAATTGCAACTTTATACCTACCAATTAAAACATAATGAAAGCCATAACCTCTTTTTAATAGCAGTCAACAACAAAAAATACACTGATATTTTTTTAATGATAAAAAAGTGTATTGTGCCTAGTTTAAGCATATAAACCCGAAAAATGAAAATTTAGAGTTGAGTCACTTTTGAACTAGGTGTGCGATATGCCAATTATAAAAAGAATTGCGAAATAGTACCTTTTCTTTATTTCATTGGTACTAATTTGCCAGCGATATTTAATGCTGTATGTACTTTAAAGTTGTTTATGAAACTTTAGTTAAATAGATACCGTTACTTTGCTTTCAATAACTAAAAATTTTGATTAAAATGTTTTAATTTTTGTATAGTGTGATTTGTACACATGTCTTTTGATCGTTTAAAATATTTCTATTTTTAAAATATATTTGTGAATAAAAAAAAACAAAATAATGAAAACTTTAAATCAAGTTCATAACGATAATTCGGATAATGAAGATGAGGAGGATATTGAAGAAGGTAAATGGGGTGGAAAAATACCTACAAATAAAGCAAATTTGTTTATTTAATTATTATTTTTAATTTTAAACAAAAGAGCACTCACAAGATGAAGTCGATGATAATGATAACGAGTGCGAGGAAGGCGAAGAAGAAGAAGATGGGGATGATGAAGGTGACGAAGTAGAAGATAATGAAGATTTCGTAAATGAAAAGGAGAATATTCCCAATAATGCAGCTAAAGACGTCATACAAAGACAGTCGTTGGGTGGAGCTAATAAGAAAATTGAACTGAAAAAGACGAACTCCAAAAAGCACTCTACGCAAAAATTGATAGACGATGCCATAATACAACTCAACGAAAAACGTGGTTCATCGACAGTAGCAATAATTAAATTTATAATGAACAATAATCCTGATCTGATTGAGAAACGTTTAAAGGGTCAGACTAAACGCTATATCAAAAATTGTTTGGCAGATGGTACAATGGTACAAATAAAACGCTCCTTTAAATTGACCGATAAACATAGGATGAAGAAAAAACAAATGGAAAAAGTTAAAAAGGAAAAACAAAAGGAAAAAGAGAAACTGGCGAAAGAAAAGGTAAGATAAAGGGCACATACTTATGTATGTACGTAGGTACAAAATATTTTGGGCGCAAATTATGGGATTCAGTGTCGATCGAAATTATAATAAAATGTAAATGGAAATGTCGATCGATATCGAATGCCGCAATATGACCCCTGTATTACATAATTTTTTAGCCTAATTAAAATATCAAAATTTTGATTTAAAACCATAAACAAACAGTTCAACAAAATAACCACAATACTAATCATGATTTTTCTTATTAAAAAACTTTCAGAAAAAACAAAAAGCTGAAAACCCCAAAGAGAAAAAAATAGCTAAGAAAGAAAAGACTAATGAAAAACCTAAAGATAAAGCCAAAGCCGCCAAAATATCTAAAGAAGAAATCGCTGAGGCTTCTAAAGCTAAGCCAGCAAAAAAACCAAAATTGGATACAGATGGTAAAACCCAAAATGAGGATAAAAGTCTTAAAAATGCGGAGAAAACAAAAACGAAGAATAAGCTTTTACGCAAATCGATAAATTTAGTCGTGAGACCAGCACTTCCTCGTCCCAAAACTATAAAAAAAACAAAAACGACTGCTGCGGCCGAGCCTACAGCACCGGCAGAAAGTGAACCGGTTATGACCTCTACCGCTGCTATAAGGTCAACTGGACGAGGAAAAAAGAAATAGGTTTAAATGAATTTTATGTTATTAATTTTATTCTGTTTAATTTTTGTTATGTAAAATGTATGAATGTCTTTTCATGATAATAAAATTTTTGTTTTGGTATTTATTTAGTATTTTTTTCTTGGGTCAAAATCATCATGCATATTGTTACTTTAATTTACAAAAGGATTATCCTACATACAAATTTTTTTGATGAATCATTAAAATTCACCACAATCGGCTCTTTAGTGCCTGAGTAACAGTTTCATTCAACCTGTTCCGAAAATCACTTAAATTCAAATCACATGTGCCTTTTAAAATCACACGTGTGATATTTTATTGTTCCGTTTTTGTGTTTTTCGGTGTGATTTTCAATTGCCCAAAGCACACCGAAAAACACAAAAACCGTGTGATTTTCCGAATACCACAAAATCACACAGGCAATTGAATTATTTTTTCGATAAAAGCTCAGGTACAAAATTTCGAAAATTGAGTTTATTGCTGTTTTTGAAAGTAGATTTCGTCCCCTTAATATAACAATAGCGTATGTGCTCATACGCTATTATTTTTTATTGCATATTTAGAATCTCCATCATTGATTTTATGTCTGGTCAAAATTTCGTCAAATTCTACTTCCAAAAAGTGGGTCAAAATGTCATTGGAAAAAATAGTGTATAATTTCTTGTTCAAAATTTTCCTTCAATAAGTGTGTAAGCTCATATGCGCTATTTTACTTGAAATTGCCACTCCAAAATTGTTAAAAAAATAATAGTGTATACGCATTATACTCCATTTTAGTCTGTAGAAAAAAAATTCAATTTATGAAAACTTTAACTCATAAAATAGCTTATAATAATATACACTATTGTTTGAGAAATAGTTGCATTCCGACCATCGAAAGCTGCATGATCTCCAAAATTTGTGCAAGAAGAATGTAATTCGTCGTGGCTCGCAGTCATTTTTTTATAACTTACAAGGTGGAAAGAAGCGAAATTGTTTAGATGAGCAAGATGAAGTAGATGAAGAGAAAGAAGACGAAGTGTATACCTTTATTTGTCATAATTTTTTGTTTTTAATAACCCAAATTGAAAAGTAATGAATATATGCCACTGAATTTACAAAACTATGAATTAATCACTGTTTTGTAATGTTACAAATTGATATTTTTGAGATCAAATATTTTAATAAAAATACCGTAAAATTATTGAATAAAACAGCGTATACCAAACAAAATAATATAGTGTATCAGATTCATCATACGAATTCCTTAAAAAATAAAATAGCCTATATGGAGGACTTGCACTTTGAATGACTTATGGATGGTCTTAAAGGATGCGTAGAATAAAAAAATTGTTCAATTTAAGGACAAGAAATGGTTTTATGTATTCGTCGAAAAATCCAATATGAAGAATTTTTATTTACCGCGATATTGAAATTTTAATAGACATCCGATTTGACAAAAACTTGAAACACGATTTTCTCAAAACCCCAAAAAATTTATACGCTATTGTTATATTGAGGGGACGATATATAGACCTATATACTGTTAGAATGAAAGGTTATATACCACTTCCATATCGGTATAAAACAGGTGGCTTAAAAATGAAGTTCGAAAATGGTTTTTTATCGGTCACTTATCTCCTAGCAACAGAAGCAACCAGTTGTAGTTAACCAAGTTTAAATCTAATTTACTTAACCTAAATCTAATTATTCAAACTTAAAACCTAAAGGAAAAAACCCAAATAAAAATCCAAAATACATACCTTCATATCCTAACTCATCAAAGCGTTGTTATTATTTATCCTCATTGGAACAACCCAAAAGGTAACTATAAGCCCAACTCTCTAACCAACATTGTACTTGGAAAATAAATAATTCAATTTCACATTTGCTTTTCCCTTTTACAAAATCTCTACAATTATAATCACTCTTCAATCTTCTTAACCAAGGCCTATCCATGAGGTCTGAGGCATAAGGAATATACTCTTGCCGCGTTTCTGGATATACAAGGAGCCTTTAATAACATTAGGATTGAGGCGATTAGAGATTCGTTGATGGAGTTGGGAGTTAAGGACTTTCTAGTAGAGTGGATAGTCTGCATGCTTAGCAGTAGGATTTTAAACTCGGGCCTGGGAGATCATGTGATAAGGAGGAGGGTTACCAGGGGGACACCACAATTGGGGTATTATCGCCTCTACTGTGGCTGCTTGCGATAAACGGGATTCTCAGGTCTTTTGATTTCATGGGCAGGAAAGTTGTTGCCTATGCGAACGACATAGTTCTGATGATCAGGGGAACATTTCTGTCCACGATCGGGGAAATTATGCAGGTGATGCTGGGCAAAGGATAGGGGCTGTGTGTTAGCCCTGTGAAGACTGAGCTGGTTCTATTTACCAGAAGGTACAGGATTGAGGGATTTTGGGGGCCAGTGCTAGATGGCGTCTAGTTACCTCTATCGGACGGTGCAAAGTATCTGGGTAACTTTCTGGACTGCAAACTGTCTTGGAAGAGAAATACTCAGGAGAGGATGAGAAAGGAAATCAATGCCTACTACACATGCAGGATCTCCATAGGTAAGAACTGGGGTCTGAGGCCGGATATAGTAAACTGGATTTACACATCGTTGGTAAGGCCTACACTTACCTATGGACGCACTGTTTGGTGGAGTGCGTTGTGAGTGGATAGCTCAGCAAAGTTCAAAGGAATGCATCTCTTGGCATCACAGGCGCAACGAGAGGCACTCCACAGGCAGATAGTAGCATACTAATTGCCACTATAATTTTGTAATGTACCAATATTGCACTTATAATTTTTTTAATGAATTTTTAAAAACAAAAAAAAAAGTATTCGCCCCTATTATGTAAGTCGTCGTCGACGTCGACATTAAATTTAAATTGTTGTCACATCAAGTCGACGACTACATCACTTCGACGTTAATTTGGTATTTTAAAGAATGCTGTGTTTTCCGACATAATTTAGTAGCCGATTTAGCTTTTTAAAATAAAGTTTAAATCGGCTAAAAAATAGAATGCCGCGAAATAACTAAAAATAATTTGAGCAAAAACAGCGAAAATTTTCAATATATCAAAAAAGCCATTAAATTGATTAAAAGTCCTAAAAACTATAAGGAATGGCTTTGGTAAAAGCTGCAAAATTAGCGGAAATTCGCAAAAAATTGCTAACAGCGACATTATAGCAAAGTCTAATATTTATTAAAAATCGTTCAAGCTGTAAAGAATCGGAAAACTTATAGGGAAAAATCGATTCTTTCGCAAACATGGCTAATGTTTGCGAAAATTGCGAACCTGGAAAGAAACCCTTAAATTGATTTTAAATCGCTAAATCGGCTAAAAAAAACAAAATGTCGGGAAATAACAAAAAAAAAAAAAAAATGCAAAAAAAGCGAAATTTCGCAAAAAATTTTAATATATCAAACAAGCCATAAAATTGATTAAAAGTCCCTTAAACTATAAGGAATGGCAAAATTCGGTGAAATTTGCTCTATTAACGAAAATTCACAAAAATTTGCTAGCAGTGGCATGATTAATTCCTATATTCATAAATAAGCGTTAAAGGTATAAAGAATCACAAAACTTGCAGCAAAAATATCTCTTATCGAAAACATGGCAAAAATTCAAAATTGGAAACAAACTCTACACTTTGTTTTAAAAAGCTAAATCGGTTAACAAATTATGTCGGAAAATAGCATACATAAATAGCGTTAAAAAATGAGTGAAGAGCAAAACCAATAAAAAAAATTTGGAGATGGGTTTTTTTAGTCAAATTTTTGATAACTAGTCGACGTCGATACAAAATTCTTATAATATACCAAATTAGCGTCGAAGTGATGTAGTCGTCGTCTTGATGTGACAAAAATTTAAAATTAATGTCGACGTCGACGACGACTTACATAAAAGGGATGATTTAAAATTTTTTTAACTTTCATTTGAGTCGTCGCAAAATTTCCTGTCGACTAAAATAGGGACAATACTACTCGACGTCAACTTAAAAGTGCCTTAGAAAATATCAATTGACTGTCAATAGTAATCGATTATTATACTCAGAAAATACCATTACCGTTCAGGTCCCGTCGACTTTCATAAAAGGGGTGATTAAGGATGAGTTCGTAAATGCATCACTGCGCTGCATCAGAAAAGCAAACTTTTTTTAAAGCAGATAATAAAATAATTATAATCTTTTTTATTGTGTGGCTATTATTTTTGTGGAGTATTTCACAATTTTTTGGTCCAAATTTGCTTCACTGATACATATACATATAACCATTTGAAATCACTGATGCAGCGCAGTGATGCATTTACGAACGCACCCTAATTTTTCTTAAACAAAATTTTTACTGCCACTTATTTTTGAATATCTCCGCAACCGTTAAAAATATACAAAACTTTTGTGAAGATGTCTTAAAGGGAATTCTATTCCTAATTATTTGTTTTATTCTAAATCATTTGAGAAGAAATCGTTCTTAAGTTATGATGAAATGTAAAAATTGCCGAATTGTCTTATTTCGGGGACCATATTAGTCAAGCCCATAAAAAGGATTTGCCCGGTAGAAAAAAAACACTGAAAACAGATTTGTTTTAGAGCATTAAACTCTGCATTGTCCACATATATTTATTTGAAGACTTGAAAAGTTTTTGGTTTTTCCAGAATAGTGAAATTAATTCATTTTAAATTGCGAAGAATTGGCAACACTGCATGTAAAAAAGCTTGATTAGGCATACATAGAAAATGTTTAATTTTAGCGGTTTATTTCATAACCTTTATTTATCTAACAATCTTTTTTAATAAATAGAATCTGGGAATTTATTTCTCATGGTTATTCGAATGTGTATTCTAAGCCAAATTACAATTCTCAAAAGCTTTCATACCCTAATAGTCTTATTCCATCAATATTTTCCAGGAATATTTTCTATGCACTATCAGACTGTTATAATATGAAAGCTTTTGAGGATTGTTATTTGACTTAGAATACACATTCGAATAATATGAAGAGTATATTTCCAAATTTCAATAATTCTTATTTATATACATTTGAAACTATTAAAAGTATATATTTACAATAACAGCGAGACCTATCATAAAGCTTCGATCAATTAAAGATTTAATACCAGCTTCAGAACCTTTAATACAATCGCCTTCATTGTATGAGTTAAATCCCTTTTTACAATTGCATTCACCATAAGCACAATCCATGGATTGCTCCGATTCGTTCAATTGTCGTTGATAGCAATCTTCAGCGAAACGGCAATAATGACCACGCTCTACAACAGCAGTGCAGACTGTTTCTATGGCACCCTCTTCGGTTTTCTTTTCTTCAACGAAGTATTTTTCCGAACATTGACACACATTTTCTACACATTTGCCTCCCGGCCCCATAGTACCCATACACTGCTGATTTTCAACGCAGTCTTCAAGATATTTAGATATTTTTAAACACTTAGAATTATCGATAGATGTAAAATGATCGGGCATACAAACACAATAGTGAGTTGTATTGCTGCATTCTGTATGGGCTCCATGTTGCTTGAGACAGTCTGCATCATTCGTACAAAATGATTTGAAGCCTTGTAAAGAAAGTTTTAAGATAAATTAATTTATTGGAATTTCTCATATTGCCCACAGCTTAAAGGTTTCTCATACTCACCTACAATTGATGCACATTTTCCATCTTTATTTACGAACTGATCCATACACATACACTCCTTTAATTGATGGCAGTTGGCATTAAAATCTACTTTTTGACATTGCGTATCCAATTCACATTTTTCACCTAGAGCCACCATTTCTTTGGTTAAGCGAAAAATAAATGTAAATAGAAAAAAAATAAATAAATTATGACTGTCACATTTAATTAATTGCATGTAAATAATTAAATCAAACACAACATTTTAATAAATATCGCACTCTAAATCATAAACTGGCACAACTCAGAATACAAAAATCTTAAGGAGAGGCAGAAAACTGGCTTCAAACACGTGGTTGCAGTTTTTTAATCAAATTGAGTTTCACAAATGTTTAAGAAGACAGTGACGCAAACCAAATGTTTTTGGTCGCTATACATATGATTTGTAAACTGGTTTATGAAAGAAAAAAGAAAACTATTTTGATAAATTTTGAGCTGTGCCTTTTTATGATTTAGTGTGCGATATGCTATTTACCCTTTTTACCCATTTATTGCATTTATTTTTCTACTTACTCGGTATGCAACGTCTCCTGTCGCTGCTGGGCATGTAATCGCTGATACAATAACAGATATCCTGTTTCTTGTCACATTCAGCATTTGGCTGTTGGCAGGGGCATGCTCCACCAATCACATTGTTCATTTTAGGGTTCTTTAAATATGAAATTAAAATGGCCATAAAACTCTTTAATAGGTCCTTTTTCTTCTACATTACACAACTTACCATTGGTTGGCACACAACACTGTCGCCAGTTCCAGTTGTGCATTGGCATTGTCCTTCCACGCATAAGGATTTAATTCCAAAATTTTGAAATTGCTTACATTGAGTTTTGTTTAGACAATTCAACTCAACCAATTCTTAAGGAAAAAAATAAATAGTTAATTTTAAATTAATTTATTTATACATATTTATTTAGTGCTTAAATTAAATAATTTAGATTTACCATCGCCTTGTATTAATTGGGCACAATACAAAATTGTTATAAAAATTATTAAATTGCTATGATTTCTTATCATCTTTATAGTTATTCGGTGTTTCTCTTTCTTCTTTTTAACAGAACTAAGTGTGAAACTCGAATAGCGGTGCTTTAAAATTTAAAGGGGCACCGATCCTAAAGTTAATGCAATTTGAATACAGGGTCTTTAGATAAAAGAGATTTTAAGCTAGTACACGCAAAGAAAAATCATGGTTGTGGTAAACATATTCTAAGAGCAACATATTATGATAAGATTTATGATTGAAGTCACCATATTACGATTATTATTGGAATCGTAAAATATGATATTATGACCAAATATATTCGTACACTCACAATATTATTACAGTAACGAACTGTAGTGTAATAAATATTCCGTTTGGTAATTTTTAAATAAATAAACATTTAAAATTCCAAGCAAATTTATTTTTAACTGATTCTAACAGTTATTCAAAAAACTAAGTGCATATTAATACGGATTTTCAGTTGCAGTTAATATTGTCCGTTGATTAAGTTTCTTCTTTATGTAAAATTAAATAAAAATGTAATTTAAAATAACGAAAAGTTCATTTAATTTTTAAGGTAAAAAATTCAACCGCAAATTCCGTAAAAACAAATAAATTTCAGCTATTTTATATAAATAAACTTTAAAAAAATTACCTGGATAATCCGGAAAAAAAAGGAATATTCAGTTTTTTATATACATAAATTAACTGTCAAAAAATTAACAACATAGATATTCCGTAAAAACAAAGGAATATTCAGTTATTTTATGTAATTTAACTACCAAAAAATAAATTTTTACCTATCTTTAAAAAACAATTGCCTTATTCACAAAACCCCTTGTATCGTTGTATCAATTGTATGTACATATGTTGTATTAAAATACATAGTTCAGTATTGATTTTGTATACAACATACAGTAGATACAACGATACAAGGGGTCTTGTGAATACGGCAAATGTGCTTGCTTTGTGTTAGAAATTCCCAGTTTCTATTTGTTAAAATGATTTAGTTAAATACATCAAATTTTAAAAGTAAAATAATTGCGAAGCCATATCGGTCATGCTGCTGGTGTCTTATAATTGAGAGTTCTTCTGTAAACAAAACGGGGTCAGTACAACAAAAGTAAGACAAACGTGTGTAAAGGGGTAGGTAAATAATAATGTCTCTTTCTCATTAGGAAAACAAGCGGACAGGTGTCTGTCTGGTGTTTTTTAGAAATTCGGCTCTTTTGTGGAGTAAACGAAAATTACTGAATTTAATAAAACAACTGAATATATTCCGTTGTTTTTACAGAATATTCAGTTAATTTTTTGATAGTTATTTATTTATTTATTTATTTATAGCATTAGAAAATAATTACAAATTATAGACTAATGAATAACGAGGCCATGGCTACAAGGCCTTAGGCTCTTTTTTGATAGTTAATTCATATAAAATAACTGAAAATTTATTTGTTTTTACGGAACATGGAGTTGAATTGTTGACAATAAAAATTAAAAGAATTTTCGTTAAAAACAATTCGACCCGAGTTTAATCATGTGTACAGGGAAGAATAAAATTACACTATGTGACAGTTTTTTGACCAAATGTATTTTATACCTAATCTTTATCTGAATGCTCTAAAGTAGAACAGTTTTCGAGATATTCCAAAATAACCGTTATGTATTTGTGTTTTAAAAAAGATGATGTCACTTAAATGGAAATATCTTAAAAAATATTAAACGGATTATGTATTTCTTTTTATTTAATGAACGATAATAAAATTATTAAAATAAAAATGGATTGCTATTGAAGATTGGTCAAGAAATAACAGAGTGGCAAAGAGGACAAAAGTTCAAACATCCCTTAAAATTTTATAATTTTTTGCATAATTTTATTTCAATACTAACATTTCGCGCCCAACAAGAACTAGATTAGTGCATTAACCCACATACACTCAAAAGAAAAATCAATCCATCCGTATTCAAATCAATCCGAAGCGGTATTAATAGTACGATGAATACGGATACTTAAAAATCCATATTCAATCCCAATTTCGTACTTGAAAGAAATCCAAAAATGAAATTAATGTAAGTAAAACTAAGATTGACTCAATCTCAAATTGCGCTTGATTCAAGTTTATATATTTAATCTTGATCCGTACTTCAAATAATCCGAAAATGAAATTGATAAAAGTAAAACTAAGATTGAATCAATCTCATTGATTTTATCCCGAATTAGAAAGAAAAAATTATTATGATTGATTTAATTACTCGTATTACACCTTACAGAATGATAAAACACCAACATCATGCCCGATATGGTTTTTACTTTGGAAATCTTATGTACATATTTAACCAGAAATATAAACTAATTGAGAAGCAAGAGTTCAAATTTGCTTTTTTACCCTTCATGGTGCACATGAGTCTGGCCAGACCATTTTTCAATGTGTATAGAAAATCAAAACATGCGTTAGCCGGAGTGTTAAACACAACGAAGAGTTTAATCTTTTTTTACTTGATTTAAGAATTTTATACTTATTTGAAGAAATTCTGGGATTGATTTTCGAAAGTAATCCCATTTAGGATTGTTTTGAGTACATTTAAATGTTATTCGTACTTGAATTTTTGAGTACGACTCGTACTTTAAGGAATCATAAAAAACTTAACTTAATTCAACAGTTATATTCTTTTTTTTATATTTTTTGTTACTAAACGTTTCGCTAAGTGTATTTACTTGGTTAGTTTTTTGTGATTTGGTAAAATTCGAAAAGTGGGATATTTGAAATAATCTTCTGTAACTTTGTAATTTTTTTTTTTGGGCACAAAATGTTCGTATTGAAATAAGCTAACGTCGTAACTGATAAAACTTAAAAAAATTTATTGTTTGGTTTAAAAAAAATATATTAAAAAAAGCAAAATTGCAAAAAAATTTTAGTTAAACGAGTCACTCGCGTTCTTAAAACAGGCCGTTAGTGATTTTTTTTTATCAATTTTGCGAACGACCTGTGGTTGTACATATTAGTAATTTCCTTATCTTTGAATTAAAGTTTTAAAGTTTTTTAAAACCGCCAATAACGGCTATTTTGAAATATCTCGAAAACTGAAAACTGAAAACAGTACTTTTGACTATTCTGACTTCACATTCGGATTCAGCGGACAATTTTACATTAAGATTAGCTGTCAGATTCATTTGATCACGTCTTTGTTGAAAATTTGTTACACAGTGTTATCAACAATTTTCAATTCATTTCAAGTTAAAATTCCTTCATTCACTAAAAATAATTTAATGAATATTAAATTTAATGAACTTAATTAAGCCTTATTAGGAAATCAAAAACTTAAATTTTATAGAATTTTCATACTTTTTCTATTAAAATAACATTAAACTTACATGCAATGGTCAATATTTTTTGTATCAATATTTATGCAGTTTCACAATAATAAAAAAATATTAAAATTTGTAAAAACTTTTTTTTAATTTCTTTTAAATATTACGACAGAACTGATGCAACATTATTTTACAAATGCCGCTTGCAAAATATTATTAGAGTAAAGATATTTTGATGGCATCTTAAACATATTATGATTACGTACAGACAGTTATCATGTTATGGCTATTAAATATCATTAAAGGGCTGTAAGTAATATAATTTGTTTTCAAAGTTATCATTATTTAGTTGTTAGAAAAATAATTATTTTTCAGAGAACCATTCTTAAATTTATAATTGCGATAAACATTGAAATGTTAACAGTAACTATAATATTGCTGATATTAAATAAAAAAACACACATACACTCACAATATTATTACAGTAACGGACTGTAGTTTATTTAAGAAATATTCCGTTCAGTCATTTTTAAATAAATAAACATTTAAAATTCCAAGCAATTTTATTTTTAACTGGTTCTAACAGTTATTCAAAAAACTAAGTGCATATTAAAACGGATTTTAAGTTGCAGTTAATATTGTCCGTTGATTGAGTTAAATTCTTCTTTATGTTAAAGTAAATAAAAATGTAATTTAAAGCAACGAAAAGTTCATTTAATTTTTACTGTCAAAAATTCAACCGCGAATTCCGTAAAAACAAATCAATATTCAGTTATCTTTTATAAATTAAATGTCAAAAAATTAACTACATATTCCGTAAAAACAAATAATTATGCAGTTATTTTATAAAATTTTACTGTCAAAAATTCAACACCATATTCAGTAAAAACAATTAAATATTCAGTTATTTTATATAATTTTACTACCAAAAATTAATTTTTACTTATCTATAAAAAATGAATTGCTTGTTTTGTGTAAGCAATACCCATTTTCTATTTGTTAAAATAATTTAGTTAAATACATTAAATTTTGAAAGTGAAATAATTGCGAAGCCATATCGGTCATGCTGCTGGTGTCTTGTAATTGAGAGTTCTTCTGTAAACAACGTGGTAAGTACAACAAAAGTAAAACAAACGTGTGTAACTGGGTAAGTAAATAAAAATATTCTCCCTCTCTCGCTTATAAGAAAAACAAGCGGACAGGTGTCTGTCTGGCATTTTTTGAAATTCGGCTCTTTTGTGGAGTAAACGAAAATTTAATAAAATAACTGAATATTTAATTGTTTTTACTGAATATGGGGTCAATTTGACAGTAAAAAATTGACAGTAAAATTTTAATAAATAACTGAATATTTAATCGTTTTTACTGAATATGGTGTTGAATTTTTGACAGTTAAATTTTACAAAATAACTGAATATTTATTTGATTTTACGGAATATGGTGTTGAATTTTTGACAGTAAAAATTAAATGAACTTTTTGTTAAAAATAAATGAAAAATAGGTAGACCGCTTTTTAATTGAACTTTCATTTATTTTATATTACAATTTCAGTTAATTTTACGTAGAGAATATTGTGAGTGTACATATTTTGTCGTACACAAATATATTTAAAAAAAAACATAGTGTAGTGGCCGGTACAATGCCGAACCATATTTTTTCTCTGCGTGTAGCTGCCAATTTTACTATGTCGAAAGAACTCTTATCTTCGCCCAAATCCATTTGAAACAAAAACAAAGTTATTTACGGATTTTAACATATCAAACAATTAATCAATTGAAAAATTTAAATCAGGCAGAACGTGGTATTTGGCAGTGCTTAATCTTTGATACCCTCCCCCGACGGAAAGATTATTTCAGGAGTGTGCTATATATGGGACAATATGATTTATCTATAATATACATATGTATGTACATTAGGGTGGGTCACTGATGTGTGAGAAAAAATAAAAGTTGTCAAATCATATTCTAATAGCAATATTTTTTTGTCTTACGTTAAAACAAATAAAAATTGCAAAACAAAATGTTGAAAAAGTCTCATCTTGAGCCCGCGCAGGAGCTTCTAAGAATTAAGTATATTTGAAAAAAGTCAATTTTTTAAATTTTTATAATTTATTTACTATTAATTATTATTAATTAAAACTAAAAACATTTTGAATTAAACTTAAAAAAAATAAAAATTTGGTTCTTATACAACATAAAACAATCAAATCATTTTTGGTCACATAATCTTGTTTACTGTCAAATTCTCGTCTTGATTCAAGTTTCGTCTATATTAAACCATATCTTGACTTTTTTAGCGCAAAGAGTCATGAATGCTACTGACACTATTTTCACAAACCTAAAAGTCGCTAAAATATTAATATGCTTTTCTGCAATACAATGCTATTGTTGCTATATTAAAAATTTAACAAAATTGAAGGTCAAAGCGCGGGCTCTTACACTAAAAATAAATTAATAATATTTTACAGGGATCAAATTCAGACAAAAATACAACATATTTACGCTATTAGAAGTCGATAAGAGAAAAAACATTTTTTTGACCCACCCTAATGTACATACATATGTATAAAAATGAAAAATGTTTGTTGGCTTATAGACTCCTAAACTACGAAATTGATTTTCCTGAAATTTTTAAAATAACATCAAGTAAGCCCCGAAAATAAAATAGGCTAATAATTTTTTTCGATAGGGGCATATCTTTAAAACCGCTGCACCCATTTTCTTGAGTTTTTTGCAGTAGCATCTTCTGAGCCCCAAAATTTAAATAAGATAGCAGCAGGAGAAGTGAAACCCCCAAAGGTTAATATCTCATATCTTAAGAACTGTTCAAACTTGGTAGGAGACACTCTTATGATAATCTTTACTTTTGAAAATAAAAATAAAAATGTTAGGAGCAGGCGGAGCAATACCCATCATAGGATGCATATATTAAATATCGCGTACCTGAAGTACTAATTGATCCATCTTTTTTAAAAAATTTTAAGAAACATGTAAAGAGCGTTTAAAATAAGGCAATGTGACATTAACATCTCAAAATGGACATATGCGGTTGCCTAGAAAACCACAGATTTTGAATTTGCCTTATATTGAACTATTTGATTTACATTAAGAAAAATTGTAAGAAGCCACAAAATAAAAAATCGATGCAAAAAAGTTTTGATCTATTTTATATTTTTATGACAGTTATGAAAGGGGCTGTATCATAATATGATTGCTTCTAAATTTATTATGATTAACATGATGATAATATGATTATTTCTTAGCTTTTTATGATTAACATGACAATAATATGATTAGTTCTTAACTTAGTATGATTAACATAATAATAATATGATTAAGGCAAAAATATTATGATGTAATATTACGAGTATATTTAGTCATAATTGGTTAAACCATAACGTCAGAAAATATGCTTTTGCATGTCTAAAGTAGATCAAAAGCATATTTTTTGTTTATGACTATAGTTATGGGCCATTTCATTTTTGAGTTTCTAAATTGCTGCTTCACCGATATAATAAAAGCTTTTTATTCTTTATTAAAATTATTGAAAATTAAATTTGTTTCTTCAATTTTTCTAGTAACTTTTCACTAAGCACAAAGTATCATTAGTATCGTTGTTAGCAAAAGAGAAAAGAAAAAAATCTTAATTTAATTAATATTTATTTTATTAGCGATTTTAGCAAATGGCCAAGCTGTGTGCTTTTGTATTATTTTTACGACATTCCAAGTAAACTACACACATAAATGAAAAATCCATTAAGTTAGAATGTCTAAAAGCAGCTGGTTACTTTGAATTTTTCTTTCTCTAAAAACAATATTCCACTGAGTTAAAAGAAATTCTTAATATAAAACATAACTGACCTTTCTTAATGTGGGTATAAGGGAGTATGTAAATTAAGCCGTTTTCTAAGACACCCAAAAAAAAATTAAAGAAAATAAAAAACAAAAACAAGGATTTAATGGCTTAGAAAGGTGTTAGACTGACTGTTTCCTAAGGATTGACCTTTTATTTTGGCGAATTGTTTTTATTTTTATGAATATTTACTTACAACATGCAACCTTTTGAAATCTTTTAAATTTGTTCACAGTTGTTGTTTCAAAACAACATTTTCAAATTAAAAAATAAATACAATTTCTTCATTATTATCATGTAATGACTTAATATTAAAAGAATTTATTAAATTGTTTCGAATTTTATAGAGGCAGAGTTTTGGGAGTTAAAGGAATTTGTTTTTTTATTTGTTAAGTTTTAAAACTTTAAAGATTTTACAGAAATTTCAGAAGTTTTTAGTTGAGATTTTCATATCCCATTATTAAATTTGCAAATATGTATTAAAAAAAACTGATGTCATGCACACTATTTGGTACCCATGGCCAATCATGAACCTGGCTCAACAAATTTATTTAATGAGATTTAGGCCCTAATCATGCAAAACGCAACGCAACGCCAAAGAATTGCATTGAAAGCAAACACAAAGTCTTAAATATTTTGTAATTTTGTTGTTGCTTTCTACAGACGATTAATGTTGCAAATATAATTTTTCTATTCACGGACTTTTTCATTTCCCGAGAATGCGGGGCTTATCATTGAAATTCCCGGTTATTCCCGTTAAATCCCAGGATAAACTTCTTGATTTTTAGTAATATGTGGTAGTTTTTTATATGTTACCTGGTAATTAGTTGTCATTACAATTGTCATTATTCTTACAACTTCAATAAGTACTTATTAGTAATGACCCCAGCAACTACTTATTACTTCTATAATATTCACTACTGAACATTTGCTTACTGATAATCAGCTCAATTACTACTTATTAGATGTGCTGTTTTCAGTACTTCAATATTTAGAAGTACTGGTAACGTACTTAATAACTACTTATTTGGTCTATTAACTAGCGATTTTTTTTTGGCTTCTAGTAAGTGTTTTGTAAGTAATGAATTCTGTGGACACCTCGAACAAAAATAAGTAATTATTCAGCCGAAAAATAAGTAGTGTTTAGTTTTCTCCAACATTACTTGCTAACTTACCAGGTAAGTAAGGTGTTTGCTGGGATATTAAACGGTGCAAATATAATTGAATTTATTTAATCAAAAAAAAAAAAAAAAATAACAATTTATGAGAACTAAATAAAAAGTTTATCAAAACAAAAAATTCAGTTCTTTATAAAATATGTAAGTCAACAGCATTGATATACAGCCCAATTATGAATTAAAATTCCCCAAAATTTTTTTCCCTTTTCCCATTTTTCCTATTTAAATTCGATTGTAAAAATGGGAGAAGAGAATAAACCCCCGAGGAATTTTTTTCATAATTGGGCTAATAAAACAAATATAGTTAAATTATTTTAAGAAAATATTACGAAGTATTTCTTTGAAAATAGAATTTTAGTACAGAACAAGCATTTAGAGAATCGTATTTCTAATGTTAATCGAGAAAAGTCCTGTCAATGGTCCCTTTTTTTTCCGTTCTAAGGATGTTTGCCCAGGCCTTCTTTCAAAACTTTTTTTAACAAGTCATATTGTCGGGCTTAAATAACAATTTTATATTGTATACATTTCTACTACTCATCTTTTAAGGGCAAAATAAACCCAACAAAATGCTTGGCAGGCACACACTTTGCTTTCGTTTTGTGTTTGACAGTAAACAACGCAAATATACTTCGTACATTTTTGATTTGTTGTCAATGAACGTAATCGCCGATAGTAATTAAAAACAAGTTAGAGTGCTATATTCGGCTGTGCCGAATCTTTAATACCCTCCACCGACTGTTCGAATATTTCAGGAGTGATATCTATATGATGTCTATTTATTATTAATTTATCTTTATAAAAACAGACATCAGCATTAAAATTGGTTGGTTTAGATCTATATTAAATTATTTAGCAATTTAAACTAGCTTGAGTAACAGTTTCAATTCAAATTTTGTTATGATAGCATTATTTTTTACGGTTTTAGGCGTACTAAACTGTTGTCCGGTAGTAAAGTTTATATGGGGCCTAAGGTAAATTATGAACCGATCTTGACGAAATTTCACAGTGTTATTTCTAGACCTAAAAAACTGTGATGTACCAAATTTTGTTATGATAGCATTATTTTTATCGGTTTTTGGCGTACTAAACTATTTTCCGGGAGTAGTGTTTATATGGGGCCTAGGGTAAATTATGGACGGATCTTTACGAAATTTTACAGCGTTATTTCCAGTCGAATAAAACAAATTTTTGCGAAATCTTATCTCATTCCGTGCCTTGTTCCACCATTTATGTTATTTTTTGTGACAAAATTATCATATTTTTTAGGTGGTGGTTCCACATTTTGATTCATAGCTCTGGTCCTACTGCACCGATTTTGCTGAATGTGAATCCCAAACTGCTTGGGATAACTACAAGCAATTTGGCACCAAGTTTGTTCATTTCTTTTGAGTTGTTCGAAAGTGAGCGTCTTTTCAACAGACGGATGGACAGACGGACATAGCAAAATCTACTTATAATCACTCAAAGACCCTGAATCAGAGTTGCCGTTTGAAAAATTTTAATCCGACCAAAATTGTCTGCAAAACCTACCAAAATCCCTTGAAACCGACCAAATGGCCTACCATCCGACCAAACCAAAAATATCCGACCAAATTTGGTCGGAAAAGACCATGTTCGGCAACCCTGCCCTGAATATGTATACTTTATGGCGTCTGAGATATAGTCGTTGACGACAAAGTAGGCGACATTGTCGTCTACGAAATCTTTCGATCGAATAAACGGCAAGAAGATTGTTGTCGTGCACGATATTCGCGACACTTGTTCGAAAATGTCGTTGATGATTTGTTTTCGTTGTCAAGGATGTCTTAAAGACGTGGCCAACTCTCCACTATTTTGTGTGGTTGAAGAAAAAAACCAGGAATTATCTAATAACACAATATTTTTTTTTGTTATTTGATATGCTTTTTTTTTAAAGATATTTGTTTGAAAGTAAAAATGGTTTGTTAATTCATACATACAAAATTTCAAAAGTAAAAAAAAGTTTGGTTTGTGTGCCTGCCAGCAAGTAGTTGTTAGTGGGGATAAGTTGGAGTGTGTTCATAAAATTTAGCTTAGACGGCACATGTGTCGGTTGTAACTTTTTTTGACAACAATTTAATTTTTTTTTAGGAAAAAAAAACTTTTTAAGCTAAACGGAAAATGTAACGACAACAATAATTTTAACAATCAACAAATTACAAGAAACAATGAATGCTTTCAATGTACTTTTGTTAAATTACAATTTCAAACAGTTGGTGTCGCTTAAAATAACAGTCGCTATCATGTTTTTAGATGATGATGTAAAATATGTCGTTGTCTAACATTTAATTTCCTGTGAGTTTTTACTGATAGTGGGCCGTGGAAGAGAAATTTAAGAATTCAAATTAAATCTTTATTAAAAAAAGTGGTTTAAGAATTCAATAATAAAATGCAAAATAAGTTCACAGGAGAAGCAAAAAACTTTACAAAATCAATAACAACAAAGTGTACTTGGCGTCTGAAATTATTTAACAAAATCACCAGTTTTGTAGGGATTGAATTTTTGTTTGTTTGTGAACATAAAGTTTAATAAACCGAACACAAATTAATCAAAAAGGCAATATCGAATTTTTCGATGATACGTTGTTTTGCATTTTAGGTGACGTGACGATCGATATATTAAAAAAAAAACAAAAGCTTAAAACCAAATAGTAAAGAAATTATTTAAAATTTTTATTAAAGTCGGGGATTTGAAATCGGAATCTATTCCAATGAACAATGTGATTGAAACAATATCATAATGTTATTTTAGTCTTGTTTGTCCCATTGTCCCAAATTTTTTTTTATTTGTTTTAATAAATTTTCTGCTTCCCTTGATTTTCTTTCAAAATCAAAACGTTAAGAAAAAATGTTCGCAAAAGAAAAACTTTTTCTGCTGTTCTGCATTCACAAAAATGACAACGACATAAGTGATAACAACTCGATAAAGTACAAGTTAAACAAGTATAACAAGTACGTATAAGTATATACTACCTACAAATATAAAAAAAACAATTTGCACTTGATCAACAAGAGGGTATTAATTTCAATTTTCAGTAGAAAAAAACTATTTTTTATTTTATATTAAAGGCATATGAAAAAGTATTTTTAAGCCAACCGTTTCATTACCAAAAAGTAGTGAAAACAGCATTATATTTTTACAAGTGAAAAAATAAAAACTTTGAGTTAATAAGCTCTTGTTGATCAATTACAAATTGTATGAATACATTCATTTATTTATTTACACAATTGTGTTTGTAACAAGATGTTTAACATTTGAAACAATAAAGACAAATGTTTAACGACTTTAACAAGGATCCTACGGAAATACAATTTTAAACTTATAAATTATCAAAAAATTATTTTTGTTTGATAAATAAAGTATACTTTCATACATACATACATACTACATACATCTGTATATGTATGTACATTAAGGTGGGTCGAAAAAAAAAATTGTGCCAGTCACCCCGTAGCATGAAAGATATGTGAATGAAGTTTCTAAAATATAATTTTTTTTTGTCACGCGCCAAAATACACCCCTTTTTTTATAATAGCGCTGCCATTTAAAGACCGATCTCGTCATATCGCATATCGATGTTCAAGGCTTGACATTGGCTTAATTTTTGACTTTGGTAACGTTGAAATCCAACATCAAATTCTGGGCGCCACTTATGCCATCTCGGATCTTTCCCCCAAATGTCCTTTTTTTCAAGTGCAATTCTCAAAAGTTTTTCAATTGTTTGATTTAACATTTAAATTCAAATTTATAATGATTTGAAAATAAACACTTGATATCAAATGTTTTATCAATTTGATGTCAAATGTTAAAATCAAACTTGGCAATACTAAAGCGCAAATTAAACCACACAAATGGCTTGGCAAATATGTCAAAATTTTACGTTTGTACAAACATTTTGTGTTGTTAATTGGGGTGTTTGCTGTTTGTACAAACATTTGAAGCAATGTTTGTAGAAATATTAAAAATTTTTAATAATTGGCAGACATATTGGATATTTGTCAAACTTTTGGCAGTGTATAGTGTTAAATGTAATCATTTCAGTGAAAATTTTGCATAGTGAAGACGTATAAGAAGAAGCATTAAGAAATGGACGAGGAAAAAATATTTTTAAATGAATTTATTGACCTCTATAAAAGTCTATGATTGTGTTGTTTGTTGGCAAACAGAAGCAAAAATAAAGCGCAAGTTTGCCAAGCCATTTGTGTGGTTTATAATGCCCTTAAAGCGAAAAATAAATGTAAGCATTAAAAATGGCGATTAAAGTTACATTTTTTTCCTTGTGGTTACATGTGTTTTACTACACTGAGAAAATTAAAAGCTTTAAAATCAAAGAAAAAAGGTCTTTGTAAAATTGTAACGAAAATATCTTTGTTAGAAGGAAAAAATCCTTGCATCAATGATTTATTCTTTAAACAAGCAAATGGTGCGTCTTCAACACAAACGACTAAAATTCTTTGAAGCTTAATCAAAGAAATTGGCCCATATTCATAGTCAAAAATAAAGTCGACTTTTTTTAAAGTATATTTTAAAACAATGGTGTTCACATGCATTTAAAACCGGTTTTTATTTAAAGTCGACTTTATTTTTGACTATGAACATGGGCCATTATCTTTACCGTAAAGATAAAATATTTGCTACAACGATTAATTTCTTTGCTAATAAGGGATTGAAAAACGTATTTAAAATTAAAGAATTTTCTTTGTTTTTTTAAAGCTAAGCATCCTTGCTACAAAGACAAAGTCTGTAACTTTAAAGAATTTAGTCTTCAATGCATAAGTGAACATGTTAGCTTGTTCACACATGTTTGCTTGCAACGGTAATCAAGAGAGGTTAAAAAATAAAGATATCTTTAAAGAATTTAGTCTTCAAAGTTAAATTTGTATACGAATGCATGACGAAACAAGTGTAGCCGATTGATTACAATATATGTAAAAAATAAAAAGAATTGTTTTCGTGGTTGTCATTAATTGTAAGTCAATCGATAGGAACGCTCAATTGTGCATGTGCGCCTTGTCTTTGTCTTTTTTTTTAATAATTTAAGTAAAGTTACGCTGTATATGAACTATTTTTTATTTTTATTACCATTAAATATTTTATTTTGCAGAAAATTTTAATTTTTTAACACATTTCTATAGCAGATTTCAAAAAAAATTGGCTTTGTTTCTACATATCAGTCTTTAGTATTTCAAAGAATTATTTCGTTGAATTTAATTGCGTTTCTTTGTAATAATGTTAAAATTAGGTCTTCGTTACAATGAAAATTGTACTTAAAATCAAAAATTTAAGTCTTAAGACTAACGAATGAAAGTCTTTGTGCCAAAATACTTTTTCCTTAGTTTAAGGACTTTTTTCATGTGTTTCCAAAGACGTGCATCCTTGCCACAAGATTTTAAGTCTTTGATTTTAAGTATATATTTCATGGGAATCTAAAGATCTTTGCGCCTTTCCGGTAAAGACGTTTTGTCTTTGGCCACAATCTGACCAATAAAAGTCTTTGCAACAAAGTGTATTTTCTTTGATTTTACGATTTAATTTTCTCAGTGTATTAAAAATAAATTTTATTATAAAGTGAACAGTTTATTTCTTGTGAAAAATAAAAATTATTTGTGAGAAATTACAATGATTAAAAATACGAAAAAAAAGAAAAATAATAAAACGGGAAAGTGAAGAAAGTTTGTTGAACGATCGCGGTGCTACAATCCTCAAAATAAAAGGGAGCCAAGTATTTTGTCTTTCCAAGAATTAGAGGACGGAAAGAACACTATTTCATCTTTTAGCTATGGTACCGAATGTTTATATCAAAGTTTATTTAAATAAATAATAAATTTAAATTAAAAAAATTAAATAGTTTTATTTATATTCCACATTGTATTATAATCCACATTTGAAAAACATTTCCGAATTACGTTGGAAAGAAAGTTGAAAATAAAGGCATTTTTCGATTTGAAAATAATTTCCCCTTTTTGTTGAGAACGCTATGATTTTCAAATGATTTTTAAATCATTATTAAACGTTTGTCGTTTGAGAAAACGTTTGATTTCAAATCATTTTCAATTTGAAATCAAACCTCCGTGTTTGTTGGGTAGGATCAAAGGTATACTTATTGAGTTTAAAGAACCTATAAAAAAAATTGTTTTGCCACGCCATAAAATAGAGCGCTTTATGTTTTACATAAGTATATAAGGGATTGCTGTTCGGTTTTAAGCGAATTCGAAACCGCGGCTTTTAATGCCTGCAAACCGAAACCGAAAACCGACAAAAAAACCTCGGTTTTTAGCTTTTACTTTAAAAATATATTTATGCTTAAAGAAATTGCAAATTATATTTACATACTACTAGTAATTCACATAAAAAAGTTCAACAATGGTTTCAAAAATTCATAAAATTAGTACTAAGAAAAACAAATGCCCATTTTTTAATAAAAGTACTTTGATTCCAAAAATCATCTTTATGATTCTTTTTGGAGTAGTTTGTTGATCCAACAACTTTTTAATCAGTTACAGAACGAATCATAAATGCCTCATCAAGAAGAGTCGCGGGTATGATACCATTTTCTCTCGACAAAAGTATCTTTTATAATCAGAAAATGAGCGCATATTCTTAATTTTTAATCGCGCTGAAGAGTTAAACAGACTCAATCATGATTACAAATGTATCATAATTGAATCTTTGAGGTTTCAGCTTCACAACAAAATAAATGAATATGAGCTCATTTTTCGAACTAAAAAATGCACTCGTTGTGAAAAAACTTTTACCCTATCGATGAATCACCTCAAAGAATCATTTGTGATACAATTTTCTGATTCCTTTTTGGGTATATGAATGAATCATATGTCAATCCTTTTTCTATGATTTCATATGGGCAATTCGATTTTGACGTGTCGTGCTATTTGTACCACAAAATGAAAAAAAAAAAAAATTAAATGAAGAATTCAAATTTGTAAAAATAGTTTTTATATATACAAAGTAATGAGGTAGCACTATATTCAGAAAAATTACAGCATCGACGCTAAGGATTTGCAGATACATATAAGCAAAAATATGCGCTGGCGTGACGATAAAAAAACGGAAGTGAATTTTGACCTGCATTACAAAACTGATTAAGACTGTGAATTGAGCAAGACGTTTTGTATGAAAACTTAATTAAGTAAATTTTGGACTTAAGATATAGATACTTATATTTTTTAAGCTATCAAATTTAAAAATCTTCGCTCGTTTTAAGGTACATATGGGCATTTTCAGCAAAAAGTTTACTTTTTTTAATATAACGCCAGAATGCAAATAAGCTTGTATTGTAGGACCATGTTGTTCAACCGTTATCCCTTTTGTTACGTAATGTAGAGCTAGTTGCTCTTTACACAAATATATAAGAAAGTAAACTGAAAAACAATTTAAATTACTTCTGGCGTTACGTTACAAAAAGTAGACTTTTCGCTGGAATTGCCCATATATGATTGATAAATCGAGTGATAAATCAGTTTGTTATCATCAAAAGTGATCTGAAAAAACTCTTTTAGGTGATTTTTACAAAAAATTATTACCCAAATGCTAACTGGGTTGATATTGTACATATCGTCACCTTCAAGACAAAATAACCTCTCTGTAGTTTTCAAAAGTTTACAGGAGAGGGGAGCAACGTTATAAAATTTAAACTATATACAATATTGAAGCGAAAATTACACATTTTGATTAAAATGAATCCAGAAATATATGCATATCGATTGAGAAATGTTTTTTTTCTAAACACAGCTTATGTAATGTCACTAATGTACATTATTTTATTTGAAAATGCTAAAATCTGAAACCAAATAACATATCTGCAGTACTTATTAAGCCCAGTTTACACGGTTTTATATCAAGAGTATTAATTTATTTGTGATCAGCTGTTAAATTGAACGTTTAATGGCCAAACAAATGGAAAGGTAAAATTTAAAGACATTTAAAAAGTGTTAGTGGGTTAGTAAAAAAAAGTAAGACTGTAGTTTTGGATAATCTGAAGTTTCTTTAGAATCTAAAGTTTAGATGAGTTTTTGCCACTTTATACCAAATGGGGCATGCATATGTCAAAGTTGGTTTTTTTACACTTTTGAAACCGTGTTTAAGGGATAATAAAAGCAAGCAGGTTGTAAAAAATTATTAAAATCATTATTTTAAAGAAAAAATTCACGAACAATGTTCTAAGTGCTTCTGTTATTCTCTTACAAGGAACGATAATTCCAAACATAAAAATTAAATTTTTTTATGTTCTAAGTGCTTCTGTTATTCTCTTACAAGGAACGATAATTCCAAACATAAAAATTAAATTTTTTTATAACGCAATTTGCTGCAAAAACACACTGTTTTGCTACGCAAAATGTAATTATTTATTTAAATGATTAATAAATATGATTCATCATTCCTTATGTGTTTTAAAAGCATTTTTAATGCAAAAACACTGTTTTAAATTTTTATTCGTTAATCCGGTAATCTGATAATCCGGATTAGAGTCTGTAATCAATTATCCGGATTATCAAGCTTTTATTGTAGTGGTAAATTAGTCATTGAGGTGCTTTTGTACTTTTAAATAGTGCTTACAAAAAGGAAAATTGTACCAACTTTTGCATTCAAGATTCAACACAATAATCGACGGGCGATTGATTGTTAACATATAACTGTTAAAATTCTGTTTAATGTTAAGCTTAATAAGAGCTTTATGTTATGTGAAAAGATTGGGAATTTAGGTTTACTCAGCGTTGCCAGAACGATAATTTGAAGATTTTTCGACCAAAATATAATTTGATGATTTTTTTCTCAAATAATGAATTTTTATTTTTTTAGAAATTTTGTTTTTTTTTATTTTAAGGCCCGTTTTCACAACTAACCGATAGCTTAAGGTATGATTTTTTTGGCCGTATAAGAAATGTTTCATTATCTTTGTAAGCGTGTCTGCTTTTCAAACACTTTAATTCCAACAAATACGTTCAGAACGATATAAGTGTGTTTCATTTAAATCGGTGGACGATAAGATACTTAACAGTCAACGACAAAAAAAATTGTTCCCGTATTAATATATGTATATGTTTAAAATACACAATTCTTTCTACAGTTTTAATAGACAGTCATTTTTTAAAACAATAAAATGTTGCATCAGCTTGTAGTTTATTGCTTTTGCAAACTTTTGTACCCTGTGTTTAGCATACAAAATTTCATTATTGTTTCTGGGTAAACAAATTATTTAAAATAGCACCTTGGAATAGCGGTTATTTATTATGAGAATATTGATAAAAAAGTTTTTGTGAAAAGAAAAAACTAATTTTTATAGAGTTTAATTTTTTAAAAAATTAATGGAACTTAAGAAGCTTTTATTTTGCAAGCTATAAAGCTTTAAGGTTTGAACGTTTCTGTATTATGTAAAATCTTCCATGTGTAGGATTTTTAAACAAAGTATTAAAACTTAAAGACATATGTAACTATTAGTTTATCTTATATATTGCAATAAATAAAATGGAGTTTTATTAATCAAAAATTATTATTCCATATTTAAAAAAATATAAAAACTTTAACCTTTGTATCGTTCAGAAAACCAGTACGACGACGATATGTATCACTAATTTTTGAATTTACTAACTTATAATGAAACTTCTTTATTTAAATGGAGTTTTTTCATCTTTTAACGTTCTTATTTATAAACAATTAAAATTGATTGGAAATGTATTTTAAGAAAAATATGTATGAAAATTTAGCTGAAAATACAATTTAAACATTTAAATGTTGTATAAATATGGCAGTTATAAACAAGTGTATGTATTTTAATTTTAATAATTATAAATAAGTACATATCGCTAATTGACTGCAAATGTGAAATAACTAAAAAAATTTAATTTTGGAATTAGTGACTTGTTCGCTATGTTTTTCTTTGCAAATGAATAAAATTCATCTTTATATCTTTATACTTTTCCCGTTTAAATGCGAATGTGCCGTTATTTTTTCTAAGGGGTTAGAGCAATGTAAATGCGTTTATCTCGAAATGGTTCTGTTATGTAACTATTGAAGTAAGTCCCGTTTTAGACAGGCAGAGTTTACTTTGACAAAGTTTGTTAAATTCTCTTTTAAATTTTGTTTGGTGTTTAGACACACAAAGTTTAATTTGACAAGGTTTTGTTTTCTTTTATTTGAATATAATATATAACCAGAGTTGCCAGAATGATGATTGTCATATTTTTGATTATTTTTTGACAAAAATACCATTCGACCCTAAAGCGGCCCATACACTTGCAATATTATTGTATAGAATATTCATCATATTATTTCCAATTTGTTCTGTATTATGCAATAAGTCGCACAATGGTTTCATTCATTCAATAAAAAGGTGAACATAACCTATAGGAATAACATAAACAGCATTGTACAATGTTGCCAACACATTTCACTTTATTTTCGTTGTGCAATATAAATCAAAAGTCTTTTGATTGTTGCCAATGTATTGTGCCATCTTCGAATAGCACATACACATTGGCGATACAATATTGTACAATACTTAAAATTGAACAATTTTATCGCAAGTGTATGAGCCGCTTAATAATAAATGAATGATGGAGACTAGGTATGCTCTGAAAAAATGCTCGGGTAGCAAAAATATTGGGGGTCCGTTATATATTTGACTCCTCTAGGCGCACTCTGGGGATAGTTAGGGCGGTGGCGGGTAATTTTATAAAAAAAAAATTTGTATGGGAGCCCCCTTAAGGAGCACAGATAGGGGGTTAGTATGTTAACAAAAAATGTAGGGGGGAAATATAAGTGGGAGTTAGTCTTACATTTTACCCCTCTAGGATCGACTCAGTGACAGTTGTGAAGCTTTTTTGGCTTTTGTATAATTTTCCACTAGCTTTGACCCCGATGAGGAGCCATTTACCCCCATCCCACCCCCTAATTTTTAGGCTCATGCGTTTTTTTTCCAAACTTTACAAAATTAGGGGTTCTTGCTGCTAAGGATTTCCATATAACACTTTTCCACCCCTTATGTGCTTAACTATTCAATTAAGAATTCATGTAGCAAAATACATATTTTTTCAATGAGTTTTTTTAAATAGAATTTTATCAAAATATCTTTTATCGAATCAAAATATATAATATTAAATCAAGAAGCCTTAAGATTTCATATGATATATGAGCTTCATAGCTCCCAAACTATAATCTTCTTGTCCAAAATTAATAAATCAGTAATATTAGAATTTAATTACTTTCAATGAAACTTCTTTATTTAGATGGACTTTTTTACGTTCTTATTTATTAGAAATAAAATGGATTCAAGATGTATTTTTAGAAAATTTGTGCGGAAAACATAAACGAAAACAATTTAAACCTACAACATTAAACCTATTTAACTTTGTTAAAATATGGCAATTCGTCAGCTCATTATTATAGATAATAATACATAAAAGCCCGGCAAAAAAATACATCCAAGAAAAGTAATAAATGCATTGGTTCCAAGGATAATGCACTTGTTCTCTTTAGGCAAAATATGCAAGATTCGCATAAGTAAAACGGCTCGTCATTAAAAGTTAAGGGATGAATTAGAATTTTCATTGATATAAAATATTCATTTGAATGAGTGCCAATTTAAACCAATGAAGCTCAATGATTCTAATACGTATTTTCATTAGTGCTCAATATTAATTTTAATATGCATTATCAATTGTATTATAAATTAATTAAAAAGAAACATGAAAATACTAAACAAAATATGTAATTTTCCATTTTCTAAAATAAAAATATTATTTCTAATGTTATTGTTTTATTAAAGAAATAGCTGCAAACGTTAAAAGATAATGAAAATAATTTTGAAATTTGATACATGGAGCGCTCAGAGCTGAAGCAAACCAAGTCAAAAAAGAAAATTCGAAAATATATTGAGTTTGAGTAAGTAAATTGCCATTAATTACTGGAGCCACTGACTCGGGTTTATTATCGCATAGAAAAAATTAAAAATTTTCTCTAATCACCAAGAATCAAGCAACCCATTTATAGATTTTGCACCTATTACCAATATGATTATATTGATTTCTAAAAATTGTAAAATTTTAATATTTTTTATATTTTTTTTTCAATAAATGATATTTTTAATTTTAATTAAAAAAATTGTCAAAAAACTTTGCCGTTTCAAACAATGTGTTGATTGAATTTTACAGTTTCTAACAAGGCGAATTCATACAAGGTGGTCTTATTTTGAAAACGTTTACACCACTGTAAAATATTTTAACGTTGTGTCAAAAATAAAACAACATTGTAGTAAACAATTTAAACAAATATTTTATTTTCTTTTTATTTTAAATTGTTTGTTTTGAAATTTAATAATTTAAAAAAATTTTACATTTCATAATTTTTAGTGAAAATTATAAAATTTAGTAAATATTCCCCAGAACCACATGAACGGTATATCATTTTGACACAAGGATAGTTATCAGCTGTTGATAACGTAGCAAGCTAAGGTCACCTGGTGTAAATTCGCCTTGGTTTCTAACAACAATTTCTCAAGTTTTAATAATTTTATTTTAAACGAAATAATTTTTTGTTATTTGATTATTATTTTAATTCAAAATTTATATCAAAACAACTAAAATGTTAATTAAATCAAAATTATATTTTTAATTCTCGTTCAACAAAAAAAAAATAATTGATTCAATTATTACATTAATTAAGTTTAAAAACTTTTTAAATAATTTCTTTAATTGATAAAAAATTACTAATCATTTTTTCTGTGCGTTACCTTAGGAACGAAACTGGTTTTGATTTACCCCATTACAGAACTGGATCGAGTTAAATTTTGCGGAGATTTTCGCACCAGATTTCAAATACATATACGTGATATATTTTATGACTTGGTTCGGTTCAGCTCTGAGCCCTCCACATAATGAACAAATCAAAAGTTGATTAGTTATACAGGTTTTATATAAATTTCTTCGTATAATTTACAAACAGCAAATGTGTATTCTTAAATCCACTAATGCCCGTAATTTCAACAGAAAGAAAGCAGGTCGCGTTTGTACCTAACAGTTATCTTTACCTATTTCAACGTTTATTTTGCCTACGTATTTTTACCTTCAGTTTTCCTTTAAAATATGGCAGCTTTTACACCATATACATATGTCTATGCACAGCTAGATTTCTTTTTGTAGAAATTACGCGCATAAGTTGTCAAACCTTTTTTCGCCTTCCTTTTTTTTAAAGTATTAAGTATTAAAATTAAATGTATAAATTAAATACATCTAACTCAACTCTTAATTTTAAATGCATTAAATATTCGACCCTTTTAAATCCTAAAAGAAAACATTCCATATAATAGTGAAATATTGCAATTCATACATAAGAGTTGAATGGGAATATTGCATGTGATTTAACATGCGTTCAGTTATGAAAAATGTATTATAAGGTTTGTATTTTAAATTCATTTAAGTAAATGAGTACTAAAGAAATCATGAAAATATTCCCTCTTCTTGAACAACTTCAAAGTTTTTTTTTTGCTGGAAGAAGTATTTTTTTATATTAAATTATTAATTATCAAAAAGTAATTTAAATTTTTGGGAATACAAAATTTAAATTTCAAAAGATTTTGTTATTCGTTCTAAATTTTTTCCCAAAAATTGAAATTACTTTTTGATAATAAACAGGCACGTGCACGGCCTAAAAATTACTTAATTGACAACATCTTTTGTAAGTTGTTGTTGTTTTTTATTTTGTTTTTCTAAACCTACTTTCAACTACAATTAATGTTGAGAGAATTTCAACTAATTGTAGCGGGGAATGTAAGACGAGATGAACGCACTGTTTATTGTTGATGTTGTTTTGTTTAAACTTTGATATTATTACAAGTAGAACTGTTGCTATAAGTCTTATACGTTTAACATTTTTATTTGGTTTAATATCTTTAGTTTTTCTAAAATCTTTATGGATGAAGTTTCCTGATGATCTGGCCTAAGCAACCAGTGAAATGCGCATAGGAATAGCTTATCCCATCAACAATAAATTTCAAGTGTTTTTATCAATAATAAAAACTGGGAATTTAGCACGAATAACAAAATCTTTTGAAATTCAAATTATTAATTTTTACTTTTTTGCCCTTGATAAAACAATTTGATTTAAAAAATTTTTTTTGTGGATTTTTCTCTTCAAGAAAATCATATTTAAGCCAAATGATGATTTTTTACCAAACTTTCTGGCAACGCTATACCTAAGTGTATTAATATAAAGTTAAACAAAAATAAGTTTGCTGATAAAATTTGGACCTGGTAGATAGCGCTGGGGCCAAGTAATTGACAAAATTCTCCAGTATTTTTAATTTTTAATTTTAATTTTAGTTTGGAAAATCCCGAGCAGCGCCGGGACCAATCATCTAATGATAATATAAAACAATAAAGTAACTAAATTTCACAAGAACACTTAAACAAAATACTCACATCTTAGTACATATATATTTGCAATTGTGATTTTTTTCGCTTTACTTTATACTAAAAGGTGGGCCTAGGACCCATATTTTAAGGTGTTACAAATATCAGCAAAAACGCAAAGAACCCTCCTCTCCACTTTTGTGGTGTGGATATAAAAATAAAATATAACACACATAAAATTATATCAAATACAACCAATATGACAAAATAAAATACTTTTTGAATTGCCTAAATAGTTTCAGTCTATTTTAACAGTAACATGCTTTTTAAAAGCTTTTAAGAGTCCTGTGTTAATTCTCTTCAAAGAAAATGCCTAACAGAATTTTTTGCAGAATAAGAGAATGTTTAACTTTTAACCCACATATTTATAAGTGTTACAAACTGTTAACCGTTTAGCATATTTTAACATTATGAATGAAATTTAACATCCTTCTTTTAAATAAACAGAATTATGTAAAAATATTTTAAAAATTGTGTGCTACATATTTTCGTTTCAATAAAAAGTGCAATAAAATAAACAAATGTTAATTCACATGTTTGTACGATTGTGTTATACTTTGGTTATACTTACCCCTGATAATGAATAAAAAATCGCGTGCTTTGTTTCGAATTGCGATGATAGAGAAAAAAATCAAACACACACACACATACACACACACAAAAATGTAACAAACAAATCCAAGCCCTTGAATTAATTTCATTCAACAACCTGTAATTAAAAATGTAATACAAATTTAATAAAAATCAAAAGTGAAAATTCAAACTTTTGGTTTAGAAATTTGCCCCTTATTTATAAATCTGTTTTATTTTTATCATTATTATTTAAAGTAAGTAAATTTGTAAAAAATTTATATTATTTTGGTTACTAAAATTAAAAAATTTGTTATGTTCTTAATTTTTTTAATAACAGCTTATTTGAAAATTCCAATGGCCCCAGGCATGCCAGATCGAAATCGCCAAAAAGCTTGACATTGATAAGAAAATTAATGATTTCTCTTGACAATTAGAAATTTAGTTAAATTAACAAAAAAAAAAAAAAAAATTGATATCATTTATACCCTTCACCAAAGGTGGATAGAGTACATATCGTCACCTAAAACGCAAAAGGCCCTATCTAACAATTGGAAAATTTACAGGAGAAGCAAAAACTATTTAAATTATAAATTGATAAATCGCTTTAAACTGTTTATCGTCGGCTTAATATGCACACCTGCCAACTCCCTTTCAGCAGATTTTACAGGAGAGATCAAAATCTCAATTAACTTAAAAAGTGGATTTTGCAGGTTTGCATATTTATCCGACGTTATAATTTATTTTTCTTGGTCCCCTTTTACAATGTGACAGACAGACGAAGTTTGTAGGCGAGACAGGAAAAATGTATATTGTGTCATGCATACAGCGTCGCCCCTTACCAAAACACTTCGTCTGTCTGCCTGCTGTATTTCACATTGTAAAACCTACCATTTATTTTGACAATTGACAATGCAGTATAGGTTTTATGCAAACTGTTTACCATATAATTATTGGTAGTTGTCGAAAGATTCAAAAAATCATTTTGCTGCAAGATCGGCATAAGTCAAACAAATCCATTTCGAGATAAACGCGTTTAAAGTTTTTGATTTGCTCTAATCACTTAGAAAAAATAACTATACATTCTCTTCAAATGGGGAAAGTATAAAATATATAAAGATGAATTTTATACACAATATAAAGAAAAACATAGCGAATCATTCTGCATCACTTACTCAAATATTGTACTTTTTGATTTATGCCGGTCCTGCAGCAAATGAGCGATTTGTGTTGATACAATACATCAGAATTAATGAAAAATTCGGTATTTAATTTTTGGTTAGTTAGGGTCTTTTGCGTTTTAGATAACGATAAATGTGCAATATACTATTTGTTTTTTTTTCGCAAGAGTTTATCACTAAGGCTGGCATTACGTAAGACTTTGTGGGATAGTGTGTGACGGCCTTTAGTAGCACTATATGTACATATTAGTGTTGGGATACTATCGATAATTTCTGCTATCGATATTTATTGATATTTCAGATTTCACTATCGATATGGCGACGATTTTTGTACTTGAGCAGGAAAACTTTAACCAGTTTTTTATCAGGCTACAGTTCGTTGTTTTTATCACTTTATTGAACGTATGAGACATATGTATGTATGTATGTACGCACGTTATTTTAGATGCCAGTTTTTAAAAATTGTGCTGCTGAAAAGCACCTTTCTGAAGGTATTTCATTAGTCTGAACGTACCTTTAGAAACATAATACAATAGGTCCTCCCTCAGAGAATGCCAACCTATAAGATGAAATATATTGGCACTTTTTGTTTTTCATCTGGTACTTTTTGAATTTTAGTTAATTTTCGACCTATAAAGATAAAATAAACATGCATTGTCCTTAGTGGATAAGAATATGTAAAGGGGAGCTTTTTGATACTTTTCCGTTCAATGTCTGGTACTTTGATTAATTTTCGTTAATTGAAATTGTCTTAGATAAAACTTTTAACACTGGTTTCTTAGCAATAGGCGTAGTTAAAGCTTAAATTAAGTCAACAACAAACAGAGTTAAAACGACATTGTATTAAAGATAATAAAGAAATAGTACATTTATTTAAATTTTCTCTATTTACTTGGCTCCAAGAAGGCCTTAAATGATATAATTAATTCTAGTTAAATTATTTTTTACATTAAATTACGTCTTAAGTGTTATTAAAAATAAAAACTCTTCGCAAAAATAAAATAAGATAAAAGTCCATTTAAAATACACAAAATATTACATCGCCTGCACTTAAACGTTATAATATCCAAAGGATCTGGAGCATAACCATAAAAAACAAATGCAAGAAATAGACAGGACTAAATTAATGAATGGCATTTGTTCACTTAAGAAAAAAGAGGTTTAAGAATAAGTGCGAGAGTCTGTTGAAGAAAGATTCTGTTGTAAATATAACTAGTGTAACCAATGCACATCTGGGAAAGGTGTATAAGCATGATTGACATTTTAAGTTGAAACAATAATAAAAAGAAATTTTTTAAATAATTTTTAAAAATAAACAAGTTAGAGTGTTATATTCAGCTAAGCCGGATCCTTGATACCCTTCACCGAAATTTTCAATAATTCAGGCGTGGGATCTTTTAATTATTAATTACTTTAAAAAAACGGACGCCAGTATTTAAATTGATTGAGGCTTAGAACTATGCTAAATTATTGACCGGCTTTATGCCTTTATTTTTAGTTATATAAAATTTAATTTGAACAAGTTTGAGTAAAATATCACGATTCGCAAGAGTTTTAACCGAACTAAATTTGTTTTTAGGAAGAGAAACATGCCATACAGCACGTGAAACCATCACATTGTTGAGCCAAACTTTTGCACGAAAAAACACAACTTATCAAAAAATCAGCAGGCGTTTTTCATAGACCTAATGACTGGACCATTGGTTCTACCAAACCTTTAAAAAACATTTTATTGTGTTTATAAGACTTTGAATACTTGTTCTTTTTTCTATGATCGGAAACTACTTGCTGCAAATATAGTTTTTTTGCCACTTATTTTTCCAGCATTCAAAGTCTCTTTTTATGAATACTAGAGACTTTTAAGATGATAGCAAAGAAACTTTTTTTTGAAGCCCCTAATGTAAATACATATACAACGACCCACACGTAAGAAAAAAGGAAAGAAAAAGCCAACAAAGCATGAAATATCTTTTTCTAACGATTTTAAGGAGTAACGTTTTGTGCGAAAATTGAAAACAAAAAATAAACATAAAAAAAACAAAGTTTTTATCTTCCATCTTTTCCATTATGCTTTTGTATTTGTACCAGTGTTACCAATTTAGTTATTTAGTAGCTTAATTTAGCTTTTTAAATCTTGTTTATTCAAAATAAAAATAATTTAGCCATAAGTAATTTTTATTTTGTAAACTTTCATTAAATTTTAAAACATTATTAAACACGTCCATGATCTAGATTTAAAACAGATTTGTTTGGCAGTATCAACGTTCAATAACGGATTCTTTACAATTAAATTAGCTGTGTGTATTTTACATTTGTAGGTGGCACAATATATTAGATAAAATCAAAAGTAATTTGATTTATATTGGGCAAAAATAAATATTATTTAATGTGTTGACAATATTGTACAGTTAGCTCATGTGTGTGTTGAAGAATGTGGAGCAAATCAAATACAGTAGTTTTGACTTAACTGCCTTTTGTTTACGTGCACTTTTGACTTAACTGCACAAAATTGATAATTTTTGGAATTATTCTTTCTAATTCCATACAAATTCCTTTTTTAAGTGCACTTTCTATACCTGCACATTTAAGATAAATGCACAACATTTTTGGCATTTTAAAATTATTTTCATACAAAAAATCAAAGTTAGCTGCACTTTGACTTAACTGCCCAAAATAAATATTTTCTGGAATTATTCTTCAAAATCCTTGTTTACGTGCATTTTGTATACCTGCACATTTTTCATATTTAGCTGCATAGCTGCACACATAAAAATATATGGTGGCCACTTTTACACATAAATATCCAATTTAAGCTGTTTATAAAAATATAAATCGCAATTATTTTGTTTTTTTATGTTTTGTGAATTCTCATTGTTTTTGTTAATGTTTCTTTTATATTAAATAAACATACATACATATATGTATAAAATGATCTGTTATTTCTCAGCTAGCATAGGCTGTATGTTAGACGATTATGTTTAATATAAAACTCCTAAAAAAATCTTCTGGTGATGCAATTTTAATAAAACAAACCGGCCTAAGGATCTGCAAAAAAGGATTTTCCGACAGGATGGTGTTGATTTCGCGACCTTAAGGTTTGTTTTATAGAAATTGTATGAAAATTAGAAGTTTTGGCACGAAAAATACGCCTGATGCCCTTATTTAGGTAGCTTAGTCATACGGCTGAGTGTTTCACGAGTTGTAAAATAATAGCTACATGAGTCTCATACGACTCTTAGCATGCTTTTTGAAAGACTGGTTAGATAATCTCAACATACATCATAAACGTTTCCCTTTACGATTAATATAAGCGTTTTTCGCTGCGTTATGGAAGCATCAGCACGTGTAACAGTTTCTCCCGTGCTAGGAATCGTCTTCAATTAAAAAATGAGCTCGTCGACGATCAAATAGACTCTTTGTGAGATTCCCAGTAAGCTCCTGGGTTGAAATAAAATTTTAATAATATATAAATTTTCAAACACTTTTCTTAAGCTGCACTTTTGTGCAGGTAACCACAATTGTGTACCTGCACATTAAGGCAGGTAAATGCATTTAAGATAACTTAATATAACTTTAAGATTTACCTGCACAAAAAATCGTGCAAAGGAGATTGTGCAGCTAAGTCAAAACTACTGTAACAGCAATCAATAAAGAACTTAATAATGATGCAAATGTATGGCTACATTTATAATTTTCATGTTAATGACCAAGGCGAATTCATGTACACGGTTGCGGCGATACTATAACAAGTACACCACCAAAAACACAACATTATTTTTTGTTGGTCTATGGTTTGTCAAAAACACAAGCAACTTTTGACATTTCTCTTTCTAAGTCCCCATTTACATTATACGATTTTTTCGTTGAGATTCTTACCTTATAGGCGAGAGTGGAGAGAGGAATTAAAAGTGGTTCACAAGCGAGTGTACTCTTCGATTCCTGTTGTTCGGTCATTCGTTTTCTCATTTGCATTCAAGATCGGTGGCACAGAAAAGGCCGACCTCTAAAAAGAAACGATAGAAATCGTTTAATGTAAATGGACACTAATTAAGAAAAAAACAGCTCAGCTGTGCTTTCAACGCCACCTGAAAAACTAATTCGCCTTGGTAACGACTACACTATCACGAAAGTCTTCCGTATTTTATGAAAAATACAACACTGTCAAGATAAGAAGTTGTTGTTTTTTTTTTTAATTTATAGACAATAATTAGATCAGAAATGCATTTTCGTCAAAATACGTAAGACTTGTGTGATAGTGTAAAACTGGGTTGCCGTTGAAGATTTCGAAAAAGTGTCGTAAAAAGTGTATTTAAGATAATAAAGGGTCAAAAAGGTTATTTTGAAGTAAAATAGGGTCAAGTTTACTAGTATGTATTAATTAAATACATTATACTAAAATAAAAGTTATTATTCATACTTGAATTATAAATCAACGTTAAAACTTAGAAACAATTCACAGGTACATTTAAATTTTAGTCATATTATCAAAAATATAGAAGTTACTTTTACAACAACCTTTGCTTATCACTTCTTAGAAATAAGTTTTTTTTATTTTGTAATTAATTCTTAACTTGGAGTCCAAAGTGTCATAAATTTTGTTAAAATGATTCAAAGGGATAAATTAAAAAAAGGGTCACAAAAAGTGTCATTGGCATGAAAAAGGGTCAAAAGTGATACTTTAGTGTCACAACGGCAACGCTGGTGTAAACCTGCCTTTATTAATGTGTATGTGCCGGTTCACACAAGTCAAGTCAAGCCAAGTCTGGCATTCTCTTTTCCCTTCTCTCCTAAAAACTCAAGACTTGACGAGTCAAACTTGACTTGTGTGAACCGGCACTATGGATGAAAGAAAACACCATTTTATCAAAGATTTGTATTTTTAATATTTGCTTAAAAACATTTTAATTTTAAGAGAGAAACGGCATCTATTTATAGTTTTATTGGAAAAAAATTACTTAATACTTTTTCGATTAACATTGTCATATTGTTTGGCAATTTTAGCTATTAATATAAAAAGTGTTTGATTATGAAATTTTGGCAACACTGGTTTGCACTGCAAAACAATAAAAAGTATTTTCAGTAAAAACGTAATCGATGTCATTTTTAACGAAAAAAAAAAATAATAAAAAAGAGACTCAGGAATTTTGTTTCATTTGTTTCAAAGGAAACAGTAATTTTGAAAATTGATATTCTTTTGTGACATTTATAAACAAAATGAAGTTGATATGGAAAATGATCACATTATTTTTATGACTTTGAGAACCTTTAATGGTTAAACTATTTTGCAGATGAATAGTTATATGTTGGGATAGATTTTATAGTTCGTTACTTCAATAAGGTAAAGGAAGTAGAGTATTATTGATGGAGGTATGTATGTATGTATGTGAGTAAATTTAAACAGTGGGCAAAATGGTCATAGACGCAAATGTCGTTAACGATGTCTGAATATTTTTGAATTTGTCGCCTATATAAAATTGATGACGACATTTTAAGTAAGAAAGCGTGTATTTTGTCGTGTTTAAAATCGTATTTACGTCTTTTTTAGAGACATTTTTTTAAATTTGTCTTGAATAATACTTCATTGAGGACCACTTTAGTAACCAGTGCATGCATTTTGTCGTGTTCCAAACAACTTTGACGATAAAATGTATTCAGTGGTCCCTCACGTTGTCCTCTACTAAAAAATATTAAAAACTGTAAGTTTGTGTGATATTTAAAATTAAGATTACTTTATATGTATTTTGCTTTTATTATCATTATTTTTGATTATAAAAAAATATTAACAAATAAATAATCCTGCCCAAGGCGAATTCATACAAGGTGGTCTTATTTTGAAAACGTTTACAACACTGTAAAGTATTTTAACGTTGTGTCAAAAATAATACAACATTGTAGTGAACAATTTAGACAAATATATCATTTTTTTTAATTTTAAATTGTTTGTTTTTAAATCTAATAACATAAAAAAATTTTTAATTTCATAATTTTAAGCGAAAATTATAAAATTTAGTTAATATTCCCCAGAACCACATGAACGGTATATCATTTTGACACAAGGTTAGTAATCAGCTGTTGCTTACGTAGGAAGATAAGGTCACCTGGTGTAAATTCGCCTTGATCCTGCCTTTTAAAAAAGTTTTTTTTCTCTCCTGGAATATAATTATTTTGTAACTTCCAACGTTATTCGCGGCTGTGCTTCAATTGTGAAATTGGACATACGTGAATTGATGAGCCAATAAGCGAAACCAAATTAATGTTCCTGCTGACTACATCGCCGTATGTTAAGTTCATAACCCATTCCCTAATTAATTAAAAGCCTATTGGAGGTCTGAGTTCCTCCACACAGACAGTATCCCCTATTTTCATCATTAGCCGTGACCATGTACCTAGAATACACTCAATACATACTCTCCTAATGTTTCCCTTAGAGCTCTTCTACAATAATTTACTAGTTTGGAATATTTTTTCAGTGCCTTTATTTATAATAATTATACACATGGATTGTGAATTAGTTAAAAGAAAGTTCATGTAGTAGAACTTAGGGCACCATGATTTATTTGACATTTGGAGTTCTTTCAATAGGGCTCGTTGCCAGACAGTCAAGTATAATTAGGAATAGCTTGGGAGATAGGATGCAGCCTTGTTTTACTGCTCTGGTTGTTTTAAATGGTTTAATCTCCTGACCATTAAAGAGTACGGTAGAGACAGCGGCTGAGTATAGCTCCTTTATGAGGCTTATTAATTTTTCAGGAATACCCTTCACCGCGAGTGCATCCCATAAAGCATGCCTGGACACAGTATCAAAAGCTCTTTCGAAATCGATAAAAAGAAGAAAAAGCTGTGATTTGTATTCGATAGATTGTTCTATTATAATTCAAAGTGTATTTATATGGTCAGCACACGGGCGGTTTGGTCTGAAGCCAGCCTGTTTCTTACGTAACAATGGTTCTATTACTGGGCTTATCCTCTTCAAAATTAGGAGAGCTAAAACCTTGTTGATGGTGTTAAGCAGTGTTATTCCCCTCCAGTTTTTGCACTGGCTAAGATCGCCTTTTTTGGGTACCATTATTACCATACCTTCCTTCCAGCAATTAGGTATTTTGTAAATGTTCCACACTCTTCTTCTTATAAGAATAAGCGATTGTGCAACTGTTGGGGCTCCGTACTTAAGATGCTCGGCGGGCAAGTTGTGGTACCGGGTGATTTTTAATTCTTCAGGTTTTTTAGAATCTCAAGTACTTCATTTTAAGTGGGTGAAGATGTAGATATGTCTCTTAGTTGGTTACGTTGGGATACTTGCAGGAAGTGTGGAAATTTTTGTGTGGTAGGGGATTCTGAGGAGAAAAATCTGTGCCATTTAGTTAGCTGCTGAATAATAGTAGTAAGATCACTACCGTCTTCATCTTTTAACATTGCAATAATACCAGTTATACTCCCGTTAAGTTCTTTTATTGCACTATAAACAGCCTTTTCAAGATTATAATTTACAAGTTGGAATATACAGCCCATCAAGGCCCTGAGTGCTGTCCACATATATACTGACCGTCGAGCCCCAGCAATGTTACCTCTTACCAATTCTACGGCCTTCAAAATTCCTAGAGCAACCGCCAAAAATATACTGCAGTCGTCAGGAAGCCTATTTGACCTCTTAGGAAATATATCCTTCTCCCCGTATCCTGTCTATGTAGGAAAATCTGAAGTATAGCCGATATATCGGTATTCGTTATATCCCTAATTCTCACTAACCTATCGGCGACTAAATGGTAGGTAGTGTCCACAATACTGTCATCAACGGCACTATTAAGGTTATGTTGCTTATCGGGCATTAACGACTTTATAAGAAAAAAGTCGTTTATATAGTCGCCAATGTCATTTCTGCCTCTCAGAAACTATCAAACCGATTTTAATGAAATTTAAAACATAGATAGATCCCTATTCATATAGCCATACACTCTCGAAAATTTGTTTTTTATACTGTGGTGTAGGGTATCATATGGTCGGGCTTGACCGACTATACTTTCTTACTTGTTTTTACTTGATTTAAGAATTTTATACTTATTTCAAGAAATTCCGGATTGATTTTCGAAAGTTATCCCATTTAGGATTGTTTTGAATACGTTTTTGTGTTTATCGTACTTGCATTTTTGAGTACGACTAGTACTTAAAGTAATCATAAAAAACTTGATTTATCCCGAGTGTTGCTGCTTTTTGTTTGGAGTGTTTTTGTATATTTTTTAACTAAAATTGTGTAGAAAATAAAAAATTCTGTTTAGTACAATTCAAGGCGAATTTACACCAGGTGACCTTATCTTGCTACGTAAGCAACAGCTGATTACTAACCTTGTGTCAAAGTAATATACCGTTTATTAGTTTATTTAGAAAAATATATAGCAATCCATTTAAAAATATACGGCAATGTTTGGAATTTGAAATTTTAAAAGTATTTCTGGTAAATATCTGTAAGCGGTCCTAAAAGTAAGAGGTAAAAAAACTTAATATTTTTTTGAACTTTTGACACAAAAAAGTTTTAAAAATTGCGATTTTCAGCACATGGATGATAATTTTTTTTATATTTTTTACATTAAAACTATTATCTAAATTTATATACTCAGGCTTAGTAAGGAATAATCACATCTTTTTTATTTTAAAGAACAAATTAAAAATTAATTGCTTGACATGTTATTTAATCTATCAAGGGTTTTATTGAACATTTACAAGCGATCAAATATAGAAACTAAGTATTAAAGATTTTTATACATAAGCACATATGAATAAATTGGTACATATTAGGGATTGCTGTTCGATTTTAACCGAAATCAAAACCGCGGTTTATATGCCTAAGAACCGAAATCGAAACCGGCCAAAAATAAGTTGGTTTTAGCTTTTACTTTAAATATATACTTATGCTAAAAGAAATTGCAAATTATACATTTATACTTTAAACATAACAGCCTGGAACAATGGCAAACAATCGTATTTCAAAGTTCTTCAAATTTAAAAAATGCAAGTACTAAGAAGCACAACTGTTTCTTTTTTATAAAAAGTACCTGAGGTGAAACAAAAAAAAAAAAAAATGTAAGTGCATACGAAAAATATGTATGTATGTTGTTTTACTTAGATATTTTAAAAACCGAAATCCGAGCCGAAACCGACCGTTTTTAATCATTTTAAACCGAAACCGCGGTTTTACATTTTTACGGTTTTTAGCAAACTCTAGTAAATATGCATATTATTTCGTGTAAAGCCATGAACGTTTAAAATATTTCGTTTATCAATGCAAGAAGCGGAAAAAGTACAAACATAACTGAAAATGTAAAGAAGTTTCCACCGTGCTAAAAAATCTGCAATTTTAAACCACAAATCTTCACATCTGCATTTTGGCAATTTTGGGGCATAAAATCTGCAAAATGCAGATATGTAAATCTGCACTTCTGGCATCACTGCCTGGTTTGTATATAAGCTTTTTACACCCTTCGCCAACAAAATTCAAAGTTAAAATTTAATGATTGGTTGCTTTCAATTGGAAAGACCGGTTGGGCCCCATAGGCCGTTATTAATCAAAACGGGATATTTTTTGGTAATAAAAAACTATTTTGTATATTTTCCTGGGAATAGAAAAAGTAAGGTAAATTTAAAATCCTTCGCCGTTATAGGTGTACTATATTGAGGATATATATTCAAAAAGTGCTATCTGCAAAATCACAAATTTACAGGAGAGCGAATATCTAATGTTTTTCTTTAACTTGAAGAGTAATAACTAAACTTGGTTTTAAAATGTTATTGAAAAACAACAACGTCTTAATCCTACATATCGTCACTTTAATTAAGAAAAGGCGTATCTGACTCATACAATTTTTTTTAAAGCTTAATACATACATTAGAGTTAATTAATTAATTAATCTATTTATCTCTATCTATATATATATATATAAACCGGGATGTGTGTATGTTTGAACCGCATGGACAGAATATTCAGGCGGGTGACACTGTGAAGTCTGATTTTTACACCACCAATGACATATATATATATTTATTTTTTTTTTGCTTTTTTTATTTTTTTTGAAAGCCGTTGTCATGTTTTTCAAAACGAGATATCAAACTCTTAAATCGGTTATGTAGTTTCTAAGATATTTACAAAATACCTATGTTAATAATGATCCAATATCAAAATTTTAAAACTTTCGAAATGTTACATTAAAAAATCCGAGTTTTGGGTTTATTTACAAAAAAATTACATCATAGCTTACTAAGGTGCAACTTTGTACAATAAGTTAAATATAATATTATTTTATCAATCGATGATAAGCAACTTTGTGTACTCTTGCACTGACACTGATTTTTGACTTTCGGTCTGCGGGCGAAGGGGCGTGGAAAAATCCAATTTTCATATAAATGTACATAAACATATATTCATTTTGTTTTGTTTTTCTTTTTTTTATCTTATTTTATTTTATTTTAAAAGCTCAATTTAAATCGTGTGGTAATACAACACTAATGTTTGCTTAGGGCCAGCAACGCGGGCCGGGTCAGCTAGTTATACATAAAGCTTTTCTGTCGAAAATCCTTTGTTTCTATAGTCCTATTGTTTTAACTCAGAAATAATTTTTTTCTTTACAAAACAAGCACAACAAATCACTTTAAAAAAAACGTTGTGGTATAATTTTTTTTTAATCAGTGAACACGTTGCTATAAAAAAACTCATGTTCGAATAAATTGCAGAAAGCACTATTTGAATATTAGCCCTCGATATATACAAAAGATTATAACTTTTTTTTTATTAAAATAATACCTTTGACAAATTTAGCAACTGTTTGGACAAAGAAAATCTCATTATTGTGTATTACACCGAAATTCCCTTTTTCAAAAATATGGAAATAAAGAATGTTGTTGGTATTTACCGTTATTCGCCTTCCTATTTTCGTTAAATTTATTTGCATCCTTTTTCTACAAGTATTTATTTACTTTCCTTTGTCATACGTTTTAGCAAATTGTATTATTGCTACAAAATTGTAAGAAAAAAGGAATCAAGTTTAATTCCTCTATAATTTTTTCTCAATAAATTTGAAAGTTGTTTTTGTTCATCTTTTTTGCAACACCAGCAACAATTTTATTTTTTACTATACTTTTCCCTCGTTATTTTGAACAGCAGTAGCAAAAAAAAAAAAAAAATTGACAGCATTTTGATATTGGATTAAATTGAATTGCAGTTGAAAAAAATAGAAGTATGAACAAATTTAAAAAGTTACAAAAAAAGTAAAAACTTAAAAAAAATTGTGTGTGGATAAATGTGAAAATACGCGAATATAGTTTTATTTATGGGTGAAATTATATACTAAAGTTATATTTTTCACTGAAACACACACAAACCCATAAATATTTAATACATCATATTTATATTTCAGTAATATGGTTGGTTGGCTGGTTTTATCGGTAACAACTCAAAAAGCTTTTGGTCAGGACTCTATCAACTGTTGAAAGAGGGGAAAATTCAATAATACAAAGTACATAAACATTTATTTGAAGTTCAGAAAAAAAGAATTTGTTTTAATAAAATTTATTTTAAAGGGAATACTATTTTTTCAAGTAAATAAAATTGTTAACGGATTATAAAAAAAGTTTAGAAAACTTGACGAGCTTAATTTATATTGGGGAATTATATCCACTACAAAGAGAAAATTTGTATTTATAGTAGGAAGAATGAAAATAAAATAAAAAAAATGGCTATAGATTTGGAAATTTATTTAGGACATTAATTAATTTTAATATTATACTGGTTATCCCGGTGCGCTTTGCTTTCCCCAATGAAGTTAAATTTGTAAAATTTTATACACAGCCAGCCCAATACTTTTCTCGAGAAAAAAAAATCCTCCAATTATAAATTCCTCGGGAGCAAAAAATAAAAAGGTGGCATCACCGAAGATGTCCACACCACGCGTTTTCGCCTATAAGCATTGCATGATTTTTATACCATCCATGCGTTCTTTGTTTCAATTTACATGCAACGCTTTTTATGCGGCATCGCCACAAGTAAAAATTAAATTTCATTTGTCAAAACCATCTGATTTGTTCGAACGCTGCTTGTGACGCTTGTATTCAGCGCTTTAATGCATCTTACGCTTTTGTGCATGTAACTTGCTACATATAACTACACAGATTCTTATTTTTTTGACAGCTGCGTAGTCAGCGAAAATTTCATATTTTCGTCAAGGCAGAAATGGAGTAGGGCAATCCTAGCTGAAGAAGGATTTACACAGGTGAGTCGAATATGACCTGTGGTGTTGGCTCTGGGGTTTTCTCGGAGGAACTGCAAGTGAATCTCTCTTTCCGTCTGCCGACATACGGCCGCAGCGTTTAATTCAACACGACCTGAATTATTTGGGAAAAACCTTCGACTCTCTGAGATATCGTGGGTGAAACTCAGCAACTTGCTGAAATATCTCAAAGCAACGGGCTGGCTCTAGCCACCTCTGCATTGCCCTTGGTCAAGCTTGATCGGGGTTTCTTATTCTTGACGAGTTGTGTGGTGTCAAAACCTGGGCGTGCTACTACGTTAAACGACCAATTAATATAAAAACATAAATAAAACTATATACATACATATGTTTACATGCATATGATAACTTGTGTATATCCAGTTATGCTTTGGTAATAAAAGAAGAAGAATTGATCATTTGCTTTGGCTTTGATTACGTTTCTTGCTTTGGTTTTACACTTGCCAGTTTACTTTGCGGATTCTTTCTCTCCAGATCCGGCATTTTCAGTCTCCATTTAATAATTAAATAATATTGCGGGCAAAAATTTCGCCAACATTTTTTTAACTTAGCTCTTTTAAAAAAATTTGTTTAAAATTATTTTTTTTTGAAATTTATAATAATTTATGTCAACAATTTATTTCAATTGGCAATAAGAAATCTTTTAACTCATGCTCTCAAATCCATTGACAAAAAAAAAAAAAAAAAAAAACGCTTGGCAAATTGAAAATAACAATAGTATCTATGATCTTTAAGTCTGATTAAGTTGTCTAACCCGTATCAAATGCAAAAGATTTTAGCACTTGAAAAAAAAAAATAATTTTTGTTACGCATAATTTTTTTTTTTTTAATTTACTAAATTCTTATTTTTTTATTGGTACATAAAATAAATAAAATTATCTTCAGTATATAATTCTAGAAATTTATTTTGAAAGAAAATGAATTCGAAGAAAGAAAAATAAAAAAAACCCACACAGACCTCATGTATAACAGTTGTAGGTAAACCTGTGTCGTGCCTTATGTATTATTGAATATTTTCACACATTTTTGAATAAAAGCCTGCCATACTCACATTTGGCCACAAAAGCTACGAATGTGCCATTTGCACACACACAAAACTTTATAGGAGTATCTTTGAAATATACGTATGTATGTATATTAGCACAGCCCAGTGTGCTTCGCACACGCGTTAAAATAAAATAAGTTAAATTTATTTTTAAAACAGATCTCCTGTATTGTTGACGAAGCTATTTGTACCACGGCTATCGTTTTCGAGATAAACAGAAATTTATATTCGCCCTTATCGAGGTTGGCGAATTTAAAATACTCCTGCGACTGTTTGGTAAAAGATTAAAGAAAATAAGTTCACGTTCTCTTTAATCTTTTACCAAACAGGCATTTTTTAAATTCGCTAACCACGAAAAGGCTGATTGTCTTTGTATGGGCCTTCTTCTTTAATCCAGCCCACTTTTTTACTGAGGTTTAGTATACATAGATGTTAAAACTAATAAACGTAATTTGAAAACTTATTCTATAACCGGTCTGCAGATATCTAGAAGTCCATATTATCTTTTGCGTGAGGTCCCACGCCTACTTTTCCAAATGAACTCATTTTTTAAACAGATATTTCGTATTAATAAACAAGCTTTATGTACAAAATTTCGATATTATTGCTGTTAGGCCGGGGTTTAAAGATGTGCATTAAGTTTAAGCTTAGTTTAACGTAGTCTGAAACTCGGAATTTTCCGGCGAAATATGATTTTTTTTAAATTTGTGGTTTATATTTGGTTTTGCTTGAGGTCATTTATTATAAATTAAAAAACAATTTTAATTTCAATTTACAATATTTTCATTTATGCACCCAATATTTCGAGGCAACTCCGTTGCTCATCTTCAGGGAATCTAATCAAAAATATATATAAACAAATTTTATTGTTCAGAAAAAACACAAAAACATTAAATTACAAATAACAATAAAAACATACTTATTTCAATAAAAAACTAATTTAAAAGTTTTATTGTCACTGCACTGTAAGTTTGGATTGCAACTGTCGTTTTGATAGTCAATTATATTTATATTTATATTTATATTTGTTTATGGTGTGTTTTCAATTTTGATTTTGTTGTGCCAACATATGCCTTTTGGCATACATTGGACTTGTCACCTTTACACGTTATTTTGTACACCAAGTTGGATTTGTCTTCTTTTGCTAATCTCGTTTTAGTATTGCTAAATAGTTTGTAAATTGTGTCATTTGTTCGTAGAGCTAATTCATAATTATCTTTGTCATAAATATCCGAATGTTTCAATCTTTCCGAAAAACAGGAACGCATGTAATGGATTTGTAAACATTTTGTGGTCTATCCTGAGGTTTTAACAAGTTCTTGGTTCTTACGTGTTTAATAAAATTCTGAATCGTTTTTCTCGGAAAGTCATTCATACCCAAAATATTGTTAATTCTAATTACGTTTTGTCTATGAAAAACTTTGTCGCTGATTTCTAAGTCTTTGTGGATAAAATTTAATTTTTTTTTTATTTAAGACCAACATTTTAAGCAAAACTAAGATGTTCCGCCAAAATTTTGATACAAAATTTTGTAATGGCGCACGGTGGTCCCAATGACAAATTTAGAGCGAAAAAACTCGTTTTTTCGAATGGTGCCAGAGTAAAAAATTGAATGGATTTTTTAACCCTCAAATCAAATGGTGCCAGAGTAAAAAATTGAATTGATTTTTTAACCCTCAAATCACCCTCCAAAAAACTTACGTTAGTTACCATCGTGTGTGGTTTTTCACACATATGCAATGTCTGTCTACTCTTCCGTCGCGCCATACTTCATTTTTAATCAAAGTCATGATTAAAGTAATATTAATGATGTATTTGTGTGTATTTTAATAAAGTTTGTGTGTATATTAATAAGCACTCACTTTATTAAACACACTTTGCATGCAGTTCGCAACAATATTGAAAAATTTTCGCACTATCGACACAAAATTTTGTCTCTAGTGCAAATTACACAGAAACTACACATGTGTGGAAAACCACACACGAGGGTAACATATGTAACTTCTAAAATATTTCGTTACAAAAAAATATTTTTTAATCATAACATGTATTTTTAGTACCTAATTAATATTGCACACATTTTTTTTATTATTTATCGTTTATCGTGTAAAAACTATTCATTTTGTGTGGTTTTTCACACAAGGGTGATATAAAGGTTAATGACAATACACAACGGTATGTATTTTTTTTTGGGATATTTGCCATATTATCACTGCTGAATTAATTAATATGTATTACAAATTGTGATAGAGTTTTAAATGTGACTTTCAACAGCTGTCGCTGCTATTAAATATTGTGTTTGTATCATCTTTAACATTTGCATTGTTAAATGTTTAAGAAATTAGCTGCCTATTTTTGCCTAAAAACTTTCTATCGTATCTTTAGGTTGCAATGTCTATCACTAAAAGGGATTTGTTCAATGTTTGGTTCTCTTTAAAAGAGACCAAAAGAAAAAAAAGATTGCTGTTAAACATTACATTTTCATGAAACGTAGTATTGAAAATGATGAAATGATGACCATAAGCATGAAGTAAGCAATCAACTCAAAATTTTCTTAGTAATCTATCGAAGAAGTGGATGCATGCACACAGAACAAAGAATGTTTTCGAGGCAACCTTTAAACAATGGTTGGATGAATCTTTTCTCTTTCATTGTAAAGTTTTTTGGAAGAAGACTCGGAGGAAGGACCATCAAGACCCGGACGACCTTCCAAATTATTTTTAGAAAATTTTATACGTTTAAAACATTTTAACTATACAAAAAACACAAATCAACATAAAGTACTATCAGTGATTACACAGCGGAACAAAATTGAACTTTTTTTGTGTTGATTAAGAATTAAATGTTGTTTTTGAGGTTATTTTGGGACGCTGATTTTTTTTTTAACTTAAACAATATCTCTGAAACTACTTGTGCAGTGGTGCAGAGGTTAGAACTCAAAGAATTCTGATGAAAGAATGTGGTGATTCTTGAAACATGTAAATTCAGCCAAGAAAATTATCAATAAATTTTAATAAAATTCAAAGTTGTAAAAATTCCTTCCTTCAGTAAAAATAATTTAATGAAAATTAAATTTGATGAACTCAAGCCTAACTAAAAATATCAAAACTACTTGTAAAATTTAAAACCAATTTAAGAACGGCCTTGAGATAATATTGCTGAGAATTTTTATTGAACTGAATATGGTGACCCATTTTCAAGTTATTCCAATATATGTAGCGGAAGTGCATACATTTTGGCCATAACGGTATATCGCGAAAAGTCGAGCAGATAGAAAAACTTAGTTCATATTTGGATTCAGCGTCCCAAATAACCTTAAAAAACAACATTCAGTTCTTAATTAATTAGTTCTAAATTAAATTAATGCGAATGTTAGACTTAGTATTTATTTCCAATGATGTAAATTACACTGTATCTGAATTTGCTGCATCTCTGTGTAAATCCGATATGCATCATGTTCCACTTAGTATTGTTATAGATTTTTATGCTTATAATAATATCAATATCAATGAAAAAATATCGTATAATTTTAAATTTTGTGATTATTATCTTTTAAATGATTCTAAAAAACCTATTTTTCTTAATAAAATATATGAAAGAATCTCCCTTTATGTACCGCAATTAGGCTCTAACGTTTATAATTTTATGTTTAATTTTTTGAATAAATTTTTATATAATGAAAATATGTATTCTTGGGTTTGAAGATTCCATAAAAATTAATCCTAAATTATTTTGGCATTTTATTAATTCTAAAAAAGGTAAATCTACAATACATTCTTCTGTATTTTATGGTCAGAACATTTCTAGTTCGCCTATTCAATCTGCAAATCTCTTTGCACAATACTTTAAATCCAATTTTATTTCACATTCTCCAGTCTTTAATTCAGCACTCTTAAATAATATTCATTCTATAGGTCAATTGTCTAATATACAATTATCAATTTTCGATGCAATTTCTGCTAATTCTATTTTAAAAGTCTCTTTGGGTTGCGATTTGGATGGTCTTTGTTCTCATTTTATGAAAAATTGTTGTTACTCTATTTGTTTTCCACTTTAGTTAATATTTAATTTTTCTTTGAAGCTTGGTATGTTTTTAGATAAATGGAAAATTTCTTCTATTACTCCAATATTTAAGTCTGGAAATAAATGTGATGTGAAAAATTATAGGCCAATATCTAAACTGCCTACTGCGTCTTAAATACTTGAACATGCAATAGTTAAAAAGTTTTATCTCTTTGTTAGTCCTATAATAATTAAGGAGCAACATGATTTTTTGCATGGTCGTTCTACCACTTCAAACTTATGGTGTTTTCTTTTCTACAGAAAAATTCCACATTTTAAAAGGTGCATGTATAAAATGTTTTGCCGAACTAGTAATACTGCAATTTTTTATTTGACGAGAACAAAACACAAAATTGGATCGCTGACAAAAAGTTTGTTCTTCAATATATAAAAAAATATGTACATACATACATAAATCAGAAAGAGTGTTCTTCAAAATATAAAAAAATATACATTAACCCATATTTGGTAATAGATTGATATTAAATATATATAAATAAAATATTCGAGCTTAAGTTCTTATTTTTTATATAAAAAACGTTATTATAAATTTAGTAAAAACCAATATTTCGGCACTTCTTTGAGTGCCTTCTTCGGTGTTTTTTTCTTTCTTTTTAACAAAAAATAAACGATTTTTTTTTAAAAATAAATATAACAAAACGACAAAAAATTGATAAAATGAAAAAATTTTTTGGAATTGAATAAAAAAAAATAAATATTATTATCTTTATTCGGCCTTTAAATTTCCAATCCTTTATTAATAAACAAGCTCGAGGCCACAATATTTTTTAATACCAACTTGATCTATTACAATATCAAAAAATTTTTTGCCTTCCGTTTCTATTTTTATAAATTAAATGTCTATAATTTTGTGCTACATTTTCAGTATCTGACTGAACTTTTATAATTTGTAATATTTCCAACATAAATCTACGTTTGTAATTATTTTCCGTGTTTTAAACCTTTGTATTATCAAAATCTGGATAATGGCTTAGATATTAAATAAATAAATAAATGAACAAAATTAATGACAAAATTCCAATTTCTTTAGTTTATTTTTCATAAAATATGTAAACAAGAAAATACCTATGCCAGATTGCCGGTTCATTAACACCAAGTTTTTACGATTTCTTGATTTGACGTTTTATTTTCAAAAACAATTTTATAACACCGAATTAAATTTTATATCAATGACAACCTACCATTAACAATATAATGCTTTCTTTTGTTTTAACTATAAACTTGAAATTTTTAACGTTCTGATTAGAGGCGATTTTTTCCCGATTTTTTATACGGGACGTAGAGTGCAATGCCTTATGACATTTAGGGGTGAATTTTTTTAGAATAAAACATGCTGCCCTTTTAGAGTGCAAAGCATTTTTAAGAAACGAACACAAAATTGCATTTTATTAAATAAAATGTGAGATTTTTTGTAGAAAAGAAAACGCCATTAGCAGTTTTTCCGCAGTATTGCATTTCAAATTTTGGGTTAGGATTTCATGTAGATACTATATATACTGACTAGTCGAAAGCTTTTGATTGAATATCTCACAATATTCTTCTTGCTAAATTAGACAAATTTGGTATAAATTAAAATTCTTTTAATTGGATAAGTTTATATTTACATAACCGTACTTGCTATGTAAATATTGATGATTGCTTTTCCCTCCCATATATTGCCACTTCTGGTGTTCCTCAAGGTAGCATATTAGGTCCTTTACTTTTTAGTATTTATATAAATGCTTTCATGCTTTAATTGTAACAAATTTTTGCTTTATGCTGATGATTTAAAAATCTTTTATCAAATAAAAAATATTAATGATGCTCTAGAGTTGCAAAAAAGTATTTGTTAAACCTGTGGCCAAAAATTAAAGCACTTGGTGGTTTCGATGTTGCTTCTTTAATGGTTTGACTAACATTGAATTTATTAATTTATTATTTATGTAACAAGAAACCTTTTACAAAAATAAATGAATTACACAGTTGTGTTTTTGTGGATAAAGAAATAATAATTAATAGATTAATTAAAGAAGTGTCCCAACAGTATTAACGAATTAGTGTTATGGTCGGATCGTAATTACTCACAATTAAATATTGATTTTTTTTATTTATTTTTATTTTTTTTATTTTTTTTATAACTATATAATAATAAAATTATTATACAGTTAAATTGCTAGAGGACTATCGTCTAAGGCCATCAGCTCAAATTAAATATTGAAAAATCATGGAATGTAAGGAGAGAGCTAAGCTCACTGTTTATTGTTGATGATTTTGTTTAAACTTTGGTATTGTTACAAGTAGAACTGTTGATGTAATTCTTATACGCTTAACAGTTTTATTTGGTTTAATATCTTTAGTTTTTCTAAAAACTTTATGAATGAAGTTTCCTAATGATCTGGCCTAAGCAACCAGTGAAATGCGCATAGGAATATCCCATCAACAACAATCAATTGTTTTCTTATATGATATAATTAATAACAATATCATTTGTTCTGATTTGCTGTCCTGCATTAATACCAGGGCTGTGGAGTCGTCCGAAAAAAGTACTAACTCCGACTCCGACTCCAAACGCTGAAATTTTTTAAGTACGACTCCAACTCCTACTATAATCTTGATGCTTAATGTATATGAGACTCAGTGATGTTAACTTTTATTTTTTCATTACCGTACGGCCTTCTAAAAATTCGAGTTTTTGAGAAGAAATTACTGTACGCAAACATTAATGTGCTGTTTTCAAATGACAGGCGATTGACTATGAAGTAAAATTTATATGAAGAGCACTCAGTCCATCGCCTGTCAAAATCGGTACAGTAGTCTGGAAGTCTAAAGGGAACAAACAAACGCATTTTCATTTGTATGTACATATATACATACATACGTATGTACGTATGTAGATGTAAGGAAGTATGTATATGTATTGTATTTTATACATGTAAACAGTCAAGGCCTGATTATAATCTGACATACATAAATATTTATTGCCTCCTTAGCGTGTGTTTAAATTTACAAAAAAATATAAACAGAAGATGGAGAAAAAAAATTTAAGAAGTTGTCAAAAGGGACAACAAAAAAAAAAAAGAAAATTCAAAAGACAAAATTTAAAGAACCCAAGAAAATGTCAACGATAGAATAAAATAAGTTCCTGCTTAAATGATTTCCTGTTTGCTAAAGCTCGCTATTAACCGCAAACAACAGATAAATTTACTAATACAGAAACGGGACAGGACGAGCGGGAGCAGTTCTACAAATAAAGATACGAAATACAACACAACGAGCCAAACTAATTCTTAGCAAAAATAATATATATGGGTATTATTTGATTTATTCTCATATTTAATCAAGTTGTTGGGGGTATATAAATACACAGTGTATGTACATATAGATTAAAATATGTATGTATGTCTATAGTATACACTTGTAGGAGCAAGATTAAATATATATTTAAAAGAACTTATTCTAAAGTAAAGTATTATTGTTTAAAATTTGCATGTCAATATTATTCCTATTTCCCTTTTGAGTACTTCTGTGGAATGTTTGGAAGTGAGCTAATCTGTCAGTGTACCAGTTGCAGGTTCTATTACCACTGGAGACTCTGGTCTGTTTCACTACAATGGGCTAAAGGTATATACATATAACTTATGTTCAGTACATTAACTTAGAATATAATTTGTAATTGTACTTGTGACATCCCCCTGGGCTTTTATGAACCATTCTAAGGATATTTTAACTTCTGCGCTTAAATCGTTCAGGGATATCAGGTGCAGCGAGGTGCGGCAAAAATACAAATACGAAGAGATCTGTATGATCACTTAAGATCGCAACTGACCAGAGGATATTTGGAACCACTAGAGTCAGTAGCTCCTCGTTTCCCGGCACCAGACTGACTATTGGTTAAGGCTTTTTTGTCTTTAAGAAAGAAAATTAGAAAATATTAATTTTGTAGAATAGTTCTTAACAAGTTATTCCTTTATCTCTCATTAAACAAAACAAACTGAAAAATATCGACTGAGCCACTACAAATTATTAAAGAAACGCATATTCTGTGAATCACGTATCTTTAATTTTGTTGAACAAATTTTTATTATTTATTTAAAAAAACAGACCAGCCGCTGAATCCAGTGCTGGTAACCGTTTTTTTTAGGTTAGCTCTTGCTTTCGATATACCGATATACCGTAATTTCGAAAATGGAGGAGGTTCCACAACACATATTCGCGTTACTCAAAACCGGTTTGTTATTAAATAAACTAAAAACAAACCGAAGTTCCTCAAAAAAATTACCTTAAGAGGCTTTTCTTACATCCGCAGTAATTTTATAAACATAATTTTTTTTTTTAAATGATTTTGTAATTCTTGCTTAATTTCCAATTTTCATTATTTGATAAAAACACTGAAATTTATTGTTAATGGGATAAGCTATTCCTATGCGCATTTCACTGGTTGCTTAGGCCAGATCATCAGAAATCTTCATCCATAAAGATTTTAGAAAAATAAAATTTCAAAATTTTTGTTTTTTAAAAAATCATAAAAAATTGGAAGACGCGGGTGTGCTTATAATTTTTTTTAGACATAAAAACGAATTTGCAAACAAAAAAAGGCGATAAGTGATTTAAATCTGTCCACAACTTTTGATTTTATTCACAAAAGACGAAAATTTCCATTAAATTTAAGAATTTCTAAAGACGCAATATCTGTATGTGAGCCTCCCTACACGCAAAGAAAAAACATGGTTGTGGTAAACATATTCTAAGAGCAACATATTATGATAAGATTCATGATTATAGTCACCATATTACGATTGTTATTAAATCATATTATGACCAAATATGTTCGTAATATTACATCATAATATTTTTCCCTTAATCATATTGTTATCCTGTTAATCATAAAACGTTAAGAAGTTATAATATTACTGTCATGGCAATCATAATAAGTTAAGAAGTAATCATATTATTGTCATGGCAATCATAATAAGTTTAGAAGTAATCATATTATGATGCAAAGTGATATGAACTGTTATACATAAATATACATCATAATATGATACAACTTTAAACATAATATTTTTATATTTCAAAAGATTTTGTTATTCGTGCTAAATTCCCAGTTTTTATTATTGATAAAAACACTTGAAATTTATTGTTGATGGGATAAGATAATATTTTTATTGGAAAAAAATACTTATGATAAAATAAAAAACATAATATAGTTACTGTAATCTTTTTGTCGTAGGTCGCAATTATTTATAAATTATTTTATGGAGTTTTCATTATTTTTCTCTTAAAATAACACAAAACTTACCTGTAATGGTTAATATTTTGCACCAATATTTCACAAATCTTTCCACCACTTTAAGATTATTAAATTTTTTAGCAAAGATATTTTATTTTGTGACACTACAACCCTTTTTTAATGTTTTTTCTTTATTTTTTTTTAATTTCTTGTTTATTTAAATGGTTATTTTGTTATTTCTTTTTTAATATTTTTCTTTATTTTTTTTTAATTTCTTGTTTATTTTAATGGTTATTTTTTTATTATTTAGCCACTCACTAACAAATAATTCGATATGTTTATGTAAAACACGACACAACTGATACAAAATTATTTTACAAATGGCGATACCAAAATATTATTAGAGTAACGATATTTGATTGCATCTTAAACATAATATGATAAATGTATAGAAAGTTATCATGTTATGGTTATCAAATATCATTATATGGTTGTGAGTAATATAATATGTTTTGAAAGTTATCATAATTTAGTTGTTAGAAAAATAATTATTTTTCGGTCAACAATACTCAAATTTATAATTGCGATAAACATTAATATGCTTACAGTAACTATAATATTGCTGATATTTAATAAAAATAACAATTATTTGTGTACAACAACAATATATTGTTACAATAAACACAGTGTGGTTGCCGTAACCATGCCCAACCATATTTTTTCTCTGCGTGTAAGAAGAGGAGATAAAGAGCAAGTATGTTTTTGGAAAATGTTAAAAACAAAAAACTAATAGAGGTTGGTCATACATTTTGTCCTCCTTGGCAGTTATGGGGCTTTTTCTTCAATATGTTATTATGTTAAGCACAAAAAACTAATAAAGGTCCGTCATACATACATGTTATGTCCCTTGGGGCGATGCCTTGGCAGCTATGGACCTTTTTCTTATCGTTTGACTATTTTTTTTAAGCAAACGCAAATATTGAAGCTGAATTGAATTCGCTTTAATGTTTGCTCATTTTTTTGTTTCCTTCTGTTAAATATGAGATTTAGAGAAAACTTATTAAGACAAAAGTTTTTGAAAACTTCACTAATAACAATTTCATTGTAAACGATTTTTATGTAAAATTAATATTTTCCAAGTTATAAGGGATAAAAGTCGGACTTAACGATTTTTCTCAAACATGAGCGGGAGTGAGGGACGATTTAGCCTTCGCCGATTTTCCTAATACTTTTTCTGGTGTCGTTTTTTATCAACACACACAATGAGAGCATGCATGAGAGCATTAAAAAAAAGAAAACAAATATGCTCCATATTGCTCATGTTAATCTTTTTCACATCTTTATTTGTAGCATATTGTTACGAAATTAGATTTATCTAGGAATTATTTATAGTTTTAGCTACAATTTATCTTGTAAATTATAGTTCTATGTCGTATTAGTTTTAAATTGTTATGAACTCCACTGAATGGAACTTTATAGCAACTGTAAGTGCCAGTTTACACACGTCAAGTTTGACTCGTCCAGCTTTTAGTTTTTAGGATAGAGGGGAAAAGAAATGGCAATATTTTTTCCCTTCTCTCCTTAAAGACCAGGACTTGAGGAGTCAAACTTGACGTGTGTGAACCGGCAATAAACAAACAAGAATAGACTTTAGATTTTGTTGTATAAGAGTTAATTTAAAATAATTCGAACAGAAAATTCTGGAATCGACAAGATTGGTTCTTGAATCTATTAGAATAGATGTGAACTTAATTGTCATAAAATGTATCCCAAATTTGTTTTATATGATTTGCTATATAACACGGTGCTACAGTGTAAAAAACTTGGAAAACGACCTAGCGTGGGTTATTGGTCTTGTTGAGTACATAAAAAATTGTGTCAAAAAAATTCAGAAACACCCTCAAATTCAGAAGTTTTTTAAAAAAACCGTTTTCAGTGATGTTCGTCAACTTATCGACCTATAACTCAGTCAGTTCTTGTCCGATTTTAATTTTGTTAACTGGTTTGGAAAGAAAACTAATTACGCTTTAAAATGACGTGCATTTTTTTATACATTTGTAAGTTATAACAATTGTTTTTGTTAATAATATCTGCAAAAACAAACGAAAATTATGAACTTTTTTGATTTTAGGTCCTTTTCATTGCTTATTTTAATATGAAAGCTTATAAAAATTTATATTAACGTATGAAGAAAATTTAGTTCTTAACAAAACATGGTTTCAATTTTTCAAATCGGATAAAAATTGTATAAGTTATTCAACTTTTCATTAACACCTGTTTTTAGTATTTTCTCCCCCCGCGCAAAACAAATGAATAAAAAAACAGTTAACTATACAAGCAAATTTGTCAACTTAATAATTTGTTTGTTGTAATTTTACAGTTACGTTTTTGGTATTAACATATGTGTGGATTACAGAACACGAATTCAAAATTTTGTTTTTGTTTTAAATGTAAGTTGAACGGACGAGTCAGGCGCTCGTGTTCTGTAAACCACATATTAATAAGTTATTGTTAATCTGTCTTGATTTAAAAAAAAGAACTGGAAGATAATACAGATGAATAGGGTTTATTATGCCCTATTTTTTTGAATCATTCTAAAAAAGTTTAGAATGTTTTTATATGCAATTTTTAGTTATATATATTTGGATAAATACATAAACTAATCGAATTTATTACCAACACAATGGCAAAGTTTAAATACTACCTTCTGGCGAAGGATATTGTTTTTAGATAAGAGTAATAAAAAGTGTAACTAGTTTAAAATTTGTGACAAGTGAAGTGATATTAATATTTAATTTTATTTAAATAAGTAAGTTTGCAATTTTTGTAATCCTTTAACAAATTTTAAATTGTGTTTAATTTTTTCTGCAGTGTGTGATAAGCGTAATAGCGGTTTATTCGCTGTCAAAAAACATCGCTTTGATCTGAAGAAAATTAAAGCCTTGGTAAATGCCTGCAATACAGTTTTTAACTGCTCATACTGTTCTAGCAAATGTTATGAACCCGAAAGTATATGTAGAAGCTGTTCCAGTATGCTTAAGAAAACTAAGTCCGAAAAGTTTATAAGCCAGCCATTACCATTATCTTTCCCAATGATTTGACAAGACTGATAATTTTTCCAAACAAACATCACTGGTTATCAATATTAAAATCGTGATAGCATTAAGTATGCTAATGTGTTAACTGTTACTAAGCCAGTATTAAGTGCAATTAAATGTAATGAAACTTTACATAAACAAAGTGATGATGAATCTGAAAACGAGGAATGTGATATGGAATATTTACCAAAATCGGCTGAACCACATTTTGTGACAAATGCATATTTTTGCGATCTTGTGCGAGATTTAAAACTTTAGTAACTTTTGCAAATATAAGCCGATTTTAACAAATGATATCTCGTTTTTTTCTACATAAAATTATCTTTAAAATAAGCAAATAAAGATAGGTTTTCATAAAAAAAAATTAAAATAACTCTTGTTGAATTTGAAAAATTAGGAAAAAAAATTAGATAATTTTGAGAAAAACTCACCTCATTTTTTGGAATATATTTTTTATGAATACATTTCATAAAAGCTTAATTCTTTGCCTTTCTAAAACAGTTTAAAATTTTAAAATCGATCAAAAAATTTGTGAGTTAGAGGTACTAAAGTGCTACGACCTACCCTAAAACAGTTTTTTGAAAATAACTCAAAATTTTGAGGGTGTTTCAAAATGTTTGAAAACGGATTTTGTATGTCTCCACCTAGGCCTACAACCCCGGTTTTCAAGTTCTGACAAAAAGTGTTTTTTTGTAGCAGTGTGTAATCAATGAAAAAAAGTAATGTTAACCGTAATCTGCAATAAACAGGTTTTTGCAAAAGTGGCTTGTATTACAGATACGTATATCCTTCTAACTTGTTTAATATGACAATTTACTTAACTTTCTAGTGTGTTGAGAGAGTGAGTATATCCTACAAGAGACCCTGATCTGTTTCATTGAAAAAGAGCTGAAGGCTTACGCCACTAAAGCTCCGTAAATTAAGTTGAAGCTTTATTTGAAATTGTATACATAAAATAATGAATTTTTTCTAAGTATTTACTTAACCTTTTATTTTAATTTATATGTTATGTTCAAAACTAAAGGAATTAATTCCTTTTGAACCTGACATACGCTATCCATATGTACGTATACCTGTATGTATAAAAGATATGATCACATTCAACCTTTATACAAGAAAAATGTCGTAATTTAAGTTAACAATGGCAGCATATTTGGGTAAAATACTTGAAATATTTATTTCAACTAATGCGAGGATACACACAACGTGCACACAAGCACAGGTTAATACGAACAAACACAATACAATACAATTACCAACATCTACAAACGTACCAAATAAAATTGTTGTATGTACCACAAACATTGCAGTCAGTTGTATTCGTATATGTATATGGATGAATTTAAGAAATTGATATATAAACACATACGAGTATTTATTTATCTCTTGACATACCTTGTTTAAGAAGAAAACCCACTATACTCTTAAAACTCAGACAGACAGACGGACAGACATACGGACAGACATACGGACAGACAGACGGACAGACAGACAGATAGACAAACGTATATACCAGCAATCACACAGAAACTGTTGGGTGAATGAATGAATATATTGCACACTTCTTGTACACACATACACATATTCACTTACAATAATATTTCCTCTTCAATTTATTAGTATATGATGTGCTTTAGTTTCATTTTTATTTTAATTTTTTTTTTTTCTAATTTTGTGTTTTGTTGGATTTTCTGTTAAATGTTTCTGGGTAACGAAGGATTCCACATGTGTTGAAAAGTTTAAAAGGAACGATAAATTACAGCAATATAGTATATTAGATTTAAATTAACCGAATGATTTATAACAAGGGGCTAGATAATCTATGAAATCTTTTTGATCTTAGTATAATAAAAAATAAAAAAATCATATAATAAAAATATAAAGGAAATCCAGGTGTCCCTGTAAGCTAATCTAATAGTGTGAGGGATCGATTTACGCCACATACTCTGTTTTATTATAACGGACTGAAGGTCTTTTCTACTATTGCTCGATTAATAAGTTAGAATATACATACATACATTTAAGGGCATGTTCTGACAATCGCAAAATGCTTAACATTTGCGATTCTGACTTAATTTCGCAAAAAAGTTCTTGTAAAACGCAATCACAATATGTTTGGCGACTTCAAATTGCAAAATAATGCTTAAGGGAACTAGAATTGAAAAAAAAACTATTACAGATCTCAAGTAAAACGCACGAATTTTATAACACCATATAATTAATCTGGCGTTTTGCGATTTAAAATCGTACGATTGTCCGAACATGGCCATTAATAAATAATTAAAAATTAGTGGAGAATGTAAGAAAAGATAAACTCACTGTTAATTGTTGGTAGTTTGTTTAGGACTTTCTGAGTATTTGCAATTCTCATTCACTCTGCAGTTTTGCTTGCTAATATATTTGCCTTTTCTAAATTTTTTTTTATGATAATGTTTCCTGATGATCTGGGGTCTAATCACCGCATCTGATACTATCGTATCGAATAAACTATCGAATGTTTTTGCATACGATAGACACTGACGTATCGAACGAAAACTCGAGAAATGTAGTGTCGAGTTTCTCGATATCGAATGCTATTATTTCAAATTCAATAAATTTCATTCTATATCCAGATTTATGATACCAAAATAAATAATTTCGATCAATATTGCTCGATAACGTATGCGGTGATTAGACCCCTGGCCTAAACAACCATTGAAATGCGCATAGAAACTAGCGTATCCTCCAATAAATTTCAGCGTTTTTATTAAGAATAAAAATCGCAGCCAGAGAAAAAACATGTTTAAATGTGGTCACCTGCAACAAAACTATTTGTAAAGAAAAATTTAAACATATTGTGTTTCATTTAACCATATAAATGTCACCGGCAACCTCCATCAAGAAGCAACAATCATATTATGGCTGCCTCCGAACATGTTATGGTAAAACATGTTTAACACTTATGATAGCATGGTTGGTGCTTCAGCCATAGCATGTTGCTCTTCGAAAAGAGGAAAATAGTATTGTTAATTTTAAAACTATTGCTTAAGCTGTTATGATACTTGCTATTTTTTGTATTTTTTCTATATTGGAGAACAGTGCAAATATATTTGCATAGGAAAACTGACTAAGTGTAAAGAGTATGATTATATCATAAAAAATCTTGAAATGTCAAACAAATATACATGTGTTATCGATAAATAATCTAAGACTGTCAAAAAAAATATAAAATGTTTTAACTTAAAATTGACATTTCCAGATTAATTGTTAGCACTGTTGCCAATTTTTTTAGTTTTTGATAGAAAGATTTTTAACTTTAATGACGGTTTTTTGTGGGGAAAAACGTGGGCAGTATTGTTTGTTTTGTTTACATTTTATAAAATTGTATTTCTTGTTCTTTCTCGCATTTGTTGTTTCATTCAGTCAATCCTAAAAATATACAATACAAAAAATAGCAAGTTTCATAACACCTTTATAACATTATTATATTTTTTTCTCTTTTCTTTTCAAGATTTTGTAAGGAAGACGTGGGGAATTTAAATTGAAGCACTACTCAATTGAACAACGTGCCCAAATTGGTTAACTTTTTTTTCAAATCAACGATCCATTTTTTTGACGAATTATTTCGCGTACAAGTGATTTTAATTGGCCTCCGCGTTCACCGGATTTAATCGCCACAGACTGTTTTCTTTGGGGTTATTTGAAAGGAAAAGTCTACATAAGCCTAGAACCATCCGGCAATTAAAAAGCAATATAAGCGACGAAATTAACAACATAAATCCTGAAGTTTTGCGAAAGGTTATGGAAAATGTGGGAAATAGTAGAAAATGGCCACCACTTGCGAGGTTTTATTATTTTTCATAACTTAACTAAAAATATCCCCCATTCATTTACTGTATTAAACAAAAATTAATAATTATTTCTTAAAAAAAAAGTTTTAACGAATTCAAACCCCTTCGTTAATTTTGGGCCACCCTGTATTTTCCTCAAAATTAGGGATGGGCAAATTTAAAAAATATATCGATATATATTTATAATCGATATTTTTTAAGAGTATCTTAATTTATTATTTCAAAAATATCGTTTTTGAATTCTAAAAAAAACATATTGTCTGAAAAACGGCTAAATTTTCAAGACTTAAAAAATATCGAATTCGAAAGTCGTATTTCAATATCGATATATTGATGTATCGGTATCTTAAATATTGCCGATATATATCGATTTTTTTAATATCGATATTTTGATATATCGATATTTTTTGCCCAGTCCTACTCAAAATACGTAAGACTTGTGTGATAGTATAAAGTAACATTAATAAATTAACAAATTTAAATACAATCTCTGTGTACGTTTTAGTTCAACAAAAACCTTTAATCTTAGAATTAGAATTTTTTACAAAAAATTATCAGAAAACTTCAAAATCTTTTACATTTTCGCAATACATACTTTATTTAATATTATTTCCCGAAATTTTGAAAAAATTTAAGATTTTTTTCACTTTCCTCGAAAGTGAATACATCTTGAGCTAACACTACATACTTTTGAACTCATCGTATAAGCAATTTGCTCTAAATTGCCATGATGTTATGGAGCACTAAGTAAAATGAAAGTCAAATGTGTATTTGCGGTTTATACTCTTACGTTGAAATGAAGTTCTTGTAACTCAAATCCTTACAAAAGTACATTTGTATATGTACATATAAACCTTAATATTCACTTGCACTGATGTACACATTCACATGTAAATACACATACATTTAATTTTTTTTTACAGTTATAGTTGTTCTTGCCTTTTTGTATTTTTCCTTTTTAGGATTTTTTTGTTTTATGCATTTTCTTTTACTAGGGTGACACAGCAAAATTGAAATGAGTTTTCTGATTTTTCTATTGGTTTTGCAATCCGGGGAAACACCGAAACAATCGGCCATGTTCCGGAAATCGAAACCACGTGAAAGTGAAATCGATGAAGATTTTTAATTGAATTTTTGTAAAAATGAACATAGCTTTTCCTGATTTCAAAAGTTCTTTAGGTAGAGGAAAGTGGTCCTAAAACTATGACGTATTTAAAAATAAATATTTTTACGAACCTTGAACACGGAAAAGTTTTCAAAATTTGTTCGATTTCACTTTCACGTGGTTTCGATTTCCAGAACATGGCCGAATATAATAATAGAACTGTTTTCTTAATTCGAACTAAAACTGCAACAGAACCAGTTCAATTAATAAAATATTAAATGAAATAAAATTGTCATGTAGAAACAAATTAATGGAATACAAGGTTGATTTTACATTTTTCGGTAGTGATTTTGCTTGATAGTTAATTTAATATGGTTTAACAATAACTTGCGAACAGCATTTTTTCCGTTAAAATAACAATAATTTATGTTAATTTTACATACCAGTAAAGTTAGAGCAAAATGACAGTTATATTAAAATAACACTCCGAATCACGTTGAAGGAAAGTTATTTCAAGTTAAAACAACGTGAATTTCATGTAGAATCAAGTTGGTATGATTATGAAGTAACAGTAAGAAGAAGATAAGCTTAATTTATTTTAGAATAATTTTAAACACTTAAGGCAGAATTAGTCTTTACTTTCTGTATCTGTTTGTTCCGCGCCGTTCTGTTTCGAAATTGTAATAGTTACTTTATCTGTAGCAAGTTATCAGCCATTTATAACAAATTTATTAGTTTTGCACCGTCCATTGTTTTCTTTCAATAAGTTTAATGCACATAAATTTGCAGAAATTAAATTTTATGAATTCTTAAAATCAAAAAATAGTTTATTTCAATATAAATATGTATGTTTTATTATTTATTTTGCTGTCACTTACAATTACTTAACAAGTTTTTGATTTTAACAAACTGAGCCGCAACATAACAAAGAAACTTATCAATTTTACAGGGGTTTTAATAACAAAAACAAATCAGCTGATTCGTAACAAAACAGAAAGTAAAGACTAAAGGCCTAACTATAATAGGCATAGCCTTGCTTAACATACTGTCAAAAATTAACAAAAAGTCTCTCAAATGTTAAGTTAATGAATGGCGTTATTATATTATTTATTAACAACAAGGAAAAAAAAAACCAAAATAAATATGTAAATGCCATTTACACACTTATAAAAATTTTATTTTAAAAATAACATGGTGTGACAAATTTACTTTTGTTCTTTTTGACAGAAACGCCTCTATATATCCTTTAACCTAGAGGCAAAACATAGTCAAACTTCGTATTTGATTTTTAATTTCCTCATCTTTTGTCCTTTTAAAAGAACTTAATAATTTTCAATATCTAATAATTTTTAGCAAACTTGGTACCAAATAAAAGAGAAGACTCTTTAAAATTTAAAAAAAATATTTTCTTCAGTTCCCCTGAAGAAAAATATAAACAAAATTTCCTTACAAAATGAAATCCTTCGTTGTCCTTAAAAGGTTTCATTAAAAACTCGAAATTGTATATTTGCATTTCTCTTAGCTTAGAAATTTCAATTATTATATATTCGCTTTTGATATTAGCATTCATTTTAGCGAATGTGAGTGCGAATACAATTAACAAAAATAAGAGAATAGTTCGCAAATGCAAATAAATGTCGCCCCATAATTACATATGTATATATCCGACGAATATTCGGAAACATGGTTTTAATTCTTGGATTGCCAGGCTGTTAGGACTCATAGTATAGGGTCTCTTTTAAAAAATAATACATTTGCACTTAAATGCTTTTGTTACATAAGAAAAATTTTAATTTCTAAATGAAAATAAGTCGAATTTAACGTATTTTAGACAATTAAATATTGAAAATCAGATATTTTGAAAATTCCCTACATTTGCCTTTAAATAAAAAAATACGCCTAAAATTGTCCGAAAAAATCCCTACAAAAAGGGAAAATTCCCTACTGTTGGCATCACTCTTATGGTCAATTTCACCAATTTATTTAAATATCAATTTTTGTTTAAAATTCGTTTTTTATGTCAAATAAAAATAAAATTATTAGAAAAACTGTATTTAAATATGAATTAATATTTAAATAAATTGGTGAAATTGGCTATTTTTTTTATTTTGAAAAATTTTAATGCCAAAAATGTTGGAGTCGGAGTCGCTGGTATTTGCGGGTACTTCGACTCTGACTACGACTCCGATAAAAAACCTCAACTCCGACTCTTCAACTCCGACTCCACAGTCCTGATCTTAATTTGCATTTTTTTTAAAAAAAATGTGCAATGAAATAGTGACGTAAAAGTTTTGTTTAAATATATTCAATGAATATTATTCATGTTTGACTTATTACTGTCTGTAAAGAAATGTCTTGCTCGTGTGTGTTGTAGTATGAAGTATAAAAGTATTATTGCTTTTGTGGATAAGTAATTGTACCCTGCAGACTAGTACTTAGTTAGTTGCTTTATTTATAGTATAAGTTAATTGGAATGAAAATTTATTAATTAATGTGCTATTTTCACAACACAAGTGACTGAACGTTTAGTGAAATTTATATGAAAAGCACTCAGTTTTTTGAGTGTTTCCCATATAAATTTACCTACACGTTCAGTCACTTGTGTTGTGAAAACAGCACATAAACATTTTATAAACCAAAAATTTTGCTTATGAATATGGGGGTTAGAGTTTACTTTATTTTTTTCCGATGTTATACGACTGTCACGTGAAGCCCTTGTATCTACTGTTGGGTCAACGTTTATTCCATGTTTTCCATTAGATATGTTGCCATTTTGTTAGCCATGGTTCGGTGCGTTACGTTACTCAAAAAACTCATTTTAACTCCCCGAACTCTGTACCTGTACTCTTTTGGAAAAATCGTATTCCCCATGGTTACCCGGTTACCCGGTTACTTGTAGGTGGTTGTGAACAGACATTTCCTTAACGACCTTAGTGTCGATGAAAGAGCGATTTTCTAATTTCACTCACTTCATCCTGGACCATTCTCCTAGGCCTCTTCTCCAATGCTCTCTGAACCATTAGAGTTTCAGCGACCATTAATTTCCTAACCTCATGATTAATGGTCACATTCGGGACACTCATCGATAGAACGTGTGCATTCGCCGGGCTTCAAAAATAAACACACTTTTCTAATTAAATAAAAAAAAAAATTATAATCAATTGAAAAAAACATGTTTTGTGAAAACTTAAGTTTTTGTGGAAATTTTTCATTTTTTCTAAGGCCTCCACAATTACCAAGTTTGTGCGGCTCTAACACCCACAATTTTTACCCGATTTAATAATGGGTTTTTAGTTCTTAATCAGTGAAATGTTTTTTGTTATTTCTGATAGTTAAATTTTCAAAGTTTAATAGTCGAATTTTTGATTTTTGCCAAGGTTTTTAGCAAAATGGGCAACTGTTCGTCGTCACGTATAAAGCTGTGCAGTCGTCATCTTTCTTATTATTGCAACTAGAAATAAACTAGTTCAAAACCTTCTAGTTACGAATTCAGCTGCAGGGTAGTTTTCTTAAAATTTTTATTTGTACTACAGTTTCTATAGACGTTTGAAGAAAAAAGTTTGTATACCCTTCTCTTCCTATTTTAATGTTTTCTTTTTTACCTTTTAACTAAGAATCTTAAATGGAATCTGATTGTAATTCGAGGTAATTGAATTTATTGAAGTATTTATATATACACATGTATGCATGCATAACACTGGTTTACAGCCAAAAAATACCAAGAACGCCACATGCCTAGATAAGTTAATTGGGACCTCCTGAACACGAAAAACGCTGTAATTTTTTTTTTTCTAAGTACCGTTTTTTAGATAACGGTACTTTTGTGTTTTTCGGTGTATGGTCCCACTCAAACCCTTGTGGAGCCCAGCCGAGAAGTCCGATCGAGATAAATGGTACATCGTTGCAAAGGTAATTGAATACCTTTTTTGTCGATATGTCGGAAATTTCTATCTGATAAGAACTGGCTGAGTTATGATACCTCAAAATTCAAAATTTTCCTATTTTTTACGTTTTTTTGAAAATTTTTCATTTTTATTTCGTTTTTTTTCTACGTTATAGTAAAGATCTGGAATGTTTTATTTTTTTACCTAATAGTTTATTTAATTACCAACATTTTAAGTGTAATTTGAAAAAAATCGGATAAAAAATAAAGTTTTTATTAAGGATTTTGTGGAACGACAATATTTTCATCTTCATTGCTCACACACTATATTCGGCGTAAATTCAAAAAATTTAAATTAAAATGACGAGCGACTTGAACTGTTGCGTTTTTTTTCGGATGCATCTTCGCGAATGAGGAACCAACAATAGTCCGTCATCATTTGTTCGTCCCACCAGCCTTTGTAACGTCTCTCGATTTCTTCCATTTCTTGGTGAAATCTTTCACCTTGTTCATCACCTTCGGAGCCCAAGTTCGTGGGGAAAATATCCAAATGACTGAATAAGAATTGTAATTTAGGTGTCACATTTGAACCTTAAGGTTAAAAAGAATAAATTTTTAAATGATAAAGGCCTTTTTGATATACATGTTCAACACTTACCAATGACATTAAATTTTTGCAGTAATGTATCTATCTTCTCTGCGTAATCAGGACTTCTGTAGTTTCCCAAAAAGTTGTGAACGATGTCCTGGAATGCTTCCCATGCCTCCAAATGAGCTGGACCTAAACACTCATTAAATGATTGGTCACCGTACAGAGCCCGAATTTGAGGTCCATCAAATATACCAGCTTCAATTTTGCTCGCTGTGGCGATTACAATAGTGGGGATATTGTGCTCCTGAGACACGTGTTACATATTACCGTGATCGCAGCAAACAACTTGCACTTTTCTTCGCAAAAACGGCAAACTTTTGTTTTTGTGCCAACATATGTGGTCTTTTCAATGATCTCCAACAAAATTATGACCCAGAGGAATGGCGTCTTTTTATGGATGGAGGCAAGGATAGTTTGAAGGCAGTCTTGCTTCATAAAGGGAATACGAAACCATCAATTCCAATCGGATATGGAAAATACATAAAGGAAACATATGAAGCAATGAAAGAACTTCTCGATCTCATACATTATGACCAACATCAATGGAAAGTTTGCTCTGATTTTAAATTAGTTGCCATACTATCTGGATTGCAAGCGGGCAATACAAAGTTTTCCTGTTTTCTATGTCTATGGGACAGCCGTGACCGTCAGAATCACTACACCCGAAAAGTTTGGCCCGAGCGAAGAGGACGTACGCACGGAGAGTACAATATCAAAAATGACCCACTCATTCCTCTGGAGAAGATAATACTTCCTCCATTACATATAAAGCTTGGGTTATTTACAAATATTGTAAAAAAGTTGCCAAAAGACAGTCTTGCCATGAATTACCTTAAACAAAAATTTCCGAGAGCCACAGCGAGAAAAATTGAAGCTGGTATATTTGATGGACCTCAAATTCGGGCTCTGTACGGTGACCAATCATTTAATGAGTGTTTAGGTCCAGCTCATTTGGAGGCATGGGAAGCATTCCAGGACATCGTTCACAACTTTTTGGGAAACTACATAAGTCCTGATTACGCAGAGAAGATCGATACATTACTGCAAAAATTTAATGTCATTGGTAAGTGTTGAGTGAAAACATGTATATCAAAAAGGCCTTTATCATTTTAAAATGTATTCTTTTTAACCTTAAGGTTCAAATGTGACACCTAAATTACACTTCTTATTCAGTCATTTGGATATTTTCCCCACGAACTTGGGCTCCGAAGGTGATGAACAAGGTGAAAGATTTCACCAAGAAATGGAAGAAATCGAGAGACGTTACAAAGGCTGGTGGGACGAACAAATGATGGCGGACTATTGTTGGTTCCTCATTCGCGAAGATGCATCCGAAAAAAAACGCAACAGTTCAAGTCGCTCGTCATTTTAATTTAAATTTTTTGAATTTACGCCGAATATAGTGTGTGAGCAATGAAGATGAAAATATTGTCGTTCCACAAAATCCTTAATAAAAACTTTATTTTTTATCCGATTTTTTTCAAATTACACTTAAAATGTTGGTAATTAAATAAACTATTAGGTAAAAAAATAAAACATTCCAGATCTTTACTATAACGTAGAAAAAAAACGAAATAAAAATGAAAAATTTTCAAAAAAACAAAAAAAATAGGCAAATTTTGAATTTTGAGGTATCATAACTCAGCCAGTTCTTATCAGATAGAAATTTCTGACATATCGACAAAAAAGGTATTCAATTACCTTTGCAACGATGTACCATTTATCTCGATCGGACTTCTCGGCTGGGCTCCACAAGGGTTTGAGTGGGACCATACACCGAAAAACACAAAAGTACCGTTATCTAAAAAACGGTACTTAGAAAAAAAAAATTACAGTGTTTTTCGTGTTCAGGAGGTCCCAATTAACTTATCTAGGCATGTGGCGTTCTTGGTATTTTTCCAAATTTAAAATTTGTAAAGCAGTGTAATAGAGTACTCCGTCGTGTAGTGAAAGAATCGTACTAAGTTTAAAATCGCAAGTATTGAAAAAAATCATGTTTATTATTAATAGAAAAACTGAAGATAAAAAATTGTTTAAAGTAAATTTTGAAGGCCTTTTTGATATTTTTATTTTTCAATTTAATATAAAGGGAGTTTTTTTTTTTAATTTTGAATTTTCCGGGAGCAATTACACTTTAATACGCTTGGTAACTCTGTTGTTATATGTGATCAGTAACGCATTATTTTATCAAAGTTATTTTCGGGAATACAAAATTTATTATTAATACGATTTCCGTATGACGTGCTAAATTCCCAGTTTTTCATATTGATAAATACACTGAAATTTATTGTTGAGGGAAAGCTAGCTTCTATGCGCATTTCACTGGTTGCTAAGGCCAGCTCATCAGGAAACCTTTTCCAGAGATTTTAGAAAAGCCAAAAATATTATACAAATAAACCCCTAAAGCGAATAAGAATTATTAACACTCAAAGTCTTACTTGTAACAATATCAAAGCCAAAACAAAACACCAACATAAACAGTGAGTTTATCTTTTCTTACATTCCCCTACAATTGGTTGGGTTCTTTCCGACTCGAATTGTAGTTGTAAGTGGGTAAAAAGAAAAAACAAACTGCTTCATTCTACTGTCTTCGTAAGAAAACAACAAAAAAAAAACCAATTTGCCAATTCAGTTTTTTGCACGGGCACATGCAAGTATGTATATTATCAAAGTTATTTTCGGGAATACAAAATTTATTATTAATGCGATTTCCGTATGACGTGCTCATTATTTGTTTGTCTCGAAAACAGATAAGCTTGATGTTCTTTATAACATTTAGATTAACAACATCTACATATAATTTGAATCTTACAATAGATTTTATAAAGTAAACATGTACATTAGAGCGTTCCGCCTTATAAGGAAGTAAAAATGAGCCGTACCCCTTTAATATAAATTTTTTTGCAAGGAGGATAAAACACTGAACCGTTTTTGAGTTAGACGAATATATGCTGTGCAACCTCCTCCATTTTCGTAATAACGGTATAAATTTTTTTATAATTAAATTAAAAAAAGATTCTGCTGGAATTATCGAATTACTTCCTTAGCAAAAGCTTAATAGTTCCTTGCTGGTTTTAATTTTCTATAACGATAAAAAAAAGACACAAAAAGAAAAACACTCGGGATAAATTAAGATTTTTGTACTTACTTTAAGTACGAGACATACTCAAGTACGAGACATACTCAAAAGTACGAATAAAACTAAAGCGTACTTAAAACCGGAGTAAAAATGATTAAACTTTTCGTTGGTAGGTCCGCTCTGAGAGTAAAAAAGATTTGCTTGTTGTGTGTAGAAACGACAAAAACAACAGAACAAGACGAACCCATATTATTTTCATGTTTAGAAAATAAAATTGAGAACTCTTGCTTTTGATTTTGTTTATATTTTCAGTTATAAATGTACATTAAGTTTTTAAATAAACGTTAAAGTATAAAACATATAAAGATATATTTTATACACAATTAAAAGAAAATCATAGCGCACAATTCTGCATCAATAACTCAAAAATTTAATTTTTTGAGTTATGACAATGTTGCAGCAAATGAGTGATATGTACATGTAAATACATATTTATGTATTTTCTTTGCTAACTTATGTGTATGAGTGTTAGTTTGCACCCTCCCTGCAAATAATGGGACCAGTCCAAACACGCGTGTAAAGAGTAGCCCACAAGGGACTAGGACTAGTCCAAAAGTAACCCAAACGTATGGAAAAACATGGTATATTTAACATTACGATGTCCTAGGGCAGGACCATATAACCCAGCTTTGGACTACAAAGGAGTAGTTTTAAAACTACTCCATTGTATACACATGAGGATTGGTTTTAACTTCGTTTACAACCGAAAACATGTCGTTAAAAAACGAAGACATGTCGTCTGACTACAAACACATTTTAACAATGACATGGTCCATGCTTGCATTACATCGGATCAGGTGGTCCAATAATATTTGCAGGGTAAGACCACAAAATTTATTTGGAATAAATTGTTATTGTAACATTTATATGGTATAACAAGGTTCTTCTAAAATTTGAACCATATTAAAATATTACAAATGTTCGTGAATTTGAAATAAAATGACAAATGACAATGTGAAGGTGTCAAAAGCGTTTTCTTATTAAATGTTTTTTATATATTCTATTTACTTGAATGCCAGAAGATGTTAACAAAATTACTTCATTTAAATGTTTATCAACACGTATGTGGAGTTACAAAACATCTAGATACAAAGAAGATTACAAGGAACCCAGCAAAGAATTTTTCAAGATTTGGAAGCAATAAATACGTATACTGCATCCCAACCGTTAACATCTGTTAACATCTTTGCAAATTGATGGTAGATGTTAGATGCTGATCAGTGTAAAAAGAATATTAGTAAATTTGTCGTTTTAATTAAACAAAATTTTTTTAGTTCGTTTATTATACCCGACAGTATATACTGAGAAAGTGTTCCATATTTAGGACCCATGGCCAATCACGGCGTTCTTTGTGCCGAATTTAATCAAAATATCAACATCTATATAAGATTTGTTTGTATTAAGACGATTTTGGAGAAGGGGTTTTATATGGGACATGTTATATGTATTATTGCCATGTATTTTACAAAGTTGTGGCTTAAAACGCTAATTTCAGGATAGGTATTTGTATGGGACCTACACAGAGCGAAAAAAGACGCGTTAAAAAATTGTCAACCAATGGTAATAAATTGATTACAAGGTGTTGTCAATATTTTGACAACATTTGTTCTCAAATTTTCAACAAAATTTTGTCAAATTGGGCCGAAAGATAAAAAACGTACCATTGTTGTCAAATTGACAACAACTTGTTGTCAAATATGTATCGCACCGTCATTATTACTAGCGAATATACAAACAACTTTTGTTTTCGCCGCAAGTATAAAGCGCCAATTCTTTTAAGGGAAATAAAATGAGTGAGAAATAAAATTATAAAACTAAAAAGTGAAAAAAAACATTTTAACAGTGAAGAAAGCATTATGTTCCTTGGATATGAAGGAAAACCTTGAAAAAAATATAAATGATGTACAAACAAATTAATGACGATGAAGAGGCCTAACAATTGAAAAAAAATTATATTAAATCTAATATTTGACAATGAAGTTCCTGTATTTTTAAATTTTTTATTGTACATTTTGTTAAAATTAAACATGTGAATTATTTTATTTTTAAAATTTGAAATAAATTAATAAAAATGCATCATATATTTTTATTGATTGTGTTCAGAATGGGCTATTTATTACTATACTTAGAATAATGTGTTATCGAAATGACAACCGAATGTGGTCAATATACCAACGGTGTGTTGTCAAAAATGATAACAGCATGTTGTCGAAATGACACCATTATGTTTATAATATATAAACATTTGTTGACAGATTGAGACCAAAAGGTGACAAAATCACAACGTGGTGGTTAAAAAATATTGACACCATCTGTTACCAAATTGAACACAAACGTAGTTTGCTCACTTTTTACACGAATGGTGTCAATTTTGGTACTTATATACCGGATTTTTCCCTCTGCGTAATTTTAAATTTTAACCAATTCTGGAAAAAAATTTGTAATATAATTAAGGGCTTAATAAAGTATTTTTGGAGCAAATTTAATTTAAATACCGACATAATGGGATATTTATGGGCATAAAGACTTTTCTACAAAGAAGATTGTATGTATTGTATTTTCAATGGGCTGCGTCCTTATGAAAATTGAATAACACGTATCAAACTTCATCAAATTAGCTTTAATAATGCGGTCAGTCCAAAAGGCGGCCCGCATTGTGGTAGTATTAGTGAAAATGTGTTTTTGACGAGTCACACCGACGATGCTGGATGGAAAATCAAAAAATTTAGATATCACGGCGAATATTACGCCCAACACACGTACACGAGTCAATTAGTCTACTGGACAAGCATTTGATAAGTTTATTTGGCCATTTTTCACACATCAACAGAAACGCATAAGAGCCAACCACTATTGTGTTGTCGGTATCCCAACAAACACGAAGTCAAACATTTGATATGAAATGACTTTATAATTTGACATCAAACATAATTATTAGTATTGTGGTTATTTTATTGAACCATTCATGGTTTTTAATCCAAATTTTTAATATTTTTAATTAGGCTTAAGTTCATTAAATTTAATTTTCATTAAATTATTTTTATGAAGAAAGGAATTCTACAACATGAAAATTAATTAAAATTTTTTATTGATAATTTTTCACTCTTGACTCAATATAACATAACATAATTCTCAAACGTTTTTAAATTTTTTGATTTTAACATTTCAACTCAAATTGATAATGGTTTAAAAATAAACATTTGACATCAAATGTTTTATCAATTTGACATCAAACCAGTATCAAATGTTAAATTCAATCCAAAACTAGACTTGGCTATACTAAAGCGAAAAATAAATGTAAATATTAAAAATGGTGATTTAAATTTTCAAGTGAAGGATTTATTTCTTATGAAAATTTAAAATTATTTGTGAGTAATTACAATGATTAAGAATATGAATTAAAAATAAATAAAACGAGAATGTGAAGAAATTATATGTTTGTTGTATGATCGCGGCGCTACAATCCTCAAAATAAGAGGATTGTAGCACAATACATTTTAGGTTGACAAAAAATCAACCAATTGTAGTCGGGACTGTAAGAAAAGATAAACTCACTGTTTATTGTTGTTGTTTTTGTTTAAGCTTTGCCTAAGCAACCAGTAAAATGCGTATAGGAATAGATTATCCCACCAACAATAAATTTCAGTTTATCAATAGTATAAAATGGGAACTTACCACATTTAAAAGAAACCTTGTTAGCTAATTTTTGAATCCCAAGAAAAACTTTGAAGAGGTAGCCAAATATTTCGTCTTTCCAAGAATTAGAGGTCGGAAATGTTTATCTCACAGTTTATTTAAATAAACAGCGAATTTAAATTTAAAAAATAAAAAATATTTTTATTTATGTTCCACATTGTATTATAGTCTACATTTGAAAAACATTAGAGATTTACGTTTGAAAATAAAAGCATTTTTTTATTTTGAAAATAATTTCCCCTTTTTGTTAAGAATGCAATGATTATCAAATGATTCTCAAATCATTATCAAACGTTTGTCGTTTTCAATTTAAAATCAAACCTCCGTGTTTGTTGGGTAAATATTAATTTAATGCACTTTTTCACACACAGCCACACACACATTTTAATAACTTTTTACGGAGAATCCAGAACATATAAAATAAATTATTATTTATATCAATTTAATTGAATTTTTAAGCTTCGTTCACAATTGCAACAACATTTTCGTTTCTTTCTTCTATCTTATTTCTTCCCAAAGTATTTCATATAATTTCCTTTCGGGTTTTCAACCAAAATGTATCTAAAGTTGAGTCAGCAACAATTTGTATTCAATTGTAGATGAATTTTATAATAATTTTATTTAGTATTTTATTAAGTATGGAAATTTTAACAAAATGTGGTTAAAAAATAATAATTAATATTTCATATTATTGTGAGCAAAGTTTGCAAAAGTTTTGTTAATTTAAAATGTGTGTGGTTGTGAAAAAAATTGTTTCTTTCTTATGAACACAAAGTGAAACTGTTGCTGCTATTGTTAACGAAGCTTTATTTTTAAATTCTTAAATATAAACTTAGTTTTAAAATTTAATAAACATTTTCAAAATATTCTATTACAAACTAAAAAACGTTGAATTTTAAATCAAACAAGCCATTTCGGGCGGTGTAGTTCGATTTCGAATTAACTAATAAATTTCCATTTAGTTGTGTGTTCAAAAAAAAAAAAAAAAAATTATTTAGAAATTATTCACGAACTAAATAAGTTGATATTGAAATTCCAAAAACAGCACACACATTTTAAAACTATAAAACTAGAAACTAAGATTTCGTTGAATACATTTTCTATGAAAAAGTTTAATTTTACAATTCAGGCGAACAAAATTCTAAAAAGTCAAAATTTATTTTCAAACATAAACTGCAGTTTAGCATTAAAGTTTTGTTAGTTTAAATTTTATTTTATTTAACCTTTATTTATTAAATTTCAATATTATTTATTAAGCTTGAGGTTTTTCTTTTTTTATAAAAAATTAGATAACATTTATTTTATAAAAATTCCAATATTTCGATACAGCAATGTGTATCATCGTCAGGGAAATAATTAAACAATAAAAATAACAAAATAATGAAAAAATAATAACAATTGTCACAATAGAAAAAATTATTTACAATTAGAAAAATTTTTATACAAATAATCTATTACATTCTAAAAAATTTTTCAATTTCCTGTTTTGTTTTTATACACTAAATGTCTATAATTTTGTGCTACATTTTCCGTGTCTGATTTAAAATTAATTCTTAACAATTCTGGTACTTTAATGATTTGCAACATTTCTAGCATTAAACGTCGTTTATAATTTTTTTCCTGTGTTTAAAACTGATACATTCTCAAAGTCCGGTGAATGATTTAAACTGGCACAGTGGGCTGTTAATGCTGTTTTTTGTGATGAAATATCCCTAAACTTTTGATTTGATTTGTGACCCGAGATTCTAGTTTTCAGTTTGTTCTTTGTCGTACCTACATATACTTTGTTGCATTGTCCATTATCGTTTCCCTTACAAGGTATTTTATAAACTACATTCGACATTTCTAACTTATGTACTTTATCCTTAGTCCTAGTGAATAATTTACCAACTGTATTATATGATTTATGTGCTATTTTACATGTCCTTGTGTCGAATATTTTGGACTTTTCTAAACGTTCCGATATTTTAGGAATATATGTAAGTGATTTGTAAATTTTTGGTTCTGCAACTATATGCAAGTTATTTGCCCTATGGTTACTGCATTGTCCTATTAAACTTGATATCAGTTCCATTGGAAAACAATTATCTCTCAAAATATCCCTAATTATTTTTAAATTCCTGTTATGAAATTCTATGTCACTTATAATAATTAAAGCTTAAATATTACTTTTGATGAACTTTTGCAAAAGCTTTTATTATATTAAAAAAGTTACATTGAATTTTTAAGTCGAATAAAAAAGGAAGGTTGTTCTAAATTTAATAATTTAAGATAACTTTTTTAAATGAAGTAGTTCTTAACAAAAATTTATATATATTAAAGAAAAAAGTATTTTTTGGTTCAAAAGGGCTCTCGCTTTTGATGGAAACGCAACTTTTTGTAAAATAGTAATTTCTATAAATTTGTTTTTGTTTTGTAAAAAATTAAAATTTTGGGAAAAATTTACTTTCTTATAAAAAAAAAACGTTTTTTGTGCAAAATTTAAGTTTTTTTGGTGATGCAAATATTTGATCTGGTATTAAAAACTACTTCCTATTTCTTGATATTTTTACACATATTTGTGTATGTGTTACACATAATACTCTTAGTAAGCTTTTGTTGTTATTAAAAAAAATCTCCCTAATGGCAAAAAAATACAATGTAAACACACTAGATTTTCAGGAGGAATTCAAATCAAATCTACTAGAATTTATTATAATGTAAACAGGCTGGGCTATAACTTTATTGTAACCCAGTTTGTATCAAAATCGAATCCTTTAGGAATCAGCTTCATGAGCATAACACCGCATATGAGCTTCCTTTTCGATCATCAATGATACTGTCGTTGTAAAAAAAGGATACCCTACCGATGAATAAACTCAAATAATCATTTGTAATACAATTTTCTGATTCCTTTTTTAACATATTAATTAATCATATGTGAATCCCCTTTCAATCTCTCTAGTGATAAGTCAGTTTAAAATTTAAGACATTAAATCATTATTTGAGCTAATTGATTAATTCGTATGAATCCTTTTTTAATTGCTTAAATGATAAATCAGTTTCTAATTACCATAAGTGATCTTAGGTCATTTAAACAAAAAATATGAAACCACTCTGAAGCTTAATTGCTTGGACACAAACATAATTCCGTCCTGTGCCCATGTTCTGTAACTCTCGCGTCGAGAAACTTTTCGATTGAAATGTATGAAATGAAACAAAAATGACATATATTGAAACAAACAGCTGTTTTTCTCACTAAACTGTGTCTGTAACTTTTTTGTCGCGTTCTAGCTGTCACGTAAGGAAATTACTCGCCAATTTACAGAAAAAGTGTGTTTGTAACATTTTTGAGAGAAAAGTTCCCGCTTTGAACAGTCAACAATTTCAACACTACAAAACAAATAAAAATCTACCAAAAGTTCTCTCAAAAAAATTACTAATCGTCCGATTTTATTCAAATTAAATTTTCTACCATTTTACTAGGATAGTTATCTTTAAAATAAGGTATGGCCCATCATTCCCGGTCCCCTGGTTGGTCCACATTCGTAAAAATAACACCCGTTGTTGTCTAGAATTTTCTTGTATTGATACAGTTTTTATTGTTAACCACATTTTTCCTGAATAATAATAATAATATTTTGATATTGGCACATTTTTGCATTGTTTAATTTTTTTGCTTTTAACATTTTTATAAAATATACGAATGTTTTCAAAGCTCGTTTGCAAACAACAAACATTTAAGTGGCGCTTTACATTATTTGGTATAGCCGACGGTTGTATTTTCGCCGCCGTCGTTGAAAAATGTTCAATATTAGTAAATTTTGGTCGCCGTCAACGATGTGTGTTACTGGCGTTCTCAACGTCTGTAATTTCACATAGGCTTCAACTGCAATGTTTTGACATTTATAACGTACCGACGTAATCTCTTTTGACAGTTTTCGACATGAGTTACAGACACACTTTTTTCTCACTTTTCGGGAAAGGATGGAATATTTTGTTTCACATCTATTCGATGCGAGAAGTTCTTATTATAGTTACAAAACATGGGTACAGGTCTTGGTTTACTTTAATTTTAATTTTTGAAATTTTAAAACAACAAATTTTTATTTAACCCTGAAAGGTTACTCCTTATTTTAATACAGGTAGGCTTCTCTTCGTCGAATTGAAAAAGTATTTGAAAATTATTATTATTATTTTTAAAGTAAAAAATCCACAACAATTTTTTTAGTTAATAATTAAAAAAAAAAATTAAGCATACAAAATCAATGTTCTTTTTCTATCTCTGAAAATTCGCTACGAATTTAAAATTTTAAAGCTTTCGTCATCAGCTAATTCGACGGCTATTGAAATCGATTTTAGTTGATAAAAAGCACCAAAAATTATTAAAAATAAATTTTTTTTATTTCATTCTATGTATTTTTTTAACTTTCGTAATTGCTTTGGAATGCATTCGCAAAATACTCGCTTGAATTTGACAAATATGAATGTCATGAAAAGGCGAATATTCGGCGATTGGCCATCACTAACACGTATGTGTACTCACTTTATAAATCAGGTTGTTGTAAAAATTGGCTTTTATGAAGAAATAGTCTTTTAAGAAGAATGAAGCTTTTAAAGAAAAAAAATTTGTAAGCAAAACTTAGCAAAAAATTAGCTTTAATAAAACAAAATCAGTTTGTTTGTTATACCCACACCACAATAGTGGAGAGGGTATTATGCATTGTGCTGATGTGTGTAACACCTTAAAATATGGGTCTTGACCCACCTTAAAGAAAACCGAGAAAGTATTTCTAAGTCGATCTAACGATGTCCGACCGGCTGGCTGGTGCGCGAATTACAGGTTTTAATTTTGGAGATAACTTGATCAAATTTGGCTTATATGTTCTTATTGGCACAAGGACCAAGCATATTGAAAATGGGCGGAATCGTAGGACCACGATGGTAGATAGGAGCAATTTCTGCCTCTCAGAAACTATCAAACCGATCTTAATGAAATTTAAAACATAGATGGATCCATATTTATATGGACACATACTGTTTCGTCGGGCTTGACCGACAGTACTTTCTTACTTGTTTTTATTTTATTTGTTTTAAAGCATCTTTCTAAGAAAAAGGTATCTTAATTTTTATTTTTTATTATTGCTTACGATTTTTTTTATGTTTACGCACTAATTACAAGCACTGTAGTTTAGTTCATTGTACACACTAAATTTGCATATTCATTAAGAAGAAAAATATTAAATTAGAAAGAACGAAAACAAAGATTTACCTTGTTTTTTTTTATATTCTAATTTTATATGTTAATAAGAAATAAAAAACCTTTTTAACAATTTTAATAACTCTATGTTAATATTATTATTTTTTTTCTCATCTTTTTTTTAGCTCCCTTTCATCGCAAACATTTAAAAATTTCGAAATAAAAAAAAATATGCAAATTCCTTCTTAACGTTCGCATAATAAAATCTCTTTGTACATATTGGTTTGACTTGAAATACCTAGTTTTTTTTCTTCAAATTTGTTTTCTATCTATCCAACACCAGGCAGGGTTAAACTTTCAAAAACTTGTTAAATATGAAGAATAACGTAAAACAAGGAAAAAGAAATAAAACTTCGAAAGTTAATTAATGCCAAGATAATGTTAAAAGTTTTCATTTTACAGCTACTAGAGAAGCTGCTGTATGTAGCTGGTGCTGTTATTGTGATATCGAGCATTTTAGCCTGTGGACAATATTTATGTTGTTCGATCAAGGTCGATTAAAAGATGAATTATGAAAAATTAGTTTTACTTGTTATAAATAGTTGAATTGTTAGTTGTGATTATAGTTACACCTCAATAGTAGAGAGGGTATTATGCGTCCTAGGACCAACTTTCGATGTTCTGATCGACTCAGAATTACTTTTTGCGTCGTTATAAGCAAGTCCGTCCGTCTGGTTGTCTGAATTGTTGTCTGTCCATGAAACATTGTGCGCGAAGTGTAGGTCGCAAGTTTGGAGATAATTTGATGAAATTCCGTACATTTATTTATTATATTGTCATAAAAACAAAACCGTTAAAAAATGGTGAGAATCGGTCCATCATTTCACAAAGCTCCAATATAAACTTCTTTCCGGAATAGTCTTTGTGCCCATAAACTGTCATTTTATGTTGGCATTTTGATTTAATTTGGCTTAAAAATAGTTTTTTGCAACATAAATCGTTAAACCAATTTTTGAATCAAAATCGATCACATCTCCCACAAAAATGCTACTCCCGAAAATAGTTTTAAATGCCACAACTTCCTTATAAATATAGGTATTAATATAAAATTTGGCGGCCAAACCTTTTACAATAGCTAGTATATCATGGCATATTAGTACTGGTAACTCCAAAATTGACCATAGGCTGGCTCCGTACAAACCCTCTCACCCAAAATCGCTTTGGCGAGAAAATCTTTATTTCGGCAATATTCGTCACAGAGATACTCTAATATGAATCTTATCCTTATAATAAATTCTAATTGCCCATGGGTCCCAAATAGGGTATACTCTCGACAACTTGTTTTTAAATACTGCCGCGTAGGATATCAAATGGTCGGGCTTGACTTATTAAACATTCTTACTTGTTTTTGTATACCCTCCATCACTAGTTGTGAATGAGAGTATACTAAGTTTTTCATTTCGTGTGTTACTTTTTTAATATTCATCAAAGCACCCATAAAGTACACATTTCGCACATGATCATAAAATGCGGGCTAAATTAAATTTTAAGAATACTTAACATCAAATGCATATGAAAATGAATTTTTAAACCAACCGTTTCATTACCAAAAACTAGACAAAATATCACGATATTTTTACAGCGATAAGATGTGAATATAATTGGGTGCTATAAAGTCATATCGTCATAATGTCCTAAATAATTTTTTTACATTTGTTTAAAATAAATGTTGTTGTGTTTCAAACAAAAATTTTAATGCTGTGTTCATTGATACGTCATAACTGTACGGTAGAAATCTTAATTATAAGCGATAGCCCACAGAAGTCATATATATTTCTTTTAATTTTTTAAGACATATGACTTTACAACGTTATGACTACCTTGTGAATACCCCAAATGTGTAAATTTTTTCCAAATAGTAAAAAAATAAAAATTTCGAGTTAATATCATCTCTATGATCAAGTGCGATATATATTCGGGGTCTTTGATTAGTTGATTTTTAAGTATTTAGAAAATACAATTTAGTGGTATTTCGGTTAATATATGGGGCTATTTTAATAACGGCGACGATTGTCTCAAAGAGTAAGAAAACTACGAGAAAATTGCAAAAATACAACAAGCCATAAAATTGATTGAAAGTCCCTAGAACTATAAGGAATGGCAAAAATTCAGTAAAAATTGTTAAAGTAGCGGAAATTTGCTAACAGCGGTATGATAGCAAAGTCTAATATTTAAAAAAAAATCGTTGAAGCTGAAAAGAATCAGAAAACTAACAGGAACAAATTGCTTCTATCGCGAACATGGCTTAAATTCGCAAAAAATTCCAAAATTGGAAAGAAAACGAAAACTTTATTTGAAATAGCCAAATTTGTTAAAAAACAAAATTTCGGAAAAGGAAAAGAAAAACTCACTGTTTATTGTTGTTGTTTTTGTTTAAGCTTTGATATTGTTACATGTAAAACTGGGATTATCAATAGTAATAAAGTATTTATTTATTTATTTTATTTTATTTATTTGTGGTACAATAAGCCTAAAAGGCCAAAGACGTACCATTAGAATTCAATATTGCACAAATTTAATATTTCCACCATGCCAAAAAGTAATAACAATTCAAAAGACTTTCTTATTTATAATTTTTTAAATAATGGCACAGTGTATTTTACAAGGTTTAAGAAACTGTCGAACAAAAACCTTAAATTTGTGTACAACTTTTTGCTTCTTGGGTTGGTTTGACTGCGGCCGTTTACATTTAATAAATGAGAAGTAAAAGCAACAGTTTTTTTTTTGGTCAATGATAAATGCAGAAGTGGAAGAACTGGTACTTTAGGCGTTTAAGGTTCTTTAATGAAATCTCAATTTTTGATAGCAGGGGTCGTAAAATGTAGCGGATTTCAACTTTTTGTGTAGATACGTTCGTTTGCATTAAAAATTACGAATATATAAGAAGCGACATATCAACATTTAAGCAAAATGTAATTAGCAAGACCCGGATTTGTTGTTGTCACTCTGAGATTACTATAAACTAAATATCTTTGCGAATCAGGAAATGTTCAGTAAAATAGCATCGATTTGGTAGTGCATACTTTGCTTTGAATGCATATTTTTGCATATTTGGCTCATATTGCATATTATGAAAAACAAAACTTGTTTAAGTTGTTTTGTTTTTTTTTTTTTTTTGCCATGCACCATGTTGGAAAAGAGACAACTTTGATTATATTTATTCTTTGTTGTCTTATACGAATATATTTTGTACAGCACCTTCGCGTGTTGCCGCATATAAAGAGAAGTATTACAATTTATGTCTTCCTCCACAGCGTTAATTTAAAGCAATTATGAATTATGTTAAAAACTTTCACCAATTCAAAGATGTGGTGGAAGGATTCAAATTGTAGGCACTGTTGTAAAATGAGAAATCTAATCCATTGAAAAAGCAAATAAAGTTAATTGTTATTGCCTTTGATAAGAAGTTTGTTGTGGAGGGTAAATTGAGGTAACAAATTCGCATTAAACTTGATAAAGTTTTTTTTTTAAAAATTAAGGATTTAAGACAATAATTTTTAATTTTTACGAAAACACTTGACGTTTATTTTGTTTTAAAAAACAAGCAGTAAGCTTAAACTTTGAATATATTAAAAAAATTCTATTTTCTTAATTCATTTGATATGGAGGTTCAAATATCTGTCTAACAAGTGACTTACTGCCAGGCCCACGATGTCGGCAAGAACATTTCTTTCGCATATTTATATTGAAAACAATAATGAAAAACTAAAATTTGTTTTTGTTTTAAATACAAATATACGAAAGAAAATTTCGTGTCGACATCGTGGGCCTGGGCCTTAATTTACATGAATGTTTTAATTTTGGGGTTTCTTTATATTTTTGTGTTTTACATTATTTTAACTTCTACTTTTGTGGTTATTGGGCCTAACATACGTTTATGAGACTTAACTTTTACGTTTTTATACCCACACCTCAATAGTGGAGAGGGTATTATGCATTTGTGCTGATATGTGTAACACCTTAAAATATGGGTCCCAGACTCACCTTAAAGTAGAATCAGTTTCTGTCTATGTAACCTTGTGCGCAAAGAACAGGCCGCAATTTTGGAGATAACTTGATGAAAGTTGGCTTATAGGTTCTTATTGGCACAAGGACCATGCCTATTAAAACATAAATATATCCATATTTATATGGCTACATGAGTTATACGGTTTTTAAAAAAAGGGGAGGTATGGGACAATTTCTGCCTCTCACAAACTTTCTAACCGATTTAAATGAAATTTAAAATATAGATTGATCAATATTTATATGGACACAAAAGCATGTTTCTCCATGGGTCCCGAATAGGGTGCACTCTCGTAAATGTGTTTTAAAATACTCTGTTGTAGGGTATCATTTAGTCAGGCTTGACTAACTGTATTTTCTCACTTGTTTATGTTATTTTTGTTTTGTTGTTATATTTATGTATTTTTTTTTTTTCATTAATAAATGTGCATATTTTGTCGATTTTTAGCGCATATATTTAAATTTTTAGTGCATTTTTTGCGCATAAAAGTCCGAACCCTAGTAATTAAATTTTTAATTTTTATTTTTAATACGAACAACTTAGACCGTATTTACATTACGCAATTAACGCCGCAACTTTTGCATGCAACATTTTGTTTGGTAGCAAGAGGTGTAGGGAAGAAAACGGGGCTTAAAAAGTTGCACGACGACGCATTGATAAGCATTTTATTCGTTTTTATAATTTTTGTTTTGATTTTTTAATGGAAATGTTGTCAACTTTTGTGCTGAAGAAAAAACGCAGGTTTCATAAAAATATTTTTTAAATTAATTGAAGGCTTGAAAAACAAACTAAAGCAAAATTCGACTGTATTATTTTTTTAAATTTTACAATCAAAATTAAAAACAAACCAATATTTTGCACTTTTTTTTTTTTTTTAAAGGTTTTTTAAATAATAAATTATATACATGTTTTATTTAATAAGAGTTACGTATGTAATTACAAAAAATTATATTCTAGCTTAATTAACCGAGCAATAGTAACGTTGACCTTCAGCCCGTTGTAGTGAAACAGACCAGAGTCTCTGGCGAGAATCGCAACCGCAACCCACGGACTGATAGACTAGCTCACTACCAACTAGCCAAAAAACATGTTAACCAATTTTTATGTCAACTTTTGTAAAAGCTGTAATGGAAGTTAACCATTTTGATATAAATTTTTTATATTCAGAAAAATCTATTTACGAGCTTTATAATAGTACCAATATAGAACCTATATGTTCAGCAATGTTGTGGAAAATCGAATATTTATATGAACACTTCAAAGGTCCATGACTTTCACTTCATATTTTCTTCTTATTTTTAAATTTTGTATCATCCTTGGTACTTGTTTTTTTTTTGGAGCTGCGTCGTTAAACTATATTTAAGCCGAATTTTTAATCGTTTAGTAATTAATGAAAATGGTTGGTTGACAATACAGTTGTTTTGTTTACATTTGATTAAAAAAATGCTTGAAAAAAATTTAAAAGTAAATGTAAAAAGAGTTTCGTAGCAACTCTAAAAGAAAATAGAAAAATAAACTCGGCGTTATTTGCATAATCTAAATGCGGTCTTAATCAAATATACTCCCCAAATTACTGTAGTTTATAGTGAAAACGATTTAAAACAAATAAAAAGAAAACAAAAAAAATTCCTTGTGATTATAATTATAGAGATATACGAGTAGCTAAGTTAAGACCTTAGAAAGTAAAAAAAAAACAAAATTGTAAGAAAAAAAGTTTTAACTTTCTCTGCCAAACACGAATAAAAAAAAGGTATGATTCAACAACTTTAATTACTCAGTATTTTGCCCCGTAGATTGAATTGCAAATAATGAAAATTGTACTTATTAAGGTTGAAAAGAAAATGGCAAGTCAAACAGACAGGATTCGAAGAAAATAAGAAAAAGAAAAAAATTTGTGTATGTGTGTCAGTGCAGTTCATTTTCAAAGTGTTCAGGCAGGCACCTTCAAACGCTTGACATCTTATTACCAAAATTAATGATAAATAACTTTGAAAAGTGTTTAACTTTATATATAATTTATTTATTTTTTCATTTGAACAATTAAAATGAAATGAATTTTATTAAACGGAAAAAGCCAAACAGTTTAAGAGAATTACTCAAAACTGACAATAATTAAATGCATATGCAGCTCTTCTAAAAGGAAATGTACATATGATATATTTATAACAATAAGTTATGTACATTGAAGGACCAGAACCCATCAAAGTTTGATAATATTATTATAAAGGGTGTTTATTATAGACTCACACAAGTTTAAAACATAATAAAACAAGGAAATTTATTTTTAATATCAATGAAACGGGCTTTATTGGAAATAAAAGATTGGAAACTTTATGATATGCATGTTTAAATATGATTTCAGCCATGTGGCCGCCACGGCTGGCGCGTAGAAGGAGCCATCTGGAACACAAATTTTCAACACTTTTCGCATTCTGATAATCATCGTTTTTGAAGACATATGTGCCAATGATTCCGCCAGCCCATAAAGCGCATCTAAATGTAATTTTCTCCTGATGTAATATTGTTTCGGCAAAAGCTTGTGGATTCTCCTCACTCCTCACTCCAAATTCAACAATTCTTCTTATTTACGTACTCATTCAACCAGAACTGGGCTTCATCGGATATTAAAATTTTTAATGGATATTCAAAATCAATATCAATTTGTGCTTCAGCCCATTCGCCAAGCACGCGTTGTCTGGTGTAATTCGATTCATAATGCGATTTCAAAGAAAACTTCAGCTGTTAAATGGGTGCTCAAATAAAGCTATAATTCCAACTCAAAGTTGTGGCACTCTAAAAAAACACCCTTTATTATTGAGCATAACAAAAATAGGTTGTTACAGAAATTGTGAACAATTAATCAAAAATTGCATATCAATTGAACTACCAGCCGCAGTTACAATAAAATTTCATTGTAAAATTTTCAAAGAATAAACTTAACAAATTAACATTCGTGACTTGTCTAACAACTTCAAATTCGAACTTTTAAGGCGGGAAAATCGTGCCTTTTAATGGTACTTAAATTTTTTTTTATTATTATCTATTAAGAATCCCCAACATACATATTATGGTTGTTAATAAAAATAATATGTTTAATATTAAAAATTGCTTGATTTTCAATTAACAATAGCAGTTTATTCTTTTCAAAGAGCAACCACATGTTATGATTGAAAAACAAAAATACTATTGTTAGTGGCGAACATATTGTTATTATTATTTATAACCATAACATTTTTGGAGGCAACCGTAATATGTTATGGCTTTTTATTTGTAGAATTATTTAACCATTATATGGTCAAAGTTACCATTCAATTTTAAAATTTTTTCGCAAAATTTTTTTTATTTTTTTAATGTCCATATCGAAAAATGTGTTTTTTATTTTTGAAGAACCAGTTGGAGCAAATCTCTCTTAGCTTGGTGTGATTTACTGAAGAAGATGCTTAAGAGATGAAAGCGCATGGAAAATATTTCTACTCTCGGCCTTTAATTCAAAAGTATGTTAAAAAGTAGGTACACAACATGTTTTTTGCATCTAACTTGTCGACTTTTAAACTTACAGGTAAACTTTGCCTGTCTTTTTTATTTGTGTTAATTTCCTAAGCTAATCTCGCGAAGCTCTACGCTTGTCTGCAGGAAACATACCAGGAATCGAACCCGCAATCCCGGCGCTGATAGACTAGCTCATTAGCAGTTGGCCTACCAGGGCACAAAACAAAATTTTTGTTTAACAGAAGGTTTATAATATTCGTACAGTTTTTGCAGAAACCAAAGTAGTTCTTGGTGTCAACACGGCGTTCTGTCATCGTTAAGATTTTATTCTTTAAATTCGTAGATACCAGTTTAGGTTATAAAAATGAAATGTTATTTATATGTTTATTAAGGCAATAACCAAATTTTTGGCATAGTACCACGGAGTGACCAAGAATGTTTTAGTAATGAAAACACCTGTCTCCCGTCGATTTGCAATTTCCTAAAACCTTCCAAAAAATTTTGAATCGCGATGAATTGTAAACCGCAGGAAATTTTTTAAATCTTAAGCAGTGGATAAATTCTAAAATAGCATTTAAGTGATACGTATAGGAATATATACAAATATCAGGTGTATATTTTTTAAAATTTCCATGAGATAACAATGGTTGTTTTCAAACTTCAACCCGATCCCTGCGTGAACTTTTTTAGCAATCCGAAAATATTATCATATTTTTTATTAATAACTTTTAATGTTGTACACGACTATACTATGCCGTTTTTTATATTCGCAAAAAGTGTGAAAAAGTTATAGCCCTAATGTATACAGATTATTTTTTATTTTAAATGGAGAAAAGAGGACACATACAAATGTACAATAATATCAATCAGCCAGCTAATGAATCCGTCAATAGTGGGCCACCGCGGCTTTGATTTCCGTAATCACGGGTCTAGTTCCAGACGTAATCAAGAGGTTTTTAATAATTCTCGAAGCTATGACCGTCAGCGAGGCATTAGATTTTAAAAAAATTTGTAATTTTTATCTTGAGACGGCAAAAGAGTTTGTTGCACTGTACAAGTGGTACAATATGCCATCTACACTCCACAAAATACCCATTCGTAGAAAAGATACAATTGAAAATTGTCAAATAGTCGAATAGCTACGAACGAAGCCATTATGCACCGAATGATGGTAACATCAGATCGCATGATCTCACATTTGACTTCTCCTTTGCTAAGCCGGAAAAAGCATAGTGATATAAGCGACGAAGTAAAGGCTCTTTTAGAATAATTATATTAATATAATTTATAATACAATTGTGATTTTTAGTTGAACTGTTAATATTAATTTTGATATTTTTTTAGTTAGGCTTGAGTTCATCAAATTTAATTTTCATTAAATTATTTTTACTGAAGGAAGGAATTTTTACAACTTGGAATTTTATTAAAATTTATTGATATTTTTTTGGCTGAGCTGGGGCTTGAACCTGGGTTGAATTTACATGTTTCAAGAATCACCACATTCTTTCAACAGAATTCTTTGAGTTCTAACCTTTGCACCACTGCGGTGCCTGTCAGCCAACAGTCAAACATCAATCTTTAACCAGTCATACTGGTGGTTCGAAATTTTGCTGTAATTATCATTTTTAATTATTTTTCACATGTTGCTTCCTTTCTTCTGTTTTTTCGTATTCTTTCTGTCAAGACTTTGCCTTGAAAACCTGAATACATTTGTTTATAATGTTTTTTGTCCGCTTTCGTTGACATTTTATTTGTACAACTAGAAGTACAACTAGACAAAGTCTTGACAGAAAGAATACGAAAAAACAGAAGAAAGGAAGCAACATGTGAACAATAATTAAAAATGATAATTACAGCAAAATTTCGAACCCCCAGCATCACTGGTTAAAGATTGATGTTTGACTGATGGCTGACAGGCACCGCAGTGGTGCAGAGGTTAGAACCAAAATTAAATTTTCGTCATAACTTTTTTGTATCTGAACCAATTTTTCCGAGTTTTTTTATAAAATATGTTCTACTAAAAATGTCCGATATTTTGGTATATAAGTCATATCCATAGGACGTATGTGTAATAAATGCCAGATGCGTTTATATTGGGATGTAGCTTGATTGCTTGACCGTCCATTGTTAAAAATTTACACAAGTTGAAGCTTTATTTTATCATTTTGTTTCTCATGTCGAGCTTGTTCTTTTTTTAATAAGTGTTCATTATAAAATTCAGCTGAAATCTGCTTAACTTAGATACCGAAACATATATCACATTGATCTTTAAGGGGCATAAATAAAGCTAAGTTCTTTTTTTTTTAAATAATTTGAAAAAGAAAACATTGAAAACGGTTGCACTTGCTTATCATTACATTTTAAGACATAGTCTCTGTAAATAACGGATTTAGTTTTAAATGCCGAAGATACGAAAATTTTGGGGCTGCTTCGATAGAGATGACTCTTAATTTATTCCAAATTGTCAATAAATTCTTTGAGGTGCATATTTACAGTCAGTTTTCATTTCGAACTTCGTAATCCTTATCCAACGTCTGAGCGTTGAATAGGGTATGGCATCCCAATAAAAAATGGAGCTTCCAACGAAGCAGGTTTGTAAGGGAGAAACATAAACGTTTCGCTTACCATTGCGCTGACCGAAGACATGAATTTTATATGGCGAGCTCCCACCTTGAAGCAATACATTTTTGATACATAAAGCGCATTATTCAGCGCATATAAAAATTGTTGTGTGTAACGATCGGCCTTACACACTGAATGTTTTGATACAGTTATTTTTTAGTATTCTCCCTTACAAACCTGCTTCGTAGTAAGGGAATGCCGTAGCACTTGAAATGTTATTTTTTTTTATAAAAGTCGTTGAGAGTTCTTTCACTTACTTTACTGCATTTCTGTATGTCTTATTGCGTAGCGCATAATTAAGCGCGTATTTTTTTAAATGTACCATTAGTGCTTCGCAAAATGATAAATTTTTTTATTGGGATGAGTGGAGAGAAACATCCTCTGCAATTTTTTATTTTCTTGGGGTAATTTGACAAAACTTTTCTGCCTTTTGGCATTTGTTGTAGTCTCTCGCGGTTTATTTGAAACAGTCACATGCTCTTGAACAAACACCTTTTTCGCTTCCCAACTCATATTCCAAAACCACTCAAATACACATACCCTGTCTTGCATTACTATTTTGACAAAACCAATTTTGTGCTTTGCGACATGATTTCACGTTCAACTCTGTCAAAATAGAAACATTTTGCAAACATATTTCAAATCAGCGTATTAATATTCAGCAGAAAAGATGAATTCATCTTAAAATAATTAAGTTCTTACAAATTTTTTATATACGACTGGTATGAGAAGTGTGTATGTAGATAAATCAACATTTTGATCAGAAATTCATACAATAGGAAGAGTGCATCACAGGGAATAGTTTGGCATCAAAAACTCATTTTTACAAAATCTTCAAATAAACCATTTTGAATAAACGACGTCGATATATTTCTATAACTTTCTTTATTTTGGTTGCTTTTGTGTTTTACTTTTTAAATAAAACTAAATTTGTGATGAAGTCACTAAATTTTTTGAAATATATATGTTTTTCCTCACCTCCATACAGAAGTCCCCAGTGTGCACCGGTGCAGCCGGGAGCAGCGAACTGACTGTTTTATCGTGTTGTAGATTACTGACAATATATTTTCACAAAACAAATAGTTGACGTCAGATGAAAATAGAGCACGCTTTAATTGAAATGATCACATGAAATATCTAAAATTGACTTATTGGCAATTCCAAATGTGACTGACTCTATATTTGACACAAATTGCGTTTTGTTTTTATTACGATTAGTAATATTTTTTATTATCAATTTAAACATGGCTATGAAGCAGTTTCAACAATTATCCGATTGAGAAAAAAATGGCAACCAACGATATTTTGAAATTTTTTATTTAGTAAAATGTATTTAGTAAAATGTAAACGTGACTGACACTACATGCAAATGGAAGTCGTTTTCGAGAGTGTTTTAAAACTTCAATAATCTTATCAAAAGTTCAAGAATCAAACTATTATAAAATGCTGAAATAAAAGCGGTAAGTTATTTAAAAAAATATTTATTAGTAAAATAAATTGTGACTTACACTACTGCCTAAAACGTAACTGACACTACACTTACTTTGTGTAGTATAAAAATTAGTATTTTTATATGAAACGTTAGAATTGAAATCACAGCACATAAAATAGGAACTCTAAAATTATTTGAAAGATAAAAAATTCAATTAATGAACTCGTTAAAATGCTATTTTTGAATATAAACACCAGTTAAACGAAATCACAAATAATAAGTAAGAAGCCATCATTGAAACTAAAATAATTCTTTTTAGAAATAAGAAATATAAACGTTTCAAAAACTTAATTTTTTTTTTAAATATCAAATTTTTTAAGAAAATATCAAAAAATTGTTTCCACTGTTAAAACTTCAAAAGTAACATAATGTTGCCACCATACTAAATTATTTTTACTACCAATATCAGATATTAAGTTTTTCCATTTATGGTAGACTTTTGCTTGGACTTGCCCTTATGGTAACGGTTCCGTAAAGTAGCGGTTACGTTTATTTTATTTTTAAAACATTTTTTCAAATCTCACGGGGGAAAAATAAGTTTCTCAAGGGGCCTTGAATTAAAAGTTGTAATGAATCTCTGATCTAAAGCATACCTAGAACTTGCCAGGCGCGCAATGTCGGCAAGAATTGAATTTTCAGATCTTATTTTTTTTAATTAAATGTTTAAATAATTATTTAAATGTTCAGATATTATTTACGGAATAAATACATTTTTATAAAATAATTTATTATTCGCTTAAATTTTTCTTAACTGATGGACAATTAAAGATCCATAAATAATAAATAATTGCAATTAATTAAAAATATTATTTTCAAACTTATTTTATATACTCAGACGCATGTACATGTCAGTCTTACTGTCACTCACTCACACTTGCCCATATGAAAAATGGTGTTGCATTAAAAATTTTATAATTTAAATACTGCAAATGTTAACACGTCATAAATTTCTTAAATTGCACTTCAATTTTTTTTCTATATAACAAATTAAACGATCTGTGTTTTGTTCAACTAATTGTAGTATTATTTGTAACTCGTAAAAAGATTTGCAAAAAAAAAGTTACATATGTAATAAATTTAATTAAATCAAACATGTATGAAAGATATTCATTCGTAGAGTGGCAGTAATAAATGTCAGAAATTTTTATTCCATTATTAACTGTTAAAACTTATTAAGTGCAATTCAATAAATCAATTAGCTAATGTAAATATAAAAAATATATTTAGACAGATGTGGCTATAATAGAGTTACAGTGGGGAAAAGCTTTTTTTCCAATAATTTTTAAAATATGTTTATTCACTGAGAATACGAAATTTTATAAACATATTTACACCTATCGTGAACAGCAAGTGACATTTTTATTCCCATTAAATTTTCATTCTCCTCGAAGGGAAAATAGCAATCGTGAAACTCTTCGTGAATATTTCAAACTATCAGTTCCAGTGAATGTAAAAAAGAAGAGATTGAAAAAAATTAAAAATCAATAACATGTTTGTTCAAGAATACTAATGAAAGAAAAGTTAAAATAATAAAGCAAAATATTTAATATTGGAGGGATAGTTTGATATCAACGTTAGTTTTTTGCACTTTTTAACTTTTATGTAGTCAAATATTTTCCAAAATTCTGCCACCACAAGTGGAAAAAAAATAAAATGTGTGTCGTATTATACTATGTTCACACTTGGGTTCTTAAACGCGTTTAAGTAACTCGAACGTGATTAAGCTCTAAAGGCTCAGTTAGGCGAACGTTGCTGTACCGTATCAATCAGCTGTTCGCTTTTTGTTATATGAAATGCAATACAAAAGCTTACCGAAATGTAATGTACCGTAGTTGCAACGTACCATTCTGTATAAAATAGAATTTCATACCGTTGTTACGTGACATTTGTAAAACAGTGATGGGCGGCTTGTATGTTTCTTGGAATGCGGGTATTTTTGTTTTTTTTTTTTGGTACTTTTTTCAGTAAAGCTATGGAATTGTGACAAAACAACTTACAGTACAACATTTCTTTATATGTATATACAAATATACATATGTTAAGATATGTATGTATGTACACATACAATGGAAATGTGAAACGTATAAAAGGCTTTAAATGGTATCAAAACCTTGTTTGGTGTATGCACATTTACAATAAATGTATGCTTAAAATATATATGCTAAAATACAAATTTGCTTATGGTAAATCAATAATATAATTATTATTAAAATACTGTTTGTTTTTGTTTGATTTTTTTTTGTGGAAAAAATATTTTTAGTATGTACATTAGGGTGTCCCAAAAATTTTTTTTGTCAGAGGCTCGTGCATAATTTGAAAGCTTATAGGGTCCAGTATTTTTGAATTTTTTTTTAGATTTTTAGGAAGAGGTTTAGAGGTCGCGCAATTCAAGTCTTTGTTAAAAATCTGGGGTTTCGGGCTTTTTTCAAACTTGACTCATAACTTTGTCAATAACCACGTTCATTTAATTTTTTGACCGAATATTTCTAAAGAAAATTTCAGAAACTTTATTTCCATATGCAAAAACTTTAAGTTCCGGCAATATTTTTGTCCATTACGATTCCACATATTAAGTATTTTTGTAATTTTTTAACAAATTCTGCAAAAAACGGTTTAAGAACTTCCCAAATTTATATGAAATTTATGAAGTGATGGTACACCAAAATGACTCTCCTGAACAAAACCGGGGTTTTCCCTTAGGTCCTTTTATATTTAAGCGTCACATATATGTATAAAAGTTTTTGTCGACGTACCGGTAAGGATATTTTTTTATTTTATTATTTTTTTTTGTTAGTTCAAAAATGTGTAATTTTATTCAAAATATATATGAATTTTGTGAAAACAAGAAATGTGTGGCTTGTGGGAAAAATTTTAGATGCCCTTGAACCCTCCAAACCGCCGACAAAAATGCAAATGCTGCAAAGATTTTTTAATAAAATATACTGGGTATAAAGATGAAAACGGGTATAACTCAGGAACGGTAAGAATATATTTAAAAATTGTTTATTCATATTATTTAGAATTAATTTGTCTTTCAAACTGCATCATTAGTTTTTTTCGTTTTCATTTAAATTTAAAAAGTTGTAAAGCGTTATTACAAAATTTTTGAAAAAACTACGACAAATTGCAATTAAGGGTATCTAAATGAGTAACCTCATCACCAAAACTTATAAGTTTTTCACACAGGAATAAAGCTTGGATAATTTTCTTTAAAACTGTTTCCTCAGGAGTGCAGAAACTCGTGGTATTAACCAAGTTATCCGTAAAGTTAAAAAAAGGCCGAAAACTCCGGTTTTTTATGAAACCTCCATTTGCGCGACCTCTAAACCTATTCCGAAAATTCTTAAAAAAAAACCAAAAATACTTTACCCTATAAGCTTTTAAATTTTGATTGAGCACCAATGAAAATCATAAATAAATAATTTTTTGGGACACCCTAATGTACATATATGATGATATTTATATCAAAGTATATTTTGCCACAATTAATAAAATGTGGCCAACCATTTCAACTGAGAGTAGACAGACCGCCCTAATGTTTTAAAACCATTTAAATCACTTGGTACTTTTTCTGCACAGCGGTCACCATTTAAACATTTTTGATTCCCATCACTGTGTGTATTGTTTTATGTATACTATTGCTTTTTGTTTATGTATGGGAAAAACATATGACACGTTTTTAAATGTTCTATAAGTGCACCAACGTGCTTACAGTACGGTGCGGTACATTACGGGTACAACAACGTTCGCCTAACTGGGCATTTATCCAGTGATAGCCACCCCATTGCCTCGCGAGGCAGTCAATAATCGAATTTATCACACAGACACGGTCGGCAATTCACATGTATACAACAACTTTGTTCGTTCCAAAACATCTGTCTATCATCAGTCGACGAGCAGATCTACTCAAGCTTAGTGAAAGCAACACCACGCACACAAGCTCATAATATCTTTGTGTGCGTGTGTTCGGGGCTTGGTTAACACTGCTCACATCAAAATCAAGATGATCACCCATAATTGACAAGATTACTACAAAATCAAACTGAGTATAATGTAGAATCGGCCAACTTGAACGTGTACAACCGGCCACGATTTCTGCTTAATGTTTTTATTTTTTTCCTTAAACAATTCATAAATTTTCACAATTTCATCATTAAAACGATTAAAATAATCTTCTGATAACTTTATAAAAGTAATTTTATCCATTAAAGTATTAAACTTTAAAGAAATATAAATTTGTTTGTTGTGATTTTTTCCTAATCATCTGTCATCTTAATCATCTCAAATGTAATGAGAACGGCTTTGATTAACTTAATCAACATTTTGCTTAAAAGCGTTTAAAAACCCAAGGGTGAACATAGCATTAATATAACAAGTAAGAGTGCTATATTTGGCTGTGCCAAATCTTATATACCCTTCACCATTGTGCGAGCAGAATACAGAGCAACTAGACAAAAACTAAATAATTTTTACATATACATACATATTCACAATTCTAAAAACTTGATTATAAATTAAATTTAAAAATCTAAAACTGGTAAATATTTTTTTACAATCGTTTTTAGAACATAAAAATTAAAAAAAAAATTCTCTTTGAAAAACCAAGATATGAACCAGAGGACTCAGGTTTCTAAACTCAACCCCCTAGACGACTGAACCATAAACGGACTCGGGGAGATCTATGGTTCCCGAAAGTGGGTATTAAAAAAAAAAAATTTAATTTTGTTCATAACTTTTTTGTATCTGAACCGATTTTCCCGAGTTTTTTATAAAATATGTTCCGATATTTTGATATATAAGTCATATCCATAGGACATATGGCAGCCCTAAAATGTAGGTTTTTATACAATTTTTAATTTTTTTTGTACGGAAGTTACAACGCCCACTTCTCCAATCCTGCCCACATTTTGTAGGATGGTGTGTATTGGCAACCTTAATGTGTGTACCTAATTTGGAAACTTTGGCTCTTGCCGTTCTCAAGATATACAGAAATAATAAAAATACAACAACAATGGATTTTTGGAAAAATTTAGAGGTAGTCGTGGTTTTTTGCTCATATCTCCGTCATTTTTGGACCGATCTGGCTGAATTTCAATAGCAAACTCAAACGGAGTATATGTGACATAAATATACATCAACCTAGTCCACATCATTTCTGGGGTTTTCGGAGAACCCATTTCAACATACACACGGATTTGAACTTCGCTTTTCATAAGGACCCAAAATATATATACTTTATAGGGCGTAGGATCAATATTGTGGAACATACAAACGGAATGACAAAGTTATATATACCCTCTTACCTTCGGTGAAGGGTATACAAATATTGAACTTGTTCATGTTAAATTATTTGAAAATTTTGGCTTATTATGGCCCTTTTTTGTGCTCGTATACAAATAATTTTATGACAATGTGAATATTCTTTGCAATCATGTTAAGATATTGTTCGGTAGCGGGTTAAATATAGGACCTTTGGTAAATACTGTGCAACAATTTCAAACATTTTCCAAAAGTACGGGGTTCAGACAACAAAAAACAAAAAAAATTCTTGTATCGGCGTTTTGAAAGATCACATCGGAAATTTATCTTACAGGTGGTTAAACTTTCCCAGCTGTCGCCAGTTCTTGCAGTACATCGGCATATAAAACTATGTTTTCTTTACACCTGAGGTGTAGGGTATGTTCAGCAACTTTCTAGGTATGGTAAATAATTTTGTGGAACATATTAACCATCTAACTACCTCTCATAACGCCATTTTTGGCTTTATTCCAACAAATCTTAAAAACCCATAAAAAAGGGGCAGCGTGGGGATGAAATGTTCTACTTAATAGTTGGCCATACAATTTTACTAAATATGTCTGAACTTACCAATGTCCAATACTTAACACATATACTAAAAACCATTTGAATTTACGATTGCCCATTTCACATATTAGAGGTGGTTAAAGTTTCCCAGCTTTTGCATTTTCCTGCAGCATATCGGTATATAAAACTATGTTTTCTTTACACCTGAGGTATGGGATATGTTCAGCAACTTTGCAGAAAATGTTATGGCAAATATTTTTGTGGAACATATTAACCCTCTACTATTACCCTTAATGGGCAATATTTAATTTGTCTAGTTTTGGAATTTGTGTTAAGTTTTAGGCTTTGGTGTGTTCAGACGTATTTAGTCGTCAATGGCTGTGAGTGTTAAACGGCAAAACCCTCTGGGGAAATTGGGTTGTTCCGATTGAAACATGTAAGGGTAACATGTCCGTAAAAGACCGCGTTTGAGCCCCGCGGCAGTCAAAAATAAAAATTTATCAATAAAAAAAAAAATTTTAATTAATTTCATGTTGTAAAATTCCTTTCTTCATAAAAATAATTTATTGAAAATTAAATTTCATTAAATTTTATGAACTTTAGCCTACTAAAAATATCAAAATTTGGATTAAAAACCATAAAACAGTTCAACAACAATTTTCTACAAAGTTGCTCAGCATATCCTACATTTATCCGTGGGATGTAAACCAGTAGGTGAAATATCCTTAAGATGATCCGAACAAACTCTCGGCGTTACGGCAGTGTACAGTAAGAATTTGATATTAAAGAGGTTCTTTTCTGTTAACCATTTTGGAAGATGGCAAACAGAGGGAATCGCTGTATCAGCTGAGAGTTACTCAAAGGTGAACGATATTGGCTTATAGATTAATATTTCTTGGTGTTAATTTGAGGTATGCATTTTTATCTTCAACATTTTTTATGTTTAATTAATATTTCAAAATTTCTTAATAGTCTTATGTTTAATTTGTAGCTGAACTTATTTTTTCATCACCCATGTTTTGGTGGTTATACAGAAAACAAAAAAATATCGTACTTTTTTCCACGATCTAATGGATTTTCATTAAAAACACTGAATCACAATTTATATAAAACACTTTTTTTTTTAAACAAGTTTTAGTTTGTATTTTGCATATTGAAAAGACATACAACAAAAAATGAATTTAATTTACCCAACCTAAAGCATGTTAATTAAGAGTACAAAAACAAACAAAAACTCTGCTGCACTAATGAAAAATAGTCGAACTAAAAACCATAGAAAATAAAACAAGTTAATCATACGAGTTCTAGAAAAAAAATAAACAACGACAACAAAACTAATAGAAAAAATTGGAAAAATAACAATTTTTTTTGTAAATGGTGCCAGAGAGTATACAACGAAAACAGTCATTGCATTAAACTTGAAATTACTGAAACTGTTGCTTACTTCTAGGTTAACGTTGTTCTATTAAATGTGTAGTATATTTTTTGTCATGTATTGAGTATTTAAGCAGGAAAACAAGACTAAACACCTGCTATCCAAAGGGGTACAACTTAAAGTTTACACTTGAAGAAATATTTTTTGTAAAAAGAGTGAAAGTAACACCAACTAAATATTTTTAAAGGAATTGACGCAAATAAAATCCTTCTAATAAAAGTTTGAAAAAATTACAAAATTAAATTAAATCCCTCATAAAAAACCCATTTATATAAAAAAACAACAAGTAAAAGTGCTACATTCGGCTGTGCAGAAACTTTGAAATCCTCATTTCAGTAGTGGGCTTTATACATTAAATTGTAGGCCGATCATCACACTCATTTAAGTTTTGACTCTAGGTATATAGGGCTTAGTTGGTTTTAGTCGTAAAAAAGTAATTTGCAGGAATAGGTTTTATATTGGACCTATTTGAAGTTATGGATCCCTCATCACGAAATTTGTAAGTCATGTACCTGTCAAATACAATAGGGGTTAAGGAGTACTGAAGTGTTTTCTGAGAATTGGCTTATGGAAAAATATGGACTAATTTTCAAGAAATTTGGTAGTGTGATTTTAAGTCGTATGCATCTGCGACGTAGCAAATTTTAGTAAAATAGCATAATTCGTAAAGCTCTTAGCTTAGTAAAGTGTTTTTTGAGAGTGGGCTTTATATTCCAACACCAATTTTGTCAGTTTTTGTACAAAAAATATTTTTTGGCGAGGTTTGGCTTCATAGTTCTTTTCCTAGTAAACCGATTATGCTGCTAAGGAGAACTAGAAACAGTTTGACGCCAATATTGTTCTTTTCTCTTGAGTTGTTCGAAAGTAAGCGTGATTTCAATAGACGGACAGACAGACGGACATACATGGCTTAATTGACTTAAAAACACTCAAGAACCCATATATATATATATATGTATATACTTTTTGGGGTCTTAACTAAATACTAAAAAAGTTTCATTGTAACTTTTCTTTTATTGTGCAACACATTTAACTTTAATTGCCGTTTTCTAGTGTTAACATTAATTTTTGCTTTAGTGCTGCCAAACTATTTTCTGATTTGAGAATAACTTTTGATAACAATTTTACACCAAATTGATAAAACATTTTATGTCCAATGTTTATTTTCAAATCATTATCAATTTGAACTCAAGTGTTAAAATCAAACAGTTGAAAAAAGTTTGAAAATTGTGTTTGATGTCAAATGAAAAATTCATTTTATGTATATCAATGGTTTGAGTTCGTGTTTGTTGGGATCGCTACTGTGTTAAAAGTTAATATGTATGTGCATTACAGTTAACTAAACAATTGTAATGGCTAATTTAAACGCTGGTTTAGTTGAACTATACTTAAATTTATAAGTAGCTTATACTCAGCAGCTGTAAAGCAGTTCCCTTTATATTATGTGTAGTCTAAAAATTTATAATTTGGCAGCACTACGATAAATATTGCCAAATTAATAACGTTTGTATTGGTAGTTTAAATGAACAACTTAATGCGTTTAGTCATGATATATGTATATGTTTACTGATTTGCTGGTTTAAACACAATTTAAACCAAAAAGAGGGTTTAAATTGCACATATTAAAATTTCTTTCCTACTCCTATTTAATTTCTTTTGAGGAAAAGCTTTATCCTGAAATGACTATCAAACAATTTCGTAACGTAGCAAAATAGGGTTCATTTGAAGCGATTCTTATTTCAATATCATGCAACAGTGTTTGCTGGGTTTTTTAATTTGTAGTAAATGTTAAAATTATAATAAACATGAATTATTATTATACTTCATAAAAATCAAATTATTTTTTTAAAGTGTAAATATTGTTAATTGAACTTGATTGCGTTGGTTTTTTGAACGAGCGTGTGTTTGCCTTAGAAGTGCATAGTTGTTAATATGTATGTGCATTAGTGTGTTAATAATACGTTAGTTTGGTTGTGTGTTTATATACCCCGTTAACATTTTTTACCGAAATTTATTGGAATTCGAAACAACACAAAATATCTGACCGAAAACGTTCAGGGGATAGATAAAGAGGGTCTTGAGGAGAGAAATCTCAATAAACTATGGAATCTCCTTATTAGAAAGATTTTAAGCAATATTAAATACGTCGGGTTGTTGTCGGAAAAACATTTAAAAATTGTCGGACTTTCTGGTGTTTTAACAAGTTGACATAAATTTGCATAGTAAAATTTAAGAATAAAATCCTGACATTTCTAATAAATGATTGACAAGTTTTCAGACTATTTTTTATTATAATTCCTCTTGCATGAGTCGCTACCTGCAAGTGCCCAATTATTACTGGTATTACAGTCCAGATCAGTACACTAGAAAATATGAGCAGGTGGACTTACAAGTCCTTCCTATTTTTGCAAGATTTTGAGGCTCGCGATTAATTAGTGACTTACAGTAAGAAGCCAATAAAGTGATCCACAAATCCAGATGACCACCTAACAGAATAAACACGAAGGTTTGATTTCAAATGGAAAGTGATTTGAACTCAAACCTTTTCTCAAACGACAAACGTTTGATAATGTTTTGAAAATCATTTAAAAATCATAGCATTCTCAACAAAAAGGGGAAATTATTAATTAATAATTTAATTATAATTAAATTGAGAAATGCATTTTCTTTAAACTTGCTTTCAAACGTTATCCTCAAATGTGAATTTAATACAATGTGAAACATAAAAAAACATTTTTTTTTTTTAATTTAAATTCATTATTTTTTTAAATTAGCTGAGAAAAATATACATTCGGCACCATAGCTAAAAGATAAAATAGTGTTCCTTCCGTCCTCTAAATCTTGGAAAGACAAAGTACTTGGCTTCTTGTTGTTTTGAGGATTGCCATGACAAATCTTTATTTTCTCAACTTTCCCAGTTTTATTTTTATTCATATTCTTTCACTTTGTAATTAACTTTTTACTAACAAATAATTTATATTTTTTAACAAGAAATCAAGGGTTTTTAAAGGCGAATTCACTTCACGTATTTAATTGTGCAACCAGGGCTGCCAGAAATTTTCAGCAAAAAATCTTTATTTCACCAAAAATAAATCTTATTTTTGAAGGAAAAATCTTATTTTTGGAAAAAATTAGTTTTTTTATTATAAATAATAAAAACAATTCATATTTTATTTAATACATAAAATAAACAAAAAAAAAAAAACATTACAAAAAATTTAATTTCTTATACTAAATTGTACTATTTAGTTTAAAAATTTTTAAATGGGAACGAATAAGGTTTTTTTTAATTGAACCTAACCTTCGTCTAGACACAACAAAACGTCTTGTTTTTGGGGAAAAAATCTTAAAATATTTTTTCAATTAAAAAATCTTAAAAAATAAGGTAAAATCTTACTTCTGGCAGCGCTGTGTGCAACACATTCAACTTTAATCGCCATTTTCGCTTTAGTGCTGCCAAGTTTTTTTTTGATTTTGATAACAATTTGCCATCAAATTGATGAAATATTGTAGGTCAAATGTTAATATTCAAATCATTATCAATTTGAATTCAAATGCTAAAATCAAACAATTGAAAAAGATTTGAAAATTGTGTTTGATATCAAATGATAAGTTCATTGCATATCAAAAGTTTGATTTCGTGTTTCTTGGGCACTTGGCATGCAGATCTACTATCTGGATACCCAGGCAGCCCGCTTGCCATGTTGTTCACATAAGCGTTACTTTCGAACAGTCTGAAGATGTCGTAGGGACTCCATTTTATCGATTATTAACATTTATGAATATCAAAGAAATTTTCGGGAGCTATAAGTTGATATGAACCGATTTCCGTAAAATTGTGAACTGTAATTATATTTGCAATAATCCATTTTTTGGCTTAACTTAACTAACCCCCTATCGGGAAAAATGTCATTTTAACGGCATATTATATACAAAATAAACTAACATAATTCGCTTTATGGACAGAAAAGCATATTTTTCGGATATTTTCATATTTTCATATTTGCAGCTTGATAGGAAATTCAAAAAGACTCAAATTGAAGAAAAACTACATGCTGGTCGACGAGGCGTATCTTTATCTACCACAAGGCTTCAAAATCTCAACTTACTTAAAAAGTCGATTTGGCAGGTTTGCATATTAAGCCAACCATTTGTTTTTGGACTCGATGAAATCAGGAAGCGACTGTCTCCATTTTCAATAGGCTTTGCTCTTAACCCAGATAAATCTTATTTACTAATTTCATCAAAACATCTTAAAATTTCAACCTCAATTTGTACACAAAGTTATCATGGACACACAGAATGCTAGACGGCAGGGCGGACATGCCTCAGTCGTCTTAAAAAGTGCTTCTGAGTCAGTCGGCATACTAAAAGGTGGGTACGGAATTAACATTTTTGTACATCACAAACTTTAGCGTAAACCCATAATACAGTGTATAAAAATAGTGCTGATTAATTTGTGAAAAGTAACGAACATTTATGCATTTCGGCTGACTTCTTGATACATTTTTACCCCCGTATTAATAAACGATTATTAAATTTAACAAACGTTTTTAAAGCAAATTTTCATATACAATTTGTTTTGTAAACCCGAATTAAATTTAATTTTTTTTTTAATATGGGCGTAAGACTTTCTCTGACAACAAATTTGTCGCAAAAAACATTTGCTGGGTAACCAAAAACAAGCGTTTGGAAAAATTCAAGCGTGCAATGAAAGAGTGTGCTACTAATTGTCTCTGCTAACGTTAACGTTTTTCGTTTTTCTTATTTTTTGTAAAAAAAATGTCTTAAACTTTTTTTACAGCCTGCAGCCGTATTCTCCTCTTCATAAACTTTTCTTTGCAATTCCTTTTCGTTCCAAGTGTTCTAAGGCAAAAAAAGGAATTTTGTTGTTATTTAAGCTGCTGTTGTATGTTTCGGTTTGCTTTTGTTTACTGTCTGTGAAAGAAATGGGGAGTGAGTGCAATACCACATGTATGTATGTATGTCAGATGTCGTCCTAAATGCATGTACTCATGCTTGAAAGTTGCTTTTATATACAATTACAAGGAAACTCACTCACACTTGCATGCACATGCATGAACGAGTACCCAACAAACACGAAGTCAAATTTTTGATATGAAATTACTGTATCATTTGATATCAAGCACGATTCTCAAACATTTTTCAATGGTTTGATTTTAACATTTGAATTCAAATTGATTATGATGCGTTACATAACTTTTGACATACAATGTTTTATCAATTTGATATCTAATTGTTATTCTCGAAACAAAAGTAAACTTGGCAACAATGAAGCAAAAAATAATTGTAAAAATTGTTGAATAAATTTAAAAGGGTTTTACAATTAAAGATATGTAAATATAATGTGACGTAAAGTGAACTCGCCTTGAGAAAATTTCTTGTGAAAAAAACATAAATTCAATTATTTATGAGTAAAAATCGCGTTCTACGCATATACAGAAACAAATTCTCCAACATATTTCAACAATTAAAGCATTAGTCAAAAATTAAATTAGTTTTAACTAAAAATTTAATCAAGTGAATCAAACGTGCCTTCTAGTACAAATTTAATTAATTTTTTAATTAATATCACAGATTTTTTAATTGAAATCAATTTTAATTTTATCTGTGTTAAATTTAAAAAAAAAAATATTTTTCATAATCCCAATTTTCATTCCGAGGGGGGCAAATCTAGCGATTGGTACTCTTTAATGCGTTTGCGCATTTGTCTTTCGCATCTATTAATTATTTTCTTTTCCCAAATCATTACTATTTATTTTATTTGAACTTTCCAATTTCAAATATTTTTACATATTTTAGCATTTCATTACTGTCAATCTGCACCATCTTTCAATTTTGTTGCCGGTATTGATCCATTTTCAAAACATTTTGCGATAGTGATAGAGAGTACCAAGTTGGCATTTAGCTTTCGCAACGAAATTGTTTTCGCATCGCAATAGAGAGTAGTCCCCCTGTTCAATACACTAAATTTTATTGTTGGAGGATAAGCTAGTTCCTATCCGCATTTCACTGGCTGCTTAGGCCAGATCCTTAAGAAACCTTTCCCAAATACTTTAGTAAAGCTAAAGATATTATGCAAAAAAACTGCAAAGTGAATGAGAATTACAAGCACTCAAGTCTTTTTTGCAACGATATCAATTCATTTATGTGCCACATTGTATTACAACCCACATTTAACAATCCACGTTTGAAAGCAAGTTGAAAATAAATGCATTTCTCAATTTTAAAACATTTCCCGTTTTTTTTTTGAGAATGCTACGGGTTTCCAATGATTTTTAAATCATTGTCAAATTATTGTCCTTTAAGAAAAGGTTTGATTTCAAATAATTCAATTAGAAATCAAGCCTCCGGGTTTGTTGGGTGTGTTGGGTATTTTATTGTATGCTTGTGGTAGAAAAAGTAGTATTTGTGTTGCAAACAAGAACTGGTAATAAAATAGTTTAGTTACTCAATATAATATTTTTTTTTTAACCAAAATATACTTAAACATTTAACTACAGAACTACCATAGAGACGTTAAAGTATTTGTCCATACAAGTGAATGGCTACTGTTGTTTTGTGTTAGATCATGTATGTATGAGCGTGAATTTTGTTTATATGCCTGTATATGTAAAATTGTTATGAAAACACGTAAAAATGTTAAGCAAACATTGTTTTTAAATAAATTACTGTATATTTAAAGATCTAATTAAAAACAAGTAAGAGCTATATATTCGGTATCTTATATACCATTCAAAAAGTTACTCTTTTTATCCTTTGACTTCATATTTTGAATAAAGCAATGTTTTTCTTATTAGTTTCATTGCACATATATAAATCTATAATGATAATATTATTTACTTAGTATTATATAAAATTATATAAAAAGTACTAGAGCGCCCGTCAAGGGACAGTGTATGTTTTTAAAATAAGATGTATGAACTATTTGTTTATTTATAGTATAAATACAATAACTAATTTTCAAATAAATAAACATTAAAATAAAAAAAAACAACAGAAAGTTACAATATACCATTTTTAGATATTAGATCCAATGTGAACTTCATTTTGTCGGATGTTGTTTTTTGATAACAAAGATTCTTTTTATTTATTTGGATCTTGCCGTTCTCTAGATATGTATATAGAAATCTAATGTGTCTTTGTTCGGGAGATGCCACGCCCACTGCTCAAATTTCACCCTTTTTTTGCAAGAGGTTGTGCTGATAGCCCGTCTATACTTATATAAACCTACAACTTAATATTGATGATGCCCTAACATCAGAATTATGACATCAATGTTACTACGAATAAGATCAAGGAGGCAAAAAATATTACCAATCCAATGACGAACATCATCATAAAATTTTGTCATATTTTACGCATCATCCATTCTATGACTACAGTGACACATTTTGTGTATAACATATTAATATAATTTTCATGTTTAAAAAGTAAAATAAGAAGCAAAAATTCCCATATTCTATTTCTTTAAATTATTTAGTTAAACAAATAAAATGATTACGAAAACCAAATCGGACATGCTGCTGGTGTTTTATTGTTGAGAGTTCTTCTGTAAAGAACGGGCGGAACACAACAAATGTGAAGCAAATATGTGTGACGGGTAAGTAAATAATAATTTTCTCTTACTATGACTTAAGTCAATCCCAATCAATCAATTTAATGACAGTTTGTGATGCAAAGGAGTCCATTTTCCCATGTTACTGTGTCATCGCACTGATGACATGTTCATCATTTTTGTGATCCCGATGAATCATCCTATCAATGACACTTTTGACGCGGATGACAGTTTGGACAAGTGATTTTATGGTTGACATCACAATGATGAATGTTGTCATAGGGTCAGATTACATCTGCGCTATGACGCCTCTTCTATCAGTGTATATGTGTCAAATTTGAACAACTTTTCCTTTACCGTTCTTTATATACAAATTAATCTATTTTTGTCGAATGTTGTCTATTGATACCCAAGATGCACGTTCCTTATTTGAATTGTTTGACTCTTGCCGTTCTTCAAATATACATACATACGCAACAACAAGAGATTTGTGGTAAAAATAAGAGTCAGTCTTTTATTTTTACTCATATTGCTGCGATTTATGAAACGATCAGGCTGACTTTCAATAGCAAAACTTCCGGGACTATATGTGATATAAGTATATTAAAACCTAGTGCCCATCATAAAAGGGGTCTTCGGAAACCAATTTCAACGGAAATCGATAAATTAACTGCACTCCCCATAAGGACCCAGAATATACTTTTTAGGATCACTATTGTAGAAATTTACAAACGGGATGACAAATTTTGATATACCTGTGGCGAAAGGTATAAAAACGTGTATGTGTTTTGGTTTTGATTCAATTTAATTAAATTATTTTTTAATAATTCAATTTGCCAATAGAAATAAGTGTTTATTGTTTATTTGTTAAACTTGTTTTTGTGTATAAATTATTTATAAAAAAAGATTATGAAGGGTGGTCCAACCAAAGCACACGCTGTTAAATACAAATTAATGAAAGTTTTCAGGGAAATATTTTAATATTTTTTATTATGAGACAAGGATCTATGGCAATTATGTGTGATGCAAAATATCGGCCAAATGCTCGTCACGACTTCGGTGGCATACCTCTATCCGATGACCCATATTTTTAACGACTGTGAGACATAATTAAGGTTCAATGTCGTTATTGTGCCGAATTATGTCATCCTTTAGCTCTTGAATTGTTCTTGGCTTATTGATGTACACTTTTTCTTTTAAGTATTCCAAAAGGAAGAAGTCCAATGGTGTCAAATCACATGATCGTTAGGCACACTTGAGGGTTGCTGAAATAAACGATTCAATTAACATCGCCACGACGTGAGACAACCTAAAATATTAACTGCAGCGGTTTAAAGGCTGCAGGGCTTGGAAATGAAACACTACAAAAGTGTAGAACTAAAAACATGTAAAAGTGCTATACTCGGCAATGCCCTTCCCTTATAGTATGGAAAAGTCAATTATTTGCTAGGCCATACCATTTGGGCACTATCGTATCAAAATTCTTATTTTGGGGGCATATTTTCGATTTTGCTGATTTTTAGAACCAACATATCATTTATTGAGTATAATTGAATTAAATTTTATCAACTAAAATAATTTTATATGGGTCGTAAAAAATCCTTAATTCGGGAGGACTTTTGTATGGAGGTCAGCTGAATCAACGTAATGTAATGGACTGATCTGGCTGAATATCAATAGCACAATTTTAGTGAGCATATCTAACATAAATATGTACCAAATAAATCCCCATCATACCTGGTGTAGGCCCATTTCAACAGACGGACGGACAGTTGGACAGACGGTCAACTAGATTCTCTTCACACTCAAATGAAAAATCTATCCATCCATACTCAAATCAATCCGAAGCGGTATTAATAGTACAGTAAGCACCGATTTTCCAGAATCTAGTACAGAAAGATTGATGAAATAATCCGAAAATGAGATCAGAGTTCCCAGTTTTATTTTAAGCCATATCCCCAATTTGTGATTTTTCATCCCCAAAAATCCCCAAAATAGCCATTTTCTTATCCCCAAAAATCCCCACATTTTCTTAAAAATAAAATACATAATATTATGTCAATGGAAAAATATGCATACATCACAGAAAAAATTATTGCCGAATTATTTTCAAACAAACGATTGTTTGAAATTTTTTTTAATTTCTACAAATTTTTGTACTGATTCCATTAATATTTATGTTTGATTTTTATTTAACCAACAAAAATGTTGACAACTTTTCAATAATATAGTATACGCGCTATTGGTTTAAATTTTTCATAATTTTGTATGAAATATTTAACGCTCTTTAATGTTGTCGTTTTTTGCATTTTTTATTTGATCGTAAGCAACACTTCTTTATGTGAAATATAAGAACAACAACACAAAACACATACAGTTTATTTTTGGACGCTTTAAAAAAGTACAACAAGAAGAAAGTTGATAAAATAGCGCGACGAGGTTATTAGTAAAAAAACAAAAAAATACCTAGCAGGTGAAAAAAGGTTTCATTCTTTTTTAAACAACAGAAACAACAACAACATTATAAGAAACAAAATAAATTTTTGGTTGGTTTCAAAGTTGGAAAAAAAAGAATGAAAAACAAAATCCCGTATTCAATTTTTGAAAACTGTTTACTTAAATACATCAAATACAAAATTAAAATGATGACGAAAAACATATCGAGTCGGTCTGCTGCCGTTGTTTGTTACATTTCTTCTTCTTTAGCCAAGGAAAGGATACAGCAACAGTGAGTGATGAAGAAAAACATTGTGTGTATAAACAAGACTTCGTTCAAAAATAATTCCAACAAAACATGTGTCTCAAAGCCAGCCGCCGCTCTGCTTCTGCCTTCATCTTCACCTTCAGTGATAGCTTGGGTGCGCGTCATTGCTTGTGCAAAAAATTTTTGTTTGATTCAGCAAAATTATTTGTTTAAAATTTATATGAATTTCAGTAAACTTTTTGTTTGATTCTGTAAATTATTTGTTTGAAAAAATCGGTGTTTTTTTTTAGTAAACAAAATGCAAATAAATTGTTTGAATATGCGAATTTGTTTGTAGGACCGATTTCAGACAAAAAATGTTTTGATACTACAAATTTTTTGTTTGAATTCGAAAAATAATTTTTTCTGTGATCGATTTATATAAATAAATCCATTTGTGTAATATAATTAAAACTAATGGTTTTTATTCTTTGAGTTCTACGTATCTATGTGTACACATGTATTGAATGTAACAAAGGTAACGTAAAAACGCAAAAGAAAAATAATTATGCGTCAATACATATTTATCATTTCCAAAACTAGGGAATCCATAATCTTCTAAGTCATAAGCCAATGCAATTTTGTTTTACATGTTGTTTGTTTAAAAAGTGCATTTAAGATTGTTGAATAAATTTGTCACAGCAAGCTGCATTATTTTAAAGTGTACAAACTTCTATTCTAAGAAGAGCTTCTAATAACTCATATTTTATTCTGTTGCAAATATTGATTTTGGTTGTATTCATTACAGAAAAAAGCTAGTTCAACAGAAGAAACGCTTGTTGGTACAAAAAGCACATGAATCAAAAAAACACGATTGCGCACTCAGTCGTACAAAAAAAAATTTCTACTGCGCATCTACGTCATCATAGACTAAATACGAGTGTTTGTTGTAAAAAATGTAAGACACATACAAATGAACACACACAAAGTCTATTGTTTCGTCACACACAAAAATAACGGACCTGCGCAATGCGCAATCTTGTTTATTTGATTCATGCAAAAAGCATATTTAAACCTATTTCAACAAGTTCTTAAAATAGTTTAATACCGGAAAAAGACTAAAATTTGTACCCACATATTGACCAAATCGGTCTTGTCATTGGAAAAATGATATTTAGAATAATATATTATCCCCAAAAATCCCGAAAAAAGTGCTTTTTCCCAAAAAATCCCCTGGGGATTTTCACGAAATTTTTATCCCCAATTACAAAAACAAATCCCCAATTTGGGGATAAATCCCCAAAACTGGGAACACTGAATGAGATGGATTTAAGTAAAATAAAGATTAAGTCCATCTCAAAATGCACTTGATTTAAGTATTATAAAGTTAATTCAATCCCAAATTCGTACTTGAAATAAATCAAAATTGAAATTAGAAGGAGAATGTTTTTGTGATTGATTTACTTACCCGTTTTACCCGTACAGAATCATAAAAACTTAAAAACTTAATGTACACATTTAACTGAAAATATAAACTAGAGTTCCCAATTTTACTAAAAATAATTGCCCATACTCATAGTTAAAATAATGTTTACTTTTAACTAAAACAGGCTTCAAATACATTTAAACACCATTGTTCTAAAGTATACTTTAGAAAAAGTCAGCTTTATTTTTTACTATGATTATGGGCCACAGTGTTTTCGTCTTGTTCTGTTGTTTTTGTTGTTTCAACACACAACAAGCAAATCGTTTTTTTACGTCTTTCGTGTTATTGTTGTAATGTCTGCAACAAACTTTGATAAGTTAAATGAGATTAAAACTACCAACGAAAAGTTTAATCTTTTGTTTAATTGGTTTAATAATTTTGTTATTAAGCTTACATACGCAAATGTGCAAATACATATAAACAAATGTACACAACTATAATGTATCTAAGCAACTTTTCGTTAACTTTCATCAAGTGTCATTTGCTTAAGCAAAGGGCGAAACTTATCGTACTTTGCTTAAGGAATCAACTGTTTCTTGGTTACACATTGAAAAATATTTTAAAAAAACACATTGCATATTTAAGTACTCTTTTATTTTTGTGTTTATTTGTTTTTAAAATTAAAAAAAAATAATTTTAAATTGCAGACACTAAACTAGTTTTGTCAAAGAATTGATATTTTAAGGAAATATAGGAAGAAAATAATTTTAACGAAAGTACAAATGTTTACATCTAAGCGTTAAAGTTATTTATGTTCAAAAAATTCAATAATTTGCTTGAGCATTTGACAGGCATTTCGATAATTTTTGGCATTAGATTAAACCACCATACGCACATTGTAGTTAGGCCTTAAGAAATTCCGGGATTGATTTTCGAAAGTAATCCCATATAGGATTGTTTTAGTGATCTTCGTATTTAAGTTATTGAGAACGACTCGTACTCGTAAGTAAGTATAACAATCTTAATTTATCCAGAGTGTTTTTTTCTTCTGTGTAGAGTTTAGGATCAATATTATATAAGTATACTTTTTAACCTTCGGTGAAGAAAAATATATTTTTTTACATTTTGGCTTAGTATTTGTAAGTGTTTTTTTTTATGTATTAAGCGACTTTTGGCACATAGAACTGGCAATATTGAGCCCAACAGAGCGAAAGAGAGCAAAAAATAAATGAGTTGTAGAATAAGCTTATCATAAGAGATATCTAACATAATTACAAGCAATATGATTGCAAATGACTTATTCTCGCAATAGTTTTGTAAGTGTTTTTGAGAATGATGTCCCGTTTTTTGACGCGTGCCTAAATTTTGTATTATTAGTTAAAGTTTTAAGTATTTGTGTTTTGTTCAAAGAGTAAAGTGTTTTAAAGAGTTTTAAACAGGGCACAATTTAAAAAAAGTAAATAATAAAAGTAGTTAATAATTAAAAAACTTTTTATAAATAGGTATGCCATATAACATAACACAGAGTGTTCGTAAAGAATTTAATCTTATTATAGATTAGAAAAGTATTTTTCTGTAAGCTTATTCTATTGTTAGACTTCTAAGCTTACATTATATTATAGACAAGTAATATTATCACAAGGGATCTGTTTTCATTTTTAAATAATTATTAACAAGCCTTTAATAATAGTAATCACAACACTTTTCTAAGATTAAGGCTTATGTTAGCAAGCTTGCTACAAGTTCTTTCTATATCATTTTGGTTTGTTGGGAGCATTTACCGGCTATCTTTTTTTTACAATTCAAAATATTTTATTTCTGTATATTTGATTGTAAAAAATGTATCTCTTATTTACAATTTGATTGTAAATTATTATTAAAAAAGTTATGTTTGTTTTGTTGTTAAAGTTTTAAGCATTTCGAGCCAATTTTGTTTTCGTAAATTTAGCCAAATTTGTTTGGCATTGCAAACTTAATGATAAACGTGCTAAAGAGTATAACAACTATAAAGCAGCGTCGACTTTAGCGCTTAGTATGAGAAATGAATTTAGCAAAAAAAAAAAACTTGCAATAAAATTTTTATATTTTTTTGCTTTTATATAAACGAACCCTGATATTAAGTTTAAATTGTTTTAAAGAACTAATTAATAGTTTTCTTCAAAAACAAACATGCAATTCTATCATGTATCCCAAAAATATATGTACATATTCCATTTACAAATGTTTCTCTTATTATTATTATTATTTTTCTTTTAATATGCTAACATATTTTTTGCTAACAATTTCAAATATTTACTTTTTTTTCTGTTTACTTACACTTGTCAAGCAAATGCGTGAAAGAGTTTTTACATAGATGGGGGTGGTGCACTCATTTTACAGTTTCAACTCACAGTTAGTGAAAGTGAAAAAATATTACAATCATTTAATTGATGTTGAGTGATGAATTGAAAAATTCCAGAGTGGTAGTGATGTTTAAAAATTTTGCACTCAAAATAGAATAGTTTGATCTAAAAAAAGCAATCATCAGTTTATTGCAACTTTTTTTGTCTTCACACATTTGAGTGCTACTAAAAAAAGACTCTTTGCATTGCATTTTGAAGAGGTTAAGTTGCATAATTTTAGATGATATGATGTTTTAACAATGTAAGAAAGTAATCTTAACGATAATTTGCAAAAAAAACTGATATTGCAAAAAGTGGCTTTTACAACGTTATTCGCGGCTGTGGTTCAATTCGAAATAAGCTTTCAAACGATTGTGTAAATGCTTCTTCTGAACTAAAATCCACAAATATTTTGTAATAATTTGTTTGAATAACTTAACTTTTTTGTTTTATATAATTGTTGTTGGCTTTGAATTTATTCTGTGGCAATAAGTGCTTAAGTCTATTTGTTTAGTGTTATAGGAGAACAATTAAGAACTTTACAGGTGGCTTTTGCAAATTTACTCCGAATTTAATATAATCATCAGTTCTCTGCGGTTATAGTTTTTTTAGGTTTTTTTTTCCTAAACACTCCTAATGTCACAAATCAGAAGTTTTTATTATTCCAAATGTTATTGCACATTAAGATAACCATACATACTTTTGAACACAAAGATTTAAAGGTGCCATTAAGCCCTTTTTTCTTTTTTAAAAAAGTTGAATGCATTTCTAAACTTATTTTATTAATTGATCTGTGGAAATGTTATTTGTTCAAATATATTAAATTAAATAATTTTTTGCATCGATTTGTAATGAGCGGGAATTCCCGGGATCCCGGGAAATTGAATAATAAATAAATAGTCCGGGAAAAGAAAAACTCTACTATTGGTAAACTGAAAGTTATTGATCGTGGTATAAGCTATTCCTATGCGCATTTCATTTTTAAATTTTATTTTGTTTAATGTTCTTTCAAAAAAGAAAATTAAAAACCATGCACATGCAAGTTACATTTTTTAAATTTTAGTAAGACAATATTTGTATGTAATTTTTTTGATTGCAAGTGTAAATTTTGCACTATTTGAATTGAGTGCAAATCTGCGCTTAGTGCTAGTAAAAAAATTTGCAATATCACTAGTTTTGTTTTAGTGGGAGTTAAAAAAATAACAATCATCACTAAAGCTGGTAAAAAAGGGTGCAACTAATTTATTTGCAGTTTTATTAAGTGATAGTGCACTGCTGATTTAAATCAATAATTAGTGCACTACCCCCAACTATGTGTTTTTATCGGCAAATCAAAAAAATTTTTTTTTATTTACACAATATCAAATGGAATAGATTAATTTGCGCCAGGCAGTGGAAGTGTGTGCGTATGTGGGTGGCCCTGAGAACAATGTAAATAAATACATAATTTTTTAAAAATAATCTATATTGGCAATCAGTCAGTGTCATATCGTTTAAAAATGTAATAAATTGTAAACATATGCTTTTTAATAAATAAGAAAACAAGTAATTTTTTTTGAAAATTGCAAGCAATTTATTATAAAAGAAGAAAAAATTATTTCATCTAGTAAAATGTACACAAGTTGACTGCAAACTTGAATATTGATATTATTTAAAAAAAACGTTCAATAGAAACTTTTTTATTTAATAAGATAAAGTTCCTAGAAATGACAATCACACAGAAAAATAAGTTATTTTCAATCAAAAAAATTTGTGATATTAATTAAAAAATTAATTAAATTTGCACAAGCAAACAAATAAATAGTATCAATTAAATATTTTTTGATATTAACAACATTTTCTGCGGTAGTGTTGTTGATAAAAGTAAAGGTTTAATTCACTTGATTAAATTTTTAATTAAAATTTATTTTATTTTTAAATGTGATGCATCAAATTACAAATGAGATCTTTATAATGCCATTAGGTTATTGTTTAAGGCCCAATTATTTACACATATTTTCGGTCAATATTTTGATAATTTTGGTAGAAGGCACCAATTAGCCATAACCTGCTGCCTATTTTAAAAAAATGCATCGGATTTGTCATAAAATTGCTTGTAATCTATAGAAAAACAAATTATGAAAGTCGATGTTGTGGATCCGGATTTTTTAACAAGCGGACCAGAATTGATATGTGCATCATATGAGATCATTTCAAAATACAGTACACGCAGAAAAAAATATCAATTTTAATGATTTAAATTCATTGTAAATTTCTGCAAAAGTATTGACTTTATTTAAAAGTATCATTCTTTCATATTAATATTTAATAAACAATTGTTAAAATAACATTGTTCGATCTTGAATCCAAAAAATCCTGTCATAAATGTTTGTATAGACACAATTCCAAACAAAAAAAATTTCCCGTATTCTTTTTGTTAAAATTATTTAGTTAAATAGTACATTCAATTTTCAAACTAGAATGATGACGAAAACCATATCGGGCCATTCTGCTGGTGTCTTTTAATTGAGAGTGCTTCTGTTAACAATGGGGAAAACAAAAGTGAAACATGTGTTACAGGAAAATAAATAATAATATTCTCTCTCTCTCTGGCTCTACGGGTAAGTGTTTGAAATGTTTCTTAAATTAATACATATGTTGTCTCTGAAGCTACTTACTTCTCACTGTTATTTCAAACTCAAACCAATTCGATTCTTCATGAAATTCAAGTTGTTTCAACTTGAAATAACTTTCATTCAACGTGATTCGGAGTGTTATATCAATATGAATGTTATTTTGCGCAAAATTTACGGGAATGTTAATGTAATTAGAGTTTACCAAAGCGCTTGAATTTCATCCGATTGTGAACGCACAAATAACAACAACAGTTTTAGTTTAAATTGTTTATTTACAAACGTTAAAATTCCTAAACGTTAATTAATAAACAAATGTATAATAATTCAGTTGGGTTTTACATTAATTATATACATACTTTTTTGGTATGAAACTCAAACATTCAAATAATACAATTGAAATATTAAAGGCAAATTACAGAAAAAATATGGCGCTTGCCTTACGAGGGAGTATTTGCTATCTTAATAGTTTTGACATTCTGGGGTTTGACGTTAAGCATTAGTGCGTTCTTATGACAATTAAGAGTATTTACACTGTAATAGGTTTAGAAAAATAAGACAGATTTTATATATTAATTTCCTTAATACAAGAAAATTGCTTACAAAAATAGACTTTTTTGAAATTTTTCAATGAACGAAAAAGCTCTTCATTTTATACTAAATAGTTTATATAGTTTCCTATATGCAGGTCATTTCAAGACCATTAATTTAATGTAAAAATTTATTTTATGTTATTGCCTTAAATTTTCTTTATTCAGTATTTTTAAAAAAACTTTGCATAATCATAACTTTTCTCAATTTAAATAGTAGTAACTTTTAATTAAAAAAAAAAATAAAATTTGTAGGGAATCATAAAGAGAAAATTATTTTTTTGTTTTAAATTTTCTGCCAATACTGATTTCAATTCAAATATTCAGTTTAATTTCTAAAGTATGAGAAAACTAAATAAATTTAGTTGCTATTGAAACTCATTATGATTTAAGAGGAAATTGATATCACGTAATGAAACACATTAAATAAACTTTGTACAAGTTAAAAGCGAATAAATAATAAATGTTAAATATCAAAACTAGATAGAAAATGTAGGGATACAAATTAAATAAAACAAGCATCAAAAAAACATATCGTCTTGAGAAATGGAAAATGGCAAATTTAATTCTTAGGCCGGGTTCTTGAGATTGGAATTAGTTTAACGTATTTTGAAACTCGGCGAAATGTGACTTTTTTTTTAATATTTCAAGAAATGTCAACATTTAAAGCAAAACTCATGTGTGTATAAAAACTTGGCAATGACGGCAAAAATCTGTCTTCAGATTAACTAAACCTTGTTTAACTGAAATCTCAAAAACCCAGCCTTGACGAATATTCGTCTAATTTTAATTGAAAAGTTTTCGGGAATGTGACCCTGAAAAAAAACTCAACCCCAAAAAGTTGAGCTTTTAATTCAGTATTTCCCAAAAACTTTTACCTTGTAGCTAACGATATGTAATTTCTAGCCATACATGGATGAAATGTTAACTGACGTTTATCATTTAATAAATGTCACATTCGTGTGTGCGGGTGTGTATGTATGAGTTTGCATAGTTATCATCAGGGAAACCAGAAATATGCTCTAAAAAACACGTTTTATGCGCATTAAATATGCAGTAAAAACTGGAAAATATGCCTGAAAAATATTATCGCTTAAGCCCTAATTTAATTTAAATACCATCATAATTAGATGGCTAACGGACACAGAGAGTCTTGTTTGAAAAGAAGTTTTTATGGAAAATATGTGAAATTATAGACCGATTTTCACCATTTACATAGACTTTGTCCATATTTGATCAAATTATCTACAAAATTGTTACTTGTACTTTGCGCACTAGGTTAACATGGATAGACAACCAGCCTGACAGACGGATGGACATCCTTAGAACACTTTAAAAAGTGATTTTGAGTCGATCGGTATACTAAAAGATTGGTCTTGAGCTATGAATTATACACAGCGCATAACATTTATCCTTAATGATAAAAATATTTTTTTTTGCTGCGAAAGCTCTTGTAAGACCCCTTTCACACTCGGCAAGTTACTTGCGCAAGTCTCTTGCGCAACTCTTGGTTTGTAGATGTCAGCGGTAAGGTTCGGGTAAGAAAAAAAAATTTGTACAGACTTTGTTGTTGTCGACAAGTAACTTGCGCAAGTTACTTGCCGAGTGTGAAAGGGGTCCAAGCATCTAAAAAAATTGAACATGTATCAAAATATGCATTAAAAAGGCAAATTATGCACTTTAAACTTAAAAAATACTGCAAAAATGCTCGTTTAACTAAATTATGCATAAAAATGCTGCAAACGGTAAAATGTGCAAAATGTGCACTAACAAATTGATGCCAAAATTCGTAAAAGGCTCTAATTGTTCGCACAAGAAATAACATGCTATTGCATATTTATGGTTTCCCTGGTTATCATAATTGTAACCTCAATGTAATATTAATTTTGAGGTTTTATTCAAATTTGTTTTGAAACGCATTTAATACAAAGTATTTCAATAAATTATCCATCATTACATAATGTGAATTTAAAAACTGTTTGCATATTAAAATCCATGCGGCTGCTGTTAATTTTTCATATGAATTTTAAAGCTGGTGCGAGTCAGTTGTGCAAATTGCGTTTTTAGATTTAACTTTATGTTTTATTTATTTTAGCAATACTTTATTTGATATTTATTTCAGACGAGGGTTCCGCAAGAAAATGAAGGCAATTTTTAGGAAACAGTTTAAACAATTAGGGAAATTCAGAAAAACTAATACTAAAACTAATTGATGCATATGCAGTGGTTCCAACCCAGAAATACTGCATGAGAGGGAATTGCATCCAATTCGATTTACAGTGTGGTGTGCAGTTTATTCAGGCTGTATTGTCGGGCTATACTTATTTGGAGACCGTTACATGAGAAGTTTTATTTGGGGTTTGGTCCGAAACTTTCTTTTCCTATCTATCTTTTGAATCTGTCTTATGCTTTCGCTCTTTGTTTCACCTACTTTCCGTCTTTACATATCTATCTCTAAATAAGGCGTCACAATGGACCATATTGGTCTCTGGGTGAAGGAGACTTCACACCAGCCTTTCTACCTACCTATCGACCTTATTTCGTGGGACAATGTTTAGCACGGAAACGCCTCCCCAATCTTCTGCCTTTTGAAATATTTTTGTGCGACATGCTGCACTGTCTGAATTAGATATAAATCGTTTTTGATTATATACCCTCTAGGACAAATAAAACTGCACCGCCCACTTAGGGCCATTATTACAACTTGCCAATAATTAAAAGTCGGATTTTGTTGGACCGATAAATAGCTTTGCAGTATTACAACTTCAATTTTTTATTGCTGTTATTTTCAATAATAATAATATTTAAAAGATGAAAACATAATAAATGAAGGTTTTATAATGCAAAGCTATTTATCGGTCCGACAAAATCCGACTTTTAACTATTGGCAAGTTGTAATAATGGCCCTTAGTGATATGCGTGAGTACTCAAATTGCAAATATGGATTTGTTTTTGTATTCGCATATTATTTTCCTCTCTAGGTTAATTTAAGTATCTTTTAGGTGCAGAAAAGCTTTAGTTAGCTTTAGTCGGTGTTTGTTATGCCACAAAGGAGAAAATCCTTGCACCCGGCAGAAGGCCGGCTATGCAGGATGCTTTAGTTAGCGAAGCCGGTCTTTGTTATACGATAGAGCTGAAAATTCTTCCGCCCGGCCGAAGGCCGGCTACACAGAAAATAATTCTTTAGCACATCGGAAATAGGCTTTTAGTTACAAAAAATTTTTTTTTTAAAAAATCGAGCATAAAACATTAAAAAATACAAAATATTTACAATCGTAAGCAAACTACCTTTAATTTGAGTACCTACACATAAATGTAAGTGGAGGGGACACTTTTTTTGACCCAGAGTGCCCCAAAAGTCCCCCGCCTTTAATTTTATTATTTTCGTTTTTCTTGTCAAATTACATTTAATTTGAGTGCCCACGCATTTCACTAAGTGGGCGGGGCGGTTTCTTTGGATCCAAGGGAGCCGACGGGCCTCGCCCCCTTACATTTTAATTTTTGTTTTTAATTTCAGAGGTGGTTAAAACTTTTTTTTCGTACGCCCCGTAAACTGCACTTTTGCGTCGAATACTTTTTTATCAGCAATTAAATCATCATCTTAATTGCACTTTTACTAAATAAACTCTGTTTATTTTGTTAAATAAAAGAGAAACTATCGTACAATTATTCATTTATAAAATGCAATTTTTTCTCACACACGACAAAAAAAAATTGTAGATACGAATGAATTAATAACCAGTATTTTGCACCATTAGGATTCAAGTGACAAATTAAAGAGATAGTGTTGCCACCTTCCAATAAAAAAAAAGCGTAAAACGTTTATTAGTTAAAATGCAGATCGTGAAAATGAATTTAAAGGCTCAAAATGTTTTTTAACTACAATGTTTCTAAACTTGAATTTAGATTTTTTTATGAATACGGCTGTTATAGTTCTATTTTTATTAGATTTTTGCACAAATAAAATTAATGGACAACATAAATAATTTCATATAAATAAAACATAAATGGCATGACGTAAATTTTGGCTTTATTAGCTCACAAATTTCATGGCATTAATTGCTTTAAAATCATTTCTGGCATATGGCATCCGCAACTGCGCCTTATAAACAACATTCTGTCTGTAACATTTTACACCATTTTTTAAACATACCCGGTCTTATTTCCTCAAAAGTGTATCGAATGTTGCCTTCTAAGTGATCAATCAATGCTGGCTTATCTGGGATTTGATATACTCTCACAAAAAGTAGTCAGCAGGCGTCAAATTACACGAACAAGGTCGCCAATTCACAAGTAAATTTCTTGGGATAATTCGGTCACAAAACGTTTGGCTTAACGAAGTGATAGCTTCCCGCTCAGCATGACACGATGTGCCGTCTTGGTTATGTCATTTCTCCGCCAATTGATTTTCAATGACATGTGGAATACAAAATTCGCGATTTATTTGCCTGTAGAAATTTAAGCTACACCAAATAGTGATTTTTTTCTGGATGAAATGGTGTCTTATCTTCCACATGTTAACATATCCGTTGATTTGACGAAAAAAATTAGTTGAACTGCCAGTTGCACACAATTAATGGCTTAAATGCTTGCACCAGTCTCATCTTATATGGATGAGGCTAAGATCCTTCCTAAAAACTTTCCAAGTTGTGGACGGCCAGATACCGTGTTGTCAAGAACGACGTAGGATCCATAAATTCGATTCCTCTGTCACACCCACGTCTGCAACAGCGATGGCCTCTTCTGTTTGCACGGGACGAGGTTGAGTTGACCGAATATTATCCGAAAGAGTAAATGTCCTCATAAATCGACACATAGTATTGCGTATTAGAAGCCGATTATGGGCATCGTAAACTTGAATAGCGTAGATTTTACGTAAGGATTATATAGGTGAGTTTTCGTGTTCAGCGATATTTGTGTTGAGCGCAGATCTGGCTCTTCTTTTAGCCTGCTGTATACATCGCTCAACATTACACCATTTTACACTGACATTTTGCTGCTCAAATAACAAAATTTTTTCACTTAGTTTAATACCGTTCGTAACAATTTCCAAGAAAGAGCGGAACATTATACATTGTTCTGTTCTTCGTTAAAAAACAGAACAATTGTAGTGATACTGTAGACAAACATTATATTTTAATGTTCTATAATGTTTCTATTTTTACATTGATAAAGCAATTAGCAAACAAAAAATGTTATCAACGGCCGCACCACGAACAGCTTGCGTGTGTACTGTGTATATGTTTTGTTTGTGTAAAATTATTTTGCTGGCTTTTTGTTTTTTTTCGTATGTGTATTTTGTTTTTGTAAAACATTTTCGGTTTCTTTTACCACCAAAAGGGACGAATATTAATGAGCCGAACCGAACACAATGAATTTTGTGGATTATAAAAAAACCGAACGGAATTAAATGTTCTCATCTTTTTTTGAGTTTGATAAAAACAGTATTTTCTTTGTGCTCGAAAGATGACTTACAGGGAAACGTGATTTTTTTTTAATGATTTTCTACACAAACAAGCATGTGTTTTTCACAAATCTACCGAACTGAACACTTAGGAGCGATATTTATTTATAACATTTTTGTAAAAGAGTACCGTTCTTGGAAATAGTACCTTACATATAATATTACAAAATACATGCTTTTACAATTTCCAACTTTCGGTAAAGTTAAGAAGTCAAAGTTTGCCTTAAAATAACTTTTTTCCTTAACCGGCATTTAACTTAAATACGAAGTTGTTTTGTGTCCCCTTCTGGCAAATATTAATTAAAACATTAATTTCGCATAAAAGTACCAATCAGTGCCTTTGTATTCGTGTAGTTATTTAGAAGCTACTTTTCCTTGTAGTACAAGCAATTTTACTTTACTTAAGTTGGACTAAAATTTAATGACTGCATTAATTATTTGTTACGTTTGTCATTCGTAACGTGACATTAATTTTAATAGTTTTGTAAAAGTTTTTTTCATAGAGTTGTGCAATACGAGTGCATTAACAGAAAAATAAAACGAACTCAAACTTTATTTTTTTTATTACAAATGAAGCCAGTTAAGTGTGAAATGAATAGGAAATGAATAAGTAAAATCAGTTTTTAAGTGTGTTTCCCACGCACAGTTATAACGTGTAACTAGAATTTATTAAAAGTTGAGTAAAATTTTGCTTTGAAGTATTTTTGCAAACAAAAAAAAAAAACAATAAATTGGTGCAAGTTGTTATGATTTTTTAGGAAAACTTAGTAGTAGTTGGGTTAACCCACGATATGAAGAAGATTAAGCTCAGACACAATAAACAAATTCTACGAAAAATGTTGTGAATGGTAACGCAATAAAAGTAAATCCACTGTTTAAGCGAAGGAAATATTAACTTTGTGTGTGTAAAGGAGTAAACAATTTTCTTTTTGAATTGTTGAAGATAAACGGGTGTAAAAAAGCATGGCTGATAAACAAGACTAATTAATACCCACAGAAATATTTCATGAAGCAAATGATTAATGACAATTGGGGATAGAGGCGCTTGTGGGGTAAACAATGTCGCACGAAATGTTAAATTAAGCAACAATTTGATGTTCCTCTTTAATTTGTGTCGTAAGAATGTTATATAGAAAATAGTTAAATTGGATTTAATATTTAATCCTTAAATTGTAGCTTAAAACTAGTGTTTAAAACTAGTACTCTAATACCCCTGACAGAGATAGGATTTGTATACTAAACTATCATATTATACTACATGTTTGTCAAGCTAAACTACAATTAAACCACGAAATATATATATATATATATATTGCCGGTTTATGTACTACCAAAATAAACGTAGTATAAATGTGGTATCTTATTAAACACAGCTTTTTAGCTGTGTTCAGTAAGAATTGTATGTAAACTATATGTCTGTCAGGGATATAAACAATTACTAGTAGCAGCAAAAGAGCAGTTGATTTGTCTTAAAGCATTAGCTTTTTTAAAACTTCTACTACATGCAAAACATAAAACCAGAAAATGTAGTAGCAGCAATATGAACAACAATTAACTGCCCGTCTATACCAGAGATAATTATTGCGACATATATTGCAGTAAATGTCAAAATTATGTTATCTTTAATGTAGAAAACAATTTTTTGTACATATTTATTGCCAGAAATTTATTTTGCTATAATTGTTAGTCCATTTTCGTTGACAATTATTGCTAACATAAAACGTCAAATTTGGTTGTCAATTTAAAAAAAGAAGCAAAAGAGAAAATAAAATAGAAGCGAATTGTGTGCGAAAGAAATTATATTTGTGAAATTGTAGCAAATTATAATTATAGTAAAATAATTTAATTAAAGAATTAAGTTAACACTAAAATAAAATTGCAAAAATTATTTTTATTAATCTATATATAAATCGGCTAAGGCAAAATAGTTAAGAACACTTTCCTCCTCTGTATGTCAACCGATTTGAACAAAATATACATCATTTAAGAGGTATTTACTCAAAGAAGTGCACAATGTATATTTTAAAATCTGTCCAATAATTTCAGAGTTATAAGCGTTCAAAATTGTTACTAACACAAATGCAAAATAAATAAATAAAAATTTATTTTCAATAATCAAATAATAAAAAATTAGGGTAATCGATTATTCGGCATTTTTCAGAAACCGGTTTTCGTATATTTCGACTATATAAATCAGACCAGGCAAAACAGTTAAGAACGCTTTCTTCCTTTGTTTGTCAACGGAACCTGTATGGGGAAAAAAAAGGTGAAATATGGGAAACTAAATTTCTTTTTTTTTACTTTTCTGTGCTTCATGTGATAATTTTTAAATTTTCTATAATATAGAACTTTGAAACATAATATTATAGGTGTAGGATCCTGAGTGAGTGATAACCTATAAGATAAAAAATGCTGGTATTTTTTGTTTTTCATCTGGAACTTTTTGAATTTTCGTTAATATTCGACCTATGAAGATACAATTATACATTAAACTGGGCGAATAAGAACATGTAAGGGTAGTTTTTTCGTACTTTTTCGTTCTACATCTGATACTTTGATTAATTTTCGTTAATATTAGACATATAAACATAAAATTAAACGTACAACGTCCTGAGTGGATGACAATATATAAAGGAGACTTTTTGATACTTTTTTGTTTTTCAATTGGTATTTTTTATACTGAACTTACAAAATTAAATCAACTCACGTAGAAGATAAAATATGAACCGGAGGTTGGACCCTCGCCAAATCGAAACAAATAAATTCATATATACTTAGATGAATTATGTTTTCTTCATATTTACAAAAAAAAATTATGGTCGAATTTTGACCATAAGGCCTTATTCGATCTTTATTATTTAAATTAATATTAATTTGTTTAAATTTGAGTTCTTGTTTATACAAAAATAATAATTTTACTTTAACAAAAATAAAAAATAATAAAATTAATATATGTATAAAAAAAGACCTCAAGCTTAAACAAATTAATATTCATTTAAATAATAAAGTCGAATAAGAAAGAGTTTATATTAATTAAAATTATTTTTGAAGATTGCGCCAGTTTTAACACTGCACCTCCTTCCTTGATTTTTTTCAAATTATGAGTTAACATAAATACGTTTTCCCATGCTTTTAACATAAGCTGAGCAATAAGAAATATTGCTCTGTTATTCTGCCGACGTTATTGCCAATTTTCTGAGATAATTATCTTTAGTGTAGGCCTAGGGAAAGTAGCCATGGAAAAAACTAAATAATTTTCTTTTGGTTTGATTGAGGGTTTCGTTTTAAATTACTAGTTTCCCTGCAGGAAATGTCTCTAGTGAAACTGTCCAGATTCACCATGGACACAGTCACCAGTACTACTAGGTAGTTCCTTTGGGAATATATGTAGACATTGGAACCATAGAATCACTAGTACATTTTTTAATGCAGTCTAAACTTTTGATGCGAATACGAAATCATAACAATCTTTTTTTTTTATTTCTTCAACTTGTATAGGAAATGTGCTTCTCAGTTGTTATTGGTAAAATTTTTTACGTATTAAAGCCAAATATAGTGGCAAATGTAGTGTAGTGTAGACACTTCGTTGACAGTGTCACCAAAATAGCCGATAAAACTTAGAGACACTTGCACCCAGGTGTCCCTCAGGGTTATTAACATTAAATTAGTAATAAAGTGCGGTCAATTTGCTGATGTTGATTTTGAATAAAACACAAATTATTCTGGAAATTATTGTCATTTCTTTTTATTATGATATTACTGGTACGGTTCAACTATGTATGCATAATTGAGGTTTTATGCCGTTAATGGGCCGAATTATCTCATCCTTTAGCTCTTGAATTGTTGTTGGCTTATCGACGTATACCTATTCTTCTAACTAACCCCAAAGAAAGAACTCCAACGGTATCAAATCACGATAGCGAACACCATTCACAGTAAGTGCCTGACCGGCCTCATTTTGGAAAAAATACGGCTCGATGATGCTGCCAGCCCATAAACCGCACCAAAGAGTAACTCTTTGTGGGTGCATTGGTTGTTCGACAATCACTCTTGGATTATCATTCGCCCAAATGCAGAACTTCTGCTTATTGATAAATCCAGTGAGGTGAAAATGGTCGTCATCACTGAAGATGATTTTCTTCGAAAATTGATCATCCACTGTTGCCACTTCTTGCCACTATTCTAACCATTGACGACGTTTGGAATTGTCAAGAGGCTGTAGTTATTGAGTCAATTGCACCTTGTAAGCATGTAAATGCAAGTCTTTATGCATACTATTCATTAACGACGAGCGTGAGAGGTGCAATTGTTGGGCACGATGACGAGTTGAGGTGGACGGCTGCAATATTTTCTACAGTACGAGCTGTACGTGCATGCACTGGTGTTTTTACATCTCCTACAGACCCGGTTTGCTCAAATTTTTGCACGATTTTTCCGTTTGCACGCACATTTGAATGATTAAATTAAATTTTCATAATAAGTCTAAATAACTTTAACGTGTTGCTCGATTGTATGTCTTTCCATGGTTCAAATTGAGTTAGTCTGAGATTTAGAAATGTCAAATGAAATGCAGAAGAAAACTTAAAGTTAAGTTTTGGTTTAAATTCAACACCAGCCCTCTTTATTATAACATTGAAGTAGTCAAAAACTAATATAATAAGCAAAACTAGAAACCAACAATGAGTACGTTTGTAATGTGTTTTTGAATAAGCGTTCAAAAAACTGCAGTCAAAGTTGAAAAACTGCCATTTCTTTCACTTCTTAAAACTGTTAATTTTTCTTTCGATTTATTAAACAGTCGCTGTCAAACCAGCTTAAAATCGAAAAGTTGTACACAAATTTTCGTTTTTTGTTCGACAGTTTTTGGTGTCGACTGCAGGTTTTTTAAAGACTGGTTTGAATGATTCTAAACAGTGTTGTCAACTTTTTAAAATCTTCTATGCGGATAATTTTCGACTGCTTATTTTTGCAGATAATGTTGTGAATAAATCAAAACAATAATTTAGAAATTATTGTACTCATACCATTTGACATCTACCAAATTTGGAAAACAATTTGGTTTTGAAAGTTAACAATAACACTGTGTCAAAAATTTTCAACAAAGTCGTGACCAAAAGAATCTGACACCTAATCTAAATGTAAAATTCCCCGCTGAATCCGAATATGAAGTCGGAATGGTCCAAGTGGAACAGTTTTCGAGATATTGCGATTATTTGCGTTTTTAAAAATGATGATGATCTCACTGTAATAAAAGTATTTTCGAAAATATTCAAGGAATTTTTATTTCACTTTTTATTGAAAGAAAAACAACCACGGGCTGTTTGTAAAAACTGTTTAAGAAATGGCTGAGAACCAAATTCAATTTTCACAAAAATTTTAATGATTTTTGCAGTTTTGCGCTTTTCAACATGTTTTTTAAAACCAAACAATAACATTTTTTCAAGTTTTAAACCTGAGACGTTAGTTTATTTTCATACGAACATGCTCAATAGGATCTAGTTTGGTGCAAAAATGACAAAGTAACAGAAGATAAATTCAATTATTTCACTTGTCGCCTTTTATCGAAAGTGACATAGAACTTTTTATTGAATTGTTTTGCCCAAAATGTATTAACAAAGTAACCTCAATACTAATACATCAATGAAACAATAGAAAAAACAATAGGCATTTTTTTGCTAGAATTGAGACGGCAAATGTCAAAATGCCTTTATAAAAAATGTAAATAAGCAAAAAAATGCCAACAAACGTCACCCACGAAGAAAATCACTGCTGCGCTTCTGAGGTCACTTTATTAGTACATTCTGATTTTGTCTATTTTTATTATTTTTTGCCTCTCGCACAAGGAACCAACAATGGTCGCCCAACATTGCCTCACCATAAGGTTATTTGGGAATAAATTTTAGTGCAGATGGTGTATTGTTAAAGATATATTAACTCCTTTTTTAATATGTAGAGACTGTATACTTATTTCCTTTATTTTTTTTTTTTTTTTGGTATACCCCACTGTTCATCTTTTGTGGTTGTTTAAAATGCTCAATGCATAATGTTCTATATTTTCTCTGCTATTTTAAGTCCTTTTCAAATTATGTAAGACTCTTCAAATGTTAAAAGATTTCTTTTGCTTCATATTCAGTAAATCATTTTAATTCCAAAAAATTCATTTTATATCTTTGTCAACAGCGCACTTAATTTTCGCCATAATTATTCGTGTGACAAATTTCTAACACCTTTGTTCCTAATAAATAACAATAATTTCTTCACCCGGCTAAATTCAATATATAACCGAAATTTTTTGTTACCGAAAATTCTTGGGGCGATTTTTAAAACAATAAAATACAAAAATACAGATAATTTAATATCACTTGAAGTTTTCCCTTTTTGCTGACAAAGATGGCGTTTGGTTATTTAGTTCAAAGAAAAATTTATTAAGCTTTTAATAAAATTTATTAACGTGTTTACAACAAACCACAACAACTTCTAAAAAAGTTAAGATAAAGTCAAAAAGGAATAGCAAACCAACGTTGGAAACCGAAACGAACTTTAGCATATTAAATAATTTATTTCGGTATCGGTATCATCGGTTTATTAATTAAATCGGTATCGTTATTATGATTTTATTCCCGTAGTTCTTTGGTGAAACAATGGGTCTCAACAAACATATTAAAATTTGATTTGTCTAATGACAAAGCTTTTATTTCACGACATGTACGCCCTGCTGCTAGTCCCTTACATTTAACCAGTCTTCACCTTGTTTTATCAGGTCTTCCCTTTCTTCGAATGTTGTTGTCGGTGGGCTTCCCCAACGTATGCGCAATCCATTTACTTCGTTGAATTTCGGTTTTTATAGGTGTTAGGCCAGAATACGAGCATGATTTGCCATAGACAACGGCTTATAAATGCTTGGAAAGCACTTATTTTCTTACAACGTGCCATATTTCGCACCCATACAAAACAATGGATTTTACACTAGTTTCAAAGATTTTAAGTTTAGTGAATGCGGATCGCCAGACTTTTTACGCCATTCCAAACGAGGTTCTACACTTTGTGATGCGGTATCTTCTATCCTCACTTCCTCTACCATTACTGGAAATGATACTTCCCACGTACTAAAAAGACTTCGATCGTTTTCTCGTCTAAAAATAGAGCTTGTGTGCTGTCGGTATTATTGCCCATTAGTTTGGGTTTCACAATATTAATCCTAAGTTTTCCTTTAGCTTTACAATCGCTCAGATGATAAAGTTCTGTCGCGACATAGGAGTCTTTCTGAGCCAGAGTATATACATATATCAATTGCATAATCTAGTTCTCCAAGTAAACCTTGGAGGCCCTATGGAATACCGGTGTTGTTTATAGTCACCCGGTTCATTATTGTGTCAAGCGTTGGGTTGAACTGTTGACGCGAAGGAACACAGTCATGAGTCATGACGGACTCCAGTCCGGATATTTATATTGGCACTTAACAGGTTCTCGTTAGTGATCCGACAAGTAGCTTCATTTTGCAGCTCTTTGACCATATTTATTAGTATTGCCGGCACTCCTTCACATTCTAGTGCAACCCAGATCGCTTCATGGATTAATGTATCGAAGGCCTTTTCAATATCAATGAAGCAATGTATTTATAAAGGAGTGCGTATCGTTATACCGGTACAACAACTTTTATAACGGTATAGGTATATCGTTTTTATAATTCAATAAACCAAACTAACAAGAATTACAGATGATGACACATTTTTAGCATGGTAGTAATTACACTGTGCTAGAATTCTTCACTATTTTTTTGAGACAACCGGGGCACGTAGTTCGGTTACGCTGAAACCATCTTGTTTTCGAGATATATCGTTTTTTCAAAAATGGAGGAGGCAGCACAACATATATTCGCGTAACTTTAAACGGTTTAGAAATGTATTTTTTTTTGGCAAACAATTTTTTTTTTTTTTTAGCAAAATATCGAAATTGTTGTATTTTTAAAAATCTGGTCCTAGATGGGTCAAATGTATGACCAATCATACTTTATTATTTTTTGCGGAATTTCGGTTTTTAAGTAATTTCAATAAACTAAACCGTTTGTGAGTTACGCTAATATAAATGCAGTGCAACCTCCTACATATTCGAAATAACGGTATATCTCGAAAACAAGACCTAACCTAAACAAACGGTTAGCACCACTGGATTCAGCGTGCCCCAATCAGGTTAAAGTGCCAGGTTTCCAGCTAGTCTGGTTTTTGCAACTAGCACAGTGTACTTATTGTTAAAAATTACAATATTAAAATTCAATTTCAAGATTATTTTTTTAAAGGTTGCGAAAGAAAAAAAAAATCATATCTTAAAAAAGAAAAAAAAACACCTCCTTTAAAGTTTCAGGATTTTTAAAGAACAGTTTGAAGTAGTATATAAAAAAAACTCAGGTTTTTGACTTAGCCTGTTTTTAAAATTTAATATTTTGCAGATATTACATTTTTCAAATAAAATTTTTTTTTCAATGTATGGTTTGTAGCCCCAATTATTCTCTTATATGTTCCGGATAAAAGGAACCTTCAACCAAATTTCGATAAAATCGAAAGGGGTCGGGTCCCACTCTTGGTCGATTTGACATGGAATTACCCATATGTTTTTTATATATAAATTTTGCAAAGTAAAAATAAACAAAAATTTTCTGGTATTAAACTATTTGTTATTTCGACATCGTAATCAATACCGTATTCAGTTTAAAACGGCATTTAAGCGGGTTTGGTATTAATATCGGTATAGGTTGCCAACCTCGTAAAAAACAAACAAATGGGACAACATAGGGCTGAGGATATTGTAGTTGTTGTTTTTACAATAAGCTTTAGGCCATGATTTATACGTGACTGCACTACTTAATACATTTTGTTAAAAAAAAAAAAATGTCTCATTATCGTTTTTTCAGCATGGGCAAAGAAGTACTAAATAAATTTAAGAAAAATGATACTTAAACTTAGGAAATTCTTAAAAAAAAACTTTATTTGTGTTTATGGTTTCAAACAAAAATTAAGGGAAATGAGAAAAAAGGACACAAAGTAGTATTAAGAAAAAATTTCATATTACAACTTTTTAGCGGTTTAAATAAATAAAAAAAAGAGATTAAAAATATTATGTAACCCAAATACCTTAGACAATTAAGTTAAACTAAAGATTCTTTTCAAAGTGTTTGTCGTCCTTTCTCTGTTACAAGCGGCAAAGGGCCAATATCTTTTCACATAAAGTGTACGCCATTGGAAGAATAACGACCCCATTTAAAACGGAAAAATTTACTTTAACTAAATTTTTTTTTAATTGTATGTTATTGAGGCAGGAAAAAATATTTACTTTTACAAAGTTTGTTTTCTTTTCTTTTAACATACTTTATGTTTTAAGGTTTTTGATTTTGGAAAGTTCTGATTTTTGTATTAATTCTAATTCTAAATCTTGAGAATTAAAAATAAACAAAAACAAAAATTTCATTAAAAAAACTTAATTAAAAATCTCTAAATTTTTGAACAAATAGCCAAATAATGAACACAAGCATACTATACAAAATAATAAAATATTATGTAATGTTTTTATTTAACAAAATAATTAAAACACAAGCGAAGGCCCTGATTGATGGTTAATTCTTGATCTTTATTTACAAAAATTATTTGCATTTCAAAAGATTTTGTTATTCGTGCTAAATTCCCAGTTTTTATTATTGATAAAAACACTTGAAATTTATTGTTGATGGGATAAGCTTTTCCTATGCGCATTTCACTGGTTGCTTAGGCCAGATCATCAGGAAACTTCATCCATAAATTTGCTTAAATACTACTTATGAGAATAAAACTTAACATAATATTGAGTGACTTTACAAAAAGTTCACTCAATCACTTATTCTAGTACTTAGCATTAACTTACATACAAATGATACGGTATTGTATCAGGCACACAGAATTCGTTGAGTTACTTTACCTATTTGTATTTCCTTACATTAAACTAATGTTGTCGAATTTGTTGTCAACATGACTAATCTAACGTTGACCGTTGTTTGTTTAAAATATCGAATTACAAAAAAAGAATTTATAATTGTGACAACGAAAAACAATTCAGTTATGTTACTGACCTAACTTAATAAAAATATTTGTTTGTTTTCTTGCAAGAATGTATTAACTCTACATTTAGAATGAATTGTAAATTAAACGTATGGATACACTACACAACTCTCCACCAGTTACGCAGGACTTCGCAAACCAAACTTTTTCTGCCGAAATGTCGTGTAAGATCTAGAAGTTAATCGGCTATTTACACAAAGAGATCATTAAGAATTAGCTTTGAAAAGCAAGCTGCCAAATGTTTATCAAGTCATATTCCCCGTTTTAAAAATTATTTTACAAAAATTTCCCAAAATCCAGAATTTGTACTTATATTCACCAATATCCATTACTAATAGTTTTAATAACACTTAAGGCCGGTTAAAGTCTACTTTTAGTTATCGGTAAGTTGTGAAAACGGGCCTAAGTACATGTTCAATTTTATTTGGTTATTTAAAATTTTATGGCGATTTCAAAGTTCAGAACAGCGCTGATAGACTAGTTCACTACCAGCTAGCCTACCGAGGCATTCAAAAAGTCTTGATCAAAAATGATTTATGTAAATTTTTGTTCATAAATGATTTTGTTATTCGTGCTTAATTTCCCAATTTTTATGTTTGATAAAAACACTGAAAACACCGGCTACCTAGGCCAGATCGTCAGGAAACTTCATCCAAAGATTTATACAAATAAAACTTTAAAGCAAATAAGAATTATAAGTATCAGTTTTACTTGTAACACTATTTATAATGGAATACATATTAAAATAATGTTGGTAAACCTTTAAAAAGACATTCTTAAGCACTTATATACATACATATATATACATACTTTGCTTAAAAATTGTTATAAACATGGAATGTTGAAGTTGCTTTTAGTTTTACCTTTTTGTAATAAATGCATGAACTTTTTTGTTCTTTTATATGAAACATTGTTTTTTCTTTTCGTAAATAATTATTTTTCATCAATATTCTCAAAATTAACAACCACTAATCACAAACCAAAAGACAACAAGCTGATACAAAACACATTGTTTTAAAATTTGATTGTTTAAAAACCTCTAAAAAAATTAATTTTTTTTGTGCAAACTTAAAGTTAAAAATCTTTATTTCTAAAAATAAAAAATCTTTATTTGAGAAAAATATCTTCAAATCATGTTTCGGTCAACAAATCTTCAAAAATAAGATAAAATCTTAATTTTGGCAACGCTGGGGTAAGTAAATAATAATATTCTCTCTCTCTCATTAAAAATACAAGCGGACCAGGGCTGTCAGATGTGGCGATTTTGTGCCAAAAGTGGCGATTTCAAATTTGTTTGGTGACCTCATTTTTGATTTGGCGACATGGCGAATTTTTGGCGATTTATAAAATAGCTGGCGATTTTGTTGGCTCTTTTTAATGAACTATAGATTTGTTTTAAATTTCGTTATATTCAATAAGAAGATATAATATTATTTTTATTCTATGCATGAAATTTGAGGCATTCATATGTATGTATGATGAAGATAGTGAAAATCTTCGAGAAAATTGTTTTTCATATTTAAAAGTGCTCTTGAAAGAATCAATAAATAAATTTTTAAAACATGAATATATTTAAAGTCTATGAACAATTTTCCATTATGGGCAGCCGTCACAACGACGGCTCACTTGGGTCCTTATAGCGGTCACTTTGTGATACCCCTAGCCAGTGACAAAAGTCAGTCAATGTCAATCAGACTATTCCCCAGAGGTCACTGCAGCCTCGAACCACCCCGATTCCCTGCAGCACAGAGAGATCGTTTTCAGTCCCACATTAGACACATCGTCCAGACATGGCAATTCCGGTCTCTCAAAATGCCTAGACCTAATGTCCCCCAGACTGGGGCATTAGCAGAGAAAGTGAAACACTGTCTCCTCCTTCTCCTCATCATGACAACTTCTACAGTACTCCTGGTAATCGAGATCCAACCTCCTAGCATGAGTCCCTATTACCTAGTGACCCGTAATGACCGATATCACCGTACTCATCCGGTCCCTACCGAGACCAAGTTATAGCCAGGCCATAGAGACCTGGCCATCAAGCAGGTATGCTCCCCCTGCCATTATAGGTATATATGTGGCAATTTATTATCACAGATAAACTACGTTGCTGTTAAAGATTTCCGACCAATCTTCACATAAATGAATTTAATCTTATCAAACTATTTTTTTAGTTGTTCTTACGAGTTTTCCGAGAGTGGGCGTTTTATGCGGTCTGTGGTAAATAATGGACGATTCTTCACGAAATTTGGCAGTGTGATTTTTAGTTACATGAAAGTATGACAGCCAACATTTTATTATAAAAGCGTTATTCATTTATGTTTTAGGCGTACATGTTTAAGTGTTTTCCTCAAGTGGCGCATTTTGAAATGAATGGCCACGAAACTGGTAAACGAGTTTGTGTAGAATTTAATGTCAATCCATGCCCTTAGCCACAAGTTATATTAGTTTTTGTAACCAAATTATAAATTTCTTGGGGATGTTGTTCCAAATTTGCCAACTGAACCAAATGTGCTGGATTTTAATCCCAAGCTGCTTTGACACCAACAGTGTGTTCTTTTCTTTTGAATCGCTCGAAAGTGAGCATGCTTTCATCAGACGGCCAGACAGACGGACATGACTAAATTGACTTAGAATTACTCAAGGACATTGAATGTGTATACTTTGTGTCTTTGATAAATATTAAAACAGTTTTACACGGGATGACAAACTTAGTATTCCCTAATTCACCACTAGTGGTGGAGGGTACATTAAAAAGTACTTTTTGGGAAGTAATAAATACTTCATTGTTACCAGTTTTTGCTTAAACTAGTAATAATAACACATTCATATTGAATATAAAACAAACTTTTTTAAGAAACAAGTAAAAAAAATAGTAGATCTAAAATAAGTTATTTTTTTTTAAATTTTGCTATTTAAAAATTTTAGATTTTTGTATCTTAATTTTTTGACTGTAGCATTTGCTAAAAGTGCAATTAGGCTTTTTGCAACTAGTTGCTGGAGGGCAAGCAAGACGAAAATACTATTGTAAATTTAATAACAAACAATTATTAGTGGTAAACAAATTGTTGTCATACAATACGCATTATCAGACGCGAAAACTTAATTCCGTAAATTGTTATCCCTCAGTCGGTTAGGATTACATGAAGGAGCACACGAACTATGTTTACTGCTTCCCTAATATTTATTTTTCGTTTGCATTTAAGCTCTAAAAATGTACGTTGCAAAAATTATTGTTGTTATTTTTCGTTTCAACTAAATAAAACTGCACTCAACTATAAAAACATGAAAAAGTTTTTATTAAAAGTTGTTCTTTTCCATTTAAGTATTTAGTCTTGTTCTATTTGCCATTTTAATATTTCAAAGTTGTCTATAAAATACTGGGAAAAAAAATAATATTTTTTGGTTTCATTTTGTTGCTTTGTTTTATGTCGTTTCTTACAGAAGTAGTCCAAGGCAGCACATAAAATGTAAAAACAAAAAAAAAAAAAAAACACTACAAAACTAACAAACTTTTATAACAAATATATTTATATCGCTCACCTACATCAAAACTGTTATAATTAAAAAAATTATATTCTTCAGTAGAGCCGTTTAAAGTTTTCGATCAAAATTAAAATTAAAAATATCGTTCTAACACAAAATATATGGGTAATTCCATGTCAAACCGACCACGAGTGGGACCTGACCCCTTTCGATTTGCATGAAATTTGGTGAGATGTTTCCGTTTATCCTATTTGGAACATTTATGAACAAAAAAAATTAAATATATACAAATTGAAATTGAGATAAAACAAATAAATATTGAGATTTTTTTCATTATTATATTTTAAATATGTATTGTATACATAAAAAAATACATTGTCCTTTATTTATGTGTAATAAACATTACAAATTGCAATACATTTTGCGTTGCATCAATATTGTCATATCTGTCAAAAAAATATTTAAATAAGTTTTTATTTCTAAAATAAAATTTAAAGACAATTGATACCATCTTCCCGAGGCATCCTCTGGAGTAATTCTTATGACGAGAAAACGAAGATCTTTCAGAATGCAAGACGCAAGAGAGTGGGTTAACAGCTTGATGAATCGATGGGAGCAATTAGGAAACCTCTTACAAGATTTAGTTGTTGTGTGTGATAATGCACCATGTCATAGCCAAATGGAAATAATTTTTGAAAATTTACCAGAGACTCTTCTTTGACTGGCTCCTTATAGCCCAATGTTGTCTCCAATTGAGTTTATATGGTCCAAAATAAAAACATAGACAAAAACCCACCTTAGTATACCAAATGTGTGTTCTCCTGGTATTTGCGAACAACGTCTTGCTTATTTGGAAGGTGTTATCGCCGAAGCTAAGGCTACTATAACCACAGTTGACTGTGCAAGAGCAGTACAACATTCTACAACATTTTACCAAAGGGCAATAGAACTGGAGAATATGCCTGTTGGTGAATAATTTTTTATACATATGTTTTTATAAAACTTAATTTTAAAATAGTTTCAGTTACTTGTTTTAAAACTAATAATTTTTTTGTTCCTAATATCAATAAAACTATGAATTTATATCTCAATATTAATTTGGTTTTTCTTAATATAAATTTGTATTTTCTTAATATCAAATTCGAATTCTTAATATCAATTTGTATTTTCTGGATATCAAATTGGAATTCTTAATATCAATTTGTATTTTCTCAACATCAATTCGTTTTTCTGAATATTAATTTGTATTTTCTCAATTTCAACTTAAAAAGGTGTAGAAGAGAATATTTAGTTATCGCAAGTATTTTTTTTTTAGTTATCGCAAGTATTTTTTGGTATAACAATATTGGCTTCGCTTACTAAAGCGTCTTTGCGTAACAGTGTCAAAATTTTGAAGAAAATTTAAGTTTTAGAAAATGAAATAAGGCCCAAATAAAATTAACCCCAATTAGTTTTGATGTTAAAAAATTTTTTTTGTGGGTGTAATTTCATCTATATATAAAGCTGAATAGTTTGATTTTAAAAATTTAAGAATGGAACCTCCTAAGGGTAGGATAGGGAAGGGATAGGGTCCTGGGCCGGTTAACCTCCGATACTCAGAATCCTCATGTCTCAAAAACTAAAAGAGATAGAAAAAAATGTAATACTTATAGTCTTTAGAAAAATAAGCAAACAGGTGTCTGGTACTTTTATTTAATTCGGCCAATTTAGGGAGTAAACGGCTGAAACCTGTATTTTGGTACTTTTTTTGTCACCTCATCTTTCTTTTTAAGCAATAAAAACAGAAATAAAGGTTTTATGACATTCGAAACATATCTAAAAAATACAAATACGAATTTGGCAGTTTTTCGAATCTTTTTACATAACCTTTTACTTTTAAAGTTATGGGCTCCCTACTGCAATATTGAAATGTTTGTTACTCCATTGGTACCAAAAGAAGTAAATACGGAAAATTAAATTTCTTGCTTTTTTGTTCTACAACTGTTACATTTTTTTAATTTCAATTAAGATTGGACCTAGAAATAAAATACAACATGCAATGTCCTGAGTGATAAGTCTTTATGACGGAACTGTTTGGTCTTTTTTGAATTTTGTTAGTATTAAACCTAAAATCATTAGATTATACATGCAATGTCCTGAATGAATGAGAATCTGTATGGTGCAGCTTTTTGGTGTTTTCGTTCTACTACTGGTAATTTTTTCGATTATATTTGAGCTGGAAATATAAAATTAAACATGTAATGTCCTGAGCGGACGAGTATCTATCAGAGGAAACTATTTTGTTCGTTAGGTGGTACTTTTTGAATTTCAGTTAATGTCGGACAGGGTTCGGGGCACTAAGCCTCAGATAGTACTAATTATCGTTAAGAAGAGATCAATTAAAGCAATAGTTTCCATACTTAAAAGAAAATCAAAGCTGTTCACTCTACATTTCACCTCCAGTCTATCTTTCCGCTCGACCGCTCCCTGACCGAATGCGAAAGTGACTTTGGCTCAATAGCTGAACCAATCTGGATGAAATTAGAAATATATGCTTTTAATATTTTTAAAACTAGGAGCAAGAGGGGGGCATAGAGAGAATTACTTCCTCTAGGAAAATATCCTACCGATTTTGATAAAATTTAAAATATAGAATACAAATCGATATACACACAATAAACACACAGGCTTTATATTATTTTATAGTTAATCAAAAATTAGTTCTTGCCGTACAAAGCCGAAGGCATGGCTAGTAATGAAATAAGACCAATTTAAAAATAAAAAAAAGCCCAACAAAGGAATTCGCCCAATTTTATTGGGATTTATTTCATTTTCTTAATTGGGCCTTATTTCGTGTAGCCTTTGTAATTGAAAAATAGTGAAGTTGGCTGCTATCTAGCGGTTTTAACTCCATTTTTATTGCCATTTTGTGGGTTTAATTTAACAAGATAAGTTAACACTACTCTTTAGGATATTTCAAGGTTTAAGGTAGGCGCTAGAAAAAGTTACGCTTGGCGCGCAGATTTATGTTGTTCTGTTGCTAGATTTAATTCATGTTTTATTAATTAAAATGTTTCAAGCAACTTTATTTTAACATTTAACTTTGACGTTTTTATATTACTACCGATATTTGCGGTTAATACTTCTTTACGAAAATATCTGTTAATTCAATAAAGGGAATAACAAATTCGTTAAAAGAACCGAGATTTCTCGCAACTTAAGGGTAGCTTACACTATCACACCAGTCTTACGTATTTTGAGGAAAGAACAAGACTGTCATGATAAAATTTAATTGTTTTTTGAACATTTTCAAACAATTATTAGATCAGGAAATAAATTTCGTCCAAATACTTAAGACGTGTATTATAGTATAAAAAAGCCTTTAACGATATTGGCAGAATAATTTAAAAAATTGCAGAATTGCAGTACTTGTGAAATCAAAATGTAAAAAAAATTAAATCAGTTTTTTAAACAGATTTTTAAACTTTCATAAAAGTAATTTTTATTTCCAAATAATTTAAATTTCCATACGATTTAAGTTATTTAAAACCCAATGTTTGTTTTTAGAAAAAAAAAATTCTACTGGTATTTCCCTTTTTCTAGGAAGAGATACCACTACCATTTTAAATACAACACACACGAACACAGACAACAACCACCGTTTTTTTTTTTTTTTTTTTTTTTTTTTGACAAAAACTGAATTTCCGGTTTATTTTCTCTACGAGTATGAACTTTTATTTGTTTCTGTTATTCGCATTTGTGTGTTGAATTCGTATGAGTGTTTGCACTTGTGCTTGATTCTTTCCTTTTAGTTTTTTTGCATATTATTGCATATATATTCTCTTTTTTAATTTAGTTAAGTTGGTTTCATACAAAATGGTGGTTACATTTTAATTTTGGAAAAAAATCGTTAGTCCTCTCGACCATGAATGAGTGAGTGAGTGAGTGAGTGGGTCGTTTTTTTTTTAAAGGAAGTATCTCTAGAAAAGTATTCAAATAGCCGTTCTAAGTTTATGATTTTAACTAGCTTGGCAAATAAAATAGTAGTGGAAGAATACTGTTGGTATTTATATGGGAATGTGAGTGTGGTAAACTGGCATTTGGTTTAAGTACAATATTGACTGTGTCTGGCAGTGCATGGTTCCGTTCCAAGAATTTTTTTTGTTTCTTAAACTTGCTCTTTTCTATGTAGTCGTCCTCTTTGCCAAAATATTTTTTTTAACCTTATTTTTTTGTGGGCAAAGAAGAGCTAGACATGGATATATTTTTGATAAAAATAAAAGCAACCATGAAGAAAAAACATTTCAAGGGTCAAGAGTAGTTTTCAAAAAAAAGTTTAATTATGTAAAATAATTCGCTTTTATTTATTTAATTTAATAAGTTTAACTTTATTTACAAAAATTTTGTAATTGTGTCTGGCGTTTATTTAACGTTTTATAGTAAACAAGATTAAAAGGAAAAGTTGTTCAAAAATAAAGAATTATAATTAACCAAAAATTGTATTGTTTTTTAAACTACAATATTGCACTGACCACCTAAATAGAACTATTTTATTTCTTTCGTTTTATTTTTGTCAATACAGAAATATTTGTGAAACGTATTTCAACAACCATTATGGCGTACATGACGTTCTTTAATTGTTTTAATGTTTATCTCTGGGTTCTATATAAAGGGCATTTTTTTGTGCCATTTCTTATTGTAAAAACAAGATTCGTCATAGTTTTGCTTAGTAAGGTTTGGCATTTTACCATGAATAGACTAACAAACGTACAACGCTTGTAAATCATTGAAGTTTTCCACAAAATTCGGAAAAATGGACATACGCCGTTGCCCATGAAAACCACAGAATTACGTCCATTTTGTATTCGTCATGATCAACCTACCGAACAAGCTATTCAATCGGTTTGACTTTATTCGACATTAATCCATCAACGCGTACGTAAAGAGTGCGTACCGAGGAGAATATTGCTGCTGTATCGGCCAGAGTCAACAGAAATAGATTGTCTAATTTTTTTACGGTAAGGCTACTGTTACTTCCGGCTAACTGAGCCTTAAGACATGGTTAGCATGCGGTTTCAATAAAACGAGCTTGGTGACCAATTAATCTCTTGTTTTGGATCAGTCCATTGGCCGCCAAAGTCATGCGATTTGACGCCACTAAACTATTTGCTGTGGGACAAGTCTACCACAGGTTCAATCCGGGAAGACAAAATTAAAAAAGCTAGTGGGTAGATACCCGCCAAAATGCTGGAAAAATTATGCCAACATTTGAGCTCAAGAATGGACCACCTTCAGTGCTGCTACGGGTAACATTTGCATAAAATAATCTTTAAAAATAAATGGCGGACATTTATTTATTTACGGCCCTATGCTTCTTTTAGGAACAACAGGAATTTATATGTATTTATTTATTGCCCAAAATAAATTATTTATTCGCTTTTGCAAATTTTCTCCATTTTTTTTTCAATTTTTAAAATCAAAACTGTTAAAAAGTCACCCGTTAATACCATTTTTGCAGTCTTATGTACATATACATGTATTAGGATGGTTACTATCATTTAAAATTAGTTTCGAAATTTAACTATAGATTGTGGTGTAAAGAGAGAAAATGCCTTAAAATACTAAATTTTGTCGAATTTTAATCGAAATAAAATAATGTAGCTGTCAAATAATTTAAAATTTTTTTCAATATTATAACTAAACTCTACATTGAAATGGATAAATACACAGAAAAAATTATGTTTCCAATTCAAACAAAAAATTTGTAGAATCAAAACATTTTTTGTCTGAAATCGGTCCTATAAACAAAATTGCATATTCAAACAATTTATTTGCATTTCGTTTATTGAAAAAAGTACTGAGTTTTTCAAACAAATAATTTAACTGATTCAAACAATAAGTTTACCGAAATTCACAAAAATGTCTAACAAATAATTTTGCTGAATCAAACAAAACAGTTTTTCCACAAGCAATGACGCGCACACAAGCAAGCACTGTAGGAGAAGATGAAGGCAGAGCAGAGCGGCGGCTGGCTTTGAGACACATTTCTTTTGTTGGAATAATTTTTGAAACAAGTCTTGTTTATACACACAAATGTGACCAAAATCGGCTCGATATGTTTTTCATCATCACTCTATTTTTGTATTTGATGTATTTAATCAAATTGAATACGGGATTTTATTTTTCATTGTTTTTTACCAAGTTTGAAACCAACCAAAAATTTATTTTGTTTCTTATAATGTTGTTGTTGTTGTTTTTTTTCCTGCTATTGTTTTTGTTTTTTTTTTACAACAAACCTCGTCACACTACTTAATCATCTTTCTTATTGTTGTAATTTTTTAAGGCGTCCAAACAAGGCGAATTCAATAGAAGCTGGGGTCAAGTCAACATATGATGTTTTTTTCGGTGGTCTACTTGTCAAAGTTTGTATACAAACTAGTGTAAACAAGCCAATTTTTTTTACTAGCAATATTTTTGACAACCTGACCATAGAAGCAGTATTGAGCTCACCTTCTAGTCAATTCGCCTTGGCACCAATAGCGCGTACATTATATTATTGAATAGTTGTCAACATTTTTGTTGGTTAAATAAAAAATCAAATAAAAATATTAATTGAATCAGTAAAAAAATGGTATTAATTAAAAAAATAATTTTTAGAAACTGGGAATTATTTCCTTCCGACGGTTACATTATATTATATTAAAAATTTTTTATTTTTCGAATTTCGAAATTTCAGTTATGTATTTTATAAAGCTTTTTTGTAATAGTCCTATTCCTTCAATTTTTCAGTATAAAGTCATTTCTGAAAAATAGGACTATTACAAAAAAGCTTTATATAATACATAACTGAAATTAAGCTCATACAGGTATGTTCTGAAAATCACGTGATTTCAAATCACATGTGCTTTTAAAATCACACTTGTGATTTTGTGGTGTTCTGTAAATCACACCGTTTTTGTGTTTTTCGGTGTGATTTTCAATTGTCGAAAGCACATGTAAACACAAAGGGTTTGTTTTTCAAAATTATAGCTAATTTTTATTTAGCGCTTTTTATGTTATTTTTCGACAATTTGTTTTTTTAACCGATTTAGCGATATCAAATTAGTTTTAGTGTTGTTTCAAATCTTGTATTTTTTTACGAATTTTAGCCATGTTCGCGATAGAAGCGATTTGTTCCTGTAAGTTTTCGGATTTTTTTCAGCTTTAACGATTTATATTAAAAAGTAGACTCTGCTATCATGCCGCTGTTAGCAAATTTTTGCAAATTTCCGCTAATTTAGCAATTTTTACCGAATTTTTGCCATTCCTTACAGTTTTAGGGAGTTTTAATCAATTTTATGGCTTGTTTGAAATATAAAATTTTTTCGCAAATTTTCGCTATTGTGCAAATTTTTTTTGTTTTATTTTTCGACATTTTGTTTTTTTAATCCATTTAGAGATTTCAAATAGATTTTAGGGTTAGTTTCCAATTTTGCAATTTTTTGCGAATTTTAGCCATATTAGAGATAGAAGCGATTTTTCCCTGTGATACTTTACAGCTTTTACGATTTTTAATAAATATTAGACTTTGCTTTCATGCCGCTGATAGCAAAAAAACGAACTTTAATTCAACTAAAAAAACAAACCTGAAATCACAACAGAAGTCACAAAAGCAAATATCATTTTGTAGTTTCATCGAATTTTCTTAATTTTAAACGATTTGTTGTAGATAAAATAGCTTCTTGCATAAAAAATTAATAAACAACACATGGAATATTTTATTTAAGAAATTTATTGTAACGGCCAACTTCCAATAGTCGCAAAAATAACAAAGTGATTTCAAAAAGTTGTTTACGTAGCTGAACAGGCCTGATAGAATAAATTCGAAAAATAAAAAATGTTGAAAAAATAATTCGGTAATAATTTTTTCTGTGTAGGCGACAGTTATACGATGACTTTTCATGTACGTCTGTTTTCTTTATTCGCTTTTGAACATTCTACAAAAATCCTTTTGCATTTTCACTGTGTCCTTCCAAACATGTCTGTTTTCATGTCTAATTCTCTTATATACATATACTTACATCCGTACTAGCAAACATGATAACTTATTTCGTGTCTGTTTGACAACCCCCTTTTGTCTCTTATCTGACCACCAACAAACAAAACAAACGTGTTTGTTAGACACGTCTAACAAGACATCGCATAAATGCCTCCATACTTAATAGCTTTTTCCCAATGGCTAATTAACAACTTTTTTAAAAACCATGAACTAAAAATTATTGAAATCCTTGTTTAATATAGAATCAAAACCAATTCAGTTACACTATGAGACAGTTTTTTGACCAAATGTATTTGATAATGTAAAATTGAATCCGAATATGAAGTCAGAAAGTTCAAAAGTAGAACAGTTTTCAAGATATTCCAGCAGTTATTTGTATTTTTTAAAAAGATGATGTCACTTTAATACAAATTTCTTCAAAAATATTAAAAGGTTTATGTAATTTAATGAAAGATAATAAAATTGCTTAAATAGCAATGGATTGCTTGTGAAGATTGGTCAAGAAATAACAGAGTTACAGAGGACAAAAGTTCAAACTTCATTGAAGCTTTTATGATTTTTTTGCAATTTTTCTCTTTTCAAATTATTTTTTTATGCCAGACAACAGTTTTAGGCTTTTTATTATATATTTTTTATTATCAAACATTTTGCTATGTACATTTACTTGGTGTGTCTTTTGTGATTTGGTATAAATCGAAAAGTGGGATACTTCAAATAATCTTCTGTAACTTTACCGATTTGGATCATATTAGGCACAAAATGTTCGTACTGACATAAGCTAACGTCGTAAGTGATAAAATTTAAACAGATTTTATTGTTTCGTTGAATAAGTTGAAAAGAGCAAAATTGCAAAAAATCATTAAAATTTTTTTGGTCCAATGTAACTAAGTAATTTCTAGACCAATTTTTACGAGCGTTCTGTGGTTGTTTTAGTTGGTTCATTATCTTTTATTTACAATAAAGGAATAAAAAATCCGTCGAATATGTTCGAAGATTCTTTTATAAAAGTGACATCATCATAGAATCAGCGGACAATTTTGCATAAAGATTATTTATCAGATTCATTTGGTCACGACTTTGTTGAAAAATTTGATACAGTGTTATTAGAGTTTATTTTAAAAAATAAATCGAAAACTTAATTGGCAAATGTAGACCTGATAACGTAAAGTAATATTTTTACTATTCGATGTTCGAGTCGAAACGTTGCATACTTGCAACAGTTAATAGTGTGTTAGCGATCTACTGGTCCTGTTTCCAAGAGATTTTTTTTAGTTTATTCTTTGTTTTTGCTTTTCCGATAAACTTTTTTATTAGAGACGACTCACTTTTGAATCTGTGCTCGGTAAAAGAAAAACAATTTTGACTGGTTTTTATAATAAACAAATGTTGCGTTTAAAAAATTGTTGTTTTAAATTTTAAGATATAAAATTGGTTAATTTTAAAACCCAAGATATACAATTTTCTTCTTGTTTAAAGATTAGTCATGCCCTAATTTTCACAGATGAGTACAACAGAAATAAACCAAAATAAAAGTCATAAAAATCCAAACAACTGGTATGTTTTTTTACTTGCATTAAAATTTGTGTATGAAATGTGTAAAAATATTTTAAAACTTAAAGGATATACAAAAATGTTTGGCATTATGTGTATTTAAAAGCACATTGGTACAGGGTGGCGTATAAGTAACGTTAAGATTTAATTCGAAAAAAATTGTTTCGCATATTTCTCTCCGTTGTTTTTTAACAATCTTTCTTAACTTCGGAAATTATATTTGAAAAATCTGGGGCCAAATTTCGGCAATCGATATCCGTCAAAATTTCCATTTGGATTCTAAACTCGAACGATATCGAGTGCCGTTATTTGACCACAGTATTCAGTATTCAATTATTCAGAAAAATAATATCCAAATTATCTTTCATGTTTAAAACATGAACCGATAATTTATCCATTGCAAAAGGTAAATGCATTGTTAAGCGAGAATTAAAATATGGTATGTCCGTAATTCAAAAATAAGTTTTGAGCAACAAATGCACCCACAAAGATGCGCAGTATGATGTGGAAAAACTTTAGAAAAGACTATATGGACTCTATTTGTTACGAAAAATATGTATGAATGGCATTCAATACCGGGCAATTTTTAAAATTTCCCAGCAAAAACTTCGCCTACAAAAGAAGAAAAACGTAAAAATACTACTTACAATTTTACACAAAAAATAAATGAATTTTACAATGGATGTCACAAAATGGACGCATTAAAAAGCAAGTTATTATTTTTTACCTGCCTACATCTGAAAAATAAATAGTTATAGAAGAAGCTACAAAATAATGAGTGAAGGAAGCTATTAATTTTTAAAAAGTAGGCAAAGTTTTAATTGGATTCTTTTAGTCCAGAGGAAGAAGGAAATCCTGAATTGTGGGTTCAACAAGATAGAGTTTAAGCTCATTCAGGCTCTTAGGCACGAAATTGCTGGTGATCGATTACTATTACTTTTTTTTCTTCTTAATTTAAATTAGACACCACGTTCTTTTCTCCTAAGAAGAAGAGAAACTATAATGTGAAAATTATATTTAATTTTTAAAGCTGAGGTCTATATTTCAGAAAAAAATATTTTTTTATTTGGATTGAAGAAATAACACAATAATAAATTTTTATAATAAATCTTCGTTCAACATTTTCACTGGTGTTCATAATGGAGCAACAATTTTTTTTCGCAACCACACATTATTTCAATTGAGAAAACCTTTGCAAATTTTTCCCACAACAAAATTATATAATAATTTGTATGTATATGTATACATACATACATATGTATTTATTTTTATTTTTTTAAAGATTTCATTAAAATTTTCATTTAAACTAAACAAAATTAATTTAAACGTCATTTATATTTTCATACAAATTGTTGCTGAAGTAAATGGTGTTTTTTTTATAGCGTGACACAAGTTTAAATCATAATGAAACAGGAAAATATATTTTTAATATCAACAAAACGGGCTTTAATGGAAAGAAAACTTTATGAAATTAATGTTTAAATATGATTTCTGCCAAGTGGACAGAGTTATTAGATGTGACAAGTTTTTTTGTCATTTTGGCGATTTTTTTTTTTGGGAAATACATTAAAATGACTATTGGCGATTTGTTTTTACTAAAAGTAATGTTGCTATGTCGATTTTCTGGCATCAATAAAACACAACAAATATTTGCAAATTAATTGGGAACAGTCCAAAAGGTAATAATTTTTTCAAAATACAAAAAAGGTTGAAAATTAACAAAAATTAACAAGGCAGGTGGCTTCCATTAGTAACTCGATTTCAACAATTATATGAATGCCATCAATACTGCAAAATTTATAAACTAGAGCCCCGATTAGCATCGCTTTTTAAAAATTGGATAAATCCAATTCGCGTCTCTACATGCGATTGGAGTTTTTTTTACTGAAGTCAAATTACATGTAAATTACATGTAATTTGCGTGTAATAAGGGGAAATTCCTTTTAATTCTGTTAGGTAAGTTTGCATCGATTTGTATTTAGCGGGAATTCCTGAGACCCCGTGAAATTGAAAAAAACCTCTCGCTATCCCGGAAAATGAAAATGTCCGGGAAAAGAAAATCTCTTATTTCTTTATTTATTTATAAATAATTAGTATTGTGGTTATTTTGTTGAACTGTTCATGGGGTTTAATCAAAATTTTGATATTTTAATTAAGCTGAAGTTCATTTAATTTAATTTTCATTAAGGGGGTAATTTTGTTGGTCACCTTGCGTTGAGAAAATTTTCATATACAATTTTTTGAATTTTTAAATATATCAAAAATTTTATATGAAGATTTTCTCAACGCAAGGTGACGTGAACAACAAAATTACCCCCATAAATAATTTTAATTTTACATGAAATTAATTAAAATTTATTTTTTATAATTTTTTCATTCTTGACTGCCGCTGGGCTCGAACCAGGACTTTTTCTTACCAAAAATTGTTATTTTTAAACCAATCAATAAAAAATGTGAGCAATAAACTGCCTATGATTTGTAACATTTAAATATTTGGAGATTTTGTTAAATGTTCGTGACGATTTTGGCGATTTTTTAAGAAAAAAGCATAACAACCCTGCATGTGGCCGCCACCAATTTTCAACAACTTTTCGCAGCATTTGCGGCGTATTTCGGCGATAACTTTTCGAATGTTGATTTCAAGGTGTTCAATTGCTTGTGGTTTATCGACCCAGGCAAGCGTCTTAACATAACACCAAACAAAATAATCCAATGGGGTTAAATCACACGATCTAGGTGGATAATTAATTCATCAAAAGTTTCTTAGAGTAAATCAATTATAGCGTCCGCTTTGTGGCATGTGGCTCCTTCCTGTTGGAACCACATATCAGCAAAATTAAGCCCACGTAATTGGGGTACGAAAAAATTTCAAATCATGTTCCTATACCGTTCACCATTGACAGAAACATTCTGATCCTAATCGTTTTTAAAGACATATGGGCCGCTTACTCTGCCAGCCCATAAAGTGCACCAAACTGCAATTCTCTGTGAATGTAATGGGGTTTTTGACAAAAGCACATTATCAGCTACAGTAAATGTGGTCCGAAAACGATCTATTGTAGATTGAATTAGCCGTTCTGAAGGACGATTATGTACGCCATAAAATGGAAGAAGTGCACGATGACTGTTACGAATAGAACAATTATTTTGATTAACAATTAACACGCGTTGCTCTGGTCGATTCTGAATGAAATTTCAAAGCAAACTAAACAAAAAGCAACTCAACTCGACTTTTTAAAAAAAACTTAAGTAACATTTTTGTTTGAAAACTGAAAGGAAATTATAAGAAATACTTTGGGAAGAAGTAAGATAGAAGTAAAAACTAAATTGTTGCTGCCATTATGAACGAAGCTAAAAGGTCGAGCAATAGAAAATTTATAAAAAAAAGTTTTTTATAAAATAAATAACAACGTAACATTTAAGCCACCCTGTTTATAGAATAGTATTCTAGTTTATGTTTTAAGTGCAGAGATGAGTATGTAGCACACATTTAAATAGAATATGTGTTTATTTCCCTGCAAATAATAAGACTTGTCCAAACACGCGTGAAAAATGTAGCCCACAAGGGACTAGGACTACTCCAAAATTAACCCAAACGTATGGAAAAAAATGGTATATTTAACATTACGATGTCCTGGGGCAGGACTATATAACCCAGCTTTGGATTACAAAGGAGTAGTCTTAAAACTAATCCATTGTATACACAAGAGAGGATTATTTTAAACTTCGTTTAAAAACGAAAACATGGCGTTAAAAAACGAAGACATGTCGTCCCACTTCAAACACTTTTTAACAATGACATGGCCCATGCTTGCATTACATCGGACCAGTCCATGGAGTAGTCCATTTAATCTTAATGGACCAGGTGGTCCAATTTTATTTGCAGGGTTGCAGGGGTTACACACACACACACACACACACATACACACTTATACTTAAACAAATTTGTTATACGAACGCAATGTTGTGTACGACCAACAAATTTATATTTAAATTATAAAGAACAGTTTAGTTCATTACTTGCATTTGTATGTACATACGTACATATGTATGTTTGTGTATACATAATAGTTCTGTGTATTTAGTCAATGTTTACTATTTTAACATTTAGTTTTGTGTTGCAATGTTTTTTTCATATAATTTTTGTTGTTGTTGTTGTTGCTGTTAAGCTGTAAACTAATTTTGTGGCAATGTCCATTTAAATAATTGTTAAAGCTTTTAATTTATTGTCATGTGCTTATAAAACTGTGGGTGTGTATCCAAATACATCTGCATGCAAAGCATACAAAATGATTGGAATGAAAGAAAGGGAATGAAACCTGACTCAGCTGTAAAAAAACTCTAGCTGTGTGCAGTGTTTAATAGCAATGTGTTTACTTTGCTATTGTAACTTTACACTTACGGCATTTTAAAAGATAACAGTGCACAACAAATTTGAACTTTTTTTGTGCGGTCTGGACTTAGATTGCAAATGTTATATAATGTCCGTGTGGGCCTGGGGGAGCCGAATGGACTGCCGTGTATCAAGGACACTGTGGCCGGTACTTAGGAGGTCCGATTCGAAATCGCTGCTGGGCAAGAGTAGGGTCTGTGTCAGGACCTTGATAGGGATTATCACGGGCCACTGTATGATAGGCAGGATGGCGGTGAGAATGGGATCCGACTTATCGGATGTGTGCGGGTTGTGTGAGGACCCGGAGGAGCTGGAGACGGTTGAGCATATTCTGTGCCACTGTCCCAGGCTCCAGAATAGCAGGCTGAGGTGGCTGGGCAGTAGATTCCTGGGCGAATTAGGGGACGTCTCGGGGTGTGGACTCGAGGGTCTTATAGGATTCGTAATGGGGATGACCTGGCTGCGCGAGAGGAGACGGGGCGCTGTCCGCGTGTAGTGGGAATTTTGGTTTGGTCTTTGCTACATTTCTATATCTATTTTCTTATTCTCGGGCTGTCATTCTCTTTTTCATCTACATTTTCCTTTTCACCTTATCTATCCCAATTAAGGCATCGCAATGGACCATATTGGTCTCTGGGTGAAGGTGTGGAGGAAACTTCACACCGGCCTTTCTACCTACCTACCTACCATAATGTCCAAAATTAAGACACTTTCACTATATATATTTAGCAATATGCCAAAATCGACTTTTTGCGCAAAAGAACTTTTTTATTGTTGAAAATGGTTCTTTAGGGTATCAGAAGCAACTTTTGTTCGGCGACTTTTTATAAGTCCGTTATTTACAAAATTACCGTAATTTTTAGGTTCTTGAAGAAAATCAAAATTTTGACAGTTAAATTTTCAGAATACGCCCAAATATTGTATGGCAACTTTGTACAAAACCATATGGCAAGCAGCGATGCCAACTTAGTGCTTTTGGCACTATTTATGGTGCTTTTTGATGACTTAAAACGCCAAAATTTTATCTGTAGTGCCAAACCTAGAAAAAGCACTAACTTGGTGCTTTTTCAATTTTTCGTTAGTGCATTTAGTGCTTTTTTAATTTTAATTATTTTTCTACCGTTTTTTAAAAATACGATTATAGGAATAGAGGATTAAGATGAGCTTTGCTATTTTTTACGATGTTAGAGCTAGGCTTCCTAGCAATTTGGAAATTTTACAAAAGGTTTCACTTTTTAGCGATGGCAACATATTTAGTAATCGTAATAACAACGATGTATTTGTTTGCGATAAACATTTTTTTAAAGATGTAGACACTGTGTCAAAAATAACAAATGACTTGGAAAATATTAGGAATTGTGAATGGAAAAATAAACAACGATTTTGAGTCATGTAGGAAAGTTAAAAAACATGCAGTTGGAAACCGTGCAAAAGAACGCAAAGACTTTAAAAACATATAAAAAGTTGAAACTTAGTATAACCAAAGTGTTAAATAAATTAAAAAAAAGTTGACAGAAAATGCTTTTATAACGAGCGTTATGTTACCTGCCATATTTCATGAGTTTTAGTTTCCAAACGCACAACACTCGTCACCAAAAAACCGCGTGTTGTGCACTTCTGCCTCTAGTGCTACTGCAAAAAGGTTTGACTAAGTATCAGAATGCAAACATACATGATTTTCTACATAACACCTTATGTGTGTTTTTTATTCTGAAGCGTACATGGGTTAAAATAATTGGATAATATCATACGCCAATTCTTTTATTAAACTTTGCACGATTTTAATTCAGATTTATTTAAACGATATAAATACAAAGTCATTGGTCGGTCATTGCAAATTTTCGGTAATTGCAACAGGCAAGATTTTTATCGAGTTACAAAAATCGAGCTCGCACTGTATTACTTTAAAACAGTTTTATAGCCAATTCAAACAAAGCTGATGGATATTATTTTTATTGAAGATAATAATACAATTAAAAATGTTTTTATACAAATGTAAATTTATGTATTTATTATTTAATCTTAAAAAATGGTCCCCATAAACGCCATCGCCTTTTTTTTAAATTTTGAAGGTATATAATATTCGTCATAGCCGAAAGCAACTTGTTTCGTGTTTAATTAAATTGAAAAAAATGGCCATGTGCTTTTTTACGCTTTTTTTTTTGCTCGAAATAGTGCTTTTTAGTGCTTTTTTAAAATTTTAAAGTGCTTTTTGCTCTCAAAAAGTTGGCATCACTGATGGCAAGTACTTTTGCAGAACATATGAACTCAAAATATTTGCAAATACTGGGTGTTTTGATCCATTTTTCAAAAAATTAATTTTACGCCATCTAGCGGCAATAGTTTTTACTAACAACATTCAACAATTAGAAAGGAAATTTAAATAACTTTCCAACCAAAAAAAAACACTTGAAAATCGGATGAAAAATAACCGAATGAAAAAGAAAAGATCTATAAGATAATGAAATAGTATCAAATTTATATTAAAATATGTATGTAACTTTTATTAAATTGATCATTTAAGTTTACATTGTTAGTTTTGCGAAAAAAATTTTATTTATTTTACTAGAATTATATTTAACAGAAATCTTTATTATTTATACTTTTAAAAACATCAAGTTATTTTATTATTTAAATTTTTAGAGATCTACATAAGAGTGCAAATTCTTTAGGTTTTCTTTGAGTTGGGACTCTAAATCCAAATTTTTTAATTGCCAAACTTTATCACAAAAATAAAAAAATTATGACCACAGTGAAAACAGTGTCTTTGTTCTTAATAACTAATGTATAACTAATTTCAGTAGCATAAATTTACGTTTTTTTTTGAAATTCACCCTGCTTTTTTAATCACTTAATAAAATTTGTCGAAAATAGGCTGTACTGTTTGCCTTGGGAGACAACATAGTTGTTGATGACTAAAATATCTAAAATTCTGCGGTGGTGCTTGAAGATAACACTCCTACTTCAAAAGTTATAAGTGAATGAAGGTCCAAAAACCCCATTTTTTCCTTTTTTTTGCCTGTTTTTTACATTTTCCTAAATTTCTTGTAAACGAAAAATGCGATCGCTACGCACCACCACAGAATTTTAGATTTTGATGTCATTAACAACTGTGTTAATCCAGCCCAATTTGAACTTATTTTGTGCGGTCTGGAATTAGATTGCTAATGTTATATAATGTCCAAAATTAAGACACTTTCACTATATATATTGGAATAAAGGAACAAATATTCACGACACACACATATTTAAAATGTTATTTTTGTATGGAAATCGATATTCAGTTTTCCCAGTAAATTGTAAATAAAATCAAATTTTGTGCACTGATTACAATGAAATAAACCTCATTCTCAAAGTTATTTTCGGGAATACAAAATTTATTATTAATACGATTTCCGTATGACGTGCTAAATTCCCAGTTTTTCATATTTGATAAATACACCTCATTCCATTCGAAATATGTTAAGCAAAATGTTTTTAGACCAAAACTGTGATTTTTGTCGCATTTTTATTTTTTTTATGAATTTTTAAGGAACAAAAAATTAGTATTTTTTTTTTAAAAATTTTCCTTTTTTCAAAAATTTAACGATATCTTTGAAACTAGCAGGAACATTTAAAAACAGTGTAATCACGGCTTAAAGTTTTTTAATTGAATATGTTCCACATTCTTCAAGTTATTCTACAGGCTCCGCCAAATAACTTTTTTTTGAAAATGCATTAAAAAAAACTAAAACTAAATTTCTTTTTTTTTTAAAGTACAATCCTTCCGGTTAATAATGGAAAATAATTTAATTCAAATGGCTGCCGCGGCTGGCCATGTAGTAGCCTACACGATCGGTCCAATTTTTAAGCACATTATCGATTGTGTCCAGCTGTATTTCACCCATGGCTTCACGAATATTGTCCTTTAAAGCGTCAATTGCCTCTGGCTTGTCGGCGTAACACTTATCTTTGACGGCACCCCACAAATAACAGTCCAACGGAGTCACATCGCATCTCCGAGGTGGCCAAACGACATCAGCTCTGCGGCTGATAATGCGATCTTCAAAAACAGGGCGCAAAACATCGAGTGTAGCTTCGGCTGTGTGGCACGTATCGCCTTCCTGTTAAAACCAAATGTTGCCAATATCCTCCTCTTCAATTTTTGCGAACAAAAATTCGTTCAACATGGCCCGATAACGATCGCCATTGACTGTAACGGCCACTCCTTGTCCATTTTCGAAAAAAAATGACCCAATTATGCCTCTGGACCGAAATCCGCACCAAACAGTGACTCGTTTTGGGTGCAACGGCTTTTTTTTGGCAAAATCGGCATCTTTTGTAAGTCGATCGGAGGCCCACTTAGCGAAAGGAAAACACATATTTCCCAGCGTTGTTCAAGCGTATACACAACCATATTCGTTCAGCGGAAGGATAAAACTAATTATCTGTCAAATCAGACATGAGCTAAGTGTAACCATTCACGAAATAAGCACTAGTTGAAGAAAAAAAACGTTAGATGGCCAACCCGTTAATATATGAAGTGAATGTGCCTTCATTTTGGACATAACAGTATATCTCGAAAAGTAGAGCTGATAGAGAATAATAGAGATTTCCATTCTAGTCAATTATCTGTGAAGCAAAATATGTCATGTGTATGTATGAAGATTGTTTCCCAGCTAGCATAGGGTGAATGTTTGACGATTATGTTTATTATATAAAACTCCTAAAAGAAACTTCTGATGATTATCTGACGAGTAACAAAAACATCTAAATATTTTTTATTTATATCGCTTGTTTTTTACTCTTGGAATGAACTTTTGCGACTCTCTGTAACGGTCATATAACAATTACTGAGCTACCTAAATAAGAGGGTTTTTGAAATATAAAAATTCTATTGTCAATACAATTTCAATAAAAAAAAACCGGCTTAAGGATCTGTAAAAAAGGATTTTCCGACAGCATAGTGTTAACTTCGCGACCTTACGGTTTGTTTCATATAAATTGTATGAAATTAGAAGTTTCAACATGAAAAAGACGTTTTATGTCCCTTTTTAGGCAGTGCAGTAATGTGGCTGAGCCTTCCAGGAGTTGTAAAATAATCCCTACATGAGTCTCATACGACTCTTGTCAATAAAGACTCGTTAGATAATCTCTACATACATCAGAAACTATTCCCTTAACGATTATTGCAAGCGTCTTTCGCTGCGGTATGGAAGAATCTCTCATAGGACTAGCACGTTTGACAGTTTATCCCGTGCGAGGAATCGTCTACAATTAAAAAATGAGCTCATCTACGATCAAAAACATTCTTTGTGAGATTCCCAGTAGACTCCTAGACGATTGAAAATGCTAGCTGGGATGTGTCTTAATGTTTCCAGTGTATTTAAAACAGAGTTCGGAAAAAACTTTATATACTGTACTTTAATGTTCTGTACAGCATAAATATGGAAAACACTAATGCTAAAAGTGTTTGTGTAGTAAAAAAAAGTTTCTCTGTTTGAGATCTTCGTTTACAATAAGAATACTGTACCAAATCAACTTAACATAAAGATGAGAGCATTTCATTGCGTTCTGGGCCCTGGTTTTAAAACTGAAACTTACAAATCTACAAGTAAAACACGTTAAAAAAGCATACATTTTACAATGTTTTTTTCAAATCTATTTTACTTGTATTAATCTTCAAAAGCCACAAACTTTGTTGTGTTCGTTTCAGCAAATTAATGTTCGTTCGTTTCAATTGTGCTAGGATCCCTTTTGGCTGGCTAAGACAACGAAAATTTTTTTTATAAAAATAAAATGTAAACACAATAAACACACAGGCTGTTAGTGCTGGGGTCGTGAAAATTACCATAAAAACCAAGATTACAAATGAGAAGAGTAGCTAACATTTCAATATCATGATTTTTTTGACCAATTTAAAAAAAAACACGCTTTAGAACATTAAAATATAACGAATGTCTACATAACCACTACAATTCCACATAACACTGTGCGACAAATGGTAGGGGTCAGTGATCGGGAAGGGTTCAACTACCAGGGAAAGTTATATCGGTAAAATAGAAGTTATACGTGTCCCGGCGTTTCGCTGGGTCACGTCTAGGAATCGAGATATATCGATTTGAAAAATGGGCTAAAAAACATCAAAATTTTTATAAAAACCTAAATATTAGGGCTGCCATACGTCCTATGTATATATTTTTGAATCTGAACCGATTTTTCCAAATTTTTTATTAAATATGCTCTACTAAAAATTTCCGATATCTTGGTATACAAGTCCATAGCACGTATGGCAGCCCAAAAATTTAGGTTTTTATACAAATTTTGATGTTTTTTAGCCCATTTTTCAAATCGATATATCTCGATTCCTAGACGTGACCCAGCGAAACCCCGGGACACGTATAACTTCTATTTTACCGATATAACTTTCCCCGGTAGTTTGACCCCATCCCGATTTTGACTGTCGCATAGTGTAATGTTTATTACTTAATTGAAAATGGTTATGAACGTTTTTAAAGGTTGTGTACTCATACATACATAAACACTTATATAATAGACATCGTTCCTGACTGTGTCTAAATTACGCTAAATATTGTTCGGTTTATATTCGAACACTGATTTAAAATCAGTAATGGGCACTTTTTCAATTACTCTGCTCAAGTTGAACACATGTACAAAATTCTATATCTGTTTTGTTTGTATCGTCCTACTTTTGCTTTTCTGTGCTTATAACAACAATGTAAACTAAGCAAGTTTGTTCCTGCTTTACACATACATACCCAAATACCACGTGTGTTGCTTACCACTCTTTTTAAAACATACCCATATGCAAGATTATGTAAGAAGCTATTATGTTGTTGTTGTTATTTTTTACCCTTCACTACAGGTAAAAAGGTTGTATATAAGTTTGTCGTTCCAATCGTTGTTTCTACAATATTGATGTTAGACCTTATAAAGTAAAGACGTTAGACCCTATAAAGTTAAGACGTTTATTAAACAAAGTCTGCCCCAGATATGATGCGGACCAGATTGTTATATATTTACATCGCATTAAGTCCCGAAAAGTTTGCTACTGAAATCAGCCAGAATGATCCACAAATACCTGAGATCTGAAGAAAAAAGCACTTCTGCCTTTTATTCTAACATTGGTGTAAGGGTTACATATCTTCGCCTAAAACGCAAAAGGCCTTATCTTACATTTTGAAAATTTCAGAGGAAAAGCAAAAAGCAATTCAAAATGATAATTTGCATTAAACTAATAATAATTAATTTTATTTTTTTTATCGATAATGTTGCATTTAATGCAAACTGTTCGTAAGTTCTTTAAGCGTTTATCGTATAATTTTTTGTGGATAAGGTTGTTTGTTTTATGTTAATAAAATCACTTAAAAATTCACGAAATGTTTGTGGGCATTTGTGTTGATGCATCAGTGAAAACGTCTATTCTTAATTTTTACTAAGTTAGGAGCTTTGGTGTTTTAGGTAACGATATAAGTTCGTTTTTTAGATAAGTTTGCCATTGCTTTTTTAAGTTTCTACAATATGGATCTAAGACCCTATTAAGTATCAGCCGTATTCAAAACGAAAATTTGTGTGCTTCGTCTATACTCCGCTCATCGAGTGAGCAACTAAAATGTTAATTAAGCTTAATCACCATTTAGTCAGGAGGTTATTCAAAACACTTTTAAATTGCCCGATTAAGAACAATTTTTACATCTCTATTTTAGTGAAATTCAATTGATAGAAAACCCAAATTGACAACATTTAATCAGGAGTTAAAAAGTCTTTGATCAGCCGATAATCATAGTTTATTTAAAAGTGTTTTGAATTAGAAATCCTTAATCAGGGAATATGCAGTAACTAAATTTTTGTTTTGAATACGGGTGTATATGTTTTAAAGATGCTTGTCTTTCCGTCCGTCAGTTTGTATCTCCGTGTAAATGTTGAAATGGGTGTTTCGAAGTCCTCTAAAATGACGTTGCATACTTTGTTATATATTTATATCACATATAGTCCGGAATAGTTTGCTATTAAAATTCAGCCAGGTCGGCTTGCAGATAGCTGAAATATAAGCAAAAAGCTATGATTGCCTTTAATTTTTAATCATACAAATTTGCCTTTTTAATTTTTTCTAATAGTCTTTAAACTCTATTTTTTCCTTTCATCTGAAATCTGGTCGTAATAACACAAGTGTACTATTGTATTTAAGGTGTTGGTTCTATTTTTTTAATACTATGGTAAAGGGTATAAATGAATTGGCACAGCTGAATATAGCATTTTTACATGTGTTACCCACAAATAATCTAGAGAATGGCAAAAGCCAAAGTGTCCACATTCGGTTAAAGCATCCTGGTTATGAATACACAGCATCCGACAAGATGTGGGCGGGATTGGGGCAGTGGGTGTGGCACTTCACATACAAAGACAATATAGAATTCTTTATATTTGGTGAACGGTAGGAGCCAAAGTGTAGCAAATAGGCAATATCCGACAAAAATGGGCGGGAGTTGAGAATTGGGCGTGAGACAGAATATTTTTTTTTATATCTAACGAGCGGTAAGCAAAAATCCAAATTTGGTACACCTAGGTGGTATATCAATACACAACCTCTCTAAAAATATGGGTGGGGTTGAAAAAAGAAAGTGGGCCTTGCACAAAATAGAATTATTTATTATATAAATTTTCATATTATTCGAATGTGTATTGTGAGAAGTATACAAACGAAAATTCTGAAAGTGCATAGAAAAGGAAGGAAGACTATTAAAGTAACGAGTGGTTAAATTTTAGGTGCTGATGTTGAATGTCATTTCAATTTGAATCATGGAAAAATAGACAATCGAACAACGCGTTAAAGTTATTCAGGCTTATTATCAAAACAGGCATTCGAATCAAAATGCATGTCGTGCATTTCATATTCAGTGACGAGGCACACTTTCACCTCAGGGGATTCGTCAATAAGCAGAATTGCCGCATTTTAGCGAATGATAACCCAAAAGTAATTGTCGAAAAACCAATGCACCCACAAAGATTTACTGTTAAGTGCTGTTTATGGGCTAGTGGCATCATCGGGCCGTATTTTTTCAAAAGTGAGGCCGCTCTTCCTGTTACTGTGAATGGTGTGCACTATCGTGAGATGATAACGAACTTTTTATAGCCCGAATTGGAAGATATGGATGTGGACGATATGTGATTTTACCAGGACGGTGCCACTTGCCACACAGCTAACGAAACAATGGCTCTTTTGCGCGACAAATTCAATGGCCGTGTTATCTCACGTGGTGGCGATGTAAATTGGCCGCCGAGATCATGTGATTTGACACCATTGGACTTCTTTCTTTGGGGTTGTTTTAAAGGAAAAGTGTACGACGATAAGCCAACAACAATTCAAGAGCTAAAGTACGAAACAGTTTCATTTTATAAACTTGCGCAAGGCGTAATCTTGTTCTGATCATTCTGGAGGGCAGAGAATATATAGGAAGTACAATGTGACATTTTTCAACAGAATACAATTTATCAGAAGAAATTTGTAAAGCTTAAAAGCGTAAATGAGTTTTTAATTTTTTTCCCATTGTTAACATATTTAGTATAAACGTGTATTTCAATTTTTATGCGAGAATGTGTATACAAATTGTGTTAATGTGTGTGTTAAACAATTTTAAGGAGAAATTTATAAAATGACATTTGGAAAGGATGAAACTTCAATTAAATATTTTGTATTTAATTAACAATTTGAAAAGATTTGCTTTAATGCAAATGATTGTTGTTAAATGAAATTTGAGTTTAATTAAAAAAGATTAATATCAGGTTAATGTATGTTTAAAATTGAGAGAAGGATTATCGATGAATTAAATGATAATATTTTTATGGTGGAATAATAAAAAATAAGAACAAGTAAGAGTGCAATAGTCGGCTGTGGCGAATCTCTGATACCCTCCTCCGACAGTTAGAATATTATATGGAATCAAGGCGAACTAAAATTATTTTCGAGAGGGTAATTTATATTGGACCCATGGTAAATTATGAACCAATCATTACAAAACTCTGTTGAGTGATTTCTTGTATTAATAAAACTTGTATTGTATTGTATTTTCACAACATTGTTTTTCAATGCAAAGTGTTTTAAGCATCGATCCAGACGTTACTCTAAATTTCTACAATCAACATAAAGATTGTAACTAAAAACAGTTTTAAAACACACGATAATTTCGTGCAGTACACTTCAACTACTCCAACAAATGTTTAACAACACGTGAATCAAATGGAGCAGAAGATTCCACATGCGACATTTAGGATTACAAATCTTACTGGTAGCAATAGCCGCTACACAGATTTGATGCCGAATCGAACTGGATTTCCACGAATGAATTGCTGAGCGGGATGGTAGTCAAAATGTTTGACCATTGACTCGTCCTTTAGGAATATTTTGGACACCCTCCCGCTAAGCATTTCATTCGAGAGAATGCCAGGTCGATTCGACTTCAAAAAATGGAGGCTTTTAGGCCAAAGACAATGTTATCAAAGATTTTTAAAATATTTCTTCACGTTCACTATTTAATCTTTCCAAACGTCAGAGTTCTGCTGAGGGGTTAAGATCTGTGATGGAAAGCATTTCCAAATTGGATTTTTTTGCTTTGCGAAGTCCTGCCGAGTTTTCTTTGGTGCCAACGGTTCATCTACACTATCGTCACTGACGTCATTGTCAATGATTTCAAGATTTACGAAAACTTCAATAGCACCAGGTTTGCCTTTTGGTAGGCTTGAAATCGTCATATGTACCTAAACTCCACTTTCTTCATGACATGATATGCTATCAACAGCTTTTTGAAGGCTTTTGATCGCTTGTGGACCGTACAATGTTCTCCGCTCATAGTTAAAATCTAAAAAAAAATTAATTTTTACCTATTCATGTTGTCAGTGTGCTCAAAAGAGTACAGTCATTTTTATACTGTTCTACTTTAATTATTTTTGTTTATGTAACCAATTTGTTTTTGTCTATGAGTTATTCTGATACGATTTTAGTTATAAAAATTAAAAATTATCAAAAAAAATTCAATATTGTTTTCAATATTTATTATTAAAATAGTGTTCATACCTTCACACTGTTTTCGTGACACAAATCAGACTTATATTTTTGTGCCCATAAAAAAAAGAAACGCAAATTCTTTTTTAGCTATTGTTGGTATTATTTTTGTAAACATAAATTCTTTGTTTTTGCTTGGAAGATTGTAAAATGGTAGCTGTACTCGTTTGAATACGGTGACCTCTAATGGGTTAATATGGTGACTATAGTAAATTATGGACCGATCTTCACGAAATTTGACAGTGTGATTTTTAGTCACATAGAACGAATTTGTGTAAAATATTATATTAATCCGTGCATTATGCCACCATTAATGTTAGTTTTTGAAAAAAAAATTATCATATTTTTAAGGGCGGTGGTTCCACATGTGGATTTATAACTCTAATCCTTCTAAGCCGATTTTCTAATTTTCAATCCCAAGCTACTTAGGATAGCAGGAAGCAATTTAAACCGACATTATTCTATTCTTTTGAGTAGTTAGAAAATGAGCGTCTTTTAAACACACGGACTGGTGAACAGACAGACGGACAGACAGACGGACATGGCTAAATCTCCTAAGAATTACACTATGCCTCAAAAATAAGATATTTTCTAAACTATCGTGTTTTTCTGCAGTTGTTTTAGGCATATCGAAAATTCTCGAGAACGATTTAACTGAATTGTACAAGATTGCAAATTTTGTAAAGATAAGTCTTTTCTCTTTCATTCCATAAGCAAACTGTTTCGATCGGATAAAGATTTCATGAGCAACAGGTCGTGAAAAAATTGGATTTTGTATGTTTTTTCTAAATTCGCCATTTTAGTTCGTTCAAGTGAGACAATAAAACATTTTTTAATTTTTTTTAACTTTTAACTATTTTATCTTGAATAATATTTTGTTTTAAACGTAGTTAGCGTTAAAGAGTGCCCCGGTAGGCTAGCTGGTAGAGACCTAGTCTAATAGCGCCGGGGTTGCGGGTTCGATTCCCGCCAGAGACTCTGGTTTCTTTCCTGCAGACAAGCGTAGAGCTTCGCGGGCTTAGCTTAGGAAATTAAAAAAAAAAAAATTGTTTTCGTTGGACAAAACGTTAAGAAATAACGAGATATTTAGTGAAAAAATCCGAATTTAAATTTTCATAAACAATTGTTGTGGTATGCTTTCACTTATCGGTTTAATTCAAGATACCGCGGAAAAAAATAAATAAAAAAGAAATAATAACTTTATAAATGCAAAATAGCAAAGCATCACTTAAAAAGAATGCGTTAACAAAGCATCACAAAAAAAAAAAAAATGCACAAATTTTGCAACCATTGCGCGGTGAAGACGGTTATCATTTCATAATGAACTCAAGCCATTGCTTTTAGAAAAGTTGTCTTTTTATGAAGTCAGCCACTGTCCCGCTGTTGTTGTTTTAATAACTTATGAAATTCCTAATTTACGTTGTAGATTAAATTATATAAATATTCACTTGGCAACTATTATGACCGTTTTCTCATTACACGGCTAACTTTTTTCCCAACGAAAAACTTCACATTAAAGAAATTTGGTTTTCTCAATGTTTCAGTTGCTTTTATTCTGTCGCAAAGCTAACCAGCACTCATCTGCCGATTATTTATTTTCCCATTTATTTGCCGTACAGATAAATTCAATCAGCTGACTCCCAACTTTTACATGTATTTTGAGAGGTGTTGCCAGCTTAAAACCATGTTTTTTGTCGGTATATTGAGAAACCCAAAATTGTTAACAGACAGTTTATCGGTCTAATACATTTATGTTGACATTAAGTAACAGGCAGTTTGACGGTACATTGAGAAAATTGCCATTAGGTTATTTGTGGTCTGTCTACATTATTAAAAAAAGTGTCTGAAGAAAGTTAACCAAAATATTTTTGGAATCTTTTAAATTTTATTTTCGATACTTAGCCAGATTTATCAATAGGCCATGGACTCGAAACGTATTTTATTCTGATATTACAATTAAAAATTTTTATCATTCGGTGAGGAAGTTGAATGGAGGCATCCAATTGATCATATGACTGATTGCTATATCTGCATGAACAGAGTGCACAGCGAAAAAATCTTTCTTTATCCGGATATAAATCAATTTATCTCGATTCCTAAAGCGCAAACCTCCAGAATTAAAAGAAACATCAGATAATGATGAAGTAAATTTAAATCCGAGTTTTAATTCTATAGGTGATATGGATTTTAAACTATGATTCAAAGATCACCTTATAATTTACATCATGACTAAAACTTGTCAAAAGAGAGCTCGAAATTACTCGCTTCATGTTTGAAAGAAACAGGATTTTTGGACACTGGTATAATTTTAATTTTACTATCGAAATCGCTCCAAAATATACGGAATTCTTTTCAGAAAGCTGTAAGTTGATTTTTAGGAAACATCAGAAGCCATAACGATTGTCACCTAATTCCTTATATAATGGAAGACTTTTATACCAAAATTGTATATCAAATTAATAAAAAATTAGTTTTATTTGAAATGTAAATGGGTGTCCTGGAGCACACATGTCTTAAACACTTTTTAGACTTGTTTAATTGTGACGAACAAGGCGAAAGATTTCACTGAGGTCTTGCAGTATTGGAAAAACATTATCAGAGCCATTCGGAGCAAACCATGATGTGTTAATACTGCTGGCTGCAAATTCGAAAAACGTCATCGCCACACAAAAGGATAAATCGAAGAGGAAAGTATTAAAATTTTTGACCAAAAATAGAATTATATAACCAAATTTAATTGTCTCTTAATCCAATCAACACAACCCAGAAAAAAATTTTTTATTGCAAATTTAAATTTGGATGTTTTCGCTAATTATTTTGTACATTTCTTATTTTTTGTCTGATGTTACCAGTTTTGTTACAGATATGTTTGAAACAAAATTGTCTTTAAGATATGGGTTTAAAAATTAGAAAAAAATTTTTTTTTGCCTAAACGGAATAACTGAAAATGTTGAATTTTGAAAAAACTTAAAAAAAAATCTTTTCCAATCTTAAGGGATGTATTTCAGTGTAGTTTTGTCCGATTTACACAGTATAGATATCTGCTAAAAGAGGAAATAGATATCTTTGTAACAGCGTTAAATTTCCATAGTTAAAAAATCAGTTCTCAAGATTTTTGGAAACATCTTTATGAAATTCAAAAAACTGGGGTTTCGCGTTAATATCGAATACGTTTCTTGAGAAAAATAAATAAATATCATATTCGTGTTCAGCAGCACGCTTGTCTGCAGAAAAGAAACCAGAGTCTCTGGCGGGAATCGAACCCGCAACCCCGGGGCTGATAGACTAGCTAGCCTACCGTGGCACTTCAAGTGAATATATGGGGAATTTCATGTCAAGTGACCCAATTTTGAAATCGATGTTCTCCGATTTGGATAAAATTTGCACCAAGGTTAGTCCTATTGGATAGTAGCTTAGACACAACAACATCGGTCGAAAACTTTCTGAGTTAGAGGGGGTAAAAGTTTGACATTTTGGCCATACATGTGTTCATTCTTATCCATGTAAATTATTCCCTATTGGTGTAAGCAAAATTTGTCCCAGGAAGACATCGATTTAAAAATTGGGTCAGTTGACATGAAATCCCCCATAAGTATTTAATCTTATTTAGAAATTTAAAAAAACAAAAACGGGGCAGGGGTTGACATTATTAACTCAGTGTTGCAATGCATAAATTGTTTTATTGCCGAATTAAAATGGTGAATTTTGAAAAAACCTAAAAAATCACATTTTTCTTTAAAATTATCTGCCTGGCCCACAATGTCCACAAGAACATTTCTTTTGCATATTTATATTGAAAACAAAAACAAATTTTAGTTTTTAATTATTGTTTTTAATATTAATATGCGAAATAAATGTTCTTCTAGACATTGTGGGCCCAGCAGTAAATAAAATTTGTTTATTACCGAATTAAAATGGTGAATTTTAAAAAACCTAAAAAATCAAATTTTTCTTTGAAGTTTAAAGTCCTGTGGCTCAGTAAATCTTTATCCGATCGACACAGTATAGATATGGGCTGAAACAGAAAAGACATATCAATGCAACAGTTTAAATCTTGTAAAATTCAGTTGAACTTTAATTCTGTAAGGCCTTATGGCTTCAAATCTTAAAATTTGCGATTGCTTATGATCACCGTCACACTAAAAAAAGCTCACCATTTTGTATTCAATTGAACAGTTCTCGAGATATTTCGAAATACCTAAAAAAAACTGCAGAGAAACACGATTTTCGCGATTCTTGAGAAAAATAAATTAATGCCATATTCGTTAGGGCTACAATGAAATATATGGGAAAAATTTTTTTCCAGAAATTTAAACAAAAATGTGAAGATTCTTTTGCCACTTGGTCTAAAACTTACTTGCTGAAAATTTGAGCCAAATCGGATAACTCTATCCCGTGTACCTTTGAGGTCAAAGTTCAATTCCATACAAGCAAAAAAATTTTTTTTTTTTTATTTTTTAATATTAGTAAGCTTTATTAGCTTATTAACAACAACAAATTTCATTTCGATCGGACAAGATTTTCAGTTTCAAAAGTGACTGAAAAAAAAATTTGAGTCTTGTTAGGGGCTTACTCTAAAAAATTTGCAAAAAAAATTTTTTTTTAGTTTTGATAAGCACACATTAAAGATTTTTTGTTGCTCTTAATACCAGGTTTATTAAATTTTTTTTAAAAATTTTTTTTTGACATCGCTTTGTTCTAAATTGGGGCCAAAAGCTGCAAAAATTTAGTTTTTGGCCCTATTAAAAAACAAAATTACGACGTCACAAAAAATGATTAAAGAAACCTATTATTAAGAGCGACAAAATATCTTTAATGTGTGTTATCAAAACTAAAAAAAATTTTTTTTTGCAAATTTTTTAGAGTAAGCCCCTAACAAGACTCTAATTTTTTTTGCTTGTATGGAAATTTTTTTTTATCATTTGAACTTTGACCTCAAAGGTGCACGGGATAGAGTTATTCGATTTGGCTCAAATTTTCAGCAAGTAAGTTTTAGACTAAGTGGCAAAAGAATCTTCACATTTATCATCAAAAATACAAAGTAGATTTTTCATTGTCACCCTAATATTCGTGTAGAGTTGCCCTAATTTAGTTTAGAAAATATCTCATTTTTGTGGTTCATATATTTTGTGACATGGTTTTTTAATTTTTAGGTCTTATCTTCAAGTTTTGCCTGCATATTAAGTGGGCATAAAACAACTTTTAAGACCATATTTTCGGTTTCTCTGGTTATAAGTATGTTTGCTTGCTTTGCCAGAGTGATTTTATTATAATTCTATTGTCGCACAACATATGTATAATTAAATTAACTTTGTTCCTACGGTATAATTCTTACTTACGTTTTTGCTCATATAATTTTAAAAAGAATATTATACATAATTTCTTACAATTAGGATTGTGTGCATGACAGGAAAGCCTTTAAAGAATAGAAGTCTCAAAGACTGCTGCAATTTTGGTAAGTAACAGCAAGTGACTTTTAAAAAAATGTACTTTATTTAAAACTTTTTTCTTTTTTAATTTGCATAGACGCAGTTAAAAATGATGGCAACATTCACACTCATTACGTCAACGATATTCGTGAATCTATAAAGACGACCAAGAACAGGTTTCAGAAGAAGAACTATTCATAAAGAATAATATAATTTAACAAACGTTTATTAAGTAACTTTTTCATAGAAAATTTGTACTTGTTAAGGTATACTAAATTAAACTACAAATATTTTTATAAATACGTTATTTTCGATCTCCAGTATTCTTTTGCCAAAGCATTTTTTCTTATTTCAACTTTTCTGTTTTTGCATACGCGAAACTCTGTACGAAAACTCTGCTATTTGTTTTTTTTTAATAATTTGAATTTTTTCTTATATTTAACGTTTAAATTTCTGTTCATAAATCCCTAATGTTTTCATCCAAGCATCCAAATGTCTACATTTGTTTTTAAAAATTTACAAAATGTGTTATTTTTTCATATTTTCAAATTAAAAATTCTGTATAATAAAGTCATAAAATTTAAGTGTATTTTGACACCTTCTTATTCTATTTACATATAAAATTAGGGCGATCGTTTATTCGACTTCTTTCAAAAATCGGTTTTTTATTATTCCGAATAGTAGATGGCAAAACGCCAAAATCAAAAAACCGGTTTTCAGTTAAACCGAATAGTTGGTATTTATAGCAACCGGTTTCAAGGTAAGCACGTCAATTTAACGATTCCAAAATTTCAATACGGAGCTGAGAGCAAAAACAGCAAATGGTATTGGAAGTATATTAAAGATTCATATTTTAAAGTAAGAGCTTTTGCTAAGTATAAAAAGGATATTGTTAGCAACAGGTAAAATTGCTAACGAGTCGTAAAATTAACAACTGTTTCGCCTTAAGGTGAAGTTATGTTCCATGGGCAGCCGACACGAGGACGGCTCACTTGGGTCCTTATAGCGATCCCTTTTTGTGATACCCTTTGCCAGTGACAAGAGTCAGCCCAGCCCGTATTCACCAGACTATTCCCCAGAGGTCACTGCAGTCACGAACCACCCTGACCTCCTGCAGAAGAGAGATCGATTTCAGTTTTACATTAGACATATCGTCCAGACATGGCAATTACGGTCCACCAAAATGCCTAGACCTAATATCCTCCTGACCGAGGCATTGTCATAGAACGTAAAACACCGTCTCCTCCTCCTCCTCGTCATCATGGCAACTTCTACAGTAGACATTATAACCAAGACCCATTCTCGCATCATGAGCCCCTATCACCTAATGACCCATAATGGCCGATATCACTATCCTTATTTGCGTCCTCGTTGCGTCGTAGCAAGGCCATTAAGTCCTGGCCATCAAGCAGGTATGCTCCACCTGCCATTTAGCCTTAAAGTATCTCAAACTGCGGAAGATAATCTCGTAAATGACCGATGAAAATTATTTGTATGACGTTTTAAATATCATTTATGCTTACTGCATTATTTAAAACGATAATTTACGTAGCAATAAAGTCAAACAAAATCGCCTTTAAGAGTTTTACACAATTTTGTTCGTAGATATAACATCACCTTGGCTTAGACTGCAGTTACAAATTTCAACTTTTCAACGTTTGCACGAATATTTAATATAAAGGTTGCTGAGCAAGCAGGATATCCTTCTTAGGTTGGACAATTAGTAAAAAGTGCACCGTTATAACATGCTTCTGATGCCAAAAATTGCATCATCCGGACTACTTATTACAAACCTTTCCTTTTCATTAGGTCCTTCTGTAATCTTTAGGATAATGTATTTTTAAAATTGTATGTTGTAGTATCATAGACCAGTTTTCCTTTTTTTATTTTGGTTTCCCCGCACTTCCTGGGTATATGACTACGTTGCAATAAAGACTTGTCCATGGGTAATGAAAATTTACTGCCTGCATTATTATTATTTTGAATTTATGTTTTTTTTTATCAACTTTTCACTTTACTACATTTATTAGTTATCAACTCTTGCACGGCCCATTCTGCTTTTAATAGATTTATAGCAGCAGGAGACATTGATTTACGTATGCACTCACTTCTTGAATTTGATCTAATCGACAACCCATACACAGATTATAATTTTTAGAGAAAAGAAAACTAAATTTCAGAGTGAAAATAGCTGTTTTCTGAAACTGTGAGAAATTTTTTATTTTCCGGGATCCCGCAAAAGCGGGAAATATAATAATCCCGAGAATTCCCGAGAAAAAACACTATTCCTTACCAAAATAAACCATTTGCTTAATATATCCGTAAAAAATAGAAAAATGACAACACTGTTCTGCCACCATTTTATCCAGGCATTCTTGTGCAAAATACCAAAACGTTGCTTGATTTGGTGTGATGAAGGCAATTCATTTCAAATTAAATGTTAATAACTTTTGTTCCGTAAGACCTTATGGCTTCAAATCTTAAAATTTACGAATGCTTATGACCACCGTCACACTAAAAAACGCTCACCATTCTAGTGTTTAGTATGTCTATATGCATGCAATTTATTAGTGCTAATACCGATTCCCAAGAAGACTTCAAATACAGCTTATTCACAAGCTTAAATAATTTACGAAAGGAAAACACGTTTTTATAAGCGTATTGTGTTTTCACCGTTCATTTTATTTTGACATTCTTTATGAAAAGTTTAAGGTCGTAAAATCTATCGAGAGATGGCCCAATATTACAATTAGCAAAAAACTTTAATTACGTGGATATTTGCAAGAAAGAATGGACATGGCATGAATCAAAAAAGAAAACTGCACAATGCGCATGCCCGTTATTTTTGTGTGTGACGAAGAAATAGAATTTGTTTATGTGCATTTGTGTATGTCTTATGGCGTTTTCTTTTCTGTGTAAAATTCTGCATTTATTCTGCCTTTTACATATTTTTATGTTCTTTTCTAAAAAACTTGTGTTATTTTAAATGTGTAAAGCGTTCTTTTCTGATGATGTTCCCTTTAAAATTAAAAAAAAATGCTCCATGTTCAACACACATTTTAATTAAAGGGGCATGAGTGCAGCACTAGATCAAGGAGAATTCAGTACAAGGTGGTGACAAGTTTCGAGCCGTAAACACTAACAATGCAATATAAAAAAAAAACATCTGTTGTTTCAGATGGCTTTGAATTGTTGTAGTGTTGCCACCACCTGTAATTGAATTTAATTGAATTTATTGATTTATGCCAAAATTTGTGTTCTTTTGTAAACGTCAGGCGCGGATCCAGCTCGAGCCTTAGGGGGGGGGGAAATTTTTTTTGATACAAAAAAAAAAATTGTTTTTAAAAGTTTACTAAAATTAATAAGTGTATATTATATTAAAAAAACTCAACAATAGGGTTAAATGAAATATAAGATCAGTTCAATATAAATTAATTTTTTTAAATAAGCAATTTATGATTTCCTTGTGAGGCAAATTTAGATAGTACAGTCTTTCTTCTGTCATTGTTGATCTGAGCCATGTTTTTATTAGACGAAGGGTAGGAAATGACCTCTCTCTCGTAGCATTACTGACGAGTAGGGCAAGTTTTTTACGGCATTTTTGCCATTTCTTCAATTATTTTTTTAAAAAGCAATTTTTGGTCCAGCTTGCCAAAGAATATCTTATTGCAACCTAGAAAAAACATTTTTAAGTAAGTCTAGCGACTATGAGGCAGAATCTATTAGAAATTCTTACTGAATAATGCAAAAATCGGACGTAAAAAGTACTTTCAATGCATCTGCTCAAGCCTCTTGAAGTTACAAACAAAAGGGATTTCTATGAGTGAAAGCTTTGGCTTAATTGACAGTGCTTAGGAAAATAATACAAGATGTCAGTAAAAAAGATTTTGTTGAAAAGTTTAAAAAAGTTTTAGATCGTAATACGTGTGGTAAATTATTCAATACTCCTGAAAAGTCTATATGGCTTGGCATTTCAATTTTAAAAAAGAGTTTTAATCGATTTTCTCACAATTTTGTTTTAATGAAAGTGAGACGGATGAATTTATTGACAACCTTTTTTCCATCTGAACTTTTAGTGTTCAAATATGCTCCAGTTACATCTTGCGATGTTGAAAGAGTGTTTTTCATTTATAGAACTGTTTTATGTGATAACAGGAGATTATCAGGGGTGTTCTAGAAATCGAAGACTCAAAACGCAAGAATTTTAAACGTCGTTTTTTAATAAGATTTCCCTGATAATAAAATTTTATGACAAATATTATAAAAATATTTCTTTATTAAACAGAATTTTATAACAAAAATTAGATTAAAAGTGTATTAAAAACCAACTTCCAAGTTCTTGCGTTTTGCCCCCAGAATTTTTTTTTTTACAATTTGAAGAAGAAGAAACATACTATTGTACTTACAAAAAAAACTTAATAAAGAAAAAGATTCTTAAATAAGATGTTTATTTTTGCCATTTTTCGTGCCATTTTTTATACTTTTTCGTGCTATTTTGCCAGCCATTTTTAATCATTTTTCGTGCCATTTTAAACTTGCCCTGCTGACGAGCATTGAAACGAAAATTTTAAATATTTTTCTTAGATTTCGGTAGATATCTTCATCACAGTTTATTAAAGCATCTACAATGTTATCTGATAGATTTTTAGATATTTTCCATGTTTGTTGCAAATGCAACAGTTCAGACTCAAGTTTAGATGTTAGTAGGTGTTTATCTATCTCATTTACCAAACATAATCAGCTCATCAGCTAGTTTTGATTTTAAAAGTTTTGTATCTGTATTTGACTTGATTACACTTTGAGGTAGAAGTTTAGGTATATTCAATACATTTAGGATATCTATTGGGAAACGTGTTTTGTTTCTAAAATAAATTCAATAAGAGGAATGTCACCTTCAACTCGGTAGTAATCGATTTGAACGCAGATAACTTTAACTTTTTCAAAAATCGCTTTAAATAGTTCTTCGGCTTTATTTCTTTTCTCTTCAAGGTACATGATTTAAGTTTTGATAAGGCTTGATCCTTTTTGAAGATCTACATATATCGTGCTTTTGTAAAATGATACTATTCCTCAAATGAATTCAAAAGTACTAAGCGAGTTCCTTAATATAAGGCTTTTAATGAAGTATCTCTACCTTTCCACTCAGATATTTTTTCCAAAGCTTCTACTATATGATGTACACTTGTTGCAAAGTGTAAAATTATGTCGTGACGTTGAACCATCTTGCCTCGCATAATGTAGAGAGTTTGGCTCCCAAATACTTTGCTATAACTGCGTTTCAGTTGGAATGATTATATTTAAAAAAATTTGTTGTTTCTTTAACAAATGATACAACTTATTGTATTAATGGCACTTTGTTGCTTTTTAAAATTTAGTTGTTTATGGGAATAGCAATGCGTTTGTTTTGCATTTGGCCAGAATTTTATTACAGCTCCATTTTCTGCTGACGTCAGAGGACACCCATCTGTGCCATTTCCTACACAATTTTTTAGGTCAAGACTTAAATTTGTCAAAACTTTTAGAACTATTGATGATAGTGCCTTCGCATCAATTGACACATCACATTACCAATATTCTTTGAAGCCTCTTCAAATGCGTTTACAACAAAGCCAATAAATGCTTTCCTAATGATTTTTTGTTGTATGTTGAAATATCTTTAAGATAAGGAAATCTGGGTTTTCCCCGAAAAATCTGTGTTTTCATCAAAAATTATCGAATAGAATTTCGATTCATGTAACACATATATACATAAATATTGCATATACTAATGGCCATTTTCTCAATGTACCGTTAAACTGCCTGTTACTTAATGTCAACATAAATTTATTAGACCGATAAACTGTCTGTTAACAATTTTGGGTTTCTCAATATACCGACAGAAAACATGGTTTTAAGCTGGCAACACCTCTCAAAATACATGTAAAAGTTGAGAGTCAGCTGATTGAATTTATCTGTACGGCAAATAAAAGGAAAATAAATAATCGGCAGATGAGTGCTGGGTAGCTTTGCGACAGAATAGAAGCAAATGAGACATTGAGAAAACCAAATTTCTTTAATGTGCAGTTTTTCGTTGGGAAAAAAGTTAATCGTGTAATGAGAAAACGGCCATAAGGCTTATTAATAATTCGACCGCACGCATTTTCAAGTCAAACGTTTATTCTTTGGATATAAATAGATGCCACCTGCTGGGATTGAACGTAGAATAATAAGTAATTGAATACAGTAAACTAGATGTTTCCTTGGAAATATCTAACAAAAAACTATTAGAATTAAGTTTTGGATACATATTGAAAATTTCGTTAGATTCAATAAAAAAAAAACAAAAAAAAAACCTTGCTGGGATTTCCTAAAATTTTGTGCATAGAAAAAATATTATTATTGGGAATTCTTGTATTATCGAGATAAACCAAACATATTTTTATAATTTAGGGGGGGGGGGAAATTTCCTTATTTCCCCCCCCCCCCTGAATCCGCGCATGGTAAACGTAATATATGAAACACTTCTTAAAAATTAGGGGAGTATTTAAAAATGTTGCCAAGTCACATGTTACACTTATGCAACACTTTTTTTTTAGAAAAGAAAACGCCATTATATTTTTTACAACACACTTATTTGCATTCCCTGATGACGTAGATGTTGTTTCTGTATACATATCAAATAAATTATACGTTTTTTAAAAAACCTGTTTACTAAATTAAAATAACCGGTTCATTTGATATTCGCAAAAGGGGCATTTTAAAATAAACGGCTTGAGCCAATCTCAAAAACCGCTTAAAACCGGTCGAATACAAACAGTCCGATCTCCCTACATAAAAAACACTCTTAAGGAAAAAAATCCTTGCCTCATTTTATTTGCGGTTAAAGTACCGTTAATGCCAAGCAAGACATCTCGCATTTTTTGTGTTTATTTTCTATACAACTTATATATCAGTCGTCTATTATGGCACAGCCCCCTCCCCCATCCCTGACAAAAAGAGAAGAAAAATAAAACTCAAAATTACTATAAAATTCTTTGACTAAACCAGAATGTCTGTGGTGGTTTAAGTTCTGGTGTTTGGTTGGTGTATTTACATATTTTATAGACACATGTTTGAGGTTTTTGTGGATAAAACGAAAACTGAAAAAAGTAAAAACATTTTTATTTTCATCAACAAGCAGTAGTCGGTCGTCAGTAACATCGTAATTTACAGCATATTCTTCGTGTGTATGGTGTCGTATGAGTAATATTTATTAATTTTTATCTTGCAAACGTGCCCATGTGTTTGTTTGCATGTACGACACATGTAAACAAGTCAATATGAAATGTTTCTTTGTTTATATTCTAAAGATTAACAGATAAAAGTAGCAAAAAATAAAAAATTTGAATTTAAAAAAAGTTCATACACATTTTTATATGTACGCAAATAACACTGTAACATGTATTTAGCTACGTTTAGAATTATTATTATATGTACAGTTGGTGACAGAAAAATTACTGCTAATTAAATTAACAAAAAATTTAAAAATCTATTTTAACTTAAAAAAAAATTTAAAACATGAAACGGTACAACCAAGACCCATTTATTAGGTCTGCTTACTTGTACAAAAACAAGAAACGATTCTTTTAAGCTGTCAAAAACTTACTACCACATATAGAAAGCAAAAGGAAAAAACGTCTATGTGCGGCATACTATAAACGTAAACAAACGTATACGTGCACATGTAAGCAAAATGTAAACAACTTTTGACTGCTCAAAAGAACATAAACAATAATCATCAGGCTTCTTGCGCAGACCTGTTCAATGGGCCTTGGGTACAATAAAAGGAAAAAGTTTTGAATTTTTGATTTAAAAATATAAATATATTTTAGGAGACGAACGAAAAATTGGTTTTCAATTAGGAATGTTACGATACGCCTTTTTGCCGATACTCGAAAAGAAATATCGGCGATTTAAGATAAATAAGTCTTATTCGGTTAACAGTTTTATTTGCTTTAATATATTTAATTTTTCTAAAATCTTTGGATAAAGTTTCTTGACGATCTGGCCTAAGCAACCAGTGAAATGCGCATAGGAATAGCTAGCTTATCCCATAAACAATAACTTTTAGTTTATCAATAGTATGAAATGGGAATTTAGCACATTTAAACGAAACCTTGTTAATTTTAAATTCGAGTTCATTTAAAAATTAGCAAAACTAGTTTTTATGATGCAGAATAACTGCGTAAGAAATTATCGATATTTTCAATTGAAATTAATAAATTTTAAAAGACAACGAATTTAATTTTAGTTCATATAAAAACAAAACAGTCTAATGACCATTTTCTCATTACGCCATTAACTTCATCAGCTGACTCCCTACTTTTACATGTATTTTTAGAGGTGTTGCCAACTAAAAACAATGTTTTTTGTCGGTATATTGAGAAACACAAAATCGTTAACGGACAGTTTAACGGTCTAAAAATTTATGTTGACATTAAGTAACAGACAGTTGTTTGGCGACACATTGAGAAAATTGCCTTAAGAGATAATAAATATTAGGAATTGATATTAATAAGATTTTATTAAGGGCCTTATTCCGTAAAACGCAACGTAACGGACAAAAATTGCATTAAGCAAAAACACATTTAAAAATATTTTATAATTTTGTTGTTGCTTTCTATAGAAAATCATATTTTGCTTTAAAATTTTCAACGCCACAATAAATAAAGTGTTTGAAATTTAAAAATGATTGGCCGGTTCGTCGATAACAATTGAAGACTTCGTTCGCTTAACTTTTACATGTAAGTTACGCGAACTAAGTCTTCAATCTTTATCGACGAACAGACCCTAAATATAAATTTCTGTAGGAATCAACAACAAAATTATAAAATATTTTTGAATATATTTTTGCTTTCAATGAAAGTTTTGGCGCTCCGTTGTTTTTTATGGAATAAGGCCCTTAAAAAACAAAAGAATTCTCAACTTTTGCGGAGATAGACGATTTCGCAAATCCCTTAAAATCAGACATGTAATGGAAAACCATCTCTCAGATGCAACAGCAATCATTCGAATACTAAAGTATTTCTGTGCCATTTTATTCAATTTTAGGTATACCATGTCATTGCGCCAGAAAACAAAAGGATCTGCATCTCTAGAAATATTTGGTCATCTAAGGTATCTCTCAATTCTTCTTTTATGAAAATTAATCAAAAATTAGCAGACAAATCTTGAAATAAACAAATAGTGGAATACTGCGGCCAAAACCCTATAATTTTGTTATTTCTTTTCGTAAGGCAATTAAACTAAGTACTTGGATGCAGTTTCTGAAGGCCGTTGCACGGTGGGGTCAATCGAAAAAATGGCAATAAATCTTGATCTTCTAAGCTACTGGCCGCATTGCAAATGAGGCATGAACGAATTGTAGAGAAGTAGAAAATTATGAAACAGGTGTTTGTTACCACCGTGTTTGAAAAGAAATTGAGATACAGGCTGCCATAGTCGACCAACTCCGCCTCGTCGTGGCCATATATAGACAAAAATAGAGCTTGTATATTTTAAATTTGGCTCATTTATTTTGCTTTTAATTTTAATATTTGCTTACACAATTAATAAGAACTGGCTTTGACAATGAATCTAATCTGAGCGATAACACTGTACAACAGTTTCAAACTTTTGCCAAAAGAACGGCGTTCGTACAACAGATTCTAGTAGAGGATGAAAAAAAATATTTATATGTGACGGCGTTTTAAAAAGTTCACATCGGAATTTTTTGTTAGAGGCGGTTAAAGTGCCCCAGCTTTGGCCTGTTCCTGCAGCATATCAGTATAAAAACTATAATTTCTTTACATTTGAGGTGTAGGGTATGTTCAGCAACTTTGTAGAAAATGCTCCCACTCATAACGGTATTTTGGCTGTTTTCTAACAAATCGTAAAGGACACCCTGAAAAAGGGGAAGGGCGGAGCTGAAATATTTTAGAAAAATGTTGGCAATCAAATATTACTAAACACCAAAGTCCAAAATCTAACACGAACACCAAAAACCAAGCAAATTCGGTGCGGATAAAGTATCCAAGCTTTGGCTTGTATGTTAATACAAGCCTAGTAGTATGTGGGTAATATTAATCCTTAACCACAATCCGTTGTCAGAACCTCGTAATTAATCATTTTGATTTAAAAATTATAAATAATAATTTTCTGAAAATATAAATCAAGTAACAAAACCAGAATAATAATATTGTTATTAAAGCTTTTATGCATATGCATGTTATTTTTACTAGCATATTTTCAAGCATATTTCTTTATTTTTTAACTTTTTGTCTGGCATAATTTCAAATTTGTTATGCATGTTAAAACATTTCCTACAAAAAAAAAACCAGTTTAAAGTCCTTTTTCATAATTCTTAAGCAATTCATAAAAATCAAACCCCTCTCAATAATTTAACTTTTTCATCTTTGACGCCCACTGTTTAATTATTACACAATTCTTTAATGTTAAAAAAAAAAATATGTAAATGTGTTTATGCATTGCAAAGTATTTATAAATTATAATAAACTCTTACAAAAGGTCAAATCGTAAATTCCACCATTAAATTTTTAAGGAAATTTTTGCCAATATGAAAAATATGTTAATAAACCCGAAAACAATTTGCATAAATTTAGCAAATTTGCCAAAAAAAAACAAAAAAAAAAAACTTTCAGGAATACAAAATTTATTTTGCTAAAATTTCTATGCGAAAAAAGTTTGTGAGAATTTTGGTTATTGCAGCAAAAGGTTTTAGTTGGATTAAAATAAATTGAATGAAGAGGCGTGTGGTTTATTAAATTTGAGAAATACAAACTGAAAAATTATGCTGATTTTTAATCCAATTAAAAATCTAAAAGGTTTTATAATTTTTTACTAAGCTGTTCCCAAAAGAAAACAGAGGATATTTTGGTTGAAATTACTTTTCGAGTGTAGACTAATAAAATATTCATTTGAAAAACTTTTGTTTGTATTGTTTTTTTTTTCCTGAGCAAGTCATTTTAATAAACCAGATAAAAAGTAGGAAAATTTCTAAAAATTGTACTTAAAACATATACAATTTTAGTATTTCTTATTAAGGCAATAAAATTAGCATAGGCAAATAAAAGGCTTGTAAAACTTCGTTATAATGCACAAAACTATACAGGAGCTTGAGATTTAATGTAAATAAAAGTGATTTGGTAAGATTTGATATCTTGCATGAAGCAATAGGTATGGGAATAGTTTTGAATTACTGAAATGGCCTTAAGAGTTCCTATAAATCTTTAATTATAAATGACAAATTAAAGTTTATTTCGTAGGTATTCATAAACTTATATCCTTTAAGTTACCGAAAGAGCCGACTGAGTATCAATTAGAATCTGTGCTAGCAAGCCGGACGAAACCAACACAGAAAGAAAATCACTCGGGATAAATCAAGTTTTTTATGATTACTTTAAGTACGAGTCGTACTCAAAAATTCAAGTACGAATATTTTTGGTTAAGATTTCTAAAGTAAAAACCATATCGGGCATTATGTTGGTGTTTTAAATGTTGGAAGGTGTAAAACGGGTAAGTAAATCAATCATAAAAATTTCCTTTTTCTAATTTCTTTTTTGTTTTTTTTTAATCACGAATTCGGGATGGAACTAACTTAATAATACTTGAATCAAGCGCATTTTAAGATGGACTCAATCTTAATTTTACTTAAATCAATCTCATTTTCGGATTATTTCAAGTACGAACTCGGGATTAAATATGGATAATTAAGGTGTTTTGCGATTGAAAATCCGTACTTGAATCAATCTTTCTTAATTTGATTAAAGAAAATCCGTACTCACCGTACTCATGATACGGCCTCGGATTGATTTGAGTAGGGATGGATTGATTTTTCTTTTGAGTGCATTGAGAACGGCCATAATCAGTGTATAATTTGATATGGCTCGGTACAAATTTCTTTCCGAAATACAGTCTATCTTTTCGTGTGGTATTTAATATTAACATGTTTTATTGCAACCTTAAGCTGGAGGTCAACACCATGCGATCTATGCTATCTAAGTAGAACGTTAACCTACTTTCATGTATTCTAAGCAATTTATTGTGTAATTAGTTACATACAATAACACCGACTCTACTTTTTCTACAGATACATAAAAACGAACAACGCATGTGTGAATGGTGCGAACTTTCAGCTTAATTTTGTACGCTACGATAACTTTTTTGGTGCCCTTTGGGACAGATAACATCGTGAAATTCAACAGAGATCCAGACAAATTTTTACCACTTATTATGTAAAATAAATTGTATTTGTGTTTTCAAAGTGAATTTTTTTTCGCAAACATGTCATTGGTATCGAATTTTATCTAGTGTTTTTTTTTTATCAAATAAATTTTTTTACAGGGAGTGGTGAACGAGGAAAAGTAGAAATACTGGAAATTTTTTGTATATCGACTTTTCATTAAAATATAATATTATATTTGTGAAGTGCAGCAAACCATATTTCCAATTTTCTTTTCAAAATTGGAATAGAAACATAAAAATCTTAAAGTGACAACTACGTTTATTTAAAAACCTGATTTTGTATTGAACCAAAAATCGTCAGTTCATTATTTCACCATGATATGCGCCAAACCAATAATGAGCTGACGAAATGATACATTTGTGGAGTTTATATTTCTAAAAACTATATTAAAAATAAAAATTAAAAAAGACATTAAAATAATTTTCGTGGGAATACAAAATTTAATTTTAATGATTTTTTTATTCGTTCTTAATTCCCAATTTTTATTATTTGATAAAAACATTGAAATTTATTGTTGATGGGAAAAGCTAAATAAAATAGAAGTTAATAAATGGGTCAGAACTGCAACGTCACTAATTATATAAAATACTTTGGCATCTATTAGTGAGGTTATAAGTTTTTGAACAAATTTGAATATTTGTCAGGAAACCGTTGTAAATGTTCCTTAACCATAGCCCACCCCTTTGGTAAAAAATACTACCTTGATTAATTAGTCAATGTTATAATTAATCCCAATTCCATAAAATTTTTTTTTGTGATTTTATTCCATCTATCCTTCTATATTTCCACAACTCAACAGATAAAAAAAATTTAGCAACACATATTCTTCATTCAATTAAACCAAGATTATCATTTTTTATTAAACCAAAATAAAAACAAAAATACAGTGCAACACGGAAAAAAATAACCATATACGGACAATAAATAACCATAAAGGACCAACAAAGAAAATACCCGTGTCTCCCAGTTTTACCGAAAGTCATGCACTTTTTTTTATGGACCCTTAAAGATTTAGGGCATTCAGTGTAATTTTTGCAAAAAAGTGTTCATTTTCTCAGGCTCATATCTTGCAAACCGTTCGGAATTGTGATTAACCCTCTGAGACCGACAAAGTTGTAGCTCTTGCCATAAATAACAAAAATTGTGAACATATAAAATCAAAAAAAACTTCGTCTTCAAGATCAAAATCGCAAAAAACCTAAAAAAATTCGATTTTTTTACATATTTTCCTTGTTTAGGTCCATAGGTAGCAAACCGTTCAAAATTAAAAAAAAAACAATCAACCACAAAAATGTACCTAAGATCTCAATAAACAACTTTCTAGAGCATATAGCACATTAATGTTTGCGTACGGTAATTTCTTCTCAAAAACTTTAATTTTAAGAAGGCCGTACGTTAATGAAAAAATAAAAGTTAACATCACTGAGTCTCATATACATTTAGCATCCAGATTATAGTAGGAGTCGGAGTCGCACTTAAAAAATTTCAGCGTCAAGAGTCGGAGTCGGAGTTAGTACTTTTTTCGGACGACTCCACAGCCCTGGAAAAAATTTACCTATTAAAGCAATTGTGGATATTTTGTAAACAAATAATTTTGACATTTACTCTAACTTTTTACAAAATACATAGTATTTTTTCAAAAAAGGTATAGCTAGCATAGGTCTATCTCATGATGCGGTCACCTTTATGAATTCGCCTTGATCTTATCAATTTTTCAAAAATTTACTTAATCAAAACCGAGCATGTATATTAGAGCGACTCAAGTTGTATGGAAGCAAAATTCGTGCTCGATGTAGCCCCCTAAAAATGAACCTTGGACTTTTTTAAGATACCATTTTAAATATTTCGGCTTCAGCTTTGACCTCTCGTGAGCTGGACCATTTTGAAAAAGGGTCTATTTTTGCATGTTTTATTAATTTGAGAATCTGTTTCCTTACCATTATATACAAATTGGGTATCATAAGAAAGGTTTTTTTAAGGCGCGTTCAACTGTATTTATAATTTATCCAAGGACGATCATCCATGTCCTTTTTTAAGGATTTTCTGTAAAAAAAACGGTTTTTGAATTTTTTGTTCAGGGTTGTTTGTAAAAAAAAAGCCAAATTAACATATTTTAATCTTTAGTCGATTTAATTAAATACGTGTTTCCGCTTTTTTGAAAATTCGCGGTATTTCGCGTTTTGACAAAAATGCAATGGGGTGGCAACCCTTTGTTTTAAATTTAGCAATATGGGTATCAAATTTTTTCTTTTGCCAAGTACATAATCTTTGTATGTAAATAATTTAGATAATTTAGATAATTTAGATAATTTAGACTACAAAATTCCATTTATATATATTCCAGAGCACCGTGTAAAATGCATCTAATTTCCAAAAATCTAAATTATTTACATACAAAGATTATGTACTTGGCAAAAGAAAAAATTTGATACCCATATTGCTCTGTTTAAAACGAAGGGTTGCCACCCCATTACATTTTTGTCAAAACGCGAACTACCGCGAATTTTCAAAAAAGCAGAAACACGTATTTAATTAAATCGACTAAAGATTAAAATATGTTAATTTGGCATTTTTATTACAAACAACCCCGAACAAAAAATTCAAAACCCTTTTTTTTACAGAAAAAAAGGACATGGATGATCGTCCTTGGACAAATTGTATATACAGTTGGACGCGCCTTAAAAAAACCTTTCTTATGATACCCAATTTGTATATGTTGGTAAGGAAACAGATTCTCAAATTAACAAAACATGTAAAAATAGACCCTTTTTCAAAATGGTCCAGCTCACGAGAGCTCAAGGCTGGATCCGAAATATTTAAAATAGTATCTAAAAAAAGTTCAAGGTTAATTTTTAAGAGGGTACATCGAGCACTTTTTTTGGTGAGTCGCTCTAATGTATGTACATAAATATTCAATATGTTTCATTTACAATTTTTTAATTTTCAGACATATTTCATATATATGCATACTTATTTGTAGGGAAATGGCTTTAACTCCTACCTAATATTATAAAAAAAACTTTTATCTAAAAAATTGGTAGTAAAAAAAATATTTGTATTGATGTTCCTAAATTCACAGAATAAATGTGTTTGTTGAAATAAAAATGGTTTTACAAAAAAATTCTTCCACAAAAGAATTTCAGGAAATTTTTTTATGCTGGTTAGAATCTAAAAATATTTTAAAAATTTAAATAACACTTTTAAGATAAAAAATTATAGAATACGTAATGGAAAATAAAGAAAAGCATTATCGTTAACAATATTAAGTTTCATAAATTTAATAAGCTACGATGACCTTGTTTTTATTTAAATGGCAAAAATTATGAATACCGGCATATTTCTATAGGGTGTATTTTTTGTTAGCTGCATGAGAACTTAAAATGAAAATAAAAGAGAGAAATATTATTGGAATGCAATTTTCTTTTTTAAAATCGAGTAGATAATTGCAAGAGTAATTTTTTTTTTAATATGATACATGGTTCATTCGATCAGTCCAATATTCGACTTCATTTTCCAATAAATCTGGCCATCTGGCGATAAAAGTGGAAAGTGGCTTGAATATTGTCTTTTAATGCTTCAAGATTATTTTGGTTTGTCGGCATAAGCCAACGTATTAACATTGCTTCATAAAAAGTAACCCAAAGGCGTTTAAATGCAAGAGCAAGGTAGCTTCTAAATAGGACCACATCAGGAAATAAAGTTGTCACCAAATTGATTTTGCAATAAATCGATTGTTAAGCATGCTGTATGGCAAGTTGCGCCGTCTTGTTGGAGCCAAGAGTCGATGATGTTTAGTTGATTAATTTTTGGAAACAAAAATTCAGTCAATATGGCATGATAGCGCTCGCCATTCACCGTAACGCCAGCTCTTTGCTCATTTCAAAAGAGCGTGCAAGCTGCACCAAACAGTTACTTTTAATGGATGTATTGGTGTTTCGCTACCGGCGTAAGGATTTTCTTCGGTCCAAATATGGAAATTTTCCTAAGTGACGTAATTATTTGACCAAAAATGAGCTTCTTGAAATGGTTGAAGTGCTCTGTGAACTGCGCCAAAAAAAAATTTATTTTTTTTCAAAGTAAATTCCAAAATTTGGAAACGTTGTTGTAGCGTCAAGCGATTCGTGATGACTTGCCCAACCCTACTAAACAGAATTATCAACAAAGTTTGACAGTCGGCAGCGGCAAAATTCTGAAGACTTCTCTACTTCTGGCCTTTTTAAAGGCCAACTTATATTCACTACTATTCATGTAAAGTAGACCTCAAAGAAGGACTCGGCAATTTCGTATAAAAGATAAGATACACATTCTAAACTCGCTTCTATGTATTGTTTTTTGCACAAGCAAAAGCAAAAAAAATTTTTTTTATTCCGTTTTACCATTCTTATGGATCTGCTTAAGAAGCGAGAGCGGAAGGCCGACTACGCAATGACAATTTGTGTAAAAAATATGAGTTTGGAATGAAGCGAGCAGGCCTTGTACATCCAAAAGAAGGGGTACAGAGGCCTTCTTGAAATCATCCGTACTCCTTATTTTTCATTTTCATTTCATTTCATTTGTTTCTTTATTGAATTACTATCACAACAAGAATAAATCTTATAAATTACAGTCTTCTGGGTTTTAGTTGTCATACCAAAGTTTTCGATATTGAAAGTTCTCATACAACTGCAAACCACTTATTTTTAATTTACTATAATTATTAATAGGATAACAATTACTGAAAACATGTTGTTATTTAATCGTTTTAAATGGGCACTTTACATTATCACACAAGTCTTACAAATTTTGATCTAATGATTATTTAACAAATTTTAAGTAACAATAACAACTTATCATGACAAAGTTGTATTTTACCCGAAATACGTAAGACTTGTGTGATAGTGTAAACAAGCCTTAAAGAGGAATATAACGACAATTTTAAAAAATTTCATGTCAAATTTAAGACAAAAGCCATTGTTATCTTTTACATATTTGTAGTAAATATATAAATAAAAAAAAACCCATTTTTTTTAAAAACACTATAAATTTTCTTACAAAACCCTCCCTCCCCCGCACTTTAAAAATGTGTTAAGTTGTTAACACTTAAACATCATCTTTGCAGGATACAATAAATATTTTTTACTTTTTACTTTGCTTTTATCTCTTAACTTGCGTGCCTTATTTATTTGGTTTAAGAACTATTTGACCTTTTGCTTTACAAGTGCTCTCCTATTCTCTCGTTCAATGGAAGTCACGATTCTTATACTAACGATATTATCCTTTACCTGTGGTGTAGGATAATGATTGTTGTTTTCGTTCCGGTTGGTGATGCTGGCATTGTGGCTTGTGTTTGTTGCTCATGATTAAGTGTTTCTGTAATGTGTAAAAAAGCAGTGATGGGCCGATTCTTTTTTTTTATTGGCAAGTGTGCAACTCTTTTTTATTATCTTTGTTTTATTCTCATTAATATTACAAAAATATCAACCTGGATTTGTTCGGCTCTTGCTTTATTGTCATTTTTATAAAGTAATTTAAACAAACCATCTGCTGCTTTACACGTACATACATGCATTAATTTCAACACTGCTTTAAATTGGCAAAGGTGCCCATCACTGGTTTAAAGTAGCAATAGGTATGTCTCGTGAGGTATTGCGTAAGTGTTAGTTTATAAGGATATAATACTTGAGTTTTATTTTAACCAATTTCTAAACCAGCAAACTAACATTACCAGTAAGCAACGAGCCAAGTAACCAGCAGGCAACTAACCAGCAAGATACCTTTTCAACCAAACAACCAGTTAAACAACAACAAAACTCAATAACAAGCCAGTCAGCCAGCCAACCGACCATCGAATCCAGCTACTGAAACCTTTTTTGAATTTCCTTCCGTTTCCTTTATATCTACTTACCACTTTGCTATTTAGCTAAACAAGATTAAATTAAGATTGATGAACAACGTTTTTAGAAACAAAAGGAAACCAATAAAGCCATACAAAGACACTTCAGTATATTCAGTTAGTCGCTACCTCGTCACGAACACGACAAAGACCTGCTTTTTCTTTTTCATTTATCACTCTCCCATTATAAAAGTACTTATGACTGTTTGTATTTCTTTTTCGCTCCTTAACATGTAAGGAAATTAAGTTCTTCGAAATAAAGGACTTTTATTTATTTTAAGCTTTTTTTTTGTTAATGTCGAATTTTCCTTATGGTGTTGGCACCGTTTTTTTAAGTAACAACTCAAGGTCAGAAATCTTAAGGTTTCTTTTGTGAAACAAAAGTATTTTTGAGCTGGTGTGAAAAACCAAGGGATAATAATGAACTTTAGGAATTTTTGTATTTAATAGATGAAAAATCCTTTGTGGGTGTGTGTTTTTTTTAACATTTTTAAACATTTTAAAATAATTTTACGCATTAAACCATTAAAAAGTAATTTTACTTCTTACTCCTACCTTTTACTAAGGCAAAGCGTTTTGCTATTTATGGATATTTAAAAATGGTTGGCAGAAAAATATTTTGAAGAAATTTTACGAAGGTAAGTGAAACGATGCTTTCTTTTCTAAAAAAAGTTATCTATATATATAAGATTGTAACGTTTCTGACTGATTCATCATCGCACAGCCTAAACGCATAATGCTAAAAACTTGAAATTTGAACCGGAGGTGCGACTGTCCCCAAATCGATCCACTAAGACGGGATTTTTGGAAATTCAAATGTTTAGGGGGTAAAAAACGGTCAAATTGAAAAATCTCCAAAACTAAAAGAGATACAAAAAAACTGTAATACTTATCGTTGTTCTTTATAAAAATAAGCGGGCAAGTGTCTGGTACTTTTTTGAAATTCGGCTCTTTTAGGGAGAAAACGGGTAAAACCTGAATTTTAGTACTTTTTTGTCACCCCACTATCTTTTGAACCAATAATCCTAGAAATAAAGTTTATACCACATTCGAAACTTAGCAATAAAAAAAACACGAATACGAAATATGGTACTTTTTCGAAATTCAAACGTCAAAGGGGTGAAAATCGTTACTATTTTTGGTACTTTTTTTTATAAAACATTTTTCTCCATTCATTGACATATTCGTAGCTACAATACTGCAATTTTTGATACTTTTATGGGGGGGGGGGGAGCAAATAGTACCAAAATAGGAAATACGGGAAATTTTATATCTTTCTTCAGCTTAACAACTGGTATTTTTGTATTTATCGTTAATATTGGACCTTAAAATATAAAATTCAAGATGCGATGTATTGGGTGGATAAGAATCTATAAGAGGGAAGTTTTTGGTACTTTTTTGTATTTTAATTGGTACTTTTTGAATTTCCGTTAGTATTAGACCTAGAAATATTAACTTAAACATGCAAGATCCTGTGTGAATAAGCGGGTTAAATGCTAGAATTTAAACAAGTTAAAACCTAAAAAAAGAAAATTTTGGCATACAGATATGTATGTCCACGAAGAAAAAGGAGACGCCAACGAAGTATGGGGTTAAATGCTAGTACTTTATAAATGTGTAAAAGAGTTATAATGTTACACACACATTTACCAAGTGGTATATTTTTCTATATTTGAAACAGAAAATATCTTGATTTTACACTTAACGCTTATGTTAATTTAGCGTGTATAAAAAGCGATATTCACCACACAGAAAGACAAACACTCGGGATAAATCAAGTTTTTTATGATTACTTTAAGTATGAGTCGTACTCAAAAATGCAAGTACGAAAAACACAAAAACGTATATGGGATTACTTTCGAAAATCAATCCTGGATTTTTTTTTCATGTATTTTTATTTGCAATCTATTTTACACAAAATATTAATCAAAATTATTGATAATAAAATGTAACTTATTATATCGAGTTCGACTAAACATAAAAATAAAAACAAAAGTAATACAATTTGCATTAGTGTTAATATATGTACTTATAAGTACTACTTCCTAAAAGGCAAGTCAAGCACATGGTGCCTTTTTAATCTTCGAATCTCATTACTGTCATTTAATAGGTTGATCGCTTATATATTAGAATGATAACTAAGCCTTTGCAAGTACCTTTCACTGAAACAATTAATTTCTTTTTTTACTAAAGGGATACCAAGATCGTTGTGAATACACCTGATATTTAAAAACCATGGATACCTTTGTAATATTTCAATGTTCGAATTGCTAGTAGTTCCCCATAGTTGAACACCATAAGTCCATACTGGTTTTAGAATTGTTTTATATATTATGACTTTGTTCTCTAAGCTTAATTCTGACGTAGGACCTCAAAGCCAAAACATTTTCTTGGTTTTGATATCTAAAAGATTACTTTTCGCTTTCACATGCTCCTTCCATGTGAGTCTTCTATCTAAATGAAGACCTAAGTACTTTACGCTATTAGATTTTGGAATAACAGTTCCATTTAACTTAACTGGCATTTCTTGAAATAAGTATTAAATTCTTAAATCAAGTAAAAAAAAAAATGAAACTTTTCGTTGTGTTTAAGCCTCCGGCTTACGTATGTTTTGATTTTCTATACACATTGAAAATGGTCTGGCCAGACATATGAGCCACAAAGGGTTAAAAAGTAAATTTGAACTCTTGCTTCCCATATAGTTTATATAGTTTATATGTACATAAGATTTCTAAAGTAAAAACCTTATCGGGCATGATGTTGGTGTTTTATCATTCTGTAAGATGTAATACAAGTAAGTAAATCAATCATAAGAACTTTTTCTTTCTAATTCGGGATAAAGTCGATTTTCTAATACTTGAAACAAGCGCATTTTGAGATCAATTCTATCTTAGTTTTACTTAAATTAATCTCACTTTCTGATTATTTCAAGTACGAAACCGGGATTGAATATGGATAATTTAAGTATTTTGCGATAATTGAATGAATCTTTATGTACTTGATTCAAGAAAATTCGTACTCACCGTACTATTAATACCGCTTCGGATTGATTTGAGTATTGATGGATTTTTCACATTTTTTCAAAAATTATTTGTTGCGGGATAAAAATCTGAAAATTTGTATTTAAGCTGAATTCGGAAAAAATAGTTGTTTTCGTCTCAAGTAGCTCCCCTGGTTTTTAAGGAATATCGAATATTTATTGAAATATGAAAACGACGTAGCAATTTTTACACACACTGTTGTTTTCTGGCAGTGGAACAAATTAAATGCCTTCATGGTTGTCGAGTTTTCGAACTGTTCACCATCTAATATTGCATTTAGGAGCAAATACAAGTGGAAACTTCGGTGCTCAGTGGAAGTTTTGGGTAGCCAGATTTTAAATTCGGAAAAACAGTTCATTGAACACAAAAAAACAGTACAATCAAGAAAAAAAAAGTTTTTTTGGCGAAAACACAACTATTTATTTTAATTATTATATATTTAAAACTTTTGATTGAATATGCAACAATTATATAACGAAAAACACTTAAAATGTGTAACGCCAAAGGAATTTCCGTTTTATGGCATTTTATTTCGTATACGTATAATCCATTTGCGTTCAAAAAAAAAAAACACTAAAACGAAGCATTTGGCCTAAATGGTTTTTTTTTTAATTTGAAGACAGGAAAATCATAACATTCCTGTAAGCCATTTAAGAAAGGAGAAAAGCCTAACTTAGATTAAAACAATTAAATAGTTGATTGTGTAAGTAGGACTTAAGCATATTTGCTTTTGAAGCAATTTTGACCACACACATAATTGCACAAATCATATAGAACAGATTACAATGAAATTTCGAATATATTCGACAAAAACACTGAAAGGGTTAATTTAGTCAATAAGCGTTACCAACAATTATTTTCAATAGTAAAAGTTTTGCGCCATAATTGTTAAGAAAATAAAATTTTTTTTTTATAAAAGTACAACAAATTTTGTTATTTTAAGCCAATTGCATGCAAATCCGAGTTTGAAAAAGCACTGTACACTAACGTAGTGTATTTTTTAAAAACACAAATTTTACAACTTTTTTGTTTGAGAATTTGTAGACAAGCAAAATACGGTACACAGCAATTGTAAGCAGACAAACAAAAATACTAAGATAACATTCCGAACTTGTCTAAGCGTACTTGTGGTGTTCTTTTAGCGTTCTGTATTTTGAAATGAGCGCGTATTGAATTTAAATGTAGTACGTGTTGTGCTGACCATACGTTTGCAGCAGAGGTTTGCATAAGTGATATTGCATGTAAAAGAGATTCCATGAAAACACAGAATGCGTACGCTAAAAAAACACTACAGGAACTCTGAAATAAAATTGTTACTTTTTCTTAGTGCATTTGTGTTCGTTAGCTCACAATCCTTGTGTACCGAATTTTGTTTTTGTACTAAAGTCTTAATTGTCATTTCCAGTTCCTTGTAAAAATATTGATAATAAATATTAAATTATCATTTGGCATTTTTCCTTATAATTTTTTTATAAGTTTTTGATTAAGGCCATTTTTTACACTTGAGAAAAATTATAATGTTTGGGGATTTTTTAATACAGAGTGTCCGCCGGGAAGTTATACAACTTTGTTTTGCCGCCATTTAGGTAAGGATTAGTCTTGACAGTTCATATTTGGAATTCGTGATTTAGACACGTGTCAAATTTATTTTATTAAAAAAATTCGATAAAGGAACGTGTTGTAATCGTTAAAACATTTTATCAAAATCAATCATCGATTACTTTGACGATGAGAAAGTAACGTGTAATTTTTGGGAGAATCAACACATTATTTTTTGTGTAGTGAATGATTTCGAATAAAGAGGGTATGTATGTAGGTGAAAGGGCCAAGCATGGACCACAACGTACTGCAAGGTCGGCAGAAAACATTAATGATGCTCAAGAAAGTGTTTAAAACAATCCATCAATACTAATTCTACGCCGTGCTCAGGAGCTTGGTCTTCACAGAACAACTTTGGCCACAATTTTGCAAAAGGGTTTTTGTTTGTTTGTACTTCAGATTCAGTTGACATTAGAGCTTCTTCCACAAGACCATTTAAAATAATATACCTTCCCGACGGACACCCTGTATTATCAAGATTTCAGCGATTTTGAAGATCACTCGCAATAAGCGTCCTTTTTTATACCATCCACCTCTGGTGTAGAAGTGTATTGGCAATAGAGCATGGGAAACTAAATCGGGTACATGAATATGTGTAAGTGAGAGGCATAAAAAACTATTTGTTAAGTTTTGCGGTTGTATGGGTAAAGTCGCGAAATTGGCGTGAATCTTGTGACCACAGAAAACAACGATAAGTATTATACGCAAACTTTCTATAAATTCTAAATCAATTTTTGTAATTTTAGCAAAAACTTTTGCATTTCAGAAAAATAACAAAAAGTAAAATAGTCATTTAAATGAAACAAAACAGAAGAAAACAACTTAATGTGTTTCACAAAATCTCAAATATTTTCAAACGGGGCAAAAACGAGCACGGTTTTTTTTGTTAGGCAAGCTGAAATACCATATTTGAAGAAAATATATAAAGTTTTGCCCAAGTATTCTCACAAACATTTTGAAAATCAACATTTCTTAAAAAAAACCAATTTTTTTGACCAATTTAAGCAAAATCTTTAAAAATATTCTCGCAATATTTTTCTTTACAAAAATTTATTAATAAATTAGTCAAATACCTGAAGTTGATGGAGCCATTCAAAAAATAATGTTTCTAAGAAACAATTCTCACAAATTTCAAATAAAATATCTTGATTTTCACATTTTAACAAATGTTTCTAAATTATTAATTATTATTCAACTTTGACAGTGTATAACAAAAAAAGTAAACAACATAGATCTATAATTTTTTCAGTTATTCGTGTTGAATTTTATCATCTTTTATATGGTACCAAATGCTTATACGAAAAATTAACTTTATTTTTGAATTAATCCTCGTTTTTTGTACTGTTCACCCCTCTGTGCGACGATACGCCACCGTCATTGAAAAATTTTCAATTTTATAAAAGTTTAGTCGCCGTCAACGATATGTGTTACTGACGTTCTCAACGTCTGCGATGTTACATCGGCTTCGGGTTCAATGTTATTATGATATTTATAACGTAACGACGTAATCTCTTTTGCAGACGTTGAGAACGCCAGTCATACATATCGTTGACGTTGACCAATATTTCCTAAAATTAAAAATGTTCAAGACGGCGGCGAAAATACAACCGACGGCTATACCAAATAATATAAAGTGCGATTTTTTTGTGTGTTGTTTGCAAAAGATCTTATAAAACATTCGCATCTATATATATAAAAATGAAAAATGTTTGTATGTTTGTGTGTTTGTGTGTTTGTTTGTTTGTTTGTTGGCTTATAGACTCCGAAACTACTGAACCGATTTTCTTGAAATTTTTACAGTAACATCACGTGAGCCCTAAAAATAAAATAGGCTACTTATTTTTTCAATAGGGGCAGGGGAATTGGTACCCCCCATAGGATGCCAATATTTATTATCGCATATCTTAAGAGCCGCTGGCGGCATTTTGCTGAACTTTTTGTAGTAGGATCTTCTGAGCCCCGAAATTGAAATAAAATAGCAGCGGGGGAAGTGGTTCCCCCCATAGGACGCCAATGCTTAATATCGCATATCTTATGAACTGTTATAGTGAGAATGTTCAAACTTTGTTGAAGTCACTCTTATGGTATACTACACTTTTGAAAATAAAAATAAAGCGGGTAGGGGAGGGGGGGGAAAAACCTCCCATAGGATGCATATATTAAATATCGCTTAACTGAAGAACTATTAAAGGGGGAGTCTTCAAACGTGGTTAAAGCTACTACTATGGCAAACTATAAATTTCAGTATAAAAATGGACGGGGTAAACAGGGGAGGAGCAGTACCCCTCATAGATAGAAATATAAATAAGAGCCACTGCACGCATTTTGTTGAACTTTTGGTAGTAGGATCTTCTGAGCCCCGAAATTGAAATAAAGTAGCAGCGGGGGAAGTGGTTTTCCCCATAGGACGCCAATGTTTACCATCGCAAATCTTAAGAACTGTAATAGTGAGAATGTTCAAACTTTCTAGAAGTCACTCTTATGGTATACTTCACTTTTGAAAATAAAAATAAAGCGGGTAGGCGCAGGGGGGGAAATACCTCCCATAGGATGCATACATTAAATATCGCTCAACTGAAGAACTATTAAAGGGAGAGTCTTCAAACGTAGTTAAAGCTACTATTATGGTAAACTATAAATTTCAATATAGAAATGGGCGGGGTAGCCAGAGGATGAGCAGTACCCCTCATAGATAGAAATATTAATAAGAGCCGCTGCAAGCAATTTGTTGAACTTTTGGTAATAGGATCTTCTGAGCCCCAAAATTGAAATAAAATAGCAGCGGGGGAAGTGTTACCCACCATAGGACGCCAATGTTTAATATTGGATATCTTAAAAACTGTTATAGTGAGAAAGTTCAAACTTTGTAGAAGTCACTCTTATGGTATACTTCACTTTGAAAATAAAAATAAAGCAGGTAGGCGCAGGGGGGAACTACCTTCCATAGGATGCATATATAAAATATCTCTCAACCGATAAAGTGGTTAAAGCAGTGTAGCGAAGCGCACCGGGTTAAGCTAGTATTTTATAAAAATGTTAAAAGCAAAATGTTTAAACAATGAAAAATGTGCCTAGAACAAAATATTTTTATTATTTTTCTTTGCATTTTGCGTTTTTTACATGTTTTTTAGTGTTAACATTTTTTCTCGGCCCATTTTTATTCGTGAGCTTATTTGGCAGGTCAAAACCGCAACTTTCTCACAGAAATTTTACGGACTTACTTTTTCTGTAAATTGGCGAGTAATTTTATTATGGCATTTTTGTTTAATTTCTCACATTTTAATCAAGAAGTTTCTCGACGCGAGAGCACAGTTTATGCTAAGGAGCACTCGTAAACACTTATTTCGAAACCAACGAAATAAAAAATATTTAAAAATAAAACAAAAAATATGAATTTATATTTTAAGTTGTCAAAAAAGTTTTAAACCTCATTTCTAAATATTACCCATTGAAATTCTTGAAATCCAAAGTTTTTAAAAAGCGGGCTAAAAAAAGGTTAAATTGTAAAAATTAACTTATCCGCCATCGTGCAAAGTCAATGTAGATTAGGGTTATCATATCAAATATCAAATTTCGCATGTCCTAACAAAAACTGCCATTAAAAAATATAAAGAAATGCCATCTCTATTTTGTGCTGCTTTAAAAAAAGTTCCCGCCGCAAACTAGTTGAAATTAAAGCTTTATTAAAATAATAAAACTGTTAAATTTACCTTTGTCACAACTTTAAAGGACTAACGAATATCGAAGCTCTTTTACGAAATCTAATAGAAATTCTGTGAATTTGGTTGTTAGATTTAACAGAAGATCCACGACTTTCGTGCGGGTTGCCATAATGAACAGCAAACACGATTTTTATTAATAATTTCGTATTTACTATCACGTAGTGATAGCAATGTATATTAATATTGTCTAAAGGCATATTATCAAGTTTTTCTGATCCTTAATTTAGTTTTAAAAATACGGTCGCCGTTTGAATGAGTTTGTCAGTCCGTGTGAAACGTTTTTAACTTCTAGAGCCGCATAAATTATATATATGCTGGGTCCTGGGATAATTCTAAGTCGAATTAGACATGCTAATCTGTTGGTTTTTAAGACCACTCTCGCTTTGATATAAAGTTGGTGTCAAATTGTTTCTCCTAAGACCTATGAGATTGATGTCCAGCAGAATTGGCTGATAAGGAAAAGTGTTATAAGTATTGGTTCATAATTTGTCATAGGCCCAATATAAATCGTGTACTTTTTAAATCGACTTTAAAACGCCTGAAACCGCAACGTATTATGACACTCTTAGATCAGGTTTTATTAGTATTTTATAATTTTTAGATATAAAGCAAAATCCTGATGCGTTCTTAGTCTGGGTTATTTTCAAAAATTGTATTTTAAGCAATTATTTAAAATGTTAAAGTGAACATTATTTAAATTTTTTTTTCAATGTACTGAATAAAACAAATCAATCCATTCGTACTTAAATCAAGCCGAAGCGATGTCAATAGTAGTACTGAAAATATCAGAAAACAGGATTGACTTAATTTAAAGTAAGATAAAATTAATCTCAAACTGTGCTTGATTTAAGAATTTTTACTTGTACTTGAAATAATCCGAAAGTGAGATTAGATTGATTCTAACCTAAGCACTTACCCCACCGAAGCAGAGATAATGTTATTGTTTTACTTACTTGTTGCACATGTTTATTTCACTTTTGTTGTATTTCGCCATTATTTTACAGAAGAATTCTCAATTATAAGACACCAGCAGTATTGACTATACTGGTTTTCCTAATCATTCTACTTCAAAAATTTTATCAACTTTACTAAATAATTTAAAAAAATAAATAATATGGGAATTATTGCTTCTTATTTTACTTTTTAATCATGAAAATAATCTATATTTTTTTTACTTGTAGTGTTGTTGTTGTGTCTACAACAGACTTTTATAAACACACGCGGTTGCACGCATATTGGTTTGCGAAAGTTAATCCATTTTGGATTGTTTTAAGTACTTTTAATTGTTATTCCGAAAAACGAAAAAAAATCTAATTTAGTACGAGTTTTTTTCTTTCTGTGTAACAATTTTTGTAAGAAACTTTTTTGTAATAAAAGTTTCTTAAATTCACAAATCGTTTATCAATACGGGGTTAATTTTTACGAATTTTCAAAATATAAAATTTTTGAAATTTTACTACAGATGAGTATTATAAAATTGTTTAACAACTTAAGCTTTAGTATTAATATTAAATATGTAAATTTTTTAAGTTGCTTTGCATTTATACATACATACATACTTAGCAAAACACATAAAAAACTCGAATATGTACTTTTTAATCAAACTCAAACAATATTTTAATTTCAGGAAGCTGTAGGGGATTTAAAAAAAATTTAATAATAATAATGAGCTTTACGGGCTTAAAATATAATGATGGTTTTCAACTCCATAATTAATTGTTGCAAAAGTTGAAGAGCTTGTTGTAAGTTTTAGGTTAATATTTTTTATTCAAATATAAATATTTTTGTAACTTTTAAATTTTTACATATAAAAGAGATTACTGGTATTTGCCGTAACTAAAAATTATTTACATAATCCTTACAATTCAAAAAGGACAAATTTATATGGAAAGGTAAAAACTAACCAAACAAAAAAAAAAAAAAAAATAATAAAAATAGGTAAGGAAGTAGTAGTAGCTCGGTCAAGCCCGACCGTATTGTACCCTACAGCACATTTAAAAACTAATTTACAAGAGTGTGCACAGATAAAATTCTCGCCATTTTCTTTTTATAAAATAACACTAGATAGCCAACAACGTTTTGAACTGGAACAACGAAATATCTTTCATAGTTAAATTGGGTGGGCTGAATTTTAATCTGTATTTAATTGGTTTTTTTCTATCACATCAGGTTTTTATTCGTTTCTTAAAAAAAAATCACTTGTTTTTTTAAAAATCAATAAATTTTCAAAAGTGAATGGCGTTATTTGAACGTCGTTTGTGTTTTGTTCGTTCAGTTTCACGTTTTAGAGTCCACCAAAAGTCTCCCAGCATGCCTTTGTCCCAAAATCCTTAATAACTTCTTTAAATTTTCATTGAATCTTGGTGAGCACGCTTCCCTTGTTCGCGCTCACTGCACCTAGTGAAAAAATCTAAATACGAATGAAGAATATGCAAAACATTGTCGGTGTCCACGGTTTCTCCAAGTTTCTGACTGCAAAACCATAATAATGTAAATATGCATATTTTAATGATTCTGATATTGCATACACTTTTTTTCAACCAAATATTCGCCATGCTTCGTTTCTGCAGTAAATTTTTTTTCAAAATTTGTAGAACAGCTTATTACTTAAAATCAGTTTTTATTAAAAGTTTAATTAAGTGAATTAAACGACAAAAAAGTACTGCATAAAATGTTGTTTATTTAAAAAAATATTTAATTGGTACTAAGGAATTGTTTACTGGCGTAAATTTAATTAATTTTTTAATTAATATAACAATGTTTTTAATTGAAATCAATTTTAATTTTTTCTGTGAACCTTATTTGGGAGCCAGAACAATATTATGTTACGTTCTTTGCGCCGACTACTACATAAAGATGTCTTCCATCTAGATTTTGTTTGCCTTTAAGTAATTTTAGAAAGGGGATAATATAGGCTTACTTTTGGTCCTATATTTGGTTAATTTTGCACCTTTCAACCCAACATTGTCATTACATATTACATAGCTATCGTAAAAGTTATTGTCGCCAATTTGTAAGTCAATACCAAGAATTATAAGAAAGTTATGGGACTAAAAGCTATTTTTCGGAGTAGTATTTGTTTGCGAGAAACGGTCAAATATGGAACGATTTCAATAAGATTTAGTAGGATAATTTAGATTACAATCAAATAAGTTTGGATCAAATTTAACATAGAGACCAACATGATGATTTATCGGCGCAATACCTGTATTCCGGAGAAGCTTGTATGCATCCAGAGAAAAAACATGTTTAGTTGCAACCATAATATGGTTGTGGGTTCTTGATCGATGACTAATTTAACCGTAATATGGTTCTCGCTGACAATAATATGGTTATATTAACCATAATATGTTTAAATTTTTTTTTAAAAATAGTTTATTTGGAGGTGACCATATTTTAACATGTTTTTTCTCTACGTGTGGGTGCTATATGCTATTTTGGATCAATATCTATCAAATTTCATCAAATTACCTCCAAAATTGAGAACACTAGTTTGCGCAGAATGTTTACATGGACAAGTCAAATCATAAGATCGATTTAAAAAGTGATTCTGAGTCGCTTGGTATTCTAAATTTCTTAGTGGGTCTAGCACAAATACTTGAAGGTGTTACAATCATCAGCACAAATTCATAATAGCCTCTTCACTATTGTGTGGGTGGGTATAAAAAGGATTTGCATAGACTTCAAGCTTAAGCAAGAAATTTATTTTAAGAAAAAAGAAAAAATCCTCTAGTTAATATGTGCTTCAAAAAAGGTATACATTTGCGAGTTTTTGTATATTTTACTTTTGTTCTTTGTAGGTTTAAGGGTAAGTGGTGTTAAAAAGGATTCAATATTGTATTAGTGTTTCAAAGGAGTTTGTTACGTTTTTTCGTTAACATTCATTTTTAAATTACTTCATGGGGAATAAGGTGTAATGTTATTATGAATATCTAAATCAAGTAGAAAAGAACGAGATTAAAGGAACATTTTTCACAATTGCGATTATATTGAAAAATTTTTTCGTTAATAGAGATTATCGATTTATCGCACTCTTATTATATTTAAACTAGCTATTTGCTCCCGGCGCTGCTCAGAATTTTCCAAAAAAAAAAAATAAAAAATTGAATACTGGAGGATTTTGTTTATAACTTGACCGTAGCGAAATTTAATAAGGAAACTTATTTTTGTTAAATAATTATATTTTCAAAATAATTTTCGTGGGAATACAAAATTTTATTTAAATGATTTTGTTATTCGTGCTTTATTCATAATTTTTATTTTTGATAAAAACACTGAAATTTATTGTTGCTGGGATTATATTTTGTGAATTTCTGCCAAATCATAACATAAATAAAAAAATTTTATTATCACGACAACAGCGCCATCTATTGGGATTGAACTTAAGAGAAACCTGGCTCCAGACTAAAATAATTGTTTTTCGAAGTTTGGAGTCAATTGGTCTAGCGGTATGTGAAAATGAAGTTTTGAGAAAAACGCATTTAAAGTTATTCTACACCCCTTTATGTAACAGAATCCACTCATAAGTCCAAACCCGGTTTTTGACACACTAGGCCCCTTTTCTCGGAGAAGGTCACATATATAGAAGATTAAAATAAAACTTCAAATTCAAATTTAGCTTTAAATGACATAACAGGAAAATCTAGTAGAATTTGTTGAAAATGTAACAAGTATAAAGATCATTTAGGCTAAAAATACAGCGCTGTAAAGCCATCAAAAAAAAGTTCTAACTCCAAATCCAATAGCTGAAATGTTGTCAATAAGCATCATTCTGTTCAAAACACATTCTGTGTAAGTAGTTACCGCTCTACACACACCAGCACAGCACCAACGCATCCCTGCAAATAATATTGGACCACCTGATCCATTTTGATTAAATGGACTACTCTATGGACTGGTCCGATATAATGCAAGCATGGACTATATCATTGTTAACAAGTGTTTTTAGTGAGACTACATGTCTTCGTTTTTTAACGACATGTTTTCGTTTTTAAACGAAGTTAAAACTAATCCTCTTGTGTATACAATGGAGACTACTCTTTTTAAATACAAATCTGGGTTATATGGTCCTACCCTAGGACATCGTAATGTTAAATAGGCCATGTTTTTTCATACGTTTGGTTTACTTTTGGACTAGTCCTAGTCCCTTGTGGGCGACATTTTACACGCGTGTTTAGACTAGTCCTATTATTTGTAGGGTCGCGCCAATCTACTGGAATACCGTCAACTGTATCGACTCTACTTTCTACTAAGAGGACTACTGAGTCCTCATTACAACACTACGCAACACCAACGCACAACAAACTGTACTCCGCAATCGAAAAAATGGATATTTTAAATTAAAAATTGTGTTAATTACAAAAAGTGTATTTATGTATTTCAAATAAGAAATTTTTAGATTTATTTCACCTCAAGCTTAATAAGTAAACAAATAAAAAGAAATGTAATTTTAAGAAGACGAACATAACACGTTGTTTTTTTCTAGCTTTCAGTGATTTTCTAAAGTAAAATATCTGATACTTTTAACAGAAAAAAATAAAGTATTCAAGTGAGTGTTGCTCTCAAAATATCAATTACTTTATCGAAAATTTTAATTGCTTCAGCTGCATTATTTATACACTGGCCCTCATCGGAACGCACAACAACCTGATCGAAAACTCGCCCTTCTTTCGTTTTGAACTGCGAGTAGGCGTAACTTTCAAAAGTGTTTTTGTCACCATTTTTGAAGCGTGATTGGGTATCAATATTGAAAGTCGTTTTGGTTGCCAGCCTTGCCTATTTGATGTGGAGATTTTAAAAATATAGCCAGATGAGCTGGTTTTCTTTCCCGAATTACTAAATTCGAATAATGGTTCTAAGCATCAGTGGGTCTTTTTTTTAATACAAATCTGATTACAAATAAATGGAACAAAACTGCCTTTTCTATGATTTCAAGTTTTTACATTTTTTTTTAAATATTTAACAGTGCAAAGTGCATAGGAATAGCTTATACCTTCAACAATAAATATTGGTGTTTTTATCAAGAATAAAAGTTTGGAATTATGCGCGACCAACAAAATCTTTTATATGAAAACTTTTGTATTCCCAAAAAATTACTTTGATAATATTTAACAGGATTCTAAAACATTTCAGCTAATGTTTTCCTAAAAAATATTACACTTAAAAAAAAATCAATCCATCCGTACTCAAATCAATCCGAAGCGGTATTAATAGTACGGTTAGTACGGATTTTCTTGAATCAAGTACAGAAAGATTGATTCAAGTACGTATTTTTAATCCTAAAATACTTAAATTATCCATATTCAATCCCGTTTTCGTACTTGAAATAATCCGAAAATGAGATTGATTTAAGTAAAACTAAGATTGAATCAATCTCAAAATGAGCTTGATTCAAGTAATATAAAGTTGATTTTATCCCGAATTCATGATTGATAAAAAAACAAAAAAAAAAGAAATTACAAAGAAAAAATGATAATGATTGATTTACTTACCCGTATTACACATTACAGAATGATATAACACCAACATCATGCCCTATATTGTTTTTATTTTAGAAATATTATGTACATATTTAACCAAAAATGTAAACTAAATGAGTAGCATGAGTTCAAATTAAAAAAAAAAAACTTTGAAAAGAAATTAATTTTCAAAAGTAATCCCATTTAGGATTGTTTTGAGTACGTTTAAGTGTTATTCGTACTTGAATTTTTGAGTACGACTCGTACTTAAAGTAATCCCAAAAAACTTGATTTATCCCGAGTGTTTTTCTTTCTGTGTACAAAATAAGAAGATTCAGGAAGTTTAGTTGGAATTACACAATTTTGGGGTAACATGTGCCATTCCTGTCATAGATTCGATTTTGCCTCTCGATACGATACACAATTTTATAATGTAACAGGTTCTTATTTAAGTTTATTTAAATACTCCAAACAAAATCATATTGCAATACCTGTATGCATTATAAATATAAGGATTTTGCTTATTGTACATAAAAGAAATTCTGTTGTTGTTGTTGTAGTTGTGGAACTAAACCACAATTGCTGAGGAAAACTTAACAAGTGATTGTCTTACTTTTTTACAATGCAAATAACATTAATTTCAAAGTTCCATAGAATGTCAACGAGTTCATGCAAAGAGTCAACACAGACAAGTCGTAGCCGTATTTTTGTGTGTGTGCGACTGTGAAAGTGAATGGAAGCAGTGCAGACCATTGCCGAGTTAATAAGTACCAAAGGCAAGATTTGCTCTGACGCCCTGCTGTTGAAAAGTTCGTACTTTTAAGATTCGAAAACTCTGAAAAATGGTTTCTTGAAAATACATATGAACATATCATATTTGCTTTTCACTAAAAAAGTATTTTCGAAATGGTTTTTGTGATATCAAATGAAATCCTAGCAAATATTTTAGAACTTCAAAAGTCCCATTTGAATTTTGGATGCAAATTTCAACAAACTTTTTCCTTGACAATTGAGACTTATTTGCGGTTTTGTTGCAAACATTGCGACTTACTGAATGTACCACACAATATTAACTAAAAGAGTTTAAAAGAAGGATGATGTTTTTTATGAAGAACAGCAGACATGACTTGGAATGAGAGTTTGCATTTCAATAACAGCAAATTTTATGCTGTTGTAAAAAGAAGGGAAAATAAAGAATAATAATGCAAGTATTAACCCATTTTAGCGGAAAACTATATAAACACTCTATTCAATTTTATACAAACCAAAGACCTGTTAATAAAAAAAGACCGAGATTTTGAAAAAAGTTAGGCTCAAACAAAGAAATGTATTTCGTTCAGTTGTGTCGAAATGTTATTCCAGGTGTTTGTAGGGATCATCTTAAAGATATTTTACCATCCGGTGTTACATCCTCCGTCGAAATCATGTGCAGTCAATACCTGGGATTTGTAAAAAAACAAAATTTACAGACCTCAAGAGACCTTAACGATCACCTGTGATCCTATCTGTTACCACGATAGTCAGCATAATATTAAAGACTTATACATACCCAGTTGGTAAAATGGTCATAGACGTAAATGTTGTCAACGATGTCTTTAGAACATTTTTGAGTTTGTCGCCTGTCTAACTTTGATGACGACAACTTAACAACAAAACGTGTATTTTGTCGTGTTTAAAATCGTATTTACGACTTTTTTGGAGACATTTTTTTAAATTTGTCTTGAATAATAATTTATTGAGAAGAACGTAAGTGACCATCGTCAAATAGGTTTGAAACACGACAAAATGCATGCAATGGTCGCTTTATTTGTGCTCTACTAAAAAAATTTAAAACTGTAAATTTGTATGTAAAATTTATTTTGATAGTAAATAAAATAAACAATTAAAAAAATAAATAATACACTTACTACATACTCTCCCAATATTGCCCTTAGAGCTCTTTTACAATTATTTACTAGTTTGGAATTCACTAGTTCGAATTCACATCACATCCTTAAGAGCTGTCCATATATATAGTCGTGCCCCAGCAATGTTACCTCTTACCAATTCTACGGCCTTCAAAATCCCTAGAACATCCGTCAATGATGAGGCATATTTTCACCTCAGTGGATTCGTCAATAAGCACAATTGCCGCATTTGGGTGAATGATAAGCCAAGAATGATTGTCGAAAAACCAATGCACCCACAAAGAGTTACGGTTTGGTACGGTTTATTGGCTGACGGCATCATCGGGCCGTATTTTTTCAGGCAGTTACTGTAAACAGCTAACGAAACAATGTCTCTTCTACGCAACAAACTAAATGGCCGTTTTATCTCACGTAGTGGCGATGTCAATTGGCCGCTGAGCTCATGTGATTTGACACCGTTGGACCTCTTTTTTTGGGATTATTTGAAAGAAAACGTGAACGTCGATAAGCCAGTAACAATTCAAGAGCCGAAGGATGAGATAATTCGGCACATTAACGGCAAATAACCTCAATTATGCCTCAGCGTCATCGAAAATTTTGATCATCAGATGGAGGTGTGCCGCCGAGGTCGCGGTGGCCATTTGACCGATATTTTGTTCCATACATAGTTGAACCGTACCAGTATTATCATAATAAAAAGAAATGACAATAATTTCCTAATTAATTTTTGTTGTATTCATAATCAACATCGGCCCTTAAAATTGTAAAATTTGCAATTTCTTTAAGCATACATTTATTTTTATAGTAAAAGCTAAAAACCGAGTTTTCTGTCGGTTTCGGGTTTTAGGCATTAAAACCGAGACTTCGATCTCGGTTAAGGCAGCCTTTGGTCTCATGCAAATTAGAATTAAGCGCATTTTATATTTGAGCATTTTGTTTTATTTTTGAACCCTTAACTACTGATTTTTAATGGAAGGTACTTGTAACTTGTAAATTAATAAGGGTCCTCATGATATCGTTTATAAGTCTCGTAATCTGTGCAAACTGTGCATTTTTACGCCCTCGTAAATGAACTGTCAAAAATTGTATAAGAATTCATTTACACAAACTTGGTAAATTTGCCCAACAATTTTGTCTCGTAAACTTGCGCTGTTCAATTGTGCATTCATACAAACAGATCTTTTAATGATTTTAACGTCGTTTTCAATGAAAAATCCAAGTGTCTATAAATCACAAACAATAAATTCTAGCAATAATTTCAGTAAATTGGTCTTTTGGCTTTCTTTGAGCATTTTTAAAAGCAAATTTCTCATACATATTAATCACAAATTTAAACACAAATTTTTATATTTTTGAATTTTAATTTTTAATTTATTTTTGTATTGACGTTTCTTACAAACTGACATTAATTGTTTAAAATTACACAAAAGTAAAAAAAGGGGCTTCATGAAACAAGACTCGTAAGTTTGCGCATTTGCAAAAATGGCAATTTTAAGCGACATCATGAGGACCCTTAGTGTCTTAAATCAATTATTTTTTTTTGTATAACAAAGATAAAGCTACCTACCTGAAGTGCCAATGAAGAGAAAAAAGTGTTTGCTTCACAGGCCGCACTGAAAACTGTTTAATAATATTAGGTAGCGTGTGACCCACCGGTGGTGCACATGGCCTTACGGAAAAAATTCTTGTGAACCACCGGTGGGTCACATGGCAGCGAACGTGTTAACTAATGGGTTAATCACATATTTTAATGTCATCTGCTAAAGATTTAACTGCTAGTTAAACAAAGTTTTTATGTCGTTTAAATCCTCCTTTCAATAGACTGCAAAAGAAGGAGACGGAGAACTAAAGCAGAAGCCAATCTATCAAACAGAACAGGATATAAAATTAAAGCTGCTGACTTTTTAAGTCATCTGATTTTTGTTATTTTCTTATGTAAAGATGCATTTTTTTCTTGGATTATTATTAAGGAATTTTACATGAGAATGAAAAAAGAAATGAAAAGCTAAATAAATATTCAAAATTTATTTGATAACAAGGTCCTTAAAAGGATGCTTTTGTTGTGTGTTTTTTTTTCTTATTCGTTGACAAAAGAGAAAAGGCAAAATCGCAAACCAACAAGATTTACATAACTACATCAAATTAAATCAAAATAAATCTATTTTGATTTTAGTTTATTTTGATGTATTTTATTAGAGTTGAAATTTTGTCGAATAAATTGTAGATTAAATATTATTTGTATGTATTTGTATCGCGTTTCCATTGATGATAATTCTTGAACTTATTGGCAAACAGGGTTCATTTGATTTAAAAACGAAGAGGGATACAAAAATATTTTAAATTTTGTTAATACACTTCACCTCAGGGGGAGAGGGTATTTAGAAGTTTGTCATTCCGTTTTATAATGTAGTATAAATCTTGGACCGTATAAAGTGTATATATTCTGGATCCTTATGAGCAGCAAAGTTAAATTAACATTGTCCGTCTGTCTGGCGTTTCCGAAGACCACATATGTCAAGGGGACTTGGTTGGTATACATTTATGTTACAAATAGTCCTCTCAAGTCTATTGAAACTCAGCGATATCTGCCCACAAATGGCAGAGACAGAAGCAAAAAATAACTACTGCCTCTAATTTTATGAAATTCTAATGGTGTTGTTTTTTGCTTCTTTTTAAAAAATAATAATGTGTTGAATTTTGTTTTGCATTTTTTTACACATAAAAACAGGTTACAATCTCGAAAATGTCTGTCAATATACTGTGGTGTAGGACATCAAATGGTAGCTCTAGACCGACTATACATTCTTACATGATTTAGCTTTTTGTTACATCTTTATTTTCCATTTTATTTTCTTTTTTAGCACAGTGTTCATTTAACCAAGACACAAAACGTTGGTGCAAAGATTTTCTATTTTAAGCAAATAAAGTATGCGTTAAAAGTCACAGTGGTTTAAAATGTGTAAAAGAAAAGAACAAATATTTTATTACTTAAAAAATTTTTCGAATGTGTTTCTCTGAGTCAGATTTAAATTATAAACCTTTTTTGGTAGTAGTTCTATTCCCTTAATATTTAACATACTTTTTGCTTAAGAAGAGCTTTGGTCAACATTGAAGCTTCAGATACATATGCACATATACTTAGAAATAATTCTATAAATTCACCAAATTATCATAACGGGTGTCCCAAAATTAATGCAAGATTTAAATTTTTCACCATTTGTGCAGTACAGTGTTGGCAACCATTAAACAAAAATAGCTTCGTAAAAATTCAGGATTCAGCCGCCAAGCTTTTATTATTTTTACGATATTGTTTAACCCTAGATTACACATTCGTCGAATCGACGAACACCTTTTTTATATTCGTGTTCTCTTTTTCTCTATAGCTCTAGTCAATAGTCTGGTTTTTTTTGTGTGTGGTCGGTCATACGCTATTGTTTGACGCTTAAAAGTAAGTTTTTTTTTTTAATTCCTGGAACTTACTTCGTCGATTTGACGAAGCCTACCATTCAAAGTAACGAAAAGACCAACTATTTCTACATTGCCAACTAATTTAAGAAGAAAAATAGAAGATGATCTGGAACCAGAAATCCCAGAAACACCAGCAAAGAGTAAAACTTGCAACAACGGAAAAAATTGTTACCATTGTCTATATAACAAAGACGAATGACAAAAGTACCTTACATTTTTGAAAAAAAGCATGTGCGGCGAACATAAAATTGAAGCTTGCATTTCATGTGCATTAATGTACCTATTTAAGAAAAAAAGATTTAATTTAATTTTTATTTATTTATTTAATAAGAATTACAATTACAATGAAACAGACCAGAGACTTTGGCGCGAATCGAACTCTTAACCCTCGCACTGATAAACTAGCTCACTACCAACTAGCCAACCGAGGCCCCCAATTTAATTTGTATTACAGTAAAAATAAAATAAATAAAACAAAAATTTATTAAAATGCTATTGAAAACACCATTAGGAAGATAACAAATTCGTTTTCTTTAACATATAAGCCTGCCTGTTAAAAACGTTTTTTGCTCTCCTGAAAAATTATTATTTTGTAACTTAAAATGTTATTCGCGGCTGTTTTAGCCACCAGCAGAATGTAATGCACCTTCTTTTTTTGTTGCTCACTGGATAGTGCAACATTTTAAATTTCATGTATTGAACTCAACAAATCTCCCAATAAATGAATACACTCCTACATCCTATTGGTCTGCCAATTTGAAAATGAGCTGACAAGGCTGGGTAGTTTGTCTGACATTTATTCCTTTTGGATCCCTGTGCATAGAGACTACCATTCTAATACTCATGTAGACGAGTTAGTAAAATTGGGTTTTACTTTAAAGAATTCTACTAGAACCTTATAAAAATAGAATATTTAGGCTCTTTCAAAAAAAAAATGGAAACAAATGACGTTATTTCGACAAAAAATTATTGGTCAAAAACGCCCTATTCAACTTATAATCCGTAATGGAAAAGCCATATCAACGTTGTGGGTAGAATAAAGCGGGACATTGAATGCCAGGTAAGCATGCAAGTCTACTTGAATTCTCCTTTAACGACCACTGCCGTTTACAAGCGTTGCAATCTAAGGACTGAAGTTTACTATTTGCGTGTAGCGTTTTAGCATGATGAGTAATAGACCATAAAAAACAAGTTAGAAAGTATATATGAGCTTCAATAACATTGAAATAAGTATAAGTGCGTATAAGTACACGAAATACTTATTGCTGATCTCTGGTATAAATTTGCTTAAAGTAATTTTCACTTCATACTAAACTACACAAAAAAAACTCATTTCGCTTTGCGAAATTCGCAAATGATCTTCCAAATCACAGTGCCTCTTATTGTGTAAAATACAGCTTAAGATGTTTGGTATAAAATGTTAACCAACCAAAAAAAAAAACAAAAAAACAATTTGGTCTTTCATTCGTTTCTTAACAAACTCATTTACATACTTATTTTAATACTTTTTTGTTGAAAGTTTTTTTTTTTTTAACTGGGACGTCACAACTTATTCTGGCAAGGTAAAACAAGTAGTTCAATATTAACGTCTCTATCAGAACAATTTCTTTTATTAAGCCATGAAATTTCTGTAAACTTATGTGCTGTTTTCACAACACAAGTGAGCGAACGTGTAGTAAAATTTATACAAAAAAACACTCAGTTTTAATGTGTTTTTCATATAAATTTTACTACACGTTCGATCACTTTTATTGTAAAAACTGCACATTAATAATATACTCAAATACCAAAATTATTTTAAATGATTATTAATTAACTTTTACCTGCTTAAGGAAAATTTTTTAATTAAAATCTATCCATTCTAATGAAAAGATTTAATATATTTTTTTTGTAAATTGTTCTGCTTTTTTTTTTTTAAATTGTAACGAATATTTCCTAATTTCAACATTTCTTAAACAAATTTCGTCAAAATTAAAAATACCAACTCGGCAGTCGATAAATTCATCATTCGTTAAAGCTTGCTATCGTGAAAGTCTTTGAAAAATTTTTTTATAGTGGGGAATGTAATGAAGATAAACTCACTGTTTATTGTAGGTTTTTTTGTTTAAACTTTGATATCGTTGCAAATAATACCATTTGAGTGTTTTCAATTCTCATTCACTCCGCAGTTTTATTTGCTAATGGGTTTTTTCGGAGAATGTTTCCTGATTATCTGGCCTTAGCAACCAGAATAATGCGCATAGCTTATCCCCCAACAATAAATTCTAGTTTATTTATCAACAATAAAAATAGGGAATACTGCACGACAAACAAAATCATATTTAATTAAAAATTTTGCATTCCCAAAAATTACTTTGATAATAATTTTTCATAGAAATTTCTTGGTATTTTTGATTATGATAGAAGGATCTATGACAATTATGTATGAAACAAAATATCGGCCAAATGCTCGTCATGGCTTCGGTGGCATACTTCTATCCGATAGTCCGATCCACATTTTCAATGACTTAGACATTATTGAGGTTAAATATCGTTATTGTGACGAATAGTCTCATCCTCTGACCGTGACGGCAAATTTACATCGCCACGACGTGAGAAAATGCGGCCATTGGATTTCTCCCGCAAAAGAGCCATTGTTGCGTTGACTGTGTGGCAAGTGACACCACTTGTTGGAACCACATATTGTCCAGGTTCATAACCTTTATTATCATCTTGCGATAGAGAACCATATTCAAGGTAACTGCTTGTTCCACCTCATTTTCTAAGAAGTACGGCCCGATGAAGCAACCAGCCCCTAAACCGCACCAAAGAATCAATATGTGTTGATGCATCTTCATTTTATCAATAGCTCGTGGATTCTTTGCTGAAATTTGCGCCCAATTCTCCAGATTGTGGACACATTTGGTCGATTATGCTGACCAAAAAAATCACGAAGTGCTCGAAATGCATTTTGCGTAAAAGACTTTAACAATCTAAACGCACTGCTTAATCGTGTGCCTCTCCATGGTTTACTTTGTCAAACGCTGACACAAAGAAAATTTAAATTAATTTTGCGAAAAAAACTTGACGTTAAGGTGTGACTCACAATCAGTGTTGCCAATTTAGCCATTTAATGGCAAGATTTAGCCATTTTTCACCCTGTTTAGGCTTTAAAAATTGAGTTTAGCCATTTTTCATCTTGTTTAGCCATCAATTTTTTTTGCCGTTTTTCTTTTATTTCATATTCATTTCATTATAAAAATTTATAAAGTAAAATATACATTTTTTACAATAAAAAACGCCTTTAATTTAAATTAGAACTCTTTCAAATGTTGAAAATCACTATAAACAATGATGATGAAACATCTTTTAAATTAAAGGAACTTTATTTCAATATTAAATTTATACAAGGGATCGGTGTTTCTTTCTGGTTGCAAGCATTTCAATAAAGAGATCCATGGTCTAATGCTGAAGTAGGGAGGGTATTTAGCCAAGTAAGCATCGTTTAAAGTAATTTGAGAAATAAGTTACATTTAGCAACCGTTAATACGATTTTATTAATCAGGTAAATATTTTTTACCATAACAATAAAATATTTATACCAACACCACAATATTGGAGAGGGTGTTACGCGTTTGTGCTGATGTTTGTAACACCTTTACGTATACCGAATGACTCATAATCGCTTTTTGAGTCGAATTAACAATTTTTGTCCGGCTCGCTGTCCATGTAAACCTTCTGCGCAAAGTACAGGTCGCAATTTTTGAGATTATTTGATAACATTTGGTACATAGGTTCTAATGCGGTGTAGGGTATCATATAGTCGGGGTTGACCGACTAAAAACGTCGATTACGTCTTATAGTGGTCCGGACGAAACTCCAATACGTTTCGTGGAGTGTGGACTGTATATAGGGCTGGATTTGGACTACAGCTCCAGAACACTTGCCAAGGATCAAAGCACCTTGCTGATGTTCCCCGAGAGAACGCCGATTGCGTTTCTGGGCTTATGGAGGGTATAGGGTAGCTTCGGGATTTAGCGCAAAATATCCACCAAGTATCCAAACAATTTGGTAATATTATAAAGGATCTAAAAAGAGCAAAAAAAAATGCACAGATATACAAAAAAAAAAAAAAAACAGAAAGCACTTTTAACCATATAAGAACACTTTCCTTATTTTTTATTTCCGTCGTTAATTTTTAAACAATTAAGTTAATTACTAATCTTATAGAAGTTTTAAATAATTTAAGTTACATGGCGAATACAAAAAAATCAGCCGTCCAATAAGGCCAAAAAACGATTCGACTTAGCTTCAATTTGCAGTTACAACAATAAAAAAAATACATAAAAATTAAAGAAAAATTTAAAATATAATACATGATGATAGTGGCTCCTCACGTCGTCAATTCGTCTTAGGGCATATCATCATTCAAAATAGAAACCAGGGATGGGAAATCCGCTGCCTTCGGTTCAGACGTGAACACCGACTCTACCTTTTAACTTGTTTTTTCTTGTAGATCTGGACTCAAAAGGTGTTGGGTAAATATTGTCGTGATTTTGATTTAACTTAAAATTATTTAACTAATAGGCACGAGTGATTCCTTTGAGATGAACATAACGACATCGATGATTTAATTTTTTTAATATTTATCAAAATATTTAACAGATTGATCATAACTTAAAATTTCATTGTAAACAACTATAAACTAATTATTTATTTTTTGTTATTTAATGTTAATGTGCTTTTATTCAAAAAAGTTTTAGCCATTTTTTCCGTAAATTTAGCCATTTTTGGTCACTCAGTTTTGGCAACACTGCTCACAATTAACATCTTGCATTATGGTTAGACCACCTTTTACTTATCTTAGCATATTCTCTTAATTGATTAATCGACTCGAAATCTTAGGATACCTTTAATATAAATTCTGTTCTTTTTGAAAAACCCTTTTTATAGTAAATTTAATGAAAACGTACCAAAATTATGCGTTACTTTTGCACAAAATAAGAAGAAAAGAAATAAACTACACAAATCAGAGAGAATTTTTTCTTAACATTTTTTGTTTTATCGTCTTCATTTTGTCTTGTATTCTTTTTTTTCCTTCATTTATTGCAGGAAATTACATTGAAGCGTGTTTGTGAAATTCATAAGCTCACACCCACCCGCCCCCGGCACTTTCGGATAAACTTACTAATACTTTAACAGCTCAAATACAGAAGAATTGTTCACATTCAAATAAATTCACATTTACCAAAAAGCGTGAAATCACCGAAGCTTAAAAAAAGGACAGTCTTTTTTTTAACATTGGGAAAGATTTACATGTTTTTATGTTAAGTTTTATTTGGCATTTTGAAGTCGTTTTTTTTTGTTTTTCATCTTTTTTTTTTTAAATTGTTTGTTTTGTAGCTAAAGATAAATAAAATTGTTAAGGAAGACATTTTGTCCCAAAAAGAATTTAAAATGAAATTTAAGAGCAAAGAAAATTTTTACTAAGCGAAATGATACGATGAATTATGTGAAAAATCAAATACTACAAAATGAAATTGGTACGTGCTGTCTAAATTGTTACCTTTTTATTTTGAGTCGAAAGCCTTTGCACACTAAAGCTTACGGCAGGGTTACTTAAATTGTTTCCGGTGTTTATTTCTTTTTTCATATAAGCAATTCGTGGTAGGGTTACTATATGGGTGGAAAAAAATATCAAGGTGTAATATACCTTTAATTTACTATATTAATATTACTAAATAAACCACGCCATACCAACTATAAAATCATCCAGATGAATAAATCCTGGAATGAACTAAGACAATTATCAAGGAATAGAAACAACTATCGATCTTTCGTTATGGCCCTACGCTCCACCCGGAGTTAAAGAAAATTATAAATATAAAATAACCAACATTTAACTTTCTGTTTTAAAAATCTTTGTTGATTTTCTAAACTTTACACGTTGGGCTGTAGTATTTTTGTCAGCGTTTAAAAAGCTGCAGTTGAGATAGTAAAAGTCATAGGATTGTGCTGTGACTTCGACATCTTTATTTGCCATTGGACAAAAAAAAAACTGTTCCCTTTCTGATTCATTAAATTAACTTAATTTTAAACGAGTAACTTAAATAGCAAGATGAATGAGTGGATCACTTATTGTGGGCATGGCACCTCCTTTATGGAGTAAATAAGAAAATTCTTACAGCTTGGAAAGTAGAACAGCTACAGTCTACAAAATTTGGGAAGTAGTACCTCCAATATAAACTTAATATTAAAATTCGTATATCCTGATAAGAGCCATAAAATTTTGCAACGAAAATTTTGATATTCATACAAATATTTGAAGAGTAAATCGTTACAATGCCAATAGTTGGCCCCATTTTTGGGCAACTTTAACGTGTATAAATGTAACTTTTACATTTTTCTTTCATTACAATGGCGTTTGCGAAGCATACCGGGTATTAGACAGTCTTTTATAATTTAAATTATGTTAAGTAACGCTTTTATAAAATTTCACTGTATCTTAAATTTAAAGAAAACGATTATTTTACGAATGTATGCAAATAACATTCAAGCGTAAAAAATTCAAGTTACTTGAAACTTCTATTGCAAAATCTCTGGAATATTGTTGAAAGCACATAACCTTTAAAAAGCGTTATTAAAAATGTTTACCCTTTTATAAATTGCTGTCCATACATTTCCAGAACATGGCTGATAAAAAAGGTGTTCGTTGAAAATTTAAATTAAATTCAATTTGATCTCTCTCTCGGTCTTGCTTGTGTGCATAAATGGCAAGTTTAAGATTAAAACTGCCAAACTTTGTTTTACAAACTTCCTGCTTCGTTATCAAAAAACTTGTGAAATGTATAAGACCAGCCTCACAGTGCGTGTTCAAAAACCTTTTACACCTATTCCAAAAAATGTTGTTATACCTTAGAGTTTGGCAAACGTAAGCTTGTGTGATTTATTTTTGTAACTTTTGTGCTCCATGTGTTAAAGTTTCACATCATTGAAAAAGTATTTTGAAAAATGTAAGAGAAGAAACTTTATCTGTTGCTTATATCACTTGTATTTTCGTTTTCACGTTTTTAAAGTTTTATTTTCATGTGTGAAAATGTTGAAGTTTAGTTTTCACTTCAACGGAAATTAGCATAATTAATTGAAAGTGTTTTAAGTTTCCTGTTAACTGCAGCTGCTTTAATATTTTAGCTGTTGCTGTTTTTTCTTTTCTCTTTAATATTAAGTTAATTGCTTAATAACTTAATTTAAAATACTTATATTTATTAATACAAAATTTAAATTTTTTTTATATGTTTATCTTTTTTCATTTGCTTTTGCGGGACATTTTTGTTTAGAATTTTTGCAGCGTTTTTCCATAAAGTTTTATTAATATCGAAAACTGTATAGTTACTAATATTCAGGGAAACCATAAATATGCAATTGCATGTTTATCCTTGTACGACCAATGAAGGCACAAACAATATATTTATCCGTTTTAGAACATTTTGTGAATTTTGGCATTGATTTGTTAGGGCATATTTTTGATTTTTTTTTACAGTTTGCAGCATTTTTTGTGCACAATTTAGTTAAACGAGCATTTTTGCAACAGATTTTAAGTTAATAGCCCATATTTTCCCTTTTATTTTTTTGATGCTTATAGGGGCTTATGCAGAAAACTATTTTTTTTTTTCGAAATTCTGTTACTTAAATTTTGCCATCTAAAGGGTGGTTAAAATTTAAGGGTTGATGTTGATTTTGAATAAAACACAAATTATTTAGGAAATAATTGTAATTAAATTTTATTATGATAAAATTGTTATTGTTCAATTATGTATTTAACAAAATATGGGCCAAATGGCCGCCGCGACTTCGGGGGCTAACCTACATTCGATGATCCAAATTTTCGATGACGCGAGGCATAATTGAGGTTTTATGCCGTTAATGTGCCGAATTATCTCATCCTTAAGCTTTTGAATTGTTGCTGGCTTATCGACGTACACCTTGTCTTTCAATAAACCCAAAAGAAAGAAGTCCAACGGTGTCAAATAACACAATCTTGGCGGCCAATTTCCATCGGCACCACTTGAGATAATACAGCCATTGAATTTGTCGCGAAAAAAGCCATTGTTTCATTAGCTGTGTGGCAAGTGGCACCGTCCTCATATCGTCCACATCCATATTTTGATGATTGATATGATATTCTTTGAAAATTTATCTTCCACTGTTGCCATTTCTTGCCGCCATTCTGACGATTGATGACGTTTGGAATGGCCAAGAAGCTTTAGTTCTTGAGTCAATTGCACCTTGTAAGCGTGTAAATGCAAGTAGTTATGCATAATGTTCATCAACAACAAGCGTGAGGGGTGCAATTGTTGGGCACGACGACGAGTTGAGGTGGACTGCTCTTCAGCAACACTATCGCGAACAGCAGCAATATTTTCTACAGTACGAACTGTACGTGCATGCACTGGTGTTTTAACATCTCCTACAATCCCGGTTTGCTCAAATTTTTCCTATTGGACGCACATTTGGACGATTAAATTTACCAAAAAAATCACGAAGTGCACGATATGCATTATAATTTGAACGTCCATTGTCATATTAAGCCTGAATAACTTTAACGCGTTGCTTGAAAATGCATCATTCCGTGGCTCGAATGGAGAAATGTCCAATGAAATGCAGCAAAAACCTTGAAGTTTAGGTGTGGTTTCAACATCGGCCCTTAAAATTTAACCACCCGTTACATTTAATTTTTACACTCAAATTGTAAGACATAGCAGGTTATCATTAAGGATAAATGTTATGCGATGTGTATAATACATAGAAATGTAGACCAATCTTTTAGTATACCGATCGAGACAAAATCACTTTTAACGTTCCAGCCGTCTGGCTGGTTGTCTGCCCCCGTGAACCTTGCGCGCAAAGTACAAATTCCAATTTTTTAGATAATTTGATCAAATATGGACTGTGTAAATGGTGAGAATTCATGGCAGCATATTTTATTAAAGTATTATTTGCAGGCTCTTAAAAACTACTTGGAACTTAGTTGGCGTATATTTATGTCAAGCTTGTAGACTAATTTAAAGTGACTAATAAGTCGTGACGTTGAAGAACCTTTCCAACTTATCATTTTAGGGCCTTTTAAGCACCATTGTTTTTTAAATCCGTTCGATATTATCACCAGATAAATACCGTATCAAATTGCTTATTACTTTTTAAGCTGAACTTTTTTTGTAGTATTTTGATATTTTGTTACATTTTGTTTTGACATTTTTTATAAAAAGTTTAAGGTCAGTAGTACACGGAATGTAAAAGGCCACATTCGTATGTGGTTCTGACGTCATTTTGTCGTCATCACACATTACGGACTTGCTATTTGTAGTGACGTCAAAATTACGTCAGAACCACATGCGCATGTGGCTTTTTTCATTCCGTGTACTGTATGCTTAAGTTTGCCAAATATTCAATTAGATAAATATTTAAATTACGGATGCATTTATAACAAAAGTAAGAAAAATTTATATAAATTACACATTACTGAAATAACCGGTTTATTTTAATAAAATAACCGGTTTATTCGATATTCAAAAAATGGACGTTTTAAAATATTCGGTTAAAACCGGTACAAAGATACGTATTTGAAACAGAAAAGCCATCTGTAAGCCATTTATTTGTTAAAAATTTTTTTTACTGCGAAAGCTCTTTCTTCTAGGCATCGAAAAAAAAAAATTTAACATGTTTTTAAAAATGCCGTAAGAAGGCGAAGTATGCGCTAAAAACTTAAAAAATGCTGCAAAAATGCTCGTTTAACTAAATTATGCACAAAAATGCTGCAAACGGTAAAATAGGCACTAACAAATCGATGCCAAAATCGAATAAAGGCTCTAAAACGGGTAAATACATGGTGTGCGTCTTTATTGTCGCACAAGGAAAAACATGCAATTGCAAAATTTTTTTATTTCCCTGCTAATAATGTATCATATGAGTTTATTCGTTGATTTTGATCTATTTCCATTCTTTTCGTATGTATTTTGTTATGTTTATAAATTTGGAGCTGTTTAGTTATAAAGATATACATACTTATCTATAAGATGAATTAATTGGGTTGCAATGAAAAAAGAAAGCAACTTTTGAAAATCACTTGTAATATATATTTGGCCATTGAAGGCTTCTTTATTACACAATTAAATAATAAAAAAAAAAATGTGTTATGACGTGCTAAATTCCCAATTGTTATTCTTGATAAATATACTGAAATTTATTGATGGGTGATTAGCTAGTTTCTATGCGCATTTCACAGGTTGCTTAAACAAAATTTTCGTTATATTGAATAAACTCTTTTTTATACAAATTAGTTTAGATGTTTTTAATGAAAATTCAGTCGACTTGACGAAATATTTTTCAAACTTAAGACACTATACAAGACATTTAGCCAATTCACAATGAGTTCTTAAGTACTTAGTACTAAGTACTAAAGTACCATTTAGGTTCAATAGCACTGTTGTGAACTTTTGTATTGTCATATGATAAATAAGTGTAAACGTAAAAAAACATATGTTAAAAAATATTATATTTAGTATACATCCACAGATAAAATTATCAGTAATTTTTTATCAATTAAAAAAAATTGTTAAAAAAGTATTTCAATTTAATTAATTTTGTTGAAAAAACAATAAAAATATAATTTTGATTCAATAACCATATTTGTTGTTTTGAAAAAAAAATTTTAATTAAAATAAAATTTAAATAACAAATTAATTGGTTTTTTTCGTTTAAAAAATATAGTTAAACTTATAGAATTATTTTGTGGTATTGTCAAAACCTGAGCTATATTTAATTAAATCAATTAACACATTGTTTGAAATGGCAAAGTTTTTTGATAATTTTTAAATTAAAATTTATCATTTAAAAAAATACTCACAATTTTAAATTTTTAGTTAAGTCTTTATAATCATTTTGGAAATAGCTGCAAAGTCGAAGAATTGTTTGCATGATTCTATGAATTTGGCATAAATTTAGTGATTTGTGACACATTTTTCTGTGTACATATAAATAATTAAAGAAATATAATGACTTTTTTGTTTAAACTTTTGATAAAAGCGGTCATGGCTTCAAAAGCTTCACTTGATACTTTGTAAAAGAGCGTAAATTCCGTTTTGAAATTCTTTCAAAAAAAAACCATGGAAACTGTTAAATTACAAATCAGTTTGAAGTATTACGATTCCTAAAAGGACAAACTTTCTCCAGCACAGTCAAATTGAAGCCTATCCCCACCGAAAATTAAGGTCTGCATCTTGGTTGATCAACGGCATTGTGATGAAGTCAATTCTAGTGTTGTCAAAAGCATGGATACTAAAGCCTTAGAGTTATTAAACAAAAACAAGAAGTTGGTTGAGAAATTAGTCTTTCTTGACTTAAGCCTTTATCAAACAAACCCCCGTCTCTTGAGTCCCGGTTTGAACAAGGCTGGTATATTCCCTACTAAAAATTTGGCTCGACTTGAGTGATATTCCGAATTCATAATTTGCCCATAATTCTTTTAATTCTTTTTATTCCATTTAAAGCTTCTTTTGTATAATTTTATATTAACTTTATTATATTAGTAAATTTTAAACAAGATACAGTTCATAATTAGTTATAAATTAAATTGAAACAATTTTAGTTTCATAATCCGTTTACTTTTACTACAGAACTAGTAACTATAAGTTATACTAAATAAATTTAATTATAATCATACGCTTTAGTGCTTTTAATAACTAAAAATATTTATTTAAGCCTAAAATTATAGTGTTAATTAGCAAATATTATTGTAAAAGTTGGCAAAGAAGCAATTTAAAAACATGTTTTCTCAAAACAACATAAAACAAACAAATAAATAATAATCTAAAAATATTTATTTCCCTGGCAACACTCATAACGTATAAGTAATATTAATTAAAGTTGATATATATTTCATATTAATCATACGCTTAAGTGGTTATTAAATTATGTAATACGTAATAATATTGACAATAAGTATTATAAACAAAAACACTTACATTAACTACAAATACGAAATTTGTTTGTATTGAATTAATGCTTGTGTGTAAAAGTGATTAAATTATATTTTCCCACCGGGGAAAAGAAGAGGAAAACAGGCCTTTGAAAAGGCTTTTTTTTAAAGACATAAAGCCTACCAGCCGCATTCAAACTTTCCCAGTATGTGTTTAGTAATCAGAAAAAAACTATAAGCACTACTTACAATTCTACTGAAAGAACCGATGTGTTTTACAAGCGATGCCCCAAAATGAACACATTCGAATGTAAAGCACATGTCGTTGGAGGCGATGGCTTACACGCCTCATCTAATTTGAAAGCTTCTAAAAGGCACTAAAAAATAAGTAAGAATTAATCTATGTGTCATAATAAATTGTTGTTGCTTATAATGCGAAGTGAGTAAATTAATAACAGTTGATGTTGATAATTTTTTTTAAAAAAATGTAGAAGTATTTTCAACACATTCTCCAATAACTAGTCAGACGATAATTTTGACGGGACTTGTCTTAAATTGGAAATTTGAATTTGTTTAATATTTATAAGATGATATTCTAGAATCCCTTTTAAGAAAAGGCAGAGTGGAAGGAGTAAAAGACAATAAAGAATGCTTTCGTAGACTTTCTAAAAGGCCTGAAAAGTGAAAGCGCTTGCAATTTTTCCCGCAGTATTATTTTATTAAAATAATAATTTATCAACATGCAAATATGATTGTGTTGTGGGTATTTATATGAATCCTTATTTTTTCTATTTATTTAATAAAGATGTTATTTATGGTTATTTTATTAAATATGTAATTATTTTTAATTCCATTTTATTAACAATGATAGAATGCTTGTATTTTAAATAAACAATATATTAAAAATAATTAGCGAACTCATTTACATTATAAGCATTATAAATATATTCTTCTTACTCCCACTGGACCAGATGGCCCCCTGGTTATTAGGCGATACGTTAGAAAATTGGATTCCGGAAAAGTGGATTGCTGGCCATTCTTTCTTAGATTGGTGATAGGCAGGGAAACCATAAATATGCAATTGCATGTTTTTCCTTGTGCTACCAATGAAGGCAGAAACAATATATTTATCTATTTTAGAGATTGATTTGTTAGTCCATATTTCTGCATATTTAGCGTTTGCAGCATTTATTTGCATAATTTAGTTAAGTTGATAGCGGATATTTTGCCTGTTTAAGGCATATTTTGATACATTTTAAATTTTTTTTTGGTGCCTACAAGATCTTTCGCAATAAATACATTTTTTTTGCGAAATTCTGTTTTAAATATCAACGTGTTGCTTCAATTTCTCCAACACTTTTTAAAGTGTTCTACAATGTCCATCCATCCGTCTGGCTGGTTATGTGTCTATGTTAACCTTGTGCGCAAAGTACAAATTGCAATCTTGTAGATAATTCGATCAAATTTGGTAAATCCATTGTAATTGTACTAAGGACGAAGTCTTTGTAAATGGTGAGAATCGGTCTGTAATTTCACATATTCCGCATAAAAAGTTCTCTCCAAATAACACTCTTTGTGTCTGTTAACCATCTTATTATGTTAGTATTGAATTCGCCCCAAAAATCTCAAAAATTCGTCGGTAAATACTATGGTGTTCGGGCTTTATTTATTTATTTATTTAATTTGTGTTTCTGTGCTACAAGATTTAGAATCTTATTATTATCGCACAGAATTATTACAATGTTAATTGGCATAATTATTACAATAAAATATTATATAATTTAAAATAATGTTATAATAAGGAACAAAAAAAATAAAAATTATAAAAAATTATACATTGGCAAGAGCAATACAAGCATACTTTATACAATTATAAAACAAATCAAAAAAAATTATGGTTAATTGTAATGTTTAAAAATTTCTTTTTTGAATTGCAAAGCGTTACTAATAAATTGTAGATTTGGCGGTAGCTCGTTCCAAAGACGTATAGCAAAAATATAAAAATGATGTTCAGAGAAAGAGGTTCTATATCTGATTTGTATCATATCATTATATCTTCTAGATCGAGTAGGGACTAATCTGTTAAATAAGTATTTTGGTTCACATGTGAAAAGAATTTTATGAAAAAGTAACAAAGTTCTTATCTCCAAAAGATCAATAATGTTAACCCCAAAAAGACGTTTCTCAAATGCTGAGATATGATCATATTTTCTTAAGTTGAAAACATATCTTAATATGGAGTTATAAGTCACGGTAAGTTTTTTCTTAGTAGTAGAATCAAGGATGGCAAACACTTCACATCCATACAACAAAGAAGGTATAAGATAGGTTTTGGCAAGCAAAATACGAATATTGAGTGGGTATTGAGTAGTCCAAAGTGTACGTATTATGGAGTAGGTTTTTCCGGCTGCGGCATTAATATGATCAGACCAAGAAAGAGTATTATTAAATATGATACCCAAATTTTTGGTTGAGTTTACAACTTGAATTGGTTGATTATTAATAGATACGGTTGGTTCAGTAATCAAGTTTACTGACTTACGGGTTATAATTAGGCTTTTCGATTTAGATGGATTAATGCAGAGTCCATTAGCTGTTGCCCAAGTGTGTACATTAGCCAGATCTGCATTCAATTTATCCACTCACATAACGCAAAATATGCCTGCTTGAGTACATCAGAAGTTGAGCAATTGCCTAAAAGGTAAATACTACGAAGTTTTTTGGAAAGTTGGTGAATGTGGGCTAACCATTTAAAATTTTCGTCCTCGTATACACCTAGATATTTGTATGTTTTAACGAACTCTATTGTGATATTGCATGTATCCTTATAACCGGCGTTGTTCATAGTGTGAAGGCATTGAAAATCGTGGAATATTATATTTCTTTCCGTTTTGATGAGATGAGGTGGCCTAATATGCATAATTTTTGTTTTGGAAGCGTTAATCACTAAAACATTGTCATGACACCATCAATGTGTGCGGCCTTTTTTTCTCTGCGCCAGCAACAAATCTCTATCCCTCTGTATTGACGTCCTTGTGAGCGCATTTACATGAGCAATACTAAAGAGGTCGTCTTAGTCCTCGTCTTGGTGCGGTCTTGTTTAAATTTTTCCAATCTTGGTATAACTTCTCAACTTGCTGTACGATTGCACTCTTGTCACGCGTCGGAATTCAAGCTTTATCACAGAAAACGAGAAATTCGTTTACCACCATTATTTCACTTTTTCGTACTTCAAGTTTTAGTGTGCACACTCACAGAAAAAAATACCAATGTAAAATTAACATGGAAAAATGTTGATTGAGAATCATAGTAAATTACTGTTAAAAGTAAGCCTGTTATTTAAATTTATCATTACTTCATATTAATTTTAAATGAAAAATATTAAAATAAACTTAAATCACGTTTATTTAATATTATTCACTGTTTAAATAAATTTAAAAAAATATTAAAAAATAAATAAATATGGATTCATTATTGAATCCATAAAAACCTGTTTTATATTAAAATCAAAAGTGTATCTTGTTAAATTAACATGCAGACATAGTTAAGTATGTCAATTTTTTTATATTCATTTTTAAAATATGTTATAAAGAAGACAATCCCCGTATTCTTTTAATTAAAATTATTTAGTTAAATAGTACATCAAGTTTTCAAAGCAGAATGATGACGAAAACCATATCGGGCGATTCTGCTGATGCTTCTGTTAATGAAGGAGAATACAAAATAAGTGAAACGTGTGTTACAGGGGTAAGTGTTTTGAATTATTCTTAAATAAATGCATATGTTGTCTGTCTGTCTGTTAGGAAAATTAAAAAAAAATTAAGAAATAACTTTCATTCAACTAGATTCGGATTGTTATTTCAATATAAATGACATTTTGCTCTAACTTTACTCCAATGTTAAATAAACATAAATTATAGTTATTTTAAAAGTAAAGAATGTTGTTTGCAAGTAATTGTAAAATCAGGTTGAATTAACATGAAAAACGTATGAAGCACAATAACCACAGACAAATTTTAAATCAACCTTGTTCAACCTTGTGGAAAAATAATACGCCAAGAACTCCTTTATTTGCCGTCAATTTTGATCCCAATATCTCCAAATAACATCAATCAAATAAATGTTACACTGTTGCGATCTCAAATAAGTTCTTGTTGTAGATGATGTCATTGCAAATCAAATGCGCACCAGTTTTATTAAAAATTAAGTTTCAAGATTTTAGCTTTAAGTGTTTTATTTTTCCTTTACTCAACTTGTCTACGGCTGTATGGATAAATTGAACACGGTTTTTTTTAAGCCGACTTTAAAAAATATAATCGTCCTCGAAAATTCAAATGTACGTAACATCACTTTTTTAAGGTGGTTCTCTCATAAGTGCACCGTTTGTGAACCGATTTAAAAATTTTTTACTTTCAATGCATTGGATTAGATCCTTATAAGATCCTTTTATTTATTGTTTGCCTTCATGTCCGTCTGGCTGGCCGTCCGTCTGTCTTAGAGTCGGGTTTTGAGAAAATTAAATTTTTTGTATGGGGAAGTATGGTAAGATGGAGAATAAGTTTGTTTTAGAGAAATAATAGGGATGCAACAATAATGGGGGTTGTTCATATGTTTAACATCGCTAGGGGTGACTCCTCAGTAGTAACGGGCGTTATTCTCTCCATTTAGCCCGAATTTCATTCTCACAGACTTTAATGCGCGTGCGGCACGGCAACTTTCAACCGATCGAGCTCATATTTTTACCAAATTTTATTTTATTCTTACCTAACACAAAACTGGTAACAGATAACTTTTAAATTCTCCCATCATTGATTAAAGGTCCACTCTAATATTAATTGTACTTGGAATATAGAATTAATAATAAAAAAAAAAAAAAAAAAAGTTAAAGGTCTTAATTATAAATGTATGATCTTCTTTTTATTTTATTATTTTTTACTACATTGTACTCCTTAATGTTAATTAATTAATGTTCATTTTCACTAGATTTTATGGCTTCAATAAATGTCATTTTACCAATATAATATCTGATAACTCATCTGATTCTAGAGCTGTTATTCATAACACTTTTATATCTTGTTGCTTTAGAAAGACAATTTTTAATAATCAAATACAAATACAAATATATTTTCTTTTGGTATCTTTCTGTTTTCGACTTTTATAAAGCTGGCCAGTGTTTAATTTGTTGTAAAAGAAACAAAGTGATGAAAATACCGATGTGTGTCATTTAATTTGTAGGTGAAGATTTTATCGCTTGTTCATTGGAAATAAATAAAATGGGGCGAAATAAAAAAGATGGAAATAACCATAAACTAAATACGTAAAATAAGGATTTTTTCACGTGTGCGTTAGTCCATATAAGTAATTAAAAGTGTGATTTTTATCTCACATACATACACACACACATCCACATACACACACACACACACACACACAAAGGAAAAGAGAGATATACACAGTAGACTGTCCCAAGCTTGTATGGGGATTTTTTTTTTTTCGAATTCAGATATGAGTACCCTCCAAATTTTTTCCTTTTGATCCGAATAACCGAAATATGAAATATTATTGTGATCGGATAACGTTTACCAGTGTCGACTTGAAGTCAAAGTTTGAGATAAAGGCCAGTGTGAAAGCCATAGAATAATCTTGGAATTTAAAACCATCTTTTAATTTTACTTGTGTAATTCACATTTATTTATTAAAAATATGCTAATATTCAGTGTTTTCTGAATCCTCTAACCACGCCCACTACAACTGGTACTGTACTGTTGCCCTGCCACAAGTCCTAAGTTCCTGCCTAAGACCATCTGGACATGGTAAGTGATAAAATGTAGACAAAAAAATATATATATATATTAATTTTAAAGATTTACAGCCGTATTCATAAAAATTTATTAATGGTTAATTAACCAAATATAAGGCGAAAGTACTAAAGTTGAATTCATAAACGAAAAATAGTCTATTAAACCTTTAATAAACTATTCATAAAGTAAGAAAATTTATTGTTCGATTTACCCTTCTTTAAACCAAAAATAAAATGAAATTTTGATAAGTGTCTGCATTTTATGATATTATTTTTGTGAAATATGTTCAAAAATAATGAAAAAATGTTTTATTTATTAATATGGACATGTTAAGTACATGTAACAAAATTTTTTTTTTATTTTAGACAACCAATTTAAAGTTATATGGGTAATTATTTAAAACATTTTTATATGATTTAAAAGAATATGTTTAGGGGCAAATGCAGCAGTTGTTTTTTTTGTTTAAACTAACAAATTATTGTTCAAAAATATTAAAAAATATAGAATAAACAAATCATAATAATAGTGATGTTAATAAAAAGTAAACAAACTTTTTATTCGAATATTTTCTTATCGTATATTTTAAAAGGTTCAAACAAAAGTGTTTATGATACCTTTCGGCAAGATTTTTTTCAGAAACTAAAATAAAATGTAGTTTTATTTGATAAGAATAATTTTTAAGTTCTACAATTAAAATTTCAAAAGATTTTGTTATCCGTGCTTAATTCCCAGTTTTTATTATTGATAAAAACAGTTGAAATTTATTGTTGATGGGATAAGCTATTCCTACAATAAAAAAAAACTATAAAAAACAATTTAATATAGAATATCATGTAAACCGAATAGAAGTTTCATGCATCACTAGCAATAAAATGGCAGCAAAATATAAAGAAAGTTGCCATACTTAAACACAAAATCGCCACAAACTGTTAATAGTAATAGAACTGTTAATGTACGTTTATGAATACAAATTTTTATAGAAGTTTTGTTAGACAAAAAGCATTTGATAGTTACTACATGCTATAAGCATAAAATAAGAACTTTTTATGAATATGGCTGTTAGATTTTATTATCTTTATTCATTAAATTTTCTTTTTAAAGTTTGTTTATTACAGTCCGGATACATCTGTCTGTGTTCTTGTACACAACGTAGTAAATATTGCTTTTGCTCCTCTTCAGCTGTAATTAAGCCATGAAAATCCTTTACTAACTTAACCGCTCTTTCAGCAGTATCATTAACCGCTCTCAGTGCATTAACTTTCTCTTTACTTTGTTTAAATGATGCATTAGTTTGCCACGTAGTGGGACATTCGCTTAGAAAACTGTCGTCGATTTTAAGCCGATTAAATAAGGATTTGCTTTTAAATGAAATAAAGTCATCTATATTTTTGTCTAAAAATACAAAGGGAAAACTGTTATCAATTGTATATTGAAGTATTTATTGAAAGAAATTAAATCTATTATTAGTATATGCAAGACTAACCGTAAAGTGAGCCGCAAAGTTCTTCTTTCGATGGGATGTAGCGTTTACCTGTTGCTAACGGAATTTCATTTCTTAAGTTAGCCACCATTTTCGCTTTAATTTTTTGATCTACTTCATCGTCAAATAGGGACAACATACATACTTCATCTGTCAAGTACCATAAATACTGGCAAAACTTTTGCAACGTTGCTTTTGAAAGAACAAGAACACAGACAGATGTATCCGGACTGTAATAAACAAACTTTAAAAAGAAAATTTAATGAATAAAGATAATAAAATCTAAAACTTTAAAATTAATATATTTTTTTTTGTCTACATTATATCACTTACCATGTCCAGATGGTCTTAGGCAGGAACTTAGGACTTGTGGCAGGGCAACAGTACAGTACCAGCATGGGGGGGGGGGGTTGTAGTGGGCGTGGTTAGAGGATTCAGAAAACACTGAATATTAGCATATTTTTAATAAATAAATGTGAATTACACAAGTAAAATTAAAAGATGGTTTTAAATTCCAAGATTATTCTATGGCTTTCACACTGGCCTTTATCTCAAACTTTGACTTCAAGTCGACACTGGTAAACGTTATCCGATCACAATAATATTTCATATTTCGGTTATTCGGATCAAAAGGAAAAAATTTGGAGGGTACTCATATCTGAATTCGAAAAAAAAATTTCCTGGGACAGTCTAATACACAGGTACATGTACGATAATAAATTTGATGTGAATAAATCAACTCGTGTGCGTAAGCTTAAGGATTTTTATTTATATGTATGCGTGTCTTGGGCATTCATAATAAAAATAATCACCGCTATGATTTATTCTGGATTATTTATGTCCTATTGAATACAAACCAAACAAGAGAGGTGTTTATTAATAAATACATACACAAACATACATAAATTTAAGATAGATTAAATTTTTTTTCGTTTTTCTTCTTCAAAGAACAATGAAAAAACCGAAATATAAACGAGAGTGTAATGAAATTAAATACAGCTTTGTTGCTTAAGAACATATATTAAAAAAAAAAACAAAAAATAAAAATAAACCAAAATTATACCTTTGAGTATGTGGTAATTATTTGTGTTGACCGTGTACATACAGAGAAAGAACATGGTTGCGAAACGAAAAGATTACTGATGAATCTCCTCGTGGCAAAAAAAAAATGCAATACAGACAGTTTACTTCATCGTCAACGAAAAAGGATAGCTAAACAAAAGCAAAACATATTGTATAATTGGAAGATATTAGGCATTCTCAGGAACAGTAGTGGCTGGAGATTGTCCAGTAAACAAAACAACTCTTAAATGGCTTCCTAATTTATGAGGCAGAGAATTGCCAACTGGGCCTGGCTGGGATTACTTGTATTTTGTATGGCGTTATTTGTGGCTGTCGCATAAGCTCACGCAAAGGAGCTACAGTGCCTGGCTGGAACTACTTTTATTTGTATGAAGTTTTATTGCTACAGCAAGAACATTTTGTTGTCAACTGGCATAATTCATCGAAATAAAAGTAAGGAAAGAATTCTTAAGAGTTGCGTGTGCTTTTTTATATGTTTCGTTTTGATTTTTTTTAATACAGTCCATATTTAATAGTGCACAAATATGAATAACAATTTCTTGACACAGATTGCCACGCCCACAGATACAAAAAATGAAATTACTCTAAGCTTTTCTACACAGAAAGTTTGAAAATGTCCCCTGCAGGTAATATTGTACTATGTGATCCATTTTGATGAAAGGGACTTCTCCCTGCACTGGTCCAATATAATGCAAGCATGGACCATTTCATTGTTAAAAAGAGTTTGTAGTGAAACGACATGTCTTCGTTTTTAAACAAAATGTTTTCGTTTTGATACGAGGTTAAAACTATTCCTCTGGAGTAGTTTCAAAACTAGTTCACTAGGGTATGTATGAACATGGAGTAGTTTTAGGACTACTCCGTTGTAATGCAAACCTCGGTTATATGGTCCACTCCTAGGACATCGTAATGTTAAATCGACTACCTTTTAACCATATATTTGGAGTATTTTTGGAGTACTCCTACTCCGTTATGGACTACTCTTTAAATGCATGTATGGACTGGTTTCATTATCTGCAGGGTCTGACCAGGCCCTGGTATTCACCTAAGGAATATTTAAGTTTCTTTGCTAAAGTATATAGTTTGGTGGAATTCAATTATGATTTCGAGCAATCATCATACAGTTATTTCGACTTAATAACGCATGTATAAAGTCATTCTTGATCGTTAATATGAAGAAGAGAGGAGAAACGGCTGTACCGGCGGAAGAATAATTAAATTTAAGGACGTATATTAAAACATCAGACGGAAGGTTTAAGTACGGGTATATCCTTCCGTTAAAATAAAGTCGGGAACTTGTAACTTTAGTGAAAACTTCTCGCATCGAAAAGATTTAAAGCAAAATATTCCATAATTTCTCGAAAAGTGAGAGAAATAGTGTATCTGTAACACATGTCGAAAACAATGAAAAGAGATTACGTCGTTACGTTATAAATTTCATAACACTGCACTCGAAGCCGATGTGACATTGGAGACGTTGAGAACGCCAGAAACAGCTATCGTTGACGGCGACCAAAATTAACTTAAATTTAAAATTTCTAACCTCTATACCAAACAATGTGAAGTGCGACTTTAATGTTGGTTGTTTGCATACGAGCTTTGAAAACATTCTTGTTTTATAAAAATGTTTAAAGCAAAATAATTAAACAATGGAAAATAAGAAAAGAACAAAATGTTATTATTATTATTCTTTGAATTTTTAATTTTTAATTGTTTTTTAGTGTTAAAATTTTTTCTCGCCCCATTTTTATTCGTGAGTTTATTTGACAGTTCAAAGCGGCAACTTTTCTCACAAAAATATTACAGACACGCTTTTTCTTTAAATTGGCGAGTAGTACTAGTAACGAAAGCTTAAAGTGTGCTAAAGATATGGAAGCAGCACTTTAATGAACTGTTTTTGGCTGATGAGAACTAAGAAGACAACATGGAACCAATCATAGATGATGACGTCGAATGTCCATTACCCATTGAAAATATGATCGAAAATAAAAAAATCTTTAAAACAAAATCTTGTAAAATTATTAATCGATTAATTGCTTTTCTATTAATCGACAGCATGTTAAATAAATGCGTCTGGATATTATAACTTACAGTTTCCATTGATTGATACCCTCTATTTTTACACCTTCTTATTCCGTAATTGGTGGTTTGAGCTCCAAACATCCATAACACGTGACTTGGAATGACAAAGAAAATCGTTAGTAAGAGCATAATAAAAAATTCCAAAAACATTAAGATATATTAATACGATTTATAATTTGTCTAACATGCCAGAACAAATAATTTTATATTTAAATATAGATTTACAGCCGTATTCATAAAGATTTATTAATGGTTAATTAACCAAATATAAGGCAAAATTGCTAAAGTTGTATTCATAAACGAAAAATAGTCTATCAAACCTTTAATAAACCATTCATAAAGTAAGAAAATTTATTGTTCGATTTACCCTTCTTTAAACCAAAAATAAAATGACATATTGATAAGTGTCTGCATTTTATGATATTATTTTTGTGAAATATGTTAAAAAATAATGAAAAAAATGTTTTATTTATTAATGTGGACATGTTAAATACATACATTTACCTAAATTTTTTTTTATTTTAGACAACCAATTTAAAGTTATATGGTTAATTATTTAAAACATTTTTATATGATTTAAAAGAATGTGTTCAGGGGCAAATGCAGATATTATCATTAATAACTTATTAAATTACTGAAACTAGTTGTATTTTTGTTTAAACTAACGAATTTTTGTTCAAAAATATTGAAAAATATAGAATAAACAAACCATAATAATAGTGATGTTAGTAAAAAGTAAACAAACTTTTTATTCGAATACTTTCTTATCGTTTATTTAAAAAAGGTTCAAACAAAAGTGTTAATGATACCTTTCGGCAAGATTTTGTTCAGAAACTAAAATAAAATGTAGTTTTATTTGATAAGAATAATTTTTAAGTTCTACATTAAAAAAAAAAAACTATAAAAAACAATTTAATGTAGAATATCACGTGAACCGAAAAGAAGTTTCATGCACCACTAGCAATAAAATGGCAGTAAAATATAAAGAAAGTTGCCATACTTAAACACAAAATCGCCACAAAGTGTTAATAGTAATAAAACTATTAATGTACGTTTATGAATACAAATTTTTATAGGAGGTTTATTAGACAAAAAGCGTTTGATAGTTATTACATGCTATAAGCTTAAAATAAGAACTTTTTATGAATATGGCTGTTAAATTTATTTATGTTAGAATATTTATAAAAAAAAATCATGTTGGGTACATGTTAATTTACCATCTGTCACTGCTAAATTTTAATAAATTATATATGTATTTATGTAATTGAATATGTTAATTTAACAGTGCGTAATTTATATAACATTGGGCACGTTCATAAGACGTAACAGTTGTGTAACCGTTTAGTGTTTGCCTTAGAAACGCATAGTTGAGCACTGCCGCTCAACACAACAGTTGGGTATTTGAAGCCATAAAATTTTTTAGCTACCTAAAGTCAACATGTTGTGCTCAACCTCAACAGCTGAAACTCAGATATAAATTCTGTATTATCAATACTTTTTAGCTAAACTAATAAATTTTATTATCACTTTTATTTTTTTTTCAATTGTTTATATTTATCAGCTGTTAATTTTTATTATACATATAATGCCGTTTCTAAGACGAAAGTGTTCGGCTCAACAGTTGTGAACAGTTTTCTAGCAGTTGAGCTCAACAGCTAAACAAACATTATACATCTATGTTCAATTCATAAGCACATAGAAACAAATCAAGTGAGATTTAAAAACATTACATAGCTGATGAAATAATTGAATTACCTTTATGATCACATGATGTTTATTAGACGTGATAAACCTTTTTAGGTTATGACAAAATTTATATTAATCAAGCTTAGTTAAATTGATGTAAAATTATTCGGTTGATGTAATAAAGATTTTAGACTTATCAATGCAATCCACTTGTAAAACACAATTTCATTCTGTTACAATATATATTATGTATATATCACGTATTTTTTTTGGGTTTTCCAGTAACGGTTTTTCTGCTCAATCTGCCTATCAATGGCCTTTAAACTGTGATTGTGTTTTGCGTATGATACAAAAAAAATTTCCTTTATTAAAACTCTATTAAAATTATTGAAACAATATATCAAATAACTTTTAAATATTGCTCTTAGCAATTTAATTGGGTTTAAATCCATCAGTTAATTTGTTTGTTCTGAAGACTCGGAGTAAAATGTGTCGTTGTTATATTATATATATGTATATAATTCAAAATAATTTTGTACTTATGTAATAAATTTATTTTTTTAGTAATTTTAATAGAAACATAACACTTTCGAGTTTAAGAATAAAAAGACAAAGTGAAGATTGTGCATAAGTGAGGCACTTCGAGGGTCAGTAGCCTCCGTTGACACGGCACCGGTCTGACTATTTGTGAGGTCGCCGTTAGTATGCTTCTTGCGAGAAATACTTTCTGTCATTCATGATGTTTGTCCTTACGGAAGCACGTAAGTAAGTACATATGTCCCCAATAAAAAATGGAGCTTCCAACGAAGCAGGTTTTTAAGGGAGAAACATAAACGTTTCGCTTACCATTGACGGAAGACATGCATTTTATATGGCGAGTTCCCACTTTGAAGCAATACATTTTTGATACATAATGCTCATTATTCAGCGCGTATAAAAATTGTTGTATGTAACGATCGGCCTCACACACTGAATGTTTTGATACAGTTATTTTTTAGTATTCTCCCTTACAAACCTGCTTTGTAGAAAGGGAATGCCGTAGCACTTGAAATGTTATTTTTTTTATAAATGTTGTTGAGAGTTCTTTCACTTACTTTGGTGCTTAAAGCCCTTTGAGGCAAATTAATATTGGAAAATAATATTAAAATTAAAAATATGTTCAAACATGTTAATTTAATATACCTTGTTTATATGTATGTCTTGCTTGTAGATTGATTAAATAAACGCAAAAGTATTTGTTCATAAGATTAAATTTTAATAATAAAAATTTGTGCATTTGTCAACTTAGATTTCATTGCGATGCTTTTTAGTAACAGTTTCTAAAACTGTTAACAACTAATTATAAATAGTCAGATATGATATACCTAAGAATCCCCTTAAATTACCAGAAAATATACCGCACGAATTGTTTAAAGCATCTCCCGAAGTCAATGCTAAGATTATGTACCATATTATCGAACAGTTCTGGACAACTACTACATTATGTGATGAGATAAAAGGAGGAATAATTATCATCATACCCAAAAAGGGGAACTTATCACTGTGTAAAAACTGGCGTGGAACCACTCAATATGGCAAACAAAAAAATTTTCCAAATTGATTTTGTTATTCGTGCTTAATTCCCAATTTTTATTTTTGATAAAAACACTGAAATTTATTGTTGATGGGATAAGCTATTCCTATGCGCATTTCACTGGTTGCTTAGGCCAGATCATCAGGAAACTTCATCCATAAAGATTTTAGAAAAACTAAAGATATTAAACCAAATAAAACTGTTAAACGTATAAGAATTACAAGCAACAGTTCCACTTGTAATATTATCAAAGTTTAAACAAAATCATCAACAATAAATTATTAACAAATGGCTAACACTTCTTCGTAATGAGCAGGCTGGCTGGCTTCCGTCCGCGAAAATCATGTATATATCATGTTAACAGCATACGCACTATCATTGGGCAATCAGTTGAATAAAGATTTCCGCTTTACGTGGCCTTCATTGAATTTAAAAAAGCCTTTGATACCATTTTCCATCCGGATATATGGAATGCACTAACATATAAAGGATGGGGTGCCTTGTCGATTGTCGAACTAATTAAGGCTCTTAAGCACAACGCATGCTGCCGTATTCTTAATGAGGGCTCTGTCTGTGACAAATTTGAAGTCAAAATCGGAGTAAGACAAGGTTGCGTGCTGTCGCCCCTCCCTTTCAATATTGTCCTGGACAATATAATTCAAAAAGCTTCACGCATGCAGAGTGGAACAACATGGGGACTCAATAATAGACAAGAAGACATGCCTTTTATCGCGCACGTACCATGACAAGTAGGCTAAGGTTAACGCAGTTCAGGCCGAAGCAGCTCGAAATAAACATTACCAAAACCAATATTGTGAGAATAAATGCCTCCAACAACAGACCATTTACAATAGACCATCAAGAACTCGATAATGTGACAACATTCTGCCATCTTGACAGATTACTAACTTCAAAAGGGCGCTTAGGTGATGAACTCCGACCCCAATTAAATATGGCAAGCAAACATTCAGTCAGCTGAACCCAATATTGGGACCGGCGCATATATCAAGCAGAACTAAGCTTAACATATTCAATTGCTTTTTATGGCTGCGAGTCCTGGAATGAAACTTACAAAGACCTTAACTAGTTACAAGTATTTATAAATTGGTGCCTGCGAAGAATACTAATACTTACTATATCTTATGTAGGATTATGGAACGAAACTGGCCTAAAGCCCGTAAATACGAAAATATTTAGAAGGAAATGGCGATACTTTGCGCAAACCCAATGGCGATATCAAAATATAAAAAATATCTCAGTACCCATTGCACAGAAAATATTTCGCTCAGTATCTTAAGGAACTTGATGCAACTCCACAATCAGACTACTCATTATGGCGTGCAGCTAGAAATCTAAAAAGGGCAGTTGTCTCTAAGCCACCATTAATAAACTTGAATGGAAGTTAGGCAAGAAATGATGTTGAAAAAGGAAATCTGTTTGTTAATCATTTAAAAAACGTATTTACCCCAAATATATCTCACGATATAGCAGTAGAGTTACTACCTGTTGCTGCTAGAGCAGCTGTTCCCCTAAGATTTGAGATAAGAGAAATCGAAAAGGTTATTTGTGATTTAAACCCCAAGAAGGCTCCTGGTTTTGATAAGATCAGCAACAAAATGCTTTTGGAGCTACCAGCATAGCAAAGAAAATTATTCAATTTCAATTCAATTTCAATTTTATTTATTTAATAATCTTTAAGCCCTAAAAAGGCCAATTATTCTTTAAATTTTTAATGCTATTTTACGCCTTGAATGCTATCCTCAAAAGTGGAAGGTTTCCTTAGTCACCATGATACCTAAACCAGGAAAGGATCGCACAAAAGTTGAGTCACATAGGCCTATAAGCTGTTTGAAAAGCTTTTAGCGTCAAAATTGACCCCAATTTTAAGATAAAATAGAAGTATTCCTAACCACCATTTCAGCTTAAGAAGAGAACAAAGCACATTTGAACAAACTCATCGTATAGTAAACGCAAAAAGAAAATATTGTTCCGCTCTCTTCATCGACGTTTCTCAAGCTTTTTATAAAGTCAGGCATGAAGGCTTGTTGCATAAATTGAAGCTAAACTTACCAGTAAACACACACAAGCTGTTAGAAAGCTACTTAGTCGGGCGAAAATTTATTATTAAAGAAGGTGATTATTTAAGGTCTCCTCAGCTGATGAAGCTGGAGTCCCTCAGGAAAGTATCCTGAGCCCACTTTTATACTTAATATACACCTCGGATATGCCAACAAACAACTACACCCAAACTTCAACATTTGGTGATGATACAGCTTTTCTAAGCGTGCACGAAAACATTCAAGAAGCATCTCGATATCTACAGGATAATATATTTCAACTCGAACTATGGGTAAAGCAATGGAGGATAAAGGTCAATGAGCAAAAATGCGTACGTATAACATTCACCTTGCGTCGGGAATCATGCCCCCCTATTAAAATCAATAACCCAGGTCAACAAAAAAAATTTTTTTTTGAGTCTTTTATTTAGTGATTATTTTCTGATTATATAAATGGAAAAGTAAACAGGAACTCCATTAATAATAAATAAAGTTTGCTTTTGTACTTAATATAATGAAAACTAAATATACGGTGGTTTTGCACATTTTTTTAAAAGCCGTTGCATTTATGATGCAAGAGAGGGGTGAGATGGACTGTGGGTGTGAAGTGAGAGGTAGCAGAGTGTCAGGCTCAGCCTTAAAGCAGTCATTCATGGCTTCCTTGGTTACAAGAAGGCCGAGAATTATGAAGAGCTTATTTCTAATATGCTTGACAGCTTCAAAGTCATGGGTTGCAGAATGTCACTCAAACTGCACATGCTACATGCGCACTTGGATAAATTCAAAGATAACTTGGGGAATATTCAGAAGAGCAAGGGGAACGCTTCCACCAGGATATAATGAACTTTGAACAAAGATATCAAGGACAATATAAAGAGAACATGATGGGTGACTACATTTGGATACTCATACGAGAAAGTTCTGACGATTACTCTAGAAATACTAAAAGTATTCATTTTTGAAGCTTCTTTTGTATCATTTTTTTGAATTTTTATGTTTATTTGTGCTGTCTTTTATAATAAAAATTAATTAAAATATATAATTCATAACTTGTTTTAATTTTAAATATGATTAACATTGAAAAATAGACCTTTTCCATAAATGTTGAAATTTTGTTCTGGTATCTACAAAAGCAAACTTTATTACATAAAAATATTTTTTCTCTCTTTAGTTTGGCATAAGTAATCAAAATCAGAGGTACAGAACTCAGACTCAAAAATCGTGTTGACCTGTGTAATCAACTCGTGCCTCAACATTCGCATGTCAAATATCTCGGTATTTATCTTGATCGGCGTTTAACATGGAAATGCCATATAGAGGCAAAATTAACTCAAATGAAACTAAAAGCCATCCAAATTCATTGGCTTTTCGGAAGAAACTCTGTCCTTAGCCTCGACTGCAAACTTCTTCTTTACAACTCCATCTTAAAGCTAATCTGGTGCTATGGTATTCAGTTATGGGGCACTGCCTCGAAAAAAATCAAAGGCTCTAAAATAAACTTCTTCGAATAATCACAGCTGCCAAGTTAAAAGTTAAAAACTCAAATATTCACAAGGGTCTCAATGTTTCATTAGTTAAAACTTTGATTACGAAATATGCAGTAAAATACTTAAAAAGGCTCGAATTGCATCCGAATCCACTGGCTCGAAATATTTTAAATGATAGCGGCCACACTCGCTTAAGAAGAAGACACACTGCAGCACTTATCCAATTAGATGAGCGACAAACACCTAGATTTGTGAACAGAACCCGTGATGAAGAAAATTTTTGTCTGGCACTGGCAGGACAAAAAATAAAGTATTAGGTTAAGATTTGATTAATTATTGTTAGTTCATATTTAATATATGAAGATTTAATAAATAAATAATAAAAAAAAAATAAATGACGATATCTCAAGAAATCCTATAGAATGGAACCTACAAGGTAGCCGAAGAAGAGGTAGACCGTCCCACACATGGCGTCGCCAAATCGAACTCGAAGCTATCACACAAAACAAAAGATGGAACGAAATGAAAACCTTAGCATCCGACAAATCACTATGGAACAAATAGTGCTACTTTACATATTTGTTTTAGTGTGGATCTGATTAGAATTTTTGTCAATAAATAACTGTATTAAAATTTAAGAAATTTGATCATAATCTTTTAACCCGTGGACTGATCTGAGAACAATACGAGGCATTAAAGCAACAAATCTGGAGTCTAAATCAACGGGTGTGGGTGTAATCAAAACTTCCCCAAGTGATAGACAGGTTGATTCATATTAAAAACTGAATTGCGCGTAAAAACCGAAATGAATTGATCTAGAAAACCGAGACAAGTATATTTTTTTAAGCTGTATTTTCAGAATCTGGTCGGTTTAATCATGGGTGAAAAATCGTGTGTGTCGTATAGTTTAATATGCTTCAAAATTTTTAATAAAAAAAGGTTTATTGGAGAAGACCATATTGAAAAAGGTTTTTTCTATCGGTTCAGATCGGTTAATAATTTTTACGATAACTTCTATGTCATGACAAAATGTTGTGCTGTTGGGTCAAAAATTTGCAAAAGCTCTTCGTTCCTCAACTCACTTGAAGGCAAACAAATCTCATACAAGTAAATTTGTCTTATTCAAAAAATTGTTTTTTCTTTACAGAAAAATTATTGCCGAATTATTTTCAAACAAACGCTTGTTTGAAAATTTTTTCAATTTCTACAAATTTGTTTTACTGATTCAATTAATATTTTTGTTTGATTTTTAATTAACCAACAAAAATGTTGACAACTATTCAAAAATATAATATACGCGTTATTGGTTTCAAGTTTTCATATTTTCGTATGAAATATTTAACGCTCGTTAATGTTGTCGTTTTCTTGCATTTTTTTATTTGATCGTAAGCAACACTTCTTTATGTAAAATATAGGAAAAACAACAAAAAAACACATACAATCTATTTTTGGACGCTTTAAAAAAGTACAACAATAAGAAAGATGATAAAATAGCGTGACGAGGTTTGCAATAAAAAAAAAAAAAAACAATAGCAGGTAAAAAAAAAACGTTTCACCCTTTTTAAACAACAGAAACAACAACAGCATTATAAGAAACAAAATAAATTTTTGGTTGGTTTTAAAGTTGGTAAAAAAGAATGAAAAAAAAAATCCCGTATTAAATTTTTTAAAACTGTTAAGTTAAATACATCAAATACATAAAAACATAAAGAGTCGGTCTGCTGCCGTTTTTGGTTACATTTCTTCCTCTTTATCCAAGGAAAGGATATACAGCAACAGTGAGTGATGAAGAAAAGCATTGTGTGTATAAAAACAAGACTTCGTTCAAAAATTGTTCCAACAAAAAATTGTGTTTCAAAGGCAGCGCGCCGCTCTGCTCTGCCTTCATCTTCTCCTTCAGTGATTGCTTGGATGCGCGTCATTGCTTGTGCAAAAATTTTTTTGGTTTGATTCAGCAAAATAATTTGTTTGAAATTTATATGAATTTCAGTAAACTTTTTGTTTGTTTCAGTTAAATTATTTGTTTGAAAAAAATCAGTGTTTTTTTTACATAAACAAAATGCACATTTGTTTATAGGCCCGATTTCAGACAAAAAATGTTTTGATATTACAAATTTTTTGTTTGAATTGGAAAAATAATTTTTGCTGTGTTACATACTTGTTTAATAATTCACAAATTATTTAACCGACATTTTCCCCACATGCAGTTGCCAAAACTTCTTCTGGAAATATTTCATTTACAATTAAGTATTTCTATTTAATTTTTGTCTATTATTGTGTGCTGTAATTAAATTAAAATCATTTGCATATTTTATAATGTTTGACGGGTATAATCGATTTTATAAAATTGTTATTATTTAATTAATGAAATTAAATCATTTTAAATAGTTTTTTTTTTATAACACTGGGCTCCACAAGAAATATTCAGTGCTTCCTATAAATCAGTTATGTGTTAATAAAGTCCAACTAATTTAAATAAAACCTTAACAAGTTGAGTCCAATAAGGTAGAATTGCAATTTTAAAACCTGAGCATATGTTTGTTCCCTTCTCTTTTGTATCACGGTGTAAAGTTTTCCCATAACCTAAAACTCTTGAGTATATTTAATTTAAATCTTCTTTTTGAAGCGAATAGTAAAATTAAATAAGCTCGCTTGTTTGACGTGAAAAAGAGATTTTAATTAAAAACAAAATGCAAATAAAAAGTAATTTTCTGTTTAAAGATAAATGCAATTATTTTAGAGAAGTTTATGTTTTGCATTTGTATAATTTTAAATGGAATAGGGAGAATGAAATAATTTCTCTACAAATGTTTTACCTAAAAAATTAAAGAGACGTAGTTTAAGTTAAGCAAATTTAATGGGAGATTTATTTTAAATTTACATAAAATTAGCGAATTACATTGTACAACTTTGTTGAAACGAAACTAATAATCCTTTAGCTTATAAGTATAATTTTCAGAAAAGTAATTTCTTTTGAAAAATTTCTTAATTGAAAACTAATTTCCAAAGCCTGAATTAGTTTTTGCAAAAGCTTAAATTTTATTTTAATGAATTAACTTTTATACCAAAACGGGTTCTATCTTCTTTCGCATCTACATCTACATTTTCATTTACATTATCAATGTATAATGGTTGATTACACATAAAACATTTATTGATGACTACCCTCGAGATTTGAATTCTACGATTTAAAATTGTATCTAAATCGATTTAATCTCTTTAAGATACTTAGGACTATTTTCCTTTAATATTGATCAGGACATATTTTATACATTTATTATGATGTAGTTATACAAATCTAGTTGGGTTTTCTGTTGATTTCAATGTTTATGTTAAATAAAGGGATCGATGATACCCTGGAGAAAATCAAAAAAGTTTTTAAAATTAAAAAAAAACAAAAGAACAGATAAGTAGTTATCATTACGAGGGCAAGTTTAAAATGTAAAATTGAAAAATGGTTGGCAAAATAAAAAATTGAAAAAGTATACAAAATGGCCAAACTGGCAAAATAAATATCGAGCGTTATTTTTTAAATAGTGCTAAATATCTGCAAAGTTACAATTTTTCAGGAGAGCAAAAAAACTGATTTTTTTCGATAACTCTAAAGCACGTTTTCACAACGTCACGATAGCTAAAAGTAGATTTTAGCCGGCCTTATCAAAACCTAAAGTGAGCGATAAATCCTGGTAGGTTAAAGTAAAGTTGTCATAATGGAATACCTTTTATACGGCCGATAAATTCCTACTTTAGCTATTGGTAAGTTGTGAAAACGGGCCTAAGAGAATTAACTAAACTTTATTTTACATTGTAATTAAAAAACCACGTCTAACTCATACATATGTTTATTATTTTCTTATTTCCAGATATTCGCGCTTAAATGTCTGATAGCACTATTTACAAATTAAAATTTTATCGATTTCAACATTGAAATAAGCAGTTATCACTATTTGAACAAAAATTAAAATGAGCTGTAATTAAAACTATTTGAGACTTTAATTTAAGTAGCGCGAATTTTAATTAAAATAATTAGTAAAATTAAAAGAAACGCGTACAGGCAGTAAAAAATCAATGTAAAATCGTCGAAAACAAAGTTAGAGCAAAATGTCATTTATATTGAAGCAACAATCCGAATCAAGTTGAATGAAAGTAATTTCAAGTTGAAACAACGTGATTTTCATGTAAAATCAAATTTGTTTGAGATTGATATAACAGTGTAAAACATTAACCCTGTAACACATGTTTCACTTATTTTGTGTTCTCCTTTGTTAACTTAAGCATCTGCAGAATGGCCCGATATGGTTTTCGATATCATTCTACTTTAAATGAAGTACTATTTAACTTAATAATTTTAATTAAAAGAATGTGGGAATTGTCTTCTTTGTATAACATATTTTAAACATGAATTTAACAAGATAAACTTTTGATTTTAATATAAAACAGGTTTTAATGGATTCAATATTAAACAATGTTATTTTAACAGTGAATAATATTAAATAAAAATGATTTAAGGTTATTTTAATATTTTTCATTTAAAATTAATATGAAATAATGATAATTTTAAATATGATATGATTCTCAATCAACTTTTCGCCATATTAATTTAACATTGATATTTTTTCTGTGTGTAATCATGTTAACAGAACTTAAAATTAAGTTAAATTTGTACACTAATCTTTATTGAAAAGCAATAAATAATTAAACTTTATTCGCATATTTTAAATTATTATAAAATAAATAATATTCTTTCGAAATAAATGCTTTTATTTGCTTAGTTGAATAGGAAGTTGGCCTGGCCTGATTATAAGGGATTCGCTTCTATTTATATGATCGCTGAACAGTGTGGGAAATTTGAAAACATATGGAAATGATTTTATATTTTATAAACCGATTCAAATACAATTTGAGGTGACAATTAAAGAGTTGAAGTCGAGTTTAAGTCTTGGATTTGATGTCTATAGACTTAGCAGGAGAGGTGCTATAGGCTTCCAAATCAGACCACCTCGGGTATAACAAAAACTAAAAACGATCGTTAGTTCTTAATTTAAGCTCGATGCTATAAATATGCTATAAATATAACTTATAACTGGTCTAGTATTTTAGAAATATACGACTCAAATTTATCAAAATCTGATTGAAATATTTTTTTGTAAATTGCCAGCAATCAATTAATATTCAATATTTTGCATTGCATATGCATTTATGTTTAAAACTGCTTTAAAAGTCGAATTTTTGCAATTTTTATCTAAAAAATTATCTCATTTATTTATAAAAAAATTGTTTAGCGACATATACATATATTATTTATACTTTTTTGAAAAGCTTATTCATTAAGGGGGTAATTTTTTTCGAGTGCAAAATACAACTCTAGTACCATGTTGGGATTGTTGTTCTGATAAAAGAAAATTATTTAGGAATTAAAACACGAAAAGTGACACGATATTTTTCAATATTTTTTATGCCCCACACGGTGATGAGGTGGTATTTTTGAGGGTAATACCATGTCAAATCGACCAAGAGTGTGACCCGACCCCTTTCGATTTTAATGAAATTTGGTGCGAACGTTCCTTTTATCCTATTTGGAACATATGTATGTATATGAACAAATTCAAAATGTCATAATTTCGCCAAATTAGCCGAATATGTTGCGATTATTTCTTCAATATCTCCAAAAATACTTTACGTACGAAGATGACTTTAAAGTCATTTTAAATAAAATACTATTTTTTTTTTGAAAAATTAAATATCTGCAAAATATAAAATTTTAAAAACGGACAAAGTCAAAAACCTATTTTTTTATTTGGCTGATTTTTTTTATAATGGCTCAAACTGTTCTTAAATTATTCTGAAACTTTGAAGGATGTGTTTTTTTTTTCTTTTTTAAGATATGATTTTTTTTCTTTCGCGACCCTTAAAAAATTATCTTAAACATTTTAGAAATTGGGCTATTCACAAGTTGTAGAGTCATAAGTCTTAAAATATTTAAAAGAAATATATGTGACTGCTGTGGGCAAGCGCTTATAATTTAGATTTCTAACGTACAGTTACGACAAAATAATGAACACAGCATAACAATTTTTATATTGTTGCAAACACAACAATATTTTTTTTAAGCAATTGTAAAATTTTATTTAGGACATTCTGACGATATGACTTGACAGCACACATGCTGAATCCAGTGGTGCTTACAATTTTTTTATGTTAGCTCTTGTTTTCAAAATATACCGTTATTTAGAAAATGTAGAAGGTTGCACTGCATATGTTCGCGTAACTCATAAACGGTTTAGTTTATTGAAATTACTTAAAACCCCAAATTTCCGCAATAAATAATGAAGTGGGGTTGGTCATACATTAAACCCATCTAGGAGCATCTCGAGATATTGAAGAAATAATCTCAACACATAGAGAACCTTATAGTCGAAAGGGGTTGGGTCCCATTCTTGGTCGATTTGACATGGAATTACCATTGATATTTGCAAAAATTGCAAAAAGTAATTTCCCTATTCTTCAAGTATCGGGAGATTCTTCGTGAGGTTTGATTGACACATAAATTTGAAAGTGAACTTAAAAGTTTTTTTTACTATCGGTCAAGAGAACAATTTATGGCATTAACTGTTTGAAAGTGGTATCATGTAAATGTTGGCCATGACTTTGGTTGAGGTGGTCCATTCGGACGGTCCAATTTTGGGCGACTCATTCGAGTTTGTTTGACCCGATATTGAGCAATAGCAATACTAACCCCCGTGCTTGGGGGTAAAAAAAAAATTTGTTGGGGATTTTCGGCTCTTTTTTTTGGAATAAAGATTTTATTGCATAAATTAAAATTTATATGGTTGACAAAAACTCATAAACAAATTTTTCACTTTTTTTCGCAAAATTTCTACAACAAGTTTTAAAATTATATTAGTTTTTGAAATATAGGCACAATTAATAGCTCCTTTTTAATAAAAAAAAGGTGTCTGTTAGATAGCACAATACAATAATTATGGGAAAAAAACATTTGGAAAAATGTTTTTTTTTAAATTTAAATGACAGATCACACTTCAGTCAGTGAACTCGTTCCTATACAAAAAACATTTTTCAAAAATTGCAGATAGCACTTTTTGAATAATAACCCTCGATATGTTGTTATTTAAGAAATATTTATTTTATTAAGTTTGGATTGAATAGTACAATAGCATGTTTCTTTAAATTGCCTTTAAGTTACTATCGAAACATGTCAGGGCAATCTGTCTTTGAAAACCTGGGTTCGATTTCCAGGTCGGTCAAGAATGAAAAATTTTCAATTAATTTTAAATTAAATTCCTTTCTTTATGAAAATAATTGAATGCAAATTAAACTTAAATAAACTTTAGCCTGATTAAAAATATTAAAATTTCTAATTTTAATTAGTCGTGTATTTCCAGTATTACGATCTAAAACTTTTTTTAAACTTTTCAACAAACTCTGCTTTATTTAACTGACATCTCTTAAATGTCAATTAAGTCTAAGCACTCTATTTTGTCTGTAATTTCAAGAAACAGAAGCAGATGCATTGAAAGTGCACTAAGTCACTTTTGACGTCCAATTTTTTCAACATTCATTTAGCATTTCGAAAAGATTATTTAAAAATTTCTTCTAGGTTGCAACATTTTTTTAATAACGAAATAATTGAAGAAATGCCAAAAAGTTGCATATGCCATAAAAAAAACTTGCCATAATTATTGCTAATGGGGCGAATATTATAAAGTATTCTTTTTGACACTTAAAGAAAAATTCAACCTTTTGAATATTTTTGCTATCAAATGAATTAAACTCGTAACATCTCTAAAAATTATACATGTTACGTTGGACCTTTAAAAGTTACGAAAAATGTTACGATTGTAACCTAACGGCATCACCGGTTAGAATAAATTTTGTGATTATTTATTCGCGGTGTTGCGTTTTTACTTGTTATCTTCCTTTTTAAAGAATTCCGTCCATAAAAAATTACTTCAAAATTGAGAACCAGGTTCTGTAGGTAAGTGGATGCTGTAGGTGGATGCTGTACGAGAAAGTGTCCATATCGATCCATCTGAGTCTACTTGTCAACATGCTCAACTGAATTGGGAATATCCAGAGCATTGATGCGGAGATTTCTAAAAGTTGATTTAAGGATGTTTTGCATTTACATACATACATATTTATAAATAATTTGATGTCTTCTTCTCATATACATATTCAAAACTTAGTTTATGTGTGTCTTTTCAATTTCAATGCAAGAAGTTAAGCTGCTTATTTTTACTTTTCTCTTTTCTAAGTTCCTATTACTAACAAAAAAAAATAAATAAATACAAATAAAATCCTATATATTTTTTAAACATTTTTCTTGACCACAAACTAACACATTTCTAAGGGTTTTTGCCACATCATCAACTACATCACAGATTAAAAAAAAAAAAAAATATTAGAAAAATTTGGTTTTCCATCTGAACTATTCATATAAATCCTTAATTTTTTTTTAACAATACAGGCTGTAAATAAATTTAGTGTATTACTTTTTTATTCATTTTTTTTAAGTAAAGATTTATGTCTGTATTCGTAAAAATTTTTTAAATTTAAAAAAGGTTTGCAGAACAATTTAATTTGTCCTTAACAAACGTTTGTTAAGTTTAATAATCGTTTATGAATATGGGAGTAAATATATATGTTATTTAATAGAATGGTTTTTACTTTTAAGAAAAAAATCCATTTAAAAGTCGTTTCTAAGTTGAAAATATCATAAAATGTTTCAAATCAAGTTAATAGAATGTGGGAATAATTTCATTTTCAAAAATTATTTTTTTATATTAAAAATTTTTAAGTCAAAAAAGGTTGGCTTAAGAAAAAAGTATGTGAAATATTGAGGGAATAGGACTATTGTGAAAGCTTTATAAATTTTCAGTTTATAAATAGTTGAAGCACATTCGAAAGAGTTTTTAATATACACAGACAGAAAAGGCACCATAATGATGTTGACAAGTATCTTCGTTTTTGACCCCATGACACTTTTGCTCATTGTAATGCCACCCTAAACATCACTTAGCCAAACTGTCATCAGGGATATAAGTTACGTTAAAATTATGTCATTAATAGGATTACACATCGCCATCACAGAAATGACTAATCGGAGTCTGTTTAATAAAGAATGCAATAACACAGTAACATCGGAGAAAGGACTCATGAGAACAAACTATCATTAATATGAGATATTGGGATTGCTTCAAGGCAAAGTGAGAAAATATTCTTATTACCTTAATCGTTACACATGTTTGTTTCGCCAGCTGCATGCCCGATATGGTTTTCGCAATCTTTCACCTTTAAGCCTTAAAAGATAATCATAGCATGACTTACGTTAAAGATAATCATATTCATAAAGATAATAATTTTTTGAAATTAAAATACCACAATTTAAAATAAGTTTACATTTAAAATGTCTGAAATGCACAGCAACTTATTCAAGCTAATTAAAATTAAATGAAATATTTCGAAATTGCTTGCGTAACAATTTCGCAAATTATCTCTCTAGGGTTAAAAATTTGATGTATTTAACTTAATATTTAAAAAATAGAATATTGAGATTTTTGCTATTTCTTTTACATTTTAATCACGAACGTAATCTTAATAATACCTACACAAAATGTGGCATCGAAATGAATTTGTATTCGTATCACAGAATATTCACCTATTTAACGAAATTCGTATATGAAATCGCCATTCAAGCGAATATTTCTCGAATATTTTTTTTAATACGTTAAAAAAACACAATAAAACATTGAAAAAATACCTAAAATAAAACAAAAAAATATTAATATTTAATCATTATCAAAATTTTTATGTTTTAATCAGGCTTAAGTTCGTCACATTTAACTTTCATTAAATTATTTTTAACGAAGAAATTAATTTTACAACATGAAATGAATTTAAATACCTTGATAATATTTCATTATTGACTCAATGCGGGATTGAACCCACGGATAGGTCGATTTATTTACAATTATTATTTTATTTTATATTTCCTTAATTTCTGATTGACCAATGACAATCATTTATTGTTTGGGAAATGGAGTGTTTAACATAAATATTCACTCAGTTTCCAAACTGGCTTATTTCCTATATTGTCATCTGTCAATGCACTTTAATTGTTAATAGGGTTTAATTAATAATGAAAAAATTTTGTTTCAAATTGAAATAATGTGCGGTGTAGGCACATCTTTTGTTTTCGCAGTCATTGCATTTGGCAAAGTAGGTTGACAACAGATGTGCCTGTTGTGTAAACAGTACAGATACAATGATAAAAGATTTTGTTAAAACCCGAGGTAGAGAGCAATATAGAGCTAACATGGACCTTTTTTGCCGATCATAACGTTTCTAATACGCCGCCGTATATAATACCAGGGTTTAAAATGCTATCGCCATCTTAGTCTGGGATCACACTATGAAAGTTTTCTTTTAGAAAGTCTGAGTTTATTGGTGAGAGGGGAAGAGAACATGCTTTTCTTTTCTCCTCTCTCACCCATAAACTCAGACTTTCTGAAAGAAAACTTTCATAGTGTGAACCCAGACTTTGCAAAAGCAGGCAAATTTTTCCTAGTTAAAATAACAGTCAAAATTAAAAAGCCGACAAGATCCAATGCCAAAATACCCCCCATTTTTAAAAGCAGCAGCAAAATTAACACACTGTTTTAGAAAAGTAACTTTTTAAAGGGCACTGGCTTCTGCCAACTTTTGCTTTTTTAGCAATAATCACTTTTATGTTGTGGGAAAAAATATGTAGACAAAACAATTAAACAAACGGCTTTGGCTGCAAGCCGCCAAATCAAAAACCAATGTAGGCTAGAAGCCGCATAAAAGGAGATAAGAGCAGCACAATCTAATGTGCTAATGGCACATGATTGCGAATAGACACTCGACGACGACAAGTGATATTTTTCATGTAGAACAAACACAACAAGAATAGGTTTTTGATTTTCTATACAGGTACAATAAAATAACAAAACCACTTCAAACATTTTGTGAATTGCCTTGTCACATTTAATATGAAAACCAAAAACAATTTGTGCACATCCATAGGTAGGTACATACTTATTTAGGTTTTGAACGTATGAATGTATCACAAATGCTGATCATTTCCTATTATCACATAAACCGGCTGCTATTGGCCCTTATAACTGCGGCTTTTATTTTTGTTCTTTGTGCTTTCTTGAATCAGTATTTGTATTATTACCAGCCCGGCAAAAATTTTATTTTTAGATTTTTTAGTTGTGTCTTTTTTAACTAGCTCTTCTTTTACAAAAAAGTAAAAATAAAAAAAAGCGAAAGAATAATTTTGAGCTTTTGCTTTTTCAATGGCAGTGGCAAAAGAAAAAATAAGAAGCATCTAGTTGATGGGTGCTTTAAAACACTGTATAATCCTTAAATCGCTTACTTGACTTACGACCAATATTTAGGTAAGATTTTAAATTAGGTTAGATTTTAAATGCATTAAATCGTTTTAAATACAACATTATCTTTTAAACTTAACAATTAAATCAAATTAAATTAAAAGTATTTTTTTTTTTTTTTTTTTTTTTTTTCGTACGATGGAGCGGGGAGGTTTCCCCACAGTGACAGGTACCGCGACCAGATTAGGTCTATTGTACCCACTCCCCTTAGTTGGCCAAAAGACCCTCTGCTTTCCATAGGAACCCAACCAGGGCCTTTGCCGGTATATCACCGATTTGGGACGCACACATTGTACCATGCCCCAAGTGCCTCCTCCTGGCCCATGCCAGCGCCGGGCAGTCACACAGTACATGCTCAGTCGTCTCGTCCCCGTCTAGACATAGTCTGCATTCCTGATCCTCAGCCAGGCCCATCCGATAAAGGTGGTATTTGACCGCGTGGTGACCAGTCAAGTAGGCCACCAGCAGTCGCAGATCCTGTCTGCCGAGACCATTCGTCCTCATTACTCTTCCGGGAGAGATAAATCTCCTTGCCTGACGCATTCCCGGTAGCGATACCCAGTATCCTCTATGTTCGCCCAGAGCCCAGTCCTCCATGACGGACTGAACCCCTGCCCAACTTAGTCCACAGAAGGGCTCGGGACCCACCATCTGCGCGCTAGAGCCAGCCCTGGCCAGTTCATCAGCCATTTTATTACCCGGGATCCCTGAGTGCCCCGGCACCCAGCAGAGCGTCAATCTGCTCCTTGTTCCCAGCTCCTGTAGCTTTCCACGGCACTCCGCCACCAGCTTCGAGGACATTCTCCAAGAAGAGAGTGCTTTGATGGCCGCTTGGCTATCAGTAAAGATCACATTACCGCCACCAACCATTCCCCTATCAAGAATGTTGCTGCGGCACACATCAATGGCGAAAATCTCGGCTTGAAAAACACTCGGTGATTCGCCCATTGCCATCGAGAGTCGTGTATTAGGTCCAAAGACCCCTGCACCCACTCCGTGCTCCGATTTAGACCCGTCAGTATACCAGTGCAATTCACGGTTTCCCCGACATGGATTCCCAACACTCCAGGACCTTTCGTCCGGAAAGATTGCCCTGAACCTTCTGTTGAAGACCAGTTCCGTGGTCATTATGTCTGCCCTTGTACAGACAGATAGACCCGGAGCCACGTCCATCAAGCAAGCATGCCCCTGGACCTCAGCAAGTCCCGATGCTAGCTTGATCCTAAGTATTAAAAGTATTCCTATCGTAAGTAATATCGAAGGAATATGACTTTTAAAGTATAAAAGCTTTTAAAATTGTAATTTGACTTAAAATACACATTCGAATTAATATGAAAATTTATACAATTAAATTAATTTTAATTCACGAATTTGGTACATTTAAATTAAACTTAAGTTTCCATTGTGAATAAATTAGGAAGGTGGTCTCACAACAATACAACAAAAACAAAAGTCAAAGCAAAAACGGTCAGTTTTTTAAAACCACCTTGTAAGTAAATAGACTGACTCTTCTATAATATTTTTTTTGTATTGTTCTATTTCTTAATTAAATAAGACTTTTGAAATAAAAAAAAACTGAGAAATCCAAACTGTATTTAAGTATGATTTAATTTTATATGAAAACTAACAAAATATAATCTAAATACTATCCTTAAAATTAGACATTATTAAAAGTCTTTTTGAGTTACCAATCTGCTGTTTCTCTTAGATCACCAATACTCTCCGGCAATTCTTTTTAGTTGATGCTCTCCATGTTTATGAAAAACGTTGTTATTGCTCAGATTATTATATCCACTGAGTTTGCATCCGAATGTCACTTGCTTTTAAACCTTTTCATACTAAATACAGGTAGAATAAAAAGGATTAAAAAACTTAAAATCCTTTTATTTATATGCTATAAAACACCTGACACAAATTTAACAATGCATTGCATAGCTATAGGGTCATGGAATATGGTTACAGTCTTAAAAACAGATAAAATAAAAAGGCCAAAACAAATTTAAAAACCCTCTCTAAGGTGGGATTCACAAGACACCTATTTAGCGTAAACGCGTGTCTAAGCTCTTTATTCTACTATAAAATACGCTAGTGTGAACGTAGGTTAACGGAAAAGGATGAATCAGGGCAGCCATACGTTTTTCTGATTGTGTACCAATAATAAAATTTTTTATATGCACTACCTGTGTTCTGTTTGATCACGATCAAATTTCCCTACATCATAAAATTTGTTTTGAAGGCAATAGCACATGATTTCTGTTACTTCTGCAAACATTTTTGCGGAATAAAAAAAAATTTTAAAAAAAAATTTAAAAAAAAATTTCATTAAAATTAAAAAAGTGTTAAACAGACGGGTCCAAACGGGTACAAGAGTCTATACAGGATTAAAGAAAACACTTTCATCTTTCCCATAGTGGATTTATCTTTTTAATCCCTTTTGATCCGCATAAGTTCTATTCTACAACAGTTGAAATTTGACAAAAATATAGTAGTTTAGAAATAATAATATCTCATTTAAAGTGTCCGCCAAATAATTTTTTTTTTTTGAAAATGCTATAAAAAAAACAACTGAATATTTTCCCAAATTTCTTTTTTTATTTGGAAGTAGAATCCTTCCGGTGAAAAATGAAAAATAATTTCATTTGAATGGCTGCCTCGGCTGGCCATGGAGTAGCCTACACGATCGGTCCAATTTTTAAGCATATTATCCATTGTGCGCAGCTGTATTTCACCAATGGCTTCATGAATATTTTCCTTTAAAGCGTCAATTGTCTCTGGCTTGTTGGCGTAACACTTATCTTTGACGGCACCCCACAAATAATAGTCGCAGCTCCGAGGTGGCCAAACGACATCAGCTCTGCGGGTGATAATGCGATCTTCAAAAACAGAGCGCAAAACATCGAGTTTAGCTTCGGCTGTGTGCCACGTAGCGCCGTCCTGTTGAAACCAAATGTTGCCAATATCCTCCTCTTTAATTTTTGTGAACAAAAATTCGTTCAACATGGCCCGATAACGATCGCCATTAACTGTAACGGCCACTCCTTGCTTATTTCCGAAGAAAAATGTCCCAATTATGCCTCTGGACCAAAATCCGCAATAAACAGTGACTCGTTTTGGGTTCATCGGCTTTTCAATGTATGCGTGCGGGTTTTCTGTGCACCAAATTCGACAATTTTGCTTGTTTAGATACCCGCCACGATCAAAATGAGCTTCATCTGAAAAGATGATTTTATTTTTTTGGCAAAATCGGCATCTTCTGTAAGTCGACCGTAGGCCCACTTAGCGAAGCGAAAACGCATATTTCCCAGCGTTTTTCAAGCGTATACACAACCATATTCGTTCAGCGGAAGTGTTATCATTCACGAAATAAGTACTAGTTGAAAAAAAAAACGTTAGATGGCGGACCCGTTATAAATAACACAACAGTCGCAAATATCACATTTTTAAAGATAACAAGACTACCAACCTAGCAAAAAAGCTAGCAGGTCATTATCGCTGATAGTTTTTGTTCAAAGATAATTTCTTTCGGATTTAGTATAAAAAAACACTTTTTTCTGAATTAAAAAAAGTTGTGTTTAACAACATGGCACAACCACAATTACCAATATTTTGACCTAATTTTTTGGCTACCTTAGTTTTAATATGTTTACTATTAAATAAAATTTAAATTTTTTTAAATCGGTGACAAACAAAAATTGGACTTTTGGCCAATGAAATAAAATTTTCAGCCACTGTGCGGCTGTCGGTTAAATATTGCGAATTTATTGAAGAAGCACATTCGGCTTTAAACTTAAAAATTATAAAAAAATATGCAAAAATGTTTTTATTCTTAATTCGTTAAAAAATAATTACCCTTTATTCAACAAAACTTTTCGATGTATTCGTAGTTATTTTGTATTAAAATAATTTCATAAAATAAATCCGAGACTCTTTTTATTAAATTTTACAATTAATATTTTATATATGTATGTACCAAATTAAAGTGCTGGGATTTTAATCTCTTAATTTATGTATATTTTAAATACTCACAGAATAAATCAAAAGCTTTAATTGTGTAAGAATTATATCAATAATGACTATTTACAAATAAACAATGTCAAGTACTTAAAACTACTTGTACAAGTATCAAATTAAATACTATTCATTTAACCCTCCATCCAACCATCATTCATTTACTCATTTGTACATACATACATACATATTTCTTCATATCAATGTTTTTGTAACTGTATTTATATATCTCTATTACCCAGTGGTATAAAAAGAAGCAACCGCCACTAATGACAGGCGAAATAATTAGCACTTTTACTCAACTGCTACTAGTGACTACTGATGTGGCATTCAAATCAAACCTACATCTCTCCCTGGTCACCAATATCTAGTGGTGACATGTTAAAATAGGGGCCCACGTTTCTCTAGCTAATTCTATAGCTCCCAGTAATGCAGAAAACAATTTTTTTTTCAACGACAAGACAAAAAAATGTGTATCCGAAATAGATCCCGTTACAAAAACAACAAAATCGCTTGCTTTTTAATAGCACACTCTGTGGATATAAGTAGCTAACCCTTATGGTAGGCAAAGTTTCTGCAGAGAGGGGTCAATCTCAACCTCGTAGGACATCATCGTGTTGAATTCGCCACTTTAAAGCATGTGAGGTAGATTGTAGTAGGACTAGCTATAGTTTTTAATGAGCTAGCGAATATACACGTACAGAGCTAGACCCAGGGGTATAGTAAAGAACCATCGCCAATAGTTTCTAGTGAAATGGTTAATATTTTTTATTCATTCAATTCTGTAACCGTCACTAAGGGCAGCAATAGTTTTATTATTTATTATTATTTATTATTTATTAATAGATATTCAGATTCATTAATTTATAATATTATGGTATCTATACTTGGCATAACAAAATGTTGTGAGCCAGATTGGCATAATACTAGATGTTATTTTAATTTAAGATTATTAACTTCTTTTAATTTCATTTACAATAAAGTTTATTCAAATTTATAAAATTAAGCTAAAATATATTTGTAAAAGGAAGACTAGAAATTGAATTCATTCATTATTAATTTACGATATTTTGAAGATGATTCTATGTATTTGTATAAGGAGAGAAAGTAAGATCCATTCAAGATGTTTAGCACCTCAATAACACTTAGTTGATATATTCCGAACAATATTAACCTTAGTTCTTCATATATTGGACAAACACCAATAAAGTGGTACGTATTTTCAGATACCTCTAAACTGCAGATAGAGCACTTGTCTATTGGGATATTACTAAAGGACCTGGCATTTAATTCAAGTAATGCGGGATGAAAAGTTTGACGCCAACAGAGGTGTAACACTATGGTTCAGTATACGTCATGGTGTTGGGAACTTCTTGCATTTAATAAGTTTTCTTTACATTCTTTTATTTCCAGTAATTTTACTATTGTTTTCCAATATTTGCAAAGTGGTAATTTGGTATTATCAGGAGTAAACTGAAGACGTTGACAAAGAGTGGTCCATTCATCTGCCCAGTAGACGTTTCGTGTTATTATTGCTTCCGCTATAATGCGTGGCAATCTTTTTTGATTCATATTTAAAATCAGTTTTAAAGTTGAGAGGTATAAAGAGTTTACACCAGTTTCGAAGTAAATCATATAATTAGGTGTCGTAGATGGTAAATAGATAATTTTTTTGATAAAAAACGGAGCAGCTTTTTTACTTCTTCATATTTTGAACAACCCCAAACTTGTGCAGCATAAAACATTATTGAACGAGAAGCGGTATGAAAAATTTTCAGTTAATTGCTTTTTGAGATTTGTGGGTGATTAATATATTTTGACCACGTTGTGTTGATTGCCATTTTTGATGAAGCTAGTTAATTTTTTAAATATTTCTTGAACGATAGATAATATGTAATATCCACACCAAGGTATTTGTAACTGTTAACAATTTCGATATTTCATCACCAAAAAGCCAATTTTAAAGACTTGAAATTCTTGCTCCAGACCGATGTACTATAACCTTGGATTTGTTTAAGTTAACTGTTAAGCTCCATAATAAACAGTAATTGTACAATGCATCAACCATGGTTTGCAGCTCAGTTGGCGACTCAGACACAATAAAAATATCATCGGCGTAAAGATGGATTTTCACAATTGTACCAGCAACATTCATTCCTCCAAGGAGTTCATCAACAAGATAATTTAGATAAAATGAAAATAGTATCGGACTTAATATGCATCCTTGTTTAACACCTACATACATCAACAGAGAAATAGTCAGAGAAAGTACTGCCGTCCCAAATGCGGCTTTCAGTTTGATTATAAGAATTTTGCAAAATACGAATTACTTAAGAAGATAAAACTATAAAGGAGAGCTTATAAAATAAACTATTTCTAGGAATAGTGTCGAATGCACAGGAAAAGTCCACAAAAAAGGCATAAACATTTTCTCCATTTATTTGATTTAGCTTTACAATGTTTGCCAGGTTGAAAATATTGTCGAGGGTTGAGTAGTTCATCCTAAAGACTCAGTTAGCCGGGAGTAACAGTAACAGTTGTCTTACCGTAAAAACGTAAGACCAATATATTTCTTACAGATTGATACGTAACATCTTACTGCTAACTATAATCGTTCTAATTGCTTTACACACAACAAAATGAATCAGCTGATTTGCAACGTTACTGTTACTCCCGGCAAACTGAGCCTTTAAACCCGCTTGATACTCATTTAGTATTTTGTTGTTTTCTATCCATTCTGTTATTCTGTTTAACAAGATTTTTAAAAGCAGCAATAGTAAAGCTGAATAGATCCCGTTATTAAAACAACAAAAACTAAATGATCACAGCTTGTTTGTTCTTTAGGTTTTTAAATATTTTTAAAAACTTACAGCGATATTCATAAAAAGTTCTTATTTCAATGTAATAACTATCAAACGCTTTTTGTCTAATAATCCTCCTATACAAATTTGTATTCATAAACGTACATTAACAGTTTTATTACTATTAACTGTATGTGGGGATTTTGTGTTTAATTATGGCAACTTTCTTTATATTTTGCTGATATTTTATTGCTAGTGATGCATGAAACTTCTATTCGGTTCACATGATATTCTATATTTAAATTTTTGTTATAGTTTTTATACCCACACCACAATAGTGGAGAGGGTATTATGAATTTGTGCTGATGTGTGTAACGCCTTAGAATAAAGTATACCGATCTACTCAGAATCACTTTCTGAGTAGAACTAACGATGTCCGTCCGGCAGGCTGGCTGGCTGGCTGGGACATAGGTTCTTATTAGCTGACCAAGCCTATTGAAAATGGGCCAAATCGTAGGAGCACGAGGGAAAATAGGGGGAAATTTCTTCCTTTCTGAAACTATCAAACCGATATCTTAGTGGACACAAAAGGGATGCATTTTTTAAAAAATAGGACCACGAGGGGTGATAGGACCAATTTCTGCCTCTCAAATCGATTTTAATGAAATTCAAAACATAGATAAATCCATATCTATATGGACACATGAGCTATACTGTTTTTCAAAAATAGGACCACAAGGGGAGGTAGGGGGCATTGTCTGCCTCTCACAAACTTTTTAACCAATTTTAATGACTTTTATAAACATAGATAAATCCATATTTATATGGACATATAAGCATGATGTGTTTTTAATACTGTGGTGTAGGGTATCATATGGTCGGGCTTGACCGACTATACTTTCTTACTTGTTTTTAATTGTAGAACTTAAAAATTATTCATATCAAATTAAACTACATTTAATTTTAGTTTCTAAACAAAATCTTGCCGAAAGGTATCATAAACACTTTTGTTTGAACCTTTTTTAAATATTTGTATACTTTTTATTAACATCACTATTATTATGATTTGTTTTTTCTATATTTTTTAATATTTTTGAATAATAATTCGTTAGTTTTAACAAAAAAAAAAACAACTAGTTTCAGTAATTTAATAAGTTATTAAAGATAATATCTGCATTTGCCCCTGAACATATTCTTTTAAATCATATAAAAATGTTTTAAATAATTTACCATATAACTTTAAATTGGTTGTTTAAAATAAAAAAAAATTTAGTTAAATGTATTTAACATGTCCATATTAATAAATAAAACATTTTTTTCATTATTTTTTAACATATTTCACAAAAATAATATCATAACATGCTGACACTTATCAAAATGTCATTTTATTTTTGGTTTAAAGAAGGGTAAATCGAACAATAAATTTTCTTACTTTATGAATGGTTTTTTAAAGGTTTAATAGACTATTTTTCGTTAATGAATACAACTTTAGCAATTTTGCCTTATATATAGTTAATTAACTATTAATATATTTGTATGAATACGGCTGTTAGTCTTTTTTTAGATTTGAGAGTGCGATGATGATTCGCTCATTCATGTCTTGTAGGAAACTTTAATAAAAATTTTCTACATAACGTTACCTTAATATAAAAAGGCCCCAACTCATTATTTTTGGAAATCCGTTTTTTTATTGATTCTTGTAGAATGGTTGCTAATACACATTCTATTAAAATTTCAAGCAAATTAGATTAAAAATAAAGAAGTTATAAGCAGAACACAAAAAGCCCTAACTCATACACACAATTTTTCGAAAGAAAAAACACTGACTCATCAATCGGAATTCCTCTTTTAATTTTAATAAAGATGTTTTTTGACAATGTTTGTGTAGCTATATTATTTCAGCTTTTATTAAGTTTTTTCCTTCTCCTGTAGAAAGTGTTTTTGATGAGTTGGGGCCTTTTTATATTAAGGTAACGATAAGTACCTATGCAACAAATATGAATTATAAGTTTAGATATGATTTAAAATACCTATTCTGTCATATGTACATTAGTGTGTCCCAAAAAAAATTATTTATTCGATTTTTATAGGTACCCCAGCATTTTTTGAAAGCTTAAGTATTTTTGTGATTTTTTTCAGACTTTACGGAAGAGGTTTAGAGGTCGCTAAAATCGAATTTAGCCCAAAAATCGATTACTTTTCATTACTGGGTCCATTAGCACGTTTATCTTTGTAACTAAGTAAATTTTTTCAAAGAAAACTTCTCAAGCTTTACTTCTCTGTGCAGATATTATAAGGTTTGGTTATTTTTTTGCTCATTTGGGTCCCTTTAATGACATTTTTTTGTAAATTTAGCATAAATTTGAAAAAAATGTTTTTAACTTTTAAAATTTATATTGAAGTTAAAAAAAACTAATGATTCAGTTTAAAAGATGGATAAATTCTGATTCATTAAAAAAAAAATAATTGAATTTGCTCTTACTGTTCCAAAGTTATACCCTCTTTGAATTTTGTACCCAAAAAAAAAAAAAAAATTAAAAAACTATTATTATATTATTACAAGTAGAACTGTTGCTTTAAGTCCTATACGTTTAACATTTTTATTTGGTTTAATATCTTTAGTTTTTCTAAAATCTTTATGGATGAAGTTTCCTGATGATCTGGCCTAAGCAACCAGTGAAATGCGCATAGGAATAGCTTATCCCATCAACAATAAATTTCAAGTGTTTTTATCAATAATAAAAACTGGGAATTTAGCACGAATAACAAAATCTTTTGAAATTTAAATTTTGTATTCCCAAAAATTGAAATTACTTTTTGAGAATATATAATTTTCATCATCCAGCGTGCCCGATTATTGGCTCCAGGAGCTCTTATTGTCGGATGGTGCTCAGATCTATCACCCAAAAATATAAGGCTCAGTTGAAGCAGTTCTTTGTAATCTTCTCTTGGGTGCATTTCCAGAAGATGCGCTTTTATAAAAACTTTTAAATCTTCGCGTATGTATTTCGGGATAATTTTTTTTTTTAACAATTTTGTGGTTTATGCAATCGGAAATTTTGTCTTTGTCAATGGACTTCCAAATTTGCTGAAGAGTGGAGAAAACTTTGATTTGTGGTGATGTACATAGTCTGTTCTTTAATATCAAGTGCCTTAAACTCTGATGCTGCAACAAGCTCCAACATATGATGACGGCATGCTAAAAATATGAAAACTATTTATTTATATACAAATTGTGAAGGGACATGCTTACGGGTCCTAGAGAAAAGAATAAGACTTTGCTAGCGATTTAGGCACAGTTCGGTGCTATATCTTAGAGGTTAGCACAGCTACAGCACTTAAGGAGCAGTGAACTGTATAGTTTTACTGCGCTAACCAACCTAAGTGGGTAAAGGTAATGGGGAGTGGTCAATTGTCACCTCCAATGACATCACCATGTTAAATTCGCCACTCAAAAGCATGTGAGGTAGATTATGGTGGGACTAGCGGTAGTTCTTATAGGGCTAGCGAATATACACGTACAGGGCTAGCCCGCTGTACCACAGGGTAACAATTCATTTCGTTTTCATTCATACTTATACAGATATACATATGTGTGATATAATTGACTATATTTCTCTTTTCAGTTTAGTATAAAGTGTAATTGAAAAATAAAAAAAAATACAACAACTTGTTTAATAATGTTTTACTTATTTTATAGACCACATGTCGCACGAATAAAAAATTGTTAGTTGATTCTTCCCATTTGATTCTATTAAATTTTCCAAAACAAATACATAAACAACTATTCTTTTTAAACAAATACGAACTTACACACATACGAACCGAAATATTTTTTGGAAAAGTTGATATATTTTTACAAGAAAATCAATGTAATTTTAAAAGTCTCTGTGTGTGTTGGCATGCAAGTATTTGTGTTTTTGTGCAGTTACCAATTTCATCTTTGTGTAGGGGTTAAAATTAGAAATGAGTATAGTAATGGATGTACAAATGTTTGTATATAAATACATTTGTATGTATGTATGTAGTTGAACTTGTTACTATTTTATGTTTGTTCATTTTTATGTACTTGCATGTTTATTATCATAACATTTTTATATCATTCAGCTTTTAACTTTATACTCAATGAAATGTATTTGAGGTAAATAAAAATTGTATTAAAAACGAAACAAATAATGATTTATTAAATGCAAAAAAAATATATTTATCAGCCATCTTCTGTTCATCGAATTCGAGTGAAAATGAAATCGCACGAATTTTGAAAAAATCCTGTTTTTAAAGTTCATTGGAAAATTCCCTTTAATTACTTTTTATTAACGCTTTTTGAAGTTGCTGGTACAGTTTTGTAAATGATTTATATTTTTCATTAAAAAAAATATATTTGAAAATTAATGATTTGCTTAAAGTAATGCACAAAAATTTAAAAAGGGGAGTTTTCTTTCACGAATAAGAGTGCTATTTTCCGCTATGCCGAATCTTTTATATCCTTCAGCAAGATGAGATAAGAACACAAAGTTATATAAATACCGTTCTTTAGATATAAATAGGTCAATCTTGTGCCACGCCTATTTCTTCAATTCTGACCAAATTTGTTGTAATGTTCTTTATTGATAACCAATATACTTGCACCCAATTTGGAAACAAGGCTCTTAACGCCACGCCCACTTCTCCACTCCTAAGACATGTGATGTAACTATATACTAAGGATGCCAAATGGGACTAGGATTTTTGAAACCCGGGATTTGGGATTTTTTATTCAAAAAAACGGGATCCCGGGACGGATCGGGATTTTTCGGGATTTCATGTATAAAAGCCACTTTTAAAAATTCATATACATAATAATAATTAAATGTTTATGTTTAAGTATTAAAACAAATTAATTCATGAAGAAAATTAAACTCATTACGAAATAAAACAGTTTAATGTATTCTTTTAAAGTAATATGGAAGAATTATGTATTAAAACGTTTATTTTGAAAAGCTTCTAAAACAAATTAATGGCGTCTGATAATCGATCCTTATTTTATTGAAAACATATGCTGCCGACGAAAACAATTTTCGCATTAAACATTGCCAGTATGAGTTGATATTAAATTTTTGGAGTTACTTTTATCAGGGTGACTCGCGTTTATTTAAATTTAGTTTAATTAAATAAAAAAAAATACCACATATTTACTAAATGCAAAATATCGGTTTTTTTTACATAAAAAAATCCCGGGATTCGATACTTAAATTTTTAGAATAATCCCTGGATTTCGGTATTCGGGATTTCTGGGTTGACATCCCTACTATATACCCAGCAAAAAATAGAGCTTCCTGGGAGAGAAGCGCTGTTTAATTTTACAAACATGTTTCAAAGAGGAATGATTTTTACATGGCGAATTCCTCTGTCTAAAAAAAACCGATTATAATTTGAGTAATAAAAATATGTAATTTCATGTAACTCTTGTGTTTGGTAAAATTTCGAAAATAATCTGAAACCCATTTTCAAATCATTGTAAAAAATAAGGGATTAATTAACAGATGCACTTTGAACTTTGCTCGTGATTTTTTTTTAATCATTTAATTTATGTATCTACCAGCTGCTCACTTATAAGGGATAATGGAAGATTAAAAAGCTCAGTGGTATTTGTATAACGTCTTTTGTCTTTCGGAAAAGGATGATCTGGCTAAAGTAACCAGTGAAATCTAGTTCGATTATCATCCAGCTAAAAATTTCAGTACATTTATCAAGAATAAAAATTGGGAAGTAAGCGTACAACAAAATCTTGTTAATGAATAATGCATAATGAATAAAAATTCACTTTTATTTACTTAAATTAAAAATTCACATCAATGTTTTTGGATTCTTTGCTGCTTCTAGGTAGCCATCGCATATATCAGCCCCCATGTTGGTTGGTTGGTTGGTTGGTTAAGGTGGTAGCACGCACAAAACTTGGCGTGCTGCAAGTAGAGTCGACAGTTACTCTAATTTAACACCACACAACTCGTCAAAAATTGGAACTCTCAAACAAACTTGACCCAGGGGTAATACTGCAGTGGCTAGAGCCAGCCCGTTGCGTTGAGAAATTTCAGAAAGTTGCCGAGTTTAACCCGCGATATCTCCGAGATTCCTTATAGAAGGTAATTCAGAAATAAAACATGTCATGTTGAATTAAAAGCTGGGCAATCACATAGAAGATGAAATACTGTCTCCTTAGTTCCAGGTTCCCTGCAGATGCGACAGCATTCAATAAAAGGAGGCCGAGTCTCATAGCGTGCTTACCGGTCATCCACACGCAGAAAAAAAATATGGTTGGGCATGGTTACGGCAACCACACTGTGTTTATTGTAACATTATATTGTTGTTGTACACAAATAATTGTTATTTTTATTAAATATCAGCAATATTATAGTTACTGTAAACATATTAATGTTTATCGCAATTATAAATTTGAGTATTGTTGACCGAAAAATAATTATTTTTCTAACAACTAAATTATGATAACTTTCAAAACATATTATATTACTCACAACCATATAATGATATTTGATAACCATAACATGATAACTTTATATACATTTATCATATTATGTTTAATATGCAATCAAAATATCGTTACTCTAATAATATTTTGGTATCGCCATTTGTAAAATAATTTTTATCAGTTGTGTCGTGTTTTACATAAACATATCGAATTATTTGTTAGAGAGTGGCTAAATAATAAAAAAATAACCATTAAAATAAACAAGAAATTAAAAAAAAAAAGAAAAATATTAAAAAAGAAATAACAAAATAACCATTTAAATAAACAAGAAATTAAAAAAAAAATAAAAAAAAACATTAAAAATGGGTTGTAGTGTCACAAAATAAAATATCTTTGCTAAAAATTTTAATAATCTTAAAGTGGTGGGACAATTTGTGAAATATTGGTGCAAAATATTAACCATTACTGGTAAGTTTTGTGTTATTTTAAGAGAAAAATAATGAAAACTCCATAAAATAATTTATAAATAATTGCGACCTACGACAAAAAGATTACAGTAACTATATTATGTTTTTTATTTTATCATAAGTATTTTTTTCCAATAAAAATATTATGCTTAAAGTTGTATCATATTATGATGTAAAATATTTATGTATAACAGTTTTTTAAACGGTACCACTGTGTAATGCAGTCATATTATAATAACTTTAAAATCATAATATAGTAAATCGCAACAACGATATTAGGATAACCTACAATTATAATATGATTACTGTAATTTTATTTTGAATCATAATATGATAACTTTTAACCATAACATAATCACTTCGCATCATAATATGATTACTTCTAAACTTATTATGATTGCCATGACAATAATATGATTACTTCTAAACTTATTATGATTGTCATGACAATAATATGATTACTTCTAAACTTATTATGATTGTCATGACAATAATATGATTACTTCTTATCTTATTATGATTACCATGACAGTAATATGATTACTTCTTAACTTATTATGATTACCATGACAGTAATATTATAACTTCTTAACGTTTTATGATTAACAGAATAACAATATGATTAAGGGAAAAATATTATGGTGTAATATTACGAACATATTTGGTCATAATATGATTTAATAACAATCGTAATATGGTGACTACAATCATGAATCTTATCATTTTATGTTGCTCTTAGAATATGTTTACCACAACCATGTTTTTTCTTTGCGTGCAGTGACCAGTAAGTACGTATACCAGTCTCTGCGAATGAAGTTGAGAAGTCGCTCAGAACGACCTATGTCGTATATGGGCTGCGTTACTTTGGTAGCCCTGCCGGCATCTAGTTTCCTCCATTTATCGTCAGCCATATCCAGATAGTGTCTGAAGATTTCGCTTCCGATAGTTCCCAGGGGTGTTGCTGGCACACCCTGTGATACATCAAGAACGGCTCCAGTCTTGGCCAGCTCATTCACCTGTGCCTTATCGTAATGGTCCCTAAGCTCAGTGACCCAAATTAAGGCAATATCAGATAGGCTGCCCAATCTGGATCGTTCCTCCTTACACTGGTTGAAGAGAATGGATGTTGTTTTATGCGACTTCAGTGACAGTCCACTCATCCATCGGGATACTGTTTTGTCTCTTCAGTATCCCTAGTGCATCTCACCAGAATTAAAACGAACTCAGCCAATTTGGACTCGATCCCATCCCATTCTGTTACACCAGGGGTAAGATGACCACTTCTGTTGTTTGCCAAGACAACCAATAGGTGATCGTTTATAAATAAATTGCTCCTTATTGTACCTTTGCCTGAGGATATCACCTAGACTTTCCTCTTTTTTTTTTGTTTATTTTCTCACTCGATTGTCCATTAGACTTGACGGTCGGTTACCAAATTTCATCAAATAATGTACAATGCTGCAACTTGTACTTTACGCACAAGGTAAACATGGAGATACAAACAGCCAGATGGACAGATGGGCATCGTTAAATAACTTTAAAAAGTGATTCTCAGTCGATCGGTGTACTAAAAGATTGGTTTAGATTTCTTTGAATTGCACACATCACTAAAAACGTAATTTTAAAATGTTCGCTTTTATGTAAAACTTGGAAGTTTAAATTAACATTATCTTTAATGACAACCTGCTTTGTCTTCATTCTAGAGTAAAAATTAAATGTGGATGGCGAAATTAAAGCAACACGTTAATAGATATTTAAAACTCTGTAGTGATAGAATACAGACATATTTCCCACTAGGGTTGAAAACTATAATGTGTCCCTTTGTTTCTCTTAGGAAATAATATATACAGATAAAGAGTCGCTGAACAAGAAGTATTTTTTTGCTTATTTATTAATTTCGCTTCCTTATAAAACTGCATCAACCTGTAAATGGTAGCAAGTTTTTTTAATAATGAACACATGCATCAAACTTTCATAAGTCACCAAATTTAGGAGCGCAAATATTATAAGACTATCAAATAACCAATTTGACAAAAAACTGCGAAAAAGTATATCTGTGGTCATAGGGAAGAGTAGCTTAGCTCGTAATCAGATCAAATGGAGTCATTACAATTAGAAAAGGTGTAACTTCTAATATTTACTTAACATTTTTTTTTTCGAACATTTACTTTTAGCCTCTATTAAAGTTGTTACTAGCAGGACAATATACAGACTTAAAGCAGCAAAAAGATCCTCAAATACAACTTTAACAAATCTGAGGATATCTGAAAACTACAGTATTCGAAATATTGGCATTATTTGTTTATTAATTTAATGAGCGATGACAGAAATTTATTTAAAGAAAGGGCAAGAATTGAAAGGAAAGCGAAACCAGCTAATAATTGAATTTGTAAGCGTTCTGTTAAACAGGAATAAATTATTGCGGCCTTAAATCGCGAATTTTTACTTTGTTCCATGCTGTAAAAAAGGAAAATTTGATATGTTTTAACATTTCAAAATGCCCTTTTTTAAATTTCATTTCCTGTAACAGTAGCAGTAGTAGTAGCAAGTTTATTTCATTTATGTATTTCTGAGTAGTACATATTTTAAGAATTTTCTCCCTCGCTCGTTTTTTCAAGGTTTTCCTTTTTTATTACTCAAACAAAAAAACAAACAGCTGAACGTATACGTAATGAAACTAAACACAAACATATGGATACGTATACGTAATAATAAACACTCATACGTTTCATACAAAAAAAAAATCATGATTTAATGATTATATGCACATGTATTTGTTTTTACAACTTGTTTAACTTGTTTCTTTATTTCTATTCTTTGTATTTCTCATCTTCATTATAAGAACTGAATGAAATGCATCATAAAATGTTTGCTCTTTATGATGAATTAATTTAACTAAAATAAAAAAGAAAAGTGTTTATTTATGACACTGAATCAAAGATTATTTTGTTTTTTTTTTCATTATAAATTATTAACTACACATGATTTAAAGGTTTTGGGACATAAATATTTTTACTTACTTTCTTAGAGCTCCGTTAACATAAAACTAATTTGAAGGATTACAAATTTTTTGTCTTTAAATTATGATTTCAGTTTGGTAAAAGTTGTTTAGTTTGTATGATGGTTGTATTAAATTTTTATTTTTCTTTAAAGTTTAAATAAAAAATGTTTGCTTTTTTTATAGCTCTGTTTTGTTTTACAATGTTACCACATATAATAAAGAATATGTTATGTGGATTCTCAAGGCCATTAAAATTGCATAATATTTGTGTTTTGTTTTTACTTAAAAACTTTTTCTTTGTTTTTATTTGTGTTTGTTTGCCTGTGTGTGTTGCTGTTTGCTTGTTTGTGTTGGTACACTATATTCTATACAAATATCCTTAAACTATAAAATTCCTTATTGATTACAATAACTTAAGCAAATTGTGCGGTTTTAACTTTTGTGAAGGGTTTAGTGTACACTTAGAGAAAAGATAAAATAGAGTTTTTGAGCTTGCTTGAAATAAATTTTTTAAATTTTAGGACATTTTTCCATATTTTAGCTAAAGTCTAATGTTCTGCCTTATAGCTTCAACTTCAACATGGCTTCGTCTTTGATTAAGGGGAAATGAATAAGAAATGCTGCTAATGTCTGCGAAAGAAAAGATGGGATTTGAAGTTAGACCCAGAAGGTCACTAAGAAAAATAAGAAAAAGTGTAGGAGAAAGTAAAAAGCCTTGCGGTATCCCTGATGAAACTCCTCCGATAAGAACCCACGTTGGGAGTGGTCCTTGAAGAAGCTTGATTTAAATCAAGATGCGCAATAAGCTTTGAAACGAGTGCACAGTGCCACATACGATCAAACGTTTTAGAAATATCTCGAGCAACCACTTTGCTTTCACAAAATAGGTTAATAGAACGACACCAACGTTTCGAAATAAGCGCTAACAAGTGTCGTGTGGAACGACTTCTACGAAAGTTATACTACCTTTCACACAAATGTCAATTCGTCTTCAGATAGTTTATCAAGTCTTTTTGGCGCTTATGGATCGATATTAAATATAAATTTGATTCTCCTATACTACAATCAATCTATCTGCTGATAATTTATTTTAAGTATTAACCCATTTTTTTCTAAAAGTGTGTAACATTTTTCTTTAATACAAGAAAATAAACAACAAAACAAAAGTATTAATTTATGGTTACTTAGGGGTTTCCTCCTACTTAAGGATTTAGATTTATTTGTTTTTCTTCACAAACTCGTTAACAACATCTACATCATTTACAAAACTACATTTACAGCCACAATCTTAAGCACAGCTCGTCCACGAATACAGAAGGGAAACGAATTCATTTTCAGTTATTTGCTATAAAAAAACATGATTTTCTTAACATGGATCTTTGAGCAGAAATTTGTGGTTAAAAACTTAGTTTATGTTATTTGTTTCCTATTTAAAATTTTATAGCTCCGCAAACTTAACCTTTTTCCTAATTTGCTTGTGTTTATTTGAAAAAACTTTTTTAATGGTCATAATTTTAAATCTTCTAATGTTTGTTTTTAAGGTGGTTGTTGTTAGATTTATGATTAATCATTTCTATGGTGTTTCGTTGTTAGCTTTGAGTATTTTAAAAAAACAAATTTTAATTTCGTCTTTTGTTTATTTATATTTTAGTTACAACACCATTAAAGCAAAGGCGTTTATGAGTGGGTTTTTTAGATTCATTTGAAAATTAGACTACAAACCCATAACAGGCTATGAACTCCTTGATTCTCTTTCTTCCGTTTACTTTGCCGACATTTTGAAAGGTTTTCAAGCTCATTAAAATGTATGTCAATTTTATGTGTGTGAAGTTAAATCAAAGGAAATGTATGTGGTATGAAAGTAAATAACCAAAATATGTAATAAATTATGTCATGGAGTATTTCTAACTTTTTATACCCTTCACCGAACGTAAAAGGGTATATATAAGTTTGTCATTTTGTTTTTAACTTTCACAATGTTGATCCTAAACCCTATTAAGTAAATATATTCTTGATTCTTATGAGTAGAGAAATTCAAGTCAGGTTGAACATTTGTCCGTCCATGTGTAAGTTGAAATAGGTTTTTCACACATCACCCAAAATACGAGGCATAAAATTGTTTTTTTTTTAATTTCTCTAATATAATGACTTTTTGTCGTTACTTTATACATAACAAATACTTTAATGTACCGAGAAATTGATTTAACGATGTTCTTCTGTTTTTCTGAATATCTTATAAAATGGGCGTGGTATTTCCCACGCAAATAAATTATAGATTTCTATTTGCCTGGAGAAGGGCAAGAGCCATAATTTGAGAACTAGAACAAAATTGATTCATTTATATCTTAAGAACGTATTTATACAACTTTCTGTTCCTATCGAACCATAGTAAAGGGTATATAAGATTCGGCATAGCTAAAAATAGCACTCTTACTTGTTGAATTTACAAACGCGTAGAAATGTTGCCATATTACATTCATTAAAAAACTATGAATATTTTTGAACATAAGAATAAATTTAAAAAAATTATTTTTCAGAAAACTGATTTTAGAATTCATTTCGAATTAGTTTCATACTCAAGTCATAGTCAAATCATAGTCAAGTCTTAGTCAAGTCATAGTCAAGTCATAGTCAAGTCATAGTCAAGCCATAGTCAAGTCATAGTCAAGTCATAGTCAAGTCATAGTCAAGCCATAGTCAAGCCATAGTCAAGTCATAGTCAAGTCATAGTCAAGTCATAGTCAAGTCATAGTCAAGTCATAGTCAAGTTATAGTCAAGTCATACTCAAGTCATAGTCAAGTCATAGTCAAGTCATAGAGAAGTCATAGTCAAGTTATAGTCAAGTCATAGCCAAGTCAAAGTCAAGTCATAGTCAAGTCATAGTCAAATCAAAGTCAAGTCATAGTCAAGTCATAGTCAAGTCATAGTCAAGTCATAGTCAAGACATAGTCAAGTCATAGTCAAGTCGTAGTCAAGTCATAGTCAAGACATAGTCAAGTTATAGTCAAGTCATAGTCAAGTCATAGCCAAGTCATAGTCAAGTCATAGTCAAGTCATAGTCAATTCATAGTCAAGTCATAGTCAAGTCATAGTCAAGTCATAGTCAAGTCATAGTCAAGTCATAGTCAAGTCATAGTCAAGTCATAGTCAAGTCATAGTCAGGTCATAGTCAAGTCATTTTCAAGTCAAGTCATAGTCAAGGCATAGTGAAGACATCATTAAGTCATAGTAAAACATATTACAAACATAATTTTTAAATTTCTTCAGCCAAAACTAAAGGATTTTTTGCCAAATTTAATAAACATGTTTAGCTATAAAAAAAAAACTATTTGATGCCGAAAATTCGACAGTTTTAAGAGTTCATTAGAGAATGTTAGAATGCCAGTAAAGTTGATTAGTTTTGGAAATTGAATTTTACCTAAAGCTATAAATCTTCACTGGCTAAAAGTGTAGCCTAAAACGAAATTTTGTTGAAAGTAATCATCAGCTATGCATACAAACAAGCGTATTTGTGTGAAGCATATGATTACGGGAATACACTTTCACACCACTGCAACATGTTTAATGATTAATCGAAATAGCGATAAGGACAAAATCGTCAATGAGTGCGTATTATGCGCATCACAGGCCCATAAAAAATCACAAAAATCGCATTATATGCAACTTCAGCTAGAGAAATAAAATTCATTAAGCAATTTTTTTTTCTTAGGATTTTTTAGAAAAATTTAAATATCATTATTTTTTTTCTCCTAATTTTCCTAATATTTCAATTATTTTGAACATTAACTGAAACGTTTGCCCAAATTCCTTCCGGAAATATTGTATCCTTTATATAAATGTTGTATGCAAATTCACATATAAATTTAGTTTCACAAAGAACAATATGATTTCCCACATTTTGTTAATTATTTGCGCAACACAGCAAACATTTAACAGAAAACTGCATGTTTTTAAATAACTATTTTGCCGAAATACCTACAATAAATTCTCAAATTAAGCTATTTAATTATTCGCTTTACAATTTCTGGCCACGTTCATTTAAGCATTCTGTGTCTTCTTTAGGATTTTGTGGTATTTTGAACACATTGTAATTCAAATGTACCGACATAAGTACACAAGAACATCCGCACACATACCTACATACTAATTCTAAATAACCTCATAATTCAAATAGTGCTGGTTGGTGGTAGTTTTCGTTTCTGCTAGTGGTTGATTATTCAATTTAAAATTGTTGTTAATTAATTTGTAGAGACGACTTAAGCATTTCATCATACAGAATGTATTTACAGCACTCATACTGTGTCTGCCTTAGCACTTGAAAGTGCATGCAGAAAAGTTAAGGGATTTTAGGAAATGCTATTGTGGTCTTAGTGCTTTACGATTTGTTTAACAATAATTGCAAATTTAGATTAAGAAACAATAGTTTAAAGTTTGGTTTTTTGATTTTGTATTACAATCAACGAAACTTTTAAGTGGAACTTAAAGCGAAACAAGTAAGAGTGCAAAATTAGGATATCCGGAATCTTATATGCCCTTCACCATGGCGCAATAAGAGCAAAACGTTACATAAACACCGTACATTAGAAATAAATTAATTTATTTTATGCCACGTCCATTTATTCAATACTGTTCTCATTTTGTCGGATGTTGTGGATTGATAACCATGATGATGGTAACTTATATGGAAACCTTTGCTCTTTCCGTTCTCCAGATGTACATAAAAACAGACGGACATTCGTAAATAGTTAATTCAACTACTGTATAGCTGTATTTGTTATGTGTAAAAAGCAAAAAATTCTAGACAATAAAATAATAAAAAAAAAAAATATAAAAAACCAACTTTAGCTCAGAGCTAAAGCAAACCAAGTAAAAAAATAAAATTTGAAAATATTTTGAGTGTAAGTAAGTGAAATCCCAATAATTCTGGATCCATTGACTTGTATTTTATTATCGCTACATTATGATCAAAACACTTATTATTTAGTTCGTAACAGAACTGGATAGAGTAAAGCTTTGCGGAGAATTTCGCATCAGTTTTGAAATATGTACATATCGAGCCCTAACCGCGAAAATGGTTCAAGCGACATAAATTTCAGTTTTCGTTTTTTTTAATAAATGACTTTATTGGCAACACTTGCATCATCTCCTAATATGTTATGGTCACATTAGGTACCGTTACGATTTTATAGCAAGAACAATTTTATTGTAAGCGACAAATTTCATACAAAATTTATATGAAATAAAATAAAAAAGCTCTCTCCTGTAAAATTTGATTTTTGGCGCTTACACTACTTTCGCGGTAAGGGCTCGATATATATAGTGTTATAACTTCATTTGAAAAACATTTTGATTTCTAGTAACAGAAAGAAAAATATCGAGATAAATCAAATTTTTTATAATTACTTTAAGCCGAGTCGTACTTAAAAATTCTAGTACGAATAACACTAAAACGTACTTAAAACCATCCTAAATGGGATTACTTTCGAAATTCAATCCCGGAAATTCTTGAAATAAGTTTACAATTCTTAAATCAAGTAAAATAAAGATTAAACTTTACGTTGTGTTTGATCCTTCGGCATGTTTTGATTTTCTATACACGTTGAAAAAAGGTCTGGCCAGACTCATGTGTACCACGAATGGTTAAAAAGTAAATTTGAACTCTTGATTCTCATTTAGTTTATATTTTTGGTTAAATATTTACATAAGATTCTTAAAGTAAAAACCAAAATGTATTCATAAAGTGACCTCAGTACTCAGTACAACAATTCAACAATAGAAAATGTTAAAATGCCTTATTAAAATATTGAATAAACAAAAAAAGACAAACGTCACACCACGAAGAAAATCACTGCAAACTGCTGCGCTTATGAGGTCACTTTATTAGTACATTCTTGAAAAAACCTTATCGGGCATGACGTTGGTGTTTTATCAATCTGTAATGCTAAGTTCACACTAAGGTTTTTAAACGCGTTTAAGCAAAATGTTGATTTAGCTAATCAAAGCCTTTCACATTACATTTGAGATGATTAAGTTGACAGCAAAAACAGCTGATCGATAAACAAAAAAGAACAAGCAAATTTTTATTTCTTGAAAACATTAAAAATGGAAAGAAATACATTAATAAATTTATTAGCAGATTAATTACTTTCACCCCACACTTCCACTAGCATCTCTTCGTCCTTCTGACTCCAAGGCTTCTTTCTTTTTTTCTTTTCCATATCCATTAAGTTGTTATTATATTTTAACTTTTTTTTTATTTAATAAAAAAAAAATTTTCTGTCAAAGAGGTACGTTCATTGTGGCCGTTTTTCAGTTTGAGGCAAGACGAATTTATATTCGCCTTGGTTTGAGGTATGTTCACAGGATTCTATGTGGTTTATGAAGTGATTTAGTTGTAATCAAGTCAATTTGAAGTGATTAACAAATCACTTCAATGTATGGGTAATCATCTCGATTTTGAAGTGTTTAACGCTTAATCACGTTCGAGCTGCTTAAACGCGTTTAAAAAGCCAAATGTGAACATAGCATAAGTTGTAAAACGGTTAAGTAAATAATCGATTATAATAATTCTTTTTCTAACTTCTCTTTTGGTTTTTTTTTGCAAGCACGAATTCAGGATAAAATCAACTTTATAATACTTGAATCAAGCGCATTTTGAGATTGATTCACTGTTAATTTTACTTAAATCATTCTCATTTTCTGCTTATTTGAAGTACGAAATCGGGATTGAATATGGTTTATTTAAGTATTTTGTACTTAATTCAAGAAAATCCGTATTCACCGTACTATTAATACCGCTTTGGATTGATTTTTAAAAAATGCATTTCTAACGTTTAACATTTTTAAACAGAACATTTGTATTTCTTATTAAATGAATATTATAAAGAAAATGAACAGGTATGTTCAAGGTTTCGACTCGACATGAAAACGAAACATTTATTGAATCAGCATAATTCATAAATTGGTGTTTTCAAATCCACATGTTTTTGTGTATTCGAAGTTTTTGTTCGAAAAAGCTTTAGTCGAACTAAAGATCGCTAATTTGCTAACCGCACCATGATAGCAAAGCTTAAAAATTACTAAAAATCGTGAAAGTTGTAAAGAATCACAGGAAAAAGTCGCTTCTATTGCGAACATGCCTAAAACTTTCAAACAAAATGGGTTAAAAAACAAAATGTCGGGAAAAAAATAAATCCAAAAGAAGCGAAATTTTGCAAAAATTTTTATTATTTCAAACAAGTACAATTTCGGTAAAACTTGCAAAATAAGTGGAAATTCGCAAAAAATAGGCTAACAGCGGCATGATAGCAAAGTCTGCTATTTATTAAAAAACGTTTAATCTGTAAAGAATCAGAAATCTTACAGGAACAAATCGCTTTTATCCGAACATGGCTAAAATGCGCGAAAAATTGCCAAATTTTAAACAAACTCAAAAAAAAATTTGAGATCGCTAAATTGATTAAAAAAAACAAATTGTCGAAAATAACAAAAAAAGCGTTAACAAATTAGTTATATATAAAAATCAATAAAAAAGAATATTTTAAATTTTGGTTTAGTTAGGGTCTTTTGCGATTTAGGTAACGATATATTGTGATTAAATTAGAAAAAAGAACATTTGTAAACCTTTATTGAATTTAAAATTTTTTTATAACTACGGGCGTAGGTATGTAATTTTTAACAATACAGTAAGCAAAATTTAAAATAAAAAAAAAATTTCAAAAGATTTTGTTATTCGTGCTAAATTCCCAGTTTTTATTATTGATAAAAACACTTGAAATTTATTGTTGATGGGGTAAGCTATTCCTATGCGCATTTCACGTGTTTTTATCAATAATAAAAACTGGGAATTTAGCACGAATAACAAAATCTTTTGAAATTTAAATTTTGTGTTCCCAAAAATTGAAATTACTTTTTGATAATAAACAGGCGGGTGCACGGCCTAAAAACACTTAATTGACAACATCTTTTGTAAGTTGTTGTTGTTTTTTATTTTGTTTTTCTTAACCTACTTACAACTACAATTAATGTTGAGAGAATTTCAACTAATTGTAGCAGGGAATGTAAGACGAGATGAACGCACTGTTTATTGTTGATGTTGTTTTGTTTAAGCTTTGATATTATTACAAGTAGAACTGTTGCTATAAGTCTTATACGTTTAACATTTTTACTTGGTTTAATATCTTTAGTTTTTCTAAAATCTTTATGGATGAAGTTTCCTGATGATCTGGCCTAAGCAACCAGTGAAATGCGCATAGGAATAGCTTATCCCATCAACAATAAATTTCAAGTGTTTTTATCAATAATATAAACTGGAAATTTAGCACGAATAACAAAATCTTTTGAAATTTAAATTTTGTATTCCCAAAAATTGAAATTACTTTTTGATAATAAAAAAAAAATTTTATACTGAGGCGATTATATCAAAAAGTTCATATATATTTCCTGAAAACAATAAAGACGTTCATATTTCTTCAGAACAACTTCGCACTACTAGCAATCATCGATTCAGGTGGATCGTAGGTTGAAACATCCCTTATGCTTTCTTCCTTCATTATTAAAGCCGCTATTGTATTAGTATTGAGTCAACAACGATGATCAGTCTAAAAAAAATTTAGTTGGCAAAAAAAAATCTCTAATAGTTTTTTCTGTACATTTTGCGTACAGATTCAAAAGATACGAAAAATGTTAGGATTATACATGGTACCTGAAGTCATTAAATGTATCTTTCGCATCCTAATGGCATCTTTGGGATGGATTGCTTTTTCTTTTGAGTGTACGTTAACTATCAAGTACTTGTCAGTACATTTGCCATTATATACATAAATAAGTACTTACTGGTAATGACATCAGCAACTTAAGGGTGGTACAATTTTAAGGGACGACGTTGATTTTGAATAAAACACAAATTATTTAGGAAATTATTATCATTTCATTTCATTACGATAATATTGAAATGGATCAATTATGTATGTAACAAAATATCGGCAAAATGGCATTTGCGACCTCGGCGGGACACCTCCGAAAATGTACCTCATCACTGAAAATGATTTTCTTTGATATGCATTTTGATTTGAACGCCTATTTTCATAATAAGCCTGAATAACTTTAACGCGTTGTTTAATTGTGTTCCATGGTTCAAATTGAGAAATGTCAAATAATATGCTGAAAAGAATTAACGTTTTGGTGTGATTCACATTCAACATCGACCGTTAAAATTTAACCACTTACTTATTACATCTATTATTTTGCGAACAAAAATAAGTAGTTATTCAGCCAAAAAATAAGTAGTACTTATTTTCTCCAACATTACTTGCTAACTTACCAGGTAAGTAAAGTTTTTGCTCTGAGCCCTCCATATACTTGTTTTCTTCCAGTAAAGGTCAAAAAACGATAACTACATAGGATTTTATTACAAAAATTAGATGAAGTCGTGGGCTGAATTGCAAATTTTAAAAGAGTACATGTATCATAAATGTATAACAATTAAGTCGCCATAATGACTGAGGTTTTCGAACCCCCCAGTTCAACACACACATGCATAGAAGCGCTGACAGACATACGAATATGGTATAAATAATAAACGGAATGACAAACCTTATATTCCCTTTAGAACTGTGGTGAAGGTGAAAAAAAAATAATCATGTCTACTAATATTTATTTTACAAGTTTCTTCATATCGATAAATTCTGTTCATATTCACTTTATCTGTTTAGTTAAAAAAAACCTTATATTAAATCTAGTTTATTTAAATAAAATGCGTCATGTGTGAAATGTGGCTCTATCTTGTTGCAACTACAATTCTGGATTGTTCTCTACCTTGGGTCTTAAACATTTTCCAATCATTGCGTGGTCTTGACTGTCATTTGCATTTATAACAACTTGTACGCCAAAAAAAAAATGGTCCAATAATCTTTTCTGATGTTATTCCACGCCATACTTTACATCTAAGTGGGAAAATTTGGTGTTCTTCAAAAATGTTTAGATTTTGGGTGCCACATATTTTTACTAAGGTGACCATTAAGGTTATAATAGTCCTCATCACTTATTTTTTTTTTTTTTTTTTTTTTTCGACATGCTCTTGTGTGTGTCTGAATAGTCGATTGCTTACTAAAAAATAAAATTAAACAACTATGGCTGAGTTCTTCCATCAATAATTTCCCAAGTTTTTCAAAGTTAATTCTGAAACAAAAATAACACGTAAACAAAAATGTATTCACTTATTAAATCATAACATTGATTATGCACCACCCTGTACAAATAAAGCAAAAACTCATATCAAGCAATACCCATAAATGTAGAATATTTAACAAAATTTTCTTGATACTAATAAATATTGTTAATAAGACAATTTTTATTTTATTTTAATTTTCGAAAAGAAACAGGTAAAAATTAAATACAGAAATTTTCTTAAACCATTTTTAATTACAGTTATTACTTACGATTTTCTTTAAACACAAACGGATAATGAATACTCCTATAAAAGTAAACTACTGATTAAAGAGAACAACTACCAAAGCAATGACGAAAAATGTAAGAAACCTTAATTCAGCTTTATCTAGTAAATGTAGCAATAAAAACAACAGCCGCATAATAATGAAGATGATAGAGATAAAAATGTGGTTACTGATGTACTAAGATGATGGTCTGTGAAGAAAATTCTAAATGTCTCTTTATACCCTCCACAATAATAAGGATGCTGTATACTAAGTTTGTCATTCCGTGTGAAATATTTTAAATATCCATCTAAAAACTCATAAAGTTAATATATATTCTGGGGTTTTTTGTAATTCTAAATCGATTTAGCAATGTCCATTTGGCCGTTTGATAATATGTCAATCCGTCCGTCTGTTGAAAAAACCCTCTCTTTTGGAAATTCACACGAAGAGAATATTATAAGTGGAAAATTTGTCTAGTTTTTCTAAGCAGTTTGGGATTGAAATCTAGCAAAATTGGTTCAGTTGGATAAGAGTTATGAATCCAAATATGGAACCACAACCCTAAAAATTAATAATTTTGTTGCAAAAACTTACATAAATAGTGGTGGAATGCACATATTCATAGAAGCTTTTGTACAAATTCGTTCTAAGGGCCTAATATTAAGGGCGGCTGTTGAATGTGAACCACACCTAAACGTCAAGTTTTTTTCAGCATTTCATTTGAACCATGGAAAGATACAAAATAGAGCAACGCGTTAAAGTTATACAGGCTTGTCATGAAAATGGGCTTTCAAATCAAAATGCTTATCGTGTACCTCGTGATTTTTTCGGTCAATATAATCGTCCAAATGTGCGAACAGTCGGAAAAACCGTGCAAAAATTTGAGCAACCCGGGTCTGTAGGAGATGTGAAAACACCACTGCATGCTCGTACAGCTCGTACTGCAGAAACAATTGCTGCTGTTCTCGATAGTGTGGCTGAAGAGCCCTCCACCTCAACTCGTCATTGTGCCCAACAATTGTGCCTCTCACACTCGTCGTTGATGAATAAAAGGTACAATTCACTCAACAACTAAAACCTTTTGACCATTCCAAACGTCGTCAATGGTCAGAATGGTGGCAAGAAATGGCAACAGTGGATGATCAATTTTCGAAGAAAATCATCTTCAGTGATGAGGCACAGTTTTACCTCAGTGGATTCGTTAACAAGCAGAATTGCCAAGAGTGATTGTCGAAAAACCAATGCACCCATAAAGATTGACTGTTTGGTGCGGTTTGTGGGCTGGCGGCATTATCGGGCCGTATTTTTTCCAAAATGAGCCCGGTCAGGCAGTAACTGTGAATGGTGTTCGCTATCGTGAGATGATAATGATGTTTTTATTGCCCGAATTGGAAGATATGGATGTGAACGATATGTGGTTCAACAGGACGGTGCCACTTGCTATACAGCTAAATAAACAATGGCTCTTTTGCGCGGCAAATTCAATGACCGTGTTACCTCGCATGGTAGCGATGTCAATTTGCCGCCATGATCATGTGATTTGACGCCGTTAGACTCCTTTCTTTGGGGTTATTTGAAAGAAAAGGTATACGTCGATAAGCCAGCAACAATTCAAGTGCTAAAGGATGATATAATTCGGCAGATTAAGGCATAGAACCTCAATAATGCCTCAGCGTCATCGAAAATTTGGACCATCGCATAGAGGTGTGCCGCCGAGGTCGTGGCAGCCATTTGGCCGATATTTTGTTCCATACATAATTGATCCATACCAATATTATCATAATAAAAAGAAATGACAATAGTTTCCTAAATAATTTGTGTTTTATTCAAAATCAACAGCGGCTCTTAAAATTTACCCACCCTTTAAATGATTGAAAATCATACAAGAAATTTTCTTGAAGATCGGTGCATAATTTACAATAGGCCCTTTAGTACGCGTAAAGCCGTAACGAAAAATGCTATTGTAATAAACTGTGGTTTGTCAAAATTTTATATGATAAGAAATTGCACTGTAAACTTTCGTGAATATTGGTTCATAATTTAACATAGGCCCCATAAAAAGCTCACTATCGAAAAACCTTTGAGTTCTTTTAAAGCCGTTAAGAATACTGGTGTTGCAATAAATTTTGGCTTGTTACAATATTATATGATTAGAAAACACAAGTATAATTTTGCGAGGATGGGTCCACGATTCACCATAGGCCCCTTATTAACCTTTCTCTCGAAAAACCGTTTAGTACGCGTGAAAGCGTAACGAATAATACTGTTGAACTAAATTCGGTATGTCAACTATCTATAAGACTAGAAATCACCTTTTTTAATTTCGTGCAGATCGCTCTATAATTTACCAAATGTCCCTAAAATATTCCAACTTTCGGTGGAGGGTTTCAAAGATTCGGCATAGCCGAATACAGCACTCTAACTGGTTTTTCTTCTTGCTGCATGTTTTTCGTTTGATTTTTGATGCTGTATAATAAAAACATTCATAAATTAACATAAATTCCGTAACAGCATCGACATCAGCATCAACAATTGAAAAGGAATGGCTTCACAGTAAAAGAAAACCAACAAAAAAAAAAATAATAAAAAAATAAAAATAATAACAAAAGGTTTTAAAATTTCGAGAAGAGGAGACATAAACCACAAATTGTATTGATTCTTTGTCACATTTAACTTCTCTTGTTATCTTTTGAATGTTCATATAATTTTTGTTTTACAGTTTCTCCTACTCGTTTACTTTGCCTTCTCAGTTGAATTTTATGATCTCTACACAACATAATTTGGGAGGGTACTTCAAGTTAAAGATGTGGCCTTTAATTTAAAAGCTTAATGCTTGAAACAAAACTGGGACGAACGACGAGTTATTCGTATGCAGAAATAGAACACATTGCTTTATATTAAAATACAAACAATTCTTGTGAAGACCGAAATTCGTCGTGTGTAACGAACTCTGCGATAAGTTTCCCATTAAAAACTTCGCCTACAAAATAATGTATGGAGTAATCAGAAAAAAGTATGAGCACTACTTACAATTCTACTGGAAGAACCAATGAATTTTACAAGAGATGTCCCAAAATGAACGCATTTAAAAGTAAGTTTTGGCAATGGTTTACTTATCTTAAATATTATTTTTATATTATTTGTATTTTCACCCTTCAAATTTAATTACTGCTTTTAAAAATTAACTATATACATACATAATATTTATATCAATTGACTTTTATTCGACCTTTACAAAATTTATTATTATTATTATTTAATTAAGCTTGAGGTCTCTTTTTTATAAAAAATATTAAATTTATTAAACCAATATTTGGGCACTCCGTTGTGTGCCTGCTTCAGGGTTTTTTTTTCTTGAATTTTTGACAAAAATTAACAATTTTTAACAAAGTAAATAAATTTAACAAAAAGTCATAAAACAATTTTTAATTAAATACAAAAAAAAAAAAAATTTTAAGAAACGCTTTTCTTTACCTTAATAGTTATATTGGTCAGTTTTGAACACAAAATGAATATGAATACTAAAAAAATCGACTAAAAGCTAAAAAATAAGAACATTTTAAGCAACATAAACTTTTAAATCAAAATGGAAAAAATCTCACACATCCCTTAAAGAAAAGCGTGTTATGAAACACTTTTAGTCGATTTTTTTAGTATTCATATTCACCCCTATCGTGAATAAAAATTCCTTGGGAGTTTTTTCCCTTTTCCCATTTTTACAATTGAATTAACATAGGAAAAATGTAAAAAGGGAAAAAACTCACAAGGAGTTTTTATTCACGATAAGGGTGATTCATTTTGTGTTCACAACTGATCAGTATAACTATTAATGTAAAGAAAAGCGTTTCTTAAACATTTTTTTTTTTATTTATTTTATTACTTTTTAGTAACGAATGGCTTTAATTAATACATAACAATTTCTATGCTTAATTAGAACAATTTTTTACATGTTTATATTCATATAATAAAAAAAATGTATATTCATATAATAAAACTTTACACTTGCGGATTAGTATTTACTGTTATGATAAATTTCACAGTCTCGCCATCTCTTCCAATGCTTTAATATTGCACGGTTTAGACCCTTTTAATTTTTCACATTGTAGTGCGGTTAAATTAAAGTTACAAGATTCGATGCTCCAAAGTGAATGTAAAAAAAGCATTTTACAAAAAAAAAAAATTCTGCTCCCCCTAGGTTTCATCCTGGCTACGCCCATGTATTCGTGTATTGTCACCGGGAGTATGAATGCCTGCAAAGTTTCATCCGTTTGCATTGAGTAAAAGGCGGTTAAAAGCATTTTACAAAAAAAAAAAATTCTGCTCCCCCTAGGTTTCATCCTGGCTACGCCCATGTATTCGAGTATAGCCATCGGGAGTATGAATGCCTGCAAAGTTTCATACATTTGCATTGAGTAAAAGGCGGTTAAAAAAACCATTTAACAACAAAAAAAATTCCGCCCCCTACATTTCATCCTGACTACGCCCATGTATTCGTGTATTGCCATCGGGAGTATGAATGCCTGCAAAGTTTTATTCATTTACATTGAGTAGAAGGCAGTCAGAAAAGCATTTTACCAAAAAAAAAATGTTGCTCCCCTAAATTTCATCCTGGCTTCGCCCATGTATTCGTGTATTGTCATCGAGAGTATGAATGCCTGCAAAGTTTCAGCCATTTGCTATGAGTAAAAGGCGGTTAAATTAACGTTATAAGATTTGATTTTCCGAAGTGAAGCTTAATAAAAGCATTTAAAAAGGTTTTCCAATTCAAAAACTAATCTTTAACATTATAAACAAATTTTCAACTTACGTTTATAAAAAAAACTGACCTCAAGCTTAATTAAATAATAATAATCGTATGTATGATTTGCTTTTTCTTCAAAATTAATTTTTTTAAACGGGTTTTTTTTTTGTCGACTTTTGACTGTATCCTGAGGTAAATTTAACAGATCTATCGATCTGCGTGATTCTCATGTCTGTATCTCTTATGGTAAATGAGATATTACGAAGCCATTTTGTTGTATATCCTCTTTAGCGAAAAATTTAATGCGTTATAATGTCGTATGTAACATTATTGTGAATATACGACACAAAGCATATGAAAACTTGCAGTTAACAAAATCTTGCGTTATCTTGTTGTATGTGAGCAAGTTTATCAGGCATGTTACAAAAATAGACTATCTTATTGATATAATTTTATTTTAATTTTTAATTTATTTATTGATGATGAAAATCACAGCGTTTTTCGTATTCAGGAGGTCCCAATTAACTTATCTAGGCATGTGGCTTTCTTGGTATTTTTCCAAATTAAAAATTTGTAAAGCAAAGTTATTAATCATACCTATTTTAGTTTGTTATACTCACTAGCACTATTAACATATCGACGGAAAAGGCATTCAATTACCTTTCCAACGATGTGCCATTTATTTCGATCAGGCTTCGGTTGGGCTCCATAAGGGTTTGAGTGGGACCATACATCGGAAAACACAAAAGTACCGTTTTCTAAAAAACGGTACTAAGGAAAAAAAAATTACAGCGTTTTTCGTGTTTAGGAGGTCCCAATTAACTTATATAGGCATGTGGCGTTCTTGGTATTTTTTTGGCTGTAAACCAGTGTAATTATCAAACTAAAAAAGTATTATTATTTTGCGAATTAAAATCAAACGAAAATTAAAATAAAGATTAATATATTTTTAAATTACAAAAAAAAAGCGCAGGGAAAAATATGTATTAGTAAACATGTTCAAATTTTAAAAACAAAGCAATTTTAATTAGCATATTTAGTTAACATATTTAACATTTTTTTATTTTTCGAATTTATTCTATGAGCTAAATTTCAGTTGTGTATTTTTTATAAAGCTTTTTTGTAATAGTCCTATTCCTTCAATTTTTCAGAAATGACTTTATACACTACCAGACTATTATATTGTATTTTCTTGTTACATTTTACCTTAGCTTTCCTTTGGAAAGCATTGAGGTATATTGTATGTAACCTTCGGAAGGAAATAATTCGCAGTTTTACCTTTTTAAAAAAGTTTGCGTTGCCTATTAGCTGCATTTTATCTGGAATTTTGTTCCAAAGAGGAGTGGACTAAATAAAAAAGTCACGTTCTGACAAAGGACTTCGAAATCGTTGTTGATTTATTTTCTTACCACGACGAGATCTTGCAAATTGAATTCTTCTGAATGGATATATTGGTTGTTTTTGAATTATTTACAAAACTCATCTCATATATCCGGTATGAAAACAATGATATGTGTTCACGACGTCCTTTTGCGTAGATGTATCTTGCAATATTATTGTAGGCAACATTTAATTTTTTGAAGTCGGCACTATTACTATTAGCGAAAATTTCGCTTGCCTATAAAAGGACTGGAATAAGGTAGGTTTTTGCTAACAGCATTCGAATGTTTAAAGGAGTTGAGAATTTCCCTGCCCACAGATTACGTAGCATACCATAAACTCTCCCTACAACAGAGTTGATGTGGGTTGACCAAGTAACTTCGTTATGAAATGTTACTCCCAGATTTTTTGAAAACTTTACGAAATTAATTATGTTGTTGTTGATCCTAATTTGAAATTGATCATCTAATGTTGTTTTACTTTTTGAAAGAAAAATACATTTGGATTTCGAAGGGTTAATGAGTAAACCATTGTCATTAGCACCAGTTGTTGATGTGATTTAAATCAGTGTTAATGTTATTTACACATGACTGAATGTCAGCGATATTGGTGCTGGTATAAAGTTTTACATCATCTGCATACATGTGTACTTTGGTGGTAATCGTAACTTCTGGTAAATCGTTTATATATAAACAAAAGAGGAGGGGCCCAATAATTGATTCTTGTGGAACGCCTCTGTTGACATTAAGCGGGTTGGAAAGTTTACCATTTAACTGTACGACTTGGGATCTGTTAGTAAGGTATGAAGATAGTAAACTATATGCGGAGTTTGAAAAATAGAACAGTTTTTCGAGTTTCTTTATTAAGGTTGGATGGACAACTGTGTCAAATGCTTTGCTATGGTCTAGGAGAATAAGGAAGGATACAATTTTTTGATTAAGACTCGGCCTTAGATCCTCAACAACGTCTGCAAATGATGTAATACAACTTCTTGCTTTCACAAAGCCGGATTGTCGATCACATTGTAGGTTTTTTTGGCTCAAGTATTTATTCATTTGTCTGCACATTATATTTCCATCACTTTTGATAAACAAGGAAGAATTGCTATCGGTCGGTAATCATTGTTAGGCTTGGGAATTGGTATAATCTTGGACACCTTCCATCCATCTGGAAATGCTGATTTTGTTAAAATAGATTTGAACAGATAGGTTAAATAAGGCAATATCTTCGGAAATATTGCTTTTAAAAAAGCAGGATTTATACCGTCCATGCCAACTGCATTTGATTTGATGGATAGAAAACTCTCAAGTACATCACACTGATCAATACAACGAAAACTGAAACAATTTTCAATAGATACACTGCAAATGTCATCGTAAATGTTTTGGGTCGGTAGTGGGATATTAACATTTACAAACTTGGTGCTAAGCGCATTAAAATCAACGACCTGATTACTAGTGAATATGCGTTTCTGCCCTACACCAATATTCCGAAATTCCTTCCATTTAGTTTTGCTTTCAATAGCTGAGGAGAACTTTCTTTGATAAAACGATGATTTTGCCTGCTGAATATGTTTTACGACATCTCTTCTTAAAATTAAAAATAGTTTGTAGTTCATCAGTTGTAAACCTTTTGCACCTGCCATATGCAGCATCTCTTTCTTTAATTAGTTAATTGATTAAAGCAAGGCTGCTGATTAGCTTTTATTAATTTTGTTTTCATGGAAACACAGAACTCAAATACGCTGTTGACATTGGTCTCAATTAAAGTCACTTGATCATTCACGTTGTCCAATGAATAAATATGGCTCCAGTGTATGTTTTCAATGAGTTGATTAAACAAAGGGTTATCAATATAACGGAAATCACGAAAGTTAATCAGAGCCCTGCGGGAAATTTGTGTCAATTGGTCCAACAGACTGGTCCCGGGATTTGAGAAAATACCACAAGTATAAAAAGGAAGAACTCATGACTAGTGAAAGGAGAACCAATCATTTAACTGGTTTATGAAGAACTAAAAGGTAGAAAAGGTAATGAATTACTGTACAGTTCTTACAGGTGGTGTGACACATTTTTTGGGACTTTCTAAAAGTTGGTTCTTGAATTTAATTCTAGGACTTGTTTTATTGAAATACTACTACATTGTAATAACTGACACTAAATACGTTCATTAAAAATAGATGTGTGACTGTTCAAATTGTGTCAATTGACCCCCTGCAATGACAACCCCATGTAAAAGTGATAGGTCTTATTCATATGAAGTGTTAGAACTGGAACCGGTCCCTTCCACCAGAGACCTATCACTGGACTACTTTGGTGTCAGTTCGTTTCCCTCTAGGGAGTGTCCTGACTATTCATACAAAGATCATATGTCAAGAATATAATGACGTGTTTTGAAAAAACAGGTGCTGACTCTTATTTTAACATATTTCGTTTTATATGTAAAGAGTGTTTTTCGGATGTAGTACACAACGGTTATTAAAATTGATAGAATTATTGCTATATTTCTTAAACTCATTTTATTGTATGCAATTAAAGGTTAATTATTCAGGGTAATCCAACCATAATGCACGATGTTAATTGTTAATAAAACAAAAAAAGAATTATCTTAATATTTTTTATTGTTATAGAAGGATCTATGTCAATTATGTGAGAGACAAAATATCGGACAAATGCTCGCCACAGCTTCGGTAGCATACGTCTGTCCGATGGTCCATATTTTCAATGGTTCTGAAACAAAATTGAGGTTCAATGTCCTTAATGTGCCTAGTTATATTATCCTTTAGCTCTTGAATTGTTATCGGATTATTTACGTACACTTTTTATTTTAAATATTAACAAAGAAAGAAGGCCAACGGAGTCAAATCCCATGATCGTTACAGCCAATTAGCATGGCCATTGAATTTCTCGCACAAGAGAGCCATTGTTTCGTTGGCCGTAAGACAACTTCTGTTGAAACTACTTATCGTCCAGGTCCATATTTTCAATTTCTGACAACCAGAAATCCTTTATCAGCTCGCGATGGCGAACACCATTCTTAGTATCTATTTGACATGCCTAATTTTCGAAGAAGTACGACCCGATGCTGCCGCCTGACCATAAGCCGCACAAAACATGCATGCACAGGCACATTTCCTGCAGTACCGGTTTGCTGAAATTTGCGCACATTTCTCCTGATTGCGGACACATCTGATTGATTATGCTGACCAAAAAAATCAAGGTGTGCACGAAATGTATTGTGAATTTGAACGCACATATTTGTTAAAGGCTTCAACAATCTTAACGCGCTGCTCAATGCTTTACCTCTCCATGGTTGAATTTGACACTGATACAAAGAAATGTCAAATTAAGTTGGACACAAATTTGACGTGACGGTGTGACTCACAATTAATATCGTGCATTATGGTTGGACCACCCTTAAGTAATAATGAACCTTAAAATTATTCATACATAAGAAAATTCGATAATAAAATATAAAAGCTATAACTATCAGGGGTGTTTTGGAAATCAAAAACGCAAGAATTTTAAACGTCGTTTTTTAATAAGTTTTCTGTAGTAAATAAATTGTATGACAAATATTTTACAAATATTTCTCTATTAAACAGAATTTCATAACAAAAATTCTAAAAATTTGATTAAAAGCCACTCAAATCAACTTCCAAGTTCTTGCGTTTTGCGTTTTCGATTTCCAGAACACCCCTGTTTATGTTAATTTATTTGTTACTAGCACACATCTTCGTTTCGAAAATTAATATAACTTAATTTTAAATTTGGTGAAAAACGTGAATGTATCCCAAAAACGACAATATTGAAAAAAAATATCGGACGTGACAATGGATATAGCTTAAAAATGTTTTTCCATGAATTTGGATATTTCAACATATGTAAATCGATAAAGAATTTCAATGTATGACAATTTTTACCGTTAGATTCGATTTCCCAAAAACAAATTTTTGTAAAATACGACAAGATAATTTCGGCACCACATTTTGGTTACACTATGGCTTGATAAATGTAAACAAACAAATTAATTTACAAAGAAAGTTAAATAAAAATTGGTGCCATTTAAAACAAAAGAAAATGAATAACAGTGAAATAATTATAGAAGTTAGGAAAAACGTATGCTTGTACAAATTGACGTCCAAGGTATTTACTTCTTTAAGCCTAGTACTCTGTTCAAATTTGTGAAAAATGTTGAGCAATATTAATTATTTCACACGAAAATTTTGACATGCATCAATGTTAGCTATCATGCGAGTTTGTACAATTTGACGTTTTTATTTCCTGCAAAGTATGCGACATTGTTTTGCGCATGTAAACAAACCCCACATGTCTTTAATTAAAAATAATTTATTTAGTGTTTTTAGTCAATTTGTCCTACCGGACGCGTCCCCAGGTGGCGGATACGGGGAGGTGATGGACATTCTGTCCTATCTCAACCATGGATATACCAATGGGGGAGAGGGGGCAGAATGCCCATCACCTTAGGGAGTCTAGTATTTCCCGCGGACCAAAACAATTGACAACAAATAAAACATGCAAAAGTCAGAAAATGAAATGAAAATTACGGTGCAGGGCTTAAATAACACAGTACCGGCGGCAAGTGTTGATCTGTTCGCGAGTCATGTGCCGTCGTCATCCCGCGATCGTGAGCATAAAACTACTACGGAGGTGGGTACCTTGGCTTCAGTAGCAGGAAATGTGACAAGCGAACATAATGCCTATGGCAAAAATGTAAAGGTGAAGGAGATGGACACACTCAGAGGGGGATTAAAGCAACCTCAGCCCTCAAACAAGGGTGAGGGATCCGACTACGAATCCTCAAATGAAAACAACAACACCATTATACAAAACCCCAGCAAGGATGAGGTAGACCGTATGGTAGAAGAGGTGAGCGATAGCACAGTTGTTGAGCAAGTTGTCATCAACCAAAAAAACGGCTATCTGGGGCACAACGAAGGAAGCTGAAGAAGATGCACCAGAAGAACATATGGGATCAATCCCATGTTACTACGACGGTATCGGATCCTTTTTCTGTCTCTGAGACGAAGAGAATCAGATTTCCTGAAGAGCTGAACACTGAGAACAAGCCCAAGAAGAAAAAGAGCTCCCAGCCATCAAATAGACTGGTTGAGCCTAGCCATACCTCATTCAAAGAAGGCTCTTGTCAGAATTCGACGAGAAAGGGAGGCAAAGCAAAATCAGCTATTGATAAGGCGAGCACGTCGGCTAAATCAACCCCGAAGGGGAAGAGGAAGCTAGACGCTGAAACAGGAAAAGAGTGCCCCGGTAGGCTAGCTGGTAGCGAGCTAGTCTATCAGCGCCGGGGTTGCGCGTTCGAGTCCCGCCAGAGACTCTGGTTTCTTTCCTGCAGACAAGCATAAAGCTTCGCGGGATTAGCTTAGGAAAATTAAAAAAAAAAAAAAAAGCTGCCATCTTATGCCAAAATTGCCAGGAAAAAATATCAGGACGATCTATGCTATGCAGTATATGACGAATCCTACGGGCAAAATACCAGCAGACCAACAGAGTAAAGTCGAGGACATGGTCAATAACAAAATAGTGGACCACGCAATCGCATCTAAGGGAAAACAGCCCATAGAGAGCGTTAGCAGCGAGTTCATCAGGGGTGTGATGATCATGAGGCTGGCATCACACCAATGTGCTTGCACCGTTGCTCTTGAAATCCACTGTCTATATCAAAGGATGGGGCAGCAAACTGCCGAATGAGCGCATACTGGAAATTCTAGGCAGCCAAAACTCTAAACTAGCCGTGAAGAAATGGGAGGTTTTTCACAGGAAAGAGGACTCTGATTGTACTCTTCTTGTGATAGGCATCGACCAAGACTCCATGGCTAGCCTTGCCAAGAATAAAGGTATGGCTTTTTTCGCCTCAAAAGCTGTCTTCTTCAAAAACGGGAAGATACCCATTGGAGGGGCTGCCATGGCCAAACCCGACAATGCAGCACAGGCAACGGAGCCGAAAATACCAGCAGTATTGGCTAACCCGGAGGATTCAGATCCAAAAAGCGAGGGGACTTTGACTAACTCTCAAGAAGACAGACTCTTGGGGGGCCATGATTGATGTCTAAAATAAACAAAGGTAAGATATCTTCTCTCAACAGGGTTGTCAACGTCGGATGCAACGGTGCTGAAGCAAGGGAGTAGCAATACGAACGTACGGCTGTTTACCTGTCGTTCGGCTTTCCGACACTTCCACCCACGTCGGAGTTGATGAAACTGACTGAGGGGAGGCACAAATAAAAGGTATGAAACTTATAGTAGGTTGTGATGCTAACTCTCACCATGTAGCTTGGGGTAGTACTAACACCAATCGTAGGGGACAGGCCCTCATAGATTTCTTAAATACAAAAGACTTGATCATGTTGAATGTAGGGAATAAGGCGACCTTGTCAATAGGATCAGGGAAGAAGTATTGGATATAACCTTTTGCTCTGGGGACCTTATAGACTAGATCCAGGATTGGAGGGATTCGGATGAACACTCCTTTTCGGACCCCCGGTATATAAGGTTCAAAATTCTTCGGCCATTGCCGAAGCCGATACAATTTCGGAACAGGTCAAATACCGACTGGGTACAGTTCGGGGCCAGATTGGGGAACCGATTGGGATTAGGCACATGTCAATTCCGAAATAAGGAGGACATAGACCCGGGATCTGGGGAGGAATCTGCGCAAACTCTTCAACCGGGCAAGGCGTAAGAAGACCGCAGTATACTGAGATGAACATCACAGTAGGCTAAAGGAATATCGAAAAATCACTAGAAAGGCCAAACGAGACTCCTGGAAACTTTTCTGTGAACAGGTAGATAGCGTTAATGACGTTTCGAAGATTAAGAAATTCTAATCCAAAACCCATCTTCAACCGGGATCAATGGTAGATGAGACTGGGAGAAGACTGGAGGACATGGAAGTGATCATGAACCTTCTAATGGACTCACTTTTTCCACCGACCGAAACGGGCGCCATGGAGGAACCGATATGGTGGCAGGGAGACCAAACTGGAGGGATGGTCATAACGGTTGAGATGATCAAGAATGCGATCGGAAGTTTCACACCATACAAGGCCGCAGGGCTGGATGGCATATTCCCGGCACTCTTACAGAAGGAGGTGGACTTAGTGTCAACTCATCTGTCAGTAATATACACTGCGTGCTTAAAATTCGCATACATTCCGGTTAGATGGCAGGTTGCTAGGGTAGTATTTATACCCAAACCTGGAAAGCCGACCTATGCGACACCAAAGGCTTAAAGCCCGATTAGCCTAACATCCTTTCTACTCGAAACCATGTAGCTTATAGTCGATGCCATGATTAAAAGTAGAATACCAGACAGAGACCTGAAATATAAGCAGCATGCTTATGTAAAGGGCAGATCCGTGGAGACCGCATTAAATGAGGTCGTACACTTTATCGGAAATCCTTCGAGGACAAACTGTACACATTGGCGGTGTGCATTGACATCGAGGGAGCCTTTAATAACGTACTGATCGATGGTCTTATCCGATCCTTAGGCCAGTTTCGGTTTGACCGGGCGCTCGGTGACTGGATCACCCACATGCTAAGGAATAGATGGATAAGTTGCGAAATGTACGGTGTAACTATTAGGAGAAGAATACTTCGCGGAACGCCGCAGAGGGGGATTTTATCTCCACTGCTATGGGTAACCACGATAAATAGTCTCCTAAGGACATTAACCAAAGGGGGATTCAAACCGGTCTGCTATGCGGACGATGCTGTGATACTTCTTAGGGGCAAGGATCCAAACTATTTATGCAGAAGGGCCGAGACGGCCCTAAACACGGCCTTCGGCTGGGCTCGGTCTAGGGGCCTAAACGTCAACCCGGAGAAGACGGAGATATGTCTGTTCACGGGGAGAACGAACATTCCTGTCTATTAGGAACCACGTTTCTCTGGCAGGACAATACCAGTGACCGACAATGTTAAGTACTTAGGCGTAACCCTTGATCGGAAACTGAAATGAAAACACCACATAGAGGATAAAACCAACAGGGCGAGTCGGTGTTGGGCGCTATGTAGGAGGACTATAGGCCCAATATGGGGCCTAAGTCCGAAAATGATACACTGGCTTTACAGCAGCGTAATAAGACCAGTCTTAACTTATGCCTCTGTAATCTGGTGGACTTTTTTCGACAGGAGGTGCAACATTAGGCCACTTCAGGTTGTCCAGCGTACGTCTTGCTTGGGCATAAGTTGGGCAATGTGTACCACGCCCACCAGGGCTCTGGAGACACTGCTGGATATGTCACCAATCGAGACGCAGGTGAGGTACGAGGCGGCACTCGCGGCCGAGCTCTTATCTCTTGGCAAACTATATATAGGTGACTTCAGAGCAGGCCATCAGTGTGTACTGGGCACGTTGTCCGGATACACATACTCATTTGACATTCCCGACCGCATAGCGGAGACGGAAACTGTCGGAAACTGCGAGATTATGATCCCTGAAAGGGGGGAATGGTCGGGCGGAACTCTGGAGCAGATGCCAGTGGGGATCGTTTGCTACACAGACGGATCTAAGTTGAGGAATAAAACGTGTATAGGGGTCTATATTGAAAACCCGGAAACCGAGATATTCTACTGTCTTATTGATCACAACAGAAGCTTCCATGCGGAAGTCCGTGCTATTACGGAGTGTGTGGAATGGATTGAATTGAATATGGGGCGAGTGGACGGTAACATATTCCCGGACAGCCAAAGAGCAATTAGGGTGATATCGGCTAGTAAGGTTAAATCGAGAACCTTACTGGACTGTAGAAGAGCCATTACCGGGTTTTCTTCCGGGGGCAGGATCCACATCATATGGGTACTGGGCCACTAGGGGATAGCCGGGAACAAAAGGGCCAATACACTGGCCATTGGGGGAAGAGATCTCGAGGCAGTTAACTCGGCAAACGTTAAACCGTTTGAGGCAGCTAAAGCGGAATTGAAGGCGTGAGCTAGGGAATCCCACACGGCATGTTGGGACAATGAAGCGGTGGCCAGGACCACTTTGATTTTATGGGGTAACCCAGATGGAAGGAGGACTAGAGACCTCCTAAATGGGAGCAAGTCCGAGGTTAGTATGATGGTACGTATCCTGACTGGTCATGCAGGATTACGGGAACAACTGCAACGTAACTCACTTGTAACTCACTGTTTATTGTTGATGATTTTGTTTAAACTTTGATATTGTTACAAGTGGAACTGTTGCTTATAATTCTTATACGCTTAACAGTTTTATTTGGTTAAATATCTTAAGTTTTTCTAAAATCTTTATGGATGAAGTTTCCTGATGATCTGGCCTAAGCAACCAGTGAAATGCGCATAGGAATAGCTAATCCCGTCAACAATAAATTTCAGTGTTTTTATCAAAAATAAAAATTGGGAATTAAGCACGAATAGCAAAATCATTTAAATTAAATTATTTTGATTAAAATTTTGTTTTATTTTCTATTTTTATGCATCACTAGTAACCTTAAATCAAAACCAGATTTAATTAATCCTATACCGCTCACTGTGTCCGTTAAAGGGTTAAAACACGAAATCGGTACGTTTAGGGGAATAAACCATAAATCAAATGTAAATTATAATTATTAAATTTGGTGTTTGGTTTTTAGGTAACTTATTTTTAAAAAATAAAGCCGGTATGGAAGTTAATGAAATATAAAGAGGTAGAGAGAGTAACAGGTTTAGTTATTTAATGGGCTGAAGAAACAAAATAGTCATCAGCAATGTTGGGTGGGATAAATGGCTAAGAAACAACTTACACCATTTCCGTCCTTCGTTAGCACACATTTTGTGGTTTAGTTTCAGTTGTCGGCTTACTGTTACTACGATTATGTACCATATTTGCTTTATTTTGGCACAGAATTTCAACTCAAATTTTTTGACGTGAATTCATCCTCTTAATGGTATTACAGCCCATACCCATTTCCCTGAGCTAAGATCGAAGCATATCGAGGTGAGCGAGCCCGTGATAACCTGAAATGGGTTGATTGTTCGTTACAATTTCCAAAAAAAAAATTATAAATATGTATATTATTGTAAACAATATATAAAAACAACAAAAAAAAAAAACATTCGCTACAACGAAGCAGTCATTGATTTTCTTTAAAAAATTTTCTATGCCGCCATATATTTTTTTTAAATAATCCCTTAGTTCCGTATTTCAGCAGCCAGACCATGACCCCCCTAAATTGTGTTGTTTTATAGTTATTGTGTCCTTGTGAAACAAATACGTATCATTGAACACATTATTTTTATACACCAGTTAACATGTATTTGTTTTTCATGTACATTAAAGGCAACCACAAACGTTAATAAAATATAAATTACTAAAATTTCTTTAAAAAAAATATAAAGAAGAAAATAAAGAAATTTTGTGGTTTCTCCTTTAAAGTTTGTAATAAATTTTTTTAAGAAGTTTTATCCGATTAGAAATTGAATATCTGAATCTTTCATAAATATAAAGAGGTAAATTTAAATATCAATTTTAAAACATTGCATTTCTGTGGTATTAATTATAATTTTATTTTTATATTAATATAAATGTACAATTTATAATTAAAATATCACGTCTTATTCCAAGAAATATTTGTATTTTACTTCAATATGTATTAAATTTTTTGATGAGCGAGATGGGTGTAAAGTCTTGCATACAACTGATTTATTTTACAGCAAAATATTACTTTAATCGTTAATTCCAGTTTTTCTGTAGAATATTAAATTAGCTATTTGATAATTTAAGATGACATGTATTTACGTTCAACAGTCTGTATAAAAAAAGCAGAAAGATGTAGAAAAAGAGACTTTTAATTTACATAAATAAACTGGTTAACGTGAGGATGATGTACATTGAAATAGTTGAGAAGATTTTTAACTTAAAGAGAAAAAATATATTGAATTTAAATTGCTAAAGTACAAACATATGGGCCTAAACTGTGACCAAAAATTAAAAATTTATTTATGAAATTACTTTTTAATTACTGTTTAATTTCTAAAAATTGTTATAAATTTGTAACAATTGTTACAAGTAAATGTTAAAAGTACATGTTTTGTAAACATTTTTGGTTAATGACAAACAAACAAAATTTGAAATAATATGACTGTACAGTATTTATATGTCATCTCAGTTGTATTGAAGAGAGGCTGCCAAAAATGTATTTATATTTTTCTTATTCTTAGTAATATTTTATCATATTTTCTTTTCCTGCGGCAGCTTATGCAACCCCAATTAAGCGCACAACACATGGGTGGATATAGAGCCCTTTGACAGGGAAAAAGGAAGTTGAGAAGACAATGGCAAAATAATCCTTCCCCTTCCCCGGTTGTGCCTTGCAACTTTACGCAACAAATTGGGACAGAAATACGACTCTGCAATAGCAAGCATTTTAAACCGCTTAGATGCCGCAAAAAAAACTGTAATCTGTAATTTCCACTAGGACTGGAAAACCGCACCTGGGACAGAAACACAAATGAAAAAATAATCGCCTTTTCAAGATACTCTTGGAGAAAGTTTTCACGCCACATGATGCACATACTTGTCCGTGTCGTCCATTTATTACTGATAAAGTAAACGTGAGAGAAAATGTCAACGTTAGAAAATCTGCCGGACCTGACCACATCGCAGACTCAATGATAAGAAACTTACCTACGTCTGCTCCAAGAATCTTGCTGCTCCTTCCAATACTCTTGGTATGATTCCTTAGTCAGGAAAAGACGCTAGTCAAATTACTTCGTGCAGACCAATCAGCTTACTATCATTCTTGTCCAGGCTATTAGAAAAAATATTCCTTGCCAGTATAACTCCATTTATAAATGAACACGCAATCATTCCGGAATAATCCCTTTTGACCAAAGAACATGTTTCCTACAACGATAAGTTTTTCTACTAAAAACTTTTTTTTTAAATACGCTTTTTTAACTTAAAAAAATAAATATAAACATCTTAAAATTTTTTTATCGTAGTAACAAAATCTTTATCGAATATTTATTTTATTATTCATTCATTGTGACCAGGGAAATGCTTTAAAAACGGGGTTTATGCGTATTAAATATGTAGTAACAACTTGAAAATATGCCCCGAAAATTGACTAAAATATGCCAATAAAAATTCAAAAATTGCTAATTTAAAAACAAAATATTCAACAATTTAATTACAGTTCCATTTCATAAAAAAATTTATCCTAAAGGCAGAATTAGTTTTTACTTTTTGTTCTGTAACGAATCAGCTGATTTGTATTTGTTTTTAAAAACACCTGTGAAATTGATTTGTTTTTCTGTTCTGTTGCGGTCCAATTGGTTAAGTACTTGTAAGTGACAGCAAAATAAATAATAAAAAAATACATATCGAGCCCTAATAGCAAAAATGATGTAACCAACAACATTTAAGATTTTTGGTTTTTGATGGAAATCGATTATTTTTTGATCATTTGCACCATCTCTAAAAATTTCACAGCTCTGGGAAGTACCGTTAAGAAATAAAAATAAGAGCAAAAGCAATTTCAAACGAAACCCTAGACTTCATGCAAAAATATTTAAAAACAAACCTTCTCCTGTAAAATTGTATTTTTGTTGGTTACATAAATTTTGCTATTTGAGCTCGATATGTATATTGAAATAAACTGTTATTTAATTTTTGGAATTCATAAAATTTTATTTCTTCAAATTTATTTACATAAAAGTTATTGAAATAAAGCAATCGACGGTGCAAAACTAATAAATTTTTCATAAATGGCTGATAAGTTACTACAGCAAAAGCTACTATTAAAATTTCGTAACAGAACGGCACGGAACAGAACAGAAACTGAAAGTAAAGACTAATTCTGCCTTAAAACTATAATCGGTTAAGCCCAAACACTTAAGTATTTACAGACGAATTTTTTAGAACTTACCATATTTGGAAACTATTGGCAGTCATGGGCTCACAGGTTGAAATTAATGTAAAAGTTATTTGTGCCGAATTTTATCTAGATATTAACATCCATAAGGAATTTTTTGTCTTAAAGGGATTTTAGGTACGGCCGCTAAATTGATTACTAATGTTAAGATTTAAAAGGAAGTTAAGACTATTTATAAATGGGAGCTTTGGGCATATATGAACCGAATCGAAAGGAATTAATTTAGCAGTAAAATATTTTTGGGGCGAATTTGAACAAAATACCAACATAAATAATCCACTACCCAGTAGTGCAATTCACTAACTTTTAACACTTTAAAAAGTGTTAACTTTAACCACACATTTTGATGTTTGCACTAACCACTGTGTGATTCACTAACTTATTTTTAACCACGGTAAACAGGTTTATATTTCTCTCTAGTCAAATTGATATATCGTGGCAACTCTGCCAAGAGAAACATCAAAATAGGATAAAATAACAAAGAAGAATAAAAAAAAACAAAACAAAAACCTTTTAATTTAGAGATTTTAAATGATATTGTGCAAAGTGCGTAAATAATTACTAATTTTTATTATTATATTAATTATTTTATTTATTTAATTTTAATTAAATTAATTTTTTAATTTTATTTGATAAGAATATTATAAATAAATAGGATAAATAAATAAGAAGCTCTAGGAAAATTGCTGTGTGATAAGAAGTGGATAAAATGTAGGCTAAATACCTTAAAGCCATATCATTTATTAATGTTGGTGTTAATAAACCACAATTTGTTTTGTTTAAAATAACAGCTGACTGAAACAGCTGGCTTTTAACACCAGCAGATGTCGTTAAAAGTGTAAGTGAATAGCAAAATGGTTAATTTTGTGGTTAACATTTTTAAACGAAAAAATTGTGGTTTAAAAAGCATAGTGAATCGCACTACAGGTTTGCTTTGCTTCGGTTTGCGTCGCATCGAAGTTGCGTCTTTTTAAAATTTCTGCGATTTCGAAGTTGCGCCGCTAGTGCTTCAATTTGCATCGTTAATATAAAAATGTTTGTACAAAGCTTAAACAGATAAAAGTGACTTCCCGTTTAAGTCTAATGCGAATATGTATGTGAAGGTTGTCTGCTGATTGCAACTGTGTTTCAAATTACATTTTCTGAAGTGAAGCTAAATTTAAATATTTGTCAGCACCGAGTCAAAAAAGCAAATAAGCTTAGAACAAGAACTGGGCATTTTTACGAGTCCTAATTTTGGGAAAAAGGCTGTTGCTCCAGTGACGCTGATAAAATAAGGAAATTTGTTGAAACAAAAACATCGCTACAACATAAACGGGTTACAAAAATGAGAAGTCACTTCTTACTATTCGGATTGAAAAATGCCCTTAAAACGAATGGTGATTTAAAAGAGAGCTTTAGCTTTATTTGAAGATATAAAATAAAATTATCCGGTCTCAATTAGCGACGCAAACCGGGGTATTGGTGTCCAGATTTTAGTGCATTACACACATCGCCAAAAACGTATATAATTGCTTTTTCCATAATTTTTGCTTATATAGAATATGCGCTTAAAACTCAAAAAATGCTGCAAAAAGGCTATTTTAACCAAATTATGCAAAAAAGGATAAATATATTGTTTCTGCCTTCATTGGTCGCACAAGCCAAAACATGCAATTGCATATTTATGATTTCCCTGATTATGATGTTCTCAATTTAAAATGTTTATTCTTTGACAAATACACTAAAATTTATTGTTGGGGAATAAGCTTGTTTCTATGCGCGTTTCGCTAGTTGCTTAGGACAGATCATCTGGAAACCTTTTCCCACTCTTACTGTTTTTTTTTTTATAAAAATATACGTTTTTCAGAAAATTAAATCTTTTTTTTGAATTTTTAAAAAAATGTTTAATAACAATGCGTCTTTTTTTAACATTTAAAATTTTCTTTAATAAAAATATTTTTAGTAAATGGAAATTCGAAAAGAAATATAAATGTTATGGAAAAAAAAGTTTCCTAATAATTTAACTGGAATAAATAAATTAATTGGTTTGGGTTACTATTAACATTAACAAACTAAAGCCAATAAAAAAATAAATCACTATTTATTTGCAATTATAGAAAGTTCTTATTGCATTCAAAAGTATGTTTTTTCCGTTTCAAAATTCAAAATTAAAATTTTAACTCTCTGAAAGTAGTTACAAAAACAAAATGATTTTATAGCTTAAAGCAGATTTTGCAAAAAAAAAAACAATATCTCTTTAAACGCAATAGAAATGTATAAGTGTTCTCACAGTTAAATTTTATAAGCAATAAAAGAAAAAAAGTATGTTCCAACATATCGTCACATGAAATCTTAGAGGATGTAAGCAACAAAAAATTTTAGCAGTTTTGATTAAGATGTATTTAACTAAAAAAAAAATGATCAAAACTTAAATCTTATTCGTATAAGGCATTTTCTGTAAAGCGAATATACCAAAAAAATCTTTGTCCAAATTTCTTCATATTTGGCATAACAACTTTTCTAGTAGATGTAATGAGTGTGCTAAATATTTATTTTGATAATGTTGTTTTTGTCGAGTTATGGGGTGCTAAAGTGGTGCCGTTTTTTGAAAAATTGTCTTTTTTATTGTATTGTTTTGACCTAAAAAATTAGATAAGTGATTTTTATAGGAAATCTTACCAAAATTAGCCAATGGTGTTCTTCTTACATTGTAAAAGCACTTTTAACCCGGAAGTGATCATTTTGCTTTCCCATTTTTTTTAGCTTGGACCAATTTTTTTAATCCGAAATAAACCTTTACCATACTTGGTTTACTGTAAACGTTTTAAAGTGGGCCAATTTATTACCTATTGGTGTTAGCAAAATTTGTCCAAAGTAGCTTAGATCGAAAACATTTTATTTGTTCCTTTTTAAAAATATTCTTAATATTTTTTTTTTTAAATTTTAAAATCTTTTTTTAATTTTTTTATATGGGTACTTTTTTTTTGCTTTGCTCAAAAGAAAGCTTATGTATTTTGCTTTAAGGTAGTTTTGGTCGCTTATTGGGCTGCGAGTGGCATGTGTATAAAAACAAATAATTTCTAACGGATGACGAGATACCGCTGCAGTTTATGAATACCAGAAGATAATACTAAATTAACTTAATTCTAAATTTACAGTAGAGAAGGTATACTACGTTTCAAACAGAGCTAGTCAACATTAAAAAAATTAGCCTAGCAAATTTTATAGTTCATGAAAGACAATGCTGAATACCATGCTATTTTACCGCTTGTCGATGGAAGTCTCAAGTTGAAAATAGTTTTCTGCCTCTACTCAATGCGATTTCTTTCCAAAGCCAAAACAAAATCAGGCAGCGAAAGCCTAGTAAGGACAAGCAAGGATTGACAACCAAAAAGCAGATAATAAAGGCGATAAACAGGTATGAAAGAATGGATATTTGAAAATTTGAAAATCTTACAAAAAATCAAGTGTAAAAGTAGTAATGATATAAAGCGATCTAATGTGAATTAGATTTTAAGGTTTTGGAAACACTTAAACACAAATAGGAACAAATTAAAAATAGTGCATATTCTAACCCTCGTACTGATTTAGAAATTATTTTTTTTTGTGCACATCCCACTAAGCGACCAAGACTACGTTAGCAAAAAGAAAAAGGTATTTTTACAGCGTTGATATATAAATATAACGTAGCGATTTTTTCCAAAAAGTGAAAAAATAAAAATTTTGAGTTAGTATCCTCTTTACGATCAATTCCGAAATTGTAAGCATAAGAAATACTTGTTTGATTGCGGCCTGGTAGTTCGCAGTCTGGGCCAAGTTTTGCATTTATTTTTGCAAATTTTTTTCTGCATTTCATTTGACATTTCTCAATTTCAGACTAACTCAACTTGTAAGATTCACAATCGAGCAACGCGTTAAAGTTATTCAGGTTTATTATAAAAATGGGCATTCAAATCAAAATACATTTCGTGCTTTTCATATTCAGTGACGAGGCACATTTTCACCACAGTGGATTCGTCAATAAGCCGAATTGCCGCATTTGGGCGAATGATAATTTAAGAGTGTTTGTCGAAAAACCAATGCACCCACAAAGAGTGACTGTTTGGTGCGGTTTATGGGCTGGCGGCATTACCAAGCCGTATTTTTTCCAAAATGAGGCCGCTCAGGCAGTTACTGTGAATGGTATTCGCTATCGTGAGATGATAACGAACTTTTTCTAACCCGAATCGGAAGATATGGATGTGGACGATATGTGGTTTCAACAGGACGATGCCACTTGCCACACAGCTAATGAAACAATGGCTCTTTTGCGCGGAAAATTCAATGGCTTTGTTATCTCACGTGGTGGTGATGTTAATTGGCCTGCAAGATCATGTGATATGACACCGTTCGACTTCTTCCTTTGAGGTTATTTTAAAGAAAAGCTGTACGTCGCCAGCAACAATTCAAGAGCTAAAGGATGAGATAATTTGGCACATTAACTGCATATTTACTTATAACTTTATGGTTTCAGAGGCAATGAAAATGTCATTTTGTTACTTTTGTTTATTAAAATTAATTAAAATTAATTAATTAAAAACTGGGAATTTAGCACGTCATACGGAAATCGTATTAATAATTTATTTTGTATTCCCGAAAATAACTTTGATAATCCGCTTTGGTTTTCTTCGAATTGGTTGGCTACGACTGACTTAATAGTCTTAAGTCAATTAAGTTTTTATATGTAAAAAATTTAAAAAGTGTCACTACGGCCTTTTGAAGGCGATATAATAAATGTCTCTGTGTGTATGTTTGGGAGGGGATTTTAAAATCTTGTTTTCCATATAAACTTGTTTTTGTATGCGACCTAGGCCTACATAAACATGGTTGTTTTTGTTTTGATGACATTGTACTTGTACCACTTTGACTGGGTAAAAGCAGGGTGAGAAAAAATGTTTATAAATAAACGTATATTCAATTCGGCAATTTTTTTTAAAGTGCCAGTGGCAAATATAAGAATTTACAACGATCAATACTTTAATGTTCTTTTAAAACAAATTTCAATCGATATCGAATGCTTTAATATGGTATCATTTTGTGATGTAGAGATTGTCTGCTTCCCCTGACTTAGACTTGAGATTTAAAAAAAAATAAATAAAAAGTTTTTTATTCTCCATATAAAAGCAGTTATTTCATGCATGCTTGTACAAATACAAACACACAAGTAAGCATCCTTCTTGCAAACATAACTACTATATGGGAATATCACTATAAATAAGTGAAGGTGTGCGTATGTGTATATTTCCGTTTATGTATGTTAGTAGTTTCAGCAAAATAGTTGTTATAATTTAAGCGTTAAAACGCGTCAGGCGTTAAATTTTGTTATTTTTTCATAATAATCGTAAGTAATAGATACAAGTACGTAAACTACGACTACTGCAAACAGAAGTAGATGGGTAGATTTTTTAAAAAATTTCAATACAAAACGAAAAAAAATTCAGATTGGTTGTCATTTTGCCACAGGGAGTTTAAAAATAAAACACGGTAGTATGTAAATTATAAACTCTTATGCGTTGTATGCTACGAGAATTTAATATACCTTATTTTGCATACAATTATCATCTACTACGATTTCGTTAAAAGCGATTTTTTGTTGAATTGTTTGTATTTTGCTCGTTTAAAAATAAAGTGCTATAAAAGGATATAAAAGCGCGGAAATAAAACTCTATAAATATAAAAACAAAACCATATACCGTATTATAGGATTTCTTATTTTAAAAGGCAAGCAGCAGTCAGTCGGTTCAAGAACAAGTGACGGTTTGTTTTTACTATTTGGCTTTAAGTAAATTTGTTATGCCCTTCATTGCCTGTATAAATGATATTTTGCATTAAAAGCACAAAAATTAAATTTGGTTCATATATTTTATTTTATTTATACTTTGGGAGGGGCGGACATAATCAGTGTCGCCAGAACTTGGTGACCAAAAAAAAAAAAAAATTCTTAAAAATTGGCTTAAAACTTTTTAATTAAAAACACATGAATACTTAACAGCAACATTAAAATAATTCATTTAAGGGGACTTTACCCCATACCACAAGTCTTACCTTACGTATTTTGAGAATAGCACAATCCTGTCACGATAAAGATGTTGTTTTTTTTTTAAATTGCAATATAATTTTTGAGGTTTTTCTTTTTTATATAAAAAATTATATAAAACAGGTGAACAAGAACACGAAAGACAAAATAAATGTACTTTGGTCTTCGAGAAGAATTCTTGACAAAAAGTACGAAAGAACAGAAGAAAGGAAGAACATGTAAATCAATTAAAATAGATAATCATTTAAAGCAAATTTGAGGTTAAATAAAATTTGGTTTAAATATTGATGTTTGACTATTGACTGCCAGTAGTCTTCAATGACTGTGAGTGTTATACGGAAAAATCCTCTGAAGAGATTGAGTGGTTACAATTAAAACATGTAAGCGTAACCTGTCCGTGAAAGCCTGGTTTCGAGCCCCGCGGCAGTCAAGAATAAAAAATTTTCAATAAATTTTAATTATTTTCATGCTGTTAAGTTCCTTTCTTTATAAAAATTAACTAATTAAAAAATATTAAAAAAAACTATTAAAATAAAAAGTTTTTTCGAGCTCGAGGCCAATTTTTTTTAAAAAATATATGTACATATTAAATATTAAATTATTTGTTCCAATATTTCGATATCCGATATTAACAAAGATTGTGCTTACAAAGAGAGTCGAAATATAATAAACGGTAAACTTTGGAGATGCTTCATATAATAAAGGAGAGGAGAAATATTTTTAAAACAGACACGGAAAACCGCGCCAATAGCTATAGACACATAATAAAAAAGAAAATTAAATAACTTAGTTAGTTCAATATAAATACCGCATTTAAATTATGCAATTAACGCCGAGTTTTTTTCTATTTTCTTTTAAATTAGTTGCTACGAAACTCTATTCACATTTACATTTGCATTTTTTCAAGCATTTTTTCAACTTTTTCAACCCCGTTCGTTGTCTTCCCTGCACCACTTGTTAACAATCAAAAAGTTGCATGCGAAAGTTGCTGTGTTAATTGCATAATGTAATTATGGTCTTAATGTGGAGATAGTAATTAGTGTTTTGTTTTCTTTTTGTTGTTATTATGTATTTTATTTTTATTTAAGCACAATCTTTGTTAATTTTTTTCGTACATTGTTGTTTTCTTATATTGTCACAGCCTTGATTATGATATCCGATGGATATCGAAATATTGGAACAAAAAATTTAATAAATAATATATGTATAAAATCAAAATAATTTTCGTGGGAATACAAAATATAATTTAAATAATTTTGTTATTCGTGCTTAATTCCCAATTTGTATTAGTTGATAAGAACACTGAAATTTATTGTTGATGGGATAAGCTATTCCTACGCGCATTTCACTGGTTGCTTAGTCCAGATCATCAGGAAACTTCATCCATAAAGATTTTAGGAAAACTAAAGACAATCAACCCAATAAAACTGTTAAGCGTATAAGAATTACAGAAACAGTTCCATTTGTAACAATATCAAAGTTGAAGTTAATGTTCAGATGCGGCAATGCTTTGGGCTTTGCATGGTTACCTGATTCCTACAATGAAATTTGTGCGCAAAGATTTAAAAGGGATTAAACCAACTGCAAAATTTACAATTAAGGATTCACAGGAATCGTTTGTTAACGTAGCAGCATAATTTATAGTACTTGAAGAACATATAGAATTTTTAAAAAAGAGTTCGGAAAATGTGCAACAATTGGACCAAACATTTGAAAATTTATTGACATTTTTATTTATTTTGGTGGGATTACATTTCCGTTTAAAATTTTTTTCCAAGCTGTAGGCATTTGTTTTAAAATCGTTTATTTATTTAACTTAGAATATCCACCTGCTAGTTCCATTTTTTTTTGAACTTTTTTCAATATTATTTTTATCAATTAAGAACAAAAAATCATTTCCCCAGAGTTTAACTTTTAATTGACAATTTAAAAAATTTAATTTAATAATAACAACTATATAAAGCTTATCGTCACAAAATACCATGAATTACATTTAATTTGGCATAATTATTATATTTTTTTGAAATATTATTATCGAAACCGCATTAAGGCTTTGCCACGTGTATTACCATGCTATGAAGCTTCAAAAGTTGGAATAAGTCACCTTTTGAAGCACCAAAGCGTGGCTTTCGTTTGCAAAAACTTTAAAAAAATTTATAAATAAACTTTGAACAATGATATGAATATCATAATATATATACCACAGTACATTTGCAAAATTGCTGCAAAAATATATATGCACTTTTCAATTATGAGTTTTTTTTTTGATTTTAAAGGGGGTTACAGAAGTGAATTGTGAGAGGGGTGGGCAGGGTGTATAATGTTTCGAGGGGAAATTTATAAAAATAATTCATTGAGACAATGTACTGTGTTCGTTGAGCCAACAAATTTGTAAAACAAAATTATTCGTTAAATTAACGAAAATGTTAACTGAATTAACGAATAAGTTCATTCCTTGTATATTTTAATTTTTCGTTACATTAACGAACAGTACATTATATTATTCAAATAAAATCTTATAAAGGACAGTTATTCGTTGTCACAACGAACAAATTCATTGGACGAAAATTAATACATTTTTCGTTTGCTCAAAGGATATTTTCGTTACCTCCACGTACCACTTTGGTTCAGTGTGTGACGGATAAATTTGAATGTTAATCACACAAAACAGAACGGAGCAATCAACTGTCAAGATACCTGGATTATCTCTCACCATATGAGCATTAAAGTTTTTATCAGTTTCTTTTGGCATTTTAAAATGAATCGCTATCAAAAACAAGACATTTTTCAGTAACCATTTTAATAAACTTTACCTGATTTAATTTCTTTTACGGCCATTATTACAACTTGCCAATAGTTAAAAGTCGGATTTTGTTGGACCGATAAATAGCTTTGCAATATTACAACTTCCATTTATTATTGCTGTTATTTTCAATAATAATAATATCTAATAGATGAAAACATAATAAATGAAGGTTTAATAATGCAAAGCTATTTATCGGTCCGACAAAATCCGACTTTTAACTATTGTTAAGTTGTAATAATGGCCCTTAGTGGATGTTTAAAATTTTGATATAAGAAAATTCATATGAAAGAAAAGAACAGAATTTTTTATATATTATTTTATTTATTTAATAAGAGTTACAAATACAATTACACATTATATTCTAACTAGGGTATTCATTCGGTTAACCGATTAATTACTGCCCGATTAACTGATCGGTTAATTTAAAACTGGCTTTTTTCGCTTAACGATTAAACTGGTTAGTTTCAGTCGATTAACCGATGTAAAAAAATTTTTGAATTGTTGTAGTATTAAACCAGTGTAGGGCACACATACACTATCACATTTATGCATGTGTGGGCAGCACCAGAAAACGAATGACGCTCATCAACAAGAAATGACAACAAAGCAACAGCCGAACGTGCATTGTCACAGACCACATGATGATGTTTATAGTGTACATGTGTCGAAAAGTGCCCTTCACTGTATTAAACCATATTTTTTGTGTTTTTAATTATGGGTGAATTTCAAAAACGGCAGATGCGAACCAACTCGCTTTTGCAAATGCATTCTACAATGCAATCATGTATAATGTTACAATGTTATCTTTACCAAAGTTCACCAAAAAAGTTGTGTTTAGAAATATTTTTGCATACAATATATTTCCTTCAAAAAATTCATTCTTAAAATATAGTACAAAAACAGAAATTAAGGAATTCGGATAGTAAATTTTTTGCTGAGCTTTGCCAGGAAGAGTTAGATGATGACCTGCCAACAGAAGAAACTCTCGATAGTAACACAAACACAGAATTAACCGAAACCGAAGTGTTAAAAATTTTAAAACAGGACTCTAATGTCATAATGGAAGATTTTATATGTTTAGAAAAATCCAATTAAAGGACTGAGAAATTATAAATTTTGTATTATACGATAATTGAAAGAATTTCCATGAACATTTTTATTCTTGAATATGAAACATATTCAAATTCGAGTAAATGGCCGAAACTGTCCGATAATATGACAAGCAACGTTGTTTTTGTTCTTTTCGCTACGTATGAAAAATGATTAAAATCGAAAAAACTTGTTCATGTCATACATGAATGAACATAAGCAAAATTTGTTTATTCGTCATATTCTTTTATATATTTTATTCATGGGAAATATAAAAAATGTGTTTTTTTTAGCGTTACAACGTTAAAAATTCTGAACTGTTTTATTATGTCTACTTTATCATTTATTGTAATTTAAAGTCCCGGTTTTTTTTCTTATCTAGTTAATAACACAGTAAAAAAAATTAAACATTTTAATTAAAATACTTTTCATATAAATATTTATGTCTACTTTACATATTTCTCTCTTAAACGATGTTAACTGCCATCTAAGTACTTGTAAATAATCACTGTCGTCTGCCTTTACCAAAACAACAACTAATAGAAAATCTCGTATGTCTGTTTGTATCTACATATATGTATGTATATATGTTTGTATTTCTTTTAGTTTAAGGTAACGACATATCGTTAGCTAGAACGCAAAACGCCCTTTCTAACCAAAAATCAACTTTTTAATTGTTTCTGAAATAAGCGATTTTGCTTACAAAAAACCATTTTATGCATATTGTTTCCATTTGGGCCTGGCCAGGCTCTGCCCTATTATATATGTTTGTACCAGAGAATGACAACAAGTACCCATAAGAAAAATATACAGAGATATTTGCCCACGCTTTTCGTTATTGTGTATACACATATTTATAACACAAATAATAAGAACAGCTATGGTTGTGCGTTGCAAAAAGTATGGTTATTACTTATACTTATGCACGGCAATATCTTCACGCAGCCACATTCAGTAGACAAAAATGCATGAATATTATGCAGATGTTATTCAATACCCATGAATGTGTTTTGGTTATCTGCCATTTTGACACTTCTGTGTAAAAATGAAAAAAAAATTTTTAACAAAAATGTGCGTTGATCACTACGCAGGTATGGGACTATGTACATATTATTTATGATACATAAAATAAATTTGTCCGTAAAATCAGCAGTGTCTTTGTAAAACTACACATAAGCTATACATTTTTATAAAAAATAGGACCACGAGGGGCGGAAAGGGGAATTTCTGCTCTCGGAAGCTATCTAAAAGATTTTAATGAAATTTTAAACATAGATAGATTCATATCTAGTATATATACACTTACGCTATGTATTTAAAAAAAATAGGATACAAGGGGAGATAGGGGGCAATTTATGTCACTCCAAAACTATCCAATTGAACAATTTTTTTGCACTTCTGCACTTGTCGCTGTCACACACACATAGCATAGGTAGACGACACGAGATGGAAGATATTGTTTTTTATGTATGCATGTAAGTATTGATTTGTATGTTGTGCTCATAAAAAAGGGTATAACCGCCACGTAATACATTTAGCGCTTGCTTAGACGCCTTTCTGTAAAGATTTAAAATTCAAACATTTCTTTTTAATTAGTTGTAAAGGAAAATACCCTCGAGCTTCCTTCGTGGTCCTATTTTGAAAAAAATATATATAGCTTGTCTGTTCATATTAATATGGATCTATCTACATATGTTTTACATTTCGTAAAGATCTGTTAGGTATTTTCGGAGAAGAAGAAATTGCTGCCAACTGCCCCTCGTTGTCCTAATAAAATAACCTTACCGGCTTAGTCAAATCTTAAAAAGCTTTAAAATTTATCATGATTTTTTTTCTGAATAACAACACAAAAAAAAAGTTTGCATAGTTCCAAAATTATTAAAATTGCATTTGCCATCTCTGCTCTCTCTCTCACTCTTTTTTTTTACGTTATACTTACGGTAATGCACATACATACTTATATGGGTATTGCAGATAGCTAACAGAAATTTTATTTATATCTGCATGTACATTCAAAAAGAAGAATGAATATGGATATACACATTGGCAGCGTATATTTATACATATTTAAGTTCAACTTGTTATGGGTAATGGTATGTATTTATGTGTATGGTTTTGATCTCTACTCATGCATGTCCATACCTGTTTTCTCACTAATATTGAAAGAGTACTTAAAATTATTAATGTTCATTAACAAACGTGAGAGGTGCAATTGTTGGGTACGACGACAATTTGAAGTGGACGGCTCTTCAGCCACACTATCGAGAACAGAAGCAATATTTTCTGCAGTACGAGCTGTACGAGCTGGTGTTGTCGTCTCCTACAGACTCGGTTTGCTCAAATTTTTGCAAGATTTTTCTAATTGTACGCATATTTGGACGATTAAATTGCCAAAAAAAGGTCCCATCCAGGCCGTTTGTGCCACACAAATTAGGTGGCTACTTTAGGGTTGAGGCGATTAATCATGTTCATTAGTTGTTTGCATATCCTGTAACATTTTTTAAATGTTGGATTGGGTTATTTGCGTTTTGGGTAACGATATGTATGTATACATGTATTTTCTGCTAGATTTACTTCAGCTCCGTATTTTCGCAGTTGCTGTCGTTTAAAATGTTATAAATTTTAATTAATATTAAAGGTGTGTGTTTGGTGAGAGTTTGTTTAGTATGTTTTAGACAGTTTAGACACACAACATTGTTTTAAAGTTTGTTGTTGATGTTTTTTTCTCGTAAATTTTGTTTGTTGTTATTTTTCTATTGCGTTTAAGGTATGTTCACATTTAACAAATATTTGGCGCAAAAATCTGAAAAAAGCGTAGGCAAATCAACTTTATGCTAGGAACACAACTGGAACGAACGACGAATTTTTGGCCGCGAATATTCGTCGCCAAAAATATTACATATTTGTGTATATGAACATACACATAATACGCGGCAACTTTGCAATAGATTTATTTCTATGTATTTCATACGCCGGCGAACGAACAACTCAGTACCAGGTGACCATGTTTGATTTTAGTTTTCAAGTATTTTAGTATATAAAGTTAATGTTTGGGTTTTAAATTATTTTATCGCATTAAAATAAATATACAAAGTATATAACTATAGGAATAGTTTTTAATTGTGGTTTTGTTGATATTTGTGTTTTTAAGTACATTTTTTTTATATGGTCACGCTATTTCTCTCTTTTTGCACAAACAGCAAACAACTTTCTAAATTAGTAAGGCTGTAACTTCCCAGCGGGAAAATGAAGTCAATAGGAATCGAGAATGTAATACATATCTTGTATAATATTTGATTCCAGAATTCATTGTTCTCAACACGGAACATTTCCTAGGATTGTAATAAATTTTTTTAATGCCTCCAGCGAATGAACTAAATAACGCATCCTTTATGATCAAAATTCGTAAACGACAAAAAATAACGAATTTTTATTAAAAAATATATAAAAACCCGAATAATAGTCACGAGCAAAAACAATTCATTCATTTTTCGGCAAATGTGGGAATATACGTGGTAATCCATGGCAATTTTTTTTTGTCTGATAAAATTACCTTCTCGATTTCAATGCATGCATTATTATTCTTTCGGAAATAATACATTATTTTTTAAGTTATTTATGTAATCAATTCCTCATTTTCCCGCTGGGGTATTCGTCGTTATAGCATTTCATACAACGATTTTACTCAGCGAATTTTTACTAAACAATTCGTGGTGTGGGGCGAAATTCGTCGTTCGTCCCAGTTGTGTTCCTAGCATTAAGTTTTCTTTCTAAAAGATTTTTTTGATTCACTAAACTTTGTCTAAAAAAAAAAAAAATTGTCGTAGAATGTAACTAATAAATTGTTAAATGCTGTTTGATCAAGCAAACTCTATACAAAATCAAACAAATGCTTAATAAAAACAGTGGTTACGTGTGCGGCGTCAAATATTCGTTATGTGTGACCAAAGCTTTAGTTTACAAATATTAATATGGTTTAGGTGATTAACATTGCATAGTTGTAGAGTAAAACTTGAAATATTTATTATACTTTTAGCCATATAATTCTTAATTTTAATTATGAAGTAGTAGTATATAAAATCTCATTTACACTACAAATAAATCTAGGGCTCCACGAAAAGCCCCCCAATGAAATAACACCTAAACGAGAAATGAAATATTCCCCAAATTTTTTTTCATACATTTTTGGGTGTTATTTCATATGAAATAACACCCAATTTTTTGGGCCCTTTTACATTTTTTTTGGGAATTATTTCATTCCTCATTTCGGGTTTTCAAATTATGAAATAATCTCCAATGAAATAACACCCAACAAATTTTTAAAATTCGGGGCTTGTGTCATAGCGTGTATAATTTGGGTGTTATGTCATTTGCTTTTTGGGAGTTATCCTTGGTGAAACTGACTCTTTTATGAATTTTGGGCATAATTTCATTTTTGTTGCTGGTGGGATTTATTTCATTGGGGTTATTTTTTTTCAGCATTGGGTGTTATTTCATATGAAATAACTCCCAAATATTGGGGTTGTTTCGTTTTCGCTTTGGGGTTTATTTCAAATATTTTTCGATGTTATTTCATTCACTGTTTTTGGGGGGCTTTTCGTGGAGCCTAAATCTAGTACATACGAGATTTTGAGCAAAATATAGTTGTTTTTGACTAGATTTACCATACAAAAGTAAAACTATTTACTAGATTTTGAAATCTACTTAAAATCTAGTAGATTTAGGTATGCAACTATGGGGTTTTCCATAAAGCACTAAAAAATACTTCCCAGTACAAGATAAAAAATTACATTTAAAAAATAAAAAACTTTCAATATTTTTAATCAGGTTTATAAAGTTTGCATAATTATGCGATATTTTTCAAAATATGTGTTTTTAATTTTTACTATAACTATCACAAAAGCAAACTTTATACACAAAAAATGTATTTTCTTTTCGTTTTTGTGTATAATTAACTGAAAAATCACAAAATAAACTTTAGGACAAAGAACGAAAATTTTTTTGTTGAGTCGTGTAATTCATGTACTCGTAATGAAATTGTTTATAAGATAAGACTGTGTTGAGTTGAAATATATTTCCTGCGAAGTCTAATTAATATCAAAATTTAATACAACTTTTATGTCATTTATCCTATACTTCATTTCTTGTCGAACGTTTCCTTAAGTTTCAATGACATTCAAACAATTAATTGACAATTTTTCGAGTTATTTTCCAATACATAGTAAATAAGGCTTATAAAAAGTTTTAAATCAAATTCTACTCATTTTGCATACTGGTTTAATTAATATTTTGGCAAAATTCGATTTACAGATCTCACAAGTTCTAAGTTTAAAGATACAGTCAAATCCCGATAATTCGTAAAGAGCTGCCGGTCCCTTGAAAAAATCTCGTTAATTCGTAAAATTTCCATACATTTTGGTCCCCTCGCTAATTCGTAATTTTTTTTTTCAAATAAAATCTTCTTTGCCCCTTATAAATCGTAATTGTTTGCTAACTACCACTTATAATTCGTAATAAAAACAACAGAAACATGGAAAGAACGATTATTTATTTACTGCTATTTTTTTTGCGTGGGTTTTTTCTTGCGTGTTTCTTTAATTTCTTAAGATCAGTTTGTTACATGAACAATTTTTATATATTTTTTCTTTTTAACCATTTATTATGTTTTTTTATCGTTTTAGTTAAGAAATTGAAAAACCCCGTTAATTCGAATTTATTTTATTTTAACCCTGTTAAATCGAAATCCCGCTAAATCGAAAACCCCTATAATTCGTAAAAAAATGGCCGGTCCCTTACGAATACGAATTATCGGGATTCTACTGTATTTATTTTAAAACGTTTAAAATATTATAATATAAAAACACTCTTCGAATAAGGCTAACTTAACTGCCTGTTTTTCAAAATAAAATAAACATTTTCCTTTGGGAAAAAATAATGAAACAACTCAACTTTGTTTTTGCTTTCACTATGAATTTTTAAACGAACATTTTTATTTTAAGTTTGAAAAATAGTTAGTTAATATACAAAACTTTAATAGTTAATAGTTGTAGTTAATATACAAAACTTTAATAGTTGTAAAATTACTGTACCATAGTTTTTTTTTATATAAATCCATATTTGACGAATATTTTTTACCTAAAATCTTAAAATATTAAATAGTGGCGATTTTCGATATACTTTTTGGAGATTCAGGTGAAAAATAATCTGAGAACCCTGGTACATACATTTGTAAAATATTTTGCTTTAACAGTAGAATAAGCAAGGTAATGCGAATATGGTTGGTCCTTAAGCCGACTAGATAACAGCCGCAACTGGCTAAGCTGGGCGGCAACTATGGCTGGCTTGTTGTTGCCAGAAAGAAACAAAAAATTATTGATAATTTTCTTAAAAAGGTTTCAACGATAGTATCGCTATCGAAAATAAACTATCGATTGTCCAATTGAAAGAGAAACATCGATGTACTATCGATTGGTTGCCAGCTCTAAACTATGTACACAGCCTATGATAACGTCTACACAATTATTCTGGCACTACCAAAGATATTGAAGTCTTTCTTTTAAAACTGCCGGAAACTAAATTTAAAACGTTTTCATAACACTAATTTGTGTACAATATAACTCCAAAATACTTTTTTAATATCCCGTTTAATCTCCTTATGACTACAGGATTTTATTTTCTACAAATTTATGAATATTTTCTTTTAAATTTATTCATAGATTATTGATAGTTCTATTTCTTTTGCATTTCAGTTTTTCATTCCTCTTCTACAGCGTTTATCTTAGAAAAAGTGTAAAAATATATAAACATATTTAAAAAAAAAATTATATATAATAAAATTATTTCCCCAAAGTAAATGCAATCTAACAAACAGATTGTTTGAATGTAAAATTTATTCTCAAATGCACACAAGATGTTGAAGCATGTTCATTGGAAAAAATACCAGACATTAATACCCAGCAAACACAAATGTTTGATTTAACTTTAAAAAATGGTTTACATTAAAATATTTTTTCAAATATCAGGCTTTTGAAAATAGTTAGACCCCGTTCAGACTCGGCAAGTTAGTTGCGCAAGTTACTTGCCGAGAACAACAAAGTCTGTACATTGGAAAATCGGTTAACAACCGAGAATAGTACATTTAGCACCGTTATGTCATTAATAGATAAAAAGGCGCTTATAAACCTTGATAGAAATATATTTTGGTGGCTCTCAGATTGAATCATTTCATAATTTTCTCGTAACTTTTTAAACTAACTGACCATGAACTTTCTTTTTTTTCACGTTAAGTTATGTAATGTTTTTATATATTTTCATTACATAAGCATTAACATAAAATAATATTACTAACATATTCATAAAACATACTCAATTTGAAAGAAAATAAATGTACACTACTACATGTACATAATTAAGTATTGTACTTGAGATATCCGTGTATGACTAAGTATATACAAGTTCGTGTAACTTTTTGTTTATTTAAAGTAGACTTATTATATTCTTGCATTTTAATAAATAAACATTAAAAAAAAAAAAAAACAAAGTCTGTACAAAATTTCGTTTCCTTACCCCGACCTTACCGCTAACGTCAACAAACCAAGAGTGGCGCAAGAGACTTTCCGAGTTTAAAAGGGGTCTTACACAGAAAAAATTTTCGGCAATTTTATTTCAATTAAAGCATTAATAAAAAATAAAAAAAGTTTCAATTAAAAATTTAATCAACTGAATTAAACGTTTAATTATTATCAACAAAATTTCTACCGAAAATATTGCTAATATTACAAAATTAAAAAAACGGTAAGTTTCTTAAACAAAGTTAAGAATTTGGCGACTTTTTTACACAAAAGCACTAATTTATACTATAATCACATTATTATCCAACACTTTTTAAGCTGTGTATACTCAAAACCATAAAACAAAAAAAAAATATAGCGGTTTCAACATAAAGAGAAATGCAAAAAACACTTGTTGCAGATTAAAGTATTTAGTTTTGTTACAGAATTTAAACAGTGAAGCAGTGTGTGAGTTAAAACAAAGAAAAAACAAATGCAAAATAAAAAGAACGTGCAAAACATAATTTTATTTAAATTAATTTAAAAATAAAAAAATTCATGCAAATTAAAAACTTAACATATATAAATTAAAGTGTAAAACATATATTTGTGTTATTGTTTGTAAAACATTACCATTGGTAAGAAGACTCATTTATATTTATTAAATTTTTCTCTGCGGCTATTTTTTAAATGGAAATGGAGTGTTTTGTATGCCATAACACATGCGACTCCACTGAGAACTATTTTGCCCATCTTAATACACACGCTTTTCCACCTGATGTTGAATATCAATGCACTTATAATGGGTGCTTTCAAAAATTTAACAGAAAGTATGCTTTTAAAAGACATATGACCATGCACTTTTTAAGCGATAGTAAAAAAACATGTTTAAAAATAAATGAGAAAATTGACGATAGTGGCTTTCCTGAGCTATGTGTTTCCGCATCAAATCAAATATGCACCGAAAACCAAACTAATAATTCACACATTGACCCAAAAACTTCTGATTACAAAAGAAACCTTACAGAAATGTATGACTCTGCATCTAAATTTATTACGAAATTGCACTCAATTGCCAATTTTTCACGTTCCGATGTAAATGGCATAAGAAAATTGGTGGAGGAGTTAATATTAATACCTGTGGTTAATGTCATTGAAAAGTGCCAAATCCCAAGCAATTGTGCTGAAAAAACGTTTTCAAGTCTTTTATTAGATGTGAAAAACATTTTCGAACACGTAAAAACTGGGGCGTTACCGCGTATTTCGATTCGAAAGAAATCATTTACGGAATCGAACAATTTGTACTGTGTATTACGATTTTCGTAATATTTGTTTCGAATAAACGGACGTTTTTTAAACTTTATTGAAAACAAAAAATTCCTTTCTTATCAGCCACTCTCTATTACGAACAAAAAGTATTCATCAAACTTCCAAATTTTTAAAAATTTCAAGCTCTGTCATCGTTTCGAACGATTGCGAAAATCGTAATACACAGTACAAATTGTTCGAACTCGTAAATTATTTCTTTCGAATCGAAATACGCGGTAACCCCCCTGATTATATGTTTGAAAAAACTTTAAAAGACAAGGATCTAATAGGAACCATTGAAACCTTTTCTGTTAACAACGATCCTAAAAGTAGTGGTGTTCTAATGCCACTTGAATTTCAATTCAAAAAACTCTTTGAAAAAAATGATTACCTCGATGACGTTTTAAAACATATGAAACATATCGAAGAAAGCAAAAAGTATGAAAATTTTATACAAGGTAAGCTATGGAAACAAAAAAAAATTTTATATCCCGGTAAAACTTTAATTCCATACTTTCTTTACGGAGATGATTTTGGTATAAATAACCCGCTTGGATCCAAAAGCAATAGGCACTCGATGTGCCATTTCTATTATAGCTTCCCATGTATTCCAGAGAAATCTTCCAAATTAAGCAATGTTTTTTTAGCATATTCAATCAAATCGTCAGACATTAAAAACCATGGAAATAACTCTCTTGAAGATTTTGTCAATGCTTTAAAAAAATTAGAAATTAGCGGTGTTAATATTAAAACCAAGAATGGTTATAAAAATATAAAATTTGTCATGGGACTTCTATTGGGTGATAACTTAGGCTTAAACGTAACCCTGGGGTTCTCAAAATCCTTCTCTGCAAATTACTATTGTAGATTTTGCTTATCAAAAAAGTCAGACTGCCAAAAAGAATTTAATGAAAATAAATGCATTTTAAGAAATAGGATTCACTACAAAGAGTCGATCGATCGGGGTACTATGCGAGAAATCGGAATAAGTAGTATCTGTATTTTTAACAACATACCTTCGTTTCATTGTACGGAAAACTTTTCCGTAGATATAATGCACGATGTGTTTGAAGGCATATGCCACCACGTTCTGTCTAATTCTATATTATATTTTCTTAAAACAATGAAATTCTTTACCTTGGAAGTTTTAAACAAACGCCTTAAAACATTTAGATACGATCAGCATGATAAAGGTAACGAAAAACTTTCAATAAGCATTCAAGAATTAGAAAACCACAAATTAAAAATGTCTGCAAAACAAAGCGGTCTTTTCCCTCTGTCTGCAATATCCTTTCCAGCACAAAAACTGGAAATGATATTATCCAATTCTACGAAAAAAATAATGTTCTCCAAGAAGAACACCGTGCGGTGTTGTTAAACACAATAACAAAATATTTGGAAGTAAATGGGTATGATTGTTCTCTTTCGGAATGTGCAGACATAGAAAAGCAAATTTGCAAAATATTTCCGACAGAGGAATTGGTAATAATTGCCTTCGTTTTTGTTTAATAATTAATAATACTTTCTCAAATTTTTTTAATTAAATTATTCTAGTCTTTTTACACGAATGGTAAAAGAGGTAAACTCTATAACAAGTTAGCAAATTTAAAACGGTTGGCAAAGGAAGTTTTTTAGGAACAAAATATTTCTTCAGAGGAAACGGTTGAATATGGTAAGTGTTAATATTTGTTACAAACAAATGGCAATGCGTTATAAATCTATACATATATTTATGTATATCTTTTTTAATTTTTACAGAACCCTCCGAGAATTATGCACTTTGGGTGCAATATCTAAGAAGTGAAATCAGTAACGCAGATTTCGACCTTTACTGGAGGAAGTGTGCTGCGTATCGTTTTAAACAAATCTTTGAAACGAAATGTACGTCAGAAATATTTGCTTTGTGGCCAGAGTATAAGAAACCGGCAGCTTCTCAACTCGTAAGTTACAATTTAATTGTTATTTTTTTTCCATAATATTAACTATTTACTTAAATTTGTCCAGATTAATATAGACTTCACCTTAAAATATCCGAATGCTAAGTGTTTAAAGGATATTTGGCCTCAGTTAGGAGATGCTATTTTAAATATTATTAAAAATAAGTGCGGCGGTTCTCTTTTTTTTAAAGAGCTGCAAAAAGTTGAATCTGCCAATGAAGGTAAAATAAAAATTAATTATAAATTTTCAAAACAAATTCTATAAAATAAATTTTTGTAAACATATTCTTTTCAGACTCAAAAACATTATTTATTTTATGGCATGCGCATAAACTTTTCCCTCCTCAGCAAACTTTTACTACCATTCCAAGTGGAGAGAAAATAAGGAAGCGATTTTCGGTAATTGACTCGCAGGAAAGTTTTGCTTTGATAGCTTCAACAAGCGAAGAGCTGGAGACCAAAATAAAGCTTCTACAGTTACAAGGGCGCAACATCCAGCCAAGGTTGCTTGTTGTAGGAGATCTCCATGTTATAAAACAAATTTGCGTATTTTTTGATGGTCTAAAATATCCATTTTTGACTGTGTTAGAAGCATTTGATATTTTATTTAAAATATTTTTCGTTTTTAATTTGCAATTTCCGCAAGAGTCGGAAGTTTTCTATAATTTTGCTCAGTCTATTTTGTACGACTTGCCAACGTCGAAAAAATGTACAAAAGTTGCTGCTGTAAAGCATGAGCTTTTTAAAATTGCAAATTAAATATTTTAGTATGAATAATTTTTCTGACATATTTAAAAAAAATATTTTTAAAAATGATTGATTTACTTTTTTGTGACAACAAATTTTTAACAAAAATTTATTTGAAATGCACAATCAGGTATGTGATGGAAAACGATTTTGAAAACAAATTAATTTGATATCGATAATGCGTTTATGGTTCAGAATTGGATTCTCTCGAAATTCGTCACACCTTTTAAAAACAATCGTTTTACAATCGATCGATTTCAATCACATACCTGAATATGTGGTTTTAAATAAAGTTTTTTATAAAAAAGTAACTGCAAAGAAACTTTCGTTTAGAAATTTATTTTGAAAACAAAAACAGATTTGAGTTTTTTATTGTTTTTTCAAAATTTATTTTGAAAACAAAAACAGATTTGAATTTTTTATTGTTGTTTCAATACAAATTCCCATGCGAACATTTGTATATTATTTTGAGTTTATAATATCTAAATACTGCAAGATATGTTAAAACTTATATATTTGCAGCTTAGTAAGATTTCGTTCTTAGATATTTCATGGGAAAATATTGATAACTCTCCCTAATGACTTTATAATTTTTATTATACCATGGTTTTGTAAACAAAAACATGAAACAGACGTTTGAATAATTCTTTTTTTTTAACTTTTTGTCTTAATTTTTATGCTCGTTTTTCACTTTCTTGTTGCAAGTTTTTTGAGTATGTTAACAATAATATAAAGCAATAATTTTCTTTTATTGAACAAACCATTTATAGTTTTGTATAAGTATGTACATATTTATAAGTAATAAGTAATAAAATACAAATTATATTATTCTAAAAACCAAATTTTTCTTTGTTTCACTAATTTTTAAAATGGTATTTAATTAAAAGTTTAATTGTTGTAATTAAAATATTAATTAAATTTTTACAACATATAACTAAAAATTTAATTGGATTGATTAATAATTTAATTAAAAAATTTCTAAATATTAATAATTTGCACAATTAAAAAATTAATTAAAAATTTTAAATTTTTTAATTAAGTAGTTAATTAGCACAAGTAAATATTTAATTAAAATTATAAAAATATATCAATTAAATATTTAATTGATATTATTATTATTTAATCAAAATTTATTTTAATTAAAAACAGTATTAATATTTAATTAATACTATTAATTTGTTTACTGGGGCAAATTTAATTAATTTTTTAATCAATATTACAAATTTTTTAATTGAAATCAATTTTTATTTTTTTCTGTGTAGAGATTAAAAGAATAGGAGAACAGAAAGAAAAAAATTAGTTTCATGAAAAGAAATGCCGACATTCTAACGAACTTATTAGAAAAAAACGTTTATGCATTTGACTTTGGAAAATTGTTTGATTGAATATAGTTAGAGAACAATTTTTTCCAAGTAAAAAAATGTGAAATTTATTTAGGTATTTCTAACGTTTTAAATAGGTTATTTTAGGTCGGAAGACAATTTGGTTTTATTTGCATTATTATCAATTTCAATTTCCAAGCTTTTGCAGTAGATACATTCAATAGATCACGATAGGATGGACCAAGTTTTGATCAAATATGCACTTTTGAAGTTTTGATATTACAAAAAATGTACGACTGTACCAACATTATAAAATTGTAAATTTTCAATTGATCTCAAAAACTTTTCTTCTGAAATTTAATGTTTGATGAGTGAAATCAAAATTTTCATCGAGTGGTTGAGATCGAAGCATGTCATGGAAACCTGCCGGCCTGGGTTCGAGCCCCGGCCTCGGGCGAATTAAAATATTAAACATTTGGATTATAAACCGTAAATAGTTCAACAAGATAACCACAATTCTAATCATATTAAATAACTTTATCACTTGAGAGCAAGCACAATTCTCCAACATTTTTAAATGGTTTGTTTGATTTTAATACTTACATTCAAATTGTTAATGACTTGGATATAAACATTTGACAACAAACTGTTAAATTCATAAGTTCTCATTATCGTCGTATTCGTATTTTTCAACCAACAATATTGTCTTCTTTTACAATTGAATTTTATGCTAGCAATATAATTGGTACGTAAGTCGTAAGAACGTAGGACGTACTCACGATACCGTTGAAGTTTTTTGTTTAGATGAGAACACAAAAATAATTTAATATTATATTTTTGATTTTCCTCTTCTAATACGGTCGCAACGGGCGTTTGAAGTAGAAAGAGATCTCGGTCGACGTAGATACTCTTTTACGTTTGCGGCAGCTATTGTATGCGTATGTGTAAAATATTATACGTTTGATTTGACAACGTCTTTACTTCATACACTACTCCGTTAATGTACCTTAAGTGTTCTACGGTTGTAGGTTTTCAAAAAATGCTGTATTTATATCAGGCCTGGATATGTTCGTTTTGTTTGGTGAGTTTGTAAAAAACTTTTTAGAATGTTAAGATTTTTGATTTAATTCTTCTTATTAATTAATATACATATGTTTAGTTCATTTTAATTAATGTTTAAGCTATTCTTATTAAAATTTGCTTATTAATTCATTTTCGCCCAATGATCTTATTTGGGAACATGCACAAATAAATGATTACATTGAATTAATTATGAACTACGAATTTACAAAACAATGATTATTTTTCATTAATATTCCATATTGTATTACAAAGGCCCCCAGATTAGTGAAAAACATGCTTCGTATCTGCAGTAAATTTTTTTTCCAAATTTGTGGACCAGTGTAATTTTCACTTTTTGTTGAGAATGCCTTGTTGTACCAAATAATTTTAAATCATTGTTTTCAATTTCAAATCAAACCTTGTGTTTGTTGGGTTATTCTCTTTTACGTACTCACACACACACATGAATCTATATACTGACTTTTTTTCTCTTAAACTAACACACACCGATAGACAATAAGACTATTTTGCATTTAAAAATGAGGAAATGAAACAATACGTGTGCATAAAGTAAATTGAAGAAAAGGTAAGACTGAAAGATAAATTCAATTACATTAGGATGACCCTTGTTAAAAGGAACAACAATAATCAGTTGGTCTAGGGTTAATAATAAATTAGTTTGGAAAAAATTATATTATTTTATGACTTAAAAATAACGACTTCTGCAGACCTACTTTTGTTTGTTAGTTTAAAAAAAAACTTTTAAAATAGGGACTCTCTAATTTCAACGTGTATATATCATTATTATCTGTAAAACTGGAAGAATTTTAAATTAAGTGAATAAGAGGAAACGTCAGTTTTAATAAGAATAATAAAAATAAAAATACTACCTTTTATTTAAAATAATGTTAACATTACTGAAGAATATTAAACAGAAACGAGAATTCTAGGCGAAAAATCGAATGTAATTTTAAAAAAAAATATTTTTAATTTATAAAATTCTATTAATATAGTTTTTGAGGATAAATTTACAAAATCGCTCTACTATGAAAAATAAATTATAAAAAGTAATTTCAATTTTTGGGAATACAAAATTTAAATTTCAAAAGATTTTGTTATTCGTGCTAAATTCCCAGTTTTTATTATTGATAAAAACACTTGAAATTTATTGTTGATGGGATGAGCTATTCCTATGCGCATTTCACTGGTTGCTTAGGCCAGATCATCAGGAAACTTCATCCATAAAGATTTTAGAAAAACTAAAGATATTAAACCAAGTAAAAATGTTAAACGTATAAGACTTATAGCAACAGTTCTACTTAGAATAATATCAAAGTTTAAACAAAACAACATCAACAATAAACAGTGGCTTCATCTCATCTTACATTCCCCGCTACAATTAGATGAAATTCTCTCAACATTAATTGTAGTTGTAAGTAGGTTAAGAAAAACAAAATAAAAAACAACAACAACTTACAAAAGATGTTGTCAATTAAGTGTTTTTTAGGCCGTGCACCTGCCTGTTTATTATCAAAAAGTAATTTCAATTTTTGGGAATACAAAATTCTTTTGTAAGTTGTTGTTGTTTTTTATTTTGTTTTTCTTAACCTACTTACAACTACAATTAATGTTGAGAGAATTTCATCTAATTGTAGCGGGGAATGTAAGACGAGATGAACGCACTGTTTATTGTTGATGTTGTTTTGTTAAAACTTTGATATTATTCTAAGTAGAACTGTTGCTATAAGTCTTATACGTTTAACATTTTTACTTGGTTTAATATCTTTAGTTTTTCTAAAATCTTTATGGATGAAGTTTCCTGATGATCTGGCCTAAGCAACCAGTGAAATGCGCATAGGAATAGCTTATCCCATCAACAATAAATTTCAAGTGTTTTTATCAATAATAAAAACTGGGAATTTAGCACGAATAACAAAATCTTTTGAAATGAAAAATAAATATTAAAAATTACTTTGCATTTTTTATTTGTTTATTTGTTTTAACGCAAATACAAAAATGTATGTACATATCTAAACAAATTTAAATCCATTAGTGGGAAAAAGTTTATCTCTACCTTAATATTATAATGGCTTTTACTTCTACTGCTGATGCGTTAGGGACCATCACACTACTTACTGTGGCAAAACTTGAGTAAAGCATTTCAAAAACCAATGTTGCTTTTACTTAAAGAGAGAAAATAATAAATTAGCCAAAAATTTAATTTTTTTAGGACGATAGTTTACGTTAAAGAGTAATCTTCTTTTTTAACTTTTTCTACAACTAGGAACTTTTATGTGTGAAAAAGGTACTTTTTTTACAATGACATACAGCCAAATTATGACTAAAATTCAACGGGAGTTTTCTCCCATCTCCCATTTTTACTATGTAAATTCAATTGTAGAAATGGAAAAACTCCCGGGGAATTTGTATTCACAATTGGGCTGTTATTTTATATAAAGGGTGGCGTATAATGAACGTTATGATTTTTTGTTTATGTTTCTTTTTTTTAGAGTTAACTTTCAGCAATTTTTGATAGAAAGACTCATCACAAGAACAAAGAACCAAAGTTGCTAAATAATTTTTTTGAAAGTCAGCATTGTCACCTTAACAAAAAATTTGGGGCACCAAAGTCCAAGAATAAATGTGGAACATCAAATGTACCCACTCAGGTGAATAGAACGGTGGGGATTAACTTCAGAAAATATAATTTCACCACATTTTTTCGAAAGTGGCGGACAAGTTGCGGTTAATGTGAATGGTATTTAATATCGGGCAATGTTTGAACACTAGTTAACACCCGAGGTAGAGAACAATCCACATTTTTCACACAAGCAAGACGAAGCTACAGGCCACACAGCTCGTCCTATTATCGCTCTTTTTTGGCAATAAGAATGTTATAAATATGCGCCACCCTATACCCTGAACGATTATTAAAATAATTTTTGTTGGCTCAATGATATATTCGTTAATTTAATGAAAAATAAAATTATCCAGGTATTAAAATTTAAGTACTGTACGTTAAAGTAAATAAAATGTACTTTTAGGGAACGAAACATTTATTAGGTGTTGTTAGCATTTATTTTATAAAACTGAACGTTAACATTAATTAAGTGTTCGTTTTCCTGTTATACCGAACTCGTTCGGTAAAATTTATATAATGTCCGTTCAGTTTCCGAAACCTTAATAAAATGTTATCTCGTCACGCATAAAATTTACATCTGATTTGTCGGCTCTACGAACTCGTACTTTGAAGACAAAAAAGTTTCATGGGGGTAACGTAACGTTTGTTAAATTGGTTTTAAAATAGTGTTAGTTGAGCATTTTTATGGTTTTATTTTATATAATTCTATTCGAACTGGTTCTTTTTAATATATTATTTAAACAAAAACAAAAATGCAGTGTAAAATAAAAAATATTGTCATGTCTGTAAAAAACACTATCTCAAATTAAATAAAAGTGAAAAAGGACATATGTATATGAGTTAAATTCGATTCAAAACAAAGGATTTGCTATCTGCGTAAAATAAAATTAAATGCGGTGGATTTACTGATAGTTAATTTAGATCAGTTTCAAGTGGTTCATTGACATCCAAATTTACATAGGACGCACCAAGTTTCATTTAAACCCAAATTAGTTTACTATAAAATTTAATTTTTTAAGATCCTTGTAAAAATTATAAAAAAAATATTTGTATGTACTATATATCATGATATGTATATGAAATGTATATTTTAAATACATTAATATGTATGTATATGTACTACAATAAATTTTAAACATATTTGTTGAAAAGAAAAATATATAAAAAAGCACATTTGAATTATGAGTCTTCTTAATTTTAAAGGGGGTTAAAGTAGTAAATTATGAGTGGTCGGACAGGTGGTATAATTTTGGGGGGGAGGAAATTAAAAAAAATGTTTCATTGAGACAATGCTCTGTGTACGTTGAGTCAAGAAATTTGTAAATCTAAATTGTTCGTTAAATTAACAGAAATTAACTTAAATAACAAAAAAGATTATGGAATTGAAAAATTCTTTGATTACATTATAATTATAAGTTTATGATAATGTTTCGTTATATCAACAAACAGTTCATTAATTATTAAAATAAAAACTTTTTAAGAACGGCCATTCATTGTTACAACCAACAAATTCATTGGACGAAAATTAATAAATTTTTTATTTGCTTAACGTACATATTCGTTGTCTCCACGTACCTTTTTGGTTCACTGTAAAAAACTATATTTTCTTTGCAAAATATAATTTTTTTATAAAAAGGTACTTTTTACTCACTCTGCAAAAAGGTGCTTTTGTTAATAATAATATTTGCAAAAGAGAATTTTTCATAAAAGTTTTTACTTTTTGAAGATAATTATTTGGAAAGATATTTCTTTTTTAAGAGAGAACTTTTGTATGAAAAATTACTTGAAAAAGCTGTTTTGCTTAAGGGGTGCATTTGCAAATAAGAACTTTTTTTAGTATAAAAAGATTCAAAAAGATTTTTTTTATACAAAAAATAATTTTTTCTAAAAGAAGTACTCCAGAGTAAAATGTATACATTTCGTTTTTATTAAAAAAAAAAACAATAAAGTACTTTTCTATAAAAATTTAATAAGAGTAGAATACCCTATGACCGGACTTATTTAAATGTGTCCATGCAATGAGGATGACCTCTAAGAAGTACTCAATTCTTTCCATACAGAACACTGCCGGTATACCAGGCAAAAGTGTCTTAAGAAAAGTTTTAGTTAAGGCATATTACACTGTTTCTATAGTTTCAAGTACTATTTTGTTGAAAAAGATATTTTCACCAAAAATTATTTGTTTTCAAATTTTGTATTTAAATTTTTACTAAGCCATATTATTATGTTCTGTTTCCCTCATCTCGAGTCACTCACTCACTTCACTTCACATACTCATTTAGAATGAAAAGTATTGCAAAGCAACAAAGCCATTAATATTTTGTTGCTTGTTTTTCTATGTGTTGTGTAATAAATTTACAAATCTAATGGATTTTACAGCAAATTTCTAGTAAATGTTGCTTCAGTAACAAAGTGCAATATCACATTACCGTACAAACCACATGCCAAATTGTTGCAACAAGCAATAATATGCTTTCACGTACACATGTACATTTGGAATGCTTACATGTCTGTATTTATTGCTTAAGACCACAAGTGCTTCGTAAAAGTCTTCTTAAAAAGAAAGACTTCATTGTTGAACCAACATAAATTCTCGATCGTACACACTTGTACGAGTTTTAAAACAGATACACACTCCAAGTTGCTACTTTTTTTTAAAAAAGAAAAAAATGTTTTTATTTTTTGAGGCACGAACATTTAAAACAAAAATGTTGCACTAGAGTGGCTCCCTAGTTGAAATTCTATGTGGAAATATTTGAAAGGAATTTTCGTAAGACTTTGAATTGTATGTTTTTTTGTTTTTGTATCAAAATTTTTAAAATATACATTTTGGATAACGTATTTATTCTTAATGGACAAATTCTAGACAAGGCATAACTTTTGGTTGTACTTTTATAAAATATTTCCCAATGTATTTAAATAAAATACGGAATATTATGGTGCTTTTTTTTGGAAAAAGTCTTTATTAAAATCACTATCAAAATAATTTTTCGTTGGAATACAAAATTTAATTTAAATGATTTTGTTATTCGTGCTTAATTCCTAATATTTATTATTGATAAAAACACTGAAATTTACTGTTGATTCCTATGCCTATTTCACTGGTTGCTTAGGCCAGATCATCGGGAAACTTCATCCATAAAGATTTTTGGGAATTAAGCATGAATAACAAAATCATTTAAATTAAATTTTGTATTCCCACGAATATTATTCTGGTAATAAACTGTCAAGAGCACGGCCTAAAAGAAGTGACTGGCAGCCCCCTTTATATTTTGTTTGCGAAAACAATAAAGCGAGTTTGTTTTGTTTTTATTTGGTTTTTTCTTAACCTGCTTACAACTACAATTAATGTGGGGAGAATTCCAATCAATTGTAGTGGGGAATGTAAGGAGAGATAAACTCACTGTTTATTGTTTATAATTTTGTTTAAACTTTGATGTTGTTACAAGTAGGGCTGTTGCTGTAATTCTTATTCGCTTAACAGTTTTATTTGGTTTAATATCTTTAGTTTTTCTTAAATATTTATGGATAAAGATGAACTTAACTATGAACCTCTCTAATACGCACATAGACTTTTGTAGTGGTATGGCGTCGACATATTTTTTTATACACTTTGCATTTTTATTAAAAATGCATTTTTATAAAGAACTTCATACTAATAAATTCAATAAATTCAACTTCAAAACACGGTTTCTGAAAAAATCAACAAATACCTTATTTATGGCAAATATGAAAAAATTATAAGTACAGTGGCGAAAAAAACAATATGTCGTTCCTTCCAAATAATATGTCGTTGAAAATGTTGCACAAATTGATGAAATTTACTCAAAAATTTCCACAGAGCAGCTCTGGGAAATTAAAAAAAAAATTAAATTGGGACGGTTAAATTGACAAATAAGCGGGTAATGAGGCAAAAGTCTCAAAAATATAGACAAATTGAATAGCATTAGTTTAATATTCATATCTGTATATTAGTGTGGTTTTTAACTGTAGATATGGAGCATATTTGTTTTCTATTTTTACATGCTCTTACCCCCCAATTCAGTAAGTATTGATAAAAACTGACGCCAAAAAACTTTAGGACAATTGGCGAAGGCTAAGTCGCTCACGCCCGCCAAAATTAGATAAAAATTGTAAAGTACGAATTTTATGCCTCATTACATGGAAATATTAATTTTACATACAAATCGTTTACTAAGAAGCTGTTATTAGTGAAGTTTCCAAAAAGTTTTCTCTAAATCTCATATTTAACAAAACCTAACTAAAATAAAAAGCAAACAGCAGTATTTAATTTTTTCTATAAAACTATTTTTTCTTACACACGTCAATTCAGCTTTAATATTTGTGTTAGAGTGCGTTTGCTTACAAGTTATATCCCTAGAGGGAAGCGAACTGACACCAAAGTAGTCCCGTGATAGGTCTTTGGTGGTAGAGACCGGTTCCAATTGTAACACTTTATATGAATAAGACCTATCACTTTTACATGGGGTTGTCATTGGAGGGGGTCAATTGACACCATTTGACCAGTCACAGAACTAATCTCAATGAACGTACTTAGTGTCAGTTACTACAATGTAGTATTATTTCAATACAATTTAGTCGTTTTTCAATAAAACAAGTCCTAGAATTATATTCAAAAACCAAATTTTAAAAAGTACCAACAAATGTGTCACAGCACCGCTGAAGACTGTACTGTAATTCATTACTTTTTCTACCTTTTTGTTCTTCATAAACCAGTTAAGGGATTGGTGCTTGTTCTATTTTCACAAATCCCAGGACCAGTCTGTTGGACCAATTGACACAAATTTCCCGCAGGGATGCTTATCATTTGTATCTAACATACCCACCCACTATATATGTATATTCTTTAAGTGGACTCCCATACAAAATTGTCAATACAGACTAAAAATATATTAAAGATAAAGATCTCATAACTGCCAAGGAATTGCCCCTATGGGGATAAAATGTATGACCCTTCAGTAGTTTTTCCTGATTTACATATTCTTAAGACATACTCGCCATATATATTATATATACATAGTTATAGTTGTATACAGATTTTAATCAATTATGGTTTTTTTGTTTGAAACTTCGTTTTTTATATGTCTCGAAAAAATTGTAAATTGTATAGAAAAAAAATTGTGAAATTTTGCTAAAAAAATATTTTTTATTTGCAAAAAAAAAATATGTTTCTAAAAAGACTTCGCGTTTTAATAAAATAATTTAAATGCGGAACTTCGGTTTTTTAGTTTGTTCAATGAACAAAACCGTTTTGGAGTTTCGCGAATATATGTACTGCAATCTCCTCCATTTACGAAATAACGGTATATATCAGAAATCAGCAATGAATCGTTTTTTCGCTACTCATACTGACTCATGCAATTGTAAGTATAAGTGCGTAGATATCATTTAAACTAAACTATTCTGACGCACACATACTCACAAGAGAATTTAATATGAGTGCGACGTCGACATCATACTCCTACTTAAAATGACCTCAGTTTGATATATAATTTCAGAAAAATACTTATAATACTCACATTGATTCAACTCATTTAGCTCATCCATTTACCGTTTTAACACAACAGATGAAACACACCACTTCATAATCAGCGCTGCCAGATAAATTTGCTGAAAAATCGTCCATTTAATACACACAACTTAAGTAAACTGTAATTGCCAAATCGTCAAATTGCTTTTTCGCGGACAAATCTGGCAGCCTCGCATTTCGCTTCGTCTATGCAGTGTATATGTATGTGTGTTGGAGGTAACCATATTCTAAGACCAATATACTATGGTTGGTTTTTAACAATGTTTCTGTTTGCAGGTTACCATATTATGTTTAAATATGACCATAGTACTTCAAAAAAAGAAGTCAAACGGTGTTAAATCACATGATAGTGGCATCTAATTGTCATTGCCACTACGTGAGATAACACGGCCATTGAATTTGATGTGCAAAATAGCCATTGATTCGTTAGCTGTGTGGCAAGTGGCACCGTCCTGTTGAAGTCACATATGGTCAACATCCACACGCAGAGAAAAAATATGGTTGGGCATGGTTACGGCAAGCACACTATGTTTATTGTAACAATATATTGTTGTTGTACACAAATAATTGTTATTTTTATTAAATATCAGCAATATTATAGTTACTGTAAACATATTAATGTTTATCGCAATTATAAATTTGAGTATTGTTGACCGAAAAATAATTATTTTTCTAACAACTAAATTATGATAACTTTCAAAACATATTATATTACTCACAACCATATAATGATATTTGATAACCATAACATGATAACTTTCTATACATTTATCATATTATGTTTAAGATGCAATCAAAATATCGTTTCTCTAATAATATTTTGGTATCGCCAATTGTAAAATAATTTTGTATCAGTTGTGTCGTGTTTTACATAAACATATCGAATTATTTTTTAGTGAGTGGCTAAATAATAAAAAAATAACCATTAAAATAAACAAGAAATTAAAAAAAAATAAAGAAAAATATTAAAAAAGAAATAACCATTGAAATGGAGCTTCCATAATATTATCACAATAAAAATAGTTTGATTGCGTCTTAAATATAATATGATAAATGTATTGAAAGTTATCATGCTTTATAGTTTACAGTAACTAATATATTGTTGATAATAAATTAAAATAACAATTATTTGTGTACGACAACAATATATTTTTACATCAAACATAGTGTTGTGGCCGTAACCATGCCCAAACATATTTTTTCTCTGCGTGCACTGTTGCCATTTCAAGAGGCTTAAGTTCTTGAGTCAATTGCACCTTATAAGGAAGTAAATGCAAGTCGTTATGCATAATGTTCATCAACGACGAGCGTGAGAGGTGCAATTGTTGGGCACGACGACAGCAGCATTATTTTCTGCAGTACGAGCTGCATGAGCATGCACTGGACGAGTAAATTGACCGAAAACATCACGAAGTGTACGATATGCAATTTGATTTGAACGCCCATTTTCATAATGAGCCTGAATAACTTTAACGCGTTGCTTGATTGTGTATCTTTATATTGTTTGTATTGTTGAGTTATGCCCAATTTTCAGGATTGATATTAAAACACAATAATGTTTAAAATCGTTTTAAGTAAAAAGTTCTCTTCTTCACTAAATAATTAAATAAAACTTAATTCGCTAATGTGGACACATAATTTCAACTTAAGTTTCCATTGTAATATTTTATCAAGGTGGCTTTAATATCACAACAATACAACAACAGCAGGCAAAGCAATAACATTCAGCTGTTTTTTGAGACAACCTTGCAAATTAGTAAACTTTTTTATGATATATTTTTGTATTTAGTAGTGCTACCATACTTTTACCTTAATTAATTAAGACTTTTGAAATTAAACTCAAAAAATGTATCTGTATTTAAATACGATTTAAGTTTATATGAAAATAAACTTAATATAGATTTAAATGCTATTCTGAAAATTGGGCATTAGTCTGATATTGATAAAAGTCTAAAGAAATGAGAAAAAATCTGACGTTTAGGTTAGGTTAACATTCAACATCGTCCGTTAGAATTAAGCCTGTTACCCTTTATAATTCATATAAAAGTAAAAGCCATTATAAAGAAATATTTGTTATGAATTTGTATTCGTACAAAAAGTGTAGACTTGTTTTGCTAAAATTTAATAGTGATTCTCTGGTGCCAATGGGTACATACATATGTTTCCAATAGAACTACCCAGTCAATAGTTCCAACGTCAGTAGTAGATTTCCATTGTCACGCACATGTTAAACATCTTTAGTTAATCACATTTTCTCGGGTATAATAAGTCACTAGTACTGATGACTGTGTATATATACTGATACTGATTCACTAGTGACATTTCCTGCAGGGATATGAAACATGTTTGTAAGCGTATGAGTATTATTTTTCTAAGAACAAATAGTAATCATACGCCGCAGTATCTCATACGAAAAATAATAACGAAAAAATCAATAAAATCGCTTCGATTTTATCAATATAGAAAACAATTGAACGTATTTCAATGACTCTATTAGTGAAAGCCAAAAAAGAAAAAATATTTGACACAGCAAACAAAAGGTCTATAAAACCATTATTTTCAATTACATGTTTCTGCGTGTATGCACAGATATTGTATCAATATAAACGTATTTTGATGTCAGGAGAATGTTGATACTAAAAGAGAAAATAATATTAAACGCTTAACAGCATTAAACTCAATGAATACAATCGATTTGTAAATATGTTTTAATGTATGTACATGTGTGTGTAAGCACATAATCTAACCCTGCAAGCTTTTGTTTTATTTAACTGTTATCTTAAGTTTCATCCCATTTAGTAAAAATCAATGGCTTATGCTGCCGAAACTGCGAAGTATCTAAATTTTGTAATAAATTAGGGCGGTTTGCTAGTTAAATATCAACAAAATGTTTTCTATTATAATTATCGGTTTGAGCGTTAAAAATAACCTTTTTTAGTTGAATATTTATAATTTTTTTTTGATAGTATCCACTTTTTAACAGCTAAGTGTTGTAAATAAATCTCAGTGAGTTATTAAGAAAACAAGCAATTAGTCTATCGCTGTTATTAAAACATTTTTACAAAATTCCAAGCAACTGTTTAAAGTAACGATTAAGTTTAATTTAAAATACCAAAATTTTATTCTTATGTGTTTTGAGTTTGTATTTTTTTTTTTGTTTAATTTGTTGTATAACTACCGGACGTTTCGAAGTAGTGACATTTCATTAGATAATCGAAAAACACTCGACCAAATATTTGGAGGGTACATTCTCTTTAGCAAAAATATCAATGGCCAACCATCACAGCGTAAAATCTTTGAACGTGTCATGTATTATTATTTTGTTAAAGTCGGAAAATTATATTTAATTCATAACAGCCATCGTTAGAGGCCATAGGATTAAGTAAGTATGTATGTGCAAATGTGTGTGAAAAATGTTCAATGTACATATAAGTTAAATTCTCATCATTTATTTATTAATCCATTAAACTTAACTGTCGTTGAAAATATTTACACAACTAAATAGTTGTTTAGATGTGGGGGCATGAATCTATTTAAAGTAAAAGTGTACGTGCAAATATTATTTTATTATATTTAAAGTGTTACATTTATTTGGATGGTTGGTTTTTTGGGGATTACTTTTGATTTATTCCAGTGATAAGTAACTGAACATGTTGTAACATCTGCTAAAAACAACAAAATTAATTCACCGATTTTGTGGTGAATAAAATTTTATCATTACAAATATCTTTAAACATTTGTTACGATATTATAAATTTTTGTTGATATAAACTGTAAACACTTTATAATAATATTTGTTCATTGTTTCCTCTGCTATTTTTACAAGAAGTCTTCAAAAAAAAAAAAAAAAAAAAATCGAAATAAATTCCTTTGTCCATAAAAACCGCTTCAACCTAAAAAATATCACATACATAAATCAATTACAATTGATGATTTCTTATAATGCGCTGCCAAATTAAAAATTTATCCAAACTATGCCCAATTTTATTTTTAATAAATAAAAATACAATAACTTGACAAAATTGATTAAAGAACTTGACAGTCAGTCCAAGGAAATCTAAAAATCGCAACAATGAAATTAGCCATAAAAAAATAAATAAATGAAACCGCTGTGCTAAAAAACACTATTAATTCGAGGAAACATTTTTTTAAAAGTTGCTGAAATCGCACTTGTTAAATCAACAAGAAAAGCCCTAAAATTGAAAATAATCAAAAAAAATTAATGAAATGGAAAAAATCCAACAAAGTTGTAAATAAAATGTGTAAAAAAATTCTATTAGAAATGAAACAATAACAACAATTTCAGGAAAAAAACGTATTAAGCAAAAAAAAAACATATCGACAGTTAATAAAAAAGTCTCTACTTGAAGAACAGAGTTGCCAACTAGCTACGTATTGGCTAAATTTATCTAGGTTTTTTTTTTGTAAAAACAAGTTTTGTAAATTTTCCAGTTTTACCCAGTAATTGATACTTTTTCCCCCCAAAACATAACCGTTTTTGCTGACGATGGCCTGGCAACACTAAGCCATAGTTTTAGATTTTACAAATTTCTAGTTTTGTAAAGAAAAAATATTTAGAAAAAATGTATTTGAGTAAAAGATATATAAAACAATCAAAATAGAAATTTATTTGGAAGCAAGATGAAGATAAAACCAACTAGCCCATTTTTGCCACTAAACATTTCTTGTGCTTGTTAATTACATTTAGTCGTTGTCATGCCACGAGGACTGTTATGTTAGAGCTTGGTAAAACTATGGATCAATTTGGCCCAAAAACTTCAACTTTCAACTCACTCCGCGGGGTATGTGAATAATCTTAAGGATATTCTTCTCTTTGGAATTGCATCCTCCAGGGCAATCCGGCAAATATTCAAAGTGATAGGCCTCCTGATTTACTGAGAACGAAGGCTTAGCAAAGTTCCTCCTTATCCTGTACCACATTAGTCAGTAGCCACCGATGAGCAGGAACTGGACTGATTATTGATTGAGATTTCCGTTAGTAACCTTCTTGCGGGGAATTTTTTCCAGTCTTTCAGGATGATTGTCTTACCTAAAGCTTTACTTTTCTGATAGAGTTACTTTTCAATGAAGCTGTTCTTCGTCCGATGGGCACTGCTTTTTTCAAAGCATGAACTCACAATTGGAGACAACAGAAAGGTACCTTTATGACGAAGAGATCACGTGGTGATTGTGGCTTAAACCCAAAGTCACAGAGAGGGATATCTATGAAACTTCCATTAAAGGTTTGATTTTTACCACTTGTGAGTCAGTTCGGTCTGAGGGAGCATTATCCCTTGGTGCTGTTGCCATTCAAAAGAAGCTGCTGGCATTGATACCAGTGGAGGTTGTACACAGAAAGAAAAACACTCGGTATACATAAAGTTTTTTATGACTACTTTAAGTACGTGTCACAAATTCAAGTACGAATTACGCTAAAACGTACTTAAAACAATCATAAGCTTAACTAAAAATTCTTGAGCCAAGTAAAAAAAAAAAGATTTATCTTTTCGTTGATAGTGCCACTCTGAGAATAAAAGCATTTTAATCTCATCTAACCCATCAAAGTTTGTTGTAGACACTACAAAAACACCACACAAGTAGTTAAAAAACGATTTGCGATTTTGCGTATGTAAAAAAACAGAAACAACAGAACAAGACGAAAACACATTATTTCCATGCTTAAAAAGCAAAATTGAAAACTCTTGCTTCTCATTTAGTTTAAATTTTCACTTATATTTGTGAATTAAGTTTTTAAAGTAAAAACCATATCGGGAATTAACTGGTGTTTTATATTAGAAATTCTGTAATGTGTAAAACGGGTAAGTGTATCAATCATAATAAAATTCCCCCTCTAATTTCAATTTTGGCTTAATTCAAGTGCGAATGTGGGATGGATTCAACTTAATAATTCTTAAATCAAGCGTATTTTGAGATCAATTCAATCTTAGTTTTACTTAAAGCATTTTCAAGTACGTATTGGGGATTGAATATGGATAAGTTAAGTATTTCGCGATTGAATATCCGTACTTGATTCAATCTTTCTGTACTTGATTCAAGAAAATCCGTACTCACCGTACTATTAATACCGCTTCGGATTGTTTTGAGTACGGATGGATTGATTTCTCTTTTGGATATACAGCTCTGGCTCTTAAACAAGTGGTGAGTGTATAATTTGAGCCGCAACTTAAACCCTAAACTGCTGCTCTCACACTTGGAACCGTTGATTAAGATCCACCAAAAGATAATGCCCAATGGCAGGTACTCATGTAAATATTTTCCACATCTGTTCTTGCACACTAAGCTGGATCTTTTGATTATTTTACAGAAGGGATTTTTTCGATTCATAACAAACCGAGTCACAAAATTAAAATTCCCCTCATGATTTTGGGTTTGGGTATGAAATGTCTAAAAGAAATTAAAACAAAACCCGATTTTGTTAAGAACACTTTAAAAATAAATTCTCACTTAATTAAGAAATAAGAAATTATCCAAGAATGGTTTGTTGTATCGGATTAATAAATAAGCAAAATTGCTTATCGAATTAATGTCGCAAAAATATTGTTAATTTTTTTTTCTTTTTGCGGTTTGCTATTATGTAATGTTTGTTTATTTGGTATTTTTGGCCATTTCTTATTTCATATTTTAATTAAATGTTCAAATACCAAAATTAAAAAAAAAAAGCTGTTAAAAACCAAATAAATTGACTTGAAAAACTGTTAAAAAAAAGATTTTAATTTCGATCTTATGTCTTTCTACTTCCTTCGTCTATTAAAATTCAAAGTCATGCCTGTTCCCCAAGCAAAAATAAAGACACAATGAAAAGCATGTCTACTGACTATCAAACTTATTTAATATATTGAAACAATTGGTTTTTTCTATTTCTTTTTATCTAAAACAAGGATTTTTTTTATAAAATTCTGTATTTATTTAATTTTTCCCTTATCCTTTCTTTTGTGATTGCCAATATACGACCTTCACTTTGATTTTATATCCTTAACAGAAAACACTAAAGCGGCACAAGCAAATTGAAATAGTTTGGATCAAAGAGAAGAAAAATAAACCAGCAGCACCCCCACAAAAGTCTTTCGTCTTAAGTGCTATTGAAAGGCAAAGATTTCAAAAGACAAAGATGGTTGTTCGATAGATTTGAAAATGAAATTGTTGTTTGTCTAATCTAAATTGTCGTCTGTTTGTTGTATTGTGTGTACTTGTGTTAAATGCTTCTTTTATTCGCATTATCAAAGCTTTCCCTTAAGAGTCAGACATAAATAACCTTTTTCTATATTTGTTTAATGTGTTCCATGTTAAAGTTCCCTATCATTTAGTCCAATGTCTTATTACAGCCAGTCAAGTATAAAATCTATCTTAAGGGCTACAAGGCAAAAAAAAAAAAGTAATAAATAACAAAAAGTATGAGATGAAGACACCATATAGACATGGAAGCCTTCTGACAAACGCATTCTAATCAACACTTTCAGACAGAGTGTTTAAGAAAAATAAAAAAATTTCCTATACAGAACAACTTTAACACTGTATAAATTATACAGAAAACAGACACATTAGAAATATTAACTACATACATACAACATATGTGTATTTATTTATATATGTACATATGTATGTATATTATAGTAAATACTATATTATAAAATGTACATTTATTAACCATTTATTTATTAACATTTATTAACCGTTTTTAAGCAAAATTTGCTAAAGTTGTATTCATAAACGAAAAATAGTCTATTAAACCTTTAATAAACCATTCATTAAGTAAGAAAATTTACTGTTGGATGTGCCCTCCTTTAAACCAAAAATAAAATGACATTAAGATAAGTGTTTGCATTTTTTGATATTATTTTTGTGAAATATGTTGAAAAATTTCAAAAGATTTTGTTATTCGTGCTAAATTCCCAGTTTTTATTATTGATAAAAACACTTTAAATTTATTGTTGATGGGATAAGCTATTCCTATGCGCATTTCACTGGTTGCTTCACAGAAAAAATAGAAACTCGACTTTAATTAAACAATTTGTTCAGACAATTAAATATTTAACTAATTTTGCCCCTGCAAAGGAATTGATCATATCAATTAACGGATTTGTATTTTCGAGTCATGGGACACAAATTTAGTCAATTAAAAAATTAATTGCATGAACAAAAAAATACACCACACATGCACAAACATTTAATTTTATGGGTTTTGATTAAAAAAATAATTGCAGCAAACAAAAAATTATGTACACCAATTAATTATTTAATTGAATAATTTTTTGCAAACATTTTTTCTGTGTTAGGCCAGATCATCAGGAACCTTCATCCATAAAGATTTTAGAAAAACTAAAGATATTAAACCAAATAATGTAAGTTGAGATGAACGCACTTTTTATTGTTGATGTTGTTTTGTTTAAACTTTGATATTATTAAAAGTAGAACTGTTGCTATAAGTCTTATACGTTTAACATTTTTATTTGGTTTAATATCTTTAGTTTTTCTAAAATCTTTATGGATGAAGTTTCCTAATGATCTGGCCTAAGCAACCAGTGAAATGCGCATAGGAATAGCTTACCCCATCAACAATAAATTGCAAGTGTTTTATCAATAATAAAAACTGGGAAGTTAGCACGAATAACAAAATCTTTTGAAATTTAAATTTTGTATTCCCAAAAATTTAAATTACTTTTTTATATGTTGAAAAATAATGAAACATTTTTTTATTTATATGGAAAAATGGCGCCGAAAAGTTATTTTTTTTAATTGTAGAGAAAATTTCCTACAATTTATTTCATCATCTTTTTTTTGTCATAAAATCGCCGTAAAGTGTAATTCAACACAGGTTTCGGCAGAAATACTCATTTTCACACCACCATGATGTAGAGAAAGCGGCCCATTTTTTTATCGTGGTATCCCCAGTAGACATCTGACTCACTATTTCCAAATTTAGTTCAATCTCCGTCGCTTCAATGTTGCTGACGGACCAGGTGTTGTGTTTTCATCGTCTTCAGTACTGATTGAAATATCAAAGACGGAAGTTTCTTCTGCCTCATCGGCGATGGGATCATTAGTTTCATCGGGGTCCTCTTGATTTCGTCTTGTATTTGCTCGAGAATAGTGTCCGTTTCTTGTTCTTCACTACTATCTTGTAAAGTCAATTGCGAATAATCACAAGAACCACTACAGTTCGTGCACACAATGGAGCACTTTAGCCCTGCCTTTCTGCATCCGCAAGCTTTCCGGAGCAGGGGGCTCGAATGTAGTAACAGGAATGAGTCCGTTCTTGTCTTTTTTTCATCCCCATTGTTCTACATTTTGTTCGTTCCCATACCACTGCTGAACCTGTTGATAAGTTCGAAACGAATGTTGTCGTGCTGCTGCTTCTGTTAGTGGTAGCGACGTAATATTAAATGTTGATAGCGCCGTCAAAAGAACGAGGAGATCTACATCTTCACCGGCAACTACTACAAAATCAAATGCCGATGAAACGCTTATTGCGGTATTAATTATTAACGTATCTGCATCTTCGGTGGCTATTTTAACCATGAAGTGTTCAGCTTAAAATTTTGTCTTTAACATTCCAATGAGGCGGTTCTTGTTCGCATCATTACCTAGGAAATTACTCTGTGCCACAGTTGGCGTCATTGTTTCTTCAATAAGTATGTCTACTGAAGAAGTTTTTCGTGATCATCGTGATCGTTCTACATATTTGGTACTACGGGTTGCTACATCTTCTACAGAAAAATTGTTTCTATCGGGAACATGGCTTAAATTTGCTCTTACAATTGTTTGTAATATCAAATAAATATTTGCTCAAAAATTACTAAAATATTTGATTTTTTGTGTTCACACTATGTTCACATTGGACAAATATTTGTTTGCCGATAAATACTTTTATTTGCTCAAAATCCGCTGTTTTTTTATTTGACACTCAAAAATACTCTGTGTTCAGACTACTTTAATGAAATATTTGATGTTTGATACCAAATATTTCATTAGTCTGAACGTACCTTAAGTAGTGTTTTTCATACGGGATTCCCGGGACAAAAATCCCTGGATACCGCTCAATTTTCGGGAAAAATCCCGGGAAATTTGTACGGGAATTCCCGGGATTTTTATTTTCTGACTAAACACTTTTTTGCCAAACGTCAAAGAAATATCAATTAATATCCGATAACGTTTAAAGCTTTGAAATTTTGAAAGTAGAAGAGTAAAAAAGTACAGAATATTTAATTTGTTTAAAGACCCAGATCCGAAGAAATGAAACGATTAGAAAATAAAAATTATTTTCTGAGTTGTATGTATGAATTGAAATCTTCTTGATAAAAATTAGAAATAAGATTTCAAACGATTCTGTAAAGGCTTATTCTAAACTGTTTAAACAAAAATAGTTTGTAATAATTCGTTTGAACAATTTAACATTTTTGGTTTTATGTAAATGCTGTTGGCCTTGAATCTATTCTGTGGCAATAAGCGATTAAGTCTATTTTTAAGTTTTTTATGAGAACAATTAAAAACTTTAAAGGTGGCAATTCTCTCCGGTTAAAGTTTTTTTTACATTTGAATTCCTAAACACTCCTAATGTCACAGATCGGAAGTTTTTATTATTTCAAATGTTATTGCACATTGAAAAATGATAGCCAAAAAGTCATTTTGCTACAACTTCCTCAAAAATCCTACAAAATAATTAAAATTTTGTACTTTAGAACATGAAGATTTTTAGCTGCTATTAAGCACTTTTTCCTTTTTGCCACAGAAATAAAAAAGTTGAATGTATTTAAAAACTTATTTAATTGATCTCAGGAAATGTTTTTTAATCAAATAAATTTAATTAAATAATATTTTGCATCGATTTATATTGAGCGGGAATTCCCGGATTCCCGGGAAAATAAAAAATAAATCCCCCTTTCCCGGGAAGTGAAAAAGTCTGGGAAAAGAAAAACTCTAATTCTAAGTCAAATTACAATCCTCAAAAGCTTTTCTACTTTAATAATCTTATTCCTTCAATATTTTCTAGGAATATTTTGTATGCACTATCAGACTTTTTGTTTGTACACAGAAAGAAAAGCACTCGGGATAAATCAAGTTTTTTGGGATTACTTTAAGTACGAGTCGTACTCAAAAATTCAAGTACGAATAGCATTTAAACGTACTCAAAACAATCCTAAATGGAATTACTTTCAAAACACAAGTTTGGAATAACCGGTTTGCTTATTGTGTGTAGAAAAAACAAAACAAGAAAAACACATACATATATTTACAATATAATCATTTTTTCTATGTAATTTCTTTGTTTTTGTTTTTTTCAAACATGAATTCGGGATAAAAGCAGCTTTATATTACTTGAATCAAGCTCATTTTGAGATTGATTCAATCTAAGTTTTACTTAAATCAATCTCATTTTCGGATTATTTGACGTTCGAATTCGGATTAAAACAATTTTATAATTTTTGAATGAAGCGCATTTTGAGATTGATTCAATCTTAGTTTAACTAAAATCAATCTCATTTTCGGATAAATTGGATAATTTAAGTATTTTCGGATTTAAAATCCGTACTTGAATCAATCTTTCTGTACTTGATTCAAGAAAATCCGTACTCACCGTACTAGTAAAACAGATCCGGATTGATTTAAGTACGGATGGATTGATTTTTCTTTTGAGTGTATATTTCTGTTACGAAGCATACTTTAGCTATCCTTTGGCTAGCAATGAAGTAAATTGTAAAGATATAATTATATGAAAATTTGTATAGTAAAAATGTTACTCAACAAGAGAAATAGATAAATTCCCAGATTATATTTTTGACAATTTTTTGAAATATTTATTTTTAGGCAAATATTTTTATATGTGAACACAGGGCAAACATGTTTTCCCATTTTTTATTTAAAGCTGTTTAATATCTGTTTGAACAAACAAAAATGGGCAAATAAATGTGCGTGGTGTGACCAGCAAATACAACTTTTATTTTTTTTATCAAATTTTTTTAAAATGCCTGCAAACAAAATTTGACAATTGTTTGCCATATGTGACCGTACCTTTAGTATATATTATCCTAAAAATATATACTTTAAACTGTTAATTTCTAATAAGATCTAGTGTTCCTGTATATTTATTTATTTATTTTTTTTTATTTTGCAGTTGTTATAACGGTGTTGAGTAAATTAAACAAGAGGATATTTATATAATTTTCATAGTTACCATCTTACTGAATACAAACGAAGCGAATACAAAATTAAAATGAAGGTTTCATGACATCATTAATAAGTTTCATGCAGATGTTAAGTCCTTGCTCCTTCTTTTTCCCGCTGTAACATTTCTTACTAACACAATCATACACACAGTAAAAAATATCAATATTAAATTAACATGGCGCAATATTCATTAAAAATCAAAGTAAATTTATTTAAAACTAGCATTTAACCAGCTACTTCGTTAGCGTATTTTTTTTTCTTCGTGGACATATCTGTATGCCAATGTTTATTTTCTCATTTAATTTTATCTTTCTAGGTCCGCTACTAACCGAACTTTAAAAAGTACCAGTTAATGAATAAAATAGTACTAAAAATTTCCCTCTTATAGATTCTCATCCACTCAGGACATTGCATGTTTAATTTTATGTTTCTAGGTCCAATACTAACGGAAATTCAAAAAGTTCCAGTTAAAGAATAAAAAAGTACCAACAAGTTCCCTCATAGATTCTTATCCACTCAGGACATAACATGTTGGATTTTATGTTTCTAGGTCCAAAATTAACGATAGTTAAAAAAATACCAAGTGTAGAACCAAAAAGCTGAACAAAACTATCAAATTTCCCGTATTTCCTTTTCTGGTACTATTTCCCCCCCCATTGAGGTATCAAAAATTTCAGTATTGTAGTGGTAGCCCATAATTTAGAACGAATATGTCAAAGAATGGAGGAAAATGTTTTGTAAAAAAAGTACCAAAAATAGTTACGATTTTCACCCCTTAAATGTGTACATCAAATTTTTAAAGTAAAATGATGACGAAAACAATATTGGGCCATTCTGCTGGTGTCTTTTCATTGTGAGTGCTTCTGTGAACAAGGGAAATAAATAAGTATATTCTCTCTCTCTCTCTTTCTGGTTCTACGAGTAAGTGTTTAGAATGTTTCTTAAATTAACGCATATGTTGTCTCTGAAGCTTCTTCTCAATGGTATTTCAAGCTCAAACCAATTCGATTCTACATGAAATTCAAGTTGTTCCAACTTGAAATAACTTTCATTCAACGTGATTCCGTGTGTTATTTCAGTATGAATGGCATTTTGCTCTTACTTTACGGGAATGTTAAATTTTAATGAATTATAGTTATTTAAAAGAAAATAATGTTGTTCGCAAGTTATTGTAAAATCATGTTAAATTAACATGAAATAACAATTCAGCAAAATCACTACCGAAAAATGTAAAAGCAACCTTGTTTTCGAGGATTTAACAATTATTTGTTTCTGTATATAGATCGGGTTTCCACTGTCTCTTTGCAACTATTCTGGTATACAGAGTTATAACGAAGTTAAAGTACATATCGAGTCAATACCGCAAAAAAGCTTAAGCGACATCATTTAAAATTTTCGTTTTTTTTTATAAATTACTCTATTGGCAGCACTTGTATTCTCTTCTTTTTATAGCAAAAACAGATTTATCTAAAGCGACAATCTTTATACAAAATTTTTATGAAATTAAATTTAACAACCTTCTCCTGTAAAATTTGGTATTTGTCGCCTTTTCGCTTTTTTACGGTTATGCCTCGATATCTGTAGCTTCAATGTTGGCTAAAGCAAAAAGAATGTGATGTATTGAGGGAACAAGGCTATAGTAAAAAGCTTTCTAAATTTAAATTTGATTCAAAGAAAAAATGTCTAATATTCTAGTCATGAGTAAAAAGGCTTTTCAAACGAATTCAATATAAAAAGCAAATTTTTTTATGATTGAAAAAGGCAAAAATTGTTAGAAAACTTGCCAAAAAAGATTTAAAGCCTTAAGGAGCAAATTGTCCTGACTTTCTGTGCAGAATAGCATACATTTTAAGCTGGTATAAAATCGCTAAAGGCGTAACTAAAGGAATGGACGATTGCCAATTCATAGAAAGCTTATTTTTAATTACCTAACACAAAAAAATAAAAAAAAAGGCTGAATGCACTTGTTTATGGCCTTTGATTTGGGTAATACGTTTGGCAGGCAACAAATGTTTGCAGATAAAGAAAGCATCAACAGAACAGCAGTTAATGTAAGCCAAACACATGTGCATATGTACATGAAATTGTTTGCTGAAGCGTTACACTCAAAAAATCCATGCCTTATATGTACAAAAGTTTATTCGCATTACATACGAAACTTTTGCAAATAGTACAAAAAAGTAGCTACAAAAGTTTTTTTCGTTAAAAGCAGCATAGATTTTTTTAGTTAACTTCGTGAATACGATGTGGAGTACAGTGATCCCACACAACAATTGAACATAAATTAAAGGAAATTTCGTAGATCAACGAAACTTGGTGCCCATATTTACCAGGGACGATATTGATATTCTCAAATTAAAAAAATCGCTCAATCTACCTCCCATATATTAAAAACAATAAAAGAAAATTGTAGCTGCCACTAGTGCTGGGAAACTATCGATAGGAAAAATATCAATATCGATATTATTATGATTTATAATACAGCTATGAAGACATGTTACAGCAGCTATGCACACACAGTTCTTTGCCGCAAGTTTTTTCAACAAGAATGACAGGTGGTATGGCTTGCTTAGCTGTGCATTCTTACTGCTAATTAAAAACATTTAAGTCGAAAGTTGTACATGTTTACATAGGGACTGAAATGTCAAATATTTTTGTAAAGTATTCAACATTTTTTATTTTTCGAATTTATTCTATAAGCTAAATTTCAGTTATGTATTTTATAGAGCTTTTTGTAATAGTCATATTCCTTAAATTTTTCAGAAATTACTTTATACACTATCTGAAAAATTGAAGGAATATGACTATTACAAAAAGCTCTATAAAATACATAACTGAAATTTAGCTTATAGAATAAATTCGAAAAATAAAAAATATTGAATATAATATAAAAGTAACCTTCGGAAGGAAATAATTCCCAGTTTCTATTTTTGTAAAGTTGTAAAAAAATGCAAATCCAAATGCAATTGCAATTGCGACTATAGGACAAAACAATGTACGACGATTTGAGGATAAGTCCGCTTGATTGATTACCTTTTGGGTGGAGAATCAGAACCAAAATTATCTAAAGTTACAATAAAATATCTTATAGTCTCTGCTACTTGGGTTCCTTCAGAAAGGTACATATCAATTTTTCAAAAACTTTCATCTAAAATAACTTGCGTACATACATACGACTCATAAGTTCAATTAAGTGATAAAAACAACGGACTGTAGCCTGATACAAAACTAGTTTGAGATTTCCTGCTCAAGTACAAACATTCAGTCGATAGTATTATCAATAGTATCGATAGTGAAATCTGAACTGTCGATAAATATGGATAGTATCCCAGTTGCCACAAATGAAGCTAAACATAACGCTATGTTCATACGACGATATAAACCACTCGTTTCGCTCTCTGAAACTATAGTACCAAACAGGCTGTTCAACGATTCATTCTTGTTTCATTTTGACATTTTTTTGTGTTCTTAGTGTAATTATATTAATAATAAATTAAAAATTTATTATTTCTTTATATTATTTACTTCGTTCGCGTCTCCTTTTCCTTCTTGGACATATTTGTATGCCAAAGTTTATTTAAAAAAAAAATACCAGTTGTAGAACCAAAAATCGAATGAAAAATTTTTTATTTTCCCCCATTAAAATATAGCGAATTTCAGCCCATAATTTAGTACAAATATGTCAATGAATAGAAGATAATGGTTTGAAAAAAATGTACCAAAAATAGTTACGATTTTCACCCCTTAAATGTTCAATTTCGAAAAAGTACCAAATACGTTTTCGAATTTTTTTGATAAGTTTCAAATGTGGTATTAACTTTGTTTCTATGTTTATTGGTTCAAAAGATAAATGGGGTGTCAAAAAAGTATAAAAATTCAGGTTTTACCCGTTTACTCCCTAATAGGGTCGAATTTCAAAAAAGTACCAGACACCTGCCCGCTTATTTTTCTAAACAACACATTTTTTATGTATCTCTTTCAGTTTTGGAGATATAAGGTTCCCGTTTTTACTCTTTTTTACCCCCTTAACATTCGAATTTCCAAAAATCCCGTCTTAGTGGATCGATTTGGGGAGAGAATACAAAAAATATATTATTTCAATCATGTTTGGGCGTGAAACAGGAATTGGAGAGCGAAACACGAATATTGCTGTCCATGTGAAGGTGGTATTACGGTTATTTATCATGAATAAAATTTCACATGTAAATTTTCGAACGTGTGAAAAGTTGGTATTATAAATAAAATGTGTTGTGGTAAATTTCCGAATGTTAACATTTTAAAACTCTGAAAAAAATTACTTGTGAATTTGCTTTTTTTTTAAATTCACGCAATTGTAAAAAGCTCACATGTGAAAAATTTTTACAGCTAATGAAGAAAATAATTCACAAAGATTTGTCTGTCGGAACAGGAAGAAAATGTAAGTTTATATCAAGGCGAATTCATCCCACTAAATATCGGTACTACAACAACTACAACTCGTACAAAAACCACAAGCAAAAACAGAAATAAAAGAAAACAGAAACAAAGATAATAAACAAAATTTTGACATCCAATAATGATAACGCTAACAAAAAAAAAGTTATCTGCAGGGTTTATTAGACCACCTATAATAAATTCGCCTTGGTTTAAATATAAAATTTAAACAAAAAATTTTAGAAATTTTATTGGAGCGATTTGTACCTGTAATTTTTCTTTTTTTTACAGCTTTAAAGATTTATAATAAATAGTAGACTTTGCCATCATGCCGCTGCTTGCAAATATTTGCGAATTTCCGCTAATTTACCAATTTTTACCGAATATTTGCCATTCCTTATAGTGTTAGGAACTTTTAATTAGTTTTATGGGTTGTTTGAAATGTTAAACATTTTCGCGAATTTTCGCTGTTTGCAAATTTCTTTTTTGTTATTTTCCGACACTTTGTTTTTTTATCCCGTTTAGCGATTTCAATCAAACTTTTGGCTTTGTTTACAAGTTTTTTTTGCAATTTTTAGCCATGTTCGCGATTTTAATAAATATTAGACTGTGCTATTATGCCGCTCTAAGCAAATAAGCGATATTAAATTCAAATAAGGAATTTAATTCCATAAATTTTCAATATCACAGTTTTCTTAAATACATTAGTTGGTTTTTGTTTACAACTCCGAATATAATGACACAGGTTTTAAAAATCAGGTATGTTATTTTATTCACAGGAATTCATGATGCGAAATTAAAATCCAAGTGAATAAATCATATTTACATGTGGAATTCTTGATAAGGGAGAATATTTCAAAATATTTTTTCAATCGGTGCAAAGACTGGTACAGCTTTTTGATAGTTGCTTTATTATTCAAAAATTTTCTTGTTTTTCGTCCAAACGTATGCGAATAACGTCAGCACCTTAAAGTCGATTTATTGGTTAAGTATTTGTAAAAAATTTGAAGGTAGGCAAAGAAAAATAGTGACCTAATTGCCCTTTGTAATTACCTTATAATCAGCAAACAGACAATATATGTATAACATAAAGCCCCAATTCCACCAAGTTCAGTTAAAACTATGTGTTGACAGCTATAACTGATAGTTACTTATAACTGAACTTGGTGAAATTAGGGGTAAATAAATTTTTTTTTGGAACCGCATTCTCTTTTTTTCTCATTATTTATTTATTGAATCTTCATATTCTCCTTAAAATGGCTATTTCGTGAAGACATTTGCACAGAGACAAGGTTGTATAATGTTATCGAAAACGATATCATAATTTAATGGAAACGCAATATATTAAGCTAGTAAAAACTATAGTTTTCGATTTGAAAACTTTAAGCACTGTATGATATCATTTCAAAATCGTTACAATATCGATTGGCTTATTGGGAAAGAACGTGTGTTATTGCTTTAGACCCTTATTTCGTGAAACAAAACGCCCGCCAAAGTATTACATTGAAATCAAAAACAAATTCATAACTAATTTGCAATTTTGTTGTTGCTTTGTACAGAAATTTATTTACCGTTTTAAAATTTTCAACGCTACAAGCAATGAGGCGTATTAAATGTTAAAAACCCATGTGAATTTCTGTTACACCTAATTTTCACGATGATTTAAAAGACATGTCTTTTTTGTAGTTCTTTTTTAAAGAAACTTCCAAAAACATGTTAAATTTTCACAATGTTTCTAATTTTGTTTGATTTTTTTTTATTTTCCTTATATATGTATGTATGTATGTATTAAATTTTTTTAAATTAAATTTGTTTATTTTTTTATATTTTAGTAAGTAATTGTCATTTTGAAATAAAACAATATAAATTAAAAAACCAAAATTAAGTGCAAAGAGAAATGTCAAAAAAAAAAACACAAAAAATACGATTCATGTCTTTTTTTCTACCCTGCTTACTTCTCTCCCCCGCTCGCTATCAAACTAAAAAAGAAATGTTTCAAAAATAGGGGAAAAAATCATCATGAAAATTGGGTGTAAAAAAGACATGTTTCAAAAATATTAGAAAAAATCATCATGAAAATTGGGTGTTAGAGGCAACAACAAAATTACAAAATATTTATGAATTTGTTTTTGCTGTCAATTGGGGTATTCACAAGGTGTTATATTGTCATAATGTTCTAACATTTTACAATAGTTTAAAAATATTGTTGTTGCTTTGTAAATAAAAAGTGTCTTAAATAAATAAAACTTTGGTTGCTATGTTTATTGTGCTGTCGCAATTAATCCGAAGAGACCTGCGCTGAACGGCTGAGCCGAACCGCATTAGTTTTTGTAAGCCGTCGCCGTTGATGGTAAAATTTATCCGGCTTACATCCGAATTTAAGCTGCGGCTAGCAATTTTTGCAACACATCACTTGCGGCGTCAAATTATATCGGCCTAGGACTCTGCTGTTTGGTAAACAAACAAAATATAATTTATTTCTGAATTTCGTATGAAAAATAGAAAATAGTCACGTAAGATCTAATTTAATTTATTAATTCATGGATTAGAATAAAAAAATATTTTATTTTTGGTAAATATTTTTTTTATATTTGTTTTAAATCAGTTGATTTAAATTCACAATAGCTCAGTGTATTATGAGGGGCTGTTCACAACAGTCGTATTTTTTCATGTTATTATTTTATGACATACGACTTTATGACACCTTGTGAATCCCCCAAATGTAAATCTTTGTCGTTGCGTTGTGTTTTACAAAATTAGGTCCTTAGAGTTGTTAACATTAAAAACAATTTCTGATCAAACAACCCTTTTCGAAATATTCTGATATGTATGCAATTGCATTAGATTAACTTAGAAGAATTTTGTTGGTAAGAATATTTTAGGGGATGATGTTTACAAAGGCCCTCCATTTAGTCCTGCATGGCATGTGATTCATCGTTGTCGGTGTTCCAATTCATACCAATGATTTTCTCCAATCTTTCTTGAGCATTTCATTGTATACTGGCGGGTGACTCATGTATGTGGCATATATTATGCGCAATTCTGTTAGCTCTGCCCACTTATTACAATAGTTGACAAATTACGTTTATTTAATGTAAAAAGAATAGAAGTTAATTTCTGTAATCTTTAGACTTATGTTAACAGCGTTTAGAAAAATGTTATCCGGCAGCATAAATTTAAAATTTACTAAAAAAAGCTCATGATTACAATTGACTGAATCTCTAAGTCGTATTTAAATAAATATTAGCCCAGAAGAGTATATGCATATTTCCTACTTAAATTGAAATATCGATGTAAATTTAAATTTAAACCATCTAAAATTAGATGAAACATCTGTAATCTATCTTTAGCCTGACTAAATTAAATTTTTCTCTTTTATAGAAATCATCATTGAAATCTTAAAGTAAACTTAAGAAATTACCCCTTCATAAAAAACAAGGACAAACGATAAAAGAAATACCCTCTGTTAAATGAGTGTAATGTCCTTAAGCAGCAGAGAAAGAGAGATAAAACAGTAGTTGTGGCAGCAATCTTGGCATAATCAAGACGCCTTGACTGCTTAAGGACTTGCTGTCGATTTGTCTGAGTTTGTGTGTTTTTGATTCTTTATTGTTATTTCGTCTTTTCTTTCTCCCTTCTTTTTTAAGCAAATGCTTAAATTTAAGGATTTACTTTGTATCCTCTATAAGTAAACTATTTGTTCCCCACCGCCTTCGAGCAAATTCAAAATGAAAGATGAAAAAAAGCCTTCATAATACTCATATGTATTAGTTAGATGGACATGTGTTTAGGTTTTTTCATTTCTCAGATGTCAGATTTTTGTGTGAGAAAAGTTTATTTAACATTTTTGATGTGTTCGAAAAAGAAAATCGCCTAATAAGCAAATAAATGTTGATGGTGTTTCCTGTTATTTCTTGTTTTCCCAGTTTGGGTTTTTTCTGAAATCTATACAATATATTTTTTTCTTTTACTAGAAGCATTTTTTAGGGATTTTTGCAACATTTTTCTTTTTGTACAAATTACAGCAATAATGACCATTTGTTTGCAACGACAATGTGTAACGTGGTTTTCTCTACGGCTGGGGTAGCTTAGTCGTGTCCAGGGTATACTTAAAGATCAACGAACCTTAAGTGATAAGATTTAGCTTTCACCCTTTCTGGGGGTTAATAATAATAGTGATATTCTTTATTTTATTTTTTAATATATTACTAAAAAGTTATTACGACATGAAAGATACGATAATAAAAGTTCGAATAAGCTATAAGAGCATTCGGCTTGTACACGAGTTCAACTTATCGAAAGGTTGGATGTTCGGAAGTCGTCGCGTGAAAAATGGCTTGATTATCTTCGGGAATTCAGGAATGATGTCAGATAGGCTCGGCGCTGGACCAGCTTCGGGAACTCAAATACGTTGTTGCTGGTTCGGGCTAGTCAGCTTCGGGATGTGCAGGAATTCTCCAAATATGCACAATATATCGTACATATAGTTTATACGATAGTACAGAAATGATTATACTCTACTGGAACAGATGACCGAGAAACTGATGAACTAATGCTATGTTCACATTTGGCTTCTTAAACGCGTTTAAGCTCCTCGAACGTGATTAAGCTCTAATCACTTCAAAATCGAGATGATTACTCAAACATTAAAGTGATATGTTGATCACTTCAAATTGACATGATTACAACTAAATCACTTCATTAATCACATAGAATCCACTGAACATACCTCAAATGTAGAATCGGCCAACATGGACGTGTACAACCTTCCACGATTTCTGCTTAATGTTTTTATTTTTTCTTTCAATAATTTATATATTTTCACAATTTCATCATTAATATGTTTAAAATAATCTTCTGATAACTTTATAAATGTATTTTTATCCATTTTTAATACTTCAAAGAAATAAAATTTTGTTTGTTGTGTTGTTTTCCTAATCATCTGTCATCTTAATCATCTCAAATGTAATGTGAACGGCTTTGATTAGCTAAATCAACATTTTGCTTAAACGCGTTTAATAAACCAAGTGTGAACTTAGCATAACTCACTGTATGAGCAGATGAACTGAATCAATGTGGGAACAGATAACCGAAGTTACTGTAGGAACAGACAACCGAAGTTACTGTCGGAACAGATGACCGAAGTCACTGTAAGAACAGATGAACTGAATCACTATAAGAACATATGAACTGCATCACTGCAGGAACAGATAACCGAAGTAACTGTCGAAACAGATGACCGAAGTCACTGTAAGAACAGATGAACTAAATCACTGTCGGAACCAGGGGTTGGGTATTTTGCAAAAATGGTTCAACCGAAATCACAATCGTGAAATCAATCGGCTCTTCAATTATTATAATTTCAGAGACTTGTATGGCAGGTTCTTGTCTTGTGAGGATCACCCCGACCAGGGCTGCCAGGTACTTTTTTTCCTTGTCCCCAAAAAATTAAAAAACAATCCCCAAAAATCCCCAAACTAAAAATCAAAACCTTAAAAAGTTAATATTTTCTTTTGTTTTTTTTTCTGACCAAATTTTGCATCCTGTTAATTAAAAATTTTAAATTTAATTAGAATTGTGGTTATTTTGTTGAATTATTTATGGTAAACTAACAAACAAATCCGTTGAAAAACGGTCTTCGTTACTGGGCTCCATTTCTGTTTTATAAACTCTTAAACTCTTAAACTTTAAAATTATAAAAATTGTGTTTAGACAACATTTTTTATGTTTCCAAACTCGTTCTGACAAGTTATTTGTCAGCTGTGATCAATCCAGTGCAAAAAGTCAACAAATTAACATCGAAAATTATTTAGCTTTTTGTCACTTTTAAAATCAAATTTAGAGTAAAGCGATGGATTTCATAATTTTACGGTAAATAGATATCATATTAATTGTTTTCATGATACCGCTTAAAATTGCCATTTGTGCAAAAGGGCGAGAATCGTTTCATGAAAAACCTTTTTAGTTCTTGTGAAATTTCAAGCAATTATGACCCATTTCAACAATATTTTTATATCAATTTATGTTTAAAATTCGTTTTTCATGTCAAATTAAAATTATAAGAAAAAATATCATTAAATATGAATTGATAATTAAATAGAATTGTTGAAATTGGCAATTAATGTCAGTTTGTAAGAAACTTCAACACAAAAAAAAAAATAAGTAAATAAAATATAATTTGTATTGTGGTTATTTTTGTTGAACTGTTCATTCCAAATTTTGATATTTTAATTAGGCTAAAGTTCATCAAATTTAATTTTTATTAAATTATTTTTATGAAGAAAGGAATTTTACAACATGAAATTAATTAAAATTTATTTGATAATTTTTTCATTCTTGTGATTAAAATGTGAAATTAGTTTTTAAAAAGCCAAAAGACTAATTTTCTTTTATGCAAACTTGAATTTTTAATTGTAAACAACGGTAAGCAGTAAAAAATCTGTTTACATTAATGTAATTAATAGATGTACATATATTTTAGTTTAATAATGTTTTTGATGTGAAACAAATTAAGACTGTGTTTTTGCCGGTTAATGTGTACTAAAATTTCACACTCCTTTTTCTTGTTATTTTTATCTTTGTGAAAACAAAGATGTTTGGCTTATGCCACCAATTTGTTTGATACTATTGAGACCGAGACATTGCCTGACTAAATATGGAAATAGCCGACATCACGGATGCTTTTGTAGAGACAATTACCCTAGAGGGAAGCGAACTGACACCAAAATACTCCCGTGATAGGTCTTTGGTGGTAGAGTCCGGTTCTAGTTCTAACACTTTATATGAATAAGACTCATCACTTTTACATGGAGTTGTCATTGAAGGGGGTTAATTGACACCTTTTGACCAGTCACAGATCAATTTTCAATGAACGTGCTTAGTGTCAGTACTAAAATTTAGTATTATTTCAAAACAATGTAGTATTATTTCAATAAAACAAGTCCTAGAATTAAATTCAAGAATCAAATTTAAGAAAGTACCAACAATTGTGTCACAGCACCGTTGAAGACTGTTCTGTAATTCATTACTTTTTCTACCTTTTCGTTCTTTATAAACCAGTTAAGGGATAGGTTCTTCTTTCACTGGTCATGAGTCCTTGCTTTTTGTACTTGTTCAATTTTCACAAACCCAGGACCAGTCTGTTGGACCAATTGACACAAATTTCCCGCAGGGTAAGTTTTCACTGAATTTGAGCACAATGTCTGATGTAACTTTGATTGAAGATGTAGCAGTGCTCGAAACCAATGTGAAACAAGAACCGTGGACAACTGCAACCATAGCAAAAGCATCCTTCAAATGCAAAAGTGGCCGATCTCCATTTCCAACAGCTGAAGCTAATGGGCCATAAGTTCTAATTAATACTAGCGGTTTTGTTGAAGGTATGACGGAATTAAGCTTTTCTTAAACATAAGTAATTAATTATTTCTCTTTTATAAACAGCTTTAAATGAAACTGAATTAATTAAGTTTTCGTACAGTAACTTTGTTTTTAATTAATCAAACATCTTTTCCTAAAAAACTTAAATATTGCCAATATAAACTTTTTAACTTAAGTGTGATAAACGGCAAAACCGTCTGAAGATATTAAGTGGTTACAATTGAAACATGTAAGGGTGACCTGTCCGTGAAAGCCTGGGTTCGAGCCCCACGTCAGTCAAAAGTGAAAAATTATCAAAAAATTTTAATTAATTCCATATTGCAAAATTCCTTTCTTCATAAAAAATAATTTAATGAAAATTAAATTTGATGCACTTTAGCCTAATTAAAAAAATCAAAATTTAAACAGTGCCCATGTTCTGTAACCCTCGCGTCGAAAAACTTTTCGATTGAAATGTGTGAAATGAAACAAAAATGCCATATAATCATGTATGGGCAAATGAAAAATGAAAATGCAAACAGAGCGAACGATGTGTATACATACACAAAAAACAAAGAGCATAAAACCAACTAATGCAAACGTAAACAAACCAATACAATGCCACACATGCAAAGCTTTCAATGTCGTGGTGCCCATATCTGCATATAATGAAACAAACAGCAGTTTTTCTCTCTAAACTGTGTCTGTAACGTCTTCTCTTTGGCGAGTACTAGCTATCACGTAAGAAAATTACTCGCCAATTTACAGAAAAAGTGCGTCTGTAACATTTTTGTGCGAAAAGTTACCGCTTTGAACTGTCAAATAAACTTACGAATAAAAATGGGGCGAGAAAAAATTTCAACACTAAAAAACAGTTAAAAGTGCAAAATGTTCAGAATAATGATAATTATATTTTGCTTTTAATGTTTTTACAAAATATACGAACTTCACAGCTCGTTGGCAAACAACAAACATTAAAGTTACACTTTACATTATTTGGTATAGCCAAAGGTTGCCTGGCGTTCCCAACGTCTGCAATCTCACATCGGCTTCGAGTGGAATATTATGACATTTGTAACGCTACGACGTAATCTCTTTTGGTAATTTTCGACATGATTTACAGGCACAGTTTTTTCTCACTTTTCGAGAAGCAATAAAGTAATTTGTTTTTATTTTTGTTTTTTCTTAACCCACTTACATTTTTGGCACTGCGACAACCGAAAATAATATTTTAAACTTTTTTGCTCGTATTTCTTAAAAAAAAATTTTCTATAAATAAAATTGTCCTGTGAGAATACAAATTTAAAATTTTTAGCGATGACAATAAAAGCTAAAATTGCGGCCAATTAAATTTTTATTGCATTGCCAAGGTTTATTTACACAAGCTAGACTCGTTAACGGACAGACATAAACCCCATTTGTCAAATTCATGTGTATGAGACAAAATTTGTACATATGTGCGTTGAATTGTTTTTGCTTTATATGAAGACAATTTTGACAAGTTGGGTATTTTTATAGAGCAGCATGTCTACACTCCCAAATGAGTCTACCTTGTGTTAATGTACCTTGGGCATTGCCAAGTTTAGCAATGGACGTTACAGAATTGCATTCGTAGCCAAAAATCGCTAAATTAACTTTATAGATTTTTAGCGATAGAAATTTAGCTTGAGCGAATTACATAATACGGCTGCTGTAAGTTATTTCGTTTTTAACAGTCAACGAAATGGATTTGTTTTAGGATAAGCACTAATTTTTTAAAACATGTCTAAAGTTTTTAAAGTAATTAAGGCAGATGTCTTGCGCCACAAAATATTTACGCTCAGGTGGTTGTGTGTATAATCTTCCTGTTGGTGTTGCACCATCTTAAAATATAAACATTTCAAAATCGCTTAAAAATCGCATCCCAATGGGTTCTCGTTCCCAGGTTGTCCGACTGGGACGCATCTGGAATAAGTTTAGATACAAAGAACATTTGCTTGCGGTTGCTAAGACTTATGAAGCAAAGGGGGATTTCTTAAGATTAATTTTTTTTTCGTTACTCCCCCATAAAATTTAATCCAAATTCTTACTGCCATTTTACTGTAACTCATCTCAATTATATTGAAATAAACCAAATTATGTTTGTATGACTTTGGGCAAATAATTTTGTTCAAGTAATATTTTTTTATTCGAGTGTGTGTCTCTTTAAATACAAACACAATCACGTACGACTTAAAGTTGACAAACCTTTAAAAATAGTTGATTGGGCACAATCTAATTATTCGATTTTTACAGAAAGGTCATAATAACGTTCGGGCATTACGTGTCCGTTAGGGCAAAAACTGTTGATTAACTTCAAAACAACACAAGCAACACAAATAGTTAAATTGAACTTTGAGAACAAATAAATTAAGCAGCAATAGAAAAGAAAATATTGATTGGAAAATTTTAACTGAAGGACAAAATGTATTAGAAATGAAATCGTAAAAAATTGATTTTTTACCAATCGATATATTCTTTCTGACTTTAAATAAGTTAAATGAAAATTAATGAGATAGAAATAAACCAAAAATTCAACATTTATAACCTTCTTTAAAGGGGCAAGGATTATTCCAAGTTCTAAATTATACAATATGGATCGTAAATCTCTTAATGTAAAAATTCTGAATCCGTGCACAGAAAACAAGAAAAATCAACATCAATTATTTAATATATTACTAGTTAGAAATTTGTTCTACTAATTAAATTTTGTACTGATTTTCACTCTGTAAAGAAATTGATCATATGAATTAACGTATTTATAAGTTTGAACTTTACTTACTGTTAGGTTTCAATTAATACTTTTAGTCGAAATCAATCACTTGTACTCCTAAATGAAGTTGAGATCATCAGTCAAAGAGTTTATCTATAAAACGAAACGTTAACACAAATCAAAATATTTTTCATTAAAAACAGTTAACTGAAGCAATTAAAAAATTTTTTTAAACTTTTATTCAACATAAAAAATTTTAAAGTTTGTGTGTATGAATCTTATTTTGTGTTTTATTCGACCTGTATTAATAAAAGAACTTGTTTTTCTTTTGAGCTCGAGGACCTCGTTCGTTTTTGTGTATGTTTTCATATTTGCAAATATACATACAAAGACTATAACTTGTATTTTTAATTAAAGGAAATTAATTGGAACAATTAAAAGAATTGTTTGAAACAGCATTACTTGATTTAATTAAAAATATTTTCAGTGTATGATTTAATGATATCGATCTTTCCGTGTGATGTGAAAACAGATTTACATGAGTACTGCCATGTCGGCTTATCATCATGGTGACTCCTAACCACTGGATAACAAACTATGAGTTTTCCATGCGCCCTTGTGTGTAAGTGGCACCATCACACACAGGTACCAATTAAACCGATTAATGCCTGATTTCAGCAGATAAAGGGAATAATAATGTTTTATCTTTTGCTATCGTATTACTTCCCAAAAAAATTATTTCATACACTAATAGAAAAATGCATCTTCATATTGATGATGCCTTAACATCAAAATTGTGACATCAATGTTACTACATATTGCATCAATAGTGCAAAAAGTAACATCAATCCAATGACTAACGTCTTCGTACAATTTTGTCATTTTTTACGTGTCATCTATTTTATGACTATAGTGACATCAATTCGATGCCACATTTTATGTATTATTAACATTATTTTCATGATAACAATGTATTATAAGAAGCAAAAATTCCTATATTAAATTTTTTTTTAATTATTTGGTTAAATACAACAAATTTTTAAAGTATAATGATTACGAAAACCATATGGGGCATGGAGAGTTCTGCTGTAAACAATGGTCGTAATTCAACAAACGTGAAACAAACATATGTTACGGGTAAGTAAATAATAATATTCTCTCACTTTGACTTAAGTCAATTCCAATGACTTTGACTTAATGACAAACTGCCATTAAATTGATGCTAATGTGTCCTTTCTTCGATGTTACTTCGTCATCGCACTGAGGACGTGTTCGTCATTTCTATGATTCCGATGTGTCATGACATAAATTCATTTTAACCCTGATGACAAGTGATGTTAAGGTTGATATCACAATGATGAAAAGTGTCATGGGGTCAAAACGAAGACACTTGTCATAGTACTAAAGTCAAAATACATCAGCGTTATGACGCCTTTTCTATCAGTGTATATTTACCTTTCATTTTTCAAACAAAAATGTAACTAAAGTTTTTTAAAAAGTTGAGTCAACTTCTAATTGCGTCTTCACATTAATTACATGATCGCATTGCTATATCAGAAAAAGTTTAGTTGCTTAAACTATCGTATTTTGTTATACTCACTAACGTACATCGCATTTCATATGTGTAGTTACATTCAAAAACTGCAAATTGGTAGATAAATAAATTTAAATACATTATCAGATATCAAATAGTTTTACATGAATACAACCATCACTAATTTTAGTATCCTAGACTATGTCTGTGTTGCTAAGATTGCATGTTGACAAGGACGTGTTTTTGCATGTGTGCATTCATGTAGCACACATGATACATTAACATGTCATAGGGGTAATCACCAGTGTTTCCACCTCATGTGCAATGACACATATGTATCATGTGTAATTTTTTTTGCATGTGTAGCCCATGTGCAATTTAGAATCTTAACGTTTTGTAGCAGTGATTTTTGTTATTATTCTTGTAAAAAGATGTAAAAAGGTTTAATATTCTTGGCAAAACTTAAAAATTTAATTAAAAGAATAAAAGAGTTAAGAGAGCTGAACAAAGAATTTATTAATTATAACGACGAAACATCCCGGGTACATTATTCTATTTTTTTATATCCAAAGAGTGGAATATTGACTGCAAAAGAAATGTTGGAGCTTATCAAAAGCACAATTATATAAAAAGGGATTCCTTTTAAAAATCTAGTTGGATTTGCACCAGATAAACTTAATGTTATGTTTGGACAGTATAATTCAGACGTTAAGTTGTTAAAAGACGAAAAGCAAGATATTGCTTTGATAAAATGATTGTGCCACCTTATACATTTGGTAGGGTGAAAGGCCTGCCTGAACCTTCCAACATGTTCAGAAAATTTACTTCGTAATATTAGATCTTGTTTCTTTAGAAGCAATGCTCGTACACTTAAGGAGTTTCAATAATTCACATTTTCTGGAGAACATTCACTCTTACATTTTCAAAAATTTTAGCTTCGTAGTAGTTTGGAGCCAGAATATTATTAGAAAAGGGTTTTTAAAATAAAAAATGTTATTTTTGTTTTTATCTTTTAACCCTTTGACGACCATAGGCAAGCATACTTGCCCAGGGAATTTTGCATCATGTAATTGTTCACGTAAGAGATAGAGTAAATATGTTCAAAACGGATTTGTCGCGGAGGGTTGGGGAAACAAAAATGTGGAAGGTGGTAGGTGCCTACTGTCCCCATTTGCCCTCTAGGAGGCCTCAAGTTTGGCCAAAAAGTCGCCTTACTTCAGGGGGTGCTGGGGGGAGAGCGTAGGGCGCCCCTGGCTAAAACTCAGGTATAATTTGAACGCACCTCTTACCTTTCAAAATATATATGGGGGAACTATGTGTGAATTTGGTAAACATATTCTAAGAGCAACATATTATGATAAGATTAATGATTGTAGTCCCATATTATGATTATTATTGAAACCTATTATGACTTAATATACTCGTAATATTACATCATAATATTTTTCCCTTAATCATATTATTATTCTGTTAATCATACTAAGTCAAGAAGTAATTAAATTATTGTCATGTTAATCATAATAAGTTAAGAAGCAATCATATTATTATCATGTTAATAATAACAAGCTAAGAAATTATTCATATTATTGTCATGTTCATCATAATAAGCGATTTTTATTTTGTGGCTTTTTAAAATTTTTCTTTATGTAAATCAAATAGCGGAGTTCAATATAAGGCTTGCAAAAGAGAAAATCCAAAATCTGTGGTTTTCATGGGCAACCGCGTTTGTCCATTTTTACTTATTTTTCTTTTCCGATTTTGAGATGTTGATGCCATATTGACTAATTTTAATTGCTCTTTACATGTTTCTAAAAACTTTTGAAAAAAGATGTATTGATTCCGATTTTTTAACGTGGTGCACAATACCTATCCCATAGTTTAATCTATAATGGTTTTTCGGCTCTCCTGAAAATTTTGTTTTAAGACATACGCAGTTGCCCAAGAAAACCACAGAAATATCAAAACACTTTTATAAAATATAACGAAATCTCTATGTGTTTTGTTGTTGGATTTTACAAAAAAACTACGAAAATTTCCATTTGCACTATTAAATCACTAAACTGAATGAACTCCGCTAATATATTAATTTTTTTAAATTCTTTAAGCTTATTTTATAAAATGAACGACACAACTGATACAAAATTATTTTACAAATGGCGCTAACATAATATTATTAGCAAATAGAAACTGGGAATTATTTCCTTCCGAAGGTTACTTTATATTATATTCAACATTTTTTATTTTTCGAATTTATTCTATGAGCTACACTCACAATATTATTACAGTAACGGACTGTAGTTTATTTAAGAAATATTCCGTTCAGTCATTTTTAAATAAATAAACATTTAAAATTCCAAGCAAATTTATTTTTAACTGATTCTAACAGTTATTCAAAAAACTAAGTGCATATTAATACGGATTTTCAGTTGCAGTTAATATTGTCCGTTGATTGAGTTAAATTCTTCTTTATGTTAAAGTAAATAAAAATGTAATTTAAAGCAACGAAAAGTTCATTTAATTTTTACTGTCGAAAATTTAACACCATATTCCGTAAAATCGAATAAATATTCAGTTATTTTGTAAAATTTTCCTGTCAAAAATTCAACACCATATTCAGTAAAAACGATTAAATATTCAGTTATTTATTAAAATTTTACTGTCAATTTTTTACTGTCAAATTAGTAAAAACAAGTAAATATTCAGTTATTTTATATAATTTTACTACCAAAAATTAATTTTTACTTATCTATAAAAAATGAATTGCTTGTTTTGTGTAAGCAATACCCATTTTCTATTTGTTAAAATAATTTAGTTAAATACCTGCATCAAATTTTAAAAGTAAAATAATTGCGAAGCCATATCGGTCATGCTGCTGGTGTCTTATAATTGAGAGTTCTTCTGTAAACAACGTGGTCAGTACAACAAAAGTAAAACAAACGTGTGTAACTGGGTAAGTAAATAAAAATATTCTCCCTCTCTCGCTTATAAGAAAAACAAGCGGACAGGTGTCTGTCTGGAATTTTTTAGAAATTCAGCTCTTTTGTGGAGTAAACGAAAATTTAATAAAATAACCGAATATTTAATTGTTTTTACTGAATATGGGGTCAATTTGACAGTAAAAAATGACAGTAAAATTTTAATAAATAACTGAATATTTAATCGTTTTTACTGAATATGGTGTTGAATTTTTGACAGTAAAATTTTACAAAATAACTGAATATTTATTTGATTTTACGGAATATGGTGTTGAATTTTTGACAGTAAAAATTAAATGAACTTTTTATTAAAAATAAATGAAAAATAGGTAGACCGGTTTTTAATTGAACTTTCATTTATTTTATATTACCATTTCAGTTAATTTTACGTACAGAATATTTTGAGTGTAAATTTCAGTAATGTATTTTATAAAGCTTTTTTGTAATAGTCATATTCCTTCAATTTTTCAGAAATGACTTTATACACTACCAGACTATTATATTGCATTAAGGTAAAATGTAACAAGAAAATACAATATAATAGTCTGGTAGTGTATAGTCATTTCTGAAAAATTGAAGGAATATGACTATTACAAAAAAGCTTTATAAAATACATAACTGAAATTTAGCTCATAGAATAAATTCGAAAAATAAAAAATGTTGAATATAATAATATTATTAGAGTAAAAATGGTTTGATTGCATCTTAAACATAATATGATAAATGTATAGAAAGTTATCATGTTGTGGTTGTGAGTAATGTAATATGTTTTGAAAGTTATCATAATTTAGTTGTTAGAAAAATAATTATTTTTCGTTCAACAATACTCAAATTTATAATTGCGATAAACGTTGATATGTTTACAGTAACTATAATATTGTTGATATTAAAGAAAAGTAACAGTTATTTGTGTACGACAACAATATATTGTTATATTAAACATAGTGTTGTTTCCCTAACCATGCCCAACCATATTTTTTCTCTGCGTGTGGGTTGAATCGGAAAAAAACGCACCTAAAAATAATCTACATAAATATTTTTTTTTATTTTCATCATTGTATGTATGTATGTGTGTATATGCATAGTTTTACGTTGTTTTTTTTAAAGTCAATTGAACAAAACGCATCTTGTCTGTTATTGTTTTAAGTTTAAAGTTTTTTTGCGCTGATTGTTTGTTTGTTTGTTTTTATTCATTTATTATTCGAAATCAATCAGAGCATACATACATACGTATTTCGTGCATTCCTATTTGAAAGTGTATTATTTTTGTATTTCGAGTGTTATTTTTGATCAAACCGTTTATTATTATTTGGTAATTATAAATAAAAAAATTTAAATGAGTGGATCAGTCCGTGATCGTTTTCTTTTCCTTAATCGGGTCGAAATTGAGCAACTTTGGTTTTGCGACACCAGTGACAATAAGGAAGAAGCTGCTGCATACATATATGGATGTAGAGGACATCGTTTTTCTAGAAAATTACGCTTTGGAAATCCAAGAGGATGAGCCCATAGAAGTGGATAGTGAAGGAAATAATCCTATAGAATCTCCTGTAATTAAAAAGGCTCGCGTTGGTAGTAAACAAGTTTCGTGAGTTTGCAAATAAAAAATAGCATGTGTAATTCATATTTTCATGTGTGATTTTGGCATGATCCATGTGTAATTTACCATTTCGTTGGTGACAACACTGGACATCACATACTTCTACACTGTAAAAGTTTAGAGCTGTAGAAGTGTCATAAATATACTTACACAAATAAGTGAACTTATAAATAAACAAAAATATTTAGTTCGATGTAAAATAAGAAAAACCCGAAAGAATGTATTAAAGAATGCTGACGAAAGAGTTTTTATTGGATTTTAAAGTTTGGCAACGGAAATAAAAAAATTTATAAACAATTTGCTTCGCTCTAGTTTTACCTTTATACAAGTAGGCAGCCCTAGAGAGTATAGTAATCTAAACATGTATAAGATTTTTGTTAGCGGATGTAGTTTTCGGTTAAGCGTTCTTCAATTATTGTTTTATCGAAAACATACTTTGAATGCTAAATACGGTTTATGTATATCTTTGTTGGTCGAGTAAAAGATATTTTAAGCCCGATAGAACTTAAGAAAGAGTTAGTTGAAAAACTAACTGTGATTCTTAGCTCACCTTTTGGCAGTTATGATCAGTATATCCTTCTAAATCATCATGAATAGATTTATGCTTTATCTTAGTTTAATTAAAACTCAGTCATCAATTCGCTAAACTTATACACGACTTCATGGTTTTCTTAGCGCATGGCTTATTTTTTGATTAACAGGTTAATTAATAAATAAAATTTCCCTAATTGGAGTGAAACCAATCAAGAAGAGATCCTACAGACTTAATGAAATTCGGGAAACCAGCAGCACATGAAAAAATGGACGTTGGAATGCCGGGGTGTCCATTTGGCCGAAAATTTTTCAATGTAAATGCAACGTATTCATTTTCCAAACAAAGACATTCCATCGAAAAAACTTTGTTTTTTGTGACCATACGGTGACCATTAATTCCATTGAATATCAATGTTCACATTTTATGGATTAACTGCCAATTTCACCAAGTTCAGTTAACATTTCTTTAACTTGAAGTTAACAATATGTACATTTTTGACAGTTATAACTGACAAAAATTATATATTTAAAAAACATTGATACAAATATACACATTCATACCCAGTCGGCATATTATGAAATTATAGTTAAAACTCGGGTATTTTCTTACTCCTCTAGGGAACTAAAATTATAATTTAGGCCCGTCATTCTCTTGAAAGGGAACTTTATTCCTCTCGTTTCGAGATAGTTTGTGCTAGTACTTACAGTCAATTGCTAAACTTTCCGAGTCATTTTCATTATCTGCATAAACAATTTATGATTGCGCACGTTCTGCAAATTTTGTTTTTTTTCAACAAGGTGAATTTCTAAACAATTCTGGGAATCATTTTTGAGTCTCGATTTAAGCGCACAACTAATTAATAAGTGTTTGATCATCCCAGGGAGTCGTACAGGGCTATTTAATATAATTGTTTTTTTTTTTTTTGAAAATCAGGCCTACTTAATTCAAAAATTCCTCTTATTGTTATGAGAGATTTCAAAGTTTCCAATTTCGTTTTAGAATTCTTTCTGTTGGAGCATTAGAAGCCGGCAAAGCAAATCCCTCTCATCCATATGTTTTTATAAGGATGTAAATTTTTCGACCATGATTAAAAACGAAATTGATTTCCTTTAAAATATTGAATTATTCATTAATTAATTGCGTATTTATTATTCTTAGACGTTTTTGCTACTTTGCGACTTGAAAAAAAAAATTAACAATTCTGATTAAATCACATTTTAAGACTTTCTATGCTACAAGATTTTTTAAAAGTTTCAGTCTGTCAAACCAAACACTTTCGAACATGTCGACTGTCGATGTTCTTTGTTGTGTACAACTTTTGGTTTTTTGCTTTTGCCTTTACTGCGACTGTTTTTATTTAATGAATCAGAAGTAAAGGCAACAGTTTATTTTTGTCCAATGACAAATGAACATGACGAAGTTACAGCACAATCTTGTGACTTTTACTATCTTAACTGCAGCTTTTTAAACGCTGATAAAGATTATCCTTGAGTTAAATAGTAATTTTATCAATTAGTTTCAGCAACCATAAATAATCTAAATGATCAGAACTTAAATTCCTTCCATTTTTGGACATAATAATTGGCAAAGCACTGAAGGCTCTTTCCAAAGATACCTGCGTTGCGGCTACAGCTAATGCAACAGCAGCTAGTTTTGGTAATAAAGGGTCTCTAAAGCTTTTGTTTTTACAGAATTCCAATATATTAGCACTAAATGGCAACTTTTCCTCGTGTTTAAAGGCCCGTTTTCACTACTTACCGAAAGCTAAAAGTAGACTTTAACCGGCCTTATAAATATTGTTCCATTATTAAATTTTTACTTTAACCAAAAGTGAGCGATAAAGTTAATTAAGGTTTATCCTACCTTTTTAGTTAAAGTAAAGTTGTAATAATGGAAAACTTTTTATGCGGCCGATAAAATCCTACCTTAAGTTATCGGTAAGTTGTGAAAACGGGCCTTAGTGAATACATTTGCAATCAATGATAAATATTTTTCAAAAAAAAAAAAATAAAAAAAAAACGTTTTTGTGTATTTTTTTTTTTTGTTTCTTTTCATGTACAAAATATATTTTGTACTTTGAAAGTAATTATCTTTTTTATTTTTCTTATATTTTATTTTAACGGCTAGAAAAAAAATTTTTTTTGTACGCATGAGTTTTGAATTTTATAAATGAAAGTTTACGGCTCTTAATTTCTGATGCCTGCTTAATACAAAAACAATTAATTTATCATACGGAAACTCACTTGTCCTAGTTGTTGCTGTTATTGTACAAAAATGTTTTTTTTCAAACGAAATTCTACTTTTGGAATTTTCTCAAATCACAGTAGGTATTTTTGTTAATCTTGTGTATCAAAGTTTATTTTGCATTTTGACACAAAAATTAAACACAATAAAAGGATTATTTTTAATATTTTTTATAAATTTATTTATGGTTTGCAGTCAAATCCTTTTGACTGACACACTTAAGTATAAATTGACGTAGAACTACAATAACGTACAAGTTATACATGTTAAAGTGTTTAAAGTTCACGAAAAAAAATGTTAAGAATTTCATACGAATAACCTTATTTACTGACGTACATATATAAATATTAATAAACATATATGTATGTATATTAAGTATGTATATGTTGATACATACAAGTGAAATAAACAAAAAACTTTTTACTACATTCATATTTTCTTTTATATGAAAATATTATAAACCAACAGTTAAACATACAAATAAATCACTTTGTAAATATTTGTATTATAAAAGTCTAAAAAGGAAATATCAGCTAACATTTTCTGAAATGAATATACCCACAAACATACTCGTGTATAAAAATGTATGGATATGACATGAATATAAAAATGTTCTTGTCAGTATTTGCATGAACACCAATGACAACTTTAACGATTGTGCTGAAAATTGTAAAGAAAATTTTGTATTAAAATATCATAGTATTCAAAATAAATCGAATTTGTATCGAGGTAAACCAGTTTTTTTTTTCTTTGTGAAATTTCATCGGTATCTTGTTTATTAAGAAGTTAAGCGTGTTTTGCTTTGTGGCGTTTAAAATGACAGGAAGTGAAAGTTTTTTACGTTTACCGTTTAGATATTTCATCGAAAATAAATTAAATAATCAGCAAATATTACGCAAACTGTTTTCAACATTTCATTTAAAATTACAATAAAAGAGTAGAGCTTTTGAAATTTTATTTATTTTAGCATTTTCAACACTTTTCGGATAATCGTTTACTTATTACCTTAAATAGGTAATAATATTTTATTTGTTTGCTTAATTTCCAATTTTTATGCTTGATGCAGAGTGAATGAGAATTACGAACAAAAAGTCTTATTTACAACGATGTCAAAGCTTTAAGAAAATACCAACAATAAACAGTGTGTTTATCTTCTCTTACATTCCCTACTACAGTTGGTTTCAATTTACCCAATACGAATTGTAGTTGTTAGCGTGTTAAGAAAAAAACAAACCAGTTCAGCTTTTTATGCACGGCACTTGCAAATTTTTTATCGAAGTAATTTTTTTTCAATTTCTTCTTCGTTTAAATTTTTAAAGTTTATTTACAACTAAAAAATTAAATAATAAAAAATAGTCTCCTATGTAGAGTTAACGTATAGAAATGTATTCACTTCTTCGATAGTATACAGAAAGAACAACAATCGGTATAAATTAAGTTTTGTATGATTTCTTTAAGTACGAGTCGTACTGAAAAATTCAAGTACGATAGCAATAAAACTGAGTACGTTTACAATCCTAAATGGGATTGCTTGCGAAAATCAATCCTGGAATTTCATGAAATATGTTTTAAATTCTTTAATCAAATAAAAAAAGATTAAACTTTTCGCTTTTTTTTAACCCTCCGGCTTACACATGTTTTGATTTGTTATACACATAGAAAAAAGGTCTTGCCACACTCATGTGTACCACTACACACAGAAAAAAATCAAGTTAAAAACGTCGAAAACAAGGTTGATTTAAAATTTTTCGGTGGTGATTTTGCTTCATACGTGTTTCATGTTAATTCAACCTGATTTTATAATTGCTTGCGAACAACATATTTTTCTTTTAAAATAACTATTATTCATGTTAATATAACATTGCAAAATGTCATTTATATTGAAATAACAATCCGAATCACGTTAAATGAAAGTTATTTTATGTTGAAACAACGTGAATTTCATGTAGAAACTAATTGGTGTGAAGAAGCTTCAGAGACAACATATACATTTATTTAAGAATAATTCAAAACACTTACCCCTGTAACACATGTTTCACTTATTTTGTAGTCTCCTTGGTTAACAGATCAATCAGCAGAATGGCCCGATATGGTTTTCGTCATCATTCTACTTTGAAAACTTGATGTACTATTTAACTAAATAATTTTAATTAAAAGAATACGGGAATCGTCTTCTTTTTATAACATATTTTAGGAATGAAAATAAAAAAATTAACAAACTTAATCATGCATGTTAATTGAACAAGATAAACTTTTGATATTAATATAAAACAGGTTTTTTAATGGATTCAATATTGAATCCATATTTATTTAAATTTTAATATTTTTTTTTTATTTATTTTAACAGTGAATAATATTAAATAAGCGTGATATAGGATTATTTTAATATTTTTAATTTAAAATTAATATGAAATAATGATAAATTTTAATAAAGGGCATACTTTTGCAGAAATTTAACATGATTCTCAATCAACATTTTCCATGTTAATTTTACATTGGTATTTTTTTCTGTGTGTAAGGTTTACAAAGTAAATTTTAACTCTTCTCATTTAGTTTATATTTGTAGTTAAATATGTACATACGATTTCTAAAATAAAAACCATATCGGGCATGATGTTGGTGTTTTATCATTCTGAAAGGTGTAATACGGGTAAGTAAATCAATCATAATATTTTTTTTTTCTAAATTCTTTTTTTGTTTTTTTCAAGCATGAATTCGGGATAAAATCAACTTTATATTACTTGAATTAAGCGCATTTTTAGATTGATTCAATCTTAGTTCGAGTCTAAGCCAATCTTTCATTGATTGTAATAATGAATGGCCCCAGGTTATATGTTTGTGGTACAATTGTAGCAGGGATGCCAATGAAGGATATATGAACGTTTGCCGCTCCTCATCGATGAACGGTACATGTACATACAAAACAAATTTAGTCGTTTTATTCCTTGGTATATTTGAGTCATTAATACATTTTCAGCTCTATCCAAATTGGTAGAGAATATCACACAAGGGTTAAATGGATTTGAAAAGTGTAATCAGCGAATATATTATATTTTTCCAGAATAACAATGATAGTTTCGATTTGGCGTAAAAACCTTAACCTATTTGAAAAGCTTTATGTGCAACGCTTTAACCGAATCCCTGTATAGAGATAACCTAACCTATCTCAGTTTGAATTGCTTGGATTAGTTTAGAAAATACTGTCGGAAATACATCCGATATTGCGAGTACCTATATGTATCGTAGGTTGTGCGAGGAAGTTTAGTGATCCCAATGCCATAAGAATATTATGCATTTCATTTGGGATCCGCCTTGATCGTTCCAAATTTTTTGTTGTTGAGATTTTTTTGGTTCATTGTTTATTCGATACCTTAAAAATCTACGAGAATTTTTCAAGGGATCGATGTTCTAGTTTTAGTTCTATTTACGTTTAATAGCAAAATAAATCAAAAAGTCAACACTTGATATTCTCGTCTTTTTAACAATATTTTAGTTTTTTATTTTACAAAAGATTTATTTTTAATAGAAAATATTTACAAACTTTTTATTTGTATTTATTTCTGTTTTTAATTCCTAAAATTCAAAGATTATTTTGCATGAAATATTATTGTAATTAAATTTTGTCCTAAATTTCTGTGATCCTTATTTATACCAAAGCTTTTGTAAAACAATGTTTTTGCCTAAATTTAAAATTATAATTACAACTTGAACTGATGATACTCGTATTTACCAGATACAATAGCACAAACTCAATTAATTTTAGTGTATTTTTCTCTCACCTAATAAAATTTAAAGTTCAGTTTGTCTATTAAAGCAATTTTTTTTTTGTTTTTGGTTTTCCTTTTTCTTTTATTTGTTTGAAATAAATGTTCATTAGCTAGTTTGTTTCTATAAAAGTGTTACAGCCCACACGTAACGCTACAAAGAATACAACAGCACCAGCAAACTAAAACAATATCACACACGTTCACTCCCACATTCAGGCAGACAACAAACATACGAATTTCCAGACATAATTATTGTTTTACCAGTTTCCGTTTCCGTTAGAGCTGCTCATAGATGTTTCGATAACAAAAGTATTAATTTGTCTGTATGTGGAGGGTATTCATTTGGTGTTCTTAAGTCAAATGGTATTGTTGTTGATTATATTCGAAAATACAACTTGTTAGAGAATACTTTGGGCAAAAATATACGATACCAATTATTGGCTTCAATTGTTACAAAGTGCTAAACGAAAATTAATAGGAAATTGTAATTACAAAATTAAATGAATTGAGTGATATTAATGGAATATAAAATAAATATACACAAAGTTTTTCTATCTCTTTTTTTTCTTCTTTATAATTATTATGAAACCAATTAAATTACTAAATTAAATAAAAAAGGCAAAACTGTTAAAAGCCGGATTACTTTCCAATAGAGTTGAAAGACCTTCACGCCCATGATTTTGAAACAGAAGCTGGCTGAGAAATGATTGAAAAGAAAAGATATTATTACAAAAATTCATTAATATTAACCGAGTTTTCTTTTAACTGATAAAATTTTTTAAAATCGGTAAATTCAAATCAGTAAGATTTTTCAGTTTTTCGTCAATTATGATTTTAGGGTACACCATATTCATAACGTTATCTATCACAATTTTAAGTTTAAAATTTAAAAAAACGGACAGAAAATTTTAGTAAATGAAATGTGCCAATTGTTTAATTTATATTTTTTTAAATCAAACACGACGAAAACGCTTAAATCTAGGCACATAAAGGATAAGTTGCCAATAGTGCCTTTAATTATCAATTTTTTTATATTTCGATTTTTGGAGAATAATTTCCAGAAATTAGTTGACCAGCGCGTTAGCCAGATTATTTTCTTTGTTATTACTTGAAGGAGGGCGGTAAGAAATAACCCCCCGCGAAATAAGTCCACAAATAAATTATGAAATAATTCCCCAATTTTAAAATGAAACCCCAACGAAATGAAATAACTCCCTAAATCAAAATGAAATAAATCCCTAAAACTGAGGAGTTATTTCATTTAAAATGTCTCTCCAATTCCTGAAATGAAATAAATCCCCAAAAAGTATTCAGAACATCCAATCAATTCAAAATTTAGATTTTTTGACAATTTTGGAATACATTTTAAAATGAAATAAGTCCCCAAAATATTTTCAGGGACTTTTTCATTTCAGAGTTTTGGGAACTTATTTCATATAAAATAACTCCCCAATATAAAAATGAAATAGGTCCCCAAAAAAATTAAATAAATGCCCAAATCACGTTGTTGTTGCCCCTCATATATATATTTTTTTTGGGAGTTATTTCATTTCCGTTTTGTGGACTTATTTCGTGGGGAGTTATTTCATGCCGCCTTGAAGGAAGGAATATATTTAAGTGAACTAGCCCGAGATAATCCTTAAACTCAAGGGCAACTTTGTTGCAGAAATTCGAGCGCTACAGCCACAAATTTTAAAAAATGTTATTGAAAATGCTTTAAAGCGAGCCCACATTTTTTCGCACAAAGTATTAAAAATTTCACTTTTGCGTATCTTAAAAATAATCTTAAAAAAAAATAAAAAATAATATAAACAAATATTACATTCTGGATATAAAGTTCATAACACTTCTAAAATTAAACAAAATTAAATTAATGGGATAATTCGGTAACCTTATGTATCCAAAACGAAAAGAGATAAAAAAAAGTTAGAGTGCTATATTCAGCTGTGCCGAATCTTTGATACCCTCCACCAACAGTTAGAATATGTCAGGAGTGATATCTACATGATGTCTATTTACTACTCATTAATTTTTATAAAAACAGACATCAGCATGATTCATAACAGTTTAAGCCGAAATTAAATGATTTTCAGAAGGGAAATTTATATTGGAGCCATGGTGAGTTATGAACCAATCATCCCAAAACTTCGCAGAGTGATTTCTGGTATTAAAAAACATAAACTCAATACAGTGGTTTAATATGTTTTAGTGTTTACAGTGAATTTCCGATGGCTGCGAATTATAGGATCTAAGGTAAATTATGGACCGTATATCATAAAATTCGTAACATATTTTCTGGCCATAAGAAACTAAGTTGGAAGAAATTTCACCTAAAATCTAAGGGTGTTTTTTTTTTTGAAGTGATACAACATTAAGTTGGCATCACTGCTTTATTTGACCGCCCATTTAACAGCTGATAGTTGCTTTTTTGCTTAGTTTGCTTTGACATTTCATTATGGATCGACCTATGGGCTGAAGTACAAATTGTTATTGTTTTTGAACTTCCATTCAAAATCTTATTTCCCGATGAAGCCCATTTCTGGTTGAATGGGTACGTAAATAAGCAGAATTGTCGGATATGGAGTGAGGAGAATTCACAAGCCTTTGTCGAAACACAATTATAACCACAGAAGAGTACTGTTTGGTGTGCTTTAAGGGCTGGCGGAGTCATTGGCTCATATGTCTTCAAAAACGATGATGGTCAGAATGCGAAAAGTTTTTGAAAATTTGTGTTTCAAATTGCGCGTTTTACGCGCCAGCCGTGGCGTCCACAAGACAGAAATCATATTTAAACATTAACGTCATAAAAATCTATCCAATAAAGACCGTTTCATTGATATCAAAAATATATTTCTATGTTTTATTATGATTTAAACTTGTATCACTCTATAAAAAACATCCTTTATATCTGATATGGTTTGCGAATTCCCAAAGTAAAATTTTGCCTGCCAACAAGCAAATAAACAAAAACATATGATTTTATTTGCTCAAAAAGCACGATAGTGTGACCGCATTGTACCGATTATTGTCGCAATTAAGTTTTGGCCGATATGAACCGAAAAAAATTGTCACAATGTGCGACGTTAATGGGACCACCTAAGAATATATTGTGCAATGTGTTTAAATGTGCGCCGATATAGCACGATAAAAATCGTCACAGATGGTGCTATTTGAGCCGATAGTGGGATCGCTTAACCCTTCGTCTTACTAATGAGTCTGACCAGACCTTTTTCGATTTTAAATGTTATTTTAGTATATTTAAAACACAGGTAGGGACTTGAAATTTCAGGTACCCTTCTAAAATTTAGTTTACTATAAAAAGCTGAAAAATATAACCTGGAAAGGATATATAAGGAAACTTATTCCAATATTTTACTGCACACATCACATTCGTAACACATGTGGTCTGGCCAGACCATATATATTTTGTATAGAAGATGACGTATTTTTAACTTTCTTTCTTGCTGTTTTTTATTATTTTTTTGTTAAATGATCTATTATTTATTTATTTTTATTAAGCACACAAACTATTAGCTCCATCTAGCTCTACAATTTAACCCTCCCTATTACACATGTTTTTTAATTTCACATTCGTAACGCATGAGTCTAGCCAGACCCAACAATCTTTTGAATAAATAAAACCAATTTTTTTAACTAAATATTATATTATAAACATTTATAATTTAAATTAAATTTGAAAATATGAATTTAAATTATAAATGTGTATAATATAACAGTTAGTTAAAAAAGATTGGTTTTATTTATTCAAAAGTTTGTTGGGACTGGCTAGACTATTGCGTTACGAATGTGAAAATAAAAACATGTGTAAGACGGAGGGTTAAGACGGAAAAAATAAATGCTCGAAACATGTAAATTCATTTATACATACATATTTGTTTGTATGTCTTCTTCAAGTTTGCATAAATGTTGTGGTCGAATTTCCACCATTAAGCGAACAATAGTAATATTAAAACATCTATTTGTGTCTTCATATATAATTACCATAATGTTATACAGACACCTTTCAACACAACCTTTCTTTTGAATCAATAAGTAAAGACCTGCGTAAATTTATTTATCTATTTATCCTAAGTCTAGACCATAGTATAATAAGTACGAGGTATGTTCATTAGGGAGATTTTTTATTATTTACCCATGTAATGTCAAATAAATTTATTTCAAAAAACGCTTGTTTTAATTTTTTTTCCATATTTGCTTTTGTTTGACGTTATATGGGTTTTGAAATTGAGCACACAATTTCTAATGACTATACCTCTAGTTCTACCATGGCCTAGACGAGCAATTAGTTTTCCAATTTTTGCCGTGGTAACTGTCTAATACAATTGCCAACACTAGATTCATTGCTGAGCAATTATCTTTTAACGAAAGTTTTCAAGCTCGATTATCAATTGAAAAAAACGTTTTTAATTTTAATACAAAATTTACAAATTTTTAATCAAAAAATAATTAAAAAATAAATTGGTTGTCAAATAAAAAGAAAGTATTAATTTGCATACAATTTCATGTTTTGTGTTTAGACATACGTTTACTCCATACTAAAAAAAATATTTAGCACAAAATATTAAAGTGACATCATTCTGCCGACGTTATTATGTGTGTTAAAAAATTCAAAATGCGCATCTAAATGTAGGGTAAATTAAGTCTATGGACATAATCCTCACTGACTAGATATTAAATTAAACAATTTTTTCTTCTCGTTAAAACTGAAAAATTGTTACGTTTCATATCACCAACATTTAAAGTGAAATCTATAAAGTTACACATTCTATTAAAACTACAACATAATGGATTTGCCATTTTGTAGCGTGTTCGAAATGTTTTAACATAATCGTAATGGGCTTTAAGCAACATTCACTGATGTCTTGCTTAAAAAGAAAATTGGATACAACATTTTAATTTAAAAGATTAACAGGAAATGAAACATTAAGCGTAATGATTTTGTTTTTTAATGTTGGCAGCTGGAAAAAAGGGAGTCGTCATGAATTTGATGGAAGCGCAGAATATCTTCGATAAACATCTCATAAATAAAAAAAATTAAAACTTTTTCTGGACGGATTTGATAAGATGATTATGAAAGGTATGGTATGGGGTCCAATACAATTAAACCATACTCTAAAATCGGTCTTTCAAGTGACGTAACCAATCTTTAAGTGATAAAGGGATCCTATAATGTTTTGCCCGCAGTGATGAGAACTCTTCACAACTAAAAGTCGCAATATTTTTCGTAAAAATTGATAAATAATGGCTTAACAAGATTTGATTACAAAAAACGCATCAATTTTATAAAAAAAAAACCTTCAAAATTTATTTACTACACTTAAATCGCACATAAGATTTATTTTTTTTGTATTAATCAGAGTTCGAAAACAAACACTAAGTATCGCTCTTTAGTGTTCTGTTCGGTAGGTTTGTGGAAAACACAAACGCTAATAGTGTTTGTAGTGAATCAATAAAAAAAAATAACGTTTCCCTGTTAGTCATCTTTCAAACACAAAAATAATACTGTTTTTATGCAAATCAACAAAAGATGAGAGCATTTAATTGCGTTCGGTTTTTTTTAACCACAATCATCATCCGGTTTCGCTCATTAATGTTCGTCCCTTTTGGCTGGTAAAAACAAAACACACATTTTTTACAAAAACAAAATACACATTAAAAAAAAAAACAAAAAGCCAGCAAAATAATTTTACACAAACAAAATATGTACACAATACACGCACAAGCTGTTCGTGCTGCGATCGTTGCTAAAAAATTTTGCTTATTAACTTCTTTATCAATGTAAAAAAAGAAATATTATAGAACATCAAAATATTATGCTTGTCTACAGTTCTGTTTTTAACGAAGAACAGAACACTATATAAAGGGTTGTGTTCGTCTACACAATCACTAAAAAAATAGATATCGTTCTTGCGTGTGTGGGCCGAACGCTAAATATTGTATTATTTATTTTCGAACACTGATTAGAATAATTTATGGCTTCAGGCAAATCTTTAATGAAAAATAAAAATAAAATGGGATCGAAGTAACAAACATCACTTATGTGCACAAAACTTTTGCGTACAACCACAATGTCAAATGCTTTGCAGTACTGTTCGTTGCACAATTTGCACAGTAATGTTGTGACGGTGCAAGAATTCATAGATATGCACTCCAGGTAGCACTTGTTTCTTTCAAAACCTTTCAATACAGTAACATTTTTTTGTCTGTACTACTAGTATTTGAAAATGATCTTGTGCATTCTGCGAGAACTTGTTATGCATATTAATTATCTGTCGTATGTACCAGGCACATACAAAGAATTTCTGATGTTTATTTGTGTCGTGTGCAGTGATGCCAACTCAACTAAAAATCAAAATATTTTTCGTAAAAATGGATAAATAATGGCTAAACAAGATTTGATTACTAAGAATGCATCAATATTTTACAAAAACTTGCGCAATTTAATTACTATACTAAAATCGCACATAAAATTGATTTTGTTTGTATTAATAAATTTTTAGTAACAATAAACTTAATATAAAATTTTAAGGTTTCCGTAAGCAAGAAAAGTACACGAGCTCTGATAAAGGCGCTGGCTATAACACTACTTAGAAGCAGCAAAGAAGCGAAAACCATTGAAGTTAATTTTTAATTTAAGTTAATTAAAATCATTTAAAAACTTCGCATTATCCCTTTTAAGTAAGCAGGTTGTATGTGACTGATTTAAATCATTATTTTAAAGAAAAAAAATCACAAACAAAGTTCTTAGTGCTTCCGTTAATCTCTTACAAGAGAGCAGGTTGTATTGCAATAATTTTAAAATGTTTTTACGATTATTCCCAAAATATTACCAAACATAGAAATAACATTTTTTATGAGACAATCAGTCATTTAATAGTTTTCTTGCAGAGAGGAGATAAGTAAGGAGATAAGAAATGCTTCCAAGTGAAAATTCTCCATATAAAAATCATGCCACTTGTAAGCAGTGTTGCCAAAACTTTGTGACCAAAAATGGCTAAATTTACGGGAAAAAATGGCTAAAAATGGGCTAAAAATGGGCTAAAAAATGGCTAAAAGCTTTTTAAATAAAAACATATTAAAATTTAATAACAAACAGAAATAATTCATTTAAATTTGTTTGCGATGAAATTGTAAGTTAAGTTTGTTAAATAAGAATAAACGTTAATTAATATTTTGATAGATATTTAAAAAATTAAATCATCAATAAATTCGATGTCGTTATTGATCATCTCATAGGAATCACTCGTGCCTATTAGTTCTAAAAAATTTGAGGTAAATCATAATAACGACAATATTTACCCAACGTTTTGAATCTAGGTCTACAATAAAAAACAAGTAAGAAAGTATAGTCGGTCAAACCTGACCACATTAGCACCTACGTACCAAAGTTTATCAAATAATCTCCAAAACTGCGACATAGGGCCTAATTCTGGCAGTCGTGATCGAGTACTTCCTCGATTCGAAAGCAATTTTATTTCAGTCGATACTTAACGAATCGAAATTATTTTTTCAGTATTGTGAAACTAAAATTAATGCTTTATAACAATGAAAAAATTATTCCGATTCGTTCAGTATTGACTGAAATAATTAAATAATAAATTGCTTTCAAATCGAGAAATTACTCGATCACGACTGCCAGAATCAGGCCCCTGTACTTTGCGCACAAGGTGTACTATTGTGGTGGGGGTATAAATATTTTATTGCAATGGTAAAAATATATACCTAATTGATAAAATTGAATTAATGGTTGCTAAATGTAACCTATTTCTCAAATTACTTTAAAGTTTAAACGATGATTACTTGTCTAAATACACTCTCTACTTCAGCATTAGTCCATGGAAGTAAGATCAACTTTAGTCAATTCTGAAATTTCTAAAAAAAGAAACACCGATGTTTGTGTTGTACCATTTTATAAATTTAATATTGGAATACTGTTCCTCTATTTTGAAAGATGTTTCATCAACATCGTTTATAGCGATTTTCCACATTTATAAAAGTTCTGATTTAATTTAAAGACGTTTTAATTGTTAAAAATGTTTAATTTACTTTTATACATTTTTATAATAAAATAAAAATTATTCTTAATACGATTTCTGTATGACGTGCTAAATTCCCAGTTTTTCATATTTGATAAATACACTGAAATTTATTGTTGAGGGAAAGCTAGCTTCTATGCGCATTTCACTGGTTGCTTAGGGCAGCTCATCAGAAAACCTTTTCCAAAGATTTTAGAAAGGCCAACAATATTATACAAATAAAACCCTAAAGCGAATAAGAATTATAAACACTCAAAGTCTTACTTGTAACAATATCAAAGCCAAAACAAAACACCAACAATAAACAGTGAGTTTATCTTTTCTTACATTCCCCTACAATTGGTTGGGTTCTTTCCGAATCGAATTGTAGTTGTAAGTGGGTAAAAAGAAAAAACAAAATTAAAAAACAAACTGCTTCATTCTACTGTCTTCGTAAGAAAACAACAAAAAAAACCAATTTGCCAATTCAGTTTTTTATGCACGGGCACATGCAAGTATGTATATTATCAAAGTTATTTTCGGGAATACAAAATTTTTTATTAATACGATTTCTGTATGACGTGCTAAATTCCCAGTTTTTCATATTTGATAAATACACTGAAATTTATTGTTGAGGGAAAGCTAGCTTCTATGCGCATTTCACTGGTTGCCGTCATACAGAAATCGTATTAATAATAAATCTTGTATTCCCGAAAATAACTTTAATAAAAATTATTCTCTTAAAAGAAAAACCGCAAAAAAATTGTATGGCTAAACAAGTTGATAAATGGCTAACAAAAATGGCTAATGGGTAAACTAATTTTTTAATGGCTAAACAGGGTGAAAAATGGCTAAATCTAGCCACTAAATGGCTAAATTGGCAACACTGCTTGTAAGCAGGTTTGTAAGTACGTATTGTGCTGCTCTCCCTAAAAAAAACCTGCTTAACAGTAAGCTCCAATTATGTACATACATACATGCGAGTATTTGTCATTTCCTTGTTAATATTTGAGAGTATTTTTTATGCCCGCACTTTTACTAAAACAAAGCTCCCAACTTACATTAGTTCGTCGTCTACACTTATCTTTAGTATATTTTTTTTGACAGTGGCACTACAGTATAGAGTTTGAAAAATTTTGAATGGTTCGAATGCGTGTTGAATAGAATTTTGCCGGCTTCTAACAAAAAGACACTCATCACACTCCCTTTTCACCAGGGCTGTGGAGTCGGAGTTGAAGTTTTTGTACCGCAGTAGGAGTCGAAGTACCCACAAAAACTCGCGACTCCGACTCCAAAATTGTTCGGCATAAAACATTTTCTTATACAGGGTCCGCCAAATAACTTATTTTTTTTGAAAATGCTATAAAAAAAAACTGCTGAATATTTTCTCAAATTTCTTTTTTTATTTGAAAGTACAATCCTTCCGGTTAATAATGGAAAATAATTTCATTCAAATGGCTGCCTCGACTGGCCATGCAGTAGCCTACACGATCGGTCCAATTTTTAAACACATTATCGATTGTGTCCAGCTGTATTTCACCAATGGCTTCACGAATATTGTCCTTGAAAGCGTCAATTGTCTCTGGCTTGTCGGCGTAACACTTATCTTTGACGGCACCCCCAAATAATAGTCCAACGGTGTGAAATCGCAGCTCCGAGGTGGCAAAACGACATCAGCTCTGCGGCTGATAATGCGACCTTCAAAAACAGGGCGCAAAACTTCGAGTGTAGCTTCGGTTGTGTGGCACGTAGCACCGTCCTGTTGAAACCAAATGTTGCCAATATCCTCCTCTTCAATTTTTGTGAACAAAAATTCGCCATTGACTGTAACGGCCACTCCTTGTCCATTTTCGAAGTAAAATTGCCCAATTATGCCTCTGGACCAAAATCCGCACCAAACAGTGACTCGTTTTGGGTGCAACGGCTTGTTTACATATCCGCCAAGATCAAAATGAGCTTCATCTGAAAAGATGATTTTTTTTGGCCAAATCGGCATTTTCTGTAAATCGATCGCAGGCTCACTTAGCGAAGCGAAAACGCATATTTCCCAGCGTCGTTCAAGCGTATACACAACCATAATCGTTCAGCGGAAGGATAAAACTTATTATCTGTCAAATTAGACATGAGCTAAGTGTTACCATTCACGAAATAAGCACTAGTTGAAAAAAAGTTAGATGGCGGACCCGTTATTTTCCAAAATAAAAATAGAGGGTATTTTTTTAAAATTTTGAAGTCAGAAAATATGGATACTTTTCTTGCTATATTAAACCATTTAACATGTTCTGTTTAAAAAAAAAGAATTGGACGTCTAATCAGGACCAGTCTTAAATACATTTAGTATCAAGATAAGAGTAGAAGTCGGACTCGGACTACAAAAATTTCAGCGGATGGAGTCGGAGTAAGAACTATTTTTTGACGACCCTGCTTTCCGAAAAAGAAAATGAGGTAGTTTTACAACCAAAAAATGCAATCAAAAAACTACGTAAAATGCTTTAAAAAAATACTACTTAATTGGTCGATCTTATTAAAGTTTAATTATTTCCCACTTTACTGGGATAGTTGTCTACAAAATAAGTCACGCAATAAGTCACTGTTTTCACACAAATATACACTTTTGCAGCAAAAATGCTACTCTTTTACTATAAAGTACACTTTACACAAAGGCCATTTTTACACAAAAAATAATTTTTTTACCCAAAAAATTCATTTTTTTACACAAAAAAACACTTTAAAAATAATTTACCTGGTTACACAAAAAAAAAATACGTTTTTATACAAACTTATATTTTACTTTGACTTTTATTGTTCTCTTAAAATCAAATAAAATAAATTTATGATTTTAATGACCAATTTCACCAATTCTATTTATCAATTCATATTTAAATATAGGTTTTCATATAATTTTATCTTTATTTGAAATGAAAAACGAATTTTAAACATAAATTGATATTTAAATAATTTGTGAAATTGGCCATAATGTTTTTGTACCAAAAAAAAAAGGACTTAAGTTAAAATAAATCAAAAGGATGAAAGTTTTTGGGTTAAAAGTATTTTAATCTTTAATCGAAAAATATGCAAGTACATATTTAAAACTTAAGGAATCATGGAAGTACATTATGTCACCTAAAACTAAATTGGCAAAAGATTTTGGATTATTCGTCGCTTACCGCCTTTTTGATTTCAGTTGACAATTTGTATTTTACTTTTAAGCTTCCTTTTTATGTTCATCAACATATTTTTCAAGATTAGTTCAATTATGTAAAATTGTCTCAAATTTGAAAACATATTTAACACCGATTGGATTTTATTTTTTTTTATACAGAACAATGTCTTTAAGCCTACGTATTCAACTGTTTATTAATTTTGCCCAATCATCCAACAGACTGTCAAGTTGTCAAAAAAAATTGTTTTCTATTAAAAAATTGTCGTTTGGCAAGCAGTCTAGTATACTTGGTACATAATAATATACTTACATAAAATCTAAAAATAACAAATTCTTTTTAAATAAATAAATCAATTTATTTGTATAATTTATTCATCCAATTTTCGTTGCCTATAGATTAGAAATAGTAGACATTTTGTTAGCTGGCTTTTGCTTGGCAAACATTTGGTGTACGATTTTTTCATTAAATATTATGATAAATTATACTCACATTTCGTTTAAAATGCTGGCTAAGAAAGAAGAAAACAAAAGGAACAAATAGTCCGACAATAAACAACGCATTAAACACTTGGCAAGGAGAGAAAAATATATATAATGAATTTGTAATAAGAGAAAACGGAACAGTAAAATTAATAAAACAAAAAAGGCAGCGCCATGTCAAAATAAGAAGTCAAAAAAGACCCTTCAATCATTTTCAAAAAAACAATTACGAAACGAAGCCATCTAACGGAAGTACTTTTACACGCCAAAATTCTGTCTAATTTGAAAAAAAAAATAAACAACATATAAAATAATTTTTAGCAAAAGAAGTTATAAATATTTTAAGGCAGGAAAAATACATTTACCAAATAAGATTTAAGGGGATTTTTAATGGAATTACTATTGTATGAGCGATCAAATCAGCACAATTGAATTCAAAAATCTGAAATTTCTGAAGGACATAATAAAATAAATAAATTAAAAGAAAAAATTTCAAAACATTTAATAAAAAAAAAACAACTTTGAAACAAAATCATCTTAAATGCGAAATGTTAATCTTTCCACAAAAAAATAAGAACAATTGTGAGAACAAAAAAGTGAACCGCAAAAGTTGCCCTAACCTTCTAACCAAGGAAACTTCTAGAGAGAGTAAAAAAAAATGCTGTAATTGGAAAAGCTTCTAAGAGTATTAAGCGTTAGCTAAAATGCAAAAAGGCGTAACTAACAAAAAATTCAAGATCGTGTTTTGATTGGTTATTAGGAATGACATTGAACTACATGTCTTGAAAAAATTTTACACTTCTGCGATCAAAAATTGCTCATTTATTCACACAAAAAAGAGACGTAACTACAACAGTGTATATTTTAAAAATTCAGAACTACGTAACAACCCATTTTTATTTTTAAAAAAATAAATTGAAATGGATTCCTTTTAAAATTTTTAGAAGAATTCCATGGACGACTTATGTTTTCTGACATGTTTATAGTTTTCATTTTATATAGTTTTTTGCTTCTCCTGTAAAATTATATTTTTGGTAGTTATGCCTTTTTGTATTTTAGCTAACGATATGCACTTAATTACGAAACTCTTATTGTTTTTTTGTTGTTTTCTTACGAAGACAGTAGAATGAAGCAGTTTGTTTTTTAATTTTGTTTTTCCTTTTTACCCACTTACAACTACAATTCGAGTCGGAAAGAACCCAACCAATTGTAGGGGAATGTAAGAAAATATAAACTCACTGTTTATTGTTGGTGTTTTGTTTTGGCTTTGATATTATTACAAGTAAGACTTTTAGTGTTTATAATTCTTATTCGCTTTAGGGTTTTATTTGTATAATATTTTTGGCCTTTCTAAAATCTTTGGAAAAGGTTTTCTGATGAGCTGGCCTAAGCAACCAGTGAAATGCGCATAGAAGCTAGCTTTCCCTCAACAATAAATTTCAGTGTATGTATCAAATTTGAAAAACTGGGAATTTAGCACGTCATACGGAAATCGTATTAACTACAAACTTTATTTACACTTTCATATAGCAAAAAATAAAAAATGTTTTTTTATTTGGTATTTTTATTACGTTTGTTTCTATATGCACGATTTTTTGCATATTGAACACAATATTTTACGAAGCTTGTTACTGAATTGTTGTATAGTACAAAGTCAATGTCTCACATTTCCAAAACTATAAATGATACGAGCCAACTGATGACACAAATCGACTGATCTCTAAAAGTTTACCTAAAAATCAGTCTTTTCTCAATTTTTTATATTTTGCGGTATAGAATAACTTGCGAGCGACGATATTTTGAACAAAAAGCCCCATAACTGCCAAGGAATAGCCCCTAGAGTTACATGAATGTATGTGAATCTCCTTATTAATTGTATTTAACGTTATTTTCAACATGTTTCTTTTTATCTTCATTAAGGGTTTATCCAATTTATCATATATTTTCTTTAATTTAAATTTTCTTTTGTTTTAATTATCAAGAATTTTGTTATTAACTTTCATTAAAAAAACTCATGTTTATTTTTTATATAAAAAAGGAACCTGGATTAATATTTTGATTTTGAAAAAAGACTTTGAAGAGAGAATAGCTGCGTTCGTTTACTCCAAAGTTTGTAAAAATTTGTACTGGATTTTACTGAAATGCGTTCGCGTAAACATAAATTTTATAACTAGAAAAGTAAACGAACGCACATAATATATATTAAAAAATAAAGAAAATTATTCAAACTAAAAAAATAAAAAATGTTTTTTTGTATATTTTTTCCATAATATTACTCTAGGGGGATAAAATAAACGTTTTTTGTTCTTAACATTTTCTTAAAACATACATGCCCCTGATTACCACTTCTTAGGGGGGCTCCCATACAAATATTGCGCTTTGGAAATTCTTAAATGAATTAAAATTTTTCGACTTTTGATTTTAATCATTTATGGCTTGTTTTGTTTGCAGCTTCGTTTTTTATATGTCTTAAAAAACTAGAAGCCTAGCTACATTCTCCAATTTTTTTATGAATTTTTTAAAAATAATAATCTCGAAATTTTGATAAAAAAATTAACCTTTTCAAAAAAATATTATGTTTCTAATACAACTGCGCCTCGAAAACCAGAGCCAACATAAAAACGGCTATCACGACTGTATTCAGCGTACCCAAATTAGGTTTAAACGTCAATTGCCCAGGTTGTTTAAAAAAAGTGTAAATTTCGAGCACAGTGTAATGATTAAGTATTGTAATTATTTTATTGAACTGTTTATGGTTTGTATTCCAAATTTTGATATTTTAATTAGGCTTAAGTTTATCAAATTTAATGTTTAGGGTGTGTGTGAAACGGTAGCAAAGTACTCATGGAAGTAAAATTTCGACACTATTGAGGTGAATAAAATTTCACTAGCCCTGGGGGCTAGTATAAATTTTGACAATAGTGTAGAAATTTTTGACAACCACAAAATTATTTTTTTCATCAAATTTGTTTAAACTAAATACAAAATAATATGGAAGTAGGACCAGCGGCAAAAAAATTAAAAAGAATTATACAACATGTATTTACACATGTATAAGCTTTCTTGCCCGCACTTTTTGTAAAAATTGTTAATATATCAGAACGAATTCATCAAATAGTAGGTACGATCTCAATTCCAACAGAATTGAAAGGATTTTTGGTAAAAACTTGATTAATTTATTCATTTTCACAAAACTACTAGTAATTGTTTTTTTCATTATATCAAAATTTTACGTTGTCAAAAATGTTATAATTTCACACAGCACAAATATGAAAATTTTCTACCACAAACAAATTTCATTTCACCATAGAACTTTGCTACCGTTTCACACACACCCTTAATAAATTATTTTTATGAAACAAGGAATTTTACAACAAACCTGGGTTCGGTTCCAAACTCAGTCAAGAATGAAAAATTATCAATAAATTTTAATTAATTTCAGATTACAGATAATTTACAAAAAACATTAAATTTGGTGACTGTAGCCTAATTAAAATATCAAAATTTTTTAAAAAAATTAAACTATTTTGGTTTTATGTCAATGGCGGGAATTTCCGAGATTTTAAATCGTTTTCAATTCCCACTTTGCCGGGAATTAATCGCGGTATTCCCGGGAAATTTCAGTAAATTTTAGTAAATCTATACTCGTGTCTTAAGTTGTTTTATCCAACTTAATTTCACCAGAATATTAAATTTGCTGCAGTTAAAGGCTTATTAAGCTGATTTTTGTGAATGGGCTTTACACAAGTCCTATGGAAAGTTTTAGAGCTATCTTCACGAAATTAAATAAATTATCTAAGCAAAGAACGTTGTAAAGTATTAAAGGTTCAAAGAAAAATAAACTTAATGAGATCTTAAATGACTATTTGAAACGATTCACATGAAATGACAAACTTATTTGGTATACCTGCATTTACCTAAATAAATAAAACTGAAAATAAATATGTTATTAAATTGGGTGAGTTGAATTACTACTTTAAGCTGAATTTGTTAAACGGTGAAATCGATTCAGAATTCCTACTTCGTAGTGTTGAGTTTTAAGTTCTTAGTCGCCCTTCCAGAAATAATATTCCTCTTGGACTTTAACAAATTCAGTCTAATTATGCACATTTTGATTATATCCGCAGAATGAGCTCTGAGTTTAACAATGTTTATATTTATATTGATTTCCACGGTCCCACTGGTATCAAAAATAACCTCTGAAGTGTCTAACAATACCTTTATTCATAAATTTTTTTCCTTTTTGTTCTATATAAGACACTAGATTTAATTATTTTAAGAATTTAGAGGCAGAACAAAATATACATAAGTTTCATTAGAGAACTAAGTAAATAAATAAATAAATAAAAATTAACTGTCGTTTGTTTAAATAAATTAAATTATATTTTGTACCGTTTTATATAAAGCGGGAATTCCCAGCAAATTAAAAATAAATCCCGCTTTTTCCGGAAACGACAAAGTCCGGGAATGGAAAAACTCTAGTACCATCTAATGTTGTTCTAATATTGGAAAAACTTTATGTAAGGTAAGGGGTATATTGTATTTTAATACGGCTTGATTTAAAACAGGTTAATTAAGGGTTTATTAACCTGTCGTAATACATACAAATAAAAGGTTTATTAAATTAGGGGAATGAAAGAAAAGATAAACTCACTGTTTATTGTTGGTGTTTTGTTTTGGCTTTGATATTGTTACAAGAAAGACTTTGAGTGTTTATAATTCTTATTCGCTTTAGGGTTTTATTTGTATTATATTTTTGGCTTTTCTAAAATCTCTGGAAAAGGTTTCCCGATGAGGCCAGCAACCAGTGAAATGTGCATAGAAGCTAGCTTTCCCTCAACAATTAATTTCAGTGTATTTATCAAATATGAAAAACTGGGAATTTAGCACGTCATACGGAAATCGTAATAATAATAATTTTTGTATTTTTTATAAATAAGGTAGTTAATATATATCGCCCTGGTTCCTCTAAAGGCAGTCAATTCAAAATTTACACATTATGATTTTTTTCAAGAAAACAATAAACAATGGTCATATTCGCCTACTGAAAATATCTTAGATCAATTTCTCTAGAATTTTGCAAAAAAAAAAACAAAAAATAAAAGATTTTTTTCCTCTACTGAAAATTTATAAATTTTGAGTTAAACCCCCTTAGAGGATCCAGTGCGATATGTAACGAAGGCAATTGAGTCTTTTTTTTAAAGCAATCTGTGGATTTAAATTTTATTTACAAAAAATTGTAAACAAATTAATAAAAATATATATCAAATAGAAACTGGGAATTATGTCCTTTTATTGGTTACTTTATTATATTCAACATTTTTTTTTTTTTTTATTTTTTCGAATTTATTCTATGAGCTAAATTTCAGGCATGTATTTTATAAACCTTTTTTTATTTGTAATAGTCCTATTGCTTTAATTTTTAGGAATGAATAAACTACCAGAATATTATAAAATACATATGTAACTGAAATAAATTCGAAAAAAAAAATTGAAAAATATATATTTTTTTTATGGATAGTCACACAATGGGTTTTTTAAAACAGACTGATAACAATGTGTTGTCGAATTGACAATGGCTTGTACACTCCATCATTTATTTTCTCCAAAATTTCTTGATTATTTTCCATACTTTAAATTTATAATGTTTCATATACTATATAACTTATTTTGTGAATGGTAACACTTAGCTCATGGCCGACTGATTTGACAGATAATTAGTTTTATCCTTCCGCTGAACGAATTTAGTTGTGTATACGCTTGAACAACGCTGGGAAATATGCGTTTTCGCTTCGGTAAGTGGGCCTGCGATCGACTTTGCCGATTTTGCAAAAAAAAATAAAAAAAAAATGTTGATCTTGGCGGGTATGTAAACAAGCAAAATTGTCGCGTTTGGGGCACAGAAAACCCGCACGCATACATTGAAAAGCCGTTGCACCCAAAACGAGTCAGTGTTTGGTGCGGATTTTGGTCCAGAGGCATAATTGGGCCATTTTTCTTCGAAAATGGACAAGGAGTGGCCGTTACAGTCAATGGCGATCGTTTTCGGGCCATGTTGAACGAATTTTTGTTCACAAACATTTAAGAGGAGGATATTGGCAACATTTGGTTTCAAACGACGGCGGTACGTGCCACACAGCCGAAGCTACACTCGAAGTTTTGCGGCCTGTTTTTGAAGATTGGCAAACTCGGAGCTGCGATTTCACACCGTTGGACTATTATTTGTAGGGTGCCGCCAAAGATAAGTGTTACGCCGACAAGCCAGAGACAATTGACGCTTTAAAGGACAATATTCGTAAAGTCATTGGTGAAATACAGCTGCACACAATCGATAATGTGCTTAAAAATTGGACCGATCGTGTAGGCAACTGCATGGCCAGCCGAGGCAGCCATTTAAATGAAATTGTTTTCTATTATTTACTGGAAGGATTGTACTTTCAAATAAAAAAAGAAATTTGAGAAAATATTCAGAAGTTTTTTTTTATAGCATTGTCAAAAAAAAAGTTATTTGGCAAACCACCCTAATGTAGGTTTTAGTGAATATGGCAAAAAAAAATTTCCGAAATTTGAAAGAGCTCACGTTTAGAAATGTTCCATTTAGTGTTGAAATACAATTGTAAAAGTTTTAGCTCAATCGGACATTGCTTTCCCGTGCCTAAAGAGCCCCAAAGTTTTAGAAAATGACTGTTTTTCACGAAATAGCGCCATGTTTCTGCTGATGATTGCCATAATTTATTACAATAAATTTATTATCAAATGAAAGGTAATTTTAATGACTTTACATTTAATTCTAACACACTTTCTTCAAAAATATGTAATACAAAGAAAAACAAAAAGTTATCAAAGTTGTATTTATGTATATTTACAAATGTCAGAATTCATAGTAAAATAAAAAATCATACTTAAAAATCTTAAAATTAATACATACATATGTATATCATATACATACATACATCATATACATATAGCATCAGCTAAATCAGAAACATGGTGCTATTTCGTGAAAAACAGTCATTTTCTAAAACTTTGGGGCTCTTTAGGCACGGGAAAGCAAAGTCCGAATGATCTAAAATTTTCGCAATTGTATTTTAACACTAAATGGAACATTTCTAGACGTGCGCATTATGTTTTTTCTAAAAGACCTGCCATGTATTCCCATCGATTCTTGGATAGCATATATTGCAGTACGTTCTACATGAACATAAATATGTACATATGTATGTATGTATGTATGCTATAACAATAATAAAATATTAAAGGTTAAAAAAATTTAAAAAAGACAGTGTACGAAGCATGTTTAGAGTAAATCCATCAACATCATTTACGCGTAAAAACTAAAAACAAATTTCTTTAGTAAATTTTTTGTATTCGAAAAAAAATTGATAAATTAATTTTGTTGTTTTTAAAATATGTAGAAAGAATTGCAAAAATTAAAGAAAACAAAGAACCTTTAAGCATTCAGTGCAATGAAGAAACAAAATGAGTACTTTATTCTCTTTTGATATTTTCTTGTTTGTTTTTTCGCTTGCACCGAGCAAGAAATATAAAAAAGGCATAAAAGGATAAATGAGTTAAAGTGCAAAATTAATTTTTTGTAGAAGCACAAGTATTTCCAGTAGAATGAAAAATTGTTCATATACTTGAAATAATATGAAATAAGTGAAGAAATACAAGAAAAACGGTTTCTAGTTTTCTCTAGTTCTACCAGAAAACTTATTAAATGCAAAAAAAAATAGAGTTTTGGTATCTTCGACACGCTTCTAAAGTTTTGTTTTTTACCTTGGCAATTTTGAGTTAAAAAAGACAAGCAAAAAAATTTTACAGCAATAATCTTATCATGTAAAATGTTTTAAAATTGTTTCTCGTTTAATTTTTTTGTCTTGAAATGTAATAAATTGTGTGTCATTTAAATTTGTTTTTTTTCTTACTTGTTTTTAAAACATCTTGTACAAAATTACCTTTGCTATTAATTTGAACAAAAATAAAATACTTTCAGTTTCTTTTTCTATAAAAAAAAAAGAATAGAAGACTTTAATTGTTTGAAATAAAAGTTTAATTACAGGCATTTTTGTCCTTTGCGCATATGCTAATTTATACACTTGTCTTATTTGTGTTCAAAAAAAAAACAAAAGTTATTTAATCATTTGTGTTTAGTAATGCTAAATTATAGCAACTTAAATAGCCATTTAAGTACAATTTAATTACAAAACGCGCCATTAAGGGTCACAATATAGAATTTATCGCACACAAAGTGTAAAAACGTTCGCATAAGCTGAATTACTTTTAGCGACTAATAATTATCTAAAGCTGTTTTTAATTACATGAGAGAAAAAAGTTGCTCATAAAAGACGCTGTAGAACAGCTTGTGGGCTCTTAAAACATGGATAAATGTCTAAAAGAGTAAATTGTATGGTCATATAAAAGTTCTATTTAAAATTATATAAATTAAAGTATCTTAAAGGAAACAATATTGTAAAACTTTCAAAGAAATTAATATTATGGTCAGAGTGTGAAATAGATTTACAAGAATGCCTACCTAATGGCCTACTTCATGGTAGATCTTTGCCAACTGGGTGACAAACTATGCGTTTATTAAACGTCCCTGAGTGTGAGAACTACCAGTACATATACGAACCAATTTTATCTCACTCTTTGCTTAGGAGCTGGAGCAATCTAACTTCCGCTGCTTTAGAAACAGCAAACAGCATCTGTTAAAAAGAGATGATCTGTCTTTAAAATTTAAACTTTTTCAAGTGAAAGCCATCATACACACGCAGTGGAAAAACAGGTTTAAATATGGTCACCTCCAACAAAACTATTTTTAAAGAAAACTCTAAATAAGCAACCAGTGAAATGCGCATAGAAGCTAGCTTTCCCTCAACAATAAAATTCAGTGTATTTATCAAAAATGAAAAACTGGGAATTTAGCACGTCATACGAAAATCGTATTAATAAAAAATTTTGAATTCCCGAAAATAACTTTGATAATATATATTATGTTTAATATAACTATATTATGGTTAAATTATCCCTCCATCAAGAAGCCACAATCATATTATGGTTGCCTCTAAACATACATACATAGTCATACACTTTTTAATCTATGGGCCCTTAAAGATTTGGGGCCTCGGTGTAATTTTTGCAAAAAGTCATAATTTTCTCAGGCTCATATCTTGCAAACCGTTCGGAATTTTGATTAACGCTTTGAGACAAAGTTGTAGCTCTTGCCATAAAGCACAAGAATTGTGAAAATATAAAATCTAAAAAAATTCATCTTCAAGATCAAAAACGGAAAAAACCTTTAAACTTTAAAAAATTCAATTTTTTTTTTACTTTTTCCCCCTGTTTAGGTCTATAGGTAGCAAACCGTTCAAAATTCAAGGAAACAATCAACTACAAAAATGTACCTAAGATCTCAATAAACAACTTTTTAGAACATATGTACTTGCAAGAGAATTTTCTTGCAAGTAAATTTTTGACCTTGCAGCAAGTAATATGACAAATGAAGAAACAGCGTTACCGTGGATGATTTTTGTATCAATTTACTAGTACTTAGTAATATAAAAGTTATGTTTAAAGTAGATTTTCTGTGTATTTATAAAAACGAACAAATAAAAAAGAGCACAACTATACAACAACGCATCTTAATGGTAATTTTAAGCATTTTGAAAAAAAAAAAAAAAATTGTTCATCAAAATATTTTCTCAGTAATGTTGTGATATCGCCACTACGGCAATACTAGAGTCACATATTTTACAAAATAAACATAATTTTTTTGATCGAGATGGACCGAAAATTAAATAAAGAAGATATTAATATTTTGTAATATTTTTAACATGGAAATGTTTTTAAACCGAAAAACAAACCTTTTTTAATAAGCTGTTTTCGCTTCGAGAACATTTGAAACTGGTTCGTACAGTCTTTGTTCTAATTGGAACATGCTTGTTATAGAGATATAGAATAAATTTGTTTAGAAAATATACTTGCTCATTAGGCGAAGGTAAGTAAAAAATCTAATCCCATAATATATCATCAAGATCAGATACTAAAGTCTAATGCCTGTATTCATACAAAATTTTCAAGTTTAATAAAGGCTTAAAGAACAAATTTGCTATGAAAATTATCCTTAATAAATGTGTGTTGCATTTAAAATTCGTTTATGAATACGGTGGAAAATAATTATATTATTAAAATCACGATAAGTAAACAATGTCATAAAAATAATATTATGTTTTTAAAAAGGCATAAGCAGAAAGTTGACCATAGAGTAGAATTTTCATACTATTACTGACAAACAGTATGTCAATCAGAGTGCAAGTCGTGCTTGAAAAGCGTGTAGGTCTTGATTTATTAACAGCTAATAGAAGAAATGTCAACATTGCTTCAGATATGCTAGTTTCCACGAGCAAATTCGAATTTAAATCACCCGCGATAATAACGTCTGAATAAGACACCAATACATATACAAAACCACTGTAAAATGAATATCGTGTACAAGTAGCTGTGTTGACCATAAGCGATATAAATGTAAAATGTTTAGATTTATGTCTTTTTATTAGGCAATCAAAAAACAAATTTATATCGAAAAAAAAACTATCTTTGGTTTAACGAAATTGTGACTTCTATTATAAATATATATATGTTCCCGTCGTTCCTATTAGGAGCATAGGGCCTCAACAAAATCTTTTCATCTTGATCTGTTCATAGCGATGTTTTTACTTCGTTCCAAATAGTTCGCATATTTGACGTTTCGGTTTCAATTTGTCTTCGCCATCTCGTACTTTTAATTTTGTAACTAACGAGTTTTGCAACTCGCCTTCTCATATGAATCAAGTGAAACAGTCTCATGGTCAAACTTTCAAGCCGAGTATTATTTAGCGCTTTCTCCACATTTTATATTGTGGATTCTGTGTTTTAATTTAAAATTAAAGACTCTTTAAGCAAATTTAATCCTTTTAATTTAAAAGTTACAAGAACTCACCAAACACAAAATATTTTCCCAAATACTTCATTTAACCATTTGCACAATATGAAAAAAAGCTTTAAATGGTTAAGAAGAAACATTAAGGAAAAAAAATTCAAATAAGCTTTAAATGTCTCTAAATTGTACTATTATGACAGTATTAAAGAAAAATTAAGCATTCAAAACATGTTGCCCAAGAATATAATCTCTCTTAAATAACAAATTTTAATAAGGAACATAAAAATAACAAGAAAGATAAAAATCGATGATATACATAACAAGACATTAAAAAAAATATGCAAAAATAAAACATAGAAAACTTTCCAAATTAAAGGAACAAAATAGTCGGGTAAAATATTTGGTAGAAAAGCAAAACGCTAAATAATAAAAATTTATAGGCAGAATTAAAAAAAAATGCTTAACAAATTGCTGAAAATGGAAAAAAAGTTATTAATGCAAAATATAAATTAAGACCAGTTGAAGATAAGAGAAAATTAAAGATTTCAATATATAAGGAAAAGTATTAAGTAGTGAATTAAGAAAAGCTTATAATCACAAAAAGTAAAATTAAGTAATTGCCGTGATACACGGTTTCTTAAAAATGCGCAAGCCATAAACCGTTATAAAATAATTTAGAAAAAATACAATTTGGCAACACTTTTCACAAAACATGGTTTTTTTTAATTTATCATTATATTTCCAAGGGAATATTAATAAAGTAATGAAATGCGCATAGGAATAGCTTATCCCATCAACAATAAATTTCAAGTGTTTTTATCAATAATAAAAACTGGGAATTTAGCACGAATAACAAAATCATGTAATGAAATTACTTTTTTTATTTTATGACCTTTCTCTGCTTCATTTGTTTATTTTAAATCGTTTATAATTCACTTATAAATACCACAAAATCTCTCACATTTTCTAATAAATAAAATAGTCTTTTAATTTCTATAATTAGTTAATTATCTTAAATACAAAATATTACTTCTGCTGTTAAGTCAGTAAATTGCTATTTGAAAAGTTAATTTTGAAAACTGTTTTGTTTATACCCTCCTCTACCACTGATAGTGAATGAGGGTACACCAAGTTTGCCTTTCCGTGTGAAACTTTTTACACCCACATTTCAATAGTGCTGATGTTTGTTGCACTTTAAAATATTGGTCGTAGACCCACTTGTAAGAATACCTATCGACTTAGAAACGATTTCTGAAATGGTTTAAAGTTATTTGTTCGGGTGGCTGGCTGGCCATGTGAACCTTGCGAGCAAAATACAGGTCGCAATTTTGGAGATAATTTAATTCTAATTGGCATGAGGACCAAGACCATTGAAAATTGGGAGAATGGGCCAATGATTTCACATAGCCCCCAAACAAGCTTCTTTGAGAAATAGTGCCTTAGTGCCCTTGGCTTTAAGATAAAATTTTATCCAAATTTATTTAACCCTAGAACACACACCCGGGTAACTCAGGAACGGCTTAACTTAAGGAATATAGATTTCGGATCTAGGAAACATAAGCAATTTCTAATTGTTTAAAGGTTATATTATGCAATTCGGATCAGTGGTTCAGAAGCTACGCGCTTCCAAAGTCGACACCTACGTAAACACACACCCGGGATACGTTTGTACCACACCAGCTGATATCAAAATAAAAGGCAACAAACCATTTTATAGTGTGTTTAAATTACATTATTTTATTTGAAAAATGAAAATAATGGATTATTGTTGCATATTGTGCACTCGATATTGGTGACCGAATGTTCAAGACACATTGGCTTCTTATATTTGCCACACACCTTTTTGGGTTTTCTACGTCGTTTTGCTTCTTGAGCATAGGATAGGTTAAGTTCCATGGGCAGCCATCGAGATACACCTCACTTGGGTCCCTTATTGGTCCCTTTGTGATATCTAGCGCCAATGCCCAACCCATAGAGCAGTTACTCAGATGGCGTCACTGCAAAGTTCAACCAATTCGTCTTCCTAGTGAAGAGAAGAACTTCTACATTAGTCCTTAAATTCCAGACCCATTCTTCCAGCATGAGTCCTCACCGGCCAGCGTCCAGTCACAACCGATATCAATCTTATCCTAATCTTATCCCTGCTGAACTTAAGTAGAGAGTTAGTTCTCCGTTCATCATATCCAGGCCATAGGATCCTGGATATCGATCAGGTGGACTCACAGGTCCACCTTATCATTCGACCACCTTGTTTGGCCAGCCCCCCCCCCCTTGGAGAGTTCCCCTGTTCACCAGCCTCTGAACACTGGTCTCACCTATCGTAGAGAAAATTACCCTATTCCTGAGTAGATTGTCCACAAATCTACATATGTCATCGTCGATCCCCTGACTCCTCATAGACGCCACAATATATTCCGGGCTGACATTGTTGAAGGCCCCCTCAATATCGTGAAAGGCCACGAGTGTGTACACCTTGAATTCGAGCGATCTCTCGATAGTTCCGACTAGAGAGTGAACAAATCTTAAGCATAACTTGAATGAAAGATTCCTGCATGCACTCTTTTGCTTATATCTTTTGAACCATGTAGAATATTTGCATGAAACAGAACTAAAACATTTTTAAAATATTTATTTACGTTTAAAAAAAAATAAAAATTAAATTGGACCATTTAAACATAAGAAACGTATCCCGGGTTTTGGTAAAAAAATATTTTTGCCAAAAAATAATATGTTTTATTAACGACTGAGCATATTAGAAAAAGGTTAAATATAACTCAAAGTTTTTTCATTGCGGCATTAGTTTTTTCAATAAACCTAAACGTTTTTGAGTTACCCCCCGTTTCCACATGCAAGTACAAGTTCGAAAAACTCAATACACTCACACTTTCAGCCAATTGGCTGTTTTCCGATTTTTGTTGATAATACGTATACACTACTTGCAAGTAATTACTTGCATGTGGAATCGTAGGGCTATGCGAATACATGTTGTGCAACCTCCTCCATTTTCGAAATAACCGTATAACTCGAAAACAAAAGCTAACATAAAAAAGGTTGGCACCACCGGATTTAGCGTACCCGAATTAGGTTTAAATTGCAGGTGCCCCCCCTTGTCCGTTTTTTCAACTAGCACAGTGTTCTACATTGATAAATATGGTTATTTTTTATATTGATTTTTTGTTTTGTGACAAAAAAAAAACAAAAAAAATTTGTTTTTTTTTATTTTCTTTTATTTAATGCTCCTCTCTTAATCTGCTTTAAAATTGTATTTAAAAATTTTAGAAAAGAACTACACCCAACAAACCAAAACGATATACAAAGAACTTGCAGCAAGCTTACTTACATAAGTCTTAAGCTAAGAAAATTGTTGTGATGACTATTATAAAAGGCTTATTAATAATTGTTTAATAATGAGAACTGATCCATTGCGATAATATTACTTGTCCATAATATAATCTAAGCTTAGAAGTCTAATCATAGAACAGGCTTACAGAAAAACACTTTTCTAATCTCTATAAACACTGTTTTAATTTGCTGGACATATTTACAAAAAGTTTTTTATAATATTTAATTACTTTTTTTAAATTGTGCACTGTTTAAAACTCTTTACAACACGTCACGCTGTGGAAAAAACACAAGTACTGAAACTAATAATACAAAATTCAAATAACGGGACATCTTTCTCAAAAACACTTACAAAACTATTGCGAGAAAAAGTCATTTGCAATCATATTGGTTGTCATGTTGTAGAAAATCTCTTTTAATAGGGTTATTCTACAACCCATTTACATTTTGCTCTGTCTTGGTCTGTTGGGAAACAACTAAAACAAAAGCAATTGTGGCCACATCACAAATACTAGCAACAAAGCAATTCCACATTTGATACAATTATTTGAGTTTTAAATTTGCTTTTAGCAAAAACTTAAGATGCTTAAGGTTTCATACAACATTCAGAAAATGTTATTGAAAAGCCATTTAAGATTTAATACGAATTTATGTACATTTACGAATACACACATACGTGCTACGTATATATATTAAGCGTATATGTATCGTGCATACAAAATTGGGTACACGATTTTAAGGACCACTATACTTTATTCAGTTGCTATAGAGCAATAATAGTACAAGTTTATAAGAAAATATGTTGCAAAAGGGTATTAACTCGACATTCATATCTATCCGCTGCATAAATATCGTGATATTGTGCCTACTTTTTGATAATGAAAAGGTTGGTCCTATGGCTTTAATGTAAAATTAAATATTGTTTTGCTTCTACTGAAAATTTTTTAATTTTGTTTATTGCGTGCGATATAGACTATATCGTCGGCTTAATATGCAAACCTGCTAAAGCCACTTTTTAACGAAATTGAGATTTTGGTGCCGTGTCCTAAAGAAATATACGCGTCGATGAAGCATATGGTTTTCCTTCAATTTGAGTCTTGAAGTGTGTTAAACCAACTGTATTTTTGGTGTTCCTCTCAAGCTGCAAATAGAAAGAATAAAAAGTTTTTTGTCTCTCCTGTAAAATGTGCTGAAGTGGAGTTAACATATTAGAAGGTTAGCACACTACGCCGACGATATATTTTAAAACTTTGACCTTAAATATTTTGATAGGAAAATAGCCTTGTTGAATAACTCTAATTGGTGAGTACTGTTAAAACATATAAAATACTTGACCTTTTTAAAGAGTTGCAACAGTATTATAAATTATTCGAAAATATTCTACGCATTTATCTTGCTAAAATATAAATTAAGCAACACGATATTAGTTTGAAACAACAAGGACAAAAATCCTTTACCAGATATTAAGATAACATGCTAGAAGCAGAAGGCATCTTCATATTGATGGCATCCCTACATCAAAATTGTGACATCAATGTTATAACACGTAGGAAAAAAATATGGTTCGAGGTAACCATATTCTAAGGGCAACATACTATGGTTGAATTTAAACGATGTTAATGTTTTCAGTTTACCATATTATGTTTAAATACGACTATAGTATGGTTAAAACCCAAACAAAAATTCACGAAATCAACCATAATATAGTCAAAATTAACCATATTTTGATCAATATTAACCATTATAATGATCAAAACTAGCCATATTATGTTCCAAATTAACCATAATATGGTCAAAATTTCCCTGCGTTTTGACAAAAGTAACCATATTATGTTCAAAATTAACAAAACTAGTGTCAATGTTAATCATATTATGGCTATTTATTTCATCCATTTTTTTCAATTTGTGTGTTAAATGTCAAATTTTAATTTTATTTAATTATCAAAGTCATTTTTGGGAATACAAAATTTTAATTTAAAAAGATTTTGTTAGTCGTGCATAATTTCCAATTTTTATTCTTGATAAAAACACTGAAATTTATTGTTGATGGGATAAGCTATTCCTATGCGCATTTCACTGGTTGCTTAGGCCAGATCGTCCGGAAACTTCATCCAAAGATTTTAGAAAAACTAAAGATATTTAACAAATAAAACTGTTAAGCGAATAAGAATTATAAGCAACAGCTTTACTTGTAAAAATATCAAAGTTTAAACAAAAACATCAACAATAAACGGTGAGATTACATTCTCCCACTACAATTGGTTGGAATTTTTCCAGCATTAATTGTAGTTGTTAGTAGGTTAAGAAAAAACAAAATGCAAACAAAAACAACTTGCAAAAGCATGTTGCCATTAAGTTGAGGCCAGTAAGCCAGTGAAATGCGCATAAGAATAGCTTATCCCTTTAACAATAAATTTCAGTGGTTTTTTCAATAATAAAAATTGGGAATTAAGCACGACTAACAAAATCTTTTTTATTTAAATTTTTATTCTCGGTATGTGTTATGTTCCACTTTTATAAAAAATCCCCTTTGATTTATATATCAGCCTGTGACAACCTTCTACGCAATTTTATGTATTTTAAACAAAAATTAAAATAAAATGACTTAGAATTTTAAGCAAACCAAGTTAAATGCAAACGACCAGAATGATGTTGCTTTCCAATCATATTATTTTAAATTTAAAATAATACATTCAATGTTTTAAAATATTATAATTGCGAACATATTATTGTTATTAAATATTAACCATAACATGTTTGGAGGCAACTAAAATATGGTTATTGCTTTTGGATAGATGCATTAAACCATATTATGGTTGCCGTGATAGTAATATTGTTAAGGTAGCAATAATATAGTTAAGTGTATAGTTGAAGCTTTATTTTATTAAAGCATTATATTGTTGAATTCAAACAAATTTGAAGTTTCAAGGGAGATAAACACTTTATTGTTAAATAGAAACAAAATATTACCAATCGTGATAAAAGTTTTGTTAAAAACAACACTATTTTGATTGGTGCCATAATATGTTTTTTTACCCACACTTCAACCATGGTTTTTCTCTGCGTGTAAAAATGGCAGCAATTAGGCAAAAAGTGGAAATAATCCAATGACAAACGTCTACATTAAATTTTGTCATATTTAAAAAAAAAAACCAGAATATACTATATGCACCTTATGGGGACTTAGATGGGTATTTAAAAAGTTTCACATGGAATGACAAACTTAGTATACAGCATCTTTCCATCTTATTGTGGAGGGTATAAAGAGACATTTAGAATTTTCTTCACAGACCAACATCTAAGTACATCAGTTACCACATTTTTATCTCTATCATCTTCATTATTATGCGGCTGTTGTTTTTATTGCTACATTTACTAGATAAAGCTAAATAAAGGTTTCTTACATTCTTCGTCATTGCTTTGGTAGTTGTTCTCTTTAATCAGTAGTTTACTTTTATAGGAGTGTTCATTATCCGTTTGTGTTTAAAGAAAATCCTTAGTAATAACTGTAATTAAAAATGGTAAAAGAACATTTCTGTATTAATTTTTACCTGTTTCTTTTCGAAAATTTTGTTTAATTAGTAATATTTCTTAAAATTAAAAAAAAATATTTTCAGAAGAGATAATTGGACCATATTTTTTTGGCTTACAAGTTGATGTTAATGCAAATGACATTCATTACCGCGAAAAGATTGGAAAATGTTTAAGGCCCGAGGAAGAGAAGAATCCAGAATTGTAGTTGCAACAAGATGGAGCCACAGCTCACACATGACGTTACTTATGCGCGATAGAGTTTTAATTAATTTTATTTAAATAAACTAGATTTAATATAATGTTTTTTTGAACTAAACAGATTAAGTGAATATGAACAGAATTTATCGATATGAAGAAACTTGTAAAGGATTAAATAAATATCAGTAGACATGATTATTTTTTTAACCTTCACCACAGTTCTAAAGGGCATATAAGGTTTGTCATTCCGTTTATTATTTATACCATATCCGTCTCTCTGTCAGCGCTTCTACGCATGTGTGTGTTGAACTGGGGGTTTCGAAGACCTCAGACATTATGGCGACTTGGCTGTTATACATTTATGACACATGTACTCTTTTAAAATTTACAATTCAGCCCACGACTGCATCTAATTTTTGCTATAAAATCCTATGTAGTTATTATTTTTTGACCGTTACTGGAACTAAAAAAGTGTATGGAGGGCTCAGAGCTGAACCGAACCAACCTAGCAAAAACTTTGCTTACCTGGTAAGTAAGCAAGTAATGTTGGAGAAAATGAGCACTACTTATTTTTTGGCTGAATAACTACTTATTTTTGTTCGCAGTATCTACAGAATTCAGTACTTACAAAACAGTTACTAGAAGTCGAAAAATATATAGTAATTACGAGTGAGATGAATAGTAGGCACTTATAAAATACTTACTAGAAGCCAATAAATCACTAGTCAATAGACCTATTTAGTTGTTATTGGGTACGTTACCAGTAAGTAACTATACAACTAACACAAATAATAAGTAGTTAGTTATTCAGCTTATTATGAGTAAGTAAAAATTCAGTAGTGAAAATAATTGATGTAATAAGTTAGTGGTTAAATTTTAAGGGCCAATTTTGAATGTGAACCACACCAAAACGTTCAGTTCGTTTCTGTATATCATTTGACATTTCTCAATTTCAGATTAACTCAATTTGCACAATGGAGCAATCGAGCAACGCGTAAACGTTTTTCAGGCTTATTATGAAAATGGGCATTTAAATCAAAATGCATTTCTTGCATTTCATATTCACTGACGAGGCACATTTTCACCTCAGTAGATTCGTCAATGAGCAGAATTGCCGCATTTGGGCGAATCCAAGAGTGATTGTCGAAAAACCAATGCACCCACAAAAAGTGACTGTTTGGTGCGGTTTATGGGCTGGCGGCATCATCGGGCCGTATTTTTTCCAAAATGATGCCGGTCAGGCAGTTGCTGTGAACGGTGTTCGCTATCGTGAGATGATAACAAACTTGTTATGGCCCGAATTGGAAGATATGGATGTGGAGGATATTTTATTTTAAGAGAACGGTGCCACTTGCCACACACCTAAAGAAACAATTATAATAAAAAAAATTACAATAATTTCCAAAATAATTTTTGTTTTATTTAAAATCAACATCAAATTTAACCAGCCTTTATGAAATTTGTAGGTTTACGATAAAATTGTTCTTGCTATAAAATCGTAACGGTACCCTACAAGAAATGCATAACCAAAACTAAAAAAATTACTATTACTTTAACACTATATTGGTCAACACTACCGGTCATATAACTAGTAAAATGACCGGTAGTCTTCTTGTAGGGTACCTTATGTGACCATGACATTTTAGAAGATGATAAAACTGTTGCTAGTTAAGTCAAACGTCAAACAACGAAAATTCAACGACAATTATATACTTATGCCCAATTTTCAGGATTGATATTAAAGCACATTTATGTTTAAGATCGTTTTAAATAAAAAAATTCTCTTCTTCACTAAATACTTAAATCACACTTAATTCTCCAATGTGGTACACTTATTTCAACTTAAGTTTCCATTGTAATATTTTAGCAAGGTGGCCTCAATATCACAACAATACAACAACAACAACAGGCAATGCAATAACATTCAGCTGTTTTTTGAGACCACCTTGCAAATAAATAAACTTTTTTATGAAATTTTTTTGTATTTAGTAGTGCTGCCATACTTTTATCTTAATTAAATAAGACTTTTAAAATAAAACTCAAAAAATCAATCTGTATTTAAATACGATTTTAGTTTATATGAAAATTAACTTAATATAGATTTAAATACTATCCTGAAAATTGGGCATTAAAGTTTTAAGTACAACTCGTACACTGACAATATTCTTTACGTAAAATAAACTTAAATTTTAATATAAAATAAATGAAAATTCCGCTCAAAACCGGCGTACTTATTTTTCCTTTTTTTATTAACGAAAAGAACATTTAATTCTTACTGAAAAAAATTCTTTGGGGTTGAATTAAAAAAAATAACCGAATGAATATTCCTTTGTTTTAATGGAATATGCAGTTAATTTTTTGATAGTTAATTTATACAAAATAACTGAAAATTCATTTGTGTTAACAGAATATGGGGTTGAATTTTTGTTAGTAAAAACTAAAGGAACTTTGTGTTATTTTAAATTACATTTTCATTTAATTATTTTCTTAAAGAATTAACTTAATCAACGGACAAAATAAACTGCAAATGAAAATCCGTATTAATATGCACTTAGTTTTTTGAATAACTGTTAGAATCAGTTTAAAAATAAATTAGCGAGGAATTTTAAATGTGCATGTATTAAAAAATAACTGAACGGATTACTTCTTAAATAAACAACAGTCCGTTACTGCAATAATATTGTGAGTGTAGCTATAAAAAACTTAATTTATCCCGAATTTGATATTTGACTATTTGGGCTTAATGCGTCTACCTTGTGTAAATGTTACTTGTTAAGCATTATTCTAAAATTAAAATACATATCGGCGGTGTTCTTAAACTTGCTCCCCCTTATCCTTTTCACTGCTGTCGAGTGCGGTCGTTGCCGTGCCTGGGTGGTTAATAAAAAATATGGATGGAAAAGAAAAAAATTTAGTTTTTTTTTATTTATTTTTATACAAATATTATTTAACAATTTTTTAATTGATTTAACGAAAATTTGTTAGAAAGAATTTGTTTGTTTCTGTTAACATATTTGTTTAAAATTGAAGAGATAAACCCACGGTTAATTGTTGATGTTTTTATTTAAACTTTGATATTGTTACAAGTAGAACTATTGCTAATAATTCTTATACGCTTAACGGTTTTATTTGGTTTAATATCTTTAGTTTTTCTAAAATCTTTTTGGATGAAATTTCCTAATGATCTGGCCTGTGATATGCGCATAGGATTGGCTTATCCCATCAACAATAAATTTCAGTGTTTTTATCAAGAATAAAAATTGGAAGTTAAGCACGAACAATAAAATCATTAAGGGTCCTCATGATATCGTTTATAAGTCTCGTAATCTGTGCAAACTGTGCATTTTTACGCCCTCGTAAATGAACTGTCAAAAATTGTATGAGAATTCATTTACACAAACTTGGTAAATTTGCCCAACAATTATGTCTCGTAAACTTGCGCTGTTCAATTGTGCATTTATACAAACAGATCTTTTAATGATTTTAACGTCGTTGTTAATGAAAAATCCAAGTGTCTATAAATTACAAACAATAAATTCTAGCAATAATTTCAGTAAATTGGTCTTTTGGCTTTCTTTGAGCATTTTTAAAAGCAAATTTCTCATACATATTAATCACAAATTTAAACACAAATTTTTATATTTTTGAATTTTAATTTTTAATTTATTTTTGTATTGACGTTTCTTACAAACTGACATTAATTGTTTAAAATTACACAAAAGTAAAAAAAGGGTCTTCATGAAACAAGACTCGTAAGTTTGCGCATTTGCACAAATGGCAATTTTAAGCGACATCATGAGGACCCTTATTTAAATTTTAAAGAAGTTTAAAACAACTTTTTTTTAATAGCATAATAAAAAAAAATATTTTTTCAATTAAATTATAATAAATTTGTTTGTTTAAATTGAATTTACAATGCTTGTGATAGGTCCTGTTTTAAACAAATTTGTGGTTGATTTACTAAATTCGTTTACTGAAACTGAAATTTATATTTTTCTGTGATATTTAATAATGTTATGAACAAATATCTTGTTATCTTTATCAAATAATACATAAACTCTAGTAAAAATATAAATGAACTTTAAAAAATAAAACCACAAAATTCCAACACAACTTTTTATAAATTTTGTTAAATACTGTTTCGTTTGATTCCTGGCATTACAGTTGTTTACATGTGTATTTATTCATGCACACGAATAATGTCGTCGTGGTAAACACAGTGTCGGTTGTCTTTATTATGCAGGACAAGAGTATACTATACTTTATAAATATGTATATGTATATAATACATATATACCTACATATATACATAAAGATATACAAATATCCATATATATTTTCATACTACACAGCAATGTCTATGGGCAAAACAACAATAAAAACAAGTGTTAAAAACCGCTTAGAAGTCTCTACTTATTACTGCGTTATGGTTACTGTCATTGCTAGCTGGCTGCACTATCTGTATGCAAATTTTTGTGTTCATGTGTTTGGAAAAGGATGTCTGTTCATGCATATTTAAAAGGACTACCGCATACACATATATTATACTATCTAAAACAAAAATGATAGCAACTACTGCAAAACTAAAACCACAACAACTACAAAAACAACAATGCAAATATTAAAATAAAAACAGCATGGAATATTGGTACAAGAAAAAACCTCCCCTGCAAATAATAGGACTAGTCCAAACACGCGTGTAAAACGTAGCCCACAAGGGACTAGGACTACTCCAAAAGTAACCCAAACGTATGGAAAAAATAGTCTATTTAACATTATGATATCTTAGGGCAGGACCATATAACCCAGCTTTGGAGTACAAAGGAGTAGTCTTAAAACTACTCCATTGTATACACAAGAGGATTAGTTTTAACTTCGTTTAAAAACGAAAACATGTCGATAAAAACGAAGACATGTCGTCTCACTACAAACCAGTGTTCGAAAATAAACATTAAATATCGTTTCTTAGTGTTCGGTTCGGAAGATTTGTGGAAAACTCTAACGCTAATGGTGTTTGCGTAGAAAATCATTAAAAAAAATAACGTTTCCCTGTTAGTCATTTTTCGAACAAAAAAATAATGCTGTTTTTATCAAACTTAACAAAAGATGTGTTCGGTTCGGCTCATTAATGTTCGTCCCCTTTGGCTAATAATAAAAAAACCCAAACATTTTTTACAAAAACAAAATACACATACGAAAAAAACAAAAAGCCGTCAAAATAATTTCACACAAACAAAACATATAAACAATACACACAAATGCTGTTCGTGGTGCGGTCGTTGCTAAAATTTTTGTTTGTTCATTCCTTTATCAATGTAAAAAAAACTATGGAACATTAAAACATAATGTTTGGCTACAGTATCACTACAATTGTTCTGTTATTTTAACGAAGAACCGAACATTATATATAATATTCGGTTCTTTCTAGAAAATAGTTACGAACGGTATTAAGGGTTGTGTTCGTCTACACAATCACTAAAAAAATAGATATAGTTCTTGGGTGTGTGAGCCGAACGCTAAATAATCAACTGTTTATTTTCGAACACTGCTACAAACACTTTTTAACAATGACATGGTGTACTCCATGTAATCAAAGTAGATCAGGTGGTCCAATATTATTTGCAGGGAACCGACAAACCAACACCATCATACATGAATGTTGAAGTGTTTGTATTCGTGAGAAAATGTCTGGCTTTATTTTTTTTCATAGTTAAGATAAATTTTTAATAAAATGTGTATATTGAAGATATTAAAATTATTATAAAGCAAATATTTTAGGTAGCACAATCTTATAACTTTCAGAAATAGAACATAAAAAAAAAATAATTTTCTTTAATCACCAATTTTATTGATTTTGCATCTTTTACCAAAATGATTATATTGATTACTAAAAATTGTAAAAATTTGATATTTTGAATATTATTTTTTTTTAAAGAAATACGATTTTTAATTTTTATTAAAAAAATTATCAAAAAACTTTGCCGTTTCAAATAATTTGGTGATTGATTTTGACAATTTCCAACAACAATTTCACAAGCTTAAATTTTTTTTATTTTAAACGAATAATTTTTTGTTATTTGATAATTATTTGAATTCAAAATTTGTTTCAAAACAACTAAAATGTTAATTAAATCGAAATAAAATCTTTAATTTTCATTAAAAAAAAAAAAAATAAATAGTTGATCAATCATTACATCAATCCTTTTTAAATAATTTTTTAAATTGACAAAAAACTACTAATAATTTTTTTCTGTGTACAAAATTAATATAGAAACTGGAAATTATTTCCTTTCATAGGTTACTTTATTATATTCAACATTTTTTATTTTTTCTTATTTATTCTGTGAGCTTAATTTCAGTTATGTATCAGTATGTAGAATAAATTCGAAAAAATAAAAAATGTTGAACAAAATAATATAATTACAATATTCCTAAACCTTTTAATGCATCTACCACATATACATATGTATTTTATAAAGCTATTATTTTTGTTCGATTAAACCAAGGTATATTTACACAAGGTAAACTCGTTGGTCCATATGTTTGTCAGCTGTTTACCTAAGTTGGAACACCAATGTCAAATTCCGTGTATATGAGCCAAATTTTGTACATGTGTGCGTTAAATTTATATGAAGACAATTTTGACAATTCAGTTCCACTCGGTTATTTTTATAGAGCAGCATGTCTACACTCCCAAATGAGTCTACCTTGTGTAAATATACCTTGGATTAAACGATTAATCGGCATTTGGCGTTTTTTACTTGTTCCATTAAACGAATAAAATTTTAAAATTAATCTTAAAATTAATTTTAAATCCAGAAATTTTATAAATAACGCGATTTTTTTTCGATAATTTTAGAAAAAATAGAGATTATTTTTTAAATAAAATTTGTCAATGTAGCTCCAAATTGTTGCTTCACTTTCGGTAACTTAGATTTGAAAAGAGCCAATTACAGTCAAATCCCGATAATTCGTACCCCGATAAAACTTAATTCCCGATAATTCGTAATAAACTGTCGGTCCCTTGAAAAAATCTCGTTAATTCGTAAAATTTCCATACATTTTGGTCCCCTCGCTAATTCGTAATTTTTTTTTTTTTTTTAATAAAATCTTTTTTACCTCTTATAAATCGTAATTGTTTGCTAACTACCACTTATAATTCGTAATAAAAACAACAAAAACATGGAAAGAATGATATTTTCTTTACCGATATTTTTTGCGTGGGGTTTTTGCTTGTGTGTGTTTATTTTCTTAAGATCAGTGAACACGTGAATAATAAAGAAAAATGTCAAAGCACTCGCATCGTTTAAGTTAATAAATTGAAAAACCCCGTTAATTCGTATTTATTTTCTTCTAATCCCGTTAAATCGAAACCCCGCTAAATCGAAAACCCCTAAAATTCGCAAAAAAATTGCCGGTCCCTTGTGATTAAGAATTATCGGGATTTGACGTAACTTTGGATTTTTGGAAACTTTATGCTTCTTCAAATAATATCCTCTAGAGAATCGGTCGAAGTATCTTGTTCAAAATATTAATTCATTGGACGACTTGTAGCCCCCTTTGAATTTGTTGGTGGAGCATCTTCTTCAAGTACTATGTTATAGTCACTGTTTAAGTGGTAAGTAAGTGAAGTTGTTAAGGAACATTTTTGGACAGATGTTACATTAAGCATTATTTGATTTATCTTTCGTACTATGTTTTTAAACCAAACTAATTCTTAAGAGAGAAATGCATGAACTATTTTGTCAAAAAATATGGGCGTGTTCTACTAATCGAAATGAAGTGGATTTAAAATCGAGCAAATTTTAAAAATGTTTATGTAATGAAAGTTTTTAAAAATATTCCATTTTATCTATATCATTCTTTAAGTACCTACTATTTTTGCAAGAACATTTAAACCACGAAAAACTACGGTCATTTTGTGAATAATTGAATTTATATTATCGTTCAATTTTAATTTAACTTCATTTCGATTTCGAGAAAAGTCCCGCTAAATAACATAATATAAATCTTTGAGTTAACATGCCTTTGTTGTTTTTTCTTTTGTGAAATGAATTATAAGATTATGTTGGAAGAATGTAACTAAAATATAAGCTATTTTTTTTTAATTCCAACGGAATCATACATTTGGTTTGTTTATTCGACTTAAAACTTAAAAAAATTATACACTTAACATAAATACTATAATATAATAATAATACTATCATTCGATTAATCGGTATAAAGTATTTGCACAATCTATCGTCTAAAATTGTTTCAAGTTAATTTAATCACACTGTGTCCGCATTTGAAACTTTTTTTTCAACAAGCTGATTTGAGACCTATTGAATTCAGGGTTTTTCGAAGATAGCGCTTGCATTGTCGCATATTTTAACACTGATGTGCCATAAGCCGATATTTTAATACTTTTGGTTTTATTGTTCAATTTAAATCCATCCAAATCCGTCAAATGAAATTTTACGCGTAAAATTTTTTTCCGATTATTTTTTTAAAGAAACTTTTTTCTTATCTCTACTATTAAAGCTTACTACAGTACGCTTAATTTTAAGTTAGCGCTCGTAATTTTTGTTCAATGCAATTTTTTTTTCGTAAATTTTCGTACATATTGCAATTACTTCAATATCAATATGTTTTAGGTATAATATCGAAAAAACAAGAGTGTTATGTGACTTTGCATATCGTCACCTTAAATGCAAAGGGACGTTAAGAAAAAAAAATTTTTTCCAAAATCGAGAAAAAAATTATCCCCGAAGAATCAAAATTTAACAAAAAATTTATTTAAAGAAGTTGAATGTATTTTAATTGAAGAATGAACTCAAAAGTATTACAAATATAGTTTTATGGCAGCTTGTTAAAATTTGCGACGAGCACAGTGTTATTATATATGCCTTTACATATTTTTTTACTTACAAGCTTATCTTAAAAGCTTTTTAATTGTATGAAATTTGTTTGGCTTACTAAAAGCTTTTGGGTATTCATATTTCTCTAAAAAAAACTTTCATAGTTTCGCATAAAGGTTTTAAGACAAAGCCCTTTTTTAAATAAGTCATTTTATTAAGTTTTACGCTGCAAACAATATTCTATTTAAAGAGCTTTAAGGTGGTAGGCATTTTTTTTTGAGAAAATTACTAGCTTAACTATAAAATAATTAATTACCTTTTTCTTATACATACAAAGACTATTCAACAAGCATTTTTTCCTAAAATTTACAAGATAAAAAATTTAACAAGAATTTTTTTATTTTTGTAAAATAGTTTCTTGCTCATTTTTTTACACAACAACATTTTAAAAGATTTTTTTGTTAAAAGATTTTATTTTTTATGTAAAGCTTTTAAAAGAAAATCAAATTTTCGTAAGTTTTATAAAAATTATTTGCGAAAAAAGCAATTTTCTTAAACAGCTTTTATTTTTTAAAAAGCTTTTTTTTTAAATTAATTTTTAGGAGATCATTTTTGGAAAACAATTTTGGTAACAAATTTTTGTTTGAAAGCGTTCCCCTTAAAGGCCTAACTTAACCTTTGTCCGGCGGAAGAGGTACAATTGTACCTTTTTCGTTTTTAAATTGCAATAACGTTTTTTTTTTGTTAATACTAGATATCTAACATTTTCTGTAGTGCAATTCACTAACTTTTAACACTTTAAAAAGTGTTAACTTTAACCACACATTTTAGTGTTTGCACTAACCACTATGTGATTCACTAACTTATTTATAACCACGGTAAACAGTTTTATATTTCTCTCTATTCAAATTGATATATCGTGGCAACTCTGCCAAGAGAAACATCAAAATAGGATAAAATAACAAAGAAGAATAAAAAAAAACAAAACAAAAACTTTTTAATTTATAGATTTTAAATGATATTGTGCAAAGTGCGTAAATAATTACTAATTTTTATTATTATATTAATTATTTTATTTTATTATTTTATTAATTTGATAAGAATAGGATAAATAAATAAAAAGCTCTTCGGCAAATTGGTGTGTGATAAGAAGTTGATAAATTGTAGGCTAAAAACCTTAAAGCCATATCATTTATCGACTATACAGGTACAAAGAAAAATAAACACTTTTCTGAGCGGATTTAACCACACCAAAAAAGTTGGTGTTAATAAACCACAATTTGTTTTGTTTAAAATAACAGCCACGGGCCTGTTCTATCATATGTTTATTAAATAAGAACAGAATAATTTAATTATATTAATAGGAAAAGCCATACATATCCTTAAAAGGCTGAAGGGGTACAATTGTACCTTCATATAAGTCGTAAGAAAAGAACAAGAAAATAATTGCAAAAAATGTATACATGGGTACGTAAAATAAGTTTTTTTTAGCCACGGGCCTGTTCTATCATTTGTTTATTAAATAAGAACAGAATAATTTAATTATATTAATAGGAAAGCCGTGTTAAGTATATAAGAGTACAATTGTACCCATACCGCCTTTTAACGTTGTAAAATTTTTCCGCTGGACAAAGGTTAAATAGGCTTAAATTGGCTTAAACCACTTCGAATACATGTGTCAAACCATATTGAACTTAAGGAAACGTTTTGTTAAGTTTTATGAATTTGTGTTTGCTTCAGCAAAGTGCGAAACTAATCGCATTTTCCGTACGGAATCATATGTTTTTTGGTTTTTAAATGCATTTAAGTGACCTTTTGGTAATTGTAGGCGGAAGCTTAGGCATATTATAAAGAATATTCAAAAAGAAAAAGGCAAAATCATTGCTAAAAGAAAGCTTGACTTAGGCACCTCTTTAAGAAAATAATAATTCTTACAACATTTATTTTGTAAGCCACATTTACGAATTTATTATTTCACAAATAACTTTACTTAAGTTTATTATTGTATACTTCATCCTTTTTAATACTTAATGACCAATAAACTCGCCTAAGTACAAGCAAACTTAATAATACATGTTACAGCAAACTCCCAAATGATGATTTTGATGATAATTTTCGTAATTTATTTGCACTTGAATTCGGGACGTTATCTTCTTGTCTTTAGTGGAAAAATCAACAACTTTTACAAATAATTAATGTCCCAACACAACAAACTCTCATATGAAAAATACTCTGCAGCATTTTGTTTGTTATTGTTGTTTGGTGCTATCTTGCCATTCTATTCTTTAACATTCACAGTGATGAGGGAGAAAGTAAGTGTGTCAAGAAGCGACCTTGAAATAAACGCACTTAATTTTGCTCCAAAAAAGAGCACAAGCGAAACAAGTACCAGTGATAAAAGTTAACAGAGTAGAACTGAGAACAACGAGATACAATATAGTAAACAATGTAAATATGTAAAAAAAGCTTTAAATGTGCTTAATGTTAACAATTATACAGATATGCAAAGAGAAATGTTAGAAATTCTCTTATTAAATTAGAATCGTACTTTGTAAAAGGTATTTCTTGTAAGTGGTGCTATTGTTTAAAGTACTCGTTACTAGAAATGTAATTTTGAAAAGAAATATTAAATTTTTTATTTTCTCTTAAGGTTTTATAGCTAACATTTATCTGTTAACCGTTTGGCATACATTTTGCGCATGTCGTTCCCAAACTTGTACAATTGTAAAGGGAGCATAAATTTAAATTAACAACCTCCCAGCATCATGGGTTTTGCTCACTTGAACATTAATATCAGCAGTGTTTGTTGTTGGATAATGATAATAATGTTGTTGTAGCTTATGTTCTACTTTTTCTTGTTCTTGTTTATGAAATGTAAGGCACTAAGGTTTAGACTCTCGAGCATATATTCATCGAATGTGAATCGAAATAAAGATGTTCGTTTGTTAGGTTCGTCTGCTACAGAGGGATTTCAAAGTCATGCCAGATTGTTGACAGAAAGAAATTTTCAGAATTGTATTGAAAAAATACCCAAAATGTAAGGAAAGTTGTATATATGTAAATGGGTTATGATATTGCTTATCAATATCTTTTTCGACTTAGAAATAGTGGGATCTTATTAAACCTATACTACAAACCGCGGAACTTAGGACAACAACTAATCTATATGTAAGATAGAACCTTTTTGTCCTTCATTAGTGAAAGGGATTCCTTTGGTATACCTATTTCTTAAACGTTTTGAAATATTTTATTACAAGAAGTATAATATCCTACGGTTTATAAAATAGTAGCCCAGTGTTGCAAAGTCGCAGTTGGAGTTGCGGTTTCTGTGCTAGAGTCGGAACACTCGCGACTCCGACTCCAAAATTATTCGGCATTAAAAATTTTCTAATATTTTCCAAAATAAAAAATGTTTAAGAGGGTCAGCTTTAACAATTTTAAAGTGAGAACATAAGGACATACACAGAAAGAAAACCACTCGGGATAAATCAAGTTCTTTGTGATTACTTTAAGTACGAGTCGTACTAAAAAATTCAAGTACGAATAACACTTAAACGTACTCAAAACAATCTTATATTGGATTATTTTCGAAAATCAATCCTGGAATTTCTGTAAATAAGTATAAAATTCTTAAATTAAAAAGAGATTAAACTTTATGTTGTGTTAAGCCTTCCGGCTTACGCATGTTTTGATTTCTATACACATTGAAAAAATGGTCAGACTCATGTGTACCACGAAGGGTTAATAAGTAAGTTTGAACTCTTGCTTCTCATTTAGATTATATTTTTGGTTAAATATAAATGTTGGTGTTTTATCATTCTGTAAGGTGTTATACGGGCAAGTAAATCAATCATAATAATTTTTTCTTTCTAATTTCTTTTTCGGTTTTTTTCAAGCACGAATTCAGAATAAAACCAACTTGAATCAAGCGCATTTTGAGATTGATATAATCTATGTTTTACTTAAATCAATCTCATTTTCGAATTATTTCAAGAACGAAATTGGGATTGAATATGGATAATTTAAGTATTTTGCGATTGAAAATCCGTATTTGCATCAATCTTTCTTTACTTGATTCAAGAAATCCGTACCGCACTATTAATACCGCTTCGGATTGGTTTGAGTACTGATAGATTGAATTTTCTTTTTAGTGTATGTAAATAACTTTATTAAAGGTAAATGCGACACGTGCTAGAATTAATATATCGATTTGAGATGTTTACAGAATCATTTTCTTTCTATATTTAACCATTTTTTGAAAGGTACTGTATTAAAGAAAAGAGTTTAAAGTCAAATAAGGACCAATCTCATATATATTTACCATAAAGGTTAGAGAAGGAGTCGGAGTGCAGTCGAAGTCAAAGTCGTAATTAAAAAATTCTAGCAAATGGAGTAGAAGTCGAAATTAGAAATATTTCTTGACGACTCCACAGCCCTGATAGTAGCAAAATAATTATTACAATCATGTTGCAAGCAACCTTTTTATTACAATCTTCTTGAAGTTTGTTTTAAATTATTATTATCGTCGTTCTTGAAAATACAGAATTTAAAGGAAAAAGTTTACTTCTTGCTTCAAATTATTAAAAAATTATTAAAATTCATATATCTCCTCTTATTTGTATACCGATTTATTTGCAAGAAATCTTTGTGGATTTCTTTAATCAGAATGTTATCAAGAAAAATAACTTCAAAGCTTAGGTCTCTTAGGGCCATTATTACAACTTGCCGATAGTTAAAAGTCGGATTTTGTTGGACCGATAAATAGCTTTGCATTATTACAACTTCCATTTTTTATTGCTGTTATTTTAAATAATAATAATATTTAATAGATGAAAACCAAATAAATGAAGGTTTTATAAGGCAAAGCTCCGACAAAATCCGACTTTTAACTATTGGCAAGTTGTAATAATGGCCCTAAGAAGATCAGAGCTTTTTTAATTTTTATTAATACATTTATTTAAATTACAATAAATTGACATTAATAGATGTACTCTAGTAAGTGCAAATATAAGTTCAGAATCATCTTTTGTTTCACAGTAAATAAATAACAGTTTATTAACAGCAGTACAAATAACTTAATAGCATATTTTTAAAATATTTATTAGTAATATTTTGAAAATATTATGAGCTTTTTTAAATAAGTTTTTTTTCTTCTGTAAATAAAAAGGGCCTTGTGTCAAATGCAATGAAAAAATATATATTATTGAGATTATCAAAGGAATAGCTTATTTTATCAACAATCAATTTCAGTGTTTTTATCAAGAATAAAAATTGGGAATTAACCACGACAAAAAAAATTTTAAGGTTTTATTTGTATAATATTTTTAGCTTTTCCAAAATCTTTGCAAAAGTTTTCCTGGTGATCTGCCCTAAGCAATAAAATTCAATAAATTTAAGTGTATTTATCAATTATGAAAAATTGGGAATTTAGCACGTCATACAGAAATCTTATTGATAATAAATTTTGTATTCCCAAAAAATTACTTTGATAATATACTTGCACGTGCCCGTGCAAAAAACTGAACTGGCAAATTTGTTTTTTTTGTTGTTTTCTTATGAAAAAAAAATAAAATAAAGCAATTTGTTTTTTCTTTTACCCACTTACAACTACAATTCGAGTAGGAAAAAAGCCAACCAACATTAGGGGAATTTTCTTACATTCTCGTTGTTTATTGATGGTGTTTTGTTTAAGCTTTGCTATTGTTACAAGTAAGACTTTGAGTATTTATAATTCTTATTCGCTTTAAGGTTTTATTTGTATAATATTTTTAGCTTTTCTTAAAGTTTTCCTGATGATCTGGCCTTAGCAACTAGTGAAAAGCGCATAGAAGCTAGCTTTCCCTCAACAATAAATTTCAGTGTATTTATCAAATATGAAAAATTGGAAATTTAGCACGTCATACAGAAATCTTATTAATAACATCTTGTTAACAATTGAGATTTTTAAAATTATCAATTATCGTATATAAACAACAAGTTTATATTCATCCAAGCGGAATAATTTTTTTTTATATTTTCTAGGATTTGTCGAGAAAATCATTTCAAAACTTTTGTCTCTACACAGAACTTTTTTTCAATTAAACCATTAATCAAAGATAAAATTAGTTTTTATTATAAATTTTATGAAGTGAATTAAATGTTATCAACTTGCCTGCTCTCCCAAATTTAAACATTTTTTAATTCATATCACAAATGTTTTAGTTGAAATCAATTTTTTTTCTGTGTAAAGGTATTAGAGCTTTATTAAATAAGTTGTTTAATTTACGTTTACATTTTCTGACCTTTCTCAAGAAAATAATTTTTAAGAGCTTCTGATATTATTGCTTTTATAACAATTTTATTAATAATTTTAATCATTTTGCAATTTATTTTATATTAAGAATATTTGTAATTTTTTTACATTAATATTAATTCTCATTTTCACCCTTATCTCTAGTTATAATCCGTTTACAACCCCTTCAAAATATGGCAACTATTTGACTCTTTTCCGACTATGTAGAAAACTGATGAGGTACAATAACAGTAGCACAACATTATTTGCTGTTGTTGTTGCTGTAGCTTGCTGTTGTTGTTGAGCTTTAACGTCAAACATTTTTTAAACAGAATAGAAAAAAGCGCCTAATGGAACCATAACCAACGAGAGGGAAATCATTCGTTAGTAAACTGGCTGATGTGCAGCCACGTTCATGAGAATACAACGGACGTGTTTTAAAATCCAAAAAGCAATAATAATAAAAAAAATTAAATCAAATAAAAATAATGCAGCAAAATAAAATGAAATAAAAAAGAAAGTTGAAAATGCAATTCAAGTAAAAATAAAATCTAAAAATTTAGAAAAATTCAAAAGAATTTTAAATTAAATTTTTAAATGTTTTAAAATTTTGTTTTTTGTTTTGCAAAATATTTACAACCAGCTCAACAAAACGATTTAAAATCAAACAAACGTTGCGTCTAACTGCTTCCTGTTCTGTTGTAACATAAACAAACGCATGTATTCAAATGCTTCCGTTTCCTTCCTGCTTGAGTAATCGTATGAACGGGTTACAACATTTATTTTGTGCGTTGTTTGAATGTGTGTTCTTGAAGCGGCCGTGTCTAATGCAAAGTGATTTTGTGTAAGTGTTTGTTTGAGTTAAAAAAAAAGCTAAAGAATTTCTAGCTTCTTGGGCCAGAGTTTAAACGTTTAAGTATCTGTTTTAAACAGGCCAATGTAGGAAAGAGGGAGTGTGTGTGTGTGTGAATAAGAGTGCGTGTAAGTGTATTCTATTTCCGATTTTTTTGTAGCTTCTAATTGCTAAACCAAGCCAGGGATTTAGATTTTACATTTAACAGCTAACAAAGAATGATAAAATATTACAAAAAGCTAAAAAAAACAAACAAGAAAAAAATTTTAACAAGTGCCAAAGGATAATAAAGGTATTGTAATGACTTTGTGCAAGAGGAGTTATGCTTAACAATTTGTTTAACTCACCTTCTGCCACTTGCTCGCGTTGGCCAGGGTCATGATTTATACAAAATTCTTAATACCACTGCAATAAATTACAAAGTCATTAAAATGAGAATAATTTTCAAGTGCGTGTAAAACTCATCACTAAACTTCATTCAATTATTTTTTTAAAGTAAACAAATTATAAAAATAAATTGTATTAAGAATATAAGAAACAAGAAAAGTTTTAGTGAATAGAATACAAAAAAAAAAACATGTTTTAATCATTAAAGACTACAACATTTAAAAAACAAAAAATAACAAAGTGAAAAAAACAAAAGTCTAATAAATTTAAAGTACATCATTGTTGCAAAATGTTTTATTAATTTATTACACTTTTTTGTTTGTTTAAAAAACGGCTTTGACGTGAGAATATTAAAATATTTAAATTTTTACGCGTGTTTTTCTTTAAATCTAATTTTCTTGTAAACAATTTGTAAAAAGTACATAAAAATTAAGTAGAAAGAAAATAAATAATAAAAATAAATTAAAAAATAACAACAATTGAAAAAAAGTCATAAAAGCTAAAGAAATAAACGGCTGAACAAAATCAAGTACCTCAAACAATAAAGTTCAAACTAATTTTTCAATAAAAAGGCAATAAAAAAAGATGATGACAAATTTTTGAACAGTGTTTTAGAAGAAATGAAAAGCATGAAAATTTGCTTTTAACTATTCAGGGAAAAATTAGAAATATCCAATTTCTATTGGCTTATCGAACTATGTACATATACATTTGGGCTCTCCTCATGGATCTTGTTCATTGTTGCTTTAACATTAATTTTTAATTATAATTGCAAAGTTATCGATATCGTAATTTAATCACCAGATTGCAATTTTTTAAAATTAACGAAAGATATAGTCAGCTTTATCCTTAATTTTTCGCTCGTTTAAATTTGTAATAAGCTATATGTACTTATTAAAAAAAGTTGCAATGATTTTTTTATTTTTGATTCTGTGCTGTAAAAAAATTTAATTTCAGTGATTCAGACTACATAAAGCTAAGTTTGAACTTAATTTACATCTCAAAGACTCAGCCTTAAATTAAAATAAATAAGAGTTCTATATTCGACTCCGAATCTTATAAACCCTTCAAAATGTTGCGAAAAAAAAACAGAAAGTTATATAAATACAATTCTTTAGCCATAAATAAATCTATTTCGTGCCACACCCACTTTTCTCCTTTTCCTCTCCCACTTTTTGTCGGATGTTGTATCCCTAGAGGGAAGCGAACTGACACCAAAGTAGTCCCGTGATAGGTCTTTGGTGGTAGAGACCGGATCCAATTGTAACACTTTATATGAATAAGACCTATCACTTTTACATGGGGTTGTCATTGGAGGGGGTCAATTGACACCATTTGACCAGTCACAGAACTAATCTCAATGAACGTACTTAGTGTCAGTTACTACAATGTAGTATTATTTCAATACAATTTAGTCGATTTTCAATAAAACAAGTCCTAGAATTATATTCAAAAAACGAATTTTAAAAAGTACCAACAAATGTGTCACAGCACCGCTGAAGACTGTACTGTAATTCGTTACTTTTTCTACCTTTTTGTTCTTCATAAACCAGTTAAGGGATTGGTTCTTCTTTCACTGGTCATGAGTCCTTCCTTTGTGTACTTGTTCTATTTTCACAAATCCCAGGACCAGTCTGTTGGACCAATTGACACAAATTTCCCGCAGGGATATTAATAAACAAGATGGCTGTACCTTATTTGGAAACTTTGGCTCTTGCCGTTCTCTAGACATAAAAAACAACAAAAACAAGGAATAACAACACTGTGTTAGAAATGAACACTTTTTTTGTTAGACAAGCTGGGCACTTGGCGTTTTGACCTAATTCGGGTACGCTGAATCAAGTGGTGCTAGCAGTTTTTTTTTGGTTAGCTCTGGTTTTCGAGATATACCGTAATTCGAAAATGGAGGAGGTTGCACAACATAAGTTCGCGTATCTCAAAAACGCATTAGATTATTGAAAAAACTTATTTAAAAAAAAACTTTTGTGAGAGTTGCTAACAGATTTTAATCATTTATGGCTTGTTTTGTTTGCAGCTTCGTTTTTTATATGTCTACCTTTTTTATGAATTTTTAAAAAACAAAAATGTCGAAATTTTATAAAAAAATTTTTTTTTTCAAAAAAAAAAAAAAATGATGGTTCTATTATGTTTCTGAAACGACTCCGCAAATTATTGCGGAATATCGTTTTTTTCATTAAACTAAAGCGTTTTTGAGTTACGCGAACATATATTGTGCAACCTTATCCAATTTCGAAATAACCGTGTATCTCGAAAACCAGAGCTAACCTAAAAAAATGGCGTACCCGAATTATGTAAAAACGCAAAGTGCCCAGCTTGTCTGTTTTTTCAACTAGAACTGTGTAAAGTAGGGATGGGCAAATTAAAAAAATTATATCGATATATATCAAATCGATATTTTTTAAGAGCATCGATATTTATTATTTCAAAAATATCGATGTATCGAACGTATTTTGCTGAAACTATTACCAAATTAAAAAATTTAATATACCTTTGTTCATACATATTTATGAAAAACGTATTATATGTGATGACATTGTTTCTTTTTATTGTTTAATTTTATTAAAAAAAAATTAATAAAAACAAAATATTCAATCAAAATAAAAAATTCAATTATAACAAAAACAAAAGGGAAGAATACAAATTTCAATAGGAAATCCCCAAAAAGTAAATTACGAAAAATTTAAATGGAAGTAAATAAGTCATTGAAGTACCAACTTACCTTAAAATTGTAATAGCAACCCAAAAGAACCAACTTTAATTAGAAATGTTTTTGATTGTTTTAGTCAAACCAGCAATCATCAGATATGGACATCAGGAGCACTCTCTGTCAATCAGCTTCTTGTTTCAGGCACTACTTCTTAAAAATTCCAATCATTTTAGATTTTCATATTAGTTTTAAAAACATATGATGCATGCAATGATGCCAATTCTTAATAAAACATATTGTGTGAAAAACGGCTAAAATTTAGAGTTTTTAATGAAGACTGACTTTAAAAAATATCGAATTCGATAGTCGTATTTCAATATCGATATATTGATATATCGGTATTTTAGATATCGGCGAATTATATAGATTTTTTTTTAATATCGATATTTTTATACATATTTTATATGCCCATTCCTAGTGTAAAGTCTGGGTTTTTTTCTTATATCTCAGCCATTTGCGGATCGATAAGGCTAAATTTCAATAGAAAAGTTAATCGAAGCAAATGTAGCATAAATATAATATAACCCCTTAGCTCCCAACATTCTGCGGTCCTCGGAAAGCTCTTCAGCAGACAGACGGACAAAGAAATATCGTTTGGTCAGCTGCTTCCCTCATAAGGACCTAGAATCTTTTAAGGGTAGAAATTACAAACAGTATGACAGACTCATATCTATACCCTTCCCCCTGTAGTATAAATAATTAAAAGAATTATGAATTTACGAAACGAAAATGTTTTTCATTTATTTGCCACATTGTACATATTACAGTCGACATTTGAAAATTTAAGAATCTTGCTTGAAAGCAAGTTGAAAATAAGTGAATTTTTCAAATAGGAAATATTTTCATTAATAAGATTTCTGTATGACGTGCTAAATTCCCATAATTGTCTCTTTTTTGCTGAAAACTCTTTGTTTTTCAAACTATTTTCAAATTTATTCAAAACAATTTTCGTTTCAGAACTGAGTTCGAAGTCAAATCATTATCAATTGGAAATCATAAAAGATGACATAATGTTTGTCAAATATGGTGACCATATGCCATATTTATTAAACACAATGGTCAAATAAAAATAATATTAATAATTATTTCCAATTAAATTCACAAAATTTTCTAAAAATAATTCAATGCACATATTGCTATTGAATTGACTTTAATTTGTGTATAAAAATAATCACATAAATACATATGTATGGCATAATAGACTTCCATACACATACATACATAAACAAATAATTAGAAACGAAAATAAATTTGAAAATTATTTAATTTGTTTACTAAATTGAGAATTTATATTGATGCAGCAAATTAAGGCATTCAACTATAAAAAAATGCTCTAAACATGGACAATTTAAAATAATTTTTAAATTTTCTATGACCTAAAATTTAATAAAAGAGCAAAAAAGAAAAACTAAACAAATGAATAGAAATGTGTGTTTTTTTTTGCATGTAGACTCCAAATTAGGAAAATTAACAAAAAAAAATTTATAAAAAAAAAACAAATTCAAACCCCAAAGCAATTTTGTCATATTTACAACTCATTATTAATTTTGTTTTAAATAGAGCAAAAAAAAAAACTCGAGTGTTAATGAGACATAAACATTTTTTTCTCTCCTCATAAAAAATATTGGCATTTAAATTAGGGATGTTACCGATACCGATATATCGCCGATATTTTACCGTTGATGCGACGATATTTTTTAGAGTTTTTTTTAAAAAACAATTAAATTTTTTTGTATAAGAACTAAGAGAAATTACACATTAAAAAGCAGAGCATAAAATGAAATTAGAATAATAAATTGTTCCTTCCACACCACGCGTTCTATGCGTTTAATTTTTTCTCAATCTTTTTTCGTATGCGTATGCAACGCATGCAAAAGTGTAAGGTAATTCCACTTCATGCGTTCCATAGGTATATACAGTCTTCTCATTTGTTGTTCGACTTATCAACAGAGTTTTACACAGATTCTTTTTTTTTGACAGATGCATAAACGCATCAAACACTTCATGTGGACCTCCAGCTTTAGCCGTTTTTCTTTACACCATAGAACTGTTATCTCATTGCTTAATCTTGTATGTGTTTGTATCTTTTAATATTATTTTGCTTATTTTCAATAATATTTGTAAGAATAGAACTCATTCGTCTGAAAATTTTGAGTTACGCTATTCCGTTAGTTAGCAGTCTTCGAACGTTATTAGAAACTATAATAAATGAATCCACGGAGATGGATAATAGTTTAGAGTGTCAAAAACTTGCGACAACCTACCAATCATTTTTGCCGCCTTGCATTGCATTTCATGTATTTCACACTTTTCTTGCGTTCTAAGTCTAAGCATCACTACAAGTAAAAATACAATTATATTTGTCAAAATCAGCTGATTTCCTTGAACGCTGCTTGTAACACTTACAAAAGTGGAAAGCCATTTTTTACCTTACCCTGTGATTCAGCTAAAGAAGAAGTCTGGTGATACCTTAGATCTCCGTATATATCTAGTGACGCAGATCCGCTTGTTTGCCCGCGCAATATTATAACCAAAACCTAAGAACATGGCGCAGAAATACTTAAGTTTTTAAATTAATTTTGCCGAATTTGAGGGACTATTTCCCAGTGCAGGTAAAAAAGTATTTGCGTTGATCAAAAAGTTGAGAATACTTTGTTTTATTTTTTACAAAAATCTTATTAATTCATCGTCCAGACTTGCAATTTTTGTTGCAGAAATTCTTGAATTTATTGCTGAGGGTGCTCAGTTTTATGTTCTCTTCAATTCTGGCTTGTTTTGTAATTCTCACACTTTTTAACTTGAAGTTGGCTGTTGGTGTACTTGTATTTGTATATTTAATAAAAAACGAAGAAGAGGATTAAAATACAAAAATCGCAAAACTAGAATTTTATAATCTGGACACTAATGCAATTTCAAAGCATAATTTTTATAAATTGCAGCAACAAAAATTGCAAGTCTGAACAATGACTAATATTTATTTTAAATATTAATAATAAATTATGATGTTTTTTTTGTATAAAAAAATTGTTTATTTTTTGTTAATTTTACAATTTTAAATCTTTTGAATATAAATTTTCAATATTGATTATCTCTTCACTGTAATTGTGTATAAAAAAATACTCCTACTTGAGTTTTGTTGATTTTAACTTGAGCTCAAATTCAATATGCGTTTCTGTATCGATATCGCCGATATTTCTTTTTTGTGTATGGGTATCTTATCGGCAAAAGAGCTTATAGTGGAATTCCTAAATTAAGTTAAGGCCATCAAAAAAGCAAAATGCCCAAAATTTCTCTCTTACAGACTTAAACTTGTAACAAATATTTCCTTTAAAAAAATATTTCGTTAAATAGTTTAGCATTTTTTTTAATCAACCACAATATTTCACTAACAAAAAATTCCAAAAACTTCAAGACATGTTTTAGATTTTCCTTATCTTTTTAAACAAGAAACGAAATAATTTCTGTTTTCCTCAAAAAAAGAAAGGAAGAGAGCAAAATTAAACACAAAATAAAACCTCTTGAAAATCTATTTCAAATAAATTGGAACAATATTGCAAAAAAACTTCATGCAACTTTCCTAGAGCAACGTCTCTGCAAGAGTAAAAGTATCTACGAATAAAACAAAGATATCTGAGTGTCTTAGTGTTAGAGAGTGTAAGTAAGAAATGTTTGCAATTTATTCTATTGTAAGTTGGTGGCAAACTTGTTAAAAACTTCATTATACAGATTTGGCCCCTGGAGTGTTTTTGTTATGATAAAAAAAATGGAAGGAGAGAGGGAGAGTGAAAAAATCTAAGTAAAACAAAAGTTTTGTTTGTTTATTTCGATGTCATACGTACGACGATCTTGGTTGTTGCTAGAAGAGAAAAATTATGGTTTTGAAAGCCAACCAAGGGGACAGTTTCAAGGGCTTTTAATACAAGCAAAACAAGTGTCTTCCACTAGATGAGGTAGTAATAGAGATAAGAATAAACAACTAAAATATATTAGACTTGTATTTTGCTAAACAATTATGTAAGTTGAACAACTTTTTACTTAAAAAACTTTAATAAAAAAAAAAAACTTGGTGTGAAATTATAAAAAGAAAAAGAAAAAAGATTACACAAGCAAAATTAATCAAAAAACAATGAGAAAAGTTGTGAAAAAATGTTAATACCAACTTGCCCAGCATGTAAAGTTTTTTTTTTAAGTGATTAAAAAATCTGTTGCTGATGTCAATATGCAGTCCTGTTTGGTTTTAATGCCACAAACAAAAAAAAAGTTCTTTGGCTGCTGTTTTTCTCTTTAGCATTTCAAAAGTTTGAGTGTGCCTTCGAAACTCTTTTGAAACATAAGTATTCTTTTGGTCATTACAAAGACAAGCAAACACCTTTGGATATGGAGTAAAATATTGCTGCAAATGAAACCACAGGAATTTTCTACAAAACAACAACAATTTCAATTTCAACAAATTACAACAGAAACAAAACAATTTTAATTCCATTAACATCAAATGTCACAAAGAAAAACATCAAGTTGAACAAACACTGGGGTAAGTTGAGTTATTAAAAACCCATTTTTCTTTTAAGTGTTAACAATTTTAGGAATTCCCTAAGTTTTATTTCTTTATTAAATTATTTTTTTTGCTTATGTACATATAAAATGTTCATGTAACCAATGGTAGAATGAGTACCTACCTGGTACTTATTATACTGTGATGTAAACCAATCTTACCGTAGGAACACAATTGCACCGTATGAACGTAGTAGCGTACAACGTCAACCTTAAACGTATAACATTTTATGCAAAAGCACACAATTGCTGGCGTAAAAATAAAAGCGTATCTACTATTTTTGTATTTTCAAATTGAATATTTAATAACAAGATAAAAGTATAGAAAAGTAAACAATAATTTGAATTAGTTTGGAATTTTTCAATATTATTTTATGTGTCCACTATGAACAAAACAACTTATTTTGAGAAAAATGTGTCAAAGTGCTTTAATTATGTTAAAGTGGTTTTGGTTTTCCAATTTTTGAAAAAAATTTGACATTTATGTTGTCAACAAACAAGAAAGCCAAACAAAAGATGTGACGAAAAAAAATGTTTTTCTATTTTTAGTTGTGTCATTTTGGATGATGTATTATTTGCACTAGTTACCGAATTTTTGGACACTTTTGTCAAACCCTAAACTGTCACAAGTCTAATCAATATAAACTTCAACAAAAATTTATTTCATCAAAAGTGTCACAATACGAATTAAGATTATTAAGCACTTAGCAGTAGATTATAGTTTCTGACACAACTAAAAATAAGTCACTTTTATAAAGTCAAACTTTATAGCATTTGAAACATTAAGAAAAACTTTCATTTTTTTAGCAACAGTTAACAACAATTAACTACACTAATCTATATATATATAAAATAGGATGTGTGTATGTATGTAACGTATGGACTCCAAAACGGCTGGGCCGATTTTGATGAAATTTTCAGGGAATCTTCAGAATATTCAGGCGGGTGATACTATCAGCGGACGGAGGGGCGTGGCATAATCCAATTTTTATATTGCACCACCAATGACATATATATACATTTATTTATTTTTTTTTTGCTTTTTTTATTTTATTTTAATTTTTTTTAAAGCCGTTGTCATGTTTTTCAAAACGAGATATCAAACTCTTAAATCGGCGATGTAGTTCCGAAGATATTTAATAACGATCCAATATCAAAATTTTAAAACTTTCGAAATGTTGCATTCAAAAATCCAACTTTTGGGTTTATTTACAAAATATTTAATCAAATACAAATCGATCAATACAGTAATGGATGAAGAACAAGCCGTCAATTATCCCACTAAATTTTTGAATTCATTAGAACCACCCGGAATGCCACCGCATGTACTACCATTAAAGGTTGGATCACCGGTAATTCTTATTCGCAACTTAAACTCACCAAAGTTATGCAACGGAACCAGATTGACCATCAAAAACTTTTCACCAAATTTAATCGAGGCAACAATCATCGGTGGCAGATTCAAAGGCGAAGACGTACTTATTCTGCGAATTCCGATGATTTCCAATGATTTAACATTCCAATTCAAGCGGCTCCAATTCCCTTTGCGTCTTGCCTTTGCTATAACCATCAACAAAGCACAAGGCCAATCTTTGCCTTTTGCTGGCTTAATTTTGGAAAATTCATGTTTTTCACACGACCAGTTGTATGTGGCTTGCTTGAAGTAATAAATAAATATAATTTCCAATTTGCCTTAAATACATGCGTTTCTTTTTTGATTAAGCCCATATCTACACCATTTGTAAGTTATTCTGTAAAAAAAAACGTTATGATAGGTATTCCATGGATTTTTATTTAAAGGTCGTAAATTTCGTTAAAAGCTCAATTTAAATCGTGTGGTAATACAACACCAATTTTTGCTTAGGGCCAGCAACGTGGACCGGGTCAGCTAGTATTTTTATAAATAAACAAGCGTATTGTGCATAGTTTAAGCATATAAATCCGAAAAATAAAAATTTTGAGTTAAGTCACTTTTGAACAAGGTTGTGATATATTTTGTGCAACGCTCACTTCTCCAATCCTGCTATAAAAATCTTAATTGTCTTTGTATGAGAAATACCGCGCCCACTCCTCCAACCCCGCCTTTATTTTTAAAGCGGTGGCGTATTAATAGCCCACCTTTGTGTACCAAATCTTCTCCTTTGGACTAAAAAACAACTATTTTGTTCCACGCCCACTTTTTCAAACGCACCTACATTTTGTGGGATCTTGTGTATTTATAATTGAGATTTTTTGTAGCTATTTTGGAAACTTTGACTCTTTCCGTTCTCCAGATATACAGAAATTTATAATATCTTTGTGTGGGAGTTGCCACGCCTACTTTTTCAATCCAATTTAGGGGTTGTGTGTTGATAGCCAAGGTGTTTGTACCTGATTTGGAATCTTTGGCCCTTTATAAAAAAAGGAATAAAAAACAACAACAAGGGACTTATGGGTTTTTGCGCATATCTCCGTCATTTATGGACCGATCTGGCATAATTTTAACACCAAGCAAGTATACATATGTGATATAAAACGCAGTCCCACACTGATAGAAACATTCATCATCAATGATGACTCCCTAACATCAGAATTGTGACATCAATGTTACTACAAATGGCATCCATGATGCAAAAAGTAACATCAATCCAATGACTAACGTCTTCGAACAATTTTGTCATTTTTTACGTGTCATCTATTTTATGACTATAGTGACATCAATGCGATGCCACCTTTTTTATATTATTAACTTTATTTTCATGACTACAATGTATTATAAGAAGCCAAAAATTCCTATATTCTATTTTTTTAAATTATTTAGTTAAATACATCAAATTTTTAAAGTAGAATGATTACAAAAACCATATGGGGCATGGTGCTGGTGTCTTATTATTGAGAGTTCTGCTGTAGAAAAAGGTCGCAATTCAACAAACGTGAAACAAACATATGTAACGGGTAATTAAACAATAAAATTCTCTCACTTTGACTTAAGTCAATTCCAATGAATTTGACTTAATGAAAAACTGTAATTAAATTGATGCTAATGTGTTCTTTCTCCGATGTTACTTCGTCACCGCACTGATGACATGTTCGTCATAACTGTGATGCCGATGTGTTATCCCATTGATGACATAATTTCATTTTGACCCTGATGACACTTTGGCCAAGTGATGTTAAGGTTGACATCAGAATGATGAAAAGTGTCATGGGGTCAAAAACGAAGACACTTGTCATAGTACTACTGTCAAAACACATTAGCGTTATGACGCCTTTTCTATCAGTGCATGATTTCCGGGTTCTTCCGTTATAACAAACTTTAATGTACCCTTAACATTCGATGAAGTGAATAATTAACTGATAACACAGGGCAACACACCAACATTTTTGAGACTTCTTTCCATTGTTTTGCGTTGAGTTGAGAGTGCTGATTGCGATGGCATAATTAGTTATTTTCTATTAACTAAAGCTGCAAAGCTTTGGTGACATTTAATATTTGCATAATTCTAATAATTTTTTGTTTTATTCGCTTAATATTTCACACAAACCTTAAATTATTTGTCAACATCAAATTCTCTTTCATTTGAGTAGTGTCACTCACATTGATGACTTTAAAAACTGCAATTCTTTCCACATGTTTTTAAATGTATGCACAAACTTTTACATTCCAAACAACTAGTTTTGTTAAAAAAAAATTAATCCATTTAAAGGATCCTAAAATATTTAGAAAGCAACTCCACATGATATCTAGTTTTCTACATCCTTTAAATAGTAGCAAAATTGTTTCTCGTTACATAAAAAGAAAAGATTTTTAGAAAATGTATTTTACTGAGTCAATGTGAATACGTACAAAATGTTAAAGGATAGAATGACCACAAACAACACAAAAACTGCCTGGATATTTCGTTGCCATTATGTTATACATGATAAATTAACATTGAAACCAAATTATTTTGGATGAAGCTTAAAAAGAAAAATCTTAACTATTTTTTTTTTAAATTAAAGAAGAGGTATACGTAACTAGCGGACAGAAATACACCAGAATCAGGATTTTTTCGATTTCAGAAAATTTACATAAAAAAAAAAAAAATTGTAAGAATGAAACCAAAAACATCTGAATTTTTAGGTTCTTACAATAACAGTGAGATATTCTGCTATACTTAATAACTGAAAGAGATTTTTGTGTAGATTGATATAATCCGAAAGTATTTAAAGGTATAGAGGACAGTTCGCTAAATACTTACCAAATAATATTGTAAATAATGCATATTGTTAAATGTAACTTTATTTTGCGAACTAGAGGTGGTAGGGAAAAACTGATCGTCATGAGGAGATGAAAATACACACGGACCATAATTTCAATGCTTTAATTAAATTTTCGATGAAAGTTAGAAAAGTGTTAGATTTGAAATCAAAAGGTTGTGTAAATGTTGTCATGATTATGAACAAATTGATCACAGTTTACAATTTCATTGTGAAAACTTTAAAATGAGTTCTTTTTGTTTTGTTATTAAATTTGAATGTGTTTTTATTTAAAAAAGTTTTTGCCATTTTTCCCCATTTTGGCAACACTGGTAACAGTTCCTACCATACGAGGAAACGATCAAAAATGCTCTTCATGATATTACCAGTAGACTCTTAGGCTGGGATCACACGATTGCCGCAAATGCACCAATATGACACAATTTTAGTTGTGCTTAATTGACGCACAATAATGAAATGTCACCAATCAAAAATTCTGAAATCACACGATTGCCCTGTTTTAAACAAATTTAATTGCCGCTGGTTGGTACAAAGCGAAATGGTTACAAAAATTGCCGCGCTAAAAAGTGTGACAATTGGTGCATTGCGGCAATCGTGTGATCCCAGCTTCACACGCATTCTTGCCAGAAGAATACAAATTAAAAGTGCTAAATCGACAAAAAAAAAGGGTTCAATAGTTTTTTTTTTAAGTTTATTAATTTATTATCAAAAGTTTTATTACAAAATTAAGTTGGCCTTAGCGTCATATAACATTGTTGTTGTTCTACAGTGAAAAACAAAAGTGCTAGTTTTGTATCCATGTTACATGATGTTTTATAAATATAATTTCTCAGGCTCATATCTTGCAAACTGTTAGGAATTTTGGTTAACTCTCTGAAGCAAACTTATAGTTCTTGTCATGAAGAATAAAAATTGTGAACATACAAAATAAAAAAAACTTTATCTTTAAGATCAAAATCGCAAAAAACTTTAAAAAATTCGATTTTTTTTACCTTTTGTTGCTTGTTCAGGTTTATAGGTTGCAAATCGTTCAAAATTCAAGGAAACAATCAACTACAAATATGTACCTAAGATCTCAGTTAACAACTTTCTACAGCATAGGAATTTCCTAGGAATGATTCTTACCCGGAGTTTCCACATGCAAGAAGTCTATACGTATTATCAACGAAAAATCGAGGAAATAGCCGATTGGCTGAAAGTACAAAAATTGTGTGGATGCTTATGAAAAAGTGTGAGTGTATTGAGTTTTTCAAACTTGCACTTGCATGTGGAAACGGGGGGTTAACACCGTTTAGGTAGCGCTTAGGTAGGCGCAAACCTGAAAAATTTTTGGGACATTTGTTCGTATAAGGTTATACTTTTTCGTGTTGCACTGTGCAATGCATCTAGTACATCTTATTCATATTTTAATATTTTTCCTTATATATGATTTCCCGGATTTCCTAGTAATAACAATTTACTTTTGTTTATAAATAAGTACTTTCCCAGGAATTAAAAAAGTCCACGGATTGGGAAAGCTTACGGCGCTTTAGCCAGGAGGTGTTTCCATTGGTCCCAATTTACGGGTCACCTAAATAACATTTCTCGCAGTCTCAATAATGTTAAATTTTTCACTAAAGTTATTCGTAAATTGGGCAAATGTCGTTTATTCAAAATGAACTTTATCGCTGAATTGTTCTAATTTGAGAATGTTTTTTTTTACAAAATTTACTTCTCTGCAAATCCAATAGATATGACTGGAATAATACACAAGCACATTATTCTACAATCTTTTTTAATTGTGCCTTTTTGAAGTGCTTTATAATTAACCATCGAAATGGAACAAAAGGTATAAATTAACTTAACTTAAACCAAAATCCATTGTATCGCTTTTTTATGTCTGTCTTAAAAGAAAGACTAAGAGATTAATTAAGCGTAAATTTGAATTTCTAGCCATAATATTTTGAAGATGATAAGGTTTAATTTTGTTTCTAACGCTGCCAAGAACTTATTTTAATTCTTTTCGTTTCTTTATTTTTCACTAATTCTACTTTCACATCTGTGTTAAATGTGTTTCTGCTGACAGAAACAACTGAATTTAAGTAGAGAAATTTTATGAATTTACAGTGCAAAATATTTAACAAAAAAAAAAAAAAAAAACTCAACAGTTGTACAACGTACACAACGATTGTTAGAATATAAAACAAATTCTTTTGTGGTTTCATCAAAGTTCAATTTCCCATAAAATCATTTCCAACACAGGCACTAAATACAACAAAAACAAATAAATCCTTTGCTGTGTTGATTGTATTTTGTTGTTAAAAGTTGTGCAGTAGTGTTTGAGTACCCTACGTAAGTGTGGAAAGGTGTTGGTTGAGATCAGGCAGAGGTAACGCTAAGAATTCAAAATTTATTTATGGGACTATGAAACGCGAAAGAAGTTTACGAAGCGGATTCCAAAGAAAATCGAGTCAAATCCCTGCGGGTAATTCGTGCCAACTATTCTTAAAGCACTTATATACTTATAAAATATATGTCACATAGCTGGTTATAACGTGTTTAACGCAGTGTTCGAAAATAAACAGTACATTATTTAACGTTCGGCTCACGCACCCAAGAACGATATCTATTTTTTTAATTGATTGTGTAGATGAACACAACCCTAATACCGTTCGTAAATATTTTCGAGAAAGAGCCGAACATTATATAGTGTTCTTTCCTTCGTTAAAAAAACAGAACAATTGAAGTGGAACTGTAGACAAACATAATATTTTAATGTTCTAGTATAATTTTTTTTTCTTCACATTTATAAAGAAATTAACAAAAAAAAACATTTTAGCAACGACCACACCACGAACAGTTTGTTTTTTGTTTTTTGGTTGCTTGTGTAAAATTATTTTGCTGGCTTTTTATTTTCTTTCGTATGTGTATTTTGTTTTTGTAAAAAATTTTTTGTTTTTTACAAGCTAAAAGGGACGATTTAAAAAAAAGCGAACGGATTTAAATGTTCTCATCTTTTGTTGAGTTTGATACAAACAGTATTGTTTTTGTGTTCGAAAGATGACTAACAGGGAAACGTTATTTTTTTTAATGATTTTCTACCCAAACACTATTAGCGTTTGTGTTTTCCACAAATCTACCCAACCAAACACTAAGAAACCATATTTAGTGTTTATTTTCAAACACTGGTTTAAAGTGTTGTTATTTCAGAGGAAATGTAATTGACACAAAACAAGACATGTGACTGAATTTAATGCTAAAAGTGGATAATTCTATTTGATATTTGTTTTTTTTATTTATATGAAGGAAATCTTTCATATTTACACGGTTCACTCGGGACAATGTAGTCGACAGGTCTTTTTTACCGAAATGAAGTGTGTCCATTTAGGTAATTTCAATGACCTGTTGCAAAGTGTTTAAAAGGTGCCAATTAACTCCCTCCTAGGACATTGGCATGTTAAAATGATAACTCTAGAGTTACAACAAGAACCAATCCCTTCAGAACTGTCAGTTGACAAGTTTGGTATTAGTTCCCTTTTCCCTAGGAATATTTGCCATATTAAACATCTTTAGATTTAAGTTTAAGCCTTTGGCTTAATTGCACTATTTAACTTTCGATCACATTTCCAAGTTCGCAAACAAGCTTCACTGAACATAAACATAACCTCCAAGGGTCGCGGCAAGAAACCAACGGGATATATAGAGCTATCAAGAACGTGACTCTACGCTCATTTAATCGTTAACATATTACACGATCTAGCGTTATAAAATTACCGGCCAAGAGCCTTAAAATTATTAGTAAAAAGGCATGGAAACTGCACTACTGATGGGCAGCACACACACTATGATCTCTATGTAAAGAATAACAAATTTGCTTCTATAAAAAAACGCAAAGTTTTCTTTGCAAAGTCTTGAGCAAAGTAAAGTCTTGAAACTGTAAGGCAGAAGAGACAGTATAACTTTGAAGAACTCGCAAAGTAGCAACACCAGAAATACAATATTGTATTTTATTTGTAGTTTTCGTTGGTCGATATGTTACAAGACACAAGCAACTTTTGACATTTCTCTCTCTAAGTCCTATAAAAAGGAGCTCAGCTACGCTTTTAACTCCACTTACAAAGTGAATTCGACTTTGTAGCTTCTTTTTCGTTAATATTTCATTTACACTTAGTTGTAGTTGGTTGCATGTTTATTATGACAAATAACAAATTAAAAAAAAAACACAAAATTTATCAAGGTAAAATTTGCGCGTATAGAAGCAAAAGAGAGTAAAAAAAAATGTAATAGACCTTGTCAAAGTAAAGTTTGCGTGTGAAAAAGTGCTCCATGCAAATCGGGAAGTCTAGTTGATGATTTATTTAACATCAAAGAGCAATTTAGCTAACCCCTTAAGCTTATACCTGGGCCTGTCCATGGCTTTTTTCAAAGTGTTTTTTAAAAGAAAAAGAGAAAACATTGTAAATTTTAACAATTGGTCTAATGAAAAGTTAGTGCATGTTGTATCCACCTGAACTGTATTAAATACAATCGAAACTAAACGTATTAAAAAGCACACGCCAGACGTAAGAATTCTTTATTTACTCTTATTTCGAAGAAAGATTCTAGCTCACAACAAAATGCCCTTGCTATAATCATAAAACTCCATACAAATTAAAGTAGTCCCAGCCAGGCCTTGGAGTTCTTTAGTGTGTTTTTGCGATAGCCACAAAAAACTCCATACAAAAAAGAAGTCGTCCTAACCACGTCCAGTCTACTAAAGGGTTATTCGGAATATTATATTAAGCAGAACATTCTTGCCTAAGCACACTTGCTAAGAAATTGAGAAAGTGCCCATTATCCGACTAGACAAGGCGGCACATTGTCAAATATCGATCAACATAAAGTCGCCTTAACGGTTCATTTTATTAACCCTTCAATCCTTTTTTTTTTAATAAGTCTCTGAGGACTGCAACAATTTCCTTGAATAAATGTCAGTCATCTTAGTAAGTGTTGATTCACACGTTTCACATTTTGGTATTGAAGTTTTAAATTTGAAGGAAAGATTGGAAGAGAAATAACATTCACTTTAACTTTCTCTCCTTAGAACTCAAGACTTGGCAGCTGAGGCCTGAAGCGTATGAATCAGTTCTTACTGCTGATAGTTGTGTGCTACTGTCAGTTATAAAAAAATAATTGCAAAAGTTCTATTTCATTCCTTTTTTAACTTGTCTTTAATTTCATGACTTATTCAATCTCATTCTTAATTTACAGTAGTCATCCCAGCCGCACTAATAAACGAAGAAACAAGAACAAAACAGAGCAGACCAGAAAAAGAAGGAAAAAATATTTGAGATATTGCTTTTTAATCTCATTTAGCACAGAAAACTCTTGTGTTTTCATTTTTCAGTTCTTATTTTCTTCAAATTAAATGCACAAGTTGACGTTTCAGCGACAACAACAACAACAACAACAAAACAGCTGAAAAAGATTTATGAGTTTTATGACTTTTTGAAAAGTTTCCCTTCTTTTTATTCACTTGATTTTATTTGTAGTTTGCCATGTTTGTGCGGTTTTTGTAGGTTGGGAGACATCAAAAAAAAAAAAAAAAGAATCAATAGTGAATTAATTTTTTTTTTCTCACTGCTGTTTTTTTTACTGCTGATTTAAAGGAAACAGAGGTTTTCTTTTTATATTTGATTCTTTATGATTTATTGTAATGAGATTTGAAGTTTATTTATGGTTGTTATTGTTGTCAAGGAAGTTGTAGGCCAAAATCGTAAAAATAAAAACAAAATTATTTTTTGAAACTTTTTTTTTGTAAATAAAAATTCATTTTCGTAAATCAGAAAGAAGGATTTGTGAAGGGTCGTCAGCCAGTTGATATCAATATTGGGGTTATTTCGACTAAAAGGGAAGAAAAAAATGTGTTAAAGGAGTATTTCATTGATTTACGATACCAATAACAATAAACGCTAGCTAATGCGCATTTGCAGTTATTGTCTAGTTCTCTTAAGCAGTTTGTATGTGAAATTTAGAAAAATCGGCTCAGTAAAAAAGTTTCACAACGCTAATAATTTCTTCAAAGGCTACGTTTGGATGACGCAATTGGGTCACATTTAGTGAGGCCAAGTTAATATGGCCCTTTTTTGTTGAGGTACGTATTATGTAGCTAATTTTTAGCGGGCCATTGGATGCTAAGCAAGCATGAAAGTTGACTCAGACTTCCCTTTAAGGAGTAATGTCCAAAGACTATACATTCAACTTTTGTTGAGAGGCTGCTTTCGAAAAAAATCTAGCAACATCTCTTGAATAGCAACATTACTATCCTCACTAAAGCTGAGAAATCAGCCCTTTTGTCTGATTTTCAGACTATTCCTTCCCGTAACCACTATCGTCACGTAATCCTCCCGAATGTATATTTTAAGCGGAAAAGCGAAACTTCCTAAAGACAATCTTCCTGAAAGACACAAAGCATTTGATATAAGAAGCAGACTTTCAGAGGTCCTAGCCAATGTTCAGTTCGGTGTCGGGCCAGCAGGAGTTACTTAATCCCGTGCTGCCAGATAGAATCATGGTTTATTTTTTTCAAAGTAGACTTGATAGTCTAAAAAAAACTTAGTTTACTTTTTCTATAAAAATTCAAAAAATGTTCAGAAAATTATTTATATTCAAAAAATTACCTCCTGGATATTATTTTTTAATTATTCCTCTTTATTGTTTGACAAAATTTAGATAAGTTAAAATTTTATTTAGTATCCTCTACTAAAAGTTTAATTCTTTAAGAAATGTATCAATATTTGTACAGAAATCCCTTGTTTACCAATCTGTAGTGAATTTAAAATCATTTACATAAAACTTTGCAAAGTATTTAATTTAAAATAATTTATTTAAATATTTTTCGCTTTTTGATTTTAAGGTCAACGATTTTCTAGTGCGACTTTCTGTTTTTCATTTTAAACAAAACCCCTTTTTCCGTTTGAACGTACAAAATAAAACAAAATTAGCGGAAGTCATTTAAGACATAATTTGTTACTCCTTTATTTTAAAATCCTTACGAAGAATAAAAAAAAGGGTTATACATTTTTGCTAAAAAACAATGAACAAAAAAAAAATAAGCGGCTTAGATTACGAATAAAAAATTAAGGATATAAACAAAACTAAAAAAGGGCCAAAGAGGGAAAGCCCTTGAATAAGACGCAAAAAGATATAAATAAAGAAACGAATTTGCCTTGCAGCGCTAATGAACCCTGTATTATAAAAAGCTGTTTAAAAGATTTCATTTATTAAATTCAAGGAAACGTTTTTTTTTTTTATTTTAAACCGTATTTGGGTTGAAAACTAATACTCATGCGCCTTATAAATATCTTAATTTATTTGTGTTTGTCTTTTAAAACCAAAATCTTTTCACATTTTCAAGTACATCTCTACATTTAATACGGATTAAAAAAAAAGCAAGTAAGAGTGTTATAGTCGACTATGCCGATACTTAAATACCCTTTAGCATGGTGTGATAAGCACAGAATATTATATAAATAACATTCCATACGGGCATAAATAAATCTCTTTTGTGCCACACCCACTTCTCCACTCCCACCCACATTTCTTCGGATATTGTCTATTGCCGTTTCCCAGATATGTAGAAATCTAAGAGTTAACTATAATCTATTAGGAAGTTCCATGCCCACTTCTGCAATACCGCCCACATTTTTCTAGATGTTGTTTATTTCTAACCAAGATGCTTGTAGCTTATTTAATAACTTTGGGCCTTGCCATTCTCTAGATATTCATAATAAAAACCAAAAATGAAAAATATACAATCAAAAGATAAATCAATCCATCCGTTCTCATATCAATCCGAAACGGTGAGTACGTATATTTTTTAATCAAGTAGAGACAAATTGATTCAAGTACGATTTTGAATCGCAAAATACTTAAATTATCCATATTCAATCCCGATTTCGTACTTGAAATAATCCGAAAATGAGATCATTTCAGTAAAATGTGCTTGATTCAAGTATTATAAAGTTGATTTTATGACAAACTCGTGCTTGAAAAAAACCAAAAAATAAATTAGAAATAACAAATTATTATAATTGATTAACTTACCTGTTTTACATTTTACAGAATTATAAAAAACCAACATCATGCCCGATATGGTTTTTACTTAAACCAAAAATATAAACTAAATGAGAAGCAAGAGTTCAAATTTACTTTTTAACCCTTCGTGGTACACATGAGTGTGGCAAGACCTTTTTTCTATGTGTATAGAAAATCCAAACATGCTTAAGCCGGAGGGTTAAACACAACGAAAAGTTTGATCTTTTTTTACTTGATTTAAGAATTTAATACTTATTTAAAGAAATTCCAGGATTGATTTTCGCAATTTATTAGGATTGTTTTGAGTACATTTTAGTGTTGTTCGTACTTGCATTTTTGAGAACGACTCGTACTTACTGCCTGTTCAACGATTTCGAACGTCAACGTTCGCATAGAAAACTACATTTAAAACAAAAACAAATTTTCGAATATTGTTTTTGTTTTACATATAATTTTCTATGCGAACGTTAACGTTCGAAATCGATGAACAGGCTGTTAAAGTAGTCATAAAAAACATGATTTATCCCGATTGTTTTTCTTTCTGTGTAGAGATATGTATATACATACATACACTCACAATATTCTGTACGTAAAATTAACTGAAATTGTAATATAAAATAAATGAAAGTTCAATTAAAAACCGGTCTACCTATTTTTCATTTATTTTTAACAAAAAGTTCATTTAATTTTCAACACCATATTCCGTAAAATCAAATAAATATTCAGTTATTTTGTAAAATTTTACTGTCAATAATTCAACACCATATTCAGTAAAAACGATTAAATATTCAGTTATTTATTAAAATTTTACTGTCAATTTTTTACTGTCAAATTGACCCCATATTCAGTAAAAACAATTAAATATTCAGTTATTTTATTAAATTTTCGTTTACTCCACAAAAGAGCCGAATTTCTAAAAAATACCAGACAGACACCTGTCCGCTTATTTTTCTTATAAGCGAGAGAGGGAGAATATTTTAATTTACTTACCCAGTTACACACGTTTGTTTTACTTTTGTTGTACTGACCACGTTGTTTACAGAAGAACTCTCAATTATAAGACACCAGCAGCATGACCGATATGGCTTCGCAATTATTTTACTTTTAAAATTTGATGTAGGTATTTAACTAAATTATTTTAACAAATAGAAAATGGGTATTGCTTACACAAAACAAGCAATTCATTTTTTATAGATAAGTAAAAATTATTTTTTGGTAGTAAAATTATATAAAATAACTGAATATTAAATTGTTTTTACTGAATATGGTGTTGAATTTTTGACAGTAAAATTTTATCAAATAACTGCATATTTATTTGTTTTTACGGAATATGTAGTTAATTTTTTGACAATTAATTTATAAAAGATAACTAAATATTGATTTGTTTTTACGGAATTCGCGGTTGAATTTTTTACAGTAAAAATTAAATGAACTTTTCGTTGCTTTAAATTACATTTTTATTTACTTTAACATAAAGAAGAATTTAACTCAATCAACGGACAAAATTAACTGCAACTGAAAATCCGTATTAATACACTCACAATATTATTACAGTAACGGACTGTAGTTTATTTAAGAAATATTCCGTTCAGTCATTTTTAAATAAATAAACATTTAAAATTCCAAGCAAAATTATTTTTAACTGATTCTAACAGTTATTCAAAAAACTAAGTGCATATTAATACGGATTTTCAGTTGCAGTTAATATTGTCCGTTGATTGAGTTAAATTTTTCTTTTTGTTAAAGTAAATAAAAATGTAATTTAAAGCAACGAAAAGTTCATTTAATGTTTACTGTCAAAAATTCAACCGCGAATTCCGTAAAAAACAAATCAATATTCAGTTATCTTTTATAAATTAACTGTCAAAAAATTAGCTACATATTCAGTAAAAACAAATAAATATGCAGTTATTTTATAAATTTTTACTGTCAAAAATTCAACACCATATTCAGTAAAAACAATTAAATATTCAGTTATTTTATATAATTTTACTACCAAAAATGTATTTTTACTTATCTATAAAAAATGAGTTGCTTGTTTTGTGTAAGCAATACCCATTTTCTATTTGTTAAAATAATTTAGTTAAATACATCAAATTTTTAAAGTAAAATAATTGCGAAGCCATATCGTCTTATAATTGAGAGTTCTTCTGTAAACAACGTGGTCAGTACAACAAAAGTAAAACAAACGTGTGTAACTGGGTAAGTAAATAAAAATATTCTTCCTCTCTCGCTTATAAGAAAACAAGCGGACAGGTGTCTGTCTGGTATTTTTAGAAATTCGGCTCTTTTGTGGAGTAAACGAAAATTTTATAAAATAACTGAATATTTAATTGTTTTTACTGAATATGGGGTCAATTTGACAGTAAAAAAATGACAGTAAAATTTTAATAAATAACTGAATATTTAATCGTTTTTACTGAATATGGTGTTGAATTTTTGACAGTAAAATTTTACAAAATAACTGAAAATTTATTTGATTTTACGGAATATGGTGTTGAATTTTTGACAGTAAAAATTAAATGAACTTTTTGTTAAAAATAAATGAAAAATAGGTAGACCGGTTTTTAATTGAACTTTCATTTATTTCATACTACAATTTCAGTTAATTTTACGTACAGAATATTGTGAGTGTATGCACTTAGTTTTTTGAATAACTGTAAGAATCAGTTAAAAATAAAATTGCTTGGAATTTTAAATGTTTATTTATTTAAAAATTACTGAACGGAATATTTCTTAAATAAACTACAGTCCGTTACTGTAATAATATTGTGAGTGTAGGTAAAATTAGAGGCGGTTGTGGAATATGTACGTATCTCAGCCATTTGTGGAATGATAAGCCTGCCTTTCAATAGCAAACAATTCTATAATATATGTGACATAAATATATAAGCACCGGGTACCCATCATATCCGGTGCCTTCGGAAAACCCATTTCAACAAACACGCGGACAGACAGACGGACGGACAGCCGGACATCGAGAACTTTCGTTCTCTTAATGATACAAAATAAAAATACTTTATAAATAATAGAATCAATGTTATAAAAGTATATACTTTTTCAACTGTGGTAAAGGGTATAAAAACAGTTTTGTTGAATTAATGTACTTTTCTTTGTTAAAGCTCCAAATGTGAATACAGAAAAAAAAACTTTTTTCTTCTTTTCATTTTGTTTTTCTTTCTATTTTCTAAGCTTTTAAGTAATTGGAATTTTTGTCTTTAATATATAGATTTTATTTGTGCCATTTAATCCTACTCTTCTATACAAGTAAAATTTAGTCGGAATTAAAAGTAAATCCAAAAAACAATTTCAGGTTTTGATAAAAAGCACAAATTCTAGGATTTTCATTGAAATCTTAATGATTACGAATGTAATGAAAAATGAACATAGTCAAATTATGTTGCACAAAGTAAATAGATGCTTTTTGTAATGGTTTAATAATTGAATCGTGTATTTCAAAAACCCATAAACTGACATTGACGGGGTCTTAAATAAAAGATTTAATTATTGCATATTTTTGGTTGCTATTGACTTGGTAGAGTAATTAAATACCAAAATTTTGTTTACAAGATGTCATTTGATAATAAAGAAGTCCGACAGATGTAGTAAATTGTGTTTGAAATATCAGAATGGTTTTGTTTGTGATATTTGTAGACACTGCACAGGAGTTATACTTTTCTGTGGGTGTGAGTGAAAATCCTTAAGAGTTAAACGACTATAACTGTCGAAAGAATTTTAAAGAACATTTTAATAAACATTTTAAGATAAAAGTTAAGATTTAATAATTTTTGTTAAAACTTTTTTAGCTATTGGCTATATTAAATAGATAGATTCAAATTATTGTTAAAAGCTAAGGCACGAGCTCGTAGTTTACATTTGTCCCTCAAGTTGTGCTGTAAAAGGTCAACAATAAAAAAGAAAGACATAAACATGAACATAATCAGAAAAATGTACTTTGGTCTTCAAGACGAATTCTTGACAAAAAGTACGAAAAAACAGAAGTTAGGAAGAAAATGTAAATCACTCCACCTACCTATCCGTGAAAGCCTGGGTTCGGTTCCCACCTCAGTCAAGAATGAAAAATTATCAATAAATTTCAATTAATTTCATGTTGTAAAATTCCTTTCCTAATAAAAAAATTTAATAAAAATTAAATTTGATGTACTTTAGCCTAATTAAAATATCAAAAATTTGGATTAAAAACCATAAAGAAGTTCAACAAAATAACAACAATACTAATGGTGTTTTCTTTTCTTCAAAAAAATGTGACATTTTATTTAAAAAAATCCAATTTGGTGTATTTTTCTTAAAAATTTTGCTCCCGAAAAGGGTGGCTTGTTTTATTCTAAAAAACTCATGCTTTTCGGGAGTAAAGTTTTTAAGAAACAGACACCAAATTGCATATTTTTAAATAAAATGTCACATTTTTTTGTAGAAAAGGCAACACCATAAGTATCATTAAATAAACTTTAATTTGCAGCAAAATAATAGTTATACACAATAATGTAGCTTTAAATCGACTTTATAGCCAAAACTTTCTCCAGACTTAGGAAAATAGTTGAAAAATTTATTGTTGAGTTTAAATCAAACTCAAAAAAAAAATCTATAAAACGCGCTAGGTACCTGAATTTTTTTTAATTGGACATAAATATTTAAGGCAAACATATGGCACACAGTTTTTCAAAAAGAACTTAAGTGCTGCAAAACAAATGTTTAATTCTATGTACACGAATGCAGCTTCAAAAGAGACCTGAAGAAAATGTTTCATAATACGGACGTGGACTAAAGAGCAGAATACTTTGTTAAATGATATTTCAGCATCGACACAACCGTAATACTTGATGTGAAATTTGACCAGTGTATTTGGCCTTTGTTAATCCAAGAAAATTCCTTTTATTTAGAAGTTTTGGAAGACATTAAAGGTGGCCGAAGAGAAAAGCTACCGGAATTCGATCTAATTCCTCTTGATGTCTTGATTTTATATCTTCTATTGATGTTATTGTGTGTTTTCAAATACGTCGATCCAATACATCCCACAAATTCTCAATCGAACTGAGGTCTTTAGCAGGTGGTTAGAGAACCTGGTGGAAATTTTTATTTAACCATTCTTGAATTAAAAGCGGCTTGTAGTGTTGGTAGAGCTAAAAGACTCTTAAACGCCCAGATAACAAACATTTCCTCTAAAATTTTGAAGGACTATGTTTTAATTATTTAATGCTAGGAACACAACTGGGACGAACGACGAATTTTTGGCCGCGAATATTCGTCGCCAAAAATAAAAAATATTTGTGTATATGAAAATGCACACAATCAGGGCGCCGAAGAAAATTCGCCGGACGTTGCAAACTTTAAATAGATTTAATTCTAATTCTTACGCCGGCGAACGACGAACAAATCAGTACCGGGTGGCCATATTGTTTGAAAATGGTAAGTGTTTTAGTAAATAAAGTTACTTTTTACTTTAGAAATCGTAAAATTTTAACTGAATATTATTTTAAATACAAATTGTAAAAAAAATTGACAATAAAAAAGTATATTAGTTAGTTGTTCTTAATGTTTTGTTTGTGAAGTATTTTTTGTTCATATGGTACCACTATTTCTTGTTTATACAACATATTTTATTTCCATTTTGTTTTTTCGTCGTTATTGTGTTTCATACGCCGAACTTATACAGCGAATTTCTTCCGAATAATACGTCGTGCTGGACGAAATGTGTCGTTCGTCCCAGTTGTGTTCCTAGCATAACTTCTAATGATATGTTCGCACGAAAACGGGTTTTCGTCATTCGCTCTCTTATTCACAATACACCCTCTAAATATGAGTTTAATTTACAAAGTCAAAATTTGTGATTTTTTACTTATGACGTTGTTGCAGCAAATAAGCGATATGTATATTTTATTTGCACTCTTCTGCAAAAATTAAATCATTCCAAAACTCAAACGGGCTATTTGTTTGCGTAATTTAATTAATGGCTTAAGGCGTGCTACTCGAACATTAAAATCTTTTTCTCTCATAGTTTTTTGGATTGTAAATGCTGATCGTCTCGTTCAAGGCCACATGGACTAATTTAATATTTCACACTTGAAAATTCTTTGCGGTCTTTCTTCTTTCTTAGTCTGCCTCTCTGCTTTTCTAGTTCTCTGACCGTGCCTCCAATTGTATTTGATTTCATTGTAAAAAGTTAGGCAATTTTTTTTTAATAGTTTTCACCTTTTTCGCAATAAAAAAATCGAGAGTTTGATTTGTTCCAAAGAAGTGTATTTTTTCTTTTCGTCCAATTTGTATATTTTGAAATCGAATAGAATTTTAATCAGTCAACAAATAAAGTATTGTGCACTTTTAGTCACTTGCAATCTTCTATGATGGATAAATTTATCTAAAACTCGGTTTTAGCATTTACTTTACAAATTAAAGGAAAGCCGAAGTATATGTTAATGACAGTAAACAATAGAAAAAACCTACTTTTATCTAATATTCGTAGCTGCAAAGTTATGCCCGAGCCATTTAAAGCTTGTAATCAAGCGCTCATGCTGTCAGCGTTTTTTAAGTTAATACGTCCTTTTAGTTAATACCAGGTTGTTGATATCGATATAGTAACAACACGAATTTTAATAACAGTATGGGCTTAGAAATTTTAAAATGTGTTTAAACCAGCAAATCTATACATCAGTATACATATAAACCATCTAAAAACGCTAAAAAGTGATAGTGATTTTGAATAAAACACAAATTATTTAGGAAATTATTCTCATATCTTTTTATTATGACAACATTGGTATAGTTCATTTATGTATGGAACAAAATATCTGCAAAATGGCCGCCGCGACCTCGGCAATATTCCGATTCTACCAAAAAAATCACGAAGTGCACGATAAGCATTTTGATTTGAATGCCCATTTTTATAATAAACCTGAATAGCTTTAACGCGTTGCTCGGTTGTGTATCTTTCCATGGTTCAAAATGAGTTAACCTGAAATTAAGATGTGTACATATGTACATATGTATGTCAAATAAAATGCTGAAAAACACTTGACGTTTAGGTGTGGTTCGCATTCAACATCGGTCCTTAAAACAACCATTTACACACATACATACATATTTCAGTTTGGTTCTACTATTCTCAGATTTATTAGCCATAAGCATAACATTTTCGTAAAAAATCGACAAAATTAAAAAAAAATCATTGAAGAGAAAACAAATTGATTTCATCATTAAACGCAAAAATAAATTAAAAAAAGGTACCAAAGTTAAAAAAAATCAAAAATATAAGCAAAATCGTAAATTTGACAAATATTTGCTTAAAACAATAATTTTAATTTTTTATACACATATGTACATATTCTTCAAATTAATATGTATCATGAATGAGTTTCACAATTGCACACACTTAACAACCAAACTTACGTGTTTTCTACCTCAAGCTATTTAATTATAAACAAAATATGCGAATCAATCAAAATAAACAAATTTCGCAATTTTTATTTATCATATATTTTAATAATATTTTGCTCATTTGTTTTTTTTTTTTTTTTTTGTATGCAATAAATTAATCAAATAAACAAAATAAACTTGAACTTAAACTTGTGCTAAAAACTATCATCACAGCAATCAATTAAAATAATAAAAAAAGAGTTGTTCTCTTGTGCACATCTCTCAAACACTCACTCACACTTAAACACATTAAAAAAAATCACTGATTGCAAATAAAGAAAAATCAATAAAAAATAGTTAACGGCAAAAACAAAAAAATTAAAACACAAAAGCAAGCCGAAACACAAGAAACTCTTAATGCAGTGAACCATAAAGAGAAAACTGAAGTAAATTCACAATTTAAAATTCAAAACAAAACAGATTAAAATACAATAAAACCATACCATGAAACATCATTTAAATGCCAAAAACAATTGTAAACAAAATAAAAAAGTGAATTACATAAAAACAAACCAAGAACACAAAAAGAAACAAAATAAATAAATAAATAAATTTTTAAGCGTTTTTTATTAAGTCTAAAATGCTTTTTTTTGTGGCTCAGTGACTGGGTAACTAAGTTTTTGTTGTTTTTATGGTTTGTTGTACATCATTAAAGCTTAAATTTATAAACATACATACATACACAATTATCACACAATTTCATACATATCTGATTATTTTAGGTTAACACCAGTCAGCTTATTAACTTAAAGCCCAGAGCTCAAATATCATTGTAAAATGTTCTACCTTAAAAAAAAAAAATTCAATAACAATAACAAATAAAACCAAAGAAATAATAAAAGCCAGTAACAATAATTTATATTTGGCAGTGGGGAAGCATTGATAATACCCTCTACCAAGAATTATAATTTTTCGGCAATGGACTTTATAACGAATCTGCATATGTATAACCCGACATCTTGATTGTAAGTCATATTGAACTAATGCGTGATAAATTTCTTTTGAAAACAATGTATTTCAAAAATATCCGTTATTGTAAGCGTTTTAGGCGTATTAAAGGAATTTTTGGAAAAGTTTTTATATGGGAACTTTGGCAAAAAATTGTATGGTATTATATCTTATTGTATAAGACTAATGCTATGTTCATACGACGATATGATACACTTGTTTCGCTCTCTGAAACTAGATTCCCAATAATGCTGTTCATATGTATGATGCATTTTTGTTTCTTTTTTTTGAGTTGTTAGTGTGATTTAATTAAAATTAGATAAAAAAGCATATAAAACTTAAAAATAAGTTAAATAAAATATGTACTTGTATTAATATTATTAATTTAAATTATCATTTTATATTATTGAACAACAATTTGTATTTTGTTTTTTTCTTTATATTGATTTATTTTAAGAAGAGCTAACTAGTTCAGATAAACTTACGATAACTTTTATCAAAATTGGAGATGATATTAAATTTTTCCTGTTTCGCAGCATGTTTCAAAATGAAACGACATGTTTCGCTCTCGAAATTTGTTTTAGAGCAAAACATGTTGTTTCAATCACGTTAATGGCACAAAACAGGAATAGGAGAACGAACCACGAATATTTCTGCCCGTGTGAACATGGTATATGAAAAATAAAGTCCCGAAAATTATTATTTACAGACTTCGTCACATTTAGTCGTTTTCCTTCTAGCGGTTTTACGTTTACTTTTTTTTTTGACAAATTCAATGAGATAATAAGAATTAACGGTTGTACACTATGGTGACCGTTAAAATCAAAATTTGGATTTCTTTGTGGTAATTGATAAAAAACAACGTAAAAAAAATGTTAGGACGATCGGCGAAGGCGAAGCCGTCCATAACGCCCATCAAACTTTGAGTAAAATAATATTTTTTTACATGAAATCTGAATTTTATGTTTTATAACTTGGAAAATGTTAGTTTTGTAAAAAAGTGGTTAACAAGTATTTCCTTAATCCCTTATTAAACAATATCTACAGATCTACATGAGTCTCATATGATTCTCATAACGATTCCCACGATGATTGTTGAAGTGTCTTTCGCTGTGCTGCGGAAGAATCTCTCTCGTGTTACAGTTTTCCCGTTTAAAGAATCTTCTACGATTAAAGAAATGCTGTCATCGACGAACAAAGACGCTCTTCATGAGAGTCCCAGTAGCTCTTACACGATTGAAAATGTCAGCTGGGTATAGAACCACATGCGCATGTAGCTTTTTACATTCCGTGTACTATAGGCTTAAGTTCTCCGATTTTTTTTTTTTGCGAAAATTCAAAAAGATAGAGACGATTTTTTTATTTTTTCTTAGGAAACTGATGATTTTCTCACAAATTTATCTGGCAGCCCTGTGTACAACATATATTTGCGTAACTCAAAAACGGTTTAGTTTATTAAATAATCTAAAAAAAAAGAAATTCTGCAATAAAATTTCCCTTGTGGGCTACACGCGTGTTTGGACTAGTCCTATTACTTGCAGGGTAACAACTTCTTAATTTATATGTAAGTAATGAAGCATAAAATTCGGAATTTACGATTTTTCTCAAATTTTAGCGGGCGTGAGGGACGGCTTACCCTTCGTCGATTGGCCTAAAATATTGTTTTGACGTCGGTTTTTATTTGTTAAAATTAAAAATCACCCTTAATTTTTTGCATAGAATTTTTGGTGTCATTTTTCATTTCTTTAAAATTTATATTAAATAAAAATTGGTAAGTAAGAAATAGTCCTAAAGAAAAAATTTCATTTTTATTTGGGGGGGGGGGGACATTTGTCTTTTCATTGGACCCATATTTTCTTCAGTCATATTCGCACCACCATCAACAATTTAACTTTTAATAATAATCGCACTCCTTTTCAAACTGACTTTTGCTGTTACTTTGTTTATTTATTTTAAGGTAATTTGTTAATGACTAAATATTAATACGTTATGATTAAAATAAACAAAAACAACAACGAATAACAAAAGCGATTAAAAATCATACAACATTTTTTTCTTCTTCTTCTTGTTAATGATAGTGCATAATAATTGGAAATTATTTAAGTAACTACGAGTGTGTTTATTTATTTTTAATTTATAGATTATTTTATTAATTGTTAAATGTGTGTCTTCATGTGCATGTCTGGTTATCTCTCAGACAGACTGACTCGCTGGTTAAGTGTATTTTTAGTACGACCAACTAAAAGTATTTAAAATTATTTATTTTTAATTGCTTGTAAGAATATTTTAATTTTTTTATTATTGTTTTTGCTATCGTGTTTGTTGTTATGGCAAAATGCAATTTAAATAAACCTTTTGTTTTATAATAAAATGTTTTTGCTGGTTTATTCTTTAATGTTTTTCTTAATTATAATTATATATTTTTTTTTGTTCAATGATAATTGTCGGTCATTAAATGTCGGTAACGTTTGTACTGTTTGGTCTTTGTAAAATGTTCTAATTGCTTGTAAATGGTTGAATATGAAATAGAAAATTTATTTCACAAATTTACTGGAATTAAGTAGATTTTATAATTCATTTGTTCATTGCGCAAAATTGCATTTATTTGAATTGTTTGCCATCGACATTTTCTCAACATAAAGATACATTTAAATGGAAATTCTGATTTAACATTTGCGCAAAATATATATTGTAAATGCATTTATTATAATAAAACTGCATTTAGTTCAATTTGATAAACATTATTCCTTCTTTTTTTGAAGAAATTAAGTTTAAATTGTAATTTAAAAAGAAAAAAAATATTTAAATTATTTATGCCTCTAAAATGTGTTTAAAGGATGGAGTTTTTTTAAGAAGAATCTGTAAAGCAGAATTAAAAAAATACCAACAAAACACATGTTTACAAAAAATAAAAGTCTTTAAAAAGTGTGCAATTTCAACAAGCCCGCCGATATTGTGGTGTTGGGTATCAACATCACAATATTTAAAAACAAATGTTCGAGAGTGCACCTTATTTGGGAGCCGCCATAAAGAATATGCTATGGGTTTAAGATTCATTTAAAAGTTCTTTGCGCCGATACTATTTTTATCTATAACTATTAGATTTGTTTGATTACACTGTGCGACAAATGGTAGTGGTCAGTGATCGGGAAGATATATCGGTAATACCGGGGAAAGTTATATCGGTAAAAAAGGAGTTATACGTGTCCCAGCGTTTCGCTGGGTCACGTCTAGAAATCGAGATATATCGATTTGAAAAATAGGCTAAAAAACATCAAAATTTTTATAAAAACCTAAATTTTAGGACTGCCATACGTCCTATGGATATGACTTATATACCAAAATATAATTATTAGTAGAACATATTTTATAAAAAACTCGGAAAAGTCGGTTCAGATACAAAAAAGTTATGACCAAAATTAAATTTTATTTGTTTTAAATACCTACTTTCGGGAACCATTAATCTCCCCGAGTCAAATCGGTTAAAAAATAGCTGAGTTATAACCGAAATACTGAATCCCCAAAAATTACTTATATATACCCTTTTTTCCTTCGGTGTCCCAGCGAAACGCCGGGACACGTATAACTCCTTTTTACCGATATAACTTTCCCCGGTAGTTTGAACGCGTCCCGATTTTGACTGTCGCATAGTGTTAAAAGTGATTTTAGGAAGGTGATTTATATTGGACATATGGCTTATTTTGGGCCTACCAACACAACATTTAATCTTGTTAAAAGTTATTTTCGGCAATTTGTTTTTCAATACCGACCGAATTATGGCACCAAAAGCTATTTTCGTGAGTAGTATTTGTATGGGTCAATTATGGAACGATGCTAATAACATTTGGTTAAATAATTTAGATTGCAATAAAATAAGCTTTGACTAATAACTACTATTGTGGTTATTTTATAACCACACTTTTTTATCAAAATTTTTATATTTTAATCAGGTTAAAGTTCAACAAATTTAGTTTCTATAAAATATTTTTTATGAAGAAAGGAATTTTACAACATGAAATAAATTAAAATTTATTGATAATTTTTCATTCCTGACCGACCGGCGGACCAAACCCATGTTACTACCTTCTCAAAAATGTTTGCCGTTTAACACTGCAACTGACACAATTTAATCTAAATACCGGCATAATTAAATGGTTTGTGGACACAAACACTCTATTCTTGGGTCTGTGGGAAATAATTCTCATCATTTTCAAAAGGCTTGGTCCTTGTGACAGTTATAACCAATTTCATTAAATTACACTGGTCTACAAATTTGGAAACAAATATTGACTGCAGAAACGATAAATGTTTTTTAACTAATCTGGGTGCACTGAACTCGAAAATTGGGCTATACCGTCTTGTTCATTTTTTTATCGCATGCTGGCAATACTGTAAAACAGTCAATACTAACACTACAATTTCACAATTATTTATTTGACAGAAGCCCACATTCATTCTCAATCTTCAAAACGCTACAAGCATGTCAGGGAGATCGTTTGTTACAGATTCAAGCTATTTTTTGCTTTGAGTGCGGTGAATATTTGGTTGGAAAAAAGGATATGAGTAATTCCGTGTCAAATCGGGGTCCACGACCCTTTAAATTTGAATAAAATTTGGTGAGAAGGTTCCTTTTATCCTAAAAAGAACATATATGAGCAAAAAAAAAATGTGTAAATAATATTCAAAATTTCATAATTTCGCCGAATTAGCCCAATGTGTTGAGTTCCAAAAAACCAATTACATATTCAAATTCAGCCCACCATTGGAAAGATATTTGGTTTCTATAGTCCAAAATCTTGTTGGCTGGAGTTAGTTATTGACAGCGTTTACATGGATATCCAGCCATATTACATCGTTTCAAAATCGATGCTAAGGCTCGATCACACAGCTGGCGCAAGGTACCACATATCGTTTCGTAATTTTTTAATATACGATAATCTGCGCCGTAATCGTGCTAACTTTAGATAATTCAAAGCAACCCTGATGTATTTAGAATGTGAGCACCTTTTAGATAAGTTTAAGCCATCAAAATGCTACAAATGCGACCTAAGTGGACATTCAGCGCTGCTATAATTTACTATTTTTAGGAAATTTGTTAAAATTAACATTTTATAGGAAATTTGGTTAATATTTACTTTTTATACGAAATTTTGTTAAAATTAATTTTTTATAGAAAATTTTGTTAAAACTTTATTTTTAAAAAAATTTGTTAAAATTTAATTTTTATAGAAAATTTTGCTATATTTAACTTTTTATACGAAATTATGTTAAAATTTACTTTTTATAGAAAATTATGTTAAAATTTACTTTTTATAGGAAATTTTGCTAAAGAATACGTATTTTGTTAAAATTTACTAGATGTAGAAAATTTTTGCTATAATCAACTTTTTATTGGAAATTTTGCTAAAATTAACATTTTATAGGAAATTTGGTAAAAATTTACTTTTTATACGAAATATTGTTAAATTTTACTTTTTATACGAAATTTTGTTAAAATTTACTTTTTATGGGAAATTTTGTTAAAACTTTATTTTTTCAAAAATTTTGTTAAAATTTAATTTTTATAGGATATTTTGCTATATTTAACTTTTTATACGAAATTATGTTTAAATGTACTTTTTATAGGAAATTATGTTAATATTTACTTTTTTTAGGAAATTTTGCTAAAGTCAACTTTTTATAGAAAATATTGTTGTTTGGCTGCAGGTCCAAGTAAATTAATAAAAATTAAAAACTCGTAATTTTTGTTTTTATATTTTTATTGCCTATTTATGGTAAATTTTGCCAAAATTTTACTTTTATAGGAAAATTTGCTAAAATTTACTTTTTATTTACTTTAATTTACATTTTATAGAAAACGTATTTTGTTAAAATTTGCTATTTGTAAAAAATTTTTGCTATAATTAACTTTTTATTGGAAATTTTGCTAAAATTAACATTTTATAGGAAATTTTGTTTAAATTTACTTTTTATACGAAAAATTGTTAAATGTTACTTTTTATAGGAAATTTTGTTAAAACTTAATTTTTAAAAAATTTTGTTAAAATTTAATTTTTATAGGAACTTTTTTTTTTAATTAACTTGTTATACGAAACTTGGTTAAAATTTACTAGTTTTAAAAAATTTTGCTAAAATTTACTATTTTTAGAATACAAATTAATAAAAATTGTCACAGAGAATTATTAAATAAGTTCCTATTTTATCCTTTTATCCAAACTAAGACTTGCAAAAAAAGTTTTCAAAATAAAAACCAAATTGTATTCGATTTTTGTTTGACAGAGAAACATTTTTTCAATATATTGTTTTATATTAAGATTCAGACCATGGTTTTTTAAGACATGATTTTTTGAGTTTGTTTGCGAACGGTGTAGGGAAGCAAGCGGGGTAGAGAAAAATCTAATTTTCTGTTCCCTGTGTCCTTTTTTATTTTCCTTCGCACACATGCAAATTTTCGTTTATTGTTCATTTTATTTTTTATTTAAATGTGGCAACATCTCTTTACATGGTGCGCCTTAAAATTGTTTGTTTTACAAATAATCCAGTAAAGAAGAAAAACCGATAACGGAAAAAAATCAACTCTGAAATATTGGGAAAAATCATTGTTTTTTTTTTTTGAAATGAATATAAGACACAATTTTTAAATCTGAATTAATCTGCTATTATTATTTTTTTAGGAGCATGTACTTTTGTATTTCTTTTTGTTTATAAATATAAGAAGTCATAAAACAAAAAATAATAATAGAATTATTAAAAATAACTTTGCGTTGGAAAAACCGGAACATATCAACAAAACAAAAGAATTTTATGTTTATGTTGTCAGTTAGTTTTTGGAACAAAATGCAAAACAGTTAAACAAAATATTGTGATTTATTAAATAACAAAATTTTCATTAATATTTGACTTTTCAAAATACGATTTGAATAAACTACATTCAGTTACTGTAAAACTTTATTGATTGTACAAATCTAAGAAATACATAACATGTACATATGTATGTATTTGCTATGCAAATGCTATAAAAAGTACATATACACAAAGTTATTTTAGTACTTTTTTTATCTGTATCTTTTAGAAACAAATCCTTCACTTGTATTCATATTTTATTTGAGGAGTTTTAAGTAAATATTTGCTTTAAATAATTGATTTGTAAAACAAGACGAACAAGCCATACATACAATATACTTTTATAAAGATAGAGATAGAAACATCTACTTAGATTTAGATACATACATTTATCCGAATGTACAAATATCTTGCCATATCGCACACTTAATCTTAAACAAGTACAACTCAAAATTTATCAAAATAGTTTATTTCACAAAGCCATTCAGAAATAAAATTTATTGCAACCACGAAAATTTCGGTTGCGTTACTGTCTTTTTTAACTTTTCTTCGTTAACATTTCCGAATGTCAGTTTTAACAAAAAAAATTTCTGCCTCTGCTAAACATTTTTCAATGTGCGATATGAATGTATAAATAGTAATTTTTTGTTTTAAAAAAAACACATAAAGTCATTATATACTATAGAGATGAATGTTGTATCTTTTGCAAATGAAGCATTTTACATGTATCTTTCATTAAGATACTTCTATTTACATTCAACATATAGATAATTAGTTAATTATATTTATATAAAATACAAATATTTACTCACAATATAATTTTCCATGAAAAGAAAAAAACTTAAAATAAAACGAAAGAAATTTAGGAAATTTAACAGAAAAAAAATTAAATTATTAGGGAAAGAGCACATTTGGTCCACACTATAATTTTCATAAAAAAAAACAATTTATTATTACAAAAATTTTCAAATTAATTCGAATGTTTATTCTAAGTCAAATTACAATTTAAAAAGCTTTTATACTTTAATAGTCTTATTCCTTCAATATTTTCCAGGAATATGTTCTATGCACTATCAGAAAATTTCGTTTGTATATTTCTGCTACAAGGCTTACTTTAGCTATCCTTTGGCTAGCAATGAAGCAAATTGCACAGAAAATGTATACAAATATTAGATACCAGCAGAATATAGTGCATTTCCTGGCCTGCTACGGCCTTCATAAGCATTCTTTGTATCTTATAACTGGAAAAGATTGAAGGAATAAGACTATTAAAGTATAAAAGCGTTTAAAATTGTAATTTGACTTAGAATGCACATTCGAATTAATATGAAAATGTATATAATAAATATTACACACCATGTCATTCCGTTTTTAATTTCTACAATGTTGATAAAGTATATATATTTTGGGTTGTTATTAGTAGCGAAGTTGATTTAACGATGTCTGTCCATCAGTCTGTCCGTTGAAATGGGGTTTCCGAAGAGCTTAGATACGATGGGGACTTGGTTGTCATATATTTATGCTACATACAGTCCGGAATTGTTTGCTATTTAAATTCAGCCTAATGTCTGAGATATAAACAGGAAACCCCAACTGCCTCTAATTTTACCCAAAAATCCCTTGTTTTGTATAATATATTTATGTATCTGGAGAACGTCAGGAGCTAAAGTTTTTAATTAGGTACACTCGTATTGGTTATCAAAACACAACTTCCCGTGGCACTTCCCATACGAATGCATTAAAGATTTCTGTTTATTTGCAGAACGGCAAGAGCACAAGTTTCCCAATTAAACCAAAAAACGTTGGCGGGATTGGAAAAGTTAAAGTGGAACAAAGTTAATTTATTAAAATCTAAACAACGGTGTTTATTTAACGTGCTGTTGTTATCCTACAGTGGCAAAGGATATATCAGATTCGGCATAGCCGAATTTATCACTCTTACTTGTTGTTTCTATAATGATTTATTCGTAAACTGTTTGACATTTGTCAATTACTTCCTTCAATGTTTCACGCTGAAAACAACAATGACAACTTGTTGCTTTAAACGGGTTAAGAGGTATTGAAAGTCAGTATCAGCTTCATATTTTTAACTAACAACTTTAGATGTATGTAAAAAATGTATATTGTTTCCATAGAAAATGGTATTATTGCAATTGAGTCGTAAAATTTTCAACTGTTTAGCCTTAAAGTACTTTTCATAACGTACTGAATATCGCTTATATGAGTTCAAATATTATTTTTTTGACAATTTTTTGCGAAGAGATAATAATTAAGCCAAGTTTTAAACAGTGATTAAAAATTCCCATTTTGCAAAAGAAAATTGTGACGAAAAAGGTTAACAAGAAAAAGAAGGACAAGAAAAAAATGTACTTTTGACTTCAAGAAGCATTCTTGACAAAAAGTACGAAAAAACAGAATTAAGGAAGAACATGTAAATCAATTAAAATAAATAATCATTCAAAGCAAATTTCGATCTACCAAACTTGATGTTTGACTATTGACTGCCAGCAGTCGTCAATGGCTGTGAGTGTTTAACGGCAAACCCCTCTGAAGAGATAGAGAGGTTGCAATTGAAACATGTAAGGGTAACCGGTCCGTGAAAGCGTGGGTTCGATTCCCGAGGCAGTCAAAAATGAAAAATTATCAATCAATTTTAATAAATTTCATGTTGTAAAATTCCTTTCTTCATAAAAATAATTAAATGAAAATTAAATTTGATGAACTTTATCGTAATTAAAATATCAAAATTTGGATTAAAAACCATAATAAGTTCAAGAAAATAACCAAAATACTAATTCTTGTGAAAATTGACAACGCTATTCAGCAAGCATTGCGCAAAATAGCAAAACGTTGCTTTCTGTGGTGCGATAAAGGCAAATAATTGTATTTTCAATATAAATACCTTTGATTAAAAAGGTTAAAAAACGGATGTCTTAACTACAATCTAGAGACTTGTTGATGTGATTCGGCCAAGAAGGTTTTGAAATCAACAGAAGGTGCTTCCACTGTATTATATATGTATACTTAAATATTAACCACAACTGTACTTAAAACAACATAAATTATGATTAATTATAATATATATATTTTAATAACAGTTGAAAACAAACCGTCACAATTAAAAGATTTCCCTAATTTTTAATCAACATTAATAGCATTTGTCCCTTGAGATTTGTAACAGACTTTCCTTTAAAGAAAAAGAATAACAAAAATGTTGCAAAAGTAAGAAACAGTGTAAAAGAAAATTTTTCCTGTTGTAAAACTTTTAATTAGCTTTTAAAAATCTTCGAAAGTATAAGATTACGTTAGCTGTTTAAGCTCTTCTTATCTATTTTTAAATTTGCTGTTAAGGACACCAACAAGGATGTCTGTTATTATTTTTTTTTCTAGGATTTTCAAATAATTCGTACCCATTAAATTTAAAGCAACATTTTGTTTTTAACATTTTGGCTTGTTTAGCGATTCCTTTCCTAAATGTTATAGCTTTTTATCTAACGACACACTGTTGACAATTATAAAAATAAATTGTAGCAAATCTTGAAATTTAAAACGAAAAATTAAGAGTATCTTAATCTGTGTAATTTTGCCTAATGATATTACTTCAAATCTAAGATAATTTATCAAAAATAATAGAAAAGAAAATGCTCAAATCAACACTCAGTAAAATTTTCTAGTCTTCACAATTGTGGAAATACGTAGAAAATAGATGAATAAATAAACTTATGAACAAATGTTCGGTTAAATGTTCAGAGAACAAATGAACGAACGAATGGTTGAGGGAATAAAGCATAAAAGTTAATTAAAAGGCTGATTGTCTTCACTGGTACTTAGAAATTGTATTTTGAAGAGAACAAAAAGGCTTTAAACAAAAGCTGCCATGTACTAAAACGAAAATCAGCAGCAAAAGTTGGAGAAAGGGGAGAAGTCCCACAAATACTTTCATGTATACCTGGCAACAAAATATAATACGTATGAGCACTTTATGTTTGTATTTTAAAACGGGTATCTACACGATCTTATTTGTAACGATAATTTGTAGCGAATACAGTAATTAGTTATATGGTTTTTAATAAGTAAATGAATGAATGAATAAATGAAAGAACTTGTAAAAGAAAAATAAGCCAGGAAATACAATGCACAACAATTATTTTAAGCAAAAAAAAAAAAAAAATTTCAAAGCCTTTTAAATTGCATTTGATGGGAATTAATTGATGTCCATTTGTTGTTGAACAGTTGATTTTAAAAAGCTGTTTAAAGATTAATTCAGCAATTTATAGTTTAGAAACGTATTCTATTTAAGGGCAAGTTTTTTTTTTAAATTTTCGCTTAAAAACACATTTTTTGTATATTTTGCAAGATTTCTAAAATGTGCCTTGTCGTCTATTTTTGGATTCCCCTTTCTTTCATATTCGAAATTTTTTTGTCAAAGTTTGCCTCATTCTTAATAATTAGTTAAAATTTAGATATAATGGTATAAAACAAAATCTTATACCATGTTCAAACGGACAGCAATATTCGTGTTTCGCTCTCCCATTACTGTTTCGCGCCAACACATGATCGAAGCAACATCTTTTGCCATACAAAAACAGGAAAAATGTACTATCAAGACAAGCCGGGCACATGACGTTTTAATATTATTTGGGTAAGCTGAATCCAATGGTGCAAACGGTTTTCTAAGGTTGCACAGCATATATTCGCGCAACTCAAAAACGGTTTAGTTTATTAAAATTTCTAATAAAAAACGAAATTTCGCAATAAAATTTCCTCAAAGAAATTGAGACCCTGCAGAGCCTAGGATGCCCCTAGATGGGTCAAATGTATGACCAACCCCTCTTTATTTTTCATTTCAATCATTTATTTTTAACATACCTACCCGCTATCTCCATTCCTTAAGGGGTGCTTATACAAAACGTTCAATGCAGACTTGAAATATATTAAAGAAAAAGTCCCATAAATGCCAAGGAGTCGCCCCTAGTGTAATAAAATGTATGATCGACCTAACTTATGGTGTTTTCTTTTCTACAAAAAAATGTGCCTTTTTTTTTAAAAAAATTCAATTTGGTGTATTTTTCTTAAAAATTTTGCTCCCGAAAAAGGTGGCTTGATTTATTCTAAAAAACTCATGCTATTCGGGAGCAAAATTTTTAAGAAACAGACACTAAATTGCATTTTTTTAAAAAAAGGCAAATTTTTTTTTGTAGAAAAGAAAACACCATTAGTTTTTTGTCGTTAACATTTTCTCAAGACATACTTGCCACTATCTCCACTCCTTAGGGGGACCTCCATACAAATACGAAGTTCTTAAATGAATTAAACTTTTTCGATTTTTATCATTTAAGGCTTGTTTTGTGTGCGATTTTATTGTTCCTAAGAAGCCTAGCTGCATTTTCTAATTTTTCATGAATTTAAAAAAAAACAAAATATTTCGAAATTTTAATAAACAATTTGATTCTAAAACGACTACGTATATTAATTTTGGAATTTCGGTTTTTTTAGTTTTTTCAATAAGCTAGAGCGTTTTTAAATTATACGAACATATGTTGTGCAACTCCACCATTTTCGAAATTTGTATATAGGGAACACACTAATGATTAAAGATGGAGAGTAGGTATGTTAAGAAAATTAAATTTTTTTCAAATATGCGCAGTCGTTTTAGAAACAATATTTTTTTTTTTGGAAAAAAAATAATTTTTTTATTAAAATTTTGAAATTATTGTTTTTTTTTAAAATTCATAAAAAAAAATTTCTAGACGTATAAAAAACGAAATTACAAACAAAACAAGCCATAAGTGATTAAAATCTGTTAGCAACTTCTAATTTTATTCGCAATATTCGAAAAATTTCAATTAATTTAAGAATTTCATGGCTTTGACTTTGAGACATAATTGTGGTTCAAAGTCGGTAATGTCCTTTAACCCTTTAGCTCTTGAATTGTCTGTGGCTTATTTACCTACAATTTTTCTTTTATATATCCCCAAAGAAAGAAGTCCAACGGTTTTTGCGCAAAAGTGCTATTGCTTTGTTGGCTGTGTGGCAGGTGGGCCATCCTCTTGGAACTACATATCTTCCTGGTCCATATCCTCAATTTCTGGCCGTAAGAAGTCCGATATCTTCTCTCGATGGTGTTCGTTCAATTCACTGTAATTGCTTGGCCGACTTCATTTTTAAAGAAGTATATGACGAACTGGGCAAGATTGCTAAAATTTGCGCACAATTCTCCCGATATGCTGACGAAAACAAAAATTACGAAATGCACTTTGATTTGAACGCTGGTTTTCATTAAAGGGTTTAAAAATCTTGACACGCTGCTTAATTGTTCACGTCCCCATGGTTGACTTTGTCAAACACTGAAACACTATAGAAATGTCAAGTTTAGTTGGACAAAAAACTCACAACTAACATTGATTCATTGATTCTTTAACTACTTGCAACTACATTTAGAGTTGGAAAAAAAAACAACCAATTGTAGTCGGAATTGTTAGAGAAGTTACACTCACCGTTTTTTGTTGTTGTTTTTGTTTTAGCTATGATTATTGTGACAAGTAAAACTTGTGTGTTTAAAATTCTTATTCGCTTAACAGCGTTATTTGTATAGTATCTTTAGTTTTACTAAAATCAAATGCAAATGCGCATAGGAATAGCTTATCCCACCAATAAAAAATTTAGTTTATTTAGTTTAACAACGAAACGTTGTTAATGAATTTTTGGCTCCCAAGAAGAACTTTATATATTTTTTTACAAATAATTGGCATGAACTTGAATAAACTTTTTATTTCATTAAAATTTAATAATTAAATAAAAAGCTGGTTGTATTATATTGGCGATAATTTTAAACTAACAACACCCATATACAAATAAAAACAGCTTAATTAACACAAAAGACTCATATTCTATTAAAACTATCTTTCAAATGATTTATTCCTTTTAGGCATTTATGCTTCTGTGTCATAATTAAACTAACGTACATTTCATTAAACATTCCCTAAATAGGTGATCAAAAATTATTATCGTAATTCGACCATGATAATTGCGATGCTCACATATACAGCAATTACAACCCTTAACCCTAACAGCAAACAAACATTCTTATCAAAGTTGACGTATAGACGCCAACCTTTCTGAGAGTTGGTATAATTCAATTATAATTCAAATAGAAGATGGTTTAGGCAGCAAAAATGCGACTACAAAAAAAGGGAGCAAGAAGAAATGTAGCCTTCATGTAATACTCGTACGAAACACACATATTTGCACATAATTCATTTTCTTATTCCGTTTTTTTTTCGTTCTTTAAATCTTCAAGGCTTAACTTGAATATCACTTACGTTGACAGCATCTTTAACATGATGACATGCTTTCTAAGATGCGAGATACTTGTTATATCGTTTGTCATTCTACTGAGTACAATAAGTAAGTTTTTTTTTGTGAGAAATTTAGCAAGTAAAAGTCAATAAGAAATATAACTGGCGTGATATGACTTGTAAGAATATTTGTAGTCTATTAAAAATTAACAAATATGCATTTGCAAATATAATGTCGAAAGAAAATTTGAAAACAACAAATTATAAAATTTGAATGGAATTTTTTATTTAAGAACTAAAACAGAAAGTTTTCTGTAAAGAATATAAATTGGTATTGTCGTTACTTTATTGAACTGAGTATGGTTTTTAATCCAAATTTTGATATTTGAATCAGGCTTAAGTTCATTGAATTTCATTTTCATTTCATTACGAAGAAAGGAACTTTACAACATGAAATTAATTAAAATTTACTGATAATTTTTCATTCTTGCCTGAGCTGGGAATTGAATCCAGTTTTTAAAAAAACCGGCTGCCCTCATTTTTCGATTGTTACCACTAAATCTTTTCAGAGGGGTGTGCCGTTTAAAATATTCTTTTACAGAAAATTATAATCCTATACAGATTTAGATCCTCTTAAACATCTCTTGAAAATCATCAGTCTATTTTCCAGAGAAATTCATTCTATACAAAAATTTGTCTAAAGAAAATCATCATATCACGAAACTCATCTTAAACAGAAAATCATCTTATACTGAATATTTTCCTAAAAATTATATTATACAGAAAATTTTGTCTAGAAAATCACTCTATACAGAAAGTTTTCTGAAGAAAATCATCTTTTGCAGAAAAATTCCTATAGAAGATATTCTTACACAAAGAATTTTCTATATGAAATCGTCTTATACAGAAAGTTTTCTATAAATAACCAATTAATACAAACAAATTTTCTACGGAAAATAATCTAATACAGAAAATATTCGATAGAAATCTTCTTGTGCAGAAAATTTTCTATAGAAAATCCTCTTGTAGAGAAAATTTTCTATTGAAAATCATTTTTTACAGAAAATAATTTGATACGTAACATTTTCAATAGAAAAACATCTTATAGAGATAATTTTCAGACATCCCATACGACTTCATCGTTTTTTGAAAAATTTCAAAACAATAATACTTTTCATTGGGTCAGGGTTGCATTTTATTTTATGTGTGAGTGTTTATACTTTGTGTGATGGTGTAATTTCAAACTGTCATGTTAAATTAGATTTTTTGACAGTCGCAACAAAACTCTTTAGATTTCTATCTCACAAAGTATTATGGAATACGTAAGGTTTATGAGATAGTGTAATCTAGCCTTTAACCATACTCAATAAAAAATTGAGATTTAAACGACACAGTTTTATAAGAGAGAAATGTTAACCATCTCGCTTATGGAAGGCATGGATTTTAAATGGTGAGTTCCCACTTTGAATCAGTAAATTTTTGACACAAAAAGTGCTTTATTTAACGAATATAAAAACCGGTGAACGTTGCTATCAGCTTTACACACAGAATGTTTTTTTCAGTTATTTTTAAGTACTATCCCTTACAAACCTGCTTCGCAGTAAGGGAATGCTGTGGCACTTGAAATGTTTTTTATTTTTTAAAAAACTTGTTTAGAGTTCCTTCACTTATTTTTACTGCATTAAAATTAGGGTATGTTAAGACCTAACAAATATTTGAAATTAATATAAAAAAAACGTGACCAGTTTATAATTAGCAATTCCTATTGCTTTATTTGTATCAAAATTGTTTTATAATGTTATTTAGAAACTGCAAAATTTTGTTTGATCTAGCATACGTTTTGCACAAGCCAATGATTTTTTAATAAAACTTGTGGTTACGTGTAGGAGGTCACTTGTTCAACAGGTGTGATCAAAGCTTTAGTCCTCCATAAAAAAGCCACAACTTTATTATGATTTCCTTCGAAAATGTTATGTTTTATAATAACTACAAGATGTTTAAGACTTAGATGTTATTCAACCATAGTATGTTCCTCTTGGAAACGAAGGAATTATTATTGTTTATTTAAAAACAAATTATTGTCATATTTAACCGTGTTCCCTACAAGAAATTGCGTGGCAACTCTAAGCAGCCGCCATTGAAAATTAAAATATAAATAAAACACTGCATGTCTAGTAGCGTTAAAACTTTTTAACAAGCCATATGAATTTATGTAGAAAGCAACAACAAAATTACAAAATATTTTTGAGCTTGATTTTTCATGCATTGTAATTTTTGGCGTTGCAATTTACACAATTAGGGCCTATACATATTTTTTGTTTTTCTTCCTATAAATCATAAATCTTTCCATATCATTTAAAATTTCAAAATATCGGCCAATGTCTTGCAATTGCAAGTACTTTTTTATTTGGCAAAAAAAACAGCTGTTGTTAAATGAGTTAAAAACAACTATGGCTCGTTTTAAATTTAACATCGGTTTTAATGTGTAAAGTATGCTTTTGCTTATCTATAGTAGATCAAAAGCATATTTTTAATTAAAGTTTACTTTTGAACTCTTAAAATATGCTTTGTTTATGACTGTAGTTATCGGCCAGTATGTTTAAACTTTTCTTTTAAAATAGTTTGGTTTGAAGTGGTCATATGGTTACATTTCTGAGTGCATAAACGATTAGAAAATTTAACAGACATCCACCATTTTAAATTTTAAGTAGAACATTGTTTTACCTTTATTAAATTTAAGATGTTTGTGGATACTGTTTTATGAAAAGTTTTTATTTTTGTTTAATTGCTATAAGTTAAAATAAACTCTACTTTTCCACAAAATCCAAAACAAATTACAATCTAAGTGGTTTTGAATGTGTGTAAGCTATTCTATTTAGTTAAAAAGTTTTAGTTTTTCACTATAAAGAACATGCATTTCCTTTTTAATCCATAAAGGTTGTACAGATTTCTCCTAAAACTCAAAATGTGTAAATGTTTTTAAAATGAAAGTTTTATTTAAGCCAAAAGAGAATTAGAGCTTTAATTGTTTTTTTTTTGTTTTTTTATGTTAAGGGTTAATACCTTTTTTTAAGGTAACACAAAATTGATCAGCTTTTAGGATTTGAAAAACTTTTCAATATTCATTCATTTTAATTTTCAAATTTGACCTAAAACAGTAGATAGAGGTCGCTACATTATATACATACATACATACCTTAGTACTTAAACCACAGAGGGATTAAACTTATTTAAATAGTTAAAATTAAATATTTCCATATAACAGAATGCAAGAATGTATAGTCGGTCAAGTTTTATTGTTTGGTACCCTACACTATTATGTATACCGACATATATTTCTGAGTATACCTAATTAGACACCATTTTACTGTCATCCTAAAATAGATTGGTTCGTCTTAAAACGATGTTATAACAATTCTTAGCCAACCAACACTAAGTTATGCCATGACAAAAAAGCTATTTTAAAAGATGTCATCGTTTTGTATTAATGAAGCTATGACATTTCAACAAAGTTTGCAGCGATACACTTTTTGCCGATACGATACCGATTTCAATGTTCAAAAAGGAATATAGGCGATACCGATACCCATAGAGTTTGAATTCATTTAAGTAGAATATAATATTTAAAATATTAGCGGAAGATATTAAGTTGCTCAATTAGTTTTAATGCAAAAATAGGCATTGCAAATTGTTCAAAACCACCAAAAAAATTGTTTAATGTAACATCATATCGAAAGTTAAGTATCGCTGATATCGATACATTAGCAATTTTTAAATATCATTATTTGGTAAGTCTCTAAATTGAACCTAGTTTCGCGAGATTAATTGTTATGCGAGCTACAGTTGGAGAATATATTCTTGTCATATGGTTTATGGGCACAAAAACTCAATTCCAGAAGAAGGGTTATGTGAAATTATGGCCAGATTCTCACCAGTTTCAACAAAAACGTATGTAGCAAATTTCATTAAATTATCTTTGAAATTGCTAGCTAAACTTTGCGCAGTTCACATGGTCAGTGGAACACACATTGAAATTACTAAAAGAAAGGTTCAAACTCTATACTGTAATGTCGCTGTCACAAACAAGTATTGAAGAGAACTGTAGATGACGAATTCAAAAAAGACTCGAATATGATTAAAAATTCCAAAAATTCTAGCTGGGCACATTGATATAAATGGTTTAATTTATATTGACACTTAATCATTTAAAAGTTCTAGGGATTTCTGTAAAGACAACTAATTTTAAGCTTATGGAAAAATAGGGATTTTTTGGGGCTGCGTATGAACTTTTCAAAAAGTGCTTAACATCACTGCTGTAAAGGAACAAATTAATGTAAATTCAAAAAAACACTTTACATTATACAAATTCATGTGGATGGATCTGAAAGTACATGGAAATATAAAAAAAAAAAGACTTAAGTAAAACTTTTCTCTTTTATATTGCAAACATGATAAAAAAAAATTTACTGCAAATAAATATAGAAAATTTTTAAAGTAGAACATCTAAAGTAAGGCAAAAAATAACCTGAAAAACACAAAAACGTTGAATAAAATGAAGAAGAAGACTTTTGCTAAATCCAGATTAGCATAATCCGGAAGTTAGTTTGGAGAGTTTTTGTTAAGAAAATATGTTTGTACATATTTATTTTGTCGATATTAGAATTGTGGGGATAAAGAAATTTGGGAATGTTGGGGAAACCTTCACATAACAAAAATTTTTTTTCAATGCATTTACAATAACTGAAACAAAGTGCAATGTAATACATAAAATATGTATGTATAAGTACATAAAAAGGAATCATATAAATACACATAGTAGATAAATATGTAAATATCTTTTATATGTAAAAGAGTTGCGTGAGTGACTGACTCATTCATCATCGCCCAGCCCAAACCGCTGACCCTAGAAACTTTAAATATGGACTTGTGATTGGTCACTCCCCAAATCGATCCACTAAGACGGGATTTTTGGAAATTCGAATGTAAAATCTAAAAGAAATGCAAAATAAATGTAATACTTATCGCTGTTCTTTAGAAAAATAAGCGGAAAGGTGTCTGGTACTTTTTTGAAATTCGGCCCTATTAGGGAGTAAATAGGTAAAATCTGAATTTTAGTAATTTTTTGCCACCCCATCTATGTTGAGAACCAATAAACATAGAAACAAAGTCAATACCACATTCGAAACAAAAAAATACATACATATACTAATTTGCTACTTTTTCGAAATTCGAACATTTAAGGGGTGAAAATCGTAACTATTTTTGGTACTTTTTTACAAAACCTTTCCCTCTATTCATTGACATATTCGTACTATATTATGGGCAGCCATTACAATACTGACATTTTTGATACTTTACTGGGGGAAAAATATAGTACCCAAAAAAGGAAATACGGGATATTTTATATTTTTCTTTAGCTTTTTGGTTATACCAAAGTAGCAGGTTAAATGCTAGAATTTAAACAAGTTTAAACCTAGAAAAATAAACTTTGGCATAAAAATATGTCAACGAAGAAAAGGAGACGCTAACGAAGTAGCGGGTATATGCTAGCAATTATTATAATAATAATATTAGTTTGTCATTCCGTTTGTAGCTTCTACAATATTAATATTCGACCTAGGGAAGGGACCTAGTGTGTAAAAAAACGGTTTTGGACTTAAGAGTGTATTCTGGCACCTCAAAGGATGTAGAATAACTTAAAATGCGTTTTTCTCAAAACTTTTTTTTCACACACTAGGTCCCTTTTCTCGGAGAAGGTCATATACATAAAAATGTTTTTCCGGATACGTGTTACTAAAACTCAAGATTCGCTGGGCTGACTGTCAGCAAACTTGGACAAGATATTAGTTTAGTCTGGAACCGGGTGCTTTTTAAGTTGAATCCCGAAAGGTGGCGCTGTTATCGGGAGATTTAATTTTTGTTTTAATTTAGGGTACGTTTTAGCTGAAATTCACAAAATATATTTATGTATTTAACAAGAATATGTTTCCTGATAAAAACAAAAAAATAGTATTTGCATTTTATTTTGAAAGCGCCGGGCAGCGCGGGGCCAAACCGCTAGTATACTTCTATATATTTTGTATCCCTAAGAGTAGCGGAGTCCATCCCTCCATGTGTTGGTCAAAAAAGGGTTTCGAAGCGATCCAAGCTATGTTGGTACCTGGGCGGTTAAACATTTATACATTACGGCTAGAAACATTTTTTGATTGAGATAGTAGAAAACAGCCACAACTGCCTCTAGTTTTTACCTTCATTTAACTTTTTGTCCCATATTTTACCAAAGGTCCACTTCTAACTCACTTCCTTTTGCGAATTATATTAGATGAGGTTTTATAATTAAAAAAAAAAAGATTCTCATTCGATTTGGCAATTCGCAACCAAATATAATCTGAGTTCAGTTTTTATAAAGATTTCTTAACATTTCTTATAGGCCCCATATTCTAACTGCCAGTGGATAGTATAAAAGATTCGGCATAGCCGAATATATAACTCCAACTTGTTACACATTTGTTTGTTCAATTTGTCAACTTCTTGAGCTTCTACCGAATTTTCATGAGTGGCCCTTAGAGTAGTTCAGTCCGCATAAAAAAGTTGAGCCAATCACCCCCTAAAGTTACATGTAATCATACCTGAATACCCTTAAGTTAGATGTAAACATACCTTAATACCCTTAATACTATTTTCCTATTTATTTCTTCTTTTATAATTTAACTTTACTTTAATTTACTTTCTTGAACTTTCTTTTAATTTATTAATTATCAAATATTTTCTTTTACTTATTTTTCTTGTTGTTAATATTAATATTGGGTAGTCTTTTACAGTTATATAAAATGAGTATAAATATGTGAATCAATGTAGATTTAAGGTTACTTATTATTTAGTCATTAAAATGTAAAGCCATTAAAAAATTAATAAAGAAATTGTTTTATTGAAAAAAACATTGTTTGGCATTCTTTTAAACAACTAACTCTAGGATTAAAGATTTGTTGAAAAGAATTCCAGAAAAATTTCTTTTAATTTTTTGCCACTCCTCTAGATACCGACCTTTTAGTTTTTTTCCAAACTGCGTCGTCATTTAAATAAAGTTCGATCATAACATATTGCATATCGTTATTCATGGCTTGTCTATGGCTTCATTTTTGCCTTTGTTGACTTTTTAATCCGAAATCCACTTTTCACGCGGCAAGAAAGCCATTCTAAACTTGTAATGTACTCACGTTTATGCCACGCCCTATGTTACATTTCACTTTTTGTTTTTTATATATAGCGCCGGCGTTAAAAGTCCAATTTGATTGAATCACATATCATTATTAATTGCCTCACTATGGCTTCTTTTTTGTGTTCGGTGACTTTTTAATCCGACATCGATCGCCGCCACTTGTAACAGCTCGGATCCTTCCCCACTAATGTCCAATTTTTTTGTACATGGCAAGAATGCCCTGTTTTAATTTGCTCACTTTTATGCCACGCCCCAAAAGTAAGCCTCATTCTTTCTTTTGCACATATCATATTAAAACAGGTAGATCAACATACAAAAACAAGAAAATTGCATCAGTCAGAATGAAATTTTTTATTTATAATGTATCTTAACTTATAAAGAAGAGTTTTCGTTCGCACAGATTACACTCAAAATTTGCTTTTGTTTTACATGTTATTTGTGCGAACGAAAGCGTTCGAGTGACATCGTAAAATAGGCAGCAAATATAGCTCCTAAGTGTTCGGTTCAGTAGATTTTTGGAAAACACAAACGCTAATAGTGTTTGTGTTGAAAATCATTAAAAACAATAACGTTTCCCTGTTTGTCATCTTTGCAGCACAAAAATAATACTGTTTTTTTTTTTAACTCAACGAAAAAGATAAAAACATTTAATTCCGTTCGGTTTTTTTTAACACAAACTTATTTGTGTTATGTCGCTTTTGGCTAGTAAAAGAAAACCAAATATTTTTTACAAAAAAAAAAAAAAAAAAAAAATACACATACGAAAGAAAACAAAAAGCCAGCAAAATAATTTTACACAAAGAAAACATATAAACAATACACACACATGCTGTTCGTGCAAAATTTTCAAAATTGTTTGCTTGTTCATTTCTTTATCAATGCAAAAAAAAGAAACATTATGGAACATGAAAATATAATGTTGCATACTGTATCACTACAACTGTACTGTTTTTCAACGAAGAACAGAACACTATATTATGTTCGAGTCTTTCTTGAAAATAGTTACGAACGGTATTATGGGTTGTGTTCGTCTTCACAACCAATTTAAAAAATAGATATCGTGCTAAATAATTTACTGTTTATTTTCGAAAAATGCTTTCAATACAGCTGCGTTTAAAACTCCATTTTTTATTGGGCTGCAGCTGGCTTAAGTTTTATGTTACTGCTGCTCGGTAAATTAAGTTTAAATTTAATGTCTAATCAACTTGTAACATTAATATTTTTAATATTTAAAATAAATTATTTAAATTCTCAGAAACTATATACCAACAGTTATTTCAAAGAGATAACATTCAATTTGAAACCAAATCCTTCAAACCAAATAAATTAAAATATTTTTTTCTTTTTAAATTCAGATACAAAATATATAAATTTTTTTTATTGAACAAAATGATACAAGAGTAAAAAATATTTTCCTCTTAAGCAGATTATAACTGTTGCATACAGTCAGATAAAAAAAAAAGAAATCCATACAATTTTTGCATTTTAGTTTAATTAAATTGGAATTTGCATTATTTTGAAATCTATTTAAATCTAGAATTGCATTTGCAATCATGAATGGATGGCATAAAGACTAATAGCAATAACAACAAAAACAACAAAGTATTAAATTTAATTTAAAACTATTAAATATTTGCTTTCAATAGTGTTTTATCGGTGAACGTGCATCATTGGTAGAGAAATGTATGACAGTGAGTGAGAAAAGTTAAGCCATTGCAAAAAAAAATGCTTATGCCATTCTTTTAGTGGAAAATATTTAAATGCTGTTTTTACTGATTTTGAACGGAATTATTAATTGGAGGGCTCAGAGCTGAAGCGAACCAAGTCCAAAAAAGAAAATTCGAAAATATATTGAGTTTGAGTAAGTAAATTGCCATTAATTACTGGAGCCACTGACTTGGGTTTATTACCGTTACCTCAGGAACGAAACTGTTTTTGATTTACCCCATTAAAGAACTGGATTGAGTTAAATTTTGCGGAGATTTTCGCACCAGATTTCAAATACCCATACGTGATATATTTTATGACTTGGTTCGGTTCAGCTCTGAGCCCTCCAATTATCACTAGCAAAAGTTTGTACCTTTACTTTTTCTACTCACTGTAATTGCACAAAAATCAAAAATATTTTAATAACAAACATTGAATGATTTTATTGCCATTATTTCCGTCCTATTTATTAAATTACTTTAACATGTACACTTTGTGGACTTTATTTGGTTGTGAGTATGTCTGTATGTCCGTTCATCCATTTAACCGCCTATATGTCCGTCCAACTGTCTATCCAGTCGATACTCGTTATCATCATTGCTTAAATAGATGTAAGCGATAGTGTGCATTTGTAAAGCATGTATTTATTTACTTATTTAAATAAATTTTCATATTTTGTTAACATTTATTGATACAAATGTACACAAAGTGTAGACTTAATGTTTTTATTTTTTTTTTTTTGCTCATCCTCTTTTACGTATAAATAAATTGTATTCTATGGAGAAAAACATATAAATTGGCTTAAAAAAGCAGAGCAATGCGAACTTGTTACCAACAATCTCGTATATTTTTTTCAAGTGGTTAATTGCATTTTCAATAATTGCTGTATCCTGTGTGTATTGGATGAAAAAGTAATAATACTTTGAAATAAATAAAACAGGTTCATTAAATATATTGACAATTGATATGGAAATATTTGCTTGAGAAATGAAAGTGATACGAACGGAATTGTTAGCCTATCCCAATGAATTATCGAACCCTTTCCGCAAAAATAGCTTAAGCGATATAATTAGAATTTTCGTTTTTTTTTTGTAAATGCATTTGTTGGCAACACTTCCATCATCTCCTAAAATGTCATGGCCACATAAGGTACCGTAACAGTTTTATAGCAAAAAAAAATTTAGCTTAAGCGCCAACTTTCTACAAAATGTTTATGAAATATAATAAAAACCCCGTTTCCTGTAAAATTGTGTTTTTGTCACTTAAGCTTTTTATGCGAAAGATATGGTAGCCAAACAGAGTTTAATCGCAGATATTTGTCGCTCAATATTAAAACGTGGAAGCCAAATGACCCGTCACTTTTAAATGCATGCTAAGAAAAGTGATTTAGCTAGTTTTACAATTTTTACTATGCTTCGGCTTATGTATTAAAGCTGATTAACTTACTATCAACTTTGGGGCCGGAACTTTGCACAAAAATTATTCGAATTCACCTAGAAATTGTTATTAGTATAATAAGAAATGGAGGTAAACAAATTAATTTGGGTGCAGCATATTACCCAGCACTTCAGTAGGGTGTATAGTAGTATACTTATGGTGTTTTCTTTTCTACAAAAAAATGTGCCTTTTTTTTAAAAAAATTCAATTTGGTGTCTTTTTCTTAAAAATTTAGCTCCCGAAAAGGGTGGCTTGTTTTATTCTAAAAAACTCATGCTTTTCGGGAGCAAAATTTTTAAGAAACAGACATCAAATAGCATTTTTTTAAAAAAAAGGCACATTTTTTTGTAGAAAAGAAAACACCATTAAAGTATTTATTGGGGACGTTTGTTGTGGTTTTAAAAGATCACTGGATGTTTTCTATATATTTTACTTAAAAGCAATGCTCACATTTATCCAACATTTGAAGCCCCACACGTAAGCTCTGTTTTTATTAAACATTTGTTTGGTTTTGCATTTTTAAACCGAAAGTTAAAAGTGGATCAATATTTTTTAAATGTTAAAAGTTCACACTGTAAACATATCTTATGTCTTGCTAAAAGTTCACAGAAAAAAAATAAAAATAAATTATTACTAAAAATTGTTTAATATAATTAAAAAAACCACAATACTAATTATAATTAAAAAATATTATCAATTTGCATTAGTAATTATACAAATTAAAAGTATCAATTAAATATGTTTTGATATTTACAACATTTTATGCAATTTATATAAGACCACTTAAAAGAAAAATCAATCCATCCGTACTCAAATCAATCGCGAAAAACTTCACTTATCCATTTCAATCCCGAATTCGTACTTGACATAATTCAAAAATGAGATTGATTTTAGTAAAACTAAGATTGAATCAATCTCAAAATGCGCTTGATTTAGGAATTATAAAGTCGATTCAATCCTGAATTCGTATTTGAAATAAACAAAAAGTGAAATTAGAAGGAGAAATTTATTATAATTGGTTTATTTACCCGTTTAACACCTTACAGTTTTTCAAAAACAAAACACCAGCATCTTTCACAATATGGTTTTAGTTGAAAAACTAAATGTTCATATATAATTGAAATTATAAACTGAATGAGAAGCAAGAGTTCTCAATTTTACTATTTAAACATGAAAATAATGTGTTTTCGTCTTGTTCTGTTGTTTTTGTTGTTTCTACAAACAACAAGCAAATCATTTTTTTATCGACTTATGCGGTGTTGTGTCAACAACAAACTTTCGCAAGTTGAATTAGATTAAAACGCTCACTTTGTAAGTTTAATCTTAGAGTGGCATTAAAAAAATTTAAGAATTTTGTACTTATTTTAAGAAATTCTGGGACTGATTTTCGAAACAAATGCCATTTAGGATTGTTTTAAGTACGCTTTAGAGTTATTCGTAATTAAATTTTGGAGTACAAGTCGTACTTAAAGTAAGTATAAAAAACTTAATATATCACGAGTAGTTTTCTTTCTGTGTAAAGGTTTATTCACTTGATTAAGTTTTGAAATTATGGTGCCTATTATGAACTACATTTGATTTTCGACAGTAGTCGAATCAGCTGGGGGGCCTAATTCTGGCAGTCGTGAACGAGTACTTTCTCAATTCGAAAGCAGTTTATTTCAGTCGATTCTGAACTAATCGAAATTATTTTTTCAGTTCATATTATGAAACTCAAATTAATGCTTTATAACACGGAAAAAAATTCCGAATCTTTCAGTTTTGAGTGAAATAACTAGATATTAAATTGCTTTCGAATCGAGAAAGAACTCGTTCACAACTGCCAGAATCAGGGCGAATTTTCATTTAGTACATAGAACAAATTCTCGCACATTTCTTTTTAAATAAACCATTAATAAGTATAAGAAATTTGTTTGCGTTAAAATATTCGACACAAGGCGACATTTTTGACAGTATGTACTATCAACTCATAATATCAAAAACATTCGGTAGTCGATGTTCGGTAGCCAGCGAAAATCCAACCCATAATAGGTGCCTTAAACTGATATTATTTTTGATTAATGGTTTAATTGAAAAAAAAATTGGCGAGAAATTTTTCTGTGTTCAATGGTATAAAAAAGTTCAAAAGAAATACAAATTTTTTATGTTTCCCCTGAATGAGAAATCTAAAATTTGTTATAAATTTTTCATTCATAAATTCGAAGAGTAAAAACCATTTTGCTTTTGTTCATTCATGTATGAGATAATTTAGGTTCTATGATTTTTATAATATTGCATACATATTAGGGTGGGTCAAAAGAACTTTTTTCTAGTATCAACTTCTAATAGCGTAAATATGTTGTATTTTTATCTGCATTACATCCCTGTAAAATGTCAGAAGCACCCATGACTCTATGCCAGTGAAGTTAACTTAAAATTACCGTTGTTGAGAAGAAATTGACGTACGCAAATGTTTTAAATCAAAACATTAATGTGCTGTTTCCAAATGACAGGCGAAGTATTTTTTAAATTGATGTAATGTAAAAATGCGAGTAGCGCTCAGTTAGCAAAAATAACGCGTTTAGGAAGTAGGTAGGTGTGGTTAAAACTAAAGCTAAGTTTTTGGTGGAAATGCTGTCTAAAATTTGAAAAGAGGAGTGTTGGTTATGCCTACACTTTAATATAATTCTCTTAATATTACTGCCCATTTTCCTGTTACTTTTTAAAAATCCTTTTTAATCTTTTAAGGAAATAAATGAAATTATTTTAACACTTTTTCTCGTAAAAAGACATATAAATATACAGTTGATTGTGTATGGCATAGAGAGTACAAAAACTTTCTACGAGAATCCGTAAAAGGCTTTAAAATTTATATGTAGTATAAAATATTTGAGCGTGTGTGTGTGAAAGTTAAAATAGCCAAAAGATATAAAATATAAAATTTGACAAAACAAAAGTGATAAAATCTTATTATTTATTAAATTGACAAGCATAAAAACTATATTATTAACAGATATACAAGCTGCAGGCGATTTTATATTCTTAAAAATACAACAAATAAGACCATAAAAACTTTGTGTTCCAAGGTTGAGAGCCAAATATACAAGGAAATAATACATCACTTATGTAAATGACAAGTTTGAGTTTACAAAAATAACATTAAATAAAATTTTATAAAATTTTATAAAAAATTATATCTGAACGATAGATACATACATATTTTCCATATTTTTTATTTTTAAATAAAGTTTTAAATTTTCTTTGTTATTAAAAAGTAAATTTTTTTTTTTTTTTTTAATTTAAAACATCTTAGAAGTTTTAAAGAGTAAAACAAACTCGTCTTGATTTTATTTGTAAGGATTTTTACACTCGACACACACACTGCAAGACAACAACCCCCCGTCAACCACTTAAACAAAAGCAAATGATAAGAAATTAATTAAATTCTTTAGCACTTAGTGCGAGTTTATTTAATTACTCAACCCCATCCGTCTGCTCTTTTATCATGTGAATGCTTTAAAATTTTCTTTGCTCCTTTATTATTTTCAGTTTTTCTCTTTATAAAAAATACACATTTTATTTATACTTATTTTTTTTTTCTTGAGCAATAAAAAAATACAGCAATTTCAACAAATAATGAAAAACGTGCAAGTTTCTAACGATTAAATTTGTGTTTTCCTTTTAACACGAAATAGAAAAACGTAATAATTTGTTGTGTTATTTTTATTTAAAGTACTTAAACTTGCAACTAATAATGTTGTACGGTGTATGGCATAAATTACAAAATGCTAACTGCATGCCAACGCACAATGAGGCGGAATGTAAAAGTTTTAAAACAAAAGATAAGTTATTTTAATTGTTATGGAAGTTATCATATGGGTAGTAGAGATTCTGTGTTATTTCGTTTTTAGTTCTGTTTTAGATCAGTCCTGGTTTAGTTTTGGATCAGTTCTTGATCAGTTCTAGTTCAGTTCTAGTTCAGTTCCACTTCAATTCTAATTCAATTCTACACTGATAGATAAGTCGTCATAACGCTGATGTATTTTGACATCAGTACTATGACAAGTGTCTTCGTTTTTGACCCCATGACACTTTTCATCATTGTGATGTCAACCTTAACATCACTTGGCTAAAGTGTCATCAGGATCAAAATGAAATTTTGTCATCAATGGGATAACACCTCGGCATCATAGAAATGACGAACATGTACTCAGTGCGATGACGAAGTAACATCGGAGAAAGGACACATTAGACAGTTTGTCATTAAGTCAAAGTCATTAGAATTGACTTAAGTCAAAGTGAGAGAATATTATTATTAACTTACCCGTTACATATGTTTGTTTCACGTTTGTTGAATTTCGACCTTTGTTTACAGCAGAACTGAAATGAAAATGTGGCATCGAATTGATGTCATTATAGTCATAAAATATATGACACGTAAAAAATGACAAAATTGTACGAAGATGTTAGTCATTGGATTGATGTTACTTTTTGCATTATTGATGCTATTTGTAGTAACATTGATGTCACAATTTTGATGTTAGGGCATCTCTCCCGGCAAGCTTTAAAGGTTTGCGGATCCTACTGTAATATGAATTGTTAAATTGTTAAATTGTTAAATAAATAAAATATGAAGATGCATTTTTCTATCAGTGTAGTTCAGTTCTAGTTTTGTTCTAATTTAGTTCTACTTCAATTCTAATTCAATTCTAGTTCAGTTCTAGTTCAGTTCCAGTTCAGTTTTAGTTCAGTTCTAGTTCAGTTCTAGTTCAGTTCTAGTTCAGTTCTAGTTCAGTTCTAGTTGAGATCTAGTTCAGTTCTAGTTCAGTTTAGTTCTAGTTCTAGTTCAGTTCTGGTTCAGTTTAAGTTCACTTTTTGTTCAGTTCAATTTCAGTTCTTGTTCAGTTCTAGTTGTTGGGTTTTAATTTTTACAGACGTAAAAGAATAATACGACGGCAGAACTGAGATCGATGCAATTCATTAGCACTGTCGAACACACAGTTATGATTGAAAAAGCGTTTCTTAAAATTTATGCATAAACTCTTCAGTTTTATGAAGTGAGTCCGACTCAGAGGCTTTTATGAATGTCCAGGATGAACTAAAATTAAAGCAATCGTAAAGGTATTCCATAATCGGAAACAGGTACATATTTTTACGTCATGTGTTTTGCGTACACTTTTATCTAACGATTTAGGACTAATTTTAGTTCAGTTCTGGTTTTAAATAAATAAAAATTTTACTATTTTCTTAAGGTATCTTCAAATCTAACAAATATTTGACGAGCAAATTTATAAAATTTTAACTTAATTTTTAACAATTTTTATGTTCAAGCTTGAGTTTAAAATAAAATTTCACTTTAAACAAAATAGGCAAATGTAATATAAAAATAAAAATAAATAAAAAAAAGCAAAAATTTACAACAAAAGCAGAGAAAAATGTGCTTAAATAGAATTCCATCACGTTTTTTTTACAACATTTTGTTCTAGTTTAACAAACACCACTTCTCGGGATGTTTGCCTGTGTGTATGAACTATTAGAACAACAAAAAAACGCAAACAAAAAAAAAATAATAATAATTATAATAATAAATAAAAAAAGTTTTTTTTTTGGTTTTCTGGCGAGTTTATAGTTGGTATCAATTTAATTTTGTTTTATATTTTTTATACTTGTGAGAAGAAAAATAGTTTCAAAACAAAAAAAAAATTGAATAAATTTAAAAAGCTGAGTTAAAAAAATTCTAGTTCATAAATTATTGCAGACAAAACTCGTAGTTTTAATACCATAATAGTGTAATGGCATTTTGGAGACGGTGTACAAAAGCATGTGTCATATGAGCTTGTATTATTAACTCGACATTGTGGTGTCTTAACTCAATCGATGTGGTGCTTTAATTAAGACAAATTACAGCAAAAAGGTTTATAAGTCTACAGCGCTTCGAAACCAATTTTGAATTTTTTTTTTTTAATTTATTCTTATCTTTAATCATTTCTATTTTTAAAAATCATATTTTGTAGTTAATTAAAAAAGAAAAAATTTTGCATGTGTATTTTAACACTCATAATCAATTATAAATTTTATTTTCTATTTTAACATTTTTATTACTGATGGCTTTTACATTTTATATCTATTTGAAGAAAAAACATATGTAAATATTTATAAATTTCTTTTAAATGGGTGGTGCGTCACACAGTGGAGCGATTTAAAAACAAATAGATAAAAACGATTTCAGTTTTAGTTTGAGTTAAAAAAAGTATAAAAATATACGTTGAATTGACCAATTTATAATAAAAAGGAAATAAATTTAGAATCCCAATTTTTATTATTTTAATTATGCCCGTAATTTCTACAAAAAGAAATCTAGCCACGCTTAGAAATCTTTGGTGCAAGAGCTGCCATGTTTTAAAAGAAAACTGAAGGTTAAAACACGTCGGTCACATGTTGGGTGAAATAGGTAAATTTAACTGTTAGGTACGAACACGACCAGCTTTCTTTTTGTAGAAAATTTCATCAAATTTAATTTTCATTAAATTATTTTTATGAAGAAAGGAATTTTCACAACATGAAATTAATTAAAAGTTATTGATAATTTTTCATTCTTGACTGCCGCGGGGCTCGAACGGACAGGTTACCCTTACATTTTTCAATTATAATTACTCAATCTCTTTAGAGGGTTTTGCCGTTTAACGCACACATCCATTGACGACTGTTGGCAGTCAATAGTCAAACATCAATCTTTAAATCAAATTGTATTTAATCTTTGGTAAATCGGAATTTACTTTGAATGATTATCCATTTTAATTGATTTACATGTTCTTCCTTAATTTTGTTTTTCGTACTTTTTGTCAAGAATTCTTCTCGAAGTCCAAAGTACTTTTTTTTGGGTTTTCCTTTTTCTGTCTTTCTTTTTCTTGTTAACTTTTTTTAGCAAAACTTGAGGGAAAAATGCCAACATAGAGCTCGTGCCCTAGCTTTTTAACAATAATCAGTATTGTGGTTATATTTTTTGAACTGTTTATGGTTTTTAATCCAAATCTTGATATATAATTAGGCTGAAGTTCATTAAAATGAATTTTCATTTAAGTATTTTTATGAAGAAAGCAATTTTTCATTGTGCTAAATTTGTCATCGTTTGTGTAAAAAATGTTTCTTAAAATGAATTTGTTTTATAAAAGCTTTACTCCTTAATGGTGTACCAAATTGTAAAAGCCTGCGTGTTTTTTTAACATTAACTTATAATTGGTTTAAAAACTTTACAGAGACAATTAGTTTCAATTTTAAAATTCTTTTATAATTAAAAGGCTGACAAAGTTGAAACCAATATACATATAAAAGAACAAATTGAAACATAAACAAGTTTGAATGTTATATTCGGCTGTGCCGAATCTTTGATATTCTCCTACGTCAGTTAGAATATTTAATGAGTGGGCTTTATGTTAAACCTATGGTAAATTATATACCGATCCTTACGAAATTTAACAATGTGATTTCAAAAAAGGTCTTTATTTGCATAAACTTAACTTCATTATAAAAATCAATCGTTTTTTCGACTTTTTAATCCTTTTTTCTGAGACTTTTTGAAATAACAGACATCACAAACTTTTATTTTTAAAAAGAATATAAATTATCCAAATAATTTTTGTGGGAATACAAAATTTAATTTAAATGATTTTGTTATTCGTGCTTAATTCCCAATTTTTATTATTTGATAAAAAAACACTGAAATTTATTGTTGATGGGATAAGCTATTCCTAGGCGCATTTCACTGGTTGCTTAGGCCAGATCATCAGGAAACTTCAACCATAAAGATTTTAGAAAAACTAAAGATATTAAACCAAATAAAACTGTTAAGCGTATAAGAATTACAGAAACAGTTCTATTTGTAACAATATCAAATAAACAGTGAGTTTATCTCTCCTTACATTCCCCACTACAATTGATTGGAAGTCGCCCAACATTAATTGTAGTTGTAAGTAGGTTAAGAAAAAACAAAATAAAAACAAAAACAACTCGCTTTATTTAAAAAGCGGGTTGCAAGTCAGCTTTTTAGGCCGTGCACTTGCCAGTTTATTATCAAAATAATTTTCGTAGGAATAACAAAATCAATAATATAAATTTGGTTAAATCCCCAAATTTCTTCTCAATAAAATCTATTTCCAACTGCAATTAAAAATCACAAATTTGGCAACACTGACCACTTAAATAGAAAAAGAATTTGCTCTAGATCTCCTAAAAACAGTTTAAAATAACCACATAAATCATTTTGTTATAACAGTCGATGTATGTATCTTTATTATACACTTGAATTGATTTCCAATTTTTCAAAATATGAAACAATTTATTTTTAGTTTTATTTTTATTTATTTGCGCATACAAACCGTCATTTATTCTAAAATTATCTATAAGAAAATTTTTCATTTTACCCATTGAAGCATCAAATTCAGATGACCATGATTTGTTCTTTTTTTAAACTTTTGTCGGTAATTTTCTTAAATTTTTTATTTTTAGAAAAAAAACAATTTTCTCTAATTGTTACTTTTCCGCTTTTAATGAGTTTCTTTTTTTTCAATTTAGTAAAAAAAAGCGGAAACTAATTTAAAATTTGTCACGAGATGTATTGACAATTTTGTTAAGAAAAGACAAAAAATTCAAGATGTTGCCTGGGCAGAGAAAAGTAATTTCTGAAATTAAGGGAAATTTAAAAATTAGTTAATTTATAAAACTCATTTGAAATTATGTTTTTTTTAATAAATAGTGGCATTCTTTTTAAGGATTCCTCATCATCAGACTACTATTAGTAATGCAAACGGTATGAGAGATCACATTTTTGGTTTTAATAAATTTTGGGTTAAGCAAATAACGAACAGGGGCCTCATTCTGGCAGTCGTGTTCGAGTACTTTCTCGATTCGAAAGCAATTTAATATCTAATTATTTCAGTCAATACTGAACGAATTGGAATTATTTTTTCTGTGTTATAAAGTATTAATTTGGGTTTCGCCATACTGAAAAAGTAATTTCGATTCTTTTAGTAACGACTGAAATAAAATTTAAATAAAATTGTTAAAAAAAATATAAATAATATGTACGAAAATTTGTCTTATTTTAAATCCAACTCAAACAAAATATAAGAAGATCATTATATACGAGGGTGGGTAAGAATTGGGTTGAATATTACTTAGATACAAAAAGAAATAAATATGATATATGTGACCTTCTCCGAGAAAAGGGACCTAGTGTGTCAAAAAACGGATTTGGACTTAAGAGTGGATTCTGGTACCTAAAACGGTGTAGAATAAGAAGGAATGAGTTTTTCTCAAAACTTAATTTTCACACACTTGGTCCCTTTTCTCGGAGAAGGTCATATATAAATATATGATGAATGGTGAAAACACGACGAAAATTGCAGCAGAGATACATTTTATGATATTTTAAATTGCAAGGTGATAAAATTTGGCCCACTGTAGCAGTTTTTGTGTAAGAATATTTCTAAGATTAAAACCTTTCAGGGATAGGTAGCCCTAATAAAACTATAAATTTAATAAAGGATCAGTATAGCAATGCTTAGCACGGCGGACTTACTGGCGAATCGTGCGACAAACTATCAGGAGTCAAGCAAGGATGGTTATTTTCGCCATTTCTCTTTGGGGTGACAGCGTTAACGAACGCCTAAAAGCTCTTGACTATGCAGATGACACAGCACTAGTCGCATGTGCCAGATAAACTTTATAGACTTGTGTCAATAGCAGTAAGCAACGGAATTAAAATCAACACATAGTAGACGAAAGCTTGTACCATTTAGGGCAACCAAACTTCATCTTTCACTATAAACCACACAACAATATTAAAAACGGGACGAAAACATGCTACCTTGGCGCACAAGAACTTCAGATCACGGCGCTAAAATCGACGTGGAAAGTAGTACTCACAAGAACAGGGCTGCATACAAAAGACTTTCTAATATATGGAGCTCCAGTGAACTTCCCCTGTGACTAACGTATCGGTTCACAATACTTGCGTAAAATCGTTACTCGTATATACAAACAAAACTGCAGAGCTTAGCGAGCACATGCTTACGAAACATAATTGAGATTTGGTGGCTAAGGAGGATCTGATATAATGATTTTCTTAGACTGGCATTCCAGGAGAATATCAACAATCAAATAAAATAAAAAAATGAAAAAAGCTAAACAGGTTCGGACACACCCCGAGATAGCAATACGTTGAAATATGGATACTTCTACCAGGAAAGTCTACATTTTCTCACGTTACGACACCAAGCTTTTTAATTTTTTCTCAAAGAATAATTTAAATATATTTTTTAATTTGTTTGTATTTTGGTGTAGTAGCCAATCTAGTGAAAGAGAGGGAAAAGTACAACAGCATGGGTCTTAAATACAGGATTAATTGCTTGATGGCTTAACGTGACACTTCTGTGGAAATGACTTTATGTCATGCTACAGTGGAATGGAAGCTGCAATGCAGTAGAAGACCAGTAGATCCAAATAAACTTCCAAATAAAAAATTTTATCAATTTGCAAAGCAATAAAGTAGAAGTACATAGCACGCGTTAATTCGTCGACGTTTGTCGTGCGTGAAAAATCGCAAGTTACACAACGCGCGTTACAAAAGCCGTTCCTGTCAGCTGTTTTTTCTTTGTTTACTTATTTGTGAATTGAAAACGGATTCGAAAGTATATCAAGATTTGTTTATTTTATTGAATTTATTTTATGTTTTTTAAGCTCTTCAATTAGTTTTTCTTTCACGATTCGTAAATTTGTTAAATTTTTCTTTGTATTATTAGCTTTTTGGCGCTAACACTTCAAAATGTTTTGCATGCAGCTTGTTTTATTAAAATACACAAGTTTAACTTTTTTGACAGAAGTCTACAGAGCGCACGCGCACTAACGCGTGTTATGTACTTCTACCTTAAGAGTACATTAAAAAAAACTGGTGAACGTAGCTACCAGCTTTACACACCGAATAATTTTTATCTCCCTTACAAAACTGCTTCGTAGTAAGCGAATGCCGTGGCACTTGAAATATTTTTTTTATTTTAATGAAACTTGTTGAGAGCTCCTTCAATTACTTAACTGCATCTCTGTATGTCTTATTGCGTAGCGCATAATTGTGCACTAAAATTTTTAAATGTTCCATTAGTGCTTCGCAAAATGATAAAACAATTTATTGGAAATGTCCTTTTTGTGTCAAAAATTTATTGCTTCAATATGGTAACTCGCCATATAAAATGTATGTCTTCTCTAAGCGTTATGGTAAGCGAAACTTTTATGTTTCTCCCTTAAAAAACTGCTTCGTTGGAAGCTCCATTTTTTATTGGTTTGGAAAAGAACACATAACTTATGGAAATTGGCAAACATTTGAACGAATACAGATTTTTAGCATTAAGTAGACACCAATGGCGATTCTTTTTTTGCAGTTTTGGACTTTTCCAAAATAATGCGATTTTGACAATGGATTCCGGTGAAGAAGAACAAAAAAATTTACGTGTGTCACCGTTTTTAAAGATCACATCGCCCTGTTGAAAATCACATTATTTTGGCCTGTTCAGCTTCAGTGCATGAAGCTATATGTTCTTGTAATCTGAGGCATAAAGTGTGTTAAATAACTTCCTAGAAAATTTTGTGGAACATATTAAGCCTCTTACTCCCCTTTATAACTGCAATTTTTGTCACTACTCTAACAAAACGTAAAAAACCCCTAAAAAGAGCGAAGGACACTGCGACATAATGAGGTTTAAGGTCATTAATTATCGCATCCTTATGATCTTGTATTGTTATTGGCTTGTGGAAGTACACTTTTTTTAAATATCCACAAAGAAAGAAGGCCAGCGGTGTCTAATCAGATCATCGCTGCGGCCAATAAACATTGAAGCGACGTGAGACAACATGGCCACTGAATTTTCCGCGCAATAGAGCTGCTGTGTCAAGGGGCACTATCCTGTTGGAACCACATAACATCCAGCTGCATATCCTCAATTTCTGGCAACAAGAAGTCCGTTATCATCTCGCGATAGTGAACACCATTCATGGTAACTGCTGGGTCAACCTTATTTTAAAAGAAGTACGGCCCGACTGAGAAAGCATGCGCAGATATTTTCACATTTCCTACAGACCGGATTTGCTGAAATTTGATCATGAAAAAATCACGATGTGCACGAAGTGCATCTTGATTGGAACTCCCATTGTCGTAAAAGGCTTCAACAATTTTAACGCGTTGCTCAGCTATAGACAGCTCCATGGTGGAATTTGTCAAGAACTGAAACAAAGAAATGTTAAATTATTAATACGATTTCCGTATGACGTGCTAAATTCCCAGTTTTTCATATTTGATAAATACACTGAAATTTATTGTTGAGGAAAAGCTAGCTTCTATGCGCAATTCACTGGTTGCTTAGGCCAGCTCATCAGGAAACCTTTTCCAAAGATTTTAGAAAGGCCAAAAATATTATACAAATAAAACCCTAAAGCGAATAAGAATTATAAACACTAATGCCCAATTTTCAGGATAGTATTTAAATCTATATTAAGTTAATTTTCATAACAAACTTAAATCGTATTTAAAACAGATTGTGTTTTTGAGTTTTATTTGAAAAGTCTTATTTAATTAAGATAAAAGTATGGTAGCACTACTAAATACAAAAAAAAAATATAAAAAAGTGTAATAATCTACAAGGTGGTCTGAAAAAACAGCTGACTGTTAATGTTTTGCCTGTTGTTGTTGTATTTTTGTGATATTCAGGCCACCTTGCTAAAATATTACAATGGAAACTTAAGTTGAAATTAAGTGTACCACATCGGTGACTTAAGTTTGATTTAAGTTTTTAGTGAAGAAAAGAATTTTGTATTTAAATCGATTTTAAAAATAAATGTGTTTTAATATCAATCCTGAAAACTGGGCATAAAAGTCTTACCCGTAACAATATTAAATTAAATTAAATTAATGTTAAATTAAGTTGGGCAAAAAACTTGACGTTGAGGTGTGATTCACAATGAACGTCGTACATTATGGTTAGATCGCCCTTGATCTTAAAGTTTTTCCATTAGAATGACTAACATAATCAAGACTCAAGACTTGTAGCTGATCAGTTAAAAAAAAAACAAAAACCACCATCTAAATTTATTAAATATTTTATGAAATTATGTCTACTTTATTAAAGTGTTAAAACAAATTTAAGTGATAAAAATTTCCTAACTTTTTCCTTGATTTAATGAGTGATAAATTAAGTTCATCCAAATACTCGTCTTGCAATTACAGAAGAGCAAAAATATTTAAAAGATTTTGACAGAATGGCTTTTAATCCCATTGAATACAAAATTTAAGCTTAACTTAAGCTTCATACAACAATAAAAGCAAACTTTTTTCACAACAAAGCTCGCACTTTTATCAAATTGCCTTGTAAGAATTCCAATTCGGGAAAATAATCTGCTAAAGGTATTTTTGTTTTTCTCCAAACAAACCTGATTAGATTAAATTTTTGCTACAAGCTCTAAAATTTACACAGCCAACAAACCCCACCACCCAATCACTACATCGTTATTCTTTTCCCACTGTTTTTTTTTTTACCAAAAACTATAATCAAATTTTTGTTTGCGTGAAAGCCATGCAAAAAAATATGGAAAATATTCACACAAATTCCAATCAAATAAGGTGCTTTTTTACACACTCAAAAGGTCCCGATGACTTACTGCTCTACTGCGACTCTACTCCTGAATTTTGTTTATTGTAGACGAGTAGAGCTTTTGAACTTTCGCAAAGGTGGAACAAAAATTGTTTGGGAAGGTAATAAATTTGTTAGACATTAGTGTGCGCTTTATATTGAAAAATACATGCCAGCGAATAGAAAACAAATTGGCATAAAATTCGTTTAAAATGATGTTGATGATGATGATGATGACAAGTAAATTGCGGCAGTGGGGTAGAAGTGGGTGGTTTATGCACCTAAAAGGTAAAAGTGAAGGAATTTGTAGATACGACATAATGTTAAATTTTAAAACCAAACTAAATTGTCTAAGAGCCTGAAACCGACATAAATAAAAGAAAATCATGGCAAAGGAGGAAGGGGTGAAAAGTAACTTTAATGTTATTTCAAGATGGAAATAAATTGCATTTTATTAAATGACGTTAAAAGTGCTAAATCTTTATACAGAGACAAATTTTATGAAAATGGAAAAAATGTTATTAGTGTGACTGTCAAGTTTGGCCTTCTGAAGCGAGTCTTGTGTAAATTATTAAATTATAAAAAATACTTTATTTAAATAGCTTTAACCTTATGTTACCCCTTTCACTGCCGCACTATAAGGAGTGATTTTTAACATATCTTAGTAATTTTCTCGTGTAGACGTGATACTAAATAGCGCCAAATTTTTTTTCTTTCAATCTAGTATCCCTCAGAAATAAGATGTGTGCTGGAATTATATTTCCCACTGGGCTTTTAAAACCTCATAAATTGGGACTAAATATCCCATCGGTAGTTTGCCAACATATGACAACGAGAATAAATTCTGAATCAGAAGCCCTGAAATCTCCAAGATCAGAGTCACTGAAATGAATTATCGCATAGATTTCTTCTTCCTCCAGTCTATCATTGTCAGATAACTTTGCATCTGACTTTTACAGAAACAAAGTTAAAAAGCTAACACACGACATGTATCTATTTTGCAGTGGGAAATTTGACATGTCAGATGACAAAAGCGTGCCGTGTACGGGCGCCTTAAGCAAAGTGTTTGTAAAGTAGCTGAAAACCAGTACAGGAAATGAGAAAACTTTTTCAACCAAAAACAATCACAGTAACCTAATTTTTTTTTGATATTTATCTTTGTCAAATGTAGCTTCAGTTTTGCTATGTATTTTCTTCTAATCAATTAGAATAGCAAAACATCATGTTACCAATGCAAATATCTATTAATATAAATTTCTTTGTTATTTATTATATAAACTTTGTAAAAGGAGATACCTACCTTTGTTTCGATACCTTTCAGAATTGTGATTGAAGAACTTTTCAAAACAGCCTCGTAACGCCAACATACAAGTTTAATACTTTTATGAAACAAAATTAAACAGTAGAGTCAGGCTTGAACAAACAAATTGCTAAAAAAAAATAGAAAAGTTAGAAAAGAATGATGTAACAATATGCGTTTTAGCCTTAGCGATATCGATACTCAAAAAGAATACCGGCGATACCGAATTTTTTATTGTACAAAATTACTGGGCCCATTCAGCTAAAGAATTAAAAAAACAATTGATTTATTATTCTGTTTTGATGTTATGGTCTGCTTTTAAATGCTTTATTCCTATTTTTGCTTTAAAAATTTAATTGTTTTTTCAAAAAAACTCTTAAAAAGTATCGGCGTATCGAACATAAAATATCGCCGATACCAATATATCGGCAAACCTGAAGTATCGCCGATATTCGTTACTTCCCTAGTAGAAATGAAAACTGTTGAAAGCCCTAGAACTTTTTTTAATGATTTAATTATTTTTAATATGTTTAGCAATACCTCACACTGATAGATTAGCCTATACGGAATAGCCTACAGTGGCGGCCTTTATTGTCTCTTAAAACTATTAATTCATTTTGTTTGCTCTCCACTGTATGCTCTCTTTAATTTACGTATCTTTCGGATTTGTATCTTGTGCAACAATTCAATTGCTATATACTTTCATATGTATACTGCAGCACGTAGTATTTCAGTTTATTTTTTGTTAAGAAAAAAATCTTGGTAAAAGGATTTTCCTTTAATCATATGATTAAATTGCTGTTTTTGAATACAGCATTATTAATGCAAAAAGATTCAAACTGTATTTATTTTCTTGCGAAATGGCGCGGAATATAAAAACTGTCAATTTTTTATTTTACTAAATCTGTTTGCAAAACAATGTAATGGAGGTAATAAATCAAAATAACAAAATTTGATTATCTGACTACGCCGAATTTGTGATACCTTCCATCTGGTATAAAAAAAATAATATTTATTTGAAATATAAATAATTTTAAAGCTTTGGTTTTTCGTAGTTAAATCTTTGAAACAGGAAAAGATTATGTATAAATATTAACACAAAGAGACACAAGCAAAAATCCAGGTATTACCAATCAATGCAATTCTACATATTGTGTGAAGTTATTGCATACAGGTATAGCCCATGCGTAATTTGAGTGTAATTTTACTTTAAGTTCTATTTTTCTATAGTTTTTAACAATCGAGATTTACTTTTCGAACATTAAGTTTTGGTTTTTTTTAGTTGCTATCACAGTCAAACTTGCTTTTTTCACTTTCCATAGCATGTGCTCTTTCCCTCTCAACATTAATCGCTTACTATCTGCAATTAAACTTTCATAGCATGAACCCAGACTAACACCATATGCCCATGTGTAGACTGCAAAATGATACATATCACGCGAATGCATTGCTCAAGCATTTTTTTAAGAAATACGGGCCTGTTCCGAAATTACGCGGTTTCAAATCACGAGCTTTTAAAATCACACGTATTGTTTTGTGGTGTTCTCAAAGTCATAACGTTTTTGTGTTTCTCGGTGTGCTTTCGGCAATTGAAAATCACACCGAAACACACAATATCGGAACACCAAAATATCTTACGTGTGATTCTAAAAGGCACATGTGATATGAGTTAAAGTGATTTTCAGAACAGGCCTGATGATGTTTAACATAAACTGTCAAATTTTATATAATTTATTTGACATTTGTTTTTGCGCTGTTTAATAAAAAAGTGAGATTTAAGAATTTAAGAAGTAAATATGTTCCCAATGTTTTTTTAAAATAAAATAAAATAAAATATAAATTCAAATTAATTTTTTTTATGTTGCCCAATTTATTGAATAGTGTGAAGCAAAACGACAATAAAAATATCAGTAATTGGGTACCTTAAGTCAATAAGTTTGCTTGCGTCAATCAGAGCCACTCATAGAGAATTCAAAAAATGTTTGTGTTGCTTAATCTGCGTACAGATGGTATATAGTTTTGGGAAGTGCACTAAATATTGATTTAAATCAGCAGTGCACTATCACTATATAAAACAGCAACAAATTAGTTTGCAGTCTTTTTTACCAGCTTTAGTGATGATTGCAATTTTTTAACTACAACTAAAATATGCTTGAAATTGTTTATGCTCTTGTATCGTAACGGTACTTCACAGAGATATGAGATTTTTAGAGATGATGCAATACCACAATACTTAAATTTGTATATCATGCAAATAATTTTATTCAAATTAATTTTTTTTGTTTATATAAGTTAATAAAGATATCATTATCTACACAAAGTACAAAGAAAATATTTATTTAAGTTTTTAGAACCGAACTGAAGTTCTTTGTAAAAACTCTTTAATTTTTGATAATGCTAATTGAATTTTATTTTTAATTTTATTTTTATTATAATTTTCTTTTTAAAAATTATATTTTTTAAAAGAAATAGAATAAATAAATGTTTTCAACAATAAAATTTATCAATATTATTTTCGGTGATATCCTTTAAAGGATAGAAACAAGCATACGTCTTTCAGACGTGTCGTTATCTTTTCAGTACAGAAAAATAAATTTTCTTTCTAAGGTTAAATTTAATATACTTTTGCAAAATTCCTATTAGAAAACTAGTTTTTAGGTTATGCTGCACTTTAAATTCAGTTTTGTTTTTTCAAATGATTTTTGTTTTTTACAAATTGTAGACTTTTGATTTGCAAATTGTATGTTTTTTGCTTGTTTACTATATTGAATCATATGTTTTTGTTTTCTACTGAATTTTACAGGCAAAAATTTGTTCAGTTAAAATTTGCAGACTTTTTGCTGACAAGTGTCACTTTACTCTCTCAGTAGATGATGCCTACTGTGTACGCGAACGAATTTCAGTAAAATCCAGTAAAAATTTGTACAAATTTTTGCTAATTTTGGGGTAAACGGAAATAATTATTTCGCGTGAAAGTATTTAATGAATAAAAAATGAGAATTTGGAGATTTATTTATTATATTATTAAAGGAAAATCAGTGGCAATTTAACAAAACATCTTAAGTCGAGATAAGATAGCAAAAAAGTTTAAAAATTAATTAAAAAATAAATCAAAATTAAAGAAAAATTTCGTTTATAATACAAAATTTCGCGCGCTGCAGGGGCCAAATTAAAGAATTTTATCAAACCGCAATATTTGCATGGTGGCGCGTAGGATGTTTCTAGATGGGTCAAATGTATGACCAACCCCACTTTATTATTTATTGCCGAATTTCGGTTTTTTTAGTTATTTCAATAAACTAAACCGTTTTTGATTTACGCAAATATATGCTGTGCAGCCTCTTACATTTTCGAAATAACGGTAATTCTTGAAAACAAGAGCCAATCTAAAAAAAACGGTAAGTCCCACTGGATTCAGCGTGCCCCAATTAGGGCAAAATGCAAGCTGTGCGGCTGGTCTGTTTTTTGCAACTAGCACAGTGTACTTATTGCTCAAAATTACAATATTAAAATTCTATTTTAAGATTATTTTTTCAAAGGTTGCGAAAGAAAAAAAATCATATCTTAAAAAAGAAAAAGACACCTCCTTCAAAGTTTCAGGATTTTTTAAGAACAGTTTGGGGTATTATATTAAAAAAAATCAGCCAAATAAACAAATAGGTTTTTGACTTAGTCCGTTTTTAAAATTTAATATTTTGCAGATATTACATTTTTCAAAAAAATCATTTCTTTTCAGTATATGGTTTGTAGTCCCAAGTATTCTCTTTAAAATGACATTTAAATCATCTTCGTATGTCAAGTAGTTTTAGAGATATTGAAGAAATAAGCTCAACACATTCGGCTAAATCTGCGAAATTATGACATTTTGAATATGACGTAACTTTTGAAAAAAAAATTTAAAAATTTTTTTTCGTTCGTATATGTTCCTTACAAGATAAAAGGAACCTTCTCACCAAATTTCATTACAATCGGAAGAGGTCGTGTCCCACTCTTGGTCGTTTGGTCTTCATTTAACTTTTATGAAATCTTTATAAAAAGTTATGTTTATTTTTAAAAATATGTGAATACAGTATTGCCGTGTTTCCGATATCTTAAAATTACTAAAAAATATATTTTGAATTTTCATATTATTCGAATGTGTATTCTAAGTCAAATTACAATCCTCAAAAGTTTTATACTTTATTTGTATAATAAATGTTACTCAACATGAGAAATATTTTGATATAATTTTTTTTTCTAAATGCCTGAAATTTTTGTTTAAAAATACCATTAAGATGCGCTGTTGTATAGTTGTTTTCTTTTGTATTTTAACTACTTACTAGTTAATTGATACAAGACTCATCCACGGTAACACTGTTTTTCCATTTTTTAATTCTACTTGCGAAAAGTTTAAAAAAATTTACTTGCAAGCAAACCCAGCGGTAAAACTCAGAAGACCTTCTTACTTCAGGCCTTTTAAAAGGCCTGCTTAAAATTTTTTTGATTAAATTCCTATTCTTATCTAACTGCTAAAGAATGCCTCAAAGAAGGCCTCGGCTCTTTGGTGTAAAAGATAAGATACACCTTCCACACTCGCTTCTATGAGAAGGGAGTAGAGAAGGAGTAACATTTTTTGTATTTTTTTTTTTTGCACAAGCAAAACAATTATTTTTTTGATCCCGTTGCCATTCTTATGTACCTGCTAAAGAAGCGAGAGCGGAAGGCCTTCTCCGCAATGACAACGTGTGTAAAAAAGATATGAGTATGGAATGGAGCGAGAAGGCCTTGTATATCCAAAAGAAGGAGTACAGAGGCCTTCTAGAAGGCATCCGTACCCCTTCTTTTTCCCGCTGGGAATTGTCTGCAAGTACGAAAAATGTGATGGTGTTAGTAAAAAAGTGTAAGGGTATTGAGTTTTTCGAACTTGTACTTTCATGTGGAAACGGGGGGTTAAACAAGTGAATACAGCAATTATATTTTTAACAATAACGCCAAACTATTCTCAATACTTTGCAAAGTACTGAAGATCTTTAACAGTATTTTCATGTATTTATTGATAATATTTTATGATTTCTTCAGTATTATTGTAAACCACTTGATTGTTTTAAACCATAAACCCAATTAAATGGTGGTTAATAAACTTTAGGTTAAGGACAACTATTTACGGAATTTTAAAAGCAAATGAAATGAATTCAATTCAGTTAAGTTCAATTAAAAGATAATCGGCATTTGGAAAGAGATAAGCAAAAGTGTAAAGAAACCATAATAGTTTAAGAGACAGACAAATGTCTGTCGAAATAACAGAAGAAACTAGAAAATAAACAACTAAGAAAGTTTAGCCGGCATTACCCGATCATATGATACCCTATACCTAGTTTTTTCGATTTTTTGCCGAACCAAGTTCCACGTTGCAGTGACTCGGTACCCAGCACAGTTTCACCACTTACTCTGCTAAGATTTGTCAGTTATAAACAGTGAGTGCGTTAATTATAAAAACCGATCGGCGAAAAATTGGCTAAAAACCAATTTTCGAGAATGTACGCTTTTTTGGAACCAACCGCAAAAAATTATGTTAAGAGGTTATTTCTATAGAAGTTCTTTGCTGCAAACATTATTTAGATATCTTCATCTATATGAGATTTGTTTGCCCTTAAGTGATTTAAGAAGGATATTTATATGGGACCAATGATTAATATTGGACCTTTAAGCACAATATTTTGATATGCCATAGTAGCTATCGCAAAAGTAATTGTATCCAATTGATATGTTAGTAACAAGACTTAAGGTCCCGTAAATGTAGCAATGTAAATGAAATGTAAACAGCTGATCGTTTCTGTTGTATGGAAGGCGGTGCAAATGCTTAACTGACTGTAATGTCACTTAACTGTAACCTGTAGAAAATAAAATTTCATTACGAGGTTACGTGACAGTTGTAGATAGTGACGGCCTGCTTGTATTTTAAATCGAATGCGGGTAAAATCACCCTTTTCCTTGGTACTTTTTCCAGTAATAATCAAGGGTGGTTATTTTTTTCTGCATTTCATTTGACATTTCTCAATGTCACCATGGATAGATACACAATCGAGCAACGCGTTAAAGTTATTCAGGCTTATTATTAAAATGGGCGTTCGAATCAAAATCCATATCGTACACTTCTTGATTCAGTGATGATGCATATTGAACAATCCTCTGTGGATTGGTCAATATGCAGAATTGCCGCATTTGGGCACAAAGTTTCTCAAATCTTGGCGTTATTGTTAAAACAAACACCCGAAGTTTTTTTCCACTACTAAACGATTTCGATATTACGATTTCATTGCTGCTAAAGCAGAAAATCCGTTTTCGCATAAATATGATGTTACGAATGGTAACAGGCCTATTATAGCTCTGTCCGACAAAGTATTATACAGGGGTGTTCTGGAAATTGAAAACGCAAAACGCAAGAATTTGGAAATTGTTTTTAATACACTTTTAATCTAATTTTTATAATTTTTGTTATAAAAATCTATTTAATATAGAAATATTTGTATAATATTCGTCATAAAATTCTTTTATCACAAAGAAAGAAAGATGCCTCATCTTTGTGATTTTCAGCAAGAAAGATCGCAATTTCGTCTTTAAGTTCAAACACTCTTTGAATAAATTTAGAATGAGATATCCAACGTACCTTACAATATAAGAGTGATGTGTATTTAGCTTCCATATCGTCACACAACTTTCCAAAGGACTGTTTTTGATATGGTTTAAAACTTTTGTAACAATATGAAATATATTATTAAATTCCTCACTCATATTTTTTAAAAAAGATCTGGGGGCAAATTATGGCAGTCGCGGTCGAATACTCTCTCGATTCGCAAGCAATTTTATTTCAGTCGAAACTGAACGAAAATAATTTCGATCCGTTCAGTACGGACAGAAAGAATTAGAAACGAAATTGCTTTAGAATCGAAAAAGTATTCGATCACGACTGCCATAATTTGCCCCCTGCTCTATAAAGCATGCAGTGCGTCCACTTAAGTTTAGATGATTTACTTTGAACCAATGTTTTAAGACCTGTATGAATTGATAAACTAGCAAAACGCAAAGATCTGCAGGCATATCAGCAATTCTTCTACCAACTGTACTATTAGCGAACGGTATATTTCGCAACAGCTGGGCATATGATTCTCCAAACATTGTTACACCCATAGCAATAGCTGCTGGTAGTACTGATGAAACACAGCTGTTTTTTAAATGTTCGTTTTATTTTATTAATCTCTTCTAGTCTTCTTTGAAAAATATCTATGGATTTGACAATATTTAAAAAATTCATAGGTTCAAGATGTCGCCTTAATTTACTGGGTTTCATACTCTCAACAGACAAAACATTCGTACAAACCACACACATTGGTATTTCCAATTATTGCGTTTACCCGAATACTCGTGAATCCTAATGATAAATATGATGATTAATCTTTTTTTCTTGACTTGGGGGTGTTAATTCTTTGTTCATATGCGTATTTTTTATTCCACTATCTTTACTGGTACTACCATCGGTATATTTATTATTACTTTTTTTATTTTTTCCGATTAAAAACTTATCCATTCCTGTGATAGGGATATAAGTATTTAAATTCTGAAATTAAAAAAAAAAATTGTTTCTATAAATTTGACCCAAAAATTCAGTTTTATGAAATAAAAATAGGTGTTCGTTCACATTACTTAAACTTTTACTAAAAAAAAGAAAAAAACATTTTTATTTAGTTCTCAAAATAAAGCACAGGGTATAGTAAAATCAAGGCAAATTCATTACAGATGGCCTAATTCTGGCAGTCGGGATCGAGTTCTTTCTCGATTCGAAATCAATTTTAATTCATTCGATACTGTATCGAAATTTGTTTCAATATTGTGAAACTCAATTTAATGCTTTATAACACTGAAAAAATAATTTCGATTCGTTCAGTATTGAGTGAAATAATTATTTATTAAATCGCTTTCAAATTGAGAAAGTACTCGATCAGGACTGCCAGAATCAGGCCCATGGTTTAGCTTTATAATTTTTGGATGTCAAAACTTTGCTTATTCGGCCATATCACAGAGTACAATTCCGTTCGGAATGATTCCGTCCAGAACTGAAGAAAAAAATATTTGTTTCATTCCGAGATGTAAAGTAAGAGTGGTGGTAAGAGCCGGTGATTATAATCACCGGTCAGTGAAAAATGGTTTGACTATGCAAAACAGAAATTAAAAACTTTACAACCCCTTCGAGGTTATTATGTGACCCCCCTGTGGGTCGCAACACGCAGTTTGGAAATCTAGATCGATTCAAAAACAAATTCAAAGTTAACCGGCATACTAGGACCCATATTTTAAGGAGTTACAAACATGAGCAAAAACTCATAATATCCTCTCCGCTATTGCGATTTGGTTATAAGAACATTTAAGGTATTTAGACTTGTTTTTTTATATCTGTATGTTTAAATGTTTAATGAACGAAGCCATGGAAAGTAGAGAAGAGTGGGTGATAAAATAGGCAGAATTGTGTTTTTTCGTTATTTTAATTGGTAAAAAAAAATGGGACTGGCACTACAGACGGTTTCTTTTCTGCAAAATATGTTACATGTTCTACATTTTTGTGTTCGTTTGCACAGGCAAAGCATTAATAGTCAGCTGTTTCTTTTTTTAGTATTTAGTAGTGCTACCATACTTTTATCTTAATTAAAGAGGACTTTTCACTTAAAACTCTAAAACCCAATCTGTATTTAAATACGGTTTGAGTTTTTACAAAAATGAACTTAATATAGATTTAAATACAATCCTAAAAATTGGGCATAAATGTCACAAATCTGAAATTAATCTTAAGTTTTAGTTCCAAATGTTATTACACATTGGAGAAAGTTAAGCCAAAAGTCCTTCTTTAAATTCGTAAAAAAAATAATACAAATTTTGCCCATGTCTACTTGTGAACGTGAAGATCTCAAAGGTGCCATTAACTCAAATTTAGCTTAAGTCAACTTAAGCGCTTTTTCCTCTTTGTCACTCATTTTCCTTTTTCTAATTTTCAGCGAGAGCTTTACAAAAAGTTGTCTTCTAAAACTTTGACAAAAAGAGCTTCTACTTAAAATTTTTACAAATTCTTTTTATAGTGTCTTTATGATATCACTTTTGTTCCTTACTGTATGGTTAGAAGGAGAAAATTTAATTCCTAAGCAAATTTAGTTATACCATAAATGTGTCTCAAGTGTCGGCATGTGAAAAAGAAAGCAGAAAAAAAAATCAGCAACTGAAGACAAAAAATGTTTCTGTGAAATAGTTAAAAAGCTTTTTTTGCGGTTTTATTATTTTCAAAAGCAGACGAAAAAATGTTTTCAAATTTCATTAAAATAATTAAAACAAATTTCATTCTTTATGCGCATTCTTAAACAAAAAATTTGTGTCCGTCTGTCTGTTAGTCTATTTGAACTAACAAAAATGAGTGTCAGTAATTGAACCATTAACATTTATTCACATTCCAAACTAAAATATTGAATATTAAGTTAAATACGATTCCCACATAACCAGTTATAAAATTATTTGTTATAATTGTATGAGTATTTCTAAATGGAGAATTAAACAGTTGCAAATTTTAATTTGGAATTTCTATACCAAAATTTATTTTTTGCTGAAAATTATTTTATTTTTGGCCATTTGATTTTTTTTGTGGGGGGTTTTGGGGGTTCTAAAACTGAATGTGCAAGTGTGTTTTTGAACTTGTAATTTTTTAAATCCATAAAAGCATAATAAAAATTTTTATTAAATGCTGCTTTTTTAAGTGCGCCATAAATGTTTATTAATAAATTTATTACCTCTGATGTTAGTCGACAAATAAACACATACTGAATGTATCAAGGGGGAACGATCTTTGTTAAGATTAGACGCTGGCTGCTGTTAAAAAATTTACTTTTGCTATCAATGATGTTGTGGCATGCAGTTAATAAAAATGGCATTTTAATATAGAAAATGAGACTGGCGTTTAACTAATAAATTTTTTATTTTTATACCTTGATTAAACACCATTAATCAATAAATCATGTTTACGATATAATTAATATAACATTCAATCGGTTTTTTTTCTTAATGAGAATTAACAGGAAGTGGACTTTAACAGATTTTCTACGTTAGCAAAATTGTACTATGATTTATAGTAAGCAACACTTATTTACAAGAATTAATAAATCAAATTTTTTAAGGTCCACATTAGCATCAATTTAAAGATTTTCGACAACAAATTCATCCATGATACAGATGTATTAAAACTAACATGAATACCTGACGTTTTAGACTAACCTGACAGAGCTCTTTACACTGAACACAATGTGTTTAAAAACTCGCCTGCATGTGTCACTCCACGCAAAGTATAGGTGGCAAATCAATTCCTTTTAAGAGGCGAACGATACACTCGCCTCCTACTATGTGACATCTGGCTTCAACTGCTGAAATACAGCAGCCTCTACTGGTTAGCAACAGCATCTTTGATGATTCGTCAGCAGGCCGAACTTTCCCACAATGTGTGAAAATCGGCACAAAAAGCCTAAGTTTTAAGGTATAAATCACAGCCTCTACGTAATTCCTAAAAAAGCATAAACAAAAACCAGTTCCGTACCGAAGTTATATGTTCAAATGGACAACCATATAAGGATCTCTGGCCAACAGTGATCATACCAAAAAAGAAAAATTTTCCAATTTGTGCCTCTGTCGTTGTGTCATCACAGATAAGAAAAACTTTAAACAATGAAGCTCCTAAAAATTAGATAATCGAGGCTAAATATGGCATTGATACATTTGAAAACTTGTGCCCTAAATAGGATCTATGTGAAAAAATTATTAGGAATCTGGGGTTAAGAGGGCCGTAAAGCAAACTCAAACAAGCGGAAAACTTAAGATGTTAGCGTGGTCACGAAAAGTATAAGCCATGTTAAGGAATTCGGATTCGTGTGAAAATTAAAATCAAACAAACTTTGAAAACGATCCAGTGTTTAACATTCATTAAAATATTCCGTTTTATATACTTCATACTATGAGTACAATTTATCTACATCAGACCCGTTCCTAGAATCAGGAGAAACTATGGTAATTTACAAAAAAAAAATTAACTGGAAGTCTCAACGGATTTTAATTTTACCCAAATTTGATTTGCAGTACATGGCTGTATACTTTGTTTTCTTTAAATTTTCGGACAAGATTAAGTTATCTTGAAAAAGAATTCGACTAATTTACCCGAAATGTACACAGGAAAAAATATCTCAAGAAGTTTATAACAACACAGATTGTTAAAAATAAACTTTTAGGTCAACAAACTTGTTATTTGATTCAATGAAATAGTTTATCAAAATTGCACTTTGCAAAATAGCACTTACGGCCAATTTTTAGATTTGCTATTATAATACAATTGAGAATTTAGAACATCATAATAAATGAATAAATAAATAAAGATTCAATAAACATTTTGTTTGATTTATTCAAAAGTTCCAACAATTTATTTTAACAAATAACGAAAACATTATGTTGAAAAAAAAATTTTGGGCAACAATTTTTTCATTAACTCAATAAACGTGTTTGTTGACTCAAAAAATGTTTGACACCATGTTATTCCTCTGTATGGTGTTCTATAAACGGATACATTTTGAGCCATTGATTATTAAGGAAGAATCGTGGAAGAAGCTTGAATGTCATACAGCACATCTACCCAAAATTAGCAAAATATTTGTAATCACAAGCAAGGATAATATGATTACTCTTTACCTTAACCTTAAGTGAGCGATAAAGTAAATTAAGGTTCACCCTACCTGGTAGGTTAAAGTAAAGTTTTAATAAAAACGGGCCTAAGAGTTATTAAATTTTAATAAATTTATTTTAGTTTAAATACAGACTTCAATAATAAATTTAAATTGTTTCTTCTTTGCAGATAACATTCCCAGTTGCAAGAACCTAATGTAAGTACAAAACTTATAAATTATGCCCCTATTACAGTTTACAACTCAACACTAGTTGAAATTTTGCAGTTTTGCATTATTGTTTGCAACTCTGTTTTACTGCGGTAACAAAACATCAAACATTTACAACTCATCACTTGCAGTTGTAAAGTTCAGTTGTTTTAGTTTCAGCTCAACTGAGTTGAGTTGTAAACCGTAATAGGGGCATTAATTAAATTAAATTTTATTTTATAAAAGTTTTAAAAAGGTCAAATTTCTATTGTTTTCCCCAAGAAACTTTTTAATGTGGACACAGAAAACACAGTTTTCTGGCACAACCGCAATAACAAAAATTTGTGGCAAACGAACGTCTTAAGTTTTTACCTGTCGCAATTTTTTTCACAACAGCAATTTTTGATTGCTTCCAGAAAGTTCATACTTAATCTCTGTTTAGCATAATTTAGTTATGATTTTAGCTATTTTACAAAACTTTTAATACGATTTTAAGCAATTAACATTATGAATAAATAATTTAGAAACATTAAAATATTATTATCTACATAAAAGTCTGTCTAATTGCAGAACTCAAAGTTAAAACAAAACTTTTACTTTAAACTAAAAACTAATTTTATTTCTTTTTAGGAACTTCCCAGACATAATTAGGAAATTTTCCATATTTATCAATTTCGCTATAAATTATTTAGCGTTTCTCATTAGTTTTAACGTTTTTATTACAAACGAATTCTCGCTATTTAGTAATATTTTACAAATAGTAGTTTTGTGGTAATTGACAGAAAAACAAAACTGAAAATTAAAACTAAAATATTTTTCCGCATTGCATCATTAACCCTGTTTTGTAATTGTAAAATACAAAAATATCTACAACTACGGCAAAAATAGCGCAACCTAAACAAATAATAGCAGCAACATTGTAGATAAGTGTGCTCTAAATTATTGTGGACTAAAAAGTTATCAAGTGAGGAAACTAAGCTAAATAAATGAATGAAAATTAATTTAAAAAGTTGTTAGAGAGGGACAAAAACACAATAAATATTAATAACCAGGGCAAGTTTTTGAAGATTTTTGCTTAAAAAAAAGTTTTTGAATATTTTGTAAAATATTCAACATTTTTTATTTTTTCGAATTTATTCTATGAGCTAAATTTCAGTTATGTATTTTTTATAAAGCTTTTTTGTAATAGTCATATTTTTAGGAATGACATTATATACTACCAGACTATTATATTGTATCTTCTTGTTACATTTTACCTTAGCTATCCTTTGGATAGCAATGACGTATATTGAATGTACAGAAAAATTTACAAATATTAGCAGGGTTGCCAATTTAGCCATTTAGTGGCTAGATTTAGCCATTTTTCACCCTGTTTAGCCATTAAAAAATGCATTTAGCCATTAGCCATTTTTCAACTGGGTTAGTCATAAAATTTTTCTTGCCGTTTTTCTTTTAAAAGAATAATTTTTATTTTATTATAAAAATATATAAAAGCAAAATGAACATTTTAAATAATTAAAACGGCTTTAATTTAAATCACAACTTTTACAAATGTTGAAAATCGCTATAAACGATGATGATGAAACATCTTTCAAAATAAAGAAACAGTATTCCAATATTAAATGCAGCAACAAATTTTTTTTAGAAATTTCAGAATTTACTATAAAATTGCTCTCACTTCCATGGACTAATGCTGAAGTAAACATCGTTAGATAAAAGTAATTTCAGAATTAGGTTACATTTAGCAACCGTTAATTCGATTTTAGCAATGAAATATTTATACCAACACCACAATAGTGGAGAGGGTACTATGCGTTTGTGCTGATGTTTGTAACACCTTAAAATATTTGTCCTAAGCCCACCTTTTCGTAAACCGATTGACTCAGAACCACTTTCTGAGTCGAATTAACGATGTTTGTCCGGCTTGGGTAAATGTTGTCGTGATTACTATTTACCTTAAAATTTTTTAAAACTAATAGGCACGAGTGATTCCTATGAGATGAATAATAACGACATAAAATTTATCGATGATTTTATTTTTTAAATATCTTTCAGAATATTAAATAACGTTTATTCTTATTTAAGAAATTGAACTTAACTAACAATTTCATCGTAAACAACTTTTAATTAATTATTTCTGTTGTGTTATTGAATTTGAATGTGTTTTTATTTAAAAAAAAAACTTTTAGCCATTTTTTAGCCATTTTTTCCCGTAAATTTAGCCATTTTTGGTCTCCAAGTTTTGGCAACACTGATTATTAGACACCAGCAGAATGTAATGCATTTTCTGGCCGCTACAGCCTTCGTCAGCGTTCTTTGTGTCACTCTGGATAGTGATACTTTATAAATTGAATGTATTTAACTCAACTATTTTGACAAAACATCTTAAGTCGAGATAAGATAATAAAAAAGTTTTTAAAAAAATCTCGGTGAAAAAATCATTTTTACTAAATAATAAAATAAACCAAAATTAAAAAAAAATTTCGTTAATAATACAAAATTTTAAAAACGTAAACAAAAATGTTTTTTGAATCAAAATTCGTATGATTAAAAACATTTTTTTCAACTTTTTAAATTTGACTTAAGATGTTTTGTCAAAATGCCACAGATTTCCTTTCAAAGGTTACTTTATTATATTCAACATTTTTTATTTTTTCGAATTTATTCTATGAGCTAAATTTTAGTTATGTATTTTTTATAAAGCTTTATTGTAATAGTCCTATTCCTTTAATTTTAAGGAATGACATTAACCTCTCCGAAATGCAAAACAAAACGTTAGCCAGTGAAAGGACGCTGTTAGTTACAAAAAAATTATACAAACTAGGAATAACGTTTTAAAAGCCGCTTGCGCAGTGCAAAAACATTTTAAATGACATCGCGATTGTGAATATGAAACGTTTTTCCCTTTAGAAAAAGTTATACATTGGAAATTTGCATGTTATTTTAAATACAAATTGCTTGATATTTTGCACACAAGTTTTTATTATCTAAAAAAATTCAAGAAAAAAGTAATCCTCCATTTTAAAAACGTTTTTTTTTTTTGCTTTCTTGAAAAATAATTATTTTGTCACTTACAACGTTATTCGCGGCTGTGCTTCAAATGTTTAATAAGACTTAAATGATTTTAGGATCGGGGTTTATATAAGACATATGATTATAAAAATAATAAATAAAAAAGGAATTTTTTTTATAAATTTGTAAATGGATCGTTTTAAAAATTTGTTTTATTTGAATTTCACTTGGTTTGGCTAGTTTTTTCTAAAGTCTAACTGTCTGCGCCAAAAATCAGCCATATCTGAAATATCAATATCCAGCCGACTGGAAAATACGATTTAGTAAGGATATTGACAGTCGGGTTAAAACAAGTAACCCATAACACTGTGCAACAAAAAAAAAGAAACAGCCTCAACACTTGCAACGCGAAATTAAACAAGACTATTGGTAGAGCAAATCTGCCAAAGGGTTTTGAAAAATTATCTTGGGTTCCCCAAATATTGGCCCCTAAATTTTTTGAATTTTGTGAAAAGCCGTTTGGTATAAGTCAAAAAAATATAAATGTACTTCTGAACTAAAATACTATTTCAGATGTCTTCAGACGAATTGTATGCCAATCCTTTTTTAGCATATTTTAGCCCTCTAAAACTCATTTTAAGGGGTAATTTTTGTCCTTATTTTAACTTCAAAAATTTTAAGGCCTTGAATTTCGAAAGTCCATTTTACAAAGATTGCACGATTTTTTGGTCTAAGAAGGCACCTAGTGAAATTTGATGAAGACAATATTCGTCGACCATTTTAACCCTCTTAAGTCGTCTGTAAATACTATGGAATTTAGGCCTTACCGATTATAATTTTAGCATGTTTTTAATAAATGGAGCTGTTATTAAATTGTTAAATGTTTAAACAATTTTCAGGTTATATTTTCAAGTTTTTACTGCATATTTAATGAGCATAAGACGTGTTTTTAGAGCGTATTTCTGGTTTCCCTGGCCATAAGTTTTGATACACTTTCAGCCAATCGGTTGTTTTCTCGATTTTTCGTTTGCAAGTAATTACTTGCATGTGGAAATGTAGGGTAACCCTCCCGTTTCCACATGTGAGTGCAAGTTCGAAAAAGTAAATGCACTCTCACTTTTTTCACACAATTTTTCAGCCAATCGGCTGCTGTTTCCTCGATTTTTTGTTGATAATACGTACCTATTCACGTACGTAGGGTTATTAAGAGCAGCAAGCGTTAGGTCAGTTTGTTAAATTAAAAATGTCAAAACATTTTCAATAATATAATAGAATTTACAAATTTATAAAAACGCTTTCCGTTCCTGTTGATGTAACTAAGTTACTCTTTTTTTTCATAAATTTTATTTTTTAACTTTGTGGTTGCTTGATTTGAAACCACAAAGCAACAGTAGCAGACAGATAAAAGAAGTACGAATGAATGCAATTAAATTATAATGGGCAACAAAAAAGCTGACAGTCATGGCAACAACTATTCAAACAACGATATCAAAAATTTAAAAAGAAATTATAAGCCACAACAGAGTGTTTTACATTACACTTAAGTTGACAGAGTGTTATAAAAAAATCATTTATTTTATTTTTCTTATTTTTTTATTCAATTTACTTTAGACTCTTAGAGTTTGCTTTTTTGTTGGAAGACGCCAAATTAAAATATATTATTTTTTATGAACACAAGAGTCCAAAAAATATGGCAACAAAAAAAATATCTACAAAAAAAAAAAAAAACAATTGTTGTACACTTGACAACGCAAATGAAAAACGGTTTGTTTTTTCTACATGAACTACATGAACAACTACAACACAATGGCATAGAAAAGGGAAGAATAAAGTAGAAAAAAATCACTGACATCTCAACACTCATGGAATATTCTGTTTTTAAATTATACCCAACGGACAAATCATGTCGTCGTCAATCAATCATGATTTTTTTTTATTTTGCTTTTTATTTATTTATTTACAATTTGCAATTTGATTGAAATAATTTGGGGAAATTTTATACAAAAAAAACAATTGTGTGTTTTGTATGTAGATTTGAGATTTATTGATAAACACAAAATTTTGTACATGTGGGTAATAAAACATTAGGGTGGATTCAAATTGTTGGGTTGAATATTAATATAATTTTTGATCGCTTCCTATAATACAAAAAAAAATATCTCAAGAAAATGTTAAACAACACAGTTTGTTATAGTAAAAACTCAATTTTAGGTCAAAACATTTTTATTTGATTCAATAAGAAAATTAAAGAAATATTCGAATATTTCTTCAAATTCAATAAAAAAAAATACTTAAATCAAAATAAAGACAGTATTTTTAAAACTCTCGTCCATTTATTAATAGCTCATAATTCTCATTCCCTTTACAGTTTTATTTGTATAACATCAGTAGTTTTTCCTAAGTCTTTCGAAAAAGGTTTCCTGGTGATCTGGCCTAAGCAACCAGCGAAATGCGCATAGGAGCTAGCTTAACCCCCAACATTAAATGTTTGTGTATTTGCCAAAGAATAAAAATTGAGAATTAAGCATATCATAATTAATAAATAGAGATTCGATAAACATTTTGTTTGATTTATTCCACATTTCCAACAATTTATCTTAACAAATCACGTGAACAATTTGTTGAAAAAAATTATTTTTGACAACAACTTTTTTTATTGACTCATAAAACTTGGTTGTTGACTAAAAATGCAATAACTATACATAAAAACTTGTTTTTTATCAATACATCAAAAATCGTCATCGCAGAAAAATCAAAGAATTTTTTAATCAAATATGCGATTTTCGTATTTAAATATGACAATTATTTTTTTCTGTGAATATAAAATTAATTGTTCGTATAAAAAAATACAAATTTGGACCAACACTTTCTTAGTATTAAAATTTTATAACTGAGACACCCATTGGAAACTTTCCAAGATATTTGCACGAGTTGAAAATATGAAAAAAGTCCAAACCCTACACCAGAGTATACTATTCTAAGGGTTTGAGCTACTGATGCTCTTTTCGCCATTTTTATAATAATTTTTTTATTCTTTTTTGTGATATTTTTTTATAATTTTGAATTGTTTTATAAATTCACGCAGTCATAACGTCTCGAATATCGCGAAAACAATTTTTTTTTTAGACCAAATGGTCAAGTCCCCTCCGAAAATTTAACAATAATGTTAATATATTATGAAAAGTTATCCAGTCAATTCAGTAGAATTATCCTGTAAACCAAAGACCAAGATTTTGCCAAAAAATCCAAATTGACAAAATTGATCTTGAAAATATCCAATCGTTTATATGTTGTATCTACATCTGGCGGTTCGCGAGACGATATTGCATATCACATCAAAAACTGCAAAACAAGCAGTTGGGGCACTTAAAATATGTGAAAATCATCCCAAATTAATTTTAGAACCAAGCTCTGACTCTGTGCAGCTGTATCGTGGAACACCACACCGAGCGACTTGCAATCCTTGCAGATAATTATAAGTTGCTCGTTCCGCAAGCTGCTTACGATATTTTGGCCCAATGTTATCTCAAACGGAGACCTGTAGCAAGAACAGTTGCAAACACTTAATATCACTTCTTAGTGTTCGGTTCGGTAGATTTGTGGAAAACACAAACGCTAATAGTGTTTGTCTCAAGGTATATTTATAGCAGGTACTCTCGGAAAGCCAGCTGTTTATTTTTTATTTGCTTGTTTTGCGATACGAACTGTCAAATGTTGTATAGCAAACAAGTAAACAAGTTTTTTCTCTTTATCTTTTGTCTTTTTTGTCTCTTATCAGCCCCTTTGCTTTTTGACAGTTTGTATCGCATAACAACAATAAAAAGCCCTGTTGTTTGTTTTATTGTACAATTGTTGTAATCTCGCGGCTACCTGCTATAAATATACCTTGGTTTGTCTAGAAAATCATCAAAAAAATAAAGTTTCCCTCTTTTTCATTTGTCGAAGAGCAGTATTATGCTCTTATTCAACTCAACAAAAGATGAGAACATTTAATTCCGTTCGGTTTTTTTAAAAAGCCACACACTTTTTTTGTGTTCAGTTCGGTTCATTAATGTTTGTCGCTTTTATATACAGTCGAACTTCCTTATAGTGAACTTCTTTACAATGAAGTTCTCCTTATTATGAACTTAAATCAAGAACACAACTTTTTCGTTCCACTTTCAATGTATTTTGATCTCCGTATAACGAATTTCCATACAGTGAATTTTTCTTTACAATGAACAAAATTTTGGAACCAAAAATACATTTTACGTGTGTTTTTGCCTCCATATAGTGAACTATTTTTTACAGCTTTATTTTACACTTGTTAGCAACACTATTTATTAAGAAAATAAGAAATGTACCGTAAACGAAAACAAAAAAGTTAATGATTTGACTTTTAACACCAGTCGCCCGAGTTCAGTGAACAAAAATGACGCACCGGAGTAGCAATTTCTTGAAAAAAATTATTAGTAATTAATAAAGTTGAAGAAGGGACACCAAAGAAAAAAGATATAGCTAAAGAGTTTGGAATTCTTCCCAGTACATTATCAAACATTTTAAAAAACAAGTCAGTTATATGTATGTAGTTCAAACAGAAATACCTGATTATTTTAAATAAATAAAAAACAAAAAAACAAAATTTCTTTATAATGAAGTTTCTATATAGTGAAATAATTGTCTGTCCCCGTGGAGATTCATTATAGGGAAGTTCGACTGTATATATGTATATTTGTTCCTTTTACTCCTGCAAGGAGCATAGGGCCGCTTTTGGCTGGTAAAAAAGCCAAACATTTTTTTACAAAAACAAAATACACATACGAAAAAAAAAACAAAAAGCCAGTAAAAAAAGTTTACACAAACAAAACATATACACAATACACACACACAAACTGTTCGTGCTGCGGTCGTTGCTAAAAATTTTTTATTGTACATTTCTTTACAATTTGCAAAGAAAGAAACATTATAGAACATTAAAACATAATGTTTGTCTACAGTATCACTACAATTGTTCTGTTTTTTAACGAAGAACGAAGTTATTAAGGGATGCAGAAAATATTCGTAGAACATTTTAACCCTCTAAAGTGTCGTTTAAGTATACTTTTGTGGGGAAGTTAAAAATTGGATAAAAATTATCCCTAAAATGAGTATTAGAGGGTTAATAAATCCTAAGCAAAGAACCGCCATACAATTCTTCTGAAGACATCTAAAATAGTATTGTAGCTCGGAAGTACATTCAGGCCCGTTTTCACAACTTACCGATAGGTAAAGTTAGGATTTTATTGGCCGTATAAAAAATGTTCCATTATTACAACTTTATTTTAACCTAACACGTAGGGTGAACCTTAATTTACCTTATGGGTCACTTTTGGTTAAAGCAAAGTTTTAATAATGGAACACTTCTTATAAGGCCGGTTAAAGTTTACTTTTAGCTATCGGTTAGTTGTAAAAACGGGCCTTAGTATATTTATTTTTTTTTTTTGACTTGTAGTAAACGCTTTTTTAAAAAATTCAAAAACTTTTGGGGTCAATATTTCAGGAACCCGAGCTAACTTTTCAAAACCCTTTGGCAGAGTAGCTCTACCAATGGTCTATTTTCATTTCGCGTTTCCAGTTTGACAAATGAGTCATTTGCAACAATTGTAAATATTTTTCAACAAAATTAAATTTTAAGCAAACAATCTGAAAAAAAATCCTATTAAAATCATTTTTCAAAGGAAAACCAAACACATATTTATTTTTATAATTTTAATAATTCAATAAATGCTAAATTTTTTTCTTTTCCAATATTAAATACTATTTTAATTTAATAAAATTTCAAGTGTTAATGAATCACTTCATAAAACAGCAATAAAACTTAATTAATTATAGTTCATTTCATCAATATAAAATTAATCAAATTTAAATATTTTGGTAAACAAAGTGCTGATGACTGCAAATATTTCGAGTCTGATAAAAATAAAATGACACATGGTCAGCAAAAAAGACAAGAGAAGTAAAATGAAATGAAATAAAGAAGAATTTAAAGTTTAATGGTCACTATGACATGTCAAGTATTTTGTTGGCAATTCAATCAATTTGAATTAATTTACTTTACTGACAAATGTTCTTCAAGAATTTTAATGAACGTTTTGAGTAAAAAAGTAAGTGTAAGTAGGAATGTTTGCAGTAATTTAAAACCATAAACCAGATGTTAAATTTGTATTCTCCAGATACTCGTGTGCATAACTAAATTATTGTACAACTTTTTGTGTTTCATACAAACAAACATACATACATACTTGTTTAAATATGTAAAATTTTTTTTCTTAATGATACACACCTGATTACATGTATTTAACATACAAATGAGTAATTGTGAAGTATAAATCAAAGACTATTTATTTGATAAAAATAAATTATAAGCAAACCAACAGATAGCATACGGGGATTTAGGAAATTCGTCTTTATTCCTTTCATCTTCATTGAGTCATTCATATTTATCAAGCCAAAACACATTCATTCATTCTTTACCTTTTAATAGAGACGTTTGTATTTTTGGTCTAAATTAAAAGTGGTGCACAATGGTACTACAAGTAAACAAAAATGAAAAAAAAAATATATATGTTAATAGATATATAAACCGATTAAAGAGTATGTATGTATAAAAAAAATTAGAAAGGAGAAACTAAGTTTTTAAAAAAGCAACACTTTCATTATGCGATGTAATGAAAGAAGTTCATTTAGTTGAAAGGAAATCTCGTTATTAAGTATATCACTGGAAACGTTATTTTATTTCGTTTAAGTTAACGATTTAATTTAAAGTCTAGTCCATTTTGTATATTGCTGGAAAGGTAATGAGATAATACTAAGATACGGAATTCGTTGTGACCATGTTCCGTAACTCCCGCATAGAGAAACTTTTTGGTTGAAATGTGAGAAATGAAACAGAAATGCTATAAAATTGAAACGACTCTTTTTCTCACTCAAAACATTTTTTGCTAGTAACAGCTGAGCCGAAAGGAAGTTACTCGCTCGCCATTTTACAGAAAAAGGGTGTCTGCAAAATGTTTGTGAAAAAGTTCTCGCTTTGACCTGTCAAATAAACCCACGAATCAAAATGGGTTGAGAAAAAAATATTTACAAAACATAAATATTTAAAAAATGCAAAATGCAATGAATAATAACGCGGAAGAGATAAGTATTTTGTTCTTGGTTTATTTTTGCGTTGCTCAATTCATTTTTGAAATATATACGAATGTTTTTAAGGCCATTTTGTAAACAACACAAATTAAAGTCGTTTTTTACATTATTTCGTATAGCCGACGGTTGTATTTTCAGCGCCTTCAACAATAAAAGTAACCTCTTAATAAAGTTTTCGAAATGAGTTACATACACACATTTTTCTCACTTTTCGAGAAACGATCTTTTTTGGACGCAAGTAGTTCTCACCAAAGTTACTGAACATGGGCGTTGAACATATTGTATATCACAGAAATAGTTATTGAAATTTCTTAATTTCAATTTCTTGATATTCGTTAATTAGGCTTGAGTTCATCAGATTTAATTTTCATTAAATTATTTTCACTGAGGAAGGAATTTTCTTTACAACTTGGAATTTTTTTATTAAAATTATTGATAATTTTTCTTGGCTGAGCTGAGATTTGAACCCGGGTTGAATTTTACATGTTTCAAGAATCACCACCACATTCTATCTTAGAAAATCTTACAGTTCTAACCACTGCACCACTGCGGTGCCCGCCAGCCAACAGTCTAATATCAATATTTTGACCAGTAGTACTGGTGGTTCGAAATTTGCTGTTATTATCATTTAAATTTCAAATTACATGTCGTCTCCTTTCCTTATTTTTAAATTAATTAAAGTACAAATGTAAACATTTCTTAATTTCCTTAACAAAAGGTATCTTTACCACATTCTATGTGAACACAGAAAAACATAACTCAAGAAACTTTTTAACAACACAGTTTGTTAAAAATATACTTTTAGGCCAACAAACTTTTTATTTGATTCAATGAAAAACATATCAAAATTACGCTTTGCAAAATAGCACGTAATAAAACATTGTTAGGGGATTCACAATGTTGTCATAAAGTTGTAAAGTCATATGTCTTAAAATAATTACAAGAAATATATATGACTGCTGTGGGCAACCTCTTACAATTTAGATATCTACTGTACAGTTATGACGAATCAGTGAACACAGCATTAACATTTTAATTTTGTTTGAAACACAACAAATTTTTTTTAAACAATTGTAAAATTTTATTTAGGACATTAAGACGATATGACTTGATATTATAGCTTGTGAATACCCCAATTAATTTTTATAAAAATTCACTGTTAGTGTAAAATTTTTTATAAAAAACTAAATTAATGTGGTTGTTGTCCATATATGTTGTTGTTATTTATATGTTAGTAACAATGATGTAAATTCATATTTTCGTTTTTTGAATTTAAGGACAAGAAATCCCTGATGATGATCTTCAAAGATGATCGCAATATTGGAAGCATATAAAAAGGAATTTTTATTTACAAAAAAAAAAAAAACACTGGCCTCGAGCTTGACTAATTTTTATTTATTTAAATTTCGAAAGGTCGAATATGATATTTGAATCATTTTTTGAATTATTTTTACAAGTCTTGTCCATTTTTTAATAGCTTTGATATCGTTGCAGGTAAGACTTGAGTGATTGTAATTCTCATTCGTTTTGCAGTTTTATTGGAAAATATCTTTAGTTTATTCGAAGTTTTTGGAAAAGGGTTTCCTGATGAACTGGCCTAAACAACTAGCGAAATACGCACAGCAACTAGCTTTTCCCTCAACAATAAATTGCAAATTACGCACGCCATAATTAATGAATAAATATATAAAGATTCGATAAACATTTCGTTTAATCTATTCAACATTTTCAACAATTTTTTTTAACAAGTCACTAAGCATTTTATTGAAAAAAATTATTTTGGGCAACAACTTTTTTTATTGGCTCAATAAACTTGGTTGTTGACTAAAAATTCAATAACTATACCTACAAACTTTTTTTTTATCAATACCGCAAAAATCGTCATCGCAGAAAATTAAAAAAAATTGTTCAATCAAATACGCGATTTTCGTATTTTAATAAGAACATTTTTTTTCTGTGAAGATCGATTTGGACAAGTAGAGCCAGTGATATGGCAACTTTTCAATTTGTAGCCATCATTTAATATTTTCTCCCCTTTAAACCCACTGTGTGATATTTACTCGGATGCATATGTATTGTATATTTGCACTCACCTGCAAAAGAAATGTATATGCAAAAAACGTGAGCTAAACATTAAGATAAATTATACGAAGATTTAGTACTAGAATTAAGTAAAACACACATTATAAAGATAAACCTATTTGATAGCAAATGGACGATATTTAGGATTTTAGCATAAAAAAGAGTCATTATTAATGGCATTAAATGTTGTTCACGAAATGAAATATGGCAGTCATATAAATTATTCAAAATAGTCCAATAAGCCACATTTGTGAATACCCATAAAAAGAACATGTAGCAACCCTGAGGGAAATTTGTGTCAATTGGTCCAACAGACTAGGCCTGGGATTTGTGAAAATATAACAAGTACAAAAAGAAAGGACTCATGACCAGTGAAAGAAGAACCAATCCCTTAACTGGTTTATAAAGATCAAAAATGTAGAAAAAGTAATGAATTACAGTACAGACTTCACCGGTGCTGTGACACATTTGTTGGTACTTTCTAAAAGTTGGTTCTTGAATTTAATTCTAGGACTTGTTTTATTGAAATAATACTACATTTTAGTAACTGACACTAAGCACATTCATTGAGAATAGATCTGTGGCTGTTCAAATGGTGTCAATTGACCCCCTCCAATGACAACCCCATGTAAAAGTGATAGGTCTTATTCATATAAAGTGTCAAAACTAGAACCGGTCTCTACCACCAACGACCTATCACGGAACTACTTTGGTGTCAGTTCGCTTCCCTCAAAGGAATGTTTAGTCGGTCAAGCCTGATCATTTGATAAGCTGCACCACAGTATATAAAGGCATCGTTTCAAGATGTTACGCTATTTAAGACCCATTACCAATCTTGGACTTGGCAAAACCAAATTTTTTTATTAAGTTAAGATTTAGATTGCCTTAGTCCAAATATTATTTGGAGAGGGGACCTATTGTTAATTTGGGACCTACCAGTACAACTACGCCGGAGTAGCTATTAAAAAAGATATCGTTGCCAAATTTTATATCAATACCACCATTTACATGGAAGTTATGGCACTTAAAGCTATTTCGGAAGTGGTATTTATATGAGAATTATGGTCAAATATGGACCGATGTCGAAAAAATTTGGGAAGATGATTTATGTTGTAATAATATAGTTTTGGGCCAAATTCAATCTTAATACCAACATAAAAGGATAGTTTATCTCAACAAAGACAGTTCCGGAAAAAAGTTTAGAAGGGGGCCCTGTGAAATCATGGACCGATTCCAGTTATGACGGTTGTCAATTAAAATTCTTTCTTCTCCAAATAATAAGTTCGGTAAAATGTCGAATAGCAGCTTCACTCTTTGGTGCCTTTTAGCTTGTTAACAAGCTGCACTTTATAAGGGAACATAGAACATTTGCTTATACCGTATTTTTCGCTTGTGTGCACACCGGTTAAAGGCATTTAAAGCTTTTATGCATTACAACTTCTGCAATTATAGTTTGCTTTTTAAATAAGCTGGAATTCGTTTGCGTAAAAGCATTCGCATATATATGAATGATTTTGTTATTCGTGCTTAATTCCCAATTTTTATTATGTGACCCCTCCTTTTTTCAGTTTATGCTAATGATTTACCACAGCAACTTACTTATTGTAAAATACATATGTATGCGAATGATGTTTAGTTGTACTTAAGTAGTCCTGCAAACTCTATTAGGGAAAATGGCGATAAACTTAAATATGATCTGAACAAAATACATTGCTGGGCAGTTGCAAACGGACTTTGTCTTAATCCACAAAAGTCGAAATGCTTAATAATTCATAAAAAATCCATTACACCACTTCTTGAAGATGAAATTTTAATAAATAATCAAAAAATAGACATGGTGCAAAGAGTTAAGAACTTAGGGATAGTGTTCAACAACAACTTAACCTGGTCAAGCCACATAAATACTCTCGTAGTTCGGACGGACGTATGTCAAACTTCGAACGCTGTGGTCCACACAACACTTCACACCACTAAGAATAAGGCAGCTTCTTGCAAAGGCTTATCTGATTCCTAGTCTTACTTACGGTTGTGAACTTTTCGCTAAATGTGATTCCATCAGTATGAAAAAATTAGAAGTTTTGTACAACAACATTATAAGATATGTTTACGGATTAAGGAAGAGCGATGGAGTCTCTGCATTTTCAAAAAACCTTTATGGAGTATCTTTCGAAAATCTTCTTAAAATTAGAGTCCTTATTTTTCTGCACACAATACATTTATAATTTTATAAAATTTGCTAAAGCCACCAGGGGTAAGAACATGATTATACCTAGATTTAAATGTCTTGTGTCGGAATGGCAATTTTTTATAAACGCCGTTCGTCTTTGGAATGGTGTGCCAAACTACCAACAAACAAATAGCAACGCAAATCTTTTTAGGAAATTTTTATTTAAAACTTTCGCTTTTCTTAAACTAAAAATGTTCGTGATAAATTTATTAAATGCTTTTATATCTGTATTTTTTTGTTTAATTTTTTTTTTATATTGTTTTAAATTTTTTATTTTTAATATAACTTGTAATATTACTTTTATTATATTTATTCTTTTTTTATTTTTATGTTAAATGTTAACTATTAAAAAACTTTTATATGGTAATCCTTATAAACCAATATAATCCTGTACATTAATTATAAGACTTGTTCTTGCTATGCAGGAAATCGACAAAAAAAAAATAAAAAAAAATAAAAAAAAACACTGAAATTTATTGTTGAAGGGATAAGCTATTCCCATGCGCATTTCACTGGTTGCTTAGGCCAGATCATCAGGAAACTTCATCCATAAAGATTTCAGAAAAACTAAAGATATTAAACCACTTAAAACTGTTAAGCGTAAAAGAATTACAGAAACAGTTCTATTTGTGACAATATCAAAGTTTAAACAAAATCATCAACAATAAACAGTGAGTTTATCTCTCCTTACATTCCCCACTACAATTGATTGGAATTCTTCCAACATTAATTGTAGTTGTAAGTAAGTTAAGAAAAAACAAAAACAACTTGCTTTATTGTTTTCGCAAACAAAATAGAAAGCGGACTGCCAGTCAGTTTTTTTAGGCCGTGCACTTGCCTGTTTATTATTAAAAAATACAAAATTTAATTTATATGATTTTGTTATTCGTGCTTAATTCCCAATTTTAATAATTTGATAAAAACACTGAATATATTTAAAACAAAATTGCTTTAACTTCAATTACAAAAAAAAAAAAAAAAAATACTACAAAAAATTATTAATCCAATTTAAATTTCCGAATTATTTTTTATACACTTTTTGCGAATATTGAGATCAGATCGAAATTTTGATATTATTTTTTATTTAATTCTTGTGTTAATACTCGGGTACCATGGTACCCACCTAGGAATCTTTACTTGAAAAAAATTTATTAAGAATTAAAATTTTTAAGCAAGCTTCTGGATTGTAGTTATTTAACTTAAAAGAAAGCGAATTCAGATTCTAGATTTATTTGTTGCTCTTTTAATATTAAAAAAATATTTGCTTAAACTTTAACCATCACAACATGCGCACCCGGGTACCCGGGTACCCAATATAATACAATACACTTTATGGGATAACACAAATACGTTTGAATTGTTCAAAAAATTCAATAAACTTAATTCTGTATCACACAAATACTTAAGATAAGTTTCCAAGCTTTATTATTATAATACGGAGAAGTCTCATTTACATATCATGTATGACCAAAAATGTTCAACTTTTATACTAAAAAACAGTGTCCTGCATAAAAAATTTAAAATTTTAGCCGTTATGCAAAACAAAGTAAAAAAATCATATTTTTACATAAATATAATTTAATACGCTTTTAAAAAGATTAAAAATGTAATTTTATTTCAAAAAATAGATCATCCGGAAAGATTTTTAGAAAAACTAAAGATATTACACACATAAAACTGTTAAGCGAATAAGAATTATAAGCACCAGTTTTACTTGTAGCAATATCAAAGCTTAAAGAAAAACAACCACAATTGGTTGGAATTCTCCCAATATTAAATGAAAATGAAATCAAAAACAACTTGCTTTATTATTATTCGGGAATACAAAATTTATTATTAATACGATTTTCATATGACGTGCTAAATTCCCAGTTTTTCATATTTGATAAAAACACTGAAATTTATTGTTGAGGGAAAGTTAGCTTCTATGCGCATTTCACTGGTTGCTTATGCCAGCTCATCAGGAAACCTTCTCCAAACATTTTAGAAAAGCCAAAAGCGAATAAGAACATTGTTTTCACAAGAAAATCATAAAATAAAGCATGTTGCCAGTTCAGTTTTTCAAGGCCGTGCACTAGCCAGTTAATTATCAAAGTAGTTTTTGGACATACACAATTTTTTCAATCAACAAGATTTCGTTTGTCGATTTTCAATTGTAATTTACAAATGTTAGTAGATATTTGTAAACGATTGTGGCTTTTAAGGGCTAAGTTATAGGAAATGTTAAAATAAATAAATAAATTTTAATTACGTCTGGGGTCCATGAGGCAGGAGATTTTTAATCTCAGAATTTTTTGAATTTTCTTAATTGTTTGTAAATAATTTCTACATACCAGCCCTTTAAATGGGTAATAAAGAAAGTGGCTTTCTTAACCGCTTTACCATAGGTTAACCAATACCCACCTGAGTGGTACTGCACATATGTTTATAGGCGATGAACAAGTTTTCGTCACACAAAAAAATTTTTTGTGTATGTTATTTTAAAGAACTTAAAAATTTGTTCAGTGAGTTAGCATTTTCTTGCAACTGAAACAAATTTAAAGAAGTTTTAAAGAAAAAAAAACCCAAAAAGTCACCCGGGAAGGTGTTGGTAAAGCGAAGGTTGTAGTAAATTGAAGAATGAAATGTTTTTGTTCCATTTTGCTACTAAAAATGTTAATCTGATATTCAGCCTTATAACGTTTGTCGTAAACGACTCTATCGTTTTTTGTAATAGATTAAATTAACACAACCTTTAAATTACTTCAAAAAACGACTTAGTCGTTTACTTCAAAGGCAACCGTTATAAGGCTGATTTTGTTTTAATAAGCTTTTGTTTTTTTCAGTGAAATGTGCGGTCGCTTACAGGCGAAGTTTACCAATAAAGAGGTATAAAATATGTTTAAAATTCTAGGGTAAAATCACAAAAATACAAAAAATTTTAAAATTCTTTCAAGTGTTAAATACTGCAATCCGTTTATTTAATGCTAGAGACAGTGCTGGGTGCATTGAAGGTTTTTTTGTTCGCCACAGACCATGACTTGTTATCGAATACGTGCAATCAGACGGTTGGTTCAGTTTCTATATTAAAACTACAGTAATATGTGGAACAAATAATAAGTTTTGAAATAAAACCCAAACATGTTTATTTGTTAATAAATACTCTTTTCCTTCTTATTTTTAATTTCCCAGGCTCAAAACTAATAAAGTTTTACTCGTCCACCACAGAAACAAACACCTTTGCTTATTTTGGGCCACCTAGTTTTTATTTTAGTTCTTCAGAAAAATCGTTTGATGCTAAAGAAAAATTTTAAGGGAAAATTCAAAATAAAGAAAAAATCTTAATTAAAGCTATAGCAAGACAAACAACATACACACAATATTTACAAAATCTCAAAGAGAAAAATTAAACAAAAAATAGCAAAAAAAAAAATGAACATGATGAAAATATTTACCCATAACATTCAAACAATTGTACAACAACGTATAAACTGGGTACGAGAATTCTATTTTGTACTTATTTCAATGCCAAATTAATTACCCACAGAGACATAAAGACTTATGTTGATTCTGACAGTAATTCAAACGCTTATTTTCCTTTTCTACAACAGATCCATCAACCAGCAGGAGGTTGTTAAACATAAAAAGGAAATAAATTTTATAAAATAGAAAAAAAAAAATCCAATTAAAACCCGGATTCTTAAAATGTTCTTAATAGACATATTAGAGAATGGGGTGTAATATAAAAGAAAAAATTAAAATCGTTAAATATTGAACAGCCTTTTGTAAAGTATTTAAGAGTTTTAGTTAACCTGTAATTAATTTTTGATAAAGATCTTTGTATTATTTAAAAATTGTTTAGTATAAACAAACAAAATTGCTGTATTCGGCTGAGCCGAATTTTTTGATGCACTCCACAGAGAGTAAGAATATTTTCGAAGTGGGATTTATGTTTAACTAGCTTTACCCGGTGCGCTTTGCTACCCCGAAATAAAATAGTAAAATATTTTTAAAACAGATCTCGTGTATTGATAACAAAGCATCTTGTACCAAATTTTAATGCTTTTACAGTACCCGTTTTGCTGATATGTATACAGAAATCTCATGTGTTCGTATGGGAGGTGCCATGACAATTTTTCTATTAAACCTACTTTTGGAAGATGTTGTGTATTATTATCTAAGCTATTTGTAAAAAATTTAAACACCTTCACTGTAACAGTACTCCAACTATGAAGAAATCTTTATTGTCATTGTATGAGAGGTACCACCCGCACTTAAAAATTATAAAATGTTAAGAGCCGGGTTATCGGAAAATTACAGTGAAAATTTAGGGAAATCGGCTCTGTAGCTTTGAAGTCTATAGGGATAAAATTTCATACGCTTTTTTACTTATATATTATTTATTTCTCCTCCTGCACCTAACCACAAAATTTTTATTTTGAAAGGTGTAGTTTTCCATAGGAGTGGATCCTATAACGCTTGAAGACATTTGTCTTCATATATTCGGAATTTAATAATTTCGTTCTATGGGTGGTACCGCTCTTCCTTCCTCTACCCCACCGATTGTTATTTAAAAATTTATAGTTCACTATAAGAGCGGCTTTAACTACGTTTGAAGACTCTAGCTAAGGTAGTTCTTCAGTTACGCGATATATATAATATATACATCCTATGGAGGTATTGCTCCAGCTGTGCCTTTATTTATTTTTGAACATTCTCAATATAACAGTTCTTAAGATATGTATTTGATTTTTAACATTAGCGTCCTATGGGGTACCTCATCTCGTGCTGCTATATTATTTCAATTTCAAGGCTCAGTAGATGCTACTGAAAAAAAATTCAAGAAAATGGGTGCAGCGGCTCTTAACATATGCAATACTTAATATTGGCATCTTATGGTGGGTTCCACTTCCCCAGCCCCTATCAAAAAAAAGTTCTCCTCCTCTGTCTACCTCACCCATTTTTAAAATGAAATTTATACTTGACCATAATTTTAGCTTTAACCACGTTTGAAGACTCTCCCTTTAATTGTTCTTAAGTTGAGCGATATTTAATATATGCATCCTATGGGACGTATTTTCTCCCTGTGCCTACACGCGTTATTTTTATTTTCAAAAGTGTAGTATACCATAAGAGTGACTTCTACAAAGTATGAACATTCTCACTATAAAAGTTCTTAAGATATGCCATATTAAACATTGTCGTCCTATGGGGGTACCACTTACCCCGCTGCTATTTTATTTCAATTTTGGGGCTCAAAAGATCCCACTTTCAAAAGTTCAACAAAATGCTTGCAGCGGCTCTTAAGACATGCGATATTTAATATTGGCATCATATGGGGTACCAATTCCCCTGCCCCTATCGAAAAAATAAGTAGCCTATTTTATTTTGAGGGCTCACGTGGTGTTACTGTAATTTTAGGAAAATCGGTTCAGTCAAAAGGCAAAAGGTAGGAAAAAACCCATATCTTTTAGTATTAAATGCAACATATCGTTGGCTTCATATGTTTTTTTTAAGTAAAGTGAGATTTTGAGGCAGTGTGGTAGAGAAAGATACGCCTCGTCGACCAACATGTGGTTTTGCTTTACCGGGAATTAAAAAATGGCTTACAGTTTCAGAAAACAGCTCTCTTAAAATTAGCATCTTTGGATGGGTTGTCGATTAGATCAATTACATACGTAAATCAATGTCTCCTGCTGCAATAAATCTATTAAAAGCAAAACGGGCAGTGCATGACTGGATAATTAATAAATTTAGTGAAGTGAAGAGTTGATAAAGATCATAAATTCACAATAAGATGCAGGCAGTAAAATCTTATTTTCCATGGACAGGTCTTAAAAATAGGAGAAACTTAAACATATCGCTCCTTTATTGCAACATAGTCTACAAAAAAAATCGAGCTCGACAATATATCCGAGAAGTGCAGGGAAATCGAAATAAAAAAAATTAAGAAACTCGTGTAAAGGCAGAATTAGTCTTTACTTTCTGTTCTGTTACGAATCAGCTGTTCTGTTTTCGTTATTAAAAAACCTGTATACTTGATTAGTTCTTCTGTTCTGTTACGGCCCAATCTGTAATATTAAAAACTTGTTAAGTAATTACAAGTGACAGCAACAGAAACAGGAAGTTAAGACTAACGGAGCCTTAAGATACTACAACATACAATTTGAAAAATACATTGTCCTAAAGATAACAGTTGGACCTAATGAAAAGAAAAAAGGTTTGTAAGAAGTAGTCCGGATAATGCATCAACCTTGGCATCAGAAGCATGCAACAACGGTGCACTTTTTTCTATATGTCCAAGTTCGGTAAAAAAATTGAATGAAATTTTTCGGAAACATGGTAATCAGTAAACAAAATCAGAAATATACTCTTTGACGACTCACTTAATGCTTTGAGTGTGTCAGAAAGTTATTTCCTAAGCCGTTAAAAAATGTTAATACATCTGGGGGATTTCGTGTCAAGTGACCCAACTTTTAATTCGATTCCGATTGGGATGAATTTGCACCAAGGTAAATCCTATTGGATAGTTGATTAGACACAAATTTTCAACCAGATCCGTCAAAAAGTTTCTGAGTAAGAGGGGGTCAAAGTTTGACATTTTGGCCATACAGGTGTTCTTTCTCATCCATGTAACTTATTACCTATTGGTGTTAGCAAAATTTGTCCCAAGTAGCTTCGATAGCTATTTGATCATTTTTTGAAAAAACATTTATATTGATACATGTGATAACTGATAACTTTAATTACAAAAAAGAAAACTACAAAAATTCTTTAACACTTCCACTTTCTGCTATGTTTTTATAGGCATATTCACGCTTTTCCAGTTGTTTTAATTATATTTCTCTTTTGTTTTAAGGGTTTTCGCTTGCAGTTTTCCTGAAATTATAACCATATAAAAAACTTGCCCTGGTTTTGACACACCCTTTTAATAATTAGTATTGTGGTTATTTTATTAAACTGTTTATGGGGTTTAATTAAAATTTTAATAGTTTTAATCAGGCTTAAGTTCATCAAATTTAATTTTCATTAAATTATTTTTGTGAACAAAGGAATTTTATAACATTAAATCAATTTTAATTTATTGATATTTTGTTTCCTTCTTGACTGAACTGGGAATCTAATCCACGTTTTTACGGTCAGGTTACCCTGACATGTTTTAATTGTAACTGTAGAATCTCTTCAGAAGGGTTTGAATTTAAAAAGCAGAAAAAAGAGTTCCTATTAATACTTATTCTAAATTATTTCGGCATCTAACTTGCCTAATTTCAAACTTTATTTAACTTTAATATAATTTAATTTCCAAATGTCATTTAACAAATCTGGCAGATACCTACCATCCACTTACATTAAATATCTAAATTTTATAATGTTGCCAGCAACTTGGTCCTTTTATTCCATTACCACTAACTTACTAAAATCTTATGTGATCAAATTAAAAAAGAAAAAATTCTTTATTTTTACGGCGAATTACGAAACACTGATACAACGAAAGAAAACCAAACACCAACTCATGATTGATGACATAAAATTACGCACTTATCTTCGCGGAAGAATGTCATTTAATGACATTTAAACTACACAGACAAGTTTCCTAAAGTAAAAGAGAGATTTCATATACCAAGAAAAGACAATACTAATAAAAACTGCGAGAATGAATTTAATTTAAACACTCAATGGGAACAAGCCTGAAAACTTAAGCAGCGGAAGGAAATAAAAAGGCAAAAAAAAAAAAAGATTTAATACAAGTATGTATTTTGTTAAAAAGATATAAATTTTTTTGTTTTAAAAAATATTGTGTGAGCGCGAATAAGTGAGTGTGTGTACGTATTTCATTGAATGATTTAAAAAAAGATAATTGTATTTTTTTTGCATTTGTAAAATTTACATTTTCAATGAGTCAATTTAAAAAATGAAAATCTGAAAAAATTCATATATTTAATACTTGTAACAACAGTCAAAACAAACAATGATAACATAAAAAAATAATACCTACAATCTCAATAAAACTTCCTGTTTTTAGTTTTTTTTTGTGTGAAATAATTGATGACAAAAATAACGATTATTTTAGCAAGTATATTTTCCATTCCATTGAAGATGGATTTCACATAAATTAAGACAGCACGCGGATCGCGCTAGGGGATTTAAGTTTCTTTTTTTTTTTTTTAATACCAACAGTATGTTTTACATTTCCCTTGCCTAGAGGTATTCGAATGAAAACAAAAAAGAAACAAAATGAAACAAAAAATAACAAAAAAAAATTCAAAAGAAAAAATTTTTATTGTTTTATTTTGCATTGTTTTTCATACATTTGTATTAAGTTGTATTGTGTTTGTCAATAAATTACTTAAAGTAATTACTTTTGCTTGGGACGGACGGGCGTATTGGGCTGTGTAAGGAACACATATTTTTTGTTTTGATTAACGGAAGCTGAATTTCAAAGTATTTATTCGTGTAGTTAGAAGCAAATTCTTTCAAAGTTAAAATCTGATAAATTAAAAAAAAAAATCTGTGAATTTCATAGAGCCACACAAATAAAAGAAAAAACAGTTGTTTGCCTTATACGATTAGTTCTAATGAAACAACCCACACCAAACAAACCACCCGCAAAACTGTATTTTTGACTGATTGCGAAAAAACATTGGTTGCAAAAAATACATGTGGTTTGATACAACATAACCACGAACCTCTTCGGACATAATTGCGTGGTTTCTCATAACGGACACAGAAAAAATATTAAAAAAAAAAAATTTTGGTAATTTTAGGTCAAACAACTTTTTATTTGATGCAATGCAAAAATTTATCAATATTACACTTTGCAAAATAGCACTCAATAAAACATATAAAATAATTAAATATTTCTTCATATTTAATAAAAAAAAAAATAAACATTTGAATCAAAGTAAAGACATTATTTTTACAACTCTTGTCCATTTTTTAATACCTCATAATTCTCATTCGATTTACAGTTTTATTTGTATAAAATCCGTAGTTTTTCCTAAGTGTTTGGATGATGATCTGGTCTTAGCAACTAGCGAAATGCGCATAGAAGCTAGCTTTTCCCCCAACAATAAATTACAGTGTATTTAACCAAAAATAAAAATTGGGAGTTAAGCATATCATAATTAATAAATAACGATTCGATAAACATTTTCTTTGATTTATTCAACATTTCCAACAATTTATTTTAACAAATTTGTTGAAAAAAAATTATTTTGGGCAACAACTTTTTTCATTGACTCAATAAACATGGTTGTTGACTAAAAATTCAATAACTATCGGGAATATTTAAAAAATTTAAATAATTTGGAATTAAAATCGAACGAGATTTTGATTTTGAGTTGTTCTTGTAAATTTAATTGGAACTCAAAGTTTGCAGTATATAAAAAGGAATATTTTTATGAACTTTCTTTACAGGAACGTTTTCAAAATTTGTTCGACTTTGAACCTACGAACTTTTCTATCAATACCGCAAAAATCATCATCGCAGAAAATTTTTTTAATCAAATATGCAATTTTCGTATTTAAACATGAAAATCATTTTTTTCTGTGTAGCCAACACTAATTAAGACAAGTAAAAAAGGGAAAAAATTAAAAAAATGCTGTCGTATTGCTGCCTGATTTTAAGACAAAAACATGATAAGACGTTGTCTTTAACTTAAAAGACATAAACGTTTTGTGTTTGTCGAAAAAATAACTATGAACAAATGCGATTTACTCGTCAGACTGAATTTGTGGTATAAATTTTGCATTACTTTGTACACAAAGAGTGTAGCAAGTATTTTCTACCCCAAATGCCATAACTTGCTTACAATAATTAAAAGTATGCCTGTTTTCCGAGTAAAAAATGGATATACAAATCGCTTGTTACTGCAATTTCTTCTTATTTTATGTTTATTTATTTGGTTCACAGTTTTATTCTTATCAAAGTATCGCCAACAATCAAAATTTAAATGTTTACTTATGGTTTTTCTAAAATAATTAAAACATTACTCAGCCTTAAAATCAACTGGGTGCGTTTCGTACCATTGTGGGTGCGTTTTTAAATTTTGTGTGCGAAAAATTCCTTTGTTGTTTCGTGGTGCGCTTTTTTAGAATTTCGATGCGTTTTTTAAATTTTTGGTGGCACCAAAGCAATTGCAACACAACTTTTTGTTTCAGTATGATTAAAAAAATCACCGTACGTGCTTGATAGTCATTTAAACCAATCCATAATTAAGTGACTCAACATAGCCACATAACAATTTATCCAGGGGCGTTAAAACGCACGAATGAGGGGGCCAGTGAATCAGACTACTTCTGGAAATAAAGTTGTCACCAAATGTTGCAATAAATCGATTATTAAGCGTAACGTATGGCAAGTTGCGCCGTCTTGTGGAAACAAAATACAGTTGACGTTTAGCTGATACTTTATGGGTTAAAAAAATTCAGACATCACGTGTCGATAGCCCTTGTCATTCAAAGTAACGGCAGCTCCATGCTCAATTCGATAGAAAAAATTCCCGAAGAAAACGCCAGCGTGTAACAGTTTGAGGATTGCCTTCGCTTCAAATATGGCAATTTTGCTTATTGACGTAGCCATTTAACCAGAAATGAGCTTCACTACTAAGCACAATTCTGTTATATACTTCTTTATGAACTTCGCAAACAGATTTTTTTTTCAAAGCAAATTTCCACAATTTGGATGCGTTTTGTTCCAGCATTTAACAACTAATGAAGGCTTGCCGAACCTCATTGTACAACAATGACAACACATCTAAAAACCAAACCATGAATCTAAAAAAAACACCCGATATTTATAAAACTATATTTTTAAAATAACTGTTTTCTTAGAAAAACAGACATAACTTTGATTATGCTAATGTTGTAGAATGGCATTTAGAAAAGATGAGCTCTTCTGCACTCTTCGTCTACAATAGTCTACAGTCATGCCTGTGCCCTTTAACAAAAAAGTCAATATGAAGCTGATCTCATCTTTATTTGTAAATTAAATATATTTTTCCAATTACAAATTAGTAAAATGTCAAAAGCGTTAGTTTGTATAATCAATATTAAGATTTAAAAAATTTTTTTTGTAAAAATTCCAATAAATTCTATTAAACAAAACATGTCTCTTAAATTTGTTAAAGTCTTGTCACCCTTTTATTTATTAAGCATGCAATTGACATAATTTTTTAGTTGACTTAAAAGCAGGAAATTAATTTTATCTCGCAAAGACAATCTAAGTCACGTTTTTTTAAACATCGGTTAAAAAAAAAGAGTCAACGCAAATTAATTGTCAATAAAATATTCGAAGCAGGCAAGCACTTTGTCACCTGCATTGTTTATTTCAAAATTGCATCATTTGATTTATTAGATTTTACAACCGTTGCATAAGAGAAGTAAGTACATTCTCATCTGGTTAGATTATTAAAATATAATTAAATTAAAAAAAAAATATCAATAGTGTAAAGAGTTATTTTTAAACGCAGAAAGAATAGCTATGGAAGAGTTCTTATTAAAGCATTCAAGTAAGTTTTAGCTGCGAGATATAGCAATTAAGTTAAGTAACATCATTCTAGGCTAAGCTTGTATGCAAATTTAGGTTTATTTCACGAACGTTTTATGAAAGTAAAAGGTGTTTTAAAGCCCAATGGAACTTACAAAACTGTTAGCTATCAAGCGAACTGTCATAATGCGCTTACTTTTTGTCATTTGTGACTAGTACTCATACTTGTGTACTGAATACAAAGTGCAACGTTTAAAGGGGTTTAGACTTTAGGGCATCATCGGACCTTTATTTTTCATACGTCACCGCATGAACAATAATGACTAATAATTTTTTAATGAAAATATGGATGACAACAAGATGATCAGGCAAGGTGATATACGGCCAATTTTTAGAAATAGACCTGTTAATTTCCTGTTGGTCCTGTTGGACCAGCAACAATCACATTTTCCGAAAATGAGAGTTTTATTTTTTAATCAAAATTTTATCAAGAAACACAAGAATTTGTTTTGTTAATGTTTTTTTTTATATAAAAAATGTTTGGATCTTGTTTTGACTTTCCAATAGCTAAGGCATCAAAAGTAATTCGACCAAAATTTTACTTTGTAAACAAAATTAACATGTACACACAGACAGCCTACAAGCCAACCAGCTGAACGGATGGACAGCGATGATCCAATCAACTTAGAAAGTTATTGTAAGTCATCGGTATACTAAAATATTTCCTACACTCACAATATTCTGTACGTAAAATTAACTGAAATTGTGATATAAAATAAATGAAAGTTCAATTAAAAACCGGTCTACCTATTTTTCATTTATTTTTAAAAAAAAGTTCATTTAATTTTTACTGTCAAAAATTCAACACCATATTCCGTAAAATCAAATAAATATTCAGTTATTTTGTAAAATTTTACTGTCAAAAATTCAACACCATATTCAGTAAAAACGATTAAATATTCAGTTATTTATTAAAATTTTACTGTAAATTTTTAACTGTCAAATTGACCCCATATTCAGTAAAAACAATTATATATTCAGTTATTTTATTAAATTTTCGTTTACTCAACAAAAGAGCCGAATTTCTAAAAAATTCCAGACAGACACCTGTCCGCTTGTTTTTCTTATAAGCGAGAGAGGGAGAATATTTTTATTTACTCACCCAGTTACACACGTTTGTTTTACTTTTGTTGTACTGACCACGTTGTTTACAGAAGAACTCTCAATTATAAGACACCAGCAGCATGCCCGATATGGCTTCGCAATTATTTTACTTTTAAAATTTGATGTATTTAACTAAATTATTTTAACAAATAGAAAATGGGTATTGCTTACACAAAACAAGCAATTCATTTTTTATAGATAAGTAAAAATTATTTTTGGTAGTAAAATTATATAAAATAACTGAATATTTAATTGTTTTTACTGAATATGGTGTTGAATTTTTGACAGTAAGATTTTATAAAATAACTGCATATTTATTTGTTTTTACGGAATATGTAGTTAATTTTTTGACAATTAATTTATAATAGATAACTGAATATTGATTTGTTTTTACGGAATTCGCGGTTGAATTTTTGACAGTAAAAATTAAATTAGCTTTTCGTTGCTTTAAATTTCATTTTCATTTAATTTTACATAAAGAAGAATTTAACTCAATCAACGGACAATATTAACTGCAACTGAAAATCCGTATTAATATGCACTTAGTTTTTTGAATAACTGTTAGAATCAGTTAAAAATAAATTTGCTTGGAATTTTAAATGTTTATTTATTTAAAAATGACTGAACGGAATATTTCTTAAATAAACTACAGTCCGTTACTGTAATAATATTGTGAGTGTACACTTTTAAAATAAAAGCAATCCATCCATGCCTTAATCAATCCGAAGCGGTATTTATAGTACGGTGATAACGGATTATGTACAGAAAGTTTGATTTAAGTACGGATTTTCAATCGCGAAATACTTAACTTATCCATATTCAATCCCGAATTCGTACTGGGAATAATCCGAAGCTCTAAAAATTCGCTTTATTCAAGTATTATGAAGTTGATTCGTACGTGAAATTAACCATAAGTGGAATAAGAAGGAGAATTTTATTATGACTGATTTACTTGCCCGTTTAACCACTTACATAATTTCAATTATCAAATACCAGCATCACTCCCGATATGGTTTTTAGTAAAAACTTTTTACTTAAAAAACTTTATGTACATTTAAACGGAAAATATAAACTAAATGAGAACTCTTGCTTTTAAATTTACTTCTTAAACATGAAAATAATGTGTTTTGGTTGTTTCTATACACAACAAACAAATCGTTTTTAACTACTTGTGTGATGTTGTTGTAGTGTCTGCAGCATTAATTATTTCAATTTATTTCCAAACAATCTTAATTAAAATAGCTTATCGATTAATATTTATTACCATTTCACCTCGAATAGGAACTCCCATTTTAATTTCATGATATCGAATAATGTGTCAACTTTTATTAAATAAGATGAATTAAATAAGAACCTAGAAACCAAGCAGCAAGTCGAATTGAAACATCAGCTGTGCAAAGGCAAATTGACTATTCACAACTGAAGTGTTTTGACAGATTTGTAAAGTCCTACCAGGCAATTGACGTGTTAATTTTTTTATTAATGTAGCTATAAGGCTACCTTGTATTGAATTCGCCTTGAAATAAACTAAACAATTATATTGTTTGCATAAGGCATTAATTTATTTGCATTTCTCTGTTTCACTTTTTATATTTTATATTTTTTGGTAAAAAATAATTTTGCTGGTCCCTGAAATTCTAAAAAAGTTGCTATAGGAAGAGCACGTCAGGTCGAAGCACACAATAGAATCTATTTGGAAGATATCATCTTCCAATCCACATATGAACATTTTTCCTAACTATAATCTGAGTTTTAATAAATACCAAAGTTATATCAGATCAAACAGGAAAAAGTTATACCGCCGCCCTGTACATTGAATTGATATTTTCCATTTTCGACATTTCGCAATACGATAAAGGAACGATCAACGCGAATTCATGCAAATGGTGGTGGCAATACTACAACACCATGTACAAAACAAAAAATACTATGTTAAACATTTGGCATTCCCCTCTTAAAGTAAGAAAAAAAGTAGCTTAATGGCTAATAAATTAGTGAATGCTTAAACGATGGTTAAGTTTAAATTTATATGTATTTTTAGATTAAACTCAACAGCTATACATCAGTGTCCCATGTATTATATGTAGTTTAAAAAATGTGTAACAGCACTACAATAAATGTTGTCAAATTCATATGGTTTGTGTTGGTAGCAGTGTTCGAAAATAAACAGTACATTATTTAGCGTTCGGCTCACACACCAAATAGAACGATACCTATTTGTTTAGCGATTTTGTAGACGAACACAACCCTTAATACCGTTCGTAACTATTTTCAAGAATGAGCCGAACATTATATAATGTTCTGTTCTTCGTTAAAAAACAGAACAACTGTAGTGATACTGTAGAAAACCATTATATTTTATTGTTCAATAATGTTTCTTTTTTTACATTGATAAAGAAATTAACAAGCAAAAAATTTTAGCAACGAAGGCACCACGAACAATTTGTGTGTGTATTTTGTATATGTTTTGTTTGTGTTAAATTATTTTGCTGGCTTTTTGTTTTTTTTTTCGTATGAACATTTTGTTTTTGTAAAAAATATTTGGTTTTTTTTTGACAGCCAAAAGGGACGAACCATGGTGAAATAACCAGGTAGCATCGTTACGGCAACAACTACAATATTACAACAAAAATTTAAATTAAATCACCGTTTACGTCAAAAAAATACTTAAAACAAAAATCAAATAATAAATAAATTTTTAGCCAATTTTTATTTAATTATGGTCAATATCTTCTTTATTTTAATTTGAAATTATCAAAAACTTTATTAAAATAAAAACAATAATCACAGCATAAAACGTGGACTTTTTGTAAACATAAACAAAAATGTTGACATAAGCCCAGACAAACAATGGAAGAGCAAAAAAACTTCATGTGGCGTAGTGCTGCCACCTGTTTATTTCACCATGGGACAAACATTAATGAGCCGAACCGAACACAATGAAATTTGTGGATTTAAAAAAAAACCAAACGGAATTAAATGTTCTCATCTTATGTTGAGTATTATTTTTATGTTCAAAAGATGACTAACTGGGAAACGTTATTTTTTTAATGATTTTCTAAACAAACACTATTAGTTATCCATAAACCGAACATTTAGGAACGATATTTAGTGTTTATTTTCGAACACTGGTTGGTAGTGTAAACGTCCAATTTTATGCGTTTAGAGATGTTTTGTATGCTAAATGATTTATAGATTTGTTGAAACTTTAAACACGTTTTAAACCAAAAAGAGAGATATGCTTAGTACACACTTAGGTTTTTAAACGCGCTTAAGCAAAATGTTGATTTAGCTAATCAAAGCCGTTCACATTACATTTGAGATGATTAAGTTGACAGCAAAAACAGCTGATCGATAAACAAAAAAGAACAAACAAATTTTTATTTCTTGAAAACATTAAAAATGGAAAGAAATACATTAATAAAGTTATCAGCAGATTATTTACTTTCACCCCACACTTCCACTAGCATCTCTTCGTCCTTCTGACTCCAAGGCTTCTTTCTTTTTTCTTTTTCATATCCATTAAGTTTTTATTATATTTTAACTTTTTTTTTATTTAATAAAATAAAAAATTTTTCTGTCAAAGAGGTACGTTCATTGTGGCCGTTTTTCAGTTTGAGGCAAGACGAATTTAAGTTCGCCTTGGTTTGAGGTATGTTCACATGATTCTATGTGGTTTATGAAGTGATTTAGTTGTAATCAAGTCAATTTGAAGTGATTAACAAATCACTTCAATGTATGGGTAATCATCTCGATTTTGAAGTGTTTAACGCTTAATCACGTCCGAACTGCTTAAACGCGTTTAAGAAGCCAAATGTGAACATAGCATTTAACTTGCTCTGATTTACTAGCTTGTGATTGTACTTGTGCGTTCAATGCCACCAGTAAAACAAAAATTTTATATCTTCAAACGATAAGCCATACAACAGAGCTTGTAACTTTGACAAATGTTTAACGTTTATTTGCAAAATTTTCAATAATTTTTTTTTTGTTTAAACATTTCTTTTAACACTTGAATAAATTTTGATATGTTTTAATTTTGTCTTGACAGATGTTGTTTTGATCCTCAACTATTTTCTAAAATTTAATTTTAAATGCATTTACATACACTTTCTTTGTTATTGTTTAACTTGTTGTTGTTGTTATTGTTTTGCTTTGTTTTGTATGTTGTAATTTTTTTCTTGTCATATTGTTTTTGAAAAGCAGAGATTATTTTTGTTAAATTGCTTTAATTAAAAGCTCAATTAAGTCAAACAATAATAAAAATGTTGTATATTTCTGTTTTTTTTTTGCTATTTGTAATTTATTTTATCTTTTTAGTTAAATGCACACACTTAGACACAAGTATAGTATGGCATTTATTTTTAAGCAAATAATATGGAATTAAACTGGATTTTATTTAATGATACTTAAAATAAAAAAATCATTAGGAATTTATGTAGTTGGTTAAGGGGAAATGTGCATTTTATTAAATAGTGGGTGCGGTGCGTTTCTGTTGTTTTATCTATTGGAAATACTTAAAAGATTAATTTCTAAAAAAAGACTATAGAAAAATTATAAAATATTTTAAATGTGAGTATAAGAATGTTTGCTTTTTATGATATTCTCATCCAGCTGACGGGCATAAATGTCGCTTGTTTAACCTTTATGTTCTCATGATTGTTAACTAACGTTGGCGGTCGGAAGGCTACATTTGTAGCAAAAATGTATTTGTATTGAAAACTATGTCCACATATCAAAAAACATTAGAAGGAGAGTGTTATACTTTAATGCATATTTGTAAAATATGCAAGCACACTAGGCTTGCCAGATCGAAAACGGCAAAAAGCTTAGCATTGAAAAGAAAAAGCTTGATTTCTGTTGAATTGACAAAAAAGTTTATATTATTTATACCCTCTAACACAGGTGGACATACATACGTACATAAGTTTGTTTTTTATATAACTTTTAATTTTTACAAAATTGATCTAATAAATGCGGAGCTTGCAATTGAAATTCGCCCAGATCGGTCTACAAATGTCTAAGTAATCCGCAACATATTAAGATTGCCTCTTATTTTTACCCATAAAACTTAACTTTTAAAAGTCTTGTTATAAATACATTATGTACTTTATTTTTGAACTTTTGCAAAAAATAAACTTAAAATAAGCGGTCTATAAATTTTCTAGTTATAGACAAATAACTACCTCTTTCTTCTAGAATGATATAGAAGGACTTGATTTTACTTCGATATATCGTATAATATCTGTAAATCCAATATTGCTTGCTTAAGACAATATTGACGCTTCAAATGAATGGAATATGGTGTAAATGAAAAACAAAATAGAGTCTCATAGTCATGTTATAGGTACATTCTTCTTCTTACAATTCAAAATGCCTTGGGTAATAAATTTTAATAAATCAAAAATTGTTATTGTTTCTTGATTTTTTTAACAATTTATTCAAACAATTTTTGAAAATTCCGGTTTAGCTTGGCAAATTAAATTTTTTCTGATTCTTGACACTCATTGAAAAATCTTAACAATCAAGCCAAATTACGCCCGTCTGGCAACCCTAAAGCAAACGCACGCATAGACAAACGTGCACAAGAAAACAAAAGCTAAAAAAATATATAAAATTACATGTTCGACATGCCCCATTAAAAGAAATTCTAGTTGAGTGAAAGGTTATTGCCGGTCTTCGACTGGACATAAGGGTTCTTTATTTAATGCATTTAAACACGCCTGAAACAGTAAAAGAAACGATATTGTGGTAAACTATAGTCCAAATTAGCTTTAAATGGCTGGAAATAACACGATGCAATTTTGTGATTATCGGCAACCAACTCACTATATGTCCTGTCAAAAGCGGGACTTAAAAACAGTTTAAAAAAACTTGCATAATTGTATTGAAATTTAGTCTAATTTATGTTTTTAATTCTAAAAATTACTCAACCGACCAAAAATATCAAATATCTCTTAAATACGGCTAAACTGATACAAATAATGATAGATAAAACAAAATAAGGTTATAAATCATATAAGAGTTTTTTACGCCGAATATTTAGATCTTTGAGAAATTATTCCTCACCGTTTAATTACAATAAATAATTAGAACCAATATACCGAATTTCGTCAAATAATTGCGACTTGGGGTCTAGTCACCGCATTAGATAATGAGTAAACTATCGAATCGAGAAAACTATCGTATTTTTCTGAATACGATAGACACTGATGTGTCGAATGAAAACTCGAGAGATGTAATGTCTTTAGTTACTCGATATCGAATGCTATAATCTCAAATTACGATATACTAAATTCGATATCGAGTGTCATGATACCAAAATAAAACATTTCGATGAATTTTGCTAGATATCGTATGCGGTGATAAGACCCCTGTACTTTGCGCTCTACAAAGTGGACAGCCAGCAAGCCGGACGGACGGACATCCTTTTATTGACTCAGATAGTGATTGAGTCGATCGGTATACTAAACGATGGTTATAGGACCAATATTTTTAGGTGTTACAGACACTATAGTGGTGTGGGTATCAAACGAATCCATAAAACAATCTGCTGGTCGGCACATATTTTACCATAGGGGTAGAACATAAATAAATTAATTAACTGTGAAGCTTTATTAATAACTTATACATTAATCAAATCCTTAAATATTTTAATTTTTTGCGGATTTGACCCAGCCCAATCAAGCACTCATACTTATTAAGTCTTAATTACACTAAAACTATTTATTTTTGCACTAAAGGCGATAATTGATAAAGAATTTTAAATAAAATAATTAAAAAATAGAATTAATTAATTTTTAAACAAAATGTTCTCATTACTCAACATAACTTATATGTTGAAATATCATTTGCTGGCATATGATGAATTTGGAAAATTTGGTATTTTCAGCATATCGTGTAGACACCCAACACATTGAATATGCTGATAGAGGCATTTGTTATTATTTTTAAGCATATGAGTGTAAGCATACATTTGCTGATCCAACATATCGTCTAAACCAAGCTTTAGAGCGAAATATTTATTAAAAAAACGTTAGCCTACATTTAATTAACATATGTATTTATAATTTATTATATATTATTATTTATTATTTATTATTATTTATTATAAATATTTTGTTTAAATTTTTTTTGAAAAAAAAATTTCAGTTCCTAATTTTTGGGTTTATTTAAAAATTATTTTTATTTCGTTGGTGTCGAAAATAATATTTATGAGCATGAACTGTTCCCTAGAGTAAACTGGGGAAAAGTAGTACGAAAACATAACATTTAATTAAATACAGAACAATTTAAGGTTTTTCATTAGAAAAAAGTTCACACAGAATTGAGCTCTAAAATAGAGTGCTTCTCTGTATAATACAGAACAGATGGTCACCGTTTTCTACAAAACTGATGAAAATAACAACAGCAAAAACGAGAAAAAAAATATAATTTAAAAGAAATAGTCGTAATTCTAAACCTAGTTCACGTCAAATAGCAATATTCCCATATCAAAACCAGAAACATTTCAAAAAAAAACGGCTTTTATGCGCATTAAATATGCAGTAACAACTTGATAATATGCCTTGAAAATTGTAAAAATATGCCTCAAAAAAATCAAAAATTGCTCATTTGAAAACAAAATATTTAAAAATTAGCATTAAAAAAAAATGCAATTTCATATTTATCGATTCCCTGTTCATTAACATGAATCAAATCAGAACGCAACAATTCCAAATTGTTTTTTTAAAGATCTTAAAAACTTACTGCCAGACAAATTCATTCATTTATTTATAAATTGTTTTAATTTGGTTTAGCTCTTATGCCAAAAGAAGCCTTATGAAAATACCCTGTAATGGTTTAAATTAATTTTTTCTATTTAACATAAAAATTTGTATAGCGGAATTGTTGCGTTGTATTATGGACGTCCTCATATGTTAAGTGTTTATTGTTACGTTATTTTAAAATAGTTCAAAATAGCAAATCACTGATGCTTAAGTCAAAAATTGGCTATAAGCTAGAAATCTTTCCGTAGGTGGGTTTTGAATAATTACCGCGCACGATCACAAACGATTTATTTCAATATTTTCACGGCTACGCACGCTCACTCAGAAAATTTCTGCTGTCACAAGGCTTGCCAAATTCAAATTTGCAAAATTCTTAACATTCACTAAAAAAAATTCTTGATTTTGATAAGAATTCTTGACAATTCATTCAATACTTCCTTAAATAATAAAAAAAAAAATAAAACCATTTAAAAGCAAAAACTACAAGCAAACGAGCCCACTTTTTCCACAAAAAATTTTTATCGCTTTTGTTTCGAGTCTGCAGTTTAACGTTTTTAATTGCACGCTCCTAGTTCACGGTTTGCAACACTTGCTACAGTGTACTCGAATTGGCACACCTGTAGTGCTGAAAAAAATTTTCTGATTCTTCACTCACATTTTAAGTGAAACCTTTTTCTCTTATCTAATACTTTTTATCATTGCTAAATCGTTTATCATACTTATATTGAAAGTGTTTTCTTTATTATTATTAAACACACATTTTAATTTCTAGATTTATTTAAATTATTTGCTCTTAGTTAAAATTCTTCTTTGTTTAAGAATGTAAGATTGTTATTTGCATGAACATCTCGCATATGAAATTTCCATTAATATATTTATATACCTACTCGTTTTTACTTATAATTTTTAAATAAATAAATAAAAAAGTCGCACGCCACAATAAATAACGATACCTACTCATAACAAATTCGCCCTCCAGACACACTCTGATTGCTAGAATTATTATCATCATCATCATCTCGCAATTATCATTAACCAGAACAGCATAATTATCATTGCTATCAACACCATCAAGCGAGACGTTGGCATTGTTATTTTCTACACCACATAATCGTACTAATCTTTTCTCTAATTCCACTTAAAATAATGATACTCTCCCTCTCATACACCCACCGTAATATAAAAATAAAAATAATAGCAGGGAGAGTGTCACTCAAGCTCTTTTTACATTCATGTTGACTACAACAAATACTTTTTCCGATTCTTGGTCACCCCCCACCATTATTTACAATATCACTGACACCTTTGCACTTCCCAACTACTTTTCTAAAGGCCCTTTCTTTGCGCCCTTGTGTTCTACATAGCGGGTTTGTATATACATTTGTGTATTTTTTTATGAACACTCAGGTCTCGTTTTATGCGGAATCATTTATGATTTGTTTTTAAAATTTTTTTACCGTTTTTATATTAAACCAAGTTTGCAGCACTGCTATAATCGTCATAGTTTGTTTTATTTTGGGTTTTTTCTATGCATAGCCGATACGTACTTATCTATGAGTGTTTTCAAACTTATGAATAGCACATAATAAAATTTTAACAATAAAATAAGAACGCCGAAGGCTAATTTCGGTAAAAAATAAAATCAAAAAATTAGATCGGAATTTTAATTTAAACTCCTTCTTTCCTATCTTTTACGGTACAAAATTGCAATAACCACATGTACGAGTGTAAAGAAATTTGCCTAACTTTTAAACTAATTGAGGTCCCATAATAAAACTTTTGCAATATAATAAAGGCACTATAGGCTAATTTAGGTTAAAAATTAAAAAAAAAATTAGGACTAAGTTAGAAAAATTTTGATTTTAATTGGTCATTTCCGGTTTTGCAACTGAACTTTTTTTTTTGTCAAATTAATTTTATTTTATTTAAAGATCAATCGATTTTCTATAAGAATCACTTTAATTTTTTTTTGCTTGATTAGTTTTTAGTTCGAAAAAATAATTGAAAAACATTTTTTTGAAAATGGCAACACTTTACAACCCCGTAAGTTGACAAATAAACATCAAAAAAAAAAAAATTATTTCGCAAACATATTTATATCTACTAGAACTATAGCTGTGCCAAATATATAGATCAATTCCAACAAATAATAAATCAAATATATTTTTCTTGATTTTTTTATGCGATCTTGTTTTGATTTTTTAATGAAAATTTGAATTTATGCGGGTTTTCAGAATTTTCGAACGAATTATTACTCTTTTTATTCGAATTCATTTATGTAATTTTTTTTGGAACTCATCTATCGCGTAAAACGAGACCAGAGTGTATATGTTTTTTTACATATTAAAATTTTTATTTTTTTCTTATTTAAATACTGCAAACGTGCGTTGATTTTTAAAATGTGTTCGGGGTTTTTTCAATATTTGTGTTCAGTTTTTCCTTATTTTTTTTTAATTTTATTTCAAACATGAAATTTCGCAAACTGTAAATGCAAATGGATTGTTTTGTAATCGCTAGAGATGTTAGAGAATTTGTTGTTGTCACTAATAAAAACGATAATGGAGATGATGATGGCGATGACGATGACGATAATGATATTGTACAATAGTCTGGTATAGAGTGTTTTAAATGTCTATTCACGATATTTAGTTTAACATTTTTATTTCAGTTTATTTATTGTCAATAAAGTTCATATATTTTACACTTGTACAGTTTTTAAAGTATTATGTAAAAAATTGGCGAAAATTAGTACTAAAATGCTGAATAAACTAAAAGTGACACTAATTTAAAGTCTAGACAATACTAAAACAATGGAAAGTATCTGTAACGAAAGAATTGAACTAAATTTTAGGAAAATATGACTTAGGAAAATATGATATACTAATATTAAGTAAATAGGGGTGAGGGGAAAGACTAATATTTCCACTGCAAACAGAAACATTTTCAAAAATCTTCTTATCATAGTAAAACTTTTAAAAACTTTCTGAATTTTAAAAAAATTCTTTTTAAAAACATTAGTTTTTAAAAAATTGTATGACGAAGTCATTTTTAAAAATCTTTTCTTAAAAAAATACATTTTAAAACATTTCAATAAAAAAAGTGATTTAAGGGAAAATTTTAAAAAATAAATTTTTTAACTATTATTTTTTAAATTCAACATTTTTTATTTTTCGAATTTATTCTATGAGCTAAATTTCAGTTATGTATTTTATAAAAAACTTGCAAACAGCGTTTAAAAAACTGCAGTCAGAGTAGAAAAACTGCCATTTCTTCCATTTCTTTCACTCCTTCAATTGTCATTGGCAAAAAAAAACTATTGCTTTTACTTCTGAATAATTAAATAACAGCGACTGTGACAAACCAACTCAAAAAGTAATTGATGCAAAGAGAAGTGCAAAAAGGGGAGCTTTCCAAGAAAGCTTCAGAAAAAACACAATAACTTCCGTCTCGGGGTGCCTCTGTATACTCTGTGCATTGAGTACTTTTAATTTTTACCACAACTACTCTTAAAATTAGACTACATTAAGATTTGAACTTGACTTTTTAAGTCAATTATTACGCTATATTTCTTGCTGTGATCAAATTTTTACAATAACTTTTCTACATTTTATTGATATTCTTCTCTTGTTAGAAGTCCGCAGACAGATTAAGTTCCAAAATATATTTCCCAAATGTTATACCAACACCACCATAGTGGAGGGGGTAAAATGCGTTTGTGGTGATATGTTAAGCACTTGGAAATATTGGTCATAGACCGATCGACGCGGAATCACTTGCTGTTTGATTTGATCCATTTTTATATTTTAAATCTGTTGATTGTAATTAACTTAACCCTCGTCGAACTAATAAAGTACAATTGCACCTCTTCATATTGAAAGTGCAATAACTTTTTTCTCATGTGCAACACTTATTTAAAATTTACTGACATCTTTAAACTTTAAGTTGTAACTTAAACTTAAAACTCATCTCCTTCCCCTTGATATAGAGACTAAACTGTTTGAAACCCTTTAACCCATTAGAAATCACTATACTCAAATGAGTACAGCTGCCATTTTATAAGTTTGCAAGCAAAAAAAAAAATTTTTAATCGTACAGCTAAAAAAGAATTTCTGCTTCTATTTTATTTTTGTGTACAAAAGTCTGGGGCCAAAATACAGCATTCGATATTGATCGAAATTGCAATACAAATTTAAATGGGCAGTAATTTGGCCCCTGATTTTTGTCTCGAAAGCAGTGTGAAGCAGTATGAAAACTATTTTAATAATATTGAAATAAATATTGAATTTTTTTTTTGGTAATTTTTAATTATTATAATAAAACTCGTATAAGAATAACTCACAGACAAAAAAAAAATACTTACTGCGAAAGAAAGCGTTCGAGTGACATAGTGAAATAGGCAGTTACAAAAAACTAATGAACGTAGAAAAGTATAAATTTGACTGTACTCGTTTCAGTACACTGACAACATGCGTAGGTAAAATATATTTTTTTTTTAGATTTTAACTATGAGTGGATATCAAATTACGGCCCAAAAGGGTTACAAAAGCTTTCAAGGAGCTGTTGATAGCATATCATGTGATTAAGAGGTGTTTATGAACATAAAACGGTTGCACGCCTACCAAAATACAAACTCGGTCCTATTTAAGTTTTTTAAATCTTAAATTCAATGAGAACGACTTCAGTGACCATAGTGATGATGAATGGTTGGCATCATATACAATTCGGCAAGACTTCGCAAAGAAAATAATTTCTATTTGGCGCAACTCCATTCCATCGCAGAGCTCAACACCTTTTTCCAAAAAATTTTTCAATTAAATAATTAATTGGTGTACATTAATTATTCAAATAATTTTTTTGTTGCTGCAATTAATTTTTTTAATAAAAACCCATAAAATTAAATGTTTGTGTATATGTGGTGTATTTTTTGTTTATATAATTAATTTTTTAATTGACTAAATTTGTGTCCAATGACTCGAATATACAAATCCGTTAATTGATATGATCAATTCCTTTGCAGGGGCAAAATTAGTTAAATATTTAATTGTCTTAACGAATTGTTTAATTGAAGTCGATTTTCTATTTTTTCTGTGTCAGCAGAACTCTGAACTTTGTAAAAGATGAAATAGTTTTAGAGAAGAAATATTTGAAAAATCTTTGATCACAATGTCTTTGATCTTATAGCATCCAATTCTTGAAGTCGAATCGAACTGGCTGTCTTCGAATGAATTCTTAGCGGAAGCCAAAATATTCCTAAAGATAAGTCAATGGTAAAATATTTTGGCTACCACCCCGCTAAGCAATTCATTCGAGGAAAGCCAGTTCGATTCGGCTTCAAAAACTGGGTTGCGCCTATCATTTGGAATCTTCTGATCCATTTGGTTCACGTGTTCTTAAACATGTGTTGGGGTATCTGAATTGTTCTCCACGAAATCATCGTGTTTTACAACTTTTTACTAGATACAATCTTTTAGTTAATCTAAGAAATTTAGAGTAAGATCTGGTGAGTGCCCCGGTAGGCTAGCTGGTAGAGAACTTGTCTAACAGCGCCGGAGTTGTGGGTTCGATTCCCGCAGAGACTCTGGTTTCTTTCCTGCAGACAAGCGTAGAGCTTCGCGGGATTAGCTTAGGAAATTAAAAAAAAAAAAAAAAGATGAATATCAAGATGGGACTGGACACTATCCTACTTAACTACAAAACTATCTGCGGTGTATTTTTTGACATAAAGGAGCTCGTTGGCAGTATAAGAAGTGCTTAAAACACTTTGCATTGAAAAGCAATGTTCGGAAAATGTTCATACATAACAGGTCAGTTTTTTATTGTAATACTTATTTTAATCAAGAAATAAAGTTGAACTTAAATAATTATGGCCTGTTTTCGTTTGACCTCTAATGGGTTAAATACTGTGCAGGAACAATTGTGCTTTTAAAGAATTTGTATGAAGAACAATTAAAAAGGCAAAATAAAGTCAATATTTTAACTATTTAATTAAATCTTCAGCCTTTTTATAGCAAAATGTGCTTTTATTTTAAAAACTAACTAGTTAAAGTAAATATGGATACGTATTTAATTTGAATCAAGGCGAATTCATACAGATGACCGCATCAGAGAGATAATTTTGCTAGCTGTCCTATTTTTGTATGTAGGTATGTACAAATATGTATTCTTAACTTTAATCTCCATAACAAAAAATGCAGCCAGCATAACTGTCTCTGCGGTCACCTGTATGAATTCGCGCTTTATTAGAATACCAATTCATATTCCCATTTAGAAAATTTCATTCAATAATAAAAATTTATTTCTAATAAAAATCAAAAACCAAACCAAAAAAAGTCGTAGACAACCACATTGTCATGTTTCTAAATACAACTATTTATTTAAAACATTTATTTGATTGCAAATAAATATAAGTAGTCGTATGTGTAATTTAAGTAAGAGGAAGTATAAGATTGCACTTAACATTTAGACAAACCACAGAGACTGTCTGTGTAACGGACATGATGATGAAAACCAAACAGCCATTGATACATTCCACGAGAGATGAAAAAAAACAGAGAAATACTCTCATATAAAAAGACAGACGGACAATTTTGCAAACCGCTTTTTATCCACAACTAAAACATGATTTTTAGTTGCTGCTGTTGAATGGACAAACTTATTATTATGTTTAGTAGCAGATACTAAAGCTCGATTTTATATGGAGAAAAAATAAAACTGAAATAGAACATAAAATCAAGTTAAAATATTTAATGCGGCAGCGCCGAATCTGTTATACCCTGTATTTAGAGCTAGAATTTTTTCGGTAAAGCCTTTATATGGGATCTGTGATAAGTTGTCAAGTAATTTTTATTAGATCTTACGGCACCTCTTTATATCGTTTATTTGCTACAACGTCGTTATAGCAAGAAAAAGAAAATTTTGAAGTTAGTGATGCAAAATTGCTCGCTTTGGTTTCTTTATATTTGGGGTATTCAAAAAGGTGTGCTATCATGTTGTATTGTCATAATGTTCTAACATTTTACAATGGTTCAAAAATATTGTTGTTGCTTTGTAAACAAAAAGTGTCTTAAATTAATAAAACTTTGCTTGGTATGTTTATTTTGCTGTCGTAATTAATAAGAAGAGCCCTGCGCTGAACTGCTGAGCCGAGCGGCTATGTTTTTGTAGCCGTCGCCGTTGATGGTATAATTTTATCCGGATTCAACCTGCGGCTAGAAATTTTTGCAACAAGACACTTGCGGCGTCAAATTAGACCGGCCTGGGACTCTGATGTTTGGTAAACAAACAAAAAAAAATTATTTGTGATTTGCGTATAAAAAATGGAAAATAGTAAGATTTAATTTAATTTATTAATTCATGGATAAGAATTAAAAAATATTTAATTTGTAGGAAAATATTTATTTGTTTTATATTTGTTTTAAATCAGCTGATTTAAATTCCAAATAGCACACTAATTTATGAGGGGTTGTTCACAACAGTCTTATTTTTTCATGTTGTTATTTTAAGTCATATGACTTTATGACACCTTGTGAATCCCCCAATTGTGTATATATTCATCATAATATCTTTTAAACACTACCTGTTGGAAGAGAATGTGTCATCATTTTTTTTTGTAAATGGCGAGAGAAAATCCAAAACTTTAAACACGCTTAATTTGAAATTTAGTTTTTCGTGATTGTAAAACAACAGACTTAATGCTGAACAATAATCATCGAACTAGGACCCCTAAGGGAGGTAGGGGTAAATTTTGCCTCTCCAAAATTATCTGAAAAATTTTCAACGAGGAGATGTTTGGGGCGTTCGCAGCAATTGGGCCTTTGTTACTCCACTACCTTAAAATATTTGCGGAATGATTTGGGTATAAAACCTCTTAAAATACAGCTGGAGCAAGAGTTGTAGCCACACGACCTAGCACAACGGCTAACTTTCGGTTGGATAAAGATCCATTTTTTTATCGGAAAATTGTGTTCAGTGACGAAGTATGTTTCTGGTTGAAGGGAAGCGTGAAAAAGCTAAATTTGCCGTATTTGGTGTGAAGAGCAGCAAGAGGCATTGCAAGAAAGCGCACTATTTGGAGTGGCTAATGGGCCAGAGGCTTATGGGACGATGGCAAGAACGTTACTATGAATGGCGAGCGCTGCCGTGCGATTATTACCAAGCTGGATTTGACTGGCACGTGGTTTCAAGACGGTGCCACATGCCACACAGCACTCGAAACAATGGCCGAATTGAGAGACGAGTTCGGTGAACATTTTATTTTACGTTTGGGGCTGGTCAATTGCCCGCCTAGATCGTGCTATTTAACTTATTTAGAGTAGTTTTTTGGGGCTATGTTAGGGCTCACGTCTACAGGTTCAAGCCCACAGCAGTTGACGCACTCGAAGCCAATTTTGAAGAATTTATTCGTGAGATACCGGCCAATATGTTGGAGAGAGTATACCAAAACTGGAGCCAGCGTATGAACCATTTAAGGCGTATGCGCGGTCAACATTTAGATGAAATTATCTTTAAACATTGAATTATATTTATCGTTATATCTACTGTAAAGGTTAAAGTGTTTTTCGAAAAGGGCGACTTTATGGAACATCTGAGAAGTTAAAGAACGGTGATTACAAAAGTATGATTTCTAGTCTTATCAAACTTATTAAAAATGCACAAAATTTTTTTATAACATAACTTTTTTGCAGTGGTGTAATAATGGAACCTAATGCAAATTGTGAACTAATTGACAACGTTTCTTAAAAATAGCTGCACTCCGCCACCGTTTTCATGGTTATTTTTGATACTGTTGGAGATGTCAAAACACCAGTGCATGCTCGTACTGCAGAAAATATTGCTGTTCTTCGCGATAGTGCGGCTGAAGAGCCGTCCACCTCAACTCGTCGTCGTGCCGAACAATTGCACCTCTAACGCTCGTCGTTGATGAACATTATGCATAACGATTTGCATTTACACGCTTACAAGGTGCAATTGACTCAAGAGCTAATGCCACTTGACCATTCCAAACGTCGTCAATGGTCAGAACGGTGGATTTGTTAACAAGCAGCATTGCCAAAAACCATTGTCGAAAGACCAATGCACCCACAAAGAGTGACTGTTTGGTGCGGTTTACGGGCTGGCGGCATTATCGGGCCGTATTTTATCCAAAATGAGCCCGGTTAGGCAGTAACTGTGAATGGTGACCGCTATCGTGAGATGATAACGAACTTTTTACTGCCCGAATTGGAAGATATGGATGTGGACGATATTTGGTTTAACAGGACGGAGCCAATTGCCATACAGCTTAAGAAACAATGGCTCTTTTGCGCGGCAAATTCATAAGGCCGTGTTATCTGATTTGACACCTTTGCACTTCTTTCTTTAGGGTTGTTTGAAAGAAAAGGTTTACTTCGATGAGCCAGCAACAATTCAAGAGCTAAAGGATGAGATAATTCGGCACATTAACGGCATAGAACCTCAATTATGCATCATTTGCACCATCGGATGGGTGTGTGCCGCCGAGGTCGCGGCGGTCATTTGGCCGATAATTTGTGACATACATATTTGAACCATACCAATATTATCATAATAAAAAGAAATGACAATTATTTCCTAAATAATTGAGCCCCCTTCATTTTGTATGGGCAGACAGATGGATGAACATTAAAATTGACTTAGAATAAGACAAGTTCGGTGTTAGACCCGAATTAATAAACTTAATATATTCTGCTTTACTTGTTGTGGTCTTCGAGCGTGATTGAGACAAATAGCGCCCGCTAATGTGGTCGAGTTTTCTACAGACGAACAGACAGACGGACAGAATTAGAATTACTAAGGGACCCAGAGGTATCGAATATGTTACACACGACCAAGAAAATTTAGTATACCCTTATTTCACTATAATAAATAGGGTATATATTGTGGTCGTAGAGGGTGTAATAAAGAAATTTATGTTAATAAATCACAAAGTTAAAATACTATTCTATTCAAATTCAAATTACAATAAATGCCAAAGAAAAAAAAAAAGAAAAAGTTTTAAAAATAGATCCAACAAACTGAATGCAAAAAGCATAAGTGACAAGCACAATCAAACACACTACTAGTTCCCACAGTGAGAGCCAGTCATAAATTGAACAATTTAAATTTAACACCATCAAAAAAAAAAAAATTGGAAGAAAAATCAATGTCGAAAACAATTAACGCTCATATTCGTGCTGGCAAACCGAAACTATTTCAAAATTTTTTTCTTTTTGAAAACATGTGTTTTAATGGTGAAAAATGTCATTTAAATATTTTTTAATAATTATTTAAATATGATTTTCGCCTGGCGGTACAAATATTTATTTATTTTAAAATACAAAATTCATGTACAAAATAATGAATAATAAAAAAAAAATAGAAAGCACTACAAATTAATTAACGGGAAATAATACAAATGCATTAGAAAATTATCAAAAGTTTAGAATTTTTTGTTTTAGGTTTTGCTCAAAAGCATATGAAATAATTTTAAATTTTCTTTACAAAATTTAAATTAAAAAAAAATATTATTTTTAATACACTTTTAAAATAATGTGATGAAGAGGTGAAAACGAAACAAGCATTTTTAAGGTATTTTTAAATAATTAAAATTAAATATTTAATTCAAAAAAATTCATTATACATACAACATATGTATTAATGAAACGTAGATTATGTTAATCAACTGCAGTAACAAACTAATATCAGATCATTTTGAATAAGAAATTCTTAAAACTGCCGCATTATTTCTTTAAGTGTTGATTTAATTGTATTGGCAACTCACAATATTTTTATTGTATATTTCAAATTCAAAATATTTATTGTTTTTGTTTCCACTTGTCTGTCAGTTTTTAGAAAATTATTAGACATAATGCAACGGTTTATGAAAATTTTGTTTGTATATGAAAAGGAAAATATCTTAGATGCCTTTATTTACAAAACCAAATGTATGTATATTTAAAATAATTTAAAGAAAATATTATTAAAAATTATAGACGAAATAGAAAATCAATTATTAACAAAATATGGAAATTAGTAAATAATTTGTATCAATCTAATAGATCGTCATCTAAAATTCAAAATAACGTAACATTACTTTTCATATGTTTACAGGAGACACAAAAAACGTTGACAGTGGAAAATATTTGAGAAATTAGAACAACAATAACCGATCTACTATTGAAAGAAAGAAAATAATAGTTTTGTTCATGGTCCAATTAGTAGGTCTGCTTGAAACGACTGCTGATTTTTTGCAGAGTTGTGTTTTTAACGTGCAATTGTTTTTGACATTTCTACCATTTTTTACACAAACAATTGCTTTTGTTCTTGACACCTCTATCTTTTTTAAACAAGCAAAGTGCGTGATATGGTGCGTGATGTTTTTCCTATTGTTGGATTGTTGTAGTTACGCGCAGATCTTCTAATTGGGCAATGGTCTTGTTGTAATTTTTTAAGTTAAACGTCATTTTGAATTTTGTTAAATGTTACATGTTTATTTTTTAAGGAAGAAGCTTATGGCGTTTTCTTTTCGAAAAAAAGTGTACCCATGTAACACGGGATCTGGCAACATTTTAAAGTGTAAACCTGATTTTTAACAATATATAAAAAATTACAATAATGCAAATGTTTTGGTGTTATAATGTTATGCCTTTTAAGCGTCTAAAATCACTTAAATAGATCTAAATTTGAAAAGTAAGCAGCATTAGTATTTCAAGAAGTGCAAAAATGGGTTTTTACGTTCCAGCAATTTTGGGTAGTTTCAGCAAATTTAGAGAGTACTTTTAATTTTACTCTCATTAGTCCGAACTTGCACGAGATTTTGCCGAACACACCTTTTGTTTGTCAAACGAACCTCAATGGACACAAAATAGTATCAAAAAGGGGAAAAACGGAAAATAAACTTTCTTTCGTTTACTTTTCCGCGCATGGGATAAGTTTTTGAATTTTAGAAACATAGTATTATAAAAGCAGGGTTCTGAGTGAATGAGAACCTATGAGATAAAAAAATGTTGGTACTTTTTGTTTTTCATCTGGTACCTTTTGAATTTTCGTTAATATAGGCCGAATATTAACATAAAATTAAGATAAAATTAAACATGCATGGTCCTGAGTGAATAAGAAGATGTAAGACGGAGCTTTTTGGTATTTTTTTGTTCTACATCTGGTCATTTTCATATGTTTTGCTTTAATATTACCAATAGAAACATACAATTAAACATGTAATATCCTGCCTGAGAGGATTAGGATTTATGAAAGGGGACCTTTTTTTTATTTTTTGTTTTTCAATTGTTACTTTCTAGGGAGATCGATTATTTGACTTTTTTCAATAACCGGTTTTCGAATTTTCTGAATAGTTGCTATTTTAAAAAAATCGGTTTTCGGTTAAGCATTTTAAAAATAAACGGTTAACCGGTTTTAATTCGAATACATAAAATACAAAAATCAAATTAGTTTTTGTAATAAAAAGTTAATAAGAATACAAATAAAACAATTCACGAAGGTAAGGAACCAACAAAATGCATTGATGTGACTGATTTGACGATAACGCTTAGTACTCTGTTCAAATTTGTGAAAAATTTTGAGCACCATTAATAATTTCACACGAAAATTTTGACATGTATCAATGTTACCAAACATGCGACATTGTTTTGCGTATGTAAACATGTATTTTACTAAAAATTATTTTTTTTTCATAAAAAAGAAAGTAAATATGAATAAAAAAATTTGATACCGGCTGTGTTATTTTAATTTTTTATTTTTTATTTAATTATCAGTTCATATTTTTTTGCTTTTGCTTAAAATTCCACGTGAAGTAAGTGCAGCAGCCAGAAACGTTTCAAAACTGTTTCACAAAATCATCATTATTTCATAGTTATCCCGCGCAGGTTTTTTTCATATGCGTTTTGACAGCATTTCACGTGAAATGTTGAACAGAGTACCAGGCTTTAAGTGTTAAGTTGACTAAGATGAATTGAAACTAATTATTTATTATTAAAAGTGAAGTATTTTATTTATTAATCTATTACACCTTAATAAAAAAAAATTAATAAAATTGAACATAACGTATTAAAGTTTAAATTTTAATTATAACTAACCTTTATAAATTTTTTTTTATTTAAATTATTTAGTTATTCGTGCTTAATTCCCAATTTTTATTATTTGATAAAAACACTGAAATTTATTGTTGATGGGATAAGCTATTCCTATGCGCATTTCACTGGTTGCTTAGGCCAGATCGTCAGGAAATTTCATCCATAAAGATTTTAGAAAAACTAAAGATATTAAACCAAATAAAACTGTTAAGCGTATAAGAATTACCACAACAGTTCTATTTGTAACAATATCAAAGTTTAAACAAAATCATCAACAATAAACAGTGAGTTTATCTCACCTTACATTCCCCATTGTCCATGAAACCTTGTGCGCAAAGTACAGGTCGCAATTTTGGAGATTATTTGATAAAATTTGGCTTTTAGGCTCTAATTAGCACAAGGACCAAGCCTATTGAAAATGGGCCGAATAGAAGTTCCATGAGGGGAGATAGGGGCAATTTTTGCCTCTAGAAACTATCCAACCGATTTTAATGAAATTTAAAACGTATTATACGGACACATAAGCATGATTCTCCATGGGTCCCGAATAGGTTGCACTCTTGTAAATGTGTTTTTAATTACTGTGGTGTAGGGTATCATGTAGTTGGGCTTGACAGACTGTACTTTCTGACTTGTTTATTAAACTATTTGTTTTTCTTTTTAAATTAAGCTATTTTAAGTCGTAGTGAATTGGTAATACGGCATCATTTGGCATCATTGTAAAGAAAATTGAGTCAACTTTTAAAAAATTTATTCAATTAAATTTTTTTTTTTGTTTTTACATTTTTTTAAATGCAGCATTTATTTATATTGCACAACTCACAATTTAATAAAAGTCTCCCTAAAAAATTGTACTTCATTTAAAATTTAAAAAAAATCTACTTTTTAAAACACATACTAAATATACACACATAGAAACATACATACATGTGCACTAAATCTGTGGTATTGTCTTTATTTCATGGTTTTTCAACCGTATGGTTTTTATAGCCATTTATTGGTCTTTGAGTGCAATAATGGGTCATTGAAATCATCATCAACGGTTTCAATCGACTTCGATGCTCATACGTGCACGTTATTTTAGCACGGAGTGACAACAACGAAGAACAACAGCCTGTGTCGCAACAACATAATGATGTTGCTAATTGTTGTCTTTGTTATTATTACGTTTTACTCTATCTCTCCCTCTTCAAAGCCTTCTTTACTAAGTCAGCCATTAAAAAATTTATAATGTCATGAATTGAACTTGTACATATAAACGAGTAATTTGTATTAATGGGACAGAAAAAATAAAAACATTTTTTAAACCGACTTTAACGCATACGACAATGAACATACAGGGGTCTAATCACCGCATACGATATCGAGCAAAATTGATCGAAATTATTTATTTTGGTATCATGACTCTCGATATCAAATGAAATTTATTGAATTTGAAATAATAGCATTCGATATCGAGTTACTCGACATTACATTTCTCAAGCTTTAATTCGATGCGTCAGTGTCTATCGTATGCAAAAAAAATCGATGGATAATTCGATATGATAGTATCGATTAGACCCTAGTATACCACAAAAATATTTTTTTCTATCAAATATTGTACGTCCTACATGTAACCACTAGTTTTATTAAAAATTAATTAATTATGAGAAATTTTTGCTGGATCAAACATCATTTAACAGTTTCTAAATTTCATTCAACAATTATCCTCTTACAAATAAAGTTAAGTCAATCTATAAAAATTGTTTTAATAATTGATCAAATTAATGGTCACGCTTTTTTTGGATTTTTTCGTCAAATATTTGTTAGTTCTAAACATACCTCAAGTCATGTTATTAGTAAATTTTAATTTTAGAAATTTTGAATTTATATATCGCACTTGATCAACAAAAGAGTACTAACTCGAAATTTTAAAGTTTTCAGTAAAAGCATAAAACTTTTAAATTTAATATTAAAAGCATATGACCCCTTCAAAAAACAGGGTTCGACTTAAGAGTGGATTCTGGTACCGAAAAGGGTGTAGAAAAGGATTAAATGCGTTGTTCTCAAAACTTCATTTTCCATTTTCTCGAAGAAGGTCACGTATGAAAAATTATTTTTAACCCAACAATTTCACCACCAAGAAGTAGACAAAAAAGCATGATATTTTTACAGCGAGTAGATATGATTTTTTTTTTGATATCTTTTAAAAAGTGAATAAACCAAAATTTTGAATCAATTTACTCTTGCTGATTAAGTGCGATACCATATTTAACTAATAAAAGATCTGCTTATTTATTTTAGTAAAATAATTTTGCAACGAGGGAGTAAGACGAATTTCGGTTAAAACTAACTATAATTTTAACTTCCAATTAACAATATGTTTTTGACAGATAAAATTGTAAGATACGAGATTTAAGATGGCGGTGAAAGCGCTTACCTACATAACCAAGCAACCCAGGTTCGATCCCTGCCAGAGGAAATGTAAGTGTATTCAACCACTCTCCAAACAATTCATCCAAGAGGCCCACTGACCACCCCACCTTCAGGAAAATGTGTAGACATATTGGCAAAGTTTTTTTCAGACGCCATTTCCTAGGAAAATTGGTAGGAATCAAAGATTAGCAATGTTCCCCAACATTACACAACACGAAGGGCGTTGTTTCTTGGCTACAACAGATAGCAGCCCCATTATCTTCGGATCCTACATGGGAAGATTGTTTGTGGAAGCCATTTGAACCTGTCTGTCTTCCCTTATTAAAAAGCTTTTAGCAGTTTGAAAATATATATTTTTATTCATTGTTTTATTTATCTCTTAAGAACTTATTTGAAAAATAGATTTGAAAATTAAAAACTATGAATTTGTATACCCTAATCCATTAAGGCGGCGTTTTTGAGATCTGGATTAAGCTTAAACTTAGTTTAACGTAGCCTGGAACTCGAATTTTTCCACCGAAACGTGATCTATTTTTTATTGTTTGATTAAAAACTAACATTTTAAGCAAAACTAAGCTGCTTAGTCTAAGTTTTGTATACAAACTTGAAAATGGCGGTCCAAATCTGTTCTCAGATTAACTAAACCTTGTTTAATTGATATCTCAAAAACCCAGCCTAATTTTGTCATTCCTGGCGAAACTTTTCTTTGAAGCCATGTCCGTCTGTTAAACTCACGCTCACTTTTGAACGCTTGTAAAGAAAAACATATTTATATTAAATTATTTGCAGTTACCTAAGCACTTTGAGATTAAAATCCAGTACAATCCGTAAAAAATTTGTATTTCTGTTGTTTTGGAATACATCTATTGTAGTTGAAATTTCGCACAAACTCGTTTAACATAAAGGTGTAAAGCCCACCTTCAGGAAACGCTTGAGTAAAGACACAGTTCTTTGGATATTTTTTTTTTGGTAGAATAAAGCTTTTGTTCACAGCAAATAACTCAAGCAAATTTTTAACAACGCAGTTTGTAAAAATAAAATTTTAAGTCAACAAACTTTTCATTTGATTCAATGAAAAAATTTTTCAAAATTCCAATTTTTAAAAAAGCACTCAATAAAATGTATTTAATAATGAAATTATTAAATATTTCTTACAGCCTGTTCATCGATTTCGAATGTTAACGTTCGCATAGAAAATTATATTTAAAACAATATTCGAAATTTTTTTTTTTTAAATGTAATTTTCTATGCGAACGTTGACGTTCGAAATCATAAAACAGGCAGTTAATATACAATACAAAAAAAATATTTGAATCAAAGAAAAGACAGTAAGGGTCCTCATGATGTCGCTTAAAATTGCCATTTGTGCAAATGCGCAAACTTACGAGTCTTGTTTCATGAAGCCCCTTTTTTTACTTTTGTGTAATTTTAAACAATTAATGTCAGTTTGTAAGAAACGTCAATACAAAAATAAATTAAAAATTAAAATTCATAAATATAAAAATTTGTGTTTAAATTTGTGATTAATATGTATGAGAAATTTGCTTTTAAAAATGCTTAAAGAAAGCCAAAAGACCAATTTACTGAAATTATTGTTTGTGATTTATAGACACTTGGATTTTTCATTGAAAACGACGTTAAAATCATTAAAAGATCTGTTTGTATAAATGCACAATTGAACAGCGCAAGTTTACGAGACAAAATTGTTGGGCAAATTTACCAAGTTTGTGTAAATGAATTCTCATACAATTTTTGACAGTTCACTTACGAGGGCGTAAAAATACAAAGTTTGCACAGATTACGAGACTAATAAACGATATCATGAGGACCCTTAGTATTTTTACAACTCTTGTCTACTTTTAAATAACTTTGACATATGTAGTTGAAAGTACGACTTGAGTGTTTGTAATTTTCATTCACTTTACCGTTTTAATTGTATAATCTTAGTATTTCCAAAGCCTTTGGAAAAATGTTTCCTGATGATCTTGCCTAAGGAACCAGAAAAATGCGCATGAGAACTAGTTTTTCCCCCAACAATATATTTTAGTGTATTTGTCAAAGAATTAAAATTGGGAATTTAGCACATCATAATTAACGAATAAATAAATAACGATTCGATAAACATTTTGTTTGATTGATTAAAAATTTCCGACAATTTATTTTAACAAATCACGTAAACATTTTTTATTTTTTTTTGATTTGATTTTTTATTGACTTAATAAACTTGGTTGTTGACTAAAAATGCAAAACCTCTACCTACAAACTTGTTTATCAATACCGCAAAAATCGTCATCGCAGAAAATTCAAATATTTTTTTTCGAATAGAAATATATAAAAATTATTTTTTTCTGTGCTTATATAATATATCTTAATTCTAATTTAAAGCATGTAAGAGTTATTGTCATTTAAGCTTAACAATAACAAATATTTAAATTAAATTAAAGTTTCTTTAGGCTCTACTCTGGTGTTCTCAATAATGTAAGTTGAACAGACATTTACCGCTGTACAAGAACCTCTGCATATTTCTATTAAATATGTTAATTACATATATGTATATACAAGTGAGAGCAGCAAATTAAAGTCGTTATTACCAGATGGCAGCTGAAATTATTATTTTTTCTCTTGTAAGACAAACCTCGAATTAGTTCCCTCAAAAGCGCTCAACGCATACATCAATTTGCAGTATTTCCCTTCATAACACTCTAATTACAAATATCATTGTCAACAATTAAAGCCCAAAGTAATTAACAAAAATACAAAAACTCCATAAAAAAATAATTGGGCCTTAAAAAAATAGTATCTTCTTTTTAGCTGCAATAACTGAGTTGTCCTTAAATTTTTGCGGTTTTTTTATGGAGAAACATAATTTTTTTATATAACCTTCTTAAATATTTAATGAAAGGAAATGAAAGTTGAACGAACAAGTGTTGAGGTAAAATATTTTTGTGATATACTGTATGTGTGCTTGTGTATATGTACTAAATGACATGTATATGTTTGTAATGATTAGTATTTAAATTTATTTCGATATAAAAATGCTGATAAAACAGTTGGTGTTAAATTTTACTACAGTCTTAATTTTTTTTTAGCCTGTTTATATTATTTAGAAGGTTTTAAATTTGCTGTTGCTGCGTATGTTACCAAAAAAACTTCTACTATGCAAAAATTGTACCGAAAAAAATTTATATTTAATTTGTGTTTTAAGGGCTATAAATTTATTAAATTACGGCTATATTTTGTATGCATAACATGGCTGTAATATTTTTTTTTATAATTTATATGCTTTTAGCAAAAACATAAAAATTAAGTACCCATTTTTAATATTTTAAAACGTCTTTAACTTATGAAATGTTGCAAGTTTAAATAACACAACAAAGATATGAATTTTTAAAAACTTCGGTGATTTTCTTATATTGTACAAACCTGGAATGTATCCAACGATACGGCTTTTTGCAAATACGATACCGTTACTCAAAAAGAAATATCGGCAGTAGCGATATGCCTATGGAAGTTGAATTCCAGTTAAAATTAACAAAACTCAAGTACAGTAATTAATTTTTTTTTATTAAACAAAATTACAGTTTACAAGAGTATTTATATTTAAAATTTAGCAGGGGTGTCATAGAAATCGAAAACGTAAAACGAAAGAATTTGGCAGTTCTTTTTATTAAACTTTAATCTAATTTTTAAAATTTTTGTTAAAGAATTCTGTTTAATAGAGCATTATTTGTATACTAATTGTCATAAAATTTTTTTATTTGAGAAACCATATTGAAAAATGACTCTTTAAATTCTTTCGTTTTACGTTTTCGATTTCCTTGATACCCCTGAATTAAAAAAAGATTTAAAAAACAACGAATCGAATTTGAACTCATGGTAAAAATAGCAAAAAAAAAAAAAATATATTTTTTATACAAAAAAAAAAAAAAAAAAAAGAAACAGTTCGAACGTTCGCATAGAAAATAACATTTAAAAAAAACAAATTTTAGAATTTTGTTTTTGTTTTAAATATGTTTTTCTATACGAACGTTGACGTTCGAAATCGTAAAACTGGCAGTTAATATTTCCAATTGATATTAATAAGATTTTCTGTTTAACCCTGGATATTTACTGTGCGTCAAATCGACGAAGCTCATTAACTCTTTATCATAACGATTGTTTTGTCATAACATTCTTAGGGCCATTATAAGCTGGAAATAAGCTTAAGTTCAGATTAATTTGATAGATAGTTCTGTGTTATCTTTCAAATGCCAAGTTATAATAACGGCCCTTACTGTAATTCAGTCTATAATCTGATTGCGCATAAATTTCTTTAACTAATGCAAGTTACAATTTTAAACTTATACATAAGATATCTTATTTACTAAAACAACCAATGTTTTATTCTTAACTAATTTTAATTTCGTAGCAATTTTTTTTTATAAAAGCCTTTTATTGTTAAAAACGGCTTTAACATTTCTCTAACGGCATATAAATAAAACAAAATGTTATAACGTTATTTTTTTGTATGGGTCTGTTTAAATACATTTTTTGTGTTTGCTCTCTCATAAATTTAAACAACTTTGGCCATTCATTACTTTTTGGCATATTTAGACCATGTTAATAAATATAAAGTTTTGCAGAAAGAACAACAAAAAATTAGCAAAACAAAAACGACCTTAGTGACAAAACAAATGTACAATAAACTATTTAAATAATCAACTATGCACAATAAATTTTGTATATAAAAAAGAAAAAAAAAAAAATAAATAAAAATTCTTTATAAACAAAAAATATCCTTTTGTTAAACTTTTTATTTGAGAAATACTGTTAGTTTTCAGGGTTGCTTTATATCAGGTTAAACAATATAAAACACCATCAAAACATTAAACAAGGTGACACAAAAGTTGTCGCCCGCTATTTTAGGGTATTAAATTTTTTAATAAATATTAAAAACTTATGGGTTGTGCGTATTTTATTGCAAAATTTTCAACATTTTACATGATGTCGGCCAAGTGAACACCGCTTCAAGAGTCTAAGACCCGTTTTTATGACTTACCGATAGCTAAAGGTAGGATTTTATCGGCCGTATCATTATTACAACTTAACTTTAACCTAAAGTGAGCGATAATTTAAAAAAAGATTCATCCTACCTGGTAAATTAAAGTAAAGCTTAAACTTTTTATTTGGCCGTTAAAATCCTTCATTTAGCTATCGGTAAGTTGTTTAATAAGGGTAGGACTTGTTGGCATTGACTAGTTTCTTCAAGTAACTCCACGAAAAATGTCTAACACTGTTAAATCGAGGTGATCTTGCCGGTCAGTTTTAGTCACAAAAACAAGAGACAAGGCATCCCAGAAATGCGGCCTTCAGAAAATTTTAACAATTTTCCTCGCCCTTAAAGAGTATTACGCTCTATTTATTACTGTCGTGTATTTGTTTATCTCTTATAACTTCCCTACTGTCAAAGCTGAACTGGCATTAACCGCCATTAGCAAAAATTATACCATCTTCCGATAGTTTAATGAGTTTTGCGCCACCTTGTAAAACCTAAAATATTTATCTTCAATTCAAAATAACGAAATTGCAAAAAAAACAATATTATAAAGCTGCCAAAAAATGCTTTTTGAAAACCAAATTGTTTCAAACGGATATTGCCTCAAAATATGTAATACAAATGTTCGATAAACCGGAAATGACCAAAAACAACAGCAACAAGTACAAACAGAACATGAGAAAACAAAAGGAACAAAGCGAGCATATATTTTTGTGTTATTTGCCGTTAAAAAAAATAGAAACTTAGCAAAAACAAACAACGCCATGTTGCTTTTATTTAACCTTAAAAAAGAAAAAAAGAACCGAAAGGTCTACTGCCTACAAAAAACAATTACTTTGTATCACTTTTAAAACTCCGGTTTGTTTCTTTATTGTTTGCTTTACCTATTTCTGCCTAAGAAAAAAATTCCTTTGGCTATTGTACAAAGTTTGAAAATACTTGCACGAAAAAACTTTGTAGCCAAGTATATTCTGAGGCCAAATGCTAGAAAAACCCACATGTTTTCCAACTCAATTTCTTTTCAAAATTTTTTTTCATGATTCATCAAGAATTTCTAACAAAATAAAAAAGAAAAATTTCCATTAAATGTTCCACATATTTCTATGTTATGAAAGTTTATCCTTAGAAATTTTCTTTAAGTGTGCATCATTTCACTTAGCAATCCCTCACTCCCTGAAATAAAATCATACCACCAACTTTTTCCTCCTCTTGTCCTGTTTCCATTCAGTTGCTGTGGCAATTGAAAGTTTTTTTCTTCAGGATTTAGTTTATATGGCTTTCGAAATCTATGGCTACTTCTCTATTTTGCAATTTATTTTATTTTAAATTAAACTTATTACGTTTTGAATTGTTGTTTTAGCGGTCGGATAAACGTAAATTTGTTTTATGGCCATGACAAGATGATAAAGAACAGCAGACAGGCTCTAATGTTCTGCCAAACTTTGATAAAGTCAAAAGTGCATTGTAAATGAAAATAGCAATGAATTATTGTTGTTGAAAACTAAATTAAGCTGTTTTAATGTTTATTATTTTAAGTTAAAAACAAGAGTTATAAAATTCTGAATATAGCACAGCGTATGTAATTGTTTTTGTATCAACAAAAAGTTCGATTGGAGGTTTCAACGACAACAAATTATGAATTGCGGAATATTCCGAAAACTTTTGGGGAATATTTTTTTAATAATTTCATATTTGTTTTCGAAAATAGCAGGTAGAAACAAATTGTTATCAGGATTAATATTTATTAATCCTGTAAGTTCAGAATTTGTCATCTTTGAACGCTTAGAAACACACAATTTTCATATTTAAAAAAAACATGCTGCTTGTGTTCATTCATATATGAAATGATTTATATTCTTCGATCTATGAACGCTAAGATACACACATTTTTCCTATTTCTCATGAATGAAAGATTTTAAATTTGTTATTTCTGTTCATTCATGAATATGAAAAATAAAAATCATTGTGATTTAAAATTGTAACGGTGCCTTATGTGACCATCACATCTAAGGAAATGATGCGAGTAGTGCCAATAAAGTAATTTAAAAAAAAGAAGATTGAAAATTATGCCGCTTAAGTTTTGTTTGCGGCAGTGGCTTGGTATGACATGATTTAGATTCTTCGCTTGTGTTTTTGCTATAAAATTGTAACGGTATCTTATGGGACCATGAGATTTTAGGAGATAATACAAGTGTTGCAAATAAATGGAAAAAGAGCTACGATATTCTTTAGTCGTTGTAAATTGATGTCTTATTTTTTCATAAAACTTTAAAACGTTTATTTCTTCTTATTTTTAAATCAAGCTCAAGGTCAGTTTATGCAAAATATATATTCATTTAGAGTTTATCCAATATTTCGCTGCCACAATGGACATCTTCTTCAGGGGTCTTTGGTTAATAAATTTCAAACAAATTTTTTAAAAAAATTTTTAAACTCTAGCAGCCGTATTCATAATAAAAACTGAATTCACGTTTTAGCTACATTTTAGTTAAAAAACATTTTAAGCCTTAAAAAGCTTTTTTCTAAATTCATATTCATAATCAGCATTTTAACTAATAAACGTTTTACGCTATTTTTTGATTGGAAGGTGGCAACACTATCTCTTTTATTTGTCACTTGAATCATAATGATGCAAACCAGTGCTTATTAATTCATATTCGTACTCGTGTCTACATTTTTTTTTGTCGTGTGTAAGAAAAAAATTGCTTTTTATAAATGAATAATTGTACGATAGTTTTTCTTTTATTTAACAAAATAAACATAGTTCAAAAATTATTTAGTAAAAGTGCAATTAAGATGATGATTTAATTGCTGATAAAAAAAAGTATTCAAATAACGAGTTTTATTTTATTTGTTTTGATTGTTTACACATCACTCGTTCATTTTGTACAATTAATTATTTTTTTAGTTTTAATTTGTGAAATTGAAAAATATATTTAAAATGAACATACAAACTTTCATATTTTTAACCATAATAATATACCTATTGAATGAACATTTCTCGAAAAAATGTTCAAAATGACCATAAACACACAGAAAAAAGCAAAAATTTAATTTTAAAATAGGTTGAAACAAGGTTCGAACCAATTTTAAAATTCGTTTATTTACACAAGGTATAAAATGGGATTTTTAAGGTAATATTCTTTTATGAATACAATTTTTACGATTTTTGCTTAAAACAGATTTGAAATGATGTTTAAAATGTTTGCATAACCTGACCTTGAGCTTGATTTAAAAATAAGAAGAAATAAAATTAAAAGGTCGCAGAATATTGACTAAATAATTTAAAACGTTTATTTAAACCAATATTTTGGCACTTATTTTCATGGGTTTTTTCTTATTTAACAATATTACAACAATTTTTTAACAAATTTTACAATAAATGACAATTAAATTTTTTTTTTTAACACAAAAAATATTTTTCAAATCAATATATAAAACTTTAAATTTTACAACTTGATTATACGTTAAATAAAGGTTGATTAAAATACATATTAACATTGATTAAGTTAATTTTTTTGCTGTAGACCAGATTTTTACCCCCTTGGTGAGGGACTTTTTTTAAGATGAACTAATGCCTTAATGCCTTTTACAGTTCCATCTATAAAAAGTAACCACTCATCAGCAACATGTATGTAACATGAAGTCATCAGTGTATGAAATGCCACTTTCCCTATCAATTTTAAAGCACCCATCAACAGATTTTTTGTTTGAGCGCTTTCTAGAAGCTGTTACTCACAAAATATTGGGAAGTCTACTGCCATTGTTGCAAACACGAATCTAAATTCAGAGATACTGCCGTCGTTGGGCAAACTCTCATTGACAGCATTACCTTTTATCATACAACTCTTCTCAGGAGGGGCATATGGATTTACTTTCAAAAAGAATTTAGTTTTTAATTTTCTAAGCTAATCCCCTCCATTTTGAATTTTTTACACAAAAGTAGCAAGAATATTTACACCGATTTATACGATGATGATTAATTACTGGGTTTATGTATCTTAAAGAATTGTTGTTCCCAAGTAAGCTCCTCGGACAGTTCAAAATTATTTTTAGTATGTACCATTTATCAAAAACAAAGGAAAAAACGTAAAATCTACAGAAATATATTTCATACGCGTCTTTTGTTTCACTCGAAATTATGCAAGGCTTGCTTAATGAAGTGAAAAGCCAGCACACAGCACAAAATTTATTTTTATATGGACACTGCACCGATATATTTTCAATTAATTCAAGTAATACGATTTTAAACAATTTTTTAATTTTCCAAGTAAAGCTAAAAAGAACTGTCAAAAAGGGCTTTAATATATTTTTAAAAGTGCATCATAAAAACAGAACAATTTATTATAATTTACATACAATTGAATAAGGATACGACTGCAACTTTAAGTAGCATTCACATCCTTTTAAAATAAGTCATTGTTTAATAAAATTTTCAGGTCTTGGTCATTCTTAGATCATCCTGTAAATTACTGCCTAAGTCATATTGTGACGTTTTTTGTATGTCTCTTTATAAATAATTTTTTAGGTTGACTTGTCGGTTATTTAAAACCTTCAACAACAACGAATTACGCTGCTGCATGAACTCTACAGTTCATTTTTAATAAAATCATGTCAATGAAAGTCCTCTAAACATCGAAGTTTGAGTAGGGATATATAAACATATTTATAGCAAAACGAGAAAGTTTAATAATTGAATTGTTATAAATTGCTTTTTTGTAATTAAAAACCTCGAACCAAAACTTATCTGTTCTTAATGTTTTTCTATTAACTCGTTTTTATAGCCACGCTACAATTCCCTGCAGATAATGAGACTAGTCCATAGATGCAAGTAAAGAGTAGTCCATAAAGGAGTAGAAGAACTCCAAAATTACTCCAAATATATGGTTAAAAGGTGGTCTGTTTAACATTACGATGTCCTAGGAGTGGATAATATAACTCAGTTTTGCATTACAACGGAGTAGTCTTACAATTACTTCATATTCATAAAACTCTAGTGGACTAGTTTTGAAACTACTCTATGGTATACTCCAGAGGATTAGTTTTAACTTCGTTTAAAAACAAAAATATTTTGTTTAAGACATGTCGTTTCACTATAAACTGTTTTTAGCAATGACATTGTCCATGCCTGCATAACATTGGACCAGTCCAGGGAGTGGTCCATTTCATTAAAATGGATCACGTAGTCCAATATTATCTGCAGAGTAGAGAAGAGGGTTTTATGCGCTTGTGCAATACCTTAAAATATTGGTACTAGACCCAACTTTTAATAACCGATTAAGTTAGAATCACTTTTTGAATCGACCTAACGATGTCTGTGCGTCAGTCTGGCTGGCTGTTTGTGCATGCAAACTTTCTGCGCAAAGTGCAAGTCGAGATAGTTTGATGAAATTTGGTACAAAGGTTCAAATTGTCCCAAGGTGGAAGTCTATTGTGATGAGAATCGTTCTATAATTCACAAAGCCCCCATTCAAGGTTTTTTGCGCAATAAAGTCTTTGTTAAATTTTGTTTAAAAACTTGTTCGAATGCAAATTACCAAATTTATTTGTATCGGTTCATATTTGACAATAACCCTCATGCAAATACTACCAAAAAAATTTTTTTTTATGCCACAACTTTATAAGAAAGTGTTCGGACTTGTCCAGAAAAACAAAGAATATTACCATACCAACCAAAAGTTAAAACGGCCTAAAAAGTAATATTAAATTGGTGCGTTTTTTAGTTTGTGGCTAAAAATATTTTTCGTCATTTTAGGTATTTAAAGAGGGACTAAATATAGCCCGAAAAGGGCCAATTCGTCTTAAATCGCATAAGGACCCAGAAAATATACTTATAAAGTTTGAGTACTGTTCGGTGTAACAAAAATAAAAGACCATATTCACCCTTATTCACCCCCTGTATGAAAATATTATTAAAACATCCCTGTTGTAGCCATGGCCTTCAATACTCACACATTTTCAAAGTAATTTTTAAAAGCCAAATGTATGTTAGTCCTTTTTTAAAGCCTTGACTGTAATAAAAATAAAAACAAAGTTTTTCAAAAGCCCTTTTTACTTTTTGTTGTATCCTTCATATTTCAAGGGTTTTTTGTAATGTTTGTTTTTATTTTCGAAAAATGAGGCAGCAATTTAGCTGGTTTTATGTGTGTGTGTGTGCGTTCATATAAAAGCCATGTTTGTTTGTGTCAATGTGGATACCCTGCAAATAATAGGACCAGTCCAAACACGCGTGTAAAGAGTAGTCCACAAAGGACCAGGACTAGTCCATAAGTAACCCAAACGTATGGAAAAAACCTGGTCTATTTAACATTACGATGTCCTAGGAGAGGATCATATAACCCACCTTTGGACCAGTAAGGAGTAGTTTTAAAACTACTCCATGGTATATAACCCACCTTTGGACCACTAAGGAGTAGTTTTAAAACTACTCCATGGTATACTCAAGAGGATTAGTTTTGAAGTCGTTTAAACACGAAAGCACGTCGTTAAAAAACGAAGACATGTCGTCTCACTACAAACACTTTTTTACAATGACATGGTCCATGCTTGCATTACATCGGACCAGTCCATGGAGTAGTCCATTTTATGAAAATGGGTCAGGTGGTCCAATTTTATTTGCTGGGTATGTGCGTTTATATATGTGTGTGTGTGTGTGTGTGGTAGGTAATTAGCAAATTACCCACTTATAAAGTTTGTTACCAACAGCCAAATAAAAGTGTTTGGTTTGACTACTTGTAAAAATGTTTGCTTAGCCTCCAGATTATAAATGCCCTACAGTTCTTCAGAATATTTATATAAATAAGTCTTAATTAGGATAAATTTGTGTTTGATTTTGACATGTTTATGATGGGTAAAATTAATTTGGATTTTGTAATTAATTAAGGGGTGAAAAGTGCTTATTTTCTTCTAAATATTTTGACAGCACAAAGGAGATAAATCTACGTACACTGAACCAAATCTTTTGAATGATATCCAACGAAAGATTTTAGTAAATAGTCATGGAAAATTTCAGCAGTTCTTAATTGATAAAAGCCGTTTGGTTCCATTATATACAGATTCGATATAAAATAAACTTTTATTTTTGATGTTCATAGAGCTTGTCGGTTATACGAAATTGTGGCTCGGCTTTAAGTCGTAATTCACTAATTCACGCACAGAAATAAACATTTTTGAATATGATCAGCTTTAACAAAACTATTTTAATTGAAAATATTTAAATATATTATGGTTAATTTTACCATATTAATGTCATCTTCAATATTATTATGGTTAAATTATTCCTCCATAATGAAGCCACAACTAATTATGGTTTTCTCTAAACAAGTTATGTTCAAATATGACAATAATTGTTTTTAAATGAACAATAGTATTTTTCTCTTTTCTAATTTGCTATTTTAAGTGTGAAACATATTTAAGTTATTATAAACCATAACATTTTCGAAAGCAACCATAATCCCATTGTGGCTTCTTAATGCAGGACTAGTTTAAACATTTTATGGTTGCCGATGGTAATCATTAGTTTAAATTAACTAATATATTTGAAAATAATTTTGAATGGAGATGATTTCACAGAAAAAAATTCAATGAAATAATTAATTGGTGTACATTAATTATTCAATTAATTTTTTGTTTGCAGCAATTAATTTTTTAATCAAAACCCATAAAATTAAATGTTTGTGTATATGTGGTGTATTTTTAAGTTTATGCAATTAATTTTTTAATTGACTAAATTTGTGTCTCTTGACTCGAAAATACAAATCCGTTAATTGATATGATCAATTCCTTTCCAGGGGCAAAATTAATAAATGAATGTCTGAACGAATTGTTTAATTAAAGTCGATTTTTTTTTCTGTGTTGTTAACGTTTCGGCTTTGCTGCTTGAATGAGACCCAATGAATATGCAAAATTTTCTTGATACTTATTTGACTAATTTTGCAAAGAATATTTCTTTAATGTGGCGTTTTTATGATTAAGTTCCTTTGCCTACAGCAATTTTTTTTTAAAAAGAATTCGCCTTAAGAATATGATTTCAATCTTTAGACTAAAGAGAAAAAAGGTCGGGTTTTCCTTCCTAAAAAAATCCTTAATGAACGAAAATCTCAAAAACTTCTATTGGCCTTTGAAACACTTCACCAAAACTACAATGACGGACCACTTTATGACCTTATTCAGGAGTTAAATAAAATTATTTTTATAAACTTTATTATAAAAAAGGAAATAAATAAAAAGAAGCACCGACCATAAAATGTTGTACAAAAGTTCTTCTCAAGTATTTTTTTCATTAATACGCAGCCATTTCACGTCAATTTTACCGCAAAATAACAAGGGTCGTAACCTTAAAAAAGGCAGCAACAAAAGCAACTTAAAATGCAATATAAAAAATGAGTAAGTAGGAAAAAATCCAATGCCACTTACAATTTCAATTTAAACACTCACGCTACCCAAGCACTTACATTTAAGCTTTAATCACACTTCTCAAATATTTGACGCTCTACGCTAATTAAACATTTATTTCATTTTACATAATGTTTGCTGTTTAAAATGTTAATTAAGATTTTATCGAAATAAAATTTGGCAAATCAATAAAAATTGCAAAAAAAAGTTGTCAAGCCTTTTTTAAGGGGCTTTTGTTAAATATTTGTTAAGTGTGAACAAATTTACCTTTACATATGCAGTGTAAAATAAATTTAATGGCCATTTTTATATCAAATACTAATTTTCTGCTTATCCTTTCAATTCTATACAACAAATTCAATGAGATTGTTATGTCCGGGATAAAATAAATTGCAGGGGCAGCATCTAAATTAGGAAAATATTTAATCACCTGCTAAAATGCTGCTGTGCGAAGATTTTAATTTGCTGTCATTCACAATTAGCGGTAAAAAAAACCAAATTCTTCATTTAACACACAATCAGCATGTTTAAAAGTAAATTAACACTAATCATGCCAATGAACTGTTTTCTGGCTGCTAGTGTACTTCAGTATAGTAACACTGTTGTATTCATTTGTAGTGTTAAATTGCTCTTGTTTAATTTTGAATGCTTGAAGAGGGAGAAGGGGAAGAAAAGTGAATGAAAGCGTAAAATTAAACCAAACTGAATTGTTTGGAGTAAACAACCTTAAGCACATAATAAATAGTTGAACTTGCAGTGCACACACTCATTCATAAAGGGTGGTCCAGCCATAGTGAACCATGTTAATTAAGAGTCACACCTTAACGTCAAGTTTTTTGCCAACTTAATTTGACAATTTGACAAATTCAACTATGGAGAAGTGCCCAATTTCGCAGCGCGTTAAGAAAATGTGCGTTCAAATCAAAATGCATCTGGAGCACTTTGTGATTTTTTTTGTCAGCATAATCGACCTAATGTTTCCACAATCGCTAGAACTGTACCAAAATTTCAGCAAATCGGGTCGGTAGAAAATGCGAAAAGGCCCGTGCACGCTCGCCTAGTTCGTGTGGCCGGCCGTATTCATAGGGCCGTAGTTTTTTTAAAATCAAATGGGCCAAGCAGTTAGTGCAAATAGTGTTCGCTATCGCGAGATGATAACGGACTTTTTGTGACCAGAGATGGAGGATATGGACCTGGCTGATGTGCGGTTCCAACCGGATGGTGCCACTTGCCACACAGCCAACGAAACAATTGCTCTTCTGCGCGAGAAATTCAATGGCCGTGTAATCTCACGTCGTGGCGATGTTAATTGACCACCACGATCATGTGATTTAACACGGTTGCACTTCTTTCTTTGGCGATATTTAAAAGAAAAAGTGTAGGTCAATAAGACAAAAAAGAAATTCAAGAGCTAAAGGATGAGGTAATTCGCCACATTAACGACATTGATCCTAAATTATATCTCAGAGTCAATGGAAATATGGACCATCGTATAGAGCTATGCCACCGAAGCCGTTCCTTCGAATAATATGAAAATTTATATAACCAAAAAAAATATTAGGCTAATGCTCTTAAAACTTTTTGTTTTATTAACAATAACAATTTACACCGTACGTTTCGGTTGGACCACCCTTTACATAGAGACATGCATACGTATACACACTAACGCTTGTGAAAAATCCTGTAAAATATAAAGTGACTTACTTTGACTGCTGTTGAAAAGCCAGAACGAAAAGGAATTTATTCTTTTGGGATAATTAAGTTTTAACTATAAGCGCAAGACATTGAGTGCTTGCTTTATGAAATACCAATTAAATTATTTCGATACTCAACTTTACACTAGAAAATAGTGGCTAGATCATCTCTCATCTCTCGAGTAGTTATCGTTAGCGTTTATTTTATACGACTTTTTCTAACTTGTATCTACTCATCACTATTACAAAAGTCGACGACGAGACGAGTCAACAGCTATGACACAATAATTTTTTTTTCTTAGTCGTCAATGACAACTAACTTGGGAAAACCTACGGCGACTAGAATTGAGTCTGTTTTAGTCATGAAGTAAATAATATTATATTTATTTAATACGTTTGAAATAAAAAAGAATGAATATATAACAGAACTTATGGCCACAATTTACCGAACGAACATAGTTGCACAGTATGAACGCAGAAACGTATAATTATTTATACGATGACACACAAATGCTGTCGCAAACATAAGAATGTGTCAACGTCGTACGTCCACATATCTCGAATTATACGCAGCAGATAGCGGTCAAAGGCAGCCATAAGAAACAGGTTCAAGTACCGTGAAAAGAAGTCGTTAAAGTCCAAATTCTACAGCACAAGCCAAACAAATAAATGCCAAATACTTAACGCTGCTTTTGCAGTAACGCGTTGAAATTAAGCGTTGTGACAGAAAAAAGAAGGCAAAAAAAACCTGAAAACTTTGCATAATTAAATCCGGTTTACCTCGAGTAATTATGAAAATGTAATAAATCTAACCATGGAACTATCAATTCCAGGTATTTGTTCAAGTATTTTGCTAACATTTGCTAACATTTTTATGGATTTTCTCAGTTTAAGTAGACATGAAGTTATTATTTGGGCTCAATTATGCTAGGAACACAACTGGGACGAACGACGAATTTTTTGCCGCGAATATTCGTCGCCAAAAATAAAACAAATTTGTGTATATGAAAATACACACAATCACGGCGTCGGTCAAAATTCGTCATACGCTGCGAATTTTCAATAGATTTATTTCTATTTCATATGCTGGCGAACGACAAACAAATCAGTACCAGGCGACCATGTAAATGAACAAAGTAGATAACTACAAGAATAGTGTTTAATTGTGGGTTTGTTAATGTTTGTGTTTTTTAAGTAAATTTTTTTTATATGGTCACACTATTTCTCTTTCTTTGCACAAACAGCAAACCACTTTCTCAATTATTAAAGCTGTAAGTTATTCGTCGTTAATGTGTTTCATACGACGAATTTACTTAGCGAATTTTTCCAAAAAAAATCGTCGTTTAGGGAGAAATTCGTCGTTCGTCCCAGTTGTGTTTCTGGCAATAAGCAGAGATTTTAATTTAATTTTACAGGTCGAATAAAGGAGAATTATTTTATAAAAATTTACGATGTGCATCGTTGAGCCTTAGCCTTATGCGCTGGGTTAACGTTGAGTTACAAAAAAAGCTTCATAACTACTGTAGTTGTGGAGATATGAATTGGTCGACAAAAAGGTCTTTTGGCCCCACTGTGTGCTGCTTGCGATCGGAAAAGGAAAAGTTTTAATAAAAATTAAAATAATTTTTACGACGTGCGGCCCAATTATTTTTCTACCATTAATTTTAGACTTCGGCCCACTATGGAGTAGCACTTGAAGAACTAAGGCCCTAATTTTGTAAAACACAACGCAACGACAAAGAATTACATTGAAAGCAAAAACAAATTCATAAATATAAATTGACAAGTTCAATTATTTTTTTTTTCATGACTTTGTTTATTTACAAAAAACTCAAGTGATAAAAATCGTTGTTAACAATGTCGTCTATGTCGAATTGGGCGGGCTACTTTAATATAATTGCTACTTTACACAAGTCTCTTGTTTAAAACTAAAGAAGAAAAATTTCGTGTCGTTCATTAAGATAACAAATCCATATGGGAAGAAACAACAATTTGGTTAAAAAAAATTCAGTAATCTTAAATAGTGTATTTATTTTATTTTTTTAATGCACAATTTTAAATTTGAAAATCAGAGCACGCACAGAAAATATAGAAAATCGACTTTAATTAAAAAATTCGTTCAGACAATTAAATATTTAACTAATTTTGCCCCTGCAAAGGAATTGATCATATCAATTAACGGATTTGTATTTTCGAGTCATGGGACACAAATTTAGTCAATTAAAAAATTAATTGCATAAAATAAAAAATACACCACATATACACAAACATTTAATTTTATGGCTTTTGATTAAAAAAATTAATTGCAGCAAACAAAAAATTAATTGAATAATTAATGTACACCAATTAATTATTTAATTGAATAATTTTTTGCAAAAATTTTTTCTGTGCGTCTAAAAGAAAAGGAACAAATTTTGAATTTTGAGCTTCAAAAAAATACCAAAAAAGGAAAAGTTTCCATTTAAAAAACAATTTTTTAGTTTAGTCTTTTTAAAAAAATTTAATATATTTAAAGTTCTGTTTCATACAGGGACACTCGTACAAAATAATGTCGCGTTATATGTAGCAGGAAAACTGTGAATTGAGAACGAATGTAAGAAAAGAAAGAAGAAGTAGAACAAAACAAGTTGTGTTAAAATGCATTAAGGGTGCAATAAACGTTGGACAAGAGATTGGTGAATAAATTCGCCACATTTCTCTAACAGCTCACTAACATTTGCAAAAACACCATTAACCTTTAGACCCCTACTAGTTTGCGTTATTGTTGTTGGTAATCTGCAGTTAGTTGAGACATTTCGAATGACATTTAAGTTCTGAGAGATTGGAAATCTAATTAAAGTTTAGAAACAAAAACAGTAGGAAATTTAAGATACATAAGTATTTCTTCATACAAATTTGTATAACAAAAAAATATGAATAAAAAAATTTGGCCTTTACAATATTATTTTTTAAAAAGGAGCTAAAACACAGCCTTGTCGTTCAACACAGTCAGGGCTAGGCAGTATTTGAAATACGTTTTTAAAATACACATACGTATTTTTTATTTTTTTTTTTTTAATACATGACGTGCAAGTATTTTGCATTTTAAATACATGTCCAGCAAGTATTTTGTATTTTAAATACATACAATAAATAGAAGTATGTATTTGAAATACATAAAAAAGTGGGAATATTTTGTATTTTAAAAACATGGTTTACAAAAAATATTTTATCAGTTTATTGATGGATGTTTGCATTTTTATCTACCAAAAACTAGAATCGCTAAAAAACGTAACATCAGAACATGGAAATATCAGAAGCAAAAGTACCAGTAAAGAAGGCAATTAATGGAAGTATTTTGTTTTATTAGTACCGCAAACCATGTATTTTGCCCAACACTGAATACAGTTAATGCTAATTTTGTTGTTACCTATTTGCCTCTTCTGCAAAGTATAGCAGGTTGAGTTAACATATAAACCACGATTTTTAGATCAATATTTTATTTTTGTACACAGAAAAAAAAAATAAAAAATAGATTTCAATTAAAAAATATGTGATACCGGGTGTCTGTTGGAAAAATTTTATTTTCAAATACGATTTTTTCAAAAAGTTATAAACTGTGCGGAGGAAGGTTGGTGCCGTTGAAATGACTGATTGTGCGGATTTGTCAGTCACGATGTCGCAGTGGTCGAGTAAGCATCGGGCGTTCGTTGTGGAGACAGTTTTTAAAAGTTATTCTTACATAATTGCTCGTCGACAATATTGTTCAAAGTTCATTTTTAATTAAACGGCCACGTCCGCAAGCAAAACTGCCGTTACTGGTCTCCAAGAACCAGCAACCCTCAATCAAAAACCATTGCATTGCCCCAAGGTAACTGTTTGGTGTGCCTTATCAACGCATGAGATAATTGGACCATTTCTTTCGAAAATTCTCGAAAAACACGGTTCCGTTTTGAACAGTGTGTACAACTCGACGAAAGACATTTGGATGACATACTTTTTAAAAAATTAAATCCGCATTTCTATTATATCGTTTAATGCTCTTAATAAAAGATTGTGTTAATTATTACGTTTTTTATTTAAGTTTTAAAATAAAAATCTGCTACCAGACACCTTGAATTAGTTAAAAATTGATTAAATTTGCTCCAGTAAAGAAATTAATAGTATCAATTAAACCTTTAATTCACTTAATTAAACGCTTAATTCACTTGGTAAAATTTTTAATTAAACCAGATTTAATTTTTGATTGCTGCTGTATTTGGTGAACAATTTTGGAGAATTTTTCTGTGTTCCTACGCAAACTTTATTCTGTGAGAATATACCAACACACTTTTTTAAATAACAATTTCTAATTATTGAGTAGATAATTAGACATTGTTATTTAAAAAAGTGGGTTGGTTTATTCTTATTTATTATTTATTTTAAATCAGTTTTTGAAAATAAACACTAAATATCGTTCCTTAGTGTTCGGTTCGGTAGATTTGTGGAAAACACAAACGCTAAAATTGTTTGTGTAGAAAATCATTAAAAAAAAAACGTTTCCCTGTTTGTCATCTTTCGAACACAAAAGTAATACCATTTTAGTCCAACTGAACAAAATAGTGTTCGTCGTTTTTGGCTGGTAAAATAAAAAAAAAACAATTTTTACAAAAACAAAATCTACATACGAATAAAAACAAGAAGCCAGCAAAATAATTTTACACAAAGAAAACATATACACACACAAGCTGTTCGTGCTGTGGTCGTTGCGAATTTTTTTTTTGTTAATTTCTTTCTTAATGTAAAAAAAGAAACATTATTGAACATTAAAATATAATGTTTGTCTACAGTATCACTACAATTGTTCTGGTTTTTTATTGAAAATAGTTACGATCGGTATTAAGGGTTGTGTTCGTCCACACAAACACTTAAACAAATAGATATCGTGCGTTGGTGTGTGAGCCGAACGCTTAATAATGTACTGTTGTTTTGAACATAGTTATTAAAATAAGTGATTAAAAAAATTAATTTCATGCAATTTCTTGGAAATTTTTACTCCTAAATGTAAGAAATTGTGTGGCACGCAGACTAGTGTACCTGCGCCAATTTTATTAGTTTCATGAAACTCGAAAATTTTTGTTTATTTCCAATTCATTAAACGTCATTTTTCAACACATGACATTAACATCTTTAGCAAGTAGAGGTCATTATATTTTCGCTTCAACTTGATTACAGTTAAAATATGAGAGAGCATTTGTATGTGTGTGTTGGCTTATAAATGAGTGTTCCTACTCTACACTATAATAAATAAAACTCTTGAACTAGATTTTCTTCAACGAGGGAACAAAACGTTACGATTTTGTTTAGTTTATTTTCATTTTGTGTTTCTTTTTTTCTCTCCTCCATTTTGCCTTAAAGCAGCTTTAAGTCCCTGCAAACAATTTCGATTGAAAAATAATCTAAATAGTGTACCCATTTAGCAAAAATCTATCGTTTTTGCTATTCAATTGTTATTGATGTAGTAACACCGTTCGGGAAGAAGTGTCCCACTATGGTAATATTCACCGTAAGAATCTACTATATTGTGTATATTTTATGACCAATTATAGAGCTTTGGTAGTTGAATATCAACTGAATTTAGTAGTATCGCTTTAGGCTCTAAAAAGTACTCTTTTGAAGTTAAATTTTTTCTTACTGTTTTTAACGTTTTACCACATTTTACAGTTATTCTTCGTTTGTTTTTGTAAGGCAAGTCTGAGTAAAATACAAAATAAATGAGCTGAAAGTTTAAGAAATTATCAAAAATTAACAATAAATTTGGTCAAAACAATTGTTATGTTTTATATAAATTTGTTAATTTGACATGGAAAATCAAATTAAAATTTTTTTTTTTAATAATAGGGCGGGGAGGTTCTCCCAACAGTGACGAGTACCGCGACCAGGTTAGGTCTATTGTACCCACTCCCATAAGTTGGCCAAGAGCCCTCTGCCTCCCAAAGGAACCCAACCAGGGCCTTTGCCGATAAAGTACCAATTCGGGATGCACCCATTATACCGTGCCCCAAGTGATCTTTCTGGCCCATGCCAGCGCCGGGCAGTCACACAGTATATGCTTCGTCGACTCGTCCCCGTCTAGACATAGTCTGCATTCCTGACCCTCTGCCAGGCCCATCCGATAAAGGTGTTATTTGATCGTGTGGTGACCAGTCAAATAAGCCATCAACAGTCGCAGAGACCATTCGTCCCCATTACATTCCCGGGAGAGATGAATTCCCTTGCCTGACGCATTCCAGAAAGCGATACCCAGTATCCCCTTTGTTCCCCCAAAGCCCAGTCCTCCATGAGGGACTGGACCCTTGCCCAACTTAACCCACAGAAGGGTTCTTAACATAAATCAATATTTAAATAAATTGGCGAAATTGGCCATAAATGTTTTAAAGTTAAAAACTTAATGTGGACAAAATTTTTTTTTTAAGGAATTACTAAAAGTTGCAATTTTGCTCAAACACAAGCCTTATAAAAGCTTCATCATATTATAACTAGCATATTTTTTTAATGCTTTGCAAAAATTATTTAATACATTTTTTTTCCTGCTAACATTGATTTTCACTAGAAAAATAAAAACTATTTAACAAAAAAGTCATTGAATAAAAAAACAATTCAAAAAAATCACCAAAATCCTTTAAAAAAGACAATTATAATTTTGTTAGTTAACTTTTTTTGGTAAAAAAAAATTAATGTATTATAAATTATTAAAAATTCCCCCAATCTACACGAAAAATGAGTTTGGGCTGTTTTGTGCACTCATTTAATGCTTTTGTGTACTAGAACGCTCGGTAACTTTTGGATCCCTCGGGGTCCTAAGTTTGAGTACAATTTTACTATTTAATTTCTTTTAAGATTTTAAAATTTTACTTTATTACATTGCAATTTAAGTAAAAACTGTCATAAATTGGCAAATTGCTTTTGTACTTGGTATTCACTGTTTAACAGCAAATCGTTGCGAAGAAGTCAATATTACAGAAGCAGTGTTAATTTTTGCTATTGTTGTAACTGTATAACTGTTACAATTATATGAACAACTCTTTAAAGTGAAGAGAAAGTATAATTTTAGAACTCATCATTCGATTCTAACGTATTTTGTTGTTGCTGAACTCCGCAAAATCTACTGTTTAACTACCAAATGTGACGAAGTAGTTCAAATTTCGTAGATAATCGAAAATTACTCTGCCAATTGCTTGGAGGGGTATTATATGTAGTTATGTATATAGATGCGTTTGTATTGTTGTTAGTGCTGCAGTAAATTGGAGTACAAGTGTCTGTTAAATGGAAATATATTTAACACAGTGTATGGGTGTGAGTTTTTGCTTGTCCTTATGCAGTAGAGTGTGCTTGAATGTCTTTCGTATCCTTTTTGCATGACACGATATGATCTGATGTTTAACAAGCTCTATACAACTACTGCTTGTATAAATGTTTAAAAGTATAGAATAAATTGTTTCTTTATCGTATTTTCTATGACATTAGATCGTAAAAATTACAAAATTGTATATACTATGTACATATATTTATTCAATTATATTTATATACATATGTATATGTATATGTATAAGTAAGAAAGTGTATGTATGTTTGGATGTGTAAAAACTTGTCGTTCTGTTATTTAACTTTTCACTACTTTTACTACATTTGTTTTTATTAAACGTGAGAACTACAAATATAAAAAAAAAGTTGACAACTATAAAATTTTGCAATTACTCGTGTATTTAATTTACTGTCATTCACTTATCGCTTACAATTAAAAAAAATACACATACATTTAAATATACGCATGTGTATTTAAAGCAGATATTTAAATATATTAAAGGTATTCACGTCAACTGTGCAAAATATTTTGGTTTACTGTGATTGTACCGAAAGATTGAATATACTGTAAATTTGCATGCCATTTTAAACAAGCGAGCATATATGAACTTTGAGCGTGTCTGTCCAAACAAATAATTAATATATCAGCCACATATTACGGAATCATAGTATTCAGATATCTGACAATGAATTGAAATGAATTAATGCCGCTCTTGAACCAATGAGCGACGTAACCTCTTTTAGACTTAAGCTCTTTTAATAGTTTTCGAAATGAGTTACAGACCCAGTGTTTTCTCACTTTTCGAGAAACTATGGACTAATTTCGATGCGAGAAGTGCTCACAAAAGTTACAGAAGATGGTTACAAGTCTTCATACACGTATTCTTACAACTTAGTTGATTATCAGCCGATATCAAATTTATTTACAGATTTATAAAGAAGGTACTTGAACCTTTTGTACACTATACATGGACTTTTTCAAATTGTTTGAGCACCTGCTGAAACCGACATACTATGGCTCTTATTTCGTTAAGTTTTATGAATTGAAAAAAAAAACGTTGTTCAGGGTTGGGATGACTGAACTTGAAGGATATGACGTTTCAAAGTTTTACGTTGAAAAGTCTTCTCCTTAAGAATTGGTGGTCATCTAAAATTCGAAAAATTAAAAAAGCGACTTGAAACTTGCAAGAGTTTTTTCATCCATTCCGTGTTCTTGTAATAGTTTTTAGCTTTCAGATCCAAACCAATACAAAATATAGTCACTAGACTTGAAGGATATATCCACTAAAAAAATTTTTGATTTCGCTGCTGGGTGAAAAGTTTCACTTGTAAACCACCATATGCACAAGTGAAACCAAAATTTTCCGAATTTTGAAATTTTAGGGTTTTTGCGCCGTTTAATAAAAATAAGTTTAAAGCGCAGAATTAAAAAAACTGCGTAATTTTATAAAGTTTGAGGTAAATCAAGTTGGCTTCAGCGCACCAATAACGTATCACGGACATCACAAACTTAAAAGAAATTAGCGTACATTTTTTAAAAATGTATCTTTTTTGCATCTGACAATCAGAATTGCCTTTTAAGTTGGCTAGTGTATTGCGTGATGTGAGTATGTGAGCTACCTAAATAAGAGCGGCAAGCGTTTTTTGTATGTCAAACTTCTCATTTGCATACAATTTATACGAAACAAACCTTTAGAATGCGAATTAGACACCAACCGGATGGAAAATTTTAATTGACAGATCAATATGCCGGTTTGTTTTAGTGAAATTTTTTTTGAAATAGAATTTTCATGTTTAAAAAAATGCTTGCCGCTCTTGTTTAGGTAGCTCAGTAACTTCGTAAAGTGCAACTTCGAGGCGAAAACGCACTTTAAATTATGTCTTATACTTGCCTTAATTTTTTAAAATCTTTAACAGTTTTAAATAAATTGTTATTTTCATACACGATAAAAAAAATTTTTTTTTGTGTATTTTAAAAAGTATTGAAGCTTTTACAAATATTTTAGTGTGCTAAGAAAGCTCTTAAGGGGTATTGTCCACACGCGTTATCCTTTTTCAATTTTAACAAAAACTGTAATTTTTATATATTTTTTTTTAATTTTTAACTCTAAACCGCAGTAAAATTTGCGCCGTTTAATAAAAATGTTAAACGCAAACGGATTTCACATGCTCAAATATCGGTTTATACACACGCAAATCAACATTGATGTCAGACAAAAAAAATATTTAAAAAAAATTTCTAGGTGCCGTAAATTTTTTGAAGATGCCCATATACTCTTTTAGTTAATAAAAGAGGTTTTTTCGTAATTATTCTACACAGTATTTTTGTACAAGAATTGTACTTTTTAAAATTTTAATTCAAAAATATGCTTAAATACGAGTTATACTTCATTGCTGTCCAAAGGAAAGCTAAGTTAAAATGTAACAAGAAGATACAATATAATAGTCTGGTAGTGTCATTTCTGAAAAGCAGTAAGACAAAAAAGCTTTATAAAATACATAACTGAAATTTAGCCCGTAGAATTAATTCGAAAAATAAAAAATGTTGAATATAAAATATAAAGTAACCTTCGAAAGGAAATAATTCCCAGTTTCTATTTATTTAACTTTTTAAAACAAATTTTTTACATAAATATATTTCTTAACGATTTCAATCAAAAATGTTTGCTTGACCGTTTTTTTAGTTCAGTGATCATCATACTGTTTAAGTGACCAGCAATATTCTGAAAGAATTTTTTTTATTTCTACCTTCGAAACTTCATTCCATTGCAATCATTGCCTGGCGAAAAAGGTTCACCTTGTTAATCGCTGGACTAAGCGTGGTTGTCTAGAATAAAGTGCAAATGTGAATGCAGGAAATACATTTTTTTTGGCATAGCGCAGTCCATTTCACCAAAAGCCCTTGACAATTTATAAGCGACCATGATAATAGTCGTCACTTCGGTGACTTTCAAGAAATTTATAACATGGTGCAAAAAAACATTTCCATACACGCTTTTTCATACACGATTTTCAACGGAACTTGTTCTCAAAGGTCTCATCTTACATAACTTGACGAATTTAAGGTACAATAAAAATACCTTAAAATGCTCTGATAAATTTTAGAATTATAAGAAGTTATTGAGTCTAATTAATAGAATTGATTAAATTAATTATTATTCAGTTTCACACGGGAGGACACACTTAGTATACCCTCGTTTACCACTAGTGGTGTAGGACATAAAATCATGTTTTGTTTCGTTGAATTTGTTGAGTCACAACAAATTATTTCCATTTAGTCGTATTTAGAGCTACAAATTTCTTTTTTCATTGCAGGCTCTTCTTGTTAGTAATTTCGGTGTCGATTTTTCTCTTTTAGGGCGGGTTACGCACTTCTTTCAAAATATTTCAAAATATTCTTTTTTGAAATTTAATTTATTTTATAGAAGAAATTGGCTGGCAAAAATCTTATGAAGCTTGGACAATTTACGCCATTCGACATCAATATAAACAACAATACAATTTAAATGGAAATTTCGATCGTTATCGAATGCTGTAATTTGCCCCCTGTTCTGAGTTTAATACAACATTGAATGTTTCAAAGCAAATAAAAGAGAGTAGGAAAGTACATCTTATTTAACGATTAACTCAAAACAGTAAAATATTGACCAAGCCACAGATATACACATAAAAGTTCATGGCCTGGTCAGGCTAGAATACAAATTTCTTGAAAAAGATTGCAACGCAAATGGATAAAAAAAATTCTCTAAAATTTCCACTCACAGTACCTTTATTAAGGAAATCGGGGGTCTGTCGATCGTATCAAGGTGAGATATTTTCAAAAAAAAATGACCTGATATCCACTTAAGAGTTAAACAATTTTCTTATTTTGCGGAAATTGTTTTTTACTTACACAATTACAAATTCTTACTTCACAGCGATTTTAATTTTAAACAATTTAGTACCAACGCAATTTACATGATTTTTTCTTTTGTTACCACAAGCAGCTCCCTTTCTCATTTATCCACCAAGTGATGTAATGTAGATAAACTAAAACTCTAATATAACTATTAAAACTTATTCACTTTTCCCAGCATTAGATGTTTTTACTCTTTTAAGCTCCTGCTTAAGGTGACGATTTTAAAGTGAAGAAGGTGTTTTTAATAATGGGTGGTGTTGCTGCTTGTGTTTTTTTTTTTTTTGCTGTTGAAGATACTGTGATTTTTTGTTCAAGTTTGTTGTCAATATTCATCAGTTCAAATGTTATTGCTAAAAGCAATACACATACAAACACACATAAGTACTCTTGCCATTCACTGCGTTTCATTTAATTTTAGCAAAACAGATACAAAATTAATTAAATTGTAGTTTGAAACAGAAAAAAATAGTTAACAACTTACTTGTTGTAAATTGCTAGAGTTGTAAACTAAATTAGTTGATTTATTTTTAGCTTTGTAATAAAAAAAAGATTATTTAATTTTTTAACTACTCAATTAGTTAGAAATTATACGAAATTTTGAAATAGAGCTCAAAGAAAATTTCAAAAAATATTTTGAATGCTGAAAAAATAGTTTTCTTGTGCTAAAATGCACTAATTTTAATTTTTAACGCTACTGCCATTTAAATCATTCTTATAATATGGCTTATATTACTTCTGCTCTCAAATCGTAGGTTTATTTAACATTATGGTGTAAGCAGTGATAACTTCATCAGCAATGACTTATACTCGAAACACAACTGGAACGAATGACGAATTTTTCGCAACGAATATTCGGCACCAGAAATAGAACACATTGGTGTATATGAAAGTACACACAATCATTGCTTAGACCGAAATTCGTCGTCGACTTTTTTATGTTTTTTTTTTTTGTGTCAAGTGACAGTTAGGGGCAACAGTTGCTATTGGCTTAAAATAAGGTTTTGATGAAGGTAACTTTTGTTGTAACTGTCAATATTAAAAGTTAGTTTTGGTGTCAAAACGCCTCTTATTGGTGTCGAAAGTTAAATTTGTCTTAAAAAGTAGCATGCGGTAACACTTTTGTGTCAACATCAACTTTAATGGTGTTTTCTTTTCTACAAAAAATGTCACATTTTATTTGAAAAAATGCAATTTGGTGTTCGCTTCTTAAAAATGATTTGCTCTCAAAAAGGGCACCGTGTTTTATTCTAAAAAAATTTACCCTTAAATGTCATAAGGCCCCTTATAATTCGAGAGTATTGATAATGCCCTGTAAAAAGATGGCTGCTGTTTATATATAGGGTTACCAGACGAAGTTGGAAAAATATCGCCTTTAATCAGGACAGTAAAAATTTTAAGTTTGAATAGTTATTTTTTATTATTTTATAGTTAAAACAATAGAAATTATTACATTGTTAATTGTATGTTGTCAGTGATATAAAATAGAAATAGATTTGGTGTTAAAAAATTGTTTTTGAAAAAACAACGTCAAATGAAGAAATCGTAAAAACTTGGTGTTAGTAAATCGGCAATCTGGCAAAGGTATTTTATGAAAAACAAACTCAAGGCCCATCTATCAGGTCTGCTTACTTGTACAAAACCAAAAAACAATACTTTTTAGTTGTCAAAAATTAACTACCACATATACAAAGCAAAAGGAAAAAATGTTTATGTGTGGCATACCATAAACGTAAACAAACGTATACATGCACATGAAAGCAAAATTTAAACAACTTTTGACAACTAAAAAGAACATAAACAATGATCATCAGGCTTCTTGCGCAGACCTTTTCAATGGGCCTTGAACAAACTATAGAAATTGGAACTTCGTCACTCATTTTGTTTATTTTTTTTAATATCAATCTGTTAACAAATTTAGGTTGATGTATATATTATTTTTATATTTTTAAAGAACGCACTTTTTGATTTTTGTTTGTACATATTTTTTTTATATATATGGAAGAACAAACTTTTTGTCAGCTGTTAAAAACAGGGCAAACCAATTTTGTGTTTTATTTTTGTTATATAAAAAATTGCAGTATTACATGTTCGGCAAGACATTTTAAACATGCAGCTTTTAAAATGTGGTATTTTTTTTTGTAGAAAAGAAAACACCATAAGTCTACTTATAAGGCGTTTAAAGCAGCTTTATGTCTGGGTAATCCAAGACTTAGTGCATCTTAGAATGACTGAAAATGTGGTAAAAAGACAAACTTCGAAAATTACGTAACATCCGAGCTAGAAGCATGGCTTTCTCTCTCACCCTGAGGTTTTTTGAAGCCCTAATTTGATCAATTTATATTTAAGAAAAAGGAAAAAAAACTATTTTTTATTGATTTGTTTTTTATTTGAGCTAATAGGGCCTAAGGTTAATTAATGTAAATAAAAAGCAATTTTTTTATTACAGTTTTCCCGACGTTTCGTCGATTTTTTTGTCGACTTTTTCAAGGGAGCGTCTATTTAAAATTTTTAAAAAATATATAAATTAACATAAATACAACAAATTACATTAAAAAAGTTAAACTTACAATATGAGCTTTTCACATTAAATTAAATTGTGAAAAGCTCATATTGTAAGTTTAACTTTTTTAATGTAATTTGTTGTATTTATGTTAATTTATATATTTTTTAAAAATTTTAAATAGACGCTCCCTTGAAAAAGTCGACAAAAAATCGACGAAACGTCGGGAAAACTGTAATAAAAAAATTGCTTTTTATTTACATTAATTAACCTTAGGCCCTATTAGCTTAAATAAAAAACAAATCATTTAAACAACAAATTGGCCAAATATCAAAAATAACTATTTTTTATATTTTGAAATTTTTTTATAAAAAAAATCGGTTTGTTTCTTTTTTTGCATGTGTACTTTTTATATCGATAACTCTGCTGGGAATGTCAAACTGTATTGAAATTTTTGTTGAGTACGGTTTCACAAGTCATCATGAATCGTTTAACGCTAGAACAATGCTTCCTCTGGATTACTTTTTATGGGGCAATGTTAAGTCTTTGGTTTATACTGACGACAAACCGGCAACTGTTAAAGCATTAGAAGCTTACATTCAAGCCACAGTTGATGAATATGGGTAGATTCATTGGAAAAAGCAGTAAAAAAGTAGACTGATCGAATGGACCATGTAGCCGCCACGGACATACCCGGCATATGTAATTTTTAAAATATAAGTGCCATCAAATTATCTACCAGATAATAATAAAAAAATTCATTTCAACTATATTTTCGTTTTATATAATCATTTTAAGTTCTTAGGCGGCTTAAAAACACCCTTTAACAAATTTTAAAATAAATAAATATTGTAATGTTCTGTGTCAGAATTTAATGGCACGTTTCTCATAAATAAGTTATTCATAAAAATATCTCACGTTTAAAAAAGATATCGAAAACGAAGTTTCTGTAAAAAGCTTAAGAGGGACAGGAATTTATAGAAAAGGTATTAATACTTATTTCCTTTGACATTTTTTTAAACTTTAAAAAATACTTTATTACCTCATTCAAATTTACAACCATTTTTATTTGTTTATATTAAGAGAAACCCCCTAAACCGTAACATTTCATTTTCGTCCACAACCTAAAATGCATTTGGGAATACTGTGTTGAAAAAATTTTTGGTTTTTATTGATATAAAGTACACCTTAAAAAAGTGTCCGGTAACCGAGATAAACAAATATTTACCTACGTCTTGTAATTTGACATTACGGCCGAATCCTGGATATTGTAAAGGAAGTGTTTGTGTAGCTCTAATAACCCTTATCACTTTTCTCTAAGCACAAATGGAAAACTAAAAAAAAGAAAAACTTAATAAGAAGAAAATTTAAGAAAGCCCTTAACAAAGTGCAATAATGATTAATGGCTTATGTGGCAAATTTTTGTTAATATTTTCTTGCTTTAAAGCTGTTTTTATCCTCCTCTTTTTTGTTTGCCTCTAATTTTCTTTTTAACTTTTAGTGTTTGGGGCTGTTTTGACGCTCTTGCTGTATAAAACACCTTAGAGATTCAATGATTTCGGAAGCAAATATGATTTGTATTTTTCTTTTATTTCTTTATTTTTTGGATAGAAAAAGGTCATCTGATGAAGGTGAGGAAATTGAATAAAAGGAGTTTATTTTTTGAACGAGTAGCTGGGGCTTTTATGAAAGTTTTTCTTTTTAGGTAGAGCAGATTTCTTTTTCTTTCTCTCAGATAAAAATATCAACGAAAATCCAAACTTTAATCTTAACAAAAAAAAATTTGTAAGAAATGGACAAATCTTTAAGAGCTCATCACCAATTTTCTTAAATAATCTTTTTTTTTAATATGTATTTCTTTTGCCAAAATGTCAGACGCTTTATTTAACACAAGACAAAGTCTTTGCCATGGGTTTGCTCATAAGAAGGAACGTGTTTAAGGATAATATTTAAGTTTGGTGACATATTTCGTTTAAATGTCGTTCCATGAGATAAAAAGATACATGGAAATATTGAAGGGAAGGGCAATGGCTACACAAAGTTTTTTATTTCTTTTTACTTTAAATGTCAAAGTTTTATTTTAGTTTTACGAAACATTCTTTTAATGTTTAAAAATATTTTAGAACAATTTTTTGGCAAACTAATCTAAAGGTCAATGACAAAACGTGCACAACTTTTTTTTTCAAAAATTTTTTTCTAAAATATATTATTTTGGCTAGAAATTTCGATGTGTACAGAAAATGATAAATGTGCAAAAAAATAAAAAAAAAATTAAGAAAAATTTTTAATAAACTTTATATTAAAATGTCACTAGAGGAAATAAAATGGATGCGTATTAGGAAATCTACACATTTTCAATATTTCAAATTGTGATTGTGAAAAAGGACACTTTTTTATTTGTGGTTGCAAAATTGCTTCAATTTGGAAACCATTCGGGCTTTCATTTATTTATTTCTGAAATATATTGTAATCGATATTTCGGGCTTTTTTGTATAAACAAATAAATTAAACAAGAATAAAAGACACGACAAGTTAAAGAAAAATCTAACTGAATAATTCTTAGTGTTAGAATTATATTAATATGGGTACAAACTTATGTGGGTGATTGTACTCAGGTATTGTAGATGTGGATTCAAAGTGAATCCTAAAAATAAGTTAATGGGTTTATTGGTGGTAGTTGGAAACTATTTAAACCGGAGCTTTTGACCAATTTTTTGTATCCAATGGATGTTATAATTTCTTGGTTGAAAAAAATTATAATTGCAGTGTTGCAGCGGCTCAATTTGGAAATAAAGAGGCACGTTGGTAGATTATAAATAAATTCAAAATATTCTTTATTTAGCGAGATATGCTTACCCTTTGCAGGTTTGATTAGAATAAAAAGTAAAAATACAATTTTACGAGCCACGAAGGCACTAGCAATAAAGATGGCTAATCTGAATTATTTGACAGATAATAAATTATATAAAAATTAATAAATTGACAGATTGTCATGTTAATTTATCCACAAGTATAATATTATTAAAACACAAAAATAGGGTTTTAAATTCAGTGCTTTTAAAACTGTATAGTTAATTCACAATTGTTGTAACAACATTTTAAATTCAAAGTGTTGCAAAGTAAATAATTGATTTAATAAAAATTAACATATAAGATGTCCTTTTGCTAATTTAGAAACTAACAAAATAATTTATTTATAGGAATATTTGTCTGTAAAATCTTATATTTATAAAAATAATAATTAGAGCACCACAAAATTCACTTTTGATGTCAAAGATGTCAAGATTTTTGGTGAAATCTTTTTTTGACGTAGAAACTGATTTTTGATTTTAATTGGTAGCAAAAGTAGCTGTCAGTGCTTAACATGACCTTTGTAGTTAAATGTGACTTGTAAAGATAAAAGCAATGCGAATATATACTATACAAGAGAGCTTTGCTAAGAGAATTATACTGGCTGTCAATTTTTGTATGGAATTTGACATTTAGAATACATATTCATACCAAAATACAGAAGAGTGACCTGTATGAATTTTCCTTTTTTAACCCTTTGCAAATATTGGTGTTAAAAGAGACTTTTAGAATCAAACTCGACGTAAAAGATCGATCTTGGTGGTAAAAGTAACTTTGTTACAGATTTGGCTTTTATGTTAAAGAAATCATTTTGAATTAAACAAATTTACCTGGCGTCAAAAAAATTTTTTTTGACTGACCGAGGTTTTGAACTCACGGACAGGTCGATTAGGCATGTTTAGATAGTAAAAACACTTTCTCTTCAGATATATTTGCATTCAATAGTCAAACATCAATCTTTAAACCAAATGGTATTTTAACATGGTGGATCGAAATTTATTGTTGTGAATGACTACTTTATTTAAATTGATGTACATTTTTTCCTTACTTATGTTTTTGCATACTTTTTGTCAAGAAACAAGTTAATAAATTTTAATTCATTTCATATTATAAAATTCTTTTTTTCATAAAATTAATTGAAAAATTTCTTTTTCATAAATTATTTTTATTATATTAACCCTTTTTCCGAATATGCTTCTATGAGCAAAATTATAAAAGTTTCGTGCTTTTCCTTTTTCATAAGTCAACTTAGATTAAAAATATGGGTCTTTAAAGACCTTCCGTGCTTGAGTGCCATTGCATATACCTTTCTTCAGTTTGGCCTCACTTACGCGTGGAAATATACTTTTCAGGTGTTTGATCTCTGTCCATAGCTTTTACTAAGTTTTTATAATAGGCCTAATGTGTGTTTTTATATGTAGTAGCGGCAAAAACTATTTTTGCCTGCCATTTTCGTTTTTTTGCTTCCCGAAATCGAATGTGATCTTCATGGCCAATTTTACACGATTTTGTTCTAATCACATTTAAAGCAACAATATTTTGTGTATTTTCCTTGTAATCCCGCTATCATAGCCACTACTAACTAAACTGGCACTTACATAGCGCAAAAAGCTATTGTACTTAAGCATTCCATAATACTTTGTGAGATAGAAATGTAATGAGTTTTGTTGCGACTGTCAAAAACTCTAATTTAACATTACAGTTCAGTGATGGACAATTCAGTGCTATGGTTGTTTTTTATTACAACAATACCGCGGTACCCCCACGTAAGTCTTGGTACTTTTTTTTTGTTTTGTTTTGAAATAACAGACAAAATTGTAGACGTTTTGAGGAAAAACAATATTCCTCTGGAAAAAATTATTACGCTTACGGCTGATAACTGCAATGTAATGATGGGGCAATTAACCCTTTCGCGGACACCCCTTTTAACGAAGGGTTTCCCGTGGGCATTTTGCTATATCTACGTCATTTTTATAGATAGCAAAATTTCGAAAACACCAAACTGTTCAAAACTAAAAATATAATCTATCTAAAGGATAAAAGGACATAAGATTTTTGACGTTTATTTCCGTCATGATGCTCCTTGTACCCCAGCGATGACGTTAGAGACCATGACGTCGATTGCCGTCAGACGAATATATACGTCTAGGCACGTATAAAACATAAAAAGCTTTGAAGTTCAGCTGTCACGTTTATACACGTCAATGTTAATTTTTAAATTAGCAGCTATTTTAGAAAAATAAAACAACATATTTCGTTAAAACATAAAAATATTTAATTCATAAAATTCAGTCTTTGGTAGTAAAAGAAATAAAACTTAATAAAAGCGAAAAAAATTTTTATATTCCCACAAACACGCGTATTCTACAACTGAACTAATTTCCACATAAACTTGACGTGTATAGCCGTCATGTGGTTGTTGGATACAATAATATGTTTTTTTTTATACTTCGCAACAGGTGAACATCTAATATGATATCATGCCTTAAACTTTGTTTATAAACATTCATTATATGCAAAAGCAATGTATCAAACAAAGTTGCTGATCTTTTGTTGAAAAGCTGCAATATTAAACGTTTTGTCAGCAAAAATGTTTATGACGTGTATGAACGTCATGTCCCACCAGAAACCTTTGTTATAACGGCTATACACGTCACTGTCCGCGAAATGGTTAAGCGGTGTTCAGGCCAGATCAAAAGAGTTGTTACCATATTTGTTCGTAAATGGCTGTGTATGCCATAATAGAAATGAGCAAAAAATATCGATATATCAAAATATCGATATTTTAAAAAAATATAATCGATATATATCGCCGATATTTCAAATACCGATATATCGATGTATCGATATTGAAATACGACTATCGAATTCGATATTTTTTAAAGTCAGTCTTCATTAAGAACTTGAAATTTTAGCCGTTTTCAAACAATATGTTTTTTAAGAATTGGAATCATTCATGCATCATATGTTTTTTTAAACAAATATGAAGATCTAAAATAATTGGCATTTATAAGAAGCAGTGCTGGATATAAGAAGCAGATGGTCTGGAGTGCACATAAAACAGAGAGTGCTCCCGATGTCCATATCTGATGATTACTGGTTTGACTAAAACCAGTTGGTACTTTTGGGGTGCAATTTAAATTTTAAGGAAAGTTGGTACTTCCATTTAAATTTTTCGTAATATATTTTTTTTATGGTTTTTTCTTATTCTTCCCTTTTGTTTTTGTTATAATTGATTTTGATTAAATTTTTTTGTTTTTATTAATTTTTTTATATAAATTGAAACAATAAAAAGTAACAATATGCCTTTTTTTAAAAAAAATTCAATTTGGTGTCTTTTTCTTAAAAATTTTGCTCCCGAAAAGGGTGGCTTGTTTTATTCTAAAAAACTCATGCTTTTCGGGAGCATAATTTTTAAGAAACAGACACCAAATTGCATTTTTATTAAAAAAAACCACATTTTTTTGTAGAAAAGAAACCACCATTAGCTTCGTCAGCAGCTTATTTATGTCTACCTAAAGAAATTAATAAATTTATGAAGGAAATAAGTTTTTACTTTTATAACAGCTCAAGCGTAACGTAATTCTAAGTTCGAGACAGGCTGTGATTGAAAGAGTTTTGTAGCATTGGGAACCCCTTACTTATTGTTTTATTTTAAATAACTTTGAAAGCGGACATAAAAATGAACACCTTAAATTTATTTGAACTAAAATTTTAAGCGTTGAAACAATGTTGTATTTTTAATTTTGGTCATTCATTTTACAAATCAATTCCCAATTTCGTTCGTTGGCGAATTTCCCAGAAATAAAACATTTAAAAAATGAAGATATGTCGAGTTTTTGAAAATCTTTAAGCCAAATTAAGAACGAAATGGACGAACTTATGTTTCCTGATATTTCAAGTATTGCTATCGGAATATTGTCCATACCACATGCACCAGTAGCAGTTGAGCGCACGTTTTCAATTCAAAATGATACAAAAACAAAAAAAAAAAAAAAGAAATCGTTTGCAAGAACAAACTCTTTTAAAGTTAATTAAAACTAAAGATTTTTGTTACAATACAACTATTATTAATGATCTCATTAAGTAAATTAAACAAAATTTCTAATAGTCTTAAGCTACGGTCACACTTAATAAATATTTGACCAAATAAGCGTAACCACTAATTTTGTTAATAGTTAGTGATATTTAACAAACTCTTAATATTACAAAATAAAGCTTATTATACTGCTAGACATAGCAAAAAACTGTTTTCTGTAAGATGTGGAATTATAATCATAATAAATATTGGAAATAAAAGAAATAATAAATTAGTTTGCTTGTTGGTTCCGTTTTTTTTTCGTCAAATATTTGACAAGTGTGACCGTGGCTTTAGATATCGAATTGTGTGTACCTTCCCCCATAGCATTTTCAATCGCTTAGGAGTCTACTTGGAATCTGATAAAGATTGTTTTTCATCGTCGACGGGCTCATATTTTTAATTGTAGACGATTCCGAAAGACGCTCATATGAATCATAAAGGGAATCGTTTAGGATGTATGTAGAGATTATCTAACGAGACTCATGTAGGGATTATTTTACAAATCTTAAAATGCTTAGTCGTATAACTGAGCTACCTAAAAAAGATCATCAAGCGTAGTTTTCATGCCAAAACTTTAATAAAATTTATATAAGATTTAAATAAAACAAACCGTTTAAGGTCGCGAAAGCAACACCATCCTGCCGAAAAATCCTTTTTAACAGAATCTTAGGCCGGTTTGTTTTATTGAAATTGTATTGCCAATAGAATTATTTAGGTAGATCAGTAATTGTTATACGCAAATGGTTCATTCCAAACTTAAAAGACGAGCATGGCTAAAAATGAATAAAAAAAATAATAAATAAAAAATATTTAGATGTTTTTGTTTTTGTTACTAGTCAAACAATCATCAGAAGATTCTTCTAGGAGTTGTATATTAAACATAATCGTCTGACAAACAGCCTATGCAGAAATTTAATGAAATTATTTTTAGTTTCTTAACCAATATATTTTATATTTTTTTATTAAAATGAATTAAATTTTTAATTTTACGTATATTTATTTAGTATTTTTAAGTTTGTTTTTCAATAAAAAATATGTTTGAAAAAGAACCAAAATATTGAAAATAGTACTCATTTGCTTGGTGGTCAGTACCATCTCGATTTTTCCATTTTCCATCATTTTAATACACTTTCTATTCACACTATCACACATGAACATGCTTTAGTTAAAATGCAGCCCTGATCAAATGAAAAGTATTATTATTTTGTATGTAGCTAAACTGCTCCAGATTCAGTTTAAATAAGTCCATGACGAGTCTCCTAGTCACTGGATCCTCAGGTACCTGCAGTTCTTGAATAAGTTTTAGGGGAACAGTGCTATTTTTTGAAAAATAGTCGAGAGGACTGATGATTTGTGCCTAATGTAAACAGATTCCTTTGTTAAAATCTAGAAGAAATAAATGTTGGGCTTTAGATTTCGAAAGATCCAAATTGCGGCCTTGATCTCTTATTCGCAAATACCGCTGTCAGTTTCGAATTCTAACACAGTCTAATGAAAACAAAATGATACTGATTCTGATATGAATATATGAATTTAATCTGTCGCTATAACGACCCGGTTGGCAAATATCAAATACTTCGGTAACTATTTAATCTATTTCCAAACAGTCGCAGGCATATTTTAACTACGATATTGGTGAATATATCAATTCCACATGTGTACTGTTTTGCTGAAACAAATTTTTAGACACTGTGTTAGAAAACAGAAACTCAATGGCTTTTTTTAATTCATACTTCGTAATAAATGTTTTCGCTTGATCCCTAAAAAATTTCAAGTGCTTTGAGAATCCATTGTATTTAAAAATTCGTGGTCTTATTTCTTTAATCTCCGTCCTTTGTAATGCATACAAACATTTCTCCGTCTGTGCTTATCAAAGTATACATATATGCCTACTCTATAATGTGTGTTTGTAGATGATATTTTCATTACATTTAACTGTATTATATCAGTAGTTAGGAACATAAATAAATTCACTAAGAATTACATCATAATAACGCATATAATTTTCATTATCTTAGAAAAATAGAAGAGGAAAGATAGAAAGAAGAAAAATGTACTTACAAAAGACCCAATTAGAATTAAATGGAGCAGTGGGCGCAAATATGTTAAAGATGAAACACAAGACTTGAACAATACAAAACAGAACATACAATAACAATAAGCATCTAATCTTGTAGTAACAACAAATGACGTTTTGTTGTCTCCCAAGAATTAGATGTTACTAAACTAAATACGACTATAAAAACGACTACAATCAAAATGTATGTAGATTGTTAGAGTAGATTGTAAGTGATTGTACTAAAAGTACATAGACAGCCATAAAATAGAACACAAAAAAGGAGCACAATAAAGGACAATTCTTTTTTTATATACTCTTGTGTGTAAATACAGACTTTTATAGAAAAAGTTCTGTAAATAAGAAATTGTTTAGAAAATACCATTAAATTCTTTTGTCTGTCCTGCTTTTTGTTGTGTTCATACATATTTTTCCACTTTTATCAAACTGAAGATAAAAATTTGTTGTTTATTATAAAAAGAAAAATGAATTTTGTTCAACTTTACTTACAATCATGGCAATGCAGAAAAGAAAAAAAAAATTGGCACATACCCATGTTATAATTTATATGTATGTGTATATTAAACAAAAAAATTATATTAAAATATTTTGTTTTAAATGATAAATATTTAAAACACTTTTCAAGCGTTTGAATGAAATTGGAGCAGAAAAATTCGAGAAAATATGCAGAATTTATAAGACTAAATAAAATATAAGATAAAAACTTAAGGATGTAAATACAAAAATTAACTTTTTTAAATTAAAAATTTTGTTAAAGATAGGAAGAGGTATACATAAATCATGTCTCCCATTGAAAATCTGAATACTATTTTTAGTTTAAAAAGTGACTTTTGTGTGTCAGTAGTGACTTATGGTGTAAAAAAATTACGTTTTGGTGTCAAGTGATATTTGTTTCGAAAAACAGCAGCCAAATTAAAGAATTTCAACCATACAAATATGGCCGTTGAATGTTCTTAAATTTGGCCGCTGCAGTGCCTACGATGCCCCTAGATGGGTCAAATGTTTGACCAGCCCCACTTTGTTTTTCATCTCATTCATTTATTTCTAACATAACTACTCGTTATCTTCATTCCTTAGGGGGGCTCCCATACAAAATGTTCAATGCAGACTAGAAATATATTGAAGAAAACGTCCCATAAATGCCCATGAGTCTCGTGTAGTGGAATATAATGTATGACCGACCCCAAATATTTGCTTACCTTAACATTTTCTCGAGAAATACTTGTCCCTTATCTCCACTTCTTAGGGGTTACTCCCATAAAAATATTGCGTTTTATGAAATTCTTAAATTAATTAAAATTTTGCGACTTTTGTGAATTAAATAAAAAGTTTTAACAGATTTTAATCATGTATGGCTTGTTTTGTTTGAAGTTTGTTTGTCTTTTATATGTCTGCAAAAAATTAGAATCCTAGCAGTTTTTTATGAATTTTTAAAAAAACAAATATTTTAAAATGTGGCTAAAAAATTATTTTATTATGTTTCTAAAATGACTGCGTATCTTAGAAAAAAGTTTTATCTTTCTTAACCTTTATGTCAGCAGCTGAAAAATTATACTTACGTCAACAGCAAACATACCCGGGTATACAAGTACATATTGTTGTTAGTGTTTTTTCGTTTTATTTGTATTTTATTTGCGCTTTTCCCCATTTTAAATTGTTTTTATGCATGAATACTTAAAATAACGGGTGTTTAAGCAAAGACTTGTGCATTTTTCTTTGCTTTCATGTGTGAATATTTACAAAAAGTGACTTTTTAGCAAAAACTTGTTAGTAGCTCGTCGTCACTTGAACTGCGGTTGACGTAAGAGGTAGGAATGAAAAAATTACCACATCTATGATCTGATTTGTCGAATTTTATTCAAACTTTAGAGCGCTATGATAGCCAGTTTCAGAAATACAGAGTTTTTAAAATTCAAAACATATCCGGGTATGTTACTGTTGACATAATGGTTAAAGTAAATTTTATTGCGGAATTTCGGGTTTTTTTACCTTTTTCAATAGGCTAAAGCGATTTTGAGTTACGCGAATATATGTTGTGCAACCTCCTCCATTTTCGAAATAACGGTACATCTCGAAAACAAGAGCTAACCTAAAAAACGGTTAGCACCATCGGATTCAGCGTACCCGAATTATCTTAAAACGCCACGTGCCCGGCTTGTCTGTTGTTTCATCTAGCACAGTGTAATTAAGGGGCTTATTTTGCTGAACTGAAAACATTTCCAAAAAAACCGTTTTTAATTTTACTAAAAACAAAATAATATAAAAAATTCAGTCTTTTGTTAGTCAAATATCTTAAAAAACTTAAATAACTAATTTAAGTTTTTGTTTGTTTAAATATTTAAGAACTGTTTTGTTTTAATAGTAAAACTTTGTCTTGTATTTGAAGAATGCCAATGCAAAAAATTTTTTTAACATCCCAGTTTGATTCCAGATCAGATGAAAAATATTTGACATTATTTTTTTTTTTTTAAAGCTTTACATTTTTTGCAAGCCGTGAACTAAATCCCTCCTAATAAGTTATTGTATCACCAATATATCAGTAATTGGTAAATAAAAATTCTAGTTGAATTCTGATGTTATTTAAATTTAATCTTTCTTTTCTTTTTTTAATTGCACAAAAATCGGTATCAACAAGCTCTTCAAACATTTTTAAATTTCTCAAAGTTTTTTGAAAAGAAGCCAGGCCCCATTTAGAAGGGGAATCAACGAATACGTTTCATTAATAATTGCAATATTATCAAATTCGCATCTAATTTCCTCTGCAACGCAAAGTTCTAAAAGAATTCATTTGGAAGTTAAAGAAAAAAATTCACTCAAAAATAATGCAATATGCAAAAATATGCATTTAAAACCTAAATATACAAAAATATGCAAAAACAAATCGATGCCATTTTAACGATTAGTTAATGATTCCGAAAGATAATTGGTCGACATCGTTTACTATATCGTTCTCGCTACTTGGCGTATGTAGATTTTTTGCCAATCAACTCAATGTTTTGGTGGCGGTATGTTCATAAAAAAAGGCTAAGCTGGCCTTTAATTAATGTTTGCAAATCTTTACGTATTGGTAATGGATTTTCCAAATTTATTGCAGGGCGCAAAAGTTTGATTTTTAATTGTTTGTTGGGTATGAGTAAAAATATCATAAACTGGGTACAAAGCGCAAACCCCGTATAACTCAGGAACGGTAAGAGAAAATTCAAAGATAGTTGTTTTTAGATTTTTTAAAACAAATTGATCTTTCAAACTGCAATGATGATTTGTTTTATTTTCATAAAGATTTTAAAAGTTATAAAGCGTTTTTTACAAAATGTTTGGAAAAATTACGAAATATTTTAATGTAGGGTGCATAAATGAGCAAATGTATCAGGGATGATAAATGACATTTTCTAAATTGTACTTAATTAAGTAAAAAATTGTATTTTTTTTACCCTAATTGTACTTAAAATATTTTTTACTAGTTTTATTATTGAAATAACAGAAAATGTACGAACATATGTACATTAATATTCACTTGTACTATACACTTATACATACATACGTATTTGCAATACACCTTTGGCAATTAACAAAAAAAAAATATTAAGTTAATACGTAATAAGGAATTTAGTCCATGCTTTTTTATCTGGCATTTTTAAAGTTGATAGTGGAACAGAGTATTTTTTATATTCCTCTAACTCCCACTGGAGCATTGGGCGCCAAAGTGGAACAGAATATAAATACTTTTTAACCCAGTAATAAGCCCAAAAGATATTGTCTAAGGGCCCCTATGTGGCCACCATACGTTGTTACTGGTCGTACAATTGAGTTGAATGGACCAGTTGATCGTTCGCAGCACACGCGTCAATTTTTTAACCAACTTTTCATTAAACTTTATTAAAAAATTATTTTTAAAGAGTCAACATGAGTACCGATTTTACAGCACTAGGGGCGATAAATGAAGTGTAGTAAGGAGAGGAGCAAGACAGAAAATAAAAAATAGTTCCGGTAGTTTTTGTATTCTTTGCTAAAATTGTGCATTGGAATTTCGTATTAGTTTTCCTAAATATTGTTTACTTCGCACGCTTTTGCTTTCAAAACGTCAGAACGAAAATTAAAAACGGAAGAAAAAATCGACATCACACGTACAAATTTGAAAGCTTAAATCAAATTGATTTTTTATTCAACCGCTGACCAACCACACCTCTAACGTAACAAATGGTTGTACAACTTGATCGAATTGTACAACAAGTCGCAAAAAATGCGGTTCTACGCTTTGTTTTTATCATATTTTGCTACAATAAAATCCTTTCCATATTCGCCGACGAATGTTGTGTAGACAATCTGCCATTTGCAATTCTTCTGATATTTGAAAATTTTTCAATTGTACTAAATATGTCATTGGAGTACTTCAGTACTTTTGCAATGTAAATAGTACTGAAAAAGTACAATTGTAATAACTTAATCATCCCTGAAATGTATTGCAAAAACTTATAGTCTTTGTACACCAAAATAAAGCTTTGACATCTTTTGTTTCAATTATTTTCTTACAAATGCAGCAAATCGTGGTTTTTAGCAAAGTTATGAAGAAAAGTTAAAAAAAGGCCGGCATGGCAAAAATTCGAACATTTTTAGGACACACTAATGTATATGTGACACCCTTTAAGGAACCAGAATCCAATCTAAAGTTCAAACCCGTTTTTTGACACACTAGGAGGTACCTTTTTCGGAGAAGGTCACATATATATTCAAAATGTTTACCAAATTGGTTTCTAAAAACACAATTTCTTCATATCTATGTATGTGTGTCAATTTGTATATTGAATATTGTATATTTTAAGAGTCACTTTGATGGTTCTAATCAATTTTATAAAGTTACTGTCAACATTAGTCTGTCGCATGTATTAAAAAAAAAGTTCCTTAAACTGTACGATTTATGAAATTATCCGACATTTTCTTGTTGAAAGTATTAAATCGATCTTAAGCAATATTATACATTTACATATGTATGTATGTATGTAGATGAAAGTAGACAATTAATGTCAACTTCAGCATTTTTCCGTTTTGTTCCATTACAGGAAATCTATATTTTTTTAAGCAACGCCTACAACAACCACTCATTTTGCTTAGAATTATTTTATGCTAAAAAGTTTTCATTTCATTCCTTCTTTTGCTGCCTACTACATGACATTTCCATCATGCTAAATTTCATATTGCTACTTAAATTAAAACAAGTTGCAAAAACAAACAAATTCCTTTTGAGTTTTTGATTAAAATAACATTTACATTTTTTTGTTTTCTTGTAAATGTTTTAAGTTTCTCTCTACGACTCGTGTTCCTGTTTAAAAAGTTGAAATTTTAGATTGTAGCCGACACAGTTGGGAATTTCTTGTTAAATGTCTATGAGAGGTTGGGTATCATTAAGTGGTAACAATTTTATGCAAGCAAATTAAAATGCCTTTATCAAAAAAATGTGATACCTGTTTAAAACATAAGTTCAAAAAGAAAGAAAAGTTTTCTGTACTTGAAGTAACAGTTTGAAAAAAATATTACAATAAAAAATTATTTAATAAGAAATAAAAACAACTGGCAAAACTGGATGTTTAAGTTTTATTCGACAATAAAGAAAAAATTGAAAAAACGTTTGGCATGTGTAGTTCAGCATAATGTATGATTTTTTTATTAAAGTTGTCGCCCCCATCACTCATACGTCCGTACCGCTTTGCCATTTTTCCTGGTTTTCTCATTTATGTTCTGCGTTCGTTTACCCCCAAATTAGCAAAAATTTGTACAAATTTTTACTGGATTTTACTGAAATGCGTTCGCGTACACATAAATTTGCAAAAGGCATCATATACTGAGAGAGTAAAATGACAGTTGTCAGCAAAAAACCTGCAAATTTTAACTGAACAAATTTTTGCCTGTAAAATTCAGTAGAAAACAAAAACGTATGATTCATTATAGTAAACAAGAAAAACACATACGATTTGCAAACAATTTGTAAAAAAAAAACATTTAAAAGAACTAAAACTGAATTAAAAGTGCGTTTGTGTAGAAAATCATTAAAAAAAATAAAGTTTCCCGGTTTGTCATCTTTCCAACTCAAAAATAATACTGTTTTTACCAAACTCGACAAAAGATGAAAACATTTAATTTCGTTCGGGTTTTTTTTTAAATCGACAAACTTCATTGTATTCTGTTCGGCTCATTTTGTTCGTCCCTTTTGGCTGGTAAAAAAAATGAAACATTTTGTACAAAATACACATACGAAAAAAAAACCAAAAAGCCAGCAAAATAGTTTTACACAAACAAAACATATACACAACACAAAAACCAGCTATTCGTGGTGCGGTTGTTGCTAAAATTTTTTGTTTGTTCATTTCTTTATCAATGTAAAAAAAAAACATTATTAAACATTAAAACATAATGTTTGTCTGCAGTACCACTACAATTGTTCTGTTTTTTAACGAAGAACCGAAGAATAATGTTCGGTTCTTTCTAGAAAATAGTTACGAACGGTATTAAGGGTTGTGTTCGTCTACACAATCACTAAAAAAATAGATATCGTTCTTGAGTTCGTGAGCCGAACGCTAAATAATGTACTGTTTATTTTCAAACACTGATATGAATACTTCTTTCTGCATATTATTCAGAGTACCGAAGTATTCATGTATTTTCGTATATTATTTAACTAGAAGAAAAATTAAAAGTCATGAACAAACTAAACAAGTCTAAAAGCTTCCACAGAAGTTCATTTAATAAATACATTTGCTACGAATTTATAATTATTAAAATACAATACATCAAGTACCAAAAAGAATGTATACTGGGTAGTCTAAATAACACATATTTTACAACACTAAGCTTTTTAGCGGTCATATGTTTGAATTAACCTGCAAGTTTTTAAAATTTTTTCGTTTGTTTACTTTTTTGTGCAAGAGCCAGTTTTGAGAGTAAAATATTCATATTGCCAAAAATTTACTCACCTACTGGATTTTGCTGGAAAAGTAAACAACAGCACCTAATATTTACCAACATCATTTTTAATTTATTTAATTTCATTTTTAGTTTTCATTTAGTGTTAAAATGTTGTAGAAATAAATAAAAAAATTTATTAACGCTTAAAAAACCTAAATTAATATTTAATATGTTAATATGCCCGGCCTTGAAAAAGTGTTTCCTAATTTAAACTTTTCTTTAAACAAAAGTTAGCAATCGGTAAGTTGTGAAAACGGGCCTAAGAGTATTGAATTAAATAAAGAAGTTATTTTTTTAATTTTAAAATACGTAAAAAGGAACTTAAAAGAAAAACAAAAAAGTAAAATATACAAATAATACACGCTTTACACTCTGCAACACGTCGTACTGAAATTTTTCATAAGGCAGAAGATTGATGATTAAGGATGTAGATATGCTTGCGGGGTAAAAGATGTAATATGAAATGTAAGATCAAGCAACATTTTGATGTTCCTCTTGAACATGTTTCCTAAAAAATTTTGAAGTTTAATATTTCAAATTAATATTTGATTTTTGTAGCTAAAGGTTAAATTGTGGCAGGAAACGTATCGTCTAAGCGTACTCAAGTACGAATAACACTAACACGTAATGAAAACAATTCTAAATGGAATTACTTTTGAAAATGAATCCCGGAACTTCTTAAAATAAGTACAAAATTCATAAACCAAGTAAAAAAAACTTTAAACTTTTGGTTGTTAGTGCTACTCTGAGAGTAAAATTACAAAGTGAGCGTTTTAATCGCATTTAACTTTTCAAAGTTTGTTTAAGACACTATAACAACACTACACAAGTGATTAAAAACGATTTGCTTGTTCTGTGTAGAAGCAACAAAACCAACAGAACAAGACGAAAACACATTAAAACTGCAAAAAAACTGAATTGCCAAATTGGTTTTTTTTTTTGTTGTTTTCTTACGAAGAATGTAGAATGAAGCAGTTTGTTTTTTAATTTTGTTTTTCCTTATTACCCACTTACAACTACAATTCGAGTCGGAAAGAACCCAACCAATTGTAGGGGAATGTAAGAAAAGATAAACTCACTGTTTATTGTTGGTGTTTTGTTTTGGCTTTGATATTGTTACAAGTAAGACTTTGAGTGTTTATAATTCTTATTCGCTTTAGGGTGTTATTTGTATAATATTTTTGGCCTTTCTAAAATCTTTGGAAAAGGTTTCCTGATGAGCTGGCCTAAGCAACCAGTGAAATGTGCATAGAAGCTAGCTTTCCCTCAACAATAAATTTCAGTGTATTTATCAAATATGAAAAACTGGGAATTTAGCACGTCATACGGAAATCGTATTAATAATAAGTTTTCTATTCCCGAAAATAACTTTGATAATATACATTATTTTCATGTTTAAAAAGTAAAATTGAGAGCTCTTGCTTCCCATTTATATGTATTTTCAGTTAAATTAAAAACCATATCGGGAATGATGCTGGTGTTTTATAATTGAAATTCTTTAGGGTGTCAAATGGCTAAGTAAAGCAATCATAATAAAATTCTCCTTCTAATTTCACTTTTGGTTAATTTAAAGTACGAATTCGGGATTGAATTAACTTTATAGTTCTTAAATCAAGCGCATTTTTAGATTGATTCAATCGTAATTTGACTTTGATTAATCTCATTTTCCGATTGTTTCAGGTAAGAATTCGAGATTGAATATGGATAAGTTAGGTATTTTGCTATTAAGACCCCGTACTTGAATCAATCTTTCTTTACTTGATACTATTAGTACCGTTTCGTATTTATTTGAGTACAGATCTATTGATTTTTCTTTTGAGCGTACGAGTTTCCGTTGGGATATCAGAAGGGTATACGAATATTGTTGCAGGAATATGTCGTATAGTCTGAAACAAGTATAAAATGTTGACATGCTTTTTTTATTTTTTATTTAATCAATAACAAAATTATTGTTTCGGAGTTGTAAAGCTGATACAATTTTTCTCTTTTATGTAAAAATTTGTTTATTTTTCTCGGCGTGTATGCCAATTAACCGGCTATTGATGGCTGTAACGCTTATCTCGTTTACTGTGATGTTAAATTGTGCTCACTTTAAATATTTTAACTTGCATATCAGACCGTAGGAAAAGATCCATTGTTCATCTTCAGCTGCAATCGGAGACCAAAAGCTAAAATAATCTATTCTATCGTTGAATTAGAATTTTCGATAAGCAAAATCGGTACAAGGCATCCACCGGCTTTTGTTTATGTGTCCTTATTGGTTTTCATCTTTGAGTATCTTTTATACTCTCAAAAGGAAGGGCAGTAGAAAATTTTATAGTGATATTCCCAGAATTCTTTAAACACTCCTATTCGAATGTTTCTAGATTTTAAATGGAATTGAGAAGCCATATATGCATTTGGTGCTGTTAATGCACTTAACGTCAGCTAATACTTCCTTTGACATATTCAACTAGCACCATTGAATAAAAATCGGTGACTACGATATGCAATTATACGCATCGATTTGGTTTTCGCGCAATTAATCTTTAGACCAGTTTTAAACGCAGATGCCTCTAGCAAAAGTAACTCAACTCAAAAAACTTAATTTTTCAGAACTCCAAAATAAACTGAAAAAAGTTTAAATTTTTGGCCCATTAAGTAGAAAATTCTTACAGATTATGATCTAAAGTGTGTTTTTTTTTTAATATTTATACACTAGATAATGCCAATTTTTTTAGTTGGGCCATTTTTGAATTTACCGAATTATTTTAAGTTGTGTCACTTTAGCTGAATTCTTTTCAAGTTTTGATACTTTTGCCAAATTCTAAACTGACACCAGTCCAATTAATATAAACTCGTAGATAAATTTTCTTTTTTATCAAAAGTGACGCAATTCGAATTAAGAATATCAAGCACTAAGCAATAGAACACAACATACAATATCATTTAATTTTGGTTGTGTATTTTACTATCCGAAGTTGGGCGGAATTTGTGTTCCTGTGGCTCGCCTAACAAGTTTCATGCTGTTATAAAAAAAACAGTCGTCATAAAACATTTTTGCCGTATTCAATCAGCGAAATGTATTTGGTCACTTATTTGATTTTCATGTAGAAATTTGCACGAGGCACTATAAAAAAATATTCTGGAAGTCGTGTATTAAGATGCCAATATATATAACAAATACAGGGTGGCCCAAAATTGCTTATAACTTTTTACTATAATTTTTTTTTCTTTTCTTTTCAATATTTTGTAAAAAAGGCTTGGGGAATTTAAAATGGAGCAGTAGTCAATTGAACAACGTGCCCAACAACGTGCAGAGGAAAATCATAATTTTATTCATAATTTAATTATGAGCGACGAAGCCCATTTCCAATTAAGTGGGTTCGTTAATAAGCAAAACTGCAGGATATGGGCTACGGAAAATCCGAGAGAAGTTCAACAGCGAGAATTACACCCACCTAAGTGTACGGTTTGGTGCGGTGTTTCATCGGAAAGGATAATTGAAAATGAACACGGGGTCGCCGTTCCCGTCAATGGTGTCAGATATCGGACAATGTTGAACAATTTTTTAAGGCCTGTCGTGGAAAACGATCCGCATGTTTGGTTCCAACAAGATAGAGCCACAGCCCATACTGCAAGGGGCACAATGGCTCTTTTACGTGACATCTTTGGTAAACGAATTATTTCGCGTACATGTGAATTTAATTGGCCTCAGCTTTTACCGAAATTAACTTCCCCAGACTGTTTTCTTTGGCGTTATTTGATAGTAAAAGTCTACATTAATAAGCCTAGAACCATCCAGCTATTCAAAAGCAATATACGCGACGAAATAAACAACAGAACACCTGAAGTTTTGCGAAAGGTTATGGAAAATGTGTTGGAAAGATCACAAATTTGCGCAGCAGAAAATGGCCACCACTTGCCAGATATTCTTTTTCATAACTAAACTAAAAATATTCCCCAATACACAGAAAAAATAGAAAATCGACTTCAATTAAACAATTCGTTCAGACAATTAAATATTTAACTAATTTTGCCCCTGCAAAGGAATTGATCATATCAATTAACGGATTTGTATTTTCGAGTCATGGGACACAAATTTAGTCAATTAAAAAATTAATTGCATAAACAAAAAATACACCACATATACACAAACATTTAATTTTATGGGTTTTGATTAAAAAAATTAATTGCAGCAAACAAAAAATTAATTGAATAATTAATGTACAACAATTAATTATTTCATTGAATAATTTTTTGCAAACATTTTTTCTGTGTATACACTGTATTAAAAAAATAAATTAATAATTATTTCTTAAATAAAAAGTTATAATGAATTTAAACCCCTTCGATAATTTTGGCTATCCTGTATAATTACGTCTGTAAAATGCTCCCCGAGGGTTTTTAGGGATAATCCTAAAGATATTTCCCCTTAAAAAAAATCGAGAATCTTATTAATTAGACATTTTCTATTTTCAAAAATTACTTTGATAATATTTTAAATTTCCTTAACAGGATTACAAAAGTATATATTAAGGATATTTGAAATACTTTTTGTTGCAGCAATTTAAAATACCTTTTATATCGTTTATACTAAAACATATTTAGCGATTCCTAAGCCGATTAGAAAAAGCTGGATATAATTAGAACAAGAAACACCTCTCTTCTCCTATTTTTCAATTGCTTTAGAAGATATTTAGTAATAAAGAGAATCATTTTCTTGCTCCCGGCTAAAACCAGCAATAGAGTCATACTTTTTACACTTATTATGTCGGTTCTTTTACTTTTCTTTTATCTTGCCCTTCCTTTTTCCCCACATACTTTTGGTAAATATTTTCACATGTCTGCGGTTTAGTTTACACATTACAGCATAGCAACATGCATTTTGTATATAGACATTAAAAAGAATAAGCAAACATCATGCCAAATGAATTCTAATTAACACTCTAAGCTTCTTATGTTACTAAATTACATTTGTTAAAGAATATTTTTTTGCTAACTGCTCGTATGTACAAGAATATATAAAAGAGTTTGTGCGTATGCAGATATAGTTGAACATGTACATGCTTTCTATTTCCCCAAGCCAAGCCAAGCAATAAATGCAAAATTGCTATATATTTAGTCTTCAGTAGTGAAGAAATAGCATGCCAAAGTTGTTAACAAACTCTTAATATGGAAATATTTATGATTAATAATATGTCGGTGGAAAAAACTTATATATATAAACCTTTAGGGACCGCAAAAGCAACTGTTAGTTATAAGCTTTAAGATTTATTTACAGAAAATACAAAATCAAACTTTTTAAAAATTAATAAGTTTACAAGGCGTAAACTAAACAACAAACGAATTCGTTAGTTAAGTAGAATTTGTAAAGGCTTTTTCGTACTAAATACAAAACTTTTGTTAATAATATAAAAAAAATTTTAGCAATAAAAATGTGTATGTGTATGAATTACTTTGATCGTATAACACAAGGCGCGATTGTTTACTTTTCCTGTAAAATCCAGTAGGTGAGTAAATTTTGGCCAATATGAAAATTTTACTCTCAAAACTGGCTCTTGCACAAAAAAGTAAACAAACGAAAAAATTGTAAAAACTTGCAGGTTAATTAAAACATATGACAGCTAAAAAGCTTAGTGTTGTAAAATATGTGTTATTTAGACTACCCAGTATACATTCTTTTTGGTACCTGATGCATTGCATTTTAATAATTATAAATTCGTGGCAAATGTATTTATTAAATGAACCTCTGTGGAATATTTTGGGCTTGTTTAGTTTATACATGACTTTTAATTTTGTTTCTAGTTAAATAACATACGAAAATACATAATAACTTTATTTTTGATATCTGGTACCCAAAATAATATGAAGTAAGAAGTATTCATATTTTCATTAGGTTAACATCTCTTAACCCTTATGTGAGTGACAAAAAAAACACCTTTAACAGAGTGACAGGGTACCCGGGTACCACATACAATATATACGAAAGTTTTATATTATATTTCAATATATATAAAAGATAAATGCTGGGAAATGTAAAATATACGTTTTTTAATGTCTAACATCAACACTAATCTGGGGATTCCTCTCTGGCTTTCTGCTTGATCGACAAATTCATCTACTTGCTACTGCATTCATACATTACTAAGTTCATACATGAATAAGTTTGGTGAGCGCGAGAAGGTAAAGTGTTATACAATGGCTACTTGTTCTAAAAAAGCACGTTTAAATTCAACCGATATAAACGAAATATTAAACGAATGTGCGAGTGATGATGGAGAATTTTTATCAGATGAACATATGTTGAATATTTGCGACATGACATCAGAAGCATCCGATGCCGAAAATATGGGATATATAGAGGCTAACGAGGATTCATATGATTCTGACGAGAGTGAAGAATTTGAAGAAATAACTGAACTCTGTGGAATTAACAGAAATGTGTTACGGCAACGTAGAGTGCCTACTTCAGGTCTAAATATAGGAACACCTAAGGATATATTCAAAACTTTATTATCCAAGGAGATGTGCGATATAATTTTGCGTGAAAGTAATAGAAAAGGAAAAAGAGTGACTGATAACTATAACAAAAATTTAGAATTAAAATATCCAGACGCTTGCAATCGGCCACAGAAAAAAAATTTGAGCCATTTTCAGAAAAAGAGCTAGATTCCTTTTTGGGACTATTGATCTTTGGTGGCGTGCATAAATCAAATTCAGAGCACCTAACAGAATTATGGAAACCATACCATTTACCTTTGTTTCGCGCAGCAATGTCTTATGATATATTTAAATTATTTTTACGTTTTATTCGATTTGATAACGACCTTACTCGTGCTAAGCGTGCTTGAATAAATAAAAAAAGAAATATACAAAACTACTAACATTGTCTTTTTATTTTTCATTTTCATTCATGTCAAAAATAAGAAAATATTGCAGATTGAATAAACCAACATGATTTTAAACTCATTTTCATTAAAATAAATCAAAATTATACTAATAAAAAATTTTATTTTAAATATTTTCATTAGGGTACCCGGGTGCCCTGTCACTCCGTTAAGGGTGAAAAATTTAAATTGACTCACAGCACCCTCTCAAAATAAGAAACTAAGCTAATGTTTATCCAAATATATCAAAAACACAATAATAAGAGTTCTCAAGAGGTTCCACTCCCTCAAGAAACTTGAAACAAAAAAAAACCGCAGTTAAAGTTTAAAAAGTTACCCGGGTACCCTGTCACTCACATAAGGGTTAAATATTAGCGCAATGTTATTTATATTAAATTTCATTTACTTTTCCAAAATTCCTATTAAAAAGTAGTTTTAAGTTTATGCTGCACTTTTATTCAGTTTTTGTTCTTTAAAGACCCGTTTTCACAACCTACCGATAACTAAAGGTATGATTTTATCGACTGTATAACAAGTGTTCCATTATTACAACTTAACTTTTACTTACTAGGTATGATAAAACTTAATTTATTTAAGCGCTCACTTCAGGTTAAAGAAAAGTTTTAATAATAGCACACTTTTTATAAGGCCAGTTAAAGTCTACTTTGAGCTATCGGTAAGTTGTGAAAACCGGCATAAAGGTTTTTTTTTACAAATTGTTTGCCAATTGTATGTTTTTTGCTTGTTTACTATATTGAATCAATTTTTTTTTTGTTTTCTACTGATTTTACAGGCAAACATTTGTGCAGTGAAAATTCGCAGGCTCTTTGCTGACAACTGTCACTTTACTCCCTCAGTAATTGCTCTCTTTTGCAAATTTATGTGAACATGAACGCATTTCAATAAAATCCAGTACAAATTTTTAAAAAGTTTTGCAAATTTTTGGATAAACAAACGCAGCTTAGTTTAGGTTTTGCCGTGGACATTTTTTTTTGTAAACAAAGTATCCTCCTAAAATTCTGTACATCTCAAGTAACAATTACACAATAACAACATTTCTTGCTAGCACAATTACAATGTTTTAGCATTTTTACTGTTGTCAGCTTCGAGAACATCTACCATCAATATGCGATTATGTTTAAATTTTCCCATAAGAAATACACACTGAACCACAACTCCAATGAAAATGTTCGTTAATCAAACGCATTACGTTTATACAAATATTTTCGTTGGCTCAACGAATTATTCGTTAATATAATGAAAATAATACCTAATGAAAAAAAAAATTTGCATTTTATTAACGAATAATTCGTTGAGCAACGAAAATATTTTAATAAACGTAATTCGTTTTCTTAACGTATCTTTTCATTTTGGTTCTGTGCACAGAGCTTACAATCAGCATATTTTCAAGATGTTCCTATCTAATTGTATTTAATTCTACTTCTTCCGAATTGTTTAGTATCATCAATAGAAAGTGACAATATATTCTGTTATTATTTTCGCATCACTTACAAAATGGCATTTGGTTTGAAAGCAGTGCAATGGTTTGTTCATATGACGATACAAATCATTTGTTTTGCGCTACCAAACTTGCTGTTCAAACGATTCATTCTTGCTTCATTTTGACACTTTTTTTTGTGTTGTTAGGTGATTTTTTTTTAAATAGATAAAAAAAAAATTAAGGAAAAACTAAAAATATATTATTTATTTCATAGTTTTATTAATATTATTATTTGATAATTATAACTTTATTTTATTTTACATAAATTTCTATTTTTTTTTGTTTTGATTTTTTTTGTGAAATAGTTCAGATAAACTAACGATAACTGTAATCAAAATTGAAGATGATTTTATATTTTTCCTGTTTCGACCTGTTTCGCTCTTAAGATGTTGTATGGCAAAACATGTTGTCATTTTTAGGGCGCGAAACAGGAACGAGAGAGCGAAACACGAATATTGCTGTCCGTGTGAACATGGTATTATCATTTATCAAGGTTTACCTTTTTTGGAAGTCTTTTTTTGTTAATTTTTTTTAAATCATTAAGCATAATAGATTTTTAAATACATTTTGGTATTTTCCTTTAAACCGTTTTCTTTCTATATACAGGCTTCTAAAGATTATTAATTTAAAGAAACTAAAGAAATTTAAAAAAGAATTTGAAGAAACCAAAATGTTTGTTAAATAGAAAATCTGGTTTAACGACAAATAAATAGGGTTCCATATTGGACTAAAATTTATATTTGAAATATGTAAAAAAAGACTCCGTCGGATCAAATCATTTTTTTCAGGTTTTGTATTAAATATTAAATATGTTTTTTCTTTTTTCCAATAAAAAAAATTAGCTCCCACCTGATTGAAAAGATTCGACTAATAATTTTAAGCGAACTACTGCTCATATCAAAATATCTAACATTTGGGAAATAGGATGTCCCAATTAATAATTATTACTTTAAAAGGCATGGTAATTTATGAATTCCGTTAATCAAGAAATTAAGGCTGGGTTTAATAGGTCTCAGTTAAACCAGGTTTAGTTAATTTGAAAACAGATTTTTAATGCCATTACCAAGATTGCGTACAACTATTTGATGTAACAGCTTAGTTTTTCTTAAAATGTTGGTCAGTAATCTATTTTTTGTCCATCCAGAGCTTTTTGAAGCCCACTTATGGGCTAGAAAGCTGAAAATTTACATGCATATTGTAAAATACCTGGGCCAAATTTTTGGCCTGTGGGTAAAGAATTAAGCGGAAAAGTGGGCGTGACAAAATTGAATTTTTCAACATTTTAGGTTATACTAAAGCCCCCTAATATGATATACAACGGGCGGAGAATTGGAAGAAAAATGGGCGTGGCAAAATTGAGTTATTTTACAATACAGCTTTTTCTGAAGCCACTTAAAGAACAATGAAGTTTAGAACTGCCAACCATATCGTACTGACGTTGGGGCTTACCTTAAAGTAGTTAGAATTAAATAGGGGAGTGGAAAAATTGGGTTTTTTCTACCTAGCAGCGATTGGCTTAACAGTTAGTGAAATGATAACAAAAATCATATTTCGCCGGAAAAATCCTAGTTAAACGTAGTCTGAAGTTAAACGAAGTTTAAACTTAATCCACATTTCAAAAACCCGGCCTAAAAGTTTTTTGTATTGCCCCTAAATTAAGCGTGTTATTTTGTGACTTTGTTGAAGATGCTTTGTTTAGGTAATTTCAGAAGGTATTAAACTAGACCAGGAAGACTATTTTCTAGAACTTGATGTTGAATGCCTTCTATAATTTTGTCCTCAAGAACCACATTTCACTATTGTGAAAGGCACAAAAAAAGTTTGTCAAATGGCATATGTCATAAGTTCCGTCAAGTTTCCTCAAAGCCATTTTTTTTGTCGAAAATTGTCGAAAAATGGGCCAAATGCTCAAATTACAGTTTGTCAAAGACTACTGCAACTTCAAAATTGTTAAAACGCTCAAAGCGAATTTTTTTAAAAACACCAAATCCTTAACGTTGTTATAGCTTTCAGCTGGTATTGCTTAACAACTTTTGTATATGGGGGATTTTTGTTCATCAAATCAAGAACAATCTACAATGGGTTAATATCAAAAATAGTATTCAAATTTAATTTTTGATATGTTTTTATATAAAATTAGTTCCTCTTTTATACAAATAAAATAAATATAAACTTCTTTGCTATATGCCAGAATGTGTGATGTTTCAATGACATAAGAACCCAGTATATAAATTAAAACATTTCTACAAACATACATATAAATGAATGTATGTATAAACATACATATCGCACACTTAAAAATAAACAGGCACAACTTAAAATTTAAAAATGTTCAGGAGATGCAAAAAACTGGCTGCAAATTTTTAATCAAATTGATTTCCATTAATTTTAAAGAAAAAAAGTTTAAGAAGACAGTGACGCAAACGAAAGTTTTCGTGGTCATCGTAGATTTGTCTTGTAAACTGGCTTATAAAAAAAATGTAATTAATTTTTTGTTGGACCTGTTTATGATTTAGTGTGCGATATGTTTATATAAGTATAAATTACAGAAATATTCTATTTTCTACTTGAATAGTTTTTTTGTATGAAACTTTTCCCAACCAGACTTTTATTCTTTGCACATACATACACACATACAAACATACATACATCGTTATGCATAGATACGTAATGTACATAACTTTACATAATTCTTGTAAATTGTTGTTTAAGAACGTGTACGAATGTTATTTCATGTAAAAGAAAGTAGATCAAGAATGAAAAAAAAGCAAAAATGGAAAAGCTGTTGGAAATATTTTAAGCAAATCATTCCCTCCATCAGGATAGTAGTGAGGACAGACAACAGAAAGGAAATTCATTTAAATGTGTTTTAATAAGTTTTATAATGTTAAATGAAAATTTAAATAATATTTATGTTAAATTCATGTTCTGTTCTCTTTTTTATTTAAATTGCAGGCACGTTGAACCACTCATTTCTTTGGAATTAATGTAAGTTAAACAATTTATTTTTTTTTTTAAACCAAGTTAAAAATAATTTTGTGTAAATTATCAGGGAAAACTTTTAATGTGTAAAGTTAAAGATAATTGCTGAGGTTGGCATTTATTGCAGATAAAAGTGCAGTGATTATGCTACATAATATAAAAAACTATTTTGTCATGCGAAATGTTTGTTTTGTTGTAAGTTAATGGAAGATAGAATTTTTTTGGTAAAAATATTGATGTCATATGTACACTGAACCAAAAAAAGGGGATACAAATATTTAAATGGGATTTAGAATTGAGAAATGGTAGTTGATAATTCATTTTATAAATAATTAAGTTAATATAAAAAAAATTAAATAATAGTTTAATACGGGACCGTATTTTTATAATTTTGAAACAATCTTTTTTGTTTTTTTTTTATATAAAAATAAAAAAACTTGTGATTAAAAATTTTTTTTATTCATCGGGCTTTTTAAATTTGGAATAAAATATTTCTTTAAAACAAAAACTAAATCAAAAGCGCTTATGATATTTATCACAAAAGTTCAAAATTATTTTCATCGGATGAAAAAATTTATATGTAATAAAAATGTGTTGTAAGAAAAAATTATATAAGGAAAACAGTTAAATAAAAGAATGATTATTTGCACATTTAGGACCGTTTTGTTTAAGAGCATCCAATTATTCGACTATTGGTTTTGTTCGAGTAAGGGATTAATCGATTTTTGAATTTAAAAATTGCTCGATTAATCGAATAATGGTTTAAAATTGTTCGAATTACTCAAATAGCTCGAACAATTTAAATAATTTTATCGAATGGGAAAAAGCATACATCTCTATTTTAACTTATAATTTTATTTTATTAATCAACAGAAAAACAGAGGTGAGAGGCGCCAGACAGTTGCGAAAAACAATTTAAACCAATTTAGTATTTTTTAAAATCGAGCGAAATTAAATTCGATGATGATTCTCCCCTAAATTTTTTTAAAAATGACCTAAGTTTTTCCTGATTTTGAGAGAAATTCTGTTAAAGATCAGAATTTAATGTTTAATATATAAAAGGATGTTTTTTTAAATCTTTTAAAACAGGATCTTTGTTTTTTACCTTGAAAAGTAACTTTGTATTTTAGTACATAAAGGTTACTCTTCGTAAAAATAAATTCTACCGGAACGATTTTAAAAGTAAAAAATAAATAAAAATCTGTTTTAGTTAAGCGTTTTATTTAAAATAAAAAAAAAATAATATATATAAAAAATAAAAATTATTTTTCTTTCTAACATTCAATACGAATTTGAAGTCCTTTTTTTATGTTTTTAAAATTAATTACCTTTATAAAACAACAACAACTAAAAAGGTAAAAATAAATTACATTTTTCTTTTTCAGCGTTGAAAAATAATCAGTCAAATAATACAAAAGAAAAAAAAATTAATTATAAGCCATATTTTACGCATGAGACACAAAGTTCAATTTTATGTTCACAACATATGCTTTTCTGGCATATATAACATGTACTTCTCGTCATTCTAAGTTTGCTATAAAGACAGAGATGACAAATTCTACGCTCTTTTGGCCCTTTGACAACATTTCCGACGGATTCTTTTTGATTCGGTATTTCATTTTGAGTTTTTTTCCTAATTCAGGCCTGCAAGGGACGTGCCTCGAATCCGCCTCGTAAATAGGGATTCACGAGAGATTAATTAAGATTTTTTTAGATACTGTCGTCGGTTTTTGTGTTTTTGATCTTTATGTAACATATTGTGAGTATAGATGATGTAGCTGTTGGCAAATAAATCGAACAACGATTAATTGAGTGGATACTCTAGGTGACACACAAATTCAAGAGAATTCAGCTAGAAAAGAGGATATAACTTCAAATGAGTTGTTCCGATTTTCTTCAAACAAAGCTATAAATACTCTCGATCGGCATCTTTCAAACTAATAAAATAAAATCAAAATCGGACAAGCCGTTGTTACACTACGATGGAACGGGCGGATATATAGATACACACAGACGAACACTACAAACTTGTAACAACCCTCTTTTTTGGGATGGGTTAAAAATGATTGGGGTTCTTATATAATTTACTAATTTTAGGTGCTTAATGTAAGAATTTTTTGTTTAGAAAATTATTAAATTATCCCATCAACAATAATTTTCATTTTTTTTTTAAAGAATAACAAATGGAAATCAAGAACAACAAACAGAAAAAAGGTTAATTAAAAACTGAAAAATGTAAATAAAATTATTTTTTAAAATAAATTAATAAAAACAAATTAATTTTAAGTTATTTTATATAAATTAACTATCAACAAATTAACTGAATATTCCGTAAAAACAAAGAAATATTCAGTTATGTAGTTTATTTTTAAATAAATAAACATTTAAAATTCCAAGCAAATTTATTTTTAACTGATTCTAACAGTTATTTAAAAAACATAGTGCATATGAATACGGATTTTCAGTTGCAGTTAATATTGTCCGTTGAAAAAGTTAAATTCTTCTTTATGTTAAATTAAATGCAAATGTAATTTAAAGTAATGAAAAAGTTTATTTAATTTTTACTGTCAAAAATTCAACCGTGAATTCCGTAAAAACAATTGATTTTGTAGTAATTTTATATAAATATTTAGTTATTTTATATAATTTAACCAACAAAAATAAATGTTTACTTATCTATAAAAAACGATGTGCTTGTTTTGTGTAACAAATTCCCATTTTCTATTTGTTAAAATTTTTTAGTTAAATACATAAAATTTTTAAAGTTAAATAATTGCGAAACCATTCGGCAAACAAACGAGGTACAACAAAAGTAAAACAAGCGTGTGTAACCGGGTAAGTAAACAATAATGTTCTATCTCTCATTAGAAAAACAAGCGGACTAGTGTCTGTCTGGTATTTTTTAGAAATTCGGCATTTTTGTGGAGTAAACGAAAATTACTGAATTTAATAAAATAACTGAATATTCCTTTGTTTTTACGGAATATTCCGTTAATTTTTTGGTGGCTAATTTATATAAAATAATTAAAAAGTCATTTGTTTTTGAGGAACACGGAGTTGGATTTTTGACAGTAAAACTGAAATTAACTTTTCGTTTTCGTTAAAAATAAATGAAAAATAAGTGGACTGGTCTTTAACTGAATTTTCATTTATTTTTTATTACAATTTCAGTTAATTTTACGTACAGAATATTGTGAGTGTACGTATAAGCTGTTGAACTAAAAATTATTTTTTTTTTCGAAAGTTATTTAAATATTACTTCTAGATTTGAGAACATGTTACAAACTTATATCTAAATCCATAAAGAATTAAATTTAACTCACAATACATGTGCTTAATGTTACTTTCTTATAATTTTCTTTCTACCTTAATAAAAATTATCCTTATCATTTGATTACTGAGGATCCTTAAATCTACAATTATACTTAATACTTAATGGTTATGACATTTGTAGGAAGATACATTTTCTAAATATCTTCTTAATACATTGAAATGACGTAAATTATATGCCCTTGTTACCTTTTTCAGTTTCAAAATGTTAATATAACTTCCACGCCTTTGTAATTTCCATAAGCTTTTTTCATTTATAAATTTCCAAAAAAAAAAAAAATAATTCTGTGAACACAACAGAACTCTTTAAGAAAATCTGAAATAAATGTGGAGATAACTCATTAACAAGATGATAACGTTTGGATAAATAACATTAATTTGCACAAAAAAAGGGAGTATAATAAAACTAAAATTCATACAGGAGTATAATATCAGCGAATACATTAGCATTTGTAGCACATTTTTGTTATCCTTTTATAAAGGTGGGTGCATGCGTGTGTGTCTTATTTATGTATAAAAATGTAGATAAGAATGAAACGAAGTGGCATTTATAAACAGTAACGTGCCATTTGGGGTATCTACTAGGGTATTCGGTTAATCGCACGATTAATTTATCGAGGTTTTGGTTTAATCGGGTAATAACCGGTTAATTTTGTTTCTCATCGGTTAACCGTTTAATAAGGGGTTTTTTATAAATTAAGTGATTTCAATATACAAAAATTAAAAATCATTTATATAACAATTCTTGATGAGCAAACGAAAAAATAATTAATAACCATGTAATACATATTTTTTAATCAATACATATGTGACCTAGTGTGTCCAAGAATAACTTTAAATGCGTTTTTCTCCAAACTTCATTATCACACACTAGGTTCTAGGTTTATTAAAAAATTATTACTTCAAAAGTTTAAAGAGATATTATAAAATAATGTTTTCGAAAAATAAATTGGAGTAAATGTTAACCTCCTTATTAATAAAAAATATTTCAGTTTTATTAAAGGTTAATTAAACAAACGTTCATATTAAATTCGTCTTTTAAACCTGTTATGACCATGGAATATTGTTTATGAATAAGGCCTTTAGAAGATAAGCAACTCTTTTCTTTAGTTTTGATAAAACTTGACTTGGAAACATTTTTTTCGCTTATCTTGGATGATGGAGAACTCGAAAGCAACCCATTAAACAGAATATCTATTTGCTCAGTATTTTTCCTGGATTTCTCTAAACACATAAGATCATCCATTATGCCATTAGAGTCCTGTTTTAAATTTTTTTTAAATGATTAACACTTTTAATAGTTTCGGTTAATTCTGCTGTTGTGTTACTATCGAGAGTTTTTTCTGTTGCCAGGTCATCATCTATCTCGTTCTGACAAAGCTCAGCACCAAACATTTACCTTTTGTATGGAAAAATATTTCTAAACGCAACTTTTTTGGTGAACTTTGGTACAGATAACATTGTAAAATTCTACGTTGCTTTGTAGAACGTTTTGGAACTCATCCATAATTAAAAACACAAAAAAATATGGTTTCATACTACAAAAATTTAAAAATTGTGTTACATCGGTTAATCGACTGAAATTAACCGGTTTAATCGTTATTAAAAAAAAGCCAATTTTAAATTAACCGATCAGTTAATCGGGAAGTAATTAATCGGTTAACCGATTAACGGTTTTGAGTACTCGTTGACCTGTAAGGGGTCAAACTATAAAATCGGCCTTGAGGTGGAGTTGGGGATTATCGTAATAATTTAAGATAAGTTTTTAAGGCCTAATTTCATTTGATAAATCATCTTAGGAAATGTAGTTAACATTATTTTGAAAGGGTGCTTGAACACTTGAATTCATTTAAACAATTAATTTCAGTGAGGATAATGTCGTATTATGGAGTTTAAGTAAAAAAGATAAACATAAGCCCCTGCCGTATTGGACCAATCTCATTGTGGTCTCAATAATTGGGTGACAAAAACGCGTAAATAAGCCGACTTTTAAAATCTCCCTTCCCATGACTTTGAGTATAAACCAATAGTCCGACCGGAGTCGTGATTCCGGGGTCTTTTTTCTAACAGTGGTATTAGATTATGCCGACTAACCGATTTGCCTAGAGAAAGAAACACAACAAGGTTCCATATCCTTCAAATGTTTTCGCACACCCTTGGGAGATTTAGGAGCATAGAGGAATCCTCAATCTTAAACCCGCTGTATTGTAACTTCAGTTCGAAAATAAATTTGTGAAAGAGAGCCATTGTGATGTAAGTTGACACCATCCATATCACTACTATACTCCTGAATTGCTTTCGGCTGTGCAATATTGTTTAACATTAGTCATTCCCGCGCTTATTCAATAGACAGGTGCGATGATATGAAAAAACCCTTTCTATCTCTCTCATTCCAGGGGTAAGTAAAAAAAATACTGAGAAAGAATTGTCAGTCAAATTTAGTTTTGCTTTTATTAGAATTTGCTGTAAATAAAGCAAACAGTTTTAAAGTATTTCAATTAAAATAGATAATCATTCAAAGCAAATTTCGATTTACCAAAGGTTAAATACAATTTGGTTTAAAGATTGATGTTTGACTATTGACTGCCAGCAGTCATCGATGCCTGCAAGTGTTAAACGGCAAACGCCTCTGATGAGAGTGAGTGGTTGCAATCGAAACATGTAAGGGTAGCCTGTACGTAAAACGCTTGGGTTCGAGCCTCAGGTCAGTCAAGAATGAAAAATTATTAAAAACGTTTAATTAATTTCATGTTGTTAAATTCCTTTCTTCATAAAAATTATTTAATAAAAATTAAATTTGATGAACTTCAGCCTAATTAAAATATCAAAATTTGGATTAAAAACCATAAATAGTTCAACAAAATAACCACAATACTAAAAAGTATTTTAAAAATGCATAAAAATCAATAGGTTGGGCTCCTATGATTATCCAACGTTAAAAACGATTGGTATATGAAAAAAATTAAATGTGAAAATATTTTAAAATATAAATTAACCAGTAAGAGCCACTTTTTGGTTAGAGATTAGCGATTAAATTAACTTTTATCTTCGTATTTACTTTTTGAGTTGTATTTTTTAAACATATTTTGCTAGTTTAAGCGGATATTGGTGGTGGTTTAAACCTTAACTTGAACTGCCGACATACACATGTTTAACATAAACAATTAATGCAAAAATATAAACAAAAAATAATTTTTAAAATAAAATATATATTGCGGAGCACTTTTATATAATGTTTCCTTTCTATATTTTTTCATTCATATATATTTTTTTTAAACGTAAAAAATTTCTACCTTGTAAAAAATATTAAATTCGCATATTTTCTTCTTCTTCTTCTTTGAAAACATCCATCTTGCTTGATAAAAAGTTTACATTTGCAAAAAAAAATGTTGCCATCTATTTGTTCTCAGAATGGTAACACTACATGTTTTAAGCCACAACCCAAAAATATCAAATTCAATTTATGCTAGATTAACTTAATTCTCAGATTATCTAATTATAGAAATAAATTTACTTTAATCTCAAACCCAAAAAGTGGCTCTAAATGTTTAGCTAAATACTAGTTACTTTGTCTGTAGGGTAGTTAGGCTTTCTTTTCTCTTTTTATGTTTTAGGCGTCTTCTATGCTCTACACTCTTACATATAAATGTATGTATATTTATATGATATTGATTAAAGAGTTTTAATTTAAATTTTTGACAGCTGTCTTTCAAAATGTTTTACACAAAATGTCAAAGGAAATTTGTAAAGCTTCTGTCTAGATGCTAAATTGTTTAAATTTTCAATCTTAAGACTGAGCGAGCCTAAAAACATTTTTCATTTTACTGACATTTAGACTGACATCTATTTCAAATTTATTATTCCAGACAGTAAAAACTTTTCTTGCATACATCTAAGAAATGTTTATATGTATGTATATTTTAAAGCGAATAAATGAAGCCAATACAATGAAATTCTTTGCATCTGTCAGTTATTTTCCATTTTCAACGTGAATTGTATTCGTTTTGCAAAAAACAAAAACGCGTTTTTCAATATCTCTATATTTTTTTTGTTAAACTCCTTTATTCAACTAGAAAGTTTTAAGCTCTAAACTATTATTTTCAAACGATTTTATTTTTTTGTTTAAGCAATTTGTTACGGTTTTACACATAATCATACATTCATTCACATATATTTTCAAATATTTCATTTCATATTGCCAGCAGAAGACAGCTAAAAGTACAACAAATTTTTCACATGTGAACAAGTTGTCAAGTATGAAATATTTTTATGAATAAACTTACCTAAAGGAAATGTTGGGGAAAAAGATAAAAGAAAAAACCCTTCAGCAGATATGAAGAATGAAATAGTGCTGTTCGTTTTGTGAATGAAAGCCGGAAGAAAATATTGCAATAAAAAAAAGTTAAAATTTATATGAATTCTTTATTAACTTAGCAGTATTTTATTTAAGAAAAATGTGTTTAAATTTAATGTTTTTAATGAGAGTAAAAATTATAAAACGTCTTAAATTACATATCTGTGGCATTTTGAATTTTATTAAATTTCCATTTTTGATGGCTTAATTTAAAAAAGGCCTAACTCGATTTTTTTTTGTTTGTTTACAGGGAAGAAACAACACTTAATAAAATCCGTTAAATTTTATATAAAAAAAAGTAAAATGAAATTCTTCAAATTTTAAAATCAAGACACACACAGAAAAAATGATTTTTCCCATTTAAACAAAAAATTTTGTAGAATCAAAAATTTTTTCGTTTATTGAAAAGAAACCCTGATTTTCCAAACAAATAATTTAACAGAATCAAACAAAAAGTTTACTGAAAATCATACAAATTTCCAACAAATAATTTTGCTGAATCAAACAAAAAAGTAAATTCTTTTTGCGTAAAAAATTGGTTTGTATATAAAACAAATTATATCTTTAATTTAAAGACTACAACCAGCGGGAAACAAAAGGAGGAGGGGAAACAGAAGACGCCTTCTAGAAGGCCTCTAGAAGGCTTCCGATTCATTCTATACTCATATCTCTTCGACACACGTTGTCATTGCGGGGAAGTCCTTTCGCTCTCGCTTTTTACGCAGTTACATTAGATTGGTAACTAAATCAAAAAAAAAAAAAAATATTTTGCTTTAGCTTGGAAAAAAGTTACTCCTTCTCCTCTACCGTCACACAGAAAGGAATATATAATGTATATCTTTTATTTTATGCGCAAGAGTTGAGGACTTTTATGAAAGCCTCATACAACTCCTCAACTCTTGCGCATATATTTCCTAAGATAAGAATGGTAATTGAATAAAAAAAATTTAAGCAAAAGTGAATCTCTACTTATTCAATAGTGACACAGTCACGAGTACTAGTGCCTTATTATACCCAAAACAATGTTATTTACTAGGTAGTTCTTTTGGAAACATATGTAGACATTTTAACCAGAGACTCAGTAGTACATTTTAGTAAATATAGTATTCACCTTTGGTATGAATATAAATTCATAAAAATCTTTTGTTATCATTTCTTCAACTTTTATAGGAATTATACTTCTCAGTTGCTATTGGTAAGCATTTTTTGGTATTATAGCCAAATATAGTGGCAAAGGAAGTGTAGCTTAGATACTTCGTTGACAGAGTCACCAAAATAGTCAACAAAACTGGTGACTTAGAGACAGTTGCAACCAGTTTTCCTTCAGGGTAGTTACATACGTGTTTGTACTTAATATTGATGTATATGAATGAAACTATTGATCTAATTTAAGCCCACACTTACAGATACCAAACAAAGTTTTTTAATCCGTGAAAGAAAGTAATTTCTTAAGGAGTTTCCGAAACAAAAAAAAAAAAAAATTAATGTGTCCCTCCCTTCTCTCTAATTCAATTTCTTCTTCCCTTATTTAATTAAGTTATTAAACCTTTTTAACAAATCTTGAAAATTTCTTTGTTTTATCAGTTTTTCTAGCCGTTGTTCTTGTTTTATGGGCAAAATATTTATTCTATAACAATTCATTACTTTATTTTTCTCCCTCGCAAAATGCGTGTATGTTGTTAATTTATTATTTATTTGGAAATGAATTTAATGGGATGCCTCCAAAAGGAACGTTTACCTAATCTGATTCATCCACACGCAAAAGAAAAACCAATCCATCCGAAGCGATATTAATCAGGGGTGTCATAGAAACCAATCTTATCGGTATTGGATTTGAAACCGACAGAAAAAAAAAAAAGATTTTGGTGTCATGATATCCAATGTTGTTGTTTTTTTGTTCGAACTAAAATTATTGTCGGTTTTAGGTGTCACAGAAACCAATGATATCGATATTTTATTGAAAATAATCCAAGTAGCTTAAAGCTCTTATTTTTTTATTTTAAATAAATATGGGTAATTTCATGCCAAATCAACCAAGAGTGGGACCCGACCCCTTTCGATTTTATTGAAATTTGGTGAGAAGGTTTTTTTAATCCTATAAGGAACATTCAATATCTCGAAAACTACTTTACATACGAAAATGATTTTAATGTCATTTAAAGAGAAAAATTAAGGCTACAAACCACATATTGAAAAACAACATTTGTTTTTGAAAAACATAATATCTGCAAAATTCGACTTGTTTTTATGACACGGTTTGCACAACCGACAATGAGCAAAACCAACTTGGATTCTATGACATCCTGAATTGTACGGTGAGTACGAATTTTCTTGAATCAAGTACAGAAAAATTGATTAAAGAACGGAATTACAATCGCGAGAAACTGAACTTATCCATGTTCAATCCCGAATTGGTACTTGAAAAAATCCGAAAATGAGATTGATTTAAGTAGAACTAAGTTTAAACCAATCCCAATATGCGCTTGATTCAAGTACTATAAAGTTGATTCAAAACCAAATTCGTACTTGAAAAAAACCCAAAAGTGGAATTAGAAGGAGCATATGATTGATTTACTTACGTGTTTTACAGAATTTCAATTATTAAACACCAGAATCATTCCCGAATTGCTTTTTACTTTAAAAACGTATGGCCAATATTCAGGATAATATTTAAATCTATATTAAGTTAATTTTCATATAAACTTTAATCGTATTTAAATACAGATTGATTTTTTGAGTTTTGTTTCAAAAGTCTTATTTAATTAAGATAAAAGTATGGTAGCTCTACTTAATACAAAAAAAAATATCAAAAAATAAGTGCATTTATTTACAAGGTGGCCTCAAAAAACAGTTGTCTGCTATTGCTTTGCCTGTTGTTGTTGTATTGGTTTAATATTGAGACCACCTTGCTAAGTTTTTCCAATGGAACATAAAAATTAATTTAAATGTACCATATCGGTGAATTAAGTTACATTTAAGTGTTTAGTTAAGTAAAGAATTTTGTATTTAAAACGATTTTAAACATAAATGTGCATAGAAAAAATGTTTGCAAAAATTTATTCAATTAAATAATTAATTGGTGTACGTTAATTATTCAATTAATTTTTTGTTTGCTGCAAATAATTTTTTAATCAAAACCCATAAAATTAAATGTGTGTATATGTGGTGTATTTTATAGTTTATGCAATTAATTTTTTAATTGACTTAATTTGTGTCCCATGCCACGAAAATACAAATCCGTTAATTGATATGATCAATTCCTTTGCAGGGGCACAATTAGTAAAATGTATGTACATATTTAACTAAAAATATAAACTAGATGGGAACTCTTGCTTTTAATTTTACTTTTAAACATGAAAATAATGAAATTTTGTTGTTTCTACCCACAACAGGCAAATCGTTTTTTAACTATTTGTGTAGTGTCGTGTAGTGTCTGCAACAAACTTTGATAAGTTAAATGAGATTAAAAGCAGGGATTTCCAAAATTGAGAGAGTAAGCAAATTGAGAGAAAGCATTTATTTACAGCCGAAATAAAATGTTAGTAATATATATTTTAAGTTGTATAACACAAAGGTACAAAATTAAAAATTATTTTGTGTTGATAAAAAATTTTGTAGCAATTCTTTACCAATTCAATATCGCTGATTTTAAAACTACACTTTTTTTTATTCGGAAGCTTTTTGACTCTAAATCAGTTTCAAATATCTTATCAAACAATTGTAAAAAATTAAAGATTTTTATGTTTTAAAAATTCATAAAAAATAACTATTGCACGCAAATCACAGCTGATAGAAAAAAAGTGCAGTTTTAAAATCAGCGACATTGAATTGGTAAAGAACTGCTACAAATTTTCTAGCAACACAAAAAATTTTTAATTTTTTTCCCTTGTGTTATACAAGTTATAAAATAAAATCTTCTAAATTTATACTTTTATGGCAGTTTCGTAATAGTAGAATGCTTTTCAAATGGGATGAACTTAATTTATTACGTTGCTTGGAACAAATAAATTTTAAATCCGAAAAAATTTGTTCGCTTAGGTAAGTAGTGCCGAATAAAGAGAGGCAACTCAATGAATTTTTTTTTAGTTCAGGATAGAACTCGCCATCCAAATCTTTCCAGAACTCTACAATATTATTTTCGTCTAGGGCATTTACTTCGCTTCGTTGTATGATTAGTTCTGATTGAATATCAAATTCATAGTTGCTTACATTGCAACGAAAAGGGTTTTCGAAAAGATCTAATAGCGGTTGTAAAATTACAAAATCTTGAAACCTGTCTTGAAAATTATTGAAAAGTGTTTCAAATATTTCGGCATATTCATATCTTTTGTCGATTTCAAGATTTCTGTAAACAAGTGAATTTTTTGGAAAGTTGGAAAAATCACCACTTTTAATTTGGGAAAAAATTAGAAAAAGTTTTGTTTTAAAATTGTGAATGATTTTTGACAAGTCGCATATATTGCGTTCCTTTCCTTGTAATTCCAAATTAAGTTCATTTAACATACTTGTCGTATCTGCCAAAAAAGCTAAGTCTAAAATAAAATTATTGGCTTTTAAACACTGGACTAAACCTTTTTCTATTTCCTCAGTTTCTAGAAACTGAAGAACTTCTTCTCTTAAATCATAAAGTCTATTCAGGCAATCACCGCGACTTAGCCACCGAACTTCTGTAAACATTTTCAGGTCACAATTCACAGCATTTTTGTTTTTTAAAAAGGTTACAAATGTTCGGTAGGTAAGCGGTTGATGTCCGCCTCGAATTTTATTTATTATATCCTCTGCTGTCTTCATAGCTGGGGTATCATTTATGAATTTCGATGCAAGAGCGGTCTGATGAATTATGCAGTGAAAATTATGAACTGCAAATTCGTGTTTTTTTAATTGGCCTATAAGTCCATTATATTTGCCCAACATTACATTGGCTCCATCTGTGCAGACTCCAGCAAATTTGTTTATGTTTACAATGGAAAGAAGCTTTTCACTGACAACATCATACAACAACGTGCCAGTTACATTTCCATAAAATGATTCTAAAGTAAACATTGACTCAAAAATAGTGTATTCCTGTCTACGCATCGAATACAAATTACAAGTTCACACAGATCATTTATGTCAGTGCTTCCGTCTAAACAAATTGAAAAAAATTCGCGATTAACTACTTTTTCCCTAATTGCAAATTCTACACAAGTTCCTAATTGAACAGTACGACGGCCTACCGTTTGACTGGACAGGGGGCAGGTCAACGTTACGTTAAATAGTTACCATAAATTAGTAAGGTTAAAGGCAGAATTTGTCTTTACTTTCTGTTTCTGTTCTGTTCCGTGCCGTTCTGTTTCAAAATTGTAAAAGTTACTTTTTCTGTAGCAACTTATTAGTCATTTATGACAAATTTATTAGTTTTGCACCATCCATTGTTTTATTTCAATAACTTTTATGCACATTAATTTGAAGAAATAAAATTTAATTAATGTATTTTTTATTATTTATTTTGCGGTCACTTACAATTACTTTACAAGTTTTTGATTTTATCAAACTGAACCGCAACAGAACAGAACAACTAATCAATTTCACAGGTTTTTTAATAACAAAAACAAATCAGCTGGTTCGTAACAGAACAGAAAGTAAAGGCTTACTGAGGCTTAACTCTTTGGGCTCGGTCATAGTGCGACAAGAAATAGTACGAAACAATAAAGTTTCATTAATACATCAATAAAACACATCTTCTTACCCAAACATTTTACCTACTGTCACATTTGCTTTTATGTGTACAGGTTATTTACACATAAATTGTAGCAAAACAAGACTTTTTTTACTTGTTTTTTAAATATTTCTACTTAGTGCCGTTCACACAGGTCAAGTTTGTCTCGTCAAGTCTTGAGTTTTTAGGAAAGAGGGGAAAAGAAATGGCATTCTCTTTTCCCTTCTCTCCTAAAAGCTCAAGACTTGACGAGCCAAACTTGACGTGTGTGAACCGGCACTTACTTAAGAAAAGTGTTTTCAAAGAAAGAAAAAACCCACCGACGCGATTGGTACAGAAACCAAAATATTTTTACAAGCAAAATACCAACAAATTCCTTTGGCTATTTTTTTTTCTTAATAATTTCTGCATTTAGGTACGTCTTTTTAAAGAAAGCAAAAGGGACCCTTTTACAGGTATCAAAGAATTTTTTTTCACCAACAAAACACATATCGTTAGCTTAAACGTTGCAGTAAATGTTATTGTTAAAAAAAGTTACTTATGTGCTGTTTTCACAACACAAGTGACTGAACGTGTAGTAAAATTTATATGAAAAACACTCAAAAAACTGAGTGCTTTTCATATAAATTTTACCAGACGTTTAATCACTTGTGTTGTGAAAACAGTACATTAATAAAATTTACGTTAGCTTTGCTGTTAAATATTTTCAACAATTTAAATTATGTTAAAATTAAATAGAAATGTTATATTACTCTGCATTTAAGTCTTAAAATTTAGACTCTAATGGCCGATTTCTCATTAAACGATTATCTTTTTTCCCAACGAAAAACTGCACATTAAAGAAATTTGGTTTTCTCAATGTCTCATTTGCTTCTATTCAGTCGCAAAGCTAACCAGCACTCATCTGCCGATTATTTATTTTCCTTTTATTTGCCGTACAGATAAATTCAATCAGCTGACTCTCAACTTTTACATGTATTTTGAGAGGTGTTGCCAGCTTAAAACCATGTTTTTTGTCGGTATATTGAGAAACCCAAAATTGTTAACAGACAGTTTATCGGTATAATAAATTTATGTTGACATTAAGTAACAGGCAGTTTGACGGTACATTGAGAAAATGGCCATAAATATTGCACGCAAGGCATTGGATGTTACCAAAAGCATATTTGACCGCACAATATTTTTGAGTGTAAGCTGAAACAAAATAATATAGCATCCGCTAAACATGTACACTTGTCGAAGTCACACCGACGACTGAATTGAAGAGCATAAAAATATGTGTTTGTAGTGGTATGCACAATTGTGCAACGAAATGGAAACCCCTGTTAAAAGGCTCACTTTGTAATTTTGCTCTCAGAGTGGCACTACCAACGAAAAGTTCGATCTCTTTTTTTCACTTGGTTTAAGATTGTTGTACTTTTAAGATTTGTTTTAAGTACGTTTTAGTGTTATTCGTACTTGAATTTTTAAGTACTTCAAGTAAGTATAAAAAACTTAATTTTTCCCGAGTGTTTTTCTTTCTGTGCGGCTGTTTTGCTTATTGACGAAGTGAGCTTCGTTAAATAATACAGTGCTCTATGAACTTCGCAAACAGATTTTTTTGGAAAATTTCTTCTAGCGTTAAACGATTTATGATGACTAACTGAGGAGAAATATTAAAACAGTTTGACATTCTAGGCTGTTAAACCACAGGTATAGAAACTGAGAAATCTCATTCATCTAAAAAAAAACACCTGATCAATTTGAACCATAAACAATGTTTTGAAAATTTGTTAACATGGGGTTGTGCATAGGAAAGAGTTCTTTCTTTTCTTGAAAGGATTTTTAAAGGGGCAATTTTTAACGTGTAGGGAAAAATCTGATTCTTTTTTCATTTTGCGCAAACATTTTTATTGGCAACACTGGTAGAAGGTAACATCAAACTGCTAACTGATAAATTTGTTTATGCATACAAATTGCACTAAAGCTCGATTCACTCATACATTCCGAACAATATTTTTGTCCGGACAACATTTTTTTATATTGATTTTGACGTCTTATTTTTGAGAGAGAGAGAGATAGAGAGAGAAAACAAATATTTTGGGCAATTTTTTTCTTAAATTGGTTTAATTTTAAATTTTGTTCAAAACAAAATGAGTTGAACTGAGTTGCCACTTTTTTAAATTTGAACATAAAAGTTGAAATTTATGTTTTATTATCAAAGTTATTTTCGGGAATACAAAATTTATTATTAATACGATTTTCGTATGACGTGCTAAATTCCCAGTTTTTCATATTTGATAAATACACTGAAATTTATTGAATTTTATTGCTTAGGCCAGATCATCAGGAAACCTTTTCCAAAGATTTTAGAAAGGCCAAAAATATTATACAAATAAAACCCTAAAGCGAATAAGAATTATAAACACTCAAAGTCTTACTTGTAACAATATCAAAGCCAAAACAAAACACCAACAATAAACAGTGAGTTTATCTTTTCTTACATTCCCCTACAATTGGTCGGGTTCTTTCCGACTCGAATTGTAGTTGTAAGTGGGTAAAAAGAAAAAACAAAATTAAAAAACAAACTGCTTCATTCTACTGTCTTCGTAAGAAAACAACAAAAAAAGAACCAATTTGCCAATTCAGTTTTCTGCACGGGCACATGCAAGTATGTATGTATATTATCAAAGTTATTTTCGGGAATACAAAATTTATTATTAATACGATTTCGTTTTTTTGATGAATAATTTTTGTTTAAACTTTGATATTGTTACAAGTAGAACTGTTAATGTAATTCTTATATGCTTAACAGTTTTATTTGGTTTAGTTTCTTTAGTTTATCTTAAAACCTTAATGGATTAAGTGTCCTGATGATCTGGCCTAAGCAACCAGTGAAATGCGCATAGGAATAGCTTATCCCATCAACAATAAATATCAGTGTTTTTATCAAATAATAAAAATTGGGAATTAAGCACGAATAACAAAATCATTTAAAAAAAAAAAATATTTAATTAAAATTAGTAAAATCACTTTCCATTTTTCCTTTATTTTCTTTTACACAATTTCAGTAAACAACCAAAATAAGTGGTTTGCTAGTTGTGCTGCCATTTTGTATTATGGTTTACACCTGTAAACCATATTGTAGCTTTGCTTTTCCGGACAAATTTTCCGAAATGGGTGACTCGTTCTGCAGAACACTCTCAGCAAAAAAATTATTCTCCGGACAAAAATATTGTTCGGAACGCATGGATGAATCCAACTAAACTGTTGGTATTTGAGTAGCACTTTTGTTTCTTTTGTTGTACCCTGAGGGCATCACGTAAATTAAATAAAATTTAAGCTGCTGGAGAAAAAGCACGTAGTGTGTGGGTATGTTCTTTGGTCTTGCTTAACCGTACAGCTCAACACGTGCGGTTAAAACTGTATAAAACGAAAGAAATGTATGATGGGCTTTATTGGCTGTTTCTTTAATTTCACGGTGCATGTGCTTTGGTAAAAAGATTTCGATCGCTTGCTAGTTAATATTAAAAAAATCTTCTGCTTTTGTTTTTTTTCAAGGAAACAAGTCTAATGCCGTCGGATTGCAGCATTTTTTCCCAAATATTAAAAAGTTTTTTATTTTTTTTTTAAATTTATTTTGGATATTTGCAGATTTGTATGCCTTTCTTTCTTTCTTTCTTTACTTTCATTTATCTGATTCCGATTTTTGTGGACAATCCTAATATCTATAAGTATAATAATGTGTATTTTGTCTCACCATGTTTGTTATTAATACTTTAGTATGTCTTGTCATGTTGGGCTACTAAGGCGTGCGTGTGTATTACATGACAGAGCTTTTATTTCAATAGTTGTCTTACGCTTGAATAGTTGCTTTCTTCCCTTGACAAGCCGTTCTATAGCAAGCAATACGATATCAATGTAGGAATGTAAATATGGAAAGAAGTGTGTAATATATCCATTATTTACAATATATAAACAAAAAAAAAAAAAAATCTTATTATCGCTTATCAATTTAATGTTTTGCGCACTATTAACTTGTTAAACATTATTTACTAGAATTATCTTCATTCTTTTGCTTTACTTCTTTGGTTTGAATTAAGATTGTCAATTTCATAATTTCTTTCAGTAATTTAATGAATCAACTTAAAGTTATTTAAAGAAACTGGAGATGACTGAATTCTGTACATGTCTTCTTATAATGACTGGTTAAATTTTGATTTGGAATAAAACACATTATTTAGGAAATTATTGTTATTTGTTTTTATTATGACAATATTGGTATGGTTCAATTATGTATGGAGCAAAATATCGGCTAAATGGCCACTGCAACTTCGGCGACACACCTCCATCCGATGGTCCAAATTTTCGATGACGCTGATGCATAATTGAGGTTCTATGCCGTTGATTTGCCGAATTGTCTCATCCTTTACCGCTTGAATTGTTGCTGGATTTCCTTTCAAATAACCACAAAGAAACAAGTCCAACGGTGTAAAATCAAATGATTTTGGCTGCCAATTGATATTGCCACCACGTGAGACAACATGGTCATTAAATTTGTCGCGCAAACGAGCCATTGTTTCGTTAGCAGTGTGGAAAGTGGCACCGTCCTGTTGTAGCCACATTTCGTCCACATCCATATCTTCCAATTCGGACAATAAAAAGTTAGTTATCATCGCTCGATAGCGAATACCATTAACAGTAAGTGGCTGACCGGCCTCATTTTGGAAAAAATACGACGCGATGATGACGCCAGGCCACAAACCGCACCAAACAGTCACTCTTTGTGGTTGCTTTGGCTTTTCGATAATCACACTTGAATTATCATTCGCCCAAATGCGCCTATTCTGCTTATTTGCCGAGTCCAAATTTGCCTCATCAACGAAGATAATTTTCTCGAAAACTTATCATCCACTGTTGCCATCTCTTGCTACCATTCTTACTATTGACGACGTTTGGAATGTTCAAGAGGCTTTAGTGCTTGACACCTTGTAAGCGTGTAAATGCAAGTCTTTATAATATTCATCAACGACGAGCGTGAGAGGTGCAATAGTTGGGCACGACGACGAGTTGAGGTGGACGACCCTTCAGCCAGACTATCGCGAACCGCAGAAATATTTTCTGCAGTACGATCTGTACGAGCATGCTCTGATGTTTTCACATCTCCTCCAAACTATTTTGATGTGAACGTCCACTCGGGGTATAACCAAAAAAAATACCTATCACGACGGGGTGGCCACTGATGTATTTATCAAGAAAACAGTTTTTTGAGATCAATTTGGATAAAAAACCTCCCCCCGAAACCGTTTTTTCCATTTTGTTCAAAAAAAGAGTTTCCGTGTTATTTTAACATAATTTTAACTGTTTGGATGTAGTATAATTGGTGGTATAAGGCTTATTTGTGAAATAGTAAAATAGAACTGAATGTTTTTTGTTTTTACAATAGAGATATTGTATTTTTTATTAACAAAAAAAATACAAATACTAAACTTCAAAGTGATTTGGGGGGGAACTTTTTTAACGACCGCGAAAAAGTGACCCCAATTTTTATCATAGATTTTCATGGTCTATATGGCATGGATAGGTATTTTTTGTTTATTTAAAAAATTGTTCAAAAGTTATACCCCTAACGTCCACTTTCATAATAAGCATGAATAACTTTAACGCGTTGCTCTATTGTGTTGCTTTCCATCATTCAAATTGAGTTAGTCTGAAATTGAGAAACGTTGAATAAAATGCAGAAAAAAACTTGACGTTTAGGTGTGGTTCACATTCAACATCGGCCCTTAAAATGTAACCAACCTTTATAAACTGTAGATATGCTTTTGAAAAGTCGTGTCACCTTGGCGGTCAATATGTTGGACGATAGTTTGTTTTTATTTCTTTAGTAACTTGTATGATATATACCGAACTTAATTCCTTGAAGAAAATAACTTCATTGCAAAGAGAACAATTTTGAAAATAGCCTGAATGTGCAAAAATTCTCTCAAAGTAAATACCACTTCCACCCACCTATTAAAAAATTCTAATACACTTAAATTTAAACTATTTTCTCTAGGCTTTTTAATTGTATATCTATGAGCGTGTGTGTGAGTGTTTGCGTATATCTGACTCAATACTAATAACCCCTTTTATTTAAAATTGAACTTAATTCCCCCAAGTCAATGGGGATTTTTAATTGATCATTGTTTTACAGATTTTACAATTCATAGATTTCTTGTAAAACGTTTGCAATTGTGTCTTGTATTTGCAGCATGTTAAACAAGAAAGTTTCATGTTTGTTTCTATTGCTGTTGCTTGTCATTGTCATCATTTGGTATTGTTTTTAATTGAAACTTTTTCGATGTAAAACAGCACACAAAAAGGTTTGTATTCACATATTCTTGAGTTTAGAATTTGAGTCGTTACACATGTAGGAGGTGATTGTTTAGGTGTATGTGTATTTCCGTATAAATTAAAATATGTGTGTTTGTAAAATTTTTGCTGTTCAGGTGTTTTTGTAACACTTAACACATGAAGTTTTACTAAAAGCTACAAAAACTTGTTTTTTTTCTGTCAACAAATCAATTTTATGTTTTTTTGTTTTGTTTGTAATTCGCAGGAAATTTTCATCCCAAAGACAATTTTTGGCAAAAAACGATTAATATAAGACGGACAAAATACACAATAATTTATTGGGAAGTCAGAAAAAGTATTTTAATTTAAGATGCATTAAAATTTATAAAACAAATAATTTCTTTTTACTCGAGTCGGGGAAAGGCCAACCAATTGTAGGGGACTAGAAGAAAAGATAAACCAACTGTTTATATTTGGTGTTTTGTTAAAGCTTAAATATTGTTACAAGTAATACGATGAGTGTTTATAATTCTTATTCGCTTTACAGTTTTATTTGTATAATGTTCTTAGCTTTTCTAAAATCTTTAGAAAAAGGTTTGCTGATCACCTGGCCTAAGCAACCAGTAAAATGCGCATAGAAACTAGCTTTTCCTCAACAATTAATTTCAGTGTATTTATCAAAAACAAAAATTGGGAATTTAGCACGTCATAGGGGAATCTTATTAATAATAAATTTTGTATATCCAAAAATAACTTTGTTAACAATGTTTTATGATGGTGGTTATTATCAAGACAGATTTATTTTATTACAAATTTTATCTAATTTTTGTGGCTTTTTAAACAGTCGTGCATGTCTTTTAATCAGTGGTATGTAGGCAACCCTCATGTTACGATATTTACAATTGTATGAGTAAAACAGAAAAAGATAAATAAGCTTTAACGAAATAAAAACAATGCAGCAGATTTTTGACAGAAAGCACGCAACATCTTGGTAATTGAATTTTTTATTGAAATAAAAATAAAACAATAACAGCTACCATTTTTGTAATACTGATTTTCGTTTCTTTTGCAAAGTTATTGTGCGAAGAAGAACAAAAAGCGTTGACAGAATAATGTACACGAACATTGTTTAAGTTCTATGGTGAAGAGAACACAAGCCATACGTTAATCCATATAAAAAAAAAAACAAAAATACCAATCAAAAATGATTTGTTGGCACAGCAATATCTATCATTAATGACAGTACTGCCAAATAAATAAATGTCATTTATATGGCAGTCTTATCAGTGACGACACACATTGTTGTGCGAGCAAAAAATTGAACAACACTGGTTACCTTTAAACAAACTATTGACATTCGTAATCTACACGAATCAATGAATGAATTGGATGCGCAACTTTTTTTTAAAATTCTGGGACTTTTGGCAGACATATTTTAAACGGTGTAAAATAAATTTATTTATGTGTTAGCCATATATTGCCAAGAACAAATCAAGACGATTAATAACTAATCGGATTCTAATACTGTAATTTATAAGATACTGTATCTTGTTGTGTTAGAAAGGCACCAAAATAAATACAAATACAAAAATACGATTTTGACTACCTTGTCTTGAGATATCTGATCGAAGCAAACGGTAGTCGAATGGGACAAAATCAGGACCATACGGTTAGTGAGGCAAATCTTAGTAACCACTTTTATTCTTAATAGCTTTCTAATGGTATTTTATGGTTTAATTACTAATCGCATATTCCGGTTACTGTTTCGGCCATTAGTCGCCGCGATCCCATGAAATTCTGTAAAGTATACATTAGAGTATCCAATAATTTGACTTTTGGTTTTGTTCGAGTAAGAAATTAATCGATTTTTGAATTTTAAATTTGCTCGATTATCGAATTTGAATTTTAAATTTGCTCGATTAATCGAGTAAGGGTTTTAAATTGTTCGAATTACTCGAATAATTCAAATAATTTTATCCAGTAGGAAAAAAACATAAATCTTTACATTAAATAAATCAGTTTTATAACTCAAACTGAACCAAAGTTATAGCAAAATATGTTTCATTAACCCTTGTGTTAATGCCCGCGTACCATGGTACCCACTTAGGTGTATTTTATTGAAAAAATTTATTAAGAATTTAAATTTTTTAACAAGTCAGAAGCTTCGTCGTTATTTGTCTTAAAAGAAAGAGAATTCAGATTCTAGATTTATTTTTGCTTCTTTAATACTCAAAAAAATTTGCTTAAACATTAATCATGGCAACATGCACACCCGGGTACCCCGGTACCCAATACAATAGACATTATGAGATAACAAAAACACGTTTTAACAGCTCAAAGAATTCAATAAACTTAATTCTGTATCATACAATTACTTAAGATTAGTTTCCAAAGCATTATTATTATAATACGAAGAAGTCTCATTTACATATCATGTATGACCAAAACAGTTCAAATGTTATACTTAAAAACACTGTCCTGTATAAAAAATTTAAAATTTTAGCCGTTATGCAAAACAAAGTAAAAAAATCATATTTTTTTACATAAATATTATTTAACACGCTTTTAAAAAGATTAAAAATGTAATTTTATTTCATAAAAACAGTGATTAACTATTAATACATTATAGCTGGTTGCTTAGGCCAGATCATCAGGAAACTTTACCAAAGATTTTTAGAAAAACTAAAGATATTATACACATAAAACTGTGAAGCGAATAAGAATTATAAGCACCAGATTTTCTTGTAGTCATATCAAAGCTTAAAGAAAAACAACAACAATGAACAGTGAGTTTATCTTTTCTTACATTCCCCACTACAATTCGCTGGAATTCTCCCAATATTAATTGTAGTTGTACGTAGGTTAAGAAAAAACCAAATGAAATCAAAAATAACTTGCTTTATTATCAAAGTTATTTTCGGGAATACAAAATTTATTATTAATACGAATTTCATATGATGTGCTAAATTCCCAGTTTTTCGTATTCGATAAAAACACTGAAATTTATGGTTGAGGGAAAGTTAGCTTCTATGCGCATTTCACTGGTTGCTTATGCCAGCTAATCAGGAAACCATCTCCAGCCAAAAGCGAATAAGAATATTGTTTTCACAAGAAAATCATAAAACAAAGCATGTTGCCAGTTCAGTTTTTCTAGGCCGTACACTAGCCAGTTAATTATCAAAATAGTTTTTGGCAAACTGTCCTGTATAAAAAAATTAAAAATTTTAACCGTTATGCAAAACAAAGTTAAATAATCACAGTTTTACATAAATATAATTCAACACGCTTTTAAAAAGATTAAAAATTTAATTATTTTTCATAAAAATAGTGATTATTTATACATTATAGTATATGGGTACCCGGGTACCCTGGGAGCTAAACAATGTGGATAAAGTTGGGTATTAACACAAGGGGTTTTTTTTAGATATGACTTTGTTGCAATTAAGGGGCGATATGTGCTATGTAGATAGTTTTGAAACTTTTAAATTAAATAAATTATAATTTTTGATGTTCTTTAATTAGGCTTGAGTTCATCAAATTTAATTTTCATTAAATTATTTCCACTGAGCGAAGGAATTTTAAAACTTGGAATTTTTATTAAAATTTATTGATAATTTTTCTTGGCTGAGCTGGGATTTGAACCCGGGTTGATCTTTACATGTTTCAAGAAACACCACTTTCTATCGTCAGAAGATCTTTGTGTTCTACCCACTGCACCACTGCGGTGCCCGTTAGCCAACAGTCAAACATCAATCTTTAACCAGTAGTACTGGTGGATCGCAATTTGCTGTTATTATCACCTAAATTTCAAATTAAATTTTTTCCTCTGTTTTATCGTATTCTTTCTGTCAAGACTTTGTCTTGAAAACCTGAAAAAATCAAAAATACAGTTTTTATACGTTAAAAAGACCGAAACAAGATTAAGGAAAACAAAATAAAATTTACACTTAGGGCTAAAAAATCAGAGCGAGTTAAACTCTCTGTTTGGTTTAAAATGTGTTTAAACCAACAAATCTATAAATCACCAAAGAGATAAACCATTTTTAAACGCATAAAATTGGGCGTTTAAACTACCAATGCAGACCATATGAATTTGCTAAGATTTATCGTAGTGCTGCCATATGTTATTTTTTTAACAACATATAATACATGGGACACTGATTTATAGTTGTTGAGTTTAAACTACATATAAATTCAAGTTTAGTTCAACTAAACCAACGTTTAAACCATCAGTGATTTTTTAGCCCTTAATCGGATAAAAGGAGTCTGTACACGTCAAGTATTTCTTATTAAGCGCTATGGTAGTATTAGTGAACATGTGTGTGTGTGTGTGTCACACCGATGACGCTGAATGGAAAATCAACCAATTTAGATATGACAGCGAATATAACGTACAGCATACGTACATACATGAGTGAATTTGACTCCTGGTCAAGCGTTTGAAATGTGTATTTGGCCCTTAACAGACTATAAAATTATCTGAAAGCCAAAGTTTAGTACAGTTATGTTTATTAGCAGGCGGCAACCAATAATTTTTTTGGCTTATATTTTTGGCTTTGGCTGATATATTTTAAGACACTTTTTTATTTACTCCTTATACTTTTGTCTTTTTAGGTCTGGTGTATTTTGTGAGAGGTGCCATTTAGCTATGAAAAACTTTTAAAACCAAGTTATTTCCCCTGGAAATCGAGTGAAATTGAAGTCGATGGACATTCTTATGGTGTTTTCTTTTCTACGCAACAAATATGGCTCGTTTGAAATAATAAAAAGTTTCGCAATTTTTCGCTATTTCTGCAAACTTTTCCGAATTTTTGCAATTTCGCGTAGCTTTGTTGCTCTTTGAGGCAATCGTCGCCGTTATTAAAAAAAAACCCCCATATATAAGACCCATATATAAATATCATGCATCACCTTTTTTACAGGCCACTAACAACTCTCTCGATTTATTCGGGGCGAAAAGTGCAATGTCTTATGCCATAAGTAAGGGTGACTTTTTTAGAATAAAACATGCTTCCCTTTAAGAGAGAAACCGATTTTTAAAAAACTAACACAAAATTCCATTTTTAAATAAAATATCTCATTGTTTTGTAGAAAAGAAAAAACCATTAGTTAAACATTTTTTAAAAATCACTTTATGTTTTATTAAATTTTTTTATACTCTTAAGTTTTTAAAATAACTTTTATTTCAATTTCACTGATAACTTGTTTAATTTTTGTTATCTCCTTTAATTTACACATTGTTTTACGATTAATGTTAAACTTAATAAACACTATGTACACACAACAACATCTAAAACGGGCCTGAAATATTCTCAAAAGTTTGTGTGATGAAAATAAATGTAGAATTTAAGAACATGAAATTAAGTTTTAAAGAATAATAAACAGTTAGAAATCTAAAAACAAATATTTTTAGTTAAAAAAGTAGATTTTTTTATGTATTCCTCTTAATCGATTAATTGACATAAATTGTTCGAGTTATTCGTTATTCGAAATTGGATATTTTGATTGTTCAATCAAATAATTGCGATTAATCGAACGTCGAGTGGATACTTTATTATACATCCCCTGTACACAAAAAAAATTATTTTTTTAATTCAAACAATAAATTTATAGAATCGAAATATTTTTTGTCTGAAATCGGTCTTGTGAACAAATTTCCATATTCAAACAATTTATTTTATTTATTATTTAAGAAATATGTGATTATTGATTAAATTTGGTTTTGCTATTTAAAAAAATTTTCTACAATAGTTTAACTGAATCAAACAAAAAGTTTACTGAGATTCATATAAATTTCAAACAAATCATTTTGCTGAATCATACAAAAAAGTCAGCTCTTTTTGCATAAGCATTGTCGCGCACCCAAGCAAGCACTGAAGGAGACGATGAAGGAGAGCGCGGCGGCTGGCTTTGAGACACATTTTTTTATGTTGGGATTTTTTTTCATTGTGCTTTACCAACTTTGAAACAAATCTAAAATTTATTTTGCTTCTTATGATGTTGTTGTTGTTCCTGTTGTGGATAATCTTGGAAAAATTTTTAATACAAATCTCGTCATGCTTTTTTATCATCTTTCTTATTGTTGTACCATTTTAAGGCGTACAAAAATATAATGTATGTATGTGTTTTTGCTGTTGTTGATTTCTTTCACATAAAGAAGTGTTGCTTACGATCAAATAAAAAAGGCAAAAAACGACAACATTAACTGCCTGTTTTTAGAAAACGTAAGCAAGTGAGTGAGTGAGAAATTATATTGAAAACAACAATAAAAAACGAAAATTTGTTTTTGTTTTCAATATAATTTCTCACTCACTCACTTGCTTACGTTTTCTAAAAACAGGCAGTTAAGAGCGTTAAATATTTCATACAAAATGATTACAACTGGAAACCAATAACGCGTTGATTCAAATGTTGAATAGTTGCAAATATTTTTGTTGTTAAAATAAAGATCAAACAAAAGTATTATTTGAAACAGTAAAAAAATTTGTAGAAAATAAGAAAATTATCAAACAAGCGTTTGTTTGAAAATATTTTAGCAATAATTTGTTCTGTTTAATTATCTATCGCAAATAATGCTCACAGTAGATGTAACCCTTCTGGTCCCCCTTTAACAGCTCCATATATATTAGCTTGCTAATCGGCCTTATTATACGCCATAATTTATTTACATTTGGTTTTTTAATGTCATAATGTTTTATCGCCTGTTAAACTATAATGCAAAAATTACTACTTCTTTAGTGTTTAAGCAACATTTCGAAAAACATATTTTAACGTTTCTCGGTTTAGCATCATGTGGTACTCAATTTCCTTTCCAACATGTTTAATTTGATGCTGAGTTGATCTCACTTACGTGACAACTTCTCTTTGATATTAATTAAAATTATAACTGACAAGCACATTCTGGTCAATATTTTTTGAAATTCACTGTTTAATGTTGTTGTTTTTTTTGGTTTTTGTACAGCTGTTGCTTATAATTCTTATTCGCTTTACAGTTTTGTTTGTTTATTATCTTTAATTTTTCTAAAATCATTGGATGAAGTTTCCTGATGATCTGGCCTACGCAACCAGTGAAATGCGCATAATATAAAATAATAATAGCTTATCCCTTCAACAATAAATTTCATCGTTTTTATCAAGAATAAAAATTGGGAATTAATCACGACTAACAAAATCTTTTAAATTAAAATTTTGTATTCGCAAAAATTAATTTGATTTAAATAAAACTTTCCAAAATTTGCTTAATACTAATCTTTATTTCATTAAATTTATTTAAATTTAAGCATTTTAATACAATCCAAAAAATTTGTATGTAATCCATTCCTGCCATTCAACATTACGTATAAGTAATTTTCAATTGAAATAATAACAATCATCCGCTTTCAGAGTCTCAAACAATAAAAGCTTTAATCTTGTTTCAGACAAAACACGAAAGAAAAAACTTAAATGTAATGTTTCCTTTTTTTATTTTATTTTTCTTTATTTACCAAAACAAAAAAAAAATGCAAATAAAAAGGATAAAAGAAAAAGGACGCAGAAGGAAATATAAAATAAATACGAAATCACGCATACAATATAAATTGGAAATGACTGAATGGGGAATCATTTTAATAAATGACCAGACACAATCGACATCAAGAGTTTGTTTCTTTCTGTTCGTTTCTCCAATTTCTCCATTCAGCTTGCGTTTATTGAAATGTTTGTTTAGACATCGGCGTTCGATACACTTTGAATTCTATTCAAATGTCAAGCATCAAATTTTATTGTTACTGACACTGAGAATATAAATAAATAAAATGAAAGTATATGAATGTTTACTGATGTTTATTTGAATGAAAGAACAGAAAGCAACAGATGCGGACACAAAAGCATAAAAAAAAACTTTAATCGTAGAAATTGTATCAGAAAAGCACGTTTATGGAAATTCGAGGAATAATAAAAATGTCATTAGAATCAACAATGAATTTGTATTTGGTTTCATCTTGTTTTTGTTTAACTAAAACGGAGAAACATTCCATCTTAATACATAATTTAGTATTGATTTACAACAAGAATTAAAATAATGAAAACTACATAAAGATATTAATTAAGAAATTAAATGGAAATATCCTTTAAAATTATTGTCTAGTTGAACATTTACATAAATAAAATTTTAAAATTAATTAATAGATTATTTAAAGCTGTGACCAAATTTACTTGTAGTATTAAATTTAAGTAAAACCCTGGGGCCTGATTCCGGCAGTCGTGATCGAGTAATTTCTAGGTTCGAAAGCAAAATATTATCTAATGATTTTAGTCAATACTGCACGAATCGGAATTATTTTTTCAGTGTTATAAAGCATTAATTTGAGTTTCACAATACTAAAAAAATAATTTCGATTTGTTAAGTATCGAATGAAATAAAATATGAAATAATCGAGAAAGTACACGATCACGACAGCCAGAATTAGGCCCCTGACTTATTTTAAGAAATTGTTGATTTTTAATCAGCCCAACTTTGAATAAAAATTCCCCGGGAGTTTTTTCCGTTCTCTAGTTTGTCTTATTTAAATTCAATTGTAAAATTGGAGAAAGGGAAAATACTACCGGGGAATTTCTATTAATAATTGGGCTGAATATTTTTTACTATAGCGATTCCTCTATTAAAAAACTATTTATTTGCTACCTGCATTTTATCTAGCTTGTTTGTCAACATTTGTTTATATTTATTTATATTCTTCTTCTTCTTGATTTAAAATGGGTTTGGGCACTATTTCTTTTTAAAGTTTTAAGCAAGAATAGAGCAGAATTTTATGTTCCTGTCTTACAAACAACGCATATCAAAGCAAATTAAACTACAAGTAGTGTCCAAACGCCATCTGATTTTGACAGTTCGAACCCATTTGTTGGTGTTTTGTTTTAGAAATGGTTGACATTTCGAACCGTAATAACTAATAATGCAATGCAAAAAATCTCATGTTGATTTGTTAGATAAGATTCTTTGCTTTCTATTCTAGTACTATTCTAGTCCTATTCTAGTCTTTATTGTACCAACATATGAGTAGTAGAGAAACAAATATTTTAACGTTCTTTTAATCCTAAAATTATTGCACTTTGAAAGCATTGTTATCTATGTTAAAGTGGATGGAGCGAACGAATCTAAGTCAAAAATAATGGCAAAGAAAGTAGCAAAGAAAGTGGAAAAGAAAGTTGAACAACCGTGAAAAAAATATAAGATGTTTTTGTGGTCATGTATACAAAGGCGCAATATAGAGAAACCTGCAAAAATTTTTTAGTCAAACTACTTTCAGAATTTTACGTAACAATGTAACATTAAAATTTCTTTGGTTTGATTCCAAAATCTTCTGTATTTTTTTTGTTTTTAAGCCAAAATCTATTCGATACGTGACATTTCGAACGTGAAATAATAATTTAATTGAACACGCATGAAAACAATATAAAAAGTTTTACTTTAATTGGAATAACATATTTCTCTTCGAACACATCCTTAGATTACAGACCATGTAATAGGATTTTTTTGAAATAATTTTTATCATATATCACCTCTCTTAAAGAAGATAATATTAAAGAAAACATACAATAAAACATTCTCACAAATAAGAAATTAAGTTTGTGCAACTTTGCAGTTTGCTTGTTCGTCTAAGTGAACGAATTTATAAAATTAGTAAAATCTAAATATTTCTCTATAACAAAGTCAAAAAAGAATATTCTTTTAATAACTTTTAAATTTTCGGTCTCGGTGGACGTTTAGAAAGAAATGCCCATATGTTCTATTCGATAAATCGACGTTAATATTTATCTTTCCGTTCGTCACCCATTTCCGTTAAATTATCGGCGTTGCGCAAAAATGTTACACGCAATTTTGGGGCAATTTTTTTGGGGTTATTTTTCATTTTTTCGTTAGGGTATTTTTGCATTTTAAGTGCAAACAAAAATTACCCCAATATCAAGCAATGAAAAACGGCCCCAAATAAAATTACAATTTTTACTTTGGGGCTATTTTTCGTTTACTAATAAAAAATGCATATTTTAAGAAATAAAAAATAACCCCAAACATTTTTACACAAATCAGTGAAGAGAACTTAAAACGACAACATCGGACAACACTGCAATAAATATTAAATCATAATTTTTTCCCTGAGGATGACCAACAAAGTTGGTCGAAATATTGGAACAAATAAATAATAAAAATTAAAACAAAAACAAGAGTTTTTATTTTTATTATATTTTATAAACAGACCTCAAGCCGAATAATATAAACATAACACACTTTTACACAAATTTTATAAAATTTTATGTCAAGGTTTCCAGGGATAGTATAAAAACCTCGAATTCTTATACCAAAGTGGAGAAAATCCTTTCCGGTTATTCAGAGATGCTTTAGTTAGCGAAGCCGGTGTTTGTTATACCATAGAGGAAAAAATCCTTGTGCATGGCCGAAGTCCCAACCAAGCTATCAATCGTACGATTTTTAAAACCAAAACTGTTTTTTAGTTTCGGGCATATGAACTACACCCAAAATTTTTAATATAACTTTTTTGTGTTCTTTTTTGGGGTTAAAATTCATTATAAGTTTTGAGGTGATTTTTCATAATGGAGAATGACCCCAAATTTAGGGCCATATTTCATTTTATTGTTTGGGTTATTTTTCATTTCATTGCAATTTTTCATTATGAAAAATAACCCCAAATTTGGTGTCAATTTTCATTTATTTTTTGGGGCCACTATCGCTGTGCCAAAATTATCAATTTTTTGGGAGGTGTTGCGCATTTGGTTTCATCACTGCTTTTTGCTCATACGCCATTTTTAAATAAATCTGGCTGGATTTCGCTTGAAAACTTTTCTGGACGAAATGTAATGTAAAATAAACCCATTTAAACCAACATATGAATAGACAAAATGTCGAACAAACAAACTAAAATCTTAAGGCAAACAACCCTTCTCCTAACAAAACGGAATGACAAACGTTTACCCCTTCCACCCGTTGCAAAGGGTATACTACTGCTAATCTTTTTGTGCGAAATGCGATTCAAGCAAATTTTTGATTAAATTGAAGAAAGTATAGCCTTTTTCGGTCATTCAATTTATCGAAATAATAAAAACACTCTGGCCTTTAAAGCGATGCTTGCCTCTTTTCACTCATACAACTTAATGCAAATATTTATTCTTTTCTTATAATAAATAACCAGATTAATTTTTTTATAATCCCTTTAAATAAACTCTGTATCTCTACAGTTTATTTTCGTAAAGTTGGCGAAAATAAGGCGATTTCCTTTTCGTAATGCGGAAACAATAAGTTCTGGGTTTTCTACAGTGTATTATTTACAAATTCAATAATACACAACTTTATTACCGTCATAAAAGTAATACAAAAAAAAAACTGCTTAATCGGCAGTCTACTTCTGGTAAAGATTCCAAAGCTAAAATGTTAAACCAATCTATGCCATTAAACTTTGTTCAATTGAAGTTCGAATAACAACAATAAAAATACAAACAACCCCAAACTGACACAAATAATTTTACAAAAGATTAGTCTATAAATAGCCGCATGTATTTGGCCCTAGTAAAATGAAGGATTTTTTTATATGTACGTATTAAGGTGGACCCTAAATGTATGAAAAAATTTAAAACTCATGTGTTTTAAAAACCAGAAACTTTTGTGTGAGGTTAGGATAATAAAGAATTAAACAAATATTTGGGCTTGATTGGTTAAAAATTGTCGTGTCACACGAGTGCTAAAATTCGTGACAACGAAATTCGGGGATAATGGATGAAAAATAGCTCGTAGCTACTCAGGAGTCACCCCTATGGAGATAAATTCTTTGAGGAGTCGCCATTTTTTTTGTATCTCCAATAATTCTCTAAAACACAATAACCCTCTATCACCAAACCTTTAGGGGGTCTCTGAATAAAAATAACATAATTTTCACGAAAATTTACCAAAATATAAAACAATTCCCAAGAACTTTTAACCGATTTTTTTTAACCGATCGAGCTCAAATTTGTTTGATCCAACCTGATAAAAAAAAGTGTTACGGAAATCGAAAATAAAAAAATAAGTACCACCTTAGTAAGTAAATAAATGTATTGAAACATACAGTCTATTTTATTTGTATAATGTTTGAATAATGTTCTCTGTGCTGTCAAAGCTCAGTAGATGATAAATGAAGCGGAATGGTGGCAGACATTATATCGACTCTTATGCAGACACTAAAACAACAACACAAAAAAATCATTAACTATAAAAACTACTCTTTGATAGTCTTTACTTTGTGTTGCTTAAATAGTCATCGCATGAAAATGCCAATAGAAGAATTACAACAACTAAATACATACAAAAATAAACTTAATGGCAAAACTTTCCTACCAATAACAACATTATTACTGTTGAGTTTGCTTTTATATGATAACTTTAATTCTGTTTTGCTGTTGCTCCTACTGCTGCTGCTGACGATGATAATGATGCTGTTATTATTAACGTTGTTAATGTTGAAACATCTCACTCGTATCTTTCTAATGAGAATGAATTAATACTAATTGGTCTTCAAAATGGCCAAGGATATTTATATATTTAGCCATTTGAATGACGGCAAGAAGCCGAGGGCCGAAATGTTATAAATGTTACTTCGATTTTATGATGTCCATTAAAGTTGGTAGCAAATAATTTTGTTTACGGCCTAACTTTTCTTCTTGTTGTACAACTTTCGCTTAAAAGAATATAATTGAAACAATGTTTGGAACTTTTTTTTTTAGAATACTAAGGCAAGGATGTCGTTAATTATATTAAAGGAGAAAGTAGTGAATAAATTTAAAAATCAAATGTAGATAATCTACTGTTTTTCTTTAAAAACACAGGTCTACATTGAAACAGTCCGAAGATGAGGTCAGTTTTCACTTCAAAAAGCATCGAAAAAATTAGAAACCCCTAAAAAAAACAAAAGAATTACCCCAAAATTGCGTGTTGCTGTGTCTCATGTAAAATTGTGGCAATAAGGAAAAACTGCTTGAGGAGTAGAGAAATTTTTAACTTTTAAGGAGATTTATGAAAATGAACTCCTACACTGATACAATCTTCAATTCTTTGCCGTTGTTGTTTTTTTTCGGGACTCAATTCTGATAATTGGTTATGAAAGTAGACCCAAAAAGAAGAACTTCTGCATCATTAATTTGGTCATGGCACATCATCTCGAGTTATGACAAACAAAAGAGCCTAAAACGTGACAAATTCCCCTATACAATACTTACTAACTTCAAATTAATTTTTATTATTATAAATTTTATTTTATTTAACCTTTATTTATTTTATTCCAATATTATTTATTAAGCTTGAGGTTTTTCTTTTTTATATAAAAAATTTTTAAATAACATTTATTTTATAAAAGTTCCAATATTTCGATACAGCAATGTGTATCATCGTCAGGGAAATAATTTAACAATAAAAATAACGTTCACAAAATAATGAAAAAATAATAACAATTGTCACAATAGAAAAAATTATTTACAATTAGAAAAAGTTTTAAACAAATAATCTATTACATTCTAAAAAATTTTTTAATTTCCTGTTTTGTTTCTATACACTAAATGTCTATAATTTTGTGCTAGATTTTCCGTGTCTGATTTAAAATTAATTATTTACAATTCTGGTACTTTAATGATTTGCAACATTTCGAGCATTAAACGTCGTTTATAATTTTTTTTCTGTGTTTAAAACTGATACATTCTCAAAGTCCGGAGAGTGATTTATACTGGCACAGTGGGCTGTTAATGCTGTTTTTTGTGATGAAATATCCCCGAGATTCTACACGCAGAGAAAAAATATGGTTGGACATGGTTACGGCAACCATACTGTGTTTATTGTAACAATATATTGTTGTTGTACACAAATAATTGTTATTTTTGTTAAATATCAGCAATATTATAGTTACTGTAAACATATTAATGTTTATCGCAATTATAAATTTGAGTATTGTTGACCGAAAAATAATTATTTTTCTAACAACTAAATTATGATAACTTTCAAAACATATTATATTACTCACAACCATAACATGATATTTAATAGCCATAACATGATAACTTTATATACATTTATCATAATAAGTTTAAGATGCAATCAAAATATCGTTACTCTAATAATAATTTGGTATCGCCATTTGTAAAATAATTTTGTATCAGTTGTGTGTCGTGTTTTACATAAAAATATCGAATTATTTGTTAGTGAGTGGCTAAATAACAAAAAAATAACCATTAAAATAAACAAGAAAATAAAAAAAAAATAAAGAAAAATATTAAAAAAGAAATAACAAAATAACCATTAAAATAAACAAGAAATTAAAAAAAAATAAAAAAAAACATTAAAAATGGGTTGTAGTGTCACAAAATAAAATATCTTTGCTTAAAAATTTTAATAATCTTAAAGTGGTGGAAAAATTTGTGAAATATTGGTGAAAAATATTAACCATTACTGGTAAGTTTTGTGTTATTTTAAGAGAAAAATAATGAAAACTCCATAAAATAAATTATAAATAATTTCGACCTACGACAAAAAGATTACAGTAACTATATTATGTTTTTTATTTTATCATAAGTATTTTTTTCCAATAAAAATATTATGTTTAAAGTTGTATCATATTATGATGTAAAAAATGTATGTATAACAGTTCATATCACTTTGCATCATAATATGATTACTTCTAAACTTATTATGATTGCCATGACAATAATATGATTACTTCTAAACTTATTATGATTGTCATGACAATAATATGATTACTTCTAAACTTATTATGATTGTCATGACAATAATATGATTACTTCTAAACTTATTATGATTGTCATGACAATAATATGATTACTTCTAAACTTATTATGATTGCCATGACAATAATATGATTACTTCTAAACTTATTATGATTGCCATGACAGTAATATGATTACTTATTAACTTATTATGGTTACCATGACAACAATATGATTACTTCTTATCTTATTATGATTACCATGACACTAATATTATAACTTCTTAACGTTTTATGATTAACAGGATAACAATATGATTAAGGGAAAAATATTATGATGTAATATTACGAACATATTTGGTCATAATATGATTTAATAACAATCGTAATATGGTGACTACAATCATGAATCTTATCATAATATGTTGCTCTTAGAATATGTTTACCACAACCATGTTTTTTCTTTGCGTGTAGTTTTCAGTTTGTTCTTTGTCGTACCTACATATACTTTGTTGCATTGTCCATTATCGTTTCCCTTACAAGGTATTTTACAGGGCTGTGGAGTCGGAGTCGGAGTTGAAGAGTCGGAGTTGATGTTTTTGTGCCGGAGTCGGAGTCGGAGTCGTAGTACCCACAAAAACTCGCGACTCCGACTCCAAAGTTTTTCGGCATAAAAAATTTAAAAAAATTTCCAAAATAAAAATTATCTTCTTGAAACACATTTAAAATTTAAATAAATGGTTTATGAATACTGCTCTTATATGCTGTTTCCAAATGACAGGCGATGGACTGAGTGCTTTTCATATACAGGGGTGTGCTGGAAATCGCAAACGTAAAACGCAAGAATTTTAAAAGTCGTTTTTAAATAAGATTTTTGTAATAAAAGAATTTTATGACAAATATTTTCCTATTAAACAGGATTTTAAACCAAAAATTATAAGAATTAGGTTTAAAGTTTATTAAAAACAACTTCCAAATTCTTGCGTTTTGCGTTTGCGATTTCCAGCACACCCCTGATAGATTTTGCTACATAATCTATCGCCTGTCATTTGGAAACAGCACATTAATGTTTGCGTACGGTAATTGCTTCTCAAAAACTCTAATTTTTAGAAGGCCGTACGGTAATGAAAAAATAAAAGTTAATATCACTGAGTCTCATTTACATTAGGCATCAAGATTATAGTAGGAGTCGGAGTAGGAGTCGGAGTCGCACTTAAAAAATTTCAGCATTTGGAGTCGGAGTTAGTACTTTTTTCGGACGACTCCACATCCCTGGTATTTTATAAACTACATTCGACATTTCTAACTTGTGAACTTTATCCTTAGTCCTAGTGAATAATTTACCAACTGTATTATATGATTTATGTGCTATTTTACATGTCCTTGTGTCGAATATGTTCGACTTTTCTAAACGTTCCGAAATTTTAGGAATATATGTAAGTGATTTGTAAATTTTTGGTGCTGCAATTATATGCAAGTTGTTTGCCGTATGGTTACTGCATTGTCCTATTAAACTTGATATCAGTTCCATTGGAAAACAATTATCCCTCAAAATATCCCTAATTCTTTTTAAATTCCTGTTATGAAATTCTAAGTCACTTATTCTCAGTATTCTTTCTATTAGATTTTTTGCCGTATTAATTATAACCCTCTTTGGATGTTTGGAGAAATAATTAATAATTCTACCAGAAGAAGTTGGTTTTTGGTATCAATCCATTAATAATTTATTCCTTTTTCTTATCAACAAAGTATCTAAATATGAAAGTTTTAAGTTACACTCTTTCTCAATAGTAAATCGTATGTCCGGATAAAATGAGTTAAAAGTTTCCAAAACATTTTCTATTTCCGATTTCTCAATAATGCAAAATAAATCATCAACATATTTTGTCATAATCCTTGGTTTAATAGTCAATTTTGCAATACAAGTATCTAATAATTTCTCCATAACTATGTCCGCTATAATTGGTGATGCTGGTGATCCCATTGGAAGTCCCTTTTGTTGTACATATATGCTATTATCCAATTGAAAATATCTATTATCTATTATACAGAATCTAAGAATACGTAAAAACATTTCCTTTCAATTTTTGTAAATTCTTTAATTATATTCCTTTTTTTCCTCTATTATATATTTATTTGTTTTTTTTATTTGGTACACAGTGCAACAAGAACGAGTCTTTTTAAAGCAAGATCTATTGGTATACTCGGAAATAATGAAATCACGTCAAATGAAACCAATTTTTCATTGTTAAATAACCTAACATGTCTTATTTTATTCTTAAATTGAAGAGAATCCTTCACATTGTAGTCAGAATGTATTGTTACATTCTTAAGAATTGTTGTAATATGTTTACAAAGGTCATATGATGGAGAATTGATACTTGGGCAAATGGATAGTCTCTCTTATGAATTTTAGGAACTCCATACAATCTTGGAGCAATTGCCACGTTTGTCCTAAGTCTGTTCCTCTTTGTAGATGTGATTATGTTTTTATTAAAAAGTTCTTGAATAATATCATTATTCGTCTTTTGTAATTGGTTTGTGGGATCCTTATTTGATTTCCTATATGTCAAATTATCCTGCACAATACTATTAATCCTCATATCATAATCACATTTGTCCATAGCTACTGTAGTATTACCCTTATCAGCATTTAAAATAAGAATGTCCTAATTAAGTTTTACCTTTTCCAGAATGAATTTGTCTCTATTATTTAGTCTAATTCCATTCATATAATTACCAACATTTGTTGTAAGTTTCGTTCTGGCCCTTTCCTGTTCTTCTTTACTAATCAATGTCTGTACTAAGTCTTCTCCCTCAGTTATAATTTTCAAAGTCGGAAATTGACCCGTTTTAATTGGTAGTGAATGTTTGTGTCCTAATGAAAGAACCCACACGCAGAGAAAAAATATGGTTGAGGTATGGTTAAAAACAACATATTATGGTCCCTGCAATGGCAACAAATAAACTCTTGTTGTTTTTTTCTACGTGCACTGTGTGTCTATTGGCATATTAACACTAGATTTGTTTACAAACCCTTTTTTTTGTTTAATCTTATTCCTAGTTTCTTCCTTTGTATATTCCTAAGTTCTTCAAACTTTTTCTTATGTTTATGCTTGACCCTTTCATTGAAATTTATCGCCTGTTTATTTTCGTGCTCCAAAAAGTTTTTAATCTCTTCTTCATTAAAAAATATTCTCAATTTTTTTACTGTCATCATTAATTCATTTTGAACATCCTTCAAAATGACGAAACTAATGATGCAGAAGTTCTTCTTTTTGGGCCTACTTTCATAACAAATTATCAGAATTGATTCCCGAAATCATGTGTTGTACTGTGTTACTAAAAGTTAAGATATTATAAAATGTTTTTTTTTGAATATCGAATAAACCTTATAATTTTACCTAATTAACCGGTTATTTTAGTAATGTGTAATAAATATACGTTTGCCACTCCCACTTCTTAAATCTAGCCCATTTCTTAACAGATGTTTTGTTTGAATAGCCATTTATTTCTCCCAAATTTGTATCCGTTTAATGTTTCCAATCTTCAGAAATACAGAAATAGATATTGCGTTTTTATAGCAGGTGCCACGCCAACTTACAAATATTTATAGCCTATGCAAAGCGCGAGGTAGTCAAAAAATTACTGTGAAAATTTTTTTGAAAAATTGTTTGATTGTTTGGGAGAATAAAGGAAACAAACAAAGACACAAAAAAAAACACTCATACAAACGCATATTCAATTTTATATCTATAGAATTAACAATATTAAGAAAGCTAATGAAGATGTCAAAACACAATTTTGATGGTTGAGGCTTTACTTAAGGAATTAAGTACTTTAGTGTTTTAATAAGGAGGATATCTTCCCTTTCAAAATATCACTGTATCCAACGCAATAAGCTGTCATACTTCTAATCAATTTTTCACTACTTCTTAGCACACATACAACTGAAATCAATAGCAATTTATATCAAAACGAACAATTCCTAAAAAAAATATACGACATCTCACCTAAATTTCTTATAGGAAATGGAAACACAAATTTTTTGTTAAATGTTTCACCCCTGGCCCTTATTGTTGACATTAGCAAATGATTAATGTATGTTTTTAAAGATACTGATGACAAAAAAATGTTTGCTTACATAAAAAAAAAATAAAATATGAATAGAAATGCGAATAGCAAACGGAAAATAATCAAAATATTTTTCTTAGGCATTAGAAGGGATTTATATCTTAAACTACATTTTGTATATTTAAATGTTGAAAAGTCCTTGTTCTGGTATTTAGCTCTGTACTTAAAGCTTTTTGCAAAATAATATTTATGTAGGATTATATCCCAGACTGGTGGACAGACAGACAGATGTTATTTATTTATATTGTTAAGAAGCTAAATTACACACTGACAATTGACAAACTGAAGACAAGAAACAGACACGATTGGGTGAAGCTTAATTGATGAAACTGTTAGACATGTTGATGAAATAGTGATTGGATGGTGATATTTAATTATTCTTTTTTACATTTAGAAAAAACGATGAAGAAAATGAGATGTCATTTTGTTAAAAAAAAATGGATTAAATAAATAAATCATTTATATTTTAAGAATTTAATTTACTTTTAATTTAATAATTATTTAAGTTTTAAAAGGGTTCAATTACACGCAGAGAAAAAACATGTTTAAATATGGTCACCTCCAAAAAAACTATTTTTAAAGAAAATTCTAAACATGTTATGGTTAATATAACCATATTATTGTCACCTTTAACCATAAAATGGTTGCATAGGCCCTCCATCAAGAATCCACAACGACATTATGGTTGCCCCTATACATTTTATGGTTTAATATGATAATAATTTATTTTAAAAATAACAATAGTATTTTTATCTTTTCCAAGAGCAACATGCTATGGTTGAAAACCAATCATGCTAATATAGTGTTAAACTTGTTTAAGTTATCTTTGATCATAACATGTTCGGGGCAACCATAATAATATTGTGGCTTCTTGATGGAAGACTAGTTCAACCATCATATGGTTGTCGGTGACAATAATATGGTTAATTGAATCATAATATGTTTAAAATTTTGTTTAAAAACAGTTTTGTTGGAGGTGACCATATTTAAACACGTTTTTTTTCTGGGTGTATAATTTAAATTCAAGTTTGCTGTATTATTTCAACTTTCTAACAGTGTTTTTATTTCAAATAAACACTTTATAATTATTTCATTGTATTTGGTTTTTTTTAGTGTTATTGTTGCTTCTACAACCAACAAGTAAATCGTTTTGAGGGGCAAACTTAAATATTGTTTCTATATAATAATTTTGTTTGGGGGAAAAAATCATAGAAATTTAATAACATTTTCAAACAAGATGTTTGTTTGAAAGGGTTTTAGCAATAATTTTTTCTGTGTACTGAAGGCAAGTTCAGACCTAACAAATATTTAACGAAAAAATCCCAAAAAAAAACGTGACATGTAATTTGATCAAATTTTAGTTGTATTTTAAACAATTTCTATTAATTTACTAAACTTTATTTGTAAGAAGAAGATTTTACAATGTTATTAAGAAACTGTTAAGTGAAGTTTGATCCAGCCAAACGTTTTGCAAAAGCAAATATTTTTTTTTATAAAACTAGTGGTTACGTGTAGGACATCAAATATTTAATAGGATTATGTTTTATTTTAGTAAAAGAGGTTTAAATGCGTTTGTGCTGATATGTGTAACATATAAAAATATTGGTTTAATACTCACGTTTTAGTATTAAGATCGAATTGAAATCACTTTCTGAGAAGGTCTAAACGATGTCCATTCGTCTGGCTGTTTTTTTTTTTTTTTTATTCAAAGGCTCTAATTTTTAACTCAACGAAGAATATTGAAAACGTTGCGGATATTGGAATTATTGGTTGGGTCAAAGCTCCCACACAAATAACACTCTCGAAAATAAAAAAAACTACAACGCCGTGTCCATTTCGCACAAAGAAACTTATCTTTTTATCATAACTTTGTTTTGAAGAGTCCATGGTCGCATAAAGAGTACCCTTTAAACAATTTTTGTGAATAAATACTGCGTTTAAGAATATGATATGGTCGGGTCTGACCGAAGGTACTTTGCTACTTTTACCTTAACTTAAGCTTAAGTAAAGTCGTATTAATTTTTTGCTTGAAAATTATTAGGAAAAATTTTCAAATATTATTAAATTCCAAAAATTATAAATAATATGACACTACTCCAACAGGATTTATGTTCAATGCCAAATATAAATACAAAGATAAACTTATCTTTCTGCTGATATTTCCAAATTTCTGTGTATATATTTGAATTTTTTATTAAAAGACATTCATAGACTTTTTCCGTAAATGAATTTTACTTCCATGTACATATTTATTTACTTAGTCCCTTTTGGCCGTACAGATACAAACATTCTGTATAAATATTTGAACTTTTGTGTGTCCTTTCTTTTATTTATTACCAACCCAAATTCATGAAAGTAGTTATAAGGGTCCATATAGAGCCAGAAAGAAGAAAAAAATAACCATAGTAATGACAAATATTTATTAAAATCAATGAAAAGTTATTAATATTAAAATTCATAATATTTTGTAAAATTTTTAAAGTCGAAGATATTTGTTTAAAGGTAAAAGTTATAGAGATATTTTATGAATTTTTCCACATAAACTTTCTACATAATCAGTAGGGTGGAGTGTCGGTGTTTGAGGAAAAAAAGTCGTCTAATAAATTTCGAATGTCTCCAGAATGTTGCATCTACAGAAATTATATACAAAAAAAAAATCTAATATTATTATTGTTTTGGCTAAGTGCTAGTTCACTCACGTCAAGTTTGACTCGTCAAGTCTTGAGCTTTAAGAAGGGAAGAGAGAATGCCATTTCTTTTCCCCTCTCTCCTAAAAACTCAAGACTTGACGAGTCAAACTTGACGTGTGTGAACCGGCACTAAGGAAATTAAATATTAAAAATTACTGATTTAAAATCTTAAAGGGAATTTTTTTATGCAAAAATCTTTTGATTCATATTTAGTTCGCCGCGTCTAGATAAAATATTAAATGGTTATTTGATTTATGTCTGAAATAAATCCTAAGTCAGTTTTGGGCCAATTGGATATTTATGTCAAACGATTTTTATTACCCTTAATTACAGCTACATTCAGTTCTTATACTTCATCAAACATTTCTCATGTCTTATTGTCTATTTGTCTGTGCAGCATTTCTAAAGCACTCAAAATCAATCATTTTTAAATCAATAAAACTCCTAGGATTTCACATACAAATTCTCAAACCCATGAAAGATTACAGATACATCTGAACATGCAAATATGAACTTAGAAATGCATAAATAAAAGAATCGTATTATTAAACGGGCTTTATTACGATTTTACATACTGGTTTTTTGGATGCACTGTAAAATCGTTTTGCAAACAACAAACATATTTTGTATACCCAGTAGATTTAGAGAAATCATTACATTTTATAGTATTGGTAATGCTGAAAATAGATAGGAATTATGGCCCGCATTGAGTACACAGAAAAAAACATTTTCATATTTGAATACGAAAATTGGATATTTAAAAAAAAAAAAATTCCTGCGATGCGATTTTTGAGGAATTGAAAAAAAAAGTTTGTAGGTATAGTTTATGAATTTTTAGTCAACAGCCAAGTCAATAAAAAAATCGTTGCCCAAAATAATTTTTTATAACAAAAGGTTTACGTGATTTGTTAAAAGAAATTGTTGAAAATGTTGAATAAATCAAACAAAATGTAAATCGAATCTTTATTTATTTATTTATTAGCACATCATGCTTCCCAATTTTTGTTCTTTCAAAAATACACTAAAACATATTGGGAGGGGTTAAGTTGGTTGCTTAGGCCAGATCATTAGAAAATCTTTTTTAAAAGACTTTGGATAAACTTAAGATAGTAAACAAATAAAACTGTAAGGCGAATAAGAATTATAAGCAACAGCTTTACTTGTAGCAATATCAGAGCTTAAAAAAACAACAACAATAAACAGTGAGTTTATCTTTTCTTACATTCCCCAGTACAATTAATGTTGGGAGAATTCCAACCAAGTTGTAAGTAGTTTAAGAAAAAACAAAATGAAAATAAAAACAACTTGGTTTATTGTTTTCCCAAAAAAATACAGCATGTTGACAGTTTAGTTTTTTTAGCCGTGCACTTGCCAGTTTATTATCAAAGAAGTGTCCTGTCGATCTGGCCTAAGCAACCAGTGAAATGCGTATAGGAACAATAAAATTAAGTGTTTTTTTCAAGAATAAAAATTGGGAATTAAGCACGACAAACAAAATTTTTTAAATTAAAAATTTTTGTATTCCCAAAAATAACTTTGATAATAAAGAAATATTTAGTTATTTCATTATTAAATATGAAGTATTGAGTGCTATTTTGCAAAGTATAATTTTGATAAATTTTTTCATTGAATAAAATTGAAAGTTTGTTGACTAAAAATTATATTTTTAACAAACTGTGTCACTAAAAATATTCTATGTACACACAATGCAATAACAGTGTAGAGACTTTCGCACAGATGACAGATGTAGTAGATGATTGCCTGGATCATGCGCTTACAACTTGCTAGGGACATTTGAGCATTCTAGATTTCTGCAGAAAAAAATTTTTTTATGGTCATGGCTAACGGGAAATTGATAACAACAAACTGATTCTGACGATGCAACACGAAGTGCAGAAATATTTCATGAAACAAAAGATTTGGGACGATGGGTGCTTAGTAACCCTTCGTTTCCACATGCAAGTAATTACTTGCAAGTAGTGTACACGTATTATCAACGAAAAATTGAGGAAACAGCCGATTGGCTGAAAGTACAACAATTGTGTGAATGTTAGTCAAAAAGTGTGAGTGTATTGAGTTTAAGGAACTTTCACTTGCATGCAGAAACGGGGTGTAAACAATGTCGCACGTAATGTAAAATCAAGAAACGATTTGGTGTTGGTCTTTAATATGTTTCGTAATATTGCAACTAAATAGTTAATTTTGAACTTGAAACCAAAAACCGTATCGTGTGAACGTATACGAGTTGCATGCACATGTCAGATAGTCTGAAACAGATAAATATTCCTGGAAAATATTGAAGGAATAAGACTATTAAAGTATAAAAGCTTTTGAGGATTGTAATTTGACTTAGAATACACATTCGAATAATATGAAAATTTATATAATAAATGTTACTCATCATGAGATATAAATTCTCAGATTTTATTTATACTTATTAATGTTATTTTCAACTACGTAAACCTCGTCTATTACAAATTTGAAGCCTCAGACAAGCTTGAGGTGTAGTCTGCTCGGAAACATGGTAAAAGTGCTTTTTTAGAAATAATTTGATTCATATCTTTTACATTTTTCTAAGAACTTTACCCCTGCATTGCCCTCTATACTGGGGTATAATCTTGTCCGGTGGTGCCAGATAGGATTCTTGGAGGTCCTGCTACCTCTTGTTTAAATATAATAAATAGGGACCGGATTTTTATGCAGTTAAAATCGAGTTTTATGCGCATAAAACATACAATTAAAATAGAAAAATATGCGCTTTAAATTGAAAAAATATGAACTTTAAATTTTTCCTAACACATTTTTTAATCATAAACAAATCATTAAAATAACATAAAACCCCTTAAAATTCAGTCTCGTTAACGAAAATAAGGTACACCAAAAAAGCAGAAGTAAAAATATAGTAAAACACAATATATAAAGTAAAACAATAATGTAAGTTAAGTCACTTGTTAGATAGTTATTTGAACCTTCATATAAAATTAATTAAAAACAATGCTCATTTTCATATACATTCATTTTCCACTACGCTGTTTTCGTAAAAATTTAAATTAAATATGCCAGCAGTTTGTGTTATTGTTTTGTGTCCTTCTTATTTCTAAAAGCTTTATCAAGTTTGATACGGATTTGTTTACTTAAGTTTCCCTTAACTGCATACATTCTATTTATGACATTATCAATTATTTTCATTTGCATTCTCAATGGATTTGATATCTCTAATTTTACAAAAGTCTCAGAGATAAATCCGTAATTTGAAGACTTAAAAATTATCCGAAATTTTATATTTTGTAAATTTGTTATTTTTTTTTTGGTACTGCATTACCATCGTTCCATGACATCCTTGAATTGTTCAAAATTTTCAGCATAATACACAACTGATTTCAACCACTTCCCCGCATTGTTGTAATGGGATACTTCTCTTAATATGCGAAAAAACGCGATGAGCTTTGCAAAATATTTTTTCCCCATTTTTCCCCAAAAATGCACCAAAAATATGCAATGTCAGCAATATATGCAAACATATGCATTTAAAGCATAATATGCAAAAATATGCACTAACAAATCGATGCCATTTTATTTAAAATTTCTTGATTCGAAAAGATATTAAGTTTATGTTGATCTCAGACTGACGACAACAAATATGCATTTACATAAAAATCCGGTCCTTGATAATTAACAAAAAGTGATACGACCATCGCAAAGACAACAAAAATAGTATGGAAGCTTAAAAAGAAAAATAAGGAGCAAACATTTCCGAATTCTATTTTAAAAGTAGAATAATTACGATATGTGGGGCGTGCTGTGGTGTTTTATATTTGAGAGTTGTTCTGTAAACAAAGCGTGGAATACAACCAATGTGAAACAAACATATGCAGAAACGAGCAAGTAAAAAAAAATGTCTCTGTCTTTATCTGGGCTTAGTGTTTGGAATCAATTTATCACATACGGATTATTTCAAATACGAATTTAGGATTAAAACCAACATTGAAATTCTGGAGTCAATCCTATTTTCGTATTATTTAAAACCTCTGCGACTGACGTGAAAAATTCTGAAGGCAAATTACGGCATTCGGTACTGATCGAAACTTCAATACAATTGAAATGGAAATTTCGATCAATATCAAATGCCGTGATTTGTTTCCTGGTTTCTAAACCTACCGAATGTTGTTCTTATTTTAGAAGTTGGTTATTGTTTGAGAGATCCATCAAAATAAAACTAATAAAAAATATAAAATATCAAAAAAAGATTACTGGCGTGTTGTTTGGGAGCCACTATAAAAATAAAAAGAAAATTTTGATGTGCTTGTTTATCAGACACCAACGTTAAAACTGACGTGGTTGTTTTCTAGGCAATTTTCTGCTCACATGAAAACGTAAAAGGAAGGTACGATGTTGGTACGAGCGTTTAAAAAACTGCAGTCAAAGTAGAAAAACTGCTATTTCTTCAACTTCCTCATTTGGCCAAAAAAAACTGTTCCATTTACTTCTGATTCATTAAATTAAACTGTCAAGCCAACTCAAAAAGCGAAAGTTTTACATTTTGTTTTTCTTGATAGTTCTTGGGTTCTACTGCAGTTTTTAAAATCCTAGTTTGTACAATAAGGGGAAACCCCATTTTTATGTTTGTCGGTGTCTGTTAGACAACAACGTCATCCACAGAGGTTACAATACGGGAGACTTGAATAATCCGTGCTTAAATCAAGAATTTGCTTCTTGATTTAAGAAAATTCCAACTGAATGTTTAGAAGCATGGAGGACAAATTCAACCATAATATGGTTGTAGGTGACAATAATATGTTTAAGTGAATCATAATATGCTTCAAATTTTCGTTTAAAATAGTTTTGTTGGAGGTGACAATATTTAGACATGTTTTTTCTCTGCGTGCACATATGAAAAAAAACACTTGTAAAGAGAGTGTAATACTTTTATGCATATTTATAAAATATAATAAAGTCAAATATGCAAGCACACGCATGCATACACAAACGTGCACAAGAACACAAAAATTAAAAAAAATACATGTTCGACATGCCGCATTCAAATATATTTGGGTTAAGTAAATGTGTGATGTGAATTTCCATACATTTAAAATGGTCTCTACACTGATACACAACCGGCCTGGAGATTATCATTTTGGATAGTAGGGTCTGGGGGGGTGTTGTTTTGGAATATTATTTTTTAATCAACTTTTTTTTTTTGCAAAAATGCTACAAATGTAGACTACAAATCACATAAAGGTAAAGTCATGTTTTATTTTTGTTTAGACTTTTTAAATAAGTTCTTACATACAAAGATACAAAGTAAACTTTCAAATAATCTAGCATAATTTTAAGTTAAAATTGTATACTCACCTTTAATAGTTATCAAAAATTCCTTTTGGTTCCTTTCAACATCTTCGAGACTTTCTAACGTTATCTGGCCGCTTGTTTGTAAGTACTGCTATTCAAATTACTAGAGTCATTTCAGGGATATAAAACTCGGTACAAAATTTAAATGATAAGTTCTTAATGTATTGTTTAGGCCAAATCTATTCTATATTTAACATTCATACATAAAAACAAACATAGTCGTACAAAATCTGGTATTATTATTAAATTTTCAAAAATTTAACTTGTTTTGGTATTCAAAAAGGTACCAAATTGTCTCACTATTAATTAAAATTTGTTTCCCAAAATGAATTTAAATATAAGTTTTTTCCCCAAATTTGTGTCTTATTTGAAAGACTTTTAATATTCAAGATTAAGAGAATAAATTGGAACTTGTGCACGGCGAATTCATTACAGGTAAATTACAATAAACGCCAGCTGTCAAATAGCAGTTAATATAAAATGGATGCACTAATGTTGCATTCGTAAAGAGTGCGTTTACATGTGTGTACATAAAAAATATAGGTAAATTTAATTAACAAAAGTCTCTCAATTATTCAAATTTATTCTTGTACTAAATTTCAAGTCTTTTGCTCAATATCTGTATGAGTACTAATTTTTTTTATCTTAATTTTTTGATTGAACTTAGTTTTACATTTGCTTTTCATATATTAAAATTTCCTTTAAATTTGCCAAGTTTAAAAATTCTACAATATTTTGAAACTTGTTTTCAATAATTGCAATTGAGTTTTTTTATTGAATTTTTTATGGTATTTTTAATCCATATTTTCATATTTTAATCAGTTCATTAAATCTTATTTTCATTAAATTATTTTATAAAAAAATAAATTTTACAACATGAAATGAATTAAAATTTATTGATAATTTTATAGTCTTGACTAATCGGGGAATTGAATCCACGTTCACGAAAATGTTGAGTTGATATATTTTCGTAGCAACCACACTACCCCTTCAGAAATCTTTTTCAATTTAAAATTACTTACAGCGATTCTGAATATATGTTTATTAAATTTTTAAATTAATTTTTGAATTTTGTACATAGTTTTCACAAAATTGTTACCGCCGTATTCGTAAACAAATTAAGTTCGAAATATTTTTTAAGTCAAAATTTTCATAAAATTTTTTCTTAAAATGCATTTCAGATCCATTTTTTTTAGAATACGGCAAATAAACTTGTTTTAAAATTTAAATAATTTTACAAATTTTTTTGTTTTCACTTTGTATTATTTTTTTTTGTAAATTATAAATTTTGGTCTGAATTTTTAATTATGTTTTTAGTTATGACTTCGTTTTATATGCCTGGAATATTTTTTCTTTGGGTGCTCCAAAAAGGCCATTAAGAGTTCTGGGACTTTGGTCTGTTTCACTGCAAGAGGCTGAAGGTCTAAAAAATTTCCCAAAATTTTAAATTTTAGAATAACAGTTTTAAAGAGCAACATTATTATAAAATTCCATTCACTTGCAAAAACAAAACCAAAAAAAACAAAAGTTGAAATGTTTGTTTAAACATATTTTTCCTTAATTTATTTATATGTAGTCCATTAAAAACATGTTTACCAATTAAAATCAAACTACAACATTAAGTTTTACTTCGTTACAAAAATGTCCAATTTTTACAACAATATGAGCAAATTTCATTTTATTAAATTAAAAATATTTGCATTTTGATAAAACGATGATAATAAAGAAAAAAAAATAAATCAATTTATTGAAGTGTAAGCGAGTACAAAATTTGTTATATTTAGTGTTTTATGGCAATCGAATAATTAAGTTTTTTTTTAGCTAACCCGCAACCCCGGCGCTAATAGACTAGCTCACTACCAGCTAGCCTACCGGGGTAAAGAGACAGAGAGAGTTTACAGTGGTGAAGTATAAAAAATCAACTAAAGGGAATTAAGAAATCTACTGCAGTTGAAAAACCCAATTAACGAAGTGTAGTTAATAACACATTTAAAGTTGTGTTTCAAAAGACAACTCGAATGGCTAATAAATCACTGATGGTTTAAACGCTGGTTTAGTTGAACTAAACTTGAATATATTTGTCAACAACTTAAAATCAGTGTCCCATGTATTATATCTTGTTAAAAAAATAACATGTGGCAGCACTACGATAAATCTTATCAAATTCATATGATCTGAATTGGTAGTTTAAACGCCCAATTTTATGCGTTTAAAGTTGGTTTATATGTTTGGTGATTTATAGATTTGCTGGCTTAAATACATTTTAAACCACAAAGAGAGTTTAACTTGCTCTGTTTTGTTAGCCTTAAGATTGGGTGTTTAAGATCTCATTTATACCACGTTTAGTTAATCTTAAAACAGATTTATGCCGCCATTACCAAGCTTGTAAATAAACTTTTGACGGAAAAGCTAAGTTTGCTTAAAATGTTGGTCTGTAATGAAATTATAAAAGAATCACATTTCGCCGGAAAAATCCTAGTTTTAGACTACGTTAAACTCAGCTTAAACTTAATCCACATCCCAAAAACATTTTGGCTGTTAAACTTAAGAGATTCAGAGGCATTAAAAGTTTATTTATATACAAAATTAGTTAAAGAACCGAAAAAGTTCAAAGAAAGAAATACCGACATGTGGTCAAAAATGGAAACGGTTTGTTTCTTCTCACAAAATATTTTAAGATTCACTTTATTTTACTTAGGATCGTTTTCACAACTTACCGATAGCTAAAGGTAGGATTTAAACGTGTTCCATCATTTCAACTTGACTTTAACTTACCAGGTAGGATGAACCTCAATTTACTTTATCGCTCACTTTAGTTTAAAGTAAAGTTTTAATAATGGAACACTTTTTATAAGGCTGGTTAAAGTCTACTTTTAGCTATCGGTAAGTTGTGAAAACAGGCCTTAAACTGTTAGTAAACAATACGTTAGTAACAGTTAATTATAACTAATAAATAGTCAACTTATTATTGAATTTATTTTTCGGGACGCACTAGGGCAAACGAGACTTTGGCCTAAATTTTTATTACCAATCGATTACTTGCAATTCAACTGACCCTAAATCCAACTCAATTTGTTTAATTTGCATTTATTGCAATTTCCATATTTTTGTGTCTTGTTGTACAAACAAATACAATAAAAACATCATCATTCAGTCATCGACAGCAGCAATCAATATACATAAAGTGCATATAACAGAGAGTTGTATATAAAAAAAGTCCTGAAATACTAAATTCAATTGTACAATACTAACAATACAAACTATCGTAATGAAAAAGTACAAAAAAACAACAGGCAGTAAAAACATAAATAAAGTAAAGAAAACATATTAAAAAAAACAATTCACCTATCAAATTGAATTGATTTAAAAACAAAAAAACAATTTAGAACGTATTGGCGGACAAGCCCAACCATATAACTTTCCTTACCTCTGACTGGTCTCAATTTCAAACTTATGGTCAAATACGGACCTACAAGCACCAAATTTTGTCTTGACATTTTAATAAAATATTTCTCACACTAAATCACAACTCAAAAGTCTCAGGAGAGTAAAAAACTGCTTTCAAGTTGTAATTTTAAAATCAAATTGAGTTCCACTGTCTGGAAAATTCTTTAAGAAGAAACTTTACATATTTTTGTTTAATTTTCTGCTGTAATTTTGATAATGTTATAGTTCTATACGATTCATTATTATCAAACCCATCTCGAAATAATTTTATTTAGGAAAAAAGAAAACTATTTTATTACAATTAAAAAAATACTCTACCTTTAATGAAGTACAACCCAGCGGGATACTGTAATCAATAGGAATCGGGAATGTAATACATGTCTTGTACAATATTTGATTCCAGAATTCATTATTCTAAACACGGAAAATGTCCTAGGATTGTTATATGAAAATTATTGTAATGCATCCTGCGAATAAATTAAATAATGCGTCCTTTATGATAAAAATTTGTAAGCGACATGCAGGCAGCAAAAAATAACGAAATTTCATTAATAAAATATATAAAAAACACGAATAATAGTCACAAACAGAAACAATACATTCCTCGTTCTGCAAATGTAGGAATATACTTGGTAAACAATGCCAATTTATTTTGTTTGATAATATTACTTTCTCGATTCCATTGAATGCATTATTATTCTTTCCAAAATAATACATTATTTTTTAAGTAATTTATGAAATCAGTTCCTTATTTTCCCGCTGGGAAACGACACAAGCAACATAAAATCAGCATTATGCAAAACTGGATTTTGGAGAAAAGCTTTGTTGATATAATTTGAGTTGGGATGGTTTCGAATTCTGAAAAAATTAATCCGCTTAATATGTTTAAGACTTCACCTCACTTTTTCACAATAACATAAATTTTTTTTTAATGCTAGAAACACAACTGGGACGAACGACGTATAATTCGCAACGAATATTCGTCGTCAGAAATAGAACACATTGGTATGAATGAGAATACACACAATCGTTGCGTAGACCGAAATTCGTCATGCGTAACGAACACTGCGATAGGTTTATTTCTTTTTCTAACGCAGACGAACGACGAATAAATTGGGACAGAGACAGCTAACCGCAGCTAAATCATGAAAGCTGTAAAGAATCACAAGCAAAACTCGCTTCTAATGCGAACTTGGCTAAAATTTGCAAAAATCGCGAAAATTCGCGAAAATTTTTAATATTTCAAACAAGCCATAAAATTAATTAAAGTCTCTAAAACTATAAGGAAAATTGTTTAACCGCTCACATATAAAATTAACGACACAACTGATACAAAATTATTTTACAAATGGCGCTTGCATAATATTATTAGAGTAAAAATGGTTTGATTGCATCTTAAACGTAATATGATAAATGTGTAGGAAGTTATCATGTTATGGCTATTAAATATCATTATATGGTTATGAGTAATATAATATGTTTTGAAAGTTATCATAATTTAGTTGTTAGAAAAATAATTATTTTTCGTTCAACAATACTCAAATTTATAATTGCGATAAACGTTGATATGTTTACAGTAACTATAATATTGTTGATATTAAAGAAAAGTAACAATTATCTGTGTACGACAACAATATATTGTTATATTAAACATAGTGTTGTTTCCCTAACCATGCCCAACCATATTTTTTCTCTGCGTGTAGCAACACGTGAGCCCTAAAAATAAAATAGGCTACTTATTTTTTCGATAGGGGCAGGGGAATCGGTACCCCCCATTGGATGCCAATAGTAAATATTGCATTCTTAAGAGCCGCTGCACGCATTTTGTTGAACTTTTGGTAGTAGGATCTTTTGAGCCCCCAAATTGAAATAAAATAGCTGCGGGGGAAGTGGTTCCCCCATAGGACATAGGACGCCAATGCTTAATATCGCATATCTAATGAACTGTTATAGTGAGAATGTTCAAACTTTGTGGAAGTCACACTTATGGTACACTACACTTTTGAAAATAAAAATAAAGGTGGGAAAAACCTCCCATAGGATGCATATATTAAATATCGCTCAACTGAAGAACTATTAAAGGGGGCGTCTTCAAACGTGGTTAAAGCTACTACTATGGCAAACTATAAATTTCAGTATAAAAATGGGCGGGGTAAACAGGGGAGGAGCATTACCCCTCATAGATAGAAATATAAATAAGAGCCACTGCACGCATTTTGTTGAACTTTTGGTAGTAGCATCTTCTGAGCCCCAAAATTGAAATAAAACAGCAGCGGGGGAAGTGTTACCCCCCATAGGACGCCAGTGTTTAATATCGGATATCTTAAAAACTGTTATAGTGAGAAAGTTCAAACTTTGTAGAAGTCACTCTTATGGTATACTTCACTTTGAAAATAAAAATAAAGCAGGGGGAAACTACCTTCCATAGGATGCAGATATTAAATATCTCTCAACCGATAAAGTGGTTAAAGCAGTGTAGCGAAGAGCACCGGGTTAAGCTAGTGTCTTATATTTTTTAAAAATCGTTAAACCTGTAAAGAATCATAACCCGTATAGATAAAAATCGCTTATATCGCGAACATAACTAAAATTCGCCAAAATTGCAATATTTAAACAAACGCAAAAATTTATTTGAAATCGCTTAATCAGTTTAAAATATCAAAATATCCGATAATAAAATAAAAAAGTTTGCAAAAATAGCGAAAATTCGCGAAAATTATTCATTTTTCAAAGAACCCATAGAATTGATTAAAAGTTCCTTAGACTATTAGGAATGGCAAAAATTCGTAAAAAATTGCTTAATTAGCGGAAATTCGCAAATTTTTACTAACAGCGGCATGATAGCAAAGTCTACTATTAATTATAAAGAGTCAGACAACTTACAGACACAAATCGCGAAAATGGCTGAAATTCGCGAAAAATTGCAAAATTTGAAACAAACCCAAAAACTAATTTGAGTTTGCTAAATCGAAATGAAGAACATCAAAAATGCTTAAGTAATCCACTTTCGAGTGGATTCGGATTCTAGAACACACCCAATTAATAGTTTTTATGTTTTTTTTTTTGTTAAAATATGGTCAACCTATGATTTTTTAAATGTTAGCAAACAAAGAAATTTTAATAAAACGATTGCTAGTTAAAGAAGATGAAAATGTTTATATAATCAAGCGTCCAATGTACTTATTTTTATAAATTAAAAAAAATTTATGTCGTATTAATACTTGGAATTTACGCACTTATTGTGTCTCATTTGACGAATTTACGCAACGAATTCTTGCCGACGAATTCGTCGTGCTATGCGAAGTTCGTCGTTCGTCCCAGTTGTGTTTATACCATAAATTCGAAAATTTTTACCCAATAAGCAATTTTGCTGGAAATCAAATGCAAAACAGTTGGTATTCAAGTTCGATTTTCTAAAATTTGGTAATCTGTCTTGCCATAATAGCGGCCAATATAAATTTTGGACTGTTGCGATAACTGAGTTGTTGCGCAAACCAATTTCTAGTTATATTTTTTTATTTAAAAACTTATTTTAAACAAATCAAAAATTTTATAAAAAAAAAACCAACGTTAGCGTTTAATGGTCGTATTTATTGGATTGAAACAAGAATAAAAACAGAAAAACAAAATATACATCTAATAAAAAATTAATAAAATACACATTCAAATGTATGTTAATTTGTACTTATGGTTGTTATCGAGTTTAAGATGCATGTTTTTAAGGGAAAAAGTCTGAAATGTTCAACTGATGATTTTGTGCTTAACAAATTTTTTTGAACTGGAATTTCGCGAATCTTTTGCAACACCATTATATCCTCAACAGAACAGACATCTTATTTTTGAAGGTATTGGACGTAACACAACATTTTCATCATCGTCTTTAGTATCGCTTTGTTCTTATGTAATTTCTTCTTCAATTTGAATGTTTTGACCGTTTTCGGAAATCCAAGAGTGTATTTTTTCATTTGTAATTTTGGGAATTATTTCTTGCAGATAAGCATTTTTGTTACTTTCATGAAAGAACCACTCGTTAACAAAGAAGTTTATAAACTAAATTGATTTCAAAAACAGAAGTACATAAAACGCGCTAAATATTTGTCATTCTTAGAATAAAGGTAAATCAAAATAAAACTATTGCACAAAGATTTTACATACACACGTTTTAGTGTTGAATTTTTTTTTTATCAAAAACCAACAAAATAAAAAAAGCCTTACTTGTTTCAGTTCAGAGTCACCAATGTTACGAAATTGGGTGTTGCGTTTAGCGAGGGGTTGCGCATATCGAGGTTGCGTTAAACGAGGCTAAACTGTATAAGCTTCACATTCACTTTTGCAATGTTTATTCTTTGCCGCTCAGAAAAAAACTAAAAATTAGAACAAGTGTAATTCCTGAGTGGCGCCACATGCCACTCATTGCGTGGTCACTTCAGTAGTATATCATTTGTTTTAAATTTTGCCGCTCATTGCGTGGCATCGGTGTAAGTTCATAATTTACCTTAGGTCTCATACTAATGGTGTTTTCTTTTCTAAAAAAAAATGTGCCTTTTTTTAAAAAAAACTCAATTTGGTGTCTTTTTCTTACAAATTTTGCTAAATTTTAATTTTGCTTTTCGGGAACAAAATTTTTAAGAAACAGACACCAAATTGCATTTTTTTAAAAAAAATGGCACATTTTTTTGTAGAAAAGAAAACACCATAAGCAGCCTTCTTACAAGCACTTTAATACACTCTACAGAATTTTGCGATGATTGGATTGCAGAGCACTCCTCATTGTAATAACACACACTTTTTAGTTATTAAGAGTTTAGCTGACTAGGAAATTGATTGCCTTTAAACAGTTTTAAAATTCATGACTTGTGTAAAATACATTCTTTATAGTTACGAAAAGGCCAATTATTAATCGAACTGTCCTACTAAGATTTAAGATCAGTACACTCTGAAAAACGCTGAAAATTTACTTGATCAGTCATTGAGGTAAAATCGTAAAATTGTATACAACGATGAGGGTTATTTGTTGGATTAACAGGCTTGTTAAATAAAACATTTTAATTGGCAATACAATAGCAGAGTTCAAAATTAGTCTTGTAAAAGTGCAAATGCAAAATATCGTAGTTCTTTTGTTAAATCCAAAATACAAAATACACAGAGTTTCCGTCAGATTTCATTAAAGTGCAATGATATTTTGCATTTGCTCTTTGGCAACACTTATATTTAACGCCGCTTATATCTTAAATCTTCTAACGTATAAGTGATTTTTTATTTCAAAAGTCCTTATACTTTTCATACGCCCTGTTTCACAGGTGCATTTATACATTCATACATACATTGAATGTGTTCTGATTGCCTGAAAATTGTGTATTTTATTGTTAAATAAATTTTAATGGTTTGTAAATATTTCGAACATTTCACTTTTCTTTTTTAATATTTATAGAAAATCACACCAAAATGTACGCAGAATTAAACGTATTTGCAAATTGCGACACTGACAATAACATTAAAAATTATTTCAAGATTATAAACAACAGAGTGATAGAGAGAGTGAGAGAAAGACAGCAAGTAAAATTAAAATCCTTGAGTATGCAGACGCACAAACAGACCAACAACATTTTAATGTTAATTTAATAGGATATAAAATGTTTATTTTTTTTTTAAAGCAATAAAATTATAAATGCAAAAACCAAGAAAATTAGAAACGTTTTAGTCTAATTTTTATGTTTTAAGCAGACGATAAATTTCTATTGTTCGATTTATGAGTTGAAGGCAAAAGTTTTAATAGCATTTAAAAGTTCTTTTAAAGTTTAAGCAAAATTATTTTATTAAATGTAGTTCTAATTATTTTTATTTAAATTTATGAATAATTCCTAAGATTTGATATCAAACTTTTAATAAAATTTTTTATTTAAAATTTCCACAAACCGTTAGATGTTACCCCAATTACCAACTGTGGTCGTCTGTTCATCATTGCAGAAAAACCAATTTGAAATAATAATTTTCCACTTTTAGTTTTAACTTTCGTTAATTAATAAATTTCATAAAAACCCAAAAATTTCTATTAAAATTGCTCTTCTGAACTTATTTGAATTTTTTTACACTTAAAAGGGTTAAAAGTGTGGTGACATCAGCGAATGCAAGAATATAAAATGAAACAAAAAATATAATTACAGCAGGGATGGATAACTAAGATTTTTTTTAAAGTTGTTGAAATCTAAATTGTGGCCCTTAAGAAATTAAATTTCTTTAGAAATTCAAGGATTTTCAGTAAAAAATCTTACAGAAAATGACTTTTATATAAACTGGGATCGCCATGTAGTAAAATTTGGAAATTTTCTTAACACGAAGTAAATGCGAAATACCAATATATAGCAGTTTCTTGTCGCTTTTTATGAAAATTTAAGAGCACGTACCTTGTGTACGTGAGTGCCCCGGTAGACTAGCTGGTAGCGAGCTAGTCTATCAGCGCCGGGGTTGCGGGTTCGATTCCCGCCTGAGACTCTGGTTTCTTTCCTGCATATTCCAGAAATGCTGACAGATGTCCAACACCGTCAAAGAATTTTTTTAGCAAATAAATCTTTGCAAAATGTTTGGCCTAGTGTATCTAATAGTGACACTATCCAAAGGGACAACAACTAATTCCATGGCCTGTATGTAGTACACGACATCATCAAACACACAAAGGCTCAATGGTTTTGTTGTACTGGACATTCTGAGCGCATGATTTATACCAACGCGCTAATAAACAACGATATCAGATGCTCTGGATGATGATGCCGGTTAATAAACATATGGACAAAACAGCCCACAACAGAGACGAAGGGATGAGAATAGTGGAACCAACCAAAGCTCATCCTGAGCTGTAACGCTATAAGAAGACGAAATGGGTTTAGGTTTAATTTTAATGGGAGCAGTAGGCATAATAAAATGTCCTGCTAAAATAATATAGTTATGCGTACCATACAAATTTCGAAAAAGAGTCATCTAGGACAGCCTTTTTTAACAATATTCAGTTGTCCAAGTTTATTTTGAAAAATGTGCTCAAAAAATCGATTTATTTAAGTGCAATCCCACTAAATTGTTAACAAATAGTGTGCCCGAGATTTTAAGGGATGATTTATCCAGAGTAAGTTAAGCTATTAAATCACAATAGTGCTGGTTACCATCCCTGTTCACTCGCAAACTCATTTGACACTTAAAACGTGCGCCATAGTCAATGGTTTGTATTCCTACACAGAAAAAATTATTTTTCGAATTCAAACAAAAAATTTGTAGTATCAAAACATTTTTTGTCTGAAATCGGTCCTACAAACAAATTCGCATATTCAAACAATTTATTTGCATTTTGTTTACAAAAAAAAAACACTGATTTTTTCAAACAAATAATTTACAGAATCAAACAAAAAGTTTACTGAAATTCATATAAATTTCAAACAAATAATTTTGGTGAATCAAACAAAAATTTTTTGCACAAGCAATGACGCGCACCCAAGCTATCACTGAAGGAGATGATGATGGCAGAAGCAGAGCGGCGGTGGCTTTAAGACACATGTTTTGTTGGAATAATTTTTGAACGAAGTCTTGTTTATACACACAATGTTTTTCTTCATCACTCACTGTTGCTCTATCCTTTCCTTGGCTAAAGAAGAAGAAATGTAACAAACAACGGCAGCAGACCGACTCGATATGTTTTCGTCATAATTTTATTTTTGTATTTGATGTAGGTATTTAAGTAAACAGTTTTCAAAAATTGAATACGGGATTTTGTTTTTCATTCTTTTTTTTCCAACTTTGAAACCAACCAAAAATTTATTTTGTTTCTTATAATGTTTTTGTTGTTTAAAAAAGAATGAAACCTTTTTTTACCTGCTATTTTTTTTGTTTTTTTACTAATAACCTCGTCGCGCTATTTTATCATCTTTCTTCTTGTTGTACTTTTTTAAAGCGTCCAAAAATAAACTGTATGTGTTTTGTGTTGTTGTTCTTATATTTCACATAAAGAAGTGTTGCTTACGATCAAATAAAAAATGCAAGAAACGACAACATTAAAGAGCGTTAAATATTTCATACAAAATTATGAAAAATTGAAACCAATAGCGCGTATATTATATTATTGAAAAGTTGTCAACATTTTTGTGGGTTAAATAAAAATCAAACAAAAATATTAATTGAATCAGTAAAAAAATTTGTAGAAATTAAAAAAAATTTCAAACAATCGTTTGTTTGAAAATAATTCGGCAATAATTTTTTCTGTGTATACATTGCAGTGTGCCTATTTTTAGCATTTTTGGAGCAAAATTTTCGTCCATATTAACCGACTGAAATTCAAAATTTTATGATTAATTTTACTAACTATGGGATTTATAAATATCATTTTTTCGTTAAATATTTCCTCGTTTTTCTGGCTCATCTAAAATGGCTAACAAAATCGCCAACTATTTAATGATTCGCAATGTCGCTAAACCGAAAATTAGGACGGAAAACAAGTTTTAAAATCGCCACACTTGAATACCATAAGCGCCGAAACCAGAGAGAGGATGAAATTATTATTATATAATTTCCTGTTACCTTTTTTTAGTTTTTGTTTGTTAACAGAAGAACTCTCAATTATTAGATTGGACCAAAATGGGTTTCGCCATCATTTAACTTTTTATGTTTTTAACTAAATAATTTTATCAAATAGAAATCGGGAATTTTTCGTTCTTTTTATAAATTTGTTTTATTTTTTAATCATGCAAAAAAAATTTTTGCCATAATAAAAAACTGTTAATTTTTTATTTACATTAAAGAAGTTTTCGTTTTGTATAAAATCCCAAATTTCCAACTCCAAAGCCAAAAAAAAGGTCTGTTTTTCTTCATGTAGTATTGTTTCTAACGGTGGGCCAATGTTGAATGTGAACCATAACTAAACGTCAAATTTGACATTTCTCAATTTCAGACTAACTCAATTTAAACTATGGAATGCTACACTACGAGCAACGCGTTAAAGTTATTTAGGTTTATTATGAAAATGGACGTTCAAAACAAAATGCATATCGTGCACCTTGTTATTTGTTGTTCAATTTAATCGTCCAAGTGTGCGTACAGTCGGAAAAATCGTGCAAAAATTTTACCAAATCGCGACTGTAGGATATGTGAAAACACCAGCCCATGCTGGTACACCTCGTACTGCAGAAAAAATTGCTGCTGCTCTCGTTATTCTGCCTGAAGAGCCGTCCACCTCAACTCGTCATCGTGCCCAACAATTGCACCTCGCACGCTCGCTGTTGATCAACATTATGCATTAAGACTTACATTTAAAAGCTTACAAGGTGCCATTGACGCAATAATTAAAGCCTCTTGACCATTCCAAACGTTGTCTATGGTCAGAATGGTGGCTAGAAATGGCAACAGTGGATGATAAGTTTTGGCGAATGATAATCCAAGATTGACATTAAAATAATGCGATTTTATCTTGTTTTGTTGTTTTAGTTGTTTCTACATACAACAAGGAAATCATTTGTTAACAAGTAGTGTGGTGCTGTTGTTGTGTGTACAACAAACTTTGATAAGTTAAATTTTACTCTCAGAGTGGCACTTCAAACGAAAAATTTAATAATTTTTTTTAATTAAGAATTTAATTTAAGAATTTTGTACTTATTTTAAGAAATTCCGTGATTGATTTTCGAATGCAATCCCATTTAAGATTGTTTGAAGTACGTTTTTATGCTACTCGTACTTAAAATTTTAAGTACGACTCGTATTTTAAAAAAGTATTAAACACTTAACATATCCCGAGTGTTTATCTTTCTGCGTATTAGTTACGAATTTAGCAGTAGGGAATTCCGCGATAGGTTTGTCCCTACTTCTTAACACAAGTTACTTTTTACTTAACCTGTTCTTTTATTTTTAATTTGAAGCATATATGAAGGGCTTATTTTAACAACATCGTAAGCCACCCGAATTAAAAATTTGAATTTATGTGTTTCTTCTAGTCATTATAACCAGCTACACATCCCCCCAAAAGATTTAACATATTTTGCAATTAGTTTCTGATTTATACGATTATACCAATTTTACATTGCAGTGTTTGTTGAATTTTTTAAGCTTTAAAGTCGATTATCTCAAAATTAATTTTGTGTGACATATGAAGTTTAATATCATAAGCCATCTTCATATGTTAATTTATTGAATAGTTAAATTGAAAAATATTTACAAATAACTGTTTTGAAAAATATTGTTGTCATTTGATTGCAATTAAAAAAATAGGGATGGTTTGGGTTCACACTTAGAAAGTTTTCTTTCAGAAGTCTGAGCTTATAAGTGAATGTTAACATTCATAGTGTGAACCCAGACTTAACTGAAAGATGAAGCAAAAATGTATGTTTATGCCTTTTATAGCAAAGATTACAGGCCTTACCCATTATCACCTTTTTGAACGCTGCCGTACAAAAAATTTAAACATAAATAATTTCGAATGTCACTAAAAGCTCTTCTCCTCACACTAACTGTGTCTTATTTACAAATTAACGCAACGAATTCTTGCCAACAAGTTCGTCGTTGGTCACACTTGTGTGTTTCCCATACTTAAGCAGTACAAATTTATAATATATTGCCACACTTATACTCAAAATAAGTAGCTCTCGCTCTCATGAATGTAAAGAAGATGTTTTCATGAGTACAAAACAGTGGTTTTGCATAAACAAGTAGGGAAGCAAGATCGAGCAAGACCGACACTGTAAAACCTTACATCACGTGTGAGTATTACGAAATGATTTTTAAGAAAATATAACATTATGTTATGAGATGTAGAATGATGTAAGAACAATTTGTATCAAATTGTATCTACTCGTAAATACCAACATCTATGCTAGAATTTTTCGCCTTAAAGTAAGGCTTTCACCCCACTAACGTTGGTGCAGGATATACAAATTTTGCTTCTGTCAGCATTTTTTTTTTTTTATTTCTTCATCAAGAGTACATGTGCTTAGTACACAATTGTGTGGGTGTCACATTGGTGGGAATAATTTTCATTTTGTATTTTTTTTTTTTTGGGTAAGTTAGTGCTCAAGTGTAGTTGTATTTGTATTTTGTATATGTACACTTGAAGGTAGAATTTTGTGTGTGATTTCCCCATGCATAACATTCACATTGGTGTAGGCCAATGTTAATGTCACTTAAAACGAAAAAATAAAAATAAAATGAAAAGAAGAATAAAAAATTATAAATAAAACCACAATCTAAACAAAAAATGTATCAAAAATTATTACCAAAAAAAAATATGCAGAATTTTTCATACTGTTTTAGCAAATAAGAAATATATTTTAGAACTAATTGCAAAAAGAGAATTAAAACGATAATTATGGTTACCTTGGAAAAAAATCTTTATAAAAATAAAAAAAATTTTTTGTGCAGCAAGTAAAAAGCAGATATAATGTGGAATTTAAAAATAAACCTTATCTGGACTAAGCACTTCGTTTTAACCCAAAGTGGTCAAGCTTCTTGATAAGAATGAAATAAATACGAAAAAAAATAATGTCAACAAACTTCTTTATTTAGCAAAATTCAAAAAATATATACACATTTATATTTTTTATAAAATTTAATTAAATGGTTTGTAAAAATATTATTATGTTAAGGGCCATTATTACAACTTGCCAATAGTTAAAAGTCGGATTTTGTCGGACCGATAAATAGCTTTGCATTATAAAACCTTCATTTATTATGTTTTCATCTATTAAATATTATTATTATTGAAAATAACAGCAATAAAAAATGGAAGTTGTAATAATGCAAAGCTATTTATCGGTCCAACAAAATCCGACTTTTAACTATTGGCAAGTTGTAATAATGGCCCTAAGTGTTTTAATGTTTGGTGTCTTTTCCAATTCCTACGTACCCTTGAACTTTAATTTTTATACCCTCCACCACAATTAGTTGTGAAGATGGTACATTAAGTTTGTCATTCCGTGTGAAACTTTTTTATTGTTCATCTCAGACCCCATAAAGTATATATATTCTGGGTCCTTGAGTGATTCTAAGTCGATTTAGCCATGTCCGTCTGTCTGTCCGTCTGTACGTCTGTTGAAAACACGCTCACTTTCGAACAACTTAAAAGAAATGAACAAACTTGGTGCCAAATTGCTTGTAGTTATCCTAAGCAGTTTGGAATTGAAACTCAGCAAAATCGGTGCAGTAGGACCAGAGCTATGAATCAAAATGTGGAACCACCACCTAAAAGAAATTATCATTTTGTTACAAAAAATAACATAAATGGTGGAACAAGGCATGGAATGAGATAAGATTTTGCAAAAATTTGCTTTATTCGTCTGAAAATTACGCTGTAAAATTCCGTGGAGATCCGTCCATAATTTACCCTAGGCCCCATATTAACACTACTACCGGAAAACAGTTTAGGACGACTAAAACCGATAAAAATAATGCTATCATAACAAAATTTGAATTGAAACTGTTACTAAAACTAGTTTAAATTGCTAAATAATTTTATATAAATCTAAACCTCAAACCACCCAATTTTAATGCTGATGTCTGTTTTTATAAAGATAAATTAATAATAAATAGACATCATATAGATATCCCTCCTTAAATATTCGAACAGTCGGTGGAGGGTAATAAAGATTTGGCACAGCCGAATATAGCACTCTAACTTGTTTTAATTAAAATTATTTACATTTGAATAAGTAATGGGTTTTTCAACAAGAACTTTGTTTTCTAAATAAAAATAAAACAAAAAATGTGGATGAAGATGATTTCAATTTGTTTGGTAATGCGAAGAGAAAAGTTCTGCAATTATGAATGAAAAATGATATCTGGCAAATGTCCACCACCAACATGCTGACAGATATCAATTCTTTCATCAAAGTTTTGAATACTTTTTGCAAAATGTCGTTTTAAGGCGGCAATCGATTCGATTGGCTCCGTGTAGACTCTGTCCTTAACATAGCCCCACAAAAAATAATCCAGTGGTGTTAAATCACACGATCTGGCTGGCCACTTAACAGCTGTTGTTCGTGAAATTATGCGATCAGGAAATTTTGTTTGCAATAAATTTAACGTTTCATTGACTGTGTGAAATGATGGCTCCAGTCCTGTTGTTGTTGGCACATTTTGTATCAAACCTGTCGACTGAAATTTAACGACCAAATATTTAATAGCGGCCTCAGAAGGACAATTATGCTGTCCGAAAATATTACGAATTTTACGAAATGTAATGAAATAGATAGAAGGTTCTTTACTTTTTTAGTTTTCCAAATCAACTGATTACTTTATTTACAATTCAAAGACTTTAATATACTAAAACTTACTGGAAGTAATAACTTCCCCTATGAGCAACTCTCTAACGTTCACTCAATAACTTACTATCTACTTTCAAATTATATGGAAATTCTTTATATTCCCTTCATACTCAATATACTTTCATTATTCTATGTTCCATTACATTTCACTCACTCTATTCCTGACCTTCCACAATAAAGTGCCGCTTCTATTAATTCATAATTTAATCTTTGTGTACTTGACCTTGTCGTACTTAGTCTGCATTCACACTACGTAGTATTTTTACGTGTGACGAATCAGATCAGTTTTCCAAGAGACACAAATAACTCATTAATATCAAGTACGTAGAGGCGAGTGTCTTGTTAATACAATTGAAACACATTGTATGGCTCATTGGCTGTATGTGCATACTACAGTGTGCATACACTACAGTAACTTTCACAGAACCACCATTTTAATTGTGGATTTAAATTATTTTATTGCGATTTTCGTGCGAAATTTAATTCATTGTAACAATTGCCAATGCAACCACTAAGAATACGTCAAAAAACTAAATGTGAAAACAATCATGTTGTTGGTGTTGCCACAATTAAAATAAAAGGTTCTTGTCGAAAAACCCGAGCAGAAGTGAGTATATGTTTGTATTTTCTACATTTGCTAGCGCATGAAAATAGTAAAAATAAAGAGATTTTAAATATTTTTTTTATTTTATTAATTATTTATTTGATTAAGCCTAGAGTACACGGAATGTTAAAGTTCACATGTTAATGTGGTCCTGAAGTAATTTTGACGTCATCACACAACACACAAGGGCCATTGCGGCTTTGTTATGACGTTGAAATAACGTCAGAACCATTGAAGAATTAGCACAAGGTATAGCCCTTAGAAATTTTTTTTCGCAATTTCAAAACCCATATAACGTCACACAAAAGAAAATATGGAAATAAATAAAACAAGCGTTAAAAGTCAAATAAATTAATTTGACATTGCATCAATAAATAATGACGACTCTCCCTAATGAACATACCTGGTACTGTTTATACTATGGCCGGAACCACATGCGCATGTGGCTTTTCACATTCCGTTTACTTTACAAAAATGTTTTTCAGATAATACTTTGTGTTCAGAGAAAAACCAAAATACAATTAATTTCGATTTCTTTTCTGAGAAATATTAATATACACATATAAAAAAAAATTACATTGTGTTAGTAATTGAGGTTCTCTGTAATGCGTTAACCGCTTTTGTTTCTGCAAAGTTCACGTAGAAGGTGACGTCAATACCAAGGTTTTTCTGTATCAACGGTCGTCAAATGTGTATTGTAATCAAGAGTTATAGCCATTTTTGTGAACACTGCTTTCATTCCGAAACATTTTTTCGTGCATGAAAATTTTGCAAAGTCAATTTAATATTTTGAGAAACTGAAATTCAATTCGTGTATTGCTAATAAGGCATTGGCACAATTGGAAATGCCAACACCTAATCGTGCAATGAATGAAATTTTTGAGTTAGAACTGCAACGTGAACAACAGTACGATTGCAACGCATTAAATGCTTTTGTTCACGCAAATCTTTCGACATTAAAGGCGAAGCCAACGATACTATAAGCAAGCTGTCAGAAGTGAAGCCGGTGGATTTTTTTTTACTGGATGCACCAGGAGGCACTGGAAAATCCTATTTAATTTCATTGTTGTTGGCAACGATACGTTCCCAGAATAAAATTGCATTGGCATTGGCGTCTTCTGGCATTGCATCCACTGCTTTGAAATTGCCATTGAAATTGCCATTGAATTACCAAGTCAATGAAACTCCCATATATAACGTTTCAAAAACATCTGGAACTGCAAAATTTTAAGCGTTGCGGTATCATTATTTAGGATGACCATGGCAAATAACAAATCTGTTGAAGCATTGGAAAGAACAATGAAAGACCTTCGCGATAATTCAGAGTTGTTTGGTGGTGCCTTGATTTTATTGTCAGGTGATTTTATGCAAATATTGCCCGTCATTCCTAGATCGACAGCTACCGATGAAATTAACGCTTGCTTTAAGTCTTCATGCTTATGTGGATTTGTAAAAACATTGAAACTCACTACAAACGTTCGTGTTCAGTTGCAGAATGATCCATCTGCTGATAAGTTCTCTAAGCAATTGTTGAAAATTGGGAATGGTGCAATGCCTGTCAATGACACTGAATTGATAATATTGTCAAATGATTTTTCCATTTCGTTCAGTCAAAAGGTATTGATTGCATGTCTTTTGCCTAACAAAGCACAAAAATAAACATGCCATACATGGATGAGTGGCAGAGCAATTTTGGCGGCAAAGAACAAAGATCCTAGTGAATTAAGTATGGCTATACAATCAAAGATTCCTGGCGAATTGGTCTCGTACAAGCCTGTGGATACTGTTACCAATGTAGAAGATGTTGTGAATTATTCAATAGAATTTTTGAATTCGTTTGATTTACCAGGATTGCCTCCGCATATCAAACAACCCCGTTTGTGTAATGGCTCAAGACTTGCTTTTAAAAGGTTGATGGCTTATGTAATTAAAGCACTATTTTAACTGGAAAATTCAAAGACGAAGATGTATTCATTCCACGCATCCCAATGATTTCGTCTGATATGACATTTAAATTCAAACGACTTCAGTTTCCTGTTCGGCTTGTGTTTGCGGTTACTTTTAATACGGTGCAAGACCAATCATTAGGAACTTGTAGAGTGAATTTAGAGTATTCTGTTCGGGCGCTGGCAAACAATCGGTTTTGTATATTTACACCGAAAAAAAAGAAATGTTATGTACCACAATAAAAACAATTTATCACTGATTTAAATAAGTTGAAATTGATTTCATGTTTTCTTTTTTGCACTTCGAAGTGTGCAGGGGGTTAGCTAGTTTAATACTAAACAGCTATCAAAAAATTAGCTTAATATTCCGTAAAAAACAAAGGAATAATTAGTTAATTTTTGGATAGTTATTTTATACAAAATAACTGAATATTCCTTTGTTTTTTACGGAATACTCAGTTAAAGAAATATTCAGTTATTTTATTAAATTCAGTAATTTTCGTTTACTCCACAAAAATGCCGAATTTCTAAAAAATACAAGACACTTGTCCCGATTTTTTCTAATGAGAGAGAGAGAGAGAATATTATTTTTTTCTTGCCCCTTTACACACGTTTGTTTAACTTTTGTTGTACTGACTACGTTTTTTACAGAAAAACTCTCAATTATAAGACACCGGCAGCATGACCGATATGGCTTCGCAATTATTTTACTTTTAAAGTTTGATGTATTTAACTAAATTATTTTAACAAATAGAAAATGGGAATTGCTTACACAAAACAAGCAAATTGTTTTTATAGATAAGTAAACATATATTTTTGGTGCATAAATTATATAAAATAACTGAATGTTCATTTGTAATACTGGTTAACATCGATTGGTTTTGGACTCATACGATCATATTATGTGCTTCCAGTCTGATGGTGGACAGTGTTAGCGCTCCCCACTGTACTACATATTTTTAACACAAAAACATACGGACATTTATATAAATTCATACAATATGAATTTAATTTTAAATGAATATTTAAAAAGTATAATAACTACAATCATATACTCACCATCAGCAACACCATTTTGCCAACAATATTTTTAAGCTAAATAAACACTTACACAGACCAACAAACACTTGCATATGCCCACTTTTACTAACTTATACAATTTTAATAAAAATATAAATATTAAAATATGTGCTTTTATGACCCAGGTGGTCAGGGCGAAAAAGCGAAACTCCTTTTTCTCGTTGTTTAAAATGGAAATATGTATATTTCGGTTTTTTTTTTGTATTTTTTATCGCAATTGTTTCATTACTTTTGGTTGTAATCATAAGTTGGCTGGTGTTATTTCTTTATTAAATATTCATTATTTTTTTTTTGTTGGTGTTTTGCAGATGATATTTTGAAAATAATTAAACTGCCTTTTTGTAATTTGGCTAAGATACATTTTTGAAGAAAGGCAAAAAGGTGTAAAGTCAGAAACTACAGTGTTTCGTAATGTTAATTTGAAAATTATTCATTCAAGTGACTTATTGCCTAAAGAGCAAGTTAATACGATTGAAAACAGTTGCGCTAGACTTTAATTATGAATACCAAACGAAAATTGAGTTAAGCCCAGTTAATACCGTTAAATAAGTAATTGAATTGCTTGTCATTAGTTGCCATTTCTAATTCGCTTTATCATAAGATTTAAGTTTATTTATAATATATTAAGAAAGTTATTTCGTTAGCTAAAATGCAAAAGGTGTATTTATCAGGTCACACGCACCCTCACAAAGTGTTACATTTTTCTAAATTACAATAGAACAAAATAATATCTACGTTTTATGCTCAACACTTATGTGCATTTAGCGTGTTAAATATTGAATGCAAAGTTTATACTAATAAGGGCCATTATTACAACTTGCCAATAGTTAAAAGTCGGATTTTGTTGGACCGATAAATAGCTTTGCATTATTACAACTTCCATTTTTTATTGCTGTTATTTTCAATAATAATAATATTTAATATATGAAAACATAATAAACGAAGGTTTTTTAATGCAAAGCTATTTATCAATCCGACAAAATCCGACTTTTAACTATTGGCAAGTTGTAATAATGGCCCTAAGTGATATTCACAAAATTCCAATAAGCGTTAACAACACTGATTTTCCAAAATTATAACCAGCTGCTGTAAAAAATGTTGTGCAATAAAAATAATTAAAAAAAAAACAAACGAAAAACAAATAGGTTTTATATCCATCATAAAAAAGTTCTTAACACAGATGCAAAATAAAGTATTATCACACTCTCAGTTTTAACTGGGGGTAAGAAATGGAAAAAATTTGTCATTTATTTTTGCAACATTTTTTGAAAGGAAAACGCCAACTTCTCTCATTTTTGCATATATTTTAAGAATAGAACAAAAACCTGCGCGAATGGTGGCATTCATAGAGCATTATTGTCAGAAAAGAAAACACCATAACAAAAATATAATGTTCCGGGAGAAGCAAAAAAACTTTGTAAAATGAAAACTATAAACATGCCAGAAAAGTATGTATTGATAAGTCGTCAATGGAAGTCTTTAAACAATTTTCAAAGAAACCCATTTCATTATATTGTTTTTTTAGAAAAAAATATGTGCACAAACGTCGTTTTGCATTTATCATATAAACACACTTTTAGTTACGTCCCTTTGGTTTTATACCCTCCACCATAATTAGTTGTGAGTAATTCTAAGTCGATTTAGCCATTTGCGTCTGTTGAAAACACGCTCACTTTCGAACAACTCAAAAGAAATGTACAAACTTGGTTTCAAAATGCTTGTAGTTATCCTAAGCAGTTTGGGATTAAAATCCAGCAAAATCGGTTCAGTAGGCCCAGAGCTATGAATAAAAATGTGGCACCACCTTAAAGAATTGATAATTTTGTTACAAAAAATAACATATATGGTGGAACAAGGCACGGAATCAGATAAGATTTTGCAAAAATTCGTTTTATTCGACTGGAAATCACGCTGTAAAATTTGGTGAAGATCCGTGCATAATTTACCCTAGGCCTCATATAAACACTACTACCGGAAAACAGTTAAGTACGCCTAAAACTATAATTAATAATGCTATCAGAATAAAATAGAATTCTTCGCAGTTTTAAAGATCGGTCCATAATTTACCCTTGGCCCCATATAAAGCCCACTCTGGTAAACCGTAGCAGATATAAACATTACGGTAAAATTTCTTTCAACTTAGCTTCATATGGCCAATATAAATACCCCTCGTGAAAATTATTTAAGTTCGGCTTTAACTGTTCCGAATCATAATATTTTACTTAAGGTTGTCGGTCAATAATTTAATACAGGGTATCAAAAAACTCATTAATTTCTTTCTTGTTTGTTAATACAAACGTCATATTTGATCGCTGAAGTGTAAAATTTTATCATGACGTGAAGTTTTATGACATTCGTTTTGCATTTTAGCTAACAATTAACTGATTGGCCCACGATGACGACAAGAACATTTCTTTCATTTATTTATATTGAAAACAAAAACAAATTTTAATTTTTTATTATTGTTTTCACAATATAAATATGCGACAAATCTGGGGAAGAGTAATTTTGCGGCCTGGAACTTTTTTGCAAATTCTTACTAATTTAAGGTCGCTAATGTACATGTTCATTAACGAGCATTAATTTCGCAAGGTGGCACTAGCATTAAATATAAAAATGCATTTCCCGTTTTTTTGTTCACATATTCAAGAAGTCTACAAATATTAAGATTTTCAATACAATATTTATCGCTTATTCGCACACCGGTTATAAGGCATTTTACGCTTTTATGCATCCAAAGTTGTGCAATCAGCATTTGCTTACATTCATTTTGCGCATTAATGCATCACAGTATACATAATATGAACAATTTTATTAAATCGTATTCAAAAAATTCCCATTTAAGCAGCGCTTCAAGCTTGAGTCAAATACGATAAAACACCCACAAAAACTAAATTTGTTTAATTTTTAAATTTAAAAACTTTAAATTTATTCATGTATTTTGACGCAAGTAAAATAAGTTTTTTCATGATGCTGTGAGCGAGTTTTAATAAATGCTTTTCTCGTATAAAAGCACAGACAAACGGGAAAATTATGTAAAGTTTGAAAGCGATAAAGACTGTAGTACAAGCAGTGTTCAGAAACAGAGAGGTGTGTATCGTGAAACACTTTTTAGTCAGAAATTTGAAAATATTTATAAAGTTGGCCTTTGCCAGATGTGTGTGGTATAATTAAGTTTACCTTGTTTAATAAAGTCAAAAAATATTAATAAAAACCAGGCGAAATAAAAATGAACATTTTTAGAAACCAAAACTCAGATTTTTGATTGACTTTTCAAAAGAGAGAGAGTAACAACAGTTTCTAAATTATTTTCCATTCACGAAATAGTTTGGACAATGTGTAGCAGCTGGAACTAAAACGAACCTGGGTACAACTTTATACGTTTGGGACATTGCAAATGAAAATATGGAAAAGTCAATAATGATCTGGATAGAATATCGAACTCAAAAGCTAATCCCAATTGATACAATTACAATTATATCCAGGAAACCTTTTGGATTTTGGTAATATGTAGTAGTTATTCCATACGCTACTTGGTCAGTAGTTATCATTACAATTGTCATTATTCTGAAAACCTCAATAAGTTCTTACTAGTAATGACTTCAGTAGTTTTTTTTAATTTCACTACTGAATATTTGCTTAAACTTGTTAAAACTTACAATTCAACTTATTGGTACACAGAAAGAAAAACACTCGGGATAAATCAAGTTTTTTGGGATTACTTAAGTACGAGTCGTACTCAAAAATTCAAGTACGAATAACACTTAAACGTTCTCAAAACAATCCTAAATGGGATTACTTTCGAAAATCAATCCCTTTTCAAATTTTTTTTTTTAAATTTGAACTCATGCTACTCATTTAGTTTATATTTTTGGTTAAATATGTACATAAGATTTCTAAAATAAAAACCATATCGGGCATGATGTTGGTGTTTTATCATACGGGTAAGTAAATCACTCATAATCATTTTTTCTTTGTAATTTCTTTTTTTTTTGTTTTTTTCAATCATGAATTCGGGATAAAATCAACTTTATATTACTTGAATCAAGCTCATTTTGAGATTGATTCAATCTTAGTTTTACTTAAATCAATCTCATTTTTATTTCAAGTACGAAAACGGGATTGAATATGGATAATTTAAGTATTGTGGGATTAAAAATCCGTACTTAAATCAATCTTTCTGTACTTGATTCAAGAAAATCCGTACTCACCGTACTATTAATACCGCTTCGGATTGATTTGAGTACGGATGGATTGATTTTTCTTTTGAGTGTAGTTAAATAATAACAAGATATTTTTTACTTCCTGTAAGAATTGAATTCTGTAGACAACTCGAAAAAAACAAGAAGTTATTCTGCCGAAAATTAAGTTGTGATTTTATTTTCTAAAATTACTTGCTAACTAGCCAGGTAAGTAAAGTTTTTGCTGGGTAGCTTTGAGGGCTTATGAAAAACGTTGATTAGCTACCATCTACAACAAAACACCGTTTCGGCAAGTCATCGATGGTTTGAAAAATTTAAGCAAGAACATTCCCTTCATAATCTAAAATAAAAAGGTCAATAGGCTTGTAAAAGATGCGGCTAAAGAATATGCGGAACAATTTGCTAAACTTATTGCTGCCAATTCATACACTGCTGCTCTGGTCTTTAATTTAGTTTACTTTAGAAAAAAATAGTTTTCTAAGAAAAATTTCAAATGTAATCGTATTTGGATCTTTTTAATTTTACAAACTTTTTTCATTTTGACTTTCACGATTTTTTCGCTTAAATTGAGGGATACGTGTATACTTTTCTATAATTGAAACAAAGTTTTCTTTTAAAAAATGTTATATTGTTCAAAAAAATGAAAAAAATATGAGATCCGAATTTTGAAAATAAAATGGAAAACGAATAAAAGTGTGTTTTCGGCAATCCCGGGGGTTCATATTCTTGACAAGTTGTGTGGTGTCAAAACGGAGTCACTGTCAACTCTACTTGCAGCACGCATAGTTCTCGGCATGCTATCTGGTTAAATGCCGGTTCACACGCGTCAAGTTTGACTCATCAAGTCTTTAGTTTTTAGGAGAACGGGGAAAGGAAATGACATTATTATTTCCCTTCTCTCTTGGCAAGTCAAACTTGACGTGTGTGAACCGGCACTAACTAACCAACCAACCGGCAAACTCGGAGCGCATTCCCTAATTATTTCAATTTGTGATTATTACTTAATGAATATAAAAATGCCAAAATTGTGTACCATTATTGTTCGCCAAATTTTAGAAAATATTTTATCTTTTCAAAATTATGTGGCCGAAGATGTTATGAGATTGTAACATCCCAACAAATCAAAATCTGCAGTCATGTGTATGGCGTGTGGTTATATGTGATTAAGTGGTTTTCAAAAATATGAGACAATACTTTTTATTAAATTTCTTAATATAAAAAAATTTATTTTTTTTTTAATTTTAATACTCGCAAGGCAAACACATTTTTCGATATGGCCACCCCCCCTACAAAACTAATTTCAACGTAAGATTTTTAAATATATTATGGTTACTTAACCTATATTATTGTCACCGGCAACCATACTACGTTTTAATTTGTCCTACATCAGGAATTTGTTCTCTAAAAATAATAAAAGTGTTTTTTTTAGCCTTGCAATTATCTGTGGTAAGCAAATTATTGCTATTGTTTTTCATAATATATTCGAAGGCAACCATAGTATGGTTGTGGTTTCTTGATGGAAGACTGACGTAAACATAATGTGGTTGGCGGTGAACAAGTTTTTTATATTCCAAACAAATTTCTGACTGTTTATCATAATATTAAAAATAAAAATGTTCGCTTGGGAAAATATATTGAAACAACAATAAAAAACTAAAATTTTTTTTTGTTTTTAATAAAAATTTCTGAACAAAAATTTTAATTTTTTTTTAAAAAACTTTGAAATTAGTGCACATTTTTTGATATTCAATTTGGTTTAAGGCCTGGAACAGAATTAGGAAGTTGTAGTAGTAGCTGAAGCTGAAAAATGTTCTGTAGCGCAACAAAGTTGAAAATTTCAACTTCAACTACTACAACTACGTATTCTGTTCACACCATTTTAAACTGCTGTTTTTAAACTTTGACAGCATGCAGCGCTAGTCGTAACGTTTTACTACAGCGACTATTATGTTCCCCACTTAAGATTTAAGAAAATTTTTTTTTTATAACTAAAATTTTAATTGCTGTTAATTTTTTTTTTTTTTTCTTTTATATTTTACAGATATTGGAACTCAGTCGAAAAATCAACCACAACAAAAGAAAAATACAATTAAAATTATGAACAAAATTAAAAACCAACATTCTTTACATAAAAAATATAAAAATTGGAAAGCAGACATTTTACTGAAATGGCCACAACTTCTGAGTTAAAAGAAAAATAAATTAAAACCGAAAAACAGCCAACAGACACAAGAGATGAGATGAAGAATGAATAAGTATAAACAAAAAGAAAAAAAACATAAAATTAAATTTATAAACAACCTTGGAAACCAGCCAAGTTTATCATAATTTAAATGACGAACACAATAATATGCCAGCTAAAGATAAAGCTGATCATCATGATGATGGTAGTGTTGCAGTAAGAAGATAATAACGTACAATGTTTCGCTCATCAGTGTCAAAAACCAACAATCAACGACTGACATCAGCAACAGTAATCAAATAATTGACAAGTGGCAAGCAATACACGAGAAGTTAATTAAGAAAGTCAGAAACCAGTTAACAAATTAAAAAAAATCAAACTGAAAATATCAAAATAAAAGAAATTTTTTCAAAGATTTGACATACTGTCTCTCTCTCTCTCTCTCTCTTTCTCACCTAACAAAAACTGCTTGTTTTTCTTTTAGTTAAAACAAAAAATTAAAATAAATTTTACTAAAAAAAAAGTCTCCTGTTATGGTGACAGATATTTCTTTAATTAGCCATTTATGTGAAAATGTCAAAGAGGTTTTCCCATAATAAAACACGAAAAAGATAAATTTATTTTCAGTTGTAGTGTTCCATTTAAATAAATCAGCATCTTAACTAAATAAAATAAAGCAAAAAAAATTCTGAAAAACATTTTAATAAAAAAAACCCAACATCTCTTAATCATTAAAAAAAATATGCCAGCTAGCATATTTTTTCTCATAACATTTGATCTAATTTTAAGTACTAAATAATTATTTATGTTTCCGCACTACACTCGCAGCGAAAAGTGTACACACGTCTAAATAAGAAAAAAAAAAACTTACAATGACAATGACACACACCTCTTGTTTGTCGTTAAACTTGTAAAATGCAAAAAAAAAAATAATAAAAAAAATACCAAAATGACAAGGAAACAAACACAACAACTGCATCGAAACTACGAAACCAACAAATACAAATTAATACAAGCAACTAAAATTAACTAAATAAAATAAGAGGAAGATACAGAGGCAGCATCTGTTACAAATAAATCAAATTCAAATTGGGTTTCGTATTAAAATACAGGGTGTTTATAAAGAAATTAAAAACTAACATAATAATTATAATTTTAATATTTTTTAATCAGGCTAAAGCTTAACAAATTGAATTTTTATTAAATTATGTTTATGCACGCAGAGAAAAAACATGTTTTAAATATGGTCACATCCAAAAAAACTATTTTATAAGAAAATTTTTAATCATATTATATTGAATTTGACTGTATTATTGTCACCGACAACCAAATTATGGTTAATTTAGGCATCCATGAAGAACCCACAACCATATTATGGTTGCCTCAAAACATGTTATTGTTAAATATGACAGTAATTTGTTTTTAAGTTAACAATTGTATTATCCTCTTTATCAAGAGCAACATACTATGGTTGCAAATCAGCCATTCTATTATAAGATTTAAACATATTTTAGTTATTATTAACCATAATATGTTTGAAGGCAACCTTTATATGGTTGTGGCCTCTTGATGGAGGCCTAATTTAACCATAATATGGTTGTCGGTGGCAATAATATGGTTTAATTAAAGATGTTTGCAATTTTCTTTAAAAATACTTTTGTTGAAGGTGACCATATGATGTTTTTTCTCTGGGTGTGAAGAAAGGAATTTTACAACACAAAAACAACTAAAATCTACTGATGACCAGAGAATCGGACTCAGGTTTTCACTTACAGGTTACCCCTTGATAGGCCAAATGTATTACCAACCCCACTTTATTTTTCATCTCCATCTTTGTTTCGAACACACCAAACCGCTATCTCCATTTCTTAAGGCTAGGTGGAGCACACACTCACTTCGAAAACTACTTGTAATTATTTCCAACCACGGTCTTGTTTACAACCCCGAAGAAAGAAGAAAATAAGGACGGCTCAAAACTAATTGTCATGCATTTCATATGCATATCAAGACTTAAACACAGCTAACGATATATATTGACTCCTTTTTAAGAAAACATTGTGTAGTTTCAAATAAAAATTTTCTTGAAATAATGTTTGTTTGAACAAAAAAAATTTGAACCGATAATACGCAACACACCCTGTATTTTTTCTTAACAAATCAAAACCCACCGATCAAACGAATGTTTTATTGTGGCAAAATCAAACTCATTAATTTCTTTCTTGTTGTTTTACTTTCTTTTTTTAGAAAATAATGGCAACGTTAACTGAAAATACAAAAAAGCGACAACGACTACAAATACCACTACAAAAACAACATGCACAGCATCAAAAACAACTACAAAGGAGAAGTAAAATTAATTTTTAAATAAAACGAAAATAAAATCAAATAAATAACATTTAAAAAATAAAACAAAATTTTGTTTCTAAAACAGAAAAAGAAGAGCGAAAATATAGAAAATCTCGAAAAAAAAAACTTGTGGGTCTTGTGTTGTTTTGCTTGTTCAAACAAACACTCTCAAAACAAACGAGATGTCGTGTATGACCACGACCTCGACCATTATAAAAATGAGGAAAACATTTTTCCAAATTTTTTTTCTTAACAATATATAAATTTTTTTTTTTAAATAAATTAAAAAAACCACAGAAAAAAAAAATTTGAAAAAATTAATTTATAAATTAATAATAAAAGAAAGAGCGACTACAACTAGCCAGCAAAAAAAAAATCAAAATTTCTGAAAAAAAGTATCTACAGAAAATAAGAAGATCTTATGATTTGTTTCTATTGGTTAAGATTTGTTTTTATTTTTTTTATGGAAAATTAACACTTTGTATAAAAAAATTTTAAAATTGAGTCCTCAGTCGTCTGAACGGCATAAAAAAGAACAACGCGCGAGCGCTTCCATTGTGAATGTGAATTAAGTGATAACGTTAGAAAATTTATTTTTGAAAAAAAAGATATTTAAAAAAACTTTCCATTAAGAAAAGCAAAAGAAAATAATTCGAAAATCATGAGTTGTGAATTTATTTAAGCGAAAGCTAAAGTTGAAAAATAAATAAAATTATAAAATATGGAAAATAAAAGATAAAAAAATATTTATTTAATTAGTATAAAAGTGAGAGAGAATTTAAGATTTAAAATAGAAAATTATACAAAAGTGAAACAAAATCATCAAAATTTAAAGTTTTTTAATAAAAATATATTTGTAATGTCTACAAAAACCACAATAAAACCAACAACTAACAAAACGTCAACAATATTAACATCACGTACAAATCTAACAGCAACACCAGCAGCAACTGCAGAGGATACAAACGAAGCAGCAGCTAAAACTGCAGCAACAATTCTTCTCAATGCCGAATCAGCGCCACAGGAAAAGCTACCAACGACAACATCAAATGCAACACAAACACCAGCAAGTGAAAATTTAACATTGGCAAAAAAGTCATTAAAACACAATGTGTTAAGGAAAACGAGGCGGCAAAGGCCATACGATAAAACACCAACAGAAACAGTACCAGTTACAACAAAAACAACAAAGACAACGACAAGAGCAACAACACCATCGCATCAACCACAAACACCACAAAAACAACAACAACAACAAAGACCACGACCACTAATTACAACTGCATTTGCAACAACGACTACATCATTAACAGCTGCCATTGTCGCAGCCCTATTGCAAACGACAAATGCCACCACCGCTACACTTACCGCCGCCCTTCAAACACATGCAGCTACTTCAACAACATATGAAGTTGCTGGTGCATCATCACTATTATCATCCTCCTCCTCGTCAGTTTCATTGTCAGCATCGTCGTCACCTGCCGCAACACACATACCACCGTCATTATCGGTCGATACTTCACTACAGTATCCCATGGCTGTGTTGGACGGCACTTTAGCCCAAATGGAACCGAATGCAACCACAACACATTTGCTGCATAATGCAGTTCTATCCACTGCCACATCTGCTTTAGCTGCCGCTGCTGCAGCAGCAGCTACAACAGCGAATTCAACAACCTTGCTAATAGATGACGATGGCGGCAGTGGTGGTGGCGGCGGCGGTATTGGTGCGGATGTTGAGGGTTATTGGCTGGACGATGCCATATTAGCTTTGAAAGCTTTTGTCATGTTATTTATAATAATTGCCGCCATTTTTGGAAATTTACTTGTTATTATTTCTGTGATGCGTGTTAGAAAATTAAGGTGAGTCAAAAAATGTGTTTTAAAACGTTTAAAATTTAATATCCAAGAGGTTAAAATGGCATAGTTTGTAGAGAGTATAATTTACCTAATTACTTTCGCCGCTTTACGTATTTTTTTGTAATGGACACGAATCGCATTAAAAAATAATTAAATTCAAGGTTATATTTAGTTTGGAAAAAATGTTAAAGCGATTAAAACATTTTGAAATTTTTTTACTTTCGGGCTTATGAGAGTGGACTTTAAGCTTTCATTAAGATTATATAACAATTCTAAGTTAATATATTTTTTTATCAACACAGATTTTCCACAGGCCCATGATAGCTCAAGTAAGCCACGTAGCAGAAATATACACTCACAATATTCTGTACGTAAAATTAACTGAATTTGTAATATAAAATAAATGAAAATTCAGTTAAAAACCGGTCTACTTATATTTCATTTTTTTTTAACGAAAAGTTCTTTTAATTTTTACTGTTAAAAATTCAACCCCCTTTTCCGTAAAAACAAATAAATTTTCAGTTATTTTATATAAATTAACTATCAAAAAATTAACTGAATATTCCATAAAAACAACGAAATATTCAGTTGTTTTTTTAAATTCAGAAATTTTCGTTAACTCCACAAAAGAGCCGCATTTCTAAAAAACACTAGACAGCCACCTGTCCACTTGTTTTTCTAATGAGAGAGAGAACATTATTGTTTACTCACCCTGTTAAACACACCTGTTTTACTTTTGTTGTACTGACCTATTTGTTTATAAGATACCAGCAGCATGACCGATATGGTTTGCAATTATTTTACTTTAATATATTTAACTAAATCATTTTAACAAATAGAAAATGGGAATTTGTTACACAAAACAAGCAATCGTTTTTCAAAGATAAGTAAAAACTAATTTTTGGTAGTTAAATTATATAAAATAACTGAATATTTCATTGTTTTTACGAAATATGTAGTTAATTTTTTGACAGTTAATTTATATAAAATAACTGAAAATTTATTTGTTTTACGGAATTCGCGGTTGAATTTTTGACAGTAAAAATTAAATGAACTTTTTATTACTATAAATTACATTTTCATTTAATTTTACATAAAGAAGAATTTAACTTAATCAACGGACAATATTAACTGCAACTGAAAATCCGTATTTATATGCACTTAGTTTTTTAAATAACTGTTAGAATCAGTTAAAAATAAATTTGCTTGGAAATTTTAAATGTTAATTTAATTAAAAATGACCGGACGGAATACTTCTTAAATAAACTACAGTCCGTTACTGTAATAATATTGTGAGTGTACAAACGAAAATTCTGATAGTGCATAGAAAATATTCCTGGAATATTGAAGGAATAAGACTTTTAAAGTATAAAAGCTTTTAAAATTGTAATTTGACTTAGACCACGAATTAATATGAAAATTTATGTCAGCAAAAAAGTAACAAAGCTAAGTCGGTCAATGTCGTAAATTTGATCCCCTATATCGCAGTATATACAGACTAATTGCCGTGAGTGTTACCTATTTGGGACCTATGGCCAATCGAGCCGGCAAAACAAATTTTTGTTATGAGGTTAAGAATAATAAAAGAGTTCTTTGTGCCAAATATTATGTAAATATAAGCATCTGTATGAATTTGTTCGTCTTAAAGACTATTTCCCATAGAAGTTTATATAGTGGTCATGCGAATTTATAGACTGATTCTCACCATTTTATAGGCATTGTTTTAAAACAATTGAAACTCAATATTATAAATCTATCTTCAAAACTATGATCCCTTCTTTGCGCACCAGGTTTACATGCACAGAGAACTGGCCATCCTGCCGGAAGAACGGATGGAAGGACATGGACCTACACAGAATAAATTAAGAACCAACTTCAATTAACGAATTTGTTAGAAATTTGTATTATTAGTTTAATTCCGTACTGATTTCTCGCCTGCAAACAAATTGATCATGTCAATTAACATATTACTGTTCAGTTTCAATTAATAAGTTTAATGTAACCACCAGCAAAAGATGCTATATAAAACGTAAACGCAAATCAAAATATTTTTTTAAATCAACACAGTTAATTGAAACAATTAAAAAATTGTTTGAAACTTTAAAATGTTTTGAAGTTTGTGTGTATTTTTTCATATATCCAAATATACACACAAACCTTATAATTTTAATTTTCAATTATGACAAATTAATTGTAACAATTAAAAAAAATTGTTTGAAACAGCATTATTGAATAAATTGAAACAATTTTGGTGTTTTGTAGTGGTTATTAAAATCTAACATTTTTAAAAGTAACTCTACAATCACAGAAAAAATTCTGCAAAATTTTTCAACAATTAAAGTTATGGTGTTTTCTTTTCTACAAAAGAATGTGCCTTTTTTGGTGCAATTGGTGTCTGTTTCTTAAAAATTTTGCTCCCGAAAAGCATGAGTTTTTTAGAATAAAACAAGCCACCCTTTTCGGGAGCAACATTTTAAAAAAAAGACACCAAATTGAATTTTTTAAAAAAAAGGCACTTTTTTGTAGAAAAGAAAACACCATTAGTTTTAATTAAAAATTAAATCAAGTGAATAAAACGTTTAATCAAATGAATAAAACGCTTAATCAAATTAATTAAAAGTTTAATTTATACTATTAATTTGTTTACTGGTGCAAATATAATTAATTTTGTAATTAATATCACAAATTTTTTAATTGAAATTTTTATTTTCTTTGTATAAGTCCGTGAACAAAATAATGTTTTATATTTTAAGTACCGATTTGTGAATGAACCCCAACTCAATTCAACCCAAATGCCTGCTGGTATTTCAAAAACAAAAGTTTTTTTTGTTTTTTGGTGTCTAATATAAAAACGCTGCGGTTATGTTAAACGACAAGTGCCCGGCTTGTCTAATTTTGCAACTAGCACAGTGAAATTATAAATGCCACTCACTATAATTGAGATTTAATGCAGATTTTCTTTTAATTTATTTGATAAAAAAATTTATTCCGACAAAGATTTATATTTTTGGATATTCTAAAATTTTAATATATTGAAATTATATTATGGAGATCAGTGTATAATTGTTTTTGTAATGGAATTATAATCAGTTTTTCAGGCTGCATTTATGTATTTTAAGTATTTTGCTACATTTTTAATTATTATTTATTTTTTTTTGGTCACGAAGAGTTTGCAATACTGGCCCCAATACACTGATAATAATATTGTTGATATGGCGCACTATTTGTGAAGCGGTTGCAATTCCTTTATATTTGGCATAACTTTAGTTCTAGTAGATACCCTGCAAATTTTAGGACTAGTCCAAACACGCGTGTAAAATGTAGCCCACAAGGGACCAGGACATGTTCAAAAGAACCCAAACGTATGGAAAAACATACAGGGGTGTGTTGGAAATTGCAAACGTAAAACGCAAAAATTTTAGAAGACGTTTTTAAATAAGATTTCTGTGATAAAGAATTTTATGACAAATATTAAACAAATATTTCCCTATTAAACAGGATTTAAACCAAAAATTATAAGAATTAGTTTAAAAGTTTATTAAAAACAACTTCCAAATTCTCGCGTTTTGCGTTTGCGATTTCCAGCACAACCCTGATAGTCTATTTAACATTACGATGTCCTAGGGCAGGACCATATAACCCAGCTTTGGATTACAAAGGAGTAATCTTAAAACTACTCCATTGTATACACAAGAGGATTAGTTTCAACTTCGTTTAAAAACGAAAACAAATCATTACAAACACTTTTTAACAGTGACATGGTCCATGCTTGCATTACATCGGACCAGTCCATGGAGTAGTCCATTTAATCAAATTGGATCAGGTGGTCCGATATTATTTGCAGGGTATGAATAAGTGGGCGAAATATTTTTTTCTATAATTTTTATTTGTCGAGTTACGGTGTGGCTAAGTGTTGCCGTTTTCAAAAAAAAAAATGTTTTTTTAAATTATTTTTTCGAACCAAAACTTAATCAAACAAAAACCAAAATTTTAAGTGATTCCTTTAGAAAATCGATTGATCTTTAAAGAAAAAGGAATTAATTTTAATACAAAAATTTTTTTTATCTGCAAACCCGGAAATGACCAATTTAAATCCAAATTTTTCCAACTAAGTCCTAATTTGTTTTTTTACCGATATTAGCCTAAAGTGTCCTTATTATACTGTAAAAGTTTTATTATGTGACATCTATTAGTTTAAAACTCATCGAAATTTATTCACACTCCTACATGTGGTTATTGAAATGTTGTACCGTTAAAAACAGGAAAGAACGAATTTAAATTTTAATTTTTCTTAAACTTATTTTTGGGAATACAAAATTTAAACACCCATATTCTGACTTTCGATTACGTCTCCGCATTCAGTTACGCTACGATCGGAAATTTGTATTCCAAACTAAAACTGAATCGAAAGAACAAGAAGAAGACAACAATGTTTACAAAACCAATTTGTTTACTATGGACTGTGGAATAGAAACAAAGAAATAAGCAAGTGTGTTACTATTTTAATAAACAAAAGTCACAACAAACAATAAAAATAAGAAAATAAAAAAATTTGTGCGATTAACAATATTAATATAAATAAAATAATACAAAAGAATTAATAATAAAAAGTTAATCATTTTTGTTTGCAAAATATTTGAGCGCTAAGAATCCTGTCAAACCGGAGGTGGTATTTTTAATTTTTGTATTTGAAGTAGAAATGGAATCCATAGCAGTGGATTTATTGTTGGAAGAGGAGAACAATGTGATTCAGAACACAGAAGTTAGGCTTGAAAAGCGAAAACTAAGGGAAAGCTGCAATCCATTCCAAATCAATTGCACCCTAATACCACTTGTGATGTTTCAAGCACCGTTAAGTGGATTACTTTTTCTTCTAATGGGCTAATGTCCTGCAAGCGACAGTTTCCTCCTCCATTGCTCATTAATTCTTTTTTATTTGCCAAAAGTTTCCGCTTTATGTAGCACTTCAGTCAATCCATACTTACAGAAAAATAAGAACATGCGACATATTTATAATAAGTCATAAATACCTTCTTCCATGCGGTGTCACTTTTTGTTGCTGGTCCTAATGCATTAAGGGTTTGTGTTACCTCCTGCCAAACTACCTGAACTTCGTCCTTGGACCGTTTATGGTAGCCGCAAGCAATATCCTGTTTTGTTGGCAATAAACTTGTCAGCTTTTCGTATTGCTCTGGTGTCGTTGTTTTTGACCTGGAAAATTAAATCTTTATATTTTAGTACAACAAAAATTTATATAAATCACTTTATAAAGATTTTATACTTACATTTTATAAATTAAACACTTTTTAAGTTTATAAAAAAACAATCGAAAAAAATTCCGTTGCTAAAATATAAGCGTAGAAAAACTTAACTACGATCGTAATACAGAATACCTACAATCGAAAGAAACGGAGCGGAATCGAAACTCTGAATACCAAAATTGCCAAACGGAGAAAGTTTCGATTCGAATCGAAAGTCAGAATTGGGGTGAATATTAATAAAATTTTTTTGACGTGCCATATTCCAAATTTTTATTTTTGATATATATGCACACTGAAATTTATTGTTGAGGGAAAACAAGTTTCAATGCGCATTTTACTGGTTGCTTAGGACAGATCGCAGATTACTTAAAGTGACGTGTGGAGGCAGCTTTCGGAGGAAAAGACTGAAAGCTTTTTTTTTTGGTAGTGAAGTGTTCAACAAATGTGTTAAAACAGTCCGCAACAATCAACACAAATGGCACGATCAAAACAAAAATAACAAAACACAAACCACGTTAAGCAAATGCAATAGTTCAACAAACGTTGTGTTTTGTGCTAAAAAAAATTTATTTAGTAGTATAGTTTTGTTTTATAATGTTATTTACATACTTAAATATTATTTACTCGTGTTGTGGTAAACTTAAAAGTTAATTTTTAAAACAGTTTTGCAAAAAAAATATCAACTTAATAAATTTGTGTTCATTGTATTGCGGCATAAAAGATGATGCAAAGAGAAATGGAAAAAGGGCACCTTTCTTAGAAAGAGACAAAAAAAAAACGCAAAATCTTCCGTCACGTGACATATCTGTTTAGTAATCTGTGGGACAGATCATCAGGAAACATTTGTTTTCTAACTTCGACCTAATTTTTTAATTTTCTTTTTTGCGAAATAAGGCTACGGCGCACAGTGCTTTGTCCCCATATAACGAAGGGACATAAATAGAAGGAGTTGTCAGAAATTTTTGAAATTTGGTACACTAGCATAAAATAGCTTAGTTAAGAAAAATATGAATTTTTGGACAAATCGGTCCAAGGACACGCCTACCTCCCATGTGTCCTGAAATGGAAAAATGTAATTTTAGCTTCAATAATGCCCACAAAACTACAAAAAAATCGGCTAATGCTAATATACACACAACTAGCAACGTGTGTGCAAATTTTGACTTAAATCTGAACAAGGACTCAAGGTCCTGCCATATATCCTTTTTCTTAAAAATGCTATAGTACCTACAAAAATTATCCAATCGTAATAAAATTTGGTATGGAAATTGATATTTGTTAGAGATATATATGTGTGCCGAATTTTGGTAGAATCGGATTATTAATGGGAAAAATACAAAAACATCATTAAATGAAAAATGAGTTAAAAACGCTTCAAATGCTCTTGCAAAAATAACAAGTAAGAAAGTATAATCAGTCAAACCCGACCATGTGATACCCTTCAGTATAGTATTTAAAAACAAATTTCCTAGAGTGTAATCTATTTGGGACCCATGGGCAATCATGGACCCGCCAGAACAAAATTATGTTATGAGGTTAAGATTCGTTTAAAAGTTCTTTCTCCCGAATATTGTTTAGATATCTTAAGCTCCGTATATGAGTTTTTTGGATGAGGGTTTATATGGAACCTAAAGTTTATTTTAGACCTATCTGGACAACATTTTGTCATGACTTAGTAGCTATCGTAAAAATCACTGTCGCCAATTTGTATGTAAATACTTATATTTTTAAGGAAGCTGGCATTAAAAGCTTTTTCGGGAGAATGATTTGTATGGGAGCTACGTTCTAAAATAAAAAGATTCCAATACAATTTGATGAGCTGATTTTGATTGCAATAAAATTAGTTTGGTTTGGACTAAATTTAATCTTGCCGATGTAATAAGAAAAAAAAAAAAATTAAAATGAAAATAAAAATTGTATGCGTTTTCCCGTAAAGCACTAAATTGTAAATTAAATTTTAACTTCTTTTGAATTTGTAATATAAAAAGGTTGGTCATAAAGCACGTAGAACATTTATGTAAAAAAATTTTATTTTTTTCTTAATAATAAACTAATTTATTAATAGATACTTATGCCCAATTTCACCAATTTATTTAAATATCAATTAATATTAAAATAAATTTTTTCATATAATTTTTTTTTTTTTACATGAAAAACAAATTTTAAACATAAATTGATATATAAATATTGTTGGTGAAATAGGCCCTAAGTTTAAAAAAAAAGAAATATTTGTAATTTTTTACAATTTTTGTTTGTTTATAAACTTAAACAATTATTGGGATTGATCTACCACAAAAATAGGTGCGCATATAACGTATTACTTTATCCTGCTGAAAATTACATAATTGTAGCGCACTCTGATTAAGGTGTGTGGTGCACAATTTGACTTTAATATTTTCTCAGTATTTCTTTTTTAAATGTTTTTTTATATAGCTTGTAACTTTACTTAAACATTTTAGCTCTATAATAAAAAAACTTTAAAAAAATTTGTGAAATTAGACCTATTTAAAGTGAATTTTGTGTTAAGTTGCGGTCAAAAACCGGCACTAATCTTTTTACGGTCCTTTTAAAAACACTATTTGCTAAGAAAAAACGAAATAAAAAAATGTCTGATTTTATATTTTATATTTTAAAGTTCAAAAAAAGTTTTGTAATTTTTGAATTTTTTTGAAAAAAATATATTTTTTTTTGAGCGATAAAAACTAACTTAAGTTAATATTTTTAATAAAAACTGTATTATTGCCAAATTTTGAACATACCAAGGATCACAAAAAAAATAACATTAAACTCTTTTTTAAAAAAATGAATTTTTGAGAGTTATTTTCTTGAAGCAATTCAATTCATTTTATTTTATTCATTAATTCTTTCTTAAATATGACTGAATTTAGCGACCTCTGGCGGAGTCTAGGAGAGTCACACGAAATCAATTCCAAAAAATTTTTATGAGTTGTGTTGTTATCTATCGATCAATATATCTTTTATCACATTTTGAGACTAAAATTTTTTTTGGATTTTTGTCTATGGGACAAAGCACCGTGCGGCGTACTTATTATATTGTAAAACTTTCATTATGTCCTCTTCATAAGTTTAAAAGTTATGCAAATTTATGAATATTCCTACCACATCAGGCAGTTTATTTTAAAAAACACTTTACCACTCCGTAACTCGATATGCAACAAAAAAGTCATTAAACATTCTAAAAACGAATTGTCTCGCTTGACCAGACAATAAATCCATAATTAATTATTACTTCATATATTTTGCCATTAAACAACCCATAGCAAAAAAAAATAAAAAAAAACAATTATAATGTTTAGAAATTAATTTTTTTTATTTGAATAACTAATCTAATATTTAATACCCAACTCATTCATTATTATACAATTAAAAATACATTAAAACAAATAAAAATATTAATAAAAAAAAATATAACTTAAATTATAACTGACAAACAAAAGCCAAAAACAAAAAACTTGCAAAAAAAATAATACTGACATGACAATTAAAATGATAATAACGATTGTCAGCAAAAAATTAAAAAAACAATACTCGTACGGAATTGTTTTAAACAACAATTAAACTAAACAAATTGTGTGTTGTAATATTATTAAAACAAATTTCCCTATGGGAAAAAATGTGCTGAGATGGCATCAAAATTAAAAAAGAAATTCAATTGGAACATTTCGCTCATTAGCCCTTAAAGAGTCATAACTCAAAAAACACGCTTTTTTAATCTTACTATTGTAATGTTTTATTCATAAATTAAATAAAACACAAGCGCAATTATTGGGCAATAATAACACTGTGCTAGTTGAAAAAACAGGCAAGTTGGGCAACTGGCGTTTTAAGATAATTCGGGTACGCTGAATCCAATGGTGCTAACCGTTTTTTTAGGTTAGCTCTTGTTTTCGATATATACCGTTATTTCGAAAATGGAGGAGGTTGCACAACATATGTACGCGTAACTCGAAAACACGTTAGCTTATTGAAAAAACTAAAAATAACGAAATTCCGTAATAAAATTTCCTTTCCCAAGAAAAGTTAAACTTTTTTCTAAGTTACGCAGTCGTTTTAGAAACATAATTTTTTTTTGGCAATAAAAAAAATAATTTTTTAGTCAATTTTAAAATTTTTGTTTTTTAAAAATTCATAAAAAATTGGATAACGCAGCTAATCTTATAATTTTTTGCAGACATATAAAAAACGAAGCTTCAAACAAAACAAGCCATAAATGATTAAAAGCTGTTAGAAACTTTATATTTTATACACAAAAGTCGCAAAATTTTAATTAATTTAAGAATTTCATAAAACGCAATATTTGCATGGGAGCCACCCTAAGAAGTGGCGATAAGGGACAAGTATGTCTCGAGAAAATGTTAAGGACAGGAAATTAATTAAGGTCGGTCATACATTATATCCCAATAGGGGCGTAAATGCTGCCAATAATTGCTGCAGCGTGTTCAATACTTTTTTGCTAGTTGTACTTTTTAATGGTAAATCGGGTAACAACTAATTTTAGTACTTTTTTAAATCAATTTATCTTTTTAAATAAAATTAAAATGGAATTGTTCTCTTCTTAAAAACATCTCGAATATTTTGGAACATTTTTAAAATTCTGCCAAATAGGGCAAATCATTTTAGTTGATTTTTCAAGACAGATATTTTTTTAATTAACAATTTAATTACTGGAGTATAATAATTGAGATCGAATTACTTTTTTTTTTTCTTTTTTGAAAATCGGACTGATAAGGGAACATCATTTATTTTTGGTACTTTTTCCAGCCAAATATTTTTTAATTCACAATTTAACTTACATGATTCTAATTCGAATCAAAAATTTATTTCCGCATTTTTCATGAATTTTATTACTTTGGGATGGGGGTAAAAAATAGCTGGTTTTCCGCGTTTATTTGCTCAGTTTGCCTTTAGTTAGAGGTCCGAAATCTTTTTTAGGCTTGAAAACTGTGAACTATGTACTCCATCGGCGTTTTAATATGCATGATTAAGGATTGCTCGAGGAAGACAGACATTGGGACCCTACCTAAGAGGAAGCTGCGTTGAGCGATTCTCTTCTGAAATTGCGAGCTGTAAATTGTATTTCTTTCTTTACTTTTTGAATGTATTTTATAACATTAAACTTAGAAACATAAAATTATTTTTGCAGGGTCCTCAGTGAATGAGAACCTAAAAGATAAAAAGTGTTAGCACTTTTTTGTTAAAGCCCAGGAACAGTATGCAGAAATGTGCACAAAATCATAATTTTTGACATTTTTTTATTTATGACCAAAAATTGCATACGGCTCTACTAAAAGATGTTAAGTTCTGAGTTATGACACTATTGAAGTAAATGAACGATTTGTGTTCTGAAGGTTATTTTATTTTATTTTTTAGTTTATTAATTCGCTGTTACGACAGGTTCTGGGATTCTCGAGCTATTCTGCTTTGCTGGAATCTACAGATTACAGAAATGTAATCACTTTTTTTTTGTTAGTGAAATAACGGAAATAAAGGGTCTTTCACAAAGCGCTTCCTCTATTTGAATTTAAATTAAGCAAATTTAACACATCCGAACGTTTTCGCGATTCGCCAGAGGATCGCATTTAGCTTCCACTCGATGCATCGCAGCGATGTTAGTCAACTTGCCGGCGATTCGCGGGCGATAATTCGGCGATGAAAATTGGTTGCAGGGATAATTTCAGAAAAATACTTATAATACTCACATTGATTCAACTTATTAAGCTCATCGATTTACCGTTTTCGATTTTTCAACAGATGAAACCCACAACTTCATAAAAATCGTCCACTTCATACATACAACTTTAGTAAACTGTAATTGCCAAATCGTCAATTTGCTTTTTCGGGGACAATGCTGGCAGCCTCGCATTTCGCTTCGTCTATACAGTGTCTATGAATATGTGTATAAAATACACATTCAACAAATGTTAATAAGTATGAGTACGATCCCTACGAACATTTTTGAAAATTTTTGGCGATGATTACGCGATCCTTCTCAGGGAATACGAATCGCTAACCATCGCCTACGCCTTACAACTAGGCGATGCATATGCGATCGCACACGAGTAGCGGCAATCATCAGTGATTTTTTAAAACTTTCGATAGATTTTTTTTTGTCTTGTTGTTTTGTTAAGGTAACGGAAAAATAAATATTTGGTTTCAAGGGAACCGCGGTATATGATGTTCACGCGAATCGCGGTACAGGAATCGCGTGGTTGACACATGCGAACGTTATTGCGATTCGCCAGAGGATCTATATAGCTTCCACGCGATGCATTGCAGAGATGTTAGACAACTTGCCGGCGATTCGCGATGATTCGGCGATGGAAATTGTTTGCAGGGATGAATCAAATTAAACTTCTGAGTGAATATGCATATGAATAACATTGCAATAAGTACTAGTACAAGAAATTATGAGTCATGATTTGGCTCTACTCACTTTTTCACTACTCATTACTGATCTCTTATGTTGATGTAGCTTATTTTTATCGGAAGGCGTCTTTGCTTGCTTTTATGCTTCCCCCTTGGAATGAATGTTTCAAATGGATTTTTGTTGATTAACCTACAAAATTTTGTTTCAGTGTGACCATAAAATAAAACAGCTTTCTGGAACTTCTAAAAATTTTTATTCTAGATTTTTTGAAAGCACACAAAAATTAGAGGGTTCAAAAGTTATTCAAATAAATAGGAATAGGAATAGGAAGTGGCAACACTGAAAATTTTATATGACTATGGCGCATTTAGCAGGCCAACTAAGACTGGTTTGATTAATTGCCCTGTGACTTAAAAAAACCCTACACGAAAAGTGTAAAGGGATCGTTAAATCGCACCATATCAATGGGCAGCTCACATCTCCTCCACGTAAAATTACACAGTGCAACAATATTCGGGTCATTGCCGCTAGCCTCTATACTTGAAACGCGAAATAAAACTAGACTAATGGTAGAGAAAATCTGCTAAAGGGTTTTGAAAAGTTAGTTCCGGTTCCTGAAATGTCGGCTCCTAAAGTTTTTGAAATTTTTGAAAAGGCGTGTGGCTCCGTCATGCCGCTAATGAGCATACCATCCATTTCAGGCTAAACAAAAAAGTTGGTTATCATCGACCTATAGCGCTCACCTGTTAACATTAACTTTTTCGAAATGCGTTGGAAGATCTTTTATGTCGTTTAGATTGATATCGTCCCAAATATTGTTTGTAGACGTACCCATCCATCCAAATATGGGCGTCATTATTGAACATAATTTTATGATGAACACTATGATCAGTTTAATATTTCTACAATTGTATTATTTGCACGTCCAAAACAGACTGGATAAATAATTTCAATTCGACAGATGTAGCTTTAACAGACCTGTATATTGGCCAGTTCGTTCGTCTGATTTGACACTTTTGGAATACGTTTTTTGGGATACGGCCAATCGCTAGTCTCTTTCGATAATCCAGCAACGATCGATTAATTAGCCGCCAACATTCGACGCTCTTTTGAAATAAGAATCAAGCATGATTGAAAAAGTGGAGCACAGTTAGACCGACAGCATAGCGTTCTTTAGATGCTGTCGCGAAGGCATAATGCCAGAAATTATTTAAAAATATTAACTGCGACGAAATTTGGGAGCTAATAAAGCCATTCCATTGATTTTGGTACGTTTTATTTAAAAAAAAGTTCTATGCTTCTAAAAGAAAGAGCCCTTATTTAGTTTAACAATCCAATTAGATAAAGACAAAATTAAAATAAATTGTAAAAATTTGTTTTTTAATTTCATAGGCCGTAAATCAGACAATTTCCCACCAAGTCTATTTTTTTTTTTAATAAAGAAATAAATATTTAACTAATGGTGTTTTCTTTTCTTACAACATCTAACAATCGTGTGCATATTTTTGTTGTCGATTCAAGAGTGGAACATTTGTTCTAGCTGATTCCCTTAAGGCATTGAAATCGTATTGTTTTTTGCGTTGCACCTCTTGATTAAATGAGGTTATCCCTCAATTGGATTCTACGGTGCGATTGTGACTCACCCTATACATATCTACTTCGTTCTTATATTCTCTTTCATCTTGTGTAAGTGATGAACGTGTTTGCGATAATCGATTTCGCCCAATTCTATTACGTTCTTCTAGTGTCTAGCTCTGTGTTTGATTCGATCGAATATACGCTTGGCTGGAAGCGTTGAGAGTTCGGCGCCCTTAATTGGTCGTTTTTAATGAAGGCATTACAATTTTATACTATTAATTATTATAATTTTATATTTTTATTTAACCCTTGTGTGAATGGCAAGGTACCCGGGTACCTTTGGCATTTTCAACTTAATTTTTTTAAACTTCTTGAGAAGTCCTAACTATTAATACATTTTTAATTATAATTATTTTTTAGCTTTAAAATTATTTTGAAAAGGCGTGGTGAACCAGTTTTCATCTTACACACTTAACGGTATGGCAAGGTACCCGGGTACCTTAATACATTAAATTTTACCTGTACTCGGTCAAAATCTAAGATAAACTAAAACAATACACATAAAAACATACAATTCCTGCATCTTTGCAATAAGGGAAATCACCGGAGTAATATTTACAAGTTGTTTGTTTCACATTTGCTATTTTTAATCTGTGTAAAGAAAAATTTACATTAAATTTCAAACTTGCATACCTTAGCATTAATACGTTGCATAGCGTCGTGCGTATGCAATAATTTAAAATTTTCTGAAAATTAACAACGTGTTTAAGTTTCAGAGTTTATTTCTGTGATTCTTCACAAATATTTCGACAAAAAATTTTAGTTTCAAATACTAACTCCATATAGGTATCCGGGTACCTTGCAATACTGTTAAAGGTGTTTTTTTTGCCATTCACATAAGGGTTAAAAATAAAGCCCTGCTATTAAATTAAAAAATTTCCATACCATAACAATTTTCTTAAAATTACTGAAAACTTAAATTGGATTGCTTCGAATATTCGAAAAGAAATCAGCCAAATCGGTGCAACTGTTTTCCGATTTAAGATAAATAGAAAAAGTGGGCGTGGCAAATTTTTCTTTCGATGAAAACTAAAAATTGATTAACCCAATAAGGACTAATGGGTATTTAAATACCCAAAAACAGAGCCACCGTAGAAAAATTCGGGCTAAATTCAGGTAAGAGGTATCGAAAATTGTTTTTAACAGAAAGTTAAAGAAAGAATAGGACTGCTTAAAAAAATGTTTGAAGTTAAATTTTACCCCCCTTCTATTAAGAAAGTTAGTTTAAAAAAGTGAATGACAAAATTAGGAGAGTAGAAAATCTGAAAACCCTCTTGGTGACTTATAGCCTTAGATGTGCTCCGCTTTAAATTACGTTTTCTACAGGTTTGATTTAATAATGGGTATTTAAATACCCACTTCGCTGTCAGAGGGTTGAAAACACATGTTTTTTTTAAATTTTTTGGTAAGTAAAAATGCGTTGTTTTATGTTAAATTAACTATTTATTAGTAAAAAAATAAAGAAAGAAATATCACAACTGTGGTTGATGATTGAGATAATTTTATTTTTTTTTAGTGTTTTTTGGGACACCAGCATAAAACTGTGCAAAACAAGACTTTCGATTTATGTTTAATTTGCATTTTGTACAACCTATTTCAGTTTTACCTCCACATTGTCCACAACGGTCACTCTTATTAATTTTGCTTATCATATCCATGTGGTTTGCCATTCCTTGTGCATTTGTTACCACTTTTTCTCTTATACCAACATACTTTTTGATCCTGTTACAATTTTTATGCAACTTTGAAATAATCGAGAGCGGAAAGCCTATCCCCTAATTACAACATTCCTTGTACATCCAAAAGGATGAGTACAGAAGCCTCCTAGAAGGCATCCGAACCCCTTATTTTTCTACGTACATAGTGAAATAAACACATGGCACTCACATCAATGCATCTAATAAATGCGTTTTTTAATTTTTTTGTTTTCAAAAATCTTGTCTTTTAGAACTGTTTAATAGCAAAGTGGGTAGAGAAATACCCATAGTCTAGGGGCCAAGGTTTGACAGGTAAAAATAAAAAAAAGGAATGTCAATATAAATGCCCTTAACATTAAATGTCTGAAATTTCAGCAAAATCGGGGGTCAGTCCTTAATGGGTTAAAACGAACATTTGAAAGAAAAATTAGTCAAATCGATGGAGCCGTTTTCTGATTTAAAAAGTAAAACGGGCGGGGCAAAATTTTCTTTCCGTAAAACCCTAAGTTGGACCATGGCGGTCATTAGAAAGAAAGAAAATCGTCCAAATCGGTCCAGCCATTCTCAAATGATGCAATGACCAACGAACAACATTGTTTTTATTTATATAGATTAAATTATAAACGTTTAGTTAGAACTTTTCCTCTTTTCCAAATACATAATTATATTTGAGAAAACAAAAAAATTTTCTATTTTGTTTGCACACAGTTTCCAGATTCTATTAAATTTTTTTTTTTTTTTTTTGCTTTCAAACGAACAAGGTTAAAGTCATTTAAATTAAATGAATTTTTGTGTGTGTCATGAGGTAAATTTTACGACTCTTTTGTATTTTATAGGAAGCAAAAAAAACACATTTTTTTATTCGAATATTTGTTTGTAATTTTTTAGTTGGTACTTTTGGTTTAATAAGAATTTATAAACAATAATAAATTAATTACTCGCATTAAATGGCTGTCATTATTGGGTTAAACAAATTGTGAAAATTTTCGTAAACAAACAGGTGCACAGTGACGCTGAGCGCATAATAAATGTTAAAAATGGAAAACTTTAAGAATTTTAGATCTGGCTAGTTATTTGAAAATGTAAATGATATTAGCTAAGAAGTTGAAGTGTTAAAGAACTTTACGGAAATTTTTTGCAATTAAAAAACAGTCGGCCTAATTGTACATTGTATGAGAAAGATAATCAACTTTTTGCACAATAAATGAGAAAAATTGTATCAAATGAATTATTTAGAAAACGCATAAAGACACGTATTTAAATCGAAAAGTAATCATCATCGACATCAAGTTCCAAAAAGTATAGATATCGACGTGTAATGAATTATATTAAAAAGATATTAAAAAATGTTTACTAGAGCCACAGATAGTATCTATTTATATAGTATTCCATATATATTTAGTAATAACCAAAAAGAGCTAAATTATTTGTTTCGTTTTAGATAAGAGCAATTTAAAACTTCAAAGGTAATTTTTGAGGTTATAGCTTTTTTAAGTTTTTATTGCTAAATATTCCTCAATATGTCTCAAATCGGAAGTCAATTTTAGTTCTATTCAGTTATCTTTAATGTTTTTGCACATTAAAGAAATATACAAGAGGTTATTTTGCTATAATTGCTTGAACAATGGAACAAAATAATTGAAATTGTTCCCACGTGTATGTTTTAACATAAAGTGCCTAAAAGTGCCATTTACCCAACTTAAGCTTAAGTCAACTTAAGCCCTTATTTCTTATACCCACTTATACAGGCTGGCCCACTATGTTGACGGCTATCGTTCGCTTACTTAATTTGCTGCCCACTTTCGTCATTGCAAGCGACCGATAACGTAACAATTTTTATACAAATTTGCGGCCCACTTAGAAATATAATGCGACCACAAATGTCAAAATCAGTCACTTGTGTTGTGGTTGTCGTTTTCTTAACACACCAACACTAAATATTTTTTTATTAATTGTAAAAATTAAATATTTTGTTTTTATAGTATTTTTCACAAAATTCTATTCAATATTTTTTGTTTGCTCCTTTGTTTTCTATTCTATTTTATTTGTAGCACAGAGGTTTATTTTTTGTTTGAATATTTCATTTGTTTTGCCGATTTTTATTTTTAAACTAGCGTTCTAGTAGAATTGCTGATGTGGCATTACCCCAGGTCTACACCAAAGATAAATATCTCAGCAAGTTGGCAATAAAGTCGGCAGAATAACAAAGTAATATTTCATAAGGTGTTATCAGACGGTATGTATTTTACATATGTACTGTCAAATTTTCCATCTGTAAAAGTTGTACACATCGTGTGATACATATGAAACTTTGCATGTGTAAAATACATGTGGAAAAACATATGTAATTTCTTCGATTAGAACACGCTCTATTTTCCTGTGGCAAACATAAACAAAACAGATGGTTTTTGTTTCTTTTTTTTTTATTGTTATTTCAGATATTACTGCAATAATGCTGGACGCTACAATTATTTTATTAGCAGTCATTACATCCATTTTACTTTTAAAAACTTTATAATTTCAGCAGCTTTATAATTAAAACAATTAATACACTTTAAAAAGTCAGCTTTTGTTTACATTTATAGGTAATGTCATACGGAAAAACATAAGCAGGTGTGATAGCAAAAATTATGAATCGTGTGTAAAATGGGAATTTTGACATACATACGCAATTACATATGGGTAAGAAAAGTGACAGTACATATGTAAAATACATACCGTCTGATAGCACCTTTACTGGTCAGCATATGGTAAAGGCATTGGAAAAAGTATTTAGGTTGTATTTCTCTCACACTGAAACAAATAAATGTAAAATTAAGTTGGAAATAAACTTGAATAACAACACAGCTCATGCAGCATTTATAAAATTTGTTGGTCTTAATTATTAAAAAAAAAAAAAACTTTGTTGTTGCTTTCTACAGAAATTCATATTGCGTTTTATGATTTTCGACGCCACAAAATATGCAGCGTTTGGAATTTAAAATTTGATATGAATTTCTGTTGAAGACAACAACAAAATTATGATACATTTTGTTTTTATTCTTCTTTGCTTTCAATTATATTCTTTGAGTTGCGTTTTACACAATTGGGCAAAAATATAATAACAATTGGTTAACTCTAGCCGCTATTTTAATATAAAAAAAAAATTTATATTTTTCCCCCCGTTTTATAATATTTCTTACCACTGTTTTATCTGTATGCACATTTATTATCCATTTTGCCATAAAACATCTAATTTAGCTGCCGAAAAAAAATTCGAACAAAAAATTTGTTAATTTTCAGCAATTTACTTTAATGTCCATAAAAAAGTTAATAGCGGACTACAGTATGACGAAAAAAATAGAAAAATCTAAATAAAAAGTAAAAATAAAACAAATTTGTTTATAAAATGTTTGTACCAACAACCTGACTTTTTAAACTGTTGTCATTTTTTTTTTGTTTTAGCTGTACGCTAAAATTTTATTTGAATTTACAATAAAAAAATTTTTTTACACCATAGTTAAACAAAATTATATAGAATATTTTAAAATAATTTAAAAAAAAGCAATGTAAAAGTTTATAAATTATTTAAAGTTTTATTACATTAAGATAATTTGATTGTATTAAACAAATTTTGTTAAATCGAAAAAAAAACAAGTAAATATGCAATTGTCGGCAATGCCGAATCAAATATATCCTTCACCATGGTGCGAAGAAAACAGAAAGTTTTTAAAATACCCTTCTTTAAATCTAAATAATTTAATTTGTACCACGCCCACTTGTCAAATCCCCCCACATTTTGTCTGAACTTGTGAATTAATAACCAAAATGCTTGTTGCTAATTTGAAAACATTGGCTCTTGCCGTTCCCGTTCCGTTGCATGCGCACATTTTGTCCGATGTTGTGTTTTAATCACGAAGATGATTGTTCCTAATTTGGAAAATTTGGCTCCTGCTGTTCTCCAGATATACATAAAAATAAAATAAAAAACAGCAACAAGAGATTTTTGGTCCATGTTTTTGTTAATCCGAGCCATTTGCATATTGTATATAAAAGCAAACAATTCCGGACTTTATCTGGCGTCTTACGAAATTATTTTCAACAGACAGACGGCTAGACAGATGGACAAAAAGATGGACATCGTAAAATCAACTTCGCTTCTGCTAAGGACCCAGAATATATATACTTTGTAGGGTTAACATCAATATTGTAGAAATTACAAACGGAATGACAAAGTTGTACGTACTCTTTTACTTTCGGTAAAGGGTTAACAAGTTAGAACGCTTCATTTGGCTGTGCTGAATATTTGGTAACCTCCAACGGGAGTGGTCTTTACATGGCATCTACCAAGTCTAATTCATGTAAACGGCAATAATAGTTACAACAAGTATAGCAAAAACGAAACATTGTATTTTATTTGTTGTTTTCATTGACACCCAGGATTTCATGTACAGGTTACCCTGACATGTTTCGAATGCAACCACTCAATCTCTTCAGAGGTGTTTTCCGTTTAATACTCAGCGCCATTGACGACGGCTGGCAGTCAATAGTCAAACGTCAATCTTTAAACCAAATGGTACTTAACCCTTGGTTAATTGATTTACATGTTCTCCCCTACTTCCTACTTCTTTGTACTTTTTGTCAAGAATTCTCCCTGAAGTCCAAATTACATTTTCCGTATTTCATATTTTTGTTTTTCTTTCTCCTCGTTGACTTTTTTATTAGCACAACTTGAAGAGGAAAAATATAAACATAGAGCATTAGGGAAGAGATTGTGTGGTAACACACATGTCAGGGCAACCTGTCTGTGAAAACCTAAGTTCGGTTCCCAGCTCAGTCTAGAATGAAAAATTATCAATAAATTTTAATTAATTTCATGTTGTAAATTTCCTTTCTTCTTAAAAATAATTTAATATAAATTAAATTTGATAAACTTTAGCCTAATTAAATATCAAAATTTGGATTAAAAAATATTTTGTACAACTCCCACTTCTTCAATTCCGCCCATATTCTATGGAATGTTGAATATTGAAAAACGATATTTTTGTACCTAATTTGGAAACTTTGGCTCTTTTCGTTCTCCACATATACAGAATTTTACAATGTCTTTGTATGGAAAGTGCCACGCCCACTTCTCTAATCCGGCGCATTTGGTTTAAGTGATGTTGCGTATTGATAACCAAGATGATTTGGATCTTATAACTAGTGTAATATCAATGTCATGGTTCTTAGTTTAACAAAATGCAAGCTAATACGTTTTCGTGGAAAACAGAATTCTCTGGCTAACTATACTGTGGGTGATAGCCAAATTAAAATTCAGTTACAGAGATTTTGGATCTTTGTGTTTTAATAGATTCAAAATAAGATTTTATAAAATACATTACGAAAATGATAAACAAAGCTCGTGGATAACTTGCTTTTATAAAGGGCTGATCTAAGGAGTTCACTGATCCTAAAGTTATAAAGCAATTATACACAATTTCGGTAAGATCAATCAACGAACGAGGTTCTATTATCTAGGATCCTAGTCAACTTGGAACGCTTCTGAAGCTTTTAAATCATATTTTGTTAGCATTTCTCTTTGGGAAGGAAATTTAAATCGTTCAATAAAATTTCTTTCCCTGCAAAGCCGAAGAGAAATTTAAATCGTTCAATTAAATTTCATTCCCTGCAAAGCCGCAGAGAAATGCTAAACATTATAACAGAAAAATTCTAAAATAAAATCAGTTTTAATTAAAAATTTAATCAAGTGAATCTGCAGAAAATATTATTAATAACAAAATATATTTAATTGATACAATTAATTTGTTTTCAGCTTGCTGTAAATTTAAGTACTTTTTTAATTAATATCACAGATTTTTTAATTAAAAACCATTTTAATTTTTTCTGTGTACGTTTTTTGTTAATTTGCTTAATAAAAATAATGTTAAATAATAACGTTCCTCAACGATAAACTCGTAATTTTATACCATTTTGTATCTTCAGGTCTTTCACACAAACTACGCAAATTCTGATCCTTTTCGTAGAATATGAAAAGATTTTAATGAAATATATAATTTTATTGACTTTTCTTTGAATGTTAGTGTTATCAAATGTATTATTGGTGCATTATACGAGCAAAGATTGCTTAGATTGCCAATGCAAGTTTGCTTATCATCTTTTATAGCAGTGTGTGTCTTTTTTCGTTACCAAAATATTTTAAGACTTTTAAATTTTCATTTGCTGTACAGTGATACACATCCTTGTAAGATTGTTTGCAATTTAATTATAGTCTGAAAGGTTTTAGCTCCATACACCTAAATAAATAAAAAAAATAAAGAAAAATTATGCAAAGTAAAAAAGAGAAAACTTTACCAAAAATATTCTTAATTTTACATCAAAAACTCTCCCTATAAAAAGTTTCTTAACAAATTTCTGAAATACAAAAAAAAAAAAAACGTGAAGCTAAATCCATATAAATTCTTATCGGTGTATTAATTAAATTATCAATTTTTCTCCTCTGCCGCTGCCGCTTATCACCCTACATACTCAGTTTCCTTAAATTCTAAAAAAATATTCCTTATGAACAGTGAATTTCTTAAAAAAAATCTTTAAATTCCTTTAAGCCTAAAATGAATAAATTTTCAAAATACTTTGCATTTTTATGTCAATTACATTTTTGTACGTACACAAACATTAATGAAGTCGAACATTAAGGAAAGAACAGAAAAAAGACATCTCTTCCTAGTCGGACTGATAAGTATGAAGCAAATGCCTTAGAAACTGTATAACAAATATTTTTATAAATTTCTACAGATGTTATCAGGAGAAGGCAGTAGAAACCTGCACCTGTTTTTCTCTTTATTGTTTTTCTTATAATTTTGGGTTTTTTTTTTCTTTTTAAAAAAGGCATTTTCGTTGGTCTTTTATATTTCTAACACGCCTTGCTTACTTTGTTTGTTTATTGAATAAGTTATGCCAAAATAGTAATTAACAATATTAGAGAAAAAGTAAAAAATAACAGAGCCTAAAATTGCTAATGGATTTTTTTACTTTTTGTAATGAATGTGTGATATCTGATGAATTAAATAAGTGTTGAGTTATGAGATAGATTTGGTTGAATTTAAGAACTTGCATCAATTAAACATTTAATTAACGTCTCTACCGCCTCTATTAACTTTGGGAAACAAATTGAGAACCACATTATGATTTAAGTTTTACATACACAGAAAAAAATTGTTCTCCAATGAAAGCATTAATCAAACATAAAATCAGTTTTAATTAAAAATGTAATCAAATGAATTAAACGTTTGAACAAGTGAATTTGTTTGCTGGTGCAAATTAATAGTATCAAATAAACGTTTAATTAACTTGATTTAATTTTTTAAATAAAAGTGATTTCAAGCTATAATGCTTTAATTGGTGAAAAAAATTTTTCTGTGTATCAACTTTTATTTTGCGTTTAAATTCCTTAATTTACACATAGCAAGTTTGCACTAGTTTCATTTGATAGAAGAAATAAGTAAATAATGCTCCCTAAAAATGCTTGTAAACATATTCTGAGTTCTTGTTAAGTACTAAAACGATTAATTTATGTCCGTTCGTCTATCTTATTATTATGCTAATTTGCGCCAACCTTTCTCACATCTAAAAGTCCTTTCTTGTTCTTAGGTTTTTTTTTTGTTTTTAAAAACCTAAATTCAAAAGAGCGTATCATTTTAAGTAATAAAAGAAACACTTTTGCGTAAAAAAAATATACTCGCTATATAATTTACATAGTTGGGGGTAGTGCACTAAATGTTGATTTAAATCAGCAGTGCACTATCACTAAATAAAACTGCAAAAAAATTAGTTTGCACTCTTTTTTTACCAGCTTTAGTGATGATTGGAATTTTTTAACTACCACAAAAAAATTTTTAGTGATATTGCAAATTTTTTCACAGTCACTAACCGCAGATTGAATGCAAAAATAGGCACTCAATTCAAAAAGTGCAAAATTTGGACTTGCAAAAAAGCTGCATACAAATATTGTATCACTTAAATTTAAAAATATGTAACTTTGTATGTGTATGGTTTTTGATTTTGTTGGAGGATATGCATAAGCAAAGAACATTAAACAAAATTAAATTTTGTCAATTATTGGCTTTAATCATGAAAAAACAAGTTTTTGATTTTAAATTAAATGCAACAATTTTAGTTGCACTCAAATGAGTGAAGAAAAAAAAGTTGCAATAAACTGATGATTGCTCTATTTTAAATCAAACTATTTTTTTTTTTGAGTGCAAATTTTTTAACATCACTATCACTCATGTTTAGTGAGGCTGCAAATTTTCAATTCAACACTCAACATCAAAAAAATGTTTGCAATATTTTTGCACTATCACTAAGTGTGAGTTGAAACTGCAATATGAGTGCACTACCCCCAACTATGATAATTTATGATCTCTATTAGGAACTTTATTCAAAATTTTCAGTATCATTCTCAAAATTCTCAAAAATTGCATGTACTGCTATACTATGTAAACTCAAACAAACTTCTATGATATGTTTTGCCTACACGCAGAGAAAAAAACATGTTCAAATATGGTCACCTCCAACAAAACTATTTTTAAAGAAAATTTTAGAAATATTATGGTTAATATAACCATATTATTGTCACCTAAAACCATATTATGGTTGAATTAGTCCTCGATCACATTATGGTTGCCTCTAAACATGTTATTGATGAATATGACAATAATTTGTTTTAAAATTAATAACAGTAATTTCCTCTTTTCCAAGAGCAACATGCCTTGGTTAAAAACCAACCATGCTAATATAAGTGCTAAACATGTTTTAGTTATTTTTGACCACAACATGTTTGGAGGCAACCATAATATGATTGTGGCTTCTTGATGGGGGACTAATTCAACCATAATATGGTTTAAGGTGACAATAATATGGTTAATTGAATCATAATATGTTTAAAATTTTGTTTAAAAATAGTTTTGTTGGAGGTGACCATATTTAAACATGTTTTTCATAGAAGTTTGTTTGAGTTTACATGGCATAGCAGTATATGCAATTTTTGAGAATTTTGAGAATGATACTGAAAATTTTGAATAAAGCGGGTCCCTAATAGAAATCACAAATTATACAGCGAGTATATTTTTTTTGACGAAAAGTGTCTCTTTTATTACTTTAACTGATACGCTCTTTTGAATTTAAGTTTTTAAAAACAAAAAAACCTAAGAACAAGAAAGGACTTTTAGATGTGAAAAAGGTTGGCGCAAATAAGCATAATAATAAGATAGACGGACGGACATAGATTAATCGTTTTAGTTCTTAACAATAACTCGAATATGTTAGCAAGCATTTTTAGGGAGCATGATTTACGTCTTTCTTCTATCAAATGAAACTAGTGCAAACTTGCTATGTGTAAACATGTTTTTTCTCTGGGTGTACTCAAAAATTCTGTCTTTGCGTGTCATTGTAACTCAGCTAAGCTGTTGCACGCTGTTGTATACCAAGTCTTTCAATGTTTTTTTTTTAGTTGTTTAGTTTCTCAGTAACCTTGCTTAAGCCCTTATGACACTACATTTTTTATTCATTAATTGATATAGAATTGATAGAAAGAAACAGTAAATGCTAGAAAGAGCAAACTATAAAAAATGTTAACAAAGTTGTTTTTAGTTGTTTTTCTCTTGTTATGGTTTTGTTTCAGGGATGGCGTTAAGAATTTTTAAAATTGTACCAACAACTTTTAAAAATTATTACTTTTTTACCCTAATTATATTAAAAGATTTTTTTAGTTGAAATTAATTCTATTTATGTTCTTAAAAAACACCACAAAAAGGTATTATAACTCTTAGTAAAAAATGACCAATTGAAACAACTTACCTATCCCTGTTCTGTTAATTTTATTAAATGTTGCCAACTTTTTGTTTATGAGAAAACTAAAAACAAAAAGCGGTTAATCGCTGAATTTGCCCATAAACCGCTGATTCAGTAACACATTTAATATTTCAAGCTTGAAATGTTAATTTTAAGTTGAACAATTTTACATTTTTTTAACATAACTTCATTTTTTATCGATAACTTTAGTAAATGTTTGACAGTTTGCCATTTATCTTAATACAGTTGAACCCTTCGCACTTCGTAAATTTTTCTATTACTTTATATTTGCACTGTTCACCAATACTTGAACAATGCATTAAAAATGTAGTGTCATAAGGGCTTTACCGAAAATTGATATTGATTTATTAATTTGTTTGCCTCTTGCTAAATTTTTCATACATTTCTCGAATGTTCGATGGCAAATACAGCTGGAAATTATGAAAAAACAATTTTACAGTATTAAAGTGTTCTTTACTTAATTTGACCGCTTGGCAGCTATGGGCGCTAAAGTCAGGAAATTATAAAATTCTAATTGGGCGTGGGATATTTAAAGGGCATGTTCTTAGTTAAGGCCAAAGTAAGCATGAGGCCTTTAAATTTGAATAGCTTTAAAATAAATAAATAAAGCCTTAAAAGAACCAAAATTTATCATTTTTTCATTTTTTTGCAGTTTTATTGCAGTGATAGAATTCACTATTAAAATGTTCGTTTTCTAAGTTCATGTGTTCAGAATTGTTAAAACTATGCACAGATTTAACTGTAGTTCATTGACCAAAAGTCAATATGCTAAATCTTGGTAGCTTCTTGCACAATTTTCGTGATTATCAAGTGGAAACCTCTAAAAGTCCCCCATTCTCATCTATGCCAAACTTATTGGAGTCAATATATGTTGTATTTTATCTAGGTGGAACTATAACTTTTTCTCCAGATACTTAAGCATTTTTCAAAAAAACAATAAAAAAAAACTGCTAAAAACTCTCTAAATAATTTTGAAAGTAATTTAAGCAAATTCTTAGACTCCATTTCAAAAACCATTTCTGCTTTTTATGATTATTATACCAAGACGGCAAATAGAAAACTAGGGGAGTTGTATGAGTTTTAAATTTATATATATTGAGTATACGCCTACAATATTAGCCACTTAAGAAATGTTTCAAAAGCTTAAAGTTGTTCTAAAGAGATTTTTCAAAAGGAAAAAACTTAAATAAAGAAATAAACTTTTGTAATTAAAGTTGATTATGGTTGCTTAACATGTTTGCTGCCATTAAAATAAATTATTTTACGTAAAAACATAAACGTTCCAGGAGAAAAAGCAAACTCAAACAATTTACAAAATTTCAGCTCTTGTAGAAACGATAAAGAATAAAAAAAAATTCTAAAACCTGTTAAAGGAGTAATAAAAAAAATTCAGGCTTTTTGATACATGAAAAATGTTTAAAATGTTTTACAAACTTTCTAAACAAAAAGAGCAGAAACTAAAAAAAAAATGTTAAAAATTTTTACCTTAAACATAAGTAACCTAAAAGAACCGTTTAAATATTACAGGATTTCCATTATTACTTTACTTTTTGTTCTAACAGAGCAAAAAAAAAACATTATAAAGGAAAACAAAAAATTTTCCTCTATTTTACTAGGACAAAAGAAAAAACAAATGCTTTTTATTTGAAGATTTTACCGTCAACACCAAACAAAAAACACATTATCTGTCATTATCTTGTTTAGGGGGGGCGAAAAGCATGAGATAAAGAAAAATGTGTGTTAGTGAGTCGAAGCGACACCTTTGCAAACAATAGATTTTGCTAGGTTTAAGTGTTTTTTAAAAGCTTATTTTGTTTTATTATACAGTCAAAATAAGAGCAGGAGCATATGGGCATTTTCATGAGAATGTCAACCAAGACTCAAAATATAAAAAACCATCATCACCAATTGATCAAAAATTAATTAATTAACTAAAAAATAAAAATTTACTTGAATAAAAGTTTAATTCACTTGATTAAACGTTTAATTCACATGATTAAACGTTTTATTCATTTGATTACAATTTTAATTAAAACTGATTTTATTTTTGATTAATTTTTTAAACTGGTGAAAAATCTTTTTCTGTGATAAAACTTTTTTTTAAATATTCTGGAACTTTTCTATGCAGAGGTACTTAAAGTTCATTACAACTTTTAAAGAGCAAATAAAAAAACTCAAGCTGACTTGCTTTCATTTTAAAAATTTTAATCGACCATTTTCTCTTTTCTAGCGATTAAATTCTGGTAATGCCAACATTGCAATTATACTTTTAAATTATTATTACAGTTATAAAATTATTACAGTAACTCATTGTGGGTTATTTAATTCGTTTTCCGTACTGTTAAAATTGAATAAAAATGTAGAGCAATTCCATATGAAAACGATCAAAATTGGCAAATTTTTGGACGACCCCTCTTTGATTTTAAAATAAATAAATTGCCCAGCAAAAAATAATGTACCTACATATTTTTTTTTTTTTTTTATAGTGACTGGTTTAGTGGTGGTGTACACCACTGTCATGTGACAAAATTGAAGAATTCTTCATAAGGGACCTCATTGAAAGTTGTTTAAAAAAAAAAACTACTAAAGCGATCGCAACGAGTGATAGCTCGTTGGAAAGGTATTGAAAATTTAATTAAAAAATAAAATTTTCCTAATTTTTCTTAGAAATTTACCTTTAAATTTTCCCATGAAAATTAAATTTTCCGATTTTCCACAGAAGCTCCTAAATTTTTCGGCTAATTTTTGTTTTTGGATTCCTCATAATTTTTGCTTTAAGAATCAGCAATAAAAAATGGGCCCCGACTCCTTGTTTGGACGAGAGAAGAGCATTTAAGAGACCACCTTGTTAAAAATACATTTTAAAAATTATTTTACAGTTAAAAATACATTTATGAAGAAAAAATCTTTCTTATTTTGCTGCTTATACTTAATTACAATATTTATTAAAAATGTAATGGCACACCAAACCCGACTGAGGCTACAGGTCATAAAATGTTTTGCAAATTTTTTAAATTACCAGGTAATAAATATTTCGCCATATTTATGGAAAATCCGTGTTTTATGACATTTTATACCTTTCCAACGAGCTATCACTCGTTGCGATCGTTTTAGTAGTTTTTTTTTTAAACAACTTTCAATGAGGTCTCTTATGAAGAATTCTTCAATTTTGTCACATGACAGTGGTGTACACCACCACTAAACCAATCACTATAAAAAAAAAATGTAGGTACATTATTTTTTGCTGGGCAATCGATTGAGGCTATTTATTTTAAAATCGGAGAGGGGTCGTCCAAAAGGTGATCGCTTTCATATGGAATTGCTCTGTAGTTATTTTTTTTTGAGTGTACAACAACAATGACTAAGACCCATGCAAAAAGAACAAATACAAAAAATAGTTCGATTAGCGGTATATTTTTTGGTTTGTTTTGGATGATTTTTTATTCTCACGTACATACGTGGTGCAAAACCTTATTTGTCCACGACATTTTTATATTTGATCAGTGGCAAATGTTGCAAAATAAAAGTTCAAAAAAAGATATTTGTCGCAAACAAATACTGATCGAGTTTTTATTTTAAATTGTTATAGTAAAAAATTTATAAGCTTTTACAAGTTGGCACGTACGATATTGTTAGTACTACAAATACAACATAATGAATTATTTTATTGCGGTAGTATTTATATTCAATTCAGTCCCAAATGATCTAAGTGCAATCAAAATCAACTAACCAAATTTTGTTGTTATCTGCCCATATTTGATCATAGCTTCCGTAGAAATACCGCTCCCTAAATTAGCTTTAAGGGCCAATTTCGCCAACTTTATTTAAATATCAATTCATAGTTAAATATAGATTGTCACATACATAATTTTGTTTTTGTTTTGAAGCGAAAAACAAAAATTTATATCCAAATCAGTGTTAAAAAAACTGCAGTTGAAATAGTAAAAGTTTGAAGATTGTGCTTAAGCTTCGACTTTTTACTTTTCATTGGACAAAAATAAACTGATGCTTTTACTTTTGAGTTATTCAATGCAAACAGTCGAAGGCAAAGTATGTAAATGCAACAACGAAAAGCTGTTCACATTAAAGAACTTCGGCAGACGACAAGTTCGGATGTTTTTGGTTCGACTGACTTAAACTTTTAATAAATTGCGAAGTTTACGCAGATGGGATGTTGTGTATGTGTTATTTTTTTTTTTTGTTTTTGATTTTTTACAGTTTGAACTGAAAGAAAGAAGAAAACTGTTGTTTAAATTATGTATGTTTGTATCTTATATATGTATAACTTTATCTAAATAATATCGCGCGCGAATAATTTTTTTTCTTTTATTACTCCCCTCTACGAGAATCGGGGAGAGAGCTGTAAATGAATCATTAATTATTTAATTAATTCGTGAATCATTCATGCAGTGAATTAGCAAATTTTGAATTAATTCTTCTTACACAAAAAATTAATTGAATGGAATTTGAATCAATTCAAACGAATAATGCAGAAATTTATTTCAATTTCAATTTTGAGAAATCTGTAAAATGAATTGCAGTTTGTTTCCAATTCAATTGAATTTGTTAAAGTGAATTGCAATTCATTCTACAGATTCATTTGAATTGAATTGATTTTGAATTCATATAAATGAATTAGAAAAAAGAATTAGAAATTCATTTCCAACTCATTTGAATCGAATTAATTGAAATATGGATTGACTTTGTAAGAAAATCTACAGTTAGCTTTGTATATCACCTAGTAAAGTCCAAAGACAAAAAATTCTTAGATTTGAAATTCCTATGATATGTTGGAACTGCCAGTAGCGGCAGAATAGGAATTGAGTTATTAGGTATCAAATGGTGTGAAAATATTATTTAAAGTGTATTTAACAATCAGTTTTTTGTTTAAATAATCTCTTATTTGTATATTGTGGAAAATTACTTTTTTAAAAATGTTTAATCGAATTTTAAAGATTTTCAACATAACATTTTTGCTGGCAAACCTGTGTTCGTTTACTCAAAACTCTTGCTTCTTTTACTACAGTTTGAAAATTTGTTTACTTTTTGTATTGAAAACTTCTAACTGCAACAAAAATAGTATATTTTAGTAATATCTCCTTCATCTGCTCTTGAATTTGATTGATTTCACCTCATTTTAGATTTCATTTCATTCATTTGAATTTCTTATTCTTTTTTCTAATTCATTTGAATGTATTCAAAATCAATTCATTTGAATTGGAAACGAATTGCAATTCATGGTACAGATTCATTTGAATTTGTCAAAATGAATTGCAATTCATATTTCAGATTCATTAGAATTGGAAACGAATTGAAATTCATGTCTGCCTCATTCGCTTGAATTGATTCATATTTAATTCAATTCTTTTTTGCTGTGAAATGAATTAATTAAAAATTTAGCTAAGGAATTACAATCAAAAATAAATGATTCATTTACAGCTTTGACATGGGCTATATGTAAGTAAAACTATAAGAGAAAAATCTGTCACGTACGGAATATCCCAATCGATAATAAATTTTGCTCGTTTAAAACCATCCAAAAACATTTTTTTTTTTTTTTGTTTAATGTAGGAAATTAAAAAAAAAACAATTCATCCTCTAAAATTCGAAGCTTTGCATATTTTTACATTCACCTTAAAATCACTTTCGTTTTATGTCCCGTAAGATACTCGCGTATTTTGCTACGTATTTTGGACAACAAGGTTCCGAATGTGATAATTTTTATTTTCATAATTTTAAAAATTATTTTCCAGTTACTTCTATTTTTCAAAATCTCTACACTCAAAAAATTATGTAGTTAAATTTAAACGAAAATTCATTTTAAACAACTTAAAATTCATTTAAAAAACGGACCATTTACATTTCATTTAAAACAAATGATTTTTACATTCATTTTTATTTTTTTTTATTAATTAAAAAGCATATTCCATAAAATTGAATAGTTTTTACTTTTAAAAAATATATTTAAATTTAAAAAATAAAACTACATAACAAAATAAATACGGAAAAACATTATTTTTTTGGTAATTTGTTTTTTGAATAACAAACACAAATGTTGAAAAATAAAATTATTCGTAAGATAACTATATTTTTATTCAATTTAAACAATATGGAAAACTAATTTAATAACCCACAATCCGTTACTGTAATAATATAGAAATGATATAGAAATGCCCATATGTAAATGCTATTAACAGCACTACCCCCAAATTTTGTATATTCTAGGGTGTGATATAGACATCGGAAAGAAACTCCATATCAAATTTTTGAAAGTTTATTCAGAATCGTTAAAGAATAACAACTACTATCAATATGGCACAAAAGAACACCTTGTGAATTGCCTAATTAATGTTTGCGCATAAATAAGAGTCAAGGGCATTATAGAGTAAAGGATTGCGAGCTTCAACCATCTGCCAAAGTTTTCGGTTCAAAACAGGTCTTATTTTGAAAAGCAGTGATATAAGAAACTATGATATAAGAAAACAAAAAAAACAATTGCAAAGTTTTTAAGCAATTTTTGGGATAACTCCTTAATATTCCAAAAAACATTTTTAATTCTTATTAGCTTAAAAGCAGGTAATAAAATTTATGAAAAATTATAGACGAAAATATTAATTAACTCTCCAAAAAAAAAATATATAAATTTTTGTCTCAAATTTTGTTTAAATACAAAAAAATTTTAACAAAACTATTTATTCTGATTGATTTTGCCACCACGAGAGGTCGCTAAACTCAGAGAATTTTATGCAAAAATTACTTAACAGAAAAATGGGTTTTAGTTGCTTCACAAAAACAATTCTTAAAAATTCATTTTTAAAAAAACTGGTTTGAAATTTGGTTTTCAAGAACATTGATATATTTGAAGTTTAAATAAAGTATAGAATTTTGTATATATTTTCAAATAACTTTTTTTATTGCTTCAAAATAACTTTTATTTATTGCTTCAAAAAACCCCAATCCAAAAATTACATAAGTTTGATGGAGTATTAAAAAAAATATATAAAGTTAGATATGATATTTTTTTTAGTTAGGCTTGAGGTAATCAAATTTAATTCTCATTAAATTATTTTTACTGAAGGAAGGAATTTTGCAACTTGGAATTTTATTAAATTTTTTTTTTTTTTTATTGATAATTTTCTTGGCTGTGCTGGGGCTCGAACCTGGAAGGTTAGAACTCAAAGAATTCTGATGATAGATTGTGGTGACTCTTGAAAAATATAAATTCAACCCAGGCTCGAGCCCCAGCTCAACCAAGAAAATTACCAATAAATTTTAATTAAATTCCAAGTTGTTAAAGTCCTTCCTTCAGTAAAAATAATTTAATGAAAATAAAATTTGATGAACTCAAGCCCAAGGCAAATTCATAAAGGTGACCGCATCATGAGATAGATCTATGCTAGCTATCCCTTTTTTTGAAAACATTCTATATATTTTGTTTTTGTAAAAAGTTAGAGAGATTGTCAAAATTATTTGTTTAAAAAATATTGCTTTAGAATGTACATTTTGTTCCTGTATTGCAAATTTATTGTGGCTCCAGTTATTCCTTATGCCTTTTCAAATCCTTGTATTTAAATTTTATGTTCACTTTTTTGTTTTATAACATTTAAATAGGGTTTTTTCAAGAATTTATATTTTGATTGAAATTTAAAAAAATTTTGTTCATAAAATGTAAACAAGGTTTGACATTCAGTATACACACAAGGAAATAAACATTAAACAGATGATTCGAAAATGTCACCTTTATGAATTCGCCTTGCTCAAGCCTAAATAAAACAAAAAAAAATAACAATTTTAAAATTGACAGTTCAACTAAAAATCACAATTGTTCCTAAAATTAGATATTTGTTTTGTTTCTGTTTTTGTAAGTTTCTTCTTTTATATTCTAAGAGCAACATTATTTTATTGAATCTTATTATGACCAAATATATTCGTAATATTATATCATAATATTTTTCCCTTAATCATAAGAACAATCATTTGTGAACGACAACAATATATTGTTAAAATAAACGTAGTGTAGTTGCCAAAACCATGCGCAACCATATTTTTTTTTGCGTGATCGAATTTAAAAATTAGTGCCTTTTTTCTACCACAAGTTGAAAAAAATACGTCTTTTGAAATGCCTAATGCATGATTTTTACACAAATGTCAGGTATTTAAGAGTGATGTATATCATTGTGTAACATGATCTTATATTTTAAATGGTAAAAAAAAAAAAAAAAAAAACTGTAGGTATGGCTTAATAGAGAGCGAAACCCCGGAAAGATTACGAAAATTTTCCACGAGTTCTTTTTTATGGCTCACCAAAATTTTTAAATTTTTTTTCAAAGGCGTTTAATGTAATTGAAAAAAAAATATAAAATATAATTCTGATCTAATTGAGGTTAATAGATGTTTGTAGAGAAATTCGAAGACGGTTCTTTGCCTAAAACATATTAACCCTCCATCTGGCATTTTTGGGTAATTTTAATCCCTTTTCCAAATATCTTCAAGGAATACCACTAACACGTACGCTTAAAGTGCTTAAATGCTCTACAATAATGTTCTGCATCGAATTTCACTATGGGTTGTAAACGACCAAAAGTTCGTGTGATATAAGCAAAATGCTTAAAACACTAAAATTGTATATTATCATTACATTGTTGAATTCTGTTTCACCATAGTCGTGTGAACTAATTCGAAAAATGTAATAAATCTACTCCTGAGTTTAATAGTGTTAACAGATGTCTTCAGTTAAATTTTTTAAATATTCTTATAGAAAACCAGTAAAACGTTTGTGAAATGTTGTACAAACATTACAATGGTATTATCATGACCACTTTTTGTAATTTTGTGGTCATTATTGAAGCTTTAATTAAATTTTTCAATTTCAGGGCACATGGGAGGTAGACGTGTTATTGGACGGATTTTTCCAAAAATTCATATTTTTCTTAACTATGCTATTTTATGATTGTGTACCGCCTCTGACAACGCCTTCTATTTTGGTTCTTTCGTTATATGGCACTATTTCATTCGTTCCAAAATAGACAAAGTTACCAATTTTTTAGAGTGTTAGTTTCCAATTTGGACTCATACCTATCATCCTACTGAACCGATTATTTTGCTGGCTTTCAATCCCAAACAGCTTATGAAAATAGAAGCAATTTGATACCAACAATGTTTTTTTCTTTTGAGTTTTTCGAAAGTCAGCATGTTTTTAACAGACGGACAGACATACATATGGACAGATATACATTTAGACGGACATGGCTTAATCGACTTAGAATTATTCAAGGGGCCAGAATATACTTCATGGGATGATTTGGTCTGTAATAAAAGAATAATAAAAAAGTTTCACAAGGAATGACAAACTAAGCATACCCTCATTCACCACTAGTGTTGTTGGAGGGTATTATATTTTAAATTATATATTTTACTCCTAACACACTTTTACCATTTCTAAATATAAATAAAAAAAAAATAAATAATAAACAATTACAATTATGCATGTAATTATATCCTTAATTACCCCAAAACTGTTTAAAGAAAATCAAGTGAAATTAAAAATTAAAAATTTCATCAAATAAACATCAAAGGATTAATAAAGTAATAAATTTGCATTTATCTTAAATGTATAGTCAAACTTTTTGTCTTTTATCCTTTTCTCTCTTTTAACAAAAATACGACAATGATGATGATGATGATAATGATGAAAGTGTTTCAGTGCAAAAAGATTTAGAAGAGAAAACAGACAGGACATTTCTAGCATAAATGACTTCATGAATATTTGATATGAGATGGCATTTGACCCATAAAGACAGAAAAGATGAAGAAAAAAAATACTAAAAATTCTATTAAATAAAAAAAAATCTTGCAAACTAAAAAAAGAAAGAAAAGCGAACATAAGAACTTACAAATGTACATATTTACCTTTATCTTTACATTTTAACCTCTTTTATACAGTTTTGTACGGAACACTTTTTTATGAATTTTATTTTTATATATTTTTTGTCTCTTTGCAGAATCATAACGAATTATTTTGTAGTCTCGTTAGCCATGGCTGATATTATGGTCGCCATAATGGCCATGACATTTAACTTTAGTGTACAAGTAACAGGACGGTAAGTAATAAAAAAAAACTATTTTTTGTTCTTCTGTGTGATTCAGAACACTTTTATACCCACACATATGTATGCATCCCTAACCTAGAAACACATAGACCACAATGTATGAATGACTACAAGTTTTCAGATGTGACAACATACATACATACATATTTATTCACATTTTGTTTTAAAAAAATTGCATACTTGTATTCTTTTTACACATTCTTTTTGTTTTACAAAACTTTTTGCATACAAATGCAGTTAAAAGACAGATGTGAAGGAAAAGTGTTAAAAGCATTATAAAACAAAAAATCATGATTAAAAAGTGCGACAACAGAAATGTGCATTAGGGCAAAAAGAAAAATTGTGTAAGTGGAAAAGTTGTTGAAAAATTAAGCAGTTGCTATTAAAAGGTACAAAAATGTCTATCTGATTCTTATAAAATCCTTGAAATATGCAAGCGAAAGTGACAAAAATATTTTTTTTTTTTTTTTTTGCTTAAATAGCTTAATTGAATAGGAGATTGTGTTGAAAATTATTTTGTACAAAATTTCTTTACATCAGATAAAAAGCGCTACGAAAACCATTAGCTTTTTTGAATACATGCTACTTCATATTTTGGTTTTATTAAGACGATAATTCCATCCAACCAAAACGCACGAAATTAATTGCAAATAAAACAAAAAGTTTTCAGAGAATTATCTAAATAATTTTTATTATTATTGAAGGATCTATGACAATTATGTGTGAAACAAAATTACATACAAAGGCTCGCCACGACTTCGGTGGCATAACTCTATCCGATGGTTAACATTTTCAATGGCTCTGAGGCACAATTTAGGTTAAATGTCGTTAGTGTGCTGAATTATCTTATCATTTAGCTCTTTAATTGTTCTTGGCTTATTGACGTACAATTTTATTTTTAAATATTCCCAAAAAAGAAGTTTAACGGTGTCAAATCACATGATTAACATCGCCATTACGCTAAATAACCCTTCCATTGAATTTCTCGCGCAAAAGAGCCATTGTTTTGTTGACTGTGGACTGTGTGGCAAGTAGCACCATCATGTTGAAACCACATATCGTCCAGATCCATATCCTCAATAGCTGGCCACAAGAAGTCCTTTACCATCTTGCTTTGGCGAACACCATTCACGGTTACTTCTTGACGCCGCCAGCCCATTAACAGCACCAAACAGTCACTCTTTGTGGATGTATCGGCTTTTTAACAATCACTCGTGGATTCTCGTTTGCCCAAATGCTTGTCAACGAATCCACTGAGGTGAGAGTGTCGCTTGTCGCCAGTGTGACCATATTATTTTTTTTCAAGCTAAATGCAGCTTTATTTTTTCATGTTTAGCTTAAGATTTTTCATTTAGCTTTAAGCTTTTTTTTCGGGTTTTTTCAACAACGCATTTAGTTTTTTCTAGCCTTTTTTTAATTTAATTTCATATTTTTATTATGTTTCAAAATAAATAAAACACTATTTCCAAATAAACTTATGTGTGGTTAAGTTAAAAGAGTAATAGTCTGGCAGCGGAGAAGAAATCGCTGTTGCAGATTTTATCTGCATACATAACAGTGCTATCAGGGGAAGAAAAAAAAGGTACGCGATTTTTCAAAAAAGTTTAGAATTTTTTCAAAAGCTACACTTCGAAATATTTCTTGAATAAATAGTAAATTTATGTGATTTATTAAAACCAAATACATCTTTCTATTCCATATTTCAGTGATAATAGCAAGACTACAAATCAATTATTGAACAAAAGCCTATACTTTTTGCATGAGAATTAAAAAAAGGTTTAAGCATACCGTACTTTTCGTTTCTAGTCAAAACAGCTTTTAGTCACTTTAGCGATATTTTCATATTTATCTGTTTTTCTGCCGTTATAAGTAAATGAAATATAGGATTTACGTGATAGTCCATTTAGCGATGTACTTCTAAGCATATTTGCCATATATATCATCTATTAGCGGCCAGAAAAGGCAAGTTGATGCAGTTGACAACTTCCTTGATCTTGGAATACTACTTGACCCTAAACTTAGTTTTAATTCGCATATTACGTTTATGATAAATAAAGCTAGAGGAACATTTGGATACATAAAACGCTGGACAAGAGAGTTCGATGATCCGTATATTACAAAAACCTTATGGGATCCTATTTACCAAACTTATTCAAATTTAATTGAATCTGTACAGAAACTATTTCTGCTCCTCTGTCTTGATATTTGTGATATTTGCGCTGCATTTTTAAAAATTGAGATTTCATTTAATATTCCTCTACGACCATCTCGGAATTTCGTACCATTATTCATTAAATTCTTTAGAGCTAATTATGGTGATGCTGACCCTCTTAGAAGAATGTGTAACACTTTCAATCAATTATATAGATTTAATGATTATTCATTGGATCCAAAGTCAATAAGTAGATAATTGCTTTTCTTAATTGATGATAAAATTTGTGTAATGCAATCAAATGTTAGTTATAGTCTATTTTATTTAAGTGTAATTTTAAATGTCTAAAATGTCTGTAAGGATTAATCCAGAATGCACTAATAAAGTGACCTCACAAGCGCAGCTGTTTGCAGTGATTTTCTTCGTGTCTCAATTTTAGCAACAAAATGCCTGTTGTTTTTTCTATTGTTTCATTGTTGTAGTACTGAGGCCACTTTGTTAATACATTTTGGATTAATCCATAGACAATAAATATATAAATAAATAAATAAATAACTTAACAAAAAAAATAAATAAATAAAAGTAAATATGTGACTTATAGCCAAATAAGCAAAACGTTCCATGTTCTTTATAATTTTCGAAGCATCAATGCATATAAAAGAACTAAGAATTAAATTGTTTCATTTTTGTCGTCAACACTCAATTTGAAAACAATTGGTTTTTGTTTTAAGTATCCGGGAAGAAACACCTTGCATGGCCTTCTTATGAGTGTTGTTGTCGTGGTCGAAAACTAATTGTCTTTAAAAATTGCTATTACGATTGACGCAAACGACATAAATACGACGGACGAATTCATGGTTGAATTTTCAAAGACTCAAGCAAGGAAATGTCAAATTAAGTTTGGCAAAAACTTGACGTGACTCACAATTAACATTGCGCATTATGTTTGGACCACCCTTAAGATAATTTTTGCTTACATATCAATAAAAAGAATTTCATAAAGAATATATTTGATAGAAAAAAATTAAACAAGAAAAAGTTTGTTGCTGTTAATCAAAGAAAACAATACAACACATCACCGAAATACGAAATAGAATTGTAACAGTTGAAAAAAAAGAATTATCAAACGAATAAATAAATGTAAATATATTCGTTCATATTTCAAACATTTTATGCATACAAACATGCAGCAGACATTTGATTAATGCACATGTACGAATGTTTTAACGTATATCCGTGCATGTGCACAATTTTTTTTTAAGCAATAGTGAATATAAAATTCAACAATCATAAATGTAAACAAATTCTTTTGTGTATAAGGAATAATATACGCAAGATATTTATACAGTCTACCCACCTATTGCTCCGGTCACCAGTTTAGAGTTTTACCAAATGTGGATTCGGAGAAGTATAAGTTTAGAAGTTTGAAATCGAAAACCTGCAAAACGTAGCTTGCAATACGTTTCGATCTTTTATCGAAAAGCTTCTATTACTTTTTATTTTATTAAAAAATTAGCTTTTTGCCGTTCAGCTTTTAATAAACTAAACCGTTTTTGAGTTACGCGAATATATGTTGTGGAACCTCCTTCATTTTCGAAATAACGGTATATCTCAAAGACATGAGCTAACCTAAAAAAACGGTTAGCACTATTGTATTCAGCGTACCCGAATTATGTTAAAACGCCAAGTGAAAAAAAGTATAAATTTCGAGCACAGTGTTATTGTTATTACCCTGCGGGAAATTTGTGTCAATAGGTCCAACAGACTGGTCCTGGGATTTGTGAAAATAGAACCAGTACAAGAAGAAAGGCCTCATGACCAGTGAAAGAAGAACCAATCACTTAACTGGTTTATGAAGAACAAAAAGGTAGAAAAAGGAATGAATTACAGTATAGTCTTAACCGGTGCTGTGACAAATTTTTTTGGTACATTCTAAAATTTGGTTCTTGAATTTAATTCTAGGACTTGTTTCATTGAAATACTACCACATTGTATTGAAATAATACTACATTGTAGTAACTGACACTAAGCAAATTCATTGAGAATAGATCTGTGACTGGTCAAATAGTGTCAATTGACCCCCTCCAATGACAACCCCATGTAAAAGTGATAAGTCTTATTCATATAAAGTGTTGGAACTAGAACCGGTCTCTACCCTCTAGGGTACTGACTACTTTTTACTTTGTATTTTTACAATGTTGCCAGATTTTAATAAAAACTCAATCCCTGAAGAAGTTGGAAAGGATACCAACGAATCGTCGGATTTTATTTATTTTTTTATTTACAATATATAAATTAAGGGGGTAATTTTGTTGTTCACTTCACCTTGCGTTGAGAAAATTTTCATATAAAATTTTTTGGATTTTTGAAAATTTAAGTGAACAACAAAATTACCCCCTAAATATTTGAGCTTAAGGTCTTATTTTTTTTATATAAAAAAACTTTTTAAGATTTATAAAAAAATTTCGGCACATGCTGAAAAGCAAAAAATATAAAAGAGATCTAAATAAAAATTTATTTAAAAAAATATGAGTTAAAGCCTACAGAATTTATAGCCACATTTAGTTAAACAGGCGGGACACAATTGCAAATTAGAAACGGAAAAAAATAATGGTTCCCACCAGCTACTAAGCACAACTGTACTAAACTTTCGCTTTCAGATGATTTTATAGTCTGTTAATCCGACGTAGTGTTAGCATTGTTTATGTTTTGTTTGTGTTAATTTCGATTTCCCTAATCTTCTTTCGGTTCTTTTAATGTATAAAAACTGTATTTTTTGCAGCTGGGTTTTTTAATTTTTTAATTACTTACTTAATTAAAAAGTTTTATTTTATTGTTTATTGTTTAACTACATGTTTGTTTTATTGTTTTTTTTTTGTGTTAATATAGAGATTTAAGTTTTTTCCCATTGTATAAAATTTTTCGAATTACTCCAGTAATTTGAACAATTTAAGCCCCTTTCTCGATTGATCGAGCAATTTTAAAATTCAAAAATCTATTAATTCGTTACTCGAACAAAACCAAACGTCAAATAATTGGATGCTCTAGTTCATATAAACAAAAAATAAGAAATTAAATATCGTTTCTGGGTGTGTCGGCCATACACTTAATAATGTTCTGTCGGCCATACACTTAATAATGTTCTGTTTATTTTCGAACACTGAGTATAATTACAATTACAATTACTTTTCTTGCATTACTTTGCTGAATGTATATGAACTGATTATATCCAGAGTGTTATTAGAGTATCGTGTTGAGCGAGAAATCGATGCAATTATTTTACCGCGTTTTACGGAAATCTTGTTAATAGAATGCGGTGTTGCAAGAGGATCGACTGTAAATGTATATAAATACGTGCTTCATGTTACAAACATTGGCTGTTAGTTTGCATATATTCTATAGTAAAGAATTGTAAAACTTGTAAATGATGTTGTTGCATCAGACATGAAATATGTATAAGCAACTGTATAGAATTTATGCACATATAAACTATAAAACTTTTTGCAGCAAAACAAATGTTTTTTATTTGCATGGACTATTGACAGTTATTTTTATGTAGATTTTAAAATATTAGAAACAAGAATGTGTGTAAAAAAACTTTTTGAAACTTTAAAAATGTGATGGTGTAAACGAAAAAGTGTTGTTCATTTAAATTTTTTAAGCAGAAATATTTTCTTTTGCCAACTTCGTTCGTGAATCAAAATAAAACTAATTTGTAAAATTCTCGGTTACTTCAAAGTCATCATTAATGCTTGGTTTAGGTAGTGTTATGATAAACATTTAGAAAGGAATCTCATGAAAAATTCTTGTTTAACCCTACACCAACATTATTTATCCGTACTTAAATTACGCCAAGGCGGTGTCAAAAGTATGGTAAGTACGGATTTCCTTTAATCAAGTACAGAATGCTTGAATTCAACGCGCATTATTCAAGTATCCCGAACTTAAAATAATTCTAAAAGGGATTAACTTAAGTAAAAGTGAGAAAAAATCTAAATGTATTGTTATACGTAAACGTCTGGCAAAAATTAACTTTATTTTTTCCCCAATATTTCCATTAATAATCAATGCATAAAAATTGTTAATACAGCAAAAAACCTTGGAATTATTTTTAATAACACACTTACATGCTCTGACCATATAAAATATGCAAGTGGTCGAACGTTTTCCATGGTAAGAAAACTTTAACAAACTCAATATTGCACACCAATCAAAATCCGAATACTACTCGCTAAAACGTATTTAATACCAATTTTGTTGTATGGGTGTGAACTTTTTGCAAGTTGTGATACAATAAGTGAAAATAAACTATATGTAACATTTAATAATATTATTCGTAATGTATATGGATTAAAACGTCGAGCACGAATTTCAACATTTTCAATTAAATTATACGGCATTTGTTTTAAAGATATGCTAAACGTAAACAAGTGAGTGAGTGAGAAATTGTATTTAAAACAAAAACAAATTTTCGTTTTTTATTGTTATTTTTTAAATATAATTTCACACTCACTCACTTGCTTACGTTTTCTAAAAACAGGCAGTTAATCCCGATTTCGTACTTAATATAATTCGAAAGTGGATTGATTGATTCTAAAATAAACACTTACCCAGAGAACCAGAGAGAGAGAACCAGAGAGAGAGAATATTATAATTATTATTATTTATCTGCTTTACTTTAAATACCCTTATCTGCCCATTCGTTATACATGATTTTTTTGTTATTTGCCTCTCTTTGTTTACAGAAAAACTCCTAATTAAAAGAAGCCAGCAGTATGTCCGATATGGTTTTCGAGATCATTCACCTTTGAAAATTTAATGTATTGGACTTAATAATTTTAACAAATGAAATTCGGGAATTTTTGCTTCTTATTTTACGCATTAAGCATAAATATATTTTTGTCTTCTTGTAGTGTTGTTGTTTTTTTAAGTATTTTAAGTACTTAAATTTGTATGTGCGATTCTTGCTAAAAGAAAGTGGAGAAAAGCTTAATTTAATTTAATTCAATTTTCTTTCTTTGCATAATTGGCCAAATCATATCAATTTCAACCCCGATGCTACATTTTAAATAAGTATTATTCTAGTTCCTGGTGGAGGATATCACAGATTCGAGATAGCCGAATATGCAATTTTAAATTGTTTTTTTTTTTCGTTAGGTTAAGCAAAATAAAACTTTTTTACTTTTATTTGGAAAACTGTGTTACTAAAACTTTGAAAAACTAACACAATCACTAGAAAGCTTATAATAATACGCACAGCAAAGCTAAAATTATTTATTCAGAGAAACGCAATCAAACAAAAGCAGTCTTCATTTGAAACATTTTTTTTTGCTGTCTCCGCTGCATGCCAACGTAAAGGACGTTTTCAGTTTTGTTTTCTCCATTCCACTTCATTTGGTTTATTTGTGACAAAGAGCGACAGATAGAATATTTCAGCCGTTGTTTTTAATACTGAGTGTGACAAAGATGCTGTTGATGATGAGGCTGATGTAGTGTTGAAAGAAGAAAAGTCCTTTTGTATTTTTATTTAAAAGTAAGTGTTGGCTGGCATAAAGAAAACTTGTTACATTGCAACAAATATCTTGGCCATGAATTTTTTTGTTTGTTTTGTAAAAAGTTTTCTTTAAAACAAAATAAAACTACCATAAAAAACTAAATTTAATTATTGGGAGGTATTTATCGAAGTAAATGTTCTGTGGCTTACTAAATTATTCTGGAAATTTCCCAAAATCAGTGGAGATCATTTAAATTTAATTTTTATAGAAAGAAGTAGATAATTTGTTGAAGATGGGCAACGAAAAGTTTTGGAGTAAAGATTTGAATGAAAATTAAATTTCCCCCCTTAAAGGCCTCGTTACTCTTACGTAAATGTTGCGGATACGTAAACGTTGCGGTCGACTTAAAATGTTGGTAGTTACTACAAAAACGTAAACGTGTCATATGGTGTTGAGGTGTATGTGTGTACTCGTACATATGTATGTATGTAAATTATTATTTGTTTTGATTTTTCTCACAGCCTTGTTCCAAGACATGTTGCTTACATTCTTGTTTAAGATCGCCAATACATACCGATATCGGCGCTTTTGTACAAAAAATAAAATACTTTATACATACATATCTGTGGCATTTTGACAAAACATCTTAAGTCGTGATAAGATAGCAAAATGCTTTAAAAAAACTCTCTGAAAAAATCATTTTTATCAAATAAAAAAACATTTAAAAAATCAAACTTAAAGAAAAATTTCGTTTATAATACAAAATTTTAAATATGTAAACAAAAATGTTTTTTGAATGAAAATTCGTATGATTAACAACATTTTTATCAACTTTTTGAATTTGACTTAAGATGTTTTGTCAAAATGCCACAGATATATAGTGCCAGCTCGCTAATTCGAATTAATGATTGCAGACCCTGTTTCGGATTTCACGAGATATTCAGATTACTGGATGTGCTGTAATTATAATTATATATATAATAATTCCGAAAATAAAACGCAGACTAGGATTTTAAAACTTATTTATTTTATTTTTATTAATCAAGAATGAAAAAATTAAGTTTTGTATTCTAAAAACATAATTTAGATATCAAACCAAAGCGAATTTACACCAGGTGACCTTATCTTGCTACGTAAGCAACAGTTGATAACTTACCTTGTGACAAAATGGTATACCTTTCTGGTGGTTCTGGGGCATCTTTACTAAATTCTTTCTAATTTTCTAATTTCTAATTTTTATCAAGAAGATTTCAATGAGATAACACGTTTCCTTTCTAAAGACACTTTCAGTTTTCCTAGCACTTCCTTCAAAACTTGCAATTTCTTTTTCGAAAAAGCGCTTTCTTTATTAATAACTTTTATCATCATCTCTTAAGCGGCTCATACACTTACAATAAAATTGTTCAGTTTTACGTATTGTACAATTATATCGCCAATGTGTATGTGATATACGATGATGGCACAATATATTGGCAACAAACAAAATACTTTTGATTTTTATTGCACAACGAAAATAAAGTGAAATGTGTTGGCAACATTGTACAATGCTGTTTATGTTATTTCTGTAGGTTATGTTCACCTTTTTATTGAATGAATGAAAACATAGTGCGACTTATTGCATAATATAGGACAAAATGGAAATAATACGGCGAATATAAGATACAATAATATTGCAAGTGTATGGGCCGCTTTACAGAATCTAACCCGAAAATCTTGCAGCTGCTCATTAAATTTTTAGAAGCAAGTGGAGACTACTTTTTTCGTTTTTAAAAATTAAATCTCGGTCTTTAAACAAATAAAAAATTCTGTACATTTTTACTCTTTTTCTTTCGAAATTTCAGAGCATCAAACATTACCTTAGTTATCGGTTATGAATTGACATCTCTTTGGCGTTTGGCAAAACTGTCTTAAGTCAAAAACTGTGGTTTTTCGTTACGTTAAATTGAAAAATATTTATTTGGTGTATTTAGGGTAGCCAGATTTTAAATTCGGAAAAACAGTACATTGAACACAAAAAAACAGTACAATCAAGAAAAAAACAGTACATTTTTTTTTTGTTGCGAAAACACAACTATTTACTTAAATTATTATATATTTAAAACTTTTGATCTAATATGCAACAATTATATAACGAAAAACACTTAAAATGTGTAACGTCAAAGGAATAATTTCCGTTTTATTGCATTTTAAACGTATGCGAAATTATTCCATTTGGGTTTGAAAAAAACACTAAAACGAAGCATTTGGCCTAAATGTTTTTTTTTTTAATTTGAAGACAGGAAAACCATAACATTCCTGTAAGCCATATAAGAAAGGAGAAAAGCCATATTGGCATTTAAAGCAATTTTCATCACGCACATAGTTGCACAAATCATATAGAATTTGAGAAAATGTATGTGTCCTAAGTTAATTTTCCAATTTCAAACAATTTTTAAATTATTTGCGGCCAATTTTACCAAGTTCAGCTATAATCTATAAAATCCAAGAAACATAGTTTGGTGTATTTTTATTCAACAAAATCTGAAAATATTAAAATTGTAAAAAACAAGTTTCAATAAAATGTATACGCTGAAGATTATCAATAAAATGTTTGTAAAAATTAACGTAGCTTTTCTTTATTTCAAAAAAAGTTTAGGTAGAGAAAAGTGGTTCTAAAAGGAATTAGGTATTTTTATAAATATTGAGCCTGGAGAATTTTTTAAATTTGTAGTTTTCTTTGTCTTTCTCAGGTGTTTAAAGGCAAATACTATTGGAAGAGGTAGCCATAAAATCATATGTCTTTAAAATAATAATTAAGATTTCTACTGCGTATTTATGAGAAAACAATGACCACAGCGTAAAAGGTCTTATTATTTTACAGCTTTTTTGTTTGGAACACAACATTTTTTTAAAGCTATGTACTGTTACATATTAAGATATTTTCAAAATATGACTTTAACTGGGTTTTTCTTGATATCTTGGTTTTTTGGAGACTGAACAAAAAAAAACAGTACAAAAAACAGTACAATGTGTAAAAAACAGTACATTTGCGTACTGTTTTGGACATTATGCATAAAACAGTACAATTGCAAAAAATCAGTACATGTACTGTTAAAAACAGTACGTATGGCAACCCTAGGTGTATTTCATTCACTTTTTTCTAAGTGCCGATAATAACGATTGGAGTTGTGATAGACTATAGTGATTTAAGCCAAACAAAAGAGAATTAAAAAGATTGCATAAAAGCTAATCAAAAAATCAAAATAAGTTTTTTGACCTAACACCTTTTTGCCTAACGGCTAAAAGTTGCCATAATTAAATTTAAAAAAATCCCGGGAATTCCCGCACAAATTTCCCGGGATTTATTTCCCGAAAAATGTGCGGGATCCCGGGATTTTTGTCCCGGGAATTCCCGTATGAAAAACACTACTTCGGATAAGCGAGCTGGCACTGTATATTTACATACCCAGCACTAAAATTGCTTTGAAAAATTTAATTTTTTATCTAGTTTTTATTGCGCCTGAGCTAGATTCTTGGAGTTATGGACCTTAAAATATATTTCGCCGTTATTAATATCTCTTTAAATGAAACTTGATATAACCAATGTGTTAAGCTGCGTTCACAATCAAAAAAACATTTTCACTTGGTGTTCATAATAGAGCAACAATTTCTTTTGTAACTACACACATTTTGCATCAAGAAACCGTTTGCAAATTTTAGCCACAACAATATTAAGCATATATTTTTATTTTTGTAAACATTTTGTTAAAATTTTCATTCAAAACTAAATACAATTATTTTAAACGTCAGAAACAATTTCATACAAATTGTTGCTGAAGTTCGAGTTGACTCAACTTTAGCTACATTTTTAAAAAATTTTTAGTTAAATTTGTGTTCTAAAACGAAAGGAAAATATATGAAATACTTTTGGAAGAAAAATGATAGAAGAAAAAACGAAATTGTTTCTCTGATTGTAAACAAAGCTTAACCCAAAAATTTAAAAAAGAATTATTTTATTGTAAACTTAATTTAATTTCCTAAAGATGCTATCCAAAGGTTAGCGCAATAATGAGAAAAATAAATAAATATACTATATTTTTTTAAAAAAGACCTCTAGCTTAAATAATTCAAAATAATTATGAAAAAAGAAAGGTCAAATAAAAATAAATAATGTCATGGTAACCAGCCGCCTGGGTTCGAATCTCAGGTCAGTCAAGAATGAATGATTATCAATAACAATTTTAATTAATTTTCATGTTGTAAAATTCCTTTCTTCATAAAAATAATTTAATGAAAATTAAATTTAATGAACTTAAGCCTGATTAAAATATTAAAAATTTGGATTAAAAACCATAAATAGTTCAACAAAATAACCACAATTATAATTATTGTTAAAGCTAAGGCACGAGCTCTATGTGTACATTTGTCCTTCAAGTTGTGCTGAAAAAGGTCAACAAGAAAAAGAAAGACAAAATGAAAATACAAAAAAAAAATAATGTACTTTGGACTTCAAGAAGAATTCTTGACATAAGTACGGAAAAAACAGAAGTTTGGAAAAACATGTAAAATCGATTAAAATGGATAATCATTCAAAAAAGCAAGTTTTGATCTACCAAAAGTAAAAATACAATTTGGTTTAAGGATTGATGTTTGACTATTGACGTCAGCAGTCGTCGATGGCTGCGAGTGTAAGACGGCAAATCCATCTGAGGAGATCGAGTGGTTGCGATCGAAACAGGTCATGGTAACCAGCCGCCTGGGTTCGAATCTCAGGTCAGTCAAGAATGAATGATTATCAATAACAATTTTAATTAATTTTCATGTTGTAAAATTCCTTTCTTCATAAAAATAATTTAATGAAAATTAAATTTAATGAACTTAAGCCTGATTAAAATATTAAAAATTTGGATTAAAAACCATAAATAGTTCAACAAAATAACCACAATTATAATAAATAATATATATATTTAATATAATAAGGTTAAGGCGAATATTCGGAACTATGCGCTGATTTTTTTCTACTTGCATTGTCCAAAATGTATGCAAATAATTATTTTATAATAAAATCAATAATCGAATCAGCTGTTTTATGTTTTGGCTCATGTGTTTACAGCTTTAAATTAAATTTTTATTTAATAATTTTATAAATTATGATTTTGCGTTAAATTATTGTTTAAACTTTTGTTGTAAATATAAATGAAAACTAGAAAAGAAAATAAGAAGTGGAAATACAGTAAACATACTAATGTGCAATATGAAATAAATACCATCGTTGTATAACTTGCATTTGTTGTTTATATTTGTGTACTTTTATTGTTTTGTAAATTTAGTTACAATACGAAAATATTTCTTGTTTCAAACTTATAAATAAATAAATTGACCATAGAAAAAGTGAGAAAAAGCCTTTTGTAAATTTGCAGCAGCCCGCTGCCGGAAACATGCAAAAATACTATTTTAACATTTATCAATTTAATTTACTTCCATCTATGGAAATAATCTAACTGTTGGAAAAATATAATATAAAACATTAAACTTTTAACAACAATATTTATTTCCAACAAATAAACAAGAGCTGTAAGCTGCTTCTTTTATTTTCAATAAAAACCCGATAACTTTGGTTTCTGTGACACATAAAGCCAACATTAATTTCAGTTCGAACAAAAAACCAATAACATTGGATTTCATAACATCAAATTTAAATTAATGTTTTGATGATAATCTCATTAATAAAATTTAAAAGTAAACCGCTGGTTAATAACTTTTGTTGACAACACTGCTTCAAAACAAAAATACAATTCTTAACAGCTGATACGTAAAAACGGAGAGAAATTTTAATTTTATCAGGTTCATCCGCAACGCAACGTTACGTTTACGTAAGAGTACCTATTTGCACAGTAGCTTGGTAAGGAAAACGGAACAGCTGATTAGCAACGTATACGTTTACGTAAGAGTAACGAGGCCTTAAGTTGAAATGAGCTATCTTCGATTTATCACTGCCACACACAGATACGGAAAGGATTTTTTTATCATAACTGGGAAAACTAAGAAAACAAATAAGCTAAGTCATTAAATGTTATCTTCAATTTGCATTGTTCGCTTTTTTACATAATGAATGTAAACATTTTTATAGCATCGAGTGTACCGAAATTAATTTTTACAAATGGTATCCTTGCACCGAAAGGATTGTGAGGCAATCAGTAGTTAAAGCTGATACGTCAAATAATTAATTTTTTTATTATCCAAACAAAATCCAAAAGAACAAAGGTCATCAATATTTGTGTGTTTCAAACTAAGTAAATACATGTACTTAAATCTCGCGACAAGCTTTTATATTATATAAATTGTGTAATGACGTTATATGTTGATAGTAAAAGTTTTAAAGCAAAATATTATGTTTTTTCTTTGTAGCGCATTCAAATAAAAGCTTGTTTTTAAAAAGGTTTTTACTTTTTATTTATTTTTTTAATTTTTAGCGTATTTAAATACAAGCTACTTTTTAAAAAAGAATTTTTACTTTTAATTTTTTAAAAACTCGCATTCGTAAAAACTAAGTCAGCAAGTCCTTTCATTTAATACCCATTTTGAAGAAGTGCATTAAAAATAACCAGTCCGTCATCTTGTGTGTGCAGCCTTACTGGATTTAGACTCACTACTTTATTTTTCGAGTTATTCTAAGCAAGACCTTTCATTTAATGCATTAAAAATAACTAGACCGCATTGTTGTATGTATCCAACAAATTTTTTTAAGAGTGACCCTTTATTTTTCCAGTTATTCTTAGCAAGCCCTTTCATTTGATACCCATATTGTAAAAGTGCATTAAAAATACCTAGTCTGCCATCTTGTTTGTGTCGCCTTATTGGATTAAGAGTGACCACTATATTTTTCGAGAAATTCTTGGCAAGTCTTTTCTTTTAATACCCATTTTGTAGAAGTGCATTAAAAATAACCAGTCCGCCATCTTATTTGTGCAGCCTTACTGGATTTAGAGTGACCACTTTATTTTTTGAGATATTCTTATCAAGCCCTTTCATTTAATACCCATTTTGTAGAAGTGAATTAAAAATAAAACTTACCCCATATTGTGTGTGACCGCCATATTGGATTTAGACTGCCACTTTATTTTTTGAGATATTCTTATCAAGCCCTTTCATTCGATACCCATATAGTAGAAGTGCATTTAAATTAACTAGTTCGCCACGTTGTGCGTGGCAACCATATTAGATTTAGAATGACGTCACACAGTTTGCCATGCATTGTCATTCAAACTAAACGTGTTTTAAAAATTTCAGCTCAATCGTTTGAAGATAACTGCTTCAAAATTGAGTTGCAAGATTATACCTTCTAAGCTAAGAAAAACAAAACAATACAATTTCGAATTTTTAAAAAATTTTAACGAAAGAAAAGGTTAGGGAATGATGTATTTTTAAAAGGAATTTTTTTTTTTGGCTTAGTTCAAACTGTGGTACCAAGTTTGCTAAATATTATTAGATACTTATGTATAATAAAAAAAATATTTATAATTAGTATTCTGGAAAAATATTAAGTTCTTTTAAAAGGATAGCAGATGAGGAAATGAAAAATCAAATTCGAAGTTTTGCTATGTTTTGTCTCTAGATTGTGGCGTTTCTGCCAAAAAGCAAAAATTTTAATTGTTCACACATTGTTATTTTCAAATTGAATTATTATATGTGTGTGTGGCATTTTCATTACTATTTATGTTTTCTTCTTGTTGTTAATAAATCTATGCTTTGCTTTTATTATATTTTCAAAATGGTTAAAAATATGTTTTTGTTTGAATATTGCTAAAAACAATGAAAGGGAAACGTGTAGCGAAAGTTTTTTTTTGGTTGTAGGGAAAAAAGAAATTTTTAGACACCTGGGGATTTTTTTAAATTTCTTCTGGCATCACTAGTTAAAACATAAGGCTTGATTCACACATGCGTTCCGAACAATATTTTTGTCCGGACAAAATTTTTTTTTATATCCCAATAAAAATTTTTATCATTTTGGTACATTTAAAAAAACAAGCGCTCAATTATGCGCTACGCAATAAGACATACATAAATGCAGTAAAAACTCTCAACAACTTTTATAAAAAAAAATAACATTTCAAGTGCTACAACGAAGCAGGTTTGTAAGGGAGAATACTAAAATATAACTGTGTCAAAACATTCAGTGTGTATGGCCGATCGATACATAACTACAACAATTTTTATATGCGCTGAATAATGCGCTTTATGTATCAAAAATGTATTGCTCCAAATGTGAACTCGCCATATAAAATTCATGTCTTCCGTCAGCGCAATGGTAAGCGAAACGTTTATGTTTCTCCCTTACAAACCTGCTTCGTTGGAAGCTCCATTTATTGGGATTGTGTTTGACTTCTTACTTTTGGGAGAGTATTTTGTTCGGCCAGTTTTTTCTTGAATTGGTTTAGTTTTATTTTTGTTAAAAAAAAAATTAACTGGGTTGACACTTTTTTCATTTTGTACATAAACGTTGAAATTATTGTTGTTTTGCTGAATAATGAAATTATAAAAATTATATAATTAAAAATAATAAAAGCACTTTCCTATTTTCATCTATTTTGAAAACAGTTCGAAATAAGTGGTTTGCTAGTTGTGCTGCCATTTTGTATAATTGTTTGCATCTGTTAAAATATATGGCAGCTTTGTTTTTCCGGACAAATTTTCCGAAATTGGTGAACCGTTCTGCAGACCACTCCCAAGAGTGATTTCAAACATTTAGTTTAATTTATACTTTATTGGGATCCACATGTACCATCATTAGAGATATGCGCGCTTAATGGCAACGCACGAACACTTACTCGAAGTATGTACCGCTTACGATCGTATTATATTCACTTCACGAATGCATATCGTATTAAGGTATTCGGCTGCCTTCTTTTTGATTTCATAACAACAGCCAAAAAGGAACTTCACGTGTACAACAAAAACTTATTTGTATGTTTTCCTAAAACTTAATTTAAAATAATGCCTTAACTTATTTGCATCTCCTTTGGAAAAGGTTAAAAAAATTAAACTTGTAAATTATTATATTGTGGCCTTTATAAATTTAAATCATAATTACATTTTTGGTAACTAAAGCAAGTAGAATGACTAAAAGTTATTCATAAGATTTCCTTCCAACTTCTACTCATACAAGTTGCAGAAGTTTTACACGCTTAGTTGGTCTACTTAAAGTTTTGATTTTATTTTTTTCCTTCAACTAAAAAAACAAGAACTACTTATACGTAGTTTTTGTTGTTGTTTGCAGTTTCAAAGAAAGTTTATAAATTGTATATGCATATAAATTAGTTAAAATCCTTAACCCCTTTTTTTATAATATCAAGTTTAAATTTTAAAATAACAAAAATTTATTTCTTATACTGCAACACAAACTGCTGTTGTACTACGTATAAACTGCAATTAAAAGAATTCTTCCTAACGCGAGAACAGAGAAAGGCAAGTGTAAACAACTGCAACCGAATTGTATCCTGCAAAATTCAACAGAGCCGACAACTAAGTGCCGGTTCACACACGTCTAGTTTGCCCTGTTGAGCTTTTAGGAGAGAAGGGAAAAGAGAATCCCATTTATTTTCCTTCTCTCCTAAAAGCTTAAGACTTGACGAGTCAAACTTGACGTGTGTGAACCGGCACTAATATTCGAAAAGGGCCAATGGTTGACTACATCATGCAAGTGCAATCAAGTGTTATTGCCATTGGTTTGTTTTCCTGTGGCGATGTTAAACAGAGTTAGATTTTCTGCTGATGATACCAGTTTGTGTATGGTGCAATTAGTTCAGTTGAAAAACGTTGTAAAAGAGTACATATCAGGTTGCTATGCATTCAAATAACATTAATTGTTCAAACTTAATTTGTTGAAACGTAAGTATTCATTGCGACTCTTTAACAAAAACACGAATTTTCTTTGATTTCTATTTTCAAACTAATACCATAGAAAATGCGGTGCGCACTTGTTGCAACAACTTATCCGTACAACATTGTTAGTGAAATAAATATTGTATTGTACGCTTGTATAGTGTCTGTTTCGAGCAAAATTAAACATAATTTTTTTGCACCAGTATGCTGAAGTATTTTATACCCAGCTTAAGAAAGATAAGAAGGCATTAGAAAATAAGCCGAACATTATTCAGCTTACAATACATGTACCCAGAAACGATGTATATTTTTTTTAGTGTTTGTGTACACAATCCTTAACACCGTTCAAAACTATTTTAACGAAAGTACCAAACATTTTCTGTTTTTCCGCTTTTCATTATAAAAAGTACAATTGAATTGTTTCTATAGACATACATTATATTTTAAAGTTCTTTAGGGCTTTTTTTACATTGATGAAGAAATAAGCAAATAAAAAAAATGTAGCAACGATTCTTACTAGTATTGTTGTGTTGGCTTGGAAATTTGCAAGACCACAGCAGTAATTGCCACTGTGTATATTGTGAACATGTTTTGTTTTTGAAAATATTTTTGTTAGAATTTTGTTAGGGTGCTGAACACAACCGAAATAAACAAACATTAATGTGCTGAACCGATCACAACGAATTTTGTGGTTTTTTACGAAAAACAGAACGCAATGAGATGTTGTAATCTTTATGAACAGAGAAACGTGTTTTCGAGGTTTAAACTACACAAACACTAAATGCGTTTCTGTTTCCATAGTAATACTGTACAGTACACTAAAGTACAGCATATAATGTTAATTTTCGAACTCTGGGTATAAACGATATTCAGTGACAGTAGAAAATTAACCTGAAATGATTGTGTTAATAGACAATGTGTAAATTTTTTTCATCATGCTATAATGGAAAAACAAATCCAATAATATATTTATATCTACATCATCGTTAAACAGGCAGTAAGTATTAAAAATATAACTTTTTGGCTTTCTCTGATGCAGATGTAAATATGTTAGTGTTCATAATTTCTTTAGACATCGCGCTGCCACACCCACTTGCAAATGTGGAAATTTTTTCCATTTTTAGATGACAAATATTTGTCATAGACAAAGTTACATTTCTCCACTGCAGTGTTGAAAAGACTACAATTTGCATATTTTATTCAATTTCAGAATTACTTACAGAGGTTTGAAGCAAAAAACTTTAGTTGATCTTGTTTTATGGTTTTGCTGAATCACTGCAGAAATTTGTAGAAATAAAACAACCATTCAATGGTTTTGTTCTTTTTAAAACACGAAAGCCACACGATGAAACACCACTCCGAGTTATTGTAATAGAGGTCATATTGTTTGTTTGTAGCTGGATTTCTGTTCATTTTCATTAAAAAAAAGGTTGATAAGTTACGGAAGCGTTTGCAGATGTGGGATATCGGATGGCTACTAACATTTCTCGTCTTTTCAATTGTAAAAAAAACACCACATAGTTAAACAATTAGAAGACAACTTACCTTTTATAAGAAAATAATGGTGCCTTGCGTGTAGATTCGAATTACTTTCGGGCACTATATTTTTTTTTTATTAACTTTTAACATTCAAGTTACCGTTATAAGGATACAAAATAAAAAGATATATAAAAATCCCAGAACTTCATTTTAATTTAGCATTTGGTTTTAAGATAGTTTACCCAATTTTACTTTTAAAACGATTTTTTTTTTAATTTTTTTTTAAATCAAAATCGAACATTGTGCGGTCCTAAATCAATCAATAAAAATAAACTTTTACACTTTAAAAAGCCCTAAAGAGAAAAAAACATTGCATCAAATGTTGAGTGCCCCGGTAGGCTAGCTGGTAGTGAGCTAGTCTATCAGCGCCGGGGTTGCGGGTTCGATTCCCGCCAGAGACTCTGGTTTCTCTCCTGCAGACAAGCGAAGAGCTTCGCGGGATTAGCTTAGGAAATTAAAAAAAAAAAATAAATAAAGCTTAGTTTACCATCCCTGAAACGATTACGGTAACTTTGATTGTTTAAACCAGTTTTCAAATATATTAACTAAATAGCGCTCCTTCCTGTTCGGTTCGGTAGACTTGTGGAAAACACAAACGCTAATAGTGTTTGTGTAGAAAATCATTAAAAAAAATTAAGTCGTCTTTCGAACACAAAAATAATTCTGTTTTTATCAAACTCAACAAAAGATGAGACCATTTAACTCCGTTCGGTTTTTATTATATCCACAAACTTCATTGTTGTTCGTCCCATTTGGGTGGTAAAAAAAAACCAAACATTTTTTTACAAAAAAATTTGTTTGTTCATTTCTTTATCAATGTTGAAAAACAAACATTATAGAACATTAAAATATAATGTTTGTGTACACCACCACTACAATTGTTCTGTTTTTTAACGAAGAACAGAACACTATATAATGTTCAACCCTTTCTTGAAAATTGTTAAGAACGATATTAAGGGTTGTGTTCAGCTACACAATCACTTAAAGAAATATATATCATTCTTGTAGTAGAGTACTGTTTATTTTCGAACACTGGTTTAAACTCATATTCATAAATTATAACTAAGTGTCAACTTTTTCAAGTTATTTACAGTTATGTGTACAGCAAAGAACAGCTGATTAGTATTATCTCATAATTTCTTGGAATAGAAAAACAATTTTGGCAACAAATTTGAGTCACTCTAAAATACAGAAAACTAATAATACTCTTACAAATTTGTAAATAATAAATTTTCCACTTGCATCCATTTATACTGCGTCCAAAAGATCCATACAAAAAATAAAATAAAACTGGAGATGTGCTTAAAGTAACCAAATTTTATTCCAAAATTATATTTTTACAAGCCCCTATTCTAATTGATTTATATAAAAACTATAACCAAAAAATTACTCTTTAAGACTTTGTATGCCTTTTTTAGAACAATTACTGTTTTTAATAGCTTAACAAGCTTTCACATTAACTGCAGTAAATATCGTTCAAAATATTATCGACATTTTGTTTTCTCTACACGCCAATATGCCCGGTTGCATTTCCTCAATCAACTGAAATTATGAATTATGAATAAGATCTATAACTATCTATGAACTATTTTTTAGTTTCTGTTTTGTTAGTTGCGAATTTAGTTTTGATTTCTGAATATGCGCCATTGTATCTTTCTGCCTTGCCAAGTTTTACATAAAAAAAGTCATATATTCTTATTTTATTTTTTGCTATAAGAATTAAGTATAAAATTTAACCCAACCATAAACCAGCAATAACTTTTAAACTTAACAAAAATTTATCATGCAGTTTAACAATGTGTTGGTTTTAAAACCTAAAAAAAAAAAATATTTCTAATAAAAGAAATACAAGATGGTATTAAAAGAACAACATTAAAAAGTTTTTTGTTGCATGAAATTGCATTAAGAAACAAAAAAGAACAAAATAGCAAATACTGGTTAAAAGTTTTTTAAAGATATTTATTTTCTAGGTTTAGTTTTCTTAATTGGGATTGTTTTTAAAGAGTCATGTAGTTTGATCAGATTGCTTTTTAATAGCTTTTGTAATGGTCATAGAAAAAAATATTTGAAGTCATTAAGAAAACACAAATATGTCGATGTTGTATTGAAAGTAAGTCAGTTTTTGTAAAATTGTATCGATAACGAGTTTTTATGATGGCGAAAAAGTCGAGTTATCATGAAATATTCCAAAAATATTATTCCAGTACCCATGTTCTGTGACTGTGGTGTGAACTTTTTGCACCAAAAAGTTGTGAAACAAATCATTCTATCTTTTCTCGAAAACTGAGAAAAGAGCTTGTATACACACTACAACTATTATTGGACCTTCTGATGCATTTTGATCAAATGGACTCCTCCCTGGACTGGTCCAATGTAATGCAAGCATGGACCATGCCATTGTTAAAAAATGTTTGTAGTGAAACGACATGTCTTCGTTTTTTAACGACATGTTTTCGTTTTTAAACGAAGTTAAAACTAATTGTCTTAAGTATAGCACGGATTAGTTTTAAGACTACTCTTTTGTAATCCAAAGCTGGGCTACATGGTCCTGCCTAGGACATCGTAATGTTAAATAGAACATGTATTTCCATACGTTTGGGTTACTTTTGGACTAGTCCTAGTCCCTTCTGAGCTACATTTTACACTTGTGTTTGGACTAGTCCTATCATTTGCAGGGTAACTCATGTCGAAAACTTTCAAAAGAGATTACGTCGAAATGTCATAGTATTCCACTCGAAGCCGATTTGAATTGCAGATGTTGATAACGCCAGTTACACATATCGTTGACGGCGACCAAAATTTATTAAAAATTTTTTAAATCTTTTCGCACCCCATTTTTATTCGTACGTTTATTTGACAGTTCAAAGGGGGAACTTTCTCACAAACATTTTACAGACAACCGTTTTCTTTAAAGCTATTACGCGCCAAAAATGGTATAGACGCAGTCAAGTGAGAAACACAGTTGTGTCTTTCAATTTATGGCATTTTCGTTTAATTTTTGACATTTTAATCACTCGACGCGGGAGTTACAGAACACGGGCACAGGTTATTATTTAGCTGCTTAATTTCTTTCGATATCGATGACTATAGTTTGACAGCTGAGAATGTCAAACTGTGTGGTAACTTCTGTTCAGTAAGGTTTGCGGCGCTAGAACAACGCTTCCAAATTGTGGAAACATAATTTGAAAAAAAAAATAAAAATTTTCGCAAAGTTCATAGAGCACTTTATTTATTTAAGAATCTCATAGATCACAATATAGTTTTGAAAAAGCTGATTTACTACGGAATTTGTGGCAGACTGTTGTCTTTGATAAGAAGCCCTTTCACAAATTGTTAACAATTCATACAAATTAACTCACAAACTAGTTCTTTTCGTTCCGTTGAATATGGAGTGCCTTAGGACAGCGTGCTCGGGTCACTTTTATTTACTATTTATCTCAACGATCTGGAGAACCTGTATCTATCTCGAAAACTTTTTATATACGCCGGCGATATCTGCTTGTATTATCCACATAGACATGAAACAGCTGTGAAAGTGTTTATAGAACGGGATGCAGCTTTGGTATCAGAGTTTGCTTGAATAAATAGGCTTGTTTTAAATGCTAACTAAACGGAATTATTAAGATTTAGACCTGCTAATCAGCTTAATCACCACTTTAGTGTATTTGTGGATGGAAACATTATAGCAGGACAGAATACCATAGCGTATTTAGGAGTCACTCTACAGAGTAACCTGAGCTGGAATCAGCATATTCAAAAAAAAATCAAAGATATCTCAATCTATCGGATTTTTATACAAATTTAAAAATAAATTTAGTAAAAACACAAAATTCTTCATTTATAATGCATAAATACAATCTTCCAGGTTTGCACTCAACTTTTTCATTATACCATGATCATTTTAAATCGGTTTTACCAATATATGGCCTTTACAAGTTGTAGCTTCTTTTATATGTTTTCAAATGCGTGCATAATATTGGACACCATACAGTATAGTTTTCAAGTAACCAACACTCATTTAATAGCAGAAACAATAGTAACTTAGCGGTAGCTAGATGCAGATTGGAAACAACCAGGCAAAGAGTGGAACATATGGGTAGTCGTGAATTAAACCATTTACCGCATAGTTTAAGATCTATCTCTAGAATATCTATTTTTTTTTTAAAAAATTAAGTAAAAATTTACTTATTTGGCAAGTTAGATGAACTTCTGATTTATGAGACCTCAAAATTTGCCTATTTTTAACGTTTTTTTCAAAATTTTTCATTTTTATTTCGTTTTTTTTCTACGTTATAGTAAATATCTGGAATGTTTTATTTTTTAACCAAATAGAATATTTCATTACCAAGATTTTAAACGTAATTTGAAAAAAATAAAGTTTTTATTAAGGATTTTGTGGAACGACAACATTTTCATATTCATTGCTCACACTTTATATTCGGCCTAAATTCAAAAAATTTTAATTAAAATGACGAGCGACTTGAATTTTTGCGTTTATTTTCGGATGGATCTTCGCGAATGAGATACCAACAATAGTCCGCCATCATTTTTTCGTCCCACCAGCCTTTGTAACGTCTCTCGATTTCTTCCATTTCGTGGTGATATCTTTCACCTTGTTCATCAATTTCGCAGCCCAAATTTTTTTTTTTTTTAACCTAAAAGTTAAAAAGAAAAAAATTTCAAAGCATATCGACGGAAAAGCCATTCAATTACCTTTCCAACGATGTGCCATTTATTTCGATCAGACTTTTCGGTTGGGCTCCACAAGGGTTTGAGTGGGACCATACACCGAAAAACACAAAAGTACCGTTATCTAAAAAACGGTACTTAGGAAAAAAAATTACAGCGTTCTTCGTGTTCAAGAGGTCCCAATTAACTTATCTAGGCGTGTAGCGTTCTTGGTATTTTTCCAAATTAAAAATTTGTAAAGCAGTGTTATTAAATAATAATATTTTTTTTTTTATTTTGTTATTGTTATTTAGTTTTCAATATTGTAAATATTTACTTTTGCCAACTCGCCTCACTAATGCCTTAAAATCCACTTAAAATGTCTAAAACATTCATTTAATTATGACATGATTTGCAGCATTTTATTATTTTCCTACACTTTTTTTTATTATTCAAAAGCTCTTACCTGAAAAGAAAAAGCAAAAACATTTCATTATTTCAGGCTTCATAATATTTGTTTAATTATGATGATTAGAAATTATTAAAAATGCTACTTGCATAAAGAAAAAAGAGGAAAAAGTTTACATTTTTCATAATAGAAAGTCATCTAAAAAAAAAGTATATTTTCTAGTGCACAACCAAAAACTCAGCACAGGATGGAGAAAAGTTGTTCATATGCTAAATAAAACTCATTTCAACATAATCACGCTAATGAAAATCCATCACAGCAGCAAAACTTTTTACAGAATTTATTAAATACAACAACAAAGGTTAGGTGTTTTTTTTAATTTTGTTTTTTTTTTATTTTGTTTAGTAATTAACTAATTACAAACTGAATCATAATAATAATTAACCAGGGAAATTTTTGTAAGCATTCTGTTCAAATGCTAGTATTTTTAATTAAATTTATTATATTGATAAACAAATAAAAAAAAAATTTGACAATATAACTCTTTTCACATTTTTTTTTTAGATTTCTAAAAGGAAATTTTATAGTTTCAAATAGAAATCTTCAATATCAAATAAAGCAAAAACTTTCCCATCAAATTTTCAAATTCTTTAATTCGAGTAGAAATGCTTGTATTCAAATTATTTCCAATTTTATATAGAAATTTTTTATTTTTAATAGAAATTCTTTATTTCTAATAGAAATTGTTTATTTCTAATAGAAATTTTTATTTCTAATAGGAAATAGAAAATCCAACATGTTAAGAAAACACATTTTCGAAAAGGTTTATTAAGTCTGGGGTCATTACTAGTATGTAGCCTAGAGGGAAGCGAACTAACACCAAAGTATTCCTGCTATAGGTATTTGGTGGTAGAGACCGGTCCTAGTTCCAACACTTTATATGAATAAGACTTATCACTTTTACATGGGGTTGTCATTGGAGAGGGTCAATTGACACCATTTGAACAGCCACAGATCTATTCTCAATGAATTTGCTTAGTGTCAGATACTACAATGTAGTATTATTGCAATTCAATGTAGTATTATTTCAATAAAACAAGTCCTAGAATTAAATTCAAGAACGAAATTTTAGAAAGTACCACAGCACCGGTGAAGACTGTACTGTAATTTATTACTTTTTCTAAATTTTTGTTGTTCATAAACCAGTTAAGGGATTGGTTCTTCTTTCACTGGTCATGAGTCCTTTCTTTTTGTACTTGTTCTATTTTCACAAGTCCCAGGACCAGTCTGTTGCAGCTATTGAGGTTTTCATACCAATGACAGTTGGACTAACAACTACTTACCAGGTAACGTATGAAGTAACGACTACCTTTTACCAAAATTCAAAAAGTTTTTCCTGGGTATGCCTTTAATACTAAATTAAAAAGTTTTGCTTTTACTGAACATTTTTTTATTTCGAGTTAATACGATATTGTTGAACAAGTTCGTAATAGTCAATCCACAATACATACACATTTAAGTTTTAATTAAATTCCTTTAAAACAGCAATGCCGCTAACCCTGTTATAACAACTCTAAACAACGAAAAACTATTTATTTTATGTATTTTTATCTTCATTAAGTTTTATGCATTGTAGAAAATTAAAAAATAATATTAAAACTCAGTTTCTTTTTCTCTCTTTGCAGTTGGCTTTTTAGTCCATTCCTATGCGATTTGTGGAATAGTTTGGATGTATACTTTTCAACAGCGAGTATATTGCATTTATGCTGTATATCAGTCGATAGGTAATTATACAATACCGCATCCACAGCATGGAAAATTCATAAACTCATAGAAACATCTACGAACATATAAACGAGCTACGGAATGTTTTTAATTTCCCAAAAATTAACAATTTCTACTGGCACAGAAATTCATTTTTATTTGCCAATCGTTTGAACATACTTGAAAATAAATTTTTATTTCAGTATTCATTTTATTTAACCGTCTAGAGTACAAGTTTTTGTGAATATGAAATTGTACTTTCAAATTGAATGCAAAAAAAAAATATTAGGGAAATACACCCCGAGTGCTGAAGATAAGGACAGCAATCAAATAGACAATACAAATTTATTAACGTATGATTTGAGTGCATTATACCAATGACTTGGCCGACGTTTTGCACTCGAACTCATAACTTTTCGATCAAAAAATTACTAGTACTTAATTGTTTGTCTACTTAATTCATTTAGCACTTATTATTTTGGTGCTTCATCAGTTTAAAGTTTGCAACCAAAAGCAAAATGTGTTCATTTTGTTTTTATTTCACCACAAGAGAGCATAAAATATCATTCGAAAATCCGTTTCAAATGCTAGAAAAACTAAAATTGCGATAACAAAAAATGAAATAGTAAAAATGCATAAACTGGAGAAACAAACGATAAGCTGCATTAAAATCCTTTGCGAAGCAGAACACATCTAGTTGAAATGAAAAAAAATTTAGCAACGCCACAAAGGAGTTAATCAGTGTTTATGTCAGTGTGCTTAGTTAGCAAAATCAGGGAAAATTATTCGTATGAAAAATAGTATTGATGCCAGAATTGTGAAAAAACTAATAAAAACGATTGTAGCAGACGTTAAGTAGAAAAGTGCACAATAACCTAAAACAACTGAAAGCAACTTAGAAGCATTAAAATAACAATTTCATAAAAAGTAGTGATGTTCTATTTCAATAACTAAAAAACTAAGCGCCCTTTTTACAAAAAATCTAACCTACTGTTGAAAAATATACCTTTTTACAAAATTGAAATTCTTATGTTTGTATATGCTTAGCTGTTTGGTCCCGGCGCTGCTCGGTATTTTCAAAATAAATATAAAAAAATAAATACTGGAGAATTTCGTTAAAACTTGAGCCCAGGGGTATCTACCGGTTTAAAATTTTATTAGGAAACTTATTTTTGTTTAATAAAAACATTTTGTGAAATTCAGTCAAATCGTACCATAAATAAAAAAAAATGTAAAAATCACGACAACAGCACCACCTATCGGGATTAAACTTAAGAGAAACCTCGCACCCGGCTAAATAAAGAAAATGTAAAAATCACTTCAACAGCACCACCTATCGGGATTAAACTTAAGAGAAACCTCGCACCTGGCTAAAATTATTTGTTGTCTAAGTATGGTGATAAATATCATTGTTTTGAAAAAGTACCACTTGTAAAAATAAATTCTTTAATGGAAAAATGTAATTTCGCAATTTATTGAAAAAATAATAGACTCCTTTTGTGATATATTAAGGTGAATATGCAATTTTTTTGAGGAAAAAGTAACTTTTTGTATAAAAGTAACTGTGTCAAATGTGACTTTTTATGATAAAACTTTTGTGTAAAAAAAACTTTTTGTGTAAAAAGTGAATTTTTGTGTAAAAAGTGAATTTTTGCGTAAAAAGTGACTTCTTGTATATACGTGACTTTTTGTGTAAAAAGTAACTTTTTGTGTAAAAAAAGAATTTTTGCGTAAAAAGTAACTTTTTGTGTAAAAAGTGAATTTTTGCGTAAAAGTGACTTCTTGAAGTGACTTTTTGTGTAATAAGTGATTTTTTGTGTAAAAAGTAACGTTTTTGTGTAAAAAGTGACTTCTTGTATATACGTGACTTTTTGCGTAAGACTTGACTTTTTGTGTTTAAAGCGACTTTTTGTGTAATAAGTGATTTTTTGTGTAAAAAGTAACTTTTTGCGTAAAAAGTGAATTTTTGCGTAAAAAGTAACTTTTTGTGTAAAAAGTGAATTTTTGCGTAAAAAGTGACTTCTTGTATATACGTGACTTTTTGCGTAAGAATTTACTTTTTATGTAAAAAGTGACTTTTTGTGTAAAAAGTGACTTTTTGTGCAAAAACTGCGCAGTTTGTGCGTAAAAAGTCAAAAATTTTACTCAAAAACTAACTTTTTAAATAAAAAATATTTATTTTTTTTTAATCAAAGTAACTTTTTTTAATAAATACACTTTTCAATAATTTTGGACTTTTTCCTAAATAATGGGGTTCCGACAGTCGATTCTGTTTCGAAAGATTACATCCGAATTTTATTTGACCGAGGGTTTTTTTGCAAAACGTCTTCCATGAATTTAACAATTGCTAAAAATGTCATACAATTCCCTAAACTGTGATATATAAAATGTGTACATCCCCACTTTACATTGAAGGCTTAATGAATAAAATGATCGACACAGCCGTTTGGCGTATTTTTATTGATTCTTATGCTGGGTACACACTATGCAATGCATTTACTACGCAATCTAGCAAATTAAATTAATTTTTCATTTAATCGAGATTTCTTCAACATCAAAACATTTTGTTATTTTGAGATTGCATTGATGGTAGGTTGGGCTGTTGTTTTCTGTTTGTGTTAAGTTTTGGCTTTGCTGTGCTCTGGCATATGCAGTAGAATTTCGAGGCCTTTTTTTTGTAGAGCATTGCTCACCCACTTCTTAGGGGTGTTTTTACGAATATTTAGAAAAGAGTCAAAAACGGCCGTTATAGATGAGAGTTAGGGGTTTAATATGTTTTACAAAAATATTTGCCGTAGCATTTGAATATGCTGAACATACCTGATACATCAGATGTAAAGAATACAAAGTTTTATATACCGATATGCTGCACCAGCAAAACGAAGCAAAACTCTTACCCTCCCCTAAAAAATTAAATTCGGATGTGATCTTAAAAACCCCGACACACGTATATTTTTTGGCTCCTCTACATCAATCCATTGTCAAAACCCTGTTATTTTTCTGTGTTATAAACAGTGTTCTTTTGTATTAAAAGTTATATTTTGTTATTATTTTAAATAGGAATCCATAAAATTTTAAAAGGTCAAATAAAAATAAACAAGCCAATTTGTTTTATATGGGACATGGTTGGTTTATTTAAATGCATATACTGCCATTACGACAGTTGTATTTAAAATATTTAAAAATGCAACTAAAACCTTCACTCAGCCACTCATTTCACTGAATTCAATTTATAAAATCCAACAAAAGTACTATTTTTATATGTGAGAGTGCATGTGTCAAAAGTGTGAGGCACTTCTTTAAAGTGCTTCCACTTAACCCCATTAAAAATAATTTTTTTTTTTTTTTTTTGTTTTATTTATTGCACTTTTATTTTGGTAGTGCACTTGCATTTAGTAATAGAAACTAGACATAGCAAATTGCAAATAACTGTTAATAGCTATTTGTAATTCGTTTACCTTTAAACTTTATTTCGGTTCTATGGCATATCTAAACTGAGGTTTTTGTGAAAAAAATTTAACAATGAATCCGACAGTTGCTGTTACAACATTTTATATATGAAAACGAAAACTTTTATTTCTTGCGCATAGTTTTGAAAAACTTTAAACATTCCAGAAATCGAACTTTTGTAGTGAATAAAAGGAACAGAAACGAAGTGAAAATTGTAAATGAATGTAGAAATCATTCTCGGTTAAAAAACTTGTGCTTTTTTGCTTTAATCTCAAATGAAACGTGACATACCATAAACACATAGCCGTAAAACAAAAATTCAATTGGTTTTTAGGGTTATGGTTATGGCGTTATGGCAAGTCAACTTATCATCTTTAAAAAAATTGGTGATTTTTAAACATAAAGGTCACTTTTTACCAGTGTTCGAAAATAAGCACTAAATATCGGTCCTTAGTGTTCGGTTCGGTAAAACGCTAAAAACGTTTGTGTAGTATCTCATGAAAAAAATACGTTTCCCTGTTTGTCATCTGTCGAACACACAAATAATTCTGTTCATATTTAACTCAACAAAAAGATGAGAACAATTAATTCTGTTCGGTTTTTTTTAAACCGCAAACTTTATTGTGTTCTGTTCAGCTCATTAATGTTCATTCGTTTCTGTTGTGCGTAGCGCCCTTTTGGCTGGTAAAATAGCAAAAATTTTGTAGAAAACAAAATACAGAAACGAAAAAAAAAACAAAAAAAAAAGCCCTCAAAATAATTTTACTAGCTGATCGTGCTGCGGCCATTGCTAAAACTTGTTGTTTGTTCATTTCTTTATCGATGTAAAGAAATAAACATTAAAATATAATTTTTATCTACAGTATCATCACAATTGTTCTGTTTTTTAAAGAAGAATAGAACTTTATATAGTTAATGTTCGGTTCTTTTTTAAAAATATTACAAACGGTATTAAGGTTTGTGTTCGTCTGCACAAACACTAAAAAAATCGTTCTTGGGTGTTAAGGCCGAACACTAAATAATGTTCTGTTTATTTTCGGACACTGCATTTTTCACAAAAGTCTAATTTCAAGCAACAATTCAACTTAATCGCATAGAGACAATTTTATGCGAAAAGTTTGTCTTGATACAAAAATCACCCCTGAGGCCACTGTTACCTTTTTGCATTTTTTTTTTATAAATATAATTTTTATACAAAGACAGTTGTAATGGCGATTTCTTTTCTGAGTAATATGTTGAATATATGTTACATCTACTATATTTTTATGTTCGTTTGCACAAAAATACAACTTTGGGAAACATTTTTAGCATCTTTGGTGAATATTCTGCATGAAAAACACGTTAGTATGTTGCATATTTCACCTTTACTTTTATTTAAGGTATTCATGCTGCTCTTTTTTTAAACTTACACTTTTAACTCGAAATATTCTACTCCATTTCGATAAACAGCGTTTTTTTTTATTTTGTTTAAAAATCGCCAATAAACTACATTAATAATTTAGTGCAAGATTTGTTAATAAAACCAGCTAATTTTGTTCAATTGAAATTGTAGAAAATGTAACACTTCTTGTGATTAAAGGTAACATTTTAGAGCTGTTACATGAATATTATGAAAACAAATCGTCAAACGATTCAAAGACTGCCTAAAAAGTCGTTATTCATCAGTTGCATTAATTTTAAAGCAACTTTCTTATTTTCGACTTTTTTTAAACACATTTTTTCCAATGCACTATGGCATTAATGTGCATAAAACGATTTAATGACTTACAATCGGACTGCTATTGTCATTCATCCTCATCATAAAGTATATGCAAAAAAAGGCAAACAAACACACATGCGAAACCCAAAATAAACATTCAAGCAAACAGACAATGTGAACGTTAAGAGAAGGAAATACTCAAGCTTCACGGTTTAAAAGGATGGCAATTGAAAAACCAAACAAAAAAAGAGATGAAGTGAAATGTTTGCACAAAATTCAACCAACAAATGGCCCATCATAATACCAAAATAAGAAGTAAATTTACCAAAATGTAACTGAGAATCTACATAAAGTTACATTAAGCTGCATACACACAGACTGCAAAAAAAATGTAGGAATAATTCTTGCAATAGTGCTGGGAAAATAAGTCTTAAATCAATACACCTGCATTTACAAATATCCACTCAAATACACTTGCAAACTCATGAACTCTTAGTTCATGGTCTCAGACATTTACACACATACATTTTCAAAGCGAATATGGTATCGAATATATGCTGCAATCTGCATAAGTTTGCTTTTTCAGTTTTTCAAATATAATCTCTCCTTCATACATTTCACTTCGTTCCGTTTTTCCACCCATCCATCCACTTCTGCACTCAATGGCTCTGATTGTTTTTCATTCTGTTTTATTTGCATCTTTCAGATACTATGCCATCGTTAAGCCGTTAAAGTATCCGATTAGCATGACAAAACGCGTTGTTGGCATTATGATACTCAATACATGGATTTCGCCAGCTCTGCTATCCTTCCTGCCCATCTTTATTGGTTGGTATACCACCGATGATCATAAGAACTTTGTGAAATTACATCCGGACCGCTGTGAGTTCATTGTAAATAAACCGTATTGTGTCATCTCTAGTTCAATATCATTTTGGATTCCATGCACCATTATGATTTTCACCTATTTGGCAATATTTCGTGAGGCAAATCGTCAGGAGAAACAGATGATGATGCGTCATGGTAATGCAATGTTAATGCATCGGCATTCAACGGTTGCCGGAACCGGAAGTAAGTAGAAAAACTTGAAAAATTCATGAATTTTATTTTCTCTTATCTTGTGTAATTAAAATTGAGGCGTAAAATTGACAGACAATTAGACAGACAAAATGTTAGCAAAACAGTGTTGCATGCAAAGTTGCAAAGTCAAATGGCCGGAATAAAAAATTCGAAAAAATTGAAAATTATCTAAAAATGAATAAATGATTCTTCTCAACTTTTTGACAAGGTGTTGCAAAATGTATAGCAAATGCAAATTTAATTTTAATTAGAAAATAGTTTTGCTTAATTGACAAAAGTGTTCGAAAGGTTAATGAATGCTTTAAATTGCAGTTTATTCAAAATTCAAAAATCATGTTTTAAATGTGCACAATTAATTGTGTGTAAATGTAGCTTATTGTAGGATTAAGCATTAGCTTTTCAAAGGTAGATAAGACATATAATTGAATAAAGTGATTTTAGAAAATGTTTGTTAATTTATTTAAGTATTATTCTGCAGTACAAACTAAGCCATACACGCAAAAAAAAAAACATGGGTAAAACCCATATTTTGTTCCCCTCAATAGCCACAAACAAACTACTGTGGTTTTAAATAATCGGCCCTTTATTTTAAATAAAAATTATTGTCACATCCTTTTATTATGATAAATTGGTGTGGTTCATTTATATTTGGACCAAAATAAATAAATGTTGCTGTGACCTCGGCGTCACACGTCCATTCGATGGTCCAAATTTTCGATGGTGCTGATGCATAATTGAAGTTCAATGCCATTAATGTGCCGAGTTTATCATCCTTTAGCTCTTGAATTGTTGCTGGCTTATCGACGTACACCTTTTCTATCAAATATCCCCAAAGAAAGAAGTTTAACGGTGTCAAATCACATGATCTTGGCGGACAAATGACAACGTCAAAAGAGCCATTGTTTCGTTAGCTGTGTGGCAAGTGGCACCGTTCTGTTGAAACCACATATCGTTTACATCCGTATCTTCCTATTCGGGCCATAAAAAGTTCGTTATCATTTTACGATAGCGGACACCATTCACAGTAACTGCCTGACCGTCCTTATTTTGGAAAAAATACGGCCCGATGATGCCGCCAGCCCATAAGCCGCACCAAACAGTCACTCTTTGTGGGTGCATTGGTTTTTCGACAATCACTCTTGGATTATCATTCAGCAAAATGCTGCAATTCTGCTAATTGACGAATCCACTGAGGTGAAAATATGCCTCATCACTGAAGATGATTTTCTTCGACAAATTTATCATCCACTTTTGCCATTTCTTGCCACCATTCTGACTCTTGAGAACGTTTGGAATGGTCAAGAGGCTTAAGATGTTGAGTCAATTGCACCTTGTCAGCTTGCTAATGCAAATCTTTATGCATCATGTTAATCAACGGCGAGCGTGAGAGGTGCAATTGTTCAGCACGACGACGAGTTGATGTGGACTACTCTTTAGTCACACTATCGCGAACAGCAGTAATATTTTCTGCAGTACGAGCTCTACGAAGTTTTCACATCACCTACAGACCCGGTGTGCACAAATTTTTCCACGAATAACTTGAACGCGTTGCTCGATTGTGTATCTTTCCATGGTTCAAATTGAGTTAGTCTGAAATTGAGAAATGTCAAATAAAATGCATATAAAAACTCGACGCTTATGTGTGGTTTACATTCTACATCGGCCCTTAATTTATAAAATTGTTTTACATTTTTTTTGTGTGTCAAGCACTCTTATTAACTCTAGCATAAGTTTCAGTAAATTTAATTGATTAAAGTACATTGATATTACAGTTACTCAAAGATTCCCTTATAGTGTCTGTCAATCTAAGCAAAAGGGATGTTTTGTTTCTACAAGGGTGTTCAATTAATCTGGCTTTATTTTTGTTTGATTAAACGATTAATCGATATTTGGCATTTTTAACTTATTTGTTAAACGAATAAAATTTTAAAATTAATCGATAAATTGAATAATTCTAAATCCATAAATTTTATAAATTATGTGATTTTTTTCGATATTTTTAGAACAAATTAGTTCTTGAATTAATAGACATTCTTTTTTAAATGAATCTTGTCAATGTAGCTCCAAATTGTTGCTTCGCTTTCGGGCAATTAGTTTTTAAAAGAGTCAATATAACTTTGGATTTTTTGAAACTTTTACCGGACATTCCATCCTCTGCTATGCTTCTGCAAGTAATTTCCTCTAGAGAATCGATCGAATTATCTTGTTTAAAATATTTATTCACTGGACCATTCGTAGCCCCTTTGAGATTTATCTTTCGTACAACATGTTTAAACCAAACTAATTCCATAGAGAGAAACGCATGAACTTAATCGAAATGAAGTGGATTTTCGATTAATACTGGGTGAAGAGCGTTATTTAGATTGGCATTTGCAATGACAATCATTAAGTCGCAAGGCCAAACGTTGTCTGTTTGCGGCTTTAATTAGAGCACATCAAGTTTTTCACACAACAATTATACGTGGCATATCCTCGCGGCCGCAAGCCTTCGAGATTATTTGTGTTGGCTAAAGACTGACTTACAAAAAATATTGTACACGCAGTTGCTCTACGTAACATGTAGTCTTCACCCGAATATTTTTTGTCATAATAAACGTAAAACTTCATATAAAAAACGCTGCCAAAAATAATTTGAGTTGTTTTTATAAAGACTTCGACGTTTTGTATAAAAAAAACTGTCACGTGAAGAACCCACATAATAAAAATTGATTATCTTTGTTTGATTTTCATACTTCAGGATAGAAAATACATCACTTTTTTATGTTAAACTTTTGAATGTGTAACGAACAGAAAAGAAGAAATAAATAGACATTGTTTTTTTTTTTTAATCGCCGATCATGGTATAAAGCGCTCTATTCCTTTTTCTTCCACTAGAAATTAGGTTTATGGCAAAACAACGTTTGCCGGGACAGCTTGTAAAAGTATAAAAAAAAGCAAAGCATGGAAAATGCACCCGTTAAAAATGTATATATTTTTTAAGCCTTTTAAGCCAGCATTAAAATTTAAATCTTTAATTATTGTGATAAAACTCCTCTAAAGTTCTAAATTTTGTATGCATTCAAAAGATACACATCGCTAACTTATAAATTTTTTTTTACTCTAGTACACATACAGATATTGCATATCAAATGCTTTGCCTAAAGAATATTATTTTGCCATTATTTTGCTAGAAACTTCCTATTTACCGAAATTGTGCTTTGCATGAGACTTCTAAATAAAAGATAACAAAAATGAAACAAACAACCTACAAGCAGAAGCAAAGTTGGTATTTCTAGCGATACAAGCGAATGTCTGTGTATTAGGTGTAGTAGTGGTGTAAACAAAAAACAAACATGTGAAAGTAATTTATGAGTGTGAAAACATTGAAAATTTTATTTTGCCTACAGGTGTACTTAGCATGTTTATGGGCATTTAGATAAGGTGTAAACTACTGTTAATAGAACAGTTACTGAATATTAAATACAAACATGTGTATTTTTTAAATACAACACAGAAGATAAGGCATTAATAAGGAACTAGTTAGACATTTATTATTACTCCGTCTAACTCAAATCTGTTAAAAAAAAATAAGGAACATGCAACAAAACATTAAAACGAAACAAATAAAATAACATTTTACTAGTAATAAAGATGCCAAAACTTTGTTAGTATTTATAACTTTTTAATCAATAAAAACATTGAAAAATTTACAACAGTGAACGTATGAGTAATATTTTCTGTAACGTAAGAGTATAAAGTATACGCCCAGAGCCCCAAAAAGTTATTAGTTTGGTAGAAATGCGTGTAACAAATTTCCGCTGTTATGTTAGAATTTGTGTGTTAATTTATTGGCACACTTTGCAAATATTTAACGAACCACATTAAGCAGTTTTTTTTAATCAAACTTTTGCATGATTTTACTTAGCGTTAGTCCCCTTTTAAACAGGCATAGTTTACTTGGCAAAGTCTTGAGTTTATAGAAGGGTGGGATAAAGAGAATAGCGGGAGAGTACATTCTTTCCTGTACTCGCAAATTCGTTCGTAGTTTATACCTTAAGTGTGCTGCAACTTTATATTTATGTACACCGTTGCCAGAAGCTTTTGTAAAAAAAAATCATCATTTGGCGAAAAAAATCATATTTTGAAGAGAACAATCTACAAATTTTTTTTAAAAATCAAATTGTTTATAAAAAGTGCAAAAAAGTAAAAAAAAACTTTAATGTAGTTCGAGGAGAGGGAATATTTTCAATATTATATTTTATTAATTTATTAATTATTTACTTAAATGCATTTAACATACATACCTTATAATAAATTGTTCATAGCTGAACGCATGTAGAATTACATGCAATACTCCCATTCAACTGTTATGTATGAATTGCAATATTTCACTATAATTTGGTAAGTTTTCTTTTTTGTTTAAAAAGTGACGAATATTTTATTATAATTTTCTTTTTTTAACTTTATTTATTTATTCATATTAAATAATTTATTTTAATTTTGATGCCTCTGCGCCTTAAAGGCATTGTAGAGGCGAGTTGGCAATTAAATATTGCAAAATTTACAGTTGTTTACGTACACTCACAATATTATTACAGTAACGGACTGTAGTTTATTTAAGAAGTATTCCGTTCAGTAATTTTTTAATAAATAAACATTTTAAATTCCAAGCAAATTTATTTTTAACTGATTCTAACAGTTATTCAAAAAACTAAGTGCATATTAATACGGATTTTCAGTTGAAGTTATGTAAAATGTAATATAAAGTCACGAAAATTTCATTTAATTTTTACTGTCAACAATTCAACCGCGAATTCCGTAAAAACAAATGAAAATTCAGTAATTTTATATCAATCTTTAATATTTTAATCAGGCTTAAGTTCATCAAATTTAATTTTCATTAAATTATTTTTATGAAGAAAGGAATTTTACAACATGAAAATTAATTAAAATTGTTATTGATAATCATTCATTCTTGACTGACCTGAGATTCGAGTCCAGGCGGCTGGTTACCATGACACCAAAATTAAATTTGATGAACTTAAGCCTGATTAAAATATTAAAGCTTTGGATTAAAAACCATAAATAGTTCAACAAAATAACCACAATTCTAATTATTTTATATGAATTAACTGTCAAAAAAATAACTACAAACTCTGTAAAAACAAAGGAATATTCAGTTATTTTATGTAATTTAACTACCAAAAATTAGTTTTTACTTATCTTTAAAAAACGATGGGCTTGTTTTGTGTAACAAATTCGTATTTTCTATTTGTTAAAATGATTTATTTGATTTGATACATCAAATTTTTAAAGTAAAATAATTCCGAAACCATATCGGTCATGCTGCTGGTTGGTATTTTATGATTGTAAGTTCTTCTGTAAACAAACGAGATAAAATAAAAGTAAAACAAGGGTGTGTAACAGGGTTTGTAAACAATTATGTTATCCCTCTCATTAGAAAAACAAGCGGGCAGGTGGGGTAAACAAAAATTACTGAATTTAATAAAACAACTGAATATATCGTTGTTTTTACGGAATATTTTCACATTTAAATTGAAACTTGTTGCATTAATATCTCTTCTATGTGTTGAATTAAATAATCTTTAATATCTCTTTTAAATATTGAAATTCTATCAATATCTTTCAAATATTGGGGCAAATTATTGAACTCACGACTACCCATGCATTCTATCCGTTGTTTTTTTGTTTCCAGCTTGTGATTTATAAATTTTGTGCAAGAAGATATTAGTCTGGGAGTTATGAAGGTCATACATATTTTGAAATCTTTAGGGGCCTAAGTTAATATTATATTTTTTGATGAAAAAATATTGAATGATTATAAATATGAAAGGTGGAATTATTAAACTAAAAGCTTCTTAAGTTCCATTAGTTTTACCTTTTGGTTCGAAATACTTGATTTTTTGGTCTTGAATTCATGAAACTTTATAGTAATACAGTTTTTCTTTTCAAAAATAATTTTTTTCATCACTTCTATAAAATTAACAAGCGCTAATCTAAGATGCTTTTTACAATATTTTATGCGCCAAGAAATAATGATGCAATTTTGTGAATTCTAGACACTGCGTACAAAAGTGTGCAAACCAAAAAAACAAGCTGATACAAAAATTCATTGTTTTAGAAATTTACTGTTTATTTTGTACTAACAAACTTAAAGAAAATCATAACTTCTAAAAATAACAAATTATTATTTGATAAAAAAATCTTTAAATTGTATTTTTGTCAAAAATATGATAAAATCATCCATCTGGCAACGCGTCTTACATATGATATTCAAACAAAAGAAAACAAAACTTCGCCAAATTAAACTTTGTGTGTCTAAACACGAAACAAAGTTTAAGAGAGAATTCAACAAACTTTGCCTGTCTAAAAGGGGGACTTATGTGCTGTTTTTACAACACAAGTGATTCAACGTGTAGTACAATTTATATGAAAAGCACTCAGTTTTTTGAGTTTTTTCATATAAATTTTCCTAGACGTTCAGTAACTTGTGTTGGGAAAACAGCACATTAGTTTGATTAAATATCAATTTATACTCATGATTATTTGTTTTCTTACTACAATGTTCTTAACACAAAAGACAACTGGAATAGGAGCAAAATTTTGTAAATTTATAAGCATTTGCAAATGACAAACAACTGGTCACGCTTTTTTCGTTTTTTTTTCTTGGTCAAATATTTGTTAAGTGTGAATATCCCAATTGTTTGTTGTTAATGAATATAAAAGTTGTTACAAAATTTACACCATAAATGTTTTATAAAGTAATTAATTTTATTTATCGCCTTTTGTTAATATCACCTGAGTGTTTTTCCTAACTTAACCGTTTTATTTTTTATCGATTTTAATTAATTAGGTGAAGCTTTAAGCGGTTCGGGCTCATCGAAAACTTTAACGCTGCATGAGGTGGAACAGGATCACACACCAACGAAAGATAAACATTTAATTAAAATGAAACGAGAACACAAGGCTGCAAGAACTTTAGGTATAATAATGGGTACATTCATACTCTGTTGGCTGCCATTCTTTTTGTGGTAAGTATTTAAGTAGTGTTCTATAAAAAAGATATGGGGTAGAAAGGGGGACCATAGGAGCACATCTGCCATCACCAATTATCTAACAAATTAGCTTATCATTTTTGATGCAGTAGCTGATCTTTAATGCGTTTGTCGTTTATATTCCCTTTCCCAAACGTGTTGTTTTAGTTTTGGTTTTTTATTTACAAGATTTCATTTGTCGTCCTTAATTCCCAATTTTTATTCTTGATAAATATTCTGAAATTTATTGTTGAAGGGATAAGCTATTCATAAGCGCACTTCACAACAATAAATTTCAGTGTGTTTAACCTAAATAAAAATTGGGAATTAAGCACGACCAACGAAAACTTGTAAATTAAAAATTTTTGTATTCCCAGAAAATTACTTTGATAACACTTTTGGTTTTTATATCAATAATGCAAGTGTTTTTTGTAAAGTTTTTCTAAGTCGAAAAAGCTACTCTTTAGTTTTTTGAACAAGATAATTATCCAAAATACTATTAAAAAGATTCTTGTTATGTGAAAAACATTTGATTTGGTCTTTAGGCTCTACCTGGTGCTCGTTATTCAGACTTAAATTTCCGATACTTGCAATGTCCGGAAAATACATATGGTTTTTTTCTGCCAGACTTAATTCATCTTCCAGGAACTTTCCGTTCTGCTACAAAATATAATATTTACTTGGTCTTGATTTGTCACACTACAATGTTAAGTGACACCCATTAGTATCTTAGTTATTTTTAAATTGATTAATTTCAGTCTTTTATAGAAATAAGAATCTGGTTAGTATCAAACAAATTCTGTGCCCCAAACTCTTGGCTAATACAACCCATGAGTGCGGTATATTCGCCTTTTTTAGTTGCTTTGCAAGTTTCCAAGTTAAAAATACAAAAACGAGACTTAGTTGGAATATAACATATATTTGTATCAATGTTAAAATAAAATAAGAGATAAGTCTTATGGTACCCCTAGTAAAAAATGTTGTTATATATGAATTCATACCTCAAATCGCTTCAAACCTGCTGATGGGATGCCTGAGTTTTGTATGGGGTGTTTCCGGCTTGGGGACTATTTTTTGCTGATAATAATCGCTTTTTTTAACACGCAAACAAAGCACTCCTAAAGTACTTTTTTAAGGGCTAACCATATTAACATCACCGGTAGGCTAGCTGGTAGTGAGGTAGTCTATTAGCGGCGGGGTTGCGGGTTCGATTCCTGCAGACAAGCGCAGAGCTTCGCGGGGCTTAACTTAGGGAATTAAAAAAAAATTTATGTTTTGCTTTTAATGATTATGCGCTTTTTCTCTTAAGTGCTTCAAAAAACCAAAATTTTTTTTACTAGGACACATAACAAATTCTCGCTAATTTTTTTTTTAATTTAATCGTTAATCAAAAATAAAATCAGTTTCAATTATAAAATTTATTAAAGTGAATAAAACGTTTACTTAGATAAACAATGTTATTGCCGAAAATGTTGTTGGTATCAAAAAATATTTAATTGATGCTATTAACTTTATTACTGCTTCAAATTTAACTAAGTTTTTTAATTAATATCCCAAATACTTTGATTGACGTCAGGTTTAATTTTTTTCTGTTCAGGCATAATGAAACGACTTAGCAGAGCCGACTTTAAGCACCTTGGACATTGTTAACGTCACCTTAAATGCAAAAGGTCGCAACCACAGTTTTTATTATACCCTTCACCGAAGGATCTTAGACCCTATAATGTATATATATTCTGGATCCTTATGAGAAGGGAAGTTCAAATCCGATTGTCCGTCTGTCCGTCTGTCTGTTGGGTTTTCCGAAGCCCCCAGATACGATGGGGGCTTGGTTGGGGCATGTTTATGTCAGGTATTCTAAATATAATTTTGCCAGATCGGTCCAAAAATATGAGCAAAAAACCACGACTACCTCTAATTTTTTCCGAAAATCCTTTGTTGTTGTTGTATTATTATTACTTTTTTCTGCATATCTGGAACACGGTCAATGAATACCTCAAAAACTGTATAAAAACCTGGATTTTTTGGACTTTCATATGACCTATGGTTATTCCTTATATATCAAAAGATCGGAAATCTTCAGAAGAAAATATTTTTTAAATACCCATTTTCGGGAACGATAGATCTTCCCGAGTTCAAGTTTTATAACCAAAGTTACAAAAAGTACCCATTTATATGACTTTTGTTTTTTGTTACACATAACATATACATGCAGTACAGCGAAGTTAATTTAACGATGTCCGTCTGTTTTTCTGAATATATGGAAAGAGAAAAAATTTTCAAATTAGGTACACGCATATTGGTTATTAAAACACAACATCCTACATAATGTTGGCGGTTTGGATCAGTGGGCGTGACATAAAATATTTTTATTTATATCTTAAGAATGGTGTTTACATAACTTTTTGTTCTTATTCCACTCACTTTTGCATTTTAGGTGACGTTATGGTTGCCGCGGCCAAATTGTTTTTTTAAGCAGTCGCTTACATTTTTGCAACAATTATCTGCTCTGTCACAGAAATCAATTTCGATAGAAAGTGATTTCGTTTTATGAGATTTAAGATCGGAAATGATATCTGTATATTGTGGCTTCCAATGTCTCGGTACATGTTTTGTAATGGCCAGTTACTGGTTTGAAATTAAACAATAAGATTTTGTAGTTACCATAAGGAATACTCAGGGCCAATAAATCAGTGCAAGTTAAACTCCCTTTTTGTATTAAAATATGTTTAAGCAAGCAAATCTATAAAGCTTTATTTGAAAACATTACAATTTTACTGTCGTATTCATGAAAACTAAATAAATTTTCAATTTGTTTTAATGTTTTAAGGCAAAATCTTCATACAAATATTTTTAAGAACACAATTCAAACCCATTTTAATGTTTTATGAATACGACAGGTAGAGCTTTAACTTCATACATATAAATTAAAGTTTAGTTCAACTTAAGCTGCGTTAAAACTTTCACTGATTTACTAGCCAAAATAAAACAAATTAATATATTAAGATTCAATTAGCAACGTAAATACGGTTGCTCTTAAATGTCCGAACATTTCTCATAGATAATAGTTCAGATGGCAGCAGGGAAACCGAAAATATGCACTTAAACTCACTTCATAATGTAAAAAAATATAGTCGGCCAAGCATAAGCCACAGTATTGGGAGACAAATTTTTGAGTGTTCCTTTTTGCGGCCCATGGGCAGTAACGAACCAACCAGCATTGAATTAAGTTATTGGATTAAGATTCATAAAAAAGCTATTTGTGCATTAAAAAACAAGTGTCCAAATGTGCTTCAAAAGTTGGAATTGGAATATAAACTAAAAAATGTTATTTTGACTAATTAATGCAAAAAAATGGGTAAAAAATATTCATTAACAAATCGATGCGAAAATTCACAAAAAGGTCTCAAACGTATAAATACATTGTTGTTGCCTCCATTGGTCGTAAAAAGACAAAATTATAATTGCATATTTTAGGTGTTCCTGGTGGCTTTTAAGTTTAAAAAAAAATAAAAATGAATTGCATAATTTACTTAACTGCATTAATTTAATTAAAATATTATTAAATTTTAATAGCCACAACCAAAAACTTTTAATGTCCTTATCACATTTATAAATTATTAAAATAAATTTTCACTAACACAAAAACCAACGTTATTTTATAAAAATATGCAAACATATTGCTACCATTAACTTTTAAAACAATAAATTTTCAAATGGTTTTTATAAAATTTAAATATTTATTTAATAAATTTCAACCAGGTTTATAAATTAAACTTTTTGCTCCACTTATCCAGGCTGACATGCCGCATGAAAAGAGGGAATTTGTGCACAAAAACCATTTTTTATGGCGGAAAAAATCCATACAAAGCAATTTAGCAACACAAAAATAAGGAAAAAAAATGTACAAAATATTTTCCAGCTAAAAATTCTATAAATTTAAATTAAAAAATAAAAAAACTGTGTAGATAAACTTTTAAAACACATAATCAAAACTATGAACAAAACAGAAAAACTTTAACAAAAATACGGTCATTTGTAGTTCTAATCGAAATAAAAACAATAATTTATTAAGTTGTTATAGTTTTTGGAACAACTTTTTTTAGATTTATAATTTTATAACTGTTTTTTATTCAAACCACAAACTCTAGTTAAATTTATATACTTCAAAAGAGCAAATAAATAAAATTCATAAAGTAGTTTTCTTTTAACAAATTTGCTTTAAAAAACCAAACTTTCATTGAAATAGTACTTCAGAAAAAGGTACTGTTTTAAACAACCAAAAAAAAACCAGTTTTGATAAGTGTAAAACTTAATAACAGAGCAACCTAAATTAGAGCGGCATTAATTTGTATGTCAAGACTTCCTATTTTCATACTGTTTATACGTAACAAACCTTTAAGGCCCAAATACACTGATCAAAATACTCATCAAGCATTGTGGTAGTATTAGTGAAAATGTGTTTCAAATTATTTAGATATGACGGCGAATATTACGTCAAGCACACGTACACGATTGAATTCGTTGGCTGGACAAGCATTTGACAAGGGTGTTTCACCCTTTAAGGTAGAAGAACATAACACGAAGTACATAGACTTCTGTCAAAAAAAGTTAAACTAGTTACATGCAAAATATTTTGACGCGTTAGCGCCAGAAAGTTTGTTAACTTTGAACTTTTTAACGCGTTGTATATTTTTGACAAGTAATTTTAACAAATTTGCGAATCGTGAAAGAAAAATTTATTGAAGAGCTTCAAAAACATACAATTTTTATATAAAAATAATAAATTCAATAAAATAAATAAATCTTGATATACTTTCGAATCCGTTTTCAATGCCCAAAAATTAAAAAAATAAAAAACAGCTGACAGGAACGGCTTTTGTAACGCGTGTTGTGTAACTTGCAATTTTTCAAGCGCTAAAGTTTTTAAACGCACGACAAACGTCGACGAATGAACGCGTGTTATGTACTTCTACCTTTAGGGGGTGATTGCTAGGTAGTTTTGTTTTATTAAAAAGGTATTGGCAGTAGAACTTTTATGATCATAGAAACACTTAAAAACATTATAAAAAAATACGAACTATTTTATCAATTTTTTATTTTTTATTATTGTTACGTTTCAGCTTTATAAAACTCGTTTTGACCACGTGGTAGCCCAATTTTTTTACCCTCAATCATGAGAATTTCAGTATAAGTAAAATTTTTCGAAATTCATAAATTTTAATATTGAGTGACTAAAAAATATCCAAGAAGTTTTCAAAAAAAAAAATTTATAAAATTTACTTGCATTTTATAAAAACTTTAAAATTTGGTGTTTATGTTCGCATTTTCTTTAGAATCATTTTTATTGCATGCAATAAAAATAAATAAATTTTTTATTGCATGCGATATTTTTTAAAAGATGGTTTTTTCTTTACAAATATACTTTAATGTGTACAAATGTAGTTTTCAGGTGATGTTGAAAGCACCGCTAAGCTACTTGCTTGTGTTTTTAATATATCGACCAGCGAAAGCAACAATGTTGGTATTGTACTTGTTGTATTATCGCCATCGCCGTTTATATAAATTCGCCTTGGTAGCTCTTTTAAAAAAAGTATGTTTAATAAAAAATATCGAATAACTTTAATTTCATGGAAAATGTATTAACGACACCTAAAACGTACTGGCAAAAGGGTAATTTTTTAACTGTTTGGATTTTAGTAAAAGCACTGAAAATTTTCAAAAGTTTATTAAATATTAATTTGTGGCGATATACGAATGACTGACAGTTACTTTCAAAAGATTATTTCATGTAAATGGTCCAGCCTTGAGCTCCAATTTTTGAATACTTTTCCTAGCATTTCATCCGGTAATTACCAATTGCTAATGCAATGTATTCTTGCAAAGCTGGAATTAAAGCTTGGTGGTCCCTGTACACGAAAAACTGCAAGTATCCCCACAACAAATAGTTTGGTGGGATCAAGTCGCATAATTTTGGCGGCCAATGGACTAATTAATAAATAAAAGTAAAAGCTCACCGAATTTGCCCCTCAATTGGTTAATGTTAGCGCGTGCCATGAGGCTTTTGACACCGTATTGGAAAAACCACATGCCAATCAAGTCCAATTCTTCCATTTTGGTCAAAAAAAAATCGGTAATCATCGCACGATATTTTGCTCTATTGATTGAAACGTTGCGCTTTTTGTTGTTCTTAAAACAGTACGGTCCAATAATGCCGCCATCACACAAAGCGCACCAAACAGTCAGTTCCTCTTCAGGTAGCATTAGCAGCTCTTGAACTGCATCTGGCTGCTCTTCATACCAAATTCTGCAAATTATAAATGAGCCTCGTCGCTGAAGACAATTTTTCGAAAGAAATACATTTCTTACACAGTACGATAAAATAATTCAATAATTTACAAGCGTTGTTTGTTTGTTAGTCTGTCTGTTCATGTGTGGAATGGCTTACTGAGCAATTTTGGCATTTCTACATGTCACTAATCTTTTTCTTACACTTAAAAACCACAAACCAAAAAATCACTTTTTGTATATATTTGTTCATAAATGCACTTTTTTAACGATAGTAAAAACTTGTTTATTAAATAAGTACTTTTTAAAAGGTACCTTTTTTATGCCGGCTTTTTATACAGTCTCTGGCGATTATTGAACCCGCAACCCTCACACTGATATACTTGCTCATTACCAGCTATTCTACCGGCGCGCCGCATAACGTGTATTTCAAAATGTACCTTTTTTTTATAAAGAAATAGTGTTTTCAGGAAAAGCTGCCTTATTGTTCTATAAAAATAACGAATTATTGAAACCCTGCCTCGCGCTGGGTCACCACGTAGCAATTTTTTTTTTTGCTACACGCAAGCAAAAACGTCGGCAGAACAATGGCGCAATAATTGCTGATTATATTGCTGGAGAACACGTGAAATTGCTTTGCCATAAACAAACGTACAGAGAAATGAAATTTCAGATAAATGACAACTTATTTTACTGCAGATTGCTAAGCAATAATTGCTCAAGCAATCATTGCGCAATGGATTGCCACTCATGGCAATATGGAGTCTATACGTCGCAGATTTAATGGAGCAATCAACTTTGACGTAGCCGCAATAAATATTGCCACGTGGAGACCCGGGGTCAGGCAGCTATCAATAATAATAAATATGTTATATTTTGCAAAAATTTCCCTTTTTATAAAGAAGAACCTCTTGGAAATAGTACTTTTTCATATATTTTTAAAGAAGTATCCAAAACAAATTTTTTTGAAACATATTTTTATTGTATTATTGAAAAAAAAAAAGTATAAATAAAAATCTTACTAAAGTTTACAATTTCATACAAAGAAAATTAAATATTTTTTCCTCTTTCAGGTACACAATAACCACACTATGTGATGCTTGTACCGTACCCGATATTGTTGTAGCCATTTTGTTTTGGATTGGCTACTTCAACTCCACCCTGAATCCCCTAATATACGCTTATTTCAATCGAGACTTTCGAGAGGCTTTCCGCAACACGCTCCAGTGCTTATTCTGCAATTGGTGGAAAGATCGCCACATGCCACTGGACATTGACATTAGACGCAGTAGTTTGCGCTATGACAATCGTGCTAAAAGTGTTTACTCCGAAAGTTACCTCAATGCCAATCATCCACAGCGTCGCACTAGTCAAATAGTGGAAAGCTTATAATGTAGGGGTGAGGCGCTATTGGCGCCTACCCCCACTCCCACATCAGCATCAATGCAAAATTTACATCTGTTGGGTACTGGTGGCTCGAATTCACCACAAACTATGACACTGTTAAGTACACCCTCGCATACTTTACGACTGGAGACCTGGCGTAGTGAGAGTTTAAAAAATAAGGAAAAGAAATCGTTGTTGGGAGTCAAGGATTATAGCGGTGGAGGCGGTGGTTGTAGTTTTAAAACAAACAGTGGTAGTAAAAAGGGTAGATATAGAAATGGTGATGGTGCTGTGGCTGTTAATACGGATGAGGACGATGATGACAATGATGATAACATTCAGGAAATACAAATTGAAATACCGTTGGCATATGTCAACAAATGGAATAAAAATAACAATAAAACCAATACAACAGCCGCATCAACACAACAACAACAACAACAAAAGACGCCTACATTTGCACATACAATGGTTTAGTGTGCAAACAAAACATACTCCTCTCATTCGTATGTATGAATGAATATGTTTTCAGTTGTTGCATAATATGCGAATGCATGATGATGGATGCCTGTATTATTTTTGCTTTTTCGCTTGCATCACACACAAACCAAACAAAATCCTATCCAAAATACGAACAATACTAACAACTGCAAGAATAGTAACAAATTTATCCAGTCAACTCAACTTAAGCTCAACATCACAAAATAAACATCACAGAAGCAGCAGCAACAACATAAAAATAACATCACTTCAGCAAAGAAAATATCCAGTCATACAAGGAATATTAACAAAAGCTTTCTGTCTCTCTCTCCCTCTGTCTTCCTTAACATCACCCTCTTACACATGCAGACTTTAATACACAAAACTGTACAATCAAAACAAAAGCAAAAATTATAAATAACATGCTAAACAAAAACAAACAAAGAAACAAAACCAAAATCATTTCGAAATTTGTGTGGTTGTAGATTTTTCTATTTTCTATTTTAGTTTTCTAAATTTATGAGTAAGAAATAGAAAAAAAATATTTATAAAAACAAATAATATCTAAAAAATATAAAATAAATTTGTAAATATAACAACTATTAAATAAGTTTGAAAAAAACATATTTAAATTTTCCAAAAAAAAATAAATAAGCAAAATGGAGAAAAAAATTCTTGGCAGCTTTTTAAATAAAAACTGATGAAAAAATTAAAAATAATTTTTAATATTTGTTTGCAGAAATAGGAGTGTTTTTGTGTGTGTGTGTGTGTGTGCATGAATTAAAAAAGATATCAAAAATGCAGGCGTCAGCAATCAGTCAACATTTAATTTTTCTAATGTGGCAACTAAATTTATACATTAGGGGACAGGCAAAATTCTATCTTAAAAAATTTTTTTAGACGTCATCATAATTATCTGTCACAATAAATGAAAAGTAAAAAAACTATGCTGGCCGAAAATAATAAAATGAAGCCATCTGTTTTTAATTTTGTTTTTTGTTTTCCTTTTTACCCACTTACAAATACATTTCGAATAGGAAAAAATCCAACCAATTGCAGGGGACTGAAAGAAGAGCTAAGCTCTCTGTTTATTGCTGGTGTTTGTTTGTCGAAGCTTTGATATCGTTGCGAATTAGACTTGAGTGTTTGTAATTCTCATTCGTTTTACAATTTTATTTGTATAAAATTGGAAAACGGTTTCCTGATCATTTGGCCCAAGCGACCAGTGAAATGATCCTATAAACTAGCTTTCCCCCAGCAATAAATTTCAATGTATTTATCAAGTATACAATTAAGGAATTAAGCACATCATAATTAATAAATAATAAATTTTGTATCAAATGACTTTGATAAACGTTAACTAAATTAATTTAAAAAAAAACGATCAATAAAATATTATTTACTGAAAATATGAAACTTGGAAGGAACAAGAGACTTCTCGAGTTAGTAAAATCTTCTAAGAATTTGTTCTAGTTCAACAATATAAAATGTTCTTCCTGTCAAATTTGCTTTTTTTTCTTACAAACACCTTTCTGCCTACTGCTTTTGGCTTGTTGTATTAAAAACCAAGTAAATTAACAAATTGTTTGTTGTCGAACATATTTAAGTGCCTCGTACGAGATAATGAGATAAAAGTTTATCTGAAACGCTTTCCTGCTTTCTACGTTTAAATAATCCGTTAGTGAGATTGACTCCCATAACCCCGTAGATAGAAAGAAGAGAATATTATTTTATTTACTTTACTTACCCGTTACGCATGTGTGTTTTACTTTCTTTGCATTCCGTCCTTAGACTGTGTTCATACGGCTCATATTTTAATCATATGATCGTTTCTTTTTAGGCGAGAGGGATGAGGGGCAAAGAAACGAGTACACAGATTCATGTACTGTTAGTACGCTTTGCTTTTTAATTCGTTGATTAAATTTGTTTTTGTTTTCAATATCAAAAAACCACACATGCATACGCGTGACTATACAAAATAAAAAGCATGTTGTCAACATGACATGAATCTCTAGAGCGCCAATTCATGTTCAAAGAAGAAAAAGGAAGAATCATGTCAATAAAACATGAGCCGTATAAACGCAGACTAATTAACAGAATAACTATCATTATAAGATACCAGCAGCATCTCCGATATGGTTTTCGTAATCATGACAAAGGGTTTTCCACTTTAGACTTGACAAATTTTTTTTACATAAATAAAACGCATTCCCTTTGAGATATTTCTAAAACTTTATGATCGACTTGAATACAATCAAAACATTTATGAATGGAAATCGACTTCGTTCTTATGGCCTCCGTGGGCACGTTGGCAGTAGTGAATTCATTGGACCCAATTTTCGATGACTCGGTCATACATATCGGCAGTAACGGCTGCTATTTCGCGTTCAAAGTTTGCTCTAAGTCCTTCGCCATTCACAGTAACGTGACGTTTGTTATTGTCGTCGAAAAAATGACCTGCACCAAATAGTTGTTTTTGTGGATGAAGTGGCGATTTAAGAAGCACATCTGGATTTTCATCAAACCAATACCGCATATTTTCCTTATTACCGATCCCATTGAGCTAAAAATGATTTTGCGGTGAAATTCATCATCTTAGCGCATCTTCTCCAGAGCCCAATCGAAGAACGTTCGTCGCGTCAAATGGTCCATCGGCTTCAATTCTTGAGTCAGCTTGATCTTGTATTGGTGTAAATCAAGATCTCTACGCAAAATTCGCCATAAAGTGATATTGGCGATGCCCAGTTCCTGAGAACGCTGCGGAATCGACTGATTTGGATCATTTGCTACGGACGCCACTTCGACCAATCCGTTGTCTCACTGGCTCCGCAGTATCATACAATGAATATGTAGACTCAAATTTTTGCACTAAACTTGTTATTGCTTGTCTACTAGGGCGAGAATAACGAACAAAAATGTGGAGTTAACGCTCTTAAAGTTGTTGTCACCGACTTCGAATTTCGGTTGTGCATATGCATATTATGAAAATTCGTTCGTTCGTGTACTCTACCATGATGAAAATGTTGAGTTTACTGAAAAAAGGAAAGAAATATTTAGATGATCAGGGAAATAGTGTGTTCAAAAATTAAATTCAAATTTGCCAAGTGCCTATTGAAAATTCCCACGAAAATTATTTTGATAAAAAAATCCGTTACAACCTTTAAAATTTGATGTATTTTTTTAAATAATTTTAGCAAATAGAATATGGGAATTTTTGCTTCTTTAATTTTTTCATGTTCAAATGAGCTTAAATGATTATAGAGTGACCAGATCTAATAACTGTATTCCAGTTAAATTTTTGATGAGAATGTTAAATTTATTACACATTTGCAAAAATGGTTTTGGAAATTTTTTTTTGACTTTTTAAAGAGATACAGTTTTTAAAGTACAAAGATAACAAAGTTAAAACTGAATTTTCTTATATAATTTGTCTGGGTTCACACGATAAAAGTTTTGTTTCAGAAAGTCTGACATAATTGGTAGGAGGGAAAGAGAAAATGTTATTATTCTTGACCCCTCTTTACCTGTTTGTAAGAAATAAACATGAAAACTCAGTATCGAGCTTTATTGTCAAATGTAGCAACGAATTTTTTCATAAACAAAAATTAAAATTTTAAATTTTGGCTGTCACTAACTGTATAAATTAATCTCTTCTATTTCTGCTTAAAGAAAAAATATTTTTTTTATTTTTTTAAAAAAAACTTTTGTTCTATTTGTTTCATGTTAATTTTTTTAATATTGTAATGTATGGCAAGCTCAATAAGTTAATATTGTTAAAAATAAATAATAAAGATCAAACAGAGTTTTAAGTGTATTGTAAATATTTTATAAGAAAAGTATATTAACCCTTTGACGACCATAGGCAAGTATGCTTGCCCGAGGGTTTTTGGTTTATATATTAGTTCAGGTAACAGATAGAGCAAATATGTGAAAGACTGTTTTAAAGAAGACAATTGGGGCAACAATTTTGTAGAATAGTGGAAGTGCCTATCTGTTCCCACTTGTTGCCTACAAGGCTCCGAATTTGGTCAAACAATTGGCTTTATACCGAGGGCTGCTACGGGGTAAAAATAGGGCGCAAGGGGCTGAGAGTCAATTATGTTTTGGATTCAGCCTTTATCTATCAGAAAATCAAATCCAGAAGTCTGCGTAAATTCCAAGCTGCCAACAGCTAATCAAATTATGTTTGGCAATTATGTTTGCCTATGGGTTGAAACGAAACTTAACATTCGTAAAACCCTCTACAACTATAATCTCCAATTTCAAATTAAGTTTCTAGCTTTTGAGCGTTTTTTTTTAAAGAAATGTTTAACACTGAAAAATCATACCTGCGCTTAGTATTTTGCATTCACATATTTAAACGAAAAAGGGGAATCACCAAATTGCATAATATGTATGTACATGCATATGAACACATGTAAGTATTTTGACAGTGTTTAGTTTAAATTTGAAACGCATGCACTATTTGCATCAGTCTGTATAAAAAAGTGAAAGAAAACAGTGTTTATGTTTAAAATGAGTGGATCAGCCCGAGATCGTTTCTTTTTCCTTCGACCAGAGCAAATCGAACAAATTTTACTTTGCGACTCCAGTGATGATGACGAAGAAGCTGTTACAAACTTGGATAAAGAAGATATCTTATTTCTTGAAAATGACGTCATTGAAATGCAAAATGATGAGCCCTTAGAAGTAGTAATTGAGGGTACTAAGCAGGTCGAATTATTTGTTAAAAAAGGACGTATTGGCCATAATCGATTTAAACCAGCAGATGAGCCAATAACATCGAATTTAAATGTTGCGCAAGAGGCAACAAGACCCGCGTTGTTCATACCACCCGAAAAGACCTTCCGCTTTAGACAGACCCTTGCTTACAAGAATCATATTTTTACAGGATGTGAAGAGAATAGGGCATACAAATATTCCCAAATTTTAAAGCCTGTTGTGAATATGCATGAAGAAATCCCATCAGCATACGAAGTATTCAACAGTGTTTGTAATTTCGAAGGTGAGTTTTTATAAATCCCAAAAATTTTGATATATTGTGTTTGTACTGACTTACTGTTTTTATTCATATATCTTAGAGATGTGCTTCATGATAGTGGAGCAGTCCAACATATATGCTTTGCAAAAAGGGCGTTTGTTCACTCTGACCGTGGCTGAGTTTAAGGCTTATATGGGTATTATCATACGAATGAGCTTAGTGAAGCTCCCATCAACACGTCTGTATTGGTCAACTGATCCAACTTTTCACCAAGCTCAGATAGCTGGTGTCATGCCACGGCTCAGATTTGAAGAAATAACAGCTAATCTTCACTTTTGCGATAACAATAAGGCAGATGTTAGTGACCGTGGCTATAAAATCCGGCCAATTTTAGATCATATTAATAAGGTTATGCCAAACGTATACACGTATTCAAAAAAGCTATCAATCGATGAACATATGGTAAAGTTTAAAGGACACAATGCTATGAAACAATACATGAAGGACAAACCTATTTCATGGGGATTCAAACTTTGGTGTTTATGTGAGTCTGAAACTGGGTTCTTGTATAATATTGATATTTACACCGGAAAAAAACCATTCGTTGAGCACGGTCTTGGTGAGGCTGTTGTCTTGCAGTTATGCGAGCCTCTGGCAAAAAAAGGGGTTGAAGTTTACTTCGACAATTTTTTTACGAGCCTGAAATTAATGCATATTCTTCAGCAAAATGACATAATGGCGTGCGGGACAATCCGATGTAATAGAAAGCACATGCCAAAGAATTTTCTGGCGGATAAAGATATGAAAAGAGGGGACATTAGTTACTTCATATCGGATAGCATTTCTGTAGTAAAATGGATGGATAATCGTGGTGTCTACCTCGCTTCAAATTTTATTGACCCAACAGCGCAATTCAAAGTCAAGCGACGCGTAGGTGGTCAAGCTGCTAAAATAGATATTGATTGCCCCCTGATTATACAGCACTATAATAAAGGAATGGGAGGAGTTGATCTAATGGATCAAAAAAAAGTGTATTATGAGTACGATCGTAGAAGTAAGTGGCGTTTTTATTTACGTCTGTTCTTCGACCTTTTCGAGTTATGTGTTAATAATAGCAACATAATATATAAAAAACTCATATTGGCCAACCGTTCCTCTGTCAACGTGACCTCTATTGATTTTCGAGCAGCTTTAGCAAAAGAACTAATAAACGACTTCAATTCAAGAAAGCGTGCCTTTTCAGCGGTAACCAAATCTGGAACTCATTTTATAAGCAAGCCCAAATCTCTCCATAAAATGGAAAAGCGTGAAGGTTGGAAACGTTGTTCCCATTGTGCTTCCAAAAATAAGTATAGTCGCACAAATGTTTTTTGCGTTCAATGCAATGTGTTTCTTTGCTTCACTACGTCCCGTGATTGCTTTGGAATCTATCACGAACAACACTAATAATAATTTATTTTTGTGATCTATTATATTTTACAGTATATTTAAAATAAAAACTTTTATAAAAATCTTTTCTGTTATTAAATAATTTGGGACAAAAAATTTGCTTTCAACCCATAGGCAACTATGTTTGCCAAGCAAAATTGGGGACTTAGAGGCTACGCAGAAGGCCAATTTTTTTTTTCGTAACTACTATATGGCCATAGATTGCGATAATAAAACAAAAAAGTTAATCGGTTCAGCCGAAAATGTTTGGTCGTCAAAGGGTTAAAACTTATATTACTTATTTATTTAAATCCAAAATAACTCCAGGAACTTTAACAAAAAGAAATGACAAAAATTAAGACTCACTAATAATTTTTTTTCTGTAAAAAAGTTTTATATTTATGTTTGTTAAATTATTTTAAGTTATTGCAAAAAAAATGTTAATAGAAGTTAAGAGCTATTATTTTTATTAATACATACATACATATATTTACTTATGTAAAGTAATTATTTTTTTATAAAAATTTCCCAAAGTGATTTTTTTTAATAAATTTAAAATTTGTTTTAACTAATCAAAAACATTTGTTAAGCCACATAAATTTTTAAAATCTGCTTCAAGCTCAAATTAGAGGTGACGTAACCTTAACCATACAAAACAACTGCTTGAACCACCCTCATGGGCATCACTGTAGTATTTGATTAAAGGTGACATGCCATTTTGGTTTTTATGACCATGGTTAACTGCTAAGATATTTGTTCATGTCACGTCTAATTGCACTGTTGGAGGGTATGACTTGCAATTTGAAGATATGGGTTGTAATTTAAATTTGTTTACATATTCTTTCTTAGAAGGCAAATCTAAAATTTATAAAGCATTGAGTAAAATTGTCCAACTTATATCTTATAAAATTATGATTGCACTGCAAATAATACAACTTATTTTAATAAAATGTTAACAGCAGAGACAGAAAAGGAAACCAACCAGAATAAACAGTGCTTATAAGTTTTGACAAGCCGAGAACAGCAAATATTACAATTTTTTGGAAAGGTTAACTTATGTGATCTTAAAAAAATCACCACAGGTTTAAAGGGTTACATTCTATTCAGACCTTGATTTTAAAATCATGTGTTTTTTTTTAATTCCTTTTAAAAGTTACTTCCACACAACAGATTCAAACGATGATTGTTCCCCATGATTTAAGGATTGATTTTTTCCCCGTTATCGGTAATAATTCTTTACTTGCTTATTTGTAAAAGCAAACCATTTAAATGCGCTTTGTGTTTTGTATTGTAAAGAGATGTTGCCACATTGGAATTAAAAATCAAATAAAGCAACATAATAAGAAAAGACACAAAGAACAGAAAATTTGATTTTCTTCTCTACACCGTTCGCCAACAAACACCAAAAGTCATGGAAAAAATCACCGTCTGTATCTAGTGTTCCAAATGATACCCAACTTGTATATGTTGGTAAGGAAACAGATTCTCAAATTAACAAAACATGCAAAAATAGACCCTTTTTCAAAATGGTCCAGCTCACGAGAGGTCAAAGCTGGAGCCGAAATATTTAAAATGGTATCTTAAAAAAGTCCAAGGTTCATTTTTAGGGGGGGAACATCGAGCACAATTTTTCTTCCATACAACTTGAGTCGCTCTAATGCACATATTATAGGCCCTTATGAGCAGCGGAGTTGATTTACCGATGGCCGTATGTCCGTTCGTTGACTTGTGTGTTCGTCTATTAGTTAAAATGGGTATTCCAAAGAACCTAGATATAATAGGGAGTATGTTTTTAGCACAATATAGTGAGTGGTAATTTGAAGAAGTATTTACAAATATATTTAATGTCATTTAACACATAAGCAAAATTTAATTTTCAAACTTCATTTAGCAGTAAGCACATTTAGCAAATATTTGGCAGACAAAATACCAATCACTACTAAATTTTCCAACCACTTACCTGCTTCTTAAGGTACACATCGACTACACAATATTATTGTGTACTTTATTGCTACTATTACTGTCGTTTTGCTCTACACTATTCAATTAGTTGCGCCATATTTCGTTCAATATAAGTATGTAAAAGTAAACAAAGCAAACACATACGTATGTGTATTGTACAATGTTCCCAACACATTTCTTAATATTTATTTTTGCGAAAAATATATATAAAAAACGACTGGGTGCCCCGTTATGCTAGTCGGTAGTGGGCTAGTCTATCAGTGCGGAGGTTGCGGGTTCGATTCCCGCCAGATACTATGGTCTGCTTCACTACAACGGGCTAAAGGTCAACGTTACTAATGCTCGGTTAATTAAGTTTGAATATAATTTGTAATTGTTTTTGTATCGCTTATTAAAATAAAAAAATAAAAATAAATGAAAAGACTTTCTATTCTATCTATTATGCAACATATTAGTTTAATATATACACCAACAATTTCATTGTGAAACATTAATTATACCACAATAATATTGCAAACGATTTTGTTATTTGCGTCAAATCCCGATAAATAGTACCCCGATAAATCGTAATTCCTGATTATTCGTAATAAACTTTCGGTCCCTTGAAAAAAATCACGTTAATTCGTAAAATGTCCATACAGTTTGATTCCCTCGCTAATTTGTAATTTTTTTTTTCAAATAAAATCTTCTTTGCCTCTTATAAATCGCAATTGTTTGCTTACTACCAGTTTTAACTCGTAATAAAAAAAACAGAAACGTGGAACGAATGATTTTTTGTTTACCGCTATTATTTATTTGCGTGGGTTTTTGCTTGTGTGTGTGTTTATTTTCTTAAGATATTTTTTATGATTTTTTTTTATCGTTTTAGTAAATATATTAAAAACCCCCGTTAATTCGTTTTTATTTTATATTAACCCCGTTAAATCGAAACCTCCTTAATCGATTACGAATTATCGGGAGTCCATTGTACCAAATTTGTTTCTAACAAAGTGTATTTAAAATCAGAGATGTGTTTGCTAAATGTATTTGTTAAGTGGGACCGAATATATTTTAAATATCACAATACTTAACTACCCAGTATGAAATGATTCGTATGTTTTTTTTGTCGTTTAAATTTTAAAGTTTATTTTGAAATAGGAAAAACCCTCCTTAAAAAATAAATCCTTGATAATTCTCTCTCATTGTGAAATCGAGATTTTTTAAAAATTTTAAGAAAATATTTGTGAAAAGAATTTAAATTAGCCAATTGGTAAAAAAATACAATTAAAAAAAAAAAGGAAAAAAAATAAAACAAATATTTTGAAAATATTATTTTCGATCAAACAAAACTGGATGTCGGTAAAATTTTTGCAAAGAATAAAGAGCTGCACAAGCACAAGAAATATTGCTTACAAGCAATTTCATTAAAAACATGTTTTCAAAAACAACTGCACTGCACTAAAACAATTCTGCACTAAGATAAAGCTGAATTAGAACAAAGATGTAGTAGAACATGAATAATTCCTACTTATGTTTTTTTTAATGTTCTAGAGCATTCGATGCTTTTACGATTATTTAGTCTGAATTTACACGTTTCATCTTTTGATGCTCAACTTCTTTTCAATTCCCTTTTAAAGATGCCAATATATTCACACGCAGCAATCAGTTTCAACTTTTTTCGGTACAAAACAACAACAATTTTATTAATAGCGAATCAAAGAGAAAAAGAAAAGAAAAAAAATTACATGCAGCCATCGTTGCACATATACCAACGAATAAAAACAAAGCGTACTGACCGAGTACAGGCATCACCGTACTAACCCCCTTTCTTCTTTCTTCTCTCACCTAAAAACATAAGAGTTGAGCATCAAAAGATGAAACGTGTGAAAGCAGACTAACCGTTTCTTTATTTCACTGTCTGTTTTTGTGTTACTATTCTGTTTGTTTTGACAACACAAGCACTAACAAAGCAGTAGATAAAACTTTTCAAGTTATGCTTGTTTTTTTTTTGTGAGAGTCATGTGTTGTTATGTTTGTTTTGCTATTTATGTTATACAGTTATTGACAGCTGTGTGAAGTAGAACACAGAATATTTATAACATTTTCCGCAGCCCTTTAGCAAAGAAGTACAAAATCGAATTCATTTCGCAAACTGGGTAGTCGAAGATTTTTAGAGGCTCCTCAGGCATACAAAAAGTGCTAAGGCCCAACCATAATATGCATAGCCTTGCTTAACATACTGTCAAAAATTAACAAAAAGACGCTCAAATGTACTTAAAAAATGCACAAATTTATTTGATACCGTACGGCATGTGCGATTAGAATCGCACCTTGATAAAGCAAATGACAGTTTCATTAAATTTAGCAAAAAGTTTCCTTAAGTTCAATATGGTTTGCCTTATACATATAAGCCAACCTAAGCACATTATAGTTGGGCCTTTATACACAGGGTGGCGCTTTATTGAATAAGATGGCTTAAATTGTTTTTCGCTATTTAATTAATGGAACAAATGAACAATTCTGAGCATATTATGTTTTAATTAACCATATTATTGTCATTGGAAATCATATTACCCTTTAAGACGCCATAAAAATATTATGGTTGGCACAAAACATGTTACACTTAAATATGACACTAAGCTGTTTACCACTTGCTTAACCATAATATGCTTAAACATTTTCCCTTAAAATAGTTTTGTTAGAGGTTACCACTGTGGCATGAAATGACCCCCAAGAAATAACTTCCCAAAATAACTTGTAACCAGAAACAGAATTAATATGAGCTTTTAATTCTGCTGAACTTGTAGGCCAGTGAAATTCGCTTGTGCGTGAAATAATGCGTTCGCCGAATATGTAACTTTGTAGAGCTAAACTTACCTGTATAGTATGCTGTGACTTCATCTGGTTAAAACCCCATGGTTATGGAAAATGGTTTTCCACTGCTGGCCTAGCAAAACTTTCAAGCATCATCCGATATGAACTCCTGCAGACAGTGATTTAAAAAACCAATGGCATTTTAAACATAAAAAAACCATAGGCAGGAGCCCAAATCCTGCAGTTTGCTTTAGCCATTTAATGCAAAATTGGTGTATCCTAATGGCGGCGATATAACAGCTGCATAAACGCAAGTTTTTCAATTAAAAAGTTATTCACATTAAAGTCACAAAGTCTACTTTACAAAATGCTAAAAAAAAGAAAACGTTATAATTAAAAAAGTTATAAAGAATTCAAAGCATATTGCAGATTATGCGCAGCTCTGTGTTGAGAAAAATATCTTTGTTATTTTTATAAAAGTCTTTAGCCGAAATTACAACCTGTCCAAAGTCTGGAAAGGACCGTGTTACTTTTTTTAAGAACAATATACCCTGTACTTTAATAAACGTTCACAGTAAAAATTCTCCAAAATGTTTCACCAACTAAAGCATTATTCAAAAATGAAATCGGTTTTAATTAAAAATGTAATCAAGTTAATTAAACGTTTAATGAATTGATTTAAACGTTTAATAAAGTAATTTACTTGATATATTGTTTACTGGTGCAAATATAGTTAATTTTTTAATAAATATCCCACATATTTTAATTAAAATCAATTTAAATTTTTTTGGTAGAATTTTTTTTTTTGGGAACTTTAAAGCTTCGTTCACAATCACAGTTAAATTTTCACTTGGTGTTCATAATAGAGCAACAATTTCTTTTGCAACCACACATTTTGCATTAAGAAACCGTATGCAAATTTTAGCCACAACAATATTATGCATTTATTATTATTTTTTAAAACAATATGTTAAAATTTTCATTCAAAATTAAATAAAATTATTTTAAACGTCAGAAACAATTTTATACAAGTTGTTGCTGAAGTTCGAGTTGACTCAACTTTAGTTACATTTTTAAAAAAATTTTAGTTTTGTTCTAAGAATGAAAGGAAAATATATGATATGCTTTGGGAAGAAAAAAGATAGAAGAAAAATCGAAATTGTTTCTCTGATTGTGAACAAAGCTTAAATTAAATTTTCTTTTCGTAGAAAATTTTTTTTTGTAAACCTTTAATAAATTAAATTTTTTTATGAATACATATTAGGGTGGGTCACTGATGTATGAGAAAAAATAAAAGTTCTCGAATCATATTCTAATAGCAATATTTTTTTGTATTACGTTAAAACAAATAAAAATTGCAAAAAAAATGTTCAAAAAAGTGTCATCTTGAGCCCGCGCATGAGCTCCTAAGAATTAAGAATATTTGAAAAAAGTCCATTTTTTAAATTTTAATATTTTATTTACTATCAATTATTATTAATTAAAACTAAAAATATTTTGAATTAAACTTAAAAAAAATAAATATTTGGTTCTTATACAACATAAAACAATAAAATCCTTTTTGGTCACAAAATCTTGTTTACTGTCAAATCCGGGCATCTCTCGTCTTGATTCAAGTTTCGTCTATATTAAACCATTGCTTGACTTTTTAAGCGCAAAGAGTCATGAATGCTTCTGACACTATTTTCACGAACCTAAAAGTCTTTAAAATACAGTAATATGCTTTTCTGCAATACAATGCTATTGTTGCTATATTAAAAATTTAACAAAATTTAAGGTCAAAGCGCGGGCTCTTACACTAAAAATAAATTAATAATATTTTACAGGGATCTAATTGAGACAAAAATACAACATATTTACGCTTTTAGAAGCCGATAAGAGAAAACAAATTTTTTTGACCCAGCCTAATACATATGCCTGTATTCATAAATAGCTTTAAATCGAATAGCTCGGAAAGGACTTCAATACTTTATCCAAAGTTTGTTGAACTTTTATTTTATTGCAGATTGCTTTAATTTTGCTATGAAAACAAGTTTAAAAAATTGACCTTTTCCTAACAATAATGAAAATGTTTTATAATTTTTTTTTTTTGTCTTTTATTAAATTCACAAAGTGTCATATTGGTTGTATTTTTTTTATTTTTTTTTTTTGTTTGTTAAAATAATTCCCTTTATTATTAAATTGTTTGAAAGCTCAACTTTTGTAAAAACTGTAGAAATAAAAAAAAGTAATTAAGAAAAAAATAAAATGCTTAATAAAAAGGTGCCAATTTAATATACACATTATAATTAATTTAGCATTAACTGTAATTAGTTTAAATAACCTTGGGAAATATATTTTTTTTTGGAAAATATTTTAAATAATGTAAATAATTCAGAGACAAAAAAAAAATTAAAAAACCGACAATCGCAAGCAATAACATATTATTAAAATAATTAATTAAATTAGCAAAAGAAACATTGGCTGAATAACAATAACAATTACAAAAAAAAAAAAAAATTGAAATAAAAATTATACAAAAAATTCAAAAAAATAAAAAAAAAATTAACCCAACAAATATGTAGAGAAACGAAATAACTAAAATCAACAAAAAAAAAATTGATAAGCATTAAATAAACAATGCAACAAAAATTTCAAGAAAAAACACAATTAGCTCAAACATCTTTACAATACAAAAATGAGAGAAAAAACTAATTAAATTCGAAAAAAACAATCGCTTTAATTTACTCATTTTATTGACATTTAGACTTAAATTAAAATATGCGAACATAAAATAATTATAAACTAAATAAATTGAAATCCAAAACATGATTAACAAAAAAAAAAAAATTAAACAATAACAATTCATAAAAATTATAACTAAAGAGTGAAAAACATTAAACATGTTTACAAAAAACAAATGGTTCATATTTTTAAATAAAAAAGAAACATTTTAGAGAGTTAAAATAAATATTTATCCAAGGTGAATTTACATGATTTGTATTGCATATTTAAATATGCTAAAACATTATTATTAACATAAGTAAAATGCTCAATGAAATCTCAAGATGTTAAACTCTAATATCCTTTGAATATGTATTCTATTAATAACGAATATTATTATCTATTAAGAGCAGTTTGCATTAATCAATATTTTTGTCAAAATTTTTTAAGAATTCTGTGGGTATTAAAACAAGAAACTATATGAACAATGGTACCCATGTTCTGTAACTTTGTTGAGAACTTCGGGCACATCGGGCAAGGATGTGAAACAAAATATGTTAGAAAAAGTCTGTCTGTAACTCATGTCGAAAACTATGACCAAAATTTACTAAAACTAAAAAATTTTCAACGACGGCGGCAAAATATTTTATAAGCGAAATAATTAAACAATGAAAAAATCTGCCAAAAACAATATACTCCTCTTCCGTGTTATTCTACTTTACATTGTTAATATATTTTTAAGTTTTAAAAATTTTTCTCACTCCGTTTTTATTCGAGAGTTTATTTGACAGTTCAAAGAGGGCACTTTCTCACAGAAGGTTTACAGACACACTTTTTCTGTAAAGTGGCGAATAATTTCCTTACGTGACTGCTAAAAATGTTACAGACGCAATTAAGTGAGAAAAACAGTTGTTTTAATATATGGCATTTTTCTCGTGGCGTGAGTAACATAACATGGCCACTGGAACAGAAAGTGTACTTTTATTACTCCACGTCTACAACTGACATGATTTGCTGTTATAACATTATAAAAGCGTTGTTAAAACATTTGCATTAACAACCGTGTTATAATATGAGAAAACCTCTAACATGAAGAGTCTATGCTTAACACTAACAACATACTAGTGTTAATGTTAAACATTTCATGTCAGTTGTAGACTGCATGTTACTAACACATTTATAAACTTGTGGTTTTTTTCTTTGTCAGCTGACTAAGAACTATTTTCTATTTCCACTTAATTTTGCTGATACTTCAATAACGGGGAAAAAACTTTACTTTTCATTCCAAATAAAGTAGCTGCACATTTCTCTTGAGCAGAGGTCAACAAGCACTTGTGGCAGCGCTCTAAGTTTTGGGCGATTTGTCCTTAAATAGGTGATTTTTTTCTAAGTGGGAAATCATGAAAATCCCTGGGGGGTTTTTTTGGGGGAAAAGGACTTTTTTCACTGTGGATTTTTGGGGATAAAACATTATTATACTTAAATGGTTTTGGTGGAATAGCAAGATCGGTTTGGTCATGATGTGGGTACACATTTTAGTCTGTTTTGGTCCGAAGTTTTTTTTCATAACAAGATGCCGGTGGTTCCATGCTTTCTAGAGCAACAAGTGGCGCTTCTATTAAACAAATCTTTTCTATAATGAATTCAATATTCGTAACATAATGCCGTATGAGTTTTTAGAAGCTCTTCTTATAAAAAATGCACACTTTTAAATTAAATTTGGCAAAATTAAAAATTGTATTTAACGAAAATCAATAAAACCTACTGAAAACAACATAAAAAAGTAAAAATCCTTGCTATTGCTTTTTCCTTTCAATAGCAATATTTCAACTTTTCCACTTTATAAAAAAAACACGCAATTTTATTTTCTGACAAAGTCTAAAAAAAATATGGCAATTCTTGCCGTGAAATTATGTGACAACCGTGTAAATTGTAAATTTTTTCTGGCAGATGAATTAATTGGCAAATAGATGTCTTGCAATAAAACTGTATGGTTTTATCAAAACTACCTGAACTGGCAATTTTTCCTTGACAGTATATTGTCGGACCTTACATTATTGTAAGATCCGTCTGTACGAAACTTTACACTCATCAGCGCAAACGCATAATAGAATAAACTCTTCGCTTTTGTGGAGTAGGTAGAAAAATGTCTGCAAAATCTGTTTATAAAATACGTCCGTTTGCATACGAGTCAACGATATTTTTTTCAAGATTTCTAAGGCTTTTAGTGCCGGTTCACACACACACAAGGGAAAAGAGATTGCCATTTATTTTCCCCTCTCTGCTACAAACTCGAGACTTGACGAGTCAAACTTGGCGTGTGTGAACCGGCACTTATTTTTAGAAAATCTTGAAAAATAACTTTCACAAAAATTAAACCTTTTAAGAAAAATGCAAACTGCTCTACGGACAACAACTTTAAAGTTTCTTAACAGGATGTCTGCTCTTTAATTCTTTAAGAAAAACTCTTTTCAACAAAATCTTCCAACAAACTTCCAAACCAACTCTCTATAAAAAAATAAAGAAAAAACAATTACTAGTAATAAAAATACATACATACATACTAAATTAAATTAAACAAAGAAAACAATCATAAAAAAATAGAAAATATTTGCTCAAAATTACTCGAAATTGTTAAATAAAGTGATGTTTAAAATAAAACTAAAATAATAAAAGTTTAATTGAAATAAACATGCCGCCATGCAATAAAAGTTTGTTTCATAAAATAATAATTAAAAAATGCAGTTACAATACAATAAAAAAATTAACAACAACAGCAATCAACGATTTAATGAGTGAACAATGGAACAATTAAAACTAAATTCATAAAAAAAAGCAAAAACAAAATAAAAATCTACAAAAAAAAAAAACACTTTAAATGAAGAACACTGAGAAAGGAAAGTTCTGTTCAGAATTGTGTATTGCAGTGCCTGGAATTAAGTTGACTGTGCAGCCTTTTTTTAAGCATGGCTTCAGCTCAGCATATTAAGTCAGCAACTTGATTCCAGCAATTGCGATATACACAACAACAACGTGGGATACATAAAAATAAATTATTTTCAGACACAAGCAATTACACACTCATATAAGCAGACAAAGATAAACAAAAACCAAAGTAAAGCAATAAAAGATATTAACTTAAATAAATTAACTAATAAATTAAAAAAAAAACACTGAATCTCAACACCTTAAATAAAAGTCGTAAATAAGTTTAAAAAAAATGTTAGGTAATAAAGTAATAAATAAGTGCTGATTCACACACTTCAAGTTTTATTCGTCAAGACTTGAGTTTTGAAATGGCATTCTCTTTTCCCTTCTCTCTTAAAAACTCGAGAATTGAAGGCTAAAACTTGAAGAGTGTGAACCAGCACTGAAGCAGATACTGTGTTGAAAGTGCTTTAGATTTTTGTAAGTGCCGTTGTTAGCACTCGTCAAGTTTGACTAATTAAGTCTTTAGCTTTTAGGAGAGAAGGGCAAAGCGAATGCCATTTTCCCCCTCTCTACTTAAAACTCAAGACTTGGCGAGTCAAATTTTATCGAAATCGAGTTCTAGCGAGTTCGAACGAAAACTTAAATATGTTTCGAAATTTCTCCAAAGAAATTATTTTGATATGCAAAAAGGTTAAGCCGGGAGCAAGAACTTGTAAAATCCTAATGCGAATCCAAGAAATTTGTTGCAGCTGAGTTGTTGATATAAAAAAGTAGTTGTTACAGTTTTTTGTTAATTTCAGTTTACAAATATCGACTGCCAGTTGTTCTTTTAAAAAGTAAAATTTTAACCGATGTTAGCATAGTTTAAGTAGTATTTCAATATTGAGGAGTCTCTCAAGACCGGACATAAAGGGAACCGGTCGGAAGGGAGTATTTGCTTTGGGATGAGACCGTTCAGCGCTGTTTAAAAAATTCTACAATTTGCTTTATTTAAAAAAAAAAACCAAAAGAGAACTAAAATGGACCTATTTTGTCACGAACAACTCATTTATAATGACTGCCGCAATAAACAAATCTGTTTCTTATGCACTCACAATATTCTGTACGTAAAATTAACTGAATTTGTAATAAAAATCGGTTTACTTATATTTCATTTATTTTTAACGAAAAGTTCTTTTAATTTTTACTGTCAAAAATGTAACCCCATGTTCCGTAAAATAAAATACATTTTCAGTTATTTTATATAAATTAACTATCAAAAACAAAGGAATGTTCATTTATTTTATTAAATTCAGTTTTCGTTTACTCCACAAAAGAGCTGAATTTCTAATAAACACCAGGCAGACACCTGCAGCCGTATTCTGTAATTCCCTTAGCTAAAGCTAAATTTCGATCGCTAAAATGCCTTAGAGAATAAAAAATTGAAAAATTTTAGCGATGAAATTAAATGCTAAAATTGTGGCGAATTAAATTTTTATGGCAATGCCAAATTTAGCAATGCACGTTACAGTATTGCATTCGTAGCCCAAAATCACTAAATCAACGGCCACTGACCGCTTGTTTTTCTAATGAGAGTGAGCGAACATTATTGTTTACTTACACAGGCTTGTTTTACTTTTGTTGTACTGATCTCGTTTGTTTATAGAAGAACTCACAGTGATACCAACCAGCAGCATGACCGATATGGTTTCGCAATTATTTTACTTAAAATATTTGATGTATTTAACTAAATCATTTTAACAAATAGAAAATGGGAATTTGTTACACAAAACAAGCACATCATTTTTTAAAGATAAGTAAAAACAAATGTTTTGGTAATTAAATTAGATAAAATAACTGAATATTCCTTTGTTTTTATGGAATATATAGTTAATTTTTTGACAGTTAATTTATATAAAATAACTGAATATTTCTTTGTTTTAAAGTTATGGTTAGCGAAACAAGTGATTAAACAAACCATAATAAGTAAAAGCAATTATGTATCTGTATGCATATATTAAAATGAAAATGTTTGTCTAGTTGTCTGTTTGTTTGTTGTCTCATAGACTCATAACCTACTAAGCTGACATTTTTACAGCTGCATCACGTGAGGGGCAGCGGAAGTGTTAGTACCCTCCATAGGATGCCAATATTATGTATCGCTTACCTTAAGAGCCTCTGCACCCATCACCTTTAACTCTTTGCAGTAAGCCCCGAAATTAAAATAAGATATCAGCAGAGGAAGTCTTACCCCCATAGGACGCCAATGTTAAATATCGCATATCTTAAGATGCATATATTAAATACCACCTTACTAAAGAACTATTATAGCTAGAGTCTTCAAACGTGGCTAAAGCCAATATTGCGTTAAATTATAAATTTAAAAATAAAAATGAGCGATGTAGACGGAGGAAGAGCAGCAGCCCCAAAGAACGAAAATATTTAATACCGAATATCTGAATATCTGAAATTTCAACATCTTCCCAAATGAATATTGACAAGTGTGAGAAGACTATATTACCAATGCACAAACAAAAGGCAAGCTGTACATCAAACTTGTTGATACTTTGCTGTCATTCTCTTTTACAAAGTAAACACCCCTGCAGATGACGAGACCAGTCCATACATGCACGTAAAGAGTAGTCCATAAAGGAGTAGAAGTACTCCAAAATTACTCCAAATATGTGGTTAAAAGGTGGTCTATTTAACATTAACGTACCCTAACAGTGGACCATATAACCCAGTTTTGCATTACAATGGAGTTGTCTTAAAAATACTCCATGTTCATACATACTCTAGTGGACTAGTTTTAAAACTATTCCATGGTATACTCCAGAGGTTAGTTTTAACTTCGTTTAAACACGAAACATTTCGCTTTAAAACGAAGGCATGTCGTTTCAATACAAACTGTTTTTAACAATGACATGGTCAATGCTTGCATAACATTGGACCAGTCCAGGAAGCAGTCCATTTTATCAAAATGGATCACGTTGTCCAATATTATCTGCAGGGATCATGATCCCATTTTTAGGTAAGGAGGTGAAAATAAGAATTTTCATAAATATTTACAAATCGGGCAAACCTACCAGAAAAATTCTTTCACTCAGTTTCACTTTTAAGTCACACTACAATACAATAGATGAAAAAATTGGCTTTTGTTTTTGAAACAAAAAAGTCCTTAAATAATAAGACTTTCTATACTGCATTGAATATTTTGTCATAACTACACAATTTATATCTAAATTATGAGGAGTATTGTAAGACATACGACTCCCAATTCAATAGTAAATCGCCGGCTTTAAATGATTTAAAAGAAATTTACTTGTTAAAAATAAATTAAAAAAAAAAACATGTTCATAAATAAGCAAAACTCAGTAATCATGATTCAATAGTGAAAGTGTTCCAAATATAAAAAAATAGCTTCCGTATTTTAATTAAATTGTATATTAAAGCATTTTCAAAATGGGAAAGTTACATTAAAGTATCAAATATTGAATAGCTGATACCAAAAAAAACAAAAAAATATAAAAAATACAAAAATAAATATAATAAATAAAAAATTATTAAAATTTAAAAAAAATACAAAAACAAATAATTTAAGTCAAACCAAAAAAACTTCCTTAAACTACCAAAACAAATAAAAATCTAGCACTTTTCTACACTGGACTAAAAGTTTTTTTATAAAAGAAAATACAAAAATTAAATAAAATATTAAAACCACAAAATTTATGTATTTAAGTAAAAGAAAACAAATATTTCTAAACAAATTTAAAAAAAAAATACTAAAAGTTAGTTAAAAAAATTGAATAACAAAAAATTTAATAAACTATAAAATTTATTTCTATAAGAAAACAAAATTAAAGTTAACTGTCCATTTTATTTTCGATTTTTTTTTAACTCAAGCCAAATTAAAAAAATTTGTAAAACAAAGAAAAACATTTTTTGTAAAAAGAAACTAAATTATAAAAGAAAATGTCGATGCTAGTCTTCTCGGTTTATTAATTTTAAATAATATTTTTAGAAATTTATATTAAAAACATAGATTTACGGCCAATGCCATCAAGTTCAGTTATTATTAACTATCGGTAATTGTTAACTAGAAGTTAAAGTAATTGTTAGTTTTAACTGAACTTGGTGACACTGGTCGTAAAATTTAGTTAAGTGCCAGTTTCACCAAGCATATTTATATTCAATATATTCTATTAATATAACTGTCAGTTACCACTATGTTTTTGAAAGTTAAGGTAATAGTTAATTATAACTGAGCTTGGTGAGTTGGACTTTAGTTGGTTGGAAAATTGACAAAGTTTTTATTATTATAAATTTTTTTTGTTGTTTCCAGGTGACAAACAATTGATTTTGTAGTAAAATTTATATGAAAAGTACTCAAAAAACCGAGAGATTTTCATATAAATTTTTTAACACAATAAATAGCCTGTCACCTTGAAACAGCACATTAATAATTTGTTTGTATTTAAATCCATGTATATTGTTGCGTCTTCAGTAGTTTAATAAAAAAAATTAACAAATAAAACTATATTAAAATGTAGCTGATAAGTATACATTAATTTACTCTAATCTATAGCAAAATCTAATTTAATATTAAATAAAAAAACGAAAAAAACTTAATCATAAAATTTAAATATTTGATAGCAAAATTATATTTTTATGACAATTAAAAATAAACTTAAAACTAATTTAATTTAAATAAAATCTATATGTAATTTATAAAATAAAATAAAAATTAAAAAAAATAACTACAATAATTATTATAATTTATTATTAAATGTAATACTTTAAACAAAAAAAAAAAAAAATAACAAAAAAAAAAACCATGAAAACTATAAAATAAAAAAATACAACAGAAAAAAATACCAAATTAATTAAATTAAAAAAAAAACCTAAATAAAGTAAAAAGATTGTTAAAATTAACCAAAATAAAATAAGCAGTTTTTTATTAAATATTAATCATTTATTAGACTAAAAACACATTAGATATATGATGATAATTCTAAAAAAAGAATTATGTATTTAACTATTCGCTCTTTCTTTGCATGATTGGGTATACTTTTACTTGTAACACAAAGAAATAAGCACCCAAATATTTTCTGTGAATCTGAATTGTACACATTAAAAACTTAAAGCTGGCTTTAGACGACATGTGATTACCAATGTGCTTGTCGAACTTCCGATTGCAAAATGCATACAAGCCGTGCAGAAGCAAAAAAAGTTGCTTCTGGTAATGTCAGTTCGAATTTGTAGCAGGGATCGTAATAGTTATTAGAGTATCCAATTACTTGACTTTTGGTTTTGTTTGAGTAAGGAATTAATCGATTTTTGATTTTTAAAATTGCTCGATTAATCGATAAAGGTTTTAAATTGTTCGAATTACTCGAATAACTCGAAGAATTCAAATAATTTTATCCAATGGGGAAAAGCAAACTCCTCTATTTGAACTCATACTTTTATTTTATTAATAAACATAAAAAGAGAGGTGCCAGCCAATTATGAAAAATCTTTCAAACCAATTTATTATTTCTTAAAATCGAGTGAAATTGAAATCGATAGAGTTCTGGCAAAGATAAGAATTCAATGTATACTATATAAAATTATTTGTTTATAAACTTTTTAATCACGGTCTTTTTTTAAATTTGTTCATTCCAATTACACTCGTATGTATTCGGTTTCCGGAACATGGCTCATAACTTATGTATATTTTTTTGTAATTCCTTTATTTTACAACTCTACTCAATAGGTTTAGTAAATTTTTTTAACGTATTGGTATTTCACGACAAAAATCTGGCAGACACTACTTCGTTTTCAAGCAATGACGCTTAGGTTTTAAAGACGGATCTAATGATATCTTAATAGCCAACATCCAGCGGATTAAAAGATACATTCGGGTAATAATAGAAAACCCAAAATCTGGCAGTACCATGGTGTACACATTTACAACTGCTGATGATTTTTTTTTTTACAAATTCGACGTTTATAGTTAGGAATTAATAAACTTCAGTCAAAGTAGAAAAACTGGAATTCCTTCCATTTGTCGTTGGCCAAAAAAAAACTTTTCCTTTTACTTCTGATTCATTTAATGTAAACAGTCGCTACCAAACCAACTTAAAAAGCGAAAAATTGTATACAAATTTTCGTGTTTTGTACGACTGTTTTTGGTTTAGGCTACAGTTTTTTTTAACCCTGTTAATATGACTTACATTATTTTTCAAACACCCTCAAATCTAAAATTGGACTTAAATATGTTTAAAAGTATGAGTAATATAAATGGAAAAGGTAACAACATTTAATTGGTTTAAAAGTTAGAAATCTAAACAAAATATTTTTACATTAAAAAGGTAGAATTTTCTCTGAAATTAATTTTTATCGATTAATTGGCATAAATTGTTCGAGTTATTCGTTATTCGAAATTAGCTTTTTTAATTATTCAATCAAATAATGGTGGAATACTCTTATGGTTATTATTTTTTTTCATAAAAGTCAGATGAAAACAGTTATTTTTTGACTCTAATTTTTTTGAATAAAAATAACTTTCTGATTTTTATTTTTTTTTTAACAAAAATAACAGTTATTTTTTGATTTTTATTTTTTGTTCCAGCAAAAATAAAAGTTATTCTCTAATGATATGTACATGGTTTAATAATTTTGTTGACTTTAATTATTTATTTTAATGCGCATACGAAATGGGAATAGTCAAAAAATATCGATATATCAAAATATCGATGTTTAAAAAAAATAATCGATATATATATCACCGATATTTAAAATACCGATATATCAATATATCGATATTGAAATACGACTATCGAATTCGATATTTTTTAAAGTCAGTCTTCAGTTAAAACTCAAAATGTTAGCCGTTTTTCAAACAATATGTTTTTTTTATTTGGCATCATTTATGAAGATCTAAAATGATTGGCATTTATAAGAAGCAGTGCCGGATACAAGAAGCAAATTGACAGGAGAGCATATAAAACAGAGAGTGCTCTTGATGTCCGTATCTGATGATTACTGGTTTGACTAAAACAATCAAAAACATTGCTAGTTAAATTTAGGGTGCAATTCAAATTTTAAGGTTAGTTTGTACTTCCATGACATATTTACTTCCATTTAAATTGATCGTAATATACTTTTTTTTGGATTTCATATGGTTTTTTGGCATTCTTCCATGTTGTTTTTGTTATAATTGAATTTATTGTTTCACTCACAATATTATTACAGTAACGGACTGTTGTTTATTTAAGAAATATTCCGTTCAGTCATTTTTAAATAAATAAACATTTAAAATTCTAAACAATTTTATTTTTAACTGATTCTAACAGTTATTTAAAAAACTAAGTGCATATAAATACGGATTTTCAGTTGCAGTTAATATTGTCCGTTGATTGAGTTAAATTCTTCTTTATGTAAAATTAAATGAAAATGTAATTTAAGGCAACGAAAAGTTCATTTAATTTTTACTGTCAAATATTCAACCGCGAATTCCGTAAAACCAAATCAATATTCAGTTATCTTTTATAAATTAACTGTCAAAAAATTAACTACATATTCCGTAAAAACAAATAAATATGCAGTTATTTTATAAAATTTTACTGTCAAAAATTCAACACCATATTCAGTAAAAACAATTAAATATTCAGTTATTTTATATAATTTTACTACCAAAAATTAATTTTTACTTATCTATAAAAAATGAATTGCTTGTTTTGTGTAAGCAATACCCATTTTCTATTTGTTAAAATAATTTAGTTAAATACATCAAATTTTAAAAGTAAAATAATTGCGAAGCCATATCGGTCATGCTGCTGGTGTCTTATAATTGAGAGTTCTTCTGTAAACAACGTGGTCAGTACAACAAAAGTAAAACAAACGTGTGTAACTGGGTAAGTAAATAAAAATATTCTCCCTCTCTCGCTTATAAGAAAAACAAGCGGACAGGTGTCTGTCTGGTATTTTTAGAAATTCGGCTCTTTTGTGGAATAAACGAAAATTTAATAAAATAACTGAATATTTAATTGTTTTTACTGAATATGGGGTCAATTTTTTGACAGTTAAATTTTAATAAATAACTGAATATTTAATTGTTTTTACTGAATATGGTGTTGAATTTTTGACAGTAAAATTTTACAAAATAACTGAATATTTATTTGATTTTACGGAATATGGTGTTGAATTTTTGACAGTAAAAATTAAATGAACTTTTTGTTAAAAATAAATGAAAAATAGGTAGACCGGTTTTTAATTGAACTTTCATTCATTTTATATTACAATTTCAGTTAATTTTACGTACAGAATATTGTGAGTGTTGGATTGAATTTTTTGTTTTTATTAATTTTAAATAAAATTAAACAATAAAAAGTAAAAAAGTATTTACATTTAATATGTTTGTTCATAAATATGTGTATATAAAGGTATATTAAATTGTTTAATTTGGTTATAGTTTCAGCAAAATACGTTCGATATATCGATATATCGATATCTTTGAAATAATAAATTCAATTTGCCCATTCCTAATACGAAATCTTAATGATGAATATACATTAAAAAAACATTTAAAGCGAACTAAATTATTATAACACGTACATTTCTTTAGAGAATAACTTTTATTTTTGCTGGAAAAAATAAAAATCCAAAAAACACTTTTATTTTTGTTAAAAAAAAATTTAAAAATTATAAAAAAAATTACTGTTATTTTTGTTCAAAAAATAAAAATCAAAAAATAACTGTTAATATTGGTCGAAAAAATAAAAATCATAGATGTGTTCATAAGGATCAGTATGGTTTACTTTAATCTTAGACATTTACATCCATATGCATTTTTTGTTTTGAAATTCCAAAATAACTGTTACTTTCGGTCCCCAATTTGTTGTGTTAAAATGTTCACTTAGTGCGGGTGCTATTTTAAACCGAAAACCCACCTGACATCAGCTGTTTTGCAAGTTCTTTGCTTTTGCCGGCAAGTATACATTAAAATGTTTATATTACAACATATCACTGTGTGAAATTGAAGTCATGGAAAAATAACCATACACGGACACCACTACGTGCTAAAAGACCAAAACAAAGACCTGTGTCTCCCGGTTTTGTCCAAAGTCATGCACTTTTTTTATGGGCCCCCAAAGACTTGAGGAAATGGTGTTCATTTTCTGAGGCTCATATCTTGCAAACCGTTAAGAATTTTAATTTACCCTCTGAGACAAAGTTGTAGCTCTTGCCATAACGAATAAAAAATGTAAGCATATAAAATCAAAAAACCTTCATCTTCAAGATCAAAATCGCAAAAAACTATACATAATATTTACAGATTGAGATCTTATCAATTCGATATTACAACAACTAATAATTTTGGATCATTAGTAATTATTTACAGTTCCTTTATTTGAATATTTTAAAGATAAAATAGGGAGAATAGCCTTTAGTTGAGATAAAAGTAAACTTTCGAATTGATAATTTTTATTGTTAAGTTATCTCTTGACCTTCTATTATCAAACGATAAGCCGTTTTAGAACGACACAGCACATTCAGAGAAAAAATCATGATTAGATTGATCTTCGAAAACCAGGTATCGATTTTATATGTGTATCAGAAACATGGTTTAATTCCGAAACTACGGACTTTTAGTTTCATTGGATGGATATAATTAACTCAGAGTCGATAGAGGAGATGGATATGAAGGTGTTGCTATGTACATAAAAAATGGTATATATTTTAGTGTCAAGTGTACATCTAAGGAAAATTGCGATTTTGAGGGCATCAATAATACTGAACCTTTAAATTGTATTGAGTATATATTTGTCGAGGTAAACAGTGAAGGTAGGAAGTTGCTTGTTGGGAGTGTTTATAGGCCTAATGAAAATCTTTGTACCATGCGGTTTATTCGAAACTTGGAAACGCAAACGGCTTTGTATGATGATGTTATAATAGCAGGAGATTTTAATTCAAACCTACTTGTAGTTGTAGTAGTTTTTCTGATGACTGTGCCTCGCTTGGTTTAGATTCACCTAATACTTTGAAGCCTACACACTTCACTGCAACCAATAGTACACATTTGGATTTGTTTTTCGTGAGTAATGGATTTAATATACTGGTCTATGATTAATTGTCTGCGTCATGTTTCTCCAAACATTATCTAATTTTTATGACATAATTTCCAACTTGTAATACCAGTTGAGAAAATTACTTTTAGAGATTTCAAGAATATTAATTTCAGATTACTCGAGGAAGAATTTTTTAAAATCAATTGGAATATTTTTATTCTTTATATTCGGTAGCTGACCAACTCCTTTTTCTAGAGCAAAACATAAATTATCTGTTCGATCTACCTGTACCAATAAGGACAAAAATTATAGGTATATATATATATATGTGTGTTCCTCTAACTCCCATAATAAACAAAAACCCTAGTTTTCTTCTGAAATTAAAGATTATATGAATTAAAGAGATTTTGCATATTCACATTGGAAAAGATTTAAAACTACAACATTACATGGGGATTATCTGACTGCTAAAAGAAAAACAAATAGAATGATTTAAAGGGCCAAATCGGTTTTTTATGCTGAAAAGTTTTCTTCCGCTATTGGCTCCAAAAGAACATGGCAAACGATACGCGAAGTTGGTACGGTAAATCTACGAATCCATAACCATGTCCAGTTGATGCCGATGCAATCAATAAGATATTTTTAAATACCTAATAAAATTTTTATCAGTTTGCGAAGCACTTATGGTAGATTAAAAAAATAAGCGCACAATTATGCGCTACGCAATAAGACATACAGAAATGCAGTAAAGTAAGTGAAAGAACTCTCAACAATTTTTATAAAAAAAAAAACATAATTTCAAGTGCTCCGTCATTCCCTTACTACGAAGCAGGTTTGTAAGGGAGAATACTAAAAAATAACTGTATCAAAACATTTAGTGTGTAAGGCCGATCGTAACATAACTACAACAATTTTTATATGCGCTGAATACTGCGCTTTATGTATCAAAAATGTATGCTTCAAAGTGGGAACTCGCCATATAAAATTCATGTCTTCCGTAAGCGCAATGGTAAGCGAAACTCTTGCATTTCTCCCTTACAAGCCTCCTTCGCTCGAAGCACAATTTTTTTTTTGGTAAAAATTCTAACTCTTTTTGTTTCTTTTGCTGCAGTAGACCAATGTGACGTTTTATCTAGCCTATTGTCCAAAAAAAAATGTTACAGATTAGATTAGGGCGAAACTTGGTGATGGCAAGACTACATTTTTAATACTTTTGGATCATTCAAAAGCGTTTGATACTGTGGATCATAACATTCTCTGTTACAAATTTAAACATTTTTTCAAATTTTCTTCGTATTTGGGTAAAAGATATCAGTATGTTAAAACTAGAATCCAGAAATCCAAGGCACTGCCTGTAACAAGAGGGATACCTCAGGGGTCCATTCTTGGGCCACTATTATTCGCACTGTACTCTAATGACCTCCCAGGCATCCTAACGAACTGTAGTGTAAGAATGTACGCGGATGACGTTCAACACTATATTAGTTGTAATAATGCCTTAATCAACCAGTGTATTATTTCTCTTAATCAGCAACTTCATCGTATTTATACGTGGGCCACGGCAAATGGCTTGGAAATAAATCCTACAAAATCTAAATGCATAGTTATCCAAACTTAAACTTAATATTAAATGAGCAAGGAGTGGCCGTTACAGTCAATGGCGATCGTTATCGGGCCATGTTGAACGAATTTTTATTCACAAAAATTGAAGAGAAAGCTACACTCGATCCTTTGCGCTCTGTTTTTGAAGATCGCATTATCAGCCGCAGAGCTGATGTCGTTTGGCCACCTCGGAGCTGCGATTTGACACCGTTGGACTATTATTTGTTGGGTGCCGTCAAAGATAAGTGTTACGCCGAAAAGCCAGAGACAATTGACGCTTTAAAGGACAATATTCGTGAAGCCATTGGTGAAATACAGCTGCACACAATCGATAATGTGCTTAAAAATTGGACCGATCGTGTAGGCTACTGCATGGCCAGCCGAGACTGCCATTTGAATGATATTATTTTCCATTATTAACCGGAAGGATTGTACTTTCAAATAAAAAAAGAAATTTGAGAAAATATTCAGTAGTTTTTTTATAGCATTTGCAAAAAAAAAAGTTATTTGGCGGACCCTGTATATTTATAAATAAACAGCAGATTGAAATAGTAAAGAGTGCTAAGAATCTAGGAATATTTTCTAATGACACTCTTACGTGGTCGAACCACATTAACTATGCTTGTGGTCGCACCTTTTCTATGATTAGAACTCTTTGGCGGACCCCAGCATTGTGCACCTTTAAGAATAAGAATGCTACTTGCTAAAACTTATCTGATGCCAGTTTTACTGTACGGCTGTGAGATATTTGCTAAATCTGATACAATTAGTAAAGCGAAATTGAACGTGGCGTTTAACAACATAGTCCGGTTCGTGCATGGACTTAAAACATGGGCATGAGAGTTTTAGTTTTTTTACATAAGATAATATATACCCACACACCTGAGCACCTGTACGGAAAACTTTGTATTTCTGACATAAGCAGGGGGAAAAGTATCAGCTCGTTTGGATACAAATGTTTAATTTCTGAGTGGCATTTCTACATGCAGAGAAAAAACATGTTTAAATATTGTCACCTCCAACAAAACTATTTTTAAAGAAAATTTTAAGCATATTTAACCTCATAACACAGTTTGTACACTACGTACAACGAGCTGCTAACCAGAATGCCGATAAATCCTAGCAGCTTGTTAGCACAGAGTTAATTCATATAGAACTTTTCTTCATCTGCTAACTTTTAATAAATCAACTCTGAATTTTAATGATGCCACATTATATTTCTCAAAAATTCATCAAGTGGTGCATTAATCATCACTGGGTTTGTCATTTTTTTTTTGTCTTTTCCTCCATATTCGCCTATATTTCTTTGACACGCTCCACCGACAGGTCAAACATTTCAGGATATGATACCTTCTGAGCATTAAAATTGGTTACGGTTAAGACCTATTTTAAATTTTTGTCCGGCCATCAGAAAGTTGTATGCTAATTTTTTTTTAGCAATTTTAACAAGCTTGAGCCGAACTTAAATGATTTTCAGGAAGGGAATTTATATTGGAGCCATGGTAAGTTATGAACCAAAATTCTGCAGAGTGATTTTTGGTATTAAAAAACCTAAATTTCAATACAGCGGTAAAATAAGTTTTAGCGTTAACTGTGAATTTAAGAAGGCTGCTAAATATGGAATCAAAGGTAAAGTATTTCATGACATTTTTTCTGGTCATATGAACTAAGTTGCATGAAATGTTACCAAAATAAATATATCTGCTACGATTTTAGGCGTATTTAATTTACCAGAGTGGGCTTCATATGGGGCCTATACTAAATTATGGACCGATCATCAAGAAATTTATAGGTGTGATTTCTAGTGAAGTTTAAAATTTTGTTCTGGTAGCATTAATATTAACGGTTTAAATTGTTTTCCGGGAGTAGGGTTTATAGGGGGCCTAGGGTAAATTATGGACGGATCTTCACGAAATTTTACAACGAATTTTTGCGAAATCTTGTATAATTCCGTGCATAGTTCCACCATTTATGTTAGTTTTTGTAACAAAATTATAAATTTTTTAAGATGGTGGTTCCACATTTTGATTCACAGCTCAGATCCTACTGAACCAATTTCGCTGGATTTTAATTCCAAACTGCTTAGGATAACAGCAAGCCATTTTAAACCAAGTTTGTTTACTTGTTTTGAGTTTTTCGAAAGTGTGCGTGTTTTCAATAGACGGACATGGCTTAATCGACTTTGAATTACTCAAAGGGCCAGAATATACATATGCACTTTATGGGGTCTGCAATGAAGAATTAAAAAGTTTCATACGGAATGACAAACTTAGTATACACTCGTCACAACTAATTTTGGTGAAGGGTATTAAAAGATTAAATTAAAAAAAAGAAAAATTTAAAAAAATTGTTTAACATGAAACAGATGTTTTTCAAAAGCTGGCAAGCATTTGGCAGCTCGTTAACAAGAGTTTTGCAGATCGTTAGCCAGAGCTTGGTAAGTACATTATGAATAAACATAATGCTAACCTCATGCCAAAAACTCATTATGAATACGGCTGAAAGTTTTTGTAGAAAATAATTAAGAGAAATAAGAATATGTACATAAACATAGATATGTACATTAGGCCGGGTCGATTTGTATGGATGAAAAAAAATGAAAAATCGTATAGCAAAAACGTAATCTACATAAAAATCTAAGAAAATTCTCCGAGGAAACCATGGGTCTAAAATCAAATCCAAATCCGCGCCTCTTGACTTGAAAATGTTTTTCCTCTTCTTTTGCAAAATTTTTTTTTAATGTATGTGACTCGGTCTATGAAAAGGTGGCTTATGACTCAAAAACAAAATTTCGAAAAATAGCTTATTTTCATTTACAATTCCATGTATTATCTTCATTTGTGCTCTTCTCTCTTTTTAGTACATTTCTAAGCAAGTTAGGACTTTCTGCTTTTCACCATGTTAAAGAGCGTCTCAAAAACTATCGGAACCAAAAAAAAGTGAAAAATAATTTTTTGAGTCATAAGCCACCTTTTCATAAACCGGGTCACATATTATGTTTAATTATATTATAGTTTAGCAATACAGGTTTTGTTTTGAGACTAACCAAAATATTAAAATTTCAAAAAAGCAGTTGAACCCCAATTTGCATCACCTCTGGTTTGCGTTCTATATAAAAAAATAGTTAGCACACGTTTTACCTAAAATGCGTTTTGCATAAAACAAAGAATATTAAAAAAAATAGTTTTTGTTTGTAATAAAATACGCAAAACATACTTTTTAAAACAGAAAAAAACATGTCCTCTAATCCACTTTATTTGACTTCTAATTCGTGTTCTGTGACTTCTGCAGTCGTCGGCACAATTATTTTGATAAATATACAAGATATATTGGCGTTTTTTTCGTTCAAGTGCGTAAGATACCGCTACCACAGCTTTGCTCAAAGCAAAGTGCACATCAACAACAACACTTATGCAAGGCGAATTCATCCCAGGTAATCTCGGTACTACAACAAGTACAACTCGTACAAAAACCACAAGCAATTTGTTTTTGTAAAATCATTGTACAATGTCAAAAACAGAAATAAAACAAAACAAAAACAAAGATTATAAAAGAGAATAAACAAAATTTTGACATCCAACAGTGATTTTAGCTAAAAAAAAAAGTTATCAGCAGGGCTTTTAAGACCACCTGTAATAAATTCGCCTTGCACTTATGTAAAATATTTTGTCCATTGTTTTGTTCACCTCTCAAACTGCTGATAATAATCATAGTAGGCAATGACTTTCGCTTCGGCTTAATTATTTTGACATGCACTTTATATCAGTTTTATGGCGTGTTCTTTGCAAATGAAGGTCAACTAAAATTATTTTTGTGTTTTTATTTATAATTTTGATTTATCGGTGATTTACAAATTTTTGAAAATATAATAATGGAATTATCGGAAATGTCCATCGATTCTAATGACTTTCCAAGCGAATTTAGTGAATTGAATTTGCCAAATAATACTATTTGAAATACTATTTTTATTTAAGTGAGCGTGAAAATAATAAGAAAATAACACTATCATATGAAATGTTTTCTGTACAAGTTAATAAAAAAGTTATCGAAATTTGGAGCAAAGTTAATGTTGAAATTATCAACGAAAAAAGTGTAGTGAAAAAGCTAAACGGTTTGCTTAATAAGTTCCATAGAGCAATAAAAAACAAATCAAGACCTCATATATTGGTAGATGCCAGTGAATACGACACCATGCTACTGTGCATTGATTCCTAATCATCTAAACGAGTTCCTTATTGACGAGCAAAAATTACTGAAATATTGTGTGAGTGAAAAGGGTATTTTACATGATCACACAAGTCGTACGTATTTTGGCAAAAATGCATCTCTGATTTAATTGTTGTTTGAAAATTTTCCAAAAACTATAACAACTTATCATGCCAGTTTTGTATTTTTCTCAAAATACGTACGACTTGTGTGATCATGTAAAATACCCTTTACCAAATTTTATTGGAATTGTTCCATGTTTGACCACAGCTTCCAAGCAAATACTACTCCCAGAAATAACTTTTAATGCCACAACTTCCTTATAAATGTTAGTATTAACATAAAAATTGGCAATGATAACTTCGTGGTCCCATATAAAGGCCCATCATAAAATCACTTAAAGGCAAACAAATTTCATAAAGATGAAGACATCTAAATAATATTCGGCACAAAGAACTTTTTATATTAACCTCATAACATAACTTTGCTCATGCAGGTCCGTGACTGCCCATGGGTCCTAAAGAGGGCATACTTGCAAAACTGGTTTTATTATGCTGCGGTGTAGGGTATCACATGGTCGGGCTTAACAATTTGCGCACGTTCACATAAATATCCCTTGCAAAAAAACTACAAAAATTTTTATTTTTCGTAAAATCAAAATTACTGATTTCCTCTTTTGTTATTTTTTTGTAGCTCTGTAATCTTTTTATCATTCAATTAAATGTTATAAAAATAAAAAAATATTATTATTTCCCCAGCGTAAACTAAAGCAAATTGAAAACCTTTAAAAAAACACAAAATTTAGAAATAAATCAAAGAATTTTGAGTGATGCCCTCTTTGAGGTCCCAAAGGAAGTGGTGAAGAATCAGATTTCAAAAATCAAATATATGAGTAGATAGGTAATGGGGATCTTGGACTGTGTCCGGTTCCGATAATGTGAAAAGGAATGTGTGGTGTAATATATTACCCAAGTTCAGAACCATTTCCGGTATGCGAGCAGACGAGGTGAACATTAATTTTGACATATAGATGGCGCTGATGTGATTTCCCGATTGTCTTTCTGTTACAGATGGCGCATACATTTATTTCATTTCCAATAGAAATTTAAAAATTTTGTGAACAAAATACATAGCAACAAAATGGGTATTTTAGGGGATTTAATAGGATTTTAAAAATTTTGTGAAAAAAAAATACCAACAAAATGGGTATTTTGATGTAAACTCTATTTTAAGCTTTAATGTAAACTCTATTTTAAGCTGTATTTTTTTTTTTACCACTTTAGCAAGTTCTAAAACTTTTTGATGAGGTGAAGTTAATTGTTTCACCACTTATCCTAGTTCCGAACCAGTTGGTGAAATTTTATTGAAATTTATTTTTGGTGGTAAGATTTGGGTTTGATCTCATTTCAACAGTGATTCTAAACAGTTTAATTTTATTAAAACTATCGAAGCCAAAATCGACAAAATAGAAAATAAAAGTTCAAAATTATGGTATAACCGGTATCTTTTTACATCAATTTTATAATTTTTAAGTAAAAAACAAGTTTGCGATTCTTTTAAAACAGTTTTGAGAATTAACACAATAGTCAAAGAATTTAAATTTAGTTTTGTTTTCTTCTTAGTATTAAGAAATATTTTGTTCCCGTTTATGCTGACATTATGTTATTCTTATTTGCAGTTTGTTTTCTTTCATAATATAACGTCTCCTAAGAAGATTTAAAAAGAATTTGTATTTTGTTATAAAATGCAGACGATGTGTCTGCATGTTTGTTTACATTAATCTGATGAAGAAATCTTTTGTTATATTTAAGAATCATAAACATGATTGAGCGTGATAGAATGTATAATTTGTTTATAAAACAAAACATTAATTGCAGTTTGTTTTCTTGCCCTTCTTAAAAGGCTTAGTGGAGTATACTTCTGAAAACTAGGTTTATTTACATTTGAACATTAAGCAGATTTCCAATTTAATTAAGAAAAGATTATCTTTATCATTAGTCAGTATACCGCAACATTCCTCAGAGTGACGATATATTTTTCAACATCAAGAAAAAATAACGTTTTAAGTAAAAAACAAAATTTTTGATAAAGTTGAAAGTCAATAAAAATAAAAAAACCTAAGATTTGAACAATGAATTCGAGTGATTTTGAAATTGAATTTGTCGATGATTTGTCTATGGATGAGATCCCTAACAACCAAATGGCTTACTACAATTTTATTGTCGATGAAAATTCTATGGAGGTGATCCCCAACAACCAAATGGCCTACTACGAATTTTTGTGGGAAATTGAATATTTTTTGGAAGACGAAGAGGGTGATAAAATAATTTTACAGGCAAATGACGGATTTTATTTGGATGAAGAAGGAGATCGCTGCATTAGAGAGCTAGATTTAAGTTTATAGATGTAGTGAATTTTTTTTATCTTTTTATTCAAATACTTTTAAGAAATTGTTAAATAAATAAATATAAATAATACAAAACTATTAAAAGTAAAATAAATGTTTCTTATATTGCATCACATTTCGAAAATAATTTTTAATGACTGAACATATCCATGTATAAATAGCGTATACAATTCATTTCAACAACAAGTATATTGTGATTTATCGTGGAGTTCAAATAGTATTTTTAAAATTTGCGGTTGAAATTATGAAAGAAAAAAATTTAAAATGGTTAAATATCTAAAATCCGATTGCAATGAAGATCAGCATTTAAAACAATCTTCATTTACGCCACGCTATAGCATGACTGATATTTTCCATAGAGAAGATGAGCGTTTAAAAACTTTTACATGCTGGCCATTAAAATGGGTAGATAAAAGAGAATTAGCTATGACTGGCATGTTTTATAGTGGAGATTATGACAAAACAAAATGTTATTTTTGCGAAGTTGAAATTTGGTGTTGGGGGCCTACTGATCAACCTTTAACAGAACATTTGCGTTGGTCACCAAATTGTGCTTTACTGAGAAGATGTTGTACCAATAATGTACCTATTAATTGGAATGTGTTAAATCAACTACTACCACCACACAGTTATGATATCTGTGGTCTCAGAGAAGTAGAAGGTGAAATACGACACGATAATTTTTCTAACATTCCTCAGTATAATATTGAAATGAAAAACGATAATATCGCTAGAAGCAATCACATTACTAATTATGATGATCAAGTTATTGAAATCTCAATTACATTTATCGAATCTTCAAATACAATGATGCAAAACGCTGAAATTTCATCATCCATAATAAATGTAGCAAAATATTTTTTTATTTACCATTTTTTGTTATTCATTTTATTTGTATTAGAATACATTTTATTTACTGAAATAAGAAAATAAATAAATAAATAAAAAAAAGGGAAAAATTTTTGATTTTTACTATTCTTCTTTATTATACATTAATTTATAATTATAAATTAAATTGACGACATTTATTTTTCTTAAAAAATATATTGAACATCTGCATGGAGTAGGCCCTTCTTCACAATACGAGCTGTACCATGGGCAGCATTGGAAATGTGGCTCCCCATCATCACTTTCAGCAACGCCGAAGTCTTCATTTTCATCCAGCATCGGAATGAAATTTAGTATACACTCTCTGTGCTCATGTAATAAAACCTCCTCAAATGTTTTTAAAAAATTTGTTAAAAATTCTTTTAAGGCACACATTTTTGAGTTGTATCCGCTTGGCGTCCTACTTGTTAATGTTTCTCGTTTTTAAATTTCTAGTTATTATTTCACAACATTTTACTTAATAACTAGAGTGAAAGAGAAAACTATATTAAATTTCTAAATGCTATTCGGTTTACTTAATAACTAGAGTGAAAGAGAAAACTATATTAAATTTCTAAATGCTATTCGGTTTACTTAATAACTGGAGTGAAAGAGAAAACTATATTAAATTCCTCAATGCTATTCGGTTTACTTAATAACTAGAGTGAAAGAGAAAACTATATTAAATTTCTCAATGCTATTCGGTAATTTGTTCTATATTGATTCTTATTTATTTGCTAGTGTTATTCCATATTTATTTATTTATATCGATTTCTTTCTTAAAAAAATAGGGAAGAAATGTATGTCTTCGTCTCATTTATTCACATGATTATATAACAATAACATTTTTCTTGATTAATAAAATAGATTAATATTGATTTAGTTAAGCTCTTTTCAATTTAGAGAAGTGGTTTTAATCTCAGTTGAAAAAAAGAAACTAACGTGATCGGTTGTGAAAAATGGATCCCTCGAAAAACTTAGTATCCAAATTTAATACTTTGAGCTACAGCAAATCCTTAATTCACATTAAGGATCTTGTGATATCTTCTAAACACATTATTATGAATGCAAGTAGAGTTAAAACAAAGTATGGAAACTCAATAAAAGTTGAGCTTGAGGAGAATATATTGTTTTTGCCATATCGCTACAATACGCTAACTGACGAAGATTTGAAGAATTTATCATCTGGATCGTATCTTATATCCAGGGAAGGGGAGAAAAACTTGCGATTGAAGCCATTTGAGGAGGGTGATATCTTTGAAGCCAATTCTAGATATCCCATATACGCAAACTTTAACAGTTTTTAAATTATATTTTAACGATAAAAATAATAATAATATGTACCTTAAAATAATTAAATAAAAAACATTGTTTTTCTTTTTAAAATAATTTCAATTGTTTTATTTATTAATTTCTTTTTCAGTTATTTTATATAAAAATTCAAGACATAAATGTCCACAATTAAATGAATCATAGTTTTGATGTTGATTGTAGTTATATTTTATATTTCCTCCTAGGTACTCAACTAGTTCCAATGGTGGTTGTAAATTTCCAAAACTATCATAATATTCTATTTGTTTATTGTTTTTATAGTAAGCTACCCAATGTGTACCACTACCGATTGTAGAATCCAAATTAATTACTCCACATTCAATATTTCTGGCATGTTTTGGTATTGCGTCTAACATGAAAATTCCTCTAAAATGTGGAATATTTTTTGAGAATTTTCGTATATCAATATCAGTCAATGGCCTTTTGGGTAGCTTGTTTAGAAGTTTTTTGCTTTTTCTTCATAAGTTAATCCATATCCTTTCTTATATGGTTTGAGGTAAAGTCCTTTACCCATTGCTATTGCTTCCATATTCTTATTGTGTCTAGTCGCTTCATCAAGTTGGAGTTTAGCATTCTTTGCTGCATTAACTGCTTTTGCTATGTTAGCACCTCCACTCGATAGGGTACCAATTACACCTAAAGCTGTTAATATTGGTATTAATGGTAAAACACCACCAACTTTTGGAACACGTATTACACGTGGTACTACAATTTCAGATTTCCTCCCCTTTAAGGATTTCTTAATGGTTTTGCGTGCAATCTTAATAGCACTATTAAGATCTGTTGGTTTTTCTTTTCTTAAAATTTTTGTTGTTGCTTTTAGCGTTGAATTGAACAGTTTTCTTCCATTAACTTTTTTTGATTTTGATTTTCTATTAATATGATTTTGCTTAGTCATACCCATACCGAATTTATTTTTTGCCTTCATTGCGTTAGTAACCAAATATGCAAACGATTTTTCTGGAAGACTGATATTTTTTGAAAGTACTCGTTCCCAAGCTCTATTCTCAAGAATTTTATCAGCTTGATGTCTAATATTTAAATCTTTACTTTTTGAATAAGCAATATCGTGTTCTTTGCATGCAGCGTCTAATAGATTAATTCCTTTATCACCTCGTTCTAAACGTTTTTGTAATTTCGTTCCAGGACCACAATATTGATAACCAGGAAGATGTAGTTCAAAAGGAAGTGAATTTACCAATTTATTAATTAAACCTCCTCCTCTGACGGTTTTATTACAATTAACCTTGTTGTTAAAGCGAATAACCATTTAATTTGATTTTATTCTATAAGAAAAACAGAATATTTTATTATTTCATTCAGTTCTAAAGATGCGTTTAATAAAACAACATAAAAATATTTTTGTTCGTAATACGGATTCTTCAACAAATATAAATTCAAAAAGAAGACATAGTTCTATATTACCGAATTCTATTCGTGCTCTTATTGTAGGTCCTTCAAATTGTGGAAAGACTAACGTTATGATAAGCTTACTAGAGAGTCCTAATGGACTGAAATTTGAAAACATCTATTTATACTCAAAATCACTTTTCCAACCAAAGTATGAATATTTAAAAAAATTAATATCGCCAATTAAAGGAATGGGGTTTTATACGTTTTCAGATAATGATTCTGTAAAACCTCCTGATGAAGCACAAAACAATTCAATTATGATATTCGATGATGTTGCATGTGAAAAACAAAACAATATACGTGCATATTTTTGCATGGGTAGACATAGAAATGTAGACTCATTCTACTTATGTCAAACATATACAAGAATTCCTAAACATTTAATAAGAGATAATGCTAATATGATTATTATGTTTAAGCAAGATGAAATGAATATGAAACATATTTATGCTGATCATGTCGGTAGCGATATGAGTTACGAAAAGTTTCATGAAATTTGTAGAGAATGTTGGAAAGATAAATATGGATTTTTGGTTATAAGCAAAGATGATGAATTAAATGATGGGAGATATAGAAAGCAGTTTGATTATTTTATAACAATATAAATTATAGAATATATTTTATACGATTATTAGTATAACATCAACCTTTAAAGATATTACAACAATAAAACGCATTGTTAACCAACGAATAGCTGATCTGATGTCCGATACAAAAATTAATGAAAAAGTTTTAAAAGAGTTGATAAAGAGAAGAAATGTTTTAAAGAAGAAATTTCGCAGTATAAAAATTGGTGAAGCTGATACTCGTGAACAACTTAAAGATACATTTAAACCCATAACAGAACCCCTGAAAAATTTCATTAATAGTTCGAAAAATACCAAAGTAAATTTAAAAATTGAAAATAATAAAATTAAAAATGAATCAAAACAACAAGAACAATTTAAAACAGATTCTTATATTCCAATTATAAAACCAGAAAAAAATATATTATCTACTGCTACAAGTAACTCTGAAGATTATAATGATGATGATGATGATGATTTTTATTCTCAACCAGAAACAGAAAATCCAAATAATCATATAAATTTTAATGATTTGTTATATTTAGAAAAAAGAAATGAGTTAGACACACTATATGGAGTACATAAAGATTCAAATAATGAATGGAAATTTGGTGATAGTAACATTCAATTTAATGAAGATAAGATTCAAGTTGGAAACCAAATATGGGCACTCACTCCAGGTTTATTTTCATTAATGTTTCAAAAAATACCAAAAAACTATGATAAATCTGAGTTAGATATTTATAAAAAAATATTAAATAATACAAATGCCTATAAAATAGGATATAGCTCAGATGGTCATATAAGGGGTACAAGAGCATATAAATACAAGAACATTATCAGAAAATTGATTAAACCTAAAAATCCATCTACCAAAACACCTCAATCTCCCACTTCATCTGATACAATAAAAACAACAAATGAAAATTATATTGGAAGTGGGTTAATGAATTTAAATCCAAATAAACCAAACTATATATACTGGGATGATCCAAATGAGTTGATAGATCGACTTAGACTCCTGCTCGCATCACAAGCTGCAGGCCACAGCAATCATAATAACGAAATTGTTTCTATTATTGAAGAATTATACGAAGCTAACATTATTGAATAACTTTAAAATTAACATAAAGTAATGTCTGTTGACAAATTTGGTCACTATATTAACGATACAAGTGGCGTTATTTCTATGAAAAATGCACCTAAATTGCTTGGGTTCTTTATGGATACAGATAACAACATTGATGTTCAAAACAAAAGAATCAAACATATGTCGAATGCTTTGGAAGAAAACGATGGTGTCAATAAAATGTTTTTGCAATCTCAAATTGAAAAAACACAGAACGAGGTAATGGATCATTTAAACAAGAATATAAATGAAGTTTATCAAGTAATAGAGAAAATAAAAAAAGATTTTGAAAGAAGAATTAAAATCTTAAATCAGAAACTATATAACAGGCTTGATATTAAAAATAAAGAACAGGAGATAACAATATTCCCTTAAGTAAAGAGGACTTACTTAATAATTATGTATTCAACAAAAAGAGACTTAGTAAATGAACTTCATAAACCAGCCCGAAAAAATTTTATACGTCGAAGAGTTGTAATGAAAGGCATAGATGATCTCTGGCAAGCTGATTTAGTTGAAATGGGAAATTATTCTACATATAATAAAAAATATCGATATTTGTTAACGATCATTGATACTTTTTCAAAGTTTGCATGGGGTGTTGCACTTAAAACAAAAACAGCAACTGAAGTATTTCAAGCAATGAAAAGTATTTTAAAATTAGGTCGAGTTCCCAAAAACTTGCAGACTGATGATGGTAAAGAATTTTTCAATAAACAATTTAATATCCTCATGCACAACCATAATATAAATCACTACTCAACATTTAGTATAATGAAAGCCTCAATAGTAGAACGATTTAATCGAACTCTAAAAGGAATGATGTGGAAAGAATTTAGTTTTAATGGTTCATATTATTGGCTTGATATTTACAAAGATCTAATTAATAAATATAATAGAAAAGTTCATCGCACCATTAAAATGGCACCAATTGACGTTAATTCTGGAAACGAAATGAAATTATTGCAAACCGTTTACAATCATTTAAAAATATTTAAAAAATCAAAATTTAATGTTGGAGATTATGTTCGCATAAGCAAATATAAGCACATTTTTGAAAAAGGTTACACTCCCAATTGGACTACAGAAATTTTTAAAATTAAAACAGTAAAAAATACGTATCCTGCAACATACATATTAGATGACTACCAAGGAAATCCAATTGAAGGTGGTTTCTATGATGATGAACTTTCAAAATCTCGATTTCCTGATACATACCTTGTTGAAAAAATTCTTAAAACTAAAGGAGACATGGCATATGTAAAATGGTTGGGATTTTCTAATCAACACAATTCTTGGATTAATAGGATTGATATATTGTAGTTTGTAAGAGTAGATATAATTATAATAATAGAATGTAAGAGTTAATGTATTGTTATTATTAAATAAGAAAAGAACAAAAAAAATATATATGTAAATAAATTATTTTTAAATAAATAATATTATGTTTTTTACTTTATTTGCAATTCAACAGTCGAAATGTCAATAACTCTCACTTTAAGCTCTAATTCAACTGAGTTGACGGCTAACTATTTTCCTCCAATTGAGTTGGACGGAAAATATGAGTGTGCACTTACAGATTTTCATTCATACAATAGTATTCCAAATGTAGATGTTTATAATAATATGTTTCATATTGGCGAACAAGTAATTGAAATTCCCATTGGATCTTATGAACTAAACGATATAGTTGATTATATTAAAGAACAATATCAACGATATAGTCCTCAAAATAAAATTAACATTGAAGCTAATAATAATACGATGCAAGTTAAAATAAAAAACTCTAATGATCCAATATACTTTAATAAGAAAAATACAATTGGGAAGCTTTTGGGATTTAAAGAAAATATTCTATTACCTAATAAAGAGCATTACTCAGATCTTCCAGTTAATATTTTTAAAGTAAATCTTTTACGAATTGAGAGTAATATAGCTGTCAACACATACATGAATAACTCCCAAGCACATACTTTGCATGAGTTTGCCATTAATGTTCCACCTGGCTATAAAATAGATGAGATTCCTAGGAATCTAATTTATTTACCAATCAACTGTCGAGAGATAAGCTCCATTACTCTGCGAGTGGTTGATCAAGACGGTGATTTACTTAATTTCCGAGGAGAGGAAATTACAATTCGATTACATTTAAGACCAACAAAGTAATGATAATTTACAAGAAGAATATATCTAAAAACAAAGTATTAAACTCTTCTTCTAACAAAATATTGAAAAATAAATTAAATTCAAAGAATTCATTAAAAAATATAAATTTAACGCAATCAAATAAAGAATTTTTAAAATCATTAAATTTTAAATTGAAGAAACCATGAGTTCAATAATAGATGTTCTGGATAAACCTTTGTCCGATGAAAATATAATTAAAAAGGCCTACCATACGTATACCCCATATTTACAATCTTACAATAATAACGATGAAATTCGTATAACAATACAAAATCAAGACTTGTATGTTTTGCCATCGGAAAGTTTTATATATGTAGAGGGATTTGTTAAAGATGATAGCAATACAAAATTAGTATCTTCTGCAGCCAACATTAAATTAAAAAATAATTTTGTAGCACATCTATTTGATGAAATCCGTTACGAAGTAAATGGTGTTGAAATTGATCAAACAAGACATTTAGGAACATCAAGTACTATTAAAAATTTGGTTTCATTATCACCAATAGATAGTAATGGAATGCAAAATGCTGGATGGAATAAAATTGATGACATTGATCTCGTAAATGGATATTTTAATTTTTATGTACCACTTAAATTGTTTTTGGGATTCGCTGAAGACTATAACAAAATATTATTGAATGCAAAACATGAATTGATTCTATTACGTAATAAAAATGATGAGAATCTTGTTTATTCAACTGTTTCTACCGAAAAGGCTAAATTAACAATTTCAAGTATATCGTGGAGAATTCCCCATGTACAACTATCAGATTTTTGTAAATTAAATATGATAAAAATAATAAACAGTGGTACTTCAATACCAATTACATTTAGAAGTTGGGATTGTCATATAAATCCACAACTAAATATGTCTACTAATCATGTGTGGAATGTTAAGCTGGCAGCGAATAGAGAACGCCCTCGTTTTGTTTTGATTGCATTTCAACATGAAAAGAAATTTATACACTGCGATCTGACTAATTTAAAAGTACATTTAAATTCAGAGTCTTATCCATATGATGACCTTAACATAAAGTTTCAGAATGAACGTTATGCAATTCTATATGATATGTATCTAAGGTTTCAAGAAAACTACTATATGCGAGACTCCCAGCCGCTTCTCACATCTCAAGAGTTTAAAAATAATTCTCCAATAATAGTAGTAGATGTTAGTTATCAAAATGAAAATATTGTCAGCGGACCAATTGATATAAAAATTGAATTTGAAACAGCTACTAATGTTCCAGCAAACACATCAGCTTATTGTATTCTCATTCACGATCGTATAATTGAATATATACCATTAAAGGGACAAGTTCGAAAAATTTTATAAATCCTAAAAAAGATGTCTTGTAAACATGTTTTCATTGATTTACAAGGTTTGAAGTTAAAATCAAACAAATTTATCGTTAAAGAAGTTGCAATTGTTTTCAATTCTATGGAATATATCAATTTTATTATAAGACCGCCTTTTGATTTCAATTGTTTATCACAAAAGGAGCAAGAAGAAGCATATTGGTTAATAAAATATTTTCATCATCTTAAGTGGAATACAGGAGTAGTATCATTTAAGAGTGTTTGTAATTTTTTAAAAAATAATTTAAAAAATTCTAAAATATATGTAAAAGGAACAGAAAAGAGCCAATGGTTGGAAAAAATGCTGCAGAAAAAAGTTTTAAATATAGAGGATTTTGGATGTATAAATTTAAAGGAACTTAATAAGAAGTACCCAGAAAACACATTTTGCAGTTATCACAACTATGGAGTTTGCGCTTTAAAAAATGCTATTTTACTTGAAAGAGAAAATCTAATTGGAAATAAGAACAACTAATTTAATTTTTAATTCTTATATTATAACTTTATTGATATTTTTACATAAACATTATTTTTATTATATTTACATAATTTTGATATAGTTACATAAACATTATTTTTAAGAAAACATGCAATAAAGTAATTTATTTTAACATTAATTTTATTAGAATAAGTGACTTAGATGTAATCTTATATGAAAAAAAAAAAAAAAAAATAATAATAATAAAATTTATTTTAATAAGTATAATAACAAAGCCTTTTATTTTTTGTAATCTAATTTATTGACCACTGTCATCTCATAAGTAATAAACAAGCAAAATTATTCTTAATCAATTTCCATATCAATTCTATCTCTAAAGTGACCCCAAGCTCTAGTATTTATTCTATCTTCCATAATTTTTCTTTTATCATCTGTATGATTAAGTACAACTTTATGTAGTTTTTGTGTATACAACTGATGAGCTTTAGTTCTAAATACAACCATCTCATCAGATACTATTTTCTGCTCAAATAAACACTCCTTGTAGTCGTTTAATGTAAGTTTTTTAATAACACATTTTTTGACGCCTTTAGACTTTTTAATGTCTTCTGAATTGATAGTTGATAAGGAATACATCTTTGATCGTAAGCCTACAAATTCAGTCATTATTCCCCCCTTATTTTCGTCTTTCATCATTCCCAATACTTTTTTGTTTAGCTGTGGTAAATTAAAAAGATTATCTTTGGGATATTCGGACGTATCGAAATTTAAACTGACATCGCTACGAATGTCATCATAAAAGTCATTTGTTAGAATTGAATAAATAAATGAATCAGTATCCATATAATTTAAGGACAAATTTTCTCTAAATTTTGGAGTCATATATCTGTAATGGAAGTCATACATCTTCCATTTGGATAACTCTAATACCGAAAATCCAATATATATAGGTTTGTTGTAGTATGGCTCCATTTTCTTTAGCTCTACTGCATACAAATCATCACTAAACTTTGTCAAACTTAGAAAATTTGGCTTAGAGATTAATGATCGTAAACCTAAATGGTTCTTATTACTATTTTCCCACTCTGTAGCAATACGTATATCTTTTCTTTTATCAACACTTTCCATCGTTTTTCCATAAACTGCATTATTAAGCAGTTTAAAAAAATCTTTTTCAAAATTATTTTTTGCATTAGTTCTGTGCAGCGTATTTAAATCAATATATTTTTTTAACCATGGAGACTGTTTGAATTTTAAAATTCTATGAACTTTTTTCAAAACAAGACCATTGGTAATGCATTGTTTTAAAACTCTATAATGTATAGTGTAATTTTCTTTAGGCGTCAAATCTGCAATTAATTTTTTAAATTTAGACTGCCCTGGAGTTTTATTTTGTGGACAAAATGGTAGATCATTATGAAGGTCATGAAGAGAGTCAGGATATTCAAGATCAACTTCTAAAATATAACCATATTCTGAGTTATCTGATATATTTTGTACTCTAAAATTTTCAATATCTTTAGTGTTCATCCAATCAAATTCCCCATAAGGTAGATATTCTGACATTGCCCACCCATATAAATTGTTAGCATCTAAATACATCAAATACTCTGATGCTTTTTTCTCATCAAAGTTTTCCATATATTTATGGTTTGCCTTAGAATACCTTTTTGAGCATTGCACTAATCCACCTCGTATTCCATTTTGCATAAAGAGGTATTTTTCACTATCAGTAAATAGCTCTAACGTTACATCCGTTGTCTTAAGCATTGCATCCCAAGAGAGACCAGGTGCAGTGTAGTACTGACAAGGGTCTAAATTATAAATACTCTTACATATTTGTCTAAAGTTTTCAAAAATGTCAGTTAATAGAAGAACATCCGATCTAAGGTAGAGTTCTGTATAGTCAAGAAGGTTCTTGCACTTGAAATAACTCCATACATTTTTGGCATGTTCGTAATCGACTACACTGCATTCCTCATTACTTAAAATATTGAAAAAATTATCTCTACTTGGAAGCTGATTTTCATTAAACCTCTCCATTGAATCCATGTAGGAGTATGGGAATACACCCTTCCTCCTGATTAGATTAAATTGATTATCATTAGAAAACCGTTCTCGAACTGTTCGAAAATCATTAATGTCAAGATTTTTAGCTAAGGAATCTAAGCTAGAAGACATAAATCTTATTGAATCTAAAAACCTAATTTCAAATCCCCGATTTTTATCTATTTTAATATAAACAGATAGTGAAATATAACGCTCTTTATTCAAAGGAATAACTTTTATTGTCGCATTTTTTATTGTTGACAGCTCTTTAAAGAAAAGATGCATGTCATAAGCAGAAAGATTATGGAAGATCACTGGTATAAAATTAGGATTTTTGTATTTTAAATTACACTCATTATGAGCAGCACCTCGAAAATTACCAGTGAGATGACAGTGGTCTCTAACTTTATCATTATAAAGAAGTTTTTTACAAATGTGGCAATTTGTTGATTTATTGAAAACCTCAATATCATTTACTTTCATTAACATTTTCTTTACTTTGGACAGATACTGATTATAAATATCTGTTGCATCTTTGACAATATTGTCAACAAAGACTTTAGATGCATTTTTCCCTAAATAGTATCTGTCAGATTTAATCTCCTTAAAATTACATTTAATATAATAACTAAAAGCACATGGAATGTGCTTTTGAATATTAGCTGTTTTGTAACTCACTCTATCATCTATTTTTTCCAAAATTGACTCAAAATCAGCATAGATCACGAACGGAACATCCACTTGCTTCTGATGGCTTACAAACGATATATTTGCATCTTCGGGATTAGGCATCTTTGAAATCTTCTTTCCACATACATTTTTATGATTTTTGGAAACTGTCTCATCATGTGTATGGTATAAACACGTATTACAAACATAAATTTTGCTTTTATGTGAGGTAATACTGGATCGAATTAGTCTACAATAAATTAAAATAATTTTTAATTAGATTTAGAAACAAATAAGTATATACATACGCATGTATATTTATTAATGTAAAGAAAAACTTACTTGGAAATATCATTTATGAGAACATAGTGAAACTTTTCACCGGAATGCAAAAGCAGTAAATTTATATGGATGGTTTTTTCCTCAATCGTTATATAATATGGTCCAATGATTGACTCACCATTATACCCAAATACATTTACACTTATCTCGTTTTGTTTTTCAAACTTTTTTATTGACTTCAAAGGCAAAGGAAACTCCAATCCCTTAAAATTAAGATCACATTCGCCCAGAGCAATTTTATTACTATAGATGTTAATGCTATATGAATTGCAGTTTTTTCTTTGTTTATTGCTTAAGTCTTTACGAAGTGCTGCAATTAAACACCATTTAAAGCAAAAAACATCTTTATTTTCCACATTTATACATGCACCTTTAATATTGCTAATGCTCTTGGGTAATGGTATAAATTGGGATCCTCTTATAATGCTGACCTTGTTTACATTGACTTCTACATAATTTATTTTAGTGAGTGTCCACCCACTGTCCCTTTCCTGAAATTCACTCATTTTAGTGGATATTTCGTCTACATGTTTGTCATATGACTTACTGATATCCTCAGCAAGCGTTATTAACATCATTTTAGAAATATGCACAATTGATGCTAATTGAATTTCATCATTCACCAATTTCATATATTCACATAACAACTCCATGTTAAATTTAAATGTAGTGTGTTTGATGCCACATCTTTTTAATTCTTCAATTACAACTGCCTTAGCATCTCTAAAGAACTCCTCCGGAAACAACATTTCTTCGTTTTCATTCACCAATCTATAGGTTTCAATTCTTCCTTTAAAATTACTTTTCCTGACAGTTAATGTTTTATTAATATTAACTGTTTGACAATTTTGTATATGGCGATTTGTTCTTATATGCGCATTAAATGATGTTACCGGTATTAATTCATTGCACTCATTGCAATGTTTATCATTAGCACTTTGAAGAGGAGGTGATTGGATGGTAGCGTGAGTTTCTTTATGTTCAACGAGTTTTCTTGAACTCATGAAAAGTTTCTTGCAAATGGGACAGTGGAGGTTAATGTGCACCTTAAGCATTTTTTTGGAAATAGACGTATTGCATATCGAACATACTTCATAGTCGTTAGCATCAAAACTTTTAAAAGTATTTCTATGCAATTCCATATGCACCTTAAGCATTTTTGGGCAGCTGAGCTTCGAAGAGCAAATTGAGCAATATACAGGAGCCATTTTTAAGTATTTTATTTAGCACTTTCTGTATTAACAAATTTTTTAGATTTAATAAAAAACAGAACTTTTTTCTATTCTTTTGAACTTTCAAAAAAGGTTTTTTTATTTTTATTGACTTTCAACTTTATCAAAAATTTTGTTTTTTACTTAAAACGTTATTTTTTCTTGATGTTGAAAAATATATCGTCACTCTGAGGAATGTTGCGGTATACTGACTAATGATAAAGATAATCTTTTCTTAATTAAATTGGAAATCTGCTTAATGTTCAAATGTAAATAAACCTAGTTTTCAGAAGTATACTCCACTAAGCCTTTTAAGAAGGGCAAGAAAACAAACTGCAATTAATGTTTTGTTTTATAAACAAATTATACATTCTATCACGCTCAATCATGTTTATGATTCTTAAATATAACAAAAGATTTCTTCATCAGATTAATGTAAACAAACATGCAGACACATCGTCTGCATTTTATAACAAAATACAAATTCTTTTTAAATCTTCTTAGGAGACGTTATATTATGAAAGAAAACAAACTGCAAATAAGAATAACATAATGTCAGCATAAACGGGAACAAAATATTTCTTAATACTAAGAAGAAAACAAAACTAAATTTAAATTCTTTGACTATTGTGTTAATTCTCAAAACTGTTTTAAAAGAATCGCAAACTTGTTTTTTACTTAAAAATTATAAAATTGATGTAAAAAGATACCGGTTATACCATAATTTTGAACTTTTATTTTCTATTTTGTCGATTTTGGCTTCGATAGTTTTAATAAAATTAAACTGTTTAGAATCACTGTTGAAATGAGATCAAACCCAAATCTTACCACCAAAAATAAATTTCAATAAAATTTCACCAACTGGTTCGGAACTAGGATAAGTGGTGAAACAATTAACTTCACCTCATCAAAAAGTTTTAGAACTTGCTAAAGTGGTAAAAAAAAAAATACAGCTTAAAATAGAGTTTACATTAAAGCTTAAAATAGAGTTTACATCAAAATACCCATTTTGTTGGTATTTTTTTTTCACAAAATTTTTAAAATCCTATTAAATCCCCTAAAATACCCATTTTGTTGCTATGTATTTTGTTCACAAAATTTTTAAATTTCTATTGGAAATGAAATAAATGTATGCGCCATCTGTAACAGAAAGACAATCGGGAAATCACATCAGCGCCATCTATATGTCAAAATTAATGTTCACCTCGTCTGCTCGCATACCGGAAATGGTTCTGAACTTGGGTAATATATTACACCACACATTCCTTTTCACATTATCGGAACCGGACACAGTCCAAGATCCCCATTACCTATCTACTTATATGTAGTTACGAATGAAATACACTATTCTACAGCACAGCCATACACATATGTAAGTATATCACTTACACACTCACATAAGCACACATCCCCTTCCTTGCTAACTTCCTGAAAAAAAATTAAAACAGAAAATTACCAAGGAAAAAATGTTTCTTACAAAAACTTGTTAAGTGAAAAGCAAAGAAAGAAAAAATAATGATTTTCAAAACACAAAAATCGTTCATGAGGAAATCATTTAGCGGCTTCAATCTATTTGAATTTTTTTTTTAAATATTTCTTTGACAATTTCTAACATGTGCGTTAATTCTTTATTAAAAACAAAAAAAAACTTAATAACTTTATTTATTATGAATTCCTTAAGGGAAAATTTGCATTTTTTTTTTTTTTAAACATGCAATTAATTTACTTGTTCCTTAATAAAAGAGTATATTTACAAAAAATCAGGTGCGTACCGTAATATTACTTCATTATATGGGAATTCCCAGAGAAAAGTCTACTTTTTGTAATGTAACGCCAGCAAGCAATTGGAATGGTTTCTTGAAAGTGTTATACATATCGAGCCCTAAACGCAAAAATATCGTAAGCGCCAAAAATCAAATTTTAAAGGAGATAGTTTTTTATTTTATTTCATATACATTTTGCATAAAATTTGCCGCTTACGATAAAATTGTTCTTGCTATGTGATCATTACAAAATAATAATGTCGCTTATGTTATTTTTCTCAGTTAGGGCTCGTTACGAATGTATGTAGTATTTGCTTTTTAGTATTTTGGTGTAAAACGTAACAAGCGTTACAAAAAGTATACTCTTCTCTGGAAATGTCCATATCCTTTTTTATATAACCATACCACAGTAGTGAAGAGGGTATTATACGTTTGTGCTTATTTTTAAAATTTTGGTCATAGACACATTAGTTGTAGTTGTAAGTAGGTTAAGAAAAAACAAAATGCAAACAAAAACAACTTGCAAAAGCATGTTGCCATTAAGTTTTTTTAGGCCGTGCACTTACCAGTTTATCTTGAATGTAAAAAGAGATAAACTCACCGTTTATTCTTGAGGTTTTTGTTTAAACTTTGATATTGTTACAGGTAAACTGTTGCCTATGATTTATATTCGCTTAACAGTTTTATTTGATAAGTATCTTTAGTTTTTCTAAAATCTTTGGATGAAGTTTCCTGCCGACCTGGCTTAAGCAACCAGTGAAATGCGCATAGGAATAGCTTATCCCATCAACAATAAATTTCAGTTTTTTTTTATCAAGAATAAAAACTGGGAATTAAGCACGACTTACAAAATATTTTTTTTGATAAGAAAATTAAAAAATATAATTTTGATTTTATTGAAAATTTAGTTGTTTTGAAATAAATTTTTAATTAAATATCAAAAAACCTTAATTGATTTTATCGTTTAAAATAAAATAATATTAACTTCTAGAATTGTTGTTGGGAATTGTCAAAACCTGAGCTGTATATTCAATTAAAGCAATTAACACATTTTATACGGCAAAGTTTTTTGATCATTTTTATACCCTCCACCACAATTAGTTGTTAAGAGGGTATACTAAGTTTTTCATTCAGCGACTGGAAATCACGCTGTTAAGTTTCTCGAATATCGGTCCATAATTTACCCTAGGCCTCATATAAACCCTACCCCCGGAAAACAGTTTAGTACGCCTAAAACCGTAATAAATAATGCTATCATAATAAAATGTAATAGGTCACGGTTTTATAGGACTAGAAACAGCACTATTAAATTTCGTGATGATCGGTCCGTAATTTACTTTAGGCCCCATATAAAGCCTACTCTGGTAAATTAATTAAATACGCCTTGAACCGTTGCTGATATATTTATTGTGATAACATTTCTTCCAACTTAGTTTCATATGATCAGAAAAAATGTCATGCAATTTTGTGATATACGGTCAATAATTTACCTTTGATCCCATATTTAGCAACCTTCTGAAATTCACTGTAAACGCTTAAAATAATTTCACCGCTGTTTTGAAATATATTGACATTTATGTTTTTAATACTATAAATCACTCTGCAGAATTTAGGGATGATTCGTTCATAACTTTCTATGGCTCCAATATAAATTCCCCTCCTAAAAATCATTTAAGTTCGTCTTAAACTGTTACAAATCATGATATTTTCCTCAATGATTGTCAGTTAATAATTCAATATGGGCCTAAACCGCAACCAATTTTAATGCTGATGTCTGTTTTTATAAAGATAAATTAATAATAAATATATATCATGTAGATATCACTCCTGAAATATTCGAAATGTCGGTGGAGGGTATCAAAGATTTGGCACAGCACTCTAACTTGTTTTTATTAATATTAAAAATATACTTTATTGAACAAAAAATGTTCACAATTTAAAATTTTTAGTAGTTTTTATAATCATTTTGGTAACAAGTGCAAATCCAAATTGTTTGATTGATTCTATGGATTTGTTGATTAGAGACAATTTTTCTGTGGACTCAACGTGAAGTATACCGATCGAATTAAAATCACTTTCTGAGTCAATATCATAATGTCCGTCCGTCTGGCTATCCATGTCAACCTTGTGAGGACTGTACAGTAGGCAATTTTGGAGATAAGTTGATGGAATTTGGTACAAAGGTTCTAATTGGCACAAACATTAAACCCATTGTCATTAGATGGTCCATAATTTCAAATAGCCTCAATACAAGTTTATTTTTTAAATATAATCTTTGTGACCATTCCACATCTTATTATGTCGGTATTTAAATTAAGTTTGGTTTAAACTTATTTTATTTCAATCTAAAATTTCTTACAAGATTTGATTGGAATCGGTCCATATGTGCCATAGCTATAAACAAGAATTACTCCCGAAAATAGCTTTAAGTACCGTAACTTCCTTTTAATTAATTACAAAATTTTAAAAATAAAAATTATCACTCCTTTGTGGTCGGTTCGGTAAATATGTGGAAAACACAAACGCTAATTGTGCTTGTGTAGTAAATCATTAAAAGAAATTACGTTTCCCTGTTTGTCATCTTTGAGCACAAAAATAATAGTGTCCGTACACAGCTCAACAAAACTATTTAACTCCGTTCGGTTTTTAACAAAACATTAAACTTCATTGTGTTCGGTTCAGCTCATTAGTGTGTGATTTCGTTTCAGTTGTGCTTAGCGCCCTTTTGGTTGGTAAAAAAAATTTACAAATACAAAAAGCCAGAAAAAACATTTTAGACATACAAATACACAACACACACAAGCTTATCGTGCTGCTGTAAAATGTAACATTATCGAACATTAAAATATAATGTACCACTACAATTGTTCTATTTTTTAACGAAGAACAAAACACTATAAATTGTTCGGCTCTTTCTTGAAAATAGTTACAAACATTATTAAGGTTGTGTTCATCTACACAAACACTAAAAAAAAATAGATATCGTTCCTGGGTGTGTTAGCCAAACGCTAAATAATTTTCTGTTTATTTTCAAGCACTGGTTTTAACATTAGCATAGACGGGAGTGTGCACTTATTTTACACTTTTTACTAAAAATTACTGCAATCATTTTGTTGATATTGTTGTGAGAGACTTAAAAAATAGCAGTCTGGCTAAACAGAGTTAACAAATTTTCACTCAAAAAATAATAATTTGATCTAAAAAAGCAATCAACAGCTTATTGCGAAAGTAGGATACACTCTTAAAATTTTTTTCTCAAAATTCTGTTGTATAGCGCATTATGCGGTCGCGCTTGACCTTCTTACATGTTTTTTTCGAAATATTATTTAATAAGAAAACATATCAGTATGAACAACAAAATGTTTAGTCAATTCTGTCAGCCATAAACAACACCTGTCATCAACATATTAAATTATATTTTAGTTGCAAGAAGTACAAAAGAAAATGTGTGAAAATATGGCAGAGTAGACTTTGTGTGTTTCTTAATGATTTTATAAATTTTCTGTCTATTTGATTCGGCAGCATGTCTGGTCTTTAATGCCTGGTAGTTCGGGAAAGTAATAAAGAACTAACAAGTAATTATCCTGATTTATTTCCAATTTAACTAGGGATGGGCAAGTTGAAAAAATATATCGATATATATCGAATCGATATTTTTTTAGAGTATCGATATTTATTATTTCAAAAATATCGATATATCGAAATATCGAACGTATTTTGCTGAAACTATTACCAAATTAAAAAATTCAGTATACCTTTGTACAAACATATGTATGAACAAATTAATTAAATTGTTACTTTTTATTGTTTCATTTTATTTGAAAAAATTAATAAAAACAAAAAAATGTAATTAAAACAAAAAATTCAATTATAACAAAAACAAAAGGGAAGAATACAAAAAAACTATAAGAAAAAAAATTAAATTACGAAAAATTTAAATGGAAGTACCAACTTTCCTTAAAATGTGAATTGCACCCCAAAAGTACCAACTGGTTTTAGTCAAACCAGTAATCATCAGATATGGACATCAGGAGCACTCTCTGTTTTATGTGCACTCCAGACAATCTGCTTCTTGTATCCGGCACTGCTTCTTATAAATGCCAATTATTTTAGATCTTCATATTTGTTTAAAAAAAACATATGATGCATGCAATGATTCCAATTCTTAAAAAACATATTGTTTGAAAAACGGCTAAAATTTTGAGTTCTTAATAAAGGCTGACTTTAAAAAATATCGAATTCTATAGTCGTATTTCAATATCGATACATCGATATATCGGTATTTAAAATATCGGCGATATATATCGATTATATTTTTTTTAAATATCGATATTTTGATATATCGATATTTTTAGCCCATTCCTAAATTGAACACTTACATAAATTTTTCAAAATGCAGAAATTAAATTAGAATAAATCTTAAAACATCAGGTAGCTCGAACTAATTATTGAGTTATTTTCTAAAGTAACTAATTTTGTTTCTTAAAAAAAAAAGAAAATCCATAGTAATTTCTTGATTTGAACTTATTTGGTTCGTATTTAGGAAAATTTTCTTTAATAAAGAAACATTTTGCTTAAAGTGATGGTGTAGAAAATCATTAAAAATATAACGTTTCCCTGCTTTTCATTTTTAGAAGACACAAATAATTCTTTTCTAATCCAACTCAAAAAAAAGATGAGAACATTTAATTCCGTTCGTTTTTTTTTTAAACCAAAAACTTCTTTGTGTTTGGTTCGGCTCATCAATGTTCGTCGCTATTGGCTGGTAAAAAAACCAAATACTTTTTATAAAAACAAAATACACAGAAAAACAAACAGCCTGCAAAATAATTTCACACAAAAAAAACATATAAACAATACACACAAAAGCTGTTCGTGCCGCGTTCGTTGCTAAAATTGTTCGTTTGTTAATTTCTTTAACAATGTAAAAAATAAACATATTTGAAAATTAAAATATAATGTTTGTCTACATTACTTCTACAATTCTTAACGAAGAACAGAACACTATAAATTGTTCGGCTCTACATAAACACTAAAAACATTGATATCATTCTTGGGTGTGTGAGCCGAACGCTTAATAATGTACTGTTTATTTTTGAACACTGCTTATAACTTTTATTTTCTTATTAGTGCAAGCGTAAATGAAATACTAACATATTCTACATTGGAATTATATATTTTAATTTTCATTATATAAATTCATAATTTTCGAATGTGTATTCTAAGTCAAATTACACTCCTTAAAAGCTTTTGTACGAGGCTTACCTTAGCAGGAATATACAAACAAAAATTCTGATTGTGCATACAAAATATTCCTGGAAAATATTGAAAGAATAAGACTATAATAATTTAAAAGCTTTTGAGATACACATTCGAATAATATGAAAATTTATATAATAAATGTTACTCAACATGAGAAATAAAATTTGTTATCATTATTTTCTATTCAAAATAAAGGGCGTCCAAAATTGAAATCTATTTTTAATTTTAAATATAGAAATGCAATTTGTTCAAAAGTTATTTGTCTTAATTTGACAAAAAAAAATTTTACGTTGAACAAAAAATAGAAGATTATGTTAAAAAAAAAATTTTAACTTCTTGCCACTGAATATAACTGTATTTTATTTTTAATTATAATTTTCTTTTAATATAAACAAGTATATATGTATATTAGGGTGGGAGCGAAATGTATGAAGCAATTTTTTTGTATTAATATTGATGTCTCCCGGCCGGAATATTGTGCCACATAGTCTAAAATTGATGTCGAAAAAATCTCAGCCAAATCGGATAACTTTAACTCGTGCCCCTTTGAGGTCAAAGTTCAAATGATAAAAATAAAATTTTCCATACAAGCAAAAAATTTTTTTTCGATATTTTTATTTTTTAATATTAGGGCCAACAACTAAATTTTTGCAGCTTTTGGCCCCAATTTAGAACAAAGCGATGACGAAAAAAAATTTTTAAAACCTGATATTAAGAGCAACAAAAAATCTTTAATGTGTGCTTATCAAAAAAAATTTTTTTTTTAAATTTTTTTGGAGTAAGCCACTAACAAGCCCCAAATTTTTTTTTCAGAGTCACTTTTGAAACTGAAAATCTTGTCCGATCGAAATGAAATTTTTATTGTTAATAAGCTAATAAAGCTAACTAATAAATGAAATAAATAAAAAATCGAAAAAAAAATTTTTTGCTTGTATGGAAATTTTGTTTTTATCATTTGAACTTTGACCTCAAGGGGCACGGGTTAAAGTTATCCGATTTGGCTGAAATTTTTTCCACATCAGTTTTAGACCATGTGGCACAATATTCCGCCCGGGAGATGTTGAAAATCCAAAGTTGAAATTTAGCTGCCACCCTAATATATATGTATGTACATATGAATTTGTTTGTGTTTTTTCGACTTCCTTTAAGTTGTTTATTTTAATCGCTTCTTAAATTTAAAAGAACAGCGCACGTAAAAAGTATATAAAGAGTGTAGCCAAAAAACATAAAAGAAAAAGAAGAAAAATGTCGGGAAGTGTGACAGCTGAAAATCTTTTTTTAAAGTTTTTTTTTAACAGCAAAATTAATAGGACAAATTTTTATGTGTATAAGGAGGGTGCAGTTGGTCTGAAGATTGTAGTGTTTTTCGTCGCATTCATTAATACAATTGCCAAATTTTATTACTTACATACTTTTTTCCTCAATGTTAAAAAGATATCTTAACATATGAAATTCAAACTGCCAACAAATTATCTTTTGTTTTTTGTTTGATTATAGTTGTTGTTGAACTGGTTTAGTTCACTTTATAAACACAATCTAAGAAGGGAAATTTAAATTCAACTTAGAGTTGTATTCCATTGTGGGAAATATTTTAACAGGAATGTAAAAATGCGTATTTTCTAGTAGTCCGTTAATTAGATATTCGTTAATTTGAAACATAATCGAGATATTGAGTTCTTAGAGCAGAGTGACTAAATATGCGTTTTTTTAGTGTAAGAAAAAACAGAAACAGAGGTGCTAAAAATAATAATAAAAATTCATAAAAAAAGCAGAGGTTCGCATAATTTTTTGCTTCACAGAAAACACTGGTCTGCTTAAGGGCCTAATTATAATATGCTTATGGCCATTTTCTCATAAAAATAATAATAAAAAACTGCATATTAGAGAAATTTGGTTTTCTCAATATCTCATTTGCTTCTATTCTATCGCAAAGCACTCATCTGTAAATTATTTATTTTCCTTTTATTTGCCGTACAGATAAATTCAATCAGCTGACTATCAACTTTTACATGTATTTTGGGAGGTGTTGCCAACTTAAAACAATGGTTTTTGTCGGTTTATTGAGAAACTAAAAATTGTTAACAGACAGTTTATCGGCCTTATAACTTTATGTTGACATTAAGTAACAGACAGTTTGTCGGTACATTGAGAAAATGGCTAAGCCACTGTGCGAATACATGTTAATTATATGTGTCAAACTATATTGAACTTTAGGGAACTTTTTGTAATGCTTAACGAATCTGCCATTTGCTTAAACAAAGTGAGAAACTGATCGAACATTCCTTAGAGAATCAGATGTTTTTTGATTTTGTTTTTTAAATTCATTTAAGAGGCTTTCCGTAGATTTTTCACAGTAGCTTAAGCTTGCTCATGCACATACAAGTTGGGCTTTTAGATATCAAATTCTCGGACGTTTCTCGCGTCAACCAACGTAAAAATAGAAATTTTTTTTCATAAGAAGGAAGGGAATTGATTTTGAAAGACATTTGAGATGAAAAGCAAACAATTTTATTTCCATGAAAGTTAAACCAAGGGGTTCTTTCTGGCAGTCGGGAACAAATTCTTTTTCGATTGGAAAGTAATTTTATTTCTAAACCTTTCAGTCGATACTGAACGAATCGAAATTATTTTTTTAATGTGTTGTGAAACAACAAATAAACGCTTCACAACATTAAAAAAAATTTTATCCGTTCTGTATCGTTTGAAAGAATTCGAAATAAAATTGAATCACGACTGCCAGAACTTGCCCCTTGTTTTCTAAAATGCTTTATTATATTGAATTTTTTGTAGACCCTTTCTGTTTGTTTATTGGCTCAACAATTTAATAATTTCCCTAGATTAATTTATATTTCAAATGATTAAATTTGTATTTAAATTATTCACAGATCCAAAAATTCGGATCCTGAAAATGCACTTATACAGCCGTATTCATAAGAAAAAATTAACCGCAGCTTGTACACTACGTGCAACGAGCTGCCAATTAAGCTTAGCTGTTTGTTTTATCCATCTGAAAAATGTAGCACGTTTTGCATTCATAAGCGCTGCTTTTGTAATTTTTTGTTTTTCCTCCCTACATATAAAAATGTTAAAAATGCAAAGCACTTTGATGATGAGAATGTGGTTCTTCTCGAAACTAGTAAATTCGACCCGAGTTCAATCACGTTTTCAGCCAAGAATAAAATTATCAAAATATTTTTTAATTCATTTCATGTTGTAAATTCCTTCCTTCACTAAAAATAATTTAATGAACTTAAGCCTAATTAATATATAAAATAACTTTAAAAAAGAGTGTAAATTAATAATAAAAAAAAATCAACCAAAATATTTGTTTGACATTAAACGGCTATTTTTTAACAAGTTTTGCAGCTCGTTGACAAGAGTTTTTCAAATCGTTAGCTAAATATTGATAAGTTTAAATAAATAAATAAACTTTGGGCTTATGTTATGCTTAATTTTTGATATGACTATGGCTGTTAGCAAATATAATTTGCTTTGGATAAAGTTTTTTCTTTAAAAACTTACCATTCGACAATTACTGACAGTAATAATCATTAATTTTTATAAACACTTTAAATTAAGGTGGAAAACATTTTTGAATTTGTTCATCTTTTTTTTCGAATACAAAATGTAGTACACAAAGATTTTGTTTCTAGGTTTTAACAAAAAAAAAAGTACCAACATATTTCATCTAATAAATTCTCATTCACTTTGAACCCTGCACCTATCATTTTATATTTCTTAGGCCCGTTTTCACAACTTACCGATAGCTAAAAGTAGACTTTAATCGGCCTTATAAAAAGTGTTCCATTATTAAAACGTTACTTTTACCTAAAGTGAGCGATAAAGTAGATACAGTTTCATCCTACCTGGTATGTTAAAGTAAAGTTGTAATAATGGATAACTTTTTATACGGCCGATAAAATCCTACCTTTAGCTATCGGTAAGTTGTGAAAACGGGCCTTAGTTTAATATTTTTGGAAATTTAAAAGCACCATACGTACAACGGAAAAGTAAATTTCCCGTATTTCCCCTTTTTGGTACTTTTTTCTCCGCATTGAAGTAAAAAAAATTTCAATGTTGTAGTGGGAGCCATTTTGTAAATAAGTACCAAAAATAGATAAATGTTTAACCCTTTAAACGTTCGAATTTCGAAAAGGTACCATATTTGAATTTTTTAGATTTGTTACGAATCTGATATAATTTTAATTTCTATGTTTATTGGTTTTAAAATAAGATGGGCTGACAAAATTTTCCAAAATACAGTGTTAAACATTTACTCGCCAAATCTGCTAATTTTTTTATAAACAACGATTGGTATGTATAATTTTTCTTTAGTTTTGAATCTCTCTTAGTTAAGGAGATACGAAGTTTATATACCCTAGTATGGCCCACATTTAAAGTTTTTAGTTTCAGACGATAAATCAGGCAGTCAGTAATGTTACAATTTTGTATATAGAGAGCTCATAGCTGAACCGAATAAAGTCATAAATTATAATACGTATGTATATGTATTTAAAAATCAGTGCGAAATTATCTGCAAAATGTTACTATGTCCATTTCAGTAACGAACTAAATCAAAAATTGATTTGTTTTTAAGGTAACGGTAATAAATCCAAATCAACGGCTCCATAAGTTAATGGCAGTTCACTAACTCATAATTAAAATATTTTCGAAATTGCTTTTTTCACTTTGTTCGCTTTAGCTCTGAGCCCTCCATATATAGCACACAAAACCATAAACAGTCAGCTTTCTCATGTGGCAGAAAGCTGACTTCAACGACATGTTTGCAATTTTGTAATCAAATTGAGTTTGACAAATGCTAAATAAGAAAAGTTTATGAAGACAGTGAAGCAATTAGTTTTTTTTTTGGTTTATGAAAAACCCCGATTTTGTTAAATTTTGAGTTGTGCCTGTTTAGTTTTAGTGTGCGATTTGTATCTTTAATTATATTTTTAGCTTAACCCATAGTATAATAAGTACCAGGTATGATCATTAGGGAGATTTTTTATTATTTACTCATGTAATGTCATATTAATTTATTTGATTTTTGACGCTTGTTTTAATTTTTTCCCATATTTTCTTTTGTTTGACGTTATATGTATGGGTTTTGAAATTGAGAACAAAATTTCTACCTTGTACTTATTCTACCATGGCTTAACTAAAATTTCCTACGTTTAAATTTAAATTCAAATAAAATTCCTTTTAATTTACTACCATAAAAATACAACCCTTTATACCAAACTAACGGAAAATTCTAAAAGCAACTGTGCATTGTAGAAAAAATAACGGCTGATTTCAAATTCCAATATTCTCCTTTACGCGCAAGCCTTCCATTTTCTCTCTCATTTTATCCAATTCGCCTTAAAAATGTTGTGTAAACAAAAACAAAGTCCTTATGAAATCAAGGAAAAAAAATTCAAGAGACCGCTTTTTAAAAACTCTTTAGCAAAGAGAGAATTTGCCTAACGACCTGTGTAATTTACAAAGTTCAATAAAACTTGTAAGAGGAATAAAACAAAATATGAGCAGGCCAAACAAACGGTAGGCCAAGGCGTCTACGATTTGTTAGATTCAGTTATTTAAAGGATAGTGGCGAAAACGGTTGTTTGTCCAGCAAATATTGCTTAAACGGAACAAAAATTAGAAAAAAAAAACAAATAAATTAATACAAAAAAAATTATAAATTTGAAAATAAATACAAACCAAAATCAGTTAAACAAATAATAGTTTTTGTTTAATATAAATTATTTAAAATAATAATTTAAAAATATATTAAATTTAGTGTATTAATATTAAATAAAACTAAAATTTTATTGCATAAATATAAGTGTTTAAATTTAAAGTTTAGCAACAAAATATTAAGAAAAAAAGATAATGTTTAAAAAATGTAATTATTTTTATTGAATTTTTTTTTTATAAATTTTTGAAATTAAATAAATAAACAAATCAATACTAAGTCAAGTTTAAAAATAAAAATATATAAAATGTGTTACAATTTATGGCTCACATATTTAAATATTTACGAACACAAATACACACAAGCTCACGCATACATTTAGGCCACATTTCTACAAAAAGATTTCTACTATTTTGAAAACAGCAATCAGGGATGCAAAACGACTAAAACAAATTCGTTTGAGAAGGTTTTAAAATTGGTACTTTTTTAAGGCTCTAACTGTTCTATTCGAGAAATAAAAAAATTATAAGGTGCTTTTAAAAGAAGTTCTTACTTAAATGCCTATTTTGGAAAAAGTTTCCAGAAATTGCTAAGATTTATAAATTTTTAAATATCAGGAAATTTCAAGGTAGACTTTTCTTTACCCCAATTTCACCAAGTTTAGTTTTAATTAACTATCAGTTTTAGCTGTCAAAACATATTGTTAACTGGAAGTTAAAGTAATACAGGGTGGCCCCAAATTAACGAAGGGGTTTGAATTCGTTATTAATTTTTATTTAAGAAATAATTATTAATATTTTAATACAGTATATAAATGGGGAATATTTTTAGTTTAGTTATGAAAAATAATATCTCGCAAGTGGTGGCCATTTTCTGCTTTTCCAACACATTTTCCATAACCTTTCGCAAAACTTCAGGCGTTATGTTGTTTATTTCGTCGCGTATACTGCTTTTTAATTGCTGGATGGTTCTAGGCTTATTAATGTGGACTTTTTCTTTCAAATAACCCCAAAGAAAACCGTCTGGGGCGGTTAAATCCGGTTAACGCGGATGCCAATTAAAATCACTTGTACGCGAAATAATTCGTTCACTAAAGATGTCCCATTGTGTCCCTTGCAGTGTGCGCTGTGGCTCCATCTTGTTGGAAGCATACTTGCGGATGTTTTTCCACGGCTGGTCTTAAAAAATTTTCCAACATTGTCCGATATCTGACAACATTGACGGAAACGGCGAACACTTGTTCATTTCCAAAAAAATAAGGACCAATTATCCTTTCCGATGAAACACCGCACCAAACCGTACACTTAGGTGGGTGTAATTCTCGCTGTTGAACTTCTCTCGGATTTTCCGTAGCCCATATCCTGCAGCTTTGCTTATTAACGAACCCACTTAATTGGAAATGGGCTTCGTCGCTCATTATTAAATTATGAATAAAATAATGATTAAATGACAACTGCTCCATTTTAAATTCCCCAAGTCTTCTTTACAAAATACTGAAAAGAAAAACAAAATTATAATAAAAAAGTTATAAGCAATTCACACCCCTTCGGTAATTTTGGACCACCCTGTAGTTAGTTTTAACTGAACTTGGTGAAATTGGGGCAAAGAATTTTTATAAAATATATTTAACATACATAGTTAAATACAATTTATTTAATAAATGTTTTTTTATTTTGTTTTTTAAATACTTAAGCTTTTATATTCTGCTTGGGTCTTAAAGCGCAAAATAAACTACACAAGCAGTTTGACATCAATTACAAGATGTTTTTGTGAATTAATAAAGTTTTTTATATTATCTAAATGCCCATGGTGCAGTTTTATAACATTTCTCAAATTGAAATTAAGAAAAAAGCCGTTTTCGGAGAGATTGTTTGATAAATGGCAAAAATATCGCCCAGACCACAACTTTAATTTCAAATATAAAATACACAAACAGTGTGATAACGGTACCGTTCCTATCGAATTTGTTTTGGGAAGAAAAAGTGAAATTTTTTATAAACACGCATAAACCATTTAGAGCGTAATTTTACGTAAACGTATTATAAGGCCCTCATTACTAGTAAATGTTGTAGACACGTAAAATTTGCGGTCGATTTAAATGGATGGCAGTCACTTAAAATACGTAAACGTGTTGAAAAGAGAACTGAAAATTTGTTAAGATTTATATAATTTGTAAATTTTAGCTTTTGTTATATGTGCGTTTTGCTGAAAAATATAAAAAAAAACGTCGTGATATCGATAGAATGTTAGCTGTCTTAATAGATATAAATCAACAAAAAATTCTGTAACAGAATATACTAGAAAATGGAGAAAAATAAAATGAAGTTTTTGGGTTCATCCGTAACGCAACGTTACGTTAGATTAACTATTTAATAATAAGATTGGTAAGGAAAACGAAACACCTGATCCGAAACGCATGCGTGTACGTAAGATTAACGAATCCTTTAACTTTTAAGCTTTTTCTAGTTGCTCTACACAAAAGTTATACGTATAAATTAAGTTAATGGTTTAAAAAGTAAAGAAGACAATTCTAAATTTGCGTAAATTCATACAATTCAAATATCAGTACTAATGTTCTGTATTTTCGGGGAGAACTTCTCTTATCGAAAATATGTGAATCAAAATATTCCACCGTTTCTCGCAAAACGTGTGTCTAGAACTCGTATAGAAACCTATCAAAAGAGATAACGTCGTTACGTTATAAATGCAATGCCGATGTGAAATCGCAGACTTTGAGAGCTCCAGTCGCACAAATTGTTGATGGCCATCAAACTTTTCTAAAATAAAACATTTGCAAAGACGACGTCGAAGAAACAGCCGTTAGCCATTCAAAATAATGTAAAGTGCGACTTTAATGTTTGTTGCTTAAAAAATGGCTTTAAAAACATTCGTTATGTTAAAAGCAAAATAATCAAACAAAAAACTATTCATTTTCAATAATTTTTTTTTGTGACAAAGTTTTTTCTCACCCCCTTTTTATTCTCGAGTTTATTTGACAGTTTAAGGTGGGGACTTTCTCACAAATATTTTACAGACACACTTTTTCTATACATTTTCGAGTAATTTCATACGTGACAGGTAATACTCGGCCAAAACAGATGCAGTTAAGTGAGTAAAACAGTTGTTTGTATCAATATATTATATTTTTATTTCAATCGAAAAGTTTCTCGCAGTAAGACGACATTGGCAGAGTTCACAAATAGAATCTATAGCGACCACGAAAATTTCGTTTGCCTTTTCGTCTTCTAGTTTTCTGGCTCTTTTAAATTTTGTATGATCTAAGGCTTAGTTAGCCGGGAGTTTCAGTAACGTGTCGAATCAGCTACTTCATTTTGTTGTGTGTAAAGCAATTATAACAAATATAGGTAGGAGTAAGATGTTACGTCTCAATCTGTAAGAAATATATTAGTGTTACTTTTATACGGTAAGGTTAACATACTGTTACTCCCGGCTAACTGTGCCTTTAGCGTGCGATATGTACTTTTTTTTAATTTTCAACCAAATTTTTTTCTTTTATTTAATTTGTTTTTTTCTTTTAGAAGACAGATTTTAAAATGATTATATTACTTTCCATCTAAAATTAATTTTAAGCAGGCTAAGAGCGACAAATTAAGAGCACCTTCTCACTTTGAATTTAATTTGAACTATTTACTATTTATAAATACGGTCCGCTCCGGAAGGCGTCCATGACCGTCTTTAGGAGTTTCTTTGTCTAGCATTGCTCTTTTGGCAGGAAATATGTGCAGCCCAGAGTTTTTAGGATCTTTAAAATGGCAAATCTCCCAAGATCAGAGTTCTATCTAGCACCAAGAGCTTTTATCTAGAAAAGCTTCTTAAGAAACTACATTCTTGGCAAAGTTTAAGCCTGAATCGCGGGAGGAGAGATTTTAAAAATAACAGGTATGGGTTGACTCTTATCCTTATCAGAGGATAAAGTTCAAGCTGCTGACGGATATTGTATTGCTTTACAACTTAAGCTATTGCGCAGTGATCAAGGCAATCATTTGCTAAAATTTCAGCCTGTGATTTTTAGTTTAATTCGTAGAAAAAAAAAGATGGTTGTGTACTTTAATTTGTAAAAATCTTTAAATCTTAGGTAAAATGTTCTTGAAATTAATGGAACTTCACAAGTACTGAATTATAATAGAACTCTTTTTTATCTTTACTCCCTCTTTCTCTTCAAGTCATCTCCTTGAAATACGCTTATTTTTGAAATAAATTTACTCTTTAGCTATAATTTTTTTAAATTGCAAGGCTGAAAAAGGAACTCACCTTAAGTGGCCCATCCATTGTATAATATTATTGTTAGTGTTTTCTTCATATTAATTCCTTTCAGCCCTATATTATACAATAAGTGGCACAATGGTTTCATTTAAAATTGGGCGCAAATTTCTTAAAAAAAAACATAACCTATAAGCAAAATAACTTTGTACAATGTTGCCAACTCATTTCAGAGTATATTGCACTTTTTTCCGTTATGCAATCTTATGAATGCTGCCAATGTATTGTTCTACCTCTAGATATCACATACACATTGGCGATATAATTGTACAATATGAATTATGGTTCAATAATATTGCAAGTGTGTCGGCGCTTTAGTTTTTCTTTTGAAAAATATACCAATAAATTTTAATCCATTTAAAAGTTTCATATTTATTTTCAGCAAATTTAAATTTATTTTTATACCAAAATATTTTAAATTTCTCAAGAATGCAAACAGACGTAAAGAAATCAATTCCGATCGTAAGTAAATTTCTTTCATGTGAAGCAAGATACGAAATCACTTCTATTTTCGATGGGAATTAATATCTGTGACAGGCCTGTATATTGAAAAATTAAATTTCCAAGACTATTGATTTTTAAAAGATTTTAGCTTTTATTGTCAAGTTGTTACGTCGCTTTAAATGAAAGGTGACGATATAGTTAAACCGGTTATAAATCTTTATTTTATATCTTAAAACCATGACAAAGGACTTTTCAAAACCAAATGGTACCAAAAACCGTGCAGTTGTACAAAGAATTCGTATTCCTGATTTGGGGTTTTACAACTTACTTATACTTATTGTTGTTGTCTTAAATAATTTCTGAATAAATGGCGTGCATATGCATTAAAGAGACCAAATGAGTGGTAGAGAGAGAGAGAGAGAGAGTAAACATGTCAGAGTATGAGTGTATGTACATGAATGAAAAAAACGTGTGTCGTATATTGCTGTTGAAATTTTTTGTTTTTCTTTTATATTTTTAAAATACAAAAGATTACAAAAATCAACAACATTAACGGAATTGTTGCGGCCATTACCATCAACTTGTGCTTTGTGCTCTTTCAAACAGTTGTGTGCCAGGTTGTTTTCCTTCTTGCTTGAAAAGTGCCTTTTTTCTGTAAATGTATGCGTGAACGTGCATGCCTTTTCATGTACATAGGTACACTCACATGACTACTGCATTAAAAATGCATGTAGGCACGTGTGTATGGGTGACTTTGTTTTATTTGTTTTATTCTGAAGTTCACTGTTAATAACAAATTTAATTGCTTTCGATTTTTTCCAATACTAGAAAACAAAAAAAATTAAATAAAAATTACAAATTCAAATGGAAATGGAAATTAAATAAAAATGACAAAACCATAATAAAAGAAATGACACAGTACATTCAAGGTAAAATAAATTGAAGATATAAAAAATAATAAATACTTTCTATTTATACAAACTTATAAAAAAATGTTATACTACATAACCAAAGATAAAAAATAAAATACAAACAGAAATAAATCAAAAAAAAAAGAGTCTATAAAAACACGTGTCAAATACCCTTAGTTACCTTTTTTCAAGAAATTCCCCTAAAAAGTAACCATAAAATAAAACAAATACATCCCTTTTTAAACCTGCAACCCCCTTAACATTTGCTTACACAAAAATATAAAAAAAGTGATGAGTTTACGAAAATCTACTTAAACACGGTTCCTTGTAAACATTAACACAGAACCTAAAAACAGAAAGTGAAAGATAAATCAAGACCAAGAAAATCGTTGGTGGCACGAGCAAACATTAACAATAAGGAAAGAAGAAACACCTAAAGTTATATGTAAGTAAAATTTGATTTTAAATCTACAGTTTAGAGGAAAATTAATAAGATTTTGTTCGTTGTGCTTGTTACGCAAATTTAATTTTTGCTAAATACACTGAAATTTATTGTAGGAGCATTAACTATGTGCATTTCACCGGTTGCTTAGGCTAGATCATCAAGAAACCTATTCTCAAGAACTTTAGAATAGCTTAATTTATGATTTATGCAAAGAAAACTGTAAAGTGAATGAGAATTACAAAGACGCCAATTTTATTTGAAACGATATCAAATCTTAAACAAAATACCAACAATAAACAGAGAGTTTTTCTTTTCTTAGAATCCCCAGAGAAAAATATAACAAAAATTACAGAATATTCACGGCTCACGGGTGGGTCACTGATGTATGAGAAAAAATAAAAGTTCTCGAATCATATTCTAATAGCAATATTTTTTTGTATTACGTTAAAACAAATAAAAATTGCAAAAAAAAAGTTCAAAAAAGTCTCATCTTGAGCCCGCGCATGAGCTCCTAAGAATTAAGAATATTGGTAAAAAGTCCATTTTTTAAATTTTAATATTTTATTTACTATCAATTATTATTAATTAAAACTAAAAACATTTTAAATTAAACTAAAAAAAAATAAAAATCTGGTTCTTATACAACATAAAACAATAAAATCCTTTTTGGTCACAAAATCTGGTTTACTGTCAAACTTGACGAAACTTGATTCAAGTTTCGTCTATATAAAACCATCGCTTGACTTTTTAGCGTAAAGAGTCATGAATGCTTCTGACACTATTTTCACGAACCTAAAAGTCGTTAAAATACAGTAATATGCTTTTCTGCAATACAATGCTATTGTTGCTATATTAAAAATTTAACAAAATTTAAGGTCAAAGCGCGGGCTCTTACACTAAAAATAAATTAATAATATTTTACAGGGATCTAATTCAGACAAAAATACAACAGTTTTACGCTACTAGAAGCCGGTAAGAGAAAAAACATTTTTTTGACCCACCCTAGTACATATACATACATTAGACTTAAGATATATATGTATTGAAATTGATCAATTAAATGTAAATAAGGAAGTATGGCCGCAAATAAGTAAATGAAAAATGGCTCCAAAACTTAACACGTTTTTGCATTTTTAGTTAAATGAAAAATAAGCCCAATATCAGGGAATGAATAATGGCTTTAAGTTAAATTGCAATTTTTACTTTTAGACAAATTTTTAACTCAATTTGGCTGTACGTCTGTCTATAGAAAAGTTGTGTGCAAAATTTTTAAGTTTAGATCTAATTTTATGAAATTTTGTGCAGGGTGGGTACACAGAAAAAATGTTCACCAACATTTTTTCAATTTATTTAATTATTTTAAAGCTATTTTTTAATTGTTTCAATTAAAATTATTATAAGTATTAGCAAATATTAAAATTTACACACAAACTTCAAAATATTTAAAAGTTTCAAACAATTGTTGTTATTGTTTTAATTAACTGTGTTGATTGAAAAATATTTTGATTTATGTTTACGTTTTTTATAACTTCTTTTGCTTTTGGTCTCATTTCAATTAAACCTATTGCTTGAAACTGAGCAGCAAGAAGAGCTCAAACTTACAAATATATGTATATGTTAATTGATATGATCAATTTGTTTGCAGGCGGAAAATCAGTATGGAATTTAATTAAAAGTACAAATTTCTAACAAATACGTTAATTGAATTGGTGTTTTAATTTTTTGTGTGTAAACTTTAACTGAATGATTGACATAATGCAATATTTCTTGAGCCAATTGAGTAGCACGTTGACGAGAAGTCTCAAATGATGTCTCGTATTACATCCACAACTTCTTCAGAGCGAACAGGTCAAGCAACAGTTTTTCGTATTTCATTACCCAAGGGACCCTCGTTTTTAAAATGGGGTTTTAAGTTTTTTAAGTAACTGAAAAAAAAAATTTAATTAAAAAGTGTAAAAATAAAAAAATTTATAAGCATTTCCCATCAGTCAGTCTAAGTTGGCCCCCTTTCGGAATAGAGCTATAAACCATCTGTTATGGCGGTATTTAAGATTAAATTTGGCCAAAAAATTTTTTATTGGTACCTAAATCTTACCAAATATGATTGGAATCGGGCAATATTTAAGCGTAGTTAAAATACAAATTCCACTCTCGAAAATATGTAGATTTAAATGCCATAACTAAATTAATAATGTTAATATTGATATTATGTTGAGAGTGTTTTAATACTATTAGGTCCAGAATTTACCATAGATCGCTTAAATTACTTTGGAACGATAATTGTCTTATAAATGTGCAAAGAATCCTAGATAGCATCAAGCAAAAAGAACTTTTATATGAATCTTAACTTTAAACATAATATAAGTTTTTGGCGCGACCATGAGTGGCCCTGTATACTGTAGAAAATTTGTCTGAAAATACTGTGGTGTAGGGGATCCAATTGAAAGGCTTAACCACTTATACTTTCTTACTTATTGTGCTGTATAAAAAAGGTATTCTATAGTTACTAAAAATCTTTATTTAAAAAAAATCTCTGAATATGTATAAAACAATCTGTATGCAGAAGTCAAATATACCCAGAAAAGTTGTTGTTCGCATGAAAATATTTAATCGAATCATCACGTACAAAATACCATAAATCATTTCCAATGAAAAAATAGACTTTCCGTTGTAGACCATAACATTTTCTGTCAGTAAATGACTGGGGTAACCTTGTAATAAATGCAATTTAAAGATTAATACTTGTTCTTTTTTCCAAGTATGTGTTTACTCGAGAAAAGAGTTGATATCTTAAATATTTCCAAAATGCCTTAACAATAATCTTTTCAGTTTGAAAGTTTATGTTTGTAAATTAAATTGGTAAGTTTTTTGGTTAAGATTACGAAATAATTAATAAAAGATACCAATTTTTTTCAATACTATGAAAAATAAAAATAAATCTTTTAAGAAATGACAATTAATTGTTTAAATGTTAAGCCGAATAAATTGAAATCATTATATTTAAAAAAGATATTCAAAGTTTTTAATTTCCACCAGTTACAATTATCTATGGTGGCAGAAACAGTGATAACTAAACCAACTTGGTACGGTGTATCGTCGGATAGGATAAGTGGCTCATAGTTTTTTAAATACGGCAATACTGATTCAATCTCTTGCAACTTACAGTTCAACAAGATGTAGATACAGCATATACCGAAGTTATTTCAATGGCTTTGTTAAGGCAAATATTCGACAAACGTAATCTTTCGTGCCGAAGCGATTTGAACAGGGCTCTACGTTCACTGGATTTATCAGCTCCTTCTCACCGAAAATTTAAAAGAATATTTAGCCAAGAACAATTCTCTAATTTTATTGAAAATATGTAGAATGTGCCGAATCTCTGATACCCTCCACCAAGAGTTAGGATATGAAAGCAGCTTGCTGTTTATGGGGCTTTTGGTCAATTATAGCCAAATCTTTAGAAAATTTACTTCTGCGATTTCAATAAAAAATTTTTTGATATTAATTAAAAATTAAACAAATTAATAGGATCAATTAAATTTTTAATCAGCTTGATAAAACATTTAATTCACATGATTAAATTTTTAATTAAAATTGATTTAATTTTTGATTAATGCTTTAATTGATAAACAAAAATTTATGGAGATTTTTTTCTGTGTAGTGTTTTTCGAGAATAGCTTTTCGTAAGTATGCAGCGCTCATTACGAAATTTAGTAGTTTCTAGTCATACATAAAATGAATTTGTGCAATTCAAGTAAAGTATCAATTATTTAAGTGTTTCAAGAAAAATCCATAAATATTAGGCATATAACTTCTTTAAATTTTTTGTAAATAGGAAAAATGGCATATGATAGTCGAACAGAGCATATTTTTTTTTAAAAATCACATGCAAGTTTTCGCATCAAACGCAATTACTTTTTTATAAGATCATATTTCCATTTAATACATCATTAAATTTAAATAAATTTTATTTGTAAAAAATTTTTAAAAAAAGTGATATAAAAGTGACATGCAATACTTATACGAATTGGCCAAAGCCTTCAAATACCTTTATTAATTATTATTTTCCCTATAATAAAATAAGAGCAATGCCAGCCAGCATTTAGTTGATCGTTGGAATTCTGGCACTTATGTCTTTTATACTTATTCCGGAATATCAATTGCAATTATTTGCTATTTGTATGTGATGCTTAGAGTGAAGTTTAGTTTTCTAATCATCCTATCAACAAAAATAATTTCGCTGCACTTCAAAAATCATTGTCCGGCTTTAAAGATGCAAATGCTTGTTTTCTCAGACATTGGGACAAAAAACCATCAGCTTTTCAGAAAGTTGAGCGAGGCAACCTCCTATTGGACCAAAGTCCTATTGGACAGACATTGCTAAGAACTAGAATGAAAACAGAGGTGTTAAGAGAAGGTGCAAAATTAGACAACGTTTGTTGCCACTCTTTAAACATATCAAACGATATACATATATCGGTTCATCTGAGGTATATGAGGAAGATAAAAATTAAATAATTGAAATTTTAAACAGTTGTTATTTTCTGAAAAAAATATGTTACAGTAGTTACATGAAGCACTTTCTAATGTTATTTATAATCACTCGTAGTGTTACATGTTGTGCAACTTCAACAGAACAAAATTAGCTGATTTTATTTTAAGGTATTACACTTTTATAATCAATGTACTTCATGAGCGATTTTTAAGACTATTTGAGCGGTTTCTGCACGCTAGTACGGTTTGGCAACAAATATTGACATCAGTAATGGCTTTGAAAAAATAAAGCGATTATAATATACTGTATATTATATACATGAACTTTTTTTCATTTTAATGTAAATTTATTTATAACTACACTCACAATATTCTGTACGTAAAATTAACTGAAATTGTAATATAAAATAAATGAAAGTTCAATTAAAAACCGGTCTACCTATTTTTCATTTATTTTTAACAAAAAGTTCATTTAATTTTTACTGTCAAAAATTCAACACCATATTCCGTAAAATCAAATAAATATTCAGTTATTTTGTAAAATTTTACTGTCAAAAATTCAACACCATATTCAGTAAAAACGATTAAATATTCAGTTATTTATTAAAATTTTACTGTCAAAAATTGACCCCATATTCAGTAAAAACAATTAAATATTCAGTTATTTTATTTAATTTTCGTTTACTCCACAAAAGAGCCGAATTTCTAAAAAATACCAGACAGACACCCGTCCGCTTGTTTTTCTTATAAGCGAGAGAGGGAGAATATTTTTATTTACTTACCCAGTTACACAGGTTTGTTTTACTTTTGTTGTACTGACCACGTTGTTTACAGAAGAACTCTCAATTATAAGACACCAGCAGCATGACCGATATGGCTTCGCAATTATTTCACTTTCAAAATTTAATGTATTTAACTAAATTATTTTAACAAATAGAAAATGGGTATTGCTTACACAAAACAAGCAATTCATTTTTTATAGATAAGTAAAAATTAATTTTTGGTAGTAAAATTATATAAAATAACTGAATATTTAATTGTTTTTACTGAATATGGTGTTGAATTTTTGACAGTAAAATTTTATAAAATAACTGCATATTTATTTGTTTTTACGGAATATCTAGTTAATTTTTTGACATTTAATTTATAAAAGATAACTGAATATTGATTTGTTTTTACGGAATTCGCGGTTGAATTTTTGACAGTAAAAATTAAATGGACGTTTCGTTGCTTTAAATTACATTTTTATTTTCTTTAACATAAAGAAGAATTTAACTCAACTAACGGACAATATTAACTGCAACTGAAAATCCGTATTATTTTGCACTTAGTATTTGAATAACTGTTAGAATCAGTTAAAAATAAATTTGCTTGGAATTATAAATGTTTATTTATTTAAAAATGACTGAACGGAATATTTCTTAAATAAACTACAGTCCGTTACTGTAATAATATTGTGAGTGTATATAATAAAGTCCCGCCTTAGGGACTTTTAGGCGGAAATTTTTCGGGGGGCATACAATGGGCCCGACCGACATCTATGATCTTCCACCGGGCAGGGTAATGGGCTTTATACGCGGCCTAAACTTGACCTGGTGAGACATATAGGCTGCACAAAAGATCCTTTGGGTCGGGGTGCACATGGCCTTACGTGTATATACTACTACTACTACTACTACTACTACTAATAATAAAATTTACACAGTTGAATCGAAGAGCACTAGCGTCTTTGGCCATCCGCTCACAATATGTAAATATTTTTATATTTTGTTATAAAACAAAATTATGAGCGGTATGAATAATGACAAAGAAAATAAAACACTGGTTCTACAAACAAAGTAGTAAGTACCAAAGTTGTAAAACAGGGCAGTATAAACACCTTAAATAAAAGTAAGGGTAAAATCTGTAGTTTTCACGAATAATCGCGTAAGTTATAAAACCAAACTTTTCAGGAGAGCAAAACAATTATTTTTTTCAATTGGGGCATATCTCCACATAAGTTCTTTTTTGTGAAAATAAATGTTATCATTTTAATCACACATGACGACTTACGTTGTTATTTTTAGCACACATGTTGGCGACATATTTAGAGTTTTTGATACTTATAGCACAACGTACGCAGTAAACGGGACTTAAAATTACAAACAACCGCTCATCTGCTGTTGTTGCAACTAAAGAAGTCAGCAATAAACAATTTTTGGCGATGTATGTCGACATAAATCGTTAAAATAGCAAAATATTTTATTGAACAGTTAACTTAAGTTGTTTTTAGCAGAAAAAAATTAATAATACTACATTATATTCTAAAAAGCTTAATACTTATAAAAACCTAATGCAAAATGTAGCACTTTGACATCATTATCTCAATTTTGGTACAAACCGACTTACGCGATTATTCGTGAAAACCACAGAAATATGCAACATGTTTTGAATGTTTTTCATCAACTTATTCACAAAAGAGCTTGCAAATTTTTCCCACAGATGTATTTTTGTAAAAAAGTACGCAAAAATGTAGAACATGTTACATTAATGCAACATGTTTCTCAGAAAAGAAATCGTCATAAAATATATTATAATGTTACATTTTAATAAGTGTTTATATTAAGCAAAATTAATATGTAAAAAAAAAATCCAAATGGAAATTTTTTATGATATTCATAAAAATCAATATTAAAAAACCAGCACTTTTGTTTTTCACTGTAGAACAATTTAGAACTTTTTATTTGTCGATTAAGCACTTTTAATTTGAATTTTTCTGGCAAGCCTATATTTACATTATTTTGGTTTTGCAGAAACTAGAACAAACCGTTGACACCGACAATGTTTTGCATATTCTTCATTCGCATTTAGTTGTTTTCCAAAAAAAAAAATACTAAGATTTAATGAAAATTTAAAGAATTGATCAAGGATTTTGAGACAAAAGTATGTCGGGAGACTATTGCTGGACTCCAATACGTGAAACCGAACCAACAAAGTACAAATGACGTACAAATAACTGGTGGGACGAATAAAACGAATTTATGTATGTATCTCGAAAAACTGACTTGATGGAGAAACCCCAATTACAGACTCGAATTCAGCCCACCAAATTAGCCTAGAAAGATATTCGGTTACTCCAGTCCAAGACCTTGTTGGCTAGTGCTTTTTATAAGAATACGGCAGTTATAGTTTTGTTCTTCATTAAATTTATGGTTATTTAAAACGCTCCCAAACTGTTCTCGCTTGTGTTATTTCTATCTACTGCTCCTCTCTGCTTTAACCATTAGCTTAAAAATATTTATGCAAATTTCAATTCTCTTCTTACCAATCGAACGAATACCGTCTCTGGCTCAGGTTTTATTATATGAAATCAGACCAGACATTAATTTTTACGCATATATTTTGATACATACATTACATTTTTTTTAATTTTTTTTTATGTTTTTTATGTTAATTTTTGTATTTTATGCGTAATGGAAGGGAATCATTTGGTTTAATGGTACGTCTTTATCATAATACGGGGTTCCCATGAAATATATAATGGACTTAATAAATGCGTGATGTTGCTTCAGCTACATGTGTAATTTCTTTCTTTCTTTATATTGGATTAAAAAAAACCAAATTGCCTATGTCCAGCGAACACAAGAAATTCAATCTCAAATTTAAAAATTTTTGAAATCAAAACTTTTCTCTTATTTTTAAAAAGATTCTAAAACAAATCGCAATTGAAAACTTACTCGGCAAAAATGCAAAGTTTTCATTTAATTGTGGTTATTTTGAACTTCTTCCCGAAGGTTTTTGTCAATCATTCAATGGCAATTCATCAAGTAGTTCTGGGCAACTCGACACAACACAATAATACAAATAATAACACGTATTTTATATTTTTGGATCCTCTTTAAATGTGTCAAAAGCAAAAACCTTGCAAATAATATCGGCCTAATTGATCCATGTAAGATAAAATTGACTACTTACAACTGAGTCCAATGTAATGCAATCATGGACCATGCCATTCTTAGAAAAGAGTTGGTAGTTAAACGAAATGTTTTCGTTTATAAACCATTTCAAAACTATTTATCTGCAGTATGTATGAACATGGAGTAGTTTAAGACTACTCTGTTGAACTGCAAGGCTGGGTTATATGGCCGAGCACTAGAACATCGCAATGTTAAATAAACCATGTTTTACTGATAAATTTCGGTTTCCAAATCTGTCTTTATTTATAAAACCTGATGTCTCTTCTGAAAGTCCTACCAATTACCTTTAACATAAAGTTGAACCTGTGTTATAGCTCGTTTATTCCGATGGAAAAAGGCGTTATAATGCTGATGTATTTTGACGTCAGTACTATGACAAGTGTCTTCGATTAAGACCCCATGGCATATTTCATCATTGTGGTCACTTGTCCAAATTGTCATCAGGGTCACAAATTTGTATTGTGTCATCAATGGGATGACACATCGGTATTACAAAAATGATGAATCGGAGTCAGTTTAATGAAAGATGCCATCAGTACGATACTCAGTAACATCAGAAAAATGACTGATTGGTCAGTTAGTCATATAGTTCGGTCATTGAGATTGAATTAAGACAAAATGAGATATTATTATTATTAACTTACCAGTTTGACATGTGTGATTCACTTTTGTTGTATTCCGCAATTTGTTTACAGAATAACACTCAATTATAAGACACCAGCAGCATCCCTGATATGATTTTCGTAATCGTTCAAATTTGAAAATTTGATGTATTTAACTAAATAATTTAAACAAATAGAAAATGGGAATTTTTGGTTATTATTTTACATTTTGAACATTAATATAAAGTATGGTTTTCCTCTTGTATTGTTGTTGTTGTTTCTACAACAAACTTTTGCAAACACACGTGTATGTTCTATTTTACAATTTACGGTCTAATTCTTTTTGGTGTTGATGCCAAATGTGAAGATAAAATGTCATCAATATAAATGTCATATGTTGTATAAGGTTTTTATTTTTGCTTCGCCTACAATTGTGCATGAATGAAATGCCTAAAATTTAGGTTTTAAATAAGTGTAATAAGCCAAAAATAGCAGATATAACTTATCTGTGGCATCGAATTTATGTCACTGTAGTCATATTCTTATCTCTTTGATGCAATTTGCAAAGCCCGAATTTTTATGCAAATTCATATTTGTTGTCGCCAGTTTGAATCCAACATAAATCAAGTAAAATAGCATCGATTTTTTAGTGCATATTTTAGCAAATGTTGCTTTAAATTCATACTTTTGCATATTTTGCTGACATTGCATATTATTCCGTACATTTAAAAAAACAAAACTTGTTTTATTTATATTAATATATATGTTTATATATATTTAGCTGGTGAGGCCTAACTCCATTTTTGAAAATAAAAATGCAAAATTTTTTATTTCATTTTTCCCGACGTTTCGTGAATTTTATGTTCACTTCTTCAGGGGATTCGTCTATTAATATTAAATAAAAAACATCAACATTTAATAATACAATAGCTATTAATGTAACAAACTTACAGTGAAAATATGTAATTAATTTAAATTACATTAATAAATTTTAAAAATATAAAAATCAACGATAGCGGCGTCATCTACTGTTTTTTAAAACAACTCTATAACAGGCGCTTAAATTGTCAGTATCTTCTTTTTTATTCATTGTTTTGTTTATTTTCTGTTGAATTCTTAAGCTTTCTGTTGTATATCTTTTCCTCACGTTATTTACTTTGTCTAGTATTCTTATGTTGTCAAAATCAGGTTTGTGTTTTGTTTGTAATATGTGTTGTGATAATGCGGTGCTTTCTTTATTTTTGTTTATGTCTGAATTGTGTTCTCCCATTCTTGTCTCCAAATTTCTTTTGGTCGTACCAATGTAAACTAAGTCACAGCTGTTGTTGTTGTTGTCTCCTTTGCATGGTATTTCATACACTACATTATTTTGTTGTAGTTTGTTTATTGGAGTTTTTGTATTTGTAAATATTGCACTTAATGTTTTGTTTGGTTTGTAAGCAAAGCTCATGTCATTTTTATCTATTGCACTTCTTATGTTTTTATTGTCCGTGAGGCCCGGTATGTATTTTACACTGTAAAAATATTTTTCCTCCTTATCAGTGTTACCATTTGTGTTTGTTATTGTAGGTTTATAGACAGTTATTAAATTTTTAATTAAATTTGTAGGAAAAGCATTATCTTTAAGTATTTTCGTGATTACTAGTTTATTTTTGTTGTGGTATTGTTCATCGCTAATATCAAGAACTCTACGTATAAAATTTTTTGCAGTATTTATTATTTGAGCTTTAGGTTGAGTAGCGTTGAAATTGATAATTCTGCCAGACGATGTATTTTTTGCATACCAATCAAACGTTATTTTATTGCCTCCTCTATGTAATTTTGTGTCGAGGTATGCTATTTCTCGATTCGTCTCAACCTCAACTGTGAATTTAATTTTCGGGTGATACCCGTTGAGTGCTTTAAGTATAACGTCTTTGTCATTAATGTCTATTACAGCCAGTATGTCATCTACGTACTTGGCCACGTATTTGATGTTAACGTTCTTGTTGTGCAATTCTGTCAAGGCTGCGTCTAGTAAATTATCCAATACAATATCGGCAATAGTAGGAGAAAGGGGATTTCCCATTGGCATACCAAAAATCTGTTTATATATTTTGTTGTTGTATGTAAAGTAGTTGTTGTCATTCAAACAGAATTTCAAAATTTCTAAGAATTTGGATTTCGGGATGCTAGTTTTCGTTTCAATAGTGTTCCATTGGTCCATAATATTTTTTATCGCTGTGTAAACAGGAACATTAGTGAAAAGGGAAACGACGTCAAACGAAACCAGTGTGTCATTCTCATCAAGGGTGATGTCCTTTAGCTGTTTTTTTAATTCCAGAGAGTTTTTAACGTTATATTTATTCGAGATGATGTTCTTGAGTATGAGTCCTATGTGTTTACTTAACTGGTAGCACGGGACTTGAATAGATGATACTATTGGTCGTAGAGGTATACCACATTTATGGATTTTAGGTAACCCGTAAATTCTAGGTGCCGTTGCAGCCGAACAAGTGAGTCTATGTTTTTGCCAATTATCCATATATTTATCCCTATATAATTGACTGATAATATTGTTATTAGTTCTGACTAATTTGTTGGTAGGGTCTGTGTTCATAATCTGGTAAGTATTTTTGTCTTCGAGTAATTTTTCCATTTTCCTTTCATATTCTTTCTTGTATATTGCAACTGTTTTGTTTCCCTTATCTGATTGGAGTATAATTATGTCCTTGTGTCTCTTCAAAAATTTTTTCGTTTTTTCATATATGGCTAAAATTAATTTTTCCTTCGGTGTGTTTCGTATGTTCCTCTTGAAAAGTGTAATTCTATTTGCCACTCTAGTTCTTGTCTCATCCTTTTCCCCATGGGTATTCTCTACCATTTTCTGAATGCACTGTTCTACATCTGCTATAATTTCTAGTGGCGAAAAACCCTGTCTATTAATTGGTAAAGCAAATTTTTTCCCTAACGATAACAACCATTTGCATTCCCATGGTATATCAACTTCGGTTTTGTTTTCAAGCCATTGTTCGTTAAAAACCAATCCCAGCTTCATAAATAACTTTTCTTTCAGTGTATTTAGTTTACTCGTTTGTTTATGTCTTGCATTCATGTTTATGTATCTATTTCTATCAGTCTGATTTTTCATAAAAGCTCCAAAATCATCTATCGTCAAAAAGTTTCGTATACCTGATTTCAAGTTGTATAGCTTTCTTTTAATTGCCCTCAAATCGGCATTTGTCTGCGATATCTCCAGATTTAAAATTTTCCTATGAAAATTATATTCGACTCTCTCCAAATGTTCTTTTATTGTCGCGCATTGAAAAAGTTTCGTTACCTGTGCTGTTGTAGCCATAGTATGTTTTGGCACTATGCCAAACCTTCTGCATGATAATAGAAATTTTAGTCCCTGTTGTTTTTGTGCATATCTTTTTACTTCATTGCAGTATTCTTTCATGGTTCTGCATGTTTCCCTATCATATTTAAATGTTATATGCTGAAAAAATCCCTTCATGTTGCGTATCGTCTAAGACTGTTGATGTTCATAGATAATGTATAAATAGATAAAGTTAATTCCTTACGGCAAGCTATCCGTTGTTTCTATTTGATTTTCTTTATTTTTGGCCACTTTCATTTGTTTATATTAATATATATGTTTATATATATTTAGCTGGTGAGGCCTAACTCCATTTTTGAAAATAAAAATGCAAAATTTTTTATTTCATTTTTCCCGACGTTTCGTGAATTTTATGTTCACTTCTTCAGGGGATTCGTCTATTAATATTAAATAAAAAACATCAACATTTAATAATACAATAGCTATTAATGTAACAAACTTACAGTGAAAATATGTAATTAATTTAAATTACATTAATAAATTTTAAAAATATAAAAATCAACGATAGCGGCGTCATCTACTGTTTTTTAAAACAACTCTATAACAGGCGCTTAAATTGTCAGTATCTTCTTTTTTATTCATTGTTTTGTTTATTTTCTGTTGAATTCTTAAGCTTTCTGTTGTATATCTTTTCCTCACGTTATTTACTTTGTCTAGTATTCTTATGTTGTCAAAATCAGGTTTGTGTTTTGTTTGTAATATGTGTTGTGATAATGCGGTGCTTTCTTTATTTTTGTTTATGTCTGAATTGTGTTCTCCCATTCTTGTCTCCAAATTTCTTTTGGTCGTACCAATGTAAACTAAGTCACAGCTGTTGTTGTTGTTGTCTCCTTTGCATGGTATTTCATACACTACATTATTTTGTTGTAGTTTGTTTATTGGAGTTTTTGTATTTGTAAATATTGCACTTAATGTTTTGTTTGGTTTGTAAGCAAAGCTCATGTCATTTTTATCTATTGCACTTCTTATGTTTTTATTGTCCGTGAGGCCCGGTATGTATTTTACACTGTAAAAATATTTTTCCTCCTTATCAGTGTTACCATTTGTGTTTGTTATTGTAGGTTTATAGACAGTTATTAAATTTTTAATTAAATTTGTAGGAAAAGCATTATCTTTAAGTATTTTCGTGATTACTAGTTTATTTTTGTTGTGGTATTGTTCATCGCTAATATCAAGAACTCTACGTATAAAATTTTTTGCAGTATTTATTATTTGAGCTTTAGGTTGAGTAGCGTTGAAATTGATAATTCTGCCAGACGATGTATTTTTTGCATACCAATCAAACGTTATTTTATTGCCTCCTCTATGTAATTTTGTGTCGAGGTATGCTATTTCTCGATTCGTCTCAACCTCAACTGTGAATTTAATTTTCGGGTGATACCCGTTGAGTGCTTTAAGTATAACGTCTTTGTCATTAATGTCTATTACAGCCAGTATGTCATCTACGTACTTGGCCACGTATTTGATGTTAACGTTCTTGTTGTGCAATTCTGTCAAGGCTGCGTCTAGTAAATTATCCAATACAATATCGGCAATAGTAGGAGAAAGGGGATTTCCCATTGGCATACCAAAAATCTGTTTATATATTTTGTTGTTGTATGTAAAGTAGTTGTTGTCATTCAAACAGAATTTCAAAATTTCTAAGAATTTGGATTTCGGGATGCTAGTTTTCGTTTCAATAGTGTTCCATTGGTCCATAATATTTTTTATCGCTGTGTAAACAGGAACATTAGTGAAAAGGGAAACGACGTCAAACGAAACCAGTGTGTCATTCTCATCAAGGGTGATGTCCTTTAGCTGTTTTTTTAATTTTGCATTTTTATTTTCAAAAATGGAGTTAGGCCTCACCAGCTAAATATATATAAACATATATATTAATATAAACAAATGAAAGTGGCCAAAAATAAAGAAAATCAACTTGTTTTATTTATTTCTTATGTAAAAAAAATATTTTGCAAAGCATCTCACGTTTTTTCGCATTTAAAAAAAAGTATCCAGATTTAATTCTTAGTTATCTATTATGCTGAAAATTGTTTACCAATTAAAGGTTCAAGGTTCAAGGATTCAACGATTGTGATGCAGCATTAATAAAAAAAATAAAAAACAAATTTAAGCTTTGTTATTGTTTGTGTCTTCAAATTATGCATTTTTCTCTGAGACTGTTGTGAATTAGAGAAATCTAATTCATTGAGAAATCATATTAAATTAATTGATAATGCAAATTCGTATTAAGCTCGATCAAGTTTTTAGAAAAATTGAGGATTAAAAACATTTAAACAAACTTATGGCATATTTAAATTACCCAGTAAAAACTTCGCTTACTTTTTTAAAATTAATAGCTTCCTTCACTCATTATTTAGTAGATTTCTTCTATAACTGCTTCTATAACAACTTTTATAACTACTTATTTCCGGATGTGTGTAGGTAAAAAAAATAATGACTTACTTTTGACATCCCTTGTAAAATTCATTGGTTCCTTCAGTAAAATTATAGGTAGTGCTTTTAAGTTTTTCTGATTACTTAACACATTATTTTGTATGCGAAGTTTTTACTGTGTAGTTTCTTACTTAAACATCGTAATGGAAACAACAAAATGTAATTAAAAATTTGAGTCTTAATTACGATTATGATAATTTTATTTTGTTTTGAATGAAAATTTTACCAAACTGTTTTAAAAAATAATAATAAATACGTAATACTGTTGTGGGACATATTTGCAGGCGCTTTTTTTAATTGAAAATGTGTTTTTTTTGCAGCCATTGTGCACGAAGCTGTTTGTTTTAAATTCTCTGTATATGTGGTTTCAAATATTTATCTCGCAAGTGTAGTGTTAACATGTTGGCATATTTTCTGCTAGATTTAGAAGATTGAGTTGGGGAATTGCATATTTTTTTTTTAAAATTTGCTTACTGCTTTTCGGCATACATATTTCCTTGTCCAAAAGCAAATTTCTTAAGCATATTTTTAGCAGATTTGTAACATATTTTATTTTTCAGCACATTTTCTTTATTTAACAATTTAGCAGATTTTGTTTTAAGTTTTGGCATATTCTCATCAAACGGGTATGGCTAAACTGAACAAGGGCCTTAAAATGATGGTTTTATGTTGTATTTTTGTGTTTTGCTTTATTTTATTTTCTACTTTTATGTTTATTGTACTTTATTTTTATTTATTAAATTTTTAGCGCATATTTTTCGATTTTTAGTGCATTTTTCAAGCACATTAAAAGTGATTTTAACTGCATAAAAGTCCGGTCCCTTGTAATTTCATTGATGTCACAATTACGATGCTAGAGCATCATCAATTTGAAGATGCATTTTTCTATGAGTGTATAGCGAAAACCCGAAGTATACTATGGTCTGTGGGTTAAAAATTTGTTGGCCTGTGTTATCATTTAAGAAAATAACACATTCTCTACAAAAAGGTCAGCTGTTTTCCTGCTACATAATATTTACAGAAGGGCTTGTTGGAATATTTAATATCGATAAATTCTTAAATCAATAAATGAATTCTTAAATCAAAGGCTCGACAATTATTTTTAGTGTTAATTTAAAAATAAATTGAATTTTATTAATCAAATTCTCAAAGTGGGCATAGATTTAATTAGAAAATTGTTTTTAATTTTAAGGATAGATCCCTAATAAATCAAACGCTTGGCTTAATGTTTGTTGGGTGCGTGTGTGTGTGTGTGTGTGTGTGTGTGCGTGATTGTGCACGTGTTCATATTACGTATTTTATGGGTGTGTTATTTATGTTTTTATGGATATAGTTGTAAGTTACATTATTTTTTCAACAAATCAATTTCACAAAAAGGAGAGATACACCTTAATAAAATATTTATTATATTTATGGTTCTTTTTTATTTCTTTTTCTTAGAATTAGCTGAATAAGAAATTCTAAGTTTAAAAAAAATTGTTCTAAAAAATTTAATAAAAATAAATTTGGGCAATAAATTGTTTCTTACTTATTTTTATTTCTCATAACCCGTAAAGCCATACGCAAAATAAAATTTGGTTTCCGTGTGCTTTCATTACTGATTTTTATATCTCTTAGCACGTTTACATTACTTATGAGATTTCGAGCAAATTCTTATTTGTTTACTAGATTTTTCTATAAACGCACTACTTAGCTATTAGATGTTTCAACGTAATTAAGCCGTTACGCCCATTTAAAATAGCGTAAAGAACATAAAACGCTAAATAAGCAACAAAATATATCAACAAATATTTGCACAGTAAAATCCCGATAATTCGTAATCGCAAGGGACCTGCCATTTCTTACGAATTATAGGGGTTTTCGATTTAACGGGGTTAAAATAAAATTAATACGAATTATGGGGGGTTTCAATTTATTTACTTAAACGATAAGAAAACATAAAAAACAATTGTTAAAAATAAAATATATAAAAATTATTCATGTAACAAACTGATCTTAAGAAAATAAACACACACAAAAAAAATCGTTCTTTCCATGTTTCTGTTGTTTTTATTACGAATTATAAGTGGTAGTTAGCAAACAATTACGATTTAAAAGAGGTAAAGAAGATTTTATTTGAAAAAAAAATTACGAATTAGCGAAGGGACAAAAATGTATGGAAATTTTACGAATTAACGAGATTTTTCAAGGGACCGATAGTTTATTACGAATTATCGGGAATTACGATTTAACGGGGTACGAATTATCGGGATTTGACTGTAGTAAGAAATAGTGTATCATGCACGCAAAGAAAAAACATGTTTGATACAATGACAAACGCAAACTAGGGCACTTAAGTCGTACGCGACAATGGAGCGACATTATTGTCGTTAATGATCATATGGGTAACGATTTGGTTAAAGTAGTCGTTGGCGACTATAAAAACGACTTTTTTCTCATAATTAATGCCCGATTAGTGACATAACCTTAATATGACACTGATGACACTATTTTGGACGATATCTACAATTTAGTCGCCGATAGGTAAGTGACAATTAGGAAATTAACGAATACCGCTATATCGACGATACTTCAGACTTGTCGATATATCCTGGTTAAGGGGATCAGGAAAGGGGTCTATTTTGAGGATAAAGATACTTAAAGGTCAAATAGGCTTCCTGACGACTGCAATATAATTTTGGCGAAGCTCTACACAGAAAAAATTATTGCCGAATTATTTTCAAAGAAACGCTTGTTTGAAATTTTTTTTAATTTCTACAAATTGTTTTACTGATTCAATAAAAATTTTTGTTTGATTTTTATTTAACCAACAAAAATGTTGACAACTATTCAATAATGTTATATACGCGCTATTGGTTTCAAGTTTTCATAATTTTGTATGAAATATTTAACGCTCTTTAATGTTGTCGTTTTTGCATTTTTTATTTGAACGTAAGCAACACTTCTTTATGTGAAATATAAGAACAACAACATAAAACACATACAGTATATTTTTGGACGCTTTAAAAAAGTACAACAATAAGAAAGGTGATAAAATAGCGTGACGAGGTTTGTAGTAAAAAAACAATAACAAGTAAAAAAACGTTTAACTCTTTTTAAACAACAGAAACAACAACAACAACATTATAAGAAACAAAATTAATTGTTGGTTGGTTTCAAAATTGATAAAAAAAAGAATGAAAAACATAATCCCGTATTAAATTTTTTAAAACTGTTTAGTTAAATACATAAAATGCAAAAATTTAACGATGACGAAAACATATCGAGTCGGTCTGCTGCCGTTTTTGGTTACATTTCTTCTTCTTTAGCCAAGGAAAGGATACAGAAACTGTGAGTGAGTGTGTATAAACCAGACTTCGTTCAAAAATTATTCCAACAAAAAATGTGTCTCAAAGCCAGCCTCCGCTCTGCTTCTGCCTTCATCTTCTCCTTAAGTGATAGCTTGGGTGCGCGTCATTGCTTGTGCAAAAAATTTTTGTTTGATTCAGCAAAATTATTTGTTTGAAATTTATATAAATTTCAGTAAACTTTTTGTTTGATTCTGTAAATTATTTGTTTGAAAAAAATCAGTGTTTTTTCAGTAAAAAAATGCAAATAAATTGCTTAAACATGCGAATTTGTTTGTAGGACCGATTTCAGACAAAAAATGTTGTGATTCTATGAATTTTTTGTTTGAATTCGAAAACTTATTTTTTCTGTGTAGGGATTTTAAATGACGTAGAATTGGTAAGAGGTAACATTGCTGCTGCTCGACGGTCATTAAATAAGTGGACGGCTCTTAGTGCCTTGATGGGCTGTGAATTCCAACTAGAGAATTTCAAACTAGTAAATGATTGCAAAAGAGCTCTAAGGGAAATATTAGGATAGTATGTAGTGAGTGTATGCTAGGTACCTGGTCTCTGAAACATCATCGTTTACGAAATGACCGATGAGTTTGGGGGACTGGGCTCGAATATAGGCGATACTGGATGTGTGGAGACAGTCAGACCTGCAATAGGCTTTTGATTAATTAGGGAATGGGTAAATTTTACAGAAGAGACAAAAAACTTTTTATATTTCATGTGTGCATCTTGAGATAAAAACCAAAAAAAATTGGTTTAATACACTTCAATACTCAAATTAAAGAAAAACTACATGATGTTCTACGAGGTGTATCTTTCTCTACCACACGGCATCAAAATCTCAATATTCTTAAAAAGAGGATTTAGCAGGTTTGCACATTAAGCCGACGATATGCCAATGTAGTCAGCAGAAACATTCATTTTTTATGCTTCATGGCCCATTAGTTTACGAATTCCAATTTCTCAATTGAAGCACAGCCGCGAATAACGTTATAAGTTAGAAAATAATTATTTTTCAGGAGAGCAAAATAAAACGTTTTTAATAGAATAATTTTTTAAATTTATTTTATGTTTAAAGTTGTAAATTGCTGACCTTTAGTTTTGTTGTTTGTTAATATTTTTCGGCATTAGGTCATGAGTTAAAACCAAATTTTTAAATAAAAAATATAAATACATATATTTTGTTTAAAAATTCAAATTTATTTTATTTTATTTCCCAATATTTCGGTCAACTTTGTTGACCATCTTCAGGGGTTATTTTAAAAAATAATCGAAAATAAAAATGAAAACAAAAAATCACTAATTTAAGCTGCTGTTCAGCTGAAAGCTTTTTTTATTTTCGATTATTTTGTAAAATAAATAGCTGACGTTTAGTTGTTGGACTTGGTGCTGTTTTTCTCAAGGGATTGAGCAGAACCAACATAAAAGGTGAAAAATACCAAGTCCAATTTAATAAGTTAAGGTATTTCCGTTCCATAATCAATGTAATTATTTGCCAAGAATATATAAAATTGTAAGTTTCTATTTTCGATCTGATTTTGCCCAAAGTGAGTAGATACAAGTATTCTCAAATAATTTTTCGGGTTAACCCCCACATTGACGGGAATTATATCTGAAATTTTTTATTGGGTATGAACATCGCTACAAAATATTTTTCAATTTACGATTTATAAAAAACAATTGTGTCAACGCGAACTTGTTTACAAATTTTCATTTTTAAATTCCCTAATTCCACTCCACTTCATAAACGATATCCTGGCGCTCTTCAAATAGTAAGGAACCAGCAAGTTTTGCTAGAGAAAATGCAAAGAGATAGTTTTGAAAATGTTTTATTACCAATTGCAATTTGAGGTCACATTAAACCATAGAAAAGGACATGGTTCGAATTTAAAATTTTAAAGCAGACCAATTTCAATTTTTAAAAATAAAAAATTATTTTGTTTAATTTTCTTCAAAAATAATAGAAACATTTTAATGCTGAAAAAAATTGGAGTCGCAGTCTCGAGTTTTTGTGGGTATTGCGACTCCGACTCCTACTCTGGTACAAAAACCACAACTCCATCTTCGACTCCACAGCCCTGATTGTAAGTGACAAGATAATAATCTTTCAGGAGGGCAAAAAACGTTTTTAAAAGCCCAGATTACTTTTTCTTTAAGATTATCAAAAATAATGATAGTAAAAACTTTAATGCAGAAAATCAAGATATTAACATTTTAAATTACATGCCAAGTTACTGTTGAATTTTTTTTAGTGGAAAAACGTTTCATATCCAAATGAGCGATGGCTTTCTAAACGTTTTTTTTCAATACGAAAATATGGCTCTTAAAGCGCTATTCCACGTTTAGAAAGTGTGTACTTAAAACGTTTTTCCACATTACCTGCTCTGGAGTGATTTCTGGATGCGTGATCCTTTTTTTCTTGTTCTATAAGCATTTTTACTATTTCTCAACCTTTTATTTTTATTGCCTTTCCAATTTTCCCCATGAACTTTTCTTTTTGTACCTCTGTTGCTACATCAACCATTCAGTTCGTAAAATTTTGTTAGTAACTTTTAACTTTCTTTCAATGACCGATTCTTCCGAACTGCAGTCTGAAAGTAATTAAGTATATAGTTTAGGCTGATTTGTTATATGAGCAAAAAAAAGATTTGCAAAAACCCCGCTTTTGCAAAATAGGTGCTTTTACAACGTTATTCGCAGCTTTGCTTCAGTTGTTACAAAAACGATAATATACATATTTAAAGTACAAAACTTCAACATAACTGAGGATACCTCGCAACTACTTAGATGAATAAGAGTAAATGTAAGTGAGATGAAAGAGTGTTACACGGAATGACAAACTTAGTATACCCTCATTCACCAAATTTCATTTTATTGCGAAATTTATGTTTAAATTTCATTTGTGCTTTGTAGCGTATACTTTATTTTAAATATCAAGTTAATAATACCCATACGCCTCAATGGTTTCTTAAATACAGTACTTTTTTATTACGATACAATTGATATTGAATTTAATGCTTATAAACAGTGTTGCTAACTGTTCAGGATTAATTACTAACAAAACTTTGTACACAAAATGGCTGAACAAGGTTTTGTAACAAAAATATATCACTAATAATCAACACAGTAACCACCTCTGTAGAAAATGTTAGTAGTAATACTCTACTGATTCACTATTGGCTCTCTCACTAATACTACTAACCAGCTGTAGACCAAACAATGCTTTGTCCTACAGACATTTTCCATGTGAAACCACTTTTGATTTAGGAACTTTTGACTAGGTTGGCCTTCTGGGACCATATGGAGACTTTGAAACCAAATATTCACTAGTACTTCTATATGCCTTTTTTCTCAAAGGCAGACCAAAGAGAACACTCTCTGTTGACATCATTACCAAAAAGTCACCAAAATAATCCACGAAAGTGGCGAACAGAGACGTACTCTGTAATTCGCTTAGCTAAAGCTAAATCTCGTTAGCAATCGACTTTGAGCGAATGACTTTGAGAAAACAAAATTTAAAAATTTTAGCGATGAAATTAAAAGCTAAAATCTCGGCGAATTAAATTTTAATGGCAATGCCAAATTTAGCAATGCACGTTACAGTATTTTATTCGTAGCCAAAATCGCTAAATCAACTTTTTAGATTCTTAGCGATAGAAATTTAGATTTAGCGAATTACAGAATACGGCCACCGGTTTCCTGCAGGGCAGCTACTTTAATAAAGGATGGTTCAACCATAATGCACGATGTCAATTGTGAGTCACAACTTATTATTGTCAAGTTTTTTGCCCAACTTAATTTGACATCATGGAGGCGTTCACAATTGAGCAGCGCGTTAAGATTGCCTTTTGCGCAAATGGGCGTTGAAATCAAAATGTATTTCAAGCAATTCGTGATTTTTTTGTCAGCATAATCGAATTCTTGTGTCCAGAAATTGAGGATATGCACATGGACGATGTGTGCTTCAATCTGAATGGTGCCACTTGCCACACACCCAACGAAACAATGGCTCTTTTGCACGAGAAATTCAACTGTCGTGTCTGATTTAATACCGTTGGAATTCTTTCCTTGGGGTTATTTAAACGAAAAATTGTACGTCAATAAGCCATGAGCTAAAGGATGAGATAATTCGTCACATTAACGACACTGAACCTCAATTATGTCTCAGAGCCATTGAAAATATGGACCATCGGATAGAGGTATGCCACCGAAGCAGTGGCAGGCACTTGGACGAAATATAGTCTTACCCATGATTGTCATAGATCCTTCTATATTATAGCATTATAAATAATACTTTAAAAATTTTTGTTTTATTTACAATTTTTTTTTTGTTTGTCTAAATTGAATATCAAGAAAATTTTAAGAGACTTACATATTTAGATCACTCTTTTAAATGATAGTTTTTCACCAGAAAAATTATTTTTGCAGTGAAAAGGAAAATCCATCTATCTGTACTTAAATCAAAACAAAGCGGTGTGAAAAGTACGGATTATTCAAGTACCCCATAATAAAAATAGTCCAAAATTGGGATTAACTGTAAGATAAACGTTAATCTCAAACTGTGTTTGTTTTAAGAATTTCTAAGTTCGTTTCATTCCGAATTCGTACTTGAAATAATCCGAAAGTGGGGTTAGATGTATTCTAACATAAAGTAGAGATGGAGAGAATATTACAATTTATTTACCCGCTACACTTATTAATTTCACATTTGTTGTATTACGCCCTTTGTTCACAGAGACACTCAATTATAAGACACCAGCAACATGCCTGATATGGTCTTCTTAATTATACTATTTTAAAAATGTTATGTATTTAACTAAATAATTGAACAGATAGAATTTGGGAATTTTTGCTTCATATTTTACTTTTTAATCATCATATTATATGTTTTATTGTAGTGTTGTTGCTTTTTCTACACCAAACAGTGTTATTGTTGTTTCTACAAAAAAATTTTAGAACCACTCGCGTATGCAGGCATATTGGTTTTACAAAATTTTCCCATTTTATATTGTTCTTAGTTCTTTTTGTTGTTATTCGAACTTAAAATTCTAAGACCGACTTGTAATAAAAATAATGGCAAATTTCACTTATTCCATTTAATTATCAATTCATATTTAAATATAATTTTTGATATACTTTTTTTTTTTTTAATAAAAAACGAATTTTAAACAGAAGTTTAAGTAAATTGGTGAAATCAGCAATTAGTAGAAAAAAACTTAAATTCAGTACTAGTTATTTTCTTTCTGTGTGATATCAAAAAATAATTTTTGATATCATTCGTAATATCATAACCATTAAGTTTTCAAAAAAATATTTTGTTTAATTGTAACCGCTTAAAAAAATGGTTTAGTTTAAATTTTTTTTATTGTAAGAAAATATAAACTCACTGTTTATTGTTGGGCTTTTGTTTTAGCTTTGATATTGTTACAAGTAAGACTTTGAGCGCTTATAATTCTTATTCGCTTTAAGCTTTTATTTGTATAATATATTTAGCTTTTCTAAAATACTTGGAAACGGTGCCCTGATGATCTGGCCTAAGCAACCAGTAAAAAGGACAAAGAGGCTGGCTTTCCCTCAACAATAAATTTAAGTTTTTATAGCATATATGAAAACTTGGGAACTAAGCACGTAATACAGAAATCTTATTAATGCAATAATAATGCAAAATATGTAGCCACTAAACCGCTAAAATGACAACACTGTTTTTGTACGATGCTTATAAACGATTGATTAATCAAATCCTTATTTACATACTTTTAAACCAAAGGGAAATTGTAATGCTGATGAGGAAGAGATTTTTTTAGCTGAGACGTCAAGCAAAGCAAATTTCAAAGAATTTTCAACAAAAGATTTTTATGGGGGAAAAATTAAGACTACAAATGTTAAATATTGTTTTCAGAGAAAATTGCGTAATGTTCTTAAAATAGAATTAAATCTGCACATGTTAAAGTAATTTAATTTTCTGTTCAATTTTTTATATTATTTAATGGAAACATTTTTTTTTTCTAATTTATAGCCAAGCTTAACTTTTTTGGCCTTAAACGATATGCCTGTCTAAAACTTTTTTTTAACAATTTGCGTTACTTACTACCAAATACATTCACGCAATTAAAATGAAAACAAAAACCAGAGCAATGGAAAATATTTCGAAATGCTGTAATGGCATGTGTACAAAAAAAAAAACTGTCAAAAGCACTAAAGAGCAAATGTCATGGCTTCCATATTAAAAAAAAAAAAAACAGTTATTTAAGGCCAAGTTTCTTATTTATATATGAATAAATATTTTTTTGTTTCATCTCACTTCATGCTGTGAAATGTTCATAAATACGGAACTTTAAAACCAGGAAGAAACATTGTTAACATAAAAGAAAGGAATAAAATCTTAAAAAAAAAAACAATAACAATGAAACAATGAAATATTAAAAACGGATATGTATGGAAGTGTTAGAGAATATTTTTTAAAAAATATTAAAAATGCATAAGAAATATTAAAAATGGATTAAAATATTGAAAAATCTTTGAAACCATCCACTGACGGATACAATATTTCAGTGCTGGGATCTATAAGCTATAAATAAATCTTTATAAAAATGGACGTCAGCACTAAAATTATTGACCGATAATCAGAAAGCTTTATGCATTTTTTTCTAGTCATGTTAAACTTAGTTTTTAAACGCGTTTAGGCAAAATGTTGATTAAATTAATCAAAGCCATTCACTTTACATTTGAGATGATTAAGATGACAGATGATTAAGAAAAAAAAACACAACAAATAAGTTTATATTTCTGTAATGTATTAAAAATGGATACAAAATACTTTTAAAAAGTTATCAGATAATTATTTTAATCAATATAATGATGAAATTGTGAAAACTTATGAAGTATTTAAGGAAAAGATAAAAACATTAAGCATACATTATAATCAGTTTGAGGTATGTTCAGTGGATTCTATGTGATTAATGAAGTGATTTGGTTGTAGTCACGTCAATTTGAAGTGATTAACAAATCACTTCAATGTATGGTTAATCATCTCGATTTTGATGTGATTAGAGCTTAATCACGTTCGAGTTGCTTAAACGCGCTAAAGAACCCAAGTGTGAACAAAGTATTACAACTTTTTTAATGTAAATACGATTTTTTTATTTTTCTTAATTTCATTAAACTTGTTTTTTAATGAGTATTTTTTTCACTCACTAACAAATAATTGGAAAGGCATAGGTAAAACAAAATACACAACTGATGCAAAATTATTTTTAAATGGCGATAACAAAATATTATTAGAGTAAAGATATTTTAATTGCATCTTAAACATATCGTCGCAAGAATTAAAGAACGCTGTAACTGACAAAACAAAAAATGCTCACCAGAGCCAAAAAAGACCTGTATGAAAGTAGAAAAAACAAATTCATATCACAAAAACTATACAACTTAAGGCGCCCGTACACGACATGTATTTGTCATCTGACATGTCAAATTTCCCACTGCAAAATACAAACATGTCGTGTGTTACCTTTTTAACTTTGCTTCTGTAAAAGTCAGACGCAAAGTCATCTGACAAAATTTCAAATAGAGCATGCTCTATTTTCTTCTGACAAACCATCTGACTTCAGAAATCAATGCCGAAAAGAAACTGTCAGCGGCGTCTACTATTGACGATTTTATTAGCTGGCTGAGGTTGTTATTTTACAATATCGATAAATGTATGTTCTTTTAACCTTTTAATCGAAATAACGTACATACATATATAAAAAACGTTTCATTATTCTACCCACAATTGGCATCTTCGAATTTAAAGAAAAAAAATTTAAGATGGCTAAACTCATTTACGGCGCCAATAAAAATGTTTGTGGCGGCGGCACGTTATTTTCCAACCGAGAACTACTTTGGTTTCTGCACTTACTATGAAAAATAAAAACAGAGACGATGTCTGAAGCAAATTACATGTACGTTTGTGACCGCATATTATAAACCTTATGTAAACCAGCAATTTTGACAGACATGCAAAATTACATGTGACTTTAAAATTTGACGTGTCAGATGACAAAAACATGTCGTGTACATTCAGCTTTAGGAACAGGATTTCAAAAACGTATTTTTATTTTTTTTTTATTTATTTCTCGCTTTATACATTGGCTGTAAACATTTCCTCTCAAGTCAATTGTTCCACGGAACTATAAAATGCTGGAACAACAATTATTTTTTTATGGAAACAAAAAAGTGAAAAGCACCAATCGACGTATTATTTTTTCTGATAAAACTGATGCAAAAAAACGTATTTTCGAATTTGTGTCAGTTACAGCATTCTGAAATTCTTGCGACGATATTATGATTGCACGTTATCATGTTATGGCTATTAGATTTCATGAAAATCATGAAATGGTTGTGGGTAATATAATATGTTTTCAAATTTATCAATATTTTGTTGTTAGAAAAATTATTACTTTTCAGTCAACAATACTCAAGTTTATAATTGCGATAAACATTGAAATGTTTACAGTAACTATAATAGTACTGTTGTGAAATAAAAATAAAAATTGTTTGTGTACGACAACAATATATTGTTACAATAAACATAGTGTAGTCGCCGTAACCAAGCCTAACCATATTTTTTCTCTGCGTGTGGTCTCCTGCAGACAAGCTTAGGAAAAAAAACTAAAATTATTTTCTAGAGTGAAATTTGTATTCAACCCACGGAAAATTATGGAGAAATCATCGCAAAATTCTGTAGAGTGATTTCTGGTATTAAAAAACATAAATTTGAACAAATTTCGATTTAGTAGTGAAATCTGTTTCGAGTTTTATAGTTTCAGAAGGCTGCATAATATAAGACCGAAGGTAATTTATGGACCGAATATTACAAAATTGCATTGTATTAGGGAATGGATTCAATCCCAATCGAAAATCGATTTTGTGGTAAAAACCCGAATTTTTTGCAATCGTATTTACGTATGCGATTTTATTCTGAAATCGAATTTTGGGCTTTTAAAATCGATGTTTTTATTTTTTATCAAAATTTTGGCAATTTTAATCTTAATTAAATCGATATTCATTCATTTTTTAGTGCGTACATACGTCTGTAGGTGTGGATTTGCAGTTTTGCAAGTCTAAAGTTGTTGCTTTACATATTTACCTATTAGTAGCCTTGGTATACTTCAAACTTTAATATAAGGGCTCTTGTTCTTCAGAAATTAAAGTCATCAATGGACAGTTAACAAAACAGTCCTAAACATGTTGTACCGAACCAAACACTGAAAGTCAGCTTTGTGAAATTCAACAAATTATAGAAATACTTTAATATTCAAGCAGACAAGTGTGTGAGCGATATTTAAATCCAGTAATAAGCAGATTGAAAAAATAAAAAGTGCGATAGAAGAATTGAAAAATAAGAACATTTTTATCAAATACATAGTTAAATATGTAGATGATATCTTAGCGATCATCAAATCAGACGACCAAGAAGAAATTTTGTCCACATTTAACAAGTATCATTCTAAGATACAATTTACAATTGAAAGGGAGAAAAATCAGGAAATAGCGTACCTGGACACCAAACTAATTCGAAGGAAAAATTCCATAATTTTTGACTGGTTCGCTAAGGAGACCTCATCAGGAAGGATAATGAATTTCCACGCAACCCAACCGAAAAATCAAATAATTAACACTGCTAAAAATTTCATCTCAAGGATTTTACACATAAGCGATGAACTTTTTCACACTAAAAACAAACATATAATTTTTAATATCCTTAAAAGCAATAGTTTCCCAAACAAACTTATATCAACACTAATAGAAGACACAATTACTCAAATACAAAACAAAAATGATAACAACCCCACTAATATAGAAAAAGAACAAAAATGTTTTTACAGTGTAAAATACATCCCTGGACTCACTGATAATAAAAACATACGAACGTCAATAGAAACAAATAATATAAGCTTTGCTTACAAACCAAATAAAACACTCAGCACTATATTCTCTGCAATAAAAGCTCCAATAAACAAACAACAACAAAACAACATTGTGTACGAATTACAATGTAAAGGGAATAACGAACAAAGTTGCGAACTCATATACATTGGAACAACAAAACGATCCCTTGAAACTAGAATGGGAGAACATATGATGGATATACAAAGGAAAAAAGAAACGACAGCATTATCAACACACATTTTAAATACACAACATAAAATTGATTTTGAGGGGGTGCGAATACTAGATAAAGTAAGGGGGGATAAGAAGAGATTTACAATTGAAAGTCTAAGAATACAAGAAAACATAAAGAAAACAATGAATGTCAAAGAAGACACTAACAATATTAGCGCAAATTATAGGGTTGCAATTACTAAATAGTTACAGTGATACTTGTTTTGATATGTGTTTAACTTTAAATTTATGTTTTATGTTTATATGTTTAATGTTACATGTAAAAGGAGAAATTTAATTTAATGTGAAAAGCTCATATTGTAAGTTTAACTTTTTTAATGTAATTTGTTGTATTTATGTTAATTTATACATTTTTTAAAAATTTTAAATAGACGCTCCCTTGAAAAAGTCGACAAAAAATCGACGAAACGTCGGGAAAACTGTAATAAAAAATTGCTTTTTATTTACATTAATTAACCTTAGGCCCTATTAGCTTAAATAAAAAACAAATCAAAAGTATGTAATTTATCCTAATAAGTACGAAATTACAAGAAAATATTTCTGCATCTTTCTGGCATTAATGACATGCAAACGTTTGTTTTCTAAAACTAACTTAATAGCAACTTAGCAAAGAAACAGTCGCAACCGATCTGGAAGTATTGTCGTTATCCTTTGAAATATTATCCATTCATTCAGGCTTATAACAGAAATCAATTCCAATCAAAAGAGATTTCGTTTTATGTAAAGCAAGATACGAAATCGCTTTCACTTTCGATCAGAACTAATTTATGTGACAGGCACAATTGACTACACAAGAACACAATTTTAAGATGTGAAATTAACATTGGTGTGTTTTTGAGATTTTTTTTTTCAGATTTTTCAGAAGAAGTGGTCGCTCAAGCAAAAGTAATAATATCATAAGCTGGGTTCAAAGCTGAAAATCAGTATAACTCAGGAACGGTAATAGCGAATTCAAAAATATTTGTTTCTATGTTATTAAGAACGAATTGATCTTTTAAACTGTATTATTCGTTTGTTAAATTTTCATAAAAATTTTAAAAGTTATAAAACGTTATTTACAAAATTTATGGAAAAATTACATAAAATTTTAATAATAAATAAGCAAATGCATTGCAAAAACTTATAGTCTGTGTACACCAAAATAAAGCTTGAACGTTTTTCTTTTAAATTATTTCCTTAAAAGTGAAGAAAATCGTGGTTTTTGACAAAGTTAGAAAGAAAACTTAAAAAATGGGCGGCAGACCCGATTTTTGGCAAAAATTCGAATTGAACGACCTCTTAACCACATCCGAAAAAAACTCAAAAATACTTTTCCCCATAAGCTCTTAAAATATGCTTGAGAAACTAATTTACATGCACTTTTTCCTCTTACATCCATCTCAAAATTTACACATTTTCACTTTTTGCAGGAAAATTATAAATCGTAGTCATATCTACCCACTGTAAAATCTCAGTTCAATTTCTCTAGTCGCTTGCCAAAAAAAATGCTGGTGTATCCCCCTTTGTAATACAAGGTATAAGTATGCAAATTAATCTTAAACGAATTTAAAATCGATTTTGACGTTCGATTAATCGATTTTAAAAACCGAAATGAAAAAGGCGATCGAAAAATTGAAACTCGGTTTTTGAAGCCATTTACCATTCCCTACATTGTATTATTTCTGGCCATATGAAACTAAATTAGACCAAATTTTACCACAATATCTGTATCTAATACGGTTTTAGGCGTACTAAAATAACTTCCCAGAGAGGGCATTATAAAGGGAATATGATAAATTATGAACTGATTTTCACGACACTTTCTACAGCGATTTGAAGCCTTATGAAACTACGAAAAAGCAAATTCTACTTCAAAAACATTATTCGTAACGGTCACTAAATTGTTTTTCGAGAGTAGGTTTCCTAGAAAGTTTCCTTATTATGTCAAAGACCGCTTTTAGCTTTTTTTTAGCTTTTGATGTGGTTGTCGTGATCTTGTCTGTATAATATGTCACTTCATAGCTTATTTCAACTTAGCCACGACTAAGCGGGTATATATGCGCTTCGAAGCGAGCGTCTTGCTAATTCATACCTCGTTAATTCAAAAGCCTCAACAATTCAAAATAAACGGCTGGTCTCTGGAGAAAAGATCTTTAGTTCGCAAAATATTTGTTCCCTCGTTTATTCGTATTTTTTTTTTTTTTTCTTTAATTCAAATTCTAAGGAAATCCCCCTAAGTCGTACTTGGTCCTAGATAACTTCTCATAATTCGTAATCAAAATCAATGTTTTGAAAAAAAAAAGAAAATACAAAGGCAATGCTTTTTACAACTTACTTATAAAAATATTTACTGAGTGTTTTTAGAAAACGATAACAAGTTAGTGAGTGAGAAATCATATTGAAAACAACAATAAAAAACGAAAATTTGTTTTTGTTTTCTATATAATTTCTCACTCACTCACTTGCTTACATTTTCTAAAAACAGGCAATTAAAAATTAGGTAAATAAATTTCTATGCGACAGCCTACTTTAGAAATTAAAATAAGAATGATTAATTTCGCAGAAATAGGAATATCTGTGGTGCGATTCAATAACTTTTAACGATCCAACAATCGTTAAATTTGTCGACATAAATATTCGCTTGCAGTAGCGATAGTGTGATTCAGTAACTTATTTTTAACGATTGTTAACAGCTGTTTTTTGAAACATCTCTGTTTACAAAATGTTAAAAAAAAAAACGAAAAGCACAAAAAATAATAAAATAAAAACAAATGATATTGTTCTTAACCCCCCGGGTTACACATGTTTTTTTATTCAAAATACATTGAAAAAGGTCTGGCCAGACTCATGAGTAAGACGAAGGGTTAATTTGTGGTTTTATATTTTTTTTTGTGAATTTTACATTTAGAATTTTGTTTTGGTTCCTAATGCTGGGTACACACTATGCAACACATTTACGCAATCTAGTGAATTAAATTCATTTTCATGCATTCCAGATTGCATCAACTTCAAAACGCTTTGATATTTTAAGGTTGCATTGAAACAGATTGCATGTAGGTTGCACTGTGTGTACCCAGCATAATTTGCTTATTTTGTAAATTTAAAATTTAGGATTTTTTTTTGTTTTTGTTCATACATATAGATATGAATATATCTTTGTATGTATGTAAGTTATTTTAAACATAAAATACATTTTATCGATTAAATAAACACAACCTAAATTATTGTCGCTAAAATATCGACAAAAAATTGCTTAAAGTAACAGCTGACTTTTAACGACTTAAACATTTTACTGAACAGCATATTCGATAAATTTTCGTTATATTTATTTTAACGATTCGATTACCGTTATAAAAGTTAGTGAATCGTACCACTGACCTTAAAAAAATAGTTTTCTTTATTTCAAGGATCAACCTATAAAGTGGTACAACGAAAGTTCACTCACTTGCGTTGCAGTTGTTGTTGTTGTATCACTTTTCATAATAACAGGAATAACAACAATAAAATCAATTTGTGAAACAAAAACTAATCACATTTATATCAGTTTATTTTTAAAACAAAGTAAACGCCTAAAATTTGTTAATGAAATTCTTAATTGTACCCACTAAAAACTTCGCTTACTTTTTCAAAATGAATAGCTTCTTAAACTCATTATTTAGTAGCTTTCTTCTATAACTACATCTATAACAACTTCTATAACTACTTTCTTCTGGATGTATTAATGTAAAAAAATAATGACTTACTTTTGAATGCGTTATTTTTGGGACATCCCATATAAAATTCATTGGTTCTTTCAGTAGAATTGTAAGTAGTGCTTTTAAGTTTTTCTGATTACTTAACACATTATTTTGTAGGCGAAGTTTTTACTGGGTAGGAACCAATTTTGCGTGTGATAATTAGAAAAAATCGTACGTACACAACAAGAGCAGGAGAAATCCTTAATATTAGTATGAAAACAAGTCTATATTTGTCATCTGTATGCAAACGTAAGAGGGTGTTAGTCTGAACTTTTTCATGCGCGTTTGCTTGAGTTAAAATTTCTTTGGTTTACCCTCAACTTATTGTTTACGCCATTATATACACAAGTAAAAAATAAAACCATAAAATAAAACATTCAGACAAAATAAAAACGACAAATATTTTTGTTGTCAAACAAATTTCTAATATTACCGCAAGTATTTTAAGCAGACACGAACGCACAAAAGGAGTCCCGCATTTTCGTAAATATTATTTATATTTATTTTAAAAATGTTGACACGTGAGAATCTATAGAGTATAGGCAGAATGCTAACTGCCTGCTAATAGATAAGAGTTTTTTACAGGAAAATTCCTTAAGAAGGCAGTTAAAATCGCCAATAATGCAAAAGATTTACAACCTGTTTTTTTAAATAAAATCAAAATTATCATTTAGAAATGTTTATTGAAAACAACAAGAAATTTGAGTTTGTTTCAGGTTGTTTAATTTCAGCTCCCAAGCGATTATTTTAATTTTGTTTTTAATTTAGGCAGTTAATATGCCATAATTAACTTAAGTTGCTGGCATTACAGCTTAGTCCTGCAGTGCTATACACACCGAGTGGATACAATACGTCTACCAATGCCCCTATTTGCGGTTGCAGTACTTTTAGTTTATGGTTAAGGCCCAGTTAGGCGAACTTTGCTGTACCCGTAATGTACCACATCGAACTGTAAGCACGTTGGAGCACTTATAGAACATTTCAAAACGTGTCATATGTTTTTCCCATACATAAACAAAAAGCAATAGTATTCATAAAATAATACACACAGTGATGGGCATCAAAAATTGTTAAATGTTGACCGCTGTCCAGAAAAAGTACAAAGTGATGTAAATGGTATTAAAACAGTATTTTGTGTATGTAAAAAGCGTACCATACATACGTGACCTTCTCCGAGAAAAGGGACCTAGTGTGTAAATGAAGTTTTGAGAAATACGTATTTCATCTTATTCTGCACCCTTTTAAGTACCAGAATCTACCTTTAAGTCCTAACTCGTTTTTTGACACACTTTCACGGAGAAGGTCACATTTATTGTAAATGTGCATACACCAAACAAGGTTTTAATGTTTCACATTTCCATTGTGTGTGTATATGCATTTGTTTATTTTATACATCAAAACATTTGTATAAATGAAAATATGTTGTATTGTTTGTGGGTTTGTCACAATTTCATAGCTATACTGAAAAAGTACCAAAAAAAAATAGCAAAAATACCCGCATTCCATGTAACGAATTCGCTAAATCGAGAGTTCGTTGAATCGGGAAACCACTGTTTACGGGACCGGAAAAACACTACGCAGCCCGCAACGACGCAAACCGCAGCACGTTTTTTCATATATTTGTATTGATTTTCATTTAATTGGTTCTGAGATTCATAATTTTAGCTCAAAAAATAAATTTTGAATTGCTAGACTTTATAACGGATAATTTTATTTCAGATCTTCACATAAAGTAAAAGCTTTCTTTTGAATGACCTTTTGTTTGAAGGGCATTCTTCGCTGATTTGGATCTTCAATCCAAATAGTAAAAAGTGGCTAATTTTTTCTTATTTTTGTAACCTGTTTATGTTGAAACGATGTTCTTGTTTCAACAAATTTCTTAATTTTATCAGAAGGGGCTAGTTATTGTAGAAGGGGCTAGTTCAAGGTTTCTTTCAACATCAATAGCCTTTTATGCCAGATTTAGAACGCGTCAAAATGCCCAGTTTTAGTTCTAAAATTATTTGCTTTTTTTGACTCGTTGCTGCAAAATATTTAAATTTAACTTATATACAGCAAATGTAATTTGAAACCAGTTGCAATCAGCAGACAACCTTTATATACATATTTGCATTAGATTTCAACGGGAAATCCCCTTTTTCTGTTTAAGCTTTGTAAAAACATATTTTATATTAACGACGCAAATCAAAGCACTAGCGACGCAACTTCGAAGCCATGCGACGCAAAGTGCAACAAAAACGAGGTAACTTCAAAATCACAGAAATTTTAAAAAGACGCAACTTCGAAAACGACGCAAACCGGGGTATTGGTGTACAAGTAATGGCGTTTTCTTTTCTGACAATAATTGTCCATGTATGCTACCATTCACGCGGGTTTTTGTTCTATTCTAAAAATATATGGAAAAATGTGAAAAGTTGTCGTTTTCCTTTCTAAAAATGTTGCAAAAATAAATGACAAATTTGTTCAATTTCTTACCCCCAGTTATAATTTATGCATCTGCGTTAAGTACTTTTTTATGAAAGCAAGTATTTGTTTATTAACTTTTTTCTTGTGTTTACGTAACTTCCCAGTAAAAACTTCGCTTACTTTTTCAAAATGAATAGCTTCTTTAACTCATGCTTTAGTAGCTTTCTTCTATAACTACATCAATAACAAATTCTATAACTACTTTTTTCTGCATGTATTTAAGTAAAAAAATAATGACTTTCTTTTGAATGCGTTCATTTTGGGACATCCCTTGTAAAATTCTCTGGTTCTTTCAGTAGAATTGTAAGTAGTGCTTTTATGTTTTTCTGATAACTCAACACATTATTTTGTAGGCGAAGTTTTTACTGGGTTGTGTTATACATATTGTGATTTTCAGTTATATTGTGATGGATAAAAAAAGTTTATGTTTTTCGTTTGTTTTACTTTTATTTAATAATTATGTTTAACAATTGAAAATCAAAATTTAACACCCTAAAAACTCATTAGTGTTGAGTGTAAAACGTATTTATTATTTTGTTCCATTGTTGTTGAAAAAAGTGTATCACTTTGTAACGGTGCGTGTAACCTGAGAAATATATTACACAATTATAATGCATTATTATTTTATAGAAAAGAAAACAGCATAAGAGTGCATTATTCGGCTATGACGGCAATAATATATCCTTCTTCATAGTGCGATATGCACAAAAAACTATATACACCAATACCGTTGTTTAGATATAAATAAATCTATTTAGTGACACATCCATTGACCCACTTCCGCCCACATTTTGTCGGATCTTATACAATGATAACCAATGTCTCTTGTCGTTATTCAGATATTCATAGAACAAAACATAAAAAACAACAACAAGAAATTTATAGGTGAAATTAGAGGCATTGGGTTTTTTGTGCTCATATCTCAGCTATTTATGGACTAATGAGGCTGAACTTGTATAGCAACCAATTCTGGGGGGTACATAAACTTGGCTACTCAAATGGATGCAGAGGGTCCTAGATCAATATTGAAGAAATTACAAATGGAATTGCGAACTTATTTATACCCTTTTACCTTCAGTGAATGGTTAAATAATAAAAAAAAATGGCTCAAGATGATCCACCAAAATAAATAAAAATTTACAAATACATATTTACTTCAATTTTCGACAAGTGCCGTAAGTTTATCTGCAGCGTTAAAAGCAAACTTGTTTTCGTTTAAAATTTCGACACACATCGAAATTTTTAATTGCTCTGTAAACTCATAATAAAAATTTTACATAAAATAGTCGGTGTCCGATAGCCAGCGAAAATCATTGTATGAATGCAGTGATGTCAACTCACTCATATTTAAAGACTATGAGTAGCGAAAAACGATTCATTCGTATGTAAATTTTCAGATCTCTATCAATTTGGATTATTTGATATTTAACCACACATTTTATAATGATATGTTTTACCTGCCAACATTTTCTATTACAATTTTTAATTGTTCAGGTGATAGAAATCCCTTAATCTCATAAAAGCATTAGACGAAACCTTCATTAACAGAAACCCTTAATGTCATATGTGTCGTCCTTAAATTTTATTGTGTATAATGCACGCACACACACACACACATACATACATTCAATGGTTGCGTGCGTAATAGATTCTAATTTATGTAATCGTGACTTAATTAATTTGATTTGCAAAATCAGCAAAAAAGTTTTAAATTCCAACCAACCAACTTAAACTAAATACGTTTCAAATTAAATTTGGCTTTGGTAGGATTAACCGAAAAAAAACATTTTCAAATGTGGCTAAAATTTTCTTTGGGCTTATGGCAGACAACAAATATAAATGACCTTGAATTAAATCTTTTTAAACGTCCAAAGTATTTTATTGCAGACAATTTAGAATAATTATTTAAAAATTTCTTAAGCACTTCATTTAGATTTTTGGTAGAAGAGAATTTTATTTTAGATTTTTTTTCTAAAAAAAAATGTTTGTATAAAGAAATAGAAAGAAGAATTTTTATAGTTTTCAGACTAAACTTTGATTTTGATTGCTAGAAATAGATGGTTGTTACCCAGTAAAAACTTCGCCTAGAAAATAATGTGTTAAATAATCAGGAAAAAGTAAAAATACTACTCCCAATTCTGCTGAAAGAATCAATGAATTTCACAAGGGATGTTCCAAAATTAACGCATTTAAATGTAAGTCATTACTTTTGACCACAATACATCTGAAAATTAAGTAGTTATAGAAGTATTTAAAGTAGTTATATAGAAGAAAGCTACAAAATAATGACCTTAAATAGACCGATAAGTGAAAGCATACTACCCAAAACCGCAATCAAGTACCTAAATGCGTGGTAGCATTGATACAAAAAATTGTTTAGTGTTTTAATACCCTAAACTAATCCCCGCGAAGTTCTTGGCTTGTTTGCAGAAAATAAGCCAAAGTCTTTGGCGGGAATCGAACCCGCAGCCCCGGCTCTGATAGACTTGCTCACTGCACGCAGAGAAAAAACATGTTTAAATATGATCACCTCCAACAAAAAACATTAAAAAAAAATGTTAAACATGTTTTGGTTAATATAACCATTTTATGGTTAAATTGTTTTTTTAAGGTGTTACAAACATCAGCACAAATGCATAATACCCTCTCTACTATTGTGGTGTGGATATACAAATTCCAAAATATTTTTTTTTTACATGTATTAAATAATATTTTGTCCAAACGTAGGAAGCATAAAATTGTTATCGTCGGAAAAAAATTATGAAATAACGACATGAATACCCAATAAAAAATTGCGCTTCGAGCGAAGCAGGTTTGTAAGGGAGAAATGCAAGAGTTTCGCTTACCATTGCGCTTACGGAAGACATGAATTTCGCACTTTGAAGCAATACATTTTTGACACATAAAGCGCATTATTCAGCTCATATAAAAGTTGTTGGATGTAATGATCAGCTTTACACACTGAATGTTTTGATACAGTTATTTTTTTAGTATTCTCCCTTACAAACCTGCTTCGTAGTAAGCGAATGCCGTAGCACTTAAAAGTTTGTTTTTTTTATAAAAATTATTGAGAGTTCTTTCACTTACTTTACTGCATTTCTGTATGTCTTATTGCGTAGCGCATAATTGAGCGCATATTTTTTTTAAATGTACCATTAGTGCTTCGCAAAATGATAAAAATTTTAATTGGGTACATCCGAATTTAAATTTTCATAATTAACTAGTTTCAGAATCATCAGCGGTGCCGCAAGGCTCCATTTTTTCTCCTACTCTATTTTCTATTTTTCTAAATGACTTCCTATGTCAAACTTCCAACCCTATCTACTCTTTTGCAGATGACAGCAACCTTTGCCAATCTTTATGGTTTGATTATAGACCATGCGTATCCGATGTTATTGCTATGAGTCAGAATTTTGCTTAGAAAATATCTAATTTTTGAGTTTAATTTTTTTTGTGGCATATTCAATGGTTATTCAATGTTTTTTATTTTTCGAATGTGGTATGAGGTAAAATTTAATATTACCAAAAAGTATCTTATGAAAAGAAATAATTCTCAGATTCTATTTACAGAGAAATAGTAAAATATTAATAGTTATTTTATTTATAATTTACAAGATTTTGTTTGTCTTGCTTTATTCAAAATTTTTATTCTTGATAAAAACACTGAAATTCATTGTTGAGGTGATAAGCTATTCCTATAGGCATTTCACTGGTTGCTTAGTTTATTATGATTGATTAACTTAACCGTACTACACTTTACAGAAGGATAAAACACCAACGTCATGGCCTGTATGGTTTTTGCTTTCGAAATCTTAAATACATATTTAACCAAAAATATAAACTAAATGAGAAGCAAGAGTTCAAATTTACTTTTTAACCCTTCGTGGTACACATGAGTCTGGCCAGAACTTTTTTCAATGTGCATAGAAAATCAAAACCTGCATAAGCCGGAGGGTAAAACACAACTAAAAGTTTAATTATTTTTTATTTGATTTAAGAATTTTATACTTATTTCAAGAAATTCCGGGATTGATTTTCGAAAGTACTCCCATTTAAGATCGTTTTGAGTACGTTTTTAGTCAAAATTCCTTTAAACTATGCACATTTTAAACTAATGCATATCCCACTTCAAAGGATTATGTTATTAGTTTCGGATTTATAAAAAAAAATAAAAAAAATTGGGTTAGAAAATTTGGAATTCAAAATTTTTTTAGTTCTTAACTGCATAGCGTATGTAAAGAAATTTGCATTGCTCTTAAATTCGCATACTTTTACAGTATAATAAGGGCTAATGGGCTAATTTTGGTAAAAAATAATTTGTCCAGTTTTGCAGATAAAAAGTTTTTTTTTTAATTTATAATTTTTTTAAATAAAACGATTTCCTACAAGAACCACTTATCTTATTTTTTTTTTTTTGCTTATTTGTTTGTAGTTTGATACAAAATTTGAAAGAAACAATTTTTCAAAAACGGCAACAATTTAGAATTCAATAACTCAACAAAAAAGCATCGTACAAAAAAATATTTGGCACACACAAACATATTAACAAAAGATTTAGTTATGTAAAATAAAAAGGAATTTTGGCAAAATATATTTTCTTGGTATGTTCGCTACACCAATAATGCCTCCGCATGTTCTAGATACTATTCAGTAAATAAACGACATTGTCTTATCGTGTAGCGCTCTACTTTTTATAGTCCATAACTTTCACATCATTAGTGATCAAAACAAATCTTGCGTAAATTTGTTGGCACCTTGTTGCCTTTGACAACGCATAAACATTTTAATTCGTATTTGAGTTAAAAAGTCGATTTATAAGTTTTTTTTTTCTTTAGAAAAAGCACCCATACACCGTTTAAATTTTAAATACTTTACAAATATTAACGTGTTTTGTAAACAAACATGTCAGACTTCCACCAAGTGTATGTTTTAATAGGATTCGACCAGCAACAAGAACATCAATATAATTTGATGAGTTTATTTTTATTTTATTTTTGTTGAATTTATTCAGCAACCGTTAACGAAATTTGTCCCTATTGGCCACTTTTTTATGTCTGCTCGTTCATTTGCTTGTTAGCTGCAGTTCTACAACTTTTATTATTTTCTTCACAGGTTTTTGTTTTTTAGTTTTTGCCATAAATAAAAACAGGAGTCCCTGTCCACTCCTCCTCTGCAAATTTATACTTGCCTGTGTGTATGTGTGCGTGTTTTGTTTGTTTAACCATATTTCAAAAATTGGTTTTTATATTCTTTATAAATTTTATTTGTTCTTGTTTTTTATAAGGGTCTTTATGTTATGGTTTTTTTTTTTAAATCTAACTGGTGTTGTTTCTTTTTTATTGCCAATGGCTTGTTTATAAGTTATTTCGAGGTGCAAATATTAGGATTTTTTAAACAACAATAAAATAGTGCTTTGGAGAGTAAATGACTGACTGGCCCAGTAATAATAGTAATAAACTAACCATTTTTTGTATCGGGACCGTAGAGTTTGTGTGTGTTAAAGTATCCTTTTTCATACCAACTGCAAAACATATGCGGGGAAAGGGTTTTTTGATTTTTTCATTCCATTTGACACATCGAAATAATAATTTAAAAACCTAAAACGTGTATATGGTTATATTAGATCGTTGTAAAACACCTTAAAGATTTAGCCATTTCCGTCTATTAAAAAAACCAATACCTAGACCTCACAAATGAAAGAAAATAACCATTAAATATCGCTCCTTAGTGTTCGGTTTGGTTGATTTGTGGAAAATGCAAACGCTAATAGTGCTTGTGTAGTAAATTAGTTCAAACTTCATTGTGTTCGGTTCAGCTCATTAGTGTTTGTTCTTTTCAGTTGTGCTTAGTGCCCTTTTGGCTGGTAAAACAAAAAATAATTTTACACAAAAAAACAACTACACACACAAGCTGTTCGTGCTGCGGTCGTTGCTAAAATTTTTTGGTTGTTCATTTCTTTATCAATGTAAAAAAATAAACATTATCACTACAATTGTAATTATTCTTTTTTTTGACGACGAACAGAACATTATATAATGTTCTGCTGTTTCTTTTAAATAGTTACGAACGGTATTAAGGGGTGTGTTCGTCTACACAATCACTAAAAAAAAATTTATATCGTTTTTTCAGTGTGTGAGACAATCGCTAAATAATGTACTGTTTATTTTCGACCACTGGTTGGGAGAATTCCAACAATTGAAGTGAGGAATGTAAAGAAAGATAAACTCACCATTTATTGTTGGCATTTTGTTTGAGCTGTGATATCGTTGCAAATATGACTTTTTGAGTGTTTGCAATTCTCATTCACTCTGCAGATTTAATAGCTTATATCTTTGGCTTTTGTAAATTTTTTTGCGAGAATGTTTCTTTAAGGTTTTATTTGTATAATATCTTTAGCTTTTCTAGAATCCTTGGAAAAGGTTTCCTGATAATCTGGCCTAAGCAACCAGTGAAATGCGCAGCTTTCCCTCAACAATAGATTTCAGTGTATTTATCGAATATAGAAAATTGGGAATTAAGCACAACATACAAATATCTTTAATGATAAATTTTGTATTCCCAAACATAACTTTGACAAAATCTTATTAATTGAATATTTTTTAATATTAAAAACATATTCTGCAGAAATGTTGTTGGTAAACGTTTAATTACATTGACTAAGTTTTTAATTAAAACAGATTTAATTTTTGATAAATTGAAAAAATTAATTGGCGTTGTTTGTTGATGCTCGGGTTTAAATCTCAGCTCAATCAATATCTTTTTGTTTTCAATTAAATGGTCCTTCATTAAAAAAAAGATTGTTAAAAAAAATGCGTTCGAATGGGGACATCCCTTGTAAAAATAATTACTAAATGCTCTTAAAAAGTAAGTTGCGTTTAGAGTAATTTCTTATTAGCCCAGTTCAATATTAAGTGCAAATGGTGTTGCAAACGAGCAAATACAAAATATCGTAGATCTTCTGTAAAGACTAACAATAAAATACAAAAAGTTTCCGCTACAATAGAGCTACAATATTTTACCTTTGCTCTTTTCCAAAACCATTTGCAACAAATACTCAACTCCGCTATTGTAATATTGTAATATACGTTGTCTGTTAAGAAATCTCACAAAAATAATAACGTTGAAATAAAGAACGGTTTAACTAAAATTATCCTTAATGCGAACAATATACACTGTAGGTTTTTTTTAATGTACCTAAAATATCGTATAAACCCTACATTCAAAAATTATTTTTAGAGCAATAAATCTTTTATAAATATAAGCGCTTAAAAATTAAATTTGACATGTGTATATAATTCCAAGCTCCAGAAAGTTTCGGTATCATAAATCTTTTACAAATACATATTTGTATCGAAATAAGATTTGTCAAAACTTTTAAAATTTTATGTTGAATAATTATACATAAATATAACAAAAGTTATACTCCTCCTTCCGACAGTTTGAAAACTTTAACCAACCGCTACTGAAATATGTACTCGAATTTAATGAAAATCTTAAAAATGTTCATGATTTTTGTATTTTTTTCTTTTACTTGCACTTTAAAATCAAACATCCCTTAAAAGTTTTCAGTGCTCCGGCTTAAGAGATGTTAATTTTAATAAGACGTATTTCGCCTTATCAAGTGGTATTTCAATTATTAACAAATTTATGCAAAGTAATGTATAAATAATTAAGAAGATTTTAAGTGGACTTATTCGGGACAAATTTAATTAAACACAAATATAAAGACCCAAATATTAAAATCCATAAACATTAAAACAAATTGAAAAAATTTTTATAAAGACACAAACTTAAAGTTGCAAGAAGAAAGCAAAAAAGAAACAGAAGATAAGCAATGGAACAAATTATAAAACAAAGTGTTTATTAATTAAGGAGACAGTGACAAAGTTTAAAAATGAAAGGCAAAAGCATTTATGAAAGGTCACTTTTAAGTCAAAAGTAAGAAATGGTTACCAAACTAAAAAAACATTTAAAAAAAAAAGATATGAATTAAAAGAATAGGAAATAATTGAGTAATTGCTTTTGCCCTTTTTTCAACTGCTGCTGGTCCTGCCAAAAAAAACATAATAAAGTAATAAGAAAATGCCACCACACACTAGAAAATGCTGTTAAATTCGCTAAATATCCCCAGCTAAACACAGTATCAAGATAAAAAAAATAGGCAGTCAAGGTTTTTTCGCTAACAATTTTTTTAGTGAAGTATGAAGAAATAATACAAAATAAAGAAACAAAAAATATAAATGTATATAAAACAAAAAGAAGAACTTTTGGCAGATTACCAAAATCAATAATGACGATTTTTACCCCGCAAACATTTTGTATCGAAAGTTTAATCAACTCCAAATTTTAATTGATTGCGTGTACTATCGAATTTTTATTGATGAAGGTTATGTTCAATAGGTAGCCGATATCTAGTCATTAATCCAGACCCGTTTTCCCGGCATGAGTGCCTCTCACCCAGTAAAGCTAAATGACACCGTTATCACCATTCTTATCTGGTCCCTATAGGACCCACGTTCGCAGCCAGGCCATAAAGTTATGTTCATCATGCAGGTATTCTCAACCACATCTGTATTACTCACGTTTAATGAGAGTTTTAGAGCGAGCCATTGAAATGCTGATCAGGCCGTCGACAGCTTGGCTATGCCGTTTCTGGGTTTGGTTTCCCGGGCATCTACTGTTCCCTTGTAGCCACGTCAGCGTTTTCCGCAATCTTATTTAGACACATTCGCCAGTTAACCGACACGTTGTTTTTGCCTGCAATACACTCATGTCATCTGGCAGCCTTAAAGAGACCTTTAAGAAACCTCCAACTTCCCCTCTACCCATCATAAGCCATCAGTGTAGACCCTCGATCAACAACAGCATAAAAATTCTACGACATAAATATTGGACTTATTTGTAAACATTTTTTTAATTTCCTTTTATTAATAAAACTTTATAAAATAATTATATCGCACTTGATCATAGAGAGGGTATTAACTACAAATTTTTATTTTTCACTTTTTTGAAAAATTCGACACCCGCTGTTAAATCATCCTGTTATTATGTCTACTTTTTGATTTTTCAAACGGTTGATTTAAAAATTCTTCTTCATGTACCTTTGATATTAAATCAATAATTGTTTTGCTTCTTCTGAAAATGTCTAAACTTTGAGTTAACACGCTTTTTATGATCAAGTGCGATATGCTGTATATTACTGGCATCCACAATGGGCTACATTACAAAATTGAATTTTACGATCCCCTATTTATCAGCTTGTTGCTGCAAGGAAGTTTTTTTTATATGGGTACTGTAAAATTAGGTTTTTGTTGTTATTACCTAGAGAACTCTTTAAAGTGACGAAAAATTTACATATAACGTTTAATGTTGTTTCTTAATTTTGAAAGATCTTCTGTATAACTACAGAACATTTTGGTAGACAATCGAAAAAAGCCTCTACAAAACGCTTGCAATGCATAAAACCTTATATACACATACTATAAACATACTACTACATTCAAATTATACCCCAACAAACAAAGTCAAACCCAAAACAATTATTAGGCTTTATTGAGTATTTCAATTTCTACAAAAATTACTCCTGCATAGTTTTCCTATTCATATATATAAAAAATGGGACACTATCATAATTCCATATTTCCAAATCCCGAAAAATCAAAATGAGGATTTTTTTAAATCCCGAATTTCCAAATTCGAAATCTCTAAATCGCAAACTTTATAATTCCGAATTTTTAAATCCTAATTTTAAAAATTGAGATATCAAATCCCGAATTAAAAAGCTTTAGTTAGTTAAGCCGGTGTTTATGATGAGAAAAATCCTTGCGCTCGGCCGAAGGCCCAACCACGCTTTCTATCTCGCGTGTTTATTGGGTAATTCTTGATCACACATAGAAACATTTCAATTGTTAAAAATATATTTATTGCTTAAAGTGCAAATGAGAATAAGCACGAAACTTCTGAAATAAAAACAACAAACTTTCTAACTAAAATTCGGTACTATTTTCTGAACCAAAACCCTCATCCGCTCATAGAAAAACAAAAACAAAATACTCCTCTCAAAATTTTGTTAAAATCTAAAAACAAATGAATTGTATGACTAAAGCTAAGCAACCCACAAATAGAAATGTCAATGAAGGCCAGCAAAACTTGGTCGGAAAATATAAAAAATAGCCGCCACTACCACATAAATAAATAAACAACAAACATTCTATTACACTTCTCTTGATTCACTCACTCAAATGTACACGGATCCAACAATAAATACAAGCATTAAGAGCAAAACCAGAAAGCAAAAGAAGCGTGACTGGAGTCATGCGGTATTTAAACACTGCACAAGAATTAAATAGGGATAAAATTTGACGAACCATTAAAAAAACGGCAGGGTTTAACAGGTTTTTTTTTCTTCATACGATTAAGGTACCGATAACATGGTCTTAATTTCTAGGGATTTTTTGCTCCCAAGCAGTACGTGTATATTTATAAGATCTTAAAAACTGTACACTCCTTGCTTGCGCTATCTTACTGTGCAAGAAATATTTATTAAAAGGATTTCTTCTATACCAGACTTTTTGGGAACATATTTTTTTTTTATTCCTTCCCAGTAATTATTTGTTAAGAATATAAAAAAAATCCTATAAAATATAGATTACAAGATGTGCCAATATAAACACGTCCTTCCGTCTATCGGGCTCAATATCTGTGTGCATTTGAAAACCTTGTATATAAAGAACGGCTTTAAATTTAATATAAAGTTTAATGAAATTTAGTATTTATGTAAGTTTGTATGTATGTTTGCTTCCAAAGATGAAGCCTTTTCAATATACCAAGAATCAGTCCTTGATTTTTCCTGGACCCCACACAAATGCCCTAACGAAGTCAAGCATTTAGGTCAAACTCTTTACGATCTAGACAATAAAAAAAAACAAGCACTTGTAAAGCTACGGTTACACTTGGCAAATATTTGACGAATAGAAGGTTGCCTTCAAGCAAACTAAAATATGATTTCCTTCAATTGCAATATGTGTACCAAATTAAATTTGTCCCAAGTAGCTTCGATAGCTATTTGATAATTTTTGCAGTGAATTTGTATAATTTATCTAACCTAATATAGTTTTTTGCTTCAATGTTATTACGGCACTAGTAAATTAAGTATATATTTTTGAATGTGCATACAGCGCTGTAGCGGTATAAATTATTGTAAACACGGTATTAGAAAATTAAGGTTTAGTTCTTGTATATGGTTCAATCCAAGTAGAGTTTTTCTTTTCCCGGACTTTTTCATTTCCCGGGAAAGCGGGATTTATTTTTCAACTTCCCGGGATCCCGATGCAAAATATTATTTAATATAATTTATTTGAACAAATAATATTTCCTGAAATCAATTAAATAAGTATTTATAAACTTCAACTTTCTCAAATGTCTGTGTCAATAAGGAAAAAGTGCTTAATGGCACCTTAAGATCTTCATGGGCAAAATTTCAATTATTTTGTAGGATTTTGGTCATCTTTTTTCAATGTACAACAACGTTTGGAATAATAAGAACTTCCGATCTGTGACAAAAGGAATAATTACGAATAAAAACTTAAAAAACTATAACCGCAGAGAACTGATGATTACATTATATATTCGAATAAAATTTACACAAGCCACCGTTAAAGTTTAAAATTGTTCTCATACAAAACTAAAAAAATAGCCACTTATTGCCTCATAATTAATTCAAAGCCAACAACATTTATATAAAACCAAAGAAGTTTAATTATTTAAACAAATTGTTTCTTTTAAAATAGGATTAAAGTTCACAATAAGCATTTACAGAATCGTTAAAAAGCTTACTTCTAATTTTAATCAAGAAGATTTCAATCAGAAAACACGTTTCCTTTCTACGGATGTTTGCTTTTATAGTCAAAGGAACATTATATAATCTCTATACACTTTCAGTTTCCTTAGCACTGCCTTCAAAACTTGTAATTCCTTTAAAAAAAAATTATTTTCTTCAAATCGAATAAGCCTTTTCGTTATTAATAACTTTTCCCATCATGTCCTACAGAATATAATCCGAAAATCTTTTGTGCAGCTGCACTGCATATAAAATCGTAAAACTTTGTGAAGCAAGTGGGAACAACTCTTTTCGTTTTTGAACAAATTAAAATTTTGTACATTTTTACTCTTCTTCTTTCGAAATTTCAAAGCATTTAACATTGCCTGACTTATCGGTTATGAATTGACAACTCTTTGGCGTTTGGCAAAACTATCTTATAAGTCAAAAACTGTAGTTTTTCGTTATGTTAAATTGAAAAATATTTATTTGGTGTATTTGATTGACTTTTTCCTAAGAGCAGCTGATAACGATAAGAAGAAATTGTGGTAGACTAAAGTGATTTAAACCAAACAAAAAAGAAAAAAAATTGACTTAAAGCTAAACAAAAACTAAAAATTAGTTTTTTTGACCTAAGAACTTTTTGCCTAAAGGCTCAGTTAGTCGTTACTTTCTGTTCTGTTACGAATCAGCTGATTTGTTTTTGTTATTAAAAAACCTGTGAAATTGATTAGTTTTTCTATTCTGTTGCGGTTCAGTTTGTTAAAATCAAATTGTAAGTGACAGCAAAATATATAATAAAAAATACATATTTATATTGAAATAAACTATTTTTTGATTTTAAGAATTCATAAAATTTAATTTCTTCAAATTGATGTGCTTTAAGCTTATTGAAATAAAACAATGGACGGTGCAAAACTAATAAATTTGTCATAAATGGCTGATAAGTTGCTACAGAAAAAGTAACTATTACAATTCCGAAACAGAACGGCACGGAACAGAACAGAAACAGAAAGTAAAGACTAATTCTGCCTTAATGCTGTTAGCCATAATTAAATTAAGAAAAATCCCGGGAATTCCCGCACAAATTTCAGGGGATTTATATCCCGAAAAATATGATTTTTGTCCCGGGAATTCCCGTATGAAAAACACTAAATCCAAGTCAAATCGGACAGTTTGGAGAAAGTTTTTTTTGATTTCCTTTATTTTTTACTGTGTTGATGTTCGTTCTTAACAGCACATTTCAGCAAATTTTTCAGCTTTTTTAGCTGAACAGAAATATCATAAAAAAAAATCGCGTTATGACAAAACTATCTCCAAAACCTAAAGAGATACAAAAAAAATATAATACTTATCGTTGTTCTTTAGAAAAATGAGCGGAAAGGTGTCTGGTACTTTTTTTAAATTCGGCCCTTTTAGGGAGTAAACGGATAAAACCTGAATTTTGGTATTTTTACCAATAAACGTAAAAATAAAGTTTATACCATGGGGAAAAAAATAGTACCAAAAAGGGGAAATACGGAAAATTTGATATTTTACTTTAGATTTTGGGTTCTAGAACTGCTATTTTTGAATTATCGTTAATGTTGGACCTTAAAACATAAGATTCAACATACAATGCCCTGAGTGGATAAGAATCTATGACGGAACTTTGTTGGACCTTTTTTCTTCTTTAACTCGTACTTTTTGAATTTCCGTTAGTATTGGACCTAGAAACATAAAATTCTGGGTGGATGAGAGTCTATAAGAGCGAACTTTTTGGTAATATTTTTTTTGTCCAAGTATAAAAATGAATAAGACGATTCCGTAAGCTAAATACCGGAGTTTTCAAAAAACAAAAGAAACGTTGTACCGATTGACATCAAACTTGGACAATAACTTAGATTAGCTTAGAGCCAGGTTTCTCTTGAGCTTAATCCCGATATGTGGCGTTGTTGTCGTGATATTTAAATTTAATTAAATTTATAATATATTTGTATTTAAAAAAGGGAAATGAGTTACCTGATGAAATTTTGACCCGGCAGACAGCGATGGGGTCATGTTATTACCAAAATTCTCCAGTATTTAATTGGTATTTGGGAAATCCCGAGAAGCGCCGAGACCAAGCAGCTAGTTCTTAAATAAATACTCATAACTTTTTCAATATAAGTCCAAATAGAATAATTTTTTGTTATATATTTTTCTTTTTTTCATCAATTCATAAAGTTTGATTTCGCGATTGCGAAAGTTTTTTAAAATGACATACCGCAAGAGAAGGTCTTTTAATAATTTTAAATTTATATAACAGTGCAATAATATAAAATTTTACTTAAATTAATTAACATAAAAATTCAATTTGAAATTTTTTACGAAATTTTATTTAAGTTCTCCTAAGTGTTCACATTCGCATATGGGCATTTCCATGTCATCGTACGGGACACAGAAATAGAGATATTGCAAAAGTAGAAGTAACTGGAAATTTTGTTATCATCGTGTTTCATTTAGAGGGTACTATACATGAAAAAAAGTTATCAAATTCGGAACCTGGTTTCCAAAATATGGAGCAAAATAGAAGCATATCGTACATGACATTAAACGGAAGTAATTTTAAGGTGTTTACATTCAAGAAATACGAAAATCTGCGAATTGTGGAAGGGTTTTCTTCTGTTTTTAATTTTTTACATAAAACTACATATTTTTCCTTTTTTTTTTTTTTTTTTGATGGTTTCATAATGAACAAAGTGTAATATCGTTCGTGACATACCGTACGTGACAGAATTTTCTCTTATTTACAAGGTAGGTATGAAATATATTTTTTGTAATTTAATGTATATAAAAACTTAAAACAAACAAATAAGATATTCGGTCATGCCCAACTATATGATACCCTACACCTTCATATTTAAAAAAAATTTTGATAGTGTAGACTATTTTTGACCCATGATTAATTAAGGTTGCCAGAACAGAATTGTACTATGAGGCTAAGAATTAAAAGTTATTTGTGCCGAATATTATTTAGTTATCTTCATCAAAATATATGAGATTTGTTTTCCTCTTACCGTTTTAATTTTGGACCTACCAGCACAACATTTTGTCATGGCAAAGTACTTACCCAGCAAAAACTTTACTTACCTGATAAGTTATCAATCCAGTAAAAACTTCGCCCAAAAAAATTAATTTAAGTGTAAGTCATTATTTTTAACCTACACACATCTGAAAAACACTTACATAAGTAGTTTTAGTAGTTATATAGGAGAAAGCTACTAAATAATGAGTGAAAGAAGCTATTCATTTTAAGAAAGTAGCTAGGCGAAGTTTTTACTGGGAAGTAATGTTGGAGAAAAATTAAAACTACTTACTTTTCGGCTGAATAACTACTTATTTTTGTTCGAGCTATCCACAGAATTCAGTTTACAATACACTTACTAGAAGTCAAAAAATATCTAGTTATTATTTAACTACTAGTAAGTTGAATTGTAAGTACTTAAAAAAAAATCACTAGTTAATTGACCCAATAAGTAGTGATTGAGTACGTTTCCAGTAAGTAAATATTCAGTACTGAAAACAACACAACTAATAAGTAGTAATTAAGCTGATTATTAGTAATCAAATATTCAGTAGTTAAAATAATAGAAGAAATATGTAGTTGCTGAGGTTATTTCTAGTAAGAACAAATTAAAGTTTTCAGAGTAATGACACTTTTAATGACAACTACTTACCAGGTAACGTGAGAAATAACTACCACCTATTACTAAAAATCAAAAAGCTTTTCCTGGGTATCGTAGACGTCATCGTCGCCAATTTTTATGTAAATACCAACATTTGTAAGCCATTTTCGGGAGTAGTATTTGTATGGGAGCCATGGTAAAAAATGGACCGATTCCAATAATATTTGGTTAGATGATTAAGATTGTAGTAACATGAGTTTGGACAAAATTTTAACTAAATACCAACATAATTAGATGATACATTTAGTTGCATTTTAGTACTAACAATATCGTACGTGACGACATTTAAAAGCTTATAAAACTTTTATTATACAGTGCACTCCCGATAATTCGTAATCGCAAAAGACCGGCCATTCTTACGATTTATAGGGGTTTTCGATTTGTTTACTAAAACGATAAGAAAAAACATAAAAATCTTCTTAAGATCAAAGGAAAATAAACACACACACAAGTAAATGCAAAAACCCACGCAAAAAAAAGCGGTGACGAATTATTAGTAGTTGTTAGAAAACAATTACGATTTATACGAGGTAAAGAAGACTGAATTTTAAAAAAAAAAATTACGAATTAACGAGGGGACCAAAATGTATGGACATTTTACATATTAACGAGATTTGTTCAAGGGGCCAACAGTTTATTACGAATTATCGGGATTTGACTGTACTAATTAAAAAAAAATTCCCATTAATATATTTTTAAAACAAATATCTCGCATTGAACTTCTATTTTGAAACAACTAAGACAAATGACAAAGACACGTACGTGACATTATAATAGCATACAAAACAAACCAAAAAATATACTGCTAATCGAAGAATATATTTGGTCTTTTCAAATGGATCTTGTTCATTACTGTTGTAACATTAATTTTAAAGTATAATTCCAATGTATCTGTATTTAATCAGCAGAAAATTGAAAATTGTTCATTGCAGTTACTCAAAATTAATCAAAGAGAAAGTAAGTTTAAACTTTTATTTTTTGCTTTCGAAAAATTGTAACAAGCTATAAGTACCTCTGCATAGTTAAGTTTGGGTGTTTTTTTCCTTCCTACCATATTTGGAAAAAAAGATTCAAGCGTTTTAATTTTTTGAGTCGTCGTTGACATTCTCATGGAAATGCCCATATGAAACTTAAAAAATAAATAATACTAACTATGAACAAAATAAGAACTAACAAAAAATTTATTTTATAACAACATTAAATAGAATTTAAAGGAATACCTAAAAACAAGAGCAACCGCAAAAGAAAATTTGCAGTAAAACTCAAGCGAACGCTTAAACACACTCATATAAACTCTTCTAAAAAAAAAACTAGAAAAAAAGAAAGAAATATTAAAGAAACAACTCCGAATAAAAAGAACTTTAAATTTGTGAAAACTAAATAAATAAGACAGGCAACAAACATAATATATTTTATATATATACATATTTAAAGACAAAAACTCAACCTAATTTGTTCGTCCTTTTTCCTTTCTGTTTAACCAACCTCCTTCTTTCTATCAAGCAGCAAACAAACATAATTTTATGAAACAAAAAAAGTAAAAGCAACTAAAGAACATAACAAGAACAAAAAACTTTTATATGAATGAAAAACTTTTGTCACTTACCCCATTTAAACACCAACACACTGACTCATTTGTTTTCCTTAATACTCGCACACACATTCTCTTTAACTTAAATATCTTGATACTTCAGTAATTTTTTTTCTCTTTGTTTATGCTTTTTGTTGTGGGCCCCTTTAGCAAAACTTAAATAAAATATGAGTGACTGGCTGTCGCTTGGTCGGTCGGTTGATGTGACAAAGTTATCAATACAATTGGCAGACCTTTAAACAACAAATGACAACATGAACTGAAAGAAAGAACTAACAAGAAAAAATAGGATTACAACCGCTACGGAATGAGAGAAGTATTAAATAATGAACAAGCCCAACAGCTACAACAACTACATTGAAAGTTCAAACTTGCAAATTCCAGATTTTTTTTTATTTAAGTTAAAACAATAACGCCCTTGTTGGAAACCAACAGTAATAAAAAGAAAAAAAAGGAAGCAAAAATACCTCCTTTAGAAGGAGATATTAAAAACTTAAAAAATTTCGAAAATGTTTGACTTTAAAGTTGTCTTGCCGTAAGGGTACTAATTAATAGTAATTATTAATTCCAGATAAAGTTTAGCGGCCGTCATAAAAATATTTTTTACTTAATAAATGCTTAGGACCGTGTTCACAACTTACCGATAGCTAAAAGTAGAATTTAACTGGCCTTGTAAAAACTTTTCCATTATTAAAACTTTTCTGTAACCTAAGGTGAGCGATAAAGTAAATTAAGGGTAGGATGACCTGTAGTGCAATTCACTAACTTTTAACACTTTAAAAAGCGCTAACTTTAACCACACATGTTGATGTTTGCACTAGCCACTATGTGATTTACTAACTTTTTTATAACCACGGTAAACAGTTTTATATTTCTCTCTATCCAAATTGATGTATAGTGGCAACTCTGCCAAGAGAAACATCAAAATAGGACAAAATAACAAAGAAGAACAAAAAAAACAAAAAATAATAAGATTTAATTCAAAACAAAAACCTTTTAATTTATAAATTTTAAATAAGTTTGTGCAAAGTGCGTAAACATTATTAATTTTTATTATTTTTTTAATTATTTTATTAATTTAATTTTAATTTTAATTTTAATTTAATTAATATTTTAATTTTATTTGAGTGAAATGGTTTGCTTTAGGATAAATAAATTAAAAGCTCGCGGATAATTGGTGTGTGATAAAAAGTGGATAAATTGTAGGCTAAATACCTAAAAGCCAAATCATTTATCGACTATTTATATGTATATATAATATATAGGTACAACGATACATAAACACTTTTCTAAGCGGATTTAACCACACCAAAAATGTTGGTTTTAATAAACCGCAATTTGTTTTGTTAAAAATAGCAGCTGACTGAAACAGCTGCTTTAAACACCAGCCGATGTCGTTAAAAGTGTTAGTGAATAGCAAATTGGTTAATTTTGTGGTAAACATTTTTAAACGAAACAATTGTGGTTTAAAAAGCATAGTGAATCGCACTACTGGTAGGTCAAAGTAAAGTTGTAATAATGGAACACTTTTTATACGACCGATAAAATTCTACCCTTAGCTATCGGTAAGTTGTGAAAACAGGCCTATGAAAACTAATTTTCCATGAAAATTTTACTTAACACAAAAATAAAATTTTACTTAATTTTTTAATACTGGAGTAGACAATTAATGAGTTCTTTGTGAAAATAAATTTGTATAACTTATTTTTTTGTTTAATTTTAACGGCCAATTACCCCAAGTTCAGTTATTATTAACTTATTATTATTAACTACCTGTTATAACTGTCAAAACGTACTGTTAACTGGAAGTTAAAGTAATAGTTAGTTTCAACTGAACTTGGCCAAATTGGCCGCAAAAGTTTTTAATTTTGTTCTTCTTATGTATTTATGTATGTTATATTAACAAGTAAGAAAGTACAGTCAGTCAAGCCCGACCATATGAAACCCTACACCACAGTATTTAAAGTTAAATTTCGAAAGTGTACCTTATATGGGACCAGATTAGATCGCATGGCATTGCAAGCAGCGATCCAGCCAGCCGTTCTGTCTGTCCGAACGTTAGGCCGATTTAGAAAGTGATTTCAAGTCGTTCGGTAAAAATCTTGTTGTGGCTGATTCTAAATAGTTAACCAAAAATAAATCTTAATTTTTTAGAAATCTTGGACCACAATTGAGTTTATACAAAATCTTTTTATACTAAACCGGTTGTGATTGAGTTCAATAATTAGAGAAACCTAAAACAATTTGACAAAAAAAAAACATTCTCTGCAGTTGAGTCGATCGAAATGCTTAGCAGTTGTGTTAAATAGCAACAGTATAAAGGGACATCTGCCAGCAGGCAAAAATGTTTTTCTACAGGCTGCACTGTGGTTGCACTTGTTTGACGAAAAGCGACAAAAAAAGTAAGAATAAAGATATCATAATATAGACACGATACCATGACAAAATTGGCTTGTCATGTTATTTACCTTCCTGTTAATAAAATATTGAGAATAAAGTCACTCACGAATTGCTTTCTAACTTTCGCTTTTAATAAATCTATTTGTGAAGAATTGCCAAAAATTAACTAAGTCCTTGCTTTAAGTCAATTTTGTTCGTTTATCAGAATACATAAGTTTTTTTTTGTCCAATAAAATTTAGCACTTTATTGTTTAAAAAATATATATAAAACACAATGTAATTATTTATTAGTTATGGCCTGTTCATCGATTACGAAGGAAGACTTCGTTCGCTCGACTTACAAATAAAACAAAACAATATTTTCATATTTTTAATCACGCTAAAGTTCATTAAATTTAATTTTCATTAAAATATTTTTATGAAGAAAGGAATTTACAACAGAAAAAGAATTAAAATTTAATGATAATTTTTCATTCTTAACTGACCGGTGAATCGAACCCACGTTCACGGACAGATTGATTTGGCATGTTTTGAAAGTAACCACACTATCTCTTCAGAAATCTTTGCCGTTTAACACTGACAGCCAATAATAAAATCTTATCAATAAATTTTAATTAATTTCATGTTGTAAAATTCATAAATTTATAAAAATATACATAGAATATATAGCTTCAATGTTTACATTTGTCCTTCAAATTGTGCTGAATAAGGTCAACTAAAAAAAGAAAGTTAAAAAAATGAAAAATTGAAAAATGTACTTTGAACTTCAAGAAGAACAAAAAACGAAAAATAAAAATAAGGAAGAACATGTAAATCAATTAAAATAGATATTTATTCAAAGCAAATTTCAAACTACCAAATTAAATACCATTTGGATTAAAGACTGATGTTTAACTGCCAGCCGTCGTCATGGCGGTGAGTGTTAAACGGCATGGATTTCTGAAGAGATAGTGTGATTACCAGGGCAAGTTTTTGTATGGCATGCGCAATTTTTGCCATTTCTTTAATTATTTCGTGAAAAAGCCATTTTTGGTTCAGCTTGCCAAACAAATGCATTTTTTGCAGCCTATAAGAAATTTTTAAATAAGCTTAGCGAATATGAGGCAGAATCTATTCGAAATGCTTAATTAATGTTACAAAAATCGTACGTAAAAAGTGTATAATGTCCAATTTTCAGGATAGTATTTAAATCTATATTATGTTTATTTTCATATAAACTTAAAACGTATTCAAATACAGATTGACTTTTTGAGTTTTATTTCAATAGTCCTATTTAATTAAGATAACAGTATGGCAGCACTACAAAATATAAAAAAAAATATCATAAAAAAGTTAATTTATTTACAAGGTGGTCTCACAACTGTCTGTCATTGCTTTGCCTGTTGTTGTTGTATTTCTGTAAATTTGAGCCATCTTGCTAAGTTATTACAATGTAAAATTTAGTTGAATTTAAATGTACCAATGTTGAAAAGTTTAAAAAAGTTTTAGATCGTAATACCGGATTACAAGATTAGTAAAAATAAAAAATAGTATATGTGAGTAGTCCACTTCCGAACACTTTTAAGTAAATAACAATTCTGTAAAAGTCGCCATTTAAGGTTAACTATCCAATACTCCTCCAAACTCTCTAACATGCTAGGCATTTCAATTAAAAAAAAAAAAATTTTCAATGGATTTTCTCAGAATTTAGTTTTTTTAACTCAGCTGCGTTTGCAAGTGCTCTACTCCTATTTTAATGAAAGTGAGACGGATACATTTATTGACAACCTGTCTTCATCAGAACTGTTAGCGTTCAAATATGCACCAGTTACATCTTGCAATGTTGAAAGCATGTTTTCCATTTATTGAACTGTTTTATGCGATAACAGGAGATTATTTCTTATTGAAAATTTTAAGAGACATGCTATTGTAATACACAACTTAATTAAAAACATAATAAAATATATGTTTCTTAATAGCAACAAGTTTATTTTTGCCAGTTTTGCCATTTTGTGGCATTTTTAATACTTTTTCATGCCATTTTGCCAGCCATTTTTAGACATTTCCCGCAATTTGTAACTTTATTAAGAACTTCTCGCATCGAAAATAAGTTAAATAAAATATGTCATCGTTTCTCGAAAAGCAAGATAAGAGTGTGTCTGTAACTCATGTCGAAAACTATCAAAAGAGATTATGTCGTTACGATATAAATGTCATAATATTCCACTCGAAGCCGATGTGTCATTGCAAGCGTTGAGAACGCCAGTCATCCCTATCACAGACGGCGACCAAAATTAACTAAAATTCAAAAATGTTCAACGTCGGCGACGAAAATACAACCGTTGGCAACACCAAATAATGTAAAGTGTGACTTTAATGTTTTTTGTTTGCAAACGAGCTTTTAAAAAATTCTTATTATTTTATAAGAATGTTAAAAGCAAAATAATTATATATATTATTATTATTATTCATCGCATTTTGCATTTTTAATTGTTTTTTAGTGCTAAAAATTTTTCACGCCCCATTTTTATTCGTGAATTTATTTGACAGTTTAAAGCGGGAACTTTCCCACAGAAATTTTACAGACACACTTTTTCTGTGAATTAACGAGTAATTTCTTAACGTGGCAACTAGTACTCGCCAAAAAAAAGTTACAGAAAAAAATCTGTTTGTTTCAATATATCGACCCCTTGCGCGAAATTATCGTATGTTACAAAAACCAAATTTTACAGGACAGCCATTTTTCTACTTTTCTCTGCGTTCGTTTGCATATCAAAATGAAAATATACATTCAATTTTTGGAACAAAGAAGTGGAATTCGCCTACAATATTAGGTCAGGTGACGTCTCTTTGAATGAAAAACAAGATTGCATCAAAAACTCAATTTCAAACAAATTGGCATATACGATAATTTCGCGCAAAGGGGTCGATATGGCATTTTTGTTTTATTTCACACATTTCAATCGAAAAGTTTCTCGACGCTAGAGTTACAGAATATGGGCACTGGTCATTACTATGAAAACATGTTATATCTGCCGGTCAGTCAAGAATGAAAAGTTATCAATAAATTTTAATTCATTTCATGTTGTAAAATTCCTTTCTTCATAAAAGTAATTTAATGAAAATTTAATTGAATTAAATTTAGCCCGAAATATCAAAAATTGGATTAAAACCCATAAACGGTTCAATAAAATAACCGCAACACTAATTACAAAAACAATATTTTATTATTTTTTGTATGCAATTAGAGAACACGAAGTATTCGTTCGGAAACGATGCAGTATTGACCGAGCGAGATATATTTCCTTGAGTTTGTGTTTAACCCACAGTCATTGGGTGATTTTCAAAGGTCATCAATAAGTCTCTGGTTGTTGTAGATTTCCAAGGCTCTACCATGAAATCTAGTAAGGTTTCAGAAGATATGCAAATATTTCACCCGATATATCAACTCTTACATTAAGGCACTCCACAAAACGCTTACGGTAAACTACCTGTGGGACAAAAACAAGTAGTATTGTAACCAATTTCCCAACCCTGATTTTAAGCGACAAGCTCACCTCGGTATCCAAAAATGATTATTAAACTTAACAAATGTTTATTAAGGGAAATTTTCATAGAAAATTTGTTTTGTAAGCCTTTAATAAATTAAACATATTTCTATGAATACTGACGCCAATCTTTAGAATTTATTTTAAAGAAACAGAGAGATAATGATCACTTTAAACTTTTACAAGAGTATAGTTACTACAGTAAATTACATTTTTATTACTTTTTTTAAACAAATTTTAAGTAACATACCCGATTTCCATTAAATTTGAAGTCACTTAAAACCTAATTTTATTACTTGATTTTTTTTTTAATTTGCTAAAATTCCTTTAAAATCCATTAAATTTAATGTTGTAAAGCTAACCAACTTAAATAAAGCATAAACTCAATATTGAACATAAAAATTTGTATATATATGTATGTACATTTACTAATACACACATACATACGTATTTATGTAAACCATTTTCTTTAAATTTATCATATTTTATCAAAAAATAACAAATATAATAACATTATCAACCCTTTTTCAGAATGTCTTCTCCTCTCTCTTTCAATAAAAATCTTAATAAAAAGTAAATAATATTGCCATAATCTATAATAAAATAACAAATAACAATTTGTCTTCTATACTAATTTTTTAAAAAATGTCAAACCTCATTCGACCCTGAATAAATTGCAAGAACTGCTCTTTTTAATTTTATACACTTTTTCCAATAAGAAATCATGATTTTAATTTAATTTTGCTTAAGTAACTTTTTGGCTTCGAAATAACCCTAAAAAGTAAATGACATACAAAAATATTTCAAAATATACTGATGCAATCATAAAAGGTTTCTCTTTATAAAAAAAGCCTAAACCCATAAGAGGCCAAAGATTTTTAAAGCAAACAAGAGAAACGAAAAAGTTAGCATGGTTAAAAAATATTTAAACCAATTCTTAAATAGATACGAATAAAATTAGGGTTTGAAACATATAAAATTTTTTTAACATAAACGAACACTCACAATATATACACACTAGGGATGCCAGTCCCGAAATCCTGATCCCGAAAATCCCGGGATCAAGTCAACACCGAAATTGTTAACAAAATTTTTTCGTTTTAAATATTTTTATAAAAAGAAATTCATCATGACATTCCCCCTTGAAAGGAAAATTTTGATCTTTAATATTTATTTGGTAAACTCTGTTTATACATGTCATTGTTTCATTAAAAACGAAACAAATAAAGCTTAACTTTGTTTGTTTTTAGCGATTTTTAACAATTATAAAGAAATTTCAACGAGAAGTACAGAGAATTTTTAAAGAAGAAAATTAATAAAAGAAAAATATGTCTTTTGAAATGCACAAAACATTCTACTGGTGCACCAGATTCGACATTAAAACTTTACTCTTAATAGAATAGGAACTACGGCAATTTATGGAGCGATTTTAGGAAATTAAGAAGTGTATTTTATACACTACATAATTCCTACCACTTGATGGTTGGTATAAAAATGTGTTTTTTTTTTAATAAGATTTTTATTTTTAAATAAATAAAATGATTTTGATAATTAATTTCGAACTCAAATTTTATTAATTCATTCTAAGTTATTTAATAAAAATTTTACTAGAGTCTTACAAATAAATCAATTACAAGTTTGCTCCATTCAATTACAATATTAATTATATTTTTATTTAGTTTGAATCAATTGAGGTAATGGAATAAAAAAAAGATTTTATGGTAATTTTTTTTTAATTGAATCAGTTAACACATTGTTAAAACTCGTTCTTTGTTTTTTATGATATTTTTAATAAAATTAATCATAAATTAAGAAAAAATCACAATTTTCAATATTTACAAATGTTAGTAATTAATATAACATTTGGGATATTCACAAGGTGTGCTATTAAGTCATATCGTCATAATGTCCTAAATAATATTTTACAATTGTTTAAAAAAAATATTGTTGTGATTCGTCATAAATATGCAATAGAAATCTAAATTATAAGGGGCTGCCCACAGCAGTCATATATATTTCTTGTAATTATTTTAAGACATATGACTTTACAACTTTATGACAACCTTGTGAATCCCCTAATTATATATAACTTTAAAATTATAAATTAATTTTTAATATTTTAATCAGGCTTAAGTTCATCAAGTTTAATTTTCATTAAATTATTTTTATGAAGAAAGGAATTCTACAACATGAAAATTAATTAAAATTGTTATTGATAATCATTCATTCTTCACTGACCTGAGATTCGAACCCAGGCGGCTGGTTACCATGACATGTTTCGATCACAACCACTTGATCTCCTCAGATGGATTTGCCGTCTTACACTCGCAGCCATCGCCGACTGCTGACGTCAATAGTCAAACATCAATCCTTAAACCAAATTGTATATTAACCTTTGGTAGATCGAAATTTGCTTTTTTGAATTTTAATTGATTTTACATGTTTTTTCCTAACTTCTGTTTTTTCCGTACTTATGTCCCTTTGTTCCTACTAAGAACCACAGGACATCATATATATATAAGCCTGATTAAAATATTAAAAATTTGGATTAAAAACCATAAATAGTTCAACAAAATAACCACAATTCTAATTATAAATTAATTATAAAAGTTTTTCTTTTAATAAATATCTATACAAAGCATTTATCTTCTAATTTTCAAAAACTCCGAATTCGGAAAAATCCCGATATCCCAAAAATTCCCGGGATCCCGTAAAATCCCGGGATTTGATTTTTTGAAATGCCGGGATTTGCGAAATCCAGTCCCGACTGGCATCCCTAATAGACACACACACACACTCCTTTTTGCTTTAACTTTAACCCAACAAATGTTAATTGCTGTTCGGCATAACATTCGAACCAACCCAAACACACACTCATAAACACTCAGATATACATATTAAGCTCTGGGTTAAAACTGTTTGGTTAAGGAAATACTTTAATTGCTATTTTAAGCTTTCTGTTTGTTTGTATCTGTGTATAGGGGCTCGGCAGCGATAAACTACAAATCTGTTTTTGTGAGTAGATTTTTTTGATTTCCGCTTAAGCAAATATTTTTATTTTGTTTATTTCTTTTACTTTAATTGTTTTTGTGTTCTGGCTTTTGCTAATTCTTGTTTATTTGCATTTATTTATGTCGTTATATTCACACCACAATAGTGGAGAGGGTATTATGCGTTGGTGTTGAAGTTTGTAACACCTTTTAATATTGATCCAAGACCCTCCTTAAAGTATACCGGACGGATATGTATCGATGTCCTTCTGGCTGGCTGGCTGGCTGTCCACGTAAACCTTGTTTGCAAGGTACTGAACGCAGAAAATTGGTGAGAATCTGTCCATATTTTCACAAATCCACAATACAAGCTTCTTTTCGGAAAAGAGTCTTGTGCCTGAAAACCATCTTGTCATGTGGGTACTTAGTTTAAATTCGGTCCAAAATTATTTTATTGCAATCTAGGTAGGTCCAAATCAGGTCCCACATAAACAAATCTCATATAGATGAAGATATCTAGAAATAATTTTGTTTTGCCTTGCCTATTTTAGGCCATGGGTCTCAAATGGCGTACAATCTCGAAAATTTCTCTTTTTATACTGTAGTGTGAGGTATCAAAGGGTCGGACTTGACCGACTTTACTTTGTAACTAGTTTTTTCTTGTTTTCTCTTTTTAACCTTTTACTCTGGTCACAAATTCATTAAAAGGATATACAACGGTTAAAAATGCTATTTAACATGGTGGTTAAGAACACTTAAAAAAAGGGAATTTTAGTTAGTAAAAGGTATGAATTCAGGCTAAAAAAAATTAACTCCCTAAGCGATATTTGCACGGATTGGAACACAAGTTTGTAATTGAAGCACACCCGCGAATAACCTTTTAAGTTACAAAATAATAATTTCTCAGAATAAAAAATGTTTTTAACAGGCAGGATTATATATTTAAAATTTTTTTTTATATATAAATTTTCATATTATTCGAATGTGTATTCTAAGTCAAATTGCAATCCTCAAAAGCTTTTTTACTCACCATGAGAAAAAATTTCCAAGATGCTATTTTTTAATGCAAAAGACTTTTAAAGCATTATTCCACACTGCAAAAGCATTTCGGTTTCATCATTTTGTTAGTATCTTACAACGTTCTTCCACTGGCTGACACTTTGTATGCCATTTTTAAGGCGCCTAATTTTGGATGATTTGATGTTTAAACTGTGTAGGAGAGTTAGGTTAACGGGTATCTGCAAAAAAACAGTTTCTGCAAAAAGTGGCTGACGCAACGCTTTTAGCGGCTGCGCTTCAATTATCAAAACTTATCAGAATGCGTACAAAATTTCTTTTATTCACGAAAAATCTCAGGAGTTTGAAAAAAAAACAAGTTTAAGTGCTGCGCCGTATCTTTGATAGCTTTCACCATCAGCTAGAAGATTTCCAGAGTTGGCTTTATATGAGCCCTGCGGTTAGTTATTGACCGATCTCCACGAAATTTCAAACAAATTTATTATAAAAGCATTATTATTTACAGTTTTACGCGCACTTAAGTGTTTTTTGAGAGAAGGCTTTATGTGGGACCTTTAGTAAATTAAATTTCGATCTGCACGAAAGTTGACAGTGCAATTTCTAGTCATGTAAAACTGTAAGTGCCGGTTCACACACGTCAATTTTGACTCGTCAAGTCTTGAGTTTTTAGAAGAGAGGGGCAAAGGAATGACATTCTCTTTTCCCTTCTCTCTAATAAGCTCAAGACTTGGCGAGTCAAACTTGACGTGTGTCAACCGGCACTAACAGACCAAAATGTATTACAATTGCACTATTCGTTACGGGTTTAGGCGTATTTAAATGTTTTATTGATAGTGGACTTTGTACGAAATTTTATGGCATGATTTCTAGTCATATAGAACGAATTTGTGCAAAGTGAATATGTGCATTTTGCGAATTCAAACAAAAAATTTGTAGAATCAAAACATTTTTTGTCTGAAATCGGACCTACAAACAAATTCGCACATTCAAACAATTAATTTGCATATGGTTTACTGAAAAAAACACTGATTTTTTCAAACAAATAATTTACAGAATCAAACAAAAAGTTTACTGAAATTCATATAAATTTCAAACAAATAATTTTGCTGAATCAAACAAAAATTTTTGCACAAGCAATGACGCACACCCAAGCTATCACTGAAGGAGAAGATGAAGGCAGAAAGCAAAGCGGCGGCTGGCTTTGAGACACATTTTTTGTTGGAATAATTTTTGAACGAAGCCTTGTTTATACACACAATGTTTTTCTTCATCACTCACTGTTGCTGTATTAAACAAATTTTTTACCTGTTATTGTTTTTTTTACTACAAACCTCGTCACGCTATTTTATCATCTTTCTTATCGTTGTACTTTTTTAAAGCGTCCAAAAATAGACTGTATGTGTTTTGTGTTGTTGTTCTTATATTTCACATAAATAAGTGTTGCGTACGATAAAATAAAAAATGCAAAAAAACGACAACATTAAAGAGCGTTAAATATTTCATACAAAATTATGAACACTTGAAACCAATAGCGCGTATATTACATTATTGAATAATTGTCAATATTTTTGCTAGTTTCTGTTAAAAAATTATAAATTGAACAGATTTTGCTGGATTTCAATCCCAAACTGGTTAGGCGAATAAGAAACAGTTTGACAGCAATATTGTTTTTTTGTTCGAAAGTGAGCCTGATTTCAACAGACGGAAAAGGCGCAATAGTCTTAGAAATACTCAACGCTCCACGCAGTGCATGCTTTTATAACCTCACTTGCGTTCTACGTTTCAAGTTACATGCAATGCTTTTTATGCAGCAGCAGTACAAGTAAAAATAAGATTTAATTTGTCATAATCATCTGATTACAAAAGTAGAAAGTAAACCTACTTTTCGCCTCAAGGCATTTACGCTTTTGTGCATGTAACTTACTACGTATATCAACACAGATTCTTCTTTTTTGACAGCTGCGTATGCAGCGAAAAAGCGAGTAACGCGTGGTGTGGACCTTCAGCTTTATAGACTCACAATTATTGTGTGTTGTGTTTTCTTTCACATCAAATTATACATTGCGTTGATTTGTTTTTTTTAATCAAACTACTGTTTAACACGGATTTGTTTGAAACCATCTACTGTTTAACTAACATTGATTTGGTTTTTCATTATGTATCATTCGAACTGATTTGAAAAAAAAACAGTGTTTGACACAACAATTACTTGGTATGGGGAACTGCGAACAAGAAACAAATGCATTTATTTAAAAAAAGGGATGGGAAAATTACACACCGTTCAAAATTTTTCTTTACATATGATTTTTTCTATTAAAAAAATGCAAAATGATAAAAAAAATATATATATAAAATTGCACGTGCTTTCTTTTAAATTTTATACATAAGTTTAATACCAGTATTTCTATAGTGTACCCATACCAACAGTGAAATAATATTTGCATATATTTAAATTTGTAGGATTTTTACCACAAATTTGCTTTTAACTAGATTTCCCTTTAAATTTGGTTTTGGGTTTTTTGCTGTTAAATTTTTAAAATTTAAGCTGAGAGTCTAGGATAGCAGAAGAAGAAGAAGGCCAAAAAGAAAGTCCTTGAAATAATATTAAGGAATTTCTTAGCTTTAGCACTGAAAAATGTTTTCTAATCTTTTCTTTGTAAGTTTTTTAGTATTTTGACTTGGGTAACCTAAATTATTCAAATTTTTTCTTTTGTTTGTCCAATTTTCTTAGGAATTAAATAAGTGTAAAACTAATACTTCTTTGTGTTTATGAAAGTTACCAAAGTAATTATTTTATTAATAAGTTTTTTTTTCTCGAAAAACTTTTTGAAATGATGACTATAAAATAAATATTAATGGCTGTACTTTTAAAAGAACACGAAAAAAATTTGTTGATGTCTTGAAGCCTATAAGAAATGTTTTTTTTACTAACGATAAAAAAAACTGAATACTTCATAAAACGATTATTTCCTAATGTTGTATATTTATATGGGGTATTCACAAGGAGTGCTATTAAGTCATATCGTCATAACGTACTAAATTTTTTTTTTCAATTGTTTAAAAACAATACTGTTGTGTTTCAAATAAAATTAAATTTGTAATGCTGTGTTCATTGATTCGTCATAACTGTACAGTAAAAATCTAAATTATAAGCGGTTGCCAACAGCAGTCATATATATTTCTGGTAATTATTTTAAGACATATGACTTTAAAACTTTACGACCACCTTGTGAATCCCCCAATAATGTTTATTAGAAAATAGTGGATTTTTAGGAGAAATTAACTTTATTATTAAACATCATTAAAAAAATAGTAAGACTAGAATTTTATCAAGACTTTACTTATGTATTGTTTGTCGATTTTGAAGGAAGACATTGTTCGCTTGTACTAATTTTGTTTTAAATGTAAGTTAATAAGCGAACGAAGTTTTCGTTCAAAATCGACGATAGGCCAATAATTTTTTTTTAATGTAATAAGGCTTATTAACCCATGCCTTCTTCCTTCAAACAGTGGCGCCTTTAACAAAGCTATGAGATATGTACAATGTACATATCAATTACACGGTGCTACAGTGTAAAAAAACTTGGAAAACGACCTAGCGTGGGTTATTGGTCTTGTTGAGTACATAAAAAATTGTGTCAAAAAAATTCAGAAACACCCTCAAATTCAGAAGTTATTTTAAAAAACCGTTTTCAGTGATGTTCGTCAACTTATCGACCTGTAACTCAGTCAGTTCTTGTCCGATTTTAATTTTTTTAACTGGTTTGGAAAGAAAACTAGTTACGCTTTAAAATGACGTGCGTTTTTTATACATATGTAAGTTATAACAATTGTTTTTGTTAAGAATATCTACAAAAACAAACGAAAATTATAAACTTTTTTGATTTTAGGTGCTTTTCATTTCTTATTTTAATATGAAAGCTTATAAAAATTTATATTAACGTATGAAGAAAATTTAGTTCTTAACAAAACATGGTTTTAATTTTTCAAATCGGATAAAAATTGTATAAGTTATTCAACTTTTCATTAACACCTGTTTTTAGTATTTTCTCCCCCCGCGCAAAACATATGAATAAAAAAACCAATTAACTATACAGGCAAATTTGTCAACTTAATAATTTGTTTGTTGTAATTTTACAGTTACGTTTTTGGTATTAACTTATGTGTGGTTTACAGAACACGAATTCAAAATTTTGTTTTTGTTTTAAATGTAAGTTGAACGGACGCTCGTGTTCTGTAAACCACATATTAATAAGTTATTGTTAATCTGTCTTTATTAAAAAAAAAAGAACTGGAAGATAATACAGATGAATACGGTTTATTATGCCCTAGTTTTTTAAATCATTAAACAAGTTTAGAATGGCAAAGTTTTAATACTTCCTTTTGGTGAAGGATATTGTTTTTAGATAAGAGTAAAAAAAGTGTAACTTGTTTAAAATTTGTGAAAAGTGAAGTGATATTAGTATTTAATTTTATTAAAATAAGTAAGTTTGTAATTTTTGTAATCCTTTAACAAATTTTAAATTGTGTGTAATTTTTTTCTGCAGTGTGTGATAAGCGTAATAATTTTTGTTATGTTTGCGGTTTATTCGCTGACAAAAAACATCGCTTTAATCTGAAGAATAATAAAGCCTTGGTAAATGCCTTCAATACAGTTTTTAACTGCTCATACAGTTCTAGCAAATGTTATGAACCCGAAAGTATTTGTACAAGCTGTTCCAGTATGCTTAAGAAAACTTAGTCCGAAAAGTTTATAAGCCAGCCATTACCATTATCTTTCCCAATGATTTGGCATCATAAAATATTCCATAAACCACAAGACTGTTATTTTTGCCAAACAAACATCACTGGTTATCAATATAAAAATCGTGATAGCATTTAGTATGCTAATGTGTTAACTGTTACTAAGCCAGTATTAAGTGCAATTAAATGTAATGAAACTTAACATAAACAAAGTGATGATGAGCCACATTTTGTGACAAATGCATATTTTTGCGATCTTGTGCGAGATTTAAAACTTTAGTAACTTTTGCAAATATAAGACGATTTTAACAAATGATATCTCATTTTTTTCTACATAAAATTATCTTTAAAATACAGTGCAAATAAAGATAGGTTTTCATAGAAAAAATTAAAATAACTCTTGTTGAATTTGAAAAATTAGGAAAAAAAATAAAAAAATTAGATAATTTTGAGAAAAACTCACCTAATTTTATGGAATATATTTTTTATGAATACATTTCATAAAAGCTTAATTCTTTGCCTTTCCAAAACAGTTTAAAATTTTAAAATCGATCAAAAAATTCGTGAGATAGAGGTACTAAAGTGCTACGACCTACCCTAAAACAGTTTTTTGAAAATAACTCAAAATTTTGAGGGTGTTTCAAAATGTTTGAAAACAGTTTTTGTATGTCCTCACCTAGGCCTACAACCCCCACTAGGTCGGTTTTCAAGTTCTGACAAAAAGGGTTTTTTTGTAGCAGTGTGTTATTAATCAATTTTTCTAAAAATGGACGGCAGTATCATATTTGGTTGCGGTCTAGACCAACATATGTTTTATTTATTGACCAACAATCAGAAAGATTTATTTCTAGTCATATAAAACTTAATATGAAAAAATTTAAGTAAAATATTATGATTCGTAACAGTTTAATCCGAACTAAAAATATATTCGAGAGGGGCATATGTATGTACAGGCCCCAGAGTAAATTATCACAGTGATTTCTGGTATTCCGGTAAGTTGTGAAAACAGGCCTTAGAAAAACTCAACGAGCCAGAATAAATATGCTTTTAGGGGTCTGCGATGAATAATAAAAAAGTTTCACAAGGAATGACAAACTTAGTACACCCTCATTCACCATTTGGGATTGAAAAATTGCAAATTGGTGTTAAGGTAGGACAAAAAATAGTAGCCCTGTTTATTCTTAACGAAGTTTATAATAAACAATACAATCAAGCCAATTATCAACAAAAATTCCACGGGAGTTTTATGAATTGTAAAAATGGGAGAAGTGAGAAAACTCTCGGGGAACTTTTACTCATAATTGGGTTGAATAACACTACAAAACTAGATAAAAGCCATTAAATTCTCAGTAAAAAATTTTAGGGTTTCTGGAAGCACGAAATCTACATGAGCCCTGATATATGCGCTGGCTATTACACATTACTAAAAAGCAGCAGAGAACCGAATACCATTGAAGTGAATTTTAAATTTAAGTTAATAAAAACGATTGAATATCTTCGCATTATGCATTAAAGGTAAAAAGGTTTTCAGGAAATAATTAAAATCATTATTTTAAAAAAAAATTCATGAGCAATGTTCTTAATGCTTCAGTTATTTCCTTACATGGAAGCAGGTTGCATTGCAATGATTTGAAAATGTGTTACGGATCATTCCCGAAATATAACCGAAAATAAAAATGTCAATCAGTCATCCGTCATAAAATTGTTTTTTAGCAGAGAGGAAAAAAGTAGTGCTTCAAATTTCGAATTCGCCGTATAAAAATCATGCTTCTCTCCCTTACAAAACTGCTTATCCGTAAGCTATATTTTTAACTGGGTTGCTTGACGTGGAAACAACAAGAACACTAAAAGAAGAAAAATAAACAATGCATTATTGATTAAAAAATAAAATAATTTATAAAATAAGGAAATATTAACATAAAGGAAGTTTTAAGCACGCATATTGATGCCAGAAAATCGTCATTACACTATTACTTTTAAGAAATAGAATCTGGGAATTAATTTCTCATGGTGATAGTGCATAGAAAGTGTTCCTGGAAAAAATTGAAGGAATAAGACTATTAAAGTATAAAAGCTTTTGAGGATTGTAATTTGACACATTCAAATAATATGAAAATGTACTATTACTTTTATTTAAAAAATCGTCATATTACTTTATTTTCTCAAAAAAAAATCGTCAAATCTAACAACCCTGGTGTCAATACAATGCGAATTTTTAATTTTTAGGAAATCTTTTGTGAATAAAATTCCTACTAATAAATTAATTTCCACATGGTTCTTCATTGAATGGTTGATATATTTAATTTATCAATGCCAGAAATGGAAATAGTACAAACATAAGTGACAATGTAAAGAAGTTTCCACCGAGCTTAAAAATCCGCAATTTTAAACCAAAAATCTTCAAATCTGCATTTTGGCAATTTTGGGGATAAAATCTGCACTTCTGGCATCGCTGGTGTGAATGTGCATTGCAAAATCAACAAAATATAAACAAACTAAAAGAAGTGTTGTTTTTTTCGTTTAGTTTTCATACAATTTGTATGTGTGCAATTAACTTACGTCACCTATTTTGTTACTGTTGTTTGGTGTGATTGGTGTGAATTATTATAGTTAGTGTGATTTTTTTGTTTCGTTGATGTGTGAGGTACATTCCGTACTCTTTGCACTTCGTATTTGGTCGTTTATAACACACTAATTTAAATCCATTTGCATATGTGTGTTTTTCACAATATAGTATTTGATTCGTTAGCAAAGAGCAATCGACAATCAGTTTTAAAATAAACAAACAAATGTCCTGAAATTCAAATGCATTCGTGCAGGGCTTTAGTAACTACAAACAAAAGAAAACTTACATTTAACTCATTATGAACTAAATGATACCTATTGTCTTTAACAAATGAAAACGTTAAAACGTGTCATGTTTAACTTATAATAAACATAATGAATTTGTTTGAACTCTAATTAATTTTATTTTGCAAAACAGGTTAAATTCCTTGGTTACGTTTAAATAACCACCGAAAACCCCCCTTTTTTAAAAATATGTATTTGTAATCATAAATTTATTTTTTTATCTTATCGTTATAGATCTTAAAGAAGAAAAAAATCCCCTAAAAAGTAAAAATAAAAGATGTAAGTAACGATGAATTCACGTATGTATAGATATTCGTTTAACAACCCAATTCTTACAGATTATTTACCCTAACATACACTTTTACATAAGAAATAATATACATTTTGTGGTAAAACTTTTATTACTTACTTTCATTTAAATCCAAGAGCAAGAGGAACAAAAAAAAAATGTACAAAAAAAATAAAAACAAACATTTTATAAATTGAAGAAACAGAAAAGTTACTAATAATTTACATTAAGATACTCAACAATACGATACCCGGTAATTTTAGCGATTTATCCTTGGTTGTGATACGGCTGGTTACAAGACAACTGAATACTGATACTTCGTAGATTACAGAAGACTAGTAAGTTGGGTACTTAATTTATTCTAGTTAATAAAAAAAAAGAAGCCATAAAGATGACTACTTTACAGTGCATGTAGACTTTATGGAGCTTTTCGTAGATCAGCAGCCAAGTAGAGTTTTTTTAATTTAACATTTAACATTTTCTATTATTCTTAAATAGTCAATAGTTAAGAAAATTGCTAGATTTAAACACATCATCCCGATTAAAACAAAAACCCTTATTAAACAAGTTTCCAATAGTGAATTTATAAAAGCAAACACAACGTGAGTTGTTTGTTAAAAACCACAAATTTAAAATTACTGATGGATTTTGTATGACAATAAATCAATGTAAAATTAAGGTTATAAACTTTATATCATAAATAATTTTCTTACTTGTAGCGAAGAAGTGAATCTAATTTCGGTTTTCTTTTGCCCTGAACACTCTATTAAAAAAACAAGCTTAATATCGATATTATACTGAACAAGCGCGAATCCAAGTTTTTGGAGTATTTTAGCAGGCTGTCCCGGCAGAATATCCACTTTGCGACTCCCTCTGAGCTGAAGGCTAGATACGCTTTAAACACAGAACGTTACGTTAATTATCCCCACACTACCATAAATGGAAGGGATATTATATATTTTTATGATGTGTACAATCGATTGACTCAGCATCAATCTTAAAATCAATCTTACGATGTCTGTCCGTTCTGTCAGACAGTAAACCTTGTTCGCAAAGTACAGGTTGCAATTTTGGTAATAATTTGATGAAAATTATAGCCTGTTTCCAAATAATAACCAACTCAAAAACATTCTCCAAATAAATTTAAAAAATTTCTTTGCGTTTCTATAAAACAAATGTAAGTATTTTTTTTTTGAGTAAAAGCGTAAGTGGTGTAGTTTTTTTTTTGCTTCTAAATAACAATTTAACTTGGTTTGGTTGTGCTGGTGGCTCCAATTTTACCCATAGGTACAACCCCTCTCTTAAATCTCGTTAAGACTAACAATTTTACACAGATGTTGACATCTAGATAACGTTCGACTTAAATTACTTTTACATAAATCTTAAGCTTCTTACATAATTTTGTCCTGGTGGGTCCGTGATTACCTATTGGTCTCACGTACGTTTCACTCTTAACAATTTGTCTGCTTATACTGTGGCGTAGTGTATCGTATGGTTGGGTTTAACTGACTTTACCTTCTTATTTGTTTTTATCGTGTGAAAGCTTTTAAGTTCTCTTTTCAAAGCTGGCCGGGTAGACAAAATTATATAGATTTTAACAAAAAAGAATCCTATAACCTCATTTTACTTTCAATTTGTAAACTTTTCTTTTTATTTTTTCTACTTCATTTACATGTTTATGAATTCTATTTTCCCATGAAAATATATGTAAGTAAATACATATGTATGTATGTAAATGGTATGAGTCTGCTTCTACATAAAACACACATAATTTTGAAGGTTTAAGGAATTTTGTATGTCCTTGTTTAACAGGAGTATGGTTCGTTTGATCTTTAAAATTTAATGTAGCCAAAAGCTTGTTTTTACAAACATACAATTTTTGTATAAAAATTTCTATTAAATTGGTAAAATTCCTATGTACGGACTACTTGTTTATTTGTAAGAATAATTAAAATTGTTGCCTATTAACATCAAATTACAAAAACAGATGAACTGTACAAGGTTTTGCACTGAAAATGTTCAGAGTTTTAAAATTCTAGTGAAATAAAAACCCGGAATAGAAAAAAAAAATAACGAACGGTTTTTGATTGATAGATAGAAAGATAGATGTTACCGTCCTCTTGTGACACAAGCTTTTAAAACCGTACACCATAAAGGGTAGGGAATTATGCATTTTTGCATAATTTTTAAATGCATACAAATATTAGCACTACAGCTACTTTCTAATTTCGTCAATACAAAATCACATCTAGTGCTTCTTCACCTTTTTATGTTGAAATTGGGAAAAAAAATCGAATTGATGTTGAGAAAATACAAATTAATATTAGGAATTCCAATTTGTGAGTTAGAAAATACAAACTGATTTTAGAAATCCTAATTGATTATGAGAAAAAGCAAATTAATTAACAAGAAATCGAAATTGATATTTTGAAAAAAATTTCAATTGAGAACCCCAAGTTATTATTAAGAAAAACGAAATTTATAATGAGTTATAAATTCATAGTTGTATTAAGATTATTAAAATTATGAGTTTTAAAACAAACCGTTATACGTTAATATTTAATAATCATGTATATGAAGTAGGTATCTGAAACATGAAAATCTATTTATATACTGTAAGTGAATAAAAAAAGTAATAAGTAGTTTTTTTAAAAAACATTATATTTAATAGTTTTCTTATCTTTAGACATTTTGTTCCCTCGACGAAATAGAGTTCAGGCATATTTTTTCAATTCCTTTGTTTACTGAGAGCGCAATACTCACATGCATTACACACTCATGTACATATGTACATATCTATAATATAAAAGTACAATGTTATTAACAATTAATTTCTTTCTCAAATACAAGCAAATTTGTAAAAATATAATATTGTAACGGGTCCGCCAAATAACTTTTTTTTTTTTGAAAATGCTTTAAAAAAAACTACTGAATATCTCCTCAAATTTCTTTTTTTATTTGAAAGTACAATCCTTTCGGTTAATAATGGAAACTAATTTCATTCAAATGGCTGCCTCGGCTGGCCATGCAGTATGCATTATACAATTATCTTTTTACAAATAAAGTTAAGCAAATCCATAGAAATTGTTAAAAATAAAGCAAAATTTTGATCAATTTACTGGTCGCGCTTTTTTTTGATTTTTTTCATTTATTTATATAATTATTCTAAGCTATAATTAAATCAACACTATTTAATCTATAAAAAATATCGAAGTAATTAAAAGTTACTACAAAAAGCTATACAAAAAATGTACCTTAATTTTTTGGCTTAAAATTTCCTTTTTTAGCTTCTTTTTTAGCTCTATTTCAAACATGATTTAGCTTTATATTTTTCAAAAATCTGGTCGCACTGGTAGCAAGTGCATTGTGGTACATTTTGTTGGTGAAGAGTAAAACTATACTATACCATTTTTCAAATGCTAGTTACGAAGCAAGTCAATTTGTGGAAGATTGTGAATAGGGCTAATGTTGCTTTAATACATAGTACCCTGGCGGCAAATAACGACATTCAATACAGATGGAAAATTCCAGTACAACTTTTTTGCAATTACGATCGATTTCGAATGCCGTATTTACCCTCCTGATGTTTACTCTTTGACAAATTTTCTCAACTGTACAAATTACACTATACTAAATTTTGCAGGACTGTGTTATTCCTTCAATATTTTCCATGCACTATCAGAATTTTTGTATATTTTTGTAATTTGACGTAAGTTACGTTCAAATATTTGACGTAAAAAACGGAACCAACAAGCAAACTAAATAATCATATCCTTTAATTCGAATATTTATTTTGTTAATTATTCCACATCTTACAGAAAACAGTTTTTTGCTATGTCTAGTAGTATAATAAGTGTATTTTGTGATATGAAGACCATGTAAAATCTCATTAACTATTAACAAAAGTAGTGGTTACGCTCATTTGGTTAAATATTCAATAAGTAACTTTAAATACACATTCGAATAATATGAAAATTTAGTAAATTAAATTTCTTTATTTAACTTTTTACAAATACCTTGCTTTTTATTACAAAAGCTTTTAACAAAAAATATTTCACTGAAAATTTAGGTGAAATTTTTTACTATAAATATTTTTCCTACAAATCAAGGTGGGGTTGAAACGACATCTGATTTTGAGAGTTCGAGCTAATTTGTTTTGATTTGTTAGTGTTTTGCTAAGAATGGTTGACATTTTGAGCTATAAACACTAACAATGCAATGCAAACCCCCTATGTTGTTTCTGTTGTTTTTGGATTGTTGTAGTTCCGACACCACCTGTAGTTGAATTCGCCTTGCTACGAATTTTAAATGGTGGAAACTTCCTATAAACATCAAACTTTTTACCAAAAATGTTTTTTTTTTTTGCTTATACCATTCAGAGTTTAGAAGTTAGCTTTCTACCAAAGCATCTTTCAACATAGAGGGAATAAAAAATGTTTCTTATTATTATATCATTATTGAACTTAATTGAAAAGCTTTTTTGGAAGGATTTTCGCCCGTTTTAGTAAAAGCGAGCTTTAAAAAAACTGATAAAATTGAACGTTTTTGGGTAGATTGGAAGCTTAATGCAACTTTTCACTAATTTAAGATCGCTGATTTCAAATGTTATCTCCGTTTTTCTCCATCAGTTCGCATTTTTAAGCTACAAGCACTAATCGTATTATTGACTTTTTTCCAAAACTAAAAAGTTCTTTAAGCGGTTTTTAAAATGTTCCTTATTTATATCGACCCCTTTGCGCGAAATTTTACAGGACAGCCAGTTTTCTACTTTTCTCTGCTTTCACTTGCAATATCAAAATGAAAATATACATGTGCTTAGATAAGATAAGATAAGATAAGATACGACGAAGTGGAATTCGCCTACAATATTTTGCCAGGTGACGTCTCTTTGAATGTAGAACAAGATTGCATCAAAAACTAAATTTCAAAAAAATTGGCATATACGATAATTTCGCGCAAAGGGGTCGATATGATGTCATTGTTGCGCCCAATTTGACCAAGTTCAGCTATAATTTACTATTGCTATAACTGGTTTTTTGACATTAAAAAATCCAAATCGGAAAAACTATAAAGTCGTATTAATTTCACTTAAAGTCACATAACATATGAACAAAATGAGACAGAGATCATAAAAATCTATGAACGCGTTTCGATTTTATTCACAATCAAGTAGCGGTACCTACCTCATTTTTAATTGAAGGAAAAAAACGTCCATTAATAGAACTGCCGCAAACACATACTTAAGGGTGGTTCACTGATGTATGCAAAAAAAATAAAAACTCTTGAATCATATTCTAATAAAAATTGCAAAAAAAAAAGTAAAACAAAAGTCATACTTGAGCTCGCGCAGGAGCTCCTTGTTTACTGTTAAATCTGGGCATGCTCTTATCTTGATTCAAGCTTCGTCTATATTAAGCTTCCCTTGAATTTTTTTATCGCATAGAGTCATTAATGCTTCTGACACTATTTTCACGAACTTTAAAATCTAATGCAGACAAAAATGCAACATATTGACGCTAAAAGTCAATAAGAGAAAAAAAATGTTTAACCCACACATATTAAAAAATGTTTTTTTTGTATGAGATTCACAATTATTATGAACACATAAGAATACTTTTATATTACTTTTTTCGAAGAGTTATTCGATTTGACAATAGAATGTTCCTGTTATAGCCATAAAACTCCATAGATACAAAAGTAGTCCCAGCTAGGCCCAGAGGTTCGTTAGTGTGAATTTTTTTACAGCTACAAAAAAACAGTTTTAGGTGGCAGTTTTAGACACAAATTAGGTGTCTACTTAAGATTCCATAAAATCTACAAAATTTTGATTGCCCGACAACAACATACCAAGGTCAGCGATGCCAACTTAGTGCTTTTGGCACTATTTATGGTGCTTTTTGATGACTTAAAACGCCAAAATTTTATCTGTAGTGCCAAACCTAGAAAAAGCACTAACTTGGTGCTTTTTCAATTTTTCGTTAGTGCATTTAGTGCTTTTTCAATTTTAATTTTTTTTCTACCATTTTTTAAAAATATAGGAACAGAGGATTAAGATGAGCTTTGCTATTTGGATTACAATTTTAAGAAAGCCTGTAAAGATTTTAAGATTTCAAATGATAAAAAAGAGATAAAGGAAAGTGGCATTCGTTTTGCCAAAAACTTTATTTACGATGTTAGAGCTAGGCTTCCTAGCAATTTGGAAATTTTACAAAAGGTTTCACTTTTTAGCGATGGCAACATATTTAGTAATCGTAATAACAACGATGTATTTGTTTGCGGTAAACATTTTTTTAAAGATGTAGACACTGTGTCAAAAATAGAAAATGACTTGGAAAATATTAGGAATTGTGAATGGAAAAATAAACAACGATTTTGAGTCATGTAGAAAAGTTAAAAAACATGCAGTAGGAAACTGTACAAAAGAATGCAAAGACTTTAAAAACTTATAAAAAGTTGAAACTTAGTATAAGCAAAGTGTTAAATAAATTATAAAAAGCTGACAGAAAATGCTTTTATAACGAGCGTTATGTAACCTGCCATTTTTCATGCCTTTTAGTTTTCAAACGCACAACACTCGTCACCAAATAACCGCGTGTTGTGCACTTCTGCCTCTAGTGCTACTGCAAAAAGGTTTGACTAAGTATCAGAATGCAAACATACATGATTTTCTATATAACATCTTATGTGTGTTTTTCATTCTGAAGCGTACATAGGTTAAAATAATTGGATAATATCATACGCCAATTCTTTTATTAAACTTTGCACGATTTTAATTCAGATTTATTTAAACGATATAAATATAAAGTCATTGGTCGGTCATTGCAAATTTTCGGTAATTGCAAAAGGGCTAGATTTTTATCGAGTTATAAAAATCGAGCTCGCACTGTATTACTTAAAAACGGGTTTATGGCCAATTCAAACATAGCTGATGGATCATCATGATTTGGATGATATTATTTTTATTGAAGATAATAATAATACAATTAAAAATGTTTTTAAACAAATGTAAATATATGTATTTATTATTTAATCTTAAAAAATGGTCCCCATAAACGCCATCGCCGTTTTTTTAAATTTTGAGGGTATATAATATTCGTCATAGCCGAAAGCAACTTGTTTTGTGTTAAATTAAATTGAAAAAATGGCTAAGTGCTTTTTTACGCTTTTTTTTTTTGCTCGAAATAGTGCTTTTTAGTGCTTTTTTTAAATTTTAAAGTGCTTTTTGCTCTCAAAAAGTTGGCATCACTGACCAAGGTATTTTATAGAATTTTCTTTATCTCTCTCTGTATGTCCTTTTCTTACTGTAACAAAGAAAATATCAACATGTTAATTGCTCTGCTGTTGCTTTGTTGTTATTTGTAAAAAGCAAATTAAACAAATTTTTTTCTGATTTACATATCCAAGCGTTAATATCACGTACATGTGTATTTTCCACCACTACTTTTAAGCAAACTTTCATTCTATTAAATGTTCTCTATAATTGCAAACAATGTTACGGTAATAAATTCTAAAATAATCATTCCCCACAGTAATTTCGATAATTGAGCGCTTTATATTGTGGGTTTCCATTAAATAAAAAGTTAAGAAGATTTTCTTGAAAGACATTAAACAAATTACAAAATATTGATTAGTTATTTTAAATACAACAAATATTAGCTTTTGACATTTAAATGCGCCGTAATATAAAAATCAATAAAAGAAAAAAACGTAATAAGGTTCATTACAAAAACACAATGACAATGGAACACGGAATATTAAAAATTGAAGTGTGCCTCAGCTCATATCACTCACTTACCCGAAAGTGCCATAATTCGAAAAATACAATCTTTCACTGGAGCCACATAAAGTTTACGATAAAACAAAATCAAATATGCGACCTTCTCCGAGAAAAGGGGCCTTGTGTTTAAAAAAACGGGGTTGGAATTAAGAGTGGATTCTGGTACCTAAAAGGGTGTAAAATAAGATGAAATGAGTTTTTCTCAAAACACACACCAGGCCCCTTTTCTCGGAGAAGGTCACATATGCTTTAAACAGAAAATTTTTTTTTTTTTTTTGAAAATCTTCGCAACGAATTGTGGTGGGAGGTATAAAAAGACTTAATTCCGTACGAAAAGTGCGATTTGTATCGCACCTTGATTATGCAAATATCAATTTAATAAAATTAACCAAAAAGTTTTCTTAAGTTCAATATGTTTCGACACCTATGAGTCACATGTATTCGAGTAATTGCTTAAGCCAACTTAAGCATATTATAGTTGGGCCTTTACATTAACACCTACTCGAAACGAGTACTTTGTATTTAGTGCCAAAACTGTAATAAATATAATATAAAAATGAAAATGAACAAAGTCTTACGAATCTTTAAAATTCTTTAATTTCTTTTCCAAAGACTTAAATTAAGTTTGTATCATCGTTATATTGTGTTTTAATATTTGTAAAGAAAACAGCTTATTATTCAAATTAAATAAAAAGTTTTATTAAAAACCTGAAGAATTTACATCACAAACATATGGTACAACTCATGAATGATGCTACACGTAGAAAATACATATGCAATGCATGTCATTTTCATAACTTAAAGGAAAGAGGTTTTATTTAACGTAATCAAGTTTTCTATAAAGACAAATTAAATTAACAGGCAGGTGTATGTTTTTTGCAGAACTTATTTGTTATACGTTCTTATTTTCAAGCAATAAACTTAAGTTAGGGTACATATAAAATTATCATTCCGTTTGTAATTTCTACAATATTGATCTTAGACAATCTAAAGTACTTATAAATATACTGGATCCTTATGAGTAGGGAAGTTGATGTCCGTTTGGATGGTGAAATGAGTTTTCCGAAGATCCTTAAAGTGATGCGGACTTGGTTATCATATATTTATATTACATATACTTGGTTTAAGTTTGCGTTTGCAGTTCTTCCAGATCGGTTCATAAGTGGCTAAGATATGAGCGAAAAACCAGGACTGCCTCTAATTTTACCAAAAATTCCCATGTTGCTTTTTTTTTTTTTAATTTCTTAAGAACGAAAAGGGTCAAAGTTTCCAAATTGGGTACAAGGATCTCGGTTATCAACCCGCTACAACAAACTTTATCTAAGCGGGATTGGAAAAGTGGACGTGACACTTCCCATACAAAGACATTATAGATTTCTGTATATTTGGACAAGGGCAAGAGCCAAAGTTTCCAAATTAGATACAAGCATCTAGTTATCAATACACAACATTCAACAAAATGTGAGTGGGATTGGGGAGATGGGCGTGGCCCTAAATATATTTAGTTATTTATAAAGAACGGTAGGAGAAAAATTGTCTAAATTTGGTACAAATAGCCGGATTATAAATACACTACCTTTATCAATAAAAATGGACGGGATCAAAGAAGTGGGCGTGGCATCTCCCATAGTAAGACACAGTCGATTTCTGTATATCTGGATAAAGGCCAGCGACAAAGTTTCCAAATAAGGTACGGTACGGCACAGTCGCATGTAGCACTCTTGCTTGTTTTTTCAATATAACTATATTTTAAGGGCTGATGTTGATTCTTTTTATTATGATAATATTGGAATGGTTCAATTATGTATGGAACAAAATATCGGCAAAATGGCCACCGCAATCTCGGTGGCACACCTCCTTGGATGGCCCAAATTTTCGATGACGCTGATGCATAATTGAGGTTCTATGCCGTTAATGTGCCGAATCAGCTAATTCCTTTAGCACTTGAATTGTTACTGCGTTATCGACGTATACCTTTCCTTTCAAATTACATGATCTTGGCGGCCAATTGACTTTGCCACTACGTAAGATAACATGGCCATTGAATTTGTCGCGCAAAAGAACCATTGTTTCGTTAGCTGTGTGCAAGTGTCACCGTCCTGTTGAAACCACATATCATCCACATCCATATCTTTCACTTCGGGCAATAAAAAGTTCGTTATCATCTCACGGAAGGGAACATCATTCACAGTAACTGCCTGGCCGGCCTCATTTTGGAAAAAATACGGCCCGATGATGCCGCCAGCCCATAAACCGCACCAAACAGTTACACTTTGTGGAAACATTGGTTTTTCGACAATCACTCTTGGATTATCATTCACCCAAATGCGGTAATTATGCTTATTGACGAATCCACTGTGGTGAAAATGTGCGTCATCACTGAATCCCGAAGTGCACGATATGATTTTTGATTTTAACGCACATTTTCATAAAAAGCCTGAATAAATTTAACGCGTTGCTCGATTGGCTCAAATTGAAATAGTCTGAAATTGCGAAATGTCAAATGAAATGTAGAAAAAACTTGATGTTTAGGTGTGGTTCACATTCAACATCGGCCCTTAAAATGTAACCACACTTTATATAAAACTCAAATGTAATAGAGTGGCTTTCCAACGAAGCTTGTTCGCCGCTGCAAGCACTTGATCCGTTAACAGAAATCTTAGGCCCTAATTTTGTAAAATACAAAGCAAAGACAAAGAATTACATTGAAATCAAAAACAAATTCATAAAAATTTTGTAATTTTGTTGTTGCCTCTAACAGAAATTCACATTGGTTTATAAGATTTCATACGCCTCATTGCTTGTGGCGTTGAAAATTTAAAAACGGTAAATAAATTTCTGTACAAAGCAACAACAAAATTACAAAATATTTATGAATTTGTTTTTGCTTTCAATATAATACTTTGGCGTGCGTTGTGTTTTATAAAATTGGGGCCTTAATAAACAAAGTGTTTTGACATTAGGTCTGCGCAAAAGCCAGATAGTTATTCCTTAAAGAAGAAGTAGTAATATAAATTGAGTTAGCTAAATTGTGTATATGTGAACAGAAAGATAATTATGTCAAGAAACTGAATATTGACTCAATAAAATTGAGTTTTGCATAATAAATGCCATTATTGAGCTCAATTATCCATATTAAATTTCGATTTAATTAATAAGAACTTGTTATAATATTGAGTAAAATTAATATGCAACACTGTCACAAGTGCGTTTAAAAAGCAAAACAAAACTCACTAAACAAAGAGGTTTGATATGTGGACACAGATTTTAGGGATTTTCCCGGGATTTCTCGTCAATTTCAATTATTTTATTCCCGTTTTCCCGGGATTTTTGTTGCGGGATCCCGGGAAATAAAAGTTCCTCTTAGTTTCAGAAAAAAAATATTTATACTTTGAAATTTAGTTTTCTATTCTCTAAAAATTAGCATCTGTTGATGGGTTGTCGTTTAGATCAATAACAAGAAATGAGTGCGTTTGTAAATCAATGTCTACTGACGCAATAAATTTACCAAAAGCAGAGTGTGCCGTGCAACAGTTGATAATTAATAAATTTAGTGAAGTGAAGAGTTAATAAAGAACATAAATTAAAATTAAAATGCAGGCAGTTAATTTTAATTGTCCATGGACAAGTCCTAAAAATAGGAGATATCCAAAAGTATCGCTCCTTTATTGCAGCAAAGTCATATCTACACAAAAAAAATCGAGCTTGGCAAAATGCGATTAAAGTTTTCAAACTGTACCGATTTAAAGATATATTTTGCTATAACTTCGGTTCAGTTTGAGATAAAATACCGATTTTTTGTTACGAGAACTTAAGCAAAATTTCAGCTAATGCCACTTTTGTAATTGCTATATTCAAAAGTACCATGAGCAAACTTTCAATTATTTTTTATGATTTTTCAGTAAGTTATAGTAGAGTGATTTTTCCTTAGTTTTTTTCAATGTGCAACATAACATTTGGAATAAAAACTCAAGTTTACTTCCAATCTGTAACATTAGGAATATCTAGGAATAAGAACTAAAAAATTCGCAGATCATATTACAAGAGGAGTAAATTTTTAAAAATTACCTTTAAACTTTAACTGCCTGGACCACAATGTCGATAAACAATAACAAAAAACTAAAATTTGTTTTTATTTTCAATGTTAATATTAGAAAGAAATTTTCTTTTCGACCATGTGGGCCGGCAGTAAAACTGCTTAACTGCTTTTCACATTTAAAAGTGTGTCAAAATATAAATAATTTATTAACTTTCGCTTTTATATTTTAATAATAAAAAGCACTTTACTTGTTATAGACTTATCTCAACCAACAAAATGTGACATCAAATTAATGTTTTTGTAATACATTCAAGGTTTTTTTAACGGGTATATTTTTCTTTATTTTCTATTTCCTCAAACCAAAATAAAAAAATATAAAAAAATTAATAATGTTAAAAGTTTTACAAACGGCTTAAGATCGTTATAGATGATACAGGTCAAACAACAAGGGCATATGATTAATAACAAAAACAATAACAGCAAGCGAAAACGACAAAAGGAAAAAAATATGTGTGAGACAATTTTATGAAAATGGAATTGATATCAACAAATTTTTGGCGTTATTCCCCATTATGACACGAAGCATAGTCAAAAATATGTTTTTTTGCAGACAACTAAAAACACGAACGAGAAGTTTTAATTTACAGCTTTAGAAACAGAGAGAGAAAGCGATTAAATCCCTGTAGTGTTTTAACTGGATTCTCACTACAATGCCCTGAATTTTGTGGGCAAAGTCTGATTTACCCCGCATGCTTTTTTTTACCTGCAAAGACCTCAAATACAAATGCAAGCATGCCTGCTCAAAGCAAAAATTTAAGAGTTACTTTACATTTGGTAGGTATACATAAGACTCTTTTGGCCTTATTAATGCAATAAATGGCCCATAGATAGTGTAAAGGTAATACAGAATTAACAAGAGGCGGGTTAGGCAATATCTAACAAACACTTTTATGCAATTCATATAACATTTTTAATAACAAACAGCCAAACTTTTACGCCTTTTTTCACAAAAAATATTTAAGATTTATTAAAAGTTTATTAACAAAAAGTTTGACTCGAGGCTCTGTTGTAATGTTAGTTTTCATTGATACTACCCACTAAAGGCCTGCTTAAATGTTTTTTTAAAATCAAACAAACAGCAAAAATCAAATATGTGTAAAAACGTTTGTGCACCTACAATTACAAGTAATATGCGTTCCTGCTCATCGCCCAATTTATATATTGTTGGAAGTGTACGTACACAAATTGAAAAAAATACACTCCAGGCAGTATTTGTTTCTTTCAAAACTTTTCAATGCAGTAAACAATTTCTTGTTATTCTCCTAATACGGGTGGATAACTTTTTTGTTAATTATTGTTTTTTATTGCTTTTTGTTACTGTAATATTAGCTTTGTGCGATCTAAATTTTAATGAAAAATAATATCAGAGCGATGACAACAATTTTTAAATGATGAACAATTTGGCTCTTAAGCAGGCGTTTTGCATAACGTCACGCAAAGTTTCAGGCTCTATTGCTCTGATCTCAGCTTCAATGTTGCGCTTAAGCTGCTCTATAGCATGGGGTTGTGAACATAGAATCCATAGAAAATAATCAGGGGCAGTTAAGTCTGGTGAAAGTGCTGGCCAATTGAATTCTGAATTTCCTGAGGTAATTCGGTCTTCAAAAATTGGAAAAGAATTTTGTATGGTGGTGTAACACGGTTCGATGATTAAAATCTAAAAACAAAAACAATAAAAAATAATAATAAAAAAAATTCATTAACTTTTTACGCGCAGGCGATACTTTTCTATAATATATTCAATCAGTTAGAATTTGTAATGATTACTTGTGTATCGTATGTGGCGTACGCTTACAAAGAATTGTCTTAGCAAAAAATTTTTGTATTTGTTGTTCCCACTGTCATTACGTTAAATCGTCTACACTTCTCTTTAGTATTTGTTTGTGATAGCGACACTACAGTATAGAGTTAGATAATTTTTAAATAATTTGAATCTGTGTTCAAATAGAATTGTGCACTCCTCTACTACCTTTAAAATTTCAGTGTAGTTATCGATAAAGAGCTGTGTTTACGTACTACTGGGTACCTTAGCGCTTTCATACTTTAAAAAACACATATATTTATGACAATTTCACCCGTGTGACAGATTGCAAGAAATTGATTAAAAAATGAAAAACATCTCGCACACAAAAATAAATATATGTATACAGTCATATAAACAAACATTTAGAATATCCAATGTTTTTTTCTGTTGTTAACAATTTTGTTATTCTTAAGAAGGTAAAGGGCTTAAAAAAACAATATCTTAAAACTTTGTCACAAGAAGAAGACAGAAAGAGGTCTTCACTAAAGAGCGCAAAAAAAAACACAACTAAAATGTTAGTGTTTGTCATATGACGGAGTAAACATGTTTGCTTGTTTATGTTGTTTTGACTAAATTGTATGTATTTTTTTTTGTCAATGTATCTTTGTCAATATACCGAAAGCAGAAAAAGGAAGATTAAAAAACTCAGTTAGCCCTCCTTCAGCTTTTCTTATACTTTCCAAACAGTTAAAGAACACGAAAGTATATGAGTAACATAGTAGGAGTAATTGTAACCATTTACACAGAAAAAATTTAGAATTTCTCACCAAATTCGTAGATTCCAGCAAACAATTTGTTGATGTTGAACCATAAACAAATATAGTTACATGATTCCTAAAAGTTGTAAGAATAGAAAATTGTGAAATGAAATTTTGATTAAAAATACGACCAACAAACTGCCCGATTTTAAACAAATTGTTAATTGATTTTGCTTAAAAAATAATTAACAAAAAATCCTTATTTACAGGGGTGTCATGGAAATCGAAAACGTAAAACGAAAGAATTTAACAATTTTTACAATTTTTGTTAAAGAATTCTGTTTAATAGAGCAATTTTTGTATAATAATTGTCATGCAATTTTTTTATTACAAAAAGCTTATTGAAAAACGACTCTTAAAATTCTTTCGTTTTACGTTTTCGATTTCCATGACACCCCTGTTAATTTCAAAAAACTCAAGTTATAAAAAGTGAACAAAAACAAAATAAATTAATTAATTGAATTGAACAAACTAGTAAATAAACTATTTATAAGATTCAATTAAAGTTCTTATTGAAACTATTAAAATGTGTAGTTGAAATTTGAATTAAAACTAAATTAATTCAGTTTTGTATATCTAAAAATATCTTAGGTCCCATATAAAAAAGGCCACTTAGGGAAAACACATAAATAGGACTTAAACTAAAACCAAAAGTTGTGCAAGTTTAAATATGTAATGTAGCAAAGTTTTTCTTGGGATTCAAAAAATTAATAAACAATGTTTCGTTTTAATTTAATACTTCTTGTTTACACAACGAGATCACTGACATTAATAAACTAAAATGTTCGATATTCTAATATTTTACGCTTGCTTCAAATAAAAATCAGTTTTTCGTCATCTAGATGATCAACATATTCTTCATAAATAACATCATAGCAGTCATATTTGAAACACCTGTATGATCCATTTTCGATTGATGTATGTATGTTTTGTTATTGCGTTTTCAATAAATTCCTTTTAAAGCATAAGCACGAATCATATTCGAGTCATTTTTCAAACGCGCAAGTGAGTAATCAGTTTTTAATCGTCAAAAGTACTCGAGGAAGACTTAGTTAGGTTATTTTTGATAAAATAATCATCCAAATGTAGAAGGGAAAAAACCAATGAAAATTTTTTCTGTGTAAATTTTGTTTTAAATTTTAAGAAACACATAAATTCTTTTTATAGTGTGCGTTTGAACAATTTTTCACATTTTATCTGCTCATTGCGTGTCAAAAACTTGAAAACATCACCGCTTTTTTTTATATTATTTAAGACACTCATTTTTACTTTGGACTAAGACTTTCCTCCTTCTTTTCTTAAATAAATTATTCATCAAAATTCGAAGTTGTTGGATTTGCACTTCCATTTTGCTGAGAATATTTTAGTTGGGCCACTGTTTTTTTTTTACTTCTGCGAAGAAAACGAATAAATCAGCCTCTTAAAGATAGAGGCAATCAAAGACATTAAAGAATGTGGGTAGGTGGAAAATGTCAAAAAAAAAGAGAGTACAACAGTTGCGAGTGAGCTGTAAGACCACCTGGGTTAAGTTGTCTCAATTATTTAAATTTGTATACATTATTATTAAAAGAACTTTAATACTTTTACACATTTAGGAATATCTTTATAAACGAGTACCCAGTAGTTCTTGAAATTATTGATTTCTAATTTTGCACAAAACACTAGTTTTTTTTATCCAAAAAATAAATGATTTGAAAAGTGTTATAAACTAATAAAAGTTTTTATGGAATCAATTATTTTTTAAAACCGATTTCAACCCCAAGCTGCTTTTGATAACTAGATGCAACTTGACACTAGTGGTGTTAAACGATTTTTGGTAAACATTAGGCTTTGCCATCGTGTCGCTTAGAAAATTTTTGCGAATTTCTTAACAATTTTTACCGAATTTTGGCCATTGCTTTAGAACTTTGAATCAATTTTATAGCTTGTTTGAAATATTAAAAATGTTCTCGAGCTTTCGCTATTTTGCAAACTTTTCCGAATTTTTGTAATTTTTGCGTAGCTTTGTTGCTCTTGAGGCAATCATCGCCGTTATAAAAATATAATCCGAATACCCCTAATTTACAGGCCACTTTCAAAGCTGTTGATTTATACGGGGCGAAAAATGCAATGCCTTATGGCATTAATTACGGTGAATTTCTTAGAATAAAACATGTTTCCCTCTTAGAGAGCACCATCGAACACCAAATTGAATATTTGAAATAAAATGTAAAATTTTTTTGTAGGAAAGAAAACGCCATTATTTCGTTCTTTTTTTTTTGAGTTGAATGTGAGTAACCGTCAAGATTTTTTCTGCATTTCATTTCCCATTTTCAGACTTAAGCCTGGTACTCTGTTCAACATTTCACGTGAAATGCTTTCAAAACGTATATGAAAAATATATGAAGTGTTGATAGAGTTGTACTCTGTTCATTTTGTGAAAAAGTTCCGAAATGTTTCTGGCAACATTTTTTTACAACTGTGAAATAATGTAAGCTGCACTTATTTCACTGCCGGTCAGGCAGTTACTGTGAATGGTGTTCGCCATCGGATCGAGGTGTGCCGCCGAGGTCGCGTCGGCCATTTTGCCGATATTTTGATCCATACATAATTGAACCATACCAAATTATCATAATAAAAAGAAATTACAATAATTTCCTAAATAATTTGTGTTTTGTTTAAAATCAACATCTGCCCTTAAAATTTAGTCATTCTTTACTTTATGGGGTCTAAGATGAATAAAAAAAACGTTTAACACGCAATGACAAGCTTAGTAAACCCTCATTCGCCACTAGCGGTAGTGGAGGGTAAAAAAAAGCGTGCGTAAAATTTAGGAAGGACTTGGAAAAGAATATTTCCTTAATATAATTTTGTTAAATTTACTAGTACAAAATTTTTTTTCACGCCTGAATGTACTTAAATAAAAAACAAGTAAGAAAGTATAGTTGGTCAAGCCCGACCATATGAAGCCCTATACCACTGTATTCAAAAACACATTTACGAGAGTACATCCTATTCGGGACCCATGGATAATCATGCTTATGTATCGCTAAAAATATGGATCTTAATATGTTTCAAATTTCATTAAAATCGGATTGGTAGCTTCTGAGAGGCAGAAATTGCTCCACTTTGAATAGGCTTGGTCCTTGTGCCAATGAGAATCTATGTGCCAAATTGTATCAAATTATCTCCAAAATTGTGACCTGTACTTTGCGCACAAGGTTACATGGACAGCCAGCCAGCCAGCCGGACGGTCGGCGTAAGATTGATTCAGAAAGTGATTCTGTGTCGCTCGGTTCTCTTTAAGGTGGGTTCAGGACCCATATTTTAAATTGTTACACACATCAGCACAAATGCATAATACCCTCTCCACTATTGTGGTGTGGGTACAACAACAAACTGGATAACTACTGATAAACAAAAAATAACCAAATGTGTTTCCTTTCTTTTGCAACAAAGAAACAGAATCTCAAACCTTGTGATTAAAGCAAACATACAAAAAAAAAAAGAGACGGAATTCAAAACTTTTATTTCCACTCAATAAATTTGTAAGACAATAGAAATATTTACGTATTACTTTATGCTTACACGTACTTACTTATGTACGTATGTACATGTTTTTGTAAGTATGTGTTTTAATACATTCATATATATTTCTTTATTTCTCATTTAATGCTAAACTTATGTGCGATTTGTGGTTAGAAAATAATGTTCAGAGAACTGTGGCAAATTCCCCCATAACGAAACAAAAAACAAGAGTGTTACATTCGGCTGGGTCGAATTTTTGTTAGCCCCGACAAAAGATTTAAATTTTTTAGGGGTCACCATTTCTAATCAACTTAAATTAAAGGGTAGCAATTTGTTACAGTTTAAGTTGTTTTAAAGGGGTTTTCGGATTTGGGGTTTATATGGTACCTTTAAATTTAAGATATGGATACGAAAAAAATCTATCTAACCAAAGTATTTTAAGCAAAAGATTTCCAAACAAAATATGGTGTCAATAAGGGATTTATGGTTAAAAATAAAATTTATTTTCTTATTTACCAACTATGTATACCATGCACTGAAAAGAAATTTAAATCCATCCGTACTTAAATTATTCCGAAGCGGTATCGATAGTACGGTAAGTGCGTATTTTCTTGAATCAAGTACGGAAAGATTGATTCAAGTACAGATTATTCAAGTGTGAAATACTTTACTTATCCCGAATTCGTAATTAAAATAACACGAAAATGAGATTGATTTAAGTAAAACTAAGATTGAATAAATTTCAAAATGCACTTACTTCAATTAAGTTGAATTAAACTCAAATTCGTACTTGAGATAATACGAAAATGAGGTTGAATAAACCTCAAAATGCGCCCGATTCAAGTACTTTTAAGTTGATTTAACACAGAATTCCTACTTAAAATAACCCGTTAGTGTAATTCAATTGATTCTAACCTAAAACAGAAGGATATATATAAATTATAATTGATTTAATTACCCGTTTAACAACTTCCAGCCCGGCATATTTTCAACTTCTAAAATTTGTGTACATATTTAGCTAAATATATAAACTACTTAAATAGGAACTTTTGCTGTTTATTTTTCTTTATAAACCTGAAAATAATGAATGTTTTCACCTTGTTCTGTTGTTTTTGTTGTTTCTACACAAAACAAGCAAATCGTTTTTTACCAAATTGTGTGGTGTTCCTGTACTGTCTACAACAAACGTTACAAAACAGAAGCATATGCGCGGATAAGGCCTGGAACAGACAGAAAAAAGTAGCTGAAGTAGCACAGTGGCAACACCAACCAAAAGTTCAATATTTTTTACTTGGCTTATAAAATTCCTGGATTGATTTTAGGATTTCATTAAGTATGTACGTTTAAGAATTATTCGTACTTAAATTTTTATGAACGACTGGATCTAAAAGTAAGTATGAAAAACTTAATTTATCTCGAGTTTGTTTCTTTCTGTGTGTTGCTCTTTAAGAAAGGATGCAACCAAGGATCTTGTGAATTTGGACCCACCGAAGTGGGCGGGTCCAAATTTCTCTTGGTTCATATTTTTTAATAATTTATAACTTTTTTTCTGAACCGGATTCTAACTTCTAAATCTAGACATAATTTTACACTTAAATTAATTTGTTTCTTTCCATTTAGCAATTTTTCAAAAAAGAATTTCACAAGGACCCAGCATATGTAATCTTTAGTGCTTAAGATAAATATTTCTTAGTGTTACACACGAAAAGAGAAACGTTATATATCCTCATTTACTACTTGTAGTGGTGAAGGTTATAAACTTGAATATGTAAAAAATGTGTATGTGTGTGTGCGTGTGTGTATTATTTGTTATAAATAACATATAATTAAAATAAATTAATACAATTATAAAGAAAAACATGCAAATACACTGCGATAAACCTACACTTACAAACCCACTGACAGTTTATTACGATTTATTTAGAAAAATATATATTTAATTCTTTGTAGCTGATAACAAACTTTTAATTGAGATTATTTATGTAGTTATAAGTACGATTCCAAAGCATACATGACGATTTATGTTTCAGTAAATGTAGGAGTATACTGGTGTGATTGTGTGCGTGCGATTATCTATTTAGGTGTTATTGTTGTTACACTAACATTAAATAAAAACTGTTTTTTTTATTTAAGGTTTATTTTACGTCCGAGTGTTGGTTACAATTAAACCATTTTATCTTTTTTACATGAACTTCAGTTCAAAAATTTATTATTTGATTATTTTACCATTCATGTGGTTTTAACAAAAAAATCTAAATGGATATTCTTGTTTGAAAAATGCGAGGGTTGTTTTAAAAGGCTTTACATGAACAATGCATTTGAATATATTAAATTGAATAAACAAAGAGTCGCCTGATTCATTGATTATATGTATATACACATATCTCTAGGACCACAATTACACCGTATGAACGTAGTAGCGTACAACGTAGATACGTTGTCAAATTAAAAACGTATAATATTTTATAAAAAGGAACACAATATCTGGCGTAAACGAAAGAGCCTATCTACGTCGTACGTAGAATTAAATCTTATTCTATATCATACGCCGGTTACGACCGTACGCTCAAAATAAAAATCAATCCATCCGTACTCAAATCAATCCGAAGCGGTATTAATAGTACGGTGGGTACGGATTTTCTTGATCAAATAAGGATTTTCAATCGCGAAATACTTAACGTATCCATATTTAATGCTGAATTCGTACTTGAAATAATTTAAAAATCAGATTACTTTAAGTAAATTTAAGATTGAACCAATCTCATAATTCGCTTGATTCAAGTATTATAAAGTTGATTCAATCCCAAATTCAAACCAATTCAAATTAGAAGGAGAATTTTATAATGATTGCTTTACTTACCCGCTTTACACCTTTAAGAATTTCAATTATAAAACAACTTCAGCTTCATTTTCGACTGAAAATATAAACTAAATGAGAAGCAAGAGTTCTCAATTTTACTTTTTATTCATGAACATAATGTTTTTTCGTCTGGTTCTGCTGTTTTTGTTGTTTCTACACACAACAACCAAATCGTTTTTTTTTTTTTACCACGTGTGGGGTGTTGTTGTAGGGTGTGCTACAGACTTTGATACGTAAATTGGATTAAAACGCTCACTTTGTAATTTTGCTCCCAGAGTGGCACTACCAACGAAAAGCTTAATATTTTTTTTACTTGGCTTAAGAACTTTGTACTTCTTTTAAGAAATTCTGGGATTTATTTTCGAAAGTAAAAAATTACTTAATTTATCCCGGGTATTTTTCTCTCTGTGCATTGTCATAGAAAAAGAAAAATTGAAAATATAAAATGATTGGATGTAAGTAAAGCGTGTTTCGAAAAATGAACGGAGTTACGTACTTTTTTGGGTTCATATGGTTCTAAGCTTTAACAAAGAGCTGAGCAAAATTCATCCATCGAGATCTTTCCTATGCCATTAGTGTATTTTCGACCAAGTTTTTCCTGTTTCGCTTATGTCAGCTTCTAGTAGCCTTCTCCAGATGTAAACGGATCTACCAGTTTTTCTGCCGCCTCGTGGGCTCTCATCAATTGCCAAATTTGATAATACCGTCATGAGGTCTTCTCAAAATATCTCTGCTGGAAACTACAATCGGCCAAAATATTCGCTAAACTTTTCCGCAAGCAGTTGAGAACTAGGGCTGTTTGCCAGAAAATGTAAAAAGGCCTTTTTACCACTTCTACCCTAAGAATATGGAAAAATTGCTGGTTCGTTCCACTCAACAGACATTTTCAAAACTCTCTCTTTGCATTTTGTGTAACAAAACTCGCTGGTTCACTGTTTTAAACTTTCTGTTTGAAGTGCACCAAGATATCGTTGATTAAATAGAGGCGAATTAGGGAATTTAAAAATGCAAATTTGCTCGCTTTGACATATTTGGTTTTTATAAATCGTATATTGAAATCTGGAAATCTGCTGTAGCTCCTGTGGTTAAAGCAATAAGTGAGCTACATTTTAAATTTCTACCTTCAAAGCGAATGCTAATAGATTAAACATGGAAAAGGAACTCGGAAAATATACATGACATTTTTTCAGATATACTTCCTATCAATTTGGGGGCTTACCCGAAAAACGATTTGAAAATAATTTTATCTACTCACTTGCAATTTTTTATTCTTGAAGAATGATAATATTCATTATTAAACGGAAAAAAATGACGAGTAAACTGAAGAAAAAGATTTCAATTTATTTGTTTAAAAATTCACATTTTTTTAACACACTACACAGAAAAAATTAAAAATTGTCTCTAATCACCAATTTTATACTGAATTCATAGAATCAAGCAACCCATTTGTTGATTTTGCACCTATTACCAAAATTGTTATATTGATTACTAAAAATTGTAAAAATTTTATATTTTGAATATTTTTTTTCAACAAATTATATTTTGAATTTTAATTAAAAAAATGATCAAAAAACTATGCCATTTCAAACAATGTGTTGATTGATTTTGACAATTACCAACAACAATTTCACAAGTTAAAATTATTTTATTTTAAACGAAATAATTTTTTGTTATTTGATTATTATTTTATTTAAAATTTTATTTCAAAACAACTAAAATGTTAATTAAATCAAAATTATATTTTTAATTTTCGTTCAACAAAAAAAAAAATTGATTCAATTATTACATAAAATTAAGTTAAAATACTTTTTAAATCATTTTCTTATTTGATAAAAAACTACTAATAATTTTTTCTGTGTACACCAAGTCACATTTTGAAAACTTTACAAAAGACCGCAAAAATTTCTAATTTAAAAATTTGCCTTTACCCCATTATTTTGTATGACTCTATATGTTTTATTTATGTCGATAATATGCTTAGTAAAATAACGTCTATTAAGGTAACATACGGTTTACATACGTTAAATAGGACTTGGAAATATAGATCCCATGTTGGTATTGATACTGTTCAGTCCCTTGACACAACAGCACCAAGTCGAACAACAAAAGGTCGGCTATTTGCGAAAAATAATACAAGGTTTACACAAATTTGTTTACCTTACTTTTGTCTTCAAAATGTGTTATACAAAATTTTACAAGTATAAACTGGAGGCGCATCTGTATGTTTAAATAAAAAAATATTTAATTTTCCTAAGAATGGTTAACAAAGTTCTTCGAAATGTTGGACTTAATAAGAAAATAGAACCAAAATGGCAGTGTTTTACTTATCTATTTTAAAAACGAAAGACCTCACTTCACAACAAAGGACTTTTGATGGTCTTTGCCTCTAAGCACATTCTCCTTACTGTCTACAAATTCAGTGGTAAACGACTCTAAGTACACTTTGCATCTAAGCAAGTTGGACTTGGTGATATTTTTAACTTTTATATCTCGAAAACTACATTAGATAGGACTTATGGGAATGCACACATCGATATAGGAAAAGTTTGAAATCCAACTGCGTATTTTGAAAAATTTTAAAAAATAGGACCACGAGGGGAGATGGGGTAAAATATTTGCCTCTTAGAAACTATCAAACCGATTTACATTAAATTTAAAACATAGACAGATCCCTTCATATTGTCATACGCTCTCGAAAATTTGTTTTCATCATATGGTCCGGCTTGACCGACTATAATTTCTTACTTGTTTTTAGTATCTGTTTTGTTAGTTGCGACCTTAGTTATGATTTCTGAATATGCGCCAATAACACTGGTCTAAAAATTTGGAAAAAAAATTTACTGCAGAAACGAAGCATATTTTTTAACTGATCGAATCTGGCATAAAAATTGGGCTATCACTTCTTGTTAATTTTTATCGTATTTATTTGATAGAAGCCCACATTAATTCCAAATCTTCCAAAAAGTTCATTAAAGCATGTCAGGGAGATCGTGTGTTACTGATTCAAGTTATTTTTGCTTTGTGTGTGGTGAATATTTGGTTGAAAAAAAAAGGATATGGATTATCAGAATCATTGAAATATGCATATTTACAGTACTTTGGTTTTGCAATCAGAAACTTGGGCAACACGTGGACACTGACAATGTTTTGCATTTTCTTCATTCCCATTTAGATTATGTTTTCCAGAAAACATAGATGCGGTGAGCGACGAACAAGGGGAGCATGCTCACGAAGATTTAATGAAAGGTGAGAGAAATTATCAAGGATTTTGGGACAGAGGCATGCTGGACTATTATACATGAAACCGAACCAACAATATACAAACAACGTTCAAATAACGAATAAAAACATTTTTTTGTATCTCGAAAACCACTTACAGATTCGAATTCAGCCCACCAAATTACCCCAGGAAAGATTTTTGGTTGCTCCAGTCCGTTAAAATTTATAAAAAATCTTAGCTTTGATCTACTTCAACTCAGACATTTTTTATCTGATCAAAGTCAGATAGCGACTATTCAATGCGTAATTTAGTAATACAAACGTGACGTTATCTGATAAATATGACGCGATGTAAGAAAACTTAGCCCATATTCGGCTTTAGCATAACAAAAAAAAAAAAAAAACAATGGAGTCAGATGGAATGGTTAAAATAAACCTTTTATGTGGTTTTAAAATGTCTTCCCGTGCTATCGAATAATTTCTATTTGCCTTTTAACAATTAGAATTCAAACAATAATATTTATTCGTGTCAAAAGGTCACATTTTTATCTGTTTTAACCTCAATTAAAACCAATTAGGGAAATTATTTTTTTAAGCACTAAAACACTTTAATCTTTAAAGTTTCCATTTTGTTTGTAAGCGTGTCTGTGTGTGTGTGTTTGATTTTATTTTTCGATAAGAATATAATTATTATTTAAATAAACATTTAAAATGCAATAGAACTATGAAAAAGAAATTAAAATTGATTTGTGTTGGCCGATCAATTAAAATTAAAAAACAACGCCGTCTCATCATTATTCGCAATTGAAACACGAATGCATATTTTATAAAAATGGCTATCAATATTTAATATACATATTTATTAAAAACTTAATTCGTTTGTTTGTTTGTTTGTTTGTAACCTATTAATTGAACCGATTTTCCTGAAATTTGTTAAGGAATTTCCGTATACATATTTGGTGCAAGTTACTTGGTAATTCAACGGGTAAGCTGGATTGAAGAAGTGGGCGTGGCCCCTTTAACACAAAGGCAGCATAGATTCCTGTTGTCTGCAGAACCGTGAAAGTAAAAGTTTTTAAAATTATTTTCAAATGGCTTGTTTTTCAATAAACGAGATTTTAATTAATGTATTACAATGGGGTACGGAGGGTAAAGCAAGTGCATATAAAAATAAAAATGTGTATGTTTGCATACTGAACTGATTTCCCAAAATATGTTCACAGTTATTTTCTGATTACTCAGCGCGCCATTGCGCATAACATAGGCTACAAATATTTGTAAGTTTAAAGATGGCAAAAAATAATAAAGATAGCAATGCCGATCCCAGCAAACACGAAGTTTTGATTTCAAATTGAAAATTATTTAGAAACAAGCCTTTTCCTAAACTACAAACGTTAGAAAGCGATTTGAAAATCATAGCATTCTCAACAAAAAGGGGAAATTATTTTAAAATAGAAAAATGCACATTTATTTTTAACTTGCTTTCGAACGTTATTCACAAATGTGGATTTTAATAAAATGTGCAACATAAATTAAAAATGTTTTTTATTAATTTAAATTCATAATTTATTTAAATAAGCTATGAGCTGAACATTCGGCACTATAGCTATAAGATGCAATAGTGTTTTTTCGTCCTCAGATTCCTCGAAAGACGAAATACTTGGCTTCTTTTTGTTTTGTGTAGATATTCATGGCGTATGACCGCGATCGTGCAACAAACTTATATTTTCTTCACTTTCCCGTTTAATTTTTATTCGCATTCTTCCTCTTTATAATTAATTTTCTACACACAATTCATTTATATTTTTTACAAGAAATAAGGATTTTCAAAAGGCGAATTCAGTTCAGTTTATATGTTATTTTTCTTTAATTGTAAAACGCATTTAACTTTAATCGCCATTTTTTAGCTTGAACATTTATTTTTCGCTTCAGTGCTGCCAATTTTATTTTTGATTTGAGAATAACATTTGATAACAATTTGATAACAAATTAATAAATCATTGTATGTCAAAGGTTGAAATCATTATTAATTTAAATTCAAATGTTAAAATCCAACAGTTGAGAAAGGTTTACGAATTATGTTTGATGTCAAATGATACAGTCATTTCATATCAAAGCTTTGGCTTTGTGTTTGTTGGGATAGAACCATGTAGATGGCAGCACGGCATAATAACCTGCTGGACGATCAGCTATTTACAGAACGGGAACAGTTAGAGTTCCAAATTTGGAACACACAGTTTGAATACAACGCACAACAAATTCGAACTTTTTTGTGCGATCTGGAATTTGGGTTTTCAAATTTTACTAATCGAGGTCGCTGATTTCCAATCTAATCTCCATTTTTCTCTATCAGCTCTACTAATCGAGATATACCGTTATGTCCAAAATTAAGGCACTTTCACTACATATATTGGAATAACTTGCAAACGGTTGACCGTAGCAGTTAAAAAAAATACGAAGCTCGGAAACTTTATTATATGTAAGGCGTGCTTACATTGTTTTTAAATTTTCCCAGTAGTTTCAAAGATATCGTTGAATTTTTTGAAATTTTGAAAAAAAAAACCAATTTTTGTTCTGAGATGAGGTAAGGTTAGGTTCAATGGGCAGCCGTCACGACGACGGCTTCAGTCCCACATTAGACACATCGTCCAGACATGGCAATTCCGGTCTGCCAAAATCTCCTCCTCGTCATGACAACTTCTACAGTTGTCATAGTAATCAAGACCCATCCTCCAAGCATGAGTCCCTATCACCCAGTGTCCCGTAATGACCTATATCACCGTCCTCATCCGGTCCCTACCTAGAACAAGTAGCACGAGCGCTATAGCCAGGCCATAAAGTCCTGGCCATCAAGCAGGTATGCTCCCCTGCCATCTCCCCTGAGCCTGATGAGAGTCTTGCAGCGGGCCATTGAGATGACAATCAGGCCATTGACGAACATGTCGTCCAAAAGACAACCCTGGTTGGCCAGACTGTCCGCAGTTTGGTTACCCAGGCATCCACTGTGCCCTGGTACCCATCTCAGCGTTACACTGGAATGTTCCGCGATCTCATTCGGCATTCCACTGTTAACATAGATGTCGTGAAAACACCAGCTAGAGCTACAATGGCAGCCTTTCTGTCCGTAAATATACATATATCTCTCGATATATGATAGTCCCTCAGCCAGTTTGCCGCCCGCTTTATGGCAGAGATTTCGGCCTGCAGCACACTACTCCACCTACTCTATCACCCATCTTGGAACCATCGATATAGACCCTTAGGGTCGGTTCCAGAGATCACGTATTATCGAGCAGCATTTTATCGTAACTATGATGAACTGAGAATAAAGCACCGAAAAAGGGTACCGGATTACAATAGTCCGTTGTGAGATTTATTTGAAAGAAAAAAAATGTACTAATTAAGTTTAATGGTGGTAGCGAAGCGCTCCGACTTAAGATAGTATTTTATAAATTTTATTGTATTGAATTCACACTCCCTCCATTGAAAGTTAATAGTTGAACATTTAGTAGCCATTTAAACGAGTTAATTATTATTCATGTCTATATAATTAAGAAATTAAATGGCGTTAAAAAGTTATTAAGCAATTTAAATGTAAAATGAAGTAAATATTAGCACATGTACAAGGTTTCGTTTAAATGTGCTTAATTCCAATTTCATTGATGTAGTCAAAAAATATTTAAAATACTCAAGAAAATATTAATTCCAACTGTTTTAAATTAAATAAATCTTTAATATTTCGATATAGAGAAAATTACCAAATTTTAGATTATAACAAATTTGTTAAAAATTGTTTAGAGAAATATTGCATTATTTTTATTATTTTTTGCACACATTTCACTAGAAATCACAAATTCAAAAGCAATTTTTTTTAATGATTTTACCACAGATTTTTGTTTTTCTCGTTTCCCCGAAAATTGATGATTTGGCAGTTTGGCCTTAACTTTAAAATGGTTAAAAAGCAATTATGGTTAATTTTTCATTTCTTTGCTCTAGTTTTCTGCTTATTTCCAAAAATTAACATAACATGAAAAAATATTTGAGTTAAATAATTCTACTTATTAATTTCAAGCATTTTGAAATTTGATCCTTAAAATATTTAATTTTACTGATTTCATCTTCATAGCGACCATCATCACTATTATAAAGTTTATTTGTTTATGTTTTGAATAAACCATAACTTAGGTTGATAAGATGGATAACAACGAACCGCTGTTGTTATTTGATTTACTTGAATTACTTGATTTAATGAAGACTAATTTGTGCTTGATGTAAAACCCGATTAAATCCGTGAAGTTTAAGCATTCAATCAAAATTCGAAACAGTTAATGATTATGAGTGTTTATTTATTATCATCACCTTGATAATTTAATTAAAGAATTCAATAGATGTTTAAATGAGCAATATAATTGGGTTAGGTTTTGATTATAATTGAAGTTATTGTTGTGTACGGGTAGTTATACACATATACATACATTCATATATAATGAATTACAGCGTAAAAAATAATCGAAGGCATAAGTGGTGGCCAATGCATACACAATACTGTTTACACTTGTATAAGTTAATTACCGAAGGATTTGCTTTGAATAACAACAAACCCATAATAGAGAAGTTATGGAAAATAGGGATTTTTAAAAGGTTCAAAACACCCTTTTTTGGGAAAAAAAACCAAGTACGAATGCTATTTTCGGCTGTGGCGAAACTTTAATACCCCTCACCTACCTCCTTACAAATAATATTGGGCTACCTGATCCATTTTGATCAAATGGACTACTCCCTGGAGTGGTCTAATGTAATGCAAGCATGGACCATGTCATTGTTAAAAAATGTTTGTAGTGAGACGACATGTCTTCGTTTTTAAACGACATGTTTTCGTTTTTAAACAAAGTTAAAACTTATCCTCTTGTGTACACAATGGAGTACTACTCCTTTGCAGACCAAAGATGGGTTATATGGACCTGCCCTAGGACATCGTAATGTTAAATAGACCATGTTTTTTCCATACGTTTGGGTTACTTTTGGACTAGTTCTAGTCCCTTGTTGGCTACATTTTACACGCGAGTTTGGACTAGTCCTATTATTTGCAGAATTCTTACTTACACCCATTATCAAACAGAATTAAAATAAGTAAAAGTGCTATGTACGGCTCCACCGAATCTTATATACCCATTACCATGGTGCGAAAATAACAGAAAGTTTTATAAATACCGTTCTATAAATATAAACAATTTGTACCATGCCCACTTTTCCAATCCCGCCCACATTTTGTCCGATATTGTGCTTTGTTAACCAAGAAAATTTTTAAAATAAAAAAACGGAAAGACCAGAGAGAAAATTTTAAGGTCAACATTTGTCGAGAATTTTGTTGTCTATTCAAACGAGATGAGATTTAAAAAAGATGCCAATCACTGGTTTTTATCGTTAACAGCACGATTTCATTTCGTTTATTAATAGTTAAATACTGATAATTCAAACATATTTCATGCAAGTATATCCTCGATGCGAAATGTTTCCGGGAATATGAAAAAAATCTTTGAAACCTGTTCATAAAAGGCTGAGAAATCAGTTAAAAACTACACAAATATGAATTAACTTTCAAAAATCAAAGCAATGCTACTGATGCATTTAATTTGGCTTCTTATTTTTATTCAAACTTATGAAAATAATATTGTTCTGTTTATTATTAAGCGATTTAAAAATTCTGTAAACAAAATTTTATTGATTTGCATAATTTTTATTATTCACTGACAACAATAACAATGGATAAAATTTTATTATCGCTTTTTTGTATAATTGATTTATCGTTAATGAAATAATAAACATTTGTTTTATTGAAAGAAAAAAACATGACTAAACTCAATCTCTAAAAGATAAACAGAAGTAAAAAATTTTAATTTAAATAAACAGTATGCATGTGCCAGTGTCGGTGTTGTCTTGATGATAAATGAAATGTGCAGGCTTAAAAGACAATACAATAATTTTAAATTTAAAACATCCATTCATACAATCCATTATCATGATTGTGCCCTGCAAGCATTTGTTATCTCAGAAGTTCGAATTGAGAAGCAACATTCCATTTACCGTGAAAGTCTTTTCTTTTGTATACACTCACAATATTATTACAGTAACGGACTGTAGTTTATTTAAGAAGTATTCCGTTCAGTCATTTTTAAATAAATAAACATTTAAAATCCTAAGCAAATTTATTTTAAACTGATTCTAACAGTTATTAAAAAAACTAAGTGCATATGAATACGGATTTTCAATTAACATTGTCCGTTGATTGAGTTAAATTCTTCTTTATGTAAAATTAAATGAAAATGTAATTTAAAGTAACGAAAAGTTCATTTAATTTTTACTGCCAAAAATTCAACCCCATGTTCCGTAAAAACAAATTAATTTTCAGTTATTTCATATAAATTAACTACTAAAAAATTAATTTTTACTTTTCTTAACAAAATAATTTTCGTGGGAATACAAAATTTAGGAATAGCTTATCCCATCAACAATAAATTTCAGTGTTTTTATCAAATAATTAAAATTGGGAATAACAAAATCATTTAAATTTTTACTTTTCTTTAAAAAACGTTGTGCTTGTTTTGTGTAACAAATTCCCATATTCTATTTATAAAAATGATTTAAATTTTTAAAGTAAAACAATTGCGAAACCATATCGATCATGCTGCTGGTATCTTATGATTGTGAATTCCTCTGTATACAAACGAGGTCAGTACAACAAAAGTAAAACAAGCGTGTGTAACAGGGTCAGTAAACAATAATGTTTTCTCTCTCTTAAGAAAAACAAGGCACCTGTAGTCTGTCTGGAGTTTTTTAGAAATTCGTTCCTTTTGTGGAGTAAACGAAAATTACTGAATTTAGTAAAACAACTGAATATTTCTTTGTTTTTTCGGAACATGGGGTTGCATTTTTGACAGTAAAAATTAAAAGAACTTTTCGTTAAAAATAAATGAAAAATAAGTAGACCGGTTTTTAACTGAATTTTAATTTATTTTATATTACAAATTCAGTTAATTTTACGTACAGAAGTTTTAAAATGTTTTTAGACGACACTAAGAAGGCTTTTTCGAAAGAAGCTCTGAGGTGTGACTAAAAGTATTAGATTAGAAGGGACGAAAATTACAAGTCGCATTTTTTGCTAATCAAAGTTTACTCATTTAAAAGTATATATATTTTACAAAATTTAAAATATTATTCCTTCAATATTGTCTACGAATATTTTCTATGTACTATCCGCATTTTCGTTTGTATATTTCTGTTACGAGGCTTAGTTTAGCTATCCTTTGGCTAGGAATGAAGTAAATTGCACAGAAAATGTATACAACTATTAGATACCAGCAGAATGTAATGCATTTCCTGGCCCGCTACGACCTTCGTCAGCATTCTTTGTATCTTATAACTGGATAGTGCCTATTTTAATAAATAGTTTCAATATATTATCTCTTGTAAATTTTCAATAAGACCCTTGATAGTTTAAATAACACGCCACACAATTAACTTTTAATTTGCTGTTTAAAATAACAAGCATGTGATTAATCCTTACTCAGCCTGAGTAATTAAATTTTGATAGGTATTTTTATGTTAAGCTATTTTGTTAAAGTATGTTCAGACCTAACAAATATTTGACGAAAAAATCCGAAAAAGCGTGACCAGTAAATTGATCAAACTGTAGCATTATTTTTTACAATTTCTATTGACTGAACTGTATTTTTAAGAAGATAATTGTATTATGTTATTTGAAATCTTTTAAATGATGTTTGGTATAGCCAACTGTTTTGCATTAGTAAATAATTTTTTATTAAAACTAGTGGTTACGTGTAGGTCGTCAGATATGTAATAGGTGTGAACACAGCTTAAGGAAAATCCTTAAAGTTGCACTTTACATTATTTGGTACAGCCGACGGTTGTATTTTTCCCACCTTCATTGAAAATTTTTCAATTTTAGTAAATTTTGGTCGCCGTCAACTTCACATCGGCTCCGAGTGGAATATTAGGAAATTTATAACGTAACGACGTAATCTCTTTTGATAGTTTTCGATATGAGTTAGAGACGCACTTTTTTCTCACTTTTCAAGAAACAATGGAATATTTTGTTTCACATCTTTTCGCTGCAGAACATGGGTTCAGTTGTTGAATAATTGCCATCATGATCATAATTTAAATGATTAAAACGAGCCTTATTTGCAATTATATCGTAAGTGACAAAAGACAAATTTTGGAGGAAAGAACATGAATTTTTTCTTCTCAAGTTTCATGTTATTAATATTTAGAATTTTATTTAGAATAGAATAATATTAAGAAAATGTTAACCAAAGTTTTAATTATAACGATTATTTTGTATTTTGTTTTTGTAAAACATATAAAACCTTCTTCAACTAGATGTAGGAAAGAAATAATGCCTGGTCATTTCAAGTTGCTAAAAATCTTCATAATGCTTGCTGGGCATATTTACATAAATATATAGAAGGGTACATACTTAGATTATGTCCCTTGATAACTGCGTACATTTAGTTCGCATGAAAAAAAAACAATTTAGTTTAGCTGCAATAAAATTGTTTTTTTAAGGAGTAGAATAGTTTTTCCCTTTAAGATTTAATTTAAAAAATATTGCCTGGATCATTTGTTAGTAAGTAATTTTTAATTTTTCTACTTGTGCGGCCATCTAATCTTCTTAAATTTTGCATCAACATTTTTAACTGTATGGTAACATTTTTATACCCTTCACCGAAGGTTAAAAGGTATAAGTAACTTTGTCATTCCGCTCTTGTAACTACAAAATTTTGTATGAGAAGAAAAGTTTAAACCACGATGTCCGTCTATCCGAGTGTCCTTTGAAATGTGTGTTCTGAGGACTGAGGATACTTCGGGGACTCGTTAGTCATATATTTATATCACATATAGTCCGCAAATTTTTGCTTTTTAAATTAAGCCAAGAACCGCTACAAGAGTTCTGCAAAACACTTCCGACTGTGATTGTGATGGATTAGAAACAGTTTGATATAAAAATCATTATTTATTCGAAAATAAGCGTGTTTTTTTCTTAAAAAGACGGTGAGACCTCCAGAATATTTCTTGGAGTACCATACGAAATTACACACTTAATATACCCTTGTTTACCACTCGTGTTAGTGCATGGTGTAATAACATATTTTTATTACATAATTTTAATTTTAATTTATTTTCCAAACATTTTTTATTTTTTTTTATTTGCTTTAGTTGAATAAAATGGTAGACATGTTATTATTGTACCAAACTCATTATCCCATGATTTATGAACAAATTTAACAAATTGCATTATTTCCGAAAAAATTATAAAAATTTATACTGAAAAAAGTTCATTTATCCTTTCATAAATAAAATAACATTTTAACAAACAAATCATTAAAAAACAGCAACGAAGTAGAAAAATACTTTTATTTGAAAATCGAAAATGAAATAAAATAAAAAAATTTATGAAGTTTCAAAGAGCAATAAAAAAAGTATGAAAAACACCAGGAAACACCTGTTTGTTATAAATTTGCTTAGCAAAAAAAAAAAAAAAATTAAATAAATATTTTGCATCGATAACAACACGAAAGCTTTAAGGCTTAAGAAAGCCGTAAAATTAACAGCCAACTGCCTTAATTGCTATAAAATTTTAATCATGCCATAATTTAACGATTTGAGGCCATAAGCTTATTAAATTTTATTAACAAGTTATAAGAAATCTAACTGGGCTTAACAACATTTTAATCATTAAAAAAAAAAAAAAGTGGAAAATAAAAATAAGTATGTACAAAAATTTTTTATTATGAATGCTCTTAATTCTAAATTATCTTATCATAATATTTATAAGAAAATTGGTGGACAGAACATTTTAAGAAGTTTTATATCACAACTCGGAAAATTTACTCATTCGAGTACAATCTAGCGCCAGATGGTCTCATTTAACTGTGAAACACCTGACCGCGATGAAATTACAACCGCAGCTGATGAATTTAAAAACAACAAAGCTCCAGACATTAATAATCTTACAGCTGAATCTGTGGATCCCAAACTATCGCAATCATCCTACAGCCACCTTTAAGATAAATTAGGGTATCGGAAACTATGCTAAAAGATTAGATGGAGGGTCTCATAATTAAAATGCCTAAGAAGGGACAGCTCAAACATTGTTGAACCAAAACACATGGGCAGTCCTTTTTTTTTTTTTGATACGATGTCCTTTGAGATTTTTTATAAAAAAGGACAGTAGATTGTACTTTCAATGACATTGAAAAAATTATTTTGATGATTCATGGCTTTGTGGTTACTTTAGGCACATAGCCAACCAAGCCTTTATATTCCATAAATATATTTGTCATCTAGAGTCACAACATATTTCAATGCCTGAGGCTGCTCTTAATTTAAAGCATTTTAAATTTAAATGAATTGCACGCAAAGAAAATGTTTGGCATACTAAGTTGGCAGGTGGTATTCTGTAATGACGATTTTAATCACTACAGGCCATTGTTTACAAAAATTTTAACATTTTAATTGGCTGAGAAGTAGAGAAAAGATGATACATCAGTGAATCAAATATAGATGGAACATTTTTGACAATTTTTATGAAAAAAAAATAATTAAGGTTGAAGCATTTTGTTTGTATCTGCCGTCCTTTAGTGCGAAAACAAAAAGATTACTTTCAATTGCTAAACATTTGTGGCTTATCGAAAAGTCCTAATTAAAATTGGTTACCTAAGAATCACTTTTAATAACAAAGTGCAAATTTTAAATGGACTGTGCAGAATTAAAATTAGGGTTATGTAAAAACAGTCATATTTTGAAAAATTGCATCTTCAGAAATATATCAATTATTAAATTTTTTTTACATAGTTTTTTTATATGAATTTCTAAAATATTTCGTTATTTTTTCATACACGCAGAGAAAAACCATGTTTTAATATGGTCACCTCCAACAAACAATTTTTAAAGGAAATTTTAAATATATTTTGTTTTTAATTTTAAAGATTTTGTTTGTCGTTCTAAATTCCCAATTTTTATTCTTAGCTGAAATTTATTGTTCAAGGGATAAGCTATTCCTGTGCGCATTTTACTGGTTTCTTAGGCCAGATCGTCAGGAAACTTCATCCAAAGATTTAAGAAAAACTTAAGATATTAAACAAATAAAACTGTTAAGCGAATAAGAATTATAAGCAACAGCTTTACTTCTAATAATATCAAAGCTTAAACAATAACAGCAACAATAAACAGTGAGTTTATCTCTTTTTACATTCCCCACTACAATTGGTTGAATTGTTCCAACATCAATTGTAGTTGTAAGTAGGTTAAGAAAAAACAAAATGCTTTATTGTGTTCGCATAAAATAAGGCATGTTGCCAGTTCAGTTGATTGTGCCGTGCACTTCAAAATTTATTATCACTGTCATTTTTGGGTATACAAAACTTTAAATAAATAAGATTTGGTTGTCGTGCTTAATTCCCAATTTTTATGCTGGATAAATACACATTTTTGGTAGATTCTATTTTCTTAAATGCATTTCACAGTCTTTTCGTTTATTTCTGACAGTAGTTCAAGCTTGCCTGAACATTTCCAGTAAAACTTTTGTTAAGTTTTTTAACAAATATTTTATTATTAATATTTTGAACTTTTTATTTTACTTTTTCTATGACGGATAAACTTTAATGCAAGGCGCACTCATTACAAGTGGTTTTAAAGCCCTGCTGATAAGTTTTTTTCCTAGCTTTACACATAATTGTTGAATGTTAAAATTTTGTTTATTATTTTTGTTTCTGTTTTGTTTAGCTTCTGTTGTTGATATTTTACGATGATTTTACAAAAAAAATTGCTTGTGCTTTTTGTACAAGTTGTACTTGTTGTAGTAGCGAGATTACCTTTAATGAATTCACCATGCTTCCATGTAAAAAAACACAAAACAGAACGGAACAATCAACTCTTAAAGTTTTTGGTTTATCTCTCGCCATACGAGCATTAACCTGTTTTATTTTAGCTTTAGTCCTTAATATATACGAATTTGTGCAAAGGATATATTTTGGAAAAAACTTGAAAAATATTGCAAATGCATTAGAAAAACTTTCCCTGGTCAACACTAATAAAAATTGTATATCAACCAAAATGAAAAATTCTCGGTACAGTGAAATAACTCCCAAATGAAATAAGTCCCAATGGAAAAATGAAATAAATCCCAAAAAACTTAACATACAAATTGGGACTTATTTCATTATCAAATAAATCCCAATGCATTGGGACTTATTTCATATTTTTTGTTGGGACTTATTTCATTATGAAATAACTCCCAAATGAAATAAGTCCCAACAGGTTTTTTTGTTGGGAGTTATTTCATTTGGGAGTTATCATTGGCACTTATTTCATCGCAGTTGGGACTTATTTCATTTTAATTGCAAGCACTATTTTATCGTTGGGAGTTATCAGTATGTTTCAGAAGGAAAATATCTACACAAATTTTGGACTTACTTTGCATGAGGACCAAGAGAAAACAGCGTTTTTTAAAGTGTGCCACGACTCGAAGGACTTTGCATACTGCGTCTTTGGATCCGATAAGATAGTCAAGCTCATTAATGAAAATATTCCCGACAACAACAATAAAAAGATTTTGATCGATGGCACATTTATAATTGTACCGCTGGGATGTTTTAAACAATTGATTTTGCTGCATATCGAATATTATGAAAAGGTTTGTCATCACTGGGGGGGGGGGGAGCGCTACCGCGCTCACGAAAGCAAATCACGCCGCGCCGCGTTTGTCATCGCTGGGGGGGGGGGGGAGCGCGGTCGCGCTCGCGTTTGCGAAAGCAAATCACGCCGCGCCGCCACGCGATTTCTTATACAATAATTGGACTAATTTTTATTTTTACTTCCAATAGGTTTTTCCAGTATTTTTTATTTTGACGAATATAAAGTCAGCAAAATGCTATGCCCATTTATTTAATTACATAAATTCTAATGTATTTAACTTAAATGGTGCGACTTTTATCACGATTATGAAGCGAGTCTAAAAAGGGCTATAAAAACTTAATTTTTGGATACAAAAATCTATGACTGTTGGTTCCACTTTTGCCAGGCAAAAAGAAGCGTTCTGTAAAAGGAATCCAAAAAAATTGGGAGTTTATTAATTTCTGTTGGGACTTATTTCATTGGAAGTTAATTCATTTTTATTGGGATTTATTTTTACATTTTTGGGACTTATTTCATTTTTGCCTTTGGAAGTTATTTAATTTTTTTCAGTTGGGCGTTATTTCATTTTTCATGGGACTTATTTCATTTGGGAGTTATTTCACTGTACCAAAATTCTCATCTCTATTTTCTCTTTAAACACTCTTAATAGTGGATTTTGCAAAAAAAGCCAAAGTTCTAATTTAAATTAAAACCCCAATTTTGAAAATGAAACAAATCTTCAAAAATATGAAATAACCCCCAAACTGGACTGGTCTAATGTTATGCAAGCATTGACCATGTCATTGTTAAAAACGTCTTTAATCGAAATGTTTTCGTTTTTAAACGAAGCTTAAACTTATCCTCTGGAGTATACAATGTAGTAGTTTCAGAACTAGTCTACTAGAGTATGTATAAACATGGAGTAGTTTTAAGACTACTCCTTTGTTATGCAAAACTGGGCTATATGGGCCACTACTAGGACATCGTAATGTTAAATAGACCTCCTTTAAACTATATATTTGGAGTACTCCTTTATGGACTACTCTTTACATGCATGTACGGACTAGTCTCGTTATCTGCAGGGAAATGACAAAATTAACCGAAACTCTTGTGAACATACGATTTAGCCTCTCTCTCTCTCAAGTAATGAATTTCGCTCGACTTCTCTGCTTACTCTGCTCTTTTTATTAGTCAATGATAACCTAAAAAATAGTTAACATAAACTATTTAGTCATAACGTAAATAATGGTTAGCATTAACCAGTTATTCATAACGTACATATTGGTTAGTACTAACCTTTATAAAATAATACATTTTTTTATATGTTCATTTTATATTAAATTTTTTGTTAAAGAAATTATAATCGAATTTCATTCATACAATCATATGCCCGTAATTTCTACAAAAAGAAATCTAGTTGTGCATAGCAATCTATGGTGTAAAAGCTGCCATATTTTAAAGGAAAACTAAAGTTAAAAACAAGTAGGTAAAATAAACGTTGAAATAGGTAAAAATAGCTGGTAAAGGTACGAACACGACCTGCTTTCTTTTTGTAAAAATTACGGCCAATAATCAGGAAATTAGACTTCAGAGAGGTAAATACCACGTATTGTAATTTCTGTGGTTGCTCTTCAACGTTTCACCTCTTGAATGGGTATGGAATTGTAGATCTTAAAAAGACATTTATTTTGTTAACAACTTGAGAGCAAAAAATCAAATACATACGTAAAAATTAATCAGGATATTTACTGAAATTATTTGTTCCTTTGTTTTTATTATCCTGGCCAAAACCACCACCCGAATGACCGCTACCTGTTGAACGAACCTCCTTTCAAAACGATCGTTTCGTACATGACCTGTTTTATTTCCAGAGAATCCACCACCACTTCCACTAAAACCGCCATCAGTACGACCTTCTAAACCACTAGCATTCTGATTACAGTATTTTTCGTTTAGCTGCACATTCAAGTTTGCACGAAAATTCGTACAGGTAGGATAACTACAAGCAATTTGAGATCAAGTTTATTCTTTTCTTTTTATTTTTTTCGAGAATTAGCGTGTTGCCAACAGACGGACATAGCTAAATCGACTTAGAATTACTCAAGGAGCCAGAATATATATAATTTATAGGGTCTTAGATGTATAATAAAAAAGTTTCACACGGAATGACGTACTTAGTATAACCTCAATCACCACTAGTGGTGATGGACAACCGTCCGCTATACCAAATAATGTAAAGCGCGACTTAAATGTTTGCTGTTTGCAAACGAGCTTTTGAAAAATTTGTATTATTTATAAAAATGTTAAAAGCAAAATAATTAAACAATGGAAAAATGTGCCAATGGTTTAACATTTTTCTCGCCCCATTTTTATTCGTGTGTTTTTTTTTACAATTCAGAGTGGGAACTTTTCTCACAAAAATGTTACAGACACACTTTTTCAGTAATTTGGCGAGTAATTTCCCTACGTGACAGCTAGTACACGCCAAAAAAAAAAATACAGACAGAGTTAAAGGAGAAAAACAGCTGTTTATTTCAATGTTTGGCATTTTTGTTTCAATTCACACATTTCAAACGAAAAGTTTCTCGACGCGAGAGTTACAGAACATGGGCAGAAAATTATTTCCAGTTGTAATTAAAAGATCAATAGTGCAATGATTTAATGGGTCTAGGCATTCGAGAAGAACTAACAAAATTTTCTCTGTGTGCAATTCAAAAGAAGTTGAAAACATCCAACATTTCATTGGAAGATGCCCAATTTTAAATTACTTTAGATTAAAATGGTTTTATAAGATAACTCTATCTGATGAGGAAATAATTGGAAATGTAAATGGGGAAAACAATTGGCAGAATTTAGTGATTTAGCTTATCGTAAAACACTAATATTTGAATATAACGATTAAAAATCAATACATTGTAAAATTAAATTATATTTTTTATGTGAAACTCTTTTTTTCCGGCTAACGACATAGTCACAGACGTATATTCTTTAAGATATTTTTATAACGTTTATAAAAAAAAACAAAAAAAAATACCAAATAAAGAATTACTAATACTACTACTAGTGCAATGATTTTCACTTTCTTATTATTATTATTATGTGTTTTTTATTAATAAAAAGAAATGTAAGATCTTTTTCTAATTTTCTTTTAAGATTTGAATTTTGGACACATAATATAAGTGACCATATCATGTTAAAAAAGCACTTACCAAAAAAAATTAAAGCATTTAAAGTTATTTTTTCCATTTTTATTTAAAAATAAAATCCTTTTTTTAGTGTTTACCTTCGTTCATTTCAACAAGCGCCTTAATGAAAAGCGTTGGGACAATTGTTTTTTATGCCATAATGCCGGTTTCTTATTAACTTAAATATAATTTCAAGAGTTTTATACCCCTTTTTCCTTATACAAACAACTTTAACCTGATTTTTCTGTGAATGGGGAAAAACTGAAAGGAAAACTTTAACTCATCATGTTATGGGTCAATTTTTTCTCAAGTCTGATGTGTTTGTCTTTTCGAGATGTTATGCATACATCTGTGTGTGTGTGGTGTGCTTTGTGAGTGTGTGTGCGAGTTACCTGACGACAATTCATAAAGCTGGTAAAAATAAACCTTTTTAGCACTTGTTTTCTAGTTTTTGCCAACATTTTTGTTCTTAACTGAAGAATTTCCTTAAGAGCTTTTCTCTCGTTTTCTTTATTTGGATGGTTGCTAAAATGTTTTCTTAGAAATATTTTCATTTTTGTGCTTTAATGTTGTTTGCTTTTTGTAAGTAGGTGGGTGGAGGGTTGTGTTTTTGTGTATTTTTTCTTAGAAAGTATTATGGCATTTGTTTTGAGCCTTCATTGATTTGAGTTATACCGGTTAAAAGGGTTTGAGATTTTGTTGGTAAGTTTAGGAAATAAGAGTAATGTTCTCTACACTAGTACAGCTATTTCCAAGGAATTCGAATACATTTGTGATTATTCTTAACTCTCTGCGGGCGGCTAACTGGCTTGCATATCGTTGGATATATACTAGGGGAAAGGGAACTAACACCAAACAGTTTATTTGTAGGGGGCGTGTCACTTTAAAATGGTGATGCCCAAGTCACTGAACCAACCTGAATGAACCCATTTAATTTTGGTTGAAAAAATGCCTGTCACAGGTATTGTCCCCAGTGAATCATGTTAATATAATAGAACCCCTTCATATAAAGTATTAGAACCAGATAGAACCAGCCACTACCCGCTCAAAATCCTCACTTATTAAGTCCTTGTTTTCGCCTATCACACTTCGTTCCTTTTTTTTTATAATAATAAAAACATTTGACACAAATTTCCCGCGGGGTATGTAAAGCAAAGCTACTATTGCATCCCTAGCGGGTGGCTAACGACATCGAAATCAACTGCAGAATGTAGGATGTCTTGCGAAAGTAACGACAATGTACGTGCGACCTGCGCGGGAAGCCAAATAGCAGACGAGCTTGCCAACCGAGGTGGTCGCCTGTCACTCATTTACCGCAAGTTTTATAGACTTTCACAGTTTTTGCGGAATTGCAAATTCAGGGCATAGTGGCCTAACTATGGTGAACGGAGGACTTACTCTCTATCTAGCTTCAATAGGGAGCAGATTAGGGGATCTCAATAACAACTGGGTACTGGGCTGTAGGGACTCACGTAAAGTGATTGGGTCTGGAATTAAATGACTACTGCAGAAGTGGTCATGATAAGAAGGAAAAGGAAACTGTGTTTTATTTTCTGTGTCAGTATCCTTGATTTCGGTACATTAGAAATATATTTAAGATTGAACTAAGGAAGCTTCTTCTCTGCATTAGGAAGACAAATTGTTTAAATTTTGCACGACATTATTGAGTAACAGGGACCGCTGAAGAACCCAAGTGAGCTTTTTTCTTGATGGTTGCTCAAGGAACACAACCTAACTCTCTTAACTCTTTGACTAAAATAATCTCTAAAATACTCTACATATTTGACTTTGAAACTTTTACAAAGCTCAAAATATATTTTAACAATCGTTATAATCTTTTCAACAATAATTCTATTAGAATAACTCAAAGCAGGGTATAGAAATGTCGCTTAAACCCAAACATTTAAACTTAACATCTGTTTTATGTCTTATTCACACACGCGTTCATTAGTTTAGTTAAGTTTTTCGGTACGTGTTCTCTTTTTCTGTAGTTGGAAAAAACTTTAAAAAAAAAAAAAAAATTCTTTTTAAACAAATTTTTCAAAATGGGTATATAAGTAAATTTTTGTTTTCCAGCAACTGCAAATGACATATTTATGTAAAATGTGTTAAAGAAATTGAAAGATATTTTTGTTCTGTACTTCTCTCCCTTTCTTGTTAAAAATTAAAGCCAGTAATGAGCTTTACGCTTCACAATAATTATTATTTTTAACTTGTAAAGCTTAAAATACTTAAGAGCGACACAAAAAGTTCAAGTTTCTTTGCTCTAATGTGTAAAGTATATAATTAAATTGAAGGCATGAGATTTTAAGTAATTGTTTAAATTATGAAAATTGTTGCTTTTGTATAACGAATCCCTAAACGAAACTTAAGAAATAAATATAATGAAAAGAAAGTATAAATATTTTAAGACATAATAAGAACTTATTAATTTTGAAATTGTTTTTTTTTCCTTTTAATTGTTAATATGTATAAAACCATTTAAAATTCTATAGAACCCCGGCACAATGGAGTAAAGTAAAAATAAAGCATAGAAGAAACGTGTTTTTTTTATTTCCTGAAACACATCCGGAGAGACACATTACAAAGAAAGGCATGGAGGATGTAGAAATGTAAAACATATATTTACACTTACAACATCTACTATCAATACCATAAATCATAATTTTTGAAAAAAAACTTTTACTCTTGCAAAAGTGCAAAAACTTTAAGAGAAAACACAAACATGTTTTTGGAATTGATTTTGTTAACATATAAAAAATAATTAAACCTGCAAAAAAAGGGAAAACTTGGCATATGGTAACGCTGCTTTTAAAATAAACGTCCTTATGTAAGTGATGCCACAATAAAAATAGAACTTATTGTCACTTTTCTAGTGATGATAATGTAATAGGCTTTTAACACTGATCAACACATAACATCTACCATCAAACATGTAGAAAATGTAATACACTCATTTACATAGCTCAAATCTAACATCTACCATCAAACAAAAATGTCACCATTTTTGAAAGGAAAATGTTGCTAAAATAAAAAATGCTTATTTTTCTTCAAAAGTGCCAAAATAAAGAAAAAAGATCCAAAAATGAATTTAAGAGTTCAATTTGTTTACAAATACAAAAAATACTTAACAAAAAAACCTTGCAATAAAAGAGAATACTTGAAAAATGGTAACGCTGCATTCAAACCCAATTTTTTTTGTCAGTGATGCCACAATAATAATAGAACTTATTGCCACAATCGAAAGATGTAGAATGGAATAAAATGAGATAGCAACATCTTTTAAAGACGTTGAAAAATGTTGGTTTTTAGCCCTATGTATTTTTTATGGAAAGATGTTAACATCTTCGCAAATTGTGGCAAATTGATGGTAGATGTTAGATGTTGATCAGTTAAAAAAGGCTATAAAGATGTAGAATTAAACACAACAAGGTAGGAACATCTAGTAAAACCCCTTGTACACTTGCATACATTTTGCAGGAACGCATGTCAGATGACATCTTAAGCAGACCATACACGATTCAATTCAATTGTCAACTGAGTCGGTTGTTGTCCAAATCAAAGCGTGTATGGCCTTGTCAGTTGATTAGTTTGACGGTTGTCGAGTTGGTTGAAGAAAAATCAAAAGATTTTGATTTTTTCAAGTTGACTCCAAGTCTTTCAATTCGATTGTACTGTGTGTGCTTAAGTCTCTTGATCAGCTGTCAAAATTTATGTTTGTAATTTTTTTTTGCAAAGAAAAAGTGAAATATTTTTAAAATTGTCTTTAATTTCAATAAAATTTTAAATAAAAAAATGACATTGGTGGCAAACATGGATACTTGGAGAGAAAATAAATTTTTGTAAAATTGTAAAAAAATCTAAATTTGACAGTTGAATTAAAATCTTTCAATTCAGTTGAAGAAGTGTGTGGCCAAGTATCAATTCAGTTGAAAGACTCAGTTGACAATTGAATTGAAAAGTGTATGGGGCGCATAACATCTACTATCAATAAAAATGTAACCATTTCTGAAAAATTAACTTTTATTTTTTTTAAATACTTTTTTCTACAAAAGTGCCAAAAGATTAAAAGAAAACACCAAAATGTATGCAATTAATTTTGTTTAACATATAAAAAAAAATTAAACAAAAAAAAAAGACTTGCAAAAAAGTACAAACCTGTCAGTGCTGCCACAATAATAATAAAATTTGTTGCCACCTGCCTAGTGACGACACTAAAAAAATCGAAAGATGTAAAAGGGAACAAAATGCGTAAGAAACATTTTGTAAAGATGTTAAAAAATTTTGATTTTTAGCTCTATTTATTTCTTATGGGAAAATTTCAACATCTTTGAAAATTGATGGTAGGAGTAAAATGTTGACAAGTGGGAAAAGGAAAGAAGAATTTTAAATACACACAGAAAAAAATACCAATGTAAAATTAACATGGAAAAATTTTGATTGAGAATCATAGTAAATTTCTGCAAAAGTATGCGCTTTATTTAAATTTATCATTATTTCATATTAATTTTAAATGAAAAATATTAAAATAATCTTAAATCACGCTTATTTAATATTATTCACTGTTAAAATAAATAAAAAAAAAATATTAAAATAAAAATAAATATGGATTTGAAATTGAATCCATTAAAAAACCTGTTTTATATTAAAATCAAAAGTTGATCTTGTTAAATTAACATGCATACATAGTTAAGTATGTTAATTTTTTTATTTTCATTCTTAAAATATGTTATAAAAAGAAGACAATTCCCGTATTCTTTTAATTAAAATGATTTAGTTAAATAGTACATCAAGTTTTCAAAGTAGAATGCTGACGAAAACCATATCGGGCTTCTGTTGACAAAGGTGAATACAAAATAAGTGAAGCATGTGTTACAGGGTAAGTGTATTGAATTATTCTTTAATAAATTCATATGTTGTCTCTGAAGCTTCTTCAATCTTATAACACACTCAAACCAATTTGATTCTACATGAAATTCACGTTGTTTCAACTGGAAATAACTTTCATTCAAAGAGATTCGGATTGTTATTTCAATATAAATGACGTTTTGCTCTAAATTTACTGCAATGTTAAATTAACATGAATTATAGTTATTTTAAAAGAAAAAAATGTTGTTCGCAAGTATTTGTAAAATCAGGTTGAATTAACATGAAAAACGTATAAAGCAAAATCAACACCGAAAAATTTTAAATCAACCTTGTTTTCTACGTTTTTAACTTGATTTTTTCTGTGTGTAGGCTGTTTTCCTAAACGTGTGTTCACAATGTATCAAGTCCGTGTTGATGTTTTGCATCTACATTATTTTAACTGCGTTATTTGCTTTTCTCTGCGCAGTAACAATTGCAAAGTTGCATTTCGAAACTAAATGCATTGTCAAAATGTTTATGAATACATTTAAGAACATGTTTTCATGTATTACTACAATTTAGGAAAATAGCCATACATCTACTATCTCTTGATGTAGCCCTCATTGGGACAATAGGTGCAGCTTTTTCATAAAATGTTCGACCATCGTTTTAAAAATTGTAGGTATTATGGGATTTTAGAATAAGAACAAGGTATAGTCATTAGAATTTTTGTTCTCAATTGTTAAACCCATATAACGTCAAACAAAGGGAAATAAGGAAAAAAAATTAAAGCAAACGTCAAAAATCAAATAGATAAATTTGACATTACATGGGTAAATAATGACAACACTCCCTAATGAGCATACCTGGTACTTATTAACAATATTGAATATGTCATTCCACTGGTATGTTATTTCAAGATGGAGGTCCAAACACGCGTTCAATGCGTTTATGCATCTGTCGAAAAAAATAGAATCAGTGTAAAATTGTATTGCCAAGTTATACAAAATACGCGTAAAATGTATATACGCATCGAGTGTAGTAGGATTACTTTCTACTTTTGCAAGCGCCTTGAAGAAATGTCAAGAAAGTATCAAACGCATGGAACGCAAGGTGTGGACCTCAAGCTTTAGTGTTTTTAATATCGTATGCTGTTAAATATTAAAAAGCTATTAAATTAGACCACAAGCTTTAGTCGTCTTGAAATTAAGCCACAGGAAGATCTTAAAATTAATAAATAAAGATGTTTCTTGCTGCAAGCGCTAGCCAACACAAAATCAGTTCTTTTAAGATATTGTGACAAAAACTTTAAAGTGTCCAATTGTTGTAAAACGAGAAATTGGTAAAACACATATACATAAGCTGGCATCTGCTTTAAATAAAATTTGTACTCAATTCAGTTATATTTCATCAAACTCGTGCCAACCAATATCTGATGAACATACTGAAAATCTTTTTTAAAGAAAAGTCCCAGGCTATTTATTCGGTCATGTTCTGACAATCGTAAAACGTTTAACATTGGCGATTTTGTAAGTCGAAATGGCAAGAAGTTTGGCAACTTCAAATTGCAAAAGTATGCTCAAGAGAACCAGAATATTTGTAAGAAACCATGGCAGAACGCAAGCTAAACGCACGAGTTTTAGAACACCATAAAATAACTCCGCCGTTTTGCGATTTCAAATCGTGCAATGTGTTCGGTTTTTTTTAATTATACAACAAAGTTAAAACTCAACTCTTGGGTAAATGCCATACCAGCCCTTTTCCCCATTTTCCCATTAAACCGGGTATTTACCCTTTTCCCATCTACAAATATGGGTCATCAGTATCTGTAAAATATTTCTATCATCTTAGCAGTAGATACATTTCGCTTTAAAAGAACTGGTTTGAGCTTGAAAACGAATCATAACAACTTAACTTATCTTCAATGATTAAATATTTCATCAGGTGCGCAGCAGAGAAGCAAGCCGATTAAAAATTATCGGCGGCGGCTGAAGACCAAAAATATTCGGCGGCGGCGGCTGAGCTGTTTTGCGCCGATTTTTTTCACTACTAAAAAAAATATTCGGCTGCGCCGAAATTATGCAGAGTAAAAATAAGATAAACAAATAAGTTAAACAAAACAAAAATACAAATAACGATTTATTTATTCATTAAGAAAGAAAAAATTTTATAAAAGATACAAATTAATTTTAAGAATAAAAATAATATGTACAGCTAATACCTTGTTAGTTGTTGTACTACGGTCAGAAAGTCCCCTTTACAACGTGACAGACAGACAAAGTTTGTAGGCGAGAGAGGAAAAAAGTAGTGTGTCACGCATACAGCGTCGCCCCCTTGCCAACGAACTCGTCTGTCTGCCTTCTGTCTGTCACGTTGTAAAAGAGGACTAACAGAGTAAATTGAGATCATTAGAAATTTTCTTAAAATTTGTAAACATCAGGCATTTCAAAATAGTTAATTAATTACTTTTTAAAATTCATGTACATATCTGTGGCATTTTGACAAAACATTTTAAGTCGAGATAAGATAGCAAAAAAGTTTTTTAAAAAAACTGTGACAAAATCATTTTTATCAAAAAGTTAAATAAACCAAAATTTCGTTTATAATACAAAATTTTAAAATAGTAAACAACAAAAGTTTTTTGAATGAAAATTCGTACGATTAACATTTTTTTCAACTTTTTAAATTTTACTTTAGATGTTTTGTCAAAATGCCACAGATATGTATATATTGTTAGCTAAAATGCAAAAAGGAGTAACTAACAAAAATATAATTTTACAGGAGAAGCAAAAAACTTTATAAAATGAGAACTATATCCATGTCCGAAAACATGCATTAATAAGTCGTCCATGTAATTCTTCAAACAATGTTAAAAGGAAACCATTTCATTCAAGGGTGTGCTGGAAATCGAAAACGTAAAACGCAAGAATTTTTAAAGTCGTTTTTAATAAGATTTTGTAGTAAAAGAATTTTATGACAAATATTTCTTTATTACACAGAATTTTATAACAAAAATTATAAAAATTAGATTAAAAGTGTATTAAAAACAACTTACAATTTCTAGCGTTTTACGTTTTCGATTTCCAGCACACCCCTGATTATATTTTGATAGAAAAAATGGGTCATTACGTAATTTTGCATTTATAAAACAAACACTCTTGTAGTAACGTCCCTTTTTTGTTTGTTAATAGATCGCAGAAGTATAAAATAATAAAAATAATCACCAATCAAAAACACGATTTTGAATTTTTTGTTAGTTACGCCTTTTTACATTTTAGTTAACGATATACTTATTTATTAAGTTTTTGGTCTAGACATTTTTATAAAAAATGAACAGTTCAACTAAAAATCAAAATTGTTCTTAATATTTGTTTTATTTAAAAAAAAAAAAACTGAAAAAAGTAATCAGCTAGCAATTGCGCCGTCGACAAGCCGAGTATATCGGCGGCGGCGTGGCTTGTCGAAAAAAATCGGCTGAGTGGCTAGCCGAAAGCCGCGCCGTTACAGCTTGCTTCTCTGGTGCGCAGTGTATCTACAATTCAACCGAATTTTCTTCTGCGGTTTTCAATATACATATCGCACTCTTAATCATAAACAGTCGCAACTTAAAATTTATTAAAATCAATTTTATTAATCCCATGGAAACTACTTTTTTGCAACTGTGTACGCTGTGTACTAAGTCTTTTTGGCAGATGTCAACACTTTTCAATGATAGAAATTTAAGGTTGCTGTAACAAATTTTATAATCAAATGCCAAATACCAAAACCTATTTAATCTGCCAATAGAAAAACTTCTTAAATTTTTCATCTAGTAAAAATACGGAAACGAATCATAGCTAAGCTCAAAACATCACAGAGTTCTTTCGTGCCTGGAAATGTTTAAACATTTTCTATTATTTGGAAAAAATTGTTTTCTTTATAAAATTAAATAAGCTTCTTATTTAACGAAATAATGACCATTTATGTTAAGAAAAGAAAAAGCACCCAATTAACTTTTTTACTGGGAAATTATTCTATAATAAAATAAATCCTCGAGAAAACAATGGAATAAATTAGAGCTAATTGAAACTTATTTCACAACGAAATAAATCCTGTATTGGTACAAGAACTTTTTTTTTAGTTTGTTTTATTTTTCAATTTAAACTTTTTTTTAATTTGGGAGTTATTTTATGGTACCTTTTTGTGCGTATTTCTTTTGTAACATACAAGAATAACTGTTTTATTATTTAGGGTTTTACGCAGAAAAATTAACCTAGAATTCTCGGGAATAAATTTTTGTTAATCGCGAAAATTATATTTCGGTTATGTTCGTACTATTTTAAAACAAAAAATGGTAAAAGTGCCCATATTCGGATATGCCGTCTGCTTCACAATAATGCGGTACCCAGTAAAACCTTCGCTTACTTTTTCAAAATGAATAGCTTCCTTCACTCATTATTTCTTCTTCTGTAATTACTTCTATAGCTACTTCTATAACTACTTCTTTCTGGATGTATGAAGGTAAAAAAATAATGTCTGACATTTGAACACAGAAAAAATGTTTGCAAAAAATTATTCGATTAAATAATTAATTGGTGTGCATTTATTATTCAATTAATTTTTTGTTTGCTGCAATTAATTTTTTTAATCAAAACCCATAAAAATAAATGTTTGTGTATATCGAACCCTTTGCGAGAAATTATCGTATATGCCAAATTTTTTGAAATTGAGTTTTTGATGCAATCTTGTTCTACATTCAAAGAGACGTCACCTGGCAAAATATTGTAGGCGAATTCCACTTCGTCTTATCTTATCTTATCTAAACACATGTATATTTTCATTTTAATATTGCAAGTGAAAGCAGAGAAAAGTAGAAAAATGGCTGTCCTGTAAAATTTAGTATTTGTAACATACGATAATTTCGCGCAAAGGGGTCAATATGTGGTGCATTTTTTAGTTTATGCAATTAATTTTTTAATTGACAAAATTTATATCCTATGACTCGAAAATACAAATCCGTTAATTGATATGGTCAATTCATTTGCAGGGGCAAAATTAGTTAAATATTTAATTGTCTGAACGAATTGTTTAATTAAAGTCGATTTTCTATTTTTTCTGTGAATTCATTCATTTTGGGTCATCCCTTGTAAAATTCATCAATTCTTTCTGTAGAATTGTAAGTAGTGCTATTAGTTTTTTCTGATTACTAAACACATTATTTCGTAGGCAAAGTTTTTACTGGGTAATAACAACAAGTTATATAATTTAATACATTTGTGTTTTTATGCACTAGTTTAACCCGGTGCGCTTTGATACCCCACGACTAGTCTCCAGATATACAAAAATGAATTTTTGTGGCACACCCACTTCTGAAATCCAGCAAAATTGTGCAATCAGTCCCGTTTTTGCTAGATGCCACGCATTTCAATCGCAGCTTTTTGTACCTCATTTGGAAACTTTACTGCTATGATTCTCCAGATATTCAAACAATTTTTATTTATTTGTATGGGAGGTGTCTCTTCCACTTCTTCAAACCGGCTCATTTTTTTTTTTTTTTTCTTGAGAAGTTGTGAATTTGCTATAGAATTTGACGCCAATATTTTGTCGTTTATTGTCTATTGATAAGCAAAATTATTGTACCTTATTTGGAAACTTTGGGTCCTGCCGTTCTCCAGATACACAGAAAAGAAATCTATAATGTCTTTGTATAGGGGAGTGCCATGCCCAGAGGGGTTGTGTTGGTTGGTTGGTTAACCAACCTAACCAACCAGGGGTTGTGTATTGATAATCAAGATGCTTGTAGATAATTTGAAAATTTTGGCTCTTGGTGTTCACCAGAAATAAAAAAAAACAACAACAAGGGATTTATACGTAAAATTAGAGTCAGTGGCGCTTTTAAGTCATTTATCCACCTGCGGTGAAGGGTAAAATCATAACAACAATAAACTTCTCAGCAAAAGAGATCTCATGAAATAAAAACAACCCACTTCAATTAAACTGGATCTTATCAATGATTTTTAAGCCCGGGAGTGCCTGCAATTAAAATGAGTTTCTGCGATTTTTGGCACAACTGTGAAGATAAAAATTAATAGGAAAGACTCCCAAGAAGGGAAACGCCCAAAAAATTAGAAACCCTACTTAAAAACAACATTTTCTTTAAATAAAAAAATGTATGCCCAAAGCAATTTTATTATGACTATTATACACGGAATGTCAAATGCCACCAAGTTTTATTATACGAACTTCTCAATTTTTATTTTTTTTATTTTAAATTTTTTTGAAATTCGAACGAGTTGTTTCATGAATGAAATATGTATACAAAATAAAAAAGAATTACTACAAAAGTCCTAGTAAATAATGAAAACCACGCTTATGTTTTAAAATAAAAGACAACCATCTTAAGAATTATTTGTAAAAGCAAAAATAAGAGTGCGTTGTAGTTTTATTTAGTATACAAAAACCATAATTATTTTTAAAATTTAATAAGCACTAAAAGAAATTTTTGTAAAAAGAAAACTTTTTTTGTCATGATTTCAAACAAAAGTAAAATATCCTTGAAAGATTTTTTATAGTATTAAAGGGAATCAGTGTATAATTGAGATTGCTCTTTTGGGGCTTGTAACGTAACTACAGTTTTTGAAATTTAATAAACCATAAAAAAAAATTTCATAATAAGATTGTTTGTCCTTCTTCTTAATGCTTGAAATCGTTTGTAAGGATTTTAATTTGTAAACTGGTTTAAGAATGAATTTTTTCCAGGACAGGAAAAGGAAGGAAGAATGTTGTATCCTATTGTGACAAGCCCTGCAAAGAATTCAGGTGTATTAAATTTAGTGTGGCCAATCTGTATGTAATTATACTTATCGTGTGTAATTTTTACTTGCATGTATAGTTAATTTTATGTATAACTTTGACTTCTATTCTTTCATTTGTTTTTGGTAGTCAAGTTTTTCTTTCCGAACACGGATTATTTGTTATGTATGTTCGGTAGTGTGTCCCAAAAAAATTGTTTGGTTCTCAAGCATAATTTGAAGGCTTATAGGGTAAAGTATTTTTGAGATTTTGTTTTCAGATTTTTTCGGAAGAAGTCGCTCAAGTCGAGTTTTTGCCAAAAAATAAACTATAAGTTTTTGTAATGCATTTGCTCATTTTGGTATCCAACCCAGCATTACAATTTTTCGTAATTTTTCTAAAATTGTGAAAATAACAATTTATAACTTCTAAAATTTTTATGAAAATTAAGAAAACTAACAACTTAGTTTAAAAGATCAATTCGTTCTTAATAATTTAGAATCAAATATTTTTAAATTTGTTTTTACCGTTCCTGAGTGATGCTGGTTTTTAGCTTTGAACCCTGTATATGCTGTTATTGCACATACCCAGCTAACAAATAAAAATCAAACGTGTTGCTTTTGCTTAAAAATCATTTATTGGGGTATATTCAATATACATGCAATATATTCTGAAAATCTGTTTCAGAAGTTTTGACATAAAGTGTCATCCATTACCAAAACGTAAAGATTTGAGCAATTTTATTAAAAGCCAGCTTAAAGACATGCATCCAAGAGAATACTTTTAATAAATGCTTCACCTGAGTCTTATCTTGTTGGGTCATAGATCTAAGCCGTATCCAACAGTGATAACTTCATGGGCTCGCTGGATGAAGAAAATTATATATTCTTTAAAAATATGTATGCATGTTTCGAAACCAATTGCAATCTTGCATGGACAATTCAAAAAATTATGCCTTGCTAGAATTTAGTTCATTTATTTGAAGAATAAAGATCATAAATGGGTACCTCTGTCAATGCCCTCGATACACTCCACTTATTTTATTCAAGCGGTAGAATAACTAGAAAATAATTGATGTATCAGTTGCACGCGGCACATTAAAAACTTGTCTAGGTCATCAGTGGCGCTTAACCCTTGACTAGACTACTTTTTTATGAACTTATCGGCGCCAAAACTTTGGATATTTCTTACTTCGAAGTCACAACTACTGAAACAGATTTTCAGAACCCCAATATATATTATTTTTTTTTTTTTTTTTTATTTTTATTTTTTTTTTTTTGCTAAGCTTAACCCGCGAAGCTTTATGCTTGTCTGCAGGAAAGAAACCAGAGTCTCTGGTGGGAATCGAACCCGCAACCCTGGCGGTGATAGACTAGCTCGCTACCAGCTAGTCTACCGGGGCAACATAAAAAGATTGCTTTTAATTTGTTTGTTGGGAATCATAAGCATGGTACAAATCTGTAAACCGGGCTAACTCAGGAACGGTGAGAGAAAATTCAAAAATATTTGTTTCTAAATTATTTAGAATGAATTGATCTTTAAAAGTGCGTTGTAACTTTGTTTCATTTTCATAAAATATTTAAAAGTTATAAAGCGTTATTTACAAAATTTGTGGAAAGATAACGTAAAAAAGACCGCCAAACCCGATTTTTGGCAAAAACTTGACTTGGGGGACCTCTAAACCTCTTTTGAAAAATCGGAAAAAATCTCACAATACTTCATCCTTTAAGGTTTTAAATTATGCTTTAGCACCCATCAAAATAAAAAATAAAAATTGTATGTACTTTAATTGCCAACATCATATGTCCATGTATAGACCGCAAAAACATTTATGTCACAATATTTATTTGCACGAATTTTAAATATTAACTTCAGTAATTTTACCTACATAAAAGTGCAGCTAAAGTATAGTGTTTAAAAGAAGAATACAAAACGTTTTTATAAAAAAATTGATATGAATTGAATTGATATTTTTATGAAAATGTAGCAACCCTATTTTTTTCATGTGTGCAGCTAATTTTGATGTTTTATATAAAAATATGTTTAATAAAGCTGTCCAAAAATATGATAGATATCCAGGTATACAAAAGGTACGTAAAGAAGAATTTTGCAGAATAATTACAGAAAAAATGTATTTTGGGCAGTTAAGTCAAAGTGCAGCTAATTGAAATTTTTTGTATGAAAATAATTTTAAAATGCCAAAAATTTAGGTCATTTATCTAAAATTTGCAGGTATAGAAATTGCACTTAAATAAGAAACTTTTGTGGAATTTTAAAGAATATTGACAAAAATTATTAATTTTGTGAAGTTAAGTAAAAAATGCACTTAAACAAAAGGCAGTTAAGTCAAAACTACTGTACTCTTTATATTAAAGAAATTTCAGTGTTTAATTTTTCCCTTCAAGCTCTATGGCATGAGCGCTGCTGTGCCAAAATGTGCCATTATTTTGGGAATAAAAATTTCGTTATTTGTCTGTCTATAACTCGGCTATTTTTATACCGATTTTGCTAATTTTCTAAGTACGCGGATTACAAAATTATATATTTATCGGTAAAAATGATAAGCAGTCGTGGTTTTTAGATCACACCTCAGCTTTTTCATAATACAAATTAACAGACGGACAGACACTCATAAGGAATAGGACCCAGAATATATTTATCTTAAGATGAACGTTGTTGTTGACAAACTTATTTATACCCTTCCACCTGTGCTGAAGGGTATGACAAACAAGTATCTGTGCAAAACTCTAGAGACAACAATTCATTTGCATTAAACAGAACCATTCGCAGCAAATTTCAACAAGTTATCTTGCTAAAGCTTGAAAATAAACATTTTTGTTCGTTTCATCTGCCGACGTTTTTGCTTTAGTTCGGAAAAAAATATTGCGCGTGGAGAAGTGTCGTGATAAATTTGCGGTACATTTTGGCATTGCAACATCAGCATCTACGATCTGTGGCAAATTGCAAATGGGGAGCCAGTGGTATGGAAGAGAAAAAGAAGAAGCATACTCTGAAAAGCCCTCTGACTCAGTTAATAGGATAGCTTTGGACTGGAACCCGCAGTGCAGCATATGGCTACGTTACCCTAAGTTGACGTAAAAAAGAACACTACAAAGAGAGTTAAGTGCAAAATAGAAATTACAACAAACCTGCACTCAATAAAAAAAATCAATCCATTCGCACTCAAATCAATCCGAAGCGGTAATAATTGATTCAAGTAAGGATTTCAAGTACGGATTTTCGATCGCAAAATATTTAAATTATCCATATTCAATCCCAATTACGTACTTGAAATAATCCGAAAATGAGATTAATTTTAGTAAAACTTAAATTGAAACAGAGTTAAAATACGCTTCATTCAAGATTTATAAAAAAAAAACCAACTTTTATTATAAAATTGTTTTAATCCGAATTCGTACTAAAAAATAGTCCGAAAATAAGATTGATTTAAGTAAAACAATGATTGAATCAATATCAAAATGCGCTTGATTCAAGTTGATTTTATCCCGAATTAATTACTCGTATTCCACCTTACAGAATGATTAAACACCAACATCATGCCCGATATGATTTAAACTTTAGAAATCGTATTTTCATATTTAACCAAAAATATAAACTAAATGAGAAGCAAAAGTTCAAATTTACTTTTTAACCCTTCGTGGTACACAGACCTTTCTTTCAAAATCAAAACATGCGTAAGCCGTAGGGTTAAATACAACGAAAAGTTTAATCTTTTTTTACTTGATTTAATAATTTCGGGATTGATTTTCGAAAGTAATCCCATTTAGGATTGTTTTTAGTTCGATTAACAGCCGTACCTTAACAAGAGCGCAAGGCGGAACGTTTTCTTCCGCTTAGCTTTTACACTAATATGCCATACCTAAGCAAGAGCGTTAACGTTGTGTCACAAACAGAAGTGTTAACTTTCTTGTTTAATAAAACCAACATAATAGAAATAGAAAGAAGAGACAAAACCGCTAGATTGACAAAAAACAGCTAAATTGCCATTATTTATTAACAATTGCGGCCAACTTCACTATTAAACGCGCTGTCAAAATAGGATTTTCCAATTGCAAAGCGTTGACACCGCGCTATTTAGGGATGCTTCATACAAATTGTATGGACATGAGAATTTTTGACAGCTAGAAAATGCTTTCCGCTCTTGTTACAGTGCAGCTGTAAAGTAGTCATAAAAAACTTGATTTATCCCAAGTGTTTTTCTTTCTGTATGTTAAGTTAAAACGAGCTCATCGTTGAACTCAATATTGCGACAAAACTTTGATGACTGATTATCAAAGTAATTTTGAATAATTTTAACGCGTTGTTAAAGCTTGAATCAATTTATATATGATGACTTATCAAAGTAGACGGATCATAAATGTCAAACAGTGAGAGCAGTATTATAGTTCGATTGATATTTAAACCTTTTGGTATGTCTGGCTTAAAAAAAGACCCATTAACCGTTGGCGGTGGTGTTAGTGGACAAAAGAAAATGTTGTTTTAAGGTAATAAAATATAATGACCTAAAGAATAAACTTTGTTTTAGTTAAAGTAAAATAAAGGCGACATTAAATTTTAAATTTATGACAAATGCGTGAAACCTTAAACTTTTGAGCAACATAACAGCTCTTTAAAAACAGTGTTTATTTTATATATTCAACCTTAAATAAAAATCTCTTAAAAAAACTGTTAAATTATTTATTTTTAAGTTTATTTAGCAAGACAAAGGATAGAACTAGTAAATGGGATATGTCAAACATTGTTTACAAAATTCCTTGCAAGGGAAATGATAATGAAAGATGCAACCAAGTTTACATAGGTACAACGAAGAACAAATTAAGGACTAGAATTGCGGGACATAGATCTGATCAAAAATATAGGGACATTAATTCTAAAAAAACTGCATTAAGTCATCATTGTTATCAGTCTAATCACTATCCAAATTTTGAGGAAGTATCAGTTTTAAACACAGAAACAAACTACAAACGCAGATATATATTGGAAATGTTACACATAATTAATACACCAACGACACAGAGAATAAATTTTAAAGCAGACACAGAACATATAGCGAATAATTATAGGAATTTAGTTATTAAGGGATAGAAGATTACATATATAATAATATAAATATAGGTACCTATCGCAGCCTTGGAACAAGAGGGTTCAATTTGTTACATGAAAACTAGGACCTTCTTGTCCTTAGGTCGCGATATTCACATTAGTTGTGTAATAATGAAAATATGTTTAATTATGAATGTAATATAAGATAAAAATAAGTTTAGTTTTTAAAAAATCTTTATTTTATAGCAATTAAAAATAAGTTTAGTTTTTAAAAAATCTTTATTTTATAGGAGTTTTCATTAGCCAAAATATTTTTTTTTTTTTTTTTTTTTTTTTTTTTTTTTTTTTTTTTTTTTTTTTTTATTATTGTCAATATGGTTTTCGAATTAGGTTTATAGATAGGAAATTTTTTCAGTTTATATTAATTGTTATACTTTAGTTAAATTTTTATTTTTGTTATAATGGTTTTTGAAAAAATTTTTATGACAAATAGGTTTTTGAATTTAATTTCTGATAAAAATTTTTTCATAATTGTGTTATCGTTTTTGTAATTATTAAAATTTGTTAATTTCCTGACGATGCTAACCAAAGGTTAGCGAAATATTGAGAAAATAAATATAATTTTTTATAAAAAACGACCTCAAGCTTAAATAATTAAAAGAAGCTATAAAATATTGAAAAATCTTTTTTTTCTCTTTCTTTCTTTCTTTCTTTCTTTCTTTCTTTCTTTCTTTCTTTCTTTCTTTCTTTCTATCATTTTAAGTCTAATTTTATAAAGGTTATTTGTTTAAAATGTAGCGATTTTTAGAAATCCTCTAAGTCTTTTTTTTAATTAATTAACCAGGTCCTTTATTTTTTCCTTTTGTTATCAATAGAAGTACTACCAACAAATTAAAATACTGTCATAACACTGTTTTAATTAAAAACAAAATTTTTCTAAAGAAAATATAAAAAAAATTATTTAAAACTTTTAAAAAGATTGTTGAATAACACTGATAATAACGATTTTTATGAAATGGACATGTAAACGAAAAAAATTATATAAAAACCATACATTTACTTTTTAATAATAAAAGTTATTTCGTTTATGTCGCGTTTAATGTTGAAGGGTCATTTTGCGAAAATAAAAAAAAGGAAAGGAAAGGCAGGACACAAAAAAGAAAGGCAAAAATTTAAATTTAACATAACAGCTGCTGCAATGTTACCTTCTCACGCACATTCACTTCGCTTTTTGTACTTTTAAAGCCGTGAGTTTATTTGGATGCGCTACCACAACTCTTTGTTGTGTTGAGAATTGACACAATCTTGGACACACTAGAGTCACACTCTAATAGTGAATATGGTTTTATTATAAGATCAGTTAGCTTAATAAAGTATGGTCAAATAAATTATTTACAATATTTTAACAAACTTCACGCTGCACTGGTTTGGTAAAAATTTTAGTGAATTTTAAATACTGTCAATTCAAATAATTTTCTTAACATTCTACACAAACTTTTTCATTTCACCAAATGCTATCCAAACTTAAAGTTAAAAATTGTAAATTATTTTTCTAATTAAACTAACATAAAACCCGCTTCTTCGTTAGTCAAAGTTCTTTTTTTCTTGATTTCAACAAAAATGTACCAACATTTCTCATCTTATAGATCCTGCACTTATAATTTTATGATTCTAAGTTTAATATTATAAGAAATTAAAAAATTCCCGTATTTCCATTTTTGTTACAGTGTTCTCCACCAGAGATCCGCAATGAATCGTCTTTTCGCTACTCATACTGATTCATGCAATTGTAAGTATAAGTGCGTAGAAATCATTTAAACTAAACTACTCTGATGCACTCATACTCACAAGAGAATTTAATATGAGTACGACGACGACATCGTACTCATACTCATAAATGACCTCAGTTTGACGTATAATTTCAGAAAAATACTTATAGTACTCACATTGATTCAACTCATTTAGCTCATCCATTTACCTTTTTAACACAACAGATGAAACACACAACTGCATAATCAGCGCTGCCAGATAAACTTGCTGAAAAATCGTCCACTTCATACATACAACTTTAGTAAACTGTAATTGCCAAATCGTCAATTTGACTTAAGTTGATTCTAAATCAACCACTACAAATGTTAATAAGTATGAGTACAATGAATTAAATTAAACTTCTAAGTGAATATGAGTTTGAATAACATTGCAATAAGTATGAGTGCGTACAAGTACAAGAAATTATGAGTCATGATTTAGCTCTACTCACTTTTTCACTACTCATTGCTGATCTCTGTTCTCCACATTGTAGCCAAAAATAGGTACGACTTTCACCCCCTAAACGTTCGGATATCGAAATTTATATTTTTATTTTTCAAATAAATTACGAATCTAATAAAATTTTTTTTCTAGTAACAAAAAGTTCCAAAATACGGGTTTTACCTGCTTACCTCCCCAATGGACCGAATACCAGAGACCAATCTTATGTCCAAATTTCTAGCTTTTAGCTTCAGCAATTTAGGCTGTGGGATATTGAATCAGTCAACAATTTATATAACACACTTGATCATGAAGAAGATATTAACTCAAAATTTAAAAATTTCAAGTAGAAGTAAAACAATTTTTTTAAGCCAAACATTTTTATACTAAAAATTATACAAAATAGCACGATAATTTTACAGCGGGTAAATATCAATATTTCGTGTTGTTTTTTTTTACAAAATGTGAAAACATATAAAATTTTGAGTCAATACCGTCTCTATCATCAAGTACGATATTTTGATGGAGTTCATTTTATTTATGTGTTGTTTCCAGGTGAAAAGCAATTGATTGTGAAGTCAAATTTATATGAAAAGCATTACAAAAACTTTGTGAATTGCCTGTCACCTGGAAACAGCACATTAATCTTTTTCACAAATTAACACAAATAATTTAGATATTTTCTAAAGTTTAAAAAATGTTTGTCTAATAGCATGAGCACATCGTAGAGGAATTCGTGGCATTGCATCATAATAATATTTTTTACATGAAAGTCCTTATATTCACTTTTTTTCTTCAGCACAGCACACACAAAAACACTTTCCATGGTATCTAATATTGTTTAGAGCTGGATATGAAAAACGTTTGTATGAAAATATGATTCACTTTCAGTACAAAATATTCTCATTATATTCCTAAATTCTACAACCCTTCAAAGTTCGCTTTAAATCTTTCATCCAACAAACGTCTCAGGAGCAGTATTATTTTATTATTTTTTTATTTCAATATTTAAATATGAAACTTACTGTGCAAGTTAAAAGCAAAACTGAAGTAAAAGCCTGCACCATTTTTTTTATCGTAAAATTATGTCTTGCAAAAATCAACCGTTTTAGAAATAAGAAATTAGCTTCAAAATGTCTTGTAGTACACATTTAACAAGTGCATGGAACGGTTAACCGCAATTTTCTTAATAGCAGGTGAAATAAAACTTGCGATTAATCTTTTAAAGTATAACAATATATTTTCCCTTATTCCAAGTTACAGTGCATATCAAAATCGTCCCGTATCTCCCTTTCAATTGCTTAATTTTTCCATTGTTATTTACGAATTTTCATTTGCTACGCATTTTTAAAGGACAATTAGTTTTTATGTGATTGTGTGTGCTATAAATTAAAAATGCTACAAAAACAATTTAATGCCAACAGGGACATTATTATTTGCCACATGATGAAGCTGACAACATGAGTGCTAAGAGTGTAAGACAAAGAAAAGAGGGGAGAGGTTATCTTAAGAATAGAGCTGGCGACCGACCATAAGTTTGTTAATGGTTTCTGTTTTTTTTTATATGTGGCAAGGCGAGTTTTACTTAAGAAATATACCTTAAAAATTTAAAGTACTTTTGGTAAAAACTTTAAATACCAATAAAGTTACAAAATCAAAGTTCACCAAAAGGTGCGCTTCAACCAGAGGGGCCGAAACATTGAGAACTTTCACTAAGCATAAGAGTTTCTCGGGAGTGGGATTTTTAGGGGAACTGTAATTAGTTATGAACCATCCCTACAAATTCTGCCAACAGAATTTTTAGTCATACAAAATTATCTTATGTGTGCAATAGTGAAGCGGGTATTATGCGATTGTGCTGATGTTTGTATCATCTTAAAATATTTTGGTGTACCGATCGACTTAGAATTATTTTTTGAATCGTTACAAAGATGTCTGGTCCTTCAGCTGGATGTCCATGTAAATCTTGTGCGCAAAGTACAATCAATTTTAGAAATAATTTGATAAAATTTGTAACACAGCTTCTTTCTACATGTCACAGGGACCAAGCCTGTTGAAAATGGTGACAACCGGTCCATAGTTTTACATAGCCCCAATTAGGGTGTTCAATCAATCGGGTTTTACTTTTGTCCGATTAAACGATTTATCGAAATTTGACATTTTAACTTAATCGATTAACCCTTTTGCTACAAGTTTTTACTGGGTTACTAAAATCACAATTTTTTGAAATTTTATAAAAATTGGCCCTTACAACAACAATCCATACTCCCATTTGAGAAAAATTGACCCCAAATGTGTTTTTTGGACTGCATCCCTGCAAATATTATTGGACCACCTGATCCAATTTCATGAAATGGACTACTCCATGGACTGGTCCGATGTAATGCAAGCATAGACCATGTCATTGTTAAAAAGTGTTTGTAGTGAGACGACATGTCTTCGTTTTTTAACGACATTTTTCGTTTTTAAACGAAGTTAAAACTAATCCTCTTGTGTACACAATGGAGTAGTTTTAAAACTACTCCTTTGTAGTCCAAAGATGGGTTATATGGTTCTGCCCTAGGACACCGTAATGTTAAATAGACCATGTTTTTCCCATACGTTTTGGTTACTTTTGGACTAGTCCTAGTCCCTTGTGGGCTACTCTTTACACGCGTGTTTAGACTGGTCCTAGTATTTGCAGGGATCCATATGAATTATGAATATTGGTTATGGCAAAGAAATATTGTTAAAAAAATTAACATAAATAGTGGAATAATCCACGGAATGCTATAAGATTTTGCAACCATTCGTTATATTCGAGCGGAAATCAAACTGTAAAATTTCGTGAAGATCGGACCATAATTTACTTTTAGACCCATATAAGCCATACTCCCAGAAAACAGTTTATAACGCCTAAAAGCGTAATTAATAATGCTATCAGAATAAAATTCAATACTTCACAGTTTTATAAGACTAGAAATCACACAAATTAATTTCGTGATGATCGGTCCATAATTTGCAATAGGCCCCATATAAAAACCACACAGCAGCATCAAACGTAAAATTATTTTGTATGTATTGCGTGTACATTATTCAACACCATAACTTGCGTTTGTATCCATATGGATACATACAATGTTTAAATAATCAGCACAGCTTTTTTCCGGCTTAAAACAAAAAACTATTGATGCAAAAAGTTAAAATAAACCTTTTTCTTCATGTTGGATGTGTTTTTTTTTTAACATTTTTTTCAAAAAATAAATATAAATATAAAAAACGTTTTTTTAAAAATGCTATATTTTTCTAAATTTTGTAAAAATACAAGAGTTTTTCATTAAAAATGATTCATAAGATCTTAAAAAACAATAACATGCCGGTATCTAACCCAATTCTTTGACCTGGTGATTGTCAGATGCCTCCAAAGTTGAGTGTACCCATATGGATACAATATAACGAAAGGGTTAAACGAATAACATTTTAAAATTAATCGATTAATCGAATAATTCTAAATCCAGAAATTTCATAAATTACGAGAGATTTTTTTCGATAATTTTAGAAAATATTAGTACTTGAATAAATAAAGATTTTTTTTTCAATAAAACTTGCTCCAAATTGTTACTTAACTTTCGGGTACTTAGATTTTAAAAGTCAATATAACTTTGGATTTTTTTGAATCGTCTAGAGAATCGATCGAAGTATCTTGTTTAAAATATTTATAGCCACTGTGTAAGTGGTAAATTAGTAAAGTTGTTGAAGAACATTTACGTGAATACATTTTTGGACACCTGCTACATTTAGCATTATTAGATTTATCTTTCGTACAATATTTTGAAACCAAACTCATTCTAAAGAGAGAAACGCATGAACAATTTTGTTAAAAAATACGGGCCAGTTCAAGAAATCGAAATGAAGTAGATTTCAAATAGAGCAAATTTTAAAAACGACCCTGTAATGGAAGTTCGTAAAAATATTCCATTTTATCTGCTTCATTCTTTAAGTATCCATTATTTTTGCAAGAACAACAAATAAAACCACAAAAAAACTACGGTAATTTTTTAAATAACTGAATTTAAATTATCGTTCGATTTCAATTTCACTTAATTTCGATTTATCGAACATTTCTCATTTCTCGAATCTTTTGTGGAAAAAATGTTTGTTTATTTGAATTTTAAAGAAATTAACGATTATTATCATTCGATTAATCGGTATAAACTCTTCGTTTAATTTTGAAATTGAAATTAGAAATTTTAAAGTATTCGAACAATTAATCGTTCAAAACTGTTCGATTAATCGACTAAACACCCTTGTCTTTGTGATCAGAAACCATCTTACAATGTTGGTTTTTAGATTAAATTTAGTCCAAACTTATTTTCTTGTAATTAAAATAATCTTATCAAATTTTATTGAAATCTGCCCAAATTTAATCATGGCTCCCACACAAAAATTATTTTTAAAGACATAACTGCCATTATAAATATCGGTATTGACGTACCCATTAGAAACAATAACTATTACGAAAGCTACTATTTCGCATCAAAATATTGTATTCGTAGCTCCAGAGTTCAAAAAGGCCCTCCCTGAAATCTTTTAATGACAAAAAAATTGTATATAGATGAAGATATCTAAACAATATTCGACACAAAGAACTTTTGCATAAATCTTAAAATCATTACATAATTTTGTTATGGCGGATCCATTATCGCCCATAGGTCCTAAATGGGATACACTCTCGAAAACTTGTCTCCAAATTCTGTGTTGTAGGGAATCATATGATTAAGCTTGACCGACTTTACTTTTTTTACTTGTTTATTGATGTTTTAGTTTAGGCTTTTTTTGACTCCTTTCCATCAAACGCGATTCTGGTGATTTTTAACTCTCGCAAAAAAAAACTTAAAAATTATCTTTCGTACGTGTTAAGTAACAACAACGAAGTAAACATATTTCTTACTCCCGTTTTTTCTCTCTCTCTCTCTCGTTTTCTTTTAAAGTTGTTTTTTTTATTGATTTTTTCCAAACTGCTTTAGGCAAACTAGAAACCGTTTAACACCAAAGTATTTTTTCGCTTAAGTTGTTCAAAAGTTAGCATGTTTCCACTAGAAGGACGGGCAGACCAAAATACTAAAAATTGCTTTAGAACTTAGAATGTACACAAAAACTTTGGGTGTCTTATATAAATATTTCTAGTTGTTACACACGAAGATACAAACTTAATAAACCCTAAATTATTAAGCTTGTGGTGATGGAGGATACTCAAACATGTTTAAAACTCATTAAAATTTGTTTAAAAACTTTTCATAAAAGCAGTAAGTGGCACATTTTTAATGGGTGCGATTTGAAAAGCAATAAAGAGTTATAATAATAATATTTAATAATAATGTAATATTCTTCATATGTATTGAAGAAACCGCCCAATAAAATTAATGAACGAACTTCATTTGTTTTTGTCCTCAACATTTTCGCTACACATAATTGTCCCAATCATTCCCCTTGACAAGCATTATGATATTCCTTCCCGCTATTTCTGTCCTTTAAGGGGGCTCCAATACAACTTGTTCAATACAGACTAGAAAAAGTCCCATAACTGCATAGGAGTCTGACCTATGGGGGAAAAATATATGAGCGACCACCATTAGTTTTTTGTCCTACACATTTTCTAAAAACATACTTGCCCCTTATTTCCATCGCTAATGGAGGCCCAAAATAAATTTGCTCAACTTTTAAACTAATAGAGATCCAATTTCAATGTATAATATACTAATGGCATTGTTGGATAATTTTCTTAAAAAAATAAAATTTGATTAACATTTAAATGAAAATTTTGACTATTTAAGATTTTCGCCCCACGTATAAAATGTTTTTCACTATTACAAATTTTATCGAAACTAAAGTAAGCAATTGGTTAAAGGCAAGATCCTCCTACCGGGTACGTTAAAGTTTAGTTGAAACAATAAACAATTTTTTATATGTCCGACAAAATCCTTCCTTTATCTAAAGGCAAGTTGTTATAATGGCCCTTAAAGTTTAAATTTGTTTTCAAATTATTGAATTTTTTTTTAATTAATTCGATTTTATTTTTGTCCAATTCGCAAGTTCGCGTTATCGACGTATTTGTTGTATAATCGTATAACTATTAAATCTTTTTAGAATATGACAAAAAACTCAACAAATTAAATTCTTTTTAATAAATAACTGGGGGATTCACAAGGCAGTCGTAAAGTTATAAAGTTATATGTCTTAAAATAATTACAAGAAATATATATGACCTCTGATAATTTAGATATCTACTGTTTAGTTATTGTTGATTTGGGGGCGCAAATTTTTCCTCACAGATCTTAGTTTCTTGGGGAAATAATAATACACAAGGGTTTTGTGTCACGAAATAATTAAACTTTTATTTATAATACGGCGTAGCTCACACAGTAATTGCTGTGTTAAGGGCTAACCATAATATGCATATAGCCTTGCTTAACCGGGAGGGTGCTTTAAAACCATGGGAGATAAATAAGGCCATGATGGCTTTATTGCTCAATTGAATGGGAGATAAAGCCAAAATGGCCTTATTGCCCAATCATTGAGAGGTAAGGTTTGCGAAATGAGAGATATAGCCATATTTTATTTCGCAAATGAGAGATAAAGCCATATTTTTTGCGAAGCCAGATTCCAATACTTAAGTGTTTATTGTTTCCGGGAAAAGACATTTTTTATTTTTGTGACGCACGCAGGAAAACTTTATTCAGCGAAGCCACCTGCCACGTCCTACTGGAGGAGAAAACCTGTAAGCACGGCCGCAGGCCACCACGCAGAACCACGTTAGTATGCGAAGCCAGATTTCAATACTTAACTTTAGTAAAAGGGCAAATCATTACCTCTTATGCAAAAGTTCTTCAAAACTGAAATGAGAGATAAAACCATTTTCTAATATTACTAATGTGAGCTAAGGACATGATGGCTTTATCTTCCATTCAAATGAAAAAAAAATAAAAGACTTTATCTCCCTTTTGAATAAAGACATCATGGCCTTATCTCCCATGGTATTAAAGCACCCCCCCCCCCCTGCTTAACATACTGTTAAAAATTAACAAAAAATTTCTCAAATGTATTTAAAAAACAAAAACAAAATAAAAAACCTTTGATTCCTTACGGAATGTGCGATTCGATTCGCACCTTGCTTAAGCAAATGCCAGTTTCATTAAACTTAGCAAAAAGTTCCCTTAAGTTCAATATGGTTTGCCTCGTATAATTAACATGTATTCGCACATTTTCTTAAGCCAACTTAAGCACATTGTGGTTGGGCCTTTACAACTGATCATTTATTAACTATTACTTGAGTAAAAAAGTCAATAAGCTGTAACTTTAATTATGACTAACAAGAAAAAAGAGAGCCAAAAAAAGGAACTACCCAGCAAACAATATGAGTCCTAAAAGAGTATTTTAGGACTCCTTTTTATGAGCAAAACGCTCAGAAAAAATCTCCTAAAACCCTCAGATATGAGCGTGTTTTCCTATGAAACCGTCAAAAAATTTTGTACTGAATATGAGCGTTTTAGGACTCCTAAATTTAACGATTTGTATGGAAAATTGTGAGCCTTTTTGCTCACAAATCAATCATAAAAACCTCTTAAAAGAGTCATGAAAGTGGGATTTCGGAGCCAAAAAAGAGTGATATAGGAGTGTTTCTTTTTCTTGAAATTAGGGTATTAATTTTATTTGTAAATTTATGCCTGTTAGCTTTTAAGGGAAAAGTTTTATTAATATATGTTTTGTGCATGGATATAAAAATCATTTTAAACCAATTTCAACGAACAAAACCACCTAATTTTCTTTTAGCAGAGGCTTCAAATGGATAGTTTTGTCTAATGAAAAGATTTAAAAGGACAATGTTTAGATCTTATCAAAATCACAACCAAACAGAGCAAAATGATCACAATAATGACAGACAAACGCAAAATATTGAAATTATTAAGAATAAGAAAACAAACTACCGTTGCCCCTCAGAAAACCCTCATAAATAAGAGTTTTCTAGGAATGTGCTCCTAAATTGCTCATAAAAATGAGTCTTTTAGGAGTCCTGAATTCTACAGGCTCCGAAATCAATCAGAATTGCTCATAAATTAGGAGGGTAATCATAAAACCCTCAAGAAACGGTATCTTTTAAGAGTCATATTTAGGAGCGCTCCGAAAATTGTTTGGTGGGTATATAAGATTTCTACTTCCAATACACTTTATAAAATTTATACAAGGGCAATTAAACCTGTTCGACTTGTAAACCTTAACAGTTATGACAAATCAATGAACACAGCATTAAAATCTTTATTTTGTTTGAAAGACAACAGTACTTTGTTTTTAACAATTGTAAAATATTATTTAGGACCATATGACGATATAACTTGATAGCACACCTTGGGAATCCCCCAAATACATAAGTCTAATTCATTTCAATTTACTTTTTTAACCAATTAAATTAAAATTTGTTATCAATTTATATTTATTATCATTTCAAATAAAAATTTAAATTTTTTAAAGAAGAAAAAAAAATAAATAAAAACCAAGTGCAAGGCCCATCTATCAGGTCTGCTTACTTGCACAAAAACAAAAAACGATTCCTTTTAGTTGTCAAAAATTTACTACCACATATACAAAGCAAAAGGAAAAAACGTGTATGTGTGGCATACCATAAACGTAAACAAACTTATACATGCACATGTAAGCAAAATGTAAACCACTTTTGACAACTAAAAATAACATAAACAATGATCATCAGGCTTCTTGCGCAGACCTTTTCAATGGGCCTTGACCAAGTGTGCATTAAAAAATCATTACTGAAATTTTTAATTTGCCTTTTTCGTTTTATATTTTTTTAATATTTGGTGAAAAAAAAATTGTTGAATTTTTTAGATAGTTTACTCAAAGTGAATTGACTATGTACATATCTAACAGTGTTGTCAATTAAGAATTTGGAAATTGCACATGCTTGAACAAGAACTTACCCATATGAAGCAAAATTACACACACCAATCGAAAAAGCAGACTGATTTTGCCTTGCAAAACCTTATTGCTGTACCCTCATTTGGAATTGAATGGTAAGATTTACAAGAAAAGCAAAGTTTACCAACTGCTGAAGTAAGAAAGAACTGGATGAACATGTGTAACGGCACGTATCGACGCGAAGTATTTGTTTTCGAACATAATCCGTAACGTCTACAGAAAAATAGCACACAAATGTTTTTCTACAAGACAAAAGGGAATAATAAATCAAACTAACGGCCTGGCAAACATATCAAAATTTTATATTTGTAAAAATATCTTGTGGTGTTAACTGGAGTGATTGCCGCTTGAACAAACATTTGAAGCAATGTTTGTAGAAATATTAAAACTTTTTAATATTGGCAGACATGTTGGATATTGGTCAAACTTTTTGTGGCTTCTAATGCTTAATGTATTCATTTCAGCGAAAACTTTGCAGAGTTTAGACGTTGAAAAAAAGCAAGCACTATCGGCGTCTGCATTCATTGAAAACAAAATAAAAATTCAAAATGTATGTTTGTGCGAAATATATTTGTGTTGTTTATTGGTAAACACAAAACGGTCACAAAGTATGTATTCCCCAAGCATTTTGTGTGGTTTATTTTGCCCTTAAGAAACATACCTTTTCGAAATTTGCTGTGAGTGATGGTGTTCAGTGTTGCAACGATCCAAAAAAATTTGTAACCGAAACTACAACAAAAAGTAACCAAAAGCGAAAACAGTCACCAAAATTATTTTGTATTAAATGTATATACTTACAAATTAGGATTGTTTCAACCTTGTAGGCACTTTATTACTGATGGTCTGCTTATAGTTGCAGGCTCTTTGTTTGTAATTTTATAGCATTTTATAAGTCAAATTTTTTCTAACTCGACTTTAGTGTTATTGCTTGTGTGTACATATTAGTGCTGGGAAGCTGTTAATAGTACTACCGATACTATCGATAGTCTTAAAATATCAAAAAAATATCGATAGGAAATATATCGATATCGATATTATTATTATTTAAAATACAGCTATGAAGACATGTTACAGTAGCTATTAACATACAGTTGTTTACTTGCTATTATTGATTCGCGCTGAATAACAGCAATGAATACAAACAACACGAATGGCAGGTGGTATGAATTGCTTATAGAATAAAGCAATGAGTGACCATGAGAATCAAAACCAATTGAGAACATTATCTATTGTTGCAATAAAATATCTTATAGTCCCTACTACTTTGGTTCCTTCTGGAAGGTTCTTTTCAGCAGCACAATTTTTAAAAACTGTCATCTAAAATAACGTGCGTACATACATACGTCTCATACGTGCAGTAAAGTGATAAAAACAACGATCTGTTGGCTGATAACAAACCAGTTAAAGTTTTTCTGCACAGATACAAACCTTTAGTCGATAGTAATATCGATATATCGATAGTGAAATCTGAACTATCGATAGTAATATCGATATATCGATAGTGAAATCTGAACATTCGATAAATATCGATAGTAGAATATATCGATAGTATCCCAGCACTAGTACATATATTTATAGATGCTTTCCGCCAAGTGGAAATTGTAAGAATCATATTTGACCTAATCGTTTTTCCTATAAAAGTGTTATACGGTCATACTTTGTATGACATACTTGCAATAAGACTATCACACCAAGTATGTCATACATCATTACAAACATTGAAAGGTAATCGTTGTATATATGATGGCGCGTCAATTGGTTGCTGCTTAGCTTATGTGTGCGTTATTGGCGGAAAGCAACGAAATGTATTTTTTTTAATTTTTCAAAGAGTTTTTATGACCTCTTTGCTTCAAATTTCTATTATGGTATATATTACTTTTTATATTCCATTATTCTGGCAAAGTTTTATATTTCTCAATAAAACCGTTTAAAAAAGAGCTCTTTCCAAGCCTTTGTTAAATGAAGTTTGTACTGAGTATGAAAGAATTGTTATTATACGAGTATGATGGCATACATAAAAATCAAAAATTTTTGATGTTCAACATACCAAACTGACATACACGAATTTTTCGGTATTACACGAGTATGATGGTATACCACTCTCACATACCAAGTTTCGTCGTCTAATAGGCGCTTTATATGGTTAAGCTGATAGTTTGTTACAGTTTACGATTCTAGAAAAACCATTTTTAAGTAGATAAAAATAGTATTGGTGTTGGATGCACCAATACCATGCACATATTTAAAGTTTAAAAAAAGCGGAGCGGTTAAGCTTGTACAAAAATTGGTTATATTTTGTTGAAAAAAAGTAACCAAAATGGAAAAAAAGTACACAAGTAAGTACACATTGGTAAAAAAATAACCAAGCCAGCAACGCTGGTTGTGTTTGATGCAAACAAACTTGTTGGCTTAAGGTTCCCATCTGCTAAACAATATTATTGAGTACTTTATTGCTATTTTTATTGTCGTTTTGCTCTACACTACTCAATAAGCAGCCAATTTGAAATAAATATGATTTTATTTCAATTTTTTATTCGAATTAATTTTTTTATTAATAAAACTTTAGGATCTTCTTAAATTCTAAAATCTTTTGAATGTACAAACTTTTTATAAAATAGCAATTTTTCGCAAAGAACTTAAATTCAAATTTGAAAGTTTATGATAAACATGATATCTTAAAAAAAATTTTAATTAATTATTTCGTGATATATGGTGTGAGTCTGTGTACACACCATGGAAGTTTTCTTGCAGAAAGTTTAAGTTTATTTATAAGAGTGGAAGAATGTGAAAAAGCAAGTTTGACTGTGCAAGAAGTTAAAAAAAGGAAAAAAAAGGAAATCTAGACTGCCAAAAATTAATGAAAAAATAGAACTTCAAGTAAAATTACACACAGTTTACACTTGAAATTAATTACACATGGGCTATACATGCATGTTAAAACAACACACGGCTTGGCAACACTGGTATTTAAATACATTGAATTGACATGTTTCATGTAACATTTAGTAATACGATAAAGTACCGACACAACAAATTTGTCTGTTCACAATTTCACAAACAAAAATCACATTTTTTAAATGCCAAGCCATACGAGGGAGCTTCTGAATTAAACATTTAAAATTATAAATTCTTAAATCAAATATCAAGTTTTCAAAAATGCGATTAGTCGCAAATCGCGATTGTTTTATCTCAATCAGGAATGCGAAAAAACTCTTAAAAACCCAAAACATTTTTTTTTTGATATAACATAAGCTGATAATAGGCTTAATATTTTGAAATTTTTATATTTAATGTGGGTATATTAAGTTTGTCATTCCAGTTTCAGCACCGAGAACAATCCAGCTTAAGATTATGTATGCTGGGCTGCGAAGTAATACTAAGTCGATTGAGACATGTTCATCTACTGATATCCAGCCTAATCTGCTCAGCTAAACATAAATTTTACATGACTAGAATTTGTGATGTCAGATTTAATGAAGCCTTGTTTATAACTCGTCCCAAATTCCATAAAAAGTTACACTCAACTTCCGGAAATTGTAATCTTTTGTGGACGGTATTAAATAAACGTCACAGCTAAATATATAATTCCATCTCAATCTTTATTGTTTAAAAAACTATTTAAAACGAGAATACTTTTACAATTTCTGAATTTGCCTCAGGATTTTTTCTTTTTTTAATTATAATAATTTTAAAACTCATGAATAAATTGCAGTCAGTAAATATGGGTTTTCTGTTTACAACGATTGTTTGTGTGGATGTATGCAGTACGTAATTTTAATGAAAATTTTAAACAATTATTTTTGCTTGTTAAACGAGCAGTGAACAAACAATGTTTATGTATATTACCTCAGGCCAGAATTGTGAGCGTTAGAGTAGAGAATTTCATTACTTATGGGAGGGATAAATTGTTTGTTTTGCTCAACCAATGAATTTTATTATTTGCAAGTTTATAAAAAAATTATGTATGTAAGTTGGTTAGGGATATGACTTTTTTTAGGTAAATTATATAAACGAACTGATGTGCTTGAAGTTTTATAAGTTTAAGATGTAACGAAATAAATTTTATGTTATCATTTGTAAGATTTTCTTATTTTGAAAACCCAAATAATGGACGCATAGTAATTATTCATTCCGTTTGTAACAATTCACAATTAAAAACTAATAGAGTCTATATATTCTGGATCCTTAGACGATATAGCCCTGTCCGTCCACCAGTCGGTCGGCTGAAGGCTTAAGCCTATAGTACACGAAATGTAAAAAGCTACATGCGCATGTGGTTCCGACGTCATTTTGTCGTCATCAAACAACACGAACTTGCTATTGTGGCTTGTTGTGTAGTCAAAATTACGTCAGAACTACATGCGTATGTGGCTTTTTACATTCCGTGTACTATAGGCTTTAGCAAATAATAGACTTATGGCAATTTTCTCAATGTACCGTCAAACTGCCTGTTACTTAATGTCAACATAAATTTATTAGAGCGATAAACTCTCTGTTAACAATTTTGGGTTTCTCAATATACCGACAAAAAACATGGTTTTAAGCTGGCAACACCTCTCAAAATACATGTAAAAGTTGGGAGTCAGCTGATTGAATTTATCTGTACGGCAAATAAAAGGAAAATAAATAATCGGCAGATGAGTGCTGGTAAACTTTGCGATAGAATAGAAGCAAATGAGACATTGAGAAAACCAAATTTCTTTAATGTGCAGTTTTTCGTTGGGAAAAAAGTTAATCGTGTAATGAGAAACCGGCCATTAGAAAGATAAAATTTGGAAAACGATAAAATCGTTTTGATTTGAAAAAAGATGGATAGTCTCCATACTAGGGTATTCATTCGGTTAACCGATTAATTACTGCCCGATTAACTAATCGGTTAATTTAAAATTGGCTTTTTTCGATAAACAATTAAGCCGGTTAATTTAAGTCGATTAACCGATGTAACAAAATTTTAAATTTTTTGTAGTATTAAACCATATTTGTTTGTGGTTTTAATTATGGGTAAGTTTCAAAACGTCAGTTGCAAGCCAACTCGCTTTTTAAATGCATTCTACAATGCAACCATGTAGAATTTCACAATGTTATTTGTACCAAAGTACACCAAAAAAGTTGTGCTTAGAAATACTTTTTTATACAATATATTTTTTTCTAGAAATACATTTCCAAAATATAGTACAAAAACAAAAAATTAAGGAATTCGGAAGCAACATTTTTTGCAGAATTTTCGGTGCTGAACTTTGTCAGAATGAATTAGATGATGACCTGACAACAGAAGAAACTCTCGAGAGTAACACAACAACAAAATTAACCGAAACAATTAGAAGTGTTACGCGCTAAAAACTTTTAAACAGGATTCTAATGGCACAATGAAAGATTAAAATGATTAAAGGAAAATAACTGAGAAATTAGATAACCTGTATTTATTTTGGGTTGCTTTCGATTTCTTTAACATCTTCGATTAGTGGAAGCATTTTTTCCAATTCAAGTTTATTTTTCTAAAACATTATTTTATAAGATCTCCTTAAGCTACTGAAATGATTAATAAAATGACCTCACAGTTTATTTTTTAATAAATGTATTATTTAAAAAATATGTATATTCCCCCAAGGAACTCAGTATTAGGCTTGCAAAAGTTTGCATCGGAGCATTTGCAAAATGGTATAGCTAATACATATGATACATCATTGGAAAGATATTTTTTGGTAGAATGTGCCAATTTACCTTTTATTAAAATCGGTTCAGTATTTTAGGAGTTATAGGCGTTAGAAAGTGTTACTAATACACAAAAAATACTCACATACGTGTGAGCAAAAAAAAATGTAAACAAATAACAGAAACACAGTTTTATGCTTCTTTTTTTGTGTTTATACGTAGTAAAAAGAACAACAACATAGGATTTTTCTCCTATGCCTTAAATGGAGAACAGTAGAAAATAAGAAAAAAGAGAAGGACAATTGTAAATGTTTTGTTTTCTTTTGGAAGAGTTGTTGTTTTAAAATGTTGACGTTAATTTTGGCATATGAATAATTATAAATGTAACCGTTGATTTCTCTTCGAGCTTTGTGCATATGAATAATTTCAATGTTATATTATAAGTATGGTTACAATGTTAAAAATGGGTGTATTATATTTATTTTAAAACAATTCGGAGGCGCTTAACTATTTTTTAAAAATATTTTTTGGTGTTACTTTAAATTAGTTAGTTAGACTTGATTTTCGTAACTAAATTTATAATTGTATGAATACATATTTACAAATATTCGGTTGTACTGAAGTGGGTAATAAATAAAACTATTGATCATGGGCAATTACGAATTTCTGCAATGAGGTTAAGATTCAAGTAAAAGTTATCTGTGCCGAATTTTGTCTAAATATCTTCATCTATATAAGATTTTTTCATCTCCAACTGATTTTAGGGAGGGGGTTTATATGGGACCAATGGTTAAAATGGACGTACCAATACGAAGTTCACAAAGTAGCTGTTATAAAAGTTATCGATGCCAAATTTTTATTTATACCAACATTTCTAACGAAGTTATATCATTTGTGGTACTTGTATGGGAGCTATGGTCAAATATGGATCGGTTCTAATAACACTTGGTAAAATTATTAAGGTTGCAATTAAATATTTTTGGGTCAAATTCGATGTAAATACCAATGTAATTTGATGGTTAATGGCCACAAACTTATATTCCGGAAAGATGTTTGTATGAGGAATAATGTGTTATTTTGAACCAATTCTTACAATTTAAAATAAGCACCATTTTTGTTCAGCACAAACGCATAATATACTTTCTACCTTTGGTAGTGTGGGTAGAAAAACCAAAGAAAATTAAAAATTTTTAAAATCTTTCTGTTTTAATATCCACACTGCCATAGATAGAGAGGATATTATGATATTGTACTGAAGTATGTAACATATAAAAATATTGGTTCTGAACCCCTCTTTAGTGTTCCAATAGATTAAGTCCGTTTGGCTGGCTGGCATACACTAAACAAAGTCTTTATTTCTAAAATGCAGTCGATGCAAACTGCCCTAAAATGATAAGTTGCAAAGATTCTTCAACGTCACGACTTATTAATCACTTTTAATTAGTCTACAAGCTTGACATAAATATACGCCAAGTGTAATTGGATAAGTGGGGCGTGTCATTTTAAGGGCCGATGTTGAATTTTGAATTAAACACAAATTATTTACGAAATAATTGTCATTTCTTTTATATTATTATAATAATATTGGTATGGTTCAATTATGTATGGAACAAAATATCGACCAAATGGCCGCCGCGACCTCGGCGGCACACCTACATCCAATGGTCCAAATTTTCGATGACACTGAGGCATAATTGAGGTTTAATGCCGTTATTGTACCCAATTATCTCAACAAATCACATGATCTTATCGTGGGACAACACGGCCATTGAATTTTTTCGACAATCACTCTTGGATTATCAATCGACCAAATGCGGCAATTCTGCTTATTGATGAATCCCCTGAGGTGAAAATGTGCCATGCGTTGATTGATTGTGTATCTTTCCATGGTTGAAATTGAGTGAAATGTCAAATGAAAGGCGGAAAAAACTTACAGCCGTATTCATAAAAAATAAAATAAGTTTGAAATCTGTTTTAAGGCAAAATTTTCATACAAATTTTTCTTAAAATGCATTTCAAATCCATTTTAATTATTTATAAATGCGGCAGTTAAAGTATAGGTGTGGTTCACATTCAACACCGGCCCTTTAAAATATGACAGTAACAGCTAAAGGCATCACAGCTCACCAGATTTTTATTATATTAATTTCTGTTCCTATCGCACCATTGTAAAGGGCATTTAAAGTTCGCCATAGCCGAATATAGCACTTTAACTTGCTTTTTTCAGTTCAAATTTCATTTCAAATTTTATATACAAGTTAAAAAAAAAACTATACAATTTATATAAAAAATAATATAAAATGCGAAAAAATATAAAAATGTCACTATCCAATTAAATCAACAAAAATTAAGTCAAGCGTTAACTCTTCAGTCGTTTGCTTTAGTTGTAATTTTCAGAAACTGTTTAACAAAAAAAACCAGTAAATTTTTTTAAGCTTCTATGAAAATATAAAGAATTTTTTTAACTGCGAGAGGTTGTTAAAATTACTGTTGAATTGTTTTTTAAAAAAAAAACATTAAAAAAAATAATGCGAATAAAGCGATTATTATTTAAAAAAAAAATTGTTATAACTAACTAAAGAGGATAGAAATTTTTAAGAAATTCCTTTAAAATACTTTTATAGTTTAATAATTTAAAAAAAAAAAATACACAAATGTAATTCTGTAAAGGTAACTTTTCGTTTTTATGTAAGAAAACATAACGTTTAAAAAGACAATATAAAAATTTTAATAAAAAAAAATTTCCAATTCCTCTGCAAAGCCACCCTCGTTCTTTGCACATGCAATTTCACATAAGATACCATTTACATACGCTTTTATATTCAGTGTTCGGTATGCGAACATCAAGTTAACTTTACTTTAGCATTGATTGATTCTGTGGATGAAGTTCAGCATGATGATGTTGTTTTTTTTATTATTTCTGTTGTTGTTATATTTTGTCATAAATTTTTTATTATGTTACCAAGGCTAATAGTAAATGCGATTTGTCACTCACACATATAAACACTTAAATATGGGCATGACAACGTCAAGAAATTTTTGCAGGAAATAAAAACAACATTACAAAACTCTTGTTCCCTGAAGAGCTTTAAAATCTCTCACCCATACGTACACTAAAAAAAACCACATCTCTTATCTTTCGTATATGACAAGTGATGCTAAAAACAAGTCAATTTGGAAAATTGGTTTTAAATTGTTGCACTGCAAAATACTGAAGAAAACACAAATTAAAGTCAAGAGATACATTTTTGAGAACTTAGGTGTTCACAGGGGACACGTATACGAAATAAGTCCTAAGCGTTTAAACGATTTAACAAGAATTATGTTTTCTGGTTAATTTATAAATAAAGAATTTTGATCAACTTTGGCCTTCTGACAAATTAAAGAGGCGGGTTGTTTCTAACAGTTAAATTTTTAATACAATTTTAATGTATTTTTTTTTTTGTAGAAAGGTACATACCTGAACAATTGTAATTAAAATAATTACCTTAGACGGATTTTCTTTTCACAGTGTTTTACTTTTGACGATGTCCGCTGGAATAATCACGTTTTTAAAGTGTCGAAAGAAGCATTCAAGTGTTTAGGTTTTTTAAAACGGTGCAAGACTTACTTCACTTCATCCGATCTCCTTACTATCTATACCACCTATATTCGACCGAAGATGGAATACAACTCTCACATATGGGCAGGGGCTTCAAAGTCTATTTTGAACCTTCTGGACCGTGTACAAAGGAGGGCGGTGAAGCTCATCAATGACAGTAGGGTATCCAATTCTATTGACTCATTGGAGCATCGTCGGAATGTGGGTTGTGTGACACTTTTCTATCGATATTACCATGGGAGGTGTTCCACTGAGATAAGTGAACTTATTCCACCCGCCCGAGTATTTCTTCGTAATAATTATTAAGCGCATTTTACCTTTAAATTAAAATAAAACAAACAAGAAGGTTTTATTTGGCTTTGCCGAATCTTTAATACCCTCCACCGACAGTTTGTTTATGATAAATAATGAATAATTACGAAAATCCTAACTCTCACTATTTCATGTTATTGCGGTTTTGGGAGAATTAAAATATATTCTGATGGTACGATTTATATGTATACAAGCTTTTACCCGGGACTTCGTTCAACTGAAAATTAGAGCAAGGTTTATAGAAAAGGGTTTATCCTATAAAAACGTCCAAACCTTTTCTATTGTTTTCTAAATACTTATTTTATGGTAAAATATTTCAATAAACAACATTAAAGGAATGATGAGGAATGGATATCTAGCAGGCCTGTTCTGCAAATCACTTTAGCTCAAATCACGTGATTTCAAATCACATGTCCCTTTTTAAATCACATGTGTGATGTTTTGGGGTTCCGTTTTTGTGTATTTTGGTGTGATCTGCAAATGCCGAAAGCACACTAAGAAACACAAAAACGGTATGATTTGCAGAATCCCACAAAATCACACTTGTGCTTTTAAAAGCACGTGTTTTGAAATCACGTGATTTTCAGAACAGGCCCGTAGATATGTTTTTTTCGACCACTTTACCATATCCATTCTGTATACCAAGTGTATTAAGAAGATTTTTCTCTAATTTTTACGAAGTGCACCAATTTTTTTCGTTTTTACATCACAAAAAGTACCCTTTATTTTAATCTGGGTCATATGCAACCTCTAAGCCAAATTTTTCGTACAGCGAAAGAGTACCAAAGGTAAAAGAGTACTTAAAGTATCAGTTTTTTTGAATGTTAATGTAGGCTTTAGTCTGCATTTATACCAAATTTAACAAAAAGAGAAAAACTACTAATTTTATCCTTTTTTCCCCCTTAAAAAGTACCAATTTTATCCCTTAAAAAGTAACCTATACACACAGAAAAAAATCAAGTTAAAAACGTCGAAAACAAGGTTTATTTAAAATTTTTCGGTGGTGATTTTGCTTCATACGTTTTTCATGTTAATTCAACCTGATTTTACAAATACTTGCGAACAACATTTTGTGCTTTTAAAATAACTATAATTCACGTTAATTTAACATTGCAGTAAAGTTAGAGCAAAATGTCATTTATATTGAAGTAACAATCCGAATTACGTTAAATGAAAGTTATTTCATGTTGAAACAACGTGAATTTCATGTAGAATCAAATTTTTTTGAGTGTGTTATAACAGTGTGAAGAAGCTTTACAGACAACATATACATTTATTTAAGAATAATTCAATACACTTACAACTGTAACACATGTTTCACTTATTTTGTAGTCGCCTTTGTTAACAGATCAATCAGCAGAATGGCCCGATATGGTTTTCGTCATCATTCTACTTTGAAAACTTGATGTACTATTTAACTAAATAATTTTAATTAAAAGAATACGGGAATTACCTTCTTTTTTTTATAACACATTTTAAGAATGAAAATAAAAAAATTAACATACTTAACTATGTATGCATGTTAATTTAACAAGATCAACTTTTGATTTTAATATAAAACAGGGTTTTTAATGGATTCAATTTCAAATTTATATTTATTTTTATTTTAATATTTTTTTTTATTTATTTTAACAGTGAATAATATTAAATAAGCGTGATTTAAGATTATTTTAATATTTTTCATTTAAAATTAATATGAAATAATGATAAATTTAAATAAAGCGCATACTTTTGCAGAAATTTACTATGATTCTCAATCAACATTTTTCCATGTTGATTTTACATTGGTATTTTATTCTGTGTGTACCAACTTTAAAAAAAAAAGTATTAAAATATTGTACAATCTATTTGTATCTGGGCTATATTTCTATAAACTTCTATAAGTTTTGAGAAGTCGATTCTCTGCAGCAACCGATATTCAACTGTCAAAGAGAAAAATTGGCCAATAGTAACAATTTATTCCGTTTTTAACAATATAACAAGTGTACTACATCTTATTCTGGGACATATGCTACCTCTATACCAAATTCTTTGAAAAGAGCAAAAGTACCAAAAAATAATAGTACCAAGAGTGCCAGCTTATCCTTATTTTATGCCCCCACAATGTGCATTGTATGTTAACGTAGGCTATATTTATATCAAACTAATCGAAAAGACAAAAGTTCAAATTTTATCCAGTTTTTAGCGCTTATAACCACTTTTATCTTGCACCCTATATTTAAATCCTGACCATATGCACTTTGTATACCAACTTTACAAAAAAAAAAAGTAAATGTCTCAAGGTACTAATTTTTTCCTTGATTTCCTTTTTAAAAAGTACCAAGTGTTTGAATGCTTCCCGCCTAAAAAATTCATCCAAATCCATTAAGCGGTCTTCGCGAGATTAAACATGATTGGGCGGAAACCGCTGAGGACATGTCTTACTTTATTCCAGTGTTTTGGTTTGCCGCTTCCACTATTCTGTGACCTCACTCTTCTGCCACCCAGCCAGCCATCTCTTCTGAGCCCACCTGTATGAGAGTTTGACAGCGAGCCACTGAAATGCCAATCAGGCTTTCGAGAAACATGTCTAGAGGAATCGAATAAAAATTTCCAAGTACGCAGATTGTATATACTTTATGGGATCTTAGATGAACAGTAAAAAGGATTCACACGGAACGAATAATAACAAAGTGCATATGTGTAATCCGCGAGTTATTGCCATTATCTTAAGAATATAACGTCCTGCAAATGCCCGCTGCGGTTTTGCTATGTGGTGTGTACGCCATGTCCAATTTTCAATGACTCTGGCGCATAAATCGGCTGAATCTGGCAAACGGTATGAGAAATGTTGTTTATAAGCCAGTTTTATAAGCCAGTTTTATAAGCCAGTTTTATAAGCCAGTTTTATAAGCCAGTTTTATAAGCCAGTTTTCTGGCCAGTTTACTTTACCTTTACGTTGTCAGATGTTTCTGCCTTAAAATCTGTTGTCCAGAATGTAAAAAGTAGCATGAGATGCTTAGTATGTAACGCCATCCTGTTCTAAAAACATGTGGTTAGTATCCATTTCATCCAATAAAGGCCAAAAGAAGTTAGTAATTAACGAATTATACTGCTGGCCGTTGTCAGTGTTGATCTGTCCAAAGCCGTTCTCAAAGAAATTTGGAACAACGAGATTGTCAGCCCCATTAGCACACCAAATAGTTACTTTATTGAGATCCACTGGACGCTCTTGGATCTCATGTGGATAAACATCGTCCCAAATGTGATCATTTTGCTTATTGCCTTAACTTAATAGGACTCATTGCTGAAGATTATTTATTGATGAAAATTGGGGTCAGTTTCCAAATAATCCAGGGCTCATTCGGCAAACACATATAATTTTCTATGGATATTTATCCTCAGCTTTTAAGTCAGTTAAATATCCGACTTCTTGTGAACGGGCCGAAACAGACATTAGAAGTGTAGTCTACGGACTGGTATTAGTTGATTGGCTCCTGAAACAATGGACCCTAATCTATCCATGGACTCTAATCTATCCTCCCGATTAAGGCGAACATAAAATACATGACGAGTGCGAAATGTGTCTGAACAGACCAATAATTTTGATAAAATAATTTTATCATCTGCACGTGTTGTTTATTACTTTATCCATCCATGGTGATTTGGCAAAATACACCAAATAAATAAAAGCCTATTGGACAGATGTAACTTTAACAATAAGACCGTTATCAAATGTCAAAATTCGTAAGTCCCATTGAAAGTCCCTTAACAAACATAATAAAAAATGTTTCTAACAAAATACTTTTATTTTGTTTGTTATAATAATTTAATTCCTTTTAGTGGATACAAATGTTTTTGAAATTTTTTCTTATGTTAATAATTTTTTTTTTATTTGTGTTATTAAAAATATTAAATGACAAATTTAATTTTGTCAAAAATTAATTCTTAATGTTGTACATCCATCAATTGTACATAAACAAGTTTTACATCATTTTAAATTTAATAAAATATTTTATGCTTGTTATTTTGTTGACCAAACCCACAAAAGAAAAAACTTTATGGTTAAACACAAAAAGTTTAAAATAAACCATAAAATGTAAAAATAAAGCTGCTACATTGAAACACCTGGGAACAAAATAAATAAATACATCCTTTTCTCTTCCAAAGTTTGTGCGTTTGTGTGTGTGTGTATGTGAAAGTGCTTAAACAAAAGGATGTTTCTGTTTACCATAAAAAAATAAATATCTTTAAAACTTAAATGGTTTAATGATTTGTATGAAAATAATAAAATTGCCATCGATAAATTTAAAAAGAAAAGTTAAATAATTAAGTTTTTTTAAAGCATCATGTGTGAGCTGTTGCTCAGCATTTACTGTTTGAAATATTACGATTGTTCTCTTTTTTTTAAACATTTTAATTAGATGACAATTAAATACGTACATGTTTTTTTTTAATTTTTATAAAAACTTGTACATAATTGATATTCCTGTCAGACATTATTCAATTTTATAATCTGTAAAAATACATAAAAGGTTTTTTGTAATGAAATTATTCTTTGGTTAAAATCCATCATTTTCAGTTTTTTGATTAAAACATTTTTTAATCGTGTTCGTGTTAATTTTTCTGTACAACATAGCGGCTTTATATTTATTTTGTTATTCTCTTCGCAACACAATAATAATTCTTCTACTAAAGTCCGATCCAGCTATGTTGGTCCACCTGTTTGTTATTGGCTTGATTATTTTTCCCGTCAGAAAATTAAGCTCATTTTATGTAAACTTCTATCCAAAGCTTGACGACGCTGGTCAGATCATTACAATTTTTAAAGTTATCAGCTTGCATTGCAATTGAATAAATCGTCATTAAAAATAGAAGAAAATAAGCAGAATTAGGCCGGGTTTTTGAGATATGGATTAAGCTTAAACTTAGTTTAGCGTAGTCTGAAACTCGGATTTTTCCTGCGAAATGGGATTTTTTTTGTATTATTTCATTAAAGACAAACATTTTAAGCAAAACTAAGCTGTTTCATCAAAATTGTGTTTACAAATTTGGTAATGGCGACACAAATCTGTTTTCAGATTAACTAAACCTAGTTTAACTGAGATCTCAAAAACCCAGTCTTAATATCAAAGCTTAAACAAAACAACATCAAGCTTAAGCTTTGATATTATTACAAGTAGAACTGTTGCTATAAGTCTTATACGTTTAACATTTTTATTTGGTTTAATATCTTTAGTTTTTCTAAAATCTTTATGGATGAAGTTTCCTGATGATCTGGCCTAAGCAACCAGTGAAATGCGCATAGGAATAGCTTATCCCATCAACAATAAATTTCAAGTGTTTTTATCAAGAATAAAAACTGGGAATTGAGCACGAATAACAAAAACTTTTGAAATTAATAAAAAAGAATTTTATGAATACGAGTAATAATATCATAAACACGACTAAATACATTCAGTTTTAATTATCCTTCCGTTTATTAAACATTAAAATAATTGTCTAAGATCCCCTAAACTAAAGTCTAGCTATGATCGTCCATCATGAAAGTATTTGCTTTTTAATATCTCTTCAAAATATTAATTATTGTACGATATTGATAACACGGTTTAAGCAAAAAAAAAAAAAAACATAAACATTGTTAAAATCCAGCCATAGCAAGAAGCTTTTAGAATATGGTTACCTCCAACCATATTTTTTGCGTGCGTTTGTTAACACTCAGGCAGGCTGTGTTCTTTATTTTCTTTTCATTAAATTTTCTTTATTTCTTCATTTATTTTAGGGTGTTTGCTTCTTTATATGGAAATTTCCCAGTTTTATTTTTAACACTTAAATTTTTAACTTTGATTTAAGCGAGAAAATGAAAATAACAGATAAAAATATTGTAGTTAAAATTGCACAACGAAACTAAAAATTATACGAAATTTCAAAAGCTAATTTGACAACATAAAAGAGAACTGATAGAAGACCTTCTTCACGAAAATTTGGTGTGTGTAAAAGGAGAATAATGGCCGTTTTCTCATTACACGATTATCTTTTTTCCCAACGAAAAACTGCACATTAAAGAAATTTGGTTTTCTCAACGTCTCATTTGCTTTTGCATGTATTTTGAGAGGAGTTGCCAACTGAAAACAATGTTTTTTGAAGGTATATTGAGAAATCCAAAATCGTTAACAGGCAGTTTATCGGTCTAATAAATTAATGTTGGCATTAAGTAACAGACAGTTTTTCGATACATTGAGAAAATGGTCAAAAGTGATTTTCTTAGAAAAAGAGTTTTTTTTAAAGTAAATAAAAATAATTGAGAAATATTTAACAACTAAAACAGCAAATTAAAATGAGATTGAATATGTTGTCAATTTAACCATTAAATGGATAGAGTTATCCATTTAGAGTAAGCGAAGGTAGGAATGAAAGATTAGCGACATTCCACACCACTACACCAAATACATGGAGAGCGGTGTTTATAGGCAACGACAGATGGCAGCTCCATTTTACAAGGGCCTGATACAGCAGACCAATCACAATACTGAATGAATCGATACTCTAAGAATATAAAGCTACTGTCACACTTATTAAATATTTGGCCAAATGAGCGTAACCACTACTTTTGATAATAGTAAATGAGATTTAACATGGTCTTAATATCACAAAATAAATGTTTTATACTACTAGACATAGAAAAAAATTGTTTTTTATAAGATGTGGTATTATAATCAAAATAAAAATTGGAATTTAGGAAATAATTATTTAGTTTGCTTTTTGGGCCCCGTTTTTTTCGTCCTTAAGGACAGGGAAATTTTATTTATTTATTTTATAGCACTTAACTTTACATAAGTTTGACCAAACAGTAAATTTACATGATCAGTCCAGGTCAAATTGCCATTGAAAACGATTCCAAGATTTTTCGCTTTGTGAACAATTTCAATTTTCTCGCCATTTAAAACAAAATCCTCAGATATGGAGGGAATTAAGCTTTTCTTACATATAAAAATGCATTTAGATTGGTGAGGATTTAAACAGAGACCACTTGTACTAGCCCAAAGGTAAAATCTATTTAAGTCGTCATATTACATGGGAAGGCGCGGAAGCAACTGCAACAATTCGTGTAAAATGGAGTTTATTTGTGTAAGCCATATGCTCCCGAAGGGGTTAATTTAGAAAGAAAATAAGCAAAATGTCCTTCATGCTTCAAGCAAAGTAACGTGGTCCACATACGACATAGGTCATCCTGAGAGACTTCTTAACTTCAGTCGGAGAGACGTGTCGAGACTGATATAGTACGTACTTACTGGTCACTTGACGTTCGGTTAACACTCTATGAGACTCGGTCTCCATTTTAATGAAAGCAGCTGCAGCTGCAGGGAACCTGAAACTGAGGATACAGTATTTCACCTCCTATGCGATTGCCCAGTGTTTAATTAAGGATGACAGATTTTTTGGGAATTAGCTTCTACAAGGACTCTCTTAAGTATAACGGGTGAAACTCAGCAACTTGCTTAACTATCTCAACGAAACGGGCTGGCTTTAGGCACTTCAGTATTGCCCTTGGGTCGAACTTGATCGGGGGTTCCTATTCTTGACGAGTTGTGAGGTGTCAAAACGGAGCCACTGTCGACGCTACCAGGTTAACCAATCAACCATCAATCCTTCATCCTTTAACAATTGATATATGCAAACAACAAATAAGGTAAAATAATTGTTTTTCTATCAGTGAGTTTATTTTTATTATACAAACACTTTTCTACTCACAAGTTTTTTGGACCTTGCACATGTATTTCTTTGCGTACGCTTTAAGCTACGCATACACTTCTTACGACACTTAGTTCATTTATTTTTCCAAATAAGCCTGGTACTCTGTTCAAATTTATAAAAAACGTTGAGAAATATTTATTATTTCATAATAAAAATTTTACATTATACATACCTGGATACGGGATGTCCTACATATCTTGCATGTTTGCCCAATCTGACGTTTTTATTCTTTCAAAGTATGGGACATAGTTTTGCGTATATTAAGATAAGGCACATATGCTTTTCCATATTGTTGTATTTTGCCAAAGTGTATGTTTCAAATAAAAAACAACGTGAATTATGGATGAAAAACTGCTATAAACCATTAGCCTGAACCCACACCAACAAAAGACAAAACGTGTTTGTCTTTAAGGGCAAAGACACTTGTTTGATGGCAACTCAAACCAAAAAGAAACGTCTTATCAAATTCTTGTCTTAAGCGGCCCATACACTTGCAATATTATTGTATATGATATTCGCCATATTATTACCATTTTGTCCTATATTATGCAATAAGTCGCACGCACAATGGTTTCATTCATTCAATAAAAATGTGAACATTACTTATAAGAATAACATAAACAGCATTGTACAATGTTGCCAACACATTTTACTCTTTTTTCGTTGTGCAATAAAAATCAAAAGTCTTTCGATTGTTGCCAATATATTGTGCCACCTTCGAATATCACACACAAATTAGCGATATAATTGTACAATACGTAAAATTGAACAATTTTACTGCAAGTGACTGAGCCGCTTTAAAAGACAACCAGTAATCAGACAGAAATGCGGCAAATTTTTTTGTCAAAATTATGTGCAACCAGATTCCTTTCAAAGTTATTTTTGGGAATACAAAATTTATTATTAATAAGATTTTTCTATAACGTGCTAAATTCCCAATTTGTAAAGCTGGGATCACACGATTGCCGCAAATGCACCAATATGACACAATTTTTATTGTGCTTTATAGACGCACAATAATGAAATTGCACCAATCAAATATTCTGAAATCACACGATTGCCCTGTTTTAAACAAATTTAATTGCCGCTAGTTGGTACAAAGCGAAATGGTTACAAAAATTGCCGCAGCACAGTCACACGATTGTTCTTACTTGTGTTAACTGCGAAAACAGCTGTTGTGGTAGCTTTTTTATTTGTTTGAAAGTTCTTGTTGGTTTGTTAATTGAAAAAAATTAAATTTGTAACATTTACTTAAACAAATTATGTATTGTTGAATAGTTTTATTTAATTTTTTTAAGACATTCGAAAAACTAACAGTCTGTTCAACAATTTCGTAAATTTAGTTTCGAATAGAAAAATCTTTAATAAAAATATTCGCACAGAACAGCTAAATATGTTTGTGAACATACACACATACTTAAAATAATTAATTAAAAAAATTTAAATGCAAAATAAATAAATATGTACATACATATTTATTTTTATTACCTACTAAAAGAAACACAAAAAAGCAAATCTCATAAAAAAGGCAAATATTGCCGCGTATTGTGTTGTTTGATTGCCGCACAAGAACACAATAAATATTGGTGCATTTTTGTCATTTTTATTGACGCGCGGTTGCATAGCAAACAGTCACACGATTGCCGCACCAGGGTTGCATTTGATTGGTAAAAGTAAGCACAATATTGTCCTCGATTGGTACATGAGCCATTTGGTTGTGCGGTCACACGATTGGGGTATTAAAAAGTGTGAAAATTGGTACATTGCGGCAATCGTGTGATCCCAGCTTAAGTCTGTTTTGGTTGTCTCGTAAGAACAAATGTTCTGTTGTCGTATTGGTCAAAAAAGTGTTTTGTCTTTTGTTGGTGTGGACTCAAAAGCTTTATTCTCATGTATATCGTTTACTGGCACTTAGCCAGTTTTTATAAAAAAAAGTAATTAAAAGAGTATTTAGAGAAAAAGTGGAACTCATTAAAAATGTTGCCAAAAACACAAACGAACAAAAAGTACAACTCGATCTATCAATATTATTTCAAAAATAGTCCGCACCAATTTTTTTTATATGACTTTTTACGGCGTTTCGCGGGAATTTGTGAACAGAGTACAAGTTTGTAGTAAATTTGGTATTAGAAAAATCATCTCTTATATTAAATTTTAGTGTAAAAAATCCATCTTTTCACTTTTTTTTAATAAAAATTTTGAGTTTTTTTAATTAAGTTTTCTTTTGTCAGTTCATTGTTACAAATTGAGCCACTGTTAGACCTAAATGGTTGGCCACACTGAGTTTATATGTCATCGAGTTTTCAAATATCACTTTAAACTTAAATTTAACATCCATACGGAAATGGAAAAATGGACGGGAACTTTTAAATTAGATGCACATTCTACAATATGGGTTAAGAATACTCTCTGTTAATTGGTTTGAATAAATTCAAAAATAATTAACAAGGTTTGGTTTAAATGTGCTTATTTCCCATTTCATACTTTTGATAAACTGAAATTTATTGTTGATGGGATAAGCTTTTCCTATGCGCATTTCACTTGTTGCTTAGGCCAGATCGTCAGGAAACTTCATCCAAAGATTTAAGAAAAACTAAAGATATAAAGCAAATAAATCTGTTTAAATGTGCTAAATTCCCATTTCATACTATTGATAAACTTAAAATTATTGTTTATATTTTTTTTTATTATTATTTTATAACTATTCCCATTGTGCAATGATTAGCTTATTTGCAAGCAACCAAATTTAGGTCGCTTCAAAAATTAAATAAATTGCCATAAAAATGCTTTCATATAATTTGTATAACACTTTTGTTTTACTTGTTTGTGTTTACACTTCTGTATCAAATGGCCACTAATTGCTTACTAACGTTTTCTTTAATTGCAATAAAACACGAAAAACAAATTCTCCAGCTTCTATTGAATTGCCTTCTATTTACCCGAAATTTCCTTTAGCACACAAAACAGTATTTGACTAATTGCTGGCAATAAATTAAAGTAAATTATGTTTGGAAATTAAAAAAATAGACAACAGTACCTCAAAAACATTAAAGCATATTAAAATTTCTTAAAAGTAAGGAATTGTACAATAATAATATTAAAAGCTATTTGTAACCATTATTTTCAAAAACAATTTCATTAAGAAAATTTTTAAAACTTTTATTAAAGTTCTTTTTCAAATTTCACCAGCATGTCGCTAACAGACTGTTTTGTTTTAAATTTAAAGAATTTAAAGCTGTTTGTGTCAAGCTATTGTTTGAATATTATTCACACTTATAAACTGGCAACTGGTCTCCTAAAGTTTTGGAAATTTTTTTTTTAAATTTTCTTTCCTAACCAGTGTTTACGGTATAAATAAATTGAAGAAAGTGGGAGACAAAAGAGGACAGACGGACAGACAGCAATTAGGCATATGGTTTTTATCTAACTTTTACTTTTTTTTGTTTCTTTTCGTCTTAACTACAAAACAAAACCTGTTCTGACCAGACAATTAACTGACAGCTATAACGTTTCGTTTCTGTAGAAAATAATCGTTTTGTATTTTGGTTTTTGTATAACGGGTGCTTTTTTAGAGGCATAGATTTAAAAAAAAAACAAAACGCAATAAATTAAATAAATTAACCTTTCAAAGTTCGCAAATTTCATGTTTAAAAATAACTTCTTGCATATGGCCTCCGCGACTACGTCTTATGAACGCAAACCTGTCGGTCCAATTTTGCACTACTTTTTCGAGCATTCCCGGCCTTTCAAATAATCAATCGTTGCTGTTTTATCAGCATGGACCAGAGATTTGGCAAACCCCTAAGTAGTACAAAAAGTTGTCAAATTTTACGAACGAGATGGCCATTTCTCCGGTCCATTTCTTGAGATAATTCGGTCACCAAACGTGTGGCTCAACAATGTGATGGTTTCACGTGCTGTATGGAATGTTGCGCCATCTTTCTCTTCCAAACGATTTGCAATGACATGAGGATTAAACAACTCACAAACAGCGTTACCGTTCAAAATTTTCAAAACGGGGCACAAAAAAAAAGTGTCACAAAATGGAGCAACTTTAAAAACAGGAATCTGGACCAATATTTTAGTTTATCGACTCAGAATCGACGATGTCCATCCGTCCTTCTAGCTAGTTGTCTGTCCATGTTTACCTTGAGCGCAGCGCACAATTTGCAATCCCTTGGACAATTTGATCAAATTCAATATATACACTTTTTAATTTAATTGGACTTTGTGTCCATAAACCATTTAATTATGTGGTATTAAGATTAAATTTGTTTCAAAAATATTTTACTGTAAATTAAATTCTGTTTGGATCGGTTCATATTTGCCCAAAGCTCCCATCTATAAATAGTTTAATCTTCCTTTAAAATGTTAACATTAATAAATAATAATTAGAATTGTGGTTATTTTGTTGAACTATTTATGGTTTTTAATCCAATTTTTTTTAATATTTAAATCAGGCTTAAGTTCATCAAGTTTAATTTTTATTAAATTATTTTTATGAAGAAAGGAATTCTACAACATGAAAATTAATTAAAATTGTTATTGATAATCATTCATTCTTGACTGACCTGAGATTCGAACCCAGGCGGCTGGTTACCATGACATGTTTCGATCGCAACCACTCGATCTGGATTTGCCGTCTTACACTCACAGCCATGGACGACTGTTGACGTCAATAGTCAAACATCAATCCGTAAACCAAATTGTATTTTTAACCTTTGGTAGATCGAAATTTGTCTTTTTGAATGATTATCTATTTTAATTGATTTTACATGTTTTTCCTAACTTCTGTTTTACCCGTACTTATGTCAAGAATTCTTCTTTCTTTTTCCTGTTGACCTTTTTCAGCAAAACTTGAAGTATATTTCTGGTTTCCCTAATAATAAGTAATATACTATTTCCAGGATAAAAAAAAATTTGGTTCAAAAAACTACAAAATGATACAAAAGGGGATTTAAAACAATGGGGCCAAAAAAGTGGCACGGCAGTCAAAAATGGGCAAAAATGCGACTTTAGTCGCATTACGGTAACGCTGCTCACAAATCATTGGCGTGTAGTGTTCGCCGTTTATGGTAATGTTGGCACCGGTTTCGGATATAAAGACAAATGAGTCGATGACGATTTCGGGATGTAAACCGCACTTAACAGCGTTTGTTTCGTGATATAATGGAATCTAAAAAGTCTCAAAAGAATTGCGTAAAAAGCTTTTGTAAGGCGAAGTATAACAGTTATCCCTACCGAAAGTTCTTTTCATCTTAAAAAACACACCCTTTACATATGTATGTAAAGCAAACCAAGTGACAAACAGTTTTAGTTTAATAAAATTTTTACGTTAAACTCATGTGGACTGACGTAGACACAAAATGTCATCAACATAATTAACTTTTGGCTAGAAAGAAAATATTTGCAGAAATGGTTTTTTAATTCGATTAACTTTGTATGCGAGTGTATTTGTGATTAATGAACTCATACATAACTACCAAGTAAATACCCAGCGGTAACAAGAATGAGTAAAGACGCCTAATAAAAGGCCTTATTTAGCAGACACAAGCCCACCTTGCCGCATTCCATACTTATTTATTTGTTACACTAGTTTTCATTGGGAGCAATCCATTCCACACTCTCTTTAATTACAACTTCGTTCCATTCGCAAAGAAGGGAGTAAGAAAGGTCACTAAAAAGAAATAATAAAACTGAACCTTTTTTCGTTTTTCTTAAAGACGGGAGTAGCGAATGTGTATTTTATATTTTGGAGGTCATTCAAAAAGAAGTGTTTACCTTTTAAAAAGCATACTTTTGAAGGCAGGATATCATACGAAGCGAATCTTTTAGAAAAGAATTTAGAGACCTTCAAAAAGGCCTGCCACTTGCGGCCCTTTCAATATTTACCGCTTGTTAATTATACAGTCAAACACACATACTTAGTTGGTAAATTAATTGGGCTTTCAATCAGAACCCTGCTTTACAAAGGCCTGGGATGAATTGTGAATGGGAAGTTATTGCATAATAGTTGGGCGAACAAATTGTGTTAAGTTATTTTGACATCAGAGTAATTGTTGTTGTTATTAGGTGCAATCAAAAAGTGTGTAGTATTGTAAAAACACTTTTGGAAAAAAGGAAAACATTTTATGCTACAAATTTAGGAGTTGACTAATAACGATACCGATATATCTAGTTGGCCGAAGTGACGAAAATATCGCTGCCATTCAGGCGTCCGTAGCAAACAATCAATCAGTCCATTCTACGGCGTTCTCAAGAACTGGGCATTTGCGTAAATATCTTGGTTTACACCCATACAAGATCAAGCTGGCTCAAGAATTAAAGCCGATAGACCATATGATGCGACGTACGTTCTCCGATTATGCTCTGTAGAAGATGCGCCAAGATAAATTTAATTAAATCAATTAACAAATTACTTAAAACGGCAAAGGTGTTTTGATCAATTTTTAAATTAATACTAAAAATATCATGTATTAAAAAAAATATTCACAATTTAAAATTTTTACAATTTTTAGTAATCATTACATAGATTTTGGTAATCAACAAATTGTTTGCTTTATTCTATGAATTTTGTGATTAGAGACAATTTTTAATTTTTTCTGTGTAGTGCACTAAAATTGGTTGGAATTCTCACAACATTCATTGTAGTTCTAAGTGGATTAAGAAAAAACAAAATAAAACCAAATACAAATTGCTTTATTGTGTTCGCATGAAGATCAGAATATTTTTCCAGTTCAGTTTTTTATGCCATGCACTTGCAATATTTGCGCATTTCACTGGTGCGTATAGAAACTAGTTTATTTTGTATTCCCAAAAATTACTTTGATACCAAAAACAAGATTAAAGGCCTCGTTACTCTTACGTAAATGTTGCGGATACGTAAACGTTGCGGTCGACTTAAAATGTTGGTGGTTAATAAAAATACGTAAACGTGTCATATGGTGTTGGAGTGTATGTTTGTACTCGTACATATGTATGTTTGTAAATAGTTATTTGTTTTGATTTTAATCCCAGTCTTGTTCCAAAACATGTTGCTAACATTCTTGTTTAAAAACGCCAATACATAACGATATCGGCGCTTTTGTACAAAAAATTAATATTCTTTAAATAAAATATATATTTACATAAACAGCACTGAAATTGCTTTGAAAAATAAAATTTTGTATCTAGTTTTTATTGCGCCTGAGGATCTAGTTTTGGAGTTTATTGTAGATAAGTAGTCTAAGAACGATTTCGACCAATTCTCTTTCCGAATCATTAAGTATGGGTTAAAATGGCATCAATTTGTTTTTGCATATTTTGGTTAAAATGCATTTTTTTGTATATTTTGACATTTCAAGTTTTTTTTTATAAATTTCCATATTATAAAAAGAGTTCTTAAACAAATTTTGAAATACAAAAAAAATTCCAAAAAAAAAAATTTTAAATAAAAGATTTTCAAGATTTCGACAAAAGTTTCTTCTATTTTAAACAAATTCAGCACTTAACATGGTTAAGGATTTCAATGGGCTTAAAATATTTTATCCAAAACTGTTACAAGTTACTTGCTTGACTTATGGGTTACACCGCGTTGCAGAGGAAATTAGAAACCAATTCGATAGTATTGCAATTTTTAATGAAATGTATCCCTTGATTCCCCTTCCACCACAGCCTGTAGTAACAAGATGGGGGCCTGGCTAGATGCTTCAGAATTCTTTTCAAAAACTTTGGGTAATTTAAGAATGTTAGAAGGGCTTTTTGATTATCATTCGCCCAAATGCGGCAATTCTGCTTATTGAAGAATCCACTGAGGTAAAAATGTGCCTCATTACTAAAGATGGTTTTCTTCGAAAATTTATCATCCACTGTTGCCATTTCTTACCACCGTTCTGACCATTGACGACGGTTGGAATGGTCAATAGGCTTTAGTTCTTGAGTAAATTGCACCTTGTTAGCGTGTTCATGCAGGTCTTTATGCATAATGTTCATCAACGACAAGCGTGAGAGGTGCAATTGTTGGGCACGAGACGAGTTGAGGCGGACAGCTCTTCAGCTACATAATCGCGAACAGCAGCAATATTTTCTGCAGTACGAGCTGTACGAGCATGCACAGGTGTTTTAACATGTCCTACAGAACCAGTTTGCTCAAATTTTTGCACGATTTTTCCGATTGTACGCACATTTAGACGATTAAATTGAACGAAAAAATCACAATATGCGCATCTTGATTTCAACGCCCATTTTCATAATAAGCCTGAATAACTTTAACGCGCTGCTCGATTGTATGTCTTTCCATGGTTTAAACTGAGTTAGTCTGAAATTGAGAAATGTCATATGAAATGCAGAAAAAAACTCGACGTTTAGGTGTGGTTCACATATTTTGCCTCTATAACATGCATTTGTTGTTTATATTTTTGTCATTTTATTGTTTTGTAAATATATAAAGCGAATTTATTAAAAATACAAAAATATTTGTTGTTTCAAACTTATAAAAAAATAAAATGACCATAAAAAAACTGAGAAAAAGGCTTTTGCAAATTTGCAGCAGCCGCCTGCCGGAAACATGCAAAAAATACTATTTAAATTTTTTTTTTTAATATTTTAATCAGGCTTAAGTTCATCAAATTTAATTTTTCATTAAATTGTTTTTATGAAGAAAGGAATTTTACAACATGAAAATTAATTAAAATTGTTATTGATAATCATTCATTCTTGACTGACCTGAGATTCGAACACAGGCGGCTGGTTACCATGACATGTTTCGATCGCAACCACTCGATCTCCTCAGATGGATTTGCCGTCTTACACTCGCAGCCATCGACGACTGCTGACGTCAAAAGTCAAACATCAATCCTTAAACCAAATTGTATTTTAACCTTTGGTAGATCGAAATTTGCTTTTTTTGAATGATTATCCATTTTTAATTGATTTTACATGTTTTTCCTAACTTCTGTCGAAACATGTCATGGTAACCAGCCGCCTGGGTTCGAATCTCAGGTCAGTCAAGAATGAATGATTATCAATAACAATTTTAATTAATTTTCATGTTGTAAAATTCCTTTCTTCATAAAAAAAAATAATAATTTAATGAAAAATTAAATTTGATGAACTTAAGCCTGATTAAAATATTAAAAATTTGGATTAAAAACCAGAAATAGTTCAACAAAATAAAAAGAAATAACCACAATTCTAGTTAAAATACTATTTATTTTAAATATTTATCAATTTTATTTACTTCCATCTATGGAAATGATCTAACTGTTGAATAAAATAAAAAAAAAAAAAAGGCTTTTAACAGCAATATTAAATCCCATTAAAAAACTGCTTCTTTTATTTTCAATAAAAACCCGACAGCATTGGTTTCTGTGACAAACAAAAAACCCATATCATTGGATTTCATGACTCCAAATTTAAATTAATATTTTGATGAGAGTCTCATTAATAAAATTTAAAAGTTAACGGCTTGTTAATAAGTTTTGTTGACGCACTGCTTCAACAAATAAAAAATATTAACAGCTGATACGTAAAAACGGAGAGAAATTTTAATTTTATCAGGTTCATCCGCAACGCAACATTACGTTTGCGTGTGAGTACCTATTTGCACATAAGCTTGTTATGGAAAACGGAACAGGCCTTAACTGCCTATTTAACAATTTCGAACGTAAACGTTCGTTTAGCATTTAATATGGATAATATTTTCGAAAACTGATTTGATATTAAGCAGTTCACCTTTTAAAGGAGTGAGTTTAATTTCGACGAACTGATGTTGTCTCCAACATAAACCTACAATTTGTGCGCAGTTTTCTAAAATTCATTAAATTCTGTAAGTTTCAGTCGATCTAACAACAACCATGACTCTCTGCATCCACAAATTTCAAATCAAAACTTATTTTTATTAAAAAAAAATTTAAAAACTTTATTTAAAAATCATAAAGCAAAAGGTTTATTTAACAATTTTGTGGTTTCATGTTCAAAGACTAAGTAAGTGACCGACCATCTGTTACATTCTCTTCACGCAATATTTATTTACGTAAAACTAAAAGAAAACAAAAACTAATTTTAAAAATTAATCAATCAGCAAAATTCTTGACCACAAATACCACAAAATTATTTAACAGAACTTTGACCAGCATGAGGTAAATTAAAAGATTTTGTTTTCAAATTTCAGTTGACTTTATTAACTTTAAGTCAAAAGTAAATGACAAAAATTCTAAATGGAAAAAAAATTATCTGGATTTAAGAATAAAATTATAGAAAAATCCGAACGACAAACAAACAAATTTTGCTTAAGCAAAAAAAATCTCTTTTGTCATATCTGTTTGTAATATCTGTCTATGCATATAAATATGCGTATGTGTCTGCATCTGTGTGTGTGTTTAGTACATGTAATGGAATCATAAACAATATCATTGTCAAAGTCACACTTAAATATAAAAACAACAGGCAACGACATTAACAAAAGGACACGGACATAGCAATAGAAAAAAAACATGAAAAACAAAAAAAAAGAGTAAAAATCAAAAAACAAACAATATAAACCAACATTTTGTATGCATGACTGAATGTAATGTGAATGTGAGTGTTTGTGTTTCTGTTTACTTACTAAATGACAATGTTTAACAGAGTATGAGAGAGACCAGCGAACAACAGGACATAAAACCAAAGACAAAAACAACAGCACAAAAAACAACTTAAAACAATATTTCAGGCTCAAGGCTTTTTTGTTGGAAAAAATCTCAAGGTAATAATCCAACACTACTACAATGCCTCATGAGTACTATTCAGAATAAGTTCGAGTGCTTGTCTATGTGTTACAAGTGGGCACCCCATGAACAGTGGAGACACACATCGTTGTTATAACGAGAGAAAAATTCAAGAGCAACATATATTGTGCTTTGGTAATATTCAAGTGGTTTTAATGTAAAATTTAATTTCGAAAATTCAATCTAAATGTTGACTGTACTTAAATTAAACTAAAAATAAAAAATTATTTAAATTTATTTTTATTTTTATTATTATTTTAAAAAGGAAGACTTTTCATAAAGAAAATATCTAAACTTAAAGATAATAAGATTTTTGGTTTAATTACATATGCGTTAAAGCACTTTAAGAGTGGCCTTTATAATAATTTTAATACAATTCATCGTCATACCGAGCCCTTACCGCGAAAATAACGTAAGCGACAACATTCTCAAATTTCGATTTTTTTTTTTATAAATTACTTTATTGGCATCATCTGCATGATCTCCTAAAATGTCATGGTCACATAAGGTACAGTTACGATTTTATAGCAAGAACAAAGTTATCGTATGTTATGTTTTGTTTTTGGTTTTGCCGCATAGACCCCTTTCACACTCGGCAAGTTAGTTGCGCAAGTCTCTTGCAGGCAGAAAAAACAAAACAAGCAAACTATTGCTGGTTTAAGCAGCACAATTGTTACAAGCAAATTTAAAATTTTAATTATGCAAAAAAAAAAAATTATCAAAGAGATGACGACCATTTTCATCGATGCACATTAAACAGACGTTTTGCATAACTGCACGCAAAGTTTCAGGCTCTATCGCCCTGATCTCAGCTTCAATGTTGTGCTTTAGCTGCTCTATAGTTTGAGGCTTGTAAAGATGCACTCGTTCTTTGAGATAACCGCATAGAAAATAATCAAGGGCAATTAAGCCTGGTGAACGTGCTGGCCAATTAAATTCTGAATTTCTTCAGATAATTCATTCTTCAAAATTGGAAAAGTAAAATTCTGCCACTTTAGTTCGTTGCTCGGTCGTTAAATTTTGCATGGTGTTGTAACATGATGAATTAAATCTAAAAAAAAAACAATAAAAATAATAATTAACAAAAAATGTAAAAAATGTTTACACGCAGGCATGACTTTTGGCCCACCCTGTATATATCAACGTTGACTATTCGTATCTTTAAAAATTTTGACTTGTAACAGTTTGTATTGGATTGTTGATTAAAATTTTTATGGAGGCTAAGTTAAGTTCATAAAGTTTCTCTTATGTGCCGAATTTCAGTAAATTTGTATGCCCATACCATAAAATATTGGTCCTAGACCCACCTTTAAGCATACCGATCGACTCAGAATCACTTTCACTCACTTTAAGGATGTCCGTCCGTCTAGCTGGCTGTCCATGTAAAACTTGTGCGCAAATTACAGGCCGCAATTTTGGACATAATTAAATGAAATTTGGTACATTGGTTCTATAAAAATGTTCGAAATTTTACACTAAGCCGCTTCTTAATCCGCTCTCTTTAATCAATTAAAGGCAAACAAATCTCATAAAGATGAAGAAGTCATAATAATACTCCGCACAGATATCTTTTACATAAATCTTAACATCATAACATAATTTTGTTTTGGTGGGTCTATGATTGCTCATGGGTCCCAGATGGGGTACGATCTCGAAAAAAATGCTTTAAAATACTAATTCCATTAATATCCCTGCGGAAAATTTGTGTCAATTGTCCCAACAGAACTGGTCCTGGCACTTGGGGTAACAAAATGAGAACAAAAATTAAAGAAAACTAATCACTTAACTGGTATTCCTCAGGCATTTTGTGATTACGTAATATTGTAAAAAAAACACAGTGAAATAAAATTTAACTTAATATCTTATCAACCTGTTTTTGGATTTGTATCATACATAAGTTTTTTTTATAAAAATTTGTCCTGTTTTTTGGGTACTTTTGGAAATTTTTGTAACTAAACTAGCCGTATGCCATGTTCGCATGGTGCTTAGGATTACTTCGCTCTCAATTTGTATTATTTATTTAAATTTCCATGTTCGCACGGCACTTTTCTAATCGGTTTTGACAGTTCTTCTTCTTCTTTCTTTTTTTTAATTTATTTTGTTTATTGCTAAATTGTTTGTTTGCGATTACTTGTATTTAGATGGAAAGAAAAATTAAGTAAAAAATATTATTTCAAAGAAATAATTGGGGTTATATTGTCATAATGTTCTAACATTTTACAATGGTTAAAAAAATTGTTGTTGCTTTGTAAACAAAAAGTGTCTTAAAATAATAGAACTTTGCTTGGTATGTTTATTGTGCTGTCGTAATCAATCAGAAGATACCTTCGCTGAGCGGCTGAGACGAACAAAACAAAATTTATTTATGGTTTGCGTCTGAAAAATGGAAAATAATCAGGAAAGATCTAATTTAATTTATTAATTCATGAATTAAAATTAAAAAATATTTTTATTTTTGGTAAGACCCCTTTCACACTCGGCAAGTTACTTGCGCAAGTCTCTTGCGCAACTCTTGGTTTGTAGATGTGAGCGGTAAGGTCGGGGTAAGGAAAAAAAATTTGTACAGACTTTGTTGTTGTCGGCAAGTAACTTGCGCAAGTTACTTGCCGAGTGTGAAAGGGGTCTAAATATTTATTTATTATATTTGTTTTAAATCAGCTGATTTAAATTCAAAATAGCACACTAAATTATGAGGGGTTGTTCACAACAGTCGTATGTTTTCATGCTATTATTTTAAGACTTATGACTTTATGACACCTTGTGTATCCCCCAAATATTTATTCATTTCCTTGTTTTTTGCTTCCATTCCTTTTTTGGATTCCATTAAATTTTATATAAAATTATTTCCTTTACTTTTGTTTACTTTTCTTTGTTTATGTTATATTTTGTTTGTTGTTTTAGTGCTTTGAAAGCTGGTGATGGAAAAAACCGATAAAAATTAGAGATTGCATTGATTTTAAAGAAACCCACAGGGTAATCAAAATGGAATTACGTACAAATGAGATAATCCGCTCTCAAAATTTTGTATGACGAATTATGTAATTTAGATCGTAATTAGGCTGTGGATTACGAATGAGAGAGTGAATTACGAAAAACGCTGTCATGCGAACGTGGCATGAGTGTTTCTTGTTTATAAAAAAAACTAGCTTAAAAATAAAATGTAGTTTTTAATACACCCTCTCCTTAATTAATTTTCTTATTCACACCTTTTCCACTATTTTGCAATAAATAACTCAAAACTAAAATCAAAAATGAAATACTCTTACCTCTGTCACTTAGTTCTACCATGGAAATGCATACCTGTAATGGGGGCTATTTAGCATTGAATTAAACACATACTCGCCATTACATACAAACGAGTTCACTACTTTGTATCCAATCAACAATTCAATTCATTCATAAACAATTCATCGTTTGTGTTCAATAAATTGTTCAGATATTCTATTGACTTTTCTTCCTTTCTATATATTTTTCCACTGCTGCCGTTACAAAAGCAGCAAAATAACTATTAAGGACAAAAATGTTCCAAGAACTATTAAACAAAAATTGTGTTTCTGTGGGTGGCTTCGAAATTGATTTGTTAACATTCTTCTTATTGTTCACCACACAATGTCATGTTGAAAAGGCAAGGACGAAATGAAATATAAAAAAAAAGAAAAATAAACACGGAAATAAACCAAAAGGTCTAAAACAATCAACCACATCATTATTTTCAGTCGTTTGTAACGATGAGCACTAAACAAAATTCGAAATGAAACTTTTAAGAAAACTATCAAACAAATATTATTGATTTTTTTTATTCCTTGTTTGAATTTCCTCATTTTTTTTTTGAAAGAAGGATTTAAAAAAATCATTTTTTTCGCACATGTGCTCTGCCACTTCAAAATAGTAGAGCAAATAGAAAAGTTCATATTCAGCAGTAACCTGATTAATTTAAGCCCTAAAGGATATTCTGCTACAATCAAACATACTTTAACAGAAAAAAACTTAAACTTGTTCATAGTTCATCGGTCTAGGTTTTAGTTTTTGTGTAGGTGTAGGTGTCTGTCTGTCGGTTTGGCTGTTGTACTTAATAGTTAGTTGGTTGTTGGGCCAGTTGTCCTTTAAATGTGGGTATCGTTTTGTTTGATGTTTGCTTTAATTTTATGTAGATTTTTAGTAACAACATCACTGTGCTTTTTTTTTTTGCGGTCTTGACCGAATGTTATTTCCGGTTGGTTTCATTTTGTTATTGTGGGTGTGTGTTTGTGTGAATGATGGTGTTTTAACTTCCAAGTGTTTGTAGGTTGTTAAATGTTGATTTTTTTGTACATACAATGTTTTTTTACCCTGAGCCTGTTTTTCTTTTGTATGATTTTGTTTCGTTAGGAGAATTTGTCTGATTAAAATGGTTTTTCAATATATACATACCTTTTGCAGTGCATATTTGTTAATATTTATAAACCACTTAAGTAAAGCCTTTTGGTAAACTATATTTTTATTTAAATAGATTTTGTTCAATAGTTTCTATTAAATTACGTTTAGGAATTATGGAAATGTATTTAAAGAAAAATTCTGTTTTTTTGCAAGGGAAAAGTTCGCAAGAAAGTTGGAGTACCCGCAGATAAAAATTTTATTTTTATATAGACACGGATAACTTTATAGTTTTTATAGAAAAATCGCCTGGAATTAATTATTGCGTCAACTTTATTATAAAAAAAATCAAATTCATGTTGCTAAAATGGTTGCCCACAATAATTTTATTAATTTTTTAACCACTTATACGTTTAAATCAAATAGTTCTGTGGTCATATGGAAGAGTAGCTTAAGTCGATATAAGACAGAATTACAAGTAGAAAAGGTAAAGGTTAAAGCTTTTGTGTTTACAAATTTTTTCACATTAACTTTTATCCTCTTTTAAAGTTTTGTACTAATACGCTTATTTGCAGACTCCTCGAATAAAACTTCAGTAAAACTGAGGATATCTCGAAACCTAATACATTCAACTTAAGCTACTTTTCAATATTGACACAAAATTGTACATCTGTTTACACAACCATAAATTATTCTCAGGGTTTGGTTGGGTAAAAGGGCCAAATGATATTATTTCATTGCAAACATAAAAGTAATATGTATTTTTAAATATTCTAAGTTCACAATAACAGCTTTTAAAGATAACATTTTGAGAGTGGTAATTTTTTGGACAAAAATTTTTGCAAAGATCCTCAAAACTTCAGTTTAAGCTTATGAATGATTAAAGCTTTAAAAACATTATTGTTGAAACGCAAAAAAGTGCTCATCTAACGAAACGTTGAGCACCACTGGAGTCAGCGTTCTCGAGTTAGGTTAAAACGCCAGGTGCCCGGTTGTCACAGAAAAATGTGTCAAATTCTAGCACAGTGATATTGTTTGAAAATGTTAAAAACACAATAAAGCATATAATAAAGGGGTTGTTTTTTCCTCAAAATACGTACGACTTGCGTGATAGTGTAAACTACATTTTAGAAAGATTGTCTTATTATCACAACACTACAACTTTACAATAATAAGCAAATAAGTACACTTGTTTCTGATATTTGTTTCTTTTTAAATAACACGGAACAAACAAAACTGTATTTAAATCAGTGTTCGAAAATAAACCGAACATTATTTGGCATACGGTATTTCTACGAAAGTAACAAACATTATGTAGTGTTCTTTTTTATACCCTTCACCGAAGGTAAAAAGGTTATATATAACTTTGTCATTCCGTTTGTAATTTCTACAATATTGATCCTACACCCTATAAAGTATATATATTCTGGATCCTTAAGAAAAGCGAAGTTCAAAACCGGTTGTCTCGATTTTAAAAAAATATTTACCAGTTTTAGATTTTTAAATTTAATTTATAATGAAGTTTTTAGAATTGTGAATATGTCTAGTTGCTCCTTATTCTGCTCGCACAATGGTGAAGGGTATATAAGATTCGGCACAGCCGAATATAGCACTCTTACTTATTTCGTTATAAAACTGTACAATTTTAGAAGTTTTGTATTCAAACATTATATTTTAATGTGTTTTTTCACATTGATAAAGGAATGAAAAGTTTTCGCAACGCTTTTTCCGTTGTTGTCGTTTGGCAATTTGCACAACCACAGCACGAATAGCCATATTGTGTACATGTTTGGTTTTTTTTTTTTGTTAAAAACGCATGTCAATGTATTTTGTTTTTGTAAAAAAATTTTCGTTGTCTTTACCAAACATTCCAAAACCGTACACAACAGAGCTGGTTTTTTACAAACCAAAAATATTCCTATCTTTATGTTGAGTTGGAAAGGTACAGAAATATTTTTGTGTACGAAGAACACAAACAGAAAAGCGTTTTTCAAGTATTCACTTTAGAAAAACACTATTAGCGTGTGTTTTTCCACATTTCTACCGTACAGAACATGTTTATATTCTAACATTGATTTTAATTAAAAAAAAAATAAACTAAATACGTAACGATATGCCAGAGTATATTTAAATAAATTAGTGCAGTATGACAGTTCTTTGAATAAATAACCCCTTTAGTTAGTTCTGTCTGGCTTAAAAACACCCTTTATAAATCATTCTTTTAAAATTTCTGGAAGAAACTATTTATTAGTCTTGTTAAAAGAGTTTATTTTAAAGATTAATGTTGACAAATTTTATAGAACTTTTATGTTTAAAGTGTATGAATGGAAAATACTTTAGCTAAACTTTCTATTTAAATTTGGACTGAAAAAAGCGTTTGCCATAGAAATAACAACTGGCCCTTTGCAAACAAAAGCTAAAACATTAAAAGCTTATTTTGGGAAAAGTAATTAAAAATTAAAAATAGTTTAAAAGTAATAAAGTTTTACAAAACAAGTTTTTTATGAAAATTTTCTTTAGTTAACGTTTGTTAAATTGAATCATCATTTATGAATACGGGGGTTAGTTTTTTAGATAAAAAAAAGAACATAAAAGTTCTTTTTTGTACAAATGATAATTTTTTGAAAAATTGTTTTTAACATGACGAATATAAACATGTTTTTTTTAAGTTTTTAAAAGGCATTTTTAAATCGAATGTTTAAAGAATAAGCACTAAATTTCCTTTTATAGGGTTACTAAGCACAAATTATAAAAAAAACTTTCGGTAAATTTTTAATCTTTACGAAAATATGTTTAATTTTTAAAAAATCTATTAGTTAATATCAAAATGTATTAACAAAGTGGTCTCAGTACTACAACAATGAAACAATAGAAAAAACAACAGGCATTTTGTTGCTAGAATTGAGACGGCAAATGTCAAAATGCCTTTATAAAAAATGTAAATAAACAAAAAAAAATGACGCCAAACGTCATACACGAAGAAAATCACTGCAAACAGCTGCGCTTTTGAGATCACTTTATTAGTACATTCTGGTTAATATCTTATGAACAAGGACCGGATTTTTATGCAAATGCATATTTGTTGACGTCTGTCTGAGATCAACATTAACTTAATATCTTTTCGAATCAAAAAATTTTAAATAAAATGGCATCGATTTGTTAGTGCATATTTTTGCATTTTTGGGGAAAAAAATTAAGAAAAAATATTTTGCAAAAAATAAATATTAATTTTACAAAATATAAAATTTCGGATAATTTTAAAGTCTTCAATTATTTTAAAATTAGAGAAATCAAATCCATTGAGAATGTAAATTAAATTAATTGATAATGTCATAAATAGAATGTATGCAGTTAAGGGAAACTTAAGTAAACAAATTCGTATCAAACTTTATAAAGTTTTCAGAAATAAGAAGGACACAAAACAATAACACAAACTGCTGGCATATTTAATTTAAATTTTTACGAATACAGCGTAGGGGATAATGGATGTATATGAAAATTGTATATGAAGGTTCGCATATCTATCTAACAAGTGACTAAATTTACATTATTGTTTTACTTTATATTTTGTATTTTACTATATTTTTACTTCTGCTTTTTTGGTGTACCTTATTTTCGTTAACGAGACTGAATTTTTAGGGGTTTTATGTTATTTTAATGATTTGTTTATGATTAAAAAATGTGTTAGGAAAAATTTAAAGTGCATATTTTTTAAATTTAAAGCGCATATTTTTCTATTTTAAGTGTATGTTTTATGCGCATAAAACTCGATTTTAACTGCATAAAAATCCGGTCCCTACTTATGACAAATGTATAATTTATAAAATTTACTTGAAATATTATTAAAAATACTCTTTTAACTGCCGTATTCAGAAAAAAATAAAATAAATTTGAAATGAGTTTTAATGCCAAATTTTCATACAAATTTTTCTTAAAATACAATTTAAATCCATTTTAATTTTTTATGAATATGACAGTAAAAGTATAAATATAACAGAAAATTGTCAATCTATTTAACATTTGAAATTTTTTTCTGTTTTCTTTACAGCTTTGCTGCAAATTTGCCATCAAAAAGGTAATTTCAATTGGTTTTTTTTTTAATAAAATCTGTACGAAGAAACAAGTTTGTTCGATATTTCCATTAAGATTTCATTTCATCATTTCGAACGTCCCATCAAACAAATAAAAGATATTACTTAAGGAAATAGTTAAGCAATAGCCCAAAATTGTCATCTACACCTTTTTAAGTTGAAATTGAGAAAATACAAATTAATATTCAGAAAAACGAATAGATGTTGAGAAAATACAAATTGATATTGGGAATTCCAATTTGATATCCAGAAAATACAAATTTATATTAAGAAATCCTAATTTGTGATAGAGAGAATACAAATTGGAATTGAGAAAACCCAAGTTAATATTAAGAAAAACCAAATTAATATTGAGATATAAATTCATAGTTTTATTGATATTAGGAACAAACAAATTATTAGTTTTCAAACAAGTAACTGAAACTATTTATAAAAAAATTATTCACCAACAGGCATATTCTCCAGTTCTACTGCCCTTTGGTAATATGTTGTAGAATGTTGTACTGCTCTTGCACAGTCAACTGTGGTTATAGTAGCCTTAGCTTCGTCGATAACACCTTCCAAATAAACAAGACGTTGTTCGCAAATACCAGGAGAACACACTAAGGTGGGTTTTTGTGTATGTTTTTATTTTGGACCATAGAAACTCAATTGGATTCAACATTGGGCTATAAGGAGCCAGGCGAAGAAGAGTCTCTATGTAGAATAAAATAATTAAAGTAATTTTTAATTTTCTTTCATTTATTGTTTTTAAAAAAAATTTAAAAATATAGACAGAAAAAAATTTATATTATTTATAAATTATACATTCATTTAAATTTTTTGTATGTAAAAAAATATGTGTACATATGTATAAAAAGGCGTAATCTCCACTAAAGTAAATATTACAGATATTGGAGAACAAAGCAAGAGAAAAGCTGCTAAATTTATGGTCAATAAAAGGAAAACGTAAAACGACTTAACTCATTTGTCGTACATGGGGTAAATATTCTTTCGCAATATCTTTCTATTTTCTTAAAAGTGGTTATCTGGTAATTTTGCTAGTTTATCATCTAGAAGAATCGCTTTCGTATTGCTTAGGAGTATTGCTATGGAGAGACGTTTCTTCCCGAAGGAAATCTACCAAATCTATTATTGCCTCAATAATAGTTCGTATCCAGGCAATACGTTTGCCAATACATATGTAGTATTTCTGTGTTTGCTGCGGTATATACTACACAAACTTGTAATTTCGATTGGTATTTATATTTCCCAAGGATTTCAAATTCAAACAAAATGTGATATTTTTCTCCACATCTACACAATTTTTTTTTTAGTATTTCAATTATTTTTCAATCACTTTTCCTTAATCTCACAAATCAGCTATTGTAACAGTTTTCATTTGTGGGTTTCGTCTCTCTTTCACTTTTGCAGGTTTTACTGTACAAAAAAAACCTAATCGAAACGAAATGCATTGATACATATAAAGAATTAGAAAAAAGTAATTGTAAAAGAAAAACATGTCTACAAGTTGTCATTGTCTATTGTGAATGAAAAATGTTGGGGAAAATAAAATGTTTAATTTTCCTCTGTGTATTTGTATGTAAGCTAGAGAAAGCGGGAGAGAGAGAGAGCAGGTTTCCTTCTAAAGGAAATAACAGTGATGTCGTTGTGAAAATTTGGATCAAGGGAATTGGTAATTGGGGTTTGAGCCACATTTGTTGATAAAAAGCACACATGAACTTACCAATGCACAAGCACTCGCTCTACCTATACACTAACAGTTTCACAAATAGACATGTATTAGTGTGCCATTTCATAGTCGTTTGTTCAATTCAATTTACTAATACAACTGCAGATTGCTTAACAACCTGCTGCATTATGCTACGACAGTTTCAATTCGTTCTCTTTAGGTTTTTCCTCAGTTTTTATTATTATTTCAAAGATTTGGCATAATGCCAAAAACCTAGATAGTGCATGTGTGCCAAAATTGCATGTAGGAATTGAGGACTGTATTGAAGCAGATGCTGTTTTTAAATTACACTTTTCTAAAAAGTGCCTGACTAAGCAATAAATTACTTGGGATCGGTACAAAGTTTGAAAAATTTTGCATTCTCCTTTAATGAAAGTTCTAATAAATATAATTGGTTCTCAGAGTATGAAGCATATAAAAAGTAATATTTTTATGGACTTTCTTTACAGTCTCGTTTTCAAAATTTTTTCGGTTTTCAATCCACTTCATTTCGATTAACAGAAGGTACCCGATTGTTTTTTTTTTTTTTCTTGATAAAACACTGATATTTATTGTTGGAGGATAAGCTAGTTTATATGCACATTTCACTGTTTGCTTAGGCCAGATCATCAGGAAACATTCTCCCAAATAATTTAGAACAGCCAAAGAAAATAGCAAATAAAACTACAGTGAGAATGAGAATTGCAAAAACTCAAAAATTCTTATTTGCAACGATATCAGAGCTTAAACAAAATACCAACAGTAAAAAGTGAGTTAATCTTATCTTATATTCCCCACTACAATTGACACGCCTAGACCCAATGATTCATTGTGATACCATGAAGTTCCAATAAAGCATACCACCATCGCAGAATTAACCCAAACTTCTAACGATTTTTCCGTCAAAGGTCGCGGTCGTGGGACCCATTGCGTCCAGTCGTCTTCTCACCATTGCAAGACAGTGACAGAGAACGGATTCTACGTTCTCCTCCTTGTCCTCGTCCTCGTTATCACAGCTGCGGTAGTATTCATAGCCTTCGGCTCCCAGACGTTTTAATATGGTTACCTCCAACAAAACTATTTTTAATGAAAATTAATAACATATTATGTTCAATTTAACCAAATTAATGTTATCGACAACCATATTATGGTAAAATTGGTTCTTCATCAAGAAGCAACAATAATATTATGGTTGCCTCCGAACATGCTGTGGTTAATAATAATTTAAATATGTTTGCTCTTAGAAAAGAGGAAAATATTATTGTCAATTTGGCAACAAATTATTGTCATATTTAACCATAAAATTTTTAGAGGCAACTCAAATATGGTTGCGGCTTCATGAAGGAGGCCTAGTTGAACATAATATAGTTGTTGGTGACAATAATATGGTTAAATTAAACATTATATGTTTAAAATTTTATACAAAAAAATGTTGTTGAAGTTGACCATATTGAAGCGTGTTTTTTCTCTGCGTGTATTTGACAGTGAGTGTCCCGTGACAACAGATACCAAGAGTGATACGTCCCTCTACGTCCATTATCTGGAACAATTTTCTGACAAGAGGTACATTTTCTAAAAGAAATTTTTAACTAAAATTTGTACAGTATTTTTCCGGCTGTCAGATCTGTTTCTTTCAGTCCTTAATTTGAGTGTCCTCTCGTTCTTGCATACACAGAACAGTGTTATGCAACGAATAATCGCATAGGAAACAGCAAAACACGTGTATGTTTATATTTACGTTTAGTTTTTTTAATAACATTTTTATTTTTAAATTAAACCAACACAGGCTCTCCAACTTTCGCACGCACACAAACACTCACTTTTTTAGTCAACTGAAATTAAGTTGGCTGCTTGATTGCGTTGTGTTGTTTTTTATTCTTTTGACTTTCATTTATATTTTCTACAGTGGCAGCAACTACTACAAAACAACACACCAACTACAATAGCAATTTAAAAATAACAAATTCAAGACTTTTAAAAGAATAAAAACAAACTATTTCTAACAAAAATCGTTATAAAGTTACACTTGAAAAAATGTTGCTGCAAGAACAAGCAAAACAACAACAACAAATACCAAAAAAAAGAAACAACTTAAGAAAAGTAACAAAAGCAAATGACAATGATTTGTTTGTGAGCATGAGTTGGTAAAAAAATTAATTTCCTTTTTAACTTTTTCTTCACTTTCGCTGTTTTCCACGTTTCAGCCGAGTTTTTTTACAATATTTTATTTATATCCTTTTAAAGGAATTTTTTTTGGCAGCCAGCGTTAAAAAATTTCGATTTTTGTGTGGGAGTTCTTGGCAGTGTTTCTGGCTTGGTTTGTTGGTGTTGATGTTGCAACTGCAAATGTTTGTAGCCATGAATTGCTCACGTTCATATGGATTTGTGTTAACTCTCCAAATTGTTATTATGGTATTGGTATATTTTATTTTTTTTTTGTTTTTTTGTTTTGCAATATACATGTTTATATATGTATGTATGTTTGTGTATATGCATTAAAAGCAGTCAATATTTTCAATGTAGGCACTTTTTGAATTAAATAACAATTTTCAAGGTAAAAGTTCAATATTAAAATTTAATCAATTTGCTACTAATTTAAACAATTGACTTATAAAATTGTACAAATGTTTGCACTTTTATTTATTTTACCATTTAAGACATGTTAGCTTTTTAAAAGTCGTTAGTAGAGTCTTCTAGAATTCATGGCAAAAATTTTGTTTTGATTAAACAATTGCCTTTTGGGATTGTTATATTAAAATAAGGGATGTTTTTTATAGTGTGTCCATTTCGACAGGGAAAGATTTTGAAGGGAAACATTTTGTTTGGTAACAAATTACGGGTGGGGAACAGAGAATTGTTTTTGCGTTCGGTACTCGCCGATACGCTTTGTTCTCATTTTCTTTGTTGACATATACTTTGATTTAAAAAAAAAAAACAAAAATAGCAACAGAATTTTTCCGGCAACATGTTGTTCTGTGTGCCCGCGATTGAAAAAACAAAAGAGTATTCCAGATGTTTTCCTTCCAAATGTTCGCTTGTCATAACTCGGACATTCTAAACATTAGTCTTGTAACATTAATAGATTGATTCTTAAATTTATTCGAAAGCTAATGGTGTTTTCTTTTCTCAAAAATAGTAATGCATTTAGTTTGTTTAACATATTTATCAGGTTACACGCACCCTTACAAAGTGATACATTTTTCTAAATTACAATTGAACGCAAAAATAGCTACGTTTTACACTTAATACTAATGTTTATGCAAGGATTATACTAATAAGCGATATTCGTCACGGTTGTAGCGATTTTCAACATTTAATTTTCTTTGAATTCCGATAAGCGTTAACAACACTGATTTTCAATAATAAAAGTCAGCTGCTGTAGAATAATTTTACGCCAAAACAAATGATTAAATAAAAGTCAAACCAGACTAGCTTGACGTTATTAGAAACTGTATGTCAATTAAATCAAATGCAGTTGGCGTGGACAAAATTAACCCAATATTTTTTAAATTAATTCTCCCAATATTATTGCCCTTTGTTACAAATGTATTTAACACCATTATTACCACCAGTCATTTTCCCTCAAATTGGAAAAAGTCCAAAATAATACCAATACCCAAAACTCAATCAGAATATAGGCCAATTGCCATTTTACCCTTTATATCGAAAATATTTGAAAGGATAATTCACAATCAGATATCGCTTTACGTTAATGGTCATAATCTGCTTAATGATAAACAGGGTTTCGGAAAAAACACAGTTGTATAACTGCACTTGTAGATGTTGCGGAAGATATAAGAAGTGGTATAGATGTACGAAAAATAAATTTCTTAGTACTTTTAGATCATTCAAAAGCCTTTGATACAGTCGATCATAACGTCCTATGTTATAAACTACAACACATGTTTATGTTTTCCAAAGATGCTACACGTCTCATATCAACATATCTTACCAACAGGCATCAGTGTGTACAAAGTGGTAACAATAAATCAAAACTTCTACCTGTGATGAGGGGTGTACCGCAGGGGTCAATTATTGGACCCCTACTATTTTCGCTTTATGCTGATGACCTTCCGAGTCAACTTACACACTGCAAAGTCAGAATGTATGCTGACGATGTTCAGATTTACATCAGCTGTGATACATCTGAAATTGAACAATGTGTCTTAACTGTAAATACTGACTTAAATCATATATATGAATAGGCTACTGCTAATGGTCTTAGTATCAACCCAAAAAATCTAAATATCTTGTTATCCAAAAACGTACTACTATAACCGATCATATACCTGATATATTTCTTGGTAATGAACGCATTGAAAGGGTAAATACAGCGAAAAATCTTGGTATTAATTTCAATGAGAACCTGACATGGTGCAACCAAATTAATTATCCATGTATTCCATGCTTAGAACTCTCTGGCAAACGCAGTATTGTACACCTAAAAAAATAAGAATACTTCTTGCCAAAACCTATTTATTGCCAGTTCTGATGTATGGATGCGAATTATTTGCCAAATGTGATGCCGCAAGTGCAAGAAAATTAAATTCAGTTTTTAAAAGTATTAAACGATACGTATATGGCGTGAAAAGGTTTAATTCTGTTTCTTCGCTTACTGTAAAATTATATGGTATTCAGTTTGATGGCCGTCTTAAAACAAGAGCACTGATATTTACTCAACAGCCTCAACATCTGTATAACCGCTTCACCATATCTAGTTCTAAAAGAGGTAAAAGAATTTTATTGTTTAGACACCAAAGTTTAACTTCTGATTGGCAATTTTTCCTTAATGCAATCCGTCTTTGGAATCTACTCCCGCATAATAAACAAATAATTAGTAACGCACTGAGCTTTAGAAAACGCATTTTTAATTTTTTTGCATGTTAAATTTTTATGATTCTTGATTTTTAATGTTATCATTTTGTTAATTTTCAATTTAATTTATTATTTTAATCATTTTTTTCTATTTTAAATTTTTTTATTTTTTTTTCTTTTGTTTAAAAATTTTATCACTTACAAATTATAATTTTTAATGTTTCTGCTAAGAAAGTGTTATATACTGCAATAAGACGATTTAAGGCTTGTGTATAAAATTGGAAATAAATAAATAAAATAAATAAAAAAAACTAAAAAGTTTTTATATTCATCACAATACTTGAACGCAAACACAAGAAAAAATTTAATAAGAAAAATACTTGCTTGCATAAAAAAGTGCTTAACACAGGCGCAAAAAAGGGTAGTATCTCAACAACTTTATTTACTTCTTCAATCACACCTGTTTCAATTTCACAATTGAAGGGTTGTGAACAACCTTTCCACCTGAGAGATCAAGACCGCCTCAATTATAACTCGGGGTAAGAAATAGAAAAAATTTCCCATTTATTTTTGCAACATATTTAGACAACTTCTCACATTTTTCCATATATTTTTAGAATAGAAGAAAAGCCCGCGTTAATGGTAGCGTACATGGAACATTATTGCCAGAAAAGAAAACACTCATTGATTTCGCGCAAAAAAAAACTGCTAATTTCTTTGAGACCAAGACCAAATTAAGCCAATTTTTTTAATTGTGTTAGAAGTTGGATAAAATCGACTTTCTCCTATACTTCCTAAATGGGTGTTCACATATCTAAAGGGCAGTTATCAGTGCATACTTTTACCAAATTTTGATTCTTAAGATATACCTGTTCCATCCGGACTTCCTCAAGGTAGTCACTTGGGTCCAGTATTATTCTAATTATTTATTAATAATTTAGCACCGCGTACAAAACATTCTAAAATATTAATGTACACTCAAAAAAAAAATTAACTAGAACTTAGGAAAATTTACTAAAGTTCAGTAAGCAATGGCTGTCGTATGGCGCCAAAGACATTTTTTACAGCAAGTTAGTACAAAAATTTCTTGTTATTAAGAAATACATTTTATTCACTACTACACCAAAATACAAAAATTTAACCAAAATTTTACTCAATTTAAATAACTGTTTACTAAAAAATATAAACTTTTTTTCTTATACTTAGTTTTATAATTATCTTAAGATTTCCCTTAAATATGTTAAAATTTCCTGCAATTTAGTACAGATAATTTTTATACTTTATAGGAAATAAGAAATCTTTTCCAAACTATAAGTTAAATAGATTACATTTTTTAACTTAAAATAATGGAAATTGTACCTGAATTAAGTAAAAATATTCCTAAAGTTTCCACCCTTAAGTTTACTTCGATTTAGTAAATATTTTTGCAAAAGCCATTAAAAAATACAGCTTTCAAAACCCACCCATTTCTTAAATTCTATAAAAAATATCTTATAATTGGAACATATATTTATTAAAAATGGGAAATATTTTCCCGTTTTTAATTACTATTTTTTAAAATTTTATAAATGTTTCCTTTTGAATGGGAAATATATTGTGCCATTCAGTAAAATTTTTAATAATTTCAAAGAACTTGTTTACTTATCAGTAGTATGTATTTCTTAAAATAATAAAAAGGGAATTGCAATTAAGCAAATATTCATCCGCCAAAAAGAATTTTTAAACCAACCGTTTCATTACCAGAAAGTAGACAATGCTGCACGATATTTTTACAGCGGGTAGATATGATTTCTAAGTATCGCTTATTTTCACAAAGTGAAAAATAAAAATTTTGAATTAATATCTACTCTATTTTTCAGTATGTGCGGTATACACAATTTAATTTTAATTTTAATTTTTCGGGATCATACATATTTGCTAAATTTGTATACATACGTTTTCTTAGTTTTTTAAGAAATATGCATTGCTGATAAATATATACATTTATATCTACATGTATAAGCCATTTTTCTCTTCAATTACAAATAAAATATACAATTTGAGCATTAAAGAAATTGTATTTTTTTATTACATATACTACATTTAAAATAATAACATTAACGGCGAATTTTACCAAGTTCAGTTATAACTTACTATCAATCATATTGGTCACTAGGAATTAAAGTAATAGTTAGTTTTAACTGAACTTGGTGAAATTGGCCGTAAGAAAAATAGATACAAATCATAAATATAAAATAAAATACATTACATATCAATAAAAATTCTACTCATTTCAAAACGAAGAAACAAAATATCTTAAGTTTAATATTTATATAAAAATTATTAACAATTACAAAGTGTTTTAGGTCTTAAATAATATTTTTTGTTTAATTCGTGAATGTGAATTAAAGGCGATTTTAAATATTTTATTCCCAAAAATTGAAATTACTTTTTGATATTTTACAGATATTATGCTAAAGTCTAACAACTTAGCACCAAGAGAATACGATGAAAAATATTTGGCATAACAAAAATATATTTACATTTAGTTCAAAAATTTCTCGAATTTTAGATGTATAAAATTCGGGATCGTAACTATAAATAATAAAGCCATATTTATATCAAGTCCCATAGTCTCTTGAAATTCTAAATAAATTCCCAGAATATCAAAACATTTTTGTAATTGGAATTTAATTGGAAATAAACCTCCTTTTGCAATGACTAATTGTATTATTTAATTTAATTACCAGTGGACTTTCGTACAAATTTATGTATGTGCTTAAGTATTTTTATAAACTTATACTCCGTATCGAAATTATTAAATGGCTTATCGCAAAAGGACGCTATATTATTTAGGCTATTTTTTATTTTTTATTTTATTTAGTTATTTGGTGGTAAGTTATGAAAATATTATAAATGGCAAGCAATCTTCCTAAACTCGGCAAATATTTTTTTACAAATAAAGCAATCTAAATTAATTTTTGAATATTTTATAATAAGAATTAAATTATACGAATAATAATATGAATTCTATGAAATAGTGTTATTATTATCAAATTGTTTATTTACAATTAAGGTATAAGTAATATAGTACTTCATTTATGTAAATCTGTAAATAAAAATTAAAGTTTATTGAATGCGATTTTATTATTTGATGCTTTTACATTACCAAGTATTTGGGCTCAAATATTTTGAATGTCTGTTAAAATTGTAGATAGTGCTGTACATCTTTCATTGTTATTCACTGTAATTTCAAAAAAATATAACTAGTTAAAAAGCCAAATTAAGCTGCAGTTTTGTGGGTCTAAATGTTTTGTGCAAAGATTCAAGAAGTAAACAAAAAACTTCAATGTATTAATGGTATATACATATTAAAATTTTGTTGCCAACAAAGTAAACAAATTAAAAAGACGTACTTCTGAGTATGTTCAAAAACGTAATATATTGAAGAATATACTTTAAACCTTTTTCTAGTTTAATTATGGTTCGCTTTTAGAGAAATACTTGGAAGGGACACTCTTTGTGACACACAGCATCTGTGGCTAAGGAGCACTTGAGGTCCTTAGTCTTCCTAATTATACTAGCAAAAGGCAATAGTTTCAAAAGTAAAAAATCGTAACAGGAGTTATAATTTTTGTACATAAAACTTTAAATTTCACGTGACGAAAAATAATTAATTATATGTTGCGATTTTATTACTCTTAAAAGCAAACAATTAAATTACGTAAAAGCTCATATTTAAAATTCGTTTGCGTCATTTCCACAGATTTTAATATATGTTTATTACACATTAACATGGTACCTGAAAACTGCACTTCCCCAAATTCAATAGAGTCGGTTTTCGGTTTTCAAGAACATTATCAATTATACCTTCTTTTTTCAAAACAAGACTCCAATCCGAAAAGGATAAAACCAAACCCGCGCACAAATACATACGATGGTGCACGAACCTGAGCACTTAAAGCAAAACACAATCAAAATGTTTAAAAAATTAAATTACTGATAACAAAAGTATTTATAACTAGAAAGAACACATATTTTCTTCTTGCTCTTACCTTTTGTGGTTGCACAGTTGCTACCCTGAAATTTGCTGATGAGGTTGTAGGAGTTGAGGTTGCAGAATTGCTGTTGCTAGATGCAGTTGTCAAAGAATTTAATGAACAGGTTAGAGCAAATATTAGGGACAATACGACAGCAGAAAAATATAGTTTATTCCAAAACAAATTCGCCAATTTCAATACACGTTTTTAAGTTGTTAAAACTTATTTAATTAATATATCCACAAAAGTCGATCCAAATTTCAGAACACGTTTTTATTTAAATTTTTAAAAATTTTAGAACAACTTTGTTTTCTTTAAATTTGTTTTAATAATAATAATAATAAAAATAAAGTCATTGGTTGCTTTTTTAAAAATAGATTTTTTTTTTGTAATTATATATAAATATCTTTTCTATGAAAATTACAAATAATTAAAATATTTACTAAAATCTAAAAAATTTTTTCTTATAAATGAAGTATTTTTTAGCTTAATTTTTAGTAAGTTTATTGTAGAAAGTAGTTTAAAATAAGAAAAACTAATATTTTTTATTGATTTTTTGTTAGAATATTGTCACCAGGAGAATACATCTTTACTTAAAATAAGGAAATAATTTGTTAGTTTGTTTTTATCTTTATTTGAACTAAATTAATGAAAAAAGTTCTTTAAGGTGTACTAAACTAAATTGGCTCTTTGGAAATTATTTCTAAAATTAAGTATAAATTATGCAACAAAAACGAAAACTGAATACTTAAATAAAGTATATTTATTAACAATTTATAAGTTTGTAAAATTTTATAAACACCATCGGAGTAAATCATTTACTTAATTATATTTTTTGAACTATAGTGAAAATTGTTTGTTTTCACGATGTAATTTCCTTTAGTTTAGTTCACGTAACCCTAGTTTTAGGAAGTACTAATTTCCTTTCAGTAAGAATTTCTTAAAGTCAAATAATTTTTCTGTGTTAATTTATAACCTATTTTAAAGTTAATGAACTATTATATTTTTACACGTTTATAGGTAATTTAATTTCATTTTAATAAAATTTTCTACATTTTTATAAAATTTTTCTTCAAATTAAGGAAATTTTTGAACTATTTTAAAGAAAGTCGTTTTCCTTTCATTTAGTATGTGTCTTTTTTTTTGAGTGTATGCAGAAATTATAAAGCTTTTCCTTAGCTAAAATTAGCTTCCTTACTCCAAGATGATCTAGCAATTTTTACTTATGGCACGACATAAATTTGATGGATCTGAACCAGAGATCAGCAATGAATCGTTTTTTCGCTACTCGTACTGACTCATGCAATTGTAAGTATAAGTACGTAGAAATCATTTAAACTAACCCTGCAAATAATAGGACCAGTCCAAACACGCGTGTAAAGAGTAGTCCACAAAGGATCAGGACTAGTCCAAAAGTAACCCAAACGTATGGAAAAAACCTGGTCTATTTAACATTACGATGTCCTAGGAGAGGATCATATAACCCACCTTTGGACCACTAAGGAGTAGTTTTAAAACTACTCCATGGTATACTCAAGAGGATTAGTTTTGAAGTCGTTTAAAAACGAAAGCACGTCGTTTAAAAACGAAGACATGTCGTCTCACTACAAACACTTTTTAACAATGACATGGTCAATGCTAGCATTACATCGGACCAGTCCATGGAGTAGTCCATTTTATCAAAATGGGTCAGGTGGTCCAATTTTATTTGCTGGGAAACTACTCTGATGCACTCATACTCACAAGAGAATTTAATATGAGTGCGACGACGACATCGTACTCATACTCATAAATGACCTCAGTTTGACGTATAATTTCAGACAAATACTTATAGTACTCACATTGATTCAACTCATTTAGCTCATCCATTTACATGGGGTCTTCACCTGAGATAATATCTGATATAATTTGTGAGAGAACGTCGGCAGAATGAGAGAACAAATTTCTTCATGTTAATATTAATCTTAAACAAGGGGAACACGTATGTTATAAGATTTCATAATCGAATGATTCTCGTAGAGTAAACTTGTGTCGTTTTTATTATTTTTTTTAGTTTTTTTCTATTTTTTTAGTTAAAAATAATTTTTTTTTAAACATTTATTACAAGATTTTCACTATTTGCAATAAAAAATTAAACAATTTAATGAATGCGTCTTTTTTTTGTTTTATATGTATGTATGTATGTGTATTTTTGACAGCTCATCTTATAAGATGGTTGTTATAAGATTTCTTATAACAACTGTCTCATAATATTTATTATAATATTAATATTAACACTATTTGAGAGTCTACACGTAAGATAATGCTCTCTGCGATTGAATTTGACGTTTGCTGATATAAAAATTTTATATCTTATCTCACGTGGAGACCCTGTGTTACCGTTTTAACACAACAGATGAAACACTCAACTGCATAATCAGCGCTGCCAGATAAACTTGCTGAAAAATCGTCCACTTCATACATACAACTTTAGTAAACTTTAATTGCCAAATCGTCAATTTGCTTTTTCGGGGACAAATCTGGCAGCCTCGCATTTCGCTTCGTCTATACAGTGTATATGTATATGTGTATAAAATACCCTGCAAATATAGGGCCAGTCCAAACACGCGTGTAATGAGTAGTTCACAAGGGACCAGGACTAGTCCAAAAGTAACCCAAACGTATGGAAAAAACCTGGTCTATTTAACATTACGATGTCCTAGGAGAGGACCATGTAACCCACCTTTGGACCACTAAGGAGTAGTTTTAAAACTACTCCATGGTATACTCAAGAGGATTAGTTTTGAAATCGTTTAAAAACGAAAGCATGTCGTTAAAAAAAGAAGATATGTCGTCTCACTACAAACACTTTTTAACAATGATATGGTCCATGCTTGCATTACATCGGACCAGTCCATGGAGTAGTCCATTTTATCAAAATGGATCAGGTGGTCCAATTTTATTTGCAGGGTACACATTGACTTAAGTTGATTCTAAATCAACCACTACAAAGGTTAATAAGTATGAGTACAATGAATCAAATTAAACTTCTAAGTGAATATGAGGTTGAATAACATTGCAATAAGTATGAGTGCGTAAAAGTACAAAAAATTATGAGTCATGATTTAGCTCTACTCACTTTTTCACTACTCATTGCTGATCTCTGATCTGAACTAAAAAAAAGTTATCATATATGACTCTACAAAATAAGTCCAGTTCTCTGTTACGTTAAACTAAATAAGCAGCAGCTTGAAAGAGTAGAGACTTTCCTTGATCTGTTTGCATTACTTGATCACAACCTGTGTTTCAATAACTACATATCGCAGATTTTTGGCAGGGCTTAAGTGTTCTAGGTTCTATCAAACGCTGGGGGAAAAGGAGTTTGATGGCACCTCAGTCTTCACCCAGAGATGATTTGGTAACGGGAAACACATTCATTATTGTTGCAAAAAATTAAAAAATAGTTTAGATGCTTTAATCATACCTGTTGTAACCGTAAGCAAATTCCACTTCCAGTGTACCCACTTGCATGAAATCATATTCAAATACAACTATGGTTGCGAAAAATTCAAAATTTTAGTTCTCATTTTCATTATCTTATTGTTACCACAACCATATTAAGCTTAGCCCTTAAATGCCTGAATTTGAAATACGAATTGAACTGCGCCAATAATTTTTGATCTAGTATGTCTTTCGGCTGAAAATCACGAATTTGATTTCGAATTGCTAAAAAAATGGTCCTGGAAAGCTCCAGGACAAAAACAAGGAAGACCGCCTGTAGACGGTCTTAGGTGTTAAGGCGAACTTTTTTTTTTTCAAAAATAAATAAATAACGATGGTTAATTGAATGAATATCAGTTTTATTTTCAACTTTTGATTTAAAATCAAATAACATATATAAAGCAAATATATTACGTATCTAAATGGTAATTAGTAAAACAATTTTTGGCCTTTGAAAAACATAGGTGGACGTTGCACTTAGTACAAAACGTGTGTGTATCTGATTTTTTACATAGTTTACAAGATTTTTTTGAACCCCATTGTGGAAAATGATTTATTTTGTCGAACCTTGTACTAGCCACAGGATGATTAGTTTTTTTTCCAACAAGGGAGCTACCGGTTAGATTTTCAGCAAATGACGGACGTCCAACCAAACGTTTTGTGACGGATGCGCAGAGCTCATTTGCAATGCTTGAGCGAAACTCATACATGGTCATGCTTTTTTCTTTCTCATTATCACAGTTTTGATTACTTTCCGCGTTTACTCTGCGATATAACACAAATGCGTTTGTTATGGCCATATCAAGCAGATGATAAAATATTCTGGTTGCCATGTCCTGAGTTTTTATTTTGAGCCCATTGCGACCCATATAGGAATCCATTAGGTCTACACCTCCCATATGAGCATTATACTCACGGATGATCTGCGGACAGTCAATTTCATCGTGGGTTTTTTGCTTTCTGTTGTAACGTCCTATTTTGGTGGGCTGGTCGACTAAATTGGCTCTTTGAAAAGGCTTTATGCCAACATATGTTGAACATAGCCTTACATTTTTAGTGTCTTTCCACAAAACTGATGTGATATCGACTCCATAAGCAGATCCAACGAATTCCGTAGAATAACCTCTTGGAACATTCTTGAGTTCATCGGCCTTGTCCGTCGGAAGTTTGCAGTTGGGGACTCTGTTTGCTCTGACAGTTCCAAGGCTATAAATTCCACGTGCTCTTAGGTACACCATAAGTGGGAGAGATGTATAAAAATTATCGAAATATATTATATGGTTTTTAAAATTTGACACTGTCTGCGACAACCTAATAAGAATATGAGCAAAACAGAACTTTAAAAACAAATAATTTTTTCAAATTAAATATTTACCTTATAACTACATTTCCTGTTGAGCCAAAGTCTGGTGTATCAGGTAAAATAATGTCATCATTTCTAGCGCCAGTATATATTTCGAACCTGTATGAATATCCCTGGCTGTCACACAACACGAAAAATTTTACGCCCCATGGATGTGGCTTGTCTGGTAAATATTGCCGTAAATGATGAGCCATTTTGGTGGAACACATTTGTTCATCAACACATAAGCGAGCATTTTTTGGAATACTATCAAAACGCTCAACCAAATGTGTTGCAACTTTTCTAATTCTGAAAATAGGATCGTAGCCAATATTACCCTTCTGGACTCTGTTAGACTCATCATTATATGACAAATATTTCTTTATTTGTTCAAATCTATTTTTGGACATACAGTCTGGTATGTGCCGAAATCCATATTCGCTCCAGTGTGCCTGAATATTGGGGTAACGGAATAATGACATGAATATAAGGACTCCAATGTATCGCCGAACTTCGCTCGAGTCGATTTTAAACTGTGTATTTACATTTTCTATGAATGCAGCACGATTTGTTTCTAAGCTAATTAGTTCAATGAGTTCATCTGTGAAAAAATATGAAAAATACTCTACTGGGGTTTTCATTTTGCGCACTGCAGATGGCAAATCACTTTTTCCACGAAAGGCTACCTCGTTAACGTGCAACTGCATAGAAGTTTTACGCCATAAAATGGTTTTAAATTCCGAAGAGTTTTTTGTTATATCTGCCAAAGCTAGCATTTAAATTCTATATATTACTGTTTTACAGATACAAACGTTTTTATATACTTACTACCCCCTGTGAACCCGCCTGATGATGGTACTGCTTGTGGTCCTGACACTTCTATAGTCGGTAATGGCGATAGCGCTCTTTTGTGGGCTTTAAAAGACGTTGTGGCCACCTGTTGTTTTTTTGATGTCGAAGTAATGTCTTCCGATGTAGGCTTATATTGTGTTGTATCAAGCGATTCACCAATAGTATTCAAACTGCAATTGCTGGCGTTAATAGATAAGGTTACTGCATTTGTAAGCATTGGAGAATCTAAAACTTGTATACACTCATCTATTATTTCATCTTCAGGCATTATTTCATCGCACAGATAATCTGGGTCTTCGACGCTATCATCCAAAACTTCAATATCATCTTCGTCTTCTATTGAGGCCATAAAATCTGCGATTTCTTGGTCACTCAACGAAGAAAGTTTATTTTTTTTTTGTTTTGCGGGAAAGCTGATTTTCTACCCTTTGTGCTGGCATCCTTAAATTGACAATTACTTAATTGCTAGTCCAAAAAACAAGAAGTTATATCGGTTACTTCTTATTCCGGTAAAATACGTTACAAAAAATTTTGTTTGACTAAGTCACTAAGACCGTCTACAGACGGTGTTTACAAAAACCTTCATTGAAACCAAATCGTTGTTTGATTTACCTTTATAGCTACATATTATTAAAGAAAACATTTCAACTACTTACCTAAAAAATTCCGGATTCAATTTAATCACTAAAATGTATTTTTTTTTTTTATTTTAAGTTTCACAAAAATCACAAGCAATTTGTTTGCCACTTTGCACAAAAGTTAAGACTAGAATATTTTGTTCTTCAAAACTATTTTATTCATCACATTTTAATCGGTACCGTTATTCTAAGAATTTGATACTCATTCAAACTATGTAAGTTGCCAGAACGTAGTGTATGCATATTTTGCGCAAAATTGTTTTTTCTGATGACCGTCTGTAGACGGTCTTAGGTGTTTAAGGGTTAGATCAATTTGGTACATTTTACCCACAATCATATTATGGTTGTGCAGAAGAATGTACAGTTTTACATTGACCTTTTAAACAACAACAATATTTTGACCAACTTTTCATATTTTAAGAAAAACCCGAAGTTGTTGTTGTAAAAATGTTGCTTGGCATAACGTGACTGTGGTACCCATATGGAGAACTGATCTGGTCACACTATGGATTGCGTAAACAATAATGCTCTTGCTGCTATGCATAAACAAATTTTCTTTATCAATAATTCAAATATCCGAGAACTTTGTTTACGCATATTATTTCTCTGCTTGTTTGGAATATAATATTTCAAGGGTAATAGGCAAGTTAGAGCTTAACAAATCCGCCAACAACAGAAATCTCAACTTACGCTCTATCAGGTTACGTCCAGAGAAACGACAAAATATTAAAAAATTGTTCCATAAAGTTATTCTTTCAATGCGAAGTTCTAAAGTATTAAAAAAAAACGTTTTAAATTAAAACTTTTTGAATTATATGAAACATAAAAAATGTTTGGGGGCAACAAAAAGCCCAGGCTTTCAGTACAAATACTTGACAATTTGCTGCAAATTTTTAAATAGATATGAACTTTAATTTGACTTAAATTTACAGATTTTCAAGAATTTCATTTAAATTAAAAAAAAAACCTGTCAGACATTTCTTGTTTACGCACAGGAAGTTAAGAGGTTTCTATCAGTTATTAAAAACAAATCATTCCAAAAGAAAATGTCAAAAAGAAAACAAAAAAAAAATCATATGTACTTGACTTTAACAGATGTCAGGAATCACCAGAGAGCTGTCAAAATTATCAATAAAGCAGCTATGTACGTAATCCCCCGTTATTTATTATTCCATTCAGAGGGGGAAAAATCCATAGACAGACACTGAACAAGAACATAAAGGATAAAATTAAAATTCATTTTGTTTGAGTGTATTTACCGCCCACATAAATACATACATACATAAATACGTCCATATCCAACGTAAATGTTTGTAACCAAGTGCGGCATCTGTATTTGAAAATAAAAAACGAAAAAAATGCAACTAAAACACAGCCTTGAAATCTTTAACAAACTGCTGCATTATTGTAAAAAAAAAAGATATACGAAAAATGTAATAGTTTCCAGTTATTCTTTCATTCAGTTGTTTGCCATAGTTTTAAGTATATAAAAATACTATAGATGCATTTGCACTCTTTAGTCTTTAGGTTTTATATAAACATATATCTTGCTTTTTTCTCCTTATAGACTCGAGCACAAATAGTTATTTTATAGTTTTACATCTGGGATAAATATTTCATTTTATTTTGCTACCACAACCACAAGCCTTGCAAAAGATAAGGAATGAAATAAGTCAAAATGGATTTTCAGCAGAGAAACAAATTTAAATATGTATCATTTACTAATGATTTGTTAATCAATGCCTTAAGCTTATCAGATTTAAACAGTCGTAAGATCGGTTGACTTTATATACGTTATACATATGGGCTACTTCAAATTTTTTGAGCACCTGCTGAAACCGACATACTATGGCTCTTATTTCGTTAAGTTTTATGAATTGAAAAAAACGTTGTACAGGGTTTGGATGACTATACTTGAAGGATATGACGTGCAAAGTTTTACGTTGAAAAGTCCTCACCTTAAGAATTGGTGGTCATCTAAAATTCGAAAAATTAAAAAAACGACTTGAAACTTGAGTTTTTTCATTCATTCCGTTTTCTTTGTAATACATAGTTTTAAGCTTTCAGATCCAAACCCATACAAAATATAGGCACTAGACTTGGAGGATATATCCACTAAAAAAAAAATTTTGATATCGCTGCTGGGTAAAAAGTTGCATGGTGTTTTAAAGTGAAACCAAAATTTCCCGAATTTTGAAATTTTTGAAGATTTTGCATAGAGTTTTTGCGCCGTTTAATAAAAATGAGTTTTAAGCGCAGAATTAAAAAAACTGCGTAATTTTATAAAGTTTGAGGTGTATCAAGTTGGTGTCAGCGCACCAATAACGTATCACGAACATCACAAACTTAAAAGAAACTAGCGTAAATTTTTTAAAAATGTATCTTTTTTGTGTCTGACAATCTGAATTGCCTTTAAGTTGGCTAGTGTATTGCGTGATGTGAGTAACTTCGTAAAGGGCACTTTCGAGGCGAAAACGCACTTTAAAATTTTTAAACGCAAAAATTTTATGAACTTTTGAAAAACAATTTATTTTTAAGCTTTTTTTTATATCAAAACATGTCATGGGAACATGTTTAGGTATCTAAATTGATTCTTCGCGACGGACTAAACTGATAAAGTTTTCAACCCTGGCGCGTGCAGCAGCAGTTTTTTCCAAACACATTTCGCTTTGTGGCAACTGAAGCGCTGTATCAATTCCGCTCAAACGTACATCGAAGACTTGAGCTTGATACTAAAATTGAAAACGCACCAAAAAATTTTAAGGATTTAAAGTTTTATGGAGGAAACAAAATGTTTCTAACCTCAAAAAGCATCCTTGTATGAAATATTTGATTTGGTTTCAGATTATACATTTCTAAGCCATTAGCGATAGCCAAATAGTGTTTTTTCCAAAATATTGCAAATTATGTCTTATACTAGCCGTAATTTTGTAAAATGTTTAACAATTTTAAATAAATTTTTATATGCATACACGATCAAAAAAAATTTTTTTATATTTTTTTTCCAGTGTATTTTAAAAAGTATTCAAGCTTTTACAAATATTTTAGTGTGCTAAGAAAGCCCTTAAGGGGTATTATCCACACGCGTTATCCTTTTTCAATTTTAACAAAAACTGTAATTTTTATATTTTTTTTTAACTTTAAACCGCAGTAAAATTTGCGCCGTGTAATAAAAATGAATAACGCGAACGGATTTCACATGCTCAAATATCGGTTTATACACACGCAAATCAATATTGATGTCAGACAAAAAAAAAATATTAAAGAAAAAATGTCTAGGTGTCGTAAATTTTTGAAGTTGCTCATATAAGTATGAAAAAAAGGATCCAACCATAACTTATTATTTATTTGGTGATATATTTTCGTAGGGAATGATTTAGGGATTTTTGCAATCTTTGGGAAAAAGGAAAATATGGGAAAACGCTTAAAGATTTTGTTAAACACAACATGTTCCATAGGAAGATTCTGCATAGTTTTACAGTTGTTTGTAATCAACTCTTCAATTTTATGATTTATGAATTGAGCTTTAAAGTTTTTTTTTTTTTACTACTTTTGGTTAATTTTCAAAGTTTTTTTTTTGTTTTCCTCTTCTGTGATTCGTTGCTTAAGACTTAAAAGAAATTTGTGTAAGACATTTAGAAATGTTTTTTGAATCTCACATATTTTATGCTCCCATTTTTAAACTACACAACGAAGGTTATAGAGTTTGCAATTTTCACAATATCGATCCTTAACCCTTTAAAGTATATTTATTCTTGATCCTTCTGAATATACAAGTTCAAATCATGATGTCCATCTGTCCATGTGTCAGTTGAAAAATGATTCCCACAGACCCCAGGATGGGGACCAGGTTTTTATATATTTATGTCCCATATAGTCCGGAAAAATGAGATGACAGAAAGCCTCCTATTAGTGACTGGAGACAAACTGCAGAAGATCGCAACACATGGATGAAAAATGTACAAGAAGCGAAAGCTCACCCGAGCTTTAGTGCTAATCGATGATAAGTTTTCGTTATTATTTTTTGGTATAAAAATTCAGCCTCTTCGGTCTCATGGCTAAGATATGAGCAAAAACCTACGACCGCTGCTAATGTAACCCAGAAATGCCTTATTGTTGCTGTTTTTTTTTTATTTTTGTTTATGTATATCTAATTAGAATGAGTTGACGTAGACTAATAATATATTGCATGGAGGTATATATGATAATAATAAACAAATTTTCAAGTTTTGAAAAAATTCCGTAAAGGATTCAGGTACTTCCCATATATCCTTTTTTTAAATTTAATTCGGCAACACTTTTTATGTTGAATTGTTGAAAATTACAAAGTCTATCTAAAAATAATGTTAAAATTGTTGTGCTGAATTTTTTATAAATTCCAGCAAAGATTTTTGTATATCAAAATATCTTTTTGTTAAAAAGATCATAAAAATATAAAATCGCTTCGCTATATCCAATTTAAATTATATAATTATAAATATAAAAGAGTTAAGTGCCAAACAAATTGATAATAGCAAATAATTATTAAGGTATTTTAAAGTGTTTTAATTGAAATCTTAACCATATAGAATATACTTACATACATTTTTAATGATACAAACAATTTAAATATTTCATACAAAATTTAAAGAACAGTTACAATTTGGTGTTCCGGTAAAATCACAAACAATTACACTTAAACTCAAAATTTGGTGAATTTGTTTCTTTACATCAATAGTAAGGGCAACGGAACATATATTCTTTAAAGAAAATTTTTCACTTTTGCGACTACCTAAGCGCTACCTAAACGGTGTTAAAAAAACATTCAAGGAAGTTTATATGCTCTAGAAAGTTGTTTATTGAGTTCTTAGGTACGATAATTTGTTTACGTTAGGCTTGAGTTCATCAAATTTAATTTTCATTAAATTATTTTTACTGAAGGATGGAATTTTTACAACTTGGAATTTTATTAATAATTTTCTTGGCTGAGCTGGGGCTGTAATTATCATGTTTAATTTATTCATGATAATTACAGCAAATTTCGAACCACCAGTATCACTGGTTAAAGATTGATGTTAGACTTTTGGCTGGCAGGCACCGCAGTGGTGCTGAGTTAAGAACTCAAAGAATTCTGATGAAAGAATGTGGTGATTCTTGAAACATGTAAATTTAACTCAGGTTCAAGCCCCAGCTCAGCCAAGAAAATTATCAATAAATTTTAATAAAATTCCAAGTTGTAAAAATTTCTTCCTTCAGTAAAAATAATTTAACGAAAATTGTCTTTTGCGCCGACCTAATGAATGGGCCTTTGTTTTGTTGTAATTTCAGTTGCCAAATATCAAAACACTTTGTTTAGTAAGTTGTGTTTTGCTCACTAAACACCCTTGTGACAGTGTCGCATTTAAATTTTACTCAATATTTCTAACAATTTCGTATTAAATGAGCAATAACTAAATTGCAATTTTGTATGGATAATTGAGCTCAATAATGGCATTTATTGCGTAAATTTCAATAAAGGTGCATATCTGAACACGGTATAACGGTAAATATTTTCTTGAAGTTTATTTTTTTAGAACTTTAATTTTTAAGCACAGTACAAAGAAAATAGGATAATTTTATCGAACAGAAAAACATTTATAGCTTTTAATCAAAAGTACTAAATTATGAAAAATAATAAATGCGTTTTTGGGCCTCTAAAAAAGAAAGTTTGAACTAAAATGTGGTTAGTATTCACTCGGTTTTTTTATTTGTCCATCAAAAATATTGTACTTATTTTTTAGTTCCAGCAACACTTAAGATTCATCAGGAGCATTACTAATACATACATACATACATAAAATAAAGTATGGGCTCCTATCAAAGAAGAATGTCTTTTTTACCAAGTAGTAAATTACAAATTGTGGTACTTCTTTAAAATAAATTTTTATTGATTTTTTCCTACTACATGAATTAAGTTAAATTTTTCTTGTAAAATTTTATTAAAATTTAGGGCAAGTTTAGCGACCTCTAGCAGCGGCGAAACGCATTTAACATAAAAAAAGTTCTTTCTATACGTAATTTATTTAGATACGTAATTTTTTCAAACATTGGAACAACATTGTCTCACCTAATTTTTGCGTATGGAACAAAGTAATGTGCGGCAGTATCAAAAGTTTCCAAACAAGGTACAGGCATCTTGGTTATCAATACACAACATCCGACTAAATGTGGGTGGGATTGGAGAAGTGGGCGTAGCACTTTCCATACAAAGACATTTTATGTTTCTGTGTATCTGAACAAAAGAAAAGTGTTTATTTATCGTTGTAAATGATATGGCTTTTAGGTATTTAGCCTACAATTTATCCGCTTCTTATCACACACAAATTTTCCTTGGAGTTTCTTATTTATTTTAAAGCAAACCATTTGACTCAAATAAAATTGAAAAAATTCATTTAATTAAAATTAAATTAATAAAATAATAAAATAAAATCTAAATACATAAAATTGTAACGACTGAAGCTACAATCTAAAATTTGGACCAGAGATTATTCACTCCTCAAATCGATCCAATAAGAGGGGTTTTTTGGAAATTCGAATGTTTAGGAGGTAAAAAAGGGTAAACACGCGAAAATTGGGTAACCTTATATATCCAAAACTAAAAGAGATACAAAAAAATGTAATACTTAATGTTGTTCTTTAGAAAAATAAGCGGACAGGTGTCTGCTACTTTTTTGAAATTCGGCTCATTTAGGGAGAAAACGGGAAATGTTGGTGCTCTTTTGCAACCCCATCTAAATTTTGAACAAATTAACAAAGAAAAAATTCTTACCACATACGAAGCTTATCGAAAAAATACGAACACGAATTTGGTACTTTTTCGAAATTCTAACATTTAAGGGGTAAAAATCGTAACTATTTTTGGTACTATTTTTTACAAAACATTTTTCTCCATTCACTGACATATTCGTACTAAATTATGGACTTCAACTACAATACTGAAATCTTTAATACTTTTATGGGGAAAAAAATACTACCAATGCGGAAAATTTGATTTTTACTTTAGCTTTTCGGTTCCACAACTGGTTTTTTTTATAATCGTTAATGTTGGGCCTTAAAACATTAGATTCAACATGCAATGCCCTGAGTATAATAATCTTGATAATATTCTTTTTGGTACTTTTTTGTTTTTTAGCTGTCCCTTTTTGAATTTCCGTAAGTATTGGAACTAGAAACATAAAATTCAAGATGCAATGTCCTGGGTGGATGAGAGTCTATAAGAGGGAATTTTTGGGTCATTTTTTATTCGAAAATTATCAAAAAACTACGAATGCGGATTTGGTACTTTATCAAAATTCGAACATTAAGAGGTGAAAATCATACCTATTTTTGGAACTTTTTTATGAAATATTTTTCTCCATTCATTGCCATCCATATTCGTACTAAATTATGGGCTGTCACTACAATACTGAAATTTTTGATACTTAAATGGGGGGTAAAAATAGTACCCAAAAAAATAAGTACGGGAAATTAGATATTTTTTTTAGCTTTTTGGTTCTACAACTGGTATTTTTAAATTAACTTTGGCATACAAATATGTTCACGATGGAAAAGGAGACGCTAACGAAGTAGCGGGTTAAATGCTAGTAATAAATAAAATAATAAAAATTAGTAATGTTTTACGCACTTAGCACAATATCATTTAAAATCTATAAATTAAAAGCTGTTTGTTTTATTTTTTTTTATTCTTCTATGTTATTTTATCCTATTTTGATTTTTCTCTTAGCAGAGTTGCCACGATTTACCAATTTAAATAGAGAGAAATATAAAACTGTTTACCGTGGTTATAAATAAGTAAGTGGATCACATTGGCCCATAACTATAGTCATAACCAAAGCATACTTTAAGAGTTCAAAAGTAAACTTTTATTAAAATTATGCTTTTGATCTACTATAGACAAGCAAAAGCATACTTTACACGTTAAAACAGATGTTAATTTAAAAACCAGCGGAAGTTGTTTTTAACTCGTTTAACAACAGCATCAGCTGTTTTTTGACAAATAAAAAAGTACTTGCAAAAAGTTTAAAATGTTTATGTTGCAAGATATTTGGATAGATTTGTTTATTATTTATTTATTTATATTTGGAAAGATATATGGTTTATGGAAAGAAACACAAAATACATATGTATAGGCCCTAATTGTGTAAATTGCTGCGCCAAAAGTTACAATGCGAGAAAAATCAAAAATATTTTGTAATTTTGTTGTTGCTTTCTACATAAATTCATATGGCGCAAGGTATATTTACACAAGGTAAACTCGTTGGCCCATATGTTTGTCAGCTGTTTACCTAAGTTGGAACACCAATGTCAAATTTGTACATGTGTGCGTTAAATTTATATGAAGACAATTTTGACAATCGGGTTCCACTCGGTTATTTTTATAGAGCAGCATGTCTACACTCCCAAATGAGTCTACCTTGTGTAAATATACCTTGATATGGCGTGTTAAAAATGTTCAACGCTACAAGATATGCAGTGTTTTATTTATATTTTAATTTTCAATGGCGGCTGCTTAGAGTTGCCACTTACTTATATTTTGTTGTATGCTGTATGAAAAATTTTCTACATTTGAGGTGGTATCCAGTTAAAGTCGGTTCAATTTAAAACATACTTTAATTTCGACTATAGTAGCAATGAAATTAAAAGGAGGTTTTGATTTTAAAGTTGTTTCTAAAAAGAACCGACTTTAGCTTTTGACTATAGTTATGGGCCATAGTGATTAGTGCAAACATCAAAATATGTGGTTAAAGTTAAAACTTTTAGAGTGTTAAAAGTTAGTGAATTGCATTGCAGAAGTAAAAGCAACAGTTTTTTTTACCAATGACAAATGAGGAGTGGTAGTTTTTCTACTTTGACTGCAGTTTTTAGAACGCTGATCACATTATTGTAAATAACTGGAAATCTTACTGTTAATACAAGGATGTTAAAATTCTTGTGATTCCGGCTCAGTTCCTTAAACTTTTTTAATGTAAAGTTTCTGAACCTAAACTAACTGATTTGTATGTATTTTTGTCCGCTGGTTACGAATACGGCATTGGTTTTATACTGTCATCCCTTGTTTTATAAAAAGTCTGCACTAATTTAAAAAACCAATACTTTTTTTAACTCCATTCAAAATAATTTGGCTTTAATGTCAAATAAATCATTAATAATAACATAAATGGTTACGAAGAAAAGACGTTGTACAAATAGTCCAGACAGTTTGTTTGTTGTTTGTGGTGATTATATCCTTGAACATTTTGTACGCATTCACTCACATTGACTCTGTAAAATAAATTTTGTAAACAGAAAAAAGAAGAAAGGATAAAACATATAAAAACTAAAAATAGATGATTAATTACAGCAAATTTCGAGCCACCGCAAATATCATTCGCAAAAAATTGATGTCTGACTGTAGACTGCCAGCGGCCGCAGCGACGGAAAAGGTAAAACTACAAAGAACTTTGAACATGAGAATATATGTACACAGAAAGAAAAACACTCGGGATAAATCAAGTTTTTAGGGATTACTTTAAGTACGAGTCGTACTCAAAAATTCAAGTACGAATAACACTTAAACGTACTCAAATCAATTCTTAATGGGATTACTTTCGAAAATCAATCAATTTTCAAATTTTTTTTTTAAATTTGAACTCATGCTAATCATTTAGTTTATATTTTTGGTTAAATATGTGCATAAGATTCTAAAATAAAAACCATATCGGGCATGATGTTGGTGTTTTATAATTCTGCAATGTGTAATACGGGTAAGTAAATCAATCATAATCATTTTTTCTTTGTAATGTCTTTTTTTTTTTGTTTTTTTCAATCATGAATTCGGGATAAAATCAAATTTATAATATTACTTGAATCAAGCTCATTTTGAGATTGATTCAATCTTAGTTTTACTTAAATCCATCCCATTTTCGGATTATTTGAGGTACGAATTCGGATTAAAACAATTTTATAATTTTTGATTGAAGTGCATTTTGAGATTGATTCAATCTTAGTTTTACTTAAATCAATCTTATTGTCGGATTTTTTCAAGTACGAAAACGGGATTGAATATGGAGAATTTAAGTATTTTGGGATTTAAAATCCGAACTTGAATCAATCTTTCTGTACTTGATTCAAGAAAATCCGTACTCACCGTACTATTAATACCGCTTCGGATTGATTTGAGTACGGATAGATTGATTTTTCTTTTGAGTGTAGTTATTCTCGAAACATGTAAATTCGACCTGAGCTTAATTTCTCGTTCAGTCATGAATAAAATGTATCAATAAATTTCAGTTTTTCAATAGTATGAAATGGGAATTTAGCACATTTGAAAGAAACCTTGTTAATCAATTATTGAATCCTAAGAAAAACATTGATAACTAATATGCATGAGGCAGAGTAAATAAACTGAACTGGCAAAATAAAATAAAGTAATTTGTTTTTATTTATGTTTTTTCTTTTCCCACTTACAACTACATTTAGAGTTGACAAAAAATCAACCAATTGTAGTCGGGACTGTAAGAAAAGATAAACTCACTGTTTATTGTTGTTGTTTTTGTTTAAGCTTTGATATTGTTACAAGTAAAACTGAGCTTTATAATTCTTATTCGCTTAACAGTTTTATTTGTATAATATCTTTAGCTTTTCTAAAATCTTTGGATGAAGTTTCCTGACGATCTGGCCTAAGCAACCAGTGAAATGCGCAAAGGAATAGCTAATCCCATCAGCAATAAATTTCAGTTTCTCAATAGTATGAAATCCCAAGAAAAACATTGAATTCATTTCATGTTTTAAGATTCCGTCCTTCATTAGCGGATTAGCCTACAAAAATATAGTTTTGAACATATTTGCCCATGGAACTCTACTCAACTGAAATATGTTTTGTGTAGATTAACAAATCCACAAAGTATTTTTAGGTTTGGAGGACCGTTCGCGAAATACTAACCGAATAATACAAAAATATCTTTGAAACTATAGCAGCTGCTAGAAAAATTTAACAATAAACAATGGACACAGGACTAGAAACGTTTTTATGTTGCCCAATGTTAATTTTACTTTTGTTTTTTTTTTTAATTTCAACATTTTATATTCAAAATTATAAGATAACAAATTAAAACTAAGAGTTCCTAGTTGATTTAGTTTCAGCAAGACGATGCCACACAACGCGTGCTAAAATTTAGTTGCTGCATGATTTTATGCTAAATTTAGAAACATCGAAATAAAATAAAAAATTTTAATTTTAGGAATCTGCAAATTGGGATTGTGGGTTTTTTTTAGAACGTTTGCACCAAAAGAAAATAATTTTTTTGCTTTACTGAAACTAGAGCTGTGCGCGTGAGTGATTTTAGACCCACGTGCTGTTACGCAAGTTCACGCACAAAATAATTTAAATCGTTACGGTCACGAACGCTTACTTACCGAATATTTTCTTATCAAGCACTTACTCACGAATCACTTTCAAAGTATCTCAAATACCAAATATTTTATTGAAACACAAAGCATAATTTTTTTCAATTCCCATTAATGAAATAAATGTTTAACTTAAAATTTTTTAAAATTCAATAGTTGTAATAAAAAAAAATTATTACGCACGCAATTTTTATATTTCAATCAGGCTCACTTTCCAACTCGTGATTAACATTCAAATAAATCACAATCACGAAAAATGCATTAGTTGTTTTCCATATTCAGTGATCTTAATTTTAAAAAAAGTCGATGGCGTTTTAACAAATTTCGGTTGAATCAAACGGTGCTAACCGTAAAGTTTCAAATAGGGTTTAGTCTTTTTAAATTACTAAAAAAACCGAAATTCCGCAATAAATAAATCTTTGGCACTGCCGTAGCCAAATTTAAAAATTTCAACCATACACATATGGCGGCTTAACAAAATTCTTGAATTTGGCCTCTGCAGCGCCTAGGATGCCCCTATATTGGTCAAATGTATGACCAACCCCACTTAACTTTTCATCTCAATCATTTATTTCGAACATATCTACCCGATATCCCCATTCCTTAAGGGGACTTTCATACAAAATGCTCAATGCAGACTAGAAATATATTGAAGAAAAGTCCCAAAAATGCCAAGGAGTCGCCCCTTGTGGCATATAATGTATGACCTACCTCAATTAATTTTTTGTCGTAAACACTTTCTGAAGACATACTTGCCTCTTATCACCACTTCTTAGGGGCGCTCCCATACAAATATTGCGTTTTATGAAGTTCTTAAATTAATTAAAATTGTTCGAATTTTGCGAATAAAATCAAAAGTTGCTAACAGATTAAAATCATTTATCCCTTTTTTTGCAGCTTCGTTTTTTATATGTCTGAAAAAAATTTGTATCATGGCTGCATTTTCCAGGTTTTGATGACCTTTTAAAAACAAAAAATTTAAAATGTTGCTAAAATTTTTTTTTTCCCCAAAAAAAATTATGATTCTATCGTAGAAAAAAGTTTACGTCTACTTAAAGGTAATTTAATTGCGGAATTTCGGCAAACTAAACCGTTTTTGAGTTATGCGTATATATAAATATATCTCGAAAACAAGAGCTAACCCATAAAAAAAACGGTTAACACTATTAGATTCAGCGTACCCGAATAATGTTAAAACTCCAGGTACCCGAATTGTCTAAAAAAAAAATGTAAAATTCAAGCACAGTGTAATTAGATCAGATATGCATTTTCTTTAAAACACGTAAGACTTGTGCCGTAGTGTAAAACGGCCTTAAATAACAATTAAAATTATTGCCTCTTTTTCCTTTTTTTTAAATTTTGTTAACACTCTTTTTGTGCCAAAACTATATTTAACGAACAATTTTGAAACACACTATGGTTTCTTTAGCCATATTATTGCGTGTGGTTCCTAAAAAGAACAAAGGGCCACCACAAACTGATTCCATTTAGTTATATTAGATGACTTAATATCTTTTCAACTAAGATCAATTTGCGTTACCATTTTCCGCCTCTTTTTCGCGTACTACCCTGGAGTGTCCACTCGATGGCGGCTTCGCTATGTCTCCTGTGGGCCTGTGCAAAGTATGGCTAATTCATCGCAGTTTGCGAATGAGTATCTCAATGTGTATCAATATGTATATGTGGTCAAATAAGTCCTTTATCCAGAAGCAACAACCATATTATGGTTGTCTCCGAACACATTATGGTTAATAATGACAATTATTTGTTTACCACTTTAAATAGTTTGGTTGTTATAGCAAACCCAAAAAAAAAAAAAAAATTAAAACTTAAAAACATTTACAAATACCAAATTTTATCTTCTCCCGAGTTTAACTGGACCAAGTCCTTATTAAACATTTACTACTCTGACTACTAAAATACTTTTCAATTGTCCTCTTATAAATGAAAGATGAAAAAGATGTAAAATATTTTTAAGTTTTTTGTATACACTTAGACAAATACTGTTTGTGACATTTGGGAGATCATGTGACTATAGTTTTTTTTCAATCTCTGAATTTCTGTTACCAGTGGTAGAAGAATAATGATACTGATGATGATGATGGGAATGATAGTTTTTGATTGTTATTTGTAACATTTCGTTTATTTTTTTGAGTATTTTTTAATAACATTTCATTTTACATCAGAAGTAGAAATATTTGGTTATTATTCCACATGTGTATTCATGAATTTTAAAAGACAAACATTCTTTCAATGTCTTATTCAAATGAAAGGAGGAAAATCTTTTTTAAGGATTGTTAAATTCTGCAGATAAAAAACTATTTTGCTGAATAAAATATAGTTTCTTCTTTTTTTTCGTTTGCACTTTTGTGACTATTTTCTTTTTGAATTTTAATGGCCCAATTGGGTTTTATTTATTTGTAATGAATTTTTTGTTCTTCAACTTGAGTGAATGTTCAAAAAACTTTTTCAATAAACTTAATTAATATAAAAGTTGAAAATTAAATTGTTGTTTTTTCTGTGTGTTGTGGTCTGTAAGTTATTTTTTTAAGGAAGATTATGAGAATAGATTTTTTGCTGCCTTAGAAATCTCAAAGTTAAAATAATTTTTCTTTAAGTTTACACGAGTAAATAAGTGCAATTTTTATTTTAAAGGGTTCTTATATTTTATTTTGATATTTATATTTTTAAATAGATGCCAACAGCCTAGTCCGATAATCTCATAAAAATATATGTAACCTTTTATACTGTAATCTGAATATGGGAAATTATAATATGAAAAAAATCAATGCATTAACATATGAGTAGGTGAGTTGCAAATCTCGTTCGTTACAATATTAAAAATATGAGATGGCAAATGATTCTCATGGTTCTTTTGGCGCTTTATGAGAAGAAATATTCTGATTGCATCAGTGTATGTCCTTTGAAAAAACATGGAATAGGGCATGCATTGAAACAATTTGTATAGTTTTTCTCATAAAGCGCCTAAAGAACTGTTAGAATCAGTTGTCATCTCAAATTTTTAATTTTGTAACGAACGAGTTTTGCAACTCACCTACTCATTTATTTATGCAGATGTTTACCATAATTCCACTGCGTAGTTGTGTTAAATTAAAATGTTCAGGAAATAAATCCGGTTTAATCAAAGGACTGGCAAGAAGTGTCAAAAACATAATGAAAACTAAATTAATAAATCAGAAGTTTCTATAGGGATTGTCCGATTGTTATATAATTTCATAATTTCACATTTCTACGGTTAGCTTTGGCACGGAAAATTTATGTATAAAAAACTCTAATGTCTGTATTCATAAAAATATTAATAAGCGTTTATTAAATTTAATAAAGGTTTATAAATCTGTGGCCGTATGGAAAAACTAGATAACTCCATTTTATTAAAACACGAGAAAAACACACATATTTTGCTAATTATTTAATATGCATTTATGGTACAATGAATGCGCATTAAACAAACCATCATTTTAAAAAATGTTAAAGATTTCTGGTTCCAACGAACTAATTTTTGGACATTAAAACAGAAAATCAATGTCAGCTATCTTGTTTTTTCGAAAAATGGAGTTATCTAGTTCTTCCGAAAATAACTTTTTTTTGCAATTTATTTTACAATTTTCAGAATTAAACGAACTTAAGTAATAATTTGTGGAAAATGATTAACTATTTGATTCGGCACGTTAATTTACACGTTTTTTTTACGAAAAAATGGAGAAACCAGTTTATCCAAAAACTATTTTTTCGCTACTTCGTCTCCCTTTCTTTCGTTAAAGTTTATGTTTAGGTAAAGAATATTAAAGTACCAAAAAATCACTCACAGGCACTTATCCACTCAGGAAGTTACACGTTTCATTTTATAACAATTTTTTAACAATTGTAAATCAAGAAACTAAAGAAAGGAATTAAGTTTCACGTAATTCCCCCTTTTTGGTCCTTTTTTCTCCCCATTTCAGTATCAGAAATTTAGATGGAGTGACAAAAAAGTTCCAAAATACAGGTTTGTTCCGTTTAAAAAAAGTGTCTCGCACCAAAGTATTGTCACTGACAACCATATTATGGTTAAATTAGTTTCTTTAAAAATATGTAGCTTTGTTGGCTGTGACCATATTAAAACATGTTTTTCTTCTGTGTGTATTCAGATTTTTTTTTATTTAACTTCTATTGTAATTATGGACCTTATGACATGTTTAAAAATTACATAATGTCCATTTGCAAATTGTATTGTAACGGACATTATGATATTTATAAATGTGTCATAGTGTCCATGGCCACTGTGTCACTAGACGTTATGACATGCCACCTTTTATAACAGCTAACAAAATTTTGCTCATATCATTCGCCAAAGGTCCCATATAAATACTTTTTCTTAAATCGCTTTAAGAAAAACAAGTCGCGACCTTAGGACAACAAGTTTCTATTTGCACCTAAATTGCATGTAAGATAGAACCTTGTTGTCCTAAGGTTGATAAATCTTAAATAGATGTTGAGGTCTGGATAGTATTCGGCAAAAGGAACACTATTAACTTTATAAAATAATATTTGTCAACTGTTCAGATGCAAGCAGACAATACATTATTTCCACTTTTTTAGTGTACACATAAATTTTTTAGCCTTTCAAACAAAAGTAATGAGCCTTTTACCCAAAAAAAAAGGAGTAAACAATTTTTTGTAATTTTATTTACTGGCCTACTAAGTAAATAAAGTTTTTACTAAGTAATTTCATTGTCGATTACCTAAAGGATAAATAATTTTTTTTTCTTTATTAATAATCTCTAAAAAAGGACATTAACTAAATAAGACTTTATTCAACATTTATGACCATGAGTTGTTAAAACTGAAAAGGATAACATAATAAAAGGCTTTTTTTGTATTTGTAAATGTACACACTTGCCAAAAGAATACTACATATATAGTATACTAAGTATATACTTTATCACAGTTTACGTAATAGTATGGCGGCATAGTTTTATGGCCGTTTAAGTAGTTTCTAAGAAAAGTATATTATGAAAGAAGAAAATATCTCAAAACAGATATGTAGTTAAAATCTAAGTTTACCCTTAAAGATAAAAGTGCTTGTCGTATAAAAGAATCTTCTTAAATAAAATTCTTATTAAAATATATTTTAAGACAGCTTATGACTGACAATTTTTAATATTTTGCTTTACTAAGCTCTGAGATTAGATTGACTTCGAATTAGACGTTTATTCAAAACGAAAGGAAAAGGATATGCAGGGGTTCTTGTACAGCAATTCATTTTTGTTCTTATAAAACTACTAAGAAGTTTTCTTTCAGCAAGTAACAGTAAGTAACAGTAAGTTATACTGTCTTATGTAAAATGGTAAAGTACACATAAGTAAACCAATAGAATTAAGCCCACACGCTCTTGCTGGGCTAACAGAAAAAATTAAGCTTAAGCTATGTTCACACTTAGCCAAAATTTGATGTCCTACACATAACCACTAGATTTTTTTTAACAAAAGCTAAAGTTTTATTCCGTTTTTTTTTGGATTTGTTCGACAAATAATTGTTAAGCCTGAACATCCCTTTTCTGGTTTCTTTTCATTTTTTTCTTGTGCAGGTAAGTATTTTTTAGTGCTAAATGGAAAAAACCATACACCCTCGAAAAAAACCAAAAGTCAAATTAGAAGGAGAACTTGGTTATGATGGCTTTACTTACCCGTTTTAAACCTTACAGAATTTTAATTATAAAACAACAGCATTATTCCCGATATATGACTGAAAATATAAAGGGGGTTTGAATAAAACACAAATTACTTAGGAAATTATTATCATATATTTTTATTATGATAATATTGGTATAGTTCAATTATGAATGGAACAATATATCGGACAAATGGCCGCCGTGATCTCGGTGGTACACCTCCAAATTTTCGATGACGCTGAGGCATAATTAAGGTTCTATGCCGTTAATGTGCCGAATTATCTAAAACTTTAGTTCTTAAATTGTTGCTGGCTTATCAACGTACACCTTTTCTTTCAAATAACTCCAAAGAAAGAAGTTCAACCACTAACAGCAACTGCCTGACCGGCCTCATTTTGGAAAAAAAATACAGCCCGATAATGCCGCCAGCCCAAAGGCCGCACCAAACAGTCACTTTTTTTGGGTGCATTGGTTTTTCGACAATCACTCTTGGATTAACATTCACCCAAAATGCGGCAATTCTGTATATTTACGAATCCACTGAGGTGAAAATGTGCCTCATCAATGAAGATGAAGGGCACGATATGTATTTTGATTTTAACGCCTCTTTTCGTAATAAGCACCCTGCAAATATTATTGGACCACCTGATCCAAATTCATGAAATGGTCTACTCCATGGATTGGTCCGATGTAATGCAAGCATGGACCAAGTCATTGTTAAAAACGTTAAAGTTAACGTACATTTTTTTTTTTTATCATTATTTTTTTATTGAATCTTCATATATGAAATATGAACTAAAAATGATTAATCAAATCTTATCCTGATAATTTATTTTATGTCCTGCCAGTGCCAGACAAAAATTTTCTTCATCACGGGTTCTGTTTACATACATAAGTAGGTGTTGATCGCTCATCTAATTGGGTAGTGTCTCTTCTCTTTAAGCGAGTGTGGTCGCTAAAATTTAAAATATTTCGAGCTAAAGGGGTCGGATGCAATTCAAGCCTTTTTTAAATATTTTACTGCATATTTCTTAATCATTGTTTTAATTAATGGAACATTGAAATCCTTGTGAGCTGTGATTATTCGAAGAAGTTTATTTTTGGCGCCATAACTGAATATCATAACACCAGATTGGCTTTAAGATGGAGTTGTAAAGTAGAAGTTTGCAGTCGAGCCTAAGGACAGAGTTTCTTCCAATCAGCTAATGAATTTATATGGCTTTTAGTTTCATTTGAGTTAGTTTTTCCTCTGAATGGCTTTTCCACGTTAATTAATGAAATAAAATAAATAAATAATCTTATTTTATTATTAAAACAGGATCTTTCAGAATACTACTGTGTTCAGCATGTTTTTTAAAACATAACTAACAAAAAAATTTATATGAAAATAGTTAATTTAAAAATATATATTTCCTTAAATTTGCTACCATCGTATAATTAATTTATTGAATAAAAATTGGTTACGGTTTTCAGTAGGTTTAGTCTTAAATTTGTACAAGGGGCACACTCATTTTTTCATTCGTCTCATTTTCATTTCGTCGGCGACGCATAAGTACAGAAACCCCTATTTAGCCAATGTGTAAACATCTATAAATGCGCACACATCAAGAGTATTTCAACGGCTGTCGCTATATGAAAAATCAGCTTAAAAAGAACTCAAATACAGATAAAGTAATACGAAATGAAAACATGCGTCGTCCATTCGACAAAGTATGTCGTTGTAGGGTTAAATGAGCAACCATACTCCATGTCAAGAGTATTAATGGTCATGTAGATAACCTTCTGTTTCTATACCACCATGGTGAGGGATATTTAAGATGTGGCATAGGCGAATATAGCACTCTTACTTGTTTGTTCAATACATTTGTTGTTGTTTTTTTACAGCATAATTTAATTATATCTAATTCGTTTTAAAGTTTTATAAAAAAGCGACATTTGTACACTCACAATATTATTACAGTAACGGACTGTAGTTTATTTAAGAAATATTCCGTTCAGTCATTTTTAAATAAATAAACATTTAAACTTCCAAGCAAATTTATTTTTAACTGATTCTAACAGTTATTCAAAAAACTAAGTGCATATTAATACGGATTTTCAGTTGCAGTTAATATTGTCTGTTGATTGAGTTAAATTCTTCTTTATGTTAAAGTAAATAAATATGTAATTTAAAGCAACGAAAAGTTCATTTAATTTTTACTGTCAAAAATGCAACCGCGAATTCCGTAAAAACAAATCAATATTCAGTTATCTTTTATAAATTAATTGTCAAAAAATTAACTACATATTCCGTAAAAACAAATAAATATGCAGTTATTTTATAAAATTTTACTGTCAAAAATTCAACACCATATTCAGTAAAAACAATTAAATATTCAGTTATTTTATATAATTTTACTACCAAAAATTAATTTTTACTTATCTTTAAAAAATGAATTGCTTGTTTTGTGTAAGCAATACCCATTTTCTATTTGTTAAAATAATTTAGTTAAATACCTACATCAAATTTTAAAAGTAAAATAATTACGAAGCCATATCGGTCATGGTGCTGGTGTCTTGTAATTGAGAGTTCTTCTGTAAACAACGTGGTCAGTACCACAAACGTAAAACAAACGTGTGTAACTGGGTAAGTAAATAAAAATATTCTCCCTCTTTCGCTTATAAGAAAAACAAGCGGGCAGGTGTCTGTCTGGTATTTTTAGAAATTCGGCTCTTTTGTGGAGTAAACGAAAATTTAATAAAATAACTGAATATTTAATTGTTTTTACTGAATATGGGGTCAATTTGACAGTAAAAAATTGACAGTAAAATTTTAATAAATAACTGAATATTTAATCGTTTTTACTGAATATGGTGTTGAAATTTTGACAGTAAAATTTTACAAAATAACTGAATATTTATTTGATTTTACGGAATATGGTGTTGAATTTTTGACAGTAAAAATTAAATGAACTTGTTGTTAAAAATAAATGAAACATAGGTAGACCGGTTTTTAATTGAACTTTCATGTATTTTATATTACAATTTCAGTTAATTTTACGTACAAAATATTGTGAGTGTAAGATTTACAGTACTCCTAAGACCCCTACGTATGTACACGTAGAGAAAAAACATGGTTGAAGAATGGTTAAAAAACAATATTATGGTCCCTGCAATGGCAACAGACAAACTTTTGTTGTTTTTAAAAAAACTTTTTTCACGATTGATAATATTTTGTTTCTATTAAACAATAATGTGTTTACCTCCCTTGAAACTTTAAATATGGTTGATTTTAACAATATAATGTTTAAATGAAATAAAACTACAACCATGCACCTGAACATATTATGGTTACCTTAACCATATTATCACGATAACCATATTATGGTTAAATGCATCCATTCAAAAGATATAACCGTATTATGGTAGCCTCCAAACATGTAATGGTTAATATTTAATAACAATAATATGTTCGAAATTATAATATTTTAAAACATTGTATGGCCAATTTTAAATTTAAAATAATATGTTTAAAAATCAACAATATAAAAGAATATAAAATTATAATTTGACACTAAACAAACAAATTGAAAAAATGGATTAACCATAATATGATAAGCATTTACCATATTATTGTTAATCCTGACCATAATATGGTTACTTTTCTCAAAATTCTGGGAAATTTTTACCATATTATGGTTAATTTTGAACATAATATATTTAGTTTTGAACATTATTATGGTTATAATTGACTAAATATGGTTAATTTTGACCATATTATGGTTAATTTTGAACATAATATATTTAGTTTTGAACATTATTATGGTTATAATTGACTAAATATGGTTAATTTTGACCATATTATGGTTGATTTAGGGACAAATTTTGTTTATTTTAAACATACTATGGTCCAATTTAAACATTATATGGTAACCTGCAAACAAAAACATTGTTAAAAGCCAACCGTAGTATGTTGGTCTTAGAATATGGTTACCTCCAACCATATTTTTTTTCTACGTGTAGGAATCGCCTTTGATATTAATTTCGTTTGTTGGTTTTATATGCAATTTCTTGCGTTATGGGTTACCGTAAGAAATCTTTTTTAAGCCATTATCGATTCGATGAAAGAATTGCTTTCAAAGTTATTTTTGGGAATACATTTCATTAAAATATTTTTGTATGCCGTGCTCAATTCTTATTTTTTTTTTATATGAAAAATACACTAAAATTTATTGTTAAGGGAAAGCTAGCTTCTATTGCTTATTTCAGGCGTTCACCCAAAATATTAGACATGAAAACTCTTTTCTTGGCTTCTATTCTAGAAGTTCCCAAAATCCTTGCTTTTAAATTTATTCTACTGCTGGTTAACATTCTGGAATTGCTGATTAAGTGGCTGCTAATAGATTTCCAAGAAATTGTTTAAGCTTGACAACACTGTCCATGGAGTACTGCCACCTTCACTCCTTTTTGACCGAACTAGGCGGTCTTTGAATTTCTTATCAAAATCACCACTTCTTGGCTGATGAGATCTTCTGTTGCATACTGAAATCTATAGAACATATTTGAGACAATCTATTCTCTGAATCTGTTTTGGCTGAATTTGTTTTATTTTTTTTTTTTTTTATTTGAAAATGTAAAGCAAAACTTTTCGCAAATCATCCATTGTTGACACAAAAATTTTCCACTTTCCAAGCTAAGCAAAACTTGGTTGTTTACACTGTTTTGTTAACTATTTTTTTTATTTCAGTGATTCCACTACGAAACAGTAATTTTGCGGCCTGGAATTTAATTGCAAATTTTTACTAATTTAAGGTCGCTGATTTCAAATATAATCTCCATTTTCTATATCAGCTCTACTTTTCGAGATACATATACCATTTGACGATATTCAATTAAAAATATCCGAAACTCGGCAAAAAATGCTATCTTTAAGCCGTGCTTACATTGCTTTTAAATTTACCCAGTAGTTTCAGAGATATCGTTGAATTTTTGAAAAAAAAGAAAATTTTGAAAAAAAATCCTATTTTTTTGTTTGTTAAAAATTCGAAAAAAATAAAAATACGAAAAAATTTTGGCCGAAAAACATTATGGCCAGGTTTTTGAGATGTTGATTAAATTTAAAATTAGTATAACGTAGTCTGAAACTCAGATTTTCCAAAGAAATTAATTTTTTTTTTTCAATATTTCATTAAAGACCAACATTTTAAGCAAAACTAATCAGTTCCGTTAACATTTTGTATAAAAACTTCGTAATGGCGGCAAAAATCTGTTTTCAGATTAACTAAACCTAGTTTAACTGAAATCTCAAAAACCCAGCCTAACATTAACATATTTCGAATGAAATTAGATTTATTTAACTGTAATCAGTGCATAACTTCTGATTTTGTTCACGATTTACTGAGAAAACTGAATATCGATTTCCTTACAAAAAGGAAAAAAAAACGTTCATGACACACACATATTTAAAATGTTATTTTTGTATGGAACGTTGTTGTGCAGTGTAGTCCGTTAAAGATAATTTTCAATTAAACATCCAGTATTTCCATTTTTAGTGGACTTGAACAAAACGGTATTGCCATGTGTGAACCCCCAGTATGTTTCGTGTGTAGCACAGTGTTACAAAATAGATACATACATTATTTAAAACACACTACATAGATAACCTTTAAATGTATAAAGGAACGAGTGTTAATATTCGATTCCTTTAGGACAAGTTCAGCAAAGTTGTTATGCAATGTCAGCTTGAATATCTGCTAAACATATCACATCTATAGGGAATATTTCCTTTTCATAATTTACATACAGACATGAATGAAAGTATGTACAAATATTTGCATTAAATTATAAGCTAATTTTATATTTAAAAGTTTTTCCTTTTGTTCTGTTGCCCAAAAATAAATGTAATATAATATTTTTACAAACAAAAAATCTAAGAGAAAGTTTGAGTTACAATTTCCTTTTTCGGATGGAGGCTATTTATTCTACTTATGCAACAGTATATGAATAACGAAAATGTGGCAGAATAGATTATTTGTTTAAGAATGTGGAAAATGTATTGTTTTTTTTCAGAATATTAATATGCATAACTAAGACAAATGTTTCAAAATCGTTTAAGTTTAATTTGCGAACTTATTTCCTTATATCACAGCATTTTTTTTTTGCAAACTACTAGAGGAATTGAACTTGGATTTTTACAGTGGGTAAATATGACTACTGTTTATAATTTTCCTGCAAAAAGTGAAAATGTGTAAATTTTAAGACGACCTTAAGAGGATCAAGTTCGTTATGTATGTACATTTCACATTAAAACTGGGGTCTAATCAACGCATTCGACATCGGGTAAGCTATCGTATCGAGTAAGCTATCGTTTTTTTCTGCATACGATAGAAACTGACGTATCGAATGAAAACTCGAGCGATGTAATGTCTTTGGTTGCTCGATATCGAATGCTATCATCTTAAATTACGATACATTGCATTCGATGTCGAGTCTCATGATACCTACATAAAAAATTTCGATAAATTTTGCTCGATATCGTATGCGGTGATTAGACCCCAGGTTGTGTGTTTCTTTAATCTTCTTCTTCTCTTGCACAAGAAATGAAAAGAATTTCTTTTGGTAGCTTAGGTAAATTGCCAAACAATTAGTTGTTGCAAAAAAAAAACAATAATAGAAGAAAGACATGGATTTGAGCCAACACAATATTCCAGTAAACCCGAAATTTTTTAAATAATTTTTATTTAATTTTATAAAAATACTAACCAGAGTCTTAACAACCTAAAAAATCTTATAAAAAAAATCTGTACCTTTGGAAATGGTGTTATTTTTTCAGGTCATACGCTCATTTATATTTCGGCAAAAAGAGTGTGAAACAAAAAAAAAACAGTATCCATTTGATATACAATTTTACTTTCATAATAATATTCACCTGTATCCTACAGATACGCACACTGTCACACGCATCTGGTAAAACCATGCACACACATCTTTTCTTACTGTTTGTTTTTTATTTTGAAGTGAACATGTGCAGATTTGACTAAAATATAACAATTTATGTATAAAATCTTTGTGTGTGATTGTCTAAAGGCATTTGATGTATATTTTAAACTTCCCATACTCACAACAAACTCAGGGGTTACTTTTTTGCATTGCATTTAAAATTCAATAACGGTACAGAGAATATATTTGTTTCATTCACCTCAATTTTTTTTTTTTTTTTTAAATAACAACAGTTAAAAAATTCTTGATCAGCAAATTGTTTTGGAATAACCCAAAGAGAAATTTGGGATACAAAAAAAATATTTGTTTAAAAATCAAATGTGATTATACTTTTCTGTTCTAGTCTACAGAAAAAATTAATAGTAGTTTTTTATCAATTAAAATAATTATTTAAAACGTATTTAAATTTAATTAATTTGATAACTGAATCAATATTTTTTTTTTTTTGGTTAAAGAAAATTAAAAATATAATTTTGATTTAATTAACATTTTAGTTGTTTTGAAATAAATTTTGAATTAAAATAATAATTAAATAACAAAAAATTATTTCGTTTAAAATAAAATAATTTAAACTTGTGAAATTGTTGTGGGAAATTGTCAAAATCAATCAACACAATGTTGGAATCGGCAAAGTTTATTGATCATTTTTTTAATCAAAATTGAAAACATTTTTATTTTTTCGAATTTATTCTATGAGCTAAATTTCAGTTATGTATTTTATAAAGTCATTTCTGAAAAATTGAAGGAATAGGACTATTACAAAAAAAGCTTTAAAAAATACATAACTGAAATTTAGCTCATAGAATAAATTCGAAAAAATAAAAATGTTGAATATAATATAAAGTAACCTTCGGAAGGAAATAATTCCCAGTTTTCAAAATTGAAATCATTATTTATTGAAAAAAAATATTCGAAATATTAAATTTTTACACTTTTTAGTAATGAATATAATAATTTTGGTGCAAAATCAACAAATGGGTTGCTTGATTCTATGAATTTGCTATGAGTTTTTCTCTTTTCAATTTATTTGTTTTAAATCAGTTCTAGTTTAAGTTTTTATTCAGCTCTAGTTTAGTTCCAGTTGAGTTCGTGATCGAATACTCTTTCGATTCGAAAGTTATTTTATTTCTAATTCTTTAAGTTGCTACTGAGCGAATCGAAATTATTTTTTCAGTCTTGTGAAAAATCAAATAAATGCTTTACAACACTTAAAAAAATAATGTCGATACCTTCAGTATCGGGTGAAAGAATAGAAATAAAATTTCTTTAAATCGAAAGGGTATTCGACACGAGAATTAGCCCCCAGTTCTCGTTCAGCTCAATATCAGTTTTAGTTTAGTTCTGGTTCAGTTCAAGATTAGTTTTAGTTCAGTTCTAGTTCATTTCTAGTTTAATTCTAGTTCAGTTCAGTTTTAGTTCTGTTCCAGTACAGTTTTAGTTCAGTTCTAGTTCAGTTTTAGTTCAGTTCTAGTTCAGCTCTAGTTCAATTCTAGTTAAGTTCTAGCTCGATTCTAGTTCAGTTTTTGTTCAGTTCTAGTTCATATCTAGCTCAGTTCTAGTTCCGTTTTAGTTCAATTCTAGTTCAGTTCTAGTACCACTCTTGCTGTGTTCTAGTTCTGTTCTACATTAGTTTAAATTCAGTTTAACTTCAGCCTTCATTTATTTAATTTCATAGATTTGTTATCTGGGTTACATTCTTAACATAAATTTAATTTAATAAATTTACAAAACACTAAAAAAAACCTAAAAGGTTTCAAGATTTTTTGTTCAATTCGTGTTGTTCTTTTTTACCTTCACAAGCACTTGAAAACACGCATAATTTTTCATACAAAAACCATTTCATCAGTCATGTGTCCATGTTTTAAAGCCAAATTTTTCATTCTTCGTGTTGACAAAGAAGAAACATAAACGCACGCACACATTTCCTCTATTCTTCATAAGCACGAAAAAGTGATTTTCCTTAACTTCAGATTTCGGATACTTTATGTAAAGACGTGCTTTTTACGCACTTCACTCAGTTTGACATTTTTTCATATTTCATTACGTTGGTGTCTACGTATGAGTGACTGAAAGACTGATAGTGTGAAAGTGTTTGTTTGAATTTGACAAATATTTGTTACATAATTTTTTTTTTTTTTTTTTTGTTAAAAAAAATACGGATTTTAAAGAGATTTTTGAACACTTTATTGTTATTTATTACATAAATTTGTTATAAGATCAAATTACGTAGATAATTTAACCAAGTTACAAAAGAATTCATTTTTTTAAAAAAAGGGGGGTTTTTAAAGGGGTAGCTAAAAATTGGATTAAGTAAAAAGGTATTTTTAAAAGTATTTGCATTTTGTTGAAAAAAATTTATGTTTTCATAACAAATTGTAATAATTTTTCATACGCAAAATTTTAAATTTATACATTAATAAAAGTTTGAAGGAATGAACCAGATTTTAATGAAAAAAAATATATATTTATTTTTAGTTGTCATTATTTTTCTGAGGTTTGTTATTTCTGAAAGTGAAAGCATAATTAATGGGAGGGTATAAATATATTATGTTGATTTTGTGACATTTAACAAGGGCTTATTTAATTTTTCGGGTAACTATAGCGACATCTAATTACCATCAGTTGCTATTTGAAAAAAAAAAATAATGCTCCCTTAAAATTAATTAATGTTATAACTCATGTCATATCCGCATTTTCGCTTAGTTGGCTTTAAGATTTACCTTTTGTTGATTTTTTGAGAAAGGATGGATAAAAGTAACATATTTTTTTATAAAAAAATTAAGAGAAGGTTTAGTGATACGTTTTTTCATATACATATTTTGACTTATATCTTGACGAAGTTAATTTTTAAAAAAATATTTTTGACAAATGGTGACCAAATTTAATGCAATTTTACTGCGTGAGAAGAACTAACAATTTATTAAAGCTGAGCCATATCTGTACTTTAACTGAAATTAAACAGAACTAGAACTTTACTAGAACTGAACTACGATCTTATAATTTATACGCTGGTCCATTTTGAAGCCTTTAAATTTTTACTGCTGAAAGCTTAAACGTAAAAACACATATGTACAGCTACCCACACTATAAGTGGGACACATTGAAAAAGTCTTATGAATTATTGATGAATTCGTAATTTAGTATGTATCTATTGAGTTAATTTTTTTATAAAATAATATTCGGGGATTCACATGTCCTTAATAATATTTTACAATTGTAAAAAAAATACTGTTGTGTTTGAAAAAAAAAAATTTTAATGCTGTGCTCATTGATTCGTCATAACTGTACAGTATAAATCTAAATTATTAGCGGTTGCCCATTTTTACATATGGCTTTACAACTTTATGACTACCTTGTGAACCCCCCAATTGTATCAAGCTTGTGAGTGGACACCCACTTCTACGTCCATTACAATGAACTTCTATTGTAGGATTAAGTAGGCTTTCGACAGTTTTCACCCATATAAATCTCCGGGTATGAATAGTGGACAGGGGATTCATTAGATTTTTGTACGTGCCTGTGGGCTGAACCTTGTGAAGAGTGGTGTCTTTATCCCCAAGGGAGCGACGTCTTCTCATACTGAGCGAAAGGATTGAAGACCGATTAGTCTTAAATCCTTTCTTCTTAAGACTCTTGAAAGGGTAATCTGCCTCGCAACTTGCCTATTCAAAGGTTAGGTCTGTTGAGACGGCTCTCCAATCACGGCTCTACAGCGCCAAGTATCTGGGCGTTGTTCTGGACAGTAAGCTGTCGTGGGAACTGAATGTCCGGATTATGATGGAAAGGGCAAAAGATGCTATGTATGTGTGCGCAGGTGCAATTGACAGAATCTGGGGTAAATGCCAGCGGTGTGTCAAGTTTGACGCTGTAGTGAAACCGACTCTGTATTACAGGGTTGTTGGATGGTGGACTGCGCTGGAGGTACCGCGCGATGCTTGAAAAGGTACACAGACTGGTCGCGTTGATGATCAGTGGATTAATGCGTTCTGCTCCCACGAGGATGCAGTTTATATTGTTAAACTGGCTCCCGGTGGACAGCACGGCCAGAAAGATGGCTCTTTGATTAGCGGAACGGCTTGATTTTCCCTGACGGGGTGGACTTCTGTACCCTGGAGCCTTTCTTTGGTGAAGGGTACGAGACACATATGGCGCACAGTAGTGCGCTGTCGGTTGTAAGAACTTTCCATGGAACAGCCCTAAGGGTATATACTGATGGTGCGAGGATAGCCAAATAGTTGGAAGGGTTTCTAACTAGAGGAATTGATTATAAAAGTTCCCTTTTGTCTGCCGGATGAATGTAGAGCGGAAATCTCTGCTATAAGGCGGGCGGCTAACTGGCCGAGGTATTATAGCATATCGAGAGATGTAGGTTTGTATATATACTGATAGCAACGCTGCCATTGTTTCTTTAGCTGGTCTCTACACGACATCTAGCTTAACCGTAGAATGTCGGATGTCTTTGAATGAGATTGCGAACGATCAAGGGTGCCATGATAGGAAACTGTGTTTCACTTTCTTTGTCAATGTCTTGTGATCCGCGGCATTAGGGAAAAATACCTGGAAGAACCGGTGTTTCCCTGATTGGGGGATCTATCTAGGATAGCACGTAGGTTAAACTCTGCAGTGAAGCCATCTGAGCAACTGCTCTTGAGGATGGGTCTTGGCGCTGGGTATAACAAAGGGACCACTGAAGGACCCAAGTGAGCTGTCTCTCGATGGCTGCCCATGGAACCTAATCTAACCTAAAAACAGTTAGGTTTTTTTTCATGTGTAATTTAAATAGCCTTATTTTATTAAGAAAAAATTATGTTGGTTCTACAAAATATCAAATAAAATATCTGCAAAAAATTATAATTATTTACGAGGTGGTCTCAAGACCGACTGACTGTTAGTGCTTTGCCTGTTGTAAAAAAATTAGTTGTTCTGTTGTGATATTTAGGCCACTACAAAGGAAGCTTAAATTGATTTTAAATGAACCAGATTGGTACATTCATTAAAGTGTTTAGTGAAAAACAGAACTTTTTATTTGAAATGATTGTAATTATAAATGTGATTAAAAATCAAACCTTAAAATTTTATGTTGTTGTTACTTAGTTTGAAACTAACAGCCATATTCATAAAAAGTTCTTATTTTAAGCTTATAGCATGTTATAACTATCAAACGCTTTTTGTCTAATAAACCTCCTATAAAAAAATTTGTATTCATAAACGTACATTAACAGTTTTTTAACTATTAACAGTTTGTGGCGATTTTGTGTTTAAGTATGGCAACTTTCTTTATATATTGCTGCCATTCTATTGCTAGTGATGCATGAAACTTCTATTCGGTTCACATGATATTCTATATTAAATTGTTTTTTATAGTTTTTTTTTAATTGTAGAACTTAAAAATTATTCTTATCAAATACAACTACATTTTATTTTAGTTTCTAAACAAAATCTTGCCGAAAAGTATCATAAACACTTTTGTTTGAAATTTTTTTAAATATTCGATAAGAAAGTATTCGAATAAAAAGTTTGTTTCAGACACTTATCAAAATTTCATTTTATTTTTGGTTTAACCCATTTGGGTAAATCGAATAATAAATTTTCTTACTTTTATATGGTTTATTAAAGACTATTTTTCGTTTATGAATACAACTTTAGCAATTTTGCCTTATATTTCGTTAATTAACCATTAATAAATTTTTATGAATACGGCTGTAAGAATAAAAGCCTCTGTTTTATTTAAGAATTTTCATTTTATCTAGATTTTGTGAATTTTATTATCCCAATTTAATTCGTACCAACATAAAATAATTAACTTAAAGTGTTTTAACAAAGAATTTTTTAAAGGTGTCTCACTTATAGTGTGGCTAGCTGTATATTCCATTTCCTTTTGCAATAGTTTTGAATTTATTGTGAATCTGTTATATACATAATAATATTTTAAAAGTTTTTTCATAGTAGTTTTTATACAACAATTTTTAATTAAATAAATATTTTTTTTTTTTTGCTTTTTTTAATATTGTTTTTTTACACAATTTGCATTTAAATATAAAAGTTTATTTCCTCTCCATAAATAAAATGAATTCAATAAATATTTTCCTTGATTTGTTGTTGCAATAAAACGTGTGTATGTGTATAGATTTATAATTAATATTTGTTCAAATTATTTATTTATATGAATAATTTTCTTGTATTTGTTTAAGGAATAATTCTTAAACATTTTTAATAATAAATGGGGAATAGTACGACTACATGCATTTTTTTTAAATAAAATTTACTAGTAAAATAGAGTTGAGCTCTTATGTAGATATTTATTTTTTGCAAAGTGTATAAATAACTAGAATTTATGGTTGTTTAGTTTCGTTGGGTCCTTTTTCCGTTTCCAATAACACAGTGTACTCCTTAAAAAAAATGTCTATGCAAAATGCTGTTGTCGTAGTAGTAGTAAATGTCAATAGTGTTTGAATAGATGTTTTAAATAAATATAGTACAATATGCAGATGTATTAGTGGTAATTGCTACAGTATTCTTGTTAAGCATAGTTAGTGCCACACACACAGAAATAGTAGGAGGAGTACGTGGAATAGTTTTTTTTTGTTTGGTGTTGTTGCCTTTGGTTATTTTAATCGCAAACTTGTGTTCTTTTACCTAAACGTGGCTTAAATTGTACGGACTTTTTCATTACACGAGGTAAAAATTGTCGTGAGACTGCATAATCGTTGGCCATATTTAATGCGCCATCAAAGTCATGTCCTGTGGAAGTGGCGGCACCGACATCAAACAGCTGAAAATCAATGCTGCGCCCCAGGCGTGGTGTACGTCTGGTGGGTAATTGACGTTCATTGTTTTGTACTAAAGTGCATTAAAATACCGGGGAGTTGCACAAAGATTTTCACATTTTTATAAATGAACCAAAACATGTATAGATAATTCCAGCAAGAAAGGAAAGAGAAAAGAAAGAAAAGCAAAGAAAGTTGCATATAATTATAAGAATCTCTTAAATATGCAAATTAATATGTATGAGAAAAATTTGTGTAAATTTCAACCTACACTGCTTTAATTTTTGTAGCAACATAAAGTACATTAGAGGTGGCATATTTTCCAAATCCATTTCCTGTGACAACGGCGGAATGGCATTATCGCCCATCTCTTCCATAAATTCGTTAAGATCTTTATATTCACCAGCATTGCCAAAGCCACTACCGCTGCCACCAAAATCCAACTGTGAACGTTTTTGACGAGTTTCATAGGTCGCTTCACTTTGTAGCTGATGATGCTGTTGTTTTTGTTGCTCATGGGGTAATTCAACCTTTTTGCCAGGCTACATTTTTTTTAACAGGATTTACAAAAAAAAAAAAAAAAAAAAGATTTTAAGATTGTATGTTAAATATTTATTGTATATTCTAGCTCAATTAAGTTGTTGACATGGAAAAAGTACATAGTTTATAGAAGAAATGAGGGGTGTGTTGTTAAAGTTGTACAAAATTAACATTGATAATATAAATAGACTAAGAGTAAAGTAAACAGTAAATGCAGAAACTTGGGAAACCTTTTTTTGTTGTTTTGAAACGTTCCAAGAAAGTTGACATTCCAGTTCGTTGAGTTGTTTTTTCGGAGAACTTCAATTGAGCACAACAGTAATAGAAAATTAAGAACACGCGTATTTTTAAAAGGACTGTTTTAGATAAAACACAGCAGTAAAAAGCTGTTTTTTCTCATTTTGCCGAGTATTTTTTAACAAGGATTGTTTGATATGAAAATTATTTAAAGGAAATTGTTTTAAACTAATTTAAGTTAACAATTTCTCAATATTAATTAAAAGGATATTTTGCCGAGTTCATTTCCTTTTTAAGTTTGGTATAAATTTACTTTCGTCGGATGAATCTTTATTATTATTTAGAGTTCAAAAACTAACCACTTACAGCTAAAACTATGGCGTCGATTAAAAGGTATATACAGTTGCTGTAACAAGACACATAGAAAAAATTTGAATTTATTTCAATTAAATAAATTGTTATATTAATTAAAAAATTAATTAAATTTTCACCAGTAAACAACTTAACAGTTTCAATTAAATATTTTTTGATATTAACAAAATTTCATGCAGTAATCTTGTTGATATAAGTAAACGTTTAAATTTTTAACTAAAACTCATTTTAATTTTAATTAATGGTTTAACTGAAAACTGTGACGTCCAAGAACGATAGAAGTTAAGCTTACACCATTCCGAAAAGAGTTGCTAAAATCGTATGCGCTTGCGGAACAAAGGACGTCACGAGAACTGCAGTCCTATTGCTTGATTACCTTAAGTTGACAAACTAAATATACCTGTTATTTAATTGCGGGTCTGCCAGCAGACTTTTCTTATAAAAAATTCAAGTAACTGTGAGACTTTTTTTTTTTTTTTTTTAGCGATAAACCAACACTCAGGGGATGCCCCCTATATATGCAGTGCATTGTGTTGATCAGAAAAATAGGGTTTGGGAAGGAGGAAAGAGGGAATAGTGTTTTTGTGGACATTTGACTTAAATCTTAATAAATTATAAGTACCGGGGAAGACCTCTGCGGGAAGTTTATTCCACATACGGATAGTTCGACTGAAAAACGAATTTTCTCTATAATGCGTTGTGCGAAACACAGGACAATCGACTACAAATGGATGGGATCCACTGGATTAGCGAGTATAACGTAGAAATACTCGGGCGGGTGGAATAAGTTCACTTATCTCAGTGGAACACCTCCCATGGTAATATCGATAGAAAAGTGCCACACAACCCACATTCCGACGATGCTCCAATGAGTCAATAGAGTTGGATACCCTACTGTCATTGATGAGCTTCACCGCCCTCCTTTGTACACGGTCCAGAAGGTTCAAAATAGACTTTGAAGCCCCTGCCAATATATGTTAAAATACATGTTAAAATTATGAAAAATTCGTTACACCATAGATATCAATTCACAGCCAGAAATCTACGGGCATTAGTAAATAAATATAAGTCAATTAATTCACAATACTGCTTCTTGCCAAATGTGCGCCATAGAACCAAATAAAAATTCGTTCCATCAACTATTTTGACTGCAGTCGAAAATAATACTCTTTTCATAAAAGGCATCTGGCATTTTAAATTAATTGCACATAACGTAGGTTCTACCCAACCCATTTTTAAAAGCACTTTTGAAAATTAAAAAAAAATAATTAAAATCAAAATCAATTTCAAAAAAATTTACGTGATTTTTCTAAAAACAAAGCTCTAAACAAAGTGATCGAAAAAGCAATTATTAATATTTCCGTATTCTGTGGCCTCCAATAAAATTAAATTTCTATTTGAAAACCCCTGCATTTTTCCTGTGCAGCACAGTGTAAATAATGCCACAAATATGTAAATTTTTATCCCGTAATGTAAACAAGTGTTTACAACAATTTTACACATTTATTTTATGCAAATTATCTCAACAATAATTTCTCTTAAAAACTAAATCTACAATTAAATTTAATAACTCTTACATAAATTTAATAAACTTAAACTGCTTTAAATTAATCAAGAGTTTTCTATTACTCAATAAATAATTAAAAGGGAATTATTGGTTCTGACGTGAATCAATTTAAAATAACTTTTAAGAGATTTAATGAAAATTGAATATACATTTAGTTTTTATTTAAAAATTTGTTACTAAAAAGATTTTTCCAAATGTTTTCAAATTTCAGTAATTAGTTTAATTGAGAGTTTAAAGTGTTGAATTGCATTTTCTAAGATGCATAACAGACACAAAGTAATGAAAATCTGTATTCTTAAATACTTGTTGTTATTTTGATGTACATTAAATTATATTTGTATTAAACAAAAGAGGGAAGTGTCAATTTATTAAAAAGTTATTACTTAAGCAATGTATGGCATCCCAGTAAAAATTGTTTAGCTTTCTGGAAGCACGAAAGCTTCATGAGCGCTGATATATGCGCTGACTATTACACACTACTAAGAAGCACCAGAGAAGCGAATACCATTTAAGTGAATTTTTAATTTAAGTAAATAAAAATGATTGAATAACTTCGCATTATCCCTTATAAGTAAGCAGGTTGTAAGTGAATAATAAAAATCAATATTTTTAAGAAAAAAACTACGAACAATATTCTTAGTGCTTCTTTTATTACCTTACATGGAAGCAGGTTGTATTGCAATGATTTTAAAATGTGTTTACGATCATTCGCGAAATATTACCGAACATAGAAATTACATTTTTTTATAACACAATCAGTCATAAAATTTTTTTTTTAACAGAGAGGAAAAAAGTAGTGCTTCCAATTGGGAATTCGCCATATAAAAATCTTGTAAGCAGGTATTGTGCTTCTCTCCCTTACAAAGCTGCTTACCAGTAAGCTCAATTTTTTACTGGGATCCAGCCAGTGTTTTCATTAGTAGCGTAATATCCCTTATTGCCAGTTAGTAAAATAAAGAAAATTTTTGTTTTGTTTGAACAAACACCAAGCTTGTCACGTGCCAGGATTAAAATGGTTGGAATAAGTTTAAGTTTCTACATATTTTATGAAGCGGATTGGTTCTTTAACATGGCCGTGTTCTAGGAGGAGGTCAATTGGCACCTGTTTGACAATGTGATACAGGTTATTTCCATTTCGGTGCCTTTTTCGGATATTGTCCCGAGTGAACCATGTTAATATAATAGATTCCCTTTAAATAAAGTAACAAAACCAGATACAATCAGCCACTATCCGCACAAAATCTAGTCATGACTAGTTTTGTGTGAATAAACCTTTCCTCTAAAGTTACTACTAGGGAGAACGAACGGTTATTATTCGACCGGTATCAAGCGGTTATTTTAGCTTGGCCCAAGCCGGTTATTTTATTATGTCAATTTTTCGAATATCGAATAAACCTGTTATTTTTTTTGTGTAATAAACTTTGAATTTATGTACGTTTTCCTTACTTTTGTTGTAAATGTACTCGTAATTAATGATTTTTGTTTAGCATTTTCTCAGTTCCATGCTTTAAAATAAGACTCTAACCCCCCGTTTCCATATGCAAGTACAAGTTCGAAAAACTCAATACACTCAGACTTTTTCACTAACTTTCATACAATTTTTGTACTTTCAGCCAATCGGCTGTTTCCTCGATTTTTCGTTGATAATACGTATACACTACTTGCAAGTAATAACTTGCACGTGGAAACGTAGGGTTAGGTTAGTCTTGTGTATGGAGCAATTCAATTTAATAAATAAACCATTAAATATATCTATTTTTGTAATTGTAATATTTGGCAAACTTTTTATGAGGAATGTCACAACAAAATGTAGCAAAAGTCAAGGAACATTATGAGCGATATACATGAATAGAAATCCCTTATAAAAGGTTGTGTTCTTGTAAAAAAAAAACACAAAACAATTAAAATACTTTAAAAAAAAGTTCAGTTAAAAAGGTAAATAGCATCTTGTGTAAGAGTATTCCAAATATTAAATATATTTTTATACAGATTTCATCTGTGAAGATATTTTGAACAGAATTTTAATGACAAAGTTGCTTGAAGTACCTTAAAATGTTTAGTTGCAAAGATTCCTTGACGTTTATTAACATAAATGTTCGATAAACAAGACTTGAGTCCAAGTAGTTCTTAAGAGACGTTAAATAAATCATTACTAAAATACGCGGCCAAAAATTCATCATTAGATGAATTATTACCCTGTTGTGTTGCCGAGGTTGAAATGGCCTTTAATGCACTATAAAATCTAAAGTAGTTCTAGCATATCTTCAAGCTAAAAACTACAACATTTCGACGGAATCAACCATATGGAAAAACTGCATAAGTTTTATTTATTAAAATATCAAGAACTTTTTTTAGGCCGTGCACCTGCCAGTTTATTAGCAAAATAATTTTCGTGGGAATACAAAATTTAATTCAAATGATTTTGTTATTCGTTCTTAATTCCCATGTTTTATTACACAGAAAAAATTTTTGCAAAAAATTATTCAATTAAATAATTAATTGGTGTACATTAATAATTCAATTAATTTTTGGTTTGCTCCAATTAATTTTTTTAATCAAACCCAATAAAATTAAGTGTTTGTGTATATGTGGTGTATTTTTTGTCTATACAATTAATTTTTTAACTGACTAAATTTGTGTCCCATGACTCGAAAATACAAATCCGTTAATTGATATGATCAATTCCTTTGCAGGGGCAAAATTAGTTAAATATTTAATTGTCTGAATGAATTGTTTGATTGAAGTCGATTTTCTATTTTTTCTGTGTAGTTGATAAAAAACACTGAAATTTATTGTTGATGGGATAAGCTATTCCTATGCGCATTTCACTGCTTGCTTAGGCCAGATCATCAGGAAACTTCATCCATAAAAATTTTAGAAAAACTAAAGATATTAAACCAAATAAAACTGTTAAATTTCAGTGTTTTTATCAAATAATTAATATTCGGAATTAAGCACGAATAACAAAATCATTTAAATATCAAGAAATTAAAAAATAAAATTGAAGAAATCAAGCAATGTCATGGAAGGTTTTAAATTGTGGTCGACGAATGGACACATATTCCGTACAAAAAACATGTTCGTATTACAATTCGTATCTATAATGCTGGGTTAGAGGACATTTGCAAAATTTTGTAACAGAGTCATAATAGCAATGTTTAATTTTTTTAAAAATCGTTAAAGCTGTAAAGAATCACAATCCTTAAAGATAAAAATCGCTTATACCGCGCACATGGCTAAAATTCGCAAAAATTGCAAAATTTAAACAAACGCAAAGATTTGTTTAAAATCTCTAAGTCAGTTAAAAAAATATCAAAATATTCGAAAATAACATAAAAAAGTATGCAAAAATAAACGTCCCTTAGACTATTAGGAATGACAAAAATTCGTTAAAAATTGCTAAATTAGCGGAAATTCGCAAAAATTTGCTAACTTACAAGCCCAAAAATTTATTTGTAATTTTAGAAAATAATCAAAAAATGCGTTAAAAAATTAGCTATAATCACTTTTCACTTTTCCATATCTCGTGTTTTGTTCTCGTCAAATAGCATTATTACAGGGCTGGCGAGGCATTTAATACATGTAACTTTTTAGAACGCGATATTTGTTGTGCAGAAAATAAAACACAATAAGACCACGAGACGCATGTTTTAATTTTTTTTTTTTCGTTTTGAAATTTTCTTTTTTTTATTCGAAATGTTGTTAACTTTTGTGCTGAAGAAAAAACGCAGCTTTCATAAAAATATTTTCTAAATTAATTGAAGGTTTAAAAACAAACTTAAGCAAAATTTTTCAATCAAAAGTTAAAAACAAACCAATATTTTGCACTTTTAATAATTAAAAACATGTTAACCTATTTTTATATCAAATTTTGTAAAAAACTGTAATGGGAGTTAACCATTTTGATATAAATTTTGTATATTAAGAAAAATCTATTCCAATATTAAACCTACAATTTCTGCAATGTTGTGGAAAATCGCATACTTATATGAAAACTTTAAAGGTCCATGAATCGAAAACTATGCGTTTGCGCCATTTTTTCACTTAATATTTTCTTCTTATTTTTCAATTTTTTATCATCCTAAATACTTGCTTTTTTTATTTGGAGATGCGTCGGTAAACTAGATTCAAGCCGAATTTGTAATCGCTTAGTAATTATAGAAAATGGTTGGTTGACAATACAGTTGTTTTGTTTACATTTAATTGAAAAATGGCTTGAAAAAAATTTAAATGTAAATGTGAAAAGAGTTTCATAGCAACTTTAAAAGAAAATAGAAAAAAAAAACTCGGCGTTAATTGCATAATCTAAATGCGGTCTAAGTCATATCTATGTATTTTGTTGGTTTTTTACCTTTGTAAATTGTTTTGTTTTTATTCAAATTACCTTTTTATTTCAAAAACTAATTTGAATTTTGTGTTTTTATTTATTCGAATTAAAACCGGTTAACCGGTTTATTTTTTTTGAATGCTTAACCGAAACCCGGTTTTTTTCGACACACGGTTTTTTGAAAAAGTCCTGCACTTTAACTGTACTTTAATTCACCTATCAAAATTCGTTCCATTTTATTATAATATTGTGTTCACTGGTCACGGGATAAGTGCCTTAAGAACAATTGACACAAAACTTCCCGCAGGTAAATTCTGTTTAATGTTTTTTTAATTCTACTTGATTAATCTTATGGAGTTTTCTTTTCTGAGAAAAATGTACACTACCATTCCCGGGGGCTTATGTTTTCTAAAAAAAAATATGTTGTCTTTTTTTTAAAGATGTTGCACAAATCAATGGTTAATATGTTTCATATCTTAACCCCCCTCCCCCCCCCTCTCCTACATTTTATTTTATAGTGAGATAACACCCGAGTGTTTTAATTATTTACTTTTTTGGTAGTTATTTGATATGGATATACAATTTCTTGTTTCACATTAATTTTTATTTTTTTTTTTGAACAAACATAGCGCAAAAAATTTTTTACAACAGGTGACTTTTATTATTAAAAATAAGTGGTGTTAACGGTTGTAAGCCAGCAGCCTCTAAAACCATGGGAAATATCGCTTTTTATTTTAAGCTTTGCATTTAACATCCCAATAAAAAATGTTCTTGTTTTGCGAAGCACTAATAATAAATTAAAAAGTAAGCGCATATTTACGCTCTACGCAATGAGACGTACAGAGATGCAGTAAGGTAAATGAATGAATTCTTTACAAATTTAAAAAAAAAATAGAACATAAGAAGAGCAACGTCATCTCCTTGCTACAAAGCAGGCTTGTAAGGGATCATAATAAAGAATAGCGAAAACAACAAGAAATAAAGTGTGTAAAGATGATCGTTCCCTTCACCAATTTTTATGTGCGCTAAATGAAGTGCACTCTGAGTTAAAAATGTATTGCTTCAAAGTGAGAACTCGCCATATAAAAGTGATGTCTTCCGTAAGCGAAAATTTTACTTTACTCCCTTACAAATCTGCTTTGTTGGAAGCTCCATTTTTAATTGGGATGGCGTTAAAACATTAGCAGTCCACTTGCAAACACTGTTAAGTTAAAAAAAAATTAAAATTCTGTAAAAGCCACCCTTCATAATGGCATGAACCTCGTTCAAAACTCGGTAGGTAAAGCGCAACTACTGGTTAAATAGTCATTACTCCTGCAAAACTCTCCATATTTCTTGGGAGTTCATTTCAAAAAACTTGTTTTAATCGATTTTCTCAGCATTTTGTTGTATTAACATGGCGTATTTTGCAAATGCACTACTCATATACTTTTAAATCTTCTCGATAATTAATAATCACAAAATCTCAAAAAGATTCCACTTAAATTTAATTAATGTAAATCCTCTAACAAAAGTTAATTTAGTATATGCAAAGCAATTTTTTTAAAGCTAAAATTATTACAATCTCATTTCAAAGAACTCCGATTACTGGTTATCCCCCCTTTAAAAACATTTTCATAAACTTTAACTTCTACCCTCTGCAATTGCAACAAAAAAATTCTTTTCCATCTAAAACCATTACAAAACTTTTCCAAACAAAAAAAAAAAAATCCAGATCAAAAAAAAAAACTAAAATAATCTCTCCAATTTTCTGTTTGAAATTATTATTACGATTTCTAAATAGATTTTAAACTGAATGGAATAGAATTCCGAAAAAAAGAACAAATAATTTCATACACAATGGGTAATTTCGTATACAAGCACCTTTTTTATGGTAATTGCTTGAAACTATAAACTTTTTCTATACATATTCCAGCTGCACACAACTGCATGAACAAATACATACACAGAAAGGACAATTTAGCAAACCATCAGGTCCACATGGGTTCGTTCACGCACACATTGTTAAAGAAATTCCAACATTGCAAAATCTGAAATTGTCAGCAAAGTCAAGCCACACAATTTAATTCATTTACATGTTAAAAAAAAAAAAAAAACTTTGAAAATTGCAACAACTGAAGAGAAATACAAAAATAGAATGTGGAAATTTAAATAACAAAAACTTTGTGAAAGTGGTCGAAATGTGTAAGTGAAATTGAATTTTTAATTTGAGTACAGATACATTTTTGTGAGACCAACTAGAAGCCAATATTTAAGAAATCTCTTTAGAAATAAAGAGTATTAAAGTAATTGATTATAGTTACCTACATCGCAGTAGTGGATATGCTGAAGTTTGCAACAACTTGGTATACCTTGGACTCGAAAACTCTTTTCGAGTTGATCTACCGGTGTTCGGCCGTACACATTGTCCGCAAAGTACAAGTCGCAATTTTGGGGATAATTTGACGAAATATCAGACATACCTATTAAAAATGGTGGCGACCGATTGCACTTGCCCACTATACAAAATTCTCTTTAAAATTTGAGTAATTGAGCAATCGAAACAAAAAACTAAAATTTGTGTAAAACTTTTCGCTTATTGAGTTGGTTCGACAGCGACTGCTTACATTTAATGAATCAGAAGTAAAAGCAACAGTTTTTTTTTTTGCCAATGAAGAATGAAAAAGTGGAAGGCATGGCATTTTTTAACTTTGACTGTACTCTTTTTAAACGCTGCTAATCTATTACAAACACAGACACAGTCGTTTGCGACAACGGCAACCGTAATAAGGCAGGCTATCCACACAGATTGCGACAAATAACGAACGAATAGCGTGAATGTTTTCATGTTCTTTCATGTGGCATCATGTTCTGGTCTCTTAATTCATAGTATTTTTCGGCAATTAGTCAAATTATGGTTGCGACACAGCTTTGCGCTTTATTTTCTCTGTTTTAATACAAAACAATATTTTGCGGTTTTAATCATACTATTTTTAAAGCAACATGCAAACACATAAATGATATTAATAACCATAATAAAACCCTAGGCAACGAAGTAACCATAATATTGTTATGAAAGTAAATTATTTTAGAATAATTTATAGTTATAGTTATCTTGTAAGATTTAGTTTTATGTCATTTTAGTTACTTACAAATAGTCATGTATAATTTTCAACACAACTGTTATTTTAAAATAATCCCTAAATGAATTTCCCAGTCTTTTCTAGAAATGGTTTTAGAACATAATAAATTGTTATTACAGGGAGGTTCAGGAAAACTCTAGAAATTATTATGAATTATAAAAAGGGGTGATTCATGTATAATAAGTTTAGTTTATTGGAGACATTTAAACGGTTCTGTTCGTCATTAACAATTGTGAACAAAATAATTAATTCTAATAAAGTTTGTTAAGTTGAATATGTGTGTGTATTTATTTGAACTTGCAATTAAAAAGGAACTCAAACGCGTTTATAAAAGAAAAAACGTTAAAATATGTATGCAAATTTTCCGCAAATTTAGTGGTTATATGAAAACAAATTTTTCTTTTCTTCTTATCAAAAAAAAAAAAAAAAAATATATTGCATTTTTACGTTTTAATTTGGCGTATTAAGTTGGACATTTTTGTGACTTTAACACTTTCTCTTTTTTAGCCATGAAATAGAAACCTAAACTTTTAACTGCAAAAAGCAATTACAAAAGTTCTTTCCTACTACAATTCTTAGTTTTGTTTTCTTCACAGTTTAAACGCATCACACTACGTTTTCCAACGACAATTTTTTTTTTTTGTGGAAGCTTGTTTTACTTGCACTTGTGCTTGAGTTTTAGTCTCCAGGAAAAAATAAAAAACAAAAACTTTCTTTTAACAATTTTTTTGAAATGTATGCGTGCGTGCGGGTGTGTGTGGCATAAAACTTTCAAACGGAATGTCAAAAGTAGCATTTGCTGTTATTTTACACTCAGTTTCCCAAGCTGCTGATGCTGCTTTTCATTTAGGAATTGATTTTAAAATCCAGTCATTAGATTTCCTTTTTCTTTATCACACTCTAGGGAGAACTGTATGCAGTGCGATATTTTGTGTAACTATAGAAGCAACAAGTTATAATTTGTTGCCTTTACTTTTGCTTGCAGGTTTTTTATAAAAAGTATTGTTTTAAAGTTGTGACATTTTTCAAATTGTTTAGCTTGAGTAAAGCATTTATTGAGTCTTCGTTTTTAAATTGCCATAGCAACTTTAATTGTCACAGGTTTCAAATTTAAAAAAAAAGTAAAATTTGTTTTGCAGCTGTGACAGGAATTATTTAAGAGGTTAGTTACTTTCATTTAAAGTTAAAAAAAAAATGAAACTAAAATCTTTTCACATACTACAAAATCAGCTACGGGCTGAATGGGTGTACAAAATCATACAGTGGGTTACACACTATGGAACTTGGGTAAAAGTCAGAAATTTCGTAAGTTAACAAAAACTACACGCAAATATAAAACATTTCATGACTAAATATCACAATTTGTTCACCAATAATAATAGTTTAGTTGAAAATTAGCAATAGTATTTCCTCTTTTCCAAGAGCAACATGTTGTGATAATAATAAAAACCGTACTAGTATAAGTGGTATTCATATTTGTGTTGTTATAAATCATCGCATATTCGAAAGCAACCATAATATGGTTATGCCTTCTTAATGGAGCACTATTATATGGTTGACGGTAACAATAAAATGGTTAAATTAACCATAATGTGCTTAAAGATTTTTCGTTAAAAACTTTCTGTTGGAGCTGACCACATTGAAAAATGTTTTATCTCGGGATGTTAAATATTCACCTTCAAAGTCATGCCTTTTTGCCCAAGTTGATAAGTCATAATGGATATCTTTACAAAAAGAAAAATAACGTACTAAATCTAAGTGGTTTTCCTCTAACTTTTAGTACGAGTCGTGCTTAAAAATTTAAGTTCGAAAGAACAAAATGGGATCAAGCAAATAAAAGCTTTACCTTTTCGTTGGAGGTGCAACTCTATATTCTATAACCGTACATAATGGTGTGTTTTAAGGAAGAAAGTATGTATTATTTGCATGTTTAAAACGTAAAATTTGAAGTTAAAATTCCCGAACTCTAATTGTTCAAAGTTAAATACATGAAATTCAAAAAGCATTTTGAGCTCTTCTGTAAACAAAGGGCGGAATACAGCAAAAGTGAAACAAACATGTATACCTTACCGGTGGTTATTTAAATAAATAATAATGTTTTTTCTCTTTCTCTCTATCTCTGGTTCTTTGGTTTAGCTAGTGCTTAAGTTGGAACCAATACACTTTCGGATTATTTCAAGAACGAATTCGGGACTAAACCAACTTAAAAATTCATGAACAAGCACACCCACTTACAACTACAATTCGAGTTGGAAAGAACCCAACCAATTGTAGGGGAATGTAAGAAAAGATAAACTCACTGTTTATTGTTGGTGTTTTGTTTTGGCTTTGATATTGTTACAAGTAAGACTTTTGTGTTTATAATTCTTATTCGCTTTAGGGTTTTATTTGTATAATATGTTTGGCCTTTCTAAAATCTTTGGAAAAGGTTTCCTGATGAGCTGGCCTAAGCAACCAGTGAAATGCGCTAGCTTTCCCTCAACAATAAATTTCAGTGTATTTATCAAATATGAAAAACTGGGAATTTAGCACGTCCTACGGAAATCGTATTAATAATAAATTTTGTATTCCCGAAAATAACTTTGATAATGCACAGTTTGAGATTAATATCTTTCTAAGTCTTACTTTAGTACTTACTTACGGGGAACTTAATTAACCGGTGCTTGAATCAAGCATTACGTACTTGAATTAAGGACATACGTACTTACGCGTACTTTTGACATCGTTTCGACTTGATTTTAGTACGGATGGATTTATATTTCTTCTCAGTGTAGAGATAGAAAAATTACTTTAACTTTAAATTAGCAAAAAAAAAGGTGTTAAATTAATTGCAACTTTAATACAAATTCTTCAAAATAAATACATTTTTATTATCTTCAATTCATTTGTTTAAAAACACATTTCCTTTCGTTATTCAAAGAATTTGCCATTTGATTCCATCTGTTTTTTTTTTGCTTGTCCTTTTTCTTATCAACAACAACAACAAAAAAAGAAAGAAACAGAAAAATATCTGATTCGTAAATGAAAACTTACCTCATTTCTGGAGGGTTTAGACATGCTAATGGCGTAACAAGAAAATGCAACTAAAACAAAAGTTAAACAACTTAAGCCAGTCATGATGAAGCAAAAATTCTGTCAGTCTTGATTTAGTTTATTTTCTTCGAAAAATTTTTGTAGCTTTTATTCTTTTGGAATATTGATCAAATCTCTTTGAGTTGGGCTGATGTTAAAAGTCCCAAAACAGAAGAAATTGTGCAAACTGATAGTTGAAATTAAAAAAAAAAGTTTTTATGTTACACAAATTTTTTTAATTGTTTTTCTTGAATGATTGTTAAGTAGCTTTTATGTTTGAACTTTAACACCGTGAGGTTCAAGTGAAACTGATAAGAAAACAATTGAAAAGTTCAATATTTATAGGCCAATTTTGTTGAACACAGGATGCCAGGATCTCTGCTAATGGACGGTAGGGAGCAGGATAATGATTGGTCATGATAGTAAAAAAAGAAATAATCATGATGTTAGTCAAAGGAATTAGTATAACAGTTGGAATGATGAATGTGAGAAAACATGTAGCAGACAATGACAGTTAAGGATTTGTTATCGTTGTTGTATTTCTACATCAATATGTGTGTCTGTATTTATTTTGTACGTGTTGTGTTAGAAATTAATTTGTGAAAAAGTCAATCACATTGTTGGAATACGTAATTATTTACATTTGAAGACTTCGACATACTGTTATCTTTGAAACAATTAAACCTTTGACAGCATTTTAGTTTTATAGATGACCCCTACTCAAGGTAAACTAATTATAATTAAGGAAACTGTTTTGTTTTGTAGACTACCCCCAATTTCACCAAGTTCAGTTAAACCTAACCATTACTTTAACTTCCAGTTAACAATATGTTTTGACAGCTTAGTTAAACAAATCAAAAGGCAACATAAGTCTTAACAGGGAATAACAAAATAAAGTTGTTTTGTTTGTTTAATAACCCTCTTATAAGCCCGTTTTAATTTTTATAAATCTTCGTTCGGTCTTAATATCAATTAAATATGTAAGAACTTCACTAGTCCTTAAAGAAAAAGATTCCAAGTCAGTGTAGCCAGGAATAGGGAAAATCTTTACATGTAAACAATTTTTTTTAACTTAAAAAGTCCCGTACGGGCGTTTGCTTTGCAGTTTTAAAGCTTAAAGTACATTTTTGTACTTTAATTATGCATTAAAATAGACGTTATTATTATTTTGTAAGAACTGTAAATCCCAGTTTGTGCAGTTTGATTACACCTTACAACAGCAATTTCACACACGAAAGAATCGTATAACTTATGAAACTAGGGCACATAAATGCCCAATCCGCATACTCAGTTTTTTTTATAATCACAGCACATTTCACATTCAAAAGGACTTAATAGTTTAGGAAATATAAAAATGATGTGCCTCAGGGTGGGTTTTTGAGATGTGGATTAAGTTTAAGTTTAGTTAAGCGTAGTCTTAAACTCAGATTTTTTCGGCGGAATGTGATTATATTTTTTATTTAAATAAAAACCCGAATTTTAAACAAATCCAAGCTGTTCCGTTAAAATCTGTTTTCAGATTAACTAAACCTAGTTTAACTGAGATATTAAAAACCCAGCCTCAGTAGGCCAGTTGTTGACCTAATCCAGCGGTCACCAACTACTTTCATTTGTGGTCCGTTTTTTAAAAAATCACGACCGTCGGTCCGGAAGGTTATAAACTGAACGTTTAAAATAATATGTTTAGATACTGTATCAATTGACAAATAAAACGAATTGGTTTCGGTGCATTATTTAATTAAATAATAAACAAATGCTTTGAATAAAAAGAAGTAAGTACTAAGGGTTTTTACAATATTAATGAGAAAAATTACATTTTTTGTCTTGGACCATCCGTCAGAAGTTTGTGTCGTAACTTATTTTTAATGAAGTTCATCTTAGAAAACGCTGTTCCACAAACATATCTTGACCCAAACAAAGTGAGAAATTTCAAGGCGAATTTTTTTAATTCGCGGTATTTATTAGCACAAGCAAGTTTTATGACAAGAAACTACCTGTTTTTGGTGTTTTAAAACTGTATTTTCTTGGAAATCGATCATTTCCATCTGAAGAGAAGCTTTATTACTCCCGAAAATATTTGCATCTTCATTACTGCATTCATCCCCAGGATTCAGAGAGTAAATATTACTGAGGATATCGACGACATTCCCAATTTTCTTAAAATCTGCGAATCTGCTTTCAAATTCCGATTTTAGATCCACAATGAATGTCTTGTATTGGCCGACGTCAAGCTCATTGTCATTGAAAATTATTTTTAAATTAGGGAAGTGCAGGCGTTCATTATCCAGATCAATGTTGAAAAGATCGACTTTTCGCAAAAAGCTTTTTACTTCTGTCAGGAGCTCTCATACAAGCTTTTCTTTGCCTTGAAGTTTAAGGTTCAAATCATTGATGTGTTTAAAAATATCTGATAAGAAAGCAATGGAAGTAACGTTTTCATTATCGCTAAGAAAACTTAAGTAATCGATTGTTGACGTTTGATCAATTTGTGAAGCCTGTTTGACGAGTGTATGAGTGAGATTTTGTTGCATCTCACTGATGACATGAATATTACAAGTGAAATTGTTTGTGTTATCGCTCCCAAATTATGTTTTTTTGTTTAGCACAGGTTTCCCTATTATTTGTTAGTTGACGATTCATCACCAAAGGCTGATGTCGAGACGAAAATATTTCTCAGGAATTTGTTGTTACATAATATAAAATATTTTGTATTGTTAACACAAGGTCCGCATAAAATAGGTCTACGATCCAGTTGGTGAATCCTGACCTAATCTATGCAAAGATTGTGGATTTGATTACCTTAAGACATTCTGGGCTTTTTTTTACTACAACAAGCTGAAACTTTACGTCGCTACTGCTTGGTCCGAATTCGAATTCATCGGATAATTTTACATAAAGATTAGGTGTCAGATACATTTGACCAAAAAATTGTCACGAAGTGTTATCTGAAAGGAAATAAAAATAATTTTAAAATATTAAGTCAAAATTTCTTATTTAAAAGTTCATTTAAAAAAAAAAAAACATTCTAATTTCGAACACTACAATTATAAAGTCAGGTTAACAAAATTGAAAAAGAAATATGTTTTAAAAAATCAAGAAAAAGAGTTGAAGTGAAATGATGGAAACTTTAACTTTTCCATATTGATAGAAGTCAGGGCATTTGTTTTAACCCTTCACCGAAGGTAAAAAGGCATATATAAGTTTTTCATTCCGTTTGTAACTTCCACAATGTTAACTCCGTAAAAGTTATATATTCTGTATCCTCATGAGAAGAAAAGTTCAAATCCGGTTGATCGTCCGCGTGTTGAAATGGGGTTTCCGAAGACCCCAGATATGATAGGGACCTGGTTTTATATTTATGTCAGATAGGCTCATCTACATTTTTCTATTCAGCCAGATCAGTCCAAAAATGCCTGAGATATGAACAAAAAATCAAGACCGCCTCTTATTTTACTTGTACATCCCTTGCTGTTGTTGTTGCTTTATTACTTTTTTTTGAATATGTGACAGCGCATAGAGAAAGGGACCTAAGGGTAAAAAAATAAATTTTCACTTTTTTTTTTTGATGTGGACAACATCTGAGCATCGAATGAGACCGATCCCATGCCCCAAAAGTGTTCCCTCCCAGAGATATGCGTGTTTTATGAAGTGATGGTACTGCAAAAATAAACGTATTTAAATCTTTAAAATGGCTCTCCTGAACAAAACCGGTGAAAAGTAGCTGCATCTATTACATCAATTCAACACGTCTTCAAAAAAATGTAGGGGATTAAAGAAGTGGGCTTGGCACTTCCCATACAAATACTTCATAAATTTCTTTATATATGGAGAACGCATAGAGCCAAAATGTCCAAATTTGGTTCTTACATCTCGGTTATCAATACAAAAAATCCTAAAAAATATGGGCAGGCTTGGAGAAGTGGGCATGGCAGTAAGTGAAATATTGTCCACACAGCTGGTTTATTAATACAGAACCTCTTTAAAAATATATGGGCGGGATTGAAGAAGAGGACGTGCCACAAAATTGTTTTTTATATCTTAATATGGGCCGGATAGAAAAAGTGGGCGTGGAACAAAAAAGTTATATTAATATCTTAAGAACAGCAAGAGAAATATTGTCCACTTAGCTGGGTTATTAATATAAAACCTCTTCAAAAATATAGGCGGGATTGGAGAAGTGGGCGTGGCACCTCCCGTACAAACCCATTATAGTTTTCTATATTTCTGGAGAACGCAAGAGCCAATGTTTCAAAATAAGGTACAATCATCTTGGTCATCAATGCATAACATCCGACGTGTCATAAAATAGATTTATTTATATCTAAAGAACGGTATTTACATAATTTTCTGCTCTTGTCGCACCATGTAAGGGGTATGTAAGTTTCGGCATAGCCGAATATATCGAATATATATTAAAGTGAAAGCAATTTTAAAAAATATCCGATTTTATCGTACAAACCCGAGAGCGCTACTTGCTTTTATACTGGTTCTACTTTCCAGCATAAATAAATAAATTCGTCCATGTTTGGAAAAATATTGTTTAATTGATATATTCATAACTTTGAATTTATCCTGAATTCTTTGGAATTTAAAGTTATATATTTATTTGAAATCAGGTTGGAGCTCATCAAATATAATTTTCATTGTATTCATTTAATTAACATCATAATGTAAAAGTCCTTCCTTTATTTGAAATAATTAATTGAAAACAAACTTGTTAAAGTAAAGCCTGATTTAAATATTTGGATTAAAAACCATACACAGTACCTACATATGTTCTGTTACTAACTGTCGTGACAACTTCTCGCATCGAAGAGATGTGAAACAAAATATTCCATCGTTTCTCGAAAAGTGAGGAAAAACTGTGTCTGTAACTCATGTCGAAAACTAACAAAAGAGATTACGTCGTTACGTTATAAATGTCATAACATTGCACTCGAAATCGATGTGACATTGCAGACGATGAGAACGCCAGTAACACATATCGTTGACGGCGACCAAAATTTACTTAAGTTGAATTTTTAAACGGCGGCGGCGAGAATACAACCCTCGGCTATACCAAATAATGTAAAGTGCGACTTATATGTTTGTTATTTGCAAACGAGCTTTGAAAACATTCGCAAATTTATGTTATGTTAATGTAAAATAAATGTTAAAAGCAAAATAATTAAACAATGGAAAAATGTGCCAAGAACAAAATGTTATCATTATTTTACTTTGCATTTTGCATTTGAAATTTTTTCTCGTGAGTTTTTTTTTGACAGTTCAAAGCGGGAACTTTTCTCTCAAAAATGTTACAGACACACTTTTTCTGTAAATTGACGAGTAATTTCCTTACGTGACAGCTGTACTCGCCAAAAATATTACAGACACAATTTAGTGAGAAAACCTGCTGTTTGTTTCAATATATGACATTTTTGTTTCATTTCAATCGAAAGGTTTCTCGACGCGAGAGTTATAGAACATCGGCACAGTTCGATTTACCACAAGAAAAAACAATGTGCAAAAAATTAAGACTTTTGGAAAACCCAAATTTTCCAAAAATTAGTAGGCCCACAAAAAGGTGTCAACAGATTTTGGCCAACGGCTAATTCAGACTTGACAATTCCGCTTAACTATATACTTATGGTTTAATATTGCTAAGAGTACGGCGAACAATTATTATTAAACTGATTTGACAAAAATTGATTTTTCGTTCACTTTCTTGAACAAAATTTCCGGGAAAGATTTCCCAGGAATTTTTATTTTTTGTTTTTAATACTGGTTTAAGTACGTTTAAAGATTGAGAATCTCCACTCTTTGCGAAAATTAAAATAACAATAAAAACAGATAGTGTGTTTCATTAACACTATCACTTATGTAAAACTATGTAACTCCATGCATTTTTTGAAAAAAAATAAAACAAGGTAACTCCATAGTTGCATATACTTTATGCATTCTTTTTATGCATATTTTTCTTTTCTGATGTTTTTGATTCATAGAATACGACTGCGAGACACACTCGGCTTATTTGTGATATACATGTATAGGTTAGGTAAGGTTCCGTTGGCAGCCGTGATCAAGCACAGCTAACGTGGGTCCATTAATGGGTTCCCGTTGTGATAACTTGTCACACCGTCTCCCATGGGTCCTATGTTATCTGGCTGCTAGTATTCCCACGCAGCCACCCGGTTGATTCAACAAAGGAGTGAATACTGTTTAAATCAATATCAAAATGACAAGCTCTTCGACTAAACATTTCATGTCTTAAATCTCCGAATGCCGGACAATTGCAGAGAAGATGTTCCGTTGACTCTTCCTCCTCGTCGGGAACCCAGCCTCTGGGCGTGCCTTCCAATGGGCCAGTGGCCAGTTATAACCGAAATTAGGTTATTTTTATCATCTTTAATGGGCCAGATTTTCCTGGTATCCCCACATGTAGTTTCATCGTGCCGCCTCTGACTGGCAATAAGGTGACACTTGTGCGCTATAACTTGCTTACTCCTTGGGAGCGAAACACCTACATTATATGCTGAACCATCTCAATTCAAGGCAATGCCTCCTTGCGCCAATGAATCCGCCATGCAGTTTCAAAAAATTGTTTATGGAAAAACGGGTTAATTCGTAAAAAAACGGGTAAAATTAACATGCAAAGCGAAATAGTAAATGATTTTCCACAAACGATTGCCTTCATTAAATTTACCCAGTATTTCCATTAGGCCACAGATTTTTTCATTATACTAAAAAAAAAGTTGCCAACCCAATGAAAAATTTAATAACCTTAAGGTTAAAAAAGAAAATAGTTATGTACATAAGAAAATGTAAATCTAGGACAACAGCTTAGTGATAAATGCCAATTTTCTGGTTGGATAACTGCGAGTGAAACAGTATTAAAGGAAAAAAAAAGAACAATCTAAACGAAACAAAAAACAAAGATAAAGTGTTAAACGCTGCAGGATATCACATCAAACTACAGATTTTTATGCTTTATTCCTCCTCGTTATTTTTTTTCTCTCAACATTATTCTAAGGACCACCTTTCGACTTAAAACTACTGCAAATACTAAAGATACAATTTTAATAAATATTTTATTGTGGAAGTAAAAAAAAAGTATCGTTCATTTGCTGCAACATCGTAGTAACTTAAAAACATTAGTTTCACAGAAAACGAGTTTAAAGTTGTAAATTTATACACAACGTCATGGAAATAGAAAATTGTATACTTTCCTTAAGAAAAATTTAGCACTTTATAAAAAACCTGATTTATGCTTGGAACACAATTGAGTCATAGGTCGTACGAATGTAACGCCGTAAATCTTTCGAAACACGCTTCACTTACCCAGTATGCCGTCGTAAACGTATTCGGATTTCTTTTAAAAATAATATTAAAAAATTACAAACTTTTTAAAATTTGTGTTTATTTTTCCATTCTTTTATTTATGATAACAAATATTCAATTTGAAAACACAAAAATAATTTCATTTTAAATTTTGAATTTTTCTTTATCTATAACAATACGGTCGTAACCGGCGTATGATATAGAATAAGATCTATGTCGATGTACGACGTAGGTACGCCAGCTTTTGTGTGCCAATGTACAAAATATATTTCGTTTTAATTTGATAACATATCTACGTCGTACGTTACTTCGTGCATACGGTACGATTACGTTCCTACGGTTACTATGCATTTGTGATATTAAGCCAAAATTTTTCGATTTTTTACTTATGACGTTGTTGCAGCAAACGAGCAGTATGTGACTTTATGCAGTTTAAACTTATGTAAATGAAATCCTGCTGAGGTGATGTACAACACTTTAAGTACAATTCATCACTTTCTCAGTGTATGGAAACAACACCCATCACCTTCCCTCATATCATCAACAACAACAGTTTTGTGACTTGTTGTGTTTTGTATTGTTGCGAATATATTCAAATATGTATTCACAGTGTCTCCATAGATTATAAATGGTTTGCTTGTTGTTCTTGTATGGACAGACCGATGAAATGGCTGTGGACACTCAGGCTTAAGGGGGAATGCGTTGGTGGGATTCAGTCGAAATGTTACAAATCAATCAATCTTCCTTTAAACAATGTGACAAATGTCACAGTTGTTTTTGTATTTTATCATTTGTTATTTCAACATAAAATGGATTCAGTAAGTGTGGGATCGGATTAAAAGCTGTATGAAATTCCATACTCAAGTATTTAAAGTAAAATTACCCAAACTTACGAACAGTTATATGTGTACATATGTAACACATGTATGATTGTTGTACATGTTAGTGTGTGTATCTAACCAAACGGAGAAAATAACAAAAACATGTTTTGCTCAATAAGCTACTAAATCGATTGTGGGAAACTAAGCAGGAGCGTATCTCAGCAAGGAGTTGACTTAACTTTTAAAAAGCATTTTGTTTCCATTTTATTATAATCTTCTGTTCACTGGTCGCAGAATTAATGCTTCAAGAACAATCGACACAAATTTCCCACAGGGTACCTACAAAAAAAATTTATTTTGAAAATCTGGGAAGCAGAAGGCTTTTCTGTTTTTAATATCTATCTGTTTATCAATTCTGAAATATATATTTCATTTTCACTTCAACATGGTGAGCCAATGCAAGTTTTCATTAAAGATAAATGTTATTCCATGCTGTAAAATTTTAGACATAAGCAAAAATGAAGGGATAAAAGAATAACATACGTTTGTGTTGAAATACGAAGAAATCTAGACTTACCAAAAGTACATATACCGATCGACTCAGAATGATATATCCATGTCCACCCGTCCGTATCTGACCATTGCAATTTTGTAGACAATTTGAAAATGTGTAAAATGCTTCCATCCAAACTTCTTTCCGAAATATGGTCTTATTTTTGGAATTGGTTAATATTTGTCCATAGCTCCCATAAAAATGTTAATCCTAAAATCGCATAATTTCTAAGGCGCACCGTTGAGCAGCATAATTTTTTCTTAAATAACGCTGATTTGTTCAACCTTTAGAATAAAGTTAAAATCTCTGCTCAATTAGGCTAAATTGATGATTTTATGTCCACTAAAACTGAGAAATAATATTTGTTTTTTTCATTTCCCATATAAACTCAAAAAATAAAAGCACTGCAGCAAATAATTTTTTTTAAGCAAAACATTTGAATGAGCTTGATGGTTGGATACTTTTTAAAATAATAAATCGGATTTAATTACGAAAAGCTTTTAGTTTTTTTTTTTTTTGCCTATTAATCACTTGTTTCTTACAATAAGGGTATTCACGTCACAAGTTGCACCCTTGCAAAAAAGCAAAAGTGCAAGCACATAACAACAACCACACAGAAAAAATAGAAAATCGACTTTAATTAAACAATTCGTTCAGACAATTAAATATTTAACTAATTTTGTCCCTGCAAAGGAATTGATCATATCAATTAACGGATTTGTGTTTTCGAGTCATGGGACACAAATTTAGTCAATTAAAAAATTAATTGCATAAACAAAAAATACACCACATATACACAAACATTTAATTTTATGGGTTTTGATAAAAAAAATTAATTGCAGCAAACAAAAAATTGATTGAATAATTAATGTACACCAATTAATTATTTAATTGAATAATTTTTTGGAAAAATTTTTTCTGTGGTTGTTGTTATATTTTTGCTAGAATCGCAGCTTATAATAATACTATGAGGACAGTTTTTATAAAGTTTGGCTTATAGTTTTTAGACCCCATATAAATCCCGCTCCTGAAATATTCGAGCTCTCGGAGGAGGGTAGCAGAGGTCCGGCAGAGCCAAAGATAGCACTCTTACTTTTTTTTTTTTGATATCTACGCCCCTGGCAATTACCCTTTTCTTTGTTTCTTTATACATACATACATTTCTATTTATGCAGGGTATTTTATTTTATTGTTTGTTTAATGACAGATTCAAAGTTAAACTGATAAAGAGGAAAATAAAGTATTTTTGTTCTAAATTATCATATAATTTATTATATTAACACCCAGTGGCATGACATTGTTGATTTGTTAATTTATTGCAAATAAATGTATTTTGAAGCAATAAGGGCGACCAGAAGAAGGAAAATTATTTGCACAGAAATTAAAATAATTTAAAAAAAATTACACAAAAGCGTTCAGGGGTGTTCTGGAAATCGATAACGCAAGAATTTGGAAGTTATTTTTAATACACTTTGAAGCTTATTTTAATAATTTTTATTATAAAGTCGTGTTTTATAGAGAATTATTTGTATAATAGTTGTCATAAAATTCTTTTACTACAGAAATCTTATTAAAAAACAACGATTAAAATTCCTGCGTTTTTCGTTTTCGATTTCCAGAACATCCCTGATTATTTTATATTAATTTTCTTTTTAAATAATAATTTAAACTAAATTACGCAGAAAAATTTTATTTTTCAATATGGTTGCCTCCAACTAAACGATTCTTAAACTATCCGTTAAGAAGGCACAACCATATAATGGCTGCCTCCGAATATGTTAATTTAAATTATGCAAGTATATAGAGCAATTCCATATGGAAGCGATCACCTTTTGGACGACCCCTCTCCGATTTTAAAATAAATAGTCTCAATCGATTGCCCAGCAAAAAATAATGTACCTACATTTTTTTTTTATAGTGACTGGTTTAGTGGTGGTGTACACCACTGTCATGTGACAAAATTGAAGAATTCTTCATAAGGGACCTCATTGAAAGTTGTTTAAAAAAAAAACTACTAAAGCGATCGCAACGAGTGATAGCTCGTTGGAAAGGTATTGAATCAGGCTTTAATTGAAAAATAAAATTTTCCTAATTTTTCTTAGAAATTTACCTTTAAATTTTCCCATGAAAATTAAATTTTCCGATTTTACACAGAAGCTCCTAAATTTTCCGGCTATTTTTTTTTTTGGATTCCTCATAATTTTGCTCCAATCACCAATAAAAAAAATGGGCCCCGACTCCTTGTTTGGACAGGAGAAGAGCATTTAAGAGACCACCTTGTTAAAAATACATTTTAAAAATTATTTTACAGTTAAAAATACATTTATGAAGAAAAAATCTTTCTTATTTTGCTGCTTATACTTAATTACAATATTTATTAAAAATGTAATGGTACACCAAACCCGACTGAGGCTACAGGTCATAAAATGTTTTGTAAATTTTTTAAATTACCAGGTAATAAATATTTCGCCTAAAATGACACGTGCAGAAACAAGTCATAAAACACGGATTTTCCATAAATATGGCGAAATATTTATTACCTGGTAATTTAAAAAATTTGCAAAACATTTTATGACCTGTGGTCGGCTTATTGGCAGTAACCAATTAAGTCCCTCTTTAAAAAACATTTTATGACCAGTAGTTCACGCAAATTTTCCTATTAAAGAAAAGCAAATATCGCTTATTTTTTTACCTATTTTTACCAAAAAATAAATATAAATACTTCACACACTCTGAGTCAAATTTCAGTTGAATACTAAACGTGAAAGTGTTAAAGTGTTTTTTTGTAAAGTAAAGAGTGAAGCTGTAAAGACAATTTAAAGTAAAATGAATAAATTTTGCTGCAATCCGTTTAACAAGAGTGGACATCGTTCGAAAAAGATAAAAGTATTAAAATTAACTGGTGTTTCGAAGCGATACATGAATGAATGAAAAATCGGTGAAGAAGCAGAATTCATTTGCCCCAAGTGTAAAATCGATTTGTCTCAACAAGCAAATGCATTGAAACAAATGCAGCCACAATCCGAGAGTGAAATGACAAGTGAACAAAATGTTTCATCTGATAGTGAGGCAGACATTCCGATGGTCAATATGTCTTTGAGTCCTTTGAATGAGGCTATTACCACTTTAGGTGAAACACCTATTAAAAAAAGAAAGTTGCGAAGTGAAACATACAGGAAAGAGAAAAAAGGCAAGGTAATGAGTGCAATCGCGACAATATTTGATGAAGGCTCTGATAACGAATGCAGTCAAGCAGATGACGTTGATGACGGCAAACAAATGATTGAGCAGTTGAAAAGAAAATTCACCACTTTTCCGGAGAAATATCTCATTTTATCTGTGCTGCCTCAATCATGGTCTATACGCAAGATTTCTGAACAGTTTCAAATTAGTTCGACAGAAGGGCATATTGGCGACTCCCACCAAGAAATTTGGCTCAAGGACCATCAGCGAAGCAACGGTGAAATTGATTCAAGATTTTTACTGCAATGATGACAACAGCCGCGCCTGCCCAGGTACACGTGACTATGTTATCACACGTGAAGATGGAGAAAAAGTACACAATCAGCGCAGATTATTATTATGTAATCTATCCGAAGCATACCATCAGTTCAATAAGAAATACCCAGCAGAAAAAGTGGGATTTTCTAAGTTTGCCATCCTACGACCAAAAGAATGCGTGCTGGCATTAGACAGGCACGGAATGCATTCAGTCTGCGTTTGCATGTTTCATCAAAACATCAAATTAATTTTCTTTCCATTCAAGAAATTGAAAGTATTTCACGGTGAAATTGAAACATATAGGGACCTCCTGTCGAAGTCGTTGTGCGCATACCCCACGGAAAATTGTCATCTGTCCAAATGCGACAATTGTCCGAAGATTGACGAGCTAGAGCAATATTTGGCGGAAAAGTTTGAACAGCTGTTAATTCAGGAGGTGCATTTCAAACAGTGGATAATTAGCAGCGGCAGATGTTCCCTTGAGACCATGGTAAAGCAGATTCCGGAATTTCAAGTTGAATGAACTGAAGGCGCACCATTTCATATCCGAGATGCAATCGAAATTTCTAAAGGAAAGTAAGGAGAAAATAGCCCAAAATGAATTCATTGTGATAAGCGACTTTGCCGAGAATTACACTTTTCTCGTTCAGGATGAAATTCAGGCTTATCACTGGGCAAACGACCAGTGCACGGTGCATCCTTTTTGCATTTATTTCAAAAACGAAGATAACGAACTACATACCGTAAGCCTTGTTGTTGTCGCGGAGAGTTTAGCTCATAATTATGTGTCCGTTTATTTATTTCAAATGAAACTGTTTGAATTCTTAAGATCAAAATTCGATGCAATCGACAAAGTAACGCTTTTCTCAGACGGCGCGGCTTCTCAGTACAAGAATAAAAAAAAATTTTACAATCTTTGCATAATTGAAGAAGAACAAAACTGCAAGGTCGAGTGGCACTTTTTCGCGACTCCCACGGTTAGGGCTCATGCGATGCGTTAGGGGGAACCCTAAAACGCATGGCGACTAAGGCAAGTTTGCAAAGGCCATATACTGACCAGATCTTAAATGTACAACATTTGTTTTCGTGGATTCAAAGCAAGGAAATTGCCATTAACACAGTTTTATGCACTCAAAAAGAACACGATGCCATGGAGCGACGAATTCAAAACAGATATAATAATGTCAAAACTATAACTGGAACGCAAAAGTTTCATTGCTTCATACCAAATATTTCTGATATGTCAATTAATGTAAAGCGGTACTCTTCGTCTGCCGACGTGCTAAATTTAAAGTTACTTTAATTTTATAATGATGCCAAGACAATTGAAATTTTTAATAAATATTGTAATTAAGTATAAGCAGCAAAATAAGAAAGATTTTTTCTTCATAAATGTATTTTTAACTGTAAAATAATTTTTCAAATGTATTTTTAACAAGGTGGTCTCTTAAATGCTCTTCTCCTGTCCAAACAAGGAGTCGGGGTCCATTTTTTTATTGCTGATTCTTAAAGCAAAAGTTATGAGGAATCCAAAAAAAAAATTAGCCGGAAAATTTAGGAGCTTCTGTGGAAAATCGGAAAATTTAATTTTCATGGGAAAATTTAAAGGTAAATTTCTAAGAAAAATTAGGAAAATTTTATTTTTCAATTAAAGCCTGATTCAATACCTTTCCAACGAGCTATCACTCGTTGCGATCGCTTTAGTAGTTTTTTTTTTAAACAACTTTCAATGAGGTCCCTTATGAAGAATTCTTCAATTTTGTCACATGACAGTGGTGTACACCACCACTAAACCAGTCACTATAAAAAAAAAAATATGTAGGTACATTATTTTTTGCTGGGCAATCGATTGAGACTATTTATTTTAAAATCGGAGAGGGGTCGTCCAAAAATTTGCCAATTTTGATCGTTTTCATATGGAATTGCTCTATAACGAATATATTTAGGAGAATAACTAGCCAAAAATACTTTCTACATATGTAGAAAGGAAATATAATCAAACATCTTTCCATAGAAGTATACAATTTACGATGGAAAAAGAAATTAATTCCAAACTTCCATATTTGGATACTATTATAATAAGAGAGGAAAACATCATTAAAATTGATTGGTACCAAAAACCAACCGCGTCCGGACGCATTGTCAACTATTTTTCTAAACATCCCAAGAAAATAATTATCAACACCGCTAATAATCTGATGTAATTAAAAGTCTTTTTTAATTTTGTTTATAAAGAATTCTTTATTTAGTGCGGCTAGTACGCACTGTTTGTACTTGGTATAAGAATTGATTTTTGTTAAATAATTGTGGCGAGTTTTATACACAATAAATGCTTATTAAGCATTTTCATTACAGTGGAAGGTATAGCGGTTTGCTTAGCATTTTCTTACAATCTCGCAGACACTTGTCCAATAGCAAGAGTGGTGATAGTATTACTATTGACGACCGTGTGTACTGCTAGTATTGTATTCATACACACACACACACAGCGCACAACACTCAAGTGGCTTATTCGTATTACATTAAACATGCGCCTGGTTCATTGCATGTAACGTATACTGAAATTATGTGTGCAAGCAATGTTAATATAAAAGACACGCTACACTGATTTAAAGAATATTAAATATTAGTGATAGTGGGTTTCACCATGCGAAAATAAACAAAATGCGACACATTTTTCATTCTAACGATTTTCCAAGAAATATCACCGAAAAACTGATTCGAGAATATGGAAAAGATAAGGCTCAATGAAAGAAAGACAAAGAAGAAGAAAAAGTTTACAAATCCATCATTTACGTGCCAGAAATATCAGAACGTTTTGAAAAATCAAAACTTTTGAATGGAGAAAGATACAGTATGGCTTACAAAACCTTTAATAGACTAGGGAATTTATTTAGGAAGACAAAAGACAAAATTTACAACCTTGAAAAATCAAATATTGTATATAAAATACATTGGAATGGCAACAATAAAAACAAAGATGGTCCATACATTCAATGACTCTGAGACATAATTGAGGTTAAATGTAGTTAATGTGCCGAATTGTCTCATCCTTTAGATCTTGAATAGTTCTTGGCTTATCGATGTACATTTTTTCTTTTAAATATCTCCAAAGAAAGAAGTCCAATGGTGTTAAATAACAAAATCGTGGCGGCCAATTAACATCTCCACGAAGTGAGACAACAAGGACATTGAGTGTGTCGCGCAAAAGATCCACTGTTTCGTTGGCTGTGTGGCAAGTGGCACCATCCTGTTGGAATCAAATATTGTTCAGGTCCTTATTTTCAAATTCTGGCCACAAGAAGTCCGAAATCGTCTCGAGATAGCGAACACTATTTTAACTTGGCGGTGATGCCAACAGCTAATAAACCTCACCTAACAGGCATTCTTTGGGGATGAATCGTCTTTTCAATAATCACTCGTGGATTTTTATTTGCCCAAATGCGACAATTCACTTTGTTAACGAATCCACAGAGGTGAAAGTGTGCCTCGTCGCTGAAGATGAGTTTCTTTAAATTTGAACGCCTATTTTCGTTAATGGCTTCAACAATTTAAACGCGCTGCTCAAATCATGGTTGAATTTGTCAAATACTGAAACAAAAAAAATGTAAAATTAAGTTGAGCAAAAAACTTGACTTTAAGGTGGTACTCTCAATTAACATTGTGCATTTTGAAATAGATTTCAGTGTGACGTGCTAAATTCCCAATTTTTCACATTTGATAAATACACTTAAATTTATTGTTGAGGGAAAGCCAGCATCTATACGCATTCCACTGGTTGCTTAGGCCAGATCATCCCGAAACCTTTTCCAAAGATTTTAGAAAAGCTAAAAATATTATACAAAAAACCTTAAAGCGAATAAGATTATTATGGTTACAACAATAAAAAAATTAATAAGAGATTTTTTTAAACATTTTATTTAAAGAACAATTTTGATTTTTAGTTGAACTGTTTATTTTAAATTTTTGATATTCTTTAATTAGGCTTGAGTTCTTCAAATTTAACTTTCATTAAATTATTTTCACTGAGGGAAGGAATTTAACAACTTGGAATTTTTTATTAAAATTTATTGATAATTGTTCCTGGCTGAGCTGGGATTCGAACCCGGGTTGATCTTTACATGTTTCAAGAAACACCACTTTCTATCGTCAGAAGAACCGCAGTGGTGTAGTGGGTAGAACACAAAGATGTTAAAAATATCGACAAAAAATTGCTTAAAGTTGCAGCTGACTTTTAACGACAGCGAATATCGTTAATAAATTTATTGAATAGCATATTCGATAAATTTTCGTTATATTTATTGTAACGATTCGATTATCGTTATAAAAGTTAGAGAATCGCACTGCAGGACAAAATACATTCAGTGTATTTATCAAATATGAAAAACTGGGAATTCAGCACATCATACGGAAATCGTATTAATAATAAATTTTGTATTCACGAAAATAACTTTGATAATATACATTTGCTTTAATTTTCACTTAGAAGACTAGAAAAATTATTGTCTTGCAGTGCTCCTTTATTGCAGCATAGTAATTTCTCAAAAAATCAAAAGTTTTAAGTTACTGAAGCTAAAGTGTTCCTTCGAAGCTTTTTATATGTAAAAAAACATCAGAATTATATCTGAAACTGAACCGAAGTTATAGCAAAATATAGTTTATTATTTATTTATTAAATCTGTATATAAAGGAACAATTTGAAAACTATAAACGCATTTTGCCAAGTTTGATGTTTTTTTTTTGCGATAAGAACATGTTGCAATAAAGGAGCGATATAACCCTTTCAACCTTCCGAACTACTGGGATTTGAAAGCAAAAGTATTTACCAAATGAATTCAAAAGTAGGAATCTCTCTGTTCTTTACCGATTGTGTGAGTTTGCAATGCAGAAAAGGATTTTAGTTTTATTTCAACCACCAAACGATTATGTTCATGAATGAGTAAGTAGCAAAAAAGTCTTGTGTTTGGGTATGATAGTGCGAGTATTTAATTTGTTGAAAGTATCTAAAAACTGTTTTATTTGAAATATAATATTTAACATCTCATTTTGATTATTTAAACAAAGACAGACACACACACACACACTAATTAATTCTAGTTGTCATAGCATCCTTCTTCAGTACAGTAAAACTGAAAGAAAAAACTGTATTGTTTTTATTTGTGCTATAAAGTAATAATATTTATTGCAGCGATTCAAAAATTTTATAATTAAATAAACCAACATAATTTTATTTATTTCGGCGATATTAAATTATGCGTTATTGTGAAATTTATATTTTTTAAATTGAATTATTGAATAAATTGAATGGTTTATTGGTTAAAATAAAATGTTTGCTGACGGCTTTTTAGTTAATTTAGAATAACAAATGTTTATTTAGTTATTATGCTTGGTCTATTTAATTTGAATTAAATGATATAATTAAATTTTATATGTACGGTTATAAGATTTGGCGAGATTTATACACAGAAACAATTTTTGCAAAAAATTATTCAATTAAATTATTAATTTGTGTACATTAATTATTCAATTAATTTTTTGTTTGCTGCAATTAATTTTTTTAATCAAAACCCATCAAACTAAATGTTTGTGTATATGTGGTGTATTTTTTGTTTATACAATTAATATTTTAATTGACTAAATTTGTGTCCCATGACTCGAAAATACAAATCCGTTAATTGATATGGTCAATTCCTTTGCAGGGGCAAAATTAGTTAAATATTTAATTGTCTGAACGAATTGTTTAATTGAAGTCGATTTTCTATTTTTTCTGTGTAGTCATTTTAATGATTTTTTTTTTGCTTAAAAACTACCAACTGACGTTTTAGTGATTTATGCTATAAATTTGATGATTTTTATATGACAAATATTATACTTATGACCACATGTTTTTGCTTTACATATTTATAAAATAAGTTCCTTATCAAATTTTTAAAAATATCTTCCGGAAAAATCTTAAAATCAATAAATAAATAAAATCTTTTGGAGCTTTGATCTACATTTATATAATATTTTCAAGATTTCGACAAAAGATCCTTCTATTTCAAACCGATGCAGCAACTTACATAGCTAAGGGTTTTAAATATTATGTCCAACAATTTTACAAGATACTTACAACTATGGCACATGGCTTATACCGGTTTGCAGAGGAAATTAGAAGCCAATTCGATAATATTGCAATTTTTAATGAAATGTATCCCTTGGTTCCCCTTCCACCACAGCCAGCAGTAACAAGATGGGGCCTGGCTCGACGCTTCACAATTCTATTCAAAAAAACTTTAAATAATTTAAGAATGTTTGAAGAGCTTTTTGCACCGATGATGATGCAATTCAAAGAGTAAAAGAAATATTAAATTTACATAACATCAGAACTCAATTAGCATTTGTATTTTCCAACTACGCATATATTGTTGAAACAATAACTAATTAGCAGCAATTTTGTTCACTTAATACTCAAATCCAATTAATTAATATTTTTAGAAAGTAAAATTAACAATATGAAAGAAAGAAAAGCCCGAAATATTAATAAAATCCAAGATGTATTGCAAAAAAAATCATATATTTACTTTTTGGGAATTAAAAGAAAATTTGCTATGTTGCAAAGCAAAATTGCTTTGAATAAAAAAGAAGAATTGAATTATTCTGTTTTGATTTTATGCTTCGCTTTTTGATATTTTAATTTTTTTTCTCTAGCTATGCTACTTAAATAAGACCGGCAAGCGTTTTATTATGTTAAAATATATAATTTTCATACAGTTTATAAATAAAGCGTGGTCCGCAATTCACATCGATGGACATAGAGACCCCTGTCAGGGAAAAAAGGAAGTTGAGAAGACAATGGCAAAATGTCGTCTAATTATTCCTGATACAGTTAACGATCCAATAAAATTTAAATTAATTCCAGTAAAATCAGCGATAGAAAATATCAACATTAGAAAATCTCCCGGACCTGACCGCATCACAGGCTCAATGTTAAGAAACTTACCTTCGTCTGCTTCAAGAATCTTGCTGCTGATCTTTAGTGTGATATTTCAAGTTGGCTACTTCCTATCCTCTTGGAAGACCTCTACAATTGTTATGATTCCCAAGTCAGGAAAAGACGCTAGTCAAATTAAGTCGTACAGACCAATGAGCCTACTATCAATCTTATCAAAGCTTTTCGAAAAAAATTCCTTTTAAGTGTAACTGCCTATTTAAATGAACAAGCAATCATTCCGGATCATCAGTTCGGATTCCGAGCAAGGCATGGTACAATTGAACAAGTGCATAATATTGTTACCCAAATTAGATCAGCGTTTGAGAGAAAGGAATATTGTTCAGCACTGTTTATTTACATTTCCCAAGCATTCGACAAGGTTTGGCATGATGGGCTACTCTTTAAAATAACACTAATGCTTCCTCAAATCACTCATAAACTCCTGCCAGAACATTCATGGAAAGATCAAACAACAAATACTCCCCCTCCCCCCAGGAAATATCTGCTGGTGTTGCTCAAGTATTTACAACATGCCATGTCGGTTGGAATCCTTTGAATCCGAGGTATCAAAACATTTGTACTTTACTTAAAGCATTTTACGTCACGAGATTTATTGTTCTGCAGCTCGACCCGCATGTTCAGAGTCAATTTGAGCTTCCTTACGTGTTTCCACAAAGCAGACGATTTTAAACATGCATTAAATTCATCGGCGGGCGTTGATAGTGGTACCACTTCACCGGGAGCGTCTAGAAAAAAATCCCTCCATCCAGATTCATCTTTCACAGCTTTCATGAGGGTGTCGTATACATATTTTTGTTGTCGATTCAACAGTGGAACAATTGTTCGAACTGATTCCCTAAAGGCATCGCAAAATCGGTGCAACTGTTTTCCGATTTTAGATAAATAGAAAAAGTGGGTGTAAAAGTAGGCGTGTTAAAGTGTTAAATTGTTCTTTCGATGAAAACTTAAAATGGATTACTACGAACATTTGAAAGAAAAATTAGTCACATCGATGGAGCCGTTTTCTGATTTTAGGTCAATCGAAAAAAGTGTACGTAAAAGTGGGCGGGGCAAAATGAACTTTCCGTATAAACCTAAGTTGGACCATTTTATAATATCATAATCATTTTTAAGAAAAAATCGTCCAAATTGGTCAAGCCGTTCTTAAGTAATGCGATTAGCAACGGACAACATTTCATTTTTATTTATATAGAAGAAGATATGCATCGAATTTTTAAAATAAAATAATTGCAAAACCATATCGGTCATGCTCATGAATCAAATAAACAAGATTGCGCATTGCGCAGGTCCGTTATTTTTGTGTGTGACGAAACAATAGACTTTGTGTGTGTTCATTTGTGTGCGTCTTACATTTTTTATAACAAACACTCATATTTAGTCTATGATGACGTAGATGCGCAGTAGAAATTTTTTTTTGTACGGCTGAGTGCGCAATCTTGTTTTTTTGATTCATGGGTCATGCTGCTGGTGTCTTATAATTGAGAGTTCTTTTGTAAACAACGGGGTCAGTAGTACAAAAGTAAAACAAACGTGTGTAACGGGGTAAGTAAATAATAATATTCTCTCTCTAATTAGAAAAACAAGCGGACAGGTGTGTATCGGGTATTTTTAGAAATTCGTATCCTTTGTGAGGTAAACGAAAATGACTGAATTTAATAAAATAACTGAATATTCCTTTGTTTTTACGGAATATGTAGTCAATTTATATAAAAAGCCTGATAATTCATTTGTTGTAACGGAACATGGAGTTGAATTTTTGGCAGTAAAAATTAAATTAACTTTTTGTTAAAAATAAATGAAAAATAAGTAGACCGGTTTTTAACTGAATTTTCTTTTATTTTATATAACAATTTCAATTAACGAAATTTTTTTTTTTGCTAACATTTAACGATTTTTGGCAAATTTTTTTTCGCAAGTAGGATTTGCTTGGCTATTTTTTTACACAATATTCAGGGTTCTCATTTGATCATCTTATTGTTTATTTTTTACATATTTGCTGGCTTTAGCGCCCTTTTTGGCTTCAGAGGTATCTTCTAAATATATTTTTAAAATAACTTAATGTATTAAATAATATGCTAATTGATTTATTTGGTGTTACTAAAATAAGATCTTATTTTTGCAAAAAAAAAAAAAAAAAGGTAATGAACTTTGTTGAACAGCCAACAATGCTGTTGGCATATAAAAACTTGTTATCAAATAATTAATTGTTTTTTCTTTGCTAACCATTATCTTAAATCGCTTTGAACTTTATTACTCAACAACATTAATTTTAATACTAAATTACCAGACATTAATGTGTTGTTTCCAGGTGACAAGCAATTAATTGTATAGAATAATTCATATGAAAAGCACTCAAACAAATTTTATTACACAATCAATTGCTTGTCACCTGGAAACAGCACATATGAATAAATTTTCTAAAAATAAAATTTTAATTAAGAGTTTTTTTCCAAAAAACACAAACTATTTCATTGAGTATTTCAAAACTTTTCAAATTGTAGCAGCTGCTATGAAATTTTGCAATCACTTTTATTCATTAAATACTGTCAAGTCAATTAACAATGAAAACCTTCCGCCCATTCTTGTTTCCTCACACTCATTTACACTTATAACAGAATTTCGTAAACACTGTCGCCATTTAGCTATTATTTTTGTCAAATCTGAAACAAAAAAAATCACGAAGTGCATGAAATGCATTTTGATTTGAACGCCAATTTTCATAGAAGGCTTCATCAATTGTGTTTAGTTTGGCAAAAAAAACTTGCCGCTAAGGAGTAGCTCACAATTGATATCGTGCATTTGTTTTGGACTACCCTTTAGTTTCATGAGTTTAAAGAACAGTTTTCATTGCAAAAATTATTAAAGAATTGCTACAAAGCACAGTATAAGTGCCTACGGGTTAAGTGATCAAAAATAGGAAAATTGTCTTCAGAAGGCTAAAGAAGGCAATAAAAACATCATGGGCAGCGTATTTTTTATCATTGTCCTGCTGTAAATATAAAATTTTCCAAAGAATTAGCTTTTTGAAGCTTTGTACTGTGTATTCTTTTAAAGGGCAAGACGTTTTTCCCTTTGCAAAGATCTTTGTAGAAGTTGCAATGACAAAAAAACAAGAAGAATCATAGAACTCTTCTCTGTCATATTCCGGCCCATCAGAAAGTTTGTAGAGATTATTTTAAGGCTAGTTCAACTTCTGGTGTTACATCCTGCCAGGAAAATCAGTTGCAGTTAATACCTCTGATTCGGCTAAAAGCCAAAGATCTCTTGAGATCGGGATTTTTTTTTATTAAGAATATAAATTCAAAAATACAGAGAAAAGATGAATATTGGTTCCGTTTGCCAGATTGAAAGATAATAAGTGCTACAAGTAGATTGTATTAAGCCAGATCTTTAGTCGTTTATTTATTCAATAATGCCTGGAAAGAACAAAATTGGGCCCCGGTAGGCTAGCAGGAAGTGAGCTAGTCTATCAATGCGCAGGATGCGGCATTCGATAAATTGTTCGAAATTTTCAGTTAAATTGTATTGTAATTTCGATCGATATCGAATGCCGTAATTTGACCACTGGTCTCCTGCAGACCAGCAAATGGCTTCGCAGTATTAGCAAAGGGAAAAAATGGGGTCAACCGTTTGGGAAGGATTGCCGCAAGGGCAACTGACGTCATTTGCTAGTTTCCACTTGGTTAAGGAAAACAGTTTTTGCAATGAATGTGCGTTTGTTGTGACCTCCGAAAGTATAATTCTTGCAGAAAATGCCGTCTGTCTTTCAGAAATATTGCCTTTGCAGAAAGTTTTACTTTTCCGTTGTAAAGACATTTTCAGCGATTACGTGGTGGTTGTGGTTTAAGCTCATAGTCACGGAAATGGAGATCCTGAAAAACGCAATAAAAAGCTGATTTTTCACAACTTGTGGGAGAGTTCAGCCTGAAGAATAAATCTTTTCCTAGATGATATTTCTATTCAACTAATGCTGCTGGCTCCTCAACTTTGTCCGGCATTCGAAGACTGAAATTGTTTGGACAAAAACCCTTTAAAAAAAAACTAAATTAGTCTCTCTAATACTGAGTTAATTGAGATTAATTCCTTCATTTCAGATTTTTTTTATTAAACTTGAGGGCTCTATTCTTTATAAAAATTATTAAATTTATTTAAACCGAATCACGACATTCGATATTGCTCGAAATTACAATACAATTTAAATCGAAACTTCGAATAATACCGAATGCTGTAATTTGGCGTAATTTAGGAGAAATGACAAATCGACCGGTTGATTGAGGAACAATGATGACATCCATGAAACATGGACCGTGCCTGAGGCAGTGACGAAACCAATTACTGAAGAACGTTATCCAAATTTACTTTAAAATTAAATTATTTTAAAGATTTTTTTTTTCTCTATTTTTAAAAATAGTTTTTTTTATTGGCAACGCTGCGTATACACCTGAATATAACGGCAAAATGTTGACCTGTATAAAAGTATAAAATGTAAATACCAGCTTTAGTTTATTTAGTTTATTTTGTATGTCTGTTTATATTTGCATTTGTGTTGTTTACTGTTAAAATTCATTGTTTATTTGCATGCATCTGCAAGATTATTAGTGAATTTTAGTTCAAAAAAAGGGAAAACTAATTGTGCTACTTAAACACTGAAATATGAAATTGTATTTAACTATGAATTTGAAAATTATTTTTGAAAGGGGGAAAATATAATTTTCAGTTAATAAAAAGTTTCTTTATGAGCCGAAAACAAGTAACTGAATGAAAGTTGTTTGTTCTATAAATTAAATTGCAATTTTGTTGCTGTGCTTGCATAAATTTGTTATGATAATTGAAAGCAACAAATATTAAAGAAAGTGTTAATTAGAAGTGGGTCCATCATTAAGTATATATATTTATCCCCGTCGTTCCAAATTGGAGCATAGGGCCATAGCCGTCTTCATTCGACCCGTTTTCAATACATTTTGTGTGGTTTCATTAATAAATTTCAGTTAAGGATGCACCGTTTACATCCGAGTCTGGTATCGGGATTACCGATTGGAGCCTACAGACATGCTTTGTAGTATTGGGTTTTTGGTGGCGCCAATTGCTCGCCATGACATTACAAGAATCAAAGGCATACTCGGTACTTGTAGGAACCCGCATATCTACGGTCCGTATCACTATCCGTATCCTGTGACGCGTCCGGTACAACTCAGCCTAAAAGCATAAAAATAATGTTGTATGGATTATTATCCGCGAAAAGCTCGACTTTTATTTCCATTAAGTATACCACCAATATAAAACGTATTCCCGAAAAAAAATTGTATTGCTTAAAATCTAGTATGAAAAATGTTGTTTCAAATAAATATATTTTACATTAATAACCATTGCTAGAATCTTATGTTTGCACCCGAGAACGGCTTTGTGTGGTTGCAAAAAATTCGTATTTTATGAACACCACCAAATACACTCATTTGCGTTCATGCAATCAACTTTCTAAGCCACACACATTCGCTGATGTTTTTAAAATTTAAATGCACAGCGTAGAGGCTTTGCCATTCATACCATGTTAAGCTTCGTTCGTCAATGATCCCTGCAAACAAATGGAAGATATCCCGTTAGGCAATAGCTTAAGGCTAGATTACACTATCTCACAAACCTTACGTATTCCATAATACTTTGTGAGATAGAAATCTAAAGAGTTTTGTTGCGACCGTCAAAAAATCTAATTTAACATGACTATTTGTAATCACACAATCACACAAAGTATAAACACTCACACATGAAATAAAATGCAACCCTGATCCAATGAAAAGTATTATTGTTTTGAAATTTTTCAAAAAACGATGAAGTCGTATGGGATGTCAAAATTTGTTCTTTAATACTTGTCATTTTCATCACACATGCATTCATACTATCAGATTTTTACATAATACTTGAGTTTTTGACATGTATAAATACATAGTATAATAGTGTAAACTAGCCTTTAGCAATATCCCTAAATTTTCATCTAGAAGAAAATAATCAAAGTAATTTTTTATTTTGTTTCTTTTATAGTTTTTTAAAAAAATTACAAAATAAAGAAAGAAGCAAATTTAAACTATTTATTATTTAATATACTTACTATGTACATAAGGGTGGCAGCTAAATTTCAACTATGGATTTTCAACATCTCCCGGGTGGAATATTGTGCCACATGGTAAAAATTTGATGTCGAAAAAATTTCAGCCAAATCGGATAACTTTAACCCGTGCCCCTTTGAGGTCAAAAGCAAAAAATTTTTTTTTCGATTTTTTTTATTTTTATTTTTTAATATTAGTTAGCTTTATTAGCTTATAAACAACAAAAAATTTCATTTCGATCGGACAAGATTTTCAGTTTCAAAAGTGACTCTGAAAAAAAAATTTGAGGCTTGTTAGGGGCTTACTCTAAAAAATTTTCAAAAAAAATTTTTTTTTAGTTTTTATAAGCACACATTAAAGTTGCTCTTAATATCAGGTTTTTTAAATTTTTTTTCGACATCGCTTTGTTCTAAATTGGGGCCAAAAGCTGCAAAAATTTAGTATTTGGCCCTATTAAAAAACAAAATTACGACGTCACAAAAAATGTTTAAAAAACCTATTATTAAGAGCGACAAAATATCTTTAATGTATGCTTGTCAAAACTAAAAAAAAAAATTTTGAAAATTTTTTAGAGATTTTTTTGTATATCAAAAAATATATAAAGAAGTGTGTAATCTACACGGTAATGAATTTTAAAGCTATGAGAGAACTTTATGAACGAAAAATATTCTTTTTATCATCATAATGATATTTTGGCGAGATTTTATAGGTGGTGATCTGGCAATATTGCTAGCTCATCATCTAGCAGAATCGCTTTCGTATTGCCTAGGAGTTTTGCTATCGAGACACTTCCCGAAGGAAGTATCTTCCGCAATACGAAATCGATTTCTGTCGTAATAATATTTTTCATCCAGGCAATACGTTTGGCAATACATTTAGTGGATTTCTGTGTTAGCTGGGGATTGCTTTGATAAAAAACATATACAAAGAAAAAAAACCATGCAATCATTGCTGTGATTGCTGGATTCGGAAAAAAATTTGAATGAAACGCAAACACACATAGGAACACATACAAACACAATAAACAAGCAGCGTTACCGTTGTTGCTACAACAAATTATGATAACATGAATTAGCATAACCGCCTTTTTTCGGGCGAAATATTGGTTTAGCTCTCAAATCTGTAAACAGATTTTCATTTGGCACGCTTAAGTCAAAAGCGCCACATAAAAAAGTTATTGCTCCCGACTTGTTTTAGTTTTTGCTGACTAGTGTTATTACATAATGTTTTCTGTTATGTTTTACCATTTTTAAAATATTACTTGAAATTTAAACAAAATACGTGGAAAAACATAATTTGTGGAACTCATTCAGGTTTTAAAACAGGTGCCCCTTTTTTCTTAAACCCCCTTTTCGTTGCCACTTTTTTTAAAAATAATCCCTTTTTTGGAATTTTTTTTTTCAAAAATATACAATGGTAACGCTGTATACAAATACAAGAACTGAAAAAATAAAGCAAAGTCATACACCCATGCTCATTTACGTTCTTCGTTGTCTCATCGAGTGGACAATGACTACGTTTTGATTCTGAGCAATTGTGTTAAGGCGTGCGCATCAATTAATGCAAACAACGCACGTTCAACCATCAAACTCATACATGCACAAATAAAATGTTTACGAAACTATGTCAATATTACCAACGTTGAACTTTGTTTTGCAGGCAAAGAATTGATGTTAATTTAGGCGTAAGAGTGAATCAAGAAAAATTGTGATTTTTGCAGTTCTCTGGTTTGCACACTGTGTTCATGAGGGCGTATGACCAATAAAAATTAAAGAAAATTAACACGTATACGTCAAATATTACTGTACTATTAAGACAAACGTAATTTTTTTTTTGTATTTTGAGGCAAGGTTTTGGAGATCTAAATTTTAAGACATTTTGTGCGTTTCAAAAATTTTCAAAATCCATAAAAAACAGTTATACTCCTTCGAAAAATCGAAATTTTAAAAATCTTACAACAACCACTTAGGGCCATTATTACAACCTAATGATAAAGTTGCTGAAAGTTAACGTGAACAATAGCTATCTTGAAAGATAAAGTGACCAATAAGTTTTTTCCATTATTACAACTGTCCGATAAAATAAAAATGTAATTCATATACTGTGGCAACATTGCAGTATTTACCGACTACTTTTGTTCGTTTAAAATTGAAAGCAAAAGTAAATTTTTTGTGCTCAATTTTTGGTTTTTATGGTAAATTGTTTTTTTTGTGTTTTATTGTGTTAAAAAAATGTCGAAAATAAATAATGAATGTGAATTTAAATAATTTAATTTGACATAAAACTGTCATTGAAGTAACCATATCTTCAGCAGAAAATATGGCATCTTCAAGTTCTTAAAGTTCACTTGTAAAGTTACCATGAGGACAAACCTGATGTTAGCTTATTAGTCACTTTTTAGGTTAATCTTAACTTGTTGTAACCAAAAACTATTAATCTGTCAGATAGCATCCTAAAAATAACTATTTGTAAGTTGTAATAATGGCCCTTAGACAATTATTTTGCCAAAACTATAATTTTGAATATGTTTTAGATTTTTTGTTTACTTGAATGTACAAGTGAATTCGTCTATACGATATTTCGTTAATTATCTTTTAATATAAACATATTCAAATTTTATCAAAATTTGTTAGATTTTTTTGGAGAGGCAGTAATTTTACACATGACCACCTCTTGGTCCTTTTAAAAATATAAAAATCCTATATTTTCTTTTTCATCCAAGTCTGTTCTGCTATTCGGCTAAAAAGCGTACTTAAGGCAAAATTCACTTTTGAATTTAGTTTGGGATAGATCCAGCAGAGAGATAGACTGAAGGCGGAATGTAGGGTGACCAGGTGCACACGTTAAAAAATGGCTTCGTTTTGTTTTGTTGAGTACAGGAACTATTGCTTTTATAGATCTCTTCTAAAATGGTTATTACTTAATATTCTCTGAGTTAAGGAGTTTAAGCGTCGCTGAACCCTATACTAAATAAGTACCAGTTAGAGAACGACAAAGTACCAAAAAAAATCTCTCTTACTGATTCTCATTTATTCAGAAATTTGCATGTTTAATGTTTCTAGGTTCAATACTTATGGCAATCAAAAAGTACCAGTTTAAGAATTCACTCAGAAAAGTTTATGTTTCTAGGTCCAATACTAACGAAAACGTAAAGAGTACCAGTTAAATAACGAAAAAGTACCAAAAGACCCCTCTTACAGTTTCTCATTCCTTAGGACCTTTCACGTTTAATTTAATGCTTCTAGGTCCAATACTAAAGAAAATTGTTGAATTTTATGGTGAGGTTAGATCGCTTCTAAAACGATAATTATGGCCTGTTCAACTATATCGACAGCAAATCGAAGCGATCGCCATCCATTCGCTCGATTTCGAATCAGATTGGGTTCAACAATCTCGACAGCTTTCGATCGCTTGCTCTTACGAGTGCAAATATTTGTTACTTACGTACTAAAAAAATAAAGTATTGCCATATAAGATATTTCTATATTTTGTTGCTTTTTTGTTCAAAAGTATCAAAAATAATACTTATTTGCTTGATAACAAATACAACCACGTTTGAAATTTTATCAGCTGTATAAAAATGTCAAAAATAAAAAAACCTTTTTTGTTGAAAAAAAAACTTAAGAAAAGTGTAAACAAAAGTTGAATTTAAAATAAATAATACAAAAAATAAATATTTAAGCCAATCAAACAAAATGCAATAGAAAATTAAATAAGTCCCAAGTCAATATTTGTATAGCATCAGCTTGCTCCTCGGCAGTAGTTGCATTTGGTGGAAAATTAACTACAGTTGTTCCTTAGAAACCGTATTCCTCTTTTTTACCTGAAGAGCAGTTTGTATTTTATTTCTCACTATCGACCTCTATCCTTCATCGTTTGGATGAAGTTTTAAAATGGTTGCTGTTTTCCTCCAAAATTTGTAGTGTTTCAAATAATATTAAGGGACCTGTCGCAGCTTTAGAAACTCTTGGTGGTGATTCTGATATCTGCTGACTGAGTTTCAGCACTTTTAACTTTACCCTCCAACATGCTACAACAAGGTGTTACAGCCGAGGACCAAAGCAGCGTCGGATCAATTATATGGTCTAGCGAAGTTAAATAGTTTTGTTTATAGGTACCACCAACAGTGTCTTGCAGGCTTTTGTTGTTTTCTAAAATTTTTCCCACTTTGCAATTGAACGCATGGATGGAGTTATGACGTTTAGATTTAAGCCTATTATTTTCGGTTACTCGTCCATCGAAAATTTATTTGCTCCATACGCTGGTGCACCTCTCGCCAAGTTAGGATTTTCCTCTATGTATTCGCCTAATGTTAGCAGTATATGGCACTCATTTATTTCTCTCAAAAAGCGTTTTCGAGATATTGGCGAAAAATATGTTTTTCTGCAGTTGTTTTAGCTAGTTATTTTGAAAAATCTCAAGAATTGTTCATCTGAATTGTTAAAAGTATTGAATACAAATGATTTTCCTCTTTCAGCACATACATATGTATTTATACTGTGTTGATCGGTTAAAAATTTACTATACCCACACCACAATAGTGTAGAGGGTATTATGCATTTGTGCTGATGTGTGTAACACCTTAAAATATTGGTCCTAGACCCACCTTAAAGTATACCGATCGACTCAGAATCACGTTCTGAGTTGATCTAACGATGTCCGTCCGGCTGGGTGTCCATGTAACCTTGTGTACAAAGTACAGGTCGCAATTTTGGCACAACGACTTAGCCTATTGAAAATGGGCCAAGGGGAGATAGAGGGCAATTTCTGTCCCTCAGAAACTATCAAACCGATTTTAATGAAATTGAAAATGTAGCTAGATCTATATTATAACGGACACATAAGCTATGTATTGTTAAAAAAATAGGACCACGAGGGGAGCTGAGGGCAGTATTTGCCTCTCAGAAACATCAAACCGATTTTAATGAAATTTAAAACATAGATATATATGTATATATATCTATATCATAAAGCCATACGCTCTCGAAAATTTGTTTTTAAAAATTGTGGTGTAGGGTATCATATGGTCGTAGATTTCGACATTTTTGGATATATGTAATATAACTCCAGACAAACACGATTTTCGGGAAAATATCAAAAACGCTTAAGAGAGAAATAAATGAGTGACATATTAGTGTTTAGCCCCCCCCCCCCAATTAAGCTTAAACAAAATCTTATTTTTAAGCCTTATTTTTTGTGGCGTATTGTAATCAATAAAAGGTTTTTATTTAATATAATTAACATTTGTTCTTAATTTTAATTTATAATTTAATTAAATTACTCTTAAATATTTCTTGTTTTTTTGTAAATTCCATGATTCGACAACAAAACAACAAGTTAGTGGCTTTGACATTTGTTTTCGTAATGTCGACAATACCTTCGATATTAATAAACCGCTTTTTGTATGAAAGTACTTACGTTTTCTTTCGAGTTGTCGTCTAAACGAATTTTCGTATAGAATAAAGTTAGTTGAACCCAAAACAGTTTTCGATCGCTTAGAATGCGATCGAAGTCGTTCTTTCGAAATCGTTGAACAGGCCATTAATATTTTCTTAGTATCGGAGGTTAAGCGTCCTTGGTCCCTATCCTAAGCACTTACGAAGTCGACTTAGCATGTTTTTAATTTATTTATGTTTTTGAATTGTGATTTGTTCAGCGTAAATTATATCAAATTTTAGTATTTTAAAAGTTATGCGCAAAAGAGTAACTTAGCATACAGCTGAATATTGCATCGACCGTAAGCTTTAAGAGTTTCTCCTGCAAAACTCACTTTTCGACTTGGCATATTTTGAAATTGAGCTTTCGATATGTTTTTTTGGGCAGCCCACGAGAAACAGCTCACCTTCAGTGGTATTAAAAAGTTTATGTAAATAAATGCACTAGTGAATTGTTATGTACGATTTTCTTGTTTTTAAAATTAAAATTTAAAAAATATAAAACAAAATTTTTTTTTTGTACAACTGCTGTCCGAAGAGTACAATATTATTAACATGTTAGTTAAATTTGGAAATTCTCAATCCAAATAAGGATACACAAATACTCACAGAATTTGCATTAGTTTTCCTTAAATACAAAATTAAAGTCTCCTAGCAAAAGCAACGTAAGCGGTTTAATAATTTCTAAACAAATGAGAAAGAAAAAAAAAGTGAAATTATGAGAAAACAAAAGAAGGACCTACTCGAAACAAAAGGATGTGTGTTTAAGATGTATGATGCCCAGTTTATTAGACACAGACACACACTCATGAAAAGAAAAACAAAAAAAAATATTTATTTAACATGTTTTCCTGCTTTTAAATGACCTTGGTTATGATAAAACAAATTACACTAGCCAACAAGTTTTTGGACTGGAACAACCAAATATCTTTCATATGGTAATTTAGTGAGCTGGATTCGAATCTGTAATTGTTATTTCTCTATCACATCACAAAAAAATGTTTTTATTCGTTTCTTACGTAAAAAATCACTAGTTTATTTAAAAACCAATGAATTTTCAAAAGTGAATGGCGTTATTTGAACGTCGTTTGTATTTAGTTGGTTCGTTTTCACGTATTAGAGTCTAGCAATAGTCTCCCAGCATGCTTTTGTCCCAAAATCATTGATAATTTCTCTCCTTGTTCGTCGCTCACTGCATCAAGTTTTGTGGAAAAAATCTAAATGCAAAGCAAGGAAATGCAAAACACATATACTGCTTGTCAAAATTTACATAAATTGAAAGCTGTGAAATTGAAAGTAAAACTGCCAAACAAATGGAAATTTAAAGCAATCTCGTGTTCAATTTAAAAGTGTAAGTGTGTTAGTAAAAAAAGTGGAAGTGTATTGCAAATTGAATGGAATTGAAAGGCAAAACTTGATCGTGTGGCCACCAAGTAAACGCTACTATTTTGAAGATTTAGAATGAATGGTGGCTTCTGTTAAAAAAATAATTGTGAAATTGCAGTATCAGTATTGATTGTTTTACAGTATTGCCAGCATGCGATAGGAAATGAACAAAACCTGGGGCCTGATTCTGGCAGTCGTGATCGAGAACTTTCTCGATTCGAAAGCAATTTAATATTTAATTTATCAGTCAATACTGAACGAATCGGAATTATTTGTTCAGTATTGTAAAGCTTTAATTTGAGTTTCACAATACTGAAAAATTAATTTCGATTCGACAAGTATCGACTGAAAGAATAAGAAATAAAACTGCTTTCAAATCGAGAAAGTACTCGATCACGACTGCCAGAATTAGGCCCCTGATAGCCCAATATTGATGCCAGATTAGTTTAAAAACATGCTTTGTTTCTGCAGTCAATTTTTTTTCCAAATTTGTAGAACAGTGTTATTTAGAGAAAATGTTATTGCTGTGTAATTTTTTTTTTCTAATTCTGGTGTTTTCCATATTCTCTGGTTTATAGTTGTTGTTTTTATTTATTTTATTTTTTCTATATGGAAGCTTGTTATGTGCTTGGAGTATGTGCTTCAGTATTAAGAAGAGTGTGAACATGTTTGCGAGAGTGTGTGATGTTTTTTTTTTTACTTTCTTCAAATACCAAATATTTATAGTATATGCACAGGGGCTATTTGTTCTACACAAATTCAATGTTTAACGGGGGTTTTAAATGAATATGGGGCTGATTAAGAGATAGTTAAAAACAAAACAAATTGTTGTTTTTCTTTTATTCATAACTAGGAAGTAGAACTATCTTATTGAACGAAGGTTGTAAAGGCTCTTAGGGATTTTTAATGTCATCATTTGAAAACTAACATTTTTGTATTCTTTGTAGTAATAAGTGATTTTGTTTCTTTAGTTTTCTTTAGATAATAGAAATATTATAAAACATTTTGAAAAAATCGTAAAAAAAAATTAAAATAGTTAGCAAAATTTAAATTGAGAAAAAGTTTTATAAGCAAATTTAATGCACAAATTGTATAAAATACAGAACATAGAAAACAATCTCTAAAATTCTCAAAATCTTTATATCTGTAAAATTAAAGAAAAAAAAAACGAAGGAGACTATACAAAAAATTTAAAAGGTTTCAATACCTTGCTATCTTTAAGCAGCTTCCTTTCGTAAATATCACATCTGGTCTGCAAAATAATTCCAATTTACATAACCACTTCGCACACCATGAGAATTCGGCGGCAGTAGCGTTCGGCTAACTACTATGTAAATACTTCGGACACCAAGAGAGTTCGGAAATTTTAAAAGTTACTTTTTTTGTAGTAACTTATCAGCTATTAATACAACGTTATCAGCGTTCATTGTTTTATTTCAATAACTTTAATGCACATTAATTTGAAGCAAATAAATTTTATGAATTTTTAAAATCAAATGTATGTATTTTTTATTATTTATTTTGCTATCACTTACTATTACTAACCCCCCCCCCCCCCCCCTCTCCCTTCCACATGCAAGTACAAGTTCGAAAAACTCAAAAAACCTCACACTTTTTCACAAACATTCACACAATACACTGCTTGCAAGTAATTACTTGCATGTGACAACGTAGGGTTAGAAAGTTTTTGATTTTAACAAATTAGACAGAAACAGAACAGAAGAACTAATCAATTTCACAGGTTTTTTATAACAAAAACAAATCAGGAGATTCATAACAGAACGTAAAGAAGGTACTAAAGGTCCAACCATAATGTGCTTAAATTGGCTTAAGCAAATGTACGAACACATGTAAATCACATGAGGCAAACCATATTGAACTTAAGGAAACTTTTTGTTAAATTTTATGAAACTGTCATTTTCTTTAGCAAAGTGCGAAACTAATCGCACATTCCGTACGGAATCAAATTTTTGTTGTTTTATTTTGGTTTTTTTTTTAATACATTTGAGAGACTTTTTGTTAAAACGAAGATTTTATCTTATTTTTGAAGATTTTTTTTTTTTTTTTTTTATTATTTTATTTTTTTTATTTATTCAGAAATAAAAATTGTATTACAATAAAAGGTGTTGCCTCAGCGTCCATTGGACATTTTTGAGGCGAGTTGGCAACAAGTTTAATGCATGTTATATACAAGTATTTAATACAAAAAAAAGAAAGAAAAAAAGTTTAAAAATACAAAAAAAAAATGTTTAAGTTAATAAAGAAGCATTTCCAAATTTTCAAGTAAATATTCTTTTAGCTTTTTCTTAAAAAGAGATATTTTTCCAATACTCTTTAAGTTATTAGGCAAATGGTTGTATTCCAAACTACCCATGTGTTCCACACGTTGCTTTGTTGTTTCCAGCCTACATCTTGCTATCCATAGATTAGTATTGTTTCTTGTATTAAAATTTGATTGATTTCGAGAAAAACTTATAGTATGATAACCAATATTATGCAGAGATTTAAAGACTTGCATGAGAAGTTGCATTTTATACATTCCATGTACAGGCAGCACTGTTTCAGCAATATTTTTATAAAGAGATAACGTTGGATACATTCTCGGGAGATAATAGACAGTTTTCAGTGCTTTGTTCTGAACTCTTTGTAATGACTTAAGCTCGTTGCTTTTTTTGTAACCATATGTAATAGCCAGGTAATTAAGATGACTATGTATCAATGCATTATAGATAAGTAATTTAGTTTTTGTGTTAAACTTGTTCTTAAATTTATAAATTAAACCTATAGCTGGTCCAATTTTTGCTTTGAGGCTCTGAATATGTATGTCCCATGACAAATTACTTTGCAAATACACACCAAAATAAGAGTTGAAGATTTTTTTTTCTCAAATGAAGATTGTTTTATTTTTTGAAATAAATATATTTATTTACTTTTTATTTAATGCGATTTTTTAGCTATTCTAATTATATATACTAATACTTACGAACTGGGGATGCCAAATTTCGTATGCAAATCGCAAAAAAATAATCTGTTTTAAGAATTCCTTTGGCTTAGAAAATTCGAAAATACAAATTACTCTTCACATTTTCGTTTAACACTTCTTACTGGGAATGTACTCCGTTGTTCGGGTATACAATTTTGGTAACATTCTCTCCACAAAAATATCTGTTAACCCCTTAATGGCTTAGTAACATTTCTTGACGCCAGCATTTATTTTCTTACTTTTTTTGTTACGTACGCAAACATGTCATGTTATAAATAAAATACTTACGAACTGGGGATGCCAAATCGCGGCTGATTTTTAAAAATTCCGGGATTTGGAATTTTAAAAAAATTCCTCAGATTTCGGAAATGTTTATTCGCAAAAACAAAAAGTTTAATATTTTTTATTATAATAGAAGGATCTATGACAATTATGTGTGAAACAAAATATCGGTCAAAAGCTCGCCACGGGTTCGGTGCATACCCCAATCCGTTGGTTCTAATTTTCAATGAGTTTTTGACATTATTGAGGTTCTATGTCGCTAATGTGGCTAATTAACTCATCCTTTAACTCATGAATTTTTTGGCTTCAGTCTACTGAAGTATCTTTTTTAAATAACGAAGTCTAACGGTGTAAAATCAGATGATTGTGACTGCCAATTAAAATCGCCACGATGTGGGATAACTCAGCCATTGAATTTCTCGCGCAAAGAAGCCATTGTTTCGTTGGCTCTGTGGCAAGTGGCATTGTCCTGTTGGAACAACATATTATCCATGTCCTTAACCACAATTTCTGGCCACAAGAATTCCGTTATCGTCTCGCGCAAGCGAACACAAGGAAGTACGGCCATATAACGCCGCCCACACATAAAACGCACCAAACAGTCACTCTTTGCGGACGCATCGGCTTTTCAACAATCACTCGTAGATTTTCATTCGCTTCTGCTTGTTAACGAATCCACAGAGTTTAAAGTGTGGACCAAAAAAATCACAAAGTGCACAAAATGCATTTGATTTGCTGAATTGTGTACCTCTCCATTATTGAATTTGTTTGTTTATAAAGCAAACACTTTAACAAACTAAATAACAGGTAAAAAAAATTGTTTATAAACAAGATTTAATAGTACATAAATATCTTTCCACACCGTAAAGGTTTATAATCTTTAAAATTTCCCAAAACTGTCATTGTGAACATTTCTAGAAAATCATCAAACTCCTAAATGTTGGAAGCAAAATGTTTGAATTATTTATAATTTTTATTTTCATATTAGAACTTTTTTAAAGCGAATCGTACACTGAAAATTTTCTCGCCAAATTTTTTTAAGCCGTTAATCAAAAATAAAATCAGTTTCAATGAAAAATTCATTCAAGTGAATTAAACGTTTACTTAGAGCATTAACATTACTGCAGAAAATGTTAATTATTTAAAAAAAAAAATATTTAATTGATAGTATTAATTTGTTTACTGGTGCAAATTTAATGAATTTTTTAATTAATATCACAAATTTTTTAATTGAAATCCATTTTTAAATAATTCTGTGTAGCAGATTGATTTGAGACCCTTAAAACTAGTAGAATCTTTTGAAAACAATAACAAGGGGATTTCAAATTATTGAGAATCTGTATCGATTATCTTGTTACTACGTGAATACAAAAAAAGTAAATTTTTTTAAATTACAAAATCTTAATTTGAAAATAGAGATTTTTTTCAAATCCTGCGATTTTTGGAAACAGAATTTTTCGTCTGGCATCCCTTTTACAAAATAATAAATATTCCAGTTAGTGGCATTAACTATATTATCATTTTCAGCAGTGGCATCAGCAACACCATAAACAGAGCTTTTGGTTTGCTGGCTGCCTGGGTAAAGAAGCAATAACCAACTTAAACCCACAAAAATAAATAACACAGCAAAAATAAGAATAAATGCAAAAACATACATAAATTACAGTTGCTAAAGTTTTCCTTTAATATTATTTATTTTTTTTTTTTCAAATAAAATCCCCAAAACACTGAAATTCAAAAAGGGAAACTAAATATTCCCACTTTAACAATAGAGAAGAGCGCAAAAGAGCTTTAGTTGTTTGTGCAAAATGAAGGATTCCAATGATATATCCAACATTTTGATGACATTGCACAATACAACATAAACAAGTACTAAAACACACACAAATTCTTAAGCTCTGAGCACCTAAAACACAAGCAAAAACACACACAAAAAAAAAAGACTACAAAATTCAGAAAAAATTACTATCAAAGTCGACAGCTAATATTTTCAATGCCAGGATTATTGTGGATAACAAGTGACTGAGTCAATACCAATCAATTTAAACCCTGATAAAATAAAAAAAAACCCAAGAAAAATATTTAACACAACCAAAAAAAAAGATGGCGAGAAGGGAAACAATCACTATAAATAAAAGTACTTGCTCAATTTCTTTTTAACCATCCAGACAATTTTTTTGTTAGACTTTTTTGATTGTTAGATTTTTGTTGTTCACAAAAAAATAATGAAAAATAAAATTATTTTACTTTTGGCTTTCCAGAAATAAGTTGTTTGATTAATGATAAATTTAAGGATTAGTTTTTCTTCGAATGTGAGTGATTAGTTTTTCCTTACAAAGCTGTACTGCAAACGTATGAGTGATGTGTATTTTTGAATTAAATATTAATCATACGTTACGGTGTTTGGGAAGAAATGTTTTTATCATTAGTTTTGTTATGCGATAAAATGTCTTGGCCACACAGTGAATTTACACATGAACGTAATTACTTTTAATTACTTGCAAATTGAGTACACGTGTTATCCACTTAAACCGTTAAGAAAAAAGAGCGAGTGTATCGAGTTTTTCAAACTTTCACTTTCATTTGTAAAGGCCCGGGGCCAAATTACGCCATTCGATATCGATCGAAATTCTCATTCAAGTTGTATTACAATCTCGTTCGATATCGAATGCCGTTAATTTATCACAGGTTAATAATTGTAAAACTATGGTATAAAAGAAATTTAGAGTAATATTATTATAGAATTGTTAAAAAAAGTAAGAAAAATAAACTAGCGAATAAAGGAGAAGTATTAAGCTATAATATGTAAACATATACATATATATTAAGTACATTTACAAATATATATAAAAAAATACCGACCATATAATACCCTACATAAGGAGCTCTTATTAAGGCTCGTTAACAAAGTGTTTGAATGAGGAGTAACTGTTTACGGCAAATTTAATGGCTATAAGAATAAAGGTTGGTGAAACAAAAACATCGTGCGTTTAATTGTAAATAAAACAAAAAGTTTTCCGCTATTTATCACAATTTTTTTTATTATTGAGCAATTCCATATGAAAACGATCAAAATTGGCAAATTTTTGGACGACCCCTCTCCGATTTTAAAATAAATAGTCTCAATCGATTGCCCAGCAAAAAATAATGTACCTACATATTTTTTTTTTTTATAGTGACTGGTTTAGTGGTGGTGTACACCACTGTCATGTGACAAAATTGAAGAATTCTTTATAAGGGACCTCATTGAAAGTTGTTTTAAAAAGAGAAGCCGGGCCGTCTGAGAAAAACGTTACTTTGTCGATTGCATCGAATTTTGATCTTAAGAACTCAAACAGTTTCATTTGAAAAAAATAAAGAAGAAAAAATTAGCCGGAAAATTTAGGAGCTTCTGTGGAAAATCGGAAAATTCAATTTTCATGGGAAAATTTAAAGGTAAATTTCTAAGAAAAATTAGGAAAATTTTATTTTTGAATTAAAGCCTGATTCAATACCTTTCCAACGAGCTATCACTCGTTGCGATCGCTTTAGTAGTTTTTTTTTAAAGCAACTTTCAATGAGGTCCCTTATGAAGAATTCTTCAATTTTGTCACATGACAGTGGTGTACACCACCACTAAACCAGTCACTATAAAAAAAAAAAAAAAATATGGGTACATTATTTTTTGCTGGGCAATCGATTGAGACTATTTTTTTTAAAATCGGAGAGGGGTCGTCCAAAAGGTGATCGCTTTCATATGGAATTGCTCTATTATAGAAAAATCTATTGCAATTATGTGTGAAACAAAATATCGGCCAAATGCTCGCCACGGATTCGGTGGCTAATTGAGGTTCAATGTCGTTAATGTAATTTTAGCTCTTGAATTGTTCTTGGCTTACTGGCGTACAGTTTTTCCTTTAAATATCCCAAAAGAAAGAAGTGCGACAGTGTCAAAACACATGATTGTGACATCTCGTGCAAAAGAGCCATTGTTACGTTGGCTGTGTGGCAAGTGGCACCATTCTGTTGGAACAACATATCGTCCAGGTCCTTAGCCTCAATTTCTGGCAACAAGGAGTCTTTTATCAACTCGCGATAGCGAACAGTACATATAAATATAACTCTTACAAGGAGCATAGGGCCGTAAACAACATTCACGGTAACTTCTTGGCAGACCTCATTTTCGAAGATGTATGGCCCGATGCCACTATCCCATAAACTGAACTGAACAGTCACTCTTTGTTGGTGCATCGGGTTTTTAACAATCACTTGTGGGTTCTCATCTGCCCAAATTCGGTATTTCTGCTTGTTAAGGAATCTACTGAGGTGAAAGTGTGCCATGCAATGCATTTTCATTTGAAACATAGAAATGTCAATATAATTTGGGCGTTACGTAAGCAGGCGAGAAACGAATGTGACAATGTACTTAAATTTGGAACCCAAAGTACCTTTGAGATCTTAAGTACGCATGGGCAAAGTTTCAATTATCTTTTACGATTTTTGAGAAAGTTAAAGCAAAAATTATTTTAGTGCCAATTGAAAAGGTCTTACCTTAAGGTTACTGCAGACAAGTGGATTCTTATTAATCGTTTTTCTTAACGTTTTCTTAACAAAAAGCCTTTTGACTAAACAATTTGTTTCTGTTGAATGGGAAAAGTATTTTCAATAATTAAACTTTGTTCACAATCAGAGCAACAATTTCGTTGTTTCTTCTATCTTATTTCTTCCCAAAGTATTTCATATATTTTCCTTTCATTTTATAAGCAAAAATATAACTTAAGTTTATTGTATGAAATTGTTTCTGACGTTTAAAATAATTTTATTTAGTTTGGAATAAAAAATTTAACAAAATGTGTAAAAAAAATAATAATAAATGCATAATATTGCTGTGGGTAAAATTTGCAAACAGTTTCTTATTGCTAAATTTGTGTGGTTTGATAAAAAATTGTTGCTCTTTTATGAACACCAAATGAAAATGCTTTTGGGATTGTGAACGAAGCTTTAAAGCCGTTTTACACTATTACACAAGTCTTAAGTATTTTGTTATAAATTAAAAAAAAAACAATAACAACTTATCAGGTCAGGGTTGTATTTTCCCCAAAATACGTAAGACTTGTGATAGTGTAAAGAAGCTACTATTAACATTTTTATATCCTAAGTCACTGTCCATTATTATACAAATTGAGCTATTTATTGTCTAACAGACAGATTGCTTTTCTATACTTAATATCTTTTTAAGTGAAAACTTATTTTATATATTTTTATTTATCAATTATGTGTTGTTTCCTTTTTCAATATTAGTTGCACCCTAAAGGCCAAGTTCTTGTATCGGAAACTTTTTCTGCATTAATAATCAGCCCAATTATGAATGCAAATCCTCCTTTTTCCATTTTTACAATTGAATTTTCATAGGTAAAATGGGAGAACGGAAAAAGCTCCCAGGGCATTTTTATTTATCATTGGGCTGATTAATAAACTTCTCACTCAAAATTCTATTTGACTTGCTTAACTAAACAGTTGGCGGTACTTTTAAACTAAAATCTCATATCTCAAGTGTAAACTCTTATTTTGTCCACTTACAATAGATTTTCTAAATAAAACGCAAAACTTTGCAAACAAATATAATTCCACACTCTACCAATATTTACTAGACATACAAACGCCATCATGACTTAATTTCATTCCTCATCATGATCCCATAAACCTCTTCTAAATACTTGAATCATCATTTGAGGGGGAATTTAAAAAAAGCTAAATCCCATCTAAACAGTAATTAAATAGTTATTAATGTTTGTGATTATAATGATATTTTAAGTTCTTAGTTTTTTACAAAAAAAAATATTTACTCCTCTTACTTTTTACGAGTCATAAGAAAAAGTAAAAGAAATGGGGGATGGTAAAGTTTAAAACAAAATCAACACAATATGGCAAATAGTTCTTTTAGTGTTTATAAGAAGAAGGGGCATACAATACGTAAACACATTTAGAAAGTGAATAAAGAGTAAAAGACATAAAGCAAGAGAGAATGTAAGGAATATGTAAACAATGCAGTGAAATCTAATCCTAACAATAAGTGTTTATTTTCATTAACCGTTATTTACAATATAATTCTGAAATGATTTCTCTTTTTTTATAACTGTTTAGCGTTTCTCTTTTATTGCTATTGGATTAAACGTTTTCTTTTTTGTTAAAACCAGCACTCACGGAATGACCCCTACTAAGCATTAAATTTTGTTGGAACTAGGAAAAGAGGTTATGGGAATGAGGATAGAGGGAGTAGTGCTTGTAAATATTTGCCTTGAACTTATTCATGTTGGAAGTGGGAGGGAAGATTTTCGCAGGAAGGTCATTCGATATAAGAATATTCCGACCAAAGAACGAATTTTCCCTGTAATTCGTTGTGCGATGCAACAGCCAATCGACCACAAGAGGAGACGTGTTTCGGAACCAGAACACTAATTTTATCAGAACACAACCCATTGTAGTTACGATAAAACAGGAAAAAAAGTCACATTGCGATGGTGTCCAAGGGAGTCAATAAAGAACCTACACCAATAAGAGCCTTAGCCCCCTCCTGTATACGGCCGAGAAGTATAAGCGAGAAGCGGCAGCCACATTAAAGGTATATTCCATTCTCGGTCGGATAAAGGTGATAGAAATTTTAAGGATATCAGATGAAGGGCAGTACCTCTTACACCTTTTTAAAACCCGAGGCACTTGAATGCTTTTTTTGACACCTTGAATATACGTTTTGTCCATCGGACATCACCTTGTATCTTCATGTCCAGAACATTAAGAGATTCTTATTCCCCAATAATTATATCACCCATATCCAGCGGTAAACTGTTCATTTATAGGGCCTTCTAAGATCAAGTACTCATGAGATCTGCTGAAGAAGGCCTCTAATAAGGCCTGCTGAAGAAAAAAACGCAGAAGACCTGGCTGGCTAGGACATCGTGTGTAAAAAATGTCTGAGTATGAAATGGGGTAGTAAGGCCTTGTGTCTGAGAAATAAGTGATTCTAGAAGACCTGCTTACCACTTCTTTTTGCCGCTGGGTATATAAAGATTAGGCACTTTAATATGACACACGTTTACGCATTAGCATGCAACACAAGGGCTTTCGGGCATTAAAACCGACTCTATTAGCACGACACCAATCCGAGATTATATCAAGATCTCGATTAAGCGTATCATGTTTTGCTTCATGGCACCAACATCTTATTTGATTGATCTACAATCAAATAAATTAAAATGTCAAAATTTGTTGTTGTTATCTGCAATAGGGTAGACAAGGTTGGAAGTTTGACGTAGGAAGCCGTTTACAAAAATAAGAAATAGAGTAGGTAAAAGAACGGAGACTTTCGGCCCCCTGATTGATTTTTGAACTCGTTTAATGAAACCTCATCCATAGCACCACGTATAGTGCGATCTCTGAGTAAGCTCGATATGACAAATGGAAACGCAACTCAAATAAAAATTTACGTTGGTAAGGCAACATATGTCAGCTACGATTTTTACAAATCGGCAACCGTGGCAAAGAATTGAAAATAAGTTAATTTAATTTTAAAAAAGATATACACAGAAAGAAAAACACTCGGGATAAATTAAATTTGTTATAATAAATTAAAGTACTAGTCGTATTTAAAAATTCAAGAACGAATAACACAAACACGTACTTAAAACAATCTTTAATCTTACAATCTTACTTTTAAAAATCAATCCCGGAATTTCTTAAAATAAATACAAAATTCTTAAACCAAGTAAAAGAAAGAGTAGACTTTTCGTTTGAAGTGCCACTCTGAGAGTAAAATTACAAAGTCAGCATTTAAATCTCATTTAACATATCAAAGTTTGTTGTAGACACTACAACAACGCCACACAAGTATTTAAAAAAGACGAAAATACATTATTTTCATGTTTAAAAAGTAAAATTGAGAACTCTTGCTTCTCGTTTAGTTTATATTTTTTTGAAGTTATATATGTACATTAACCCCCGTAATTATAAACGATTATTTAATCTAACAAACGTTTATTGAGGCAAATTTGCATACAAAATTTGTTTAAAGTTTTTAAACTAAATACCCATAATGGAAATTATGCTGGTGTTTTATAATTGAAATTCGATAAGGGGTGAAACGGGTAAGTAAATCAATATAATACAATTCTCCCTCTTATTTCACTTTTGGTTTATTTTAATTAGGAATTCGGGATTGAATAAACTTTAAAATACTTGAATGAAGCGCATTTTGAGAATGGTTCAATCTTAGTTTTACTTGAATCAATCTCATTCTCAGATTATTTCCAGTAAATTTGGGTTTGAATATGGATAAGTAAAGAATTTTGCGTTTGAAAATCCGTAGTTGAATCAATCAATCCGTACTTGATTCAAGAAAATCCGTTCTCACAGTAAACCGCTTTGGATTAATTTTTCTTTTGAGTGTATTTTTAGTACCGTACATTTATTTTTCCGATGGCCAAGAAGAATGAGTCAACGTGGGATCAGTTGAAAAACACTTCAGAGGCATTTCTAATCCGCTAGATTCACCGTTTGTACTTTTAAACCAATTTTCTTGCTTAAGGGCATATTTTTGATTTCTGGAAGATGCTGTGAATCATTTTGTACAGGCCAGTGTTGAAAAATTCAGTACTTTAGTACTTTTTCTTATTAAAAATACCGCAGTACCCCCCGCGTTGATTTTAGTACTTTTTTATCCTTGGCGCTTTTTAACTGTTTAACTGTGTTGTGATCAATTCGATAGCCAACTTTAGTAATCATGTGTTTATTCCAAAATTTATGTTGTTGTGTATAAAAAATAATTACCGACGTTAATATTGCAATGCAAAGCGAGGACGCCAGGATTTACTTTTTGCTATCCAGAATGGGATATTTGTTCTTAGAAGTTGCTAGAAAATTTATAAAAAGGGATGCATTTCATAAAATGATATTGGAAAATTAAAATTTAAATAAAAACCATTTACCTTAAAATGAAATTTTTTGTGGAAAACGATTTGACAAATTTAAAGAAACATGCAAATTAAACATGGAAATAGTTTATAAATTTAAAGAAACTGCAAAGTCATTTTATTACAGATTAGGCGAAACATTCAGAACTAAATTTTGTTTTAAAAATAAAACCTTAAAAATAAATTTTTTTGCATTTGGCATCTTTTTACTTAAAAAATTCACGCAGCAACCGAAATTTTACGGTTGCCTAAATATATATTATTTGGCAACTGAAGTCGACATCAGTTGCCATCAGATACATGTTTCCTAGTCCTTTCTCGCTTTATAAAACATACCACGCCCTGTCATATTCCAATTTGTTTCGATCGTATTAGGACAAAATGGTTGGAATACGACCATTAGCAGTTCTCAAAACTCTCAACACCGTAAATATTTAAATTAAGCCAAATTAAAGAAAAATTTAAAGAGACCTTTTGCATTGTTAGCGTAAACCACTCGACTGAAAGAAAAAATATAAACCAACTTGTAATTGAAAACTACTTTAGCTGTTTCAATTATAATCAGAGATTTAGTATTTGGAACAAGTTCAACACAAACAATGATTTCATTACTGAATTGTTTTCAATTCCTCTTTTGCTATTTAATTCCTTTTTTCACTTAATGTTTGAGCAGACAGTTGGCTTTTGTTACACATGGCTGGAATAATGATTTAAATCAGAGAGTGCCAGAGAAATGTTTTATTTTTCGCCATCATTTTCTACATTCTTTTATTTCCGCAATTCATTTATGACTAACGAGAATTTATTTTAAATGTTTTTCTATAAATACAGTGTATCACCAAAACAAGTATACAGCTATACAATGCCTACATTCGTTTAAATAAAAATCTATAAATTAAGTCAAAGAAAAAAATTGTTATTTCAGTACTGCAGGTTTAAAGTTTGTTTCAGTATAGAGTCTTAACACAATGTTTGCGGTGCGGTGCGATTTCTCTTGAGAGAGAGAAAAATAAACATAATACAACGGAAGACGGCGACGGCAATAGTTGTCACTGTTTGTTTAAATTTTTATTCATTTATTTGTGCATACATTTTTATCATGTTTTTTTGCTTACAATTATTTTGTGAACATCGCCAATTATACAAAAACTATGGCAACATCAGAAAGAGAACGAGTATCAAAAATTGAGAGAGAAAGAAAGTCCGCAATAGAAATAAAATAGATTTTAATTTGATGCCGTTCTTCACTGCGGTTTTTTGCTTCAAAATCGAATGACAAACCGCACTGCAATAAATTATCGTTACATTGTGTTCAGACCCATAAGTAACCAAAATTAACATTTTTCTTTTAAATTTGCAAAAAAAAAAACTTAAATAACATAACAAAATTTTGTATGCAGTATGCAAGAAATTTCTACAAGAAAAAGTAACGGAAATTGTTCCAACTCAGTATTAACTACCTGTTCATCTATTTCCGAACGAACACTTCGTTCGCTTAACTTACACACAAAACAAATACAAATTTTAAAATATTGTTTTTCTTTTACATGTGAGTTAAGCGAACGAAATCTTCGTTCGAATTCGTATAACTTCTTAAAGTCATAAATGAATTTAGTCAATCAAATGCCGCGTCACAGAGTTAAGAATTTACGACTATTCTTCTTTAGTATTTAATAATATTTTTAGCTTTATTCTTTCTGTTACCTACCCTTTTCGAATTTGGTGGCCAAGGTGATCCCAAAAATATACTCTAAGGGTCAGATCCGGTGACAAAGGATGAATTTTAACCTGTCTTGTGTGATTTAGTTGCCATTTCTTAGCAAAAAGAGCCTTTTCTTTGAGATCATTATCTTGTCGAAATAAAAAGGTAGTTATTCAAACTTCAATTAATATTAAATTATTTTTAGAAAATTCAGATGCGAAATAAATATGTCCATTAGGGCTATAACTTTTTCACAGTTTTTGCGAATATCAAAAACGGCAAGGTATAGTCGTGTAGAACATTAAAAGTTATAAATAAAAAAATGTTAATTTTTTCGGATTGTTAAAAAAGTTCACGCAGGGATCGGGTTGAAGTTTATTTGTCACTTAAATGCTATTTTGAAATGTATCTTCTGCTTTCGATTTAAAAATTTTCCTACGGTTTACAATCGTGGTTCAAAATTTCTGGGAAGGTTTTAGAAATTTGCTTACCTGCGTGAGGTTTTTTCGCAAAACGATGGGAGACAGGTGTTTTCATTACTCCACTCGGTGGTATTATGCCAAAAATTTCCATAGTCCCAGTAATAAATTCAAGTCTTCCGGCTCCGATATGACGCCATGCTTTGCAAAACTAAAACTTATGTACCTGCCACCATATTTTAAGGTACCAGATCAATGAATGTTTCTTTTAATCTTGTCCGAAAACATTACACTGTGCAGAAAGGTTCGTTTAAATGTGCTAAATTCCTATTTCATACTATTCATTAACTGAAATTTATTGACGATGGGATAAGCTATTCCAATGCGCATTTCACTGGTTGCTTAGGCCAGATCGTCAGGAAACTTCATCCAAAGATTTTAGAAAAACTAAAGGTATTATACAAATAAAACTGTTAAGCGTATAAGAATTATAAACCCCAGTTTAAATTGTAACAATAACAAAGCTAAAACTAAAACAACAACAATAAAGAGGAAGATTATTTTTTCTTACAGTCCCGACTACAATTGGTTGATTTTTTGTCAACTCTTAATGTAGTTGTTAATTTAACCATTTTATTGTGAGCGGCAACCATATTGTGGTTACATTTGAGCTCCATCGTTATAAATAGTTTACTTGGAGTTGTCCATATTGAGAAATGTTTTTTCTCTCGCTGTAGCAGCAAGTTAAAGTATGTGGAGAAAATTAAGCCATGATAAAAATTATAAAAGAAACTTATGAACCTGATGAAATGTAAAAAGTGTAAACCTATTTTAGTGCTACACTGTAAACATGAATTGAAAATAAATTGAGTTAAATTGAATACAGTTTCAATACACATTTTATTGACATTAAATGGAAATAAAAATGTTCTGGTTTTTTTTTAAGGAAATAAAAAAATCATAAAAATAAAGTAATGGATGTTAATAGTGTGTGTGTGTGTGTGTGTGTGATTGTGTGAAAAAATATTACTACAATTTACTAAGCTTATAAATAAATAGAAGGAAATTTACAATTTCATAAAAACTATGAAAAAGAAATGGTTCGTGATTTCCTTTTAAAATCACTTTCAATGAATCCTTTAATTCCAGGAACCTAAAGGAATATTTTATCTAGAATCTACTTAATTGCAAAGCTTTAAAAACTATTTAAAGATATTTTTAATTTTACTCTTTAAATGGCTGCTACTTGGTTGGTCATCAATAAAAAAGCAAAACGCCGTTTGTATTTAATTGAATTAGTTGTCGTCCCCCTCCCTATGGAAAAAAATAATTTTCTATTTCTTTTTTCCCAAGTCCTTTTTTACTTAACTCTACTTTATCTTTTGCTAAAAGTTACAATCAGAAAACAATGTGTATTCTTATATAAAGCCTTTAAATACACATGAAGCTACCTACACACGCATGGCTACACATGCATGCAAAGTCACCAGCACAAACATAAAGAACTGTTCACTTATAATTCGAACGTCCAAAAAAAAACTAAAAGTATCTTAACCAGTGCTCGAAAATGAACAGAACATTATTTAGTATTCGGCTCAGGAACGATATTTATTTTAATGTATTTCTATAGACCAACACAACCCTTAATAGTTACCGTTAGTAACTATTTTCAAGAAAGAGCCGAACATTATGCAGTGTTCTGTTAAAAAACAGATCAATTGTAGTGATACCGTAGACAAACATTATATTTAAATTTTCTATAATGTTTTTTTTATGTTGAGAAAGAATTAAACAAACAAAAAATTTAAGCAACGACTGCAGCACGAACTGCTTGTATTGTGTTTATTTTTTGTTTGTGTAAAATTATGTTGCTGGCTTTTTGTTTTTTTCGTATTTTGTTTTAGTTAAAAATTGTGGGTTCTTACCAGCCAAAAGAGCGCTACTTACGAGCTGAACCGAACACAATAAAGTTTGTAATTTTTATAAAAAACCCGAACGAAATTAAATGTTTTCTTCTTTTGTTGAGTTGGATAACAACAGTATTATTTTTGTGTTCGACAGATGAAAAACAGGGAAACTTTATTTTTTTAATGATTAAATACACAAGCACTATTAGCGTTTGTGTTTTCCACAAATCTACCGAACCGAAAACTAAGGAGCGATATTTAGTGTTTATTTTCGAACACTGGTTCTAAGTGATTTAAGAAAAAGGTTTATAATTACCAAAATTTATAAGGAACTTTTAGCATTAAAAGCTATTTTCGTGAATGTGAACCACACCTAAACGTCAAGTTTTGTTCTGCATTTCATTTGAAACTTCTGAATTTCACACTTATTAAATTTAAACCATGGAAAAATGCACAATCGAGCAAGGCGTTAAAATTATTCAGGCTTCTTATGAAAATGGGCGTTCAAATCAAAATGCATATCGTGCACTTCGAAGAAAATCATCTTTATCGCTCTACTGCAATAAAATACTATTCCTTGCCCAAATATATTAAAGTAAAAAACTTTAATCTGACAAAAGATCTGCACAAAATGTCAAAAAAGTTTTTCAGTGTAAAGGGCGCTGTGTACAGGTAGGGACCCTCCAAGCAATTGGCAGAGTAATTTTCGATTATCTACGAATTTTGAACTACTTCGTCACACTTGGTAGTTAAACAGTAGATTTTGCTGAATTTAGCCACAACAAAATACGTTAGAATCGAATAACGAGTTCTAAAATTAAACTTTTTCGTCTCCTTAAAGAGTTGTTCAGATAATTGTAACAGTTATACAATTACAACAATAACAAAAATGAGCAATGCTCATGTAATATTGACGCAACTGTTAAAAAGTTAATACCAAGTACAAAAGCAATTCTCTAAGTTATGACAGTTTTTTCTTGAATTGCAATGTGATCGGTGGTGTTGAGTGCAAAATAAAGTAAAATTTTAAATATTTAAAAATTAAATAGTAATATTGTACTCAAACTTAGAACCCCGATAAATCCAAAAGGTACACGCAGAGAAAAAACATGGTTGAGGTATGGTTAAAAAAAACATATTATGGTCCCTGCAATGGCAACAAATAAACTTTTGTTGTTTTTAACAAAACTTTTTTCACGATTGAAAATATTTTGTTTCTTTTTAACAATAAAGTTTTTACCTCCCCTGAAACTTCAAATATGGTTGAATTTAACAATATAATATTTTAATAATATAAAGCTACAACTATACATTTAAACATATTATGGTTACTTTAACCATATTATTATCACGGCAACCATAGTATGGTTAAATTCATATATACAAAAGCTATAACCATATTATCGTTGCCTCCAAACATGTTATGGTTGATATTTAATAACAATAATATGTTCGAAATTATAATATTTTAATTTTAAATTTTAAATATGTAATATGTTTAAAAAGCAGCAACATTCTGGTTGTTTGTATTTTACTTGGTTTGCTGAAAATTCTCATTCATTTTATTTTAATTATTGAATAAAATACATAAGTTTACGTAGAATAAACTAGTAGAACAGAACAAATGGTAATGAAGGTCGTCACAGCCTGGAATATGAATCAAAGGGGATTTTTTTTTTAAATTATAATTTGACACTTAACAAACAAATTGAAAAAATGGATGAAAAAAATAACCATAATATGATTAATTTTTACCATATTTTTGTCAAGTCTGACCATAATATGGTTACTTTTTTCAAAATACTTGGAAGTTTTAACCATATTATGGTTATTTTTGAACATAAAATGGTTTGTTTTGACCATTATTATGGTTAATATTGACCAAAATATGGTTATTTTTGACCATATGATGGTTTATTTCGGGAAATTTTTTGTTGATTTTAACCATTCTATGGTCATATTTAAACATTATATGGTAACCTGCAAACATAAACATTGTTTAAATCCAACCATAGTATGTTGCTTTTAGAATATGGTTACCTCCAACCATATTTTTTTCTACGTGTACCGAGCGTTCTAGTACATAAAAGTACTAAATGAAGACACAAAACAGCCCAAACTCATTTTGCGGGTAGATTGGGTAAATTTTTAATAATTTATCATACAATAATTTTTTTTAAGCCAATGCAAGTGAACTTAAGAAATGATAATTGTCTTTTTTAAAGTATATTGGTGATTTTTTTGAACTGCTTTTTATTATTCAATGACTTTAATAATTTTTGTTGAAAATTAGTGTTTTTATTGTTCTAGTGAAAATCAATGTTATCAGTGAAAAAAATTTATAAATTAATGATTGCAAAGCATTAAAAATATATGCTAATTAAAATATAATGAAGGTTAGTGTTCGAGCAGAACTGCAACTTTTAGTAATTCCTTTAAAAAAAATGTGTCCACATTAGAGTTTTATCTTCAAAACATTCATGGCCAATTTCACCAATTTATTTAAATATGTATGTATTGATTTATGTTCAAATTAGATTTTTCATGTCAAATTTAACAAACTTATATGTAAAAATATATTTAAATATGAATTAATATTTCAAAAGAATTGGTGAAATTGTTTTGACTAAATGTACTGTAGATTTTTGATCAATTCTAAAACTTTCCGCTCAGTAATTTTTTTATTTTATTAAGACTCGCCTTACAAAAACAAACAAAGATAACTTCTTATAATAAAGAACAGTAAGAAAAAATTTACCCACAAAAAAGTACTTTTTAGAGCCAAAAGCGATACTACTAAATTCAGTTGATATTCAATTGCCAACGCTCTCTAATTTGTCATAAAATACAGACACTAAGTAGATTCGTAATGTAAATATTGAGACACTTCTTCCCGAACGATGTTACATGTAGTAGTAAATAAGAAATGTATAGCGAAAGCAATAGATTTTTGCAAAACGGGGACACTATTTAGATTATTTTTCGATCGAAATTGTTTGCAGGGGAGACTCATATATTTTTGATAATCTTAGTTCCTTAAATGAATGTACGAGCTTAAAATTGTGTGTGTGTGTGTGTGACTTGGTGTACGAATAAAAAAAAGTATAGGCATTTATAATTTTGCCATTTTCACTTGGTTCTTTCGTTTTCTCATTCACTTATTTTCTATAAACATATGTTTATAGTTCTTTTTTTCGTAAAATGGTGATAACTATAAAACACATAAATCTTTTGCTCGTTCATTATTCAGAAGAGAAAATCTCTTGATTTTTTTTCTTAAGCTCGATTGGTCGTTATTTTGTGCTCCCAGTCTTAAATACAACAATATTTATGTTAAATATGTTAAGCAAATAAAGAACATAAAAAGGAAAAGGCAAAATCAAATAGAGTTTGTACTTGGACATAAACGGCAGTGGGAAAACACTAAAGTGTAGGAGATTAAAAGGGGAGAAACTTGATTGTAACAGATTGACTATTATTAATACATAAGAAAATTAAGATTTATAGAAAAAAAAAGTATTATAAATGAGCAATTTTAAAACAGTATTTGTAATGCTGCACATTAGTATTAGTGAAGAGAGCGAGTTTACCCAGCAAACACAAAGTCAGCGGTTCCAAAAATATGATTCTGAATTACATATTTCAAATATTTTCCCAATTTTTGTTGGACTGTGTTTCCCCAAAACTTGTTTAAAACAATAAAAATTGTATTTTCTGGTCCCACTATGCACATTTATTTGATCATACTTGTTTGCTCAAACAGATAAAAAATAAAATAAAGTAATTGGTTTTTATTTACAATTAGAGTTGACGATAAAATCAACCAATTGTAGTCGGGACTGTAAGAAAAGATAAACTCACTGTTTATTGTTGTTTTTTTTGTTTAAGCTATGATATTGTTACAAGTACAACTGGGATTTATAATTCTTATTCGCTTAACGTTTCATTTGCCGCGACCTCGGTGACACCCCTCCATCCGATGTTCCAAATTTTCGATGACGCTGAGGCATAATTGAGGTTATATGCCGTTGATGTGCCGAATTATCTCATCCTTTAGCTTTTGCATTGTTGCTAGCTTATCGACGTACACCTTTTCTTTCAAATAACCCCAAAGAAAGAATTCCAATGGTGTCGAATCACATGATGTTGCCGTCACGTGTGATAACACGGCCATTGAATTTGTCGTGCAAAAGAGTCATTGTTTCGTTAGCTGTGTATCGTCCACATACATATGTATCTTTCAATTCGGGCCATAAAAAGTTCATTATCATCTCACATTTTGGAAAAAAATCGGACCGATGATGCTGCCAGCCCATAAACCGCACCAACCACAGTCACTCTTTGTGGGTGCATTGGTCTTTCCACAATCGCTCTTCGATTATCATTCGCCTAAATGCGGCAATTCTGCATATTGACGAATCCACTGAGGTGAAAATGTGCCCCATTTCTGAAGATGATTTTCTTCGAAGTGCACGATATGCATTTCGATTTGAACGCCCATTTTCATAACAAGCCTAAATAACTTAAACGCATTGCTCGATTGTGGATCTCTCCATGGTTCAAATTGAGTAAGTCTGAAACACAGAAGTGTCAAATGAAATGCAGAAGAAAACTTGACGTTTAGGTGTGGTTCACATTCAACATCGTCCCTTAACCACCCTTTATATGTATGTATGTATGTATGTAAAAGTGTTTTCAACAGTGAACCTACTGTCAAATATAGACCGATATTCACGAAAACAAGTAGTATAATTTCTAGTCATAAATGTCGAGTTTCTGAAAATCGGTGCAATCCGCTACCATTTGATGTTTTTGACATCGCCGTCAGGTATCCAAAGAATTTAGATGACTAAAGATATTAAGCAAACTGTTAAGCGAATAAGAATTATAAGCAACAGTCTTACTTGTAACAATATCAAAGCTTAGACAAACACAAGAATAATAATCAGTGAGTTTACCTTTTCTCTCATTCCCCACAGCAATTTAGCACTACAATTAAGCACGAAGAACAATATCTTGTAAATTAAAAAAAAAAATTTGTATTCCCAAAAATTACTTTGATAAAAAAAAAATCTTTTCTTTCGTCATTAAAAATGTATTAATTTAGTTCATTTTAAAATTTTTTTTTTTAACTTTTTGTTTGGCGCTGTTTGATCATACAAAATTTTTGAAATTTTTGGTCAAATGTTTGCCATTTGTGACTACCGTACATTAAAGGTAATACTTGATGCCTTTAAACTAAAAAAAAACCTTTTATAAATAGTTTAAATTTTTTGTTTTTGTTTTTGTTTTTGCCAACTATTTAACATAACATTTGAAATGAGAAACCTAAGTATATCGGTTTTATTCTCTATAGCTTTTTAAGCACGTGAAAATTTAAATAAAGAAGAGCCTTAGAAAATCAAAAAAAAATCCAATTTTCGAAAAAGAACAAATTTCAACCTTTTTTCAAATAACAATCGTACTTAATTTACAATTCTATTGGGTATGATTATTTGAAATAAAAATCCTAAAGCTACAAATGGTCCTTTTTAAACAAGCTCAAGGGACAGGATAGATTATTTACATACATCCACACATACTCATCGGTGATTATTATACAATAGAGAAAAGGAAATGTTAATAAATATATTTAGGTGTTAGAAATTTACCTTATTCTGTCGATACTTTTACGAATATATCAATACTAATTTTAGGATACACGTTTTCTTTTTCTAAGAAACACATACTTATGGATATAAAAATTGGTTAATTTATTATAATAATACCATTTGAAGTTTTAACCTTAAGCCTTGATACATTTTCTAATCAAAATTGTTATAAACTGTTTCTTCATTTTTATTAACCCAAAATGCCACAGGTGAAAAGGGTATACATGAGTTTGTCATTCCTTTTGCAATTTCTACAAGTTCAATAGAAACATCAATCCGTACGTAATAGGGATGGCAATCCTGAAATCCCGAATACCGAAATCCCGGGATTATTCTAAAAATTTGAGTCTCGAATCCCGGGATTTTTCATTTAAAAATCCCAAAATTTTGGATTTAGTAAATATGTGGTATTTTGTTTTATTAAATACAACTTTATTTAAATAAACGTAAGTCACCCTGATAAAAGTAACTTAAAAAATTTAATATTAAATCATACTGGCAATGAATCTATTAATTTGTTTTAGAAGCGTTTTAATATATAAGTTTTAATAAATAATTCGTCCATATTACTTTAAAAGAATACATTAAACTGTTTTATTTTGTAATGAGTTTAAGTGCCGCTTCACACACGTCAAGTTTGACTCGTCAAGTCTTTAGTTTTTAGAAGAGAGGGGAAAAGATATGGCATTCTCTTTCCCCTTCTTTCCTAAAAGATCAAGACTTGAAGAGTCGAACTTGACGTGTGTGAACCGGCACTAATATTCTTCATGAATTTATTTGTTTTAATATGTTTTAAAACTTATACATAAACATTATATTATATATATGTATATGAATCTTAAAAATTGCCTTTTATATATGAAATCCCGATCCGTCCCGGGATCCCGTTTTTTTTTAATAAAAAATCCCGAATCCCGGTTTTCAAAAAACCTGGTCCCATTTGGCTTCCTTAATACGTAATCAAATCAATCCGAATCGGTATTAACAGTTCGGATTTTCTTGAATAAAGTACAGAAAGATTGATTCAAGTAGGGATTTTCAATCGTTAAATACTTAATTAATCCATATTCAATCCCGAATTCGTACTTAAAATAATCCGAATATGAGATTGATTTGTGTGTTTGATTAAGTTTTATAAAGTTTATTTCATCCCGAATTCGTGCTTGAAAAAACCCAAAAAAGAAATTAGAAAGAGAATATTATTATTTTTGATTTACTTACCCGCTTTACACCTTTCAGAATAATAAACCGTTTTACACCTTACAGGATGATAGACAGAATGTACGTATTTAACTAAAAATATTTTAGTTTATACATACATTTGATTTGACGCCATTTTGGTAATCATTTGTCTTGACAGTTCATATTTGTCAGTCGTGAAGTAGACACGTGGCAAATTTATTATGGAAAAAAATTCGTTAAACCAACGTGTTTAAATGAATGTTAAAACATTTTATCAAAATCAATCATCGATTACTGGGACGGTGAGAAAGTTTCGTGAAATTTTTGGGAGAAAAAACGTGCCCACAAAATGTACTCGTTACCGTGTAGTGAATGATTTCGAAGAAAAGGGTCTGTAGGTGATAGGTCCAGGCATGGAACACAACGTACTGCAAGATGGGCTGAAAACATTACTGCTGCTCAAGAAAGTGTTTAAAACAAAAAAACAAACCAGAAACGCTTTAACAACTCAAACAAAATATGTGTGATGAAATTAATGAAATACCGCGTTAAGTGTGTGAGAATGTAATGAAAAATTATTTTTAAGTTTGTGTTGTTCTCCCAAAAGGTGTTTTTATTTTTGCATTATACTTGCAAACACACATGTACAGAGTCTGTACTACAGACATGTTTAAACGACGGTTGTGCTCTATGTTGTTCTCTCAAAAAAACAAACATGTATTATGACGTAAAACTGTTAGACATTTTGAAGAAAAAAATCGAGCAATAACGTCGTCTAAGAAAATGAAAGTCGGAAACTTTTTAATGGCTTTTAACGAAGATCTGTGTTTCTATTTTCTACTTTGATAACATTTAAATTATGATATGCACAATGTATTTTTTTCAAATTAAAGTATTTGAAAACCCTTTAAATTAATCTTGCAGACACACTTACAAAAAATGGGTGAATAGTGCATTTCGCCGTTTCTTAAAATGTGTACTTTTTTTATTGTATAACCTGTGCTCCCGAAAGTAAATGTCAAGTGGTCAAAAATTATAAACAAACAAAGTTGTATACCTTCCCGGCGGGCACCCTGTATTTTAAGTGAGCAACAAGAGTTCAATTTTGCTTTTTAAACATGAAAATAATATATACGGACATTTCCATGTCATCGCACGTGACATTTGTACACCTTCAGAGAGATAGACATTTTGCCAAAATAGTATTAACTGGAATTTTTTTTACCATTATGTTTCATTTAGAGGGTACTTGGTATATATGAAAAAAAAAATTTTAAATTCGGAACCTTGTAGTCCAAAATATCAAGCAAAGTAAGTGCATATCGTACGTGACATAAAACGGAAGTGATTTTGGGGTGAATGTAAAAATATACGAAAATCTGCGAATTGTGGGAGGATTTTCTTCTTTTTTTCATTTTTATCATTAAACCACATATTTTACCTTTATAATCCGTAATTGGAAAAACATTTTTTTTGGATTGTTTAATAATGAAAAAGCTGTTACATCGTTCGGGACATACCGTACGTGACAGAATTTTCTCTTATGATATCTACAAGGCATGAAATATATTTTTTGTAAATATATGTTTATAAAAACTTAAAACAAACAAATTAGAAAGCATAGTCGGTCAATCCCGACCATATGACACCCTACACTATAATATTAAAAAAAAAATGTTGCGAGAGTGTACCCTATTTTTGACCCATGGCCAATCAAGCTCGCCTGAACAGAATTATGCTATGAGGTTAAGAATTATATAAAAGTAATTTGTGCCGAATATTATTTAGTTATCTCCATCTATATGAGATTTGTGTGCCCCTAGCCGATTTAATGAAGGGGGTTTATATGGGACCTATGGCTAAGTTTTGGACCTACCCGCACAACATTTTAACATGATATAGTACCTATCGCAAAAGTCATTGTCGCCAATTTTTATGTAAATGCCAACATTTATAATGAAGTTATAGCATTAAAAGCTAGTTTCCGGAGTAGCACTTGTATGGGAGATATGGTCAAATATGGACCGATTCTAAAAAAATTTTGTAAGACGATTTTGATTGTAATAAAATAAGGTTTGACCAATTAATTAAATACTAACATAATAAGATGATGCATTTAGTTCGATGGCTGCGAGTGTAAGACGGCAAATCCATCTGAGGAGATCGAGTGGTTGCGATCGAAACATGTCATGGTAACCTGCCGGCCTGGGTTCGAGCCACGGCCACGGTCAAGAATGAAAGATTATCAATAACAATTTTAATTAATTTTCAGGGTGTGAAATTCCTTTATTCATAAAAATAATTTAATGAAAATTAAATTTGATGAACTTGAGCCGAATTAAAATATTAAAAATTTGGATTAAAAACCATAAAAAGTTCAACAAAATAACCACAATACTAATTTTATGTAACATCTTTACTTGTTTTTTTTATATTTGTGTCAATATAGAAAGACAGCTTATGTCGAATATTGTAGTTTCGAGAAATCATCAGTTTTGTTGAAGTTTTATTAGAAGAGTTCTTTATATTTTCGTATCAGTCCCAACTTCAATAGAGACAGAAAGTAAGTGTTAAAAAAATATTACTAAATATAAAAGATGCTACACCTTTTCTACTTGCAATAACTTTATTTTTCTGTTATCGCCATAAGCTACTCTGCCATTTAACCACAGAATAGTATTCGAATATAATTAATTTATTTATTTATTACATTAATGCTTAGTATGGAATTTGTCGTACATATATTTTGTTTTTGCAAATATTAAATTTTATGTCATTATAATCATAGTATTAAGATAATTAATTTGATACATTTATTTTTCCTAATAAAATATTTATTAGCCAATCGTTAATAATGGATAAAATGTCTCAATGAACTTAGCCTTATGTTCACACAATTTTAAGGTTAAGACCATTTGATTAATTGCTTAATATGGTTCAGCTAAAAAGCATGTGTTAATTTTCGCAAACGAAGGGGTTTATTATTACATTTATTGCTTTACTTTCCTCTTTAAACAATTGTAAGTGAGAAGTTCCATTAAAAAAGGATACAAACCTTTGATTTATGGTTTGCTTCATCATATTTTTTGTGTCTTCTAAGTTTTATTTGCATCGACTTTCGATATAATTACTTACTTCGCCTCGGATGCTTTGAAATTACATGAGGTCTTCACCTGACAATTTTTTGTCATACCAAACGTCAAAGTCTACATAAAAAAAACTCTTAAATTTGTATCAGCGTTTTTTTTTATATGAAGTTTGACGTTTATTGTGTCAAAAAATTATCTGGTGACCCCATGTTATGAGTAAGAACTGGAGAATCCTAGATTTATTTATAATTTTTATTCAAGGCATGATAAAAAAAATCTGGTGGCATTACTAATGGTGTTTTCTTTTCTGACAAAAATGTTCTATGTATGCTACCATTCGCGTGGGTTTTTGTTCTATTCTAAAAATATATGCAAAAATGTGAAAACTTGACGTTTTGCTTTCTAAATATGTTGCAAAAATTAATTCCAAATTGGTTCCATTTCTTACCCCCAGTTATAATTGAGTATGAGATAATACCCTTTTTAGCATCTGCGTTAAGTACTTTTTTATGCAAGCAAATATTTTTTTAATTAAATTTTCTCTTTTGATTGCGTACAATTTGCGTTGTTTTGTGATTTTAGGTTATATTTTGATGGTAATAAAAACTTTGTGCTTTTCATTTGTTTTGCTTTTATTTAATATTTTTTTTTTTTTTGGCGCAAAATTTTTAACAAAAGCTAACTTTAAGAATTGAAAATCAGTGCTGTTAACGCTTATTGAAATTCAAAAAATTTGTTTTTGTTTCAAATGTATTTGTGCGAGCGAAAACGTTCTTTCGACATCTTGCAATTGGCAGTTAATTCAAAGTTCAAATACTTAAGCAAAAACTTTAAAAGAGCTTTTAAACAAAAAATATAAAATCTAAAAAGTAAAAATCTTATTGTTAGAAAAATAGTTTCATAAAGTTAAAAAGCTTTCAAAAAAAGTTTTTAAAAAAATTAAATAAATAAAGTTTTTTAACATAAAAATAAAAAACTTTCATTTAAAAAAGAAAAAAAATATGTACGTTAATATTTGCAAAAAAGTGCTTTTCAACTTAAGAAATAAGCTTTTTAGAAAAAGCTTTTAAAAGGAAAAAAATTTTTCACAAGAGAAAACTGCTTTTAAAATGATTGTTAAGAACTGTACAAAATAAACATTAAAAATCATTTAAAATTTTTTTTATTGAAATTTGGTTGAATAAAAGCTTTTTTTTGGAAGGTTTGATAATATCTTTATACAAAAAAAAACTTTATTTCAAGTTACCAAAATTCAATTTTAAAGGTTCAAAATACATATTGTCCCCAAAACCATTATCAAGTTGTTTTAAGCAAAGCAAAGCATTAAAGAAATGGCGAACAATTTATTGATTTTTTTTTTTATTCCAGCAGCTCTAAGTAATTAGCTTGGCATTAAAGCAAAAACAAATTAAACAATGATGAAATCTATAGAACCAAAATAATTCTCAATTAATGTAATTAACAACCAATCACTCAAAAATTACTTTTTTCGTTCGCCTTTTCGTTACAGATTCAATAATTTTAATTAAATCCAAAAAGAATAAATCGAAATAGAACAAGGGAAACTCTCACACCAATATTTACAATAACACAAAAAAACACTTACACACACTTATGCAAATAAAGTGGGAAGGAAGGATATGAAATGAAGGAAGTTACAAAAACATAAAACATGGCAGCAGACAGAAGTAAAAGCTGCACGTGTAAAATTTAAAAGATACAATAAAACAACCGCAACAGCACAAAATCAGCGTAGTAATAGATACAAAATTTTCAAATGACGAAATTTGATGGTGATGAATTAAATAACAACAACTATAACAGTGAAATCAGTATTTTCAAAATAATAAAACCAAAATGCTACAAAAAACCTGACAAAAATTCAAAATTAATGCTTTCCTTTTCTTAATGAGAAAAAAAACATAAAAATTAAATTGAATTTTTTTAAAGCGAACAGTTTTAACTCTGACATGTAAAAACTGACATTAAAGTTTTTAAGAAGAATTAAAAGACAACATTCTCGTTTAAATAATTCAACATTATGGGCAGTTGTGCCTTGAAAAATTTTCATCATTTTTAAATGAAACAAAATTAGAAGGCATCATAATAACCACATTTGTGGGCAACCGTAAAAACACATTCTTACAACTCAAATAAAAATAGCAACAAACAACACAACCGTTTGTTTGCCCATTTGTCATCATTAAAAACACACTACAATTTTCGAGTGTATGATTAAGTGGCGTATGTCAGTGTGTTAGAGCGATAGAGTAAAGAAAAAGGCGATGTCGTTACATTCAAAGGCGCCTACATCTAGCAATACATTATTAACTAAGACAATAGCATCAACAACAATACGAACATTAGATGGTTTTAGCACTGCCAAACTACAGCAACATACAAACCAAGAACAGCAACATCAACCCGAGACACATCTACAACAGAATCACGATGATTTATATCCGGCATATATTACAGAAAAGGGTTTTGCTGCAACCACCTTAGCAGAGCCAACACAATTTTCCTCCACGCTAACAACATCACCTGCTATAAAAAATATTTTAACAAATGCTGCCAATGAAGTTTCATCATCATTAGAATCAACGCACACAACAACATCTACGTTATTATTAACATCTACCACATCGACCACTACAACAACAGCAGCAAATGCCTCATTATCTTTAACAACATCACTGACATTTTTTACACCGCCAACATCAGCATCATCAACAACATACTCGTTCTCAAATGTATTCAACGATTCCCTCAAAACAGTTACATCCGCCTTAACAACTTCTTTATTCGACGACAATGATAATGCTCTTGTTGCAGCTGTCGACAAAAATGCCACCAATGCCTTAGATAATATTGTCTTTGCCTCCTCGCCTCCCTATAGTAGTTATTTAATACCGAATTCTACCAGCAGCCAAAGTGCATTTGCTTTTAATTCAACTCATAATAATGACAGCATCTACTACAATAGCAGCAGCAACAACTCCTTGTCATCGCTCACAACAGTTATTGCTGAGCAGGACGATGACAACTGGATGACTTTGTCTGTCATCATTTTGAAAGGCTTCATATTTTTCTCAATTATTTTAGCTGCTGTTCTTGGCAATGCTTTGGTTATTATATCAGTGCAACGTAATCGCAAATTACGGTAAGTGATTTATGCATTAATGAAGTTTATGTAATAAAATTATTGAATAAATATCATACAGGGCATAGTCGAGCCGATGTTATTTAATTAATTAGTAACTTTTAATAACGCAAAAAACTTAATTACAAATACTTCTTAAGAAATGTTTATAAATAAAATTTTGATTTTAAACTTTTTTTATAGAGCTTCTTTACAACAAGAAACTTTAAATTAAAAACTCATAGCACTTAAAGTTCTTTAAAACTTAATTTGTTTGTAAAAATTTATTTTTTAATCAATGAAAATGTGTAAAGAAGCGTTTTTATAAAAAAAAAATTTTTAAAAAAAGCTTTTTAATTATTTTATACAAAAAAACATTTTAAAACGCCTTTTATAAATATTTTTAATAAATAAAGGGAATGTTATATGTTTTTTATGTAAAATATATTTTTTTGTTTATTCTTTTTGCATTTTATTTTTTGTTTTTAATTTATATTAGAATCTTTTTAAAAAAAAATGTTAAAGGCTTTTATTTTAAAAGCTTTCAAGCATTTTAAAAATATGTAAAAAAAATTGTGAAGTTTTGCTTATAAATCTGTATAAATAAAATTTTACAAAAAAAAAAAAAACTTATTGCAATAAAAGCTTTTTAAAGCTTAAATTGTTTGTTCAAAGACACTGTAAAAATTAATTTTAGACTCAAACAAAATGTTTAAAAATACTTTATATAAAAAACAACAACAACAATTAGTATTGTTGTAATTTTGTTGAACTATTTATGATTTTTAATCCAAATTTTCAATATTTATAATCAGGCTTAAGTTCATCAAAATTAATTTTCATTAAATTATTTTTATGAAGAAAGGAATTTTTACAACATGAAAATTAATTAAAATTGTTATTGATAATCATTCATTCTTGACTAACTTGAGATTCGAACCCAGGCGGCTGGTTAATTGGCTGGCCAATTAAAAATAGATAATCATTCAAAAAAGCAAATTTCGATCTACCAAAAGGTTAAAATACAATTTGGTTTAAGGATTGATGTTTGACTACTGACGTCAGCAATCGTCGATGGCTGCGAGTGTAAGACGGCAAATCGCTCTGAGGAGATCGAGTGGTAGCGATCGAAACATGTCAGGGTAACCAACCGTCTGGATTCGAATCTCAGTCAAGCATGAATGATTATCAATAACAAGTTTAATTAATTTTCATGTTGTAAAATTCCTTTCTTCATAAAAATAATTTAATGAAAATTAAATTTGATGAACTTAAGCCTGATTATAAATATTGAAAATTCAAAAAAAACAACAAAGTTTAAAAAAAAGTTTTTTGATTCTTTTATTAAAAAGCTTTTTAAAACGCCCTTTATAACCATTTTTAGTAAAGGGAATTTTATATGTTTTTTATATATAATTTTTTTTTGTTTTTACAGAGTTCTAAAAGCTTTTTTATAAAAAAAATTTTAAAGGCTTTTACTAAAAAAGCTTTTGAGCATTTTAAAAAATTTAAAAAAAAAGATTTGTATTGATAAAATTTGACAAGAACACTTTTGAATAAAAAACTTATTGCACTAATAGCTCGTTAAAGCTTACATTTATTTTTTTCAGAGCAGTGTTCGAAAATAAACACTAAATATCGCTCCTTAGTGTTCGTTTCGGTTCGGTTCGGTAGATTTGTGGAAAACACAAACGCTAATAGGGTTTGTTTAAAATATCATTAAAGAAAATAACTTTTTCTTGTTTGTCATCTCTCGAACATAAAAATAATACTGTTTTTATCAAACTCAACAAAAGATGAGAACATTTATTCCGTCCGGTTTTTTTAACCACAAACTTCATTGTGTTCGGTTCGGCTCATTTATTTTCGTCGCTTTTGAATTGTAAAAAAAAACAAACATTTTTTATAAAAACAAAATACACGAAAAAAAACAAAAAGCCGGCAAAATAATTGTACACAAACAAAACATATACACAGTGCACACACAAGCTTTTCGTGCTGCGGTCATTGCTAAAATTTGTTGTTTGTTCATTTCATTATCAATGTAAAAAAAGAAACATTATAGAAAATTAAAATATAGTGTTTGTCTACAGTAACACTACAATTGTGCTGTTTTTAACGAAGAACAGAACACTAAGGGTTGTGTTCGTCTACGCAATTACTAAACAAGTTGTTATAGTTCTTAGGTGTGGGTTCAAAGAGCCTGTAAAAAATAATTTTTAAATCAATCAAAATGTGTAAAAAAACCTTTTTACAAAATAATCTTTTAAAACGCTTATGTAAAAGGCTAATTAAAAAGCTTTTTATAGCCATTTTTAAAATAGGGAATTTTTTTAATTTTTAAATATTTTTGGTTTTTACAGAGTTTAAAGTTTTTTAATTTTTGTTTTTAATATAAATTACAATGAAGAAGATTAAAAAAAAATTAAAGGCTTTAATTAAAACAGCCTTTTTAAACATTTTAAAAAGATTTTAAAAGTTTTGCATATAAATTTGCATAGAAAAAATTTGTTGTAAGGATTTTATTTATAAAGTTTCTTAACAAGAAGTCTTTTGAATTAAAAATTTATGTTTTTTTTTTTGATCAATCAACATGTTTAAAACCCCGTTTTATACAAATAGCTTTTGAATACATTTATTAAAAAAGCTTTTTAAAACGCCTTCTTTAACCATGTTTAATATAGACAACTTTGTAATTTTTTATTTTTAATTTTTTATTGTTTCTATTAAAGTTTTTTAACTTTATATAAAGAGCTTTTTATGACAAAAATTTGTTAAGGCTTTTATTAAAAAAGCATTTTATAAAGATGTTGACAAAAAGATTTGTAAGGGGTTTTTATAGAAATTTGGTTCTAAATATTCAATCGAAACAAGCTTTTTCAAAAGACCGCTCTTTCTAAATTAAGATTCCTCAATTTTTTTTTTAATTATTTAAGAGATGTTAAATGCTTTCAACTAAAAGCTTTATTTGATTTAAATAGATTCATTGAAAATTGCTTTATTTTTAAATGCTTTTAATGAACAGTTTCTTTAGTAAAAATACTTTACTTTTATGTAAAGCTACAAAAGCAATCGAAATTGCCTTCTGTGACATGGCTGACAGATAACGATTTGCTCCATGACTGCTAATGGGACCAATGTCAAAAATTCGTCTATAAATACTGAATTGTATGGTCGGGCTTTACCGATTATAACTTTTTACTTGGTTTCTATATGCAAATATTTTTAAATTGTTTAATAAGTTGCTTTCAAATAAGCTATTTTTGGTTTTTTGGTTTATATTTTTTAAAATTTTTAGGGCATATTTTCAAATTTTTGCTGCATGTTTTATGCGAAAAAAATTTGTTTAGAGCTTATTTTCGGTTTTCCTGATAATTATAAATGCATTAAATATTTTTAAATTTCATGATCATTAATTTGATGTCAAATAATAAAAACTTTAATCAAATTGCTGCACAAAATTTATAAATGTCTACTGTGCTATTCGTTGATAACTAAAGACCAACTACCGCTTTATTTTTAACATCATCATTAAGCTGATATTCTAAAACGGAAACAAAAACCCATAAATCCTAATGAGATGAAAGAAAAGAATAATAATGTTTTATTTCCCATTGAACTGAAAATGACAAACTACAAACTTCATTTAGTTACTCACGATGGCCTTATTAAAATGACACAATTTAAATAAATTGCAATAAACAAGTCCTCAAATTACCCAGCAATAACCATCAAATAGCAAGTTGCCTTGTCTCCGGATGCATGATACTTCTTGTACCAAGGTAGACAGCCAGCGATGTCTTCATAGCGGCATAAACATATTAAATGTGAAATGTCTGGAATGTCTTAAATAACTTTTGTTTTTTTTTTTTTTTTGGTTTGCTAAATTTTTATGAGCTCAGCAAATTGAACATAGAAAATTGTAAAAATAAGTAGAATTATAGGAATTGGAAAATCTTAGACAGTCATAAAATTCTCTTCATACAACTTTGTGAAACAAATATGCAGAGAATTTATGATTTGTCATGAGGGACTTGCAAATATTAATAAAAAAATAAATAGAGAAGAGTTTGTACGAGATCATACATAGAAGAACTGGATATAAAGGTTACCTCTCGTCTGCCAATTGTCTTCAGTGCCTTGCAAGCGGAAATCTCTGATATAAGGCGGGCGTTTACACGACATCGATATTAACTGCATAATGTCGGATATCTTTGAATGAAATTGCGAAGCATTTGAGAGTCATTATAATGTGAATACCAGTGTATGCGAACAGCCTGGGTATCCAAATAGCAGCTGAGCTTGCCAAACATGGTGGTCGTCTGGATAAAAACAGATTAGAACAGTGATAACTACACACTGGCCGGAAGGAACTCATTCGAAGATAAGGGGTCTGGCATTTAATGACTACAGCAAAAGTTGTCATGACGATGAGATAGAGAAAGAAAGTTATACCTGATGATTTATCTAAGATTGAACTAAGGTTGTTTTTTCTCTTCATTATTATATATTCACTCCTATTGTTCATATAAAAAGCGGAGGGCCGCATATTCATTACGATTTCATTAATCATTTAAGCTACAGATGATTAGGGTATTGAGTTAAGGCATCCTCGTCTTGCAGACGCATTAAATTGGCGACACCCGGTTGTAGCTATTGGTGTTTGATGGCCCCAACGCACTATGCTTTGTGCCATAGACAAAAATCAAAAAAAATTTTTTTGTCTCAAATTGTTTTTAAATACAGATTTTTTGAAAGATAATAAGGTATCTCAAATAAATGTTAACAAAAAAAATTTTTCTGATTGCTTTTGCCACCACGAGAGGGCCTTAAAAGCAGATAATTTCTTCCAAAAATTACTTAGCAGAAAAATGAGTTTTAGTTGTTTCACAAAAATAATTCTGAAAAATTCATTTTTTTTAAAAGTCGCTCGAAATTTGGTTTTCAAGTACTTTGATATATTTGCAGTTAAACTAAAATTTATAATTTAGTATTTGTTTACAAAATATTTTTGTTTATTGCTCTGAAAAACACATTTTTTTTGTTGAAAATCCAAAAATTACTTAAGTTTGATGGAGTATAAAAAAAAATATATAAAATTAGATATTTTTTTTCTGTTTTTGCAAGTTTATACTCTTAGCTAACAGGGTATTCAAAAATTAGTGCCTATTTTTTACCACAACTTAAAAAAAAATGCGTTTTTTGAAATGCCTAATTTTATGATTTTTACTCAAATATCAGGCATTTAAGAGTGTTTAATATCATTGCGCAACACGATTTTATATTTTGAATGTTAAAAAATAAAAAAATTTAATTATATCATTAGTAGACCAAAACCACTGAAGTATTTTCAAAATTTAGCTCGAGTTCTTTTTTTATGGCCCACTGAAGTTTTTAATTTTTTTTTTAAAGGCGTTTTGAGTAAGTCAAAAAAATGTATTTAATCTAATTCTGAGCTAAATAAGGTTAATAGTTGATTTTAATAAAAGTTGATGACGGTTCTTTTCATAGAACTAATTAACCCTCTATCTGCTATGTTTAGGAGTCATTTCAGTCCCTCCTAATAGACCACCACTTACACGCACGTTTAAGGGTTAAAATATTCTACAACAATTTTCTGCATTGAATTTCACTAGGGGTTGTAAAAGATCATAAGTTCATGTGATATAAGCAAAATGCTTAAAACAGTAAAATTGTAAATTATCATATATTATTATTAAGTCGTGTGAAATAATTGGCAAAAATGTAATAAATCTACTTTTGAGCTTAACATATTATTAAACCCTCTATCTCCCATTTTTAGGAGTCATTTAAGTCTCTTTTTTAAATATTCTTATTTAAAACCTTTAAAACGTGTATTTAAAGGATTAAAATGTTCTACAAACATTAAATAGTTTTTTTTACACATTCCAAACACTTTTAAAAAAAATTAAAAAGATCAGTGGGCCATAAAAAAATAACTCGAGCTAAGTTTTTAAAAACCTTCGGTGTTTTTGATCTAATAATGATATAGTTACATCATTTTTCCCCCCCATTTAAGATAAACAAATTTTTGCCTAAAAATCCAAAATTTTAATTTTTTTATCAATATACATATATCGCACTTAATCAACAGGAGGGTATTAACTCAAAATGTTCAGTAGAAGCAAAACAATTTTAAATTTAATATTAAAGGCACATGAAAAAGAATTTTTAAAGCAACCATTTCAATATCAAAAAGTAAGTAAAATAGCACGATATTTTTACAGCAGATATGAATACTACTCGTCGAAAAGTGGAAAAATAAAAATTTTGATGGATCAAGTGCGATATGATTTTTTCATAATTTTTTAATGACGATAACATTGCTAATCTTTAATTTTTTCATTTATGTTATCTTTCAAATATCCTTATAGTTTTATTTTTGCAAGAGCATTTTAACCGTTTTATCCTATTTTTCAATAAATGATGTTTTTGTATTTTCCACATTGATAATCCGATTCTACCCAAATTTGGCACAAATATATATCTTGCAAATATCAATTTACATACCAAAATTTATAACGATCAGGAGTGGTAGCGTTTTTAAGAAAGAGGATATGTAGCAGGACCTTGAGATCTTAGTCCGATTTAAATAAAAATTTACACACACGTTGCTAGTTGCATGTGTATCAGCATGACCACTTTTTGTAATTTTGTGGGCATTATTGAAGCTAAAATTACATTTTTCAATTTCAGGACACATGGGAGGTAGGCGTGTCCTTGGGCCGATTTTCCCAAAAATTCTAATTTTTCTTAACTAAGCTTTTTTATGCTAGTGTACCAAATTTCAAAAATATCTGACAACTCCTTCTATTTTCGTCCTTTCGTTATATGAGAACGAAGCATAGTGCAACGACTCGTCAATTGTTTCCCAAGATATAGCCGTGAGAAAATTTGCATGGAAAAATCAAGTTTTAGCCAAAATATAAAAGAGTCCCCAAATGAGCTTTTGTAAGTTTCGATAAGTATTTGAGGAAATTCCACACATTCAGCCATGTCACAGAGTTCAATTCCGTTCGGAAATTCCGTATTTTGGTGCTTTTTAAAATGATGCAAAAAATGTTCGGAATGAAACCATTTTTGTTTTCATGAACGGAATGGGAATTTTCTGTATTTGAAATGCCAAAAAAACTATCAAAATACACTTTCTATCTATTAACAAATATGTTTCCTTCGGTTCCGAACAGAATTGTACTCTGTGACATGGCTGATTGTATGTGTTGCACGGTGTTTTATAAATAACTAAAAAAAAAGACAAGTAGATTCGCATTGCATACTAAGAAATTTCAGAGTTTTTTAAACCTCTTAAATAACTTTTAAAACTAAACAATATTTAAATATTCTTTATGTCCTTTTTTATATCCCCTAATAAAACAAGCCCGCGTTCATGATATCCTTAAAATAAAAACAAATTTTTTTATCCACCAATTTCTAAGTACTATAACCTTCACCATTCTTTTATATCACAGTAACTGATTAAATATTTCTCGAATAACTGAAAAAAAATCCATCTTCTAATAAACGGAATTAAATGTTGGAGAAGATAAGAAAGAAATCACAAACAAGGCAATAGAATTCATCACTAGTCGTTCAACTACACTTGATACTCTTAGTTTGTAATACGAAATGAAGAAAAAAAGGGGGGAAAATAAAATAGAATTAATAATGAATCAGGATGACATTATTAAAGAGCCGGAAATTATAACTTATTTCCGTTTGTTAAAGTGTTATAAGCAGGTGATTATTTTTTCTAGACATAAATTGACCAAGGTAATAATATTTTACGTCAGAATTGGTAATAAAAACGTAAAAAATGAGCTTTACTAAAAAAAAACTATTAAGAAAATAAAAAATCACAATAAAAAAAATTACAGACAAAATAAATTGATACAGTAGAAACACTTAAAATGGAATACGCTGACATACGAAATGACGAGTTACATAACAAACCGATATAACATTTCTGCCTCATCTGCCATATTCCCCGAATTAAGGGCCGAGTGAATATTTCTTGTTTCTCGACCAGATGAAATAAATCGGCGGAAAAAGACTCAACTAAAAGGATGAAGTTAAATTAAAAAATCTTATTTTCTGGAAGAAATAGGAGAAACGTTGGACGATATGCCGTTATATTATTTAATATTAAAACAAAACATTTGTATATCTATCAAAGGACCACCCAATAACTGCAGCCATATTACAACCTCTTTTCGAAGGAAAATGGGATACGGAAGCTGCACCGAAGGCCTGCAACCGAGGCCCTATAGTTAAAATAAAAAAAAGGATATTAAGCTATGCGACCAACCGTCTGTAAAATTTTTAAAAAAATTATTTTGTACCGTCTTCTCCTACGCAGTTGATGGACATTTGAGGAAAAAGCAAGAATCCCTCTAATGACAATATAATCAGCAGAAGAGCCTTTGGCAAAGAATTTTACAAAACAACAAATACAACTTCGCATTCCCTCTAAACTGCCCGTAGTCGTTCGTAAAAATTTTCCTAAATTCGAATATATTCATGGCTTGATGACAGAAAGCAGAATGCCAATTGTTTTAACTAATACTTCTCCCTCAATTTGTGTCAAACCTTGTTCGACAACAAAGCTCTGCGCGGCGCAACAAATGATGAGGAATCTCGAATTCAGAAGCCAAAACAATATAATACAGTCTACAGTCTCAAACAATTGGGGGATTCACAAGGTGTGCTATCCAGTCAAATCGTCATAATGTCCTAAATAAAAGTTTACAATTGTTAAAAATAAATGTTGTTGTATGTTTAACAAAATGAAAATGTTGATTAATTATGTATTCGTCATAACTGTACAGTAGAAATCTTAATTAAAAGCGGGAGCCCACAGCAGTCCTATATATTTCTTCTAATTATTTTAGGACATATGACTTTACAACTTTATGACCACCTTGTGAATCCCCCAAATATCTCTCCCCAGTAAAAAATGAAGCTTAGAAGTTAGCAGTTTTGTAAGGAGAAAATCACAATTCTTCCTTATAAACCTTCTTACAAGAGACATGATTTTATTATGCCGAGTTCCCACTTGGAAGCAGTGTTGTCCGATTCTTTTTAGCTCCATCGTCAAAATGGATGTCAGAAATCGTCAAAAATCTCCAATGTTCTTTAGTTTTCGTGTTTTATTTTTGGAAAAAAATGTTGCATACAAAAACAAGCTAGTGAAGGGTGGTTTTAAGGGCCGATGTTGATTTTGAATAAAACACAAATCTTTTTGGAAACTATTGTTAATTTGTTTTTATTATGATAACACTGGTAGGGTTCAATTATGTATGGAACAAAATATCGGTCAAATGGCCGCCACGACCTCGGTGGCACACCTCCATCCGATGGTCCAAAATGTTCGATGATGCTGGGGCATAATTGATGTTTTATGCCGTTAATGTACCGAATTATCTCATCCGTTAGCGCTTAAATTGTTGCTGGTTTATCGACGTACACCTTTTCTTTCAAATAACCCCAAAGAAAGAAGTCCAACGGTGTCAAATCGCATGTTCTTGGCGTCCAATTGACATCGCCACCACTTGAGATAACACGGCCATTGAATTTGTCGCGCAAAAGAGCCATTGTTTCGTTAGCTGTGTGCCAAGTGGCACCGTCCTGTTGAAACATATCCGGGCATTAAAAAGTTCGCTATCATCTCACCTGACCGGCCTCATTTTGGAAAAATACGGCCCGAGGATGCCGCCAGACCATTTACCAAACCAGTCACTATTTGTGGGTGCATTGGTTTTTCCACAATCACTCTTGGATTATCATTCGCCCAAACGAGGCAATTCTGATTATTGACGAATCCACTGAGGTGAAAATGTGCCTCATTACTGAATCACTAAGTGCACGATATTCATTTTGATTTGAAGGCCCATTTTCGTAATAAGACTGAATAACTATAACGAGTTGCTGGATTGAGTATCTGTCCATGGTTAGTCTGTCAAAAGAAACATTCAACATCGGCCCTCAAAATTTAACTACCCTTAATAATATTTCAGTCAAAAATCGCCAAAAATTTAAAAAATACAAAAAAGGAGCCGAATGTAAATTTTGTTTAAATTCTTTTATTTTTTTTTTCAAAAAAGCATAAAATAGAGATCATATCGACCCCTAACCGCGAAAATAGTGTAAGCGCCAAAAATCAAATTTTTTATTTTATTTCATATAAATTTTGTATGAAATTTGTCGCTTACAATAAAATTGTTCTTGCTATAAAATCGTAACGGTACCTTATGTGACCATGACATTTTAGGAGATGATGCAAGTGTTGCCAAGGAAGTTATTTATTAAAAACAACGAAAACTGAAATTTATGTCGCTTACGTTATTTTCACGGTTAGGGCTCGATATATTTAGTCAAAAAAAAAACTAAAATTAAGTACAAGTCTATAAGATCGTACACTACTTCAGCCTCGTCGATTTAATTACTGGTGTTCTGACCTGCATACATGCTTTTAGAATTAAATAGTGACTGAATATAAAATTCACTTAAAATAATAACAAAACAAAAATCAAGTGAAAAAAGTTGCCAGTTTTTTTTCTAAATTAGTAATCATAACAAAAAATTACAAACTGTTAAAAAAAATCGCTGAAATAACAGAAATAGTAAAAATAGTCAAGTAAATCGCCAGTATATAATAAAAAAATTGCCAAAAAAAAAAAAAAGTCGCCGGTGGCCAAATGGAAAATCAGATCGCCAAACTTGTTTCAAAATCGCCACGATTGGCGAAAAATCGCCATATCTGACAGCCCTGCTTTGAAGCACTATTTTTTCATCTCTGCTCAAATTTCACAACTGATTGCCTAATAAAAAAGAGTAATTTTAAGCTCTCTTGTGTTGGGTAAAATTTCAGGAAAACATTTTAAAATCGATGCAATACAACCTGCTTCCATGTAAGGGATTAATAAAAGCACTTTAACCTTTCTTCGTGAATTTTTTCTTTGATACAATCATGTTCATTATTTACTCACCACTTGCTTACTTAGAAGGGATAATGCAAAGTAAATATGCAAATCGATTTTCTTTACTTAAATTGAAAATTCACTTGAATGTTTTTCGCTTCTCTGCTGTTTCTTATGGTTAATTAATCAATAAATGATTAAACGGCGGTTTAGTTGAACTAAGCTTAAATTAATATGTAGTTTAAATTTAACAGCTGTAAATCAGTTTGTATTGGTAGTTTAACCGCCCAATTTTATGGGTTTAGAGATGGTTTAAATGTTTACTGAGTTATAGATTTGATGGTTTAAACACATTTTGAACCAAAAACAGGATTTAAAAATGTTTGACTGGGTCCCGGACAAATTTTTAAATTTCAAACACTTCATATTTTATGGCGTTGAACATTTTAAAAAAACAATACAAATTTCTAAAGAAAACAACAACAAAATTATAAAATATTTTTGAATTTGTTTTTGCTTTCAATGAAATGTTTCGCGTTGCGTTTACACAGTTAGGCCCCCAAAGTGTCTTAATTTCTTTAACCCTGTATTTTTTTAAGTGTGGCGAAGTGTTTTACGAAATAAGAGAGGTAAGTTTCGGGACTTGAACTTTTCTTGAAACAAAATTCGATTTTCAATAGTTAACGCATACATTTTCCTGCGATTACGATTTAATGTTCCGATTAATCACGATTACGATAATAATTGACTTGTAAAACCCTACTAACAACTTACCATTCATTATTAGGAAACTCGTTTTAAATATTTTATTTTAATTAGAAAATATTTGCTCTTTTCCAGTGCCCACTGTTTTCAACGTCTGCCATTAGTTATTTCTGTTCGCAAGTAGGTTAGTAGCCGGATGGAAAAAGAGTATGACCGTAAAATGACATTTCAACTACTAAGATAAGACAAAGCATGGAATTTAATTTCTGCTTAAGTGGGTCAACTTCATTTTCAACATGTTTTCATGTTGACGTATTTTTTTATTCGATTTTACTTTTTGCTTTTGTCGGTGTTTTATGTTGGTTTTCTTGTTAAATTTATTTAAATAATCTTAAATACACTTAGAAAAATATCATTTTTTATTTTATAGCAATAAAATAATAAATTTTCATATAATTCGAATGTGTATTCTAAGTCAAATTACAATTTTAAAAGCTTTTCAATATTTTTCAGGAATATTTTCTATGCACTAAATGTTACACACCATGAGAAATAAATTCCCAGATTATTCCTTTTTTTTTTTTGGAAATTATTTTATTAGTACAGTCAAATCCCGATAATTCGTAATCGCAAGGGACCGGCCATTTCTTACGAATTATAGGGGTTTTCGATTAAGCGAGGTTTCGATTTAACGGGGTTAAAATAAAATAAATACGAATAAACGGGGTTTTCAATTTATTTACTAAAACGAGGCGAGCGTTTTGACATTATTCTTTATAATTTATATAACAAACTGATCATAAGAAAATAAACACACAAACAAGCAAAAACCCATTAAAAAAAATAGCGGCAAACGAAATATCACTCTTTCCATGTTTATGTTGTTTTTATTACGAATTATAAGTGGTAGTTAGCAAACAATTACGATTTATAAGAGGTAAAGAAGATTTTATTTGAACAAATATTACGAATTAGCGAGGGGACCAAAATGTATGGAAATTTTACGAATAAACGAGATTTGTTCAAGGGACCGACGGTTTATTACGATTTATCGGGGTACAAATTATCGGGATTTGACGTATTATAAATTTAGTTTACATTCATTCCTAAGTATATGGGTATTTCCAACGAAAAGTTGACTTATTGTAAAGTAACGCCAGCAAGTAATTAAAATTGTTTCTCAAAAAAATTTCATATAGCGAAACTAGCTCTACACTTAGTCGCAAAGCAAAAAGAATGACATTTGAACAAAACGGGCCTTAAATACAAACTTATTAGCTTTCTGGCGTTACGTTGAAAAACAAGTATACTTTTCGTTGGAAATGCCTACACAGAGCGAAAAAAGACGTTAAAAAATTGTCAACCAATGGTATTAAAATGATAACAATATTTGTTGTCAATATTTCGACAACATCTGTGGTCAAATTTTAACAAAATGTTGTCAAATTGGAACCAATGATGTAAAAAATAACATTGTTGTCAAAAATATAAAGCCTGTTGTCATTTTTATTCGTAGTTTATTGAAATAAAAAATTGTGCTGCTGATAAGCACATTTCTGAAGGAAGCGAAGTAAAAGATTTTATTGCAACTTTTGATAATATCATAAATTAGTTTTGATTCTCAACCCAAAAGATAATCAATCTAGCGGACTTTTCCTCAAATGGTCGTTCATTGTTTTATGCTATGCTCGAAATTGCAATTGCATTTTTTTACAACATTACAAAATTATTTGACATTTCAGTCCCTTTGTAAACATACACAAATTTTAACATACAGGCCTTTAATTAGCAGTAAAAAAGCACAGCTAAAATATCCATCCACCTGCCATTCTTGTTTTTTGTATTCATTACTGTAATTCAGTGCGAATTAATAACAGCAAGAAAAAACCTGCGCCAAAATACTGAATGTGTCTATAGCTGCTGTTACATGTCTTCATAGCTGTATTTTAAATAATAATAATATCGATTTGGATATTTTTCCTTTCGATATTTTTGATATTTTAAGACAATGTATAGTACTATCGATACTTTCCCAGCACTAAATGACAATTAAGAAAGCGGGTATATTTTGTTTTTGTAAGCAAACGCACACAAACGAAAATTGACGTGTGTTAGAAAAAATAGTTCTAAAACAAAAATTCGCATAAATGCTGCTGTTTGCTCTTTTTTTTGTTTCCTTTTGTTAAATATGAGATTTATTGAAAACTAATTAAGACAAAAGTTGTGGGAAGCTTCACTAATAACATCTTCTTTGCAAACGATTTTTATGTAAAATTAATTTTTTCCAAATTATGAGGCATAAAATTCGGACTTAACGATTTTTTTCAAACTTTGGCGGACGTGAGGGACGGTTTATCCTTCGCCAATTGTCGTGGTTCGTACGATACTTATATTCTTCGGCTAGTCTCTCTAGCACTCTAAGAATAACTTCCGTATAGAAGCACAGAAGATTAGTGTCTGTCAGGGCCGTCAGATATGGCGATTTCTCGCCAAACGTGGCGATTTTGAAACTTGTTTGGCGGTGGGATTTTCCATTTGGCGACTGGCGGCTGTTTTTTTTTTTTGCGATATTTTATATAACTGGCGATTTATTTGGCTATTTTTACTATTTATAATATTTCAGCGATTTTTTAACAGTTTGTCTGTCGACTTTTTTCACTTGATTTTTGTTTTGTTATAATTTTAAGTGAATTTTATATTCAGTCACTATTTAATTCTAATAGTTCGTATGAAGATCAGAACACCAGTAATTAAATCGATGAGGCTGAAGTGTACGTTAGACTTGTGTACTTAATTTAAGTTTTTTTATGTGAATATATGATCTCCATTTTATGTTATTAAAAAAACCCCGAAATTAAGCAAAATTTACTTTTGGCGACTTTTTGTATTTTTTCTCAGTTTTTGGCGATTTTTGACTGAAATATTATACCAGCTTTTTTTGTATGCAAATTTTTATATATTGTTTTTTTTTTTAAAGAAAAAAATGTTACGAAAACTGAACAAAATTGACGATTGGCGATTTCTGACGATTGATTTGGCAATGGAGCTCAAAAAAATCTGACAACACTGGTGTCTCGTTAAGTGTGAGCTTCGTATACCACGAGAGAGGGTCCTGTTCTTAAATTGTTAATATGGAAAGATCTATTGCAACAATTTCCTAATAAAAATTTGTATCATTTTGCGAAGCATTATTGGTACATTTAAAAAAAAGAACAAAGCGCTTGTTTGAAATTTTTTTTAATATCTACAATTTTTTTACTGACTCAATAAATGTTTTTGTTTGATTTTTATTTAACAAACAAAAATGTTGACAACTATTCAATCATATAATATAGGCGCTATTGGTTTCAAGTTTTCATAATTTTGTTTGAAATATTTAACGCTCTTTAATGTTGTCGTTTTTGCATTTTTTTATTTGATCGTAAGCAACTCTTCTTTATGTGAAATATAAGAACAACAACATAAAACACATACAGTCTATTTTTGGACGCTTTAAAAAAGTACAACAATAAGAAAGATGATAAAATAGCGTTACGAGGTTTGTAGTAAAAAAAACAATAACAGGTAAAAAAAACGTTTAATACCGCAACAGTGAGTGAAGAAAAACATTGTGTGTATAAACAAGACTTTGTTCAAAATTATTCCAACAAAAAATGTGTCTCAAAGCCAGCCGCCGCTCTGCTTTCTGCCTTCATCTTCTCCATTAGCGATAGCTTGATAGCGTCATTACTTCTGCAAAAATTTTTGTTTGAGTCAGCAAAATTATTTGTTTGAAATTTATATGAATTTCAGTAAACGTTTTTTTTGATTCTGTAAATTATTTGTTTGAAAAAATTAGTGTTTTTTTTCAGTAAACAAAATGCAAAAAAATTGTTTGAATATGCGAATTTGTTTGTAGGACCGATTTCAGTCAAAAAATTTTTTGATTCTACAAATTTTCGAATTCGAAAAATAATTTTTCTGTGTACGCTACGCAATAAAACATACAGAGTGTCAGTAAAGTAAGTGAAGGAACTCTTAACAAGTTTTATAAAAAAAAAATAATCTTCCAAGTGTCACGGCATTCTCTTACTACGAACCAGGTTTGTAATGGAGAATACTAAGAATCAACTGTAACAAAACATCCAGTGTGTAAATCTGCAATCACCAGTTTTTAAATGCGTTGAATAAAGCACTTTTTGTGTCAAAAATTTATAGCTTCAAATTTGGGAACTCACCATATAAAATGCATGCCTTCTGTAAGCGAGATGCAAAAGAGTTTAGCACATTTGAAAGAAACCTTGTTAATTAGTTTTGGAATCCCAAGAAAAACTTTGATAACTAATATGCATGTGGCAGAGTAAATAAACTGAACTGGCAAAATAAAATAAAGTAATTTGTTTTTATTTTTGTTTTTTCTTTACCCACTTACAACTTCATTTAGAGTTGACAAAAAATCAACCAATTGTAGTCGGAACTGTAAGAAAAGATAAACTCACTGTTTATTGTTGTTGTTTTTGTTAAAGCTTTGATATTGTTACAGGTAAAACTGAGGTTTATAATTCTTATTCGCTTAACAGTTTTATATGTATAATACCTTTAGCTTTTCTTAAATCTTTGGATGAAGTTTCCTGACGATCTGGCTTAAGCAACCAGTGAAATGCGCATAGGAATAGCTAATCCCATCAGCAATAAATTTCAGTTTATCAATATTATGAAATGGAAATTTAGCACATTTGAAAGAAACCTTGAACCTAAATTCTCCAAGGAAAACTTTATTTAGAAAAGTAATGGTGTTTTCTTTTCTACAAAAAAATGTGCCTTTTTTTAAAAAAAAAATTCAATTTGGTGTCTTTTTCTTAAAAATTTTGCTTCCGAAAAGAGTGGCTTATTTTATTCTAAAAAATTCATGCTTTTCGGGAGCAAAATTTTAAGGAAACAGACACCAAATTGCCTAAAAATTGCTTAAAAAAAAAGGCACATTTTTTGTAGAAAAGAAAACACCATAAGGCTTTCGAAAAACTAACCTCACCTCGATTAGATACAGATTTCATACAAATAATTTGTTTAAGTGTAACTTCGATATCTCATTGTCAAGTAGCCACTAGTTTTTACCTTTTTATATTCATATTTTACATGTATTGTATGTAGCAAACCTGATGTTAAAAAAAAACTTTTAAAATATATTTTTTGATTTTTTTTCTTCTTTCTCATTTCCGTTCATCGCTGTTACTCTTTGGATATTTTTGTTGTTGTTGCTGTTGCATTGCATACAGTGTGATAACAAATTATTTTGTTGTTTCATTGGCTATGGCGGACATGTTGGTTGCACTCTGTGCAATGACATTTAATGCGTCGGTAGAGTTGTCCGGTGGCAAATGGATGTTCGGACCGTTCATGTGCAATGTTTACAATAGCCTGGATGTTTATTTTTCAACAGCAAGCATTTTGCATTTATGTTGCATCTCAGTGGACAGGTAAGTTTTTTTTTTTTTAATAAAAATGTATGTTCTTTTGTATGAAGGTAAAAATAAATATGATTTAAAACTTTATCAATAATTTTGTTCCATTAAACAAACAGTTTTGTTGAAAATTAAATGTTAACAAAAATTGCAATATTGAAGATTTGCTTCAGTTAAAACTAAACTTGAGTTAAACTTCTTTTTAAGCTTTGAAGAAATCGCACACGTGTAATATTCCTTTGATCAATATGAAAAATAAGTAATTAAGTTTTTAGAAATTTCCTTAGTTGAAAGAAAAAATTTTTATTAAAAAGTGCCTAATTTTTGGATTTCTTATTTTATAATTGTACAATTGACAAGCTCGCATTAAAGTCGAATTCGATGTCTAATCTTCTTATATGGCATATTTGTTTTTGATAATTTTCATACAAAAGTGTTGTCTAATTATACGATTGATTTTAATATATTTTGAAAAATTTTGTATGTTCACAGAAAAAAATAACAAACGTTTTTAAGTAATTAAAGAAAATTTGTTAAATCTTTTTAATATTTTTAACAATTTTTTTAATTAACATGTTTGTTAATTGTCATATTAACAATTTGTTTTTTTTTTTTTTTTGTAGAAAATAAATGTGTATTTCATAGAAAAAATATTTTGTGTCAGAGAGTTATATAAAAAATTCTGTATTTTTAATTTTAAATCTTAAAAAAAAATTAACGATGTGGCGATTGTTCTGAAATTTTACCAATCTATACGGCCAGTTAACCTATTATTTAATTATTCATAAGGAAATTTTAACGGATCTTCTATAAATTATAGTTTTCCAAATTATACCATTTGTGATGATATCAGAAACAAATAGTGCATTGCATGCAGGTCTATATTTGTTCCTTAATTAGTTATAATGGTTTTTTGTGATATAATTTTTAATGAATTTAACTAAAACGTTAAAAAAACAACTTTTAAATACATCTTTAATTTCAATTTAGTTAGTATCAAAATATTTTGTTAATATGACAATTTAGTAATACATATTTATATTTAATTGTTAACATAAATTTTATTCAATATCACAAACTCGTCGGTAAAAGTATTTGTTTAATTTAAACAATTTTCAATAACAGAATAGTTTTTTGTAATTACAAATTCAGTCGTTGGTGCCTTTTCAATTAAAAAGTTAATTGCATTGACGAATAAGATATTCAATATGACAATCGATTTGTCGTAATTTTTTCTGTGTTCAATTTGTTTGGTTTACTTGTAAAAATCTTTTATCACATAATAAATACCAAAAATGTAATTCTTTAGAATGATTAGAATATCGAGGGTTATTATTCAAATAGTGCTATCTGCAAAATCACAATTTTACAGGAGAGCGAAAAAACTGATTTTTACGATTAAAAAACAAAGTCTAATGCCCAATTTTCAGGACTGTTTTTAAATCTATATTAAGTTAATTTTCATAACAAACTTAAATCGTATTTAAAAACAGATTGGTTTTTTGAGTTTTATTTGAAAAGTCTTATTTAATTAAGATAAAAGTATGGTAGCACAACTAAATACAAAAAAAAATATAAAAAAGTGTTATTATTTACAAGATGGTCTAAAAAACAGCTGACTGTTAATGCTTTGCCCGTTGTTGTTGCATTGTTGTGATATTGAGACCACCTTGCTAAAATATTACAATGGAAACTTAAGTTAAAATTAAGTGTACAACATCGGTGACTTAAGATCCACTTAAGTTTTTAGTGGAAAGAGAATTTTGTATTTAAAACGAATTTAAACATAAATGTATTTTAATATCAATCCTAAAAATTGGGCATAAGTCATACATACGTTAATTTCTTTCTTAATTCAAGATATTCGCGTTTATATGTCTGATACCACCGTGGCCATTTTGGCATTTTTGCAGCTAAATTTAGCATTATTTTGTCTGATTTAGCTGCAAATTTTCCATTTAGCATTTTTCAACTTCATATTTAGCATTGTTTAGCATTATTTAATTTAAGAATATTCAAGTTATCTTTTTTTGTAGAATCTACCACAGTTTTTTGTTGAATGTACAAACAAATCCCTACTCTTTTGCTACAGAAACTGTACAATCTTTTAAAAGACCTTTCATATCAAATTGTTGTAAAATTTGATCAGTTTAATCAATTAAATTCATGTTAAGCTGATTTTTCCCCCAATAACGATTTTTAAAAATTTTTGGCTACGATTGCCAGAAAATGTTCATAATTAAACAAATACTAATTTTTTTTTTTGTGTAGAAAACAGTCTAAAAACTTATAAATGCAAATTAAGCGAACATTTTAAAAGAAGAAATGATTGATTTCACTGTAGAAGAAATTACAACTTTGGTACATCAGTGGCAGAAACTAAATTCATATGAATTGTTAAATAAGAACTCAGCAGTTGATCTCTGGATAAATGTACAAATGGATATAAAAATGCATTAACTAAAACTCCATTCAGTGAATTAGCTTCTTTTGCAATGAAGTTTGGTTTTACCATTTAGTAACGTGGAAGTTAAAATAGAGTTTTAGCGGTATAAATCTCTTGAAAACGAAAATTCGAAATATAATGACGTTAAAGACTATAAATTCGCTACTTTATCAGGCCTGTTCTGAAAATCGCATTTTATCAAAGTGATTTTAAATCACATGAAAGGTGTATATGCTTTTTATATGTTTTGTTTACAACAAATCATTTAAAATAAAGAAAATTCGACGACACTACAAAAATGAAATTTGCATTTGTGACTACTGTTGTGATTTCAGGCTTGTTTTTTAGATGAATTAAAAATCGCTAATTTGCTTACAGCGGCATGATAGCAAAGTTTCATATTTACTTAAAATCGTAAAAGCTCGCTTCTATCGCGAACATGGCTAAAATTCGCGAAAAATTGTAAACTTGTAAACAAACCCTAAAATTTATTTGAAGTCGCTAAATGGGTTAAAAAAAACAAAATATCGAAAAATAATAAAAAAAAAAGTTTTGCAAAATAAGCGAAAATTCGCGAAAATTTTTATAGTTTCAAAAAAGCCATAAAATTGATTAAAAGTCTCTAAAACTATAAGGAATGGCAAAAATTCGGTTAAATTTGCTTAATTAGCGGAAATTCGCAAAAAAAAATTCAAACAGCGGCATAATAGCAGAGTCTACTATTAAACAAAAATCGTTAAAGCTGTAAAGAATCAGAAAACTTACAGGAACAAATCGCTTCTATCGCAAACATGGCAAAAATTCGCAAAACAAAAACACAGAATTTAAAACAAACCCTAAAACAATTTTAGATCGCTAAATCGTTTAAACCCCCGATTGTCGGAAAATGACATAAAAATCGTTAAAATGTATCTATTATTTTGTAGAACAAACTTTTTGTCATTGCTTGTGCTTTCGACAATTAAAAAGCACACCGAAAAACACAAAGACGGTGTGATTTACAGAACACCACAAAAGCACACGTAAGCGAACGTAAAATTTGTAAAAATTAGTAAAATAAAGGCATCAACTGATTGCAAATAATTGAAGTGTTGAAAAATGTTTACACTTTCGACTACTTAACTCGTTTTCTTATTGGTACTCGACTAAATACTTTTAATAACACGAACATGTTTTGAAAATACAAACAAATTATTTCATGTAATCTTTCATATTTGTTTGTTTTTACTTTTATTTGATGTTACTAATTTGTGGCGGGTTAATGAAGATGATTTGAGGTTAAAAATCTGGTTCAATTTTCGGTTAACATTTACCGAACACACGACGCAATTGAAGGGCCACTGGCTTTAATTTGTATCTAATATGGATTAAGGCCAACATCTTTCCTACAAATTTTGCAAGTAGCGGACGGTCAGAGACCAAGTTGCTGAGAACGGTTAATACAACGGCGATAACTTCCTCTGTACGCACAATACAGGCTCGATTGGGATTAATTTTACCAAAAAAAAATTAAATGTGGTCATGAATCTAGCCAAAGTATGCGTATAAGCTGTTCACAAGGACGGCTGTGAGCACCGTAAACAAAGTGCTTCATAAGTTTGGCCAACAGAGAAGTAAATTTAAGCGATTTATAAACGTTGTTCAGTTTTTGCATGGTAATTAGCCGAACACATTTCATTAGTATGACATCTACATAGTTTTATCTCTATAGGATTTTCTATACTTCTAAAACACTCTGTATAAGAATTTAAAACAGTTTAGAATAAAAAATATTTTATCAACTTCCTTTTTATAAACCATAATATGTACGTCCTTACAATCACATTACCACCAAAAGTTTTTACACTAATATTGCGATTTTCATTTTACTTTAACTAAGGATTATAGAAAAAGTCTAAGGACTTTCTAAACTAATAAAATTAAATAAGACAAAAATTAGTATGTGTATATTACTTAAGGCCTTTTAACTTTTTATCGATATTTCGGATTATTTTTATGATTATGGTTAAGGATGCAAAACATTTAAAAGACATCTTTCTCTTAACTACAATTTTAAAATTATTCTAATACATATACATACATACATATTTGTATGTGAACATACCTTAATGTATACCGCAGTTACAAAATCCTTTTCATAGCCCTTATTTTGTTTAAGGGGATTATTATTTTGAATAAACACACAAACTACCATCAAGACTAAATGTAAGCTGAATGTGGGAAAAAATCCTTTATGAACTCCAAAACGAATACTTATTTACTTTTTAAGTTGCGGCAACAAAATCCCTTCTTTAATTTTAATTTTAGAAAACAATATCATTAATGTAAAAAATTAAATAAATATAAAAAAAATTGTAAAAAAAAGTTGAGAAAAAAAACTTTTTACGACCAATTGGTAAGTCGTGGATAAAGAGAACAAACTACACTAAATCAAATCCTTATGCCCAATTTTCAGGATAGTATTTAAATCTATATTAAGTTAATTTTCATATAAATTTAAATCGTATTTAAATACAGATTGAGTTTTTTTTCCAAATTCTTATTTAATTAGGATAAAAGTATGGTAGCACTACCAAATACAAAAAAAAATTCATAAAAAAGGTGGTTTAAAAAAACAACTGAATGTTATTGCTTTGCCTGTTGTATTGTTGTGATATTGTAGCCACCTTGCAAAAATATTACAATGGAAAATTTAGTTGAATTTAAATGTGCCACATCGGTAAATTAAGTTTGATTTAAGTATTTAGTGAAGAAGAGAATTTTGTATTTAAAACGATTTTAAACATAAATGTGTTTTAATATCAATCCTGAAAATTGGGCATTAATCTCGTGCTTTGAAAAAAATGTGTTGTACATTAGGGTGGGTCAAAAAAATATTTTTTCTCTTATCGACTTCTAATAGCGTAAATATGTTGTATTTTTGTCTGAATTAGATCCCTGCAAAATATTATTAATTTATTTTAAGTGTAAAATTTTGAATATAGCAACAATAGCATTGTATTGCAAAAAAGCATATTACTGTATTTTAACGACTTTTAGGTTCGTGAAAATAGTGTCAGAAGCATTCAAGACTCTTTGCGCTAAAAAAGTCAAGCGATGGTTTAATATAGACGAAACTTGAATCAAGACGAGAGATACCCGGATTTGACTGTATACAATTATTAGGGACAAAAAAGGATTTTATTGTTTTATGTTGTATAAGAACCAAATATTTATTTTTTTTAAGTTTAATACCAAATATTTTTAGTTTTAATTAATAATAATTGATAGAAAATAAAATATTAAAATTAAAAAAATGGACTTGTTTCAAATATTCTTAATTCTTAGGAACTCATGCGCGGGCTCAAGAAGAGACTTTTTTGAACTTTTTTTTGCAATTTTTATTTGTTTTAACGTAATACAAAAAAATATTGCTATTAGAATATGATTCGAGAACTTTTATTTTTTCTCATACATCACTGACCCACCCTGTTGTACATATTGTAAAAAGCAATGGAAATTTGTTGTAGATTTATGTTTAAATGTAGCTTTTTAGGTATGCTTTAAAAAATATGTGATAGAATAAAATGAGTTTAATTGATTCATTTAAGTAAATTTTTCAATAAATTGTCAATAAAAATATTTTAATACCACAAAGTTTTGCTATTGCTATAAGATTTATATAATTCCCCGTTTGCACTGCATCTAATACTTACGTGATTTTCAACAAAATGTAGTTCCTTTTGACTTAATTTCTCATACAAAACAAATCTAATTCGTGACTAAATTCTGACGAAATATTCTCAAAATCTACACTCACAATATTCTGTACGTAAATTTAACTGAAATTGTAATATAAAATAAATGAAAGTTCAATTAAAAACCGGTCTACCTATTTTTCATTTATTTCTAGCAAAAAGTTCATTTAATTTTTACTGTCAAAAATTCAACACCACATTCCGTTAAATCAAATAAATATTCAGTTATTTTGTAAAATTTTACTGTCAAAAATTCAACACCATATTCAGTAAAAACGATTAAATATTCAGTTATTTATTAAAATTTTACTGTAAATTTTTTACTGTCAAATTGACCCCATATTTAGTAAAAACAATTAAATATTCAGTTATTTTATTAAAATTTTCGTTTACTCCACAAAAGAGACGAATTTCTAAAAATACCAGACAGACACCTGTCCGCTTGTTTTTCTTATAAGCGAGAGAGGGAGAATATTTTTATTTACTTATAGTGGAAGGCCAATGTACGCGTCATGCGGCTGCGGGCGGCAATAGCATTGCCATTGTGAAAATGTTAGCAATGTTTACAAAAATGTTTATACAAAAAAAAATACAAAACTATGGGTTTTTCCTTATAAGTAGAATTAACTCAATTAGTCTTTGTTTTCTGTTTATGTTGCTGTCACTTACAATTACTTAAGAAGTTTTTTATTACATATTGGACCGTAACAGAACAGAAAAACTATTTCATTCAATTAATAAAATCTTTTTAATATTTTTTTTTGTTTTGATTCGATTTTCTTTATTATTTAAAAGGAATCGTCTTCAGCTTATTACCTATTTTTTCATATTTCTATTTACAAGATTTTAAAAATTTTACGAAATTTGAGATTAACAGATTATTTAAAAAAAAAACCCGGTCAGCACCGGTTTCAAACAGCTATTTTTTAATAAAAAATGTTTGGAAGAAATTGCATTTCGAATATAACATCATTTCTTTAAGAATTACTTTAATAAAATTTTAAAATCACAATTTAGTGCGACGATAAATAACAACGTTAATACGCAACATTTCGAGTTGACGCAATTTCATGGGGGCTACTCTCTATTGCGATTCGAGAGAAAAATGGTTGCAAATCGAATAATTGATACCCTTTAATACCTTTGCGCATTTGGCTTTCGCATTAATTTTTTTTTCTTTTCGTATACCGTCATTAGTTATTTATTCAAATTGTCAAACAAAAGCATGTAAAACGGTTTAACTTTCCTTTTTAATTTTTTACATATTTTGACATTTCATTACTGTCAATCAGTGGCATTTTAAATTTGTTTGCCAGTGCTGCTTATACAGAAAACAGAATGCATGCCCTTTTTCTACCCTGCTTTCTTCTCTAGCCCGCACGGTATCAAACAAAAAGAAATAGGGGTAAGAAAAATCATTGTGAAAACTGGGTGTTAATTTTAAAAAAAATTCTGCGGAAGCGATAGAGATTACCAAATCGGCCTCTTATCGCATTTAGATTTTGTATTGAAATTGCAGTCGCATCGCTATAAAACCCAGTAAAAACTTCGCCTACAAAATAATGTGTTTAGTAATCAAAAAAAACTAAAAGCAGTGCTTACAATTCTACTGAAAGAACCGATGAATTGTACAAGTGATGTTCTTAAATGAACGTATCCAAATATAAGTCATCATTTTTTTACCTACATACATCCAGAAAGAAGTAGTTATAAAAATAGATATAGAAGAAAGCTACTAAATAATGCGTGAAAAAGTAAGCGAAGTGTTTACTGGGAAAGTAGCCTCCATGAACAATTTTTGTGCTATTATTGGAAAAGAAATGAATACGCACTTGATCATAAAGATATTATTAACTCAAAATTTTAAAATTTTAAAATTATCAGTAGAAGCAAATCAATTTAATATTAAGGACATATGAAAAAGAATTTTTAAGCCAACCGTTTCCTTACCAAAAGCAAACAAATTAGCACAATATTTTAACAACGGGTGGATATGAGTATTACGAATCGATTTTTCTAAAAAGCGAAAAATAAAAATTTTGAGTTATGACAAATTGCGAAATGTTTTCGTTTCTAAATAAAATTAGGGGTTGTGTTTTTATTTAAATTTAATTTTTTTTTTGTAACATTTTAGGTTTAATTGCAAATTAAAAGAAAATCTTATAAATGTACTTAGAAAAATTATTGAAAATATAAATTTCGATGAAAAGTCAAGTCGAAAAATTTACAATATTCTTCACATGGGAAAGCACACTTGATAACGACATTGTATAGAAATCGTTACTAAATAAATTTAAAAAAAAAATTAATTTATTTTCGGTATTATTTCGTCTCAATTTGCACACTGCGAATAAACCAATTAATTTAAACTTCCCATAACTACAAATACTTGAAAAAATTAATTTTAAACTTAATCCTACTTGCAAGTCCTATAAGTCTTTTCATTGGTTTAGTTTTAAATGTGTTTTGCCAGCTTCACAAAATCTTTTCGTTTACATTGTTTTGTATTGTGTTTATTCTCCCCAAAAACAAACAACAAATAAATTAAATTGATAAACTAACTTGTCCTATTAATAACTTTTGTTTTGTCATTAGTCTCCAGCCAATTCAAATAAGGTAATTTATCAATTATTTAATAAATCCCATAAGTATTTCAACAAACTTCGTTTCACTTACCAAGAATTCGACCAAAAATAACATTTAAGCCACCAAATTCAAACCAAAAAAAAAAAAGAAATAGTCCAAACCTTGTGGCAGACATCAAATTAATTTCGTAACCAACTAAAAATTCTATTGATTTATTAATGATCTCTAAGATTTATATTGTTTTTTATTTTTTTGTTATTAAATGTTGCTTTAAAAAAATATTTTCAAGATATAATTAGTTTGTAAGAAAGACGAGTCGGAGTCTAGAAAGCTGTGGTGTTGTTAAATAAAGGTAAATGAAATAAGCAAAAGAAAATTGTAGGTAAAATTAAGTTAATGTGGCAAATAAAATGATTTATGGTTGCCACAAGAAATCTAAAAAACATTGAAGCACAAAACCTGATTAAAACAAAGAAACACAATTAAGAAAGTAAAGTCGGTCAAGCGCGACCATTTGATACCCTACACCACAGTATTCAAAAACTAATTGTTGAGAGTGTAGCCACCTGTTCGCTTGCTTTTCTAATGTGTGAGAGAGAGAGAGAGGGAAAGAATATTATTCAGCGTAATTATGAATTCAAATTCCCCGAGAGTTTTTTCCCTTTTCCCATTTTTACAATTTAATTTACACAGGAAAAATTGGGAGAAGGGAAAAAAATCCCAGGGAATTTTTATTCATAATTGGGCTGATTATTTACTTACCCCGTTACACATGATTGTTTTACTTTTGTTGTTCTGAACCACGTTGTTAACAGAAGAACTTTCAATTATACGACACCAGCAGGATGACCGATTTGGTTTCGCAATTATTTTACTTTAAAAATTTGATGTACATATTTAAATAAATAATTTTAACAAATAAAAAATGAGAATTATAAAAGTTATTTTCGGGAATACAAAATTTATTATAAATACGATTTCCGTATGACGTGCTAAATTCCTAGTTTTTCATATTTGGTAAATACACTGAAATTTATTGTTGAGGGAAAGAACCCAACCAATTGTAGGGGAATGTAAGAAAAGATAATCTCACTGTTTATTGTTGGTGTTTTGTTTTGGCTTTGATATTGTTACAAGTAAGACTTTGAGTGTTTATAATTCTTATTCGCTTTAGGGTTTTATTGTATAATATTTTTGGCTTTTCTAAAATCTTTGGGAAAAGTTTCCAAATGAGAATTTTTTACATTAAACAAGCAAATCGCTTTTTATAGATAACGAAAAATTTTGATATTTTTTTTTAGTTTGGCTTGAGTTTATCAAATTTAATTTTTATTAAATTATTTTTACTGAAGGAAGGAATTTTACAACTTGAAATTTTATTAAAATTTATTGACAATTTTCTTGGCTGAGCTGTGCCTCGAACCTGGGTTGAATTTACCTTTCGAGAATAACCACATTCTCATCATCAGAATTCTCCCTCAGCACCACTGTGGTGTCTGCCAGCCAACAGTCAAACATCAATCTTTAACCAATTCATTTATTTATTTATTTATGTACTCATCATTTTTAAATTTTATTTAGATGTTTCTTCCTTTTCTTTTGTTTTTTCGTACTCTTTCTGTCAAGACTTTGTCTTGAATAACTGAATGCATTTGTCTATTATGTTTTTTTTTCAAATTTCGTCGACATTTTATTTGTACGACTTCAAGTAAAAATGTAAACATATAGAGCTTGTGCCATAGCTATTTTAAGAACTGTTGTGATTTTTTAATTGAACTGTCGATTTTTATTAATTAGTTAGGCTTGATTTCATTAAATTTAGTTTTCATATATTTTACTTCAGAAGACTTTAACTTAATCAGCGTACAGTATATTGTTACAGAAACACTTTTTCTCACATCCTTCCAATAATTGCTGGAAAATTATTTAAATGACAGATAATTCTCGCCACGCAAAGATACAGAAGCACTTGCGTGAGAAACCCTATTTTTTGTTTCATTTTGCACTGTTTCTGCCCCGATTCACTGGTTTCATGCGGAATATTTAACGATGCGAGAAATACATAAACGGGCTACTGGGCCCTGTAAAATACAATTGAAATAAAAATTGTTGCTTTTTTAAACGTGTTTTACTTGTAGATTTGTAACTTGTAGTTTTGAGAAACAGGGCCCTGTACTTTGCGCACAAGGTTACAAAGACAGACAACCAGCCAGCCGGACGGACACAATAACATCAGTTCAGAAAGGGATACTGAGTCGATCAATGAACTTTAAGATGGCTGTAGGAGCAATATTTTTATTGTCTCACCAAAAGAGTGTAGATCGTATTATTAAGTGTTACATACAGCACAAACGCACAATACTCTCTTTACATTTTTGGTGTGGGTGTGAACATAATATACAAAATAAAAAATAGATCTTCAAACGAAGCAGGTTTGTAAGGGAGAAATTTAAGAGTTTCGCTTACCATCTCGCTTACAGAAGGCATGAATATTATATGTTGTGTTCCCACTGTGAAGCAACACATTTTTGACACATAAAGCGCTTTATTCAACGCATTTAAAAACTGAATGTTTTCTACAGTTATTTTTTTAGCTTCGTAGTAAGGGAATGCCGAATCACTTGAAATGTTATTTTTTGTTCTTTAAAACTTTTTAATAGTTCCTTCACTTACTTTACTGCATCTCTGTATGTCTTATTGCGTAGCGCATAATTGTGCGCTTATTTTTTATTGGGATAGTTTATGGGCACAAAGACTATTCCGGAGAGATGTTTGTATGGGAGCCATGTGAAATCATGGACCGATTTGCCCCATTTTCAATAGCTTTTGTCCTAATAACAAATTATTTAAACGTATGTACTTAATTTTAATAAATTATCTTTAAAATTGCGACCTCTACTTTGCGAACAAGGTAACATAGACAGACAACCATCAAGCCGTACGGACGGGCATTTGTTACACACATCAGCACAAACGCATAAAACCATCTCCACTATTATTGTGAAGATATAAAAAATAAAAAAGAATAGTCGGGCAAAGCAAAACTAGAAGAGAAGTAGAATCAATCTTTCCCAATTCTGGAGTGGTGTAGGGTATAAAGAATTAAAAATACTTACACTATTTTATTTATGTAGTCTGCATAAATACAGGTAAAAAAAAAATAAAACAAGAAAGCCATTAACTATTAATTGTGTGCAAAGGACTTTCAAGGGGATTACCATTTAAGTTTGTTTGTTTGTTTTTTTTTTTTGTGTAGAAAATGTTTATTTTTGAAGCAAGATTATAGTAAACACAAACACAGTGGAACAAAAGCAATTTATTATGCAAATGAAATATCTTTTTTTTAAAAACCAATTCAAAATAATGAAATTTATTGCAATTGTATTTATTTACTGATTTCTTTGTTTTAGGCTGTACAGAAAAGTTTTGGTTATTTAATAACGGAAGGCTTAAATTTTTAGTTTTTATTAACGATAACACGCAATTTTTTCACAATATTAAGTACGCAGAATATTTTCTTTTTTTGTTGAAATATTTTTTTTAGGGTTTGCGTTTTTGTGGAAAATTTGCTTGAAAATTTGTTACAGAAAGTCCCTAAATAATTAGAAAAATTGTCGAGAATTATTTGTAGGAAACGGTTTCGTTCTTAAACCTTAGCGAACAAGTAGAGGAAGAATGTTTTCCTAAGAATCTTTTGTGTCCATCGCTCATTCACGTGTTTGAACGGACTTCCATGCCGAATAACTTGAAGCAACACTCTTGTTTTAAGCTTTCGTATTCATTCAAATAATTTAATTAGAGTGGAGCGTCGGTGTATTTAGGGAAAAAACATGTATTTAAAATACCTCCAGAATATTGCATGTACCTAAATTGTATACAAAAAATTTTTAAAAATTTTTTGACATATCATTTAGCCCTCTCCAGGGTACAGCCCTGGACCAATTTTATGATTTTTCTTAATTTACTGAATAAATATAGAAGATTTTATTAATTGTTTCTTTAAAGCCTACACGTAAATAACTATTTTGAGATAAAAATAAAATGAAACTTAAGATCGAGGAGATCTGCCCAAAAATAAGAAAGTTACAGTGACGAACTAAATTATTGGCACAGTAAACAGCTTCTACTTCACAGTTGATTAAATGGTCTAAAGGAAGCGATTTTTAATAAATAAATATTTTATCTAGATAGAATGGTGAATGAAGTACAGTTATTTCTAGCATTTCACGACTGATCAGAAAAAAGTAGCCAGATCGATAAAACTTGAAGAGCTAAATCATGCTGGGCCAATAATTTCGTTCAGCAAAACTAGGTATTTTTTTGTTTTTGTTTTTTTTTTAAAGACAATCAACATTCTGAAGAGATCAAAGTGGATTTTTTTTATCAAGTAAAAAAATCTTTTTTAAAATCCGGCAATAAGACCATTTAATCAATCGTCAAAGTGGTTACTGTGCCAATAATTTAGGGCATCACTGTATATGACATTAAGCGACATTATTTCAAATAACATAAAAGAAATGATCCACATTACTTTAGTATTCACAGTTATTTATGATTAGTTATCCAAGAGCTAAATTAAGAAATAAGCAGAATATTATTTAGCGTTCGGCACACACACCTAGGAACGTTATCTATTATTTTAGTGTTTGTGTAGACGAATACAACCCTGAAGATCGTTCGTTATTACTTTCAAGAAAGATCCGAAGATTGTATAGTGTTCTGTTCTTCGTTAAAAAACAGAAAACAGGACGCTACTCACAACAGAAACGAACGAACCTTAATGAGCTGAACCGAACACCATGAAGCTTGTGATTTAAAAAAAAACGGATAGAATTAAATGTTGTCATCTTTTTGTTGAATTGGATAAGAACAGTATTATGGTTTTGTTCAAAAGATGACAAACAAGGAAACGTTATTTTTTTGATTTACTACACAAACACTATAAGCGTTTGTGTTTTCCATAAATCTACCGAACTGAACACTAAGTAGCGATATTTAGTGTTTATTTTCGAACACTGGTTGTATGTTTGGAAGTGTTAGCTATAAGTTGTCATCAAAACTTTATTTAAATTAGCAAACAACAAGTAAGAGTTTTATATTCTTTGCGGTTGCATGTTAATTTTTTTATGAATTTTTAAAAAACAAAAATTTCGAAATTTTTTTATTGCGGAATTTCGGTTTTTTAGTAGTTTCAATAAACTAAACCGTTTATAAGTTACGCGAACATATGTTGTGCAACCTCCTCCATTTTCGAAATAACGGTATATCTTGAAAACCAGAGCCAATCTAAAAAACGGCGAGCACCACTAGATTCAGCGTACCCGAATTATGCTAAAACGCCATGTGCCCGGGTTTAAAAAAAAATTGTAAATTTCTTGCACAATGATATAAATTAAGCCACGCCAACTTTTCAATTCGTCCTGCCGAAGAATATGACAAAATCAAAAAATTTTTATAAGTCCGTTTCCTCTTTTGCCAGGGTTGATGTTTTAAATTCGTTTATTAATTTTATAATTTTAAAATCGTTTTTAGAACATAAAAAAATTAATTAAAAATAAAAAAACTACTTTTTGAAAACTGGGACAATCCAGATTCGAACTGGCAATCTCACGAGTCTCAGCTGGCAAGTAAGACAATTCGAATACGAACGAAATTAAAATATATTGAGTCTACGAGTTTGTTTCTTTATTTGAGCGGCATATCATGTACGTACATACATAAATGTGTGTGGGTTCGTATGCGTAAAATAAACACATTAAAATAAAACAACAAAAAACAACAACCACAAAGGATTTTATGGAATAATTAGAGGTCTCATCTCAGCTATTTGTGGACCGATCTTGCTGAATTTAAATACCAAGAATTGTTGGTTTTTATATGACATAAACGTAAAACAACCTAACCGCTATCAAATATGGAATCTCCGGAAAACACATATCAAACGTAAGACGAACAGACGGATGGACATCGTTAAATCAACTTCTCTCCTCATAAGGAGCCAGAATAGATATAAATACTTTATAGAGTCTAAGAACAATATTGTAGAAATTACAAGCGGAATGACTAACTTATATATACCCTTTTCCACCTGTGGTGAAGGGTATAAAAATCATGTTTTTACTCATTACACAAGAATTAAACAACCAGCCCAATTATAAATAAAAATTCCCTTTTCCCATTTTTCCTCTGTAAATCCAATTGTAAAAATGAGAAAAGGAAAACACCCCCGGGGAATTTTTATTCATAATTGGGCTGAACATTTTTCTTTATAATCCTACTGTGCAATACATTAATGGTTTCAAGGCTCTAATTCTATTAAAGTAAACGATGGCTCTTTTTATATAAACATCTACACATATGTACGTTAATAAATCGCAAACAAAAAATATCGAATGAAAAAACAGACAACAGCTGCTAAAACATTTTAAATATTTAAATAAACACTTTACCAAATTATTAACACCTAAGCTTTTTCTAAATTTTCTCATCTTCTTTAATTGTTTTTTTTTTTCTCTTTTCATTTATTTTTTCTTCTACTCTCTTAATGAACAACAATAACGCTATAGATATTATGCTATAGTACGTCCTCTGGAGTATCCCTTAAATATGACTCATAAAACAGTTTGTTTTATGTTGGCGAACGTTTGGATACTACCAGCACTCATCTCATTTACGCCAATATTTTTGGGTTGGTATACAACTGCCGAGCATTTAGAAGAAATCAGTATGCATCCCGATCAATGTTCCTTTGTAGTGAATAAGGCCTATGCACTCATCTCGAGTTCGGTGAGTTTTTGGATACCGGGCATAGTGATGTTGGTTATGTATTGGAGAATTTTTAAGTAAGTGAAATTCAATTTTTTAGGAAATGATTGAAACAAAATATATTTTTTTTCTATGGAATTTTTATTACATAATATTTTATAGGGAGGCTGTAAGGCAGAGAAAAGCATTAAGTCGGACTAGTTCAAATATTTTGTTAAATAGTGTGCATATGGGTCATACCCAACAGCCAACAAATTTAAACTATTTACATCCCAGTGACTGTGAATTTACCCTAACGAGAGAAGAGACTCATAGTGCGATAAGCAATCTTGAGGTAAGTAAAAAACACTAAAGCCTAGTGCTGGCCAATGTCAAAATACTCTCTTTTGAGAAAATTTTAATGAAGTGTTCAAACAGAAATGGGTCTTCAATTTGGGGCATAAACCCTAAAGCACATCATTCAAAAGTCGGTAGTTACTTTAAATTCTTTCTCATTTTCTTGTTTTTATTCATTTTAATATTTTAATTTTAATGAGAGTATGGTGCAGGGCTGCCAGGTAAATTTTCCCTTGTCCCCAAACAATTAAAAAATCCCCAAAAATTCCCAAATTACAAAAAAATAACCTTAAAAAGTTAATATGTTTTTATTGATTTTTTTCTGACCAAATTTAATTTTTTTTAAAAAAATAGTAAGAAACATATTAATAAGAAATCTCCAAAAATCCCCAAATTATTTTATTTTGTTTGTAGCGCCTGGTTTCGGCATGTTTTTAAAATCCTTTGTATGCGATTCCGGTGATGAATTACAAGCAGAACAATGTTTTTGAAGACGAATGAGTAAATTTTTAAGAATTTGGAGCTTGTTCAATCGGTTTTAACCATCCTTAAAATCAACAATAAAAAAACATATTTTCCCCAACTCTATTATATTGTCTTTCATATTTACTTATTCTTGGGGAAGAAATGATTGCTTGAAAATTGTCTTGAAAAAATCAAAAATGTTATGTATTTTCAAAGGTTTTAGGTTCTTTTTTAAATTTTTCTTTTTAAAACACTCTTTCAAGAATAATAACATTAGTTTATAATTACCTTTTACACACTTAACAAAAATATTAATCTTAATTAGGACACATAGGGCTAAAAAATCAGAGCAAGTTAAACTCTATTTTTGGTTTAAAATGTGTTTAAACCAACAAATCTATAAATCACCAAACATAAAAACCATCTTTAAACGCATAAAATTGGGCGTTTAAACTACCAATACAGACCATACGAATTTATTAAAGATTTATCGTAGTGCTGCCACATGTTATTTTTTTAACAATATATAATACATGGGACACTGATTTACAGTTGTTGAGTTTAAACTACATATAAATTCAAGTTTAGTTCAACTAAACCAGCGTTTAAACCATGAGTGATTTATTAGCCATTAATACCGTATAAGTCTGTGATAAGTGTAAGATAAAAGTTTTGTTACTTTTTTGCATATTTTATATACGAAACAAAGAAAAATATACGTAAATAATAAAAGAAGGAAAAATATATTAAAAATATGTAAAATTTCTAAAAAATCCCCGATTATTTTTATATCCCCCAAAAAAATCCCCAATTGACTTTCTTTGTTCTTTTTGCTTGCATGAAATTCCCAACTTTGCGCATAAATCCCCTAGTCTGGCAGCCCTGGCGGCATTGTTGGGAGAATAAGTGCCTATATGAGAGAACATATAAAAAAAAATCTCTCAATAAAAAATAAATTATTTTTCTCATTTTTATGTCAAATTGTATGGACAATGTGGTCTCGCAGCAGTCTTTTTAAACTTTAAGTTTAATTTAAGTTTAAACTTTAAACACTACAAATAAAATTAGACATGGGCTGTTTCAGAAAAATAAAAGAGAGCAAGAAAAGACACCTAATGCAACGATTAACTCAAAACAGGTCAAAATTGCATTGGCCCTTTTAGCACCAAAGTAATAAAATATTAACATGTTTGAAATTTTATCGAGAAATATTTGATTTATAAAATGTTGTTGAAAGTTCGATTGTTATTTACGATTGTGACGTTAATAAAAAAACTCAAAACGTTGCAAAAGTTTTTGAGACTTATTATCCTCCACTAGTAGATCTTTGTTTTACAATAGCTCTAGAATTTAAAATTTAATTTCGAGTGAGCGAATAACTTTTTAAATCAACTTAAAATGTGTTTGCTATTTTTTAACACAATTTTAACACAAAACTTTACTCCAAAAATGTTCGATTTATTCTCTCAGTCATGCAATACATCCATTAACTAGGAATTTTTCTATTTCAAAGCAATTTATTACAAAACGTATTTTTACCCCTTTTTGCATTTTTCAAGGATATTTTACCACAAATAGATGACGATGACAAAGATGAGTGCGATGAGTGCGATGAGTTGCGTGTTCCTTCACCACCACCCCGTAGACTGAGTCGGAGTAGTATTGATTTACGTGACCTCGAACAGGAACGTTATGAAAAGGTTACGCACACGGATAGTGCACCCTCAATGATAGCCTTACATTATGCTACACAGCAACAACTGCAAGTGCCATGCAACAAAGATGCTGCTGCATTAAATCAACTGCAGCAACAGCAAATTTGGCAGGATACAATAAAAGATTTGCAACAGCCCATAGATATTACGGTTCCTATAGCAAAAACCCAACAACCACAACTGCAACATCATACATCTTCTGCGAGTAGCAATTCACCTTTAGCGTTAAAGAAACAGGATAACGAGAAACCAAAACAGCAAAAACAATATAGTAGTAGTAGTAGCAAAACTGGTTGTGATTTCGAACAATACCAAATATTTGGTGGCAATAATAGTGATAGTAGCGAAACCAACGATTACTACGATAGTATCAACATAATGAGGCAGGCTCCGACCACTTGTCTGCCCATAGCCGAAGACAACAAGGAGCTTAAACGTCTCATAGAAGACAACTATTTGTATTTTAAAAAACAAACGGCAGAAGTAAATAAAATTAATGAAGATGGTACGTATGGTGGCGAACAGGGTGGCAATAGGTACCCCGCTTTAAGTGAGTCTGATTTCATACGCATGAAAAATGGTGAAAATCGTTTTCGGAGCAGTAAAGAATCTGCGAAAAAAGCATTTGCTCTTAGTGATTCGGAATTTTTCAGAAGCTTTAATGAGGGTAAAATCAAAAAGAAACAATTGGAAGCCTTAAAAGAAGGTACTATTGCTACCAATACAACTACTACTGGCACAAGAGAGGAGGGTAAAGGAGGTTTCAATTTAAAGTCTTTGTTGGCCAAAACCAAAAGATCAAGTACTGAATGCTTTTCCTTAGAAAAGAAAAGGCACCAGGCCAACTCAGAGGAAATTCGTTCCAGCAGAGCCCAGCTGTTTAAGCGTTCCCGTAATCGCAAGCTCTCACACAGCTACAATGGTGGCCAACGAGAGAGGCAAAAAAGTGAAATACGCTCAAGACAACACAGTGATACAGATTCAGATGTTTATTTACCACGCCTATTTAGTGAAAGTCTAGATTCCTCTAGCCGTTATAACACCCCCGATATTTTGTTAGATATCAATATTCTTAACGAGCAATCCGAAGATGCCAGGAGAGAAGAAGATGAACAGATGATAGCCATGATGTCACCACAACATAAAAATACTTATATACAGTTAATAGACTTAGGAGCCAATACAATTCAAGAAGTAGGGCCAGATGATCTTTCCTATCTCAAGGATATAACATACGACCCTACTCATGTACCCAACACACCACCGCCCTCTTTATCATCCACTTCGCTGATAGACTCCTCCATACCCGAACAGATAAAAACAGAGCCTTTCAATTCCATAAATGACAAATCCAATGTCTCTGTTAAATCCAGCTCTGAATTAGCTGAACTATTTCGCTCTCTAAGCTTTCCCTCAACAGAACAATCTTTTCATTCCCCTGTTCATCAACCCGATGTTATGGATAGTATTAAGGCCAAAGAATCGTTTAGAATTATTAAAAAAGAATCCATAAAACAACGCATGAGCACGCTAAGTGATCAAATTTTGGTTAATAAAAATAGTTCAAATTTTCTTATGTCTCCACCTATGACTCCGAACTTTAACTCGGTCATACATCTGCCCACTAGCAAGTCACCTAATTTAATATTAACCGGTAATAGTAGCAGTTTTGGGGGAGGTGGTCCAGGGACTCCCAGCAATAGCATTAATGTTTATTTTCTCTCACCGCCACCCACAGCGACCGCGCCTGCATTTCCTTTAAACTCGCCTGGCAATCAAATATTCGTTAGTGATACTTCCACCGTATCTTTAGATGTATTTACAACATTGGCCGTGCCGCCACAAACGCAACAAGTTAACAACACAGCCGGAACACAGCCATCATCACTGCAACCTACCTCACAGCAACCGAATATTTCGCCAAAACCGGAAATTATTTTAGATTCCACACTTTCATCGACATCAATGCGAAGCGGCGGTGGCGGTGGCGGTGGCGGTGTCGGTGGCAGCGGTGTAGAGGAGAAAGACTTAACATCACCGTTATTTAAACGTCATGACAATGAAACGGATTCAACTATTAACAACAACCAGCGCAGTGATAAACGTAGTTCTCTCCTCACCGGCTACGAAGGCATACAAACAGTGAGAAAACGTCAGGCTTCAGTTGTCACGTATGACGTTAATGTGATTAATTTTTCCCAAGACAACGGCGATAGTCGCAGCTACATACCCATGGGACGAGTATCGACAAGTTCAGCCAGTAAGTATTAAAGAGTTCAATAATATTTTACTGATGCACTCACACACTCACACATTCTTACATACACAAGTAACGCCGTTGTTTCTAAATACTTATGTTTGTGTTCGTGCTCATACTTGTACAAAGTACATTTGTATAAAATAAGGTCGTATGTTCACCTCTTCATTTGTACTCTCACTCTTAAATACGTACATAATCACAACTAACTCATTTATTATTTGAAGGCTTGTTTGGTTCTATGTCATTTTGTTTTTAACAAAACCCCATTTGATGGATTTACAGTTTCCACATTTACAAAAATTGGAGAGTTTGTAGACTTTTAGGTATCTAAGTTTTAATTTTCCTTTCTTTGAATACACCATTTTTTAATGCTCTTAATTGTTGACTGTTTCTTGGAAACTGTGAATCTCTCTTATATTATGAGTTATAGTTGTGTTTTACTTTCATCGTGTACTAGTCCAATAAGGAAACTATTAAGGCGAATTTGTGTAAACGGTGGTGGCGATGCTACAACATGTAACAACACCAAAAACACAACATTGTAATTTATTTGTTGCTTTCGTTGTTCAATATGTCAAAAACACACGTAACTTTTGACATTCCTCTCTCTAATTTAGAAAAAAAAAGTAGCACAGCCACCTGAAAAATGAATTCGCCTTGGAAACTATGCTACACAGATGGTCGTTGTACACATCATCTCGGTTAAGTGTAACGTATAATATGTTTGATGTTTCTATGTAACTTTTTTTTTTTTTTTTGTTTAACTGTCTGTTTAACGAATTCGAACGTCAACGTTCGCATAGAAAATTAAAATTGTATAGATCCTGAAGATGAACAGAAGATGTTCGAAATATGTCGGTCCAATTTATAAAAATACAATAAAGTTTTTTATTTCATTGGATTTAAAGAGGCGATACAACATAAAAGCTCAATAATATAATTTGATCCAGCAATACAAAATATTAATCCATAGACAATTATAGTTAAAACAAAAATAAAATTATAAAATTTGTATTTATGTGAGCTACTGAAAAATTTTCGAACCTCAACTAGTTTTTTTAAAAAATATGTACAATTCCTTATAACAAATTTGCTAGAGGTATCCTTTTTAATATGCATTTGAAACAAAAATTCATTTGTAACAACCTAATTTATGAATAAAAACTAACGTGCTGTTTTCAAGACACAACCCTGTGGGGAATTTGTATTAATTGGTCCAACAGACTGGTCCTGGGATTTGTGAAAATAGAACAAGTATAAAAAGAACGGACTCTGACCAGTGAAAGAAGAACCAATCCCTTAACTCGTTTATGAAAAACAAAAATAAAGAAAGCAAATGAACTACAGTACAGTATTTACTGGTCCTTGAATTTAATTCCAGAACTTGTTTTATTGAAGTAATACTACATTGAATTGAAATAATACTACATTGTTGCAACTGACACTAAGCACGTTCATTAAGAATAGATGTGTGACTGGTCAAATGGTGTCGATTGGCCCCCTCCAATGACAACCCCATGTAAAAGTGATAGGTCTTATTCGTATAAAGTGTTAGAACTAAAACCGGCCTCTACCACAAAAGACCTATCACGGGACTACTTTGGTGACAGTTCGCTTCCCTCTAGGGTTATTCCCCTCTAACAAAACTATTTTGACGAAATTTTTTTAAAATATTACGGTTACTTTAACAACAAATTTTTAACCAGCAACCATATTTTGGTTAAATAAGCTATATATAAAGAAATTACAACCATATTGAGGTTGTCTCCCGACATGGTTTGTTAAAAATAACAATAATTTGTTTACCACTAATAATAATATGGTTGTTTTTTAACTATAACATATTGCTCTTGCAAAATAGAAAATTGTTATTGTTTCTTTAAAACTATACAGTTATTGATGGTAAACAAATTAATGTTGTTATTAACCAGAACATATTGGAAGGCAACCGTAATATGGTTGTGGTTCCAACGGACTAAAAAAAACTATAATATGGTAGCCGGTGGGAATGATATGTTTAAATTAACCACAATATGTTTAAAAAATTTCTCCTTAAAATAGCTTTATTGGAGCTGATCGAATTTTGTTTTTTTTCTTTTTTGCATAAATACTCACCACCTCAAGTAAACATTTAATAGGTATAAAAGGCTGAAAGACAAATTTACTGGTATTAGCAGTTCTTGCTTGATGAAGATCACCATTTAAGCCATATGTTTTTTTTTAAAGGCTACTCTTAGCATCATATTTTTCCAATTCAATCTAGGGGTGTAACCTATACTGATACTCAAAAAGAAATATCGGTGGCACCGATAAATTAACAAAACTCAAGAAGGGTTATCTTTTACTATGCAAAGTAAAAGTGTAAAATATTATTATTATTACAAATTGATATCGATAAGATTTTTGTTTAAAAAACAAACAAAGAATCCGTTTGAACCAGACCTGCAGTGGATAATAGTCTCTCAGATGAGACGGAAATCATTTGAAAACTATTTTTTTTTATTCAAACCAGAGTATCGGGGTCTCTAGAAATATTAGGAGATCTAAAGTGTCTCTCGACTTCTGCTTTAGCTGAAATACAGCTTACGATGGCTCATCATCCTCGGATTCTCTTGAAATTTTGTCAGTTCTCGTAGACTTTTCCGAACTTTTTCTAGAAATGCTCGATTTTTTTTTTTATTTTTTTTTTGGATTTGAAGTCGATTGTCTTTAAACTATTCGAGCTTTGTATCGACGGTCGAGAACTGTAGATAAACAAAAGGTTTCATTTTTATTCTCTTTACCCTCAAATCTTTCATTTAGAGCTAATGCTAAGCAGATCGTAAATTTTTACTGCCTTATTCATAATGAAAATTTGGCATGAAGTTAGCACAAAGTTTATTCATAATACACTACCAAACTCTGGCAAACGATTTGCTAGTCTCTTGTTAACGAGCTGCTAAACGTTTGCCAAACTTCAAACTGCCAAATGTCAAACTGTTTTGTTGGTTTTTTTTTTTAATTTACTGTCTGTAATTTGCTTTCTTTTCTTAATTAATTTGATTTTAAGACTTCGCAAAATGTGGAGGGTAAAACAAAAATTAAATAAAATGACAAAACCAGCAATAATTAATGCAAAACGTGTTGCATTTTTGAGTACATAACATAATGTGGCATTAAAATTCAGAGTTGATTTATTAAAAGTTAACAGATGGACAAAAGTTTGTTATGAATAAACTCTGTGCTAATAAGCTGCTAAGCTTAATTGACATTCCAGTTAGCTACTCGTTGTACGTAGTGCACAAGCTGTAGCTAACTTTTTGTTCTGAATACGGCTGTAAGTATTCTGAACTAAGGAATGGTTAATTTCCGTAATCGAATTTGCATATGCGATTTGATACTAAAATCGATTATTGGGCTTTTAAAATCGATTTTTTTTAACAAAATATACATTTTGTTTTGTGTGTATGTTTGTTTATGCAGTTTTCGAAGTTAAAAGTATAAAAAAATCAGTTGTATTTTCACGTAGTTACTTATTACAACCCTTGGGTATACTTCCAACTTCAATATATGTAGGTCCTCTTGTTCTTCAGAAATTAAAGTCATTAATGGACAGTAAGCAAAAAAGTCCTAAACGTATCGTACAGAACCAAACACTGAAGCTTTGTGAAAATCAATTTAATATTATAAAACCAAAACCATTTCCTTCCTGTGGAATTACGGTAAAATTTTACAGACTAGTGTGTGAGCGATATTTAATGTGCTGTTTCCACAAGACAAGTGACTGAACGAGCAGTTAAATTTATATGAAAAGAACTCAGGTTTTTGAGTGTTTTCCATATAAATTTAACTACACTATCAGTCACTTGTGTCGTGAAAACAGTACATAAATCTAGTTATTAGCAGAGTGGAAACCCCTAAAGTAATTTATTTTTACAAATACTAAATTTCAAAGGAATATCTCTGTATCTTTCCGACATCAATGGCATAAAAACGTTTGTTTTCAAAAGCTAACTTAATTGTAACTTAGCAAAGAAACAGCCGCCACCAAACAAGAACTATTGTCATAATCCTTTGAAAAACTATCCATACATTGACTAATTTTCAATATTTTGAAAAGTTAATTATAAAAAATATTGCTAAAATTCAGAATGTTTTTTTATAATTTTAATCAAAAGCAAAATGTTAATATGTAAAATCACATACATACATATCGTATTGGTTCCTCTCAAATCTATATAAATCAAGTAATAAAGTATAGTCAGTCATGCCCGACCATATGATACCCAACACCACAGTATTTAAAAACAAATTTTCGAGAGTGTATGGCTATATGAATAGGGATCTATATATTTTTTAAATTTCATTTAAATCGGTTTGATAGTTTCTGAGAGGCAAATATTGCCCCCCATCCCCCCTCGTGATGTTGTAAATTTCATTAAATTCGGTTTGATAGTTTCTGAGAGGCAGAAATTGCCCCCTATCTCCCTTCGTGGTCCTACAATAGGCTTGCTCCTTGTGCCAATATGAACATATGTACCAAATTTTATTAAATTATCTCCAAAATTGCAACCTGTACTTTGCGCACAAGGTTACATGGACATCCAGCCAGCCGGACGAACATCGTTAGATCAACTCAGAAAGTGATTCGAAGACGATCGGTATACTAAAAGGTGGGTCTAGGACCAATATTTTAAGGTGTTACAACAAATGCATAATACCCTCTCCACTATTGTGGCGGGGGTATAAAAAGTCGATCGGAAAATCGAAAATCAATTTTGGAATCCATTTACCATTCGCTATTCTGAACTATTTTCCATCTTCATTGATTGATTTATGATATTCTCTCGTAATGTTCGAAGATTGTTAACTAGCGGAAATGCGTCAGATAATAAAGTAATGGCTACGCTCATGGATTCTTACAAACATTGATGAAAATAAGGAGAAAAATCTACATATCGTCGGCTCATTAGTGCTTTGGCCTACCGACCATTTTTAACAAATGTTTTATGGTTTCTGAGATATTAAGCAATAATTTTGCTCCATATCAACACTTTTAAAGTTTATTAAGTATTGTTTTGCTCTACACGCCACTGTTTGGCAAATGCTTTGCTTCATTGCTGCAGGAAAAAAAAGTAGTTAGAGCAAAAGCAAAATAAAATGTCAACAACTCAATATACAGCAGTAAGTATACGTATGCAGCACGTAAAGCTACGTCTTAAAAATAAATTTATAAAAGTGTCGTATGCGGCACAAAACAATTATTATGACTTTCAACAAAATACTCTTTGCTTCTAAATTCAATCTTAAACCTTCACAAAAAAAAAATATTATTCTTCAAAACATATGCCGGAAGCAGTGGTGGAAATACAAAAAAAAAACCATCGAGTATATTTCCAGAGAACTTCATGTAAACCTTCATTGTATTTTTTTCTCTGCTACGACTTTTTGGGTATGCACCAGACCACTAATGATCTGACGATATATGTATGTACGCACATACAAGATCTATTCATGACAGAACATTTCACTGCTTTGGTGCAAGAAAAAACTGCTCTAGCTAGAGGTCCACATCAGGGGCTCAATGCGTTGATGCCAAAAAATTAGAATTAGTGTTAAATTGTATTGACAAGCATCATAGCAAACGCTTTAATTGTTTATATGTACAATCGAACGCATGAAGTAACAGCGTTTAAAAAACTGCACTCAAAGAAGAAAACCCGACATTTCTTCCACTTCTTCATTTGTCGTTGGCCAAAAACTCTGTTGCTTTTACTTCTGATACATTAAATGTAATCAACTCAGAAAGCGAAAAGTTGTACACAAATATTCGTTTTTTGTTACGACTGCAGTTGTTTAATCCCTGTGGTGTAGGCTTACTTTCTACTTTTGCATGCGTCTTGAATAATTGCCACGACAGTAGCAAACGGAGATAACGCGTATTGTGGGCCTCCAGCTTAAGAAGTAAAAGAAACAATTTCATAATTCTGTTTTAATTTTTTTATGCACTGCTTTTAAATGTGTTATTGCTCTTAGCTGTTATGCCATTAAATAAGTATTGAAAATTAAATTATTGGTCCAAAATACACTCTAAAAAATAATATCGTCGTATTGACAGTAAATTATCGCCGACCTGAAGTTTCGCCGATATATTGGTATCGTTATCGTTAACATCCCTAATTAATTATTATATCCTATTGCCATTAATTTTATGGTCGTTTACACGACTATAACGGTGGTGAGTATTTAAAACGTAAATTCAGATTGTAGCAAACTTTAAATTTTTTTAAATAAAATTTAATTAATATGATGTGCAGGATTTGATAGGTACTTTTAATAGTATGAAAAACTTTTGGAAAAAGAACTGTATTTTACACTTAAAAAAGTATTTCTCTTTCATTTTACATTAATGACATAGATTTTTAAACAAACTTTCCTTATTCTCATTTCCGCCATCAAAATTAACGTTATAATTTTTTTTGTGCGAATTTTTTTTTTTTTTTTTTTGGGAATTTATAAAAAATGCATGTTAAAGACAAGTTATTTAAGCATGGGCGCGTTAATAAATTTGATTTTCAATGATTCCTTCTATTTTTTTTTCTCTTACTCTTAAAAAAAAAACAATTTAAATTGAAAATAAATAAAAACTCTTGTAAATAATGAAACCCAACTACAAATACCAATATTATTCCAACTATTCTTCTTTTGTATATACGTAAATATTTCTTTCTAACTCAAATTTAAACGTGAAAAAAACGTTTGCCAAAAACAAATATCTTAAACCACAATCAGAAAATGAAGAAGATTATTGTAGTAAATCGTCTCTTAAGCGCCGGGGTGGTATTTGTATATTTGTCGATGAGGAAGAAATAGAACAAATGATTGATCCAACGATGACCCCCGCCCAACAGCAACAGCAACATGGCACAAAAAGTATTACTTTTAATGTCAATTCATCGTTAAAGCGTAAATCGAGAGGTGGTAACAAATCGAACAAATGTCATTATTGTGGTTCAGATTTGAAAGCACAACAACAACAGCAACAACAAACATCCTTAAAAACGGAACATTTTAGCAAAAATAATGAAAACAATAACAAAAATGACATCAAGCAAATGCGTAAGAAACGTAATTTAAGTTTATGGCATAAGACACGTTATTGGTATTTTAAAAATCGGAAACAACCACGAAATGGATGCCAATGTGGGGCCAACGGTGAGTTTTAATAGATAAACAAAACAAAATCACAAATAAATAAATATATATGTATATCAAATAAAATAAAATATATTTACAGCTTTATTTTTTGAGATTTTAACTCACTACCACTCACTAAATCAAATAAAAACAACATCAACAACAATAAATAAACTCACAATCACCACAACAACAATAGCATTTAATAAATTTATTAACTACTGTTTTTTTATACTAAAATATTTGTTCCTTTTAATAGAAAACACACTTGATCTATTTGCCTCTAATACGATTTCAATACTGTGTTAATGAACATCAATAAAAAAAATCAGCTTCAACTGAATGAATGATTGAATGAATTACTAGAATACAAGAATGCAAATACAATTTGATTTACGAAATTACTAACTATTTCTTCTTCTTCTTCTGTTTGTAACTACATAACAACAAATTGCAAAACTTTCAACTTTTATTTAATTTTATTAGCAGTAGAATTGCCCTTAAATTTGTTTAATATTTAAATTAAAAAAAAAAAAATGTGTACATACACAGAAAAAATAGAAAATCGACTTTAATTAAACAGACAATTAAATATTTAACTAATTTTGCCCCTGCAAAGGAATTGATCATATCAATTAACGGATTTGTATTTTCAAGTCTTGGGACACAAATTTAGTCAATTAAAAAATTTATTGCATAAACTAAAAAAATACATCACATATATACAAACATTTAATTTTATGGGTTTTGATTAAAAAAATTAATTGCAGCAAACAAAAAATTAATTGAATAATTAATGTGCACCAATTAATTATTTAATTGAATAATTTTTTGCAAAAATTTTTTCTGTGTATGTATAGTAAAATACAAACCTATTAAATATAAATTATGTAAAACTTTCTCATTTTCCCAATCTATACCTACGATTCTTATGAATCTTATTTACATACATTTTGCAAACACGATTTATGAATCACGAGATTTCAAATCACATGTGCCTACTAAAATCACACGTGTGAGTCCCGTTTTTGTGTGTTGCAACTGCCGAAAGCACACCGAGAAACACAAAAACGTTATGAGTTTGAGAACACCACAAAATCACACGTTCGATTTCAAAAATGTGTTTTTCAGAACAGGCCCGATTGTAAGCGATTTTTCAACGGTATTTTTAACACTTTCAAGAGTTTGGCGTTACCATCACAAGTGACTATAACAGCAATTCGATAAATTTTCCTCTTGCCGATTTGCGGTTTTCCAGTCCTGTGCATTATGAATTTTCACAAAAAATTGCATAAAGAAGAATCGGTCATATATTTGACACGTTTAGGGGCATCCTAGGAGCTATAGGGGGCCACACTTTTACAATTTCGTAAAATTTTAAACTTTGTACGGGTGCCGTCTTAATGAGCAGAGATAGGGGTAAGGTATGTTTGGGAAAAATATTGAAGGCATCATGTACTGGTGTGTGGGTTGACACCAGTATAAAATAATTCTTTTCTAGGTAGTTGGCCCTTGAGGTTCAAACGGTGGGCTATCTTAAGGGGAATTATTACTCCTCTGGAGCAATTATAATAGGGTGATTTACGGGTAGGAAGTGAAAAGAGAGGTTTTCGCAATTTTTTCCAAATATGGGGTTTATTATAATTGAATTTTCACTTCAAAAATACATACGGTGTGGTGCGAAGTTTAATACAAAAACTTCTTCAGGACATCGCAAGGTTGACGTAAGCTGTACACACTGCTGGGTAATTGGTGATGTTGATCGCTCTGATGTTGAAAAAATTAATCCGGGGGATCTCAGATTTCTAGGGGTGAGTCCGAGGCAGTAATGGGATTTTGTGGATTTTTTTTAACTTTTTTTCAATTTGGACCTCGATGAGTGTTTATTTGCCTTAATATTACCTCCCCCATTTTTTGTCTCCCGCATTTTTTCAAAACCTCATAAAATTGGAGATTGTAGCATTTGCAAATTTTATTGCTAAGAATCTTCATATATCACTGTGTCATAGCTATTGTCGCTATATTTGGGGGCTTTTCCTGATAGATCTTCAACATTCTATTTCGCTTGAAATTTTTTTTTTACCCGTCTTATTTTCAAAAATATGCCGTTCAACGATGCATCCAGCTCAAGGTCCAGGATTTTGCAAATCTTATGTGCGCAAAATTTAGCTTTATTTCGTTTGAGGATTTTCTCTAAAATTAATCAGCATTCACTTTATATTGTTCTTAAAGAATCTTTTCAATAACTTCTAAGCATTGTCATGTGCAATAAAAGATTCAACTGTCAGCTTTAAAATTTTTTAAAAAAATTGCCAACACCTAAATCATAAAGCCGTAAAATCACTTTCTTTTAGGTTTAGCTGTTGATTTCACATAAGAGCAAGAGGTAGGTGCATTTAAAGGCTCATATGCACAAGTTCGGTTACTGTGCTATAAAAGCTTTTTTCCAAAAATCATTCCAGCTAATATTAAATCTTATAAATATTAAAATTTTGATAAAACTCCACACAAAACCCATTAAAGTTAAACTGAGTTGTTTAACTCGATATTATTATGCAAAAAAAAAACCTTTGAAAAACTTCGCAGATCATTAGAATGTGTTCTAAATATTTAAATTTTTTTTTTTTTTTATTTGTCCGGGGGGGTTCAATTCTCGTTCTGTAAAACGGTGAAATAAAAAGCTTTTCATTGCCACTCAATGATAAAATAATAGCAAATGTCACAATTTTTTTCAAATGAAGAAAAAAAGTGAAACGAGACAAAAATTTTTTATCGTTTCACAGAAGTAGCCAAGGTATATTTACACAAGGTAAACTCGTTGGCCCATATGTGTGTCAATAAGTTGGAACACCAATGTCAAATTCCGTGTATATGAGCCAAAATTTGTACATGTGTGCGTTAAATTTATATGAAGACAATTTTGACAATTCCGTTCCACTCGGTTATTTTTATAGAGCAGCATGTCTACACTCCCAAATGAGTCTACCTTGTGTAAATATACCTTGGAAGTAGCGATTCGTGTTTTGTGAAACGTCGTATTGAACTGTCAAAACCTTTTCATATAAAAGGATTTTTTACACAAATTATGTATCGGTTTTTCAACAAGAAGTTGTGTTTTTCATAACAAAATAAAGCAAAAAATTTACACAGATGATTCAAATTTTTTATTGTATGACGAAGGGAAAAGTTCGGTAATTATGAGTGAACAATTATTTTGGGCAAATGTCCACCACGAGCACGTTGACAGATGTCGATTCTTCCATCAAAGTTTTTAATCACTTTTTTAGCCAAATGGCGGGTCTTTTTCGTTAACCAAATCACGGACTTTGAGTTTTAAGGCTGCAATCGAATAGATTGACTCCATAAAGACTCTGTCCATAACATAGCCACACAAAAAATAATCCAGTGGTGTTAAATCACACGATCTGGCTGGCCACTTAACAGCTGATGTTCGTGAAATTATGCAATCGGTAAATTTGGTTTGCAATAAATTGATCGTTTCATTGGCTGTGTGACACCACAAGTCAGTGATATCCACGTCATCAATAAAAGGCCAAAATTGAGTTGTTAACATCTCGCGATAGCGTGATCCATTAACGTTACCGCCATTCGAAAAAAAACATCCCAATCACGCCTCCAGACCACATAGCGCACCATACAGTGACACCTTGAGCATGCAAAGGCTTATCAAAAATCGTTCTAGGATTTTCAGAAGCCCAAATGCGGCAATTTTGCTTTTTGACATATTCTGACAAGTGAAAATGGGCTTCGTCTGAAAAAATTAAATGTTACGAATTTTACGAAATGTAACTTTAACAGACCATCATTTTCATAATTTTCAAAATTTAATACATTGTAACAATTGCCAATGCATCTACTACGAAAATACGTCAAAAACTAAATGTTAAATGATGAAACAGAACTGGGGCTGAACGATGTTTTTCATACAGATTGACATAAAATTAAGCCAGAGAATGCGGTCGAGAAATAGAATCAATTTTATTTTGAGGACGTTTTTTCTAATGCTCTCACATATAGACACTTATTCTCTTAACAATGCTACCATACTTTCATTCAATTTCATACATTTTATAAACAAAGAAAAATAAGAACAAAAGAAAACAAAAGAAATGAGAGAGAATTTGAAGTTACGGCCGACGTTGTAATTATGGGCTTAAGAATTTTTGCTTGAAGTTGAAGACTCAATTCTGTTTCATCATTAAAACAATCATGTTATTGGTGTTGCCACAATAAAAAAACAAAGTTGAAAACCCCGATATAAGTGAAAATCATGGAGAAAGTAGCAAAGGCAAGGCGCTCCAGTGAAAATCTGAAGAATTTTTAATAATTTTTTGGTGGAAAAATTTGACGGTGTGTTGTGTATCAAGTTTTTTCAATAATTATTCAACTGTTAAAAGTTTTACTGCAATAAAAGGTTGTAAATAGCATATTCTTACCTTTTATAAGTCCAAGTTAAGTCCAATAAATTTATAAGGTCGTATATTATGTATATTTGTATATTCTCTTTTCTGGTTTGACATTTGTTTACAAGGCACAGTTGCAAAAAATTCAAAGCAACATATGGAATGAAAACACTTTTATCATACATAATAATAAAGTGAAAAATACTTGTGAAAACAAAAATTAAAATTTTTTTGTTTTACTTTAATTTATCACAGAACGAGAACTGACCCCCCGGTTATTCTTACCAAGGTTGGCAACCGAAACGAATTTCTTTTTCGATATTAAACTATTTGTTATTTCAATATCAATATCGGCATTTCAATTATAACGGAATCAAAATTTTTATACCGGTATATTTACAATTAATTTAATATTGAACAACATAAATTAAGCAGGTTGAAAACAAAATAAAACTTTTCATAAATAAATAATATTAATAATAATAATAATAATAATAATAATAATAATAATAATAATAATAATAATAATAATAATAATAATAATAATAATAATAATAATAATAATAATAATAATAATAATAATAATAATAATAATAATAATAATAATAATAATAATAATAATAATAATAATAATAATAATAATAATAATAATAATAATAATAATAATAATAATAATAATAATAATAATAATAATAATAATAATAATAATAATAATAATAATAATAATAATAATAATAATAATAATAATAATAATAATAATAATAATAATAATAATAATAATAATAATAATAATAATAATAATAATAATAATAATAATAATAATAATAATAATAATAATAATAATAATAATAATAATAATAATAATAATAATAATAATAATAATAATAATAATAATAATAATAATAATAATAATAATAATAATAATAATAATAATAATAATAATAATAATAATAATAATAATAATAATAATAATAATAATAATAATAATAATAATAATAATAATAATAATAATAATAATAATAATAATAATAATAATAATAATAATAATAATAATAATAATAATAATAATAATAATAATAATAATAATAATAATAATAATAATAATAATAATAATAATAATAATAATAATAATAATAATAATAATAATAATAATAATAATAATAATAATAATAATAATAATAATAATAATAATAATAATAATAATAATAATAATAATAATAATAATAATAATAATAATAATAATAATAATAATAATAATAATAATAATAATAATAATAATAATAATAATAATAATAATAATAATAATAATAATAATAATAATAATAATAATAATAATAATAATAATAATAATAATAATAATAATAATAATAATAATAATAATAATAATAATAATAATAATAATAATAATAATAATAATAATAATAATAATAATAATAATAATAATAATAATAATAATAATAATAATAATAATAATAATAATAATAATAATAATAATAATAATAATAATAATAATAATAATAATAATAATAATAATAATAATAATAATAATAATAATAATAATAATAATAATAATAATAATAATAATAATAATAATAATAATAATAATAATAATAATAATAATAATAATAATAATAATAATAATAATAATAATAATAATAATAATAATAATAATAATAATAATAATAATAATAATAATAATAATAATAATAATAATAATAATAATAATAATAATAATAATAATAATAATAATAATAATAATAATAATAATAATAATAATAATAATAATAATAATAATAATAATAATAATAATAATAATAATAATAATAATAATAATAATAATAATAATAATAATAATAATAATAATAATAATAATAATAATAATAATAATAATAATAATAATAATAATAATAATAATAATAATAATAATAATAATAATAATAATAATAATAATAATAATAATAATAATAATAATAATAATAATAATAATAATAATAATAATAATAATAATAATAATAATAATAATAATAATAATAATAATAATAATAATAATAATAATAATAATAATAATAATAATAATAATAATAATAATAATAATAATAATAATAATAATAATAATAATAATAATAATAATAATAATAATAATAATAATAATAATAATAATAATAATAATAATAATAATAATAATAATAATAATAATAATAATAATAATAATAATAATAATAATAATAATAATAATAATAATAATAATAATAATAATAATAATAATAATAATAATAATAATAATAATAATAATAATAATAATAATAATAATAATAATAATAATAATAATAATAATAATAATAATAATAATAATAATAATAATAATAATAATAATAATAATAATAATAATAATAATAATAATAATAATAATAATAATAATAATAATAATAATAATAATAATAATAATAATAATAATAATAATAATAATAATAATAATAATAATAATAATAATAATAATAATAATAATAATAATAATAATAATAATAATAATAATAATAATAATAATAATAATAATAATAATAATAATAATAATAATAATAATAATAAAGAATATCTGTGGCATTTTAACAAAACATCTTAAGTCGAGATAAGATAGCAAAAAAGTTTTTAAAAAAAACTTGGCGATAAAATCATTTTTATTAGATATTAAAATAAACCAAAATTAAAGAAAAATTTCGTTTATAATACAAAATTTTAAAAACGATTTACAGCATTTTTTTCAAATTTTTAAATTTGACTTAAGATGTTTTGTCAAAATGCCACAGATATGTTGGTTGGCAACCGAATCGAATTCCGGTATCGTTTTTTTAGTATCAGTTATTACAGTAACAATACCGGTATTCAATTTTAAACAGTATTTAAGCGGTTTCGCTATGAATAACGTTATCGGTTGCACAGCCTTGTTTTTTTCATATGCGCTTAGTTTACATGAGCATGTGAAACTATCAGTCAATACTTTATAACATTTTCATTTTATTTAAAAACTTATTAAAGGGCTTTGCAACAACTCCATTAACATTTTTTTATTTATTTTTCTCAAATAGAACTGTCTATATTTGTTGTTATTATTTACATACGTTAATGCTGCAATCACTGTATTTACTTTTGTCAATCGGTTTAATTACTTACACACTTGCGTATATAAAAGTTTGTAAAAATAATTGCACAAACACACACGTATTTTGGTTATTATATGGCACACACGTATTTTGGTTATTATATGGTAAACTATTTGAATATATGTAACTTATTGGCAATAGAGTTAGCAAGGAATATAAGTGGTATTAAGTCTACTTAACACAATATTTCCCACTTGTTGATGTTGGCGTAAAGAATTCAATTTAATTTCATTAAAGTGCACGCACGAACTTTTATTTGCATTTGCAATCACACAAAAAAGGAATCATTTAATAACATGCAGCGCATTTTTTTATTATGATCATATAAAAATATATAAATTGGATATTTTTAGAATTTTATAACGCTTTAAGTGTACAATCAACTAATTTATTGCAGTTATTTTTTTACTTAGTTTTTGTACAAATATGGTATGTAAAGGGTGTTTTTTATAGAGTGACACAAGTTTAAATCATAATAAAATAAGGAAATATATCTTTAATTTCAATGAAACGGGCCTTATTGGAAAGAGAATTTTATGAAATTAATGCCTAAATCTGATTTCTCCCATGTGGCTGCCACTTCTGGCGCATAGAAAGCGCAATCTGGAACACCAATTTTCAACAACCTTTCGCGTTCTGACCATCATCGTTTTTGAAGACATGTGGGACAATGACTTCGCCAGTCCATAAAACGCACCAAACAGTAATATTCTGTGGATGTGATGGTGTTTCGACAAAAGCTTGTGGATTCTCCTCACTCCAAATGTTACAATTCGGTTTTTTTACGTACCCATTTAACCAGAAATTGGCTTCAAAGGAAAATTAAATTTTGAATGAAAATTCAAATTCAATATCAATTTAAGCTTCAGCTCACTCATAATTAAATTTCAAAGCAAACTAAACAAAAAGCAACTACACGCAGAGAAAAAACATGTTTAAATATGGTCGCCTCCAAAAGAACTATTTTTAAAGAAAATGTTAAAAAAAATTATCTTTAGTTTAACTATATTATTGTCACCGACAACCATAATTTGGTTAAATTAGTCCTCCATCAAGAGGCCACATTCAAATTATGGTTGCCTCAAAACATGTTATGGTTAAAAATGACAATAGTTTGTTTTTAATTTTAGAATAGTATTTTCCTCTTTTTCAAGAGCAACATGCGTTGGTTGAAAATTAACCTCGCTATTATAAATGTTTAACATATTTTAGTTAATTTCAAACATAACATGTTCTGAGGCAACCATAATATGGTTGTTCCTTCTTGATGGAGGCCTAATTTAACCATAATATGACTGTCGGTGATAATAATAGGGTTAAAATAATCATAATATGTTTAAAATTTTCTTCAAAAATAGACTTTCCAACATATATAAAAAGGTTTTTTCTCTGGGTGTATCAGCTGTTAAATGGGTGCTCAAATAAAGCAATGATGCAAACTCAAAGTTGTGACATTCCAAAAAACCCTTTACATTATGATTAATTTATGTTTTGTTGCCTTTTTGTAAATTTCGACATTTAAGCATATTCAAGGCACTAGATAACTTTTTAACCCTTTGTTGTACACATGACTCTGGCCAGACCTTTTTCCATGTGTAAATAAAATCAAAACATGCGCAAGCCGGAGGGTAAACATGAAAATAATATGTATATGTATGTGTTTTTCTTGTTTTGTTTTTCTACACACAATAAGCAGCCCGGTTTTTCAAACTTGTGTTGTGTTGTTGTAAATATAAAAAAAAAAACTTTGAAAAGGGATTCATTTTCGAAAGTTATCCCATTTAGGATTGTTTTGAGTACGTTTAAGTGTTATTCGTACTTGAATTTTTGAGTACGACTTGTACTTAAAGTAATTCCATAAAACTTGATGTATCCCGAGTGTTTTTCTTTCTATGTACCATCTGGCTCCAAGAAGACCGTTATCATCTAGCGATAGCGAACACCATTAACGGTAACTGCTTGGCCGACTTCCTTTTCAAATATATACTGCCCGATGACGCCGTCAGCACATAAGCCGCACCAAATAGTCACACTTTGTGAATGCATCAGCTATCCAACAATCACTCGTGGATTCTCATTTGCCCATTAGGCTGACCAAAATATTTTCGTAAAAGGCTTCAACAATCTTAATGCACTGCTCAATTGCGTACCTTTCCATGGTTAAAGTTGTCAGACATTAAAACAAAGAAATTTCAAATTAAGTTGGGGGAAAAAACTTGACGTAAGAGTGTGACTCACAAACCCAAATTGTGGTTTGTTCGTTTCGATAGGTATCTTAGGAGAAGGAACTTTTATTTTATGTGTTGCGCTGTGTTATATAAAAAATATAAAAGAAATCAATCAAAAAAAAAAACAAATACATCGCTTATTCTTATCAATGATTCTTTTAAGAATATAAAGGAATTTCCTGTTGAGTTTATTTTGAACTTTAAACACATATTTAAGGCATAAATTTTATTTTAACATTTTCTTAAATTTTTATATCCTTTTTATCTTTAAGTATTTGTCTAAGTATCTACATCCTTTCACTTATATGTATGTATTTATGTATCTTTATCTTCAATCTTTAATTATAAATTTATATTTCTCTTTCTTCCATTTGCTTGTTGCTATTGCTGTCGTTGTTGTTGTCGTTGTTAATGCTACCATATTCCATTTAGTATCTATGACAATATGAACTCACAAAAAAATAAACAATTTTTCTCTATCTTTACTCGTACTGTCATTTTGTTCTTTTATTACAATACTTTAAGATATTATTCACCATGTATCTTCACTTACTTTTATGTTGTTGTTGTTTTTTTTCTTTTACTACTAATTTTTGCGTATTTCTGGCATTCTTTGTTATACATATTTACAAACATGAAAGACTAATTCACTAGCATATGATGATAATTTTAATCAAAATTCTGATACTAATTAAAAATTTTAATCATCAATAACTGAATGATGTGCATTGAAGCTTTAAAATGAGAAAACTTACTTTTTTAAAAACGTTATTTTTATTAAATTCTGTAAAAAAAAAACTATTGATTGTCTATTCAATTTTGTTTTTTATTGTTAAAAAAAATGTATAAAAATGCGTTTAAGTTTAAATTTAAAAAAAAAATGTAAGCATTATTATTATATTGTGAGTTTTTTTTGAAGGGGAGAATTGACTTTATTATTTTAATAATTTTATGGTATAAAGCCCATAAGCCCACTACATCTAGCGCTTATATGGCTGAACCTTAAGGTTGGATTTTTAAAACACCCCTTCTCAGTTAATCAGGCTGTCTTTAAACAACAGCGCATCAAATATGTGTCACGTTACGCCACCAAGCAATTAATCTTGTATCTAAGACCGACCCATCTTGTTCAAATTTTGCATCTCTTTTACTAAATTGCGCTTTACACATAAATGCAAAAAAAAATTTAATCATATTTATATATTTTTCTTTGAGAAATCATTTCAAATGCTTGGTGGCGCAACGTGACAAAAAGTAGACTTTCCTGTGGAAATACCCATATTCGCTTTAAAGTTCTCGATCGTTTCTGGTTTATCTGCATAGACGTGTTTTTCTTAATATATGTACCCAGAAACAATAATGCAATGGGTCAAAAGAACGAGGTGATTATTTAACAGTTACATAACGTGAAATTATGCGTTCGCTATATTTTTCCTTATACGCAGTCTACAACTAACATAAAATGCTTAACATTAACACCAATATCGAGCCTTTGGTGCAATACCGTAGTAATTCAAAAAATCGTGAACTGAGAAAAATGCATTTGAAGTTTTCAGCCATATTTTTGATAGCATTTTTGTTTACTAAAGTTATGTTTTTACAAGTTTTTAAATAAAGAGGAATGTTTTGTAATTAAAAAAAGGTGAACAAATTTTAATAATATTAAATATTTTTTTTATATTAATATCAATATGGTTGGAAATAGCTAGAGGCAATAAAGACATTTTAAGCTGTAAAATCTGAACAGTTAGAGATGGAATCATAATCTTGTTTTCTTTAGATAGATAGATCATTTCTGCAAACCCAGCTCAAAAAATTCAAATTTTGAGTTACTACGATATTGCACCAAAGGCTCGATATGATGTCAGTGTTAAGTATAGACTCATCATGTTAGAGTTTTTTTCGGCTGTTAAAGCAAATGTTTTAACAACGCTTTTATAACATCATGTTATAACAGCACATCATGTCAGTTGTAGACGTGGAGTTAAATACTCACATTATCCCGCTGAAACCACATGTGTGCAAAATTAATGCCTTTTAATTGAGGCATAGAAAAGAAATAAGCCTGTTTATGTACCGCCCACTGATGTTAAGGTTTGAATACACGACATGTTGTTAACATCTGACTTGTCAACTTTTATAGTCACACGTAATTGTGCGTGTCTTTCAAAATTATTGTACAACAAAAGGTTTATAATATTCGGTCACAAACGTATATGTTTTTATGTGCGTCTGACAAAGTCTCTTTTTTTAATAGTTTTTGCAGAAACCAAAGTAATTCTGTGTTAAAAATATCGTGCTGTCGCCACAAAAATTTTTACTTGCGACTTAAAGAGTTCAGCCATATTTAATATTTGTCTCTTTAAATCGAAGATAATAATTTAGGATAAATTAATGAAACGTTTTTTAGATATGTATGTACATTAGACCATCTCACCTTATATGGGAAAAAAAAAGTTAAAGTTGTACCCCATTGGAAATTAACTTTGACAGGCAGGGCGAAGTGGCGTATTTTTTTCAGTCTCCAAAGTCTGAATACAACATTAAATTTTCTCACACGTTCGTTTTTTTAATCTTGGAATGTTTAACAGCCGTACCTTAACAAGAGCGGAACGCGGAACGTTTTCTTTCGCAAAACTTTTACGCTGATATGCCATGCCTAAGCAAGAGCGCCAACGTTGTGCCACGAACAGTACTGCTAGCCTTCTTGTTTAACAAAACCCACAAATTATAAATAAAAATAGAGATAAAAACGCCTTATTGATCAAAAAATTGATAAATTGCCATTATTAATTAACAAAAGCGGCAAACTTCCCTATTAAACGATGTTTATCTTTCGTCAAACTATCATCGAATGAACCTTTTACGACTCTCTGTGCAAATCATATTTTCAACAATTGTACGGCGAACATTTCACGAGTTGCAAGATAATAATAAAATTTTAAGAGCCGATGTTGATTTTGAAAAAAGATATTAGCAAATTAAACTGCAGAGTGAATGAGAATTGCAAAGACTAAAAAAGTTTTATTTACAACGATATCAAAGCTTAAACAAAATACCAACAATAAACAGGGTGTTTATATTTTCTTACATTTCCCACAACAATTAGTTTCCAACTTAAATTGTAGTTGTTAGTAGGTTAAGAAAAAACAAATTGCTTTATTGTTTTCGCAAGAAAATCAAAATAAAGCAAGTTGCCAGATCAGTTTTTTAAGCCGTTCACTTGCATATTTATTATCAAAGTAATTTTTGCGAATTCAAAATATGTAATTAATAAGATTTTCTTTGTCCTGCTTATTTCCCAATTTTTATTCTTGAAAAAAATTCTGAATCTATGCGAATTTCACCGATTGCTTAGGCCAGATCATCAGGAAAAAATATCCCAAAAAATTTTTTATTTCCAAATATTACGAAAAATTTTTATTTTATAATTTAACTATCAAAAATAGCTCTATTGTTTTTCGAGGTACGAATAAAACAATTTTGCATGCGCTTGAATTAATTGAATTCCACGTCCAATGAGGTGCCTCCAAAGTATGGGGTTTGAGCAGAGATTAAAAAACTGCAGTCAAAATAGAAAAACTGCCTTTCTACCAATTCTTAATTTGTCATTGGCCAAAAAAAACTGTTTCTTTTACTTTTGTACGCTAATTTTCCTTTTTTGTTGGACAGTTTTTAGTTTGGACTGCAGTTTTTTAACCCTGGTTTTAAGTGCATCGCCGTTTTCTGGATTCATGTTTTGATTTGTCGACTGTGTAAATATAAGACCGATTTTAATTAACAGTATTTATTTGCACCAATTCACACGAGCATCGATTTAAGCATTTGCTTTTCATCATGAATTCCAAAAAAAAATATATGACGTTTGGCTAACTTAGGGTCAATATTCGTAGGTTAATACCACAAAAAATGCAACAGATATTATTTTTCTTGTATGGGAAAAAACTTCACAATGGTTTATTCTGCATAAAATTAAATTTTATGCTTCGCGCCCACTTAAATTCTTATAATTAATACCAAAATGTTTTTTTCTTTCCTCAAACCTTAAGATAATAAGTTTTTATAGACAAAAACTTAGTTATTTATCGATTAGCAGATAACGTATCTGCGCCTGCAAGTTGCTGAAATACTTATTTGTGAAATCGTTTGCTCTAATTTTAAATTATTATTTTTTTATTATTTAAAAAATTTTAGTTAAACAAAACATTCTTCTTTTTTTTATTGCACTCTCACAGGCGAATTGCATATTATTAATGGCACAAAATTATTAAGAGTTTATAAAAGAATTACTGTTACTTGAACAATTTAATATTCTTTTAATTTCTATTTGTTTTCCCAAAAAAGGAGATAAACTTCCCTCATTTATCTTAGCATCTATATCAATATGCTTATAAAATATTGGCACAGAGACAAAAGAAGAAAAATAGATTTAAGATTGCATTAAAGTAAACTAACTAGTCAGACTTCCTCATAACAAAGAATTAAATAGAAACTTTTTTTATATCTTTAAATGTGTGTGTATGTGTATTTAGCCCAAGGACACTTTCCTTTTGTTTGTAGTTAAGTTACATATGTATTAATATTATTTGGAACAGTTAAACTTGTGAGAAGAAGACAGGGTGTTTTTTTTTAACCGGCAAAAGAACTTTCGATATCGATAACTATAATTTTACAGCTGAAAATTTCAAACTATCTCGACATTTCTGTTCAGTAAGCTCAAGGAAGTCATCATGAATCGTTTAACGCTAGAACAACCATTCCAAAAGGTGGAAATTTTTTGAAAAAAATAAATCGGTTCGGTGAAGTGTAAAGAGCACTTCGGCCATTTTACGTTGCTAATTTCTGGTTAAATCCTCAAGCCGACTGAGTGCGGCTGAGTAATTGGTCTATGCCGATAAGCTAGCAACTCTTGAAGCATTGGAGGACAATATTTAAGCTACCATTGACGCCAGACGGCCCGATTTATTGGAAAAAGTAGTCACAAATTGGTACCTCGCAGCCGCGGCGGACATATGACGGAAATCATATTTGAAAAAAATGCCATTTAACTGTCTACCAGACTTTCATCAAAAAAAAATTATTCTTACTAAATTTCTGTCTTGTTTAATCATTTGAGTTTCTCATGCAGCTTAAAAAACATCCTTTACAAAGTAGTATTGAAATTTCATTTTAACTACATAACAAAAATTGTTATACACTCCTTATCAATTACAGGTGGTGTCGATACTACAACAATCAAAAAACAACAAAGAGCTTTTTGCATTGCATTGTTAGTCAAAAATGTCAATCATTCCTAACAAAACACTAACAAATCAAAACAAATTGTTTCAAACTGTTAAAATCAGATGGCGTTTTAACACCACCTGTAATGGAATTCGCATTGCTCATCATGAGTATACGGTTATAATCAAAAAAAATTACTAAACGTTCAATATATGTGACCTTCTTCTAGAAAACGGGACCAAGTGCGTCAAAAAACGGGTTTGGACTTAAGAGTGGGTTCTGGTACCTAAAAGGGTGTAGAATAACTTTAAATGCGTTTTTCACAAAACTTCATTTTCACACACTAGGTCCCTTTTCTCGGAGAAGGTCACATATGTAAATGTTAATGTTTGATTTTCTTTTGTTAGATTAAAAAAAAAACATCTTATTGTTAAGTGGAATCAGTTTAAATATTTTATTTTATTTATTTATATCTTAAGCATTTGAATTTCATAACAGATGGCGTATCTTTTACATACGGCTTGTGTCTTTAGTAACTTATATGTCTTTTTAGATACTTCTCAAAAGTATTTTTAATCATTTTGCGAAGCACTAATGCTACATTTATAAAAATAAGCGCACAATTATGTGCTACGCAATAAGACATACAGAGATGCAGTAAAGTAAGTGAAGGAACTCTTAACAAGTTAAATAAAAAACATTTTAAGTGCAACGGCATGCCCTAAAGGCTAGTTTACACTATTATACTTTGTATTTATACGTCAAAAACTGAAGTAATATGAGAAAGTGTGAATGCAATGTGGCATAATAATGACAAGTATCACGAACAACAATTTGACATCCCATATGACTTTATCACTTTTTGAAATTTTTTAAAATAACAATAATTTTCATTTGATCAGAGTTGCATTTTAACAAAAGCATGTTCATGTGTGATAGTGTGAACAGAAACTGTAATGTTGAATTTTTGACAGTCGCAACAAAACTCATTAGATTTCTATCTCACAAAGTAGTATGCAATACGTAACACTTGTGTGATAGTGTAAACTAGCCTTTACTACGAAGCAGTTTTGTAATAGAGTATACACACAGAAAAAAACGATGTAAAATCGTCGAAAACAAGGTTGATTTTACCGTTTGCGGTAGTGATTTTGCTTCATTGTTACATCATGTTAATTTAATATGATTTAACATTAACTTGCTTTAACTTTTCTTTTAAAATAACTATAACTCATGTTTATTTAACTTTGCAGTAAAGTAAGAGCAAAATGGCATTTATATTGAAATAACAATCGGAATCACGTTGAATGAAAGTTATTTCAAGTTGAAACAACGTGAATTTCATGTACAATCAAATTGGTTTGAGTGTGAAATAACAGTGTGAAGAAGCTTCAGAGACAACATATGCATTTATTTAAGAATAATTCTTTTTTTTTTTTTTTTTTTTTTTTAATTTTTATTTTTTATAGAAAAAAGGGGCTTATTTAATTAATACAATGAGATTTTATATTATTGAGTCAAGGCCAGTTTTTTTTTTTTTTTTTTTTTTTTTTTTTTTTAATTCCCTAAGCTAATCCCGCGAAGCTCTACGCTTGTCTGCAGGAACCAGAGTCTCTGGCGGGAATCGAACCCACTGTAACACATGTTTCACTTCTTCTTTTGTTAACAGAAGCATAAGCAGAATGGCCCGATATGGTTTTCTTCATTATTCTACTTTGAAAACTTGATGTACTATTTAACTAAATAACTTTAATTAAAAGAAAACGGGAATTGTCTTCTTTATATAACATATTTTAAACATGAAAATAAAAAAATGTACATTAGGGCGGGCCGATTTTTTTTTAATCGTATTGCAAAAACGTAATCTACATAAAATTCTAAGAAAATTCTCCGAAGAATTTTATGTAGATTACGTTTTTGCTATACGATTTTTAATTTTTTTTTTCATCCATACAAATCGACCCGCCCTAATGTACATACTTAAGTATGTATGCATATTAATTTAACAAGATAAGCTTTTGATTTTAATAGAAAACAGGTTTTTATGGATTCAATATTAAACAATGTTATTTTAACAGTGCATAATATTAAATAAACGTGATTTAAGGTTATTTTTATATTTTGCATTTAAAATTAATATGAAATATTGATAAATGTAAATAAAGGGCATACTTTTGCAGAAATTTACTATGTTTCTCAATCAACATTTCGCCATGTTAATTTAACATTGGCTGTTTTTTCTGTGTGTACTAAAAAAAACTGTTATAAAAAGGCTTTCGGTGTGTAAAGCTTAACGCTACGTTCACCTTTATGTCGTTTCGAGTAATGAATTGTGTTTACACATAAAAAATAATGTAGGGGTTCAAGCGTTAATGTGCTAGTTAACTAATGTGAACTTTAACTTTTTTTTACATAAAGCCTAGTACTCTGTTCAAATTTGTGAAAAATGTTGAGCAACATTGATTATTCCACACGAAAATTTTGGCATGTGTCAATGTTACCAATCTTTCGAGTTTGTACAATTTGACGTTTTTATTCCTTCAAAGTATGCTACATTGTTTTGTGTATGTAAACAAACGCCACATGTATTTTACTAAAATTATTTTTTTTTAATAAAAAATTTTATAAAAAAAAGTAAATATGGATAAAAAACTGTTACCGATTGTGTTATTTTAATTTTTTATTTCTTTTTTAATATTAAGTTCATATTTTTTGCTTTTGCTTAAAATTCCACGTGAAATAAAGGCAGCTTACATTATTTCGCAGTTGTAAAAAAAAATGTTGCCAGAAACATTTCGGAACTTTTTCACAAAATAAACAGAGTACAACTCCATCAACATTATTTCATAGACATTCCGCACAAGTTTTTTTCATATGCATTTTGACAGCATTTCACGTGAAATGTTGAACAGAGTACCAGGCTTAAGAGGATAATACTATACATAATTCAGAAATGGATTTTAAAATCGCTCGAAATTCACCACAGCATTTAAATCGATTTTTTCTCGTATCGACTTCTAATAGCGAAAAAAATTTTATTTTTGTCTGCATTAGACCCCTGTAAAATATTATTAATTTATTTTATGTGTAAGAGCCCGCGCGTTTACCTTCAATTTTGTTAAATATTGAAAATAGCAATGTATTCCAGAAATGAATATTACATTTTTTTAACGACTTTTAACTTCGTGAAAATAGTGTCAGAAGCATATACGACTCTTTTTGATTAAAAAATCAACTGAAGGTTTAATATCATGACGAGAGATGCCCAGATATTTTTGGTAATTTTTTTCAATGCACAATAATATTTGGAATAATAAAAACATCCGATCTGTGACATTAGGAGAATTAAGGAATAAAAACTTAAAAAACTATAACCGCATAGAACTGAAAACCATCAGCACTTACTTCAAAACTTGTAATTCCTTTTTTTAAAAAAATTATTTTCTTCGAACCGAAAAAGCGTTTTCTTTATTAATAACTTTTGTCACCATCTCTTACAGAATCTAATCCGAAAAATCGTTTATGCAGCCGTTCTGCATATAAAATCATTAAATTTTTTTAAACAATTGGGAACTACTTTTTTTGTTTTTCTAAAATAAATCTGGGGCATTAAACATTGCCTTACTTATCGGATATGTATTGACATCTCTTTGGCGTTTGGCAAAAATGTCTAAAGAATAGGGTGATCGATCGAATAGTATTCGACCGGTTTTAACCGGTTATTTTAGTTTTGCCCAAGTCGAATATTTTAAAATGTCCGTTTTTCGAATATCGAATAAACCGGTTATTTTCGTAAAATAAACCGGTTACTTTATTAATGTGTAATTTATATATGTTTTCCTTACTTTTGTTATAAATGTACCCGTAATTTAAGTATTTTTCTAATTGAATATTTGGTAAACTTAAATTTTTTATAAAAAATGTCAAAACAACTTGTAACAAAATTCAAAAAAACATTATGAGCAAGGCAAATATTTACAAATCGCTTATATAAGCGTGTGTTCTTGTAACAAAAACCAAAAACAATTTAAAGTGCTACAAAAAAAGTTCAGCTTTAAAAGTAATTAGCAATTTGATAGTATTATAAATACTATATATATTAAATTTCAATATTATTTATTAAGCTTGAGGTTTTTCTTTTTTTATAAAAAATTAGATAACATTTATTTTATAAAAATTCCAATATTTCGATACAGCAATGTGTATCATCGTCAGGGAAATAATTAAACAATAAAAATAACAAAATAATGAAAAAATAATAACAATTGTCACAATAGAAAAAATTATTTACAATTAGAAAAATTTTTATACAAATAATCTATTACATTCTAAAAAATTTTTCAATTTCCTGTTTTGTTTTTATACACTAAATGTCTATAATTTTGTGCTACATTTTCCGTGTCTGATTTAAAATTAATTCTTAACAATTCTGCAACAAATTAAAACTCACTTACAATAAATTTAAAACTCACTTACAATAAATTTGCTTAACCAGCAACAAATTAAAACTCACTTACAATAAATTTGGGAGAATTTCTCAAATAATAAATTTATTAAATTCCTATATTTTTAAAACCAAAGTTTTTCAAAAACTCTAAAGTTATGTTCACACCTATTAAATATTTGACTCCAAACGTAACCACCAGTTTTCTTAAAGAATTGTTTGCTTTTGCAAAACGTTTGGCTAGAGCAAACATTATTTAACGGTTTCTTAACTACATTATACATAAATGCAATTATCATCTTAGACATAAAGTTTAGCAAATAAATAGAAATTGTTTAAAATAATGCTTAAGTTTAATTAATTTACTGGTCAAGTTTTTTTTTGATTTTATCGTCAAATATTTGTGGTCTGAGCATACCTTAAGTCATATCTATGTATTGAGGCCCTATGCGCCTTATGGGATCGACGGGAACATATGTATATGTATTTTGTTGGTTCCTTACCTTCGTGAATTGTTTTGTTTTTATTCTACTTAACTTTTTATTACAAGAACTAATTTGATTTTTGTATTTTTATGTTTTCGAATTAAAACCGGTTAACCGGTTATTTTGAAAATGCTTAACCGAAACCCGGTTTTTTTAAAATAGCAACTATTCGGATTATTCGAAAACCGGTTATTGAAAAATGTCGAATAATCGATCACCCTACTAAAGAAACTGTGGTTTTTCGTTATGTTAAATAGAAAACAATTTATTTGGTGTATTTCATAGACTTAGAAAATGTGCGGGATCCCGGGATTTTTGTTCCGGGAAATCCCGTATGAAAAACACTAACTACGATGTTAAAGCAAATACAATTTTAGCTTAAGCGACAACCTTCATACAAAATTTTTATGAAATAAAATTAAAAAAACCTTCTCCTGTAAAATTTTAATTTTATTCAGGTGCCGTGTGTACCGCCAGTAGTCACACCACATATTGTTATTATTATTTGATTTATTTTATTATATTTATTTATTATTTCATTAGTTTACATTTACTTACAGTACGTACATAACACAAAATGGATGTAAATTCTTTTTATGGGAAACGTCGTAGAACTAATGACATTTAAAGCGATGAAAATGATATGAAATCATGTGTTACTTTTCAAATTAAAGTTCTTTAATATATTCTAATGTTTAAGTTTTATCAAATTAAAATTCATTCACAAAACACGTGTTTCCATCTAACAATTTGTTTTGATCATTTAACATATTTTTTTCAAGTTTATTTATTTACGTTAGTTTTAATACACTTCTTAGAATTGTTTACCTATATTTAATTTAAAATGTACATTAGAGTAGTCCACCAAAACACTTTTTAAAGAACCGTTAAAGCTGGAGGTCCAAACCACGCGTTTTCGCCTCCACGCAGTGCATGCTTTTCTTACCTTACTTGCGTTCTACGTTTCAAGTTACATGCAACACTTTTTATGCAGCAGCACCACAAGTAAAAATAAAATTTAATGTGTCAAAATCAGCTGATTTACTCGAACGCTGCTTGTGACGCTTACAAAAGTAGAAAGTAAACCTACTTTTCGCCTCAAGGCATCTACGCTTTTGTGCATGTAACTTGCTTCGTATTACTACACAGGTTCTACTATTTGACAGCTGCGCATGCTGCGAAAAACGAGTAACGCGTGGTGTGGACTTCCAGCTTAATGAGAATTCTTCCAGCTTAAATTCGTTGATGGTAGAAATACGAATTGAAAAGATCAATCCGCAAAGTTAAAAAATCATTTCATAATTTGAGTTGCGTTAAAATGTAGCTCGCAAATATTGTTTTTGGACCAACCTAATATACACCTAAAGCGTAACCAGGCTTAAAAAAAACTCACAATATTTAATAGGTACACAGAAAAAATTATTGACGAATTATTTTCAAACAAAAGATTGTTTGAAATTTTTTTTAATTTCTACAAATTTTTTTACTGATTCAATTAATATTTTTGTTTGATTTTTATTTAACCCACAAAAATGTTGACAACTTTTCAATAATATAATATACGCGCTATTGGTTTCAATTTTTCATAATTTTGTATGAAATATTTAACGCTCTTTAATGTTGTCGTTTTTTGCATTTTTTATTTGATCGTAAGCAACACTTCTTTATGTGAAATATAAGAACAACAACACAAAACACATACAGTTTATTTTTGGACGCTTTAAAAAAGTACAACAAGAAGAAAGATGATAAAATAGCGCGACGAGGTTATTAGCAAAAAAAACAAAAAAAAATAGCAGGTAAAAAAAAAGGTTTAATTCTTTTTTAAACTACAGAAACAACAACAACATTATAAGAAACAAAATAAATTTTTGGTTGGTTTCAAAGTTGGAAAAAAAATAATGAAAAACAAAATCCCGTATTCAATTTTTGAAAACTGTTTACTAAAATACATACATCAAATACAAAAATAAAATGATGACGAAAAACATATCGAGTCGGTCTGCTGCCGTTGTATGTTACATTTCTGCTTCTTTAGCCAAGGAAAGGAAACAGCAACAGTGAGTGATGAAGAAAAACATTGTGTGTATAAACAAGACTTCGTTCAAAAATTATTCCAACAAAACATGTGTCTCAAAGCCAGCCGCCGCTCTGCTTCTGCCTTCATCTTCTCATTCAGTGATAGCTTGGGTGCGCGTCATTGCTTGTGCAAAAAATTTTTGTTTGATTCAGCAAAATTATTTGTTTGAAATTTATATGAATTTCAGTAAACTTTTTGTTTGATTCTGTAAATTATTTGTTTGAAAAAATCAGTGTTTTTTTTTTAGTAAACAAAATGCAAATAAATTGTTTGAATATGCGAATTTGTTTGTAGGACCGATTTCAGACAAAAAATGTTTTGATACTACAAATTTTTTGTTTGAATTCGAAAAATAATTTTTTCTGTGTACGTCATATTGCCTTGATTTGCATTTTTTCCTTGTAGTAGAGTAAAAGCAATTAAAAACGTATTTCATACCATGCTTACTAAATATAAATATATGTACTTTTATTTTTATTGGTATTAAAGAAAAAACCTAAACTTGTATAAAAATTCCAGAAAATATTTTTTATAACTTAAGAACAATTGTGATTTTTAGTTGAACTGTTAATTTTTAATTTTTGATAATTTTCTTTTAGTTAAATAAAATTCCAAGTTGTAAAAATTCCTTCCTTCAGTAAAAATAATTTAATGAAAATTATATTTGATGAACTCAAGCCTAACAAAAAAAAATTATCAAAAATTTTTTAATAACTTATATTATATGTATTTTATTCGACCTTTATTATTATATGCACTCAAAGAAGTGCCGAAATATTGGTTAAAAATAAAAGTTAAAGTTTTTTATATAAAATAAAAAAAGACCTCAAGCTTGAAAATTTAGTTGTATTACATTTTTTAATAACTTTTACAAATTTCATTGTTTTAGAATAACTATTTTTGCAATCTGCATCCATGACTTTTATTGTACTTAAAATCTGTTTAACAATTGCTTTAATCATATGCAAACTTAACTTACGGATTTTGCTTTTAATTCTTTCTCTACGTTCTCTATTTTATAATTTTTTGTTTTTTTTTCAACATTTTTTTAAAAACGTTCAATCTATTTGTGTATAATGTGCTCGTGATAGAGATTGAATAAAATAAAAATAGAAGAAAAAAATAAAGAGGGAAAAAACTATACCTATTAACTACTTTTCATACTTCTAGGTGGTTCAGTAAGACCAACAAAAGGTTGGAAGGCGGAACATAAAGCAGCACGTACGTTGGGCATAATAATGGGTGTGTTCCTATTGTGTTGGTTGCCATTTTTTCTATGGTAAGTTAAAGTATTGAAATAAAATCGTTTAATAAATAAAAAAAAAACTAATCTTAATTCCTTTTAACTTTTAAAACGTATGGAAGCTTAATTAAATTTTTAACTTGGTTTTCGAGAAAAAATTTAAATTAATTGCAGGTCTGCTTTTAAACCCAGATTTATAGTATGAAACTATACAGTTTAACAAGTCTATGTATACACACAAAAGAAAAATCAATCCATCCGTACTTAATTCAATCCGAAGCGGTATTGATAGTACGGATTTTCTTGAATCAAGTACAGAAAGATTGATTCAAGTACGGATTTCAATCCCAAAATACTTAAATTATCCATATTCAATCCTGATTTCGTACTTGAAATAATCCAATAAATGAGATTGATTTAAGTAAAGCTAAGATCGAATCAATCTCAAAATGGGCTTGGTTCAAAAATTATAAAATTGTTTTAATTCGAATTCGTACTTAAAATAATCCGAAAATTATATTGATTTAAGTTATACTAAGATTGAATCAATTTCAAAATTAGCTTAATTCAAGTATTTTAAAGTTGATTTTATCCCGAATTCGTGCTTGAAAAAAAAAATAAAGAAATTAGAAAAAAAAATTATTCTGGTTGATTTACTTAACCGTACTAGACCTTACAGAATGATAAAACACAAACATCATGCCCGATATGTTTTTTACTTTAGAAATCTCATTAACATATTTAACCAAAAATATAAACTAAATGAGAAGCAAGAGTTCAAATTTACTTTTTAACCCTTCGTTGAACACATGAGTCGGGCCAGACCTTTTTTAATGTGTATAGAAAATCCGAACATGCGTAAGCTGGAGGGTTAAACATGATCTGTTTTTTCTATACACAAAAAGCAAATCGTTTTTTCCAAACTTTTGTTGTGTTGTTGTAAATCTACAAAAAAAAATGGAAAAACACACACGTATGCACGCATAAAAGAATGCAATGCTGAGAGATGAGACTAATAAGTTTTATGAAATTAAATCCCTCATTTTGTAATTTTACTCTCAGAGTGGCACTACCAACGGAAAGTTTAATCTTTTTTTTTTGCTTGATTTAAGAATTTTACACTTATTTCAAGAAATTCTGGGATTGATTTTCGAAAGAAATCCCATTTAGGATTGTTTTGAGTACGTTTTAGCGTTATTCGTACTTGAATTTTTGAGTACGACTCATACTTAAAGTAATCATAAAAAAAATTGATTTATCGCGAGTGTTTTTATTTCTATGTACAAATTACATTTTTAATGAAAACGATATTTTTATTTTAGAAATTTTTTATTAAAAATGGGATCAAAAAAACACAAAATTTTCAAAGTGCTATTTTACAATAACGATTTAGGTTTTATTTGACAATTTTTACGATTTTTTCCTTTTTTCTGGCAACTTTGCTTTACATATTACTGTACTCATGGTGGTATCTTTAAGGAATTATTTCTATGTGCGAATCAAAGGCTTGTATTCGTGTTTTGGATGGAAGGGAAAATGAAAATGCTTGCTTAGCTTTTAAATGGCAAAAAAAGAATTTTACCATCAAATGAATAATTTAACTTCAAAATTTTAAAATATTTCTCATTTAACTCATAAAAAAAAAACTTGAAAAAATCGGGACAAGTTTTGATTATTTGCAAAATACTAGATCAAGTTAGGCCAAAAGTTAACTATGAATGGCTTTTTTCGATTTTTGTAGAACTCGATTAGTACAATCCACTAAAAAAGAATCTGGCTAAAGATTAAGAATTTTGGATTGTTGTTGATTTTTGTAGTTCCCGAGGCGCCCTACTTTTGGAAACTATTGAGGCTGAAACGTCGATAGACCTCAAATCCTAAACATGAACTCGTAAACAAGTTCTTAGTTAGCACCTGGACTAACCGTTTACAAATGCCAGAATTATTGAAATTATTGCCAAAATCTCCCTCTGTGTGCCGCTTTCGATCAATCGGTATAACACAAAAATTGTAAACATGACTTACTATCAAATCGAACGCCTTAAATATTTGACTTTATTACCAATTTTGAAATTTTTTTTAATTAAAATACATGGACGGATCCATAAAGTTTTAATTTTGATCATTAAATTGTTTTCTTTTTTTCAAAATGTCGCTTACTATCATTTCACAAAAAGGGCGTCGATATATTATCCAAACTCAACCCTTAATTGTGAATCTCTCAAAATTAATCATTATATGTAAGGCTAGGTTCAATGGGCAGCCGCCACGACGACGGCTCACTTTTGTGCTTATAGCGGCCCCTTTGTGATACCCCTAGCCAGTGACAAGAGTCAGTCAGTGTCAATCAGACTATTCCCCAAAGGTCACTGCAGCCTCGAACCAACCCGATTCTCTGCAGAACAGAGAGATCGATTTCGGTCCCACATTAAACACATCGTCCAGACATGGCAATTCCGGTCTCCCAAAATGCCTTAACCTAATGTCCCCCAGAGTGGGGCATTGGCAGAGAAAGTGAAAATCCGCCTCCTCATCATCATGACAACTTCTTCAGAAGTCATAGTAATCAAGGCCAATCCTCCTAGCATGAGTCCCTATAACCCAGTGATACACCGATACCAAGTAGCATGCGCGTTCTCGCCGTGTTATAGCCAGGCCCGGCTCCCCCTGCCATCTCCCCTGAGCCCTGCTGTACGACTCTTGTCTGATGAGAGTCTTGCAGCGGGCCATTGAGATGCCAATCAGGCAATAGACGAACATGTCGTCCAAGAGACAGCCCTGTCTGGCCAGACCGTTCACAGTGTGCCCTGGTACCCATGTCAGCGTTACACTGTAATGTTCCGCGATCTCATTTAGAGACATCCGGCATTCCACTATTAACATAGATGTCGTGAAGACACCAGCTGCTGTCCGTAAATATACATAAATCTCTCGATATACGATAGTACCTCAGCCAGTTTGCCGCCCGCCTTATGGCAGAGATTTCCGCCTGCAGCACACTACTGCCATCTGGCAGCCTAACAGAGACCCTAATGATCAATTCATCGATGAAGAAACCTCCACCTACTCTATCGCCCATCTTGGAACAATCGGTATAGACCCTTAGGGCCGGTTCCAGAGATCGCATTTTAAGAAAGTCTTAAAATGTGTAACCACTGCAGGCTCTCATTTATAAGTACAACTGTAATTACACAACACAACAAAAAAAAAACCTTTAATTTTGTATATTCATCTGCTAATGGCGATCACGTCATTTTTGTTTCCCTACCAGCTCTGGTTTTAGAGATACAGCCCCGTATTCATAAACAATTTAACAATCATTTTATTAAGTAAAATGTTCATATAAAATTTGTTTTGTAAACCTTTTTTTAAATTAAAAATATTTGAATTAATTCACATAAGGAGCCGGTAAGATTTTATATCAAGAACAATTTTATCGGAAGCGACTAATTTCATACAAAATTTATATAAAAAAAAATAATAAAAAAAAACACTCTCCTGTGAAATTTGATTTTTGGCGCTTTCGTTCTTTTCGCGTTTGGGGGTTGATATATTATTTGCATAATTTACTCCATTTTTTTGTTTCATTCGGACCTCCAAACATTAAAATTGTTTCAGGATTATTAATTAACAGTCGCAATATTGAATATATCAGGATATTTTACTGTTATTGCCAGGATGTTAAAAATCTTGTGCTTTTGGCTAAGTTATAAAAACTTTTTTTAAGTTAATTTTCTAAAATTAGAATAACTGATTATGAATATAACATTAGTTTTTAAATACCACATATGTATCTTAGAGATATTTTGCATTAATTTAAAAAAATACTTTGAATTAATTTAAAATAACTTGGTTTTAATGTCAAATTTATCATTGATAACAAAATGGTTAGAAAGAAACGACTTTGTACAAATAATCCACACAGTTCTTGTTTTGGTTTGTTTGTGGTATTTAAGTATTTCCTTGACCAATTTTTCCGTATTCGCATTGACTGTGATAAATGAAACATTTGTGGTACTATTTAAATCATGTAGAAACTTTTAAGGACTAGCCTTAAAATATATATGTTTTGAAAATCCTTGCGATAAAAGTTAGACTACCTAAATATACTTAAGGTGTTATGATACTTGCTATTTTTTGTATTGGATTTTTTTAGGATTGACTGAATGAAACAACAAATGCGAGAAAGAACAAGAAATACAATTTGATAAAATGTAAACAAAACAAACAATACTGCCCACGTTTTTTCCCCACAAAAACCCGTCATTAATGTTAAAAATCGCAAAAAAAAAAAAAAGTTAAAAACCGTTTCTTTCGATCAAAAACTAAAAAAATTGGCAACAGTGCTAACAATTAATCTGGAAATGTCAATTTTAAGTTAAAAAATTTTATATTTTTTTTGACAGTCTTAGATTATTTATCGATAACACATGTATATTTGTTTGGCATTTCAAGATTTTTTATGATATAATCATACTCTTTACACTTAGTCAGTTTTCCTATGCAAATATATTTGCACTGTTCTCCAATATAGAAAAAATACAAAAAATAGCAAGTATCATAACAGCTTTACCAATGTGACTCTACTGAAATGAAACAGAATTTTTGTGTAGATTATTTATCTGAAAATAGTTTAAGGTTTGTAAAGTCGTTCGTGCCATATTAAGCGAATAATACAAAAAAAAGGGGGTAAATTATGCAAATATCAAATGTCACCATATCTTTGAAACTGTAGCTCCTGGAAAAACTAATGATGACATCGTAAATAACACTCTCAATTCAATCAAAACCAATGGACAGATCTCTGAAAAATCTTGCTGTGTAGCCCTGTGTAATTATACCCTACACCCAAGATAAAAGGGTATATATAACTTTGTCATTCCGTTTGTAATTGCTAAAATATTGCTAAATATATATTCTGGATCCTTAAGAGAAGAGACGTTTTAATCCGGTTGTCCGTCTGTCTGTTGAAATGGGGTTTCCGAAGCCGCCAGGTATGATGGGGTATGGTTGGTATATATTTATGTCAGGAATGCTCATTATAATTTTGCTTTTGAAATGCAGCCTGATCGATCCAAAATTGCTTAGATATGAGGAAAAAACATCCCACAAAATGTGGGCGGGATTGAAGAATTATATAAAAACCTGAATTTTTGGGCTGCCATATGACCAATGAATACGGCTTGCTTGTCAAAAGATTGGTAATCTTTAGTAGAGCATATTTTCTGAAAAACTCGAAAAAAAAGGTTCTGATGCAAAAAATTTATAACCAAAATCAATTTTTTTTTTGAAAAATACCTATTTTCAGGAACCATAGTCTTTCCCAGTCCAAGTTTTATACCTTAAGTAAATGGTAGATTTCTTTTAAAAGACTTCGGTATATTTAAATCGGTTAAAAAATTGCTAAGTTATAATGAAAATACTGAAATCCCAAAAAGACCTCTTTTTTTAATTATATAGTTTATCCTTTAATATATTTAATAGCACGCAAACCTGTGCAAATAATTAAATGCAATTTAGCGATTTATACTACATATATAAATATGCATATATTTGAATATAAACTTCTGTTCTCTCCCAACCATGATGAAGGGCATATAAGATTCGGCATAGCCAAATATAGCACTCTTTCTTGTTTTTTTTGATACTTTTGCCTCAAACATTTATAATTTTCTGAATTAAATTAATTCAAAGACTATGCCATAAATTCTGAAATGACACATTTTAAGAAAAATAGCTAAATAAATAATATTTAAAGAAATAATTTTTTTTAATATACATATAAAAAGATTAAACTACTTTTCCTTGTCTAACTAAGCAAAATTCTTTTACACACTTTTACAATATTGTGCAGACGTAGCTTAAGTTTATAAATATTTTATACACCCCTACTTATAAATAAATTTCTTTCTTTCTTTTTTTTTTCTTCATTTTAAAAATAAAAAAAGGTACGTAATAACATCACTGTGTGGTCCAGCATGTCCTTGTCCGGATGTTGTGGTTGCTGTACTCTTTTGGATTGGTTATTTTAATTCAACACTCAATCCACTCATTTATGCTTATTTTAATCGTGATTTTCGAGAAGCATTTCGCAATACCTTAGAATGCGTTTTACCCTGTTTGGAGAAACGTAATCCCTATAATGCTTATTATGTGTAGCATATACAACATTCAACAGCATCATACTCGTCAGCAGTAGCAGGATAAGATAACCGTCAGCTACATATATTTGTATGCGTGAGTTTAGAGTACTGTATTGAATCTATATGCTATAAATAGATACCCAACTTGTAAAATACTGTCTTTGTGTTGGTTTGTAAGTAATGTTTGAGTGCGTATGTTTGTGATCTTTTTATCTGTGTATTTATATGTATGATTGCGCGTGTATGTTGCTCTTAGAACTCTGTGGAAAGTAAGAGATTGTAAAACTAAAACTATTTATGTGATAAACAAAAAAAGCATAAAAATTTCAAGAAAATAAAAACATAGTGTTATTTTTATATTATGTTAAGTGTTTTAAACAAAAATAAAGAACTATTTTTAAGGGGCTAGAAAGTATTCCATTTTCAACGTATATACATGTATTATTGGCACAGTGGGTACTGAGCTTTCTTTATAAGCTTCAAGTTAAAGGTAAAAATTAAATTTGAAAACGTGTTTTTAATTTTATTATCCCCTTATTCAAAAAAAAAAAATTAAATAGGTTTATAAAAGATTTATTTAACAAATTTGTATACAAATTTCGTTTTATAAGCCTTTTATAAACCTGTTTTATTTTTTATAAATGAGGCCGTTAGTATATTATTTCTTTAATTAAACTAAAATATTAGCGTATGATTAATACGTAACTTTAATTAAAATAAAGTATACGCAAAGTGTTATTCTTGTTATGTACATTCCAATCAGTGATGCCAGCAAAAATTTCAAAAAATCCCCGCGAGTTTAAAAAAAATCCCTTTTTTCCCTACAACCAAAAAAATATTCCTTAAAAAAATACATCTTTTGTTAACATTTTGAAGAATTTATCAACAACAACAAAAAACCAAAATAAATAAAAATAAATTAAAAAATTTTATTTAAAAAATAACGCTGTTTTGCTAATTTAAATGTTTTCTTTTTGACAGATATGTCAATAAATCCCTTAATCTAGATACAAAAGATTGTCAAACTTCGTATTTGATTTTTCATTTCCTCATTGTCCTTTTTAAAAAGCTAAATGTATTTCAGGATTGCTTATTTTAAATAATTTTTTTTTATTTTATTTTTTATTGATTTTGCCATGTGTTACTTATTTGTTTAATACTATCATAATGTCCGGTATTTACCCGTTAAACTGTGGACGTAGGTGAAAATATACGGCAAGGATTGGAAAATAGAAGTATTATTTGTTGGTGCTTCTTGACCATACTAAGGCATTCGATACGGTAGATCATGACATAATCATCCGAAAACTTAAACACTTTTTTAGATTTACGAACACGTCAACCAAACTTATACTATATTATCTTTCAGAACGCACGCAATCCGTGTTTGTGAACAATGTGTGGTCGGATATCTTATTCCTGACTTGGGGAGAAGCTAATGTAAATGTAAACGATTTCCCAAAACAACTCACTAAATGTAACATCCATTTATACGCCGATGACGTGCAGCTCACTTTAAGTAGCCCAGTAGTGGAATTCTCTAACTTTTAACGATTAACGTTAACGTAATTTTACCGGCACAGTGTATTGCTTACGGTAACAATACAGCAATTCAGTAACTCAATTTTAACAACAAAGCTAACAATTTCAATCAAGTGGCAACTTTGTTAATTAATTAGTATATTTAACGAACACTGTCACCGAGGCCAAACTATTTACGACTTAAAGTACTTTCGAAACTAACAAATCCCCATTTCGGTTTTGCTAGTCTAGCGAAAATTGCAAAACTAGCGAAAATGTTTAATACATCAAACAAGCTATAAAATTGATTAAAAGTCGCTAAAATTATAAGAAATTGCAAAAATTCTGTTAAAATTGTTAAATTAGCGTAAATTCGCAAAAATTTGCAAACAGCGGCTATTTATTAAAAATCGTTAAAGTTCTATAAGGAAAAAATCGCTTATATCGGGAACATGGCTAAAATTCGCGAAAAATTGCAAACTTGCAAAAAACCTTAAATTTATTGGAAATTGGTAAATCGCTTAAAAAAACACATTGTCGGAATATATAAATTTTTTTTTTGCAAAAATAGCAAAATTCGCGAAATTGTATAAAATTTCGAACAAACCATAAAATTGAATTGAAGCCACAAAAACTATAAGAACTGGCAAAAATTCGGTAAATATTGCTAAATTAGGGGAAATTCGCAAAAATTTGCTAACAGCGGCATGATTGGAAAGACTACCACTTATTGTGTTAAAAGAAAACACTATTAGTGATTTCCATAAGCTGCATCTAAAATGTAATATTTTTAATGAAATTTATAAATTCCCAAAAATCAAATTTTTTAATATCATTTTGGCAAAATGTATGTAAATAACGGTAAAAAAAAATGTGTTAATTTGGCTTTTATTTGCCAAAATTTTTGTTTGTTTTTTTTTTTTTTTTTTGAAAAAAATTACAAACAATGAAAAATATTTTGCCGTTAAGATAACTTTAATACCTGACATTAAGATAGAACATAGCAGTAAACGTTATTGTTAAAGTTACTGAATAAAATTTACGTCAACTTTGCTGTTAAATATTTTTAACAATTTAAATTATGTTAAAATTGAATAGAGTATCACACTACAGTTCAAAATATTGCGTCGGGAATTTCCTACCTAAATGACGACTTAAATAGAATTTACCCTCCAATTCTGAGGATGTTGTTTTAACTGACGAGAAAATTGAATTTGTTAACAAAGCGTAAAATCCTGGAAACATTTTCAATGGCAATTTGACCTGGACTGATCATGTAAATTTACTGGTTGGTCAAACTAATGTAAAGTTACGTGCTCTCTGGTCCACCCAATATTTCACAACCTTAAGAATAAGAGCATTTTTTGCTAAATCATACTTGGTTCCTTCCTTGATCTATGAGTCTGAATTTTTTGGAAGATGTGACTCAGTTAGTAAGAGGAAATTTAATGACTTGTTCAATAACATAATAAGATATGTGTATAGATTAAGACGGTCTGATCACGTTTCTTCTGTTCCCAATAATCTTTATGGAGTATGCTTTGAACGTCAGCTACAACAATCAAACACTTAAATATTTAATCGATAAAATACGTTTTTTTCAATCGCCGCGAAACCGAAATATTGTAATACCTCGACATAATTTACTAGTATCTGAATGGCAGTTTTATGTACATGCCGCTCGTCTTTGGAACAATCTTCCAGAAATTCAACAACTTAACAGCAATGCTAATAGTTTCAAAAAAATTGTATTACATTTTTTAAAATAATTTTTACTTTTTTCATTTTAATTTATAATTTTTTTTTATCGATATCGTTATATTTACTTGTATGTATCAAGATTTTTCTGTGACGTAATACGTTCCTGTGCTATAAACATAAGACCCAGTCTTGTTGTACAGGAAATGGAATCAATAAATAAATAAATAAAGGGGAAGGCTCCGTAAAATTTTAAAAAAATATTTTCTATTATTAGTATTGTGGTTATTTTATTGAACTATTTATGGTTTTTAATCCAAATTTTTAATATTTTTAATTAGGCTTAAGTTCATTAAATTTAATTTTCATTAAATTATTTTTATGAAGAAAGGAATTTTACAACATGAAAATTAATTAAAATTTTTATTGATAATTTTTCATTCTTGACTCAATCTGGGCTCGAACCCAGGTGTTTACGGACAGGTTACCCTGACATGTTTCGATTGCAACCACTCAATCTCTTCAGAGGGCTTGCCGTTTAACACTCGCAGCCATCGACGACTGCTGACGTCATTAGTCAAACATCAATCCTTAAACCAAATTGTATTCAACCTTTTGGTAGATCGAAATTTGCTTTTGAATGATTATCTATTTTAATTTAATACAAACTACCGCCAAAAACCTTTAAAGTAATCCAAGAAATTTGATTTACAACTGTTTCTTTAATTTTTTTTTCTTCAAACTAACCCACTGTGCCTGCCATTAAATTTAATCTGTACTATGCCAACCATACACAAGAATATTATTATTTTAAAAAGCAACATAAACTACAAAACAACAATTTGTTATTTAGTGTTTTTAAGCAATAATATTGTATAGACTTTTATTTAGTTACCAATAACATTTTAAGTTATTTTCTATCTTTAAGTGCTATAGTACACATTTAATTTTTACAAGGTTTTCCAACACCTGTTACATTCCAAAATGATAAACACAAAAAACAAAATAGCGGAGTTCAATGTTTGTTGCAAATCGCCTTGCGAAAGTGCAAATGTAAGATATCGATGTGAGTGAAGGTAAATATGACGAGCTAAATATGTTTTAACGTAACAGCTTACGACGCACAGAGGGATGTCTTTATACATTTTTGTGCAAAAACTGCAAGGAGTGGTCGCAAGTCATTCAGAGTTGACACCGAACATTACATTAATTAAGTAAAAATATGGAATTTCATCAAAATCGGCCATGCCCAGCGCCCAGCGCCCAACTCCCATACAATCCAAATAAATTTGTTTGCATAAAATGTCTCCTATTCACGAAAAGGTTTCATCAATATCTGCCACGTCCACCACCCACCCCCATACAATCCAAAGCAATTTTTTTGTTTAAAACTTTTCCTATTCAAGCAAATGTCTTGAAATTTGGTACATACACATTCTAAAATATGTAAACAAAATATGCATGCCAAATTTCATCAATACCAGCCATGTCCACTACCCCCTTCCCATTCAATCCAAACAAATTTGTTCGCATAAAACTTTTCCTGTTCTAGCAAATGTCTTGAAATTTGGTACATACACTTTCTAGTATTAACGAAATATTCATGACTTGTTTCATCAACATCAGCCGCGCCTACTGCCCATATAAAAACCAAATCGGTTTGAAATACTCAAACACATTTTATTCTCGAACTATCATTTCTTTGACACATTATCTATTTGTAAATGATGTTATGAGGTTGATGTCTTACGCTACATATAAACGAAAGAGATGATGCAAACAAACGATTCAAAACTGCAGTCAAGCATTATTTTTCTTAAAGAAATACGATTTTCTTTATTCCATTTCCGTCCAGGAATCACTTCTGAATTGCTTTTCGCACTATTTCGATTTCATTAATCGTAAGCTCCAACTTCTTTGCTTATAAAATCATTTAATAAATCAACATTATTACCTCAATTAATAAGTTCCTTGCACAATTCACTTTAAGACACGGAAAATTAACTCATTATAATAATTAAGTTTGAAAGTGGTAAAATAATTTTTATTCACTCAAATTATATTGTTTTGTTTTTTTTTTTCTTTTTTGTTATGCAGTTGTTTACAATAGCTCTTAATCAATTATTAACAAATTGTTGTTATAATTAATAAAAAACATTATCATTAAAAAGTGTTAGCCCAAATGCAAGTGCTGTTTCACACTCTTCAAGTTTCAGCAGTCAAGTCCATAGTATAATAAATACCAGGTATGTTCATTAGGCAGAGTTTTCATGATTTACCCATGTAATGTCAATTAAATTGACGTTATATGGGTTTTGAAATTGAGAACAAAATTTCTACTGTACTTATTCTACCATGGTCAAGTCTTAAGTTTTTAAGAGAGAAAGAGAGAGAGAGAGAGAGAGAGAAAAAAGAGATAGCTATTTATTTTTCTTTTTCTCCTTAAAAAAAGGTCCCTTTTACAGATTTTTATTCACTCAGGACCTTGCGTGTACAATTTTATGTTTCTAGGTCCAATGCGAACGGAAATTGAAAAATACAAGAACAAAAAAGTACCAAAAAATTCACTAACTGGTTCTTATCCACTCAGGACATTGCATGTTACATTTTATGTAAATAGGTAAAATATTTACTATAATTAAAGAAAGTACCAGTTGTAAAACAAAAAGCTAAAGAAAGAAATTTAATTTCCCATATTTCCCCCTTTTTGGTACTTTTTTACTCCTCATTAAAGTATTAAGAGATTTAACATTTTAGTTGGAGCCTATAACTTAATACGTATGTATATGTGAATGAATGGACAAAAATGTTTTGTAAAAAAATTACCAAAAATAGGTAAGACTTTCGCCACTTAAACGTTCGAATTTCGATAAAGTACCGAATTCGTATTTGTACTTCTTAGATTACACTACGCTTCTATATGCAAGTAATTACTTGCTAGTAGTGTATACTAGGGTGTCCCAAAAATTTTTTTTGTCAGAGGCTCGTGCATAATTTGAAAGCTTATAGGGTCCAGTATTTTTGAATTTTTTTTTAGATTTTTAGGAAGAGGTTTAGAGGTCGCGCAATTCAAGTCTTTGTTAAAAATCTGGGGTTTCGGGCTTTTTTCAAACTTGACTCATAACTTTGTCAATAACCACGTTCATTTAATTTTTTGACCGAATATTTCTAAAGAAAATTTCCCAAACTTTATTTCCATATGCAAAAACTTTAAGTTCTGGCAATATTTTTGTCCATTACGATCCCACATATAAAGTATTTTTGTAATTTTTTAACAAATTCTGTAAAAAACGGTTTATTACTTTCCAAATTTATATGAAAGGTATAAAAACTAGTGACGCGATTTTAAATACCGATAAGTTCTAAACAATTAAGAAAAACAAAAATGGAATTTTGTCCTACAGTTTCCGAGTTACACTATTTTTATAGTTTGTACCTTAAAAATGGTGATACTTTTTTCGTTATAATTATTGTATATTTCCATAAATTTTTATAGTTGGGTTTTAATTGTCATTAACTTCTGACATTTATTGGTCTAAATCGTTACACGCTGTCATTTTCACTTTCTATTTTATGTGTATTCTCCGCTATAATATTGTCGTTATACGTTTTTACATAACACAATTTTTTGATTTAGCTGACCAACGAATCAAATAGAAAAGTTTTTTGTGTATGTGGCAGCGCATAGAGAAAGGGACCTAAGGGTAAAAAAATTAATTTTTACTTTTTTTTTTTGATGGGGACATCATCTGAGCATCGAATGAGACCGATCCCATGCCCCAAAAGTGTTCCCTCCCAGAGATATGCGCGTTTTATGAAGTGATGGCACACCAAAATGGCTCTCCTGAACAAAACCGGGGTTTTCCCTTAGGTCCCTTTATATTTAAGCGTCACATAAATGTATAAAAGTTTTTGTCGACGTACCGGTAAGAATTTTTTTATTTTATTATTTTTTTTTTGTTAGTTCAAAAATGTGTAATTTTATTCAAAATATATATGAATTTTGTGACAACAAGAAATGTGTGGCTTGTGGGAAAAATTATAGATGCCCTTGATCCCTCCAAACCGCCGACAAAAATGCAAATGCTGCAAAGATTTTTTAATAACTTATACTGGGTATAAAGATAAAAACGGGTATAACTCAGGAACGGTAAGAATAAATTTTAAAAATTGTTTATTCATATTAATTAGAATTAATTTGTCTTTCAAACTGCATCATTAGTTTTTTTCGTTTTCATTTAAATTTAAAAAGTTGTAAAGCGTTATTACAAAATTTTTGAAAAAATTACGAAAAATTGCAATTAAGGGTATCTAAATGAGTAACCTCATCACCAAAACTTATAAGATTTTCACACAGGAATAAAGCTTGGATATTTTTCTTTAAAACTGTTTCCTCAGGAGTGCAGAAACTCGTGGTATTAACCAAGTTATCAGTAAAGTTAAAAAAAAGGCCGAAAACTCCGGTTTTTTATGAAAACTCCATTTGCGCGACCTCTAAACCTATTCCGAAAATTCTTAAAAAAAAACCAAAAATACTTTACCCTATAAGCTTTTAAATTTTGATTGAGCACCAATGAAAATCATAAATAAATAATTTTTTGGGACACCCTAGTGTATACGTATTATCACCGAAAACCCGAGGAAACAGCCGATTGGCTGAAAGTACAAACATTGTGTGAATGTTAGTGAAAAAGGGTGAGTGTATTGGGGTTTTCGAACTTGCACTTGCATGCGGAAACGGGGGGCTAAATTCGAATGTGTTTAAAAAAAAACCTTTATTTCTATGTTTATTGGCTTAGAAGATAGATGGGGCGACAAAACGGCCGAATTTCAAAATAGTACGAGACACCTATCCGCTTATTTTTTAAAGAACAGCTTCACCGGTTAACCTGTTTTTACCCAACCTTGCGTCTAAATTTCAAGTTTTTAGCTTTAGGCGTTTAGTCAGCAACGTTACAATTGTATACATATATGGGGGATTCACAAGGTGTCATAAAGTCATGCGTCTTAAAATAATAACATGCAAAATACGACTGTTGTGAACACAACCCCTCATAATTCAGTGTGCTGTTTGGAATTTAAATCAGCTGATTTAAAACAAATATAAAAAATAAATATTTACCAAAAATAAAAATATTTTTTAATTCTAATGCCTGAATTAATAAATTCAATTAGCTCTTACCTGACTATTTTCCATTTTTCAGACGCAAACCACAAATAAATTTTATTTTGTTTGTTTATTAAACATCAGAGTCCTAAGCCGATCTAATTTGACGCCGCATCAACGGCGACGGCTACAAAAACTAATTCGGTTCGGCTCAGCCGCTCAGAGCAGGTCTCTTCTGATTAATTACATAAACATACCAAGCAAAGTTCTATTAATTTAAGGCACTTTTTGTTTACAAAGCAACAACAATTTTGTTAAACCATTGTAAAATGTTAGAACTTTATGACAATATAACATGATAGCATACCTTGTGAATACCCCAATAGATTTAGCTATCACGTATTTAAAAACTAAGCAAAAATGCCAGCTCACCAAAAAAATTTGAAAGTTGAATTTTTTTAAACGTACCGTTACATACTACATTTCCTTCAGAGTTAAATATGAAACAACGTAATCTGCTACGTCAAAACATATTTGACTCTGCATATTTATCCTTACACACCTAAATATCGTAGCTCTTTTATGAAATCTAACGGAAATTCTGTGTGTTTTGTTGTTGAATTTAATAAAACAGCTACGATAGTTGTGTATTTTGCACCAAACAGTGAACTCCACTAATAAGAAAAAATTAAAGTCGTTTGTAAATACAAAATAGCAAGTAGAAGTGTAAAGGAAAATTTAGAAAATATAACATAAATGTTTATGTATAAAATAGCAATATGAAAAAAACAGAAATTAAGCAAAAAAATAACTAAAATAATAGTTAAATGAAATAAAAAATAAACAAAAATAATAAAAAAATTAGTTAAATAAAATAACACATGGTGTTCTTGTAAATGTCTCTGATTAAAAAGCAATATTTGACGTATACGTATTTTTAAGTTTAAGCAGCCTTTTAAAACAAATTTTGTGTTTAAGCTGAAAGTATTCAAAGCCATAAGAGTAAATTGTAAATCATAACGAGTATATTAAAATTAAAACGTTTTAAAAAAAAAACTATTATTTACGATAGTAAAAAATTTAAAAATTTCTGTAATTTTTAAACAACTTATAGTGAAAGTCAGTTTTTAAAATTACACGAAAAGAATAATTTACCCAGAAAATTTTGCATTATTCTCGTCCAAGCCAAAAATTACTTATTCTAATGGCCATTTTCTCAATGTATCGAAAGACTGACTGTTACTTAACGTCAACAAAAATTTAGTAGAGCTATAAACTGTCCGTTAACGTTTTTGGGTTTCACAATATACCGACAAAAAACATTGTTTTCAGCTGAAAACACCTGATTGAATTTATCTAAACGGCAAATTAAAGGAAAATAAATAATTGGCAGATGAGAACTGGTTAGCTTTGCGACAGAATAGAAGCAAATTATACATTGAGAAAACCAAATTTCTTTAAAGTGCAGTTTTTCGTTGGGAATAAAGATAATCGTATAATGAGAAAACGGCCATAAATATATGTGTTTTTTTTCTTTATTTAAGAAAATTTTGCTAAATAAGAACAAATTAAGTTAAAATCAAGAAATTTTTGGCTTGGACGAGAATCAAGCTAAATTTAGTAAATAATTATTTTCGTGTAAATATATTTTTTCTTTTCCAATTAAACTTTTCTTAAACATTTTAAGATAATTTCTTTCTGTAAAACAATTTTACAAAATGAGTTGCAATTAAAACTTTTAATCTTCAAAATAATGACTTTGGTTTTTCTAATTCGTTCAAGGGGAATTTAAAAAGAGTTTTTCAAAGTTTGTGTATATTTCATAAAGAATTTGCGTACGCCGGAAGTCAAACTGGAATTATTTGTTAAATGCTTGATTGTAGAGTAGTGTGTTTTAATTCGTATTGAGCAAATGTTAGGCATCTAAAGTTTTCTTTCTTAGTTTCCGTTGTTTCAGTATTTCCTTTTACAGTTTTAATTTAAATAAATTCGTGACTTTCTTTACGAAAAACATTTTGTTTTTGCACAAGAAAACGTTAACATAACTAATTCCTTAGTTAGAAATATTTTTGTTTCATACTTTATCCAAATAGACTTGTAATGCGAGGGTAGTCGGATCAGTGCCTGAAAAAAAATTTTCGCAACGCTTAAGTAATTTTAAATTGCTATTTTTCTTATGTTCTTAAAAACTGCATTTGTTTTTCTTTTTAATTTTCTTGCTTGGAAAAACAGGGAGGACTTGGAATTATTGTTATCGAAGGATGTTGAATGGCATGGGGATTAGATTAGTCTAGGTGATAATATTATTGCAGTTAATTCTCTAAATATCTTTCAGAGCCGTTTCTTAAGATTGGAAAACTGAAAGGAGCTACTTTTGACTAAATCCATTCAGAAGGGCGAAATTCTTTTCTTTTTTTAGCTGAAAATCTTTTTATTTTTCACAATTGGAATCAGAGAGCAGATTAAATACTTTTGCTGCTTATTCACAAATTCATAGCTTTTGCATTGCCTTCAATCGACAACAATAAAAATATGCATCTCTTTTTTCGAACCAGTTGTTAAGCAATGAAATAACATAGTGCCACATGAAAGCATGAGAAAACAATCACACCATTCGTTTAGTATTCGTAGCTAAGAATGTATTTAATTTTTTTCAATGTCTGGTATCACAGTTTTGTATGTCTTTTACGTTTTAGGTAACGACATGTATGTACAGACATGTGAAGCAGAGTTTCGGACAATGTTTTTAGTGAGTTAATAATAATTTATTGGTAGACAAAAAACCCGTTTTTAAAAGCCGGCATTACTTTTGTTAAATGTTTTTATTTAAATTATCAAAAATATTGATAATAACAATTTTAATGCCAACAATTAACATCACCAATACCCCGGCTTGCATCGCTTTTTGGGACCGGAGAAAGGCGATGCAAACGAAAGCAGAATATTCCATACGTTTGTATCAGTGTTTGAAAATAAACAGAACATTATTTAGCGTTCAGCTCACACACCCAGGAACGATATCAACTTTTTAAGTGTAACTTTTTCCAAGAAGAGCCGAACATTATATAGTGTTCTGTTCTTCGTTAAAAAAAAACCGAACTATTTTAGTGGTACTGTATACAAACATGACATTTTAATGTTCTAAAATGTTTCTTTTTTTATATTGATAAAGAAATGAACAACAAAAAAATTTTAACAAGACCGCAGCACGAACAGCTTGTGTGCGTATTGTGTATATGTTTTGTTTGTCTAAAATTATTTTGCTCGCTTTTTGTTTTTTCCCGTATGTGTATTTTGTTTTTGTAAAAAATGTTTGGTTTTTTCCCAGCCAAAAGGGCGCTGCGTAGCCTACGCACAAAAAAAAGGAACGAACATTAATAAGCTGAACCGAACACAATGAAGTTTGTGGCTTAAAAAAAACCGAACGGCATAAAATTTTCTCATCTTTTTGTTGAGTTGGAAAAGAACAGTATTATTTTTGTGTTCGAAAACCGAACTCGAAGGAGCGATATTTATTTTTGAACACTGGTTTGTGTTAATTTTCCTTTAATTGGTTTCGAGATTCATAATTGTATCTGAAAAAAATTCTTGACTTGAAAGACTTATGGACAATTTCAACAATTTATTTAAATATTAATTTCTGTTTAAAATTCGTTCTTCGTGGCAAATCTTTATATAAATCGGCTAAGGCAAAACAGTTAAGAACACTTTCCTCCTCTGTTTGCCCAGGGACTAGAATAAAAATACACCATTTGAAAGGTATTTCGAACATAAACGTTCCCTAAACATATCTATAACAGCACTTATTTGTTTTTTCATACGGGATTTATCAAAAAAAATCCCGTGAAATTTGTGTAGAAATTCCTGGGTATTTTAGATTAGATTCTGAAAATGTAGTAAATTGTATGTAAGAGATGTTGAAAAAAGTGAAAAATTATCTTTCGATGGTATTTTGAAAGAATTTTTCTGTAAGAAAAGCCGCAGGAATTCATGGGGAATTGAAAAATCCATCCTGCTTTACCGAGAAATGAAAAAGTCCAGGAAAAGCAAAACTCCATTTCAATCTACAAATAGAATCTGGGAATTTATTTCTCATGGTGAGTACATTTATTATATAAATTTTCATATTATTCGAATGTGTATTCTAAGTAATTTGACTTGGAATACACATTCGAATAATATTAACATTTTTACAATTATCTACTCTCCATAAGTTAATTTTTTAATATTCGTTCATGACTAGCAGTGCATTTTAAAAAAAAAAACCTTTTCCAGCAAAATTTAATTATCGATTAAATACTTTTGTATTTTACACTGGGTCTACAAATGAGATAATATCTGAATGAACGTCGGCGAAAGGAGAGAACACATTTCGTCATGTATACATAAATATGTATGTTAATATTTATTTTACAATTCATCTTATAAGATATTTGTTATGAGCAGGGAAACCATAAATATGCAATTGCATGTTTTTTCTTGTGCGAACAATGAAGGCAGAAACAATATATTTATCCGATTAAGAGCATTTTATGCATTTTGGCATCGATTTGTTAGTGCATATTTTTGCATATTTTACCCTTTGCAGCATTTTTTTTGCATAATTTAGTTAAAAGAGCCTTTTTGCAGCATTTTTTAAGTTTTTAGCGCATATTTTGCATTTTTGAGGCATATTTTGATGCATGTTGAATTTTTTAGATGCCTACAAAAGAGCTTTCGCAGCAAATAAACACATTTTTTGCTGAATTTTTTCTTTTATGTTAAAAATATTTATATGTTTGCCCAACATGTTGCTTCAATTCCGCCATCTGCATTAAATTTTGCCTCGGAAATTGTAAGAAAAAGCAGGTTGACTTTAAAGACAAATGTTAGTTTAAACTTAAAAATTTTATACATAAATAAGCAAAAGTTAAGGAAAAATCAATAATATACATTTTTTGGCGATGTGTGTAATACATGGAAATCTGGACAAATCTTTTAGTATACTGATCGACTCAGTATTACTTTTTTAATTGATCTAACCATGTCCATCCGTCCGTATTTGCTGGTTTTTTTTGTTCATGTTAACCTTGTGCGCAAAGTACATGTTGCAGTCTGCTAGGTAATTTGATCAAATTTGATAAATACATTAAATTGTACTAAGGACGATGTGAGAATCGATCTATAATTCCACATATTAATGATAAAAACATTTTTCCAAATTAGACTCCCTGTGTCCGTAAACCATCTAAATATGTTGTTGTTCAGATTAAATTCGCCCCAAAAATATTTTACTGCAAATTAAATTCTTTTTGAACCAGTTCACATTTTCTTAAAGTTTCCATCTATAAAGCTTTAATAGCTTTAACTTTCTTTAAAAAGTTTACATACATAAATAATTTAGCGACCGTTCTTTAAATACCTTTAAGACAAATGGATGTTAATATCTAGATAATATTCGGCACAAATAACTCTGATATGAATTTTAGCCTGTTTACATAACTTTGCTTATGTAAGCCGATTACTGCCTATCGTTTCCGAATAGGGTAACTTCTAGAATCTCGATCTGTTAATACATTGGAGTTGGGGCTTTCCCGATTGTAATTTTAGAATTGATTTTATTACATGGAATTTTTTTGGGGCATATTTTCAAGTTTTTACTGCATATTCTATGCGCGGTTTAGAGCATATTTCTGGTTACCCTGGTAATGGGATTTTTCATAACAACTGCCCATAACATTTATTTTAATATACGGAAGATTAAAGAAAAGATTGCATATGACGTTTGCTTACACAAAAATCGTATATCTTATCTCAGGTGGAGACCCCATGTTAATTAATAGAAAAATATTTTGTCTAAAGCAATAGAAATTTAAGAAAAATTAGTTATCAAATTCTTAAATGCTCGTAGAAACTATTGTTAAATTTAGATTAATGTAAAATATTAAATGAGATTTCTTTTTTAATATAAAATAAAAAAAAAAAAATCTGCATCGAAATTGTGAAATCTAATAACCAAATAAAATGTACAACTTTATAAATAATAAATTATTAAACTAGAATACTACAAATTTAAAAAAACAAAACAAAAAACGTAAAAAGAAATCACCCAACAAAAAAGAAATTATTTAAATAATTAGTAAACAAAAAATTGTAACAAAAACTTAAAATAAATGTGAATTTCGTGTATAAATGTTGATGTTTTACTACATAAAATGAAAAAAAAAACAGAAGCAAAACGGTTTGTAATAAGAAAACAATAATAGAGGAAAATGAATTAAAAAACAAAAGCTGCAAAAATACTGTATAAAATAAAAATAAATATAATTGTAATAAATATTTATTCATGCAAATGCAGCAAAAGACAATCTTTATTGCTAAAGAAATTTATTTTCAATAGAAAATAAAACTAATTTCTTTTAATTTAATTTTTCATTTTCTTCTTGAGTTTTTTTTTTTTTTTTTTTTGTTACATAATTTTTAGTTACTTTTAAGCGAAATGCAAAAAGAAAATAAAGGAATTGTTAATTATGTTTGTTTTTAGTATTTAAATTATTTCTAGTAAAAAAAATTAACTGAAATAAAAAAATTCATTTGTTTAAAAGACAAAAAGAAACAAGTGTTTAGTTATTTGAAAATTAAAAACAACAGTGGGCAGCAAAAGTTTTTACCATCTCTAAGTTAATGTTTAACAAAAAGACTAAAAGCATTTATTAATGTGTTTACTAGCTAAATATCTATTTTAAATATTTGTATTTAATTAACTCAAAGACATCTAAAATATTTGAAAGTTTTATTCAAATAAATTTGGCACGCCTTATCACACCGTCAACTGAAGCAATATATACCGTGTTGTTAGCACCACTACATAGATAGTTGACACAACTACCCACTTCAACTTCTCCTAAGGCTTTTGGTTTCTTTTGATTTAGTTCCGTCCAACCTTTAACCTTATTATCATAACCACCAGTATACAAGAACTTCTCATCACCACACATGCCATTTATAATCATTTCATGGCTGTCCTTTAAACCGAAATTAAAAAAAATAAATTATCTTGTTTTTTAATTTATTTTTTGTACAACAAATTTTTTTACTTACGGCAGCATCCCAGATGACACTGAACTTCTCGTTGGGTGTATTGTGAATTAAAGTCATACCTTTGCCAGTACGATCGGCAAAAGCCACATACTTGTGTCTACCCTCATTCATGGGTCCCAATAAACACAACGGTGATTTACCTTGTATAACAGCTTTTGTACTATATTTACCAGATTTCCCCGATACCACTTGCGACACTACCACATCCAAATCGCGTACAGTGTAAATCCATTCTTGTTCGGCCGCCAAACCTTTAACCTCCTCAACTAAATTATATTTAAAAAGCATTTTATCGTTTTTCCAATTCGATACGACTCCCTTGTCATCGCCCGTATACAATATGTCACCCTCACAGTACATGGCTTGTATAACGTCATCACAGCGAAATAAATCTTCGGCTTTGTCGTAGGGTGGTTGCATAAATTTAACGCAGCCATCGCAGCTGCTGGAATATAATTTGCCATTGCTGTTCGTGGCCATGGCATAAATGTAAGATTCATGAGCATCAATCGATTTAATGAGATTCAGGTCACTATCCCAAATCTACAAAAAAAAAATGGAAATGTTCAAATAAATTGTTACCGGCAGAATAATGTTATTCGAATACAGTGCGTAAGAAACAAATCCGGAACTTATGGACCCCATATTTCAAATTTCTTAAATTTCATTGCACTTTCGACATTGAATATGGCTTTAGCCGTCAATCAAAATAAAATTTAAAGTGGTGTGTGTGGAGTAAACATGTGTTTAGAAAACATCTCTAAGATTTTAAATATGCTGTTAATCACGAGAAGATTTTATAATTCGGATTTCTCATGTTATGGGTGTAAATTTTGAATCTGAATTTTAACCCTGAATTTGATTTGAAAGAAATTCATTCAAGCATAAAAAAATTTACAGAAAAATTTGAAGATTGCAAATGGTTTTTACTTTAACATGTCGCTCATTTACTTCAATAAAGACATAACTCGAAAAAATCCATTTCGAGACAAGCGCGTTTAGAATTTTTCATTTGTTCTAACAATAACGATACATACTCTTCAAACGCGGAAAATATTAAAGATAAAAAGATGAATTTTATAGACAGTATAAAGAAAAGCATGGCGAAAAATTGTGCACCACTAACTCCAAAATTTCATTATTTGTGTTATGTCTCTTTTGAAGTAAATGGGCGATATCTACTTGTGATATCGATCGAAATTTCCATTTAAAGTGTATTGCAAATTCGATCGATATCGAATGCAGTAATTTGGCCCCAGGGCTGTGGAGTCGTCAAGTAATAGTACTAACTCCGACTCTATTCACTGAAATTTTTTAAGTACAACTTCGACTCCAACTCCGACTCCTACTCTATCCTTGATTCTCAGTGTATATGAGACTGGTCCTTATTTGACATTTAAACTTTTTGACTTTAGCAAGAAAATGATTCTGTAAAAATTTCAAATCGGTATTTTTTTTCTAACACGTGCCGCATTAAGCTTTAATATATGTAGTATATGTTTACATATATGATAATATATATGATAATGTATATGATACAGGTCCTTATTTGAATTTCAACTCTTTTTTTAAAAACAGTACCTTTTACATTTTTAAATAAAGCAAGGATATTCTAATTCTAACACGTGCCGCATTAAGCTTCAACACACGCAGGAACGCCATTGGTAAGAACTGGGGTCTGAGGCCGGATATGGTAAACTGAATTTACACATCGGTTGTTAGGCCTATACTTACCAATGGATGCACTGTTTGGTAGGGTGCGTTGGGAGTGGATAGCTATAGGAAGATGCTCAGCAAGGTTCAAAGAAGTGCATCTCTTGGCATTACAGGCGCAAGGAGAAGCACTCCGCAGGCAGCGCTGGACATCCTTCTATATCTGTCCCCTATTGAGCATAACTTGTGGAGTGTGACTACTAAGAACCTACTTAGACTTTGCGAGTCTTCCTTAGTTAGACCTAGGCGGGATGATCACACGACAATTTTGTACGAGATGGGTCTGCTTGATCAGGGTATTATTCTCGAGGGAATTTTGGGTCATGAGACTATGACCCTGGACTTCGGCGCAACACCACCAGTGGAGTTCCCGGATAGGGAAATTTGGAGTGGATCCAATGGATTGTTTGAGGGGTGGGCAGTGTCTTCCAGGCTGAGATCCTAGCGATATGGAGGGCAACGGAGGTGATACTGGAACACATCGTGGGTGGATCTCTGGTGACAATTTACGTCGATAGTCAGGCAGCGCTTAGGGCATTGACAAATTAAACAGTGCGATCGTGCGTGGTCGCTCGGTGTAGGAATGCTCTTGGTGGACTCATGGAGGAATTCAATGTAAGGCTGTGGTGGGTGCCTGGATACTGCATGGTTGGTGGAAATGAGGTGGCTGACGAACTCGCGAGAGGGGGTTCGAATCTGGAATTAGCGGTAAGAGACAGGGGGTTAAGCCCCCCTATGTTACTACTACTATATATCGAGAGATATATGTATATTTACGAACAGCAAGGCTGCCATTGCAGCTCTAGCTGGTGTCTTCACGACATCTATGTTAATAGTGGAATGCCGGATGTCTCTAAATAAGATCGCGGAACATTCCAGTGTAACGCTGAAATGGGTACCAGGGCACAGTGAATGCCTGGGTAACCACACTGCGGACAGTCTGGCCAAACGAGGCTGCCCTTTGGACGACGTGTTCGTCTTTGGCCTGATCGACATTTTGATCAGACGAGAGTCGTATAGAAGGGCTCAGGAAAGATGGCAGGGGGAGCATAATTGCCCGATGACCAGGGCTTAATGGACGGCAAGAACGCGCGTACTACTTGGTCTCCGTAGGGACCGAATAAGGACAGGGATGTTGGTCATTACGGGTCACTGTGTCATAGGGCCTCATGCTAGGAGGATGGGACTTGCTTATAATGATTACTGTAGGAGTTGTCATGATGATGAGGAGGAGGAGACGTTGTTTCACTTTCTCTGCCAATACCCCGGTCTGGGGAGCATTCGGCTAAGGCATTTTGGGAGACCAGAATTGCCATGTCTGGACGATATGTCCAATGTGGGACTAAAATCGATCTCCCTGTTCTGCAGGGAATTGGGTTGGTTCGAGGGAATAGTATGGTGGATACTGGCTGACTCCTGTCACTGGCTACGGGTATCACAAAGGGACCACTATAACGACCCAAGTGAGTCGTCTTCATGACGTCTGCCCGTTTAACATAACCTAATGTAACCTAAAGGGCATCAAATCTATTAAATGTGGTTTACCACTGAATTTGTAGACAATTTTTATTAAGACATGCAAATGCGCCTTCTGTTGTTACTTAAATAATTTGTATAGTACATCTCGAAGAGAAAAGTAAGGTAAAAAAAATTGTTGAAAGCCTTGTATTATTTTTGGAAAAGAGCAGACCTTTTGTTGTTGCACTTGGTGCTGTTTGTCTCAAGGGATTGAACATCACCAATACCGTCATGGGAGGTAAAGGACGCAAAGTCCAATTTAATAAATAAATGATGTTCCCTTATAGGACGTAAAACAAAGGCATATTTTTAATACAAAAATAAAACATTTGTGATTTTCAACATGTTTTTGCGGTCTGCTGTAAAGTTTTCAAAATGTGGCTTGGCGTAGCTTATCTCCCATCTGCAGAGTTAAAAATATGAATTTTTAAACAAATAAATTGAAACCTTTGTCTTGAGTGTACTCATAGTTTTTTCCGTCCCATAATCAATATAATTATTGTCCAAGACCAAAACATTTTCCCCCAAGTGAGTAGATAAAAGTATTCACAAATCATTTGTGGAAGTATGTCTGCAACTATGTCATGCAATTTTCCGAGTTCATTTTCCTTATTTTCTATTTAGATTCGCTTAGTTTAGGTTAGGTTAGGAAGGGTTATACTCGAAGACCCATGTAGTCCATTGTGAATCTTTTCGATATAGAGGAAGAAGGGAAAAAAGAAAGAAGAAAGGAGTGAACAGACAGAGTTCGAATTCGCTTTGAAGGTTGGAATTTAAAATGTAGGTCACTAAGTGCTTTCTCCACACGATCTACAGCAGATTTCTAGTAATAAAAATATTTTTAAGACCATGAAACTTAAAATGGTAGACAACACAAAAAAATTAATTTTAATTGCACATTAATACACGGTATTACCATTTGAAACTGATTTCAAACAAATAGGCTGTTGACCTCTGAAACGTTAATTGTTGCTGGTTTATCAGCACAAACCAATGACTTCATAGGCCTGCGGAAAACAATCAAGAGATGTCACATTGCACGGCCTTAAAGTCTAATTGACAGGTTATATTCTCTAAATCAGCACATCGCCTTCATTTGTGAAAAAAGTCCTATAAGTTATAAGGATAATATGGTGGATAATATGGTGACGTTGTTCAAGCATGAATGATTGGCCTGAGCAAAAAATGAAAGCAGCATGACTGTTCGTTTGACAGCTAACCTTTCGTATGCTCTATCGGGCATATAAAAACACCCATCATACATAAAGGAATGGCAATGAGCATTTTGAACCTTCCCTAGATAAACGCAATCAAATGTGGAAGTTAAAAAAGTTAAAAGTGTTTTTTTAAGTTCTATTAATTGTTTTTAACTGATTGTTTTTCAACTTAAATAAAAATTTTCGTTTAAAAATTTATATTGAAAAAAAAACAAATTTCAGTTGTTTTATTGTTGTTTCAATACATTTTCCCAAGCAAACATTTTTATTTTATTTTTAAAAACAGGCAGAAAGTCTTTTATGTTATATTTGTTAATTTATTTTAAATTACAATAAGAAACTAAACAGTTTGACTAAAGGCCAGTTTACACGGTAATACAATGTATTAAGCGGCCCATACACTTGCAATATAATTGTATATGATATTCGTCATATCATTTCTATATTATGCAATAAGTCGATCAATGTTTTCATGCATTCAATAAAAAGGTGAACATAACCTATAGGAATAACATAAACAGCATTGTACAATGTTGCCAACACATTTCACATTCTTTTCGTTGTTCAATAAAAATCAAAAGTCTTTTGATTGTTGCCAATATATTGTGCCATCATCGAATATCACATACACATTAGCGATATAATTGTACAATACGTAAAATTGAACAATTTTATTGCAAGTGTATGAGCCACTTTACGACATGTCGAAATGTATTGAATAAGAGAGAATACAGATACAAGATCTGACAAGTGGTCTGGAAATGTTTTTTTTCAACACCATTTTAGAAACTTATGTATGTATTTTCATCACACCAGGGGTGTATTTTAACGGAGGTTATTGAAGGTGGTAGCATTTTTATACAATTAAAAAACAACTCATGACATGTTCATGTTGTTTTTGTAAAAATTGTAAAACTTTAACCATCTGCTTTTTTTTATTATTTTTAATTTTACTTGCACGCATGGTAAACATGAAATATAGGCTGTTTTCCTAAGCGCCTGTTGCGTTGTTGTAATACATGGCAACATGTTCTTAAATGCAACAATAAAAATGTTTATAATGCATTTTGTTCCGAAATGCAACTTTGTAGTTGTAACTGCGCAGAGAAAAGCAAATAAAGCAGTTAAAATAATATAGATGCAAACCACATTCATACACAATGCAACAAAGGTACAAATTTAAGTACACAATGCATCAACACGGTATTGATACATTCCCTGCAAATATAATTTGACCACCTGATCCAATTTCATGAAATGGATTACTCCATGAACTGGTCCGATGTAATGCAAGCATGGACCATGTCATTGTTAAAAAGTGTTTGTAGTGAGACGACATGTCTTCGTTTTTTACCGACATGTTTTCGTTTTTAAACGAAGTTAAAACTAATCCTTTTGTGTATACAATGGAGTAGTTTTAAAACTACTCCTTTGTAGTCCAAAGATGTGTTATATGGTCCTGCCCTAGGACATCGTAATGTTAAATAGACCATGTTTTCCATACGTTTGGGTTACTTTTGGAATAGTCCTAGTCCCTTGTGGACTACTCTTTACACGCGTGTTTGGACTGGTCCTATTATTTGCAGGGACGTTTTTTGTTTTTTGCAACACACACATGCACACAAAACACATTTTTCCTTTTGTTTCGCCTATGTAGTAGTAAGATTTTGACAACGTCGGGGAATTTTACACAAGCAAAATGCCTGTTGTTTTTTGTATTGTTGTAGAAGTAAGCAGACCTATTGGATATGCCTTGACCCATACTTACAACAGACTTTTATTTTTTTCTTTAAAACACGGAGAGAATTTCCTTGTATTTTGATTCTACAAAGTCGTAATACATTGTATTACCGTGTAAACTGGCCTAACATTGATCTTCTTTCAATAAGTTCGTTGTGTTTTTTTTAAACTTCAATTTTATATCAGGTGTAGTTTAATTTAAAGCGTGTAATTCTGCTTCATCTCAAGGGTAGTTTTGAATTTTGCTGGTGGTAACACTGAGAATAACCTATATTTCTTAAATTTTACACCCCATTTTGCAGTATTTAGGTAAATTTTTGGTTCAGTGTAATTTTAAAGCATAATTTTTAAAAATTGCAGCAGCAAAAATTGCATGCTGGTAAATATGAATGAGTGTGCGACATATATACATACGTATATTCTTTTTATTTTTTTTTTTTGTTTTTTTTTTTGTATGATGTTTATTTGTCGAGTAAAGAAAAATTAGAAATATTTTAATTGAAATTGGTCATTTCCGGTTTTGCAGATTTGCTTTTAAAGATCAATCGATTTCCTATAAGAATCACTTAAATTATTTTTTTTGTTTAATTAGTTTTTGGTTCAAAAAATAATTGAAAAAAAATATTTTTTGAAAACGGCAACACTTTACCCCCTTATAACTAGACAAATAAACATTCTACAAAAATAATATTTCGCTCACTAGAACTATAGTTATGCCAAATATAAACGAACTCTTTATTAGGTTTTTTTGCTTCACAAATAATGCTGAATATGTATTAAATATAAAAATGGTTTAATACAATTATTTGGTTTAAATGTTACGGGTCTATTCTAGGCATTCGAACTTAAATATCCTTGATTTAGGAACATAGAATTTTTCGGCAGCCTGCCTAATAGTTTATCCCTCATCAAGACTAAAATATCACACTTTTCCTTTTAAGTTAGTGTTTAATGTTTGCGTTTATTATTAAAAAACATAATACTTCATCAGGTGATTATTGTTTTAGCCTACACGCCATTTTTGAAAAAAAATAAGTTAGGAACATTATACATATATGGCATTAATGTTCTGTTTAATATTCAAGAATTTTTAATATCTCGTATATAATCTGATACATTCAACACTTTGGTTATTGAACATTATATTGCTACATATGACAATTTTTTGCATATGGAGCAAATTTTGCATACAACCCTAACAAAATTATACTTTACTATTGCTTTGCGCCATTCGAATTATGAACAACGTAGGTCAAAATAAACCATCACAGTAGCTTAAATTTATTGGGCACAATGTGAAACGTGAGATGAATATGGAGCCCACAACAAAACTAATTGTTGAATATTGTTTTACGCTAGGTAACATATATTGTCCTTATTAATCTCTATTAACTATCAACATCATTGTTTTTGCCATAGACTTACTTTGCTCAATTTAAAAGAAAACATCATAATACGAAATAAAATTGTATATGGAGCACAAAACGACAAAATGTTATTTTAGAAAAACCGTTAAAACTTTGGATTTATTGCATGTAAATTCATGAAAATGTATAGTTTTGTTAAAAATACACGCAGCCATCAATTAGGTGCCCTTGAAAAAAATCGATCGAGTAGTTTTTGAGAAAATTTATTGCAAACCTATTTTAACGTTTTTCTTAAAACCTACTTGATGGCTTATAGGCTAAAACAATAATAACCAGACGACTTGGTACAAAATTTGACAAACACGCTTACAAAGATATAAATCGAGACTAAAGTACTGACAGTGCATTTGGTGGTGGTCATTTAAATGATATAGTGTTTCACACATAATGTCAACGTTCAAACTTTATAATAAAAAAGAAATATCATGAAAAAAAATATTTTATATGTGTTTCATTTACGTTTACTTTTGAAACCGCAAAATGGATAACCCGGTACCATAACGTTAAAAAAAACTAGGAAAAAAAGAATAAAAATCAGTTTAACGTCATATTACATATCGTCACCTAAAGAAAAAAAGGGCATAAGTTACAAAAAAGTTTAAAATCTACTTTTTTATCAAAAAGTAATTTCAATTTTTGGGAATACAAAATTTAAATTTTCAAAAGATTTTGTTATTCGTGCTTAATTCCCAGTTTTTATTATTGATAAAAACACTTGAAATTTATTGTTGATGGGATAAGCTATTCCTATGCGCATTTCAGTGGTTGCTTAGGCCAGATCATCAGGAAACTTCATCCATAAAGATTTTAGAAAAACTAAAGATATTAAACCAAATAAAACTGTTAAACGTATAAGAATTATAAACAGTGGCTTCATCTCATCTTACATTCCCCACTACAATTAGGAGTGCACGGCCTAAAAAACACATAATTGACAACATCTTTTGTAAGTTGTTGTTGTTTTTATTTTGTTTTTCTTAACCTACTTACAACTACAATTAATGTTGAGAGAATTTCAACTAATTGTAGTGGGGAATGTAAGATGAGATGAAGCAACTGTTTATTGTTGATGTTGTTTTGTTTAATCTTTGATATTATTACAAGTAGAACTGTTGCTATAATTCTTATACGTTTAACAGTTTTATTTGGCTAAATATCTTTAGTTTTTCTAAAATCTTTATGGATGAAGTTTCCTGATGATCTGGCCTAAGCAACCAGTGAAATGCGCATTGGAATAGCATATCCCATCAACAATAAATTTCAAGTGTTTTTATCAATAATAAAAACTGGGAATTAAGCACGAATAACAAAATCTTTTGAAAATCTACTTTTGTAAAATAATCGTTAGCGCGAAAACACAAATTTTATACTGGAGGAGATTTTTTCCAATTATCTTAATATCTATCAGAAAAATCTAAATTATTTTGGGCAGTATTTTGGGTCTTTGTCCAATACGTGTAGAAATGGACCAGTACATTCCACTGATAAGATTTCAAAAATAGGGCTAAAATTAGGAATTCTGGATTGGTTTTAATTTCTGACATACTTAACGTGCCCCAATTGACGAACCTCTAGTGGCCCTCATGATATGTCTACAGATCCCTTAACCTGAACTTAAATTGGAATACAAGTCAATAATGAGCATTTGGAATTTGATTTCAATCCGACTAGCCGTTTACAAAGTTTACAAAGAAAAAATCCCTTTTGTGTTATAAAATCTCTTACTGTGTGTCGGTTACGATTTACAGAATTTACTAACTCTTGTTTTAGTTGGAAGCAAATATATTTGAATATTTTTCAAACTTTCATCAAAATTCAGTATTAAAATTTCCAAAGGACATCCTTTTTCATTTATGAATACATTTATATCTTGAACGTTACGTTTATCGCATTTTTGGATATAAATTGGAATATCTTTAGACAAGACCCCAAAAAACTGGACAATCCCGGCCATTCCAGGCCGTCTGGCAACCCAAGTTTGGCAATAGATTAAAGAGAACGTTAACTTATTTCCTATATTCTGTTACCAAACAGTCGCAGGCGTATTTTGAATTCGCCAACCACGATAAGGATGATTATTGCCAATTCGTTCCAAATAGGGCACAATCTCGAAAATTTGTTTTTAAATACTGTGGTGTAGGATATCATAAATTCGGGCTTGATCGAATTTCAAAAAAGTGCCAGACACCTGTCCGCTTATTTTTCGAAAGAACCACGATAAGTATTACAGTTTTTTTTTGTATCTCTTTTAGTTTTGGAGATAAAAGGTTATCGAATTTACCCGTTTTTACCCTTTTTACCCCCTAAACATTTGAATTTCCAAAGATCCCGTCTTAGTGGACCTATTTTGGGAGAGACCCACCTCCGGTCTAAATTTAAAGTTTTTAGCTTCAGGCAGTTAGCATGTGCGATGATGTATCAGTCAGTAACGTAACAATTGTATATAACGGGTCCGCCATTCAACGTTTTGTTTGCAACTAGTGCTTATTTCGTGAATGGTAACACTTAGCTCATGTCTGATTTGACAGATAATTAGTTTTATCCTTCCGCTGAACGAATATGGTTGTGTACACGCTTGAACAACACTGGGAAATATTGCGACATTACTTTGAGCATGATGGTAATGTTGCAGAATGTGTGCGAAAATTTCGTACGGATTTTGGATGAAGCTCATTTTGATCTTGGCGGGTATAGAAACAAGCAAAATTTTCGCATTTGGGGCACAGAAAACCCGCACGCATACATTGAAAAGCCGATGCACCCAAAATGAGTTACTATTTGGTGCGGATTTTGGTCCAGAGGCAGAATTGGGCCATTTTTTCTTCGAAAATGAGCAAGGAGTGGCCGTTACAGTCAATGGCGATCGTTATCGGGCCATGTTGAACGAATTTTTGTTCACAAAAATTGAAGAGGAGGATATTGGCAACATTTGGTTTCAACAGGTCGGCGCTACGTGCCACACAGCCGAAGCTACACTCGATGTTTTGCGCCCTGTTTTTGAAGATCGCATTATCAGCCGCAGAGCTGATGTCGTTTGGCCAACTCGGAGCTGCGATTTGACACCGTTTGACTATTATTTGTGGGGTGCCGTCAAAGATAAGTGTTACGCCGACAAGCCACAGACAATTGACGCTTTAAAGGACAATATTCGTGAAGCCATTGGTGAAATACAGCTGCACACAATCGATAATGTGCTTAAAAATTGGACCGATCGTGTAGGCTACTGCATGGCCAGCCGAGGCAGCCATTTGAATGAAATTATTTTCCATTATTAACCGGAAGGATTGTACTTTCAAATAAAAAAAAGAAATTTGAGATAATATTCAGTAGTTTTTTTATAGCATTTTCAAAAAAAAAAAAAGTTATTTGGCGGACTCTTATATAGATTATTTTGTTGATTTTGTTCGGCATATTTTGTTTGAAATTTTTTTTTTTATTTTCCCAATATTTCAGTCAACATTGTTGACTATCTTCATCAAATCAACCAATGTTCAGCTTTTGTCAACTACTGTATCATTTTTTTTATTATAATTATTTTTCAACTTTTCAAGTGCTTGCATTATTTTCACACGCACTGTATGCACACAGAATAAAATGACATCAAAATTCTCATAAATATTTTCTCTAATTAATAGTCAATTCTATGTATTTTTTTTAATCCCAAACACTTCATTTTCAATTTACTTTAGTGCGAATTTACTAGAATTTTCTTTTGCCAAAAAGACTGAACAATGAAACCCCCCGTCAATATGAATATGTTTTAGTATATACTACATCTTTTGCATTAATTGTATCATCGGTAGACAAACAGCAATAATTAAGATAAATTAAATTATAACTTATACAAATTATTCACCAAAAATCATAAAAAAATTTGATTGATATTTTTTATTTTGTGATACAAACTTTTATTTTACCATCTGCTCCTCCAGAAAATACTTGATTATTAAAAAAGGCAACACAAACTGCATCGCCTTCATGTTTTTCCGTTGAAACTTTTTCAATGGCCGGCATTTTTTTCAATTGTTTTTATTTAGAGGTATATATTTTTATATGTACATATATAGAATATATAGAACGATAGTTTTTTGTACTTTCCTTGTTAAGTGCTGAAAACAAACTAACTCACAGTCAGAGTATAAGAAAAATCTTTTATATCACTGTGGATGCTAAATTTGTGGCATCTTTACGTAGACATGATTTAAATATAGAATATGTTATTGATAGATTATGTTTATACAGTGTGTACCAGAAAGATTTGTATATGGAAGATAACGAACAAATTATTTATTGGCTTACAGTCTAATGGATAAAAAAAATCTGTAGTTTGAGTTTTCCTAATTTGCTTCCATATAATATGTATAACAGGGAGTCGGCGGGACGCGTTTTAGCCTCAGCAATTTTGGGAGGTATTTGACTCCCGTCAAACAAAACAACATTACCATTAATTTTCAAAGTCAAAGAAAAAACAATTACCTTCGCCTTCCTTATACATCAAATCTATGTACATACATCAAATTAATAAAAAATCAACGGGCGATGCTGAAAGAACCCTGTGCTCATAGCTCACAGTAACTATTGATTCCCTTTACACAATACGTTTTAAAGAGAGCCCGAAAACCCCCATAAAGGAAAAGTCTAATGCTGGGTACACACAATGCAATGCATTTACGCAATCTAGCAAATTTAATTAATTTTTATTCATTCCAGATTGCATCAACATCAAAACGCTTTGCTATTTTAAGGTGTCATTGAAACAGATTGCATGTAGATTTCACTGTCTGTACACAGCAAAATGTTTAATTTACTCCAACATCATCAGTGATGCCAACTTAGCCCTTTTGGGGCCCTTTTTGACTGCTCTTAACCCGTACTTTTTTTGCCCTTTTCTTTTTTAAGGGACGATAATGCGGATGGCTTGTAGCACTACGAGTTCTGCGCCCTACATATATTTCCCTAACTTATTGCCCAGCAAAAAACACTGCGTACCTAGAAGCAATTTTGTAACGGAGACTCTCTTACGAATGCGGATTTATAAGGCATTATTTTTTTTCGAGATGACCCGCTTGAAAGCAATAATTTCTGTCTGTTACTTATAATTCTTTAACAATTGTTAAATTGTTTTCTTACTTTATCGCATCTTGTAAGCGATTCTGCTATTAAGTAAGCAATGTATTGCATTCATAGACTTTTAACTTTTTCCAAATCTTGATCATTTTTTGCTGGGTTGTGGCATTGTAATGCGACTAAATTGATTCACTTTAATCTTACTTTATAAACGTTTGACACTTAAAAACTCGCCGTTTTTCGTAGGTTAATCTGTAAATTTGTTTGAGATAAAACGATGAAACTTATTTCAATGAAGCAATTGCAATGAACTTACAACGGAATCATAATTAAAAAAGTAAATTTCCCGTCACCATTTAACCGATTGGCTTTATTCCCAATTCGACAATAACCATTCAAAGAACATTTTCACAAGTTAAAAATAAAGGCTTTATGGTTGGTAATGTGCTTAAGTTGGCTTCAGCAAATGTACGAATACATGTAAATCATATGAGGCAATCATATTGAACTTAAGGAAACTTTTTGTTAAATTTTATTAAACTGTCATTTGCTTAAGCAAAGTGCGAAACAGATCGCAAATTCCGTACGGAATCAAATGTTTGTTGATTTAATTTTTGTTTTTTAAAAATACGTTGGAGAGACTTTTTGTTAATTTTTGACAGAAGGTTAAGCAAGACAATACATATTATGGTTGGGCCTTTAATTGGAATGTAAATAAAAAAACGGCAGTTTTCGACAGATCGCGAAACAACACAAAAGCAAGAACAAATGAGTAGCTTTTATTTCGAGATCATAACGTGTAAAGGAAAAAAATCAACCAAATATGTCGTTGCTATTGTCAGTCATGACCGGGAGTGCATACACAAATTAGGATTTTTCAAATTGCCCAAACCATACGATACAAAACAAGACCATAACAAAAATAATGAAAGGCGCCATGAAGTAAGTCCCCAAATAAAAAATTAAATAAGCGAAATAAACCACCAACGAAATGAAATAACGCCCAAAGCAAAAATTAAATAATATTTTAAGTTTTGAGGGCTTATTTCATATGAAATAAGACTCCAATTTCTGAAAAGAAATAAAACCCCAATAAGTGTAATACAATAAATTGTATAGTTTTGGTTTTAAGAATTTTACGGTAGATATCATGATTTGGACTTCGGCCAAGTTCTACGATTTTCACCTCCATGGTTTGTTACAAGTAAACTGTTGCTTATGATTCTTATTCGCTTAACAGTTTTATTTGTTTAACCCTTTCGCCCCTACTGGGATCATATGTCACAGCAAAGTTCACTACACTATAACTTTTGTTCCACCTTTTATATTTTAATATCTTTTGTGTCCCAATAAAGTTTGAAGTGTTATCTGTGGTGAAAGTAAAAACAACTGTGTTAAATTGAAGCGGTATATTATCTATGAGTATTTTTTTTTGTATAAGAGCACGTATTTTTCGCTGATCTTCGCATAATTTCTTAAATTTGTGTGGTTTTTTTGCAAATCTATATACTTACAAAAGGTAAGTAATGAAACATTGTTTTTAATATTATAAAGCGACAATAAGCAAGTTGAAAAGTGTTAGAAAACTTTTTTTTTTATTGGGACATATTATCCCAATAAGATTTTCAAGTGGGATATATAATCCCTATATAGCACTTCGAACATAAATTTTAATTTCTGCTTTCCTAAACGTCAAGGAGAAGACGGAAAAAACCAAATGCTATAGATGTTGTTCGGGGACGATGGAAGTGAAAATGGTGGCACTGACTTCAGTGACTCCGAATCCAATTATAGTCCATCAGATGACGAAGATGAAGACAATATAACTGACTCAAGCGATGATTCCAGTGATGCTGATGATGCTATTGCACTTGATACTGTTGTTGCTGAAGGTATGGATATTGCTGCTGTAGCTGTACCCAATGAGATGGCTCCTGATGCTACTGCTACTCTCCGTACTACTGATGTTGCATCAGATGACGAAATTACTCCTGATGCAACTGCTAAACTTCTAACTTGTAAGTGGTCTCTATATAACACATTTGTTACCGAGTTCACAATGCTTACGGAAAGATATCCAGAAGTGTAATTAGATCTTAGTGCATCGGCTACTGAGTATGACGTCTTTATGAAATTTTTCCTGAGGAGCTTGTAAACTCGCATTGCCGAATGTACTAATAAGAGGCTTTCGAAGTTTAGCAGGGTAAAAGGTTCAATATATATCGTATATATAAAGCACCATCACCGTAAGATATCATAATTCAGTTAATAGTTCCATTGGCTGAAGCACTTATTGCGTAGGGAACGAAACACAAATGACTAAAAACCCGTCGAGCAGGTGGTAGGCCTTCCAAGCGCCCGAAAAAGGAGCTTTTGAATATCGGCGATCATTTGCCAATTGAAACCAGCTTCCGACGTCGTTGCGTTAGATGCACGTCTTTCAAGAAGAAAACAAGAACAAAATTCGTATGCTCAGGATGCAATAATGCTCTATGCCCCTAATGCTTTGCACCATTCTATCAATAAATGCATCAAATTTTAATTTGTAAAGTGCCGTTATGTTTTTTTTGTTCGTTTATATAGTGAATTCCTGTTTTTCCTTTATTTTTTAATAAAATTATATACAAATAAAAAATCTAAATTGTTAAATTTTTATTAAGCTTAGTTTTATTGGGACATATTGTCCCACCGTAAAAGCTTATTGGGACTATATGTCCCAGGATAACGGTAAGGATCCTAGACTTCTCGTATATCACAAACATCTTATATTTTTGCTTTATAGCTGAATTGTTTGTCAAAATTTAAACAAAAGCACTAGACTTCAAGAAAAAACTCCGGGGTGAAAGGGTTAATATCTTTAGTTTTTCTAAAATCTTTGGATGAAGTTTTCTGACGATCTGGAAATGCGCATAGGAATAGCTTATCCCTTCAAAAATAAATTTCAGTGTTTTTATCAAGAATAAAAATTTGGAATTACGCACGACCAACAAAATCTTTCAAATTAATATTGGAGGGATCTTCAAAAAGTCGCAAAAAAAACCTCAGAACATTTTTGAACCTATTTGACATTGAACACGTAAACGCTCTCAAAATAAAGATAAACAATTTTTACAGTTTGACATGAAACGTACTAGAAAGAAGAACAATACAAGGAATATAGCATTAACAGAGTATTCTAAAAGTAAAAATAATTTATCTTTTTCGCTAATTTTATCAGCACTTACCGACTTTCCAAGCGATTATTCCAGCAGTTCAGATGGGAATACATAATAACATCTTGCCTGTGAATTTATGGGTCACGCCCACTTTTCCTTTCCAGCGTACTTTTTGGCTAATGTTGTGTATTGATAACCAAGTTATTTGTTTTAAGCTTTAAAGCTTTTACTGTACCCGTTTTCCGGATATAAGGTAATTCATTTTGTCTATGTCCACCTGAAAATTTACAAATATTTAAACCTCAAGCTATACAAAAACATAATAGATTTCTCTATATTTTAAGAACGGCAAGAGCAAGACTGTACAAATTAGGTACAAGCACCTTGGCTATCAAAAGATAACATCCGACTAAATTTAGGCAGGATTGCGAAATACGGCTGTCTAATTTGGATCAAAACACTCATGCTTTAGATTATTCTTTAACTAATTGGCATAAGAAACATTAATTTGCACATGGAAAATATTACAGAAAATATTGGTTAGTTAGGGCCGTTTGCATTTTAGGTAACGATATATATAACTGCATGTATATATATATAAAAATAAATTGTCCTATGTTCGTCATTTTACAACCCGAGAACCACTCAACCGATTTTCAAACGAGTACATGCGTTGGGAGTTTTTTCCCTTTTCCCATTTTTACAATTGAATTAACATAGGAAAAATGGAAAAAAAAGAAAAAAAAACTCCCAAGGAATTTTTATTCACGATAGGGGTGATTTTTTTACAAATAAAGAGTAAAATAAAACTTTGCTAATTTTTTGTTTAAATCAAATTTTCAAAACTTTAATTTTAAAGTTCTGCTGGAAATATTTTTTGTAACGACTATTTTATGGCAACGTTGTTGTCCAATTACAGAGATGTTATTTAACATTTGCACTGAAGTTGGCTGCATTTAGTGTTTTTCATTTGGCTAATGTCAAAAGTGAAATATTTTTTATTTTACTATTTCTCCACCTTGGTTTATGTATTTTTGTGTGGATTTTTAATTGTGTATTATTATTGTGAAAAATGCTATACATTTAGTAAAAAGTGTAAAAAATAAAATATTGGAACTATAAGTTTTCTTTTTAGATTTCATACGATTGACAAATACGTCCAATGTCTTCTAGACATATTTTTTGTTGCTTAGACAAATTTTTACAGCCTCTGGCTTTTATGCTAATAAGACCATCATCATCAAGACAAATATTAAAAATTTAATAGAAATTCCAACGAAAATTTTAATAAATAATGTTGCAAGACGACGAGGAGTATAAAAAGGAAAATTTTTTGTTTATATTATTGATGTCGGCAAATGTTGCTGTAACGTTTGTGGTCATGTTGGCAGCCTGTCTGTGTTGCAAGAAAAAAATGCCAAAGTGAGTAAAAACCTGCGAGCTATTTTAGATGCTGCTTAAACTGAGTGCAACCTTTCTAAAAAAGAAAAAAAAACAATACAACAACAACTTGAATTATCGATGTATGTATATAAGATTGTGTTGTAATTGTAACAATATGTAGTAAACAACAATGAATTCACGGGGAAAGTAAGCAAAGCACCAATGCATCATATTACTTAAAACGAAAAAAAAAAATATTGAGCTTTTGCTTACATATTGTGTACTAGTGCAACATAATTCAATCCCTTGTTACTGTGTTTAAACATTGCGTGATGCTATTCAATTTTATTTTCTATGCATCGCTTATTATTGTTGTACTTATTTAAAAGATATTCTTTGGTGTCTCAGTTAGTTTTTCTTTTTATACCCTTCACTGAATGAAAAAGGGTATTCCGTTTGTAATGTCTACAATATTGATCTTAGACCCTATAAAGTACATACATACATATGTATAAATACATATGTATATTCTGGTTCCATATGAGTTGCGAAATTGACTTAAAGATGGCTGTAAGTCTGATGAAATTGGATTTCCGAAGTCCCCAGATATGACTTTGTTGTTATATATTTCTGTCACATCTATTCCTTTCATAAATGTGACTGCATCTAATTATTATGTATACATATGTATGTATGTACATGTACAGCGAAGTTGATTTAACGATGTCCAACTGATCGTTTGGTTTTTTTTTTTTTTTTTTTTTTTTATATGTATCTGGAGAACGAAAAAATCCCAAGTTTCCAAATATGGTACAAGCATCTTGGTTATCAATACACAACAACCGACAAAATGTGAGCGGGACTAGAGAAGTTTGCTTGTCAAAAAATACATTTATTCCAACTCCGACTCCTAGTCTGGCATTGATGTATATGAATTTAAACTCTTTTTTTTTAATGCAGTACCTTTTAAATAGTTAAATGCCACAAGAAAATTATTCCATACAAATTTCAATTCGATATTTTAAATATTGCATCTTCTAAGAATTTTTATTTCGGAAAATATTAGAAAATTTAGCACCCTATTTTTTTTATTTTTAAACAGAAATGACCTAATGGGCCTTGAAGGAATGGTTAAATTAAAAAATCCTGATGAAGTTGTGGTAGTTACTATCCTAAATACTAGTGAATCACATGCAGATCTTAATAACTCAACAATATCTCAAGGAGATTCTGAGAAAAGGTATTCACAATATTTTGTTTAATACTTTTAAAAGTATAAAATTAATTTAATAATTTTTATAGAGCAAGCACTGCTGCGCATAGATCTTTGCCTGATATACCAGTAGCTGATACTAATGGCGATACGGGCTCCGAATTATATGAAACTGTAGCTGATAAAATGCTTTTGGAATCTAAAATTCAAAATAAAAGTCGTAAGTTTAAATAGTTTTTTAATAGCTTACTTACAACAAAATCTAGAGTAATTTTCGTTTTTTCATGTAACATAATAAATTTGGATTTACTTAATAAATTGCAAAAGTTTTTGTTGCTGCCGTGTAATAAGAACTTATTTTGTTTTAATGCAATTTATTTAGGCCCTAATTTTGTAAAACACAACGCAACGACAAAGAATTACATTGAAAGCAAAAATAAAGTCATCAATATTTTGTAATGTTGTTGTTGCCTCTAACAGAAATTTACATTGGTTTTTAAGATTTCATACACGTCATTGCTTGTGACGTTGAACATTTTTAAACGGTAAATAAATTTCTGTGCAAAGCAAAAGCAAAATTGCAAAATATTAATGAATTTGTTTTAGCTTTCAATAAAATACTTTGGGGTGCGTTGTGTTACAAAATTAGGGCCTTAGGAACTTTAATTAAACACTTGTTTATCTTTATCAAAGGAGGTAAAATAACAACGTTGATTATGTTATTTATAATAATAAATAATGCAAATTTTTAATAATCGCGTATGTGATTCAAGCCGTTTTTAAAAACGAAGTGTTTTTAAATACCTAATCTTATCATATAAAGTACATATGTATGTTAATTAAACTTTAGTTTGCAAAAAAAAACAAAATAAGTTAACAGTTCATTAATTTGTTTTAATTCATGATTTATAAATAAAGTTAATTAGCTCATTTTTCACGAATATTAGAGTAATACCTTTGTACAATTAAACATAAAATGCCTTTTAATTCCAATATTATATTATATTAAGTTTCTTCTTAATTTTTAAATGTATTTTAAGTTAATTACGAAAATCATAATTTAGTTAATCAATATGTAATGTATTTTTAAATATTTAACCCTTATTCATAAAAAATAATTCAGTTTTATAAGAGGTTTATTAAACAAATTTTCATATAAAATTTATCTTGTAAGCCTGTTATTAAAATGCAATTTTTTTTTGAACAAGGCCCTTAAAATTTAGTTTAATGTAGATTTGTACTTAATCAATCAAGATTATTAATTTAAAATTAATAATTTTGTTCCATCGTTACACTCGACAAAAAGTTTTTGACACGCTCAAATTATTCCAAGAATTTGTTAAGTGTTATGCATATTTTCACTTTAATTTAAAAAAAAATAAATAAATGCACAATTGAAAAACGCAATATTACGAGCTAAAATTTATAGACAAATTTACCAAGTTTGTGTAAATGAATGTTTATACAGTTTTTGACCGTTAATTTGCGAGGGCGTAAAAATTCACTGGAAGGCGATATCATAAAGACCCTTATTGTCAATAAAATTGGTACAATTTAGTCCAAAAAAAAAACTATAAATCACAAAAAGTTTATTTATTTTTATTTCTTTGTAACATTGATATTTATTGTCATATATTTTCAATAAATATGTATTCTACTCCTAGAGGTAGAGGGTTTTGAAGATTCGGCACATTCATGTCTGTATTTTTTACGTAGCTTTAGTTCTTAGTAAAGATTTGTTACATAAAAGTTATTAAGTTTCTTCTTATTATCAATAATTTCTTTATATTTCAATTTTATTATATTCACCCTTATCGTGGTTGGGGTATTTAAAATACGCCTACGACTGTTTGGTAATAGATTAAAGAAAATAAGTGCACCTTCTCTTTAATCTATTACGAAACAGTCGCAGGCGTATTTTAAATACGCCAACCACGATTAGGCTGAATATGTATAAGTGATATGCATGGCCTTTCAAGGCCAATAAAAATTTTGTTCCCTAATGTTTCTTTCGATTTAAAAAAAAATTATTTTAGAAATAATGTAAACATCTTTATTTTATAGCTACACCCAGTTTAAAAAAACAAATAAGTGTTTCTCAACATAGTTCCATAAGCCAAGCTGATGATGTTAGTTCGCCTTACTCGAGGGTTAAAAACTCACCACACGATTATGCCAAAGTAAGTCAATGTATTTTAGTAAACAACTTAAATTAGGATAAAAATTATTTTTCTTATCACTTCTGCTTAAAAATTTAAAGGTAAGACCAACCGAACATCCATATGCACAGTTAAATGCTCCTTCAACATCTCAATCAGCTAATACCCAAGTAACAACATCTCATGTCGATATTATTGGCCAGCCAGCAAGTACTCAAGTTACTACACTAAATGACCAACATCAACAACGTTCATCTCATCATAGTGATAATTCACAAAATCATAATGAAACGCCTGCACCTCAGGTCGAAATACCTGCTGCTTCTGCAATTGCTGGTATGATATCGGCCAGTCAGGATTTACCATACATGACGCCACCAATTTCTAATCAACATTTTAGTGGTGACTCCCAAGATTCCTCAAGTAAGATAAGGCCCGTTTTCACAACTTACCGAAAGCTAAAAGTAGACTTTAGCCTTATAAAAAGTGTTCCACTATTAAAACTTTATTTTAACCTAAAGTGATTAAGGTTCATCCTACCTGGCAGATGAAAGTAAAGTTGTAATAACGGAACACTTATTATACGGCCGATAAAATCTTACCTTTATATATCGGTTAGTTGTGAAAACGGGCCTAAATTCCTTAACACTTTAATTGATTTAAAATGTTATATATATTTTTTTATTTCACAGAAGGTTATACCAGTATCAGTGTTCGTGAACCGCTGGCGAATATTTTAGCCCAACAGACAGCACCACAGACTCAAATACGCAATACTACTCATTCTCGTGATGTAAATGATTCGCATTATGCAACAGTCTCTGATGATTCAGGCATGTAAAAATATAAAATATGTACTTCTAAAAGTTTGCCCAAAATTTTTAATTACAATTACTGTCTGTTAAACAATTTTGAATGTAGATATTAAAAACTGTATTTTTCTTACAAGTCTATGCGAACGTTAAGTTAGAAATTGTTGTTCGAAGGAATGTTAATGAGCTGGCTTAAGCAACTATGAGAATACATATTAATCATGTGTCAAACCATGTTGGACTTTAAGAAACTGTCATTTGCTTAAGCAAATTGCGAAACTATTTTTTTTTTTTTTTTTTTTATGCATTTCACGAGCTTTTTGCATTTTGGTTGGGCATTAAAACAGGCTTTTAGAAATTTTAAAATATAATTGGAAATAAATGTTCATATTAATTCGAATTTGTATTCTAAGTCAAATTACAATTTTAAAAGCTTTTATACTTGATTACATAGTCTTATTCCTTCAAAATGTTCCAGGAATATTTTCTATACAATATCAGAATTTCCGCTTATATATTTCTGTTACGAGGCTTACTTTAGCGATCCTTTGGCTAGCAATAAAGTAAAATACAGAAAATGTATACAACTATTAGATACCAGCAGAATGTAATGCCTTTTCTGGCCCGCTACGGCCTTCGTCAGCGTTCTTTGTATCTTATACTGGATAGTGCCTATTGCAAATTTTATATATTTAACCGAAAGAAACGTTCAACAAATATTTCAAATACATAAAACCTGTTTACATAAAAAATTTAGTTTACAAACTTAACAAACAAAAATGGGAAAATAAACAAAAAATAATGCAAAATTAGGGTGTGCTTGAAATCGAAAAACGGAAAAATTTGGATGTTGCTTATAATACACTTTCAATCTAATTTTTATAATTTTTGTTATAGAATTCTGTTTCAACATTAATGATTAATAAAAGCGAATTCACCTAATATTTGTTCCAAAATGGGTGAATTGGCCGTTATTGAAATATTTCTCATATAAATAATAATGTTTAGTTTTATTGGAAACAGACGAAACCTATGCTGCCATTGAAGATCCAAATACTCGTTTACATCACGCCAATACTGCTACCGATATTTATACCAGTGGTTCTGAAACATATGCCCAGATACAACCAATGCATTCGCCAAACTCTATAGTAGTTTCAGTTGAAATTAATAATGCGAGTACATCAACATTAGCATCATCGAACTCAACATTAACTGGAGCTCTTTATAACAGTTCTCTTTTGTCGTCCGATCATGGTAATACTTCCATGTCGTCTCAGCATTCCACAACTACGGTTATTGGTCCTTTGCGAACAAGTTTGGAATACCATAATATACCAATAAATACACCAATTCCACCACCTGTCGATAGTTTACGGGCTCAAATGCATTCGAGGCAGGCCTCGGCATCGTCTAACAATAGCTCCTCATTGTGCAATTTAGGTTCACCAAAACCCGAAAAACGACAGGCTAATTCACCTTTACCACCGACGCCAAAGTCGAATCTATCATCGACTACTCAGTTACAAGCCATGAGTTCAACCAGCAACTTAACTTCTGGCCGAAATTCTGTTATATCAGTGATTGAATGTGCGGGAGAGTTGGGCGAGTTGGGATCTCAAGAATTATCTCAACAAGATGGCTCTCCACAAAGAAGAAATAAAAGCTTAAGCCCTTCAAAAGACATTGAGGGAATGTATGCAAAGGTAATTTTATTTATTTATTTCAATCCAAGTTATAAAAAAAGCCTATAGGGCACATATTACAAATGTAAATGTTAATTAAAATTCTGAATTAAAGCACAATTACATACATATTTAAAAATAAAATTACATTTTAACGAATTTGCTCCCCAGCATTAATAAAATAACATCTTAAGTCAAATTCAAAAAGTTGAAAAAAAATGTTAATCATACGAATTTTCTTTAAAAAAACATTTTTGTTTACATTTTTAAAATTTGTATTATAAACGAAATTTTTCTTTAATTTTGGTTTTTTTTTATTATTTGATAAAAAATGATTTTTTCAGCGAGTTTTTTTTTAAAAGCTTTTTTGCTATCTTATCTCGACTTAAGATGTTTTGTCAAAATGCCACAGAAATATATACGAAGTAATTATTTAAATATAGAATATTGTAAATTGAAATATTTTGAAACTACAAAAAAGGAAATTAATTTTTTAAATTTAATAGTTTTATTTATTTAATTAAAACGAAATGTTTATTAAAAATTAATTCCTTTTTTTCGCAGGTCATGAAAAAAAATAAATTTTCACGCAACTCACCGTCATCACAAAATAATTCTCCAGTATTGCCACGTAAAAATGATGAAAATTTTTCTGCTATTTTGGGTTTAAGTCCTTTAGATTCAATGGCTGCCGATCTGTTAGAAAATAATGTTAGTATTTTAAGCACTAGTGATAGAAGTCGTTTACGCAGCAACAGTTATGGTGCCACTAAGGACCATGGCTACGAAACAATACCAGCCGATGCTATTAGATCAAATTCTTCGCATGGTGTTATAGAGAATCGAAAATCTGATTGTTATACGCATATTTTACAAAAGGAACGCCAAAGAGATGGTGGTATGTACTTGTGTTTTTTTAATCGTAATATAAACCTTTTTTCCAAATCTCTGGATTATTTTTGTTTATATGTATGTTTTTTCCTCTTCAATGGTTTTATATCATCCTTTTACAAACATTTTTTTGTTACCAAATAATTAACGCTTTTTCGCTTTACTCCATTTCCCTATTTAATTTATATATTTATCATAAAAATTCAGTTTTACCAAAATGAGACAAACATACAATTCCATTATCCTTTTAAAAATCCAAAAAAAACAAAACTTAATCGTAAAAACAAAAATACAACGAATTTCTCAATTTGGAACCAGTGGTTAGTATGTTAAAAATTTGTGCTTGTTATACCTATTTGCATGACAAATATTTGTGTTATTTTTTATTTTTATTAAATAAGAGAAAAAGTTAATTTTTTGAAAGTATTGGACCATTGCTAAACATGACAGGCTTGCAAAATTAAGTGCTAACCCAACAAACACGGTGGTTTGATTTTAAATTGAAAATAATTTGAAATCAAACGTTTTCTCAAACGACAAAAGTTTGATAATCATTTGAAAATCATAGCGTTCTCAACAAAAAAGGGAAATTATTTTCAAATTGAAAAATGTCTTTATTTTCAACTTGGTTTCAAACGTAATTCTCAAATGTGGATTATAATACAATATGGAATATAAATAAAACTATTTAATTTTTTTAATTTAAATTTATTATTTATTTAATAAACTTTGAGATAAACATTCGGTACAATAGCTAAAAGATGAAATAGGGTTCATTCCGTCCTCTAATTCTTGGAAAGACAAAATACTTGGCTCCCTTTTATTTTGAGGATGGTAGCACCGCGATCGTTCAACAAACTTTCTTCACTTTCCGGTTTTTTATTTTTCTTTTTTTTTCGTATTTTAATCATTGCAATTTCTCACAAATAATTTCTATTTTTCACAAGAAATAAACTGTTCACCTTATATTAAAATTTATTTTTAATAGTAAAACACATGTAACCACAAGGAAAAAATATGTAACTTTAATCGCCATTTTTAATGCTTATATTTATTTTTCGCTTTAGTATTGCGAAGTTTATTTTTGTTTTGATTTTAACATTTGATATGAAATTGATAAAACATTTGATATCAAATGTTTATTTTCAAATCATTATCAATTTGAATTTAAATGTTAAATTAAACAATTGAAAAACGTTTGAGAATTGCGTTTGATATCAAATGTTAAGTCATTTCATATCAAAGGTTTGACTTCGTGTTTGTTGGGAATGTAGTAGTAAAGGTGGCATGTCATAACGTCCAGTGACACAGCGTCCATAGTGTAGTGTCCATGGACAATATGACGAGTTTAAAAGTGTCATAATGTCCATCAGCAAAGTGTCGTAATGTCCGCGGACGTTATGACACTTTGCAGAGTGTCATAATGTCTACAACATGTTAACAAACTCAGAAACATAGCCGGCTTTCGGCCGAGCGTAAGGATTTTCTCTTCTATGGTTTAACAAATACCAGCATCGCTAACTAAAGCTTCTTTACGAGCTTTACTTAGCGCAGCCGGTACTTGTTATACCATAGATGAGAAACTTGTGGGGCTAGAAAATGTACTGCCTTTGTCTACCCCAGGTTGACGCAGACAATTTAAAGTTTTTGTAAGTCATTACTGTTCCAGGAGGTAGAAATACTGATTAACTGAACTGAAATAAACTAATTGACAAGGGTTTATATTGTCGAGAAAGGCTGGTAGAAATGTCTCGTAACTCTTGTAAGAAGTCAGAATTAAGAAATGTTTCCATAGTTTTGGGGTTATGTCTGGCCTCGATGGATACTTTTGGTTAAAGTCAACTCACTATCCTCACTAGTAAAAAATCCTTGATCGTTGTACTCCGAGCCGTTCTGGTGGGTAGCATCGATTGTCGTAGTATTAAAGTCTCGTTAGTTTATCTTAACAAGATGTCTTATGTAATGATGATCTATTTTAGCTTTAAAAAAGACAGCATTTTTCAAGAGTGAGAAAGGACAATACTAAAAACAACCTGTTTTATGCAAATTCCCATATTTTTACAAAAAAAAAGTTTTTAAGCGAATTTGTGTTGAACATTGTAAACTTTATATAAAGTACTGTTTCAAAATTCTATATATAAATATATGTATGTACTATAAATAAACTCTACTCTTATTAACTTTTTACTTTAATATATTCCAATAGTTCTTTATGTATATCCTTACTTAGTTCAATTTATTATGCATATAGTTTTATAAATTTGTTTCCTCTTATTTAAATTAACACTGCCATAAATGTTTGAATTTATTTCCAAAATATTTTAGTTCATACCTCATCTAAACCACCGATTACCGTCTATAGTGTAAAATTAAACAATAGCGATAAACATTATGAAACTATAGCTAATCCCCGCTTAAGAAGTAGTTCAAATGATCCTGGATATGAAACATTAATAAAACCAAAAATAAATTCATCCTTAAATGATGACAGTGAAAAAAAATCATCCGACTACGATCCAAATTATGAAGTGCTTAAAGGGCCAAATATTGGTAGCATCAATTCAGCAGGTCTCTCAGATGATGGTTATGCCAAAGTATTGGAAAAGAAACGTATAAATATTGATGAAGATTCTATTGATGGTTATAGCAAGGTGAAAGGGGAGGAAATAGATGATGTAAGAAATGCAACTGCAGGAGGCTATAGTACAATTGCCGATGTTAAAGGACCTGATGCAAATCACAACTATGCAAGTATTTTGGAAGCAAAAGGAGAGATAGACGGAGACAATGAAACCGATAGTGATCACTATGCACGCATAGCAGAGAAAAACGAGCCGAATACTCCAATTTTACCTCTCAGCAATTCCAACAAATCAATGGTAGATGAGTTACTAACACCACGCACCGCTGAATTATCCATAACATCACCAACATCCATTACTAGTAACTCCATGTTAAACACTAGTTCCATTAATTCCACATCAACTAATCTGACCACTACTAGCACTATAAGTTCACGACAAACTCCTACCTCTTCTTCTCAATATGAATCACTTACAGGCAGTGAAGCAGATCCTAACTATGAATCCGTATGCTATTTGAATACATTTGGACAGGAAAACCCATATGAACGTCTACAAACTGAGGTCTCTGATGACACCCAATTGAGTTCACCACCTTTAAGTCCGGCCACATCAAACACTAGTTCATCATCTAACACACCGTCTGCAGCACAACTAGAACATTCCACCAAAACATTAGCAACCAATGGTTCCAAAATAAATTTGACAGCTGATCCAAATGCAGATATATTGGTCAATGACTATTTTCAAGTATAAACTGTTTTTTTTTTAAGTACTCTAAAGTGATTCCATTAATTTAACGATTAATGACTTTTTTATATATACATATAGATATATACGTTACATAAAAACATAAACAAATAAATGAATAGTTCGGTATCGACAACACAGTTAGCGAGAGTTATAGGGAAAATACATAATTTTAAGGCTTTTTGCTTAGCAATCTCCATCATTAAGTATTTACACTTAAACACATATCATTTCAATGTTACTTTATATTTATACAAATCTTAGTTATAATTTTTATTAATTTATATATTTTAACTAATATATTTTTTGCTTATTAAATTCGCAAATGGTTACTGAAAAATAAGGCGACATTTATACGATGATTTTAAAGACATGTCTTTTTTTTTTTTGTAGACGATTCCGATAGAGAAAAAAGAGGGATGGAAAAAATACATGATTTCTCTTCTTTGTGTTTTTTTCTTATAATTTTCTACAACTATCATTTTAAAACTTGCTATTATGTGTTATTTTTAGTCGTTTTTTAGTAGCAGTTGCGAAAGAAAATTTAAAAAAAAAACATGTTTTAAAAACCATCGTATAAATGCCGCCTAAGGAACAGTTTCTATTATGTATAAATTAAAAATTGCATATCGCACCAATCCCTCTAAATTAATTTAAAATTTACATGATTTTGGTTCAACGTTTTCTCTACACTTTCGTCCAAAAAAGGCAGTTAGTTCCCTCTTTGTAATGAAAGAGTAAATATATATTGAAAAAAATAGATTTTTATGAACTTTAATGAACGTTTATAAATTTTTATATTTAGAGGAACCGGTGCAACACAAAATTTTTTAAACTGGGTTTTAAAAAAATTTTAGAATTAATATACTTATTTACATTTTTTGTTATACATACCCATTTGTTTTTTTTCTCAATTATTTAAATTTCTTTTTTTATGAGTGTTATTTTGCGACATTTTGCAGCTAAAAGTTATTTATTTTATTTCTTGTTGTTTTGTTGTTTACAAATAATTATTAATTTCATTCAACTATACAATACAAAGCACAATTGAACGCACTAATGCACTTTCGTTTAAAGATCAATTTTATTTTATTATACATACATTCTTGTGTTTTTTAATTTGTTTATTAAGATAAGATATCTAAATTTAGAATAGAGAATAAGAACAAAAATTGCATTAAAATTTTTTATGTTGTATCTTTATTTTTTTATTAAATTATTTATTATTTTCGAAAATAAATATGAAAAATAAAATTATAATATAAAAATAACAGGGGTGTTCTGGAAATCGTAAAAGTTAAACGCAAGAATTTGAAAGTTATTTTTAAAACACATTAATAGTCTAATTTTAATAATTTTCGTTATAAAATTCTCTTTAATAGAGAACTGTTTGTATATTATTTGTCATAAAATTCTTTAATTGCAGAAATCTTATTCAAATGCGACTTTTAAAATTCTTACGTTTTCGATTTCCAGCACACTCCTGTTGTAAGGCTTTTCAATATGACAATACAATAACTAATATTTACATAATTTGAAATTAATCTTTATTTGTTTGAATATACAAAACCCATAATGCCATTAAGTTGTCTAAAGAAGAAGAACTTTAATATATACTCTTACCAGTGATTGGCATAAAGTACTCTAAAAGAACTTATTAAATATTCACTTTCTTTTCATTTTTGGAGATTGCTATATTCGGCTATGCCGAAACTTTGTACCCTTCACCAGAGTCACCGTTCGCCCGACTTAAGTCGCAAAGTTTTATACAAGAAGCTTTTAATTTGCAGTAAATTATAAATTTTTTTATTATTTTTATCAAATAAATTCTTCAAAATAACGTCGTCAACATTTAAAACCAATTCACCAATGGCAACGTAATGAAATTGTTTTTCTCAACTTTTCCCAAATTTTCAGCAAAAGTTTTAAAGAACAGTTTTAGCAAAAATGCTTTTTAAATTAAACAATTGTAGTGTTTGCAGCGCTCATTTTACATAAATATTTTTAGCCGCCGAGTCAATGAAAGAAGAAGTTGTCGTAAAACATGGAAATGGAGGTAGAAATACGTGTACAGTGGCAGAGGAAACTGCGGAGTCCTTCCAATAAACGTAATATTTCGTGAGACTATTCGAAAGACTGAGAACTGAAATATTAATGACTTACCCAAATCATGGCCTTTTTGCAGTATTTGTAAACAGCTTTTAGTAAACAATCATCTTCAGCGACATGGAAAAACCAAAAAAACATTAATAGCAGTGCAGAACAGTAATTTTGCGGTCTGGAATTTGATTGCAAATTTTTAGTAGTTCTAGGTTGCTTATTTCAAATCTGATCTCCATTTTTCTTTGAAAATAAAAGGAAAATTTTGCCAAAAAAAAAAACAAAAAGGAAAAAACGTTCATGACACATCGTCGTTCTCAAGTTATTCACCCCTATTATGAAAGTCGTCGTCGACGTCGACATTCATTTTAAATTGTTGTCACATCAAGTCGACGACTACACCACTTCGACGTTAATTTGGTATTATATAAGAGTGTTGTGTCGACGTCGACTAGTTATCGAAAATTTGACAAAAAAAAATCCCATCTCCAATTATTTTTTTATTATTTTTGTTCCTCACTCACCTTTTAACGCTATTTATGCTATTTTCGACATATTTTTTTATCCGATTTAGCTTTTTAAAAGAAAGTGTAGAGTTTGTTTCCAATTTTGAATTTTTGTTTCGCAAATTTCGCCATGTTTTTCATAAGAGATATTTTTACTGTAAGTTTTCTGATTCTTTATAGCTTTAACGTTTATTAATAAATATAAGACTTTTCTATCATGCCGCTGTTTGCAAATTTTTGCGAATTTCCGTTAATTGAGCAATTTTCACCGAATTTTTGACATTCCTTATAGTAAAATGGACTTTTAATCAATTTGATGGCTTGTTTGAAATATTAAAAATGTTCGCTAATTTTCGCTATTTTTGCATAATTTTTTTTTTTGTTATTTCCCGACATTTAGTTTTTTTTTAGCCGATTTAGCGATTTCAAATCAATTTAAGGGTTTGGTTCCAAGTTTGCCATTTTCGCGAATTTTAGCCATGTTCGCGAGCGATTTTTTTACTATAAATTTTCTGATTCTTTACATTTTTACCGATTTTTAATAAATATTAGACTTTGCTATCATGTCGCATCAAAATTTTGCCCTAACTGCTTTTAAATTTGAATTTTTTATTTTAATAAATATGTTTACATTTCATTTAAAATTTTTTAACTTTCATTTGAGTCGTCGAAAAATTTCCTGTCGACTAAAACAGGGACAATACTACTCGACGTCGACTTAAAAGCGCCTTAAAAAATATCAATTGACTGTCAATAGTAATCGATTATTGCCAATAACGACTCACAAAATACCATTACTGTTCAGGTGCCGTCGACTTGTGTCGACAACTCAAAGGAAATTAACAAACTTGGTGCCAAATTGCTTGTAGTTATCTTAAGCAGTTTGGGATTGAAATTCAGCAAAATCGGTGCAGTAGGACCAGAGCTATGAATTAAAATGTGGAACCACCACCTAAAAAAAATGATAATTTGGTTACAAAAAATAACATAAATGGTGGAACAAGGCACGGAATGAGATAAGATTTTGCAAACAATTTTTTTATTCGACTGGAAATCACGCTGTGAAATTTCGTGAAGATCGGTCCATAATTTACCTTAGGCCCCATATAAACCCTACTACCGGAAAACAGTTTAGTACGCCTAAATCCGTAAAAAAAATGCTATCATAACAAAATTTGAATTGAAACTGTTACTCATACTAGTTTAAATTGCTAAATAATTTAATATAGATCTAAAAACCAACCAATTTTAATGCTGATGTCTGTTTTTATAAAGATAAATTAATAATAAATAGACATCATATAGATATCCCTCCTGAAATATTCGAACAGTCGGTGGAGGGTATTAAAGATTCGGCACAGCCGAATATAGCACTCTAACTTGTTTTTTTTCATTTCATTTGCCAACTGCAATGTAAAGTCACAAAAAGGAAATAAAACAAAAACAGACAATGCAAAGAGTTCCGAAGTACTACAAACTTTATATACACTTTCATATAGAACAAAATAAAAAATTATTTTTTTTATTTAGTATTTTTACTCCGTTTTTGTTCAATATGCACGGTTTTTTGCATATAGAACACAATAGGTTACGAAGCTTGTCACTGCAGTGTTGTATAGCACAAAGTCAATGTCTCGATTTTCGAAAACTATAAATGATACGAGCAGACTGATGGCACAGATCGACGGATCTCTAAAAGTTTACCTAAAAATGAATCTTATCGCTGGCTTAACATGTAAAGGCTCTAAGTCCACTTTTTTAAGAAATTTAGTTTTTAATGCAGCAATGTGCAATAAGTAAAAATACATTGTTTACAAAAAAAAATTACAGTTATCTCATTTTTAGTTGTTGTTTTGTAGTGATGAGCAAAAGCTCTAAGTCCAATTTATCACAAGAAAAAGCTCTAACTCCCAATTTAAAGTACAGTTTAACCATTTCTCTCAAATTGTTCCATCACATGTATTTTGATTGTTTTTTGTCTCTCCTGTAAAATTTTTAAATATGGACTTAGAGCCTTTACATGTTAAGCCAGCGATATTGAAAATGTTGTTTTTGTATGGAAGTCGATATTCAGTAAATTGTGAATAAAATCAAAAGTTGTGCACCGATTTCAATGAAGCGACCATTATTTTATTCGAAGTTATGTTAAGCTAAAGGTTTTTATACCAAAACTAATTTTGTCGCATTTTTATTTTTTATGAATTTTTAAAGAACAAATAATTTGATTTTTTTTATGTTCTTTTTTTAAGCTTCAACGATATCTCTGAAACTACTGAGCAATTTAAAAACAATATAAGCACGGTTTAAAGATATTGTTGCCGAGTTTCGGATTTTTTTTAACTGAATATCGTCAAACGATATATCTCGAAAAGTAGAGCTGATATAGAAAATGGAGATTGAATTTGAAATCAGCAAACTCAAATTAGTAAAAATGTTCATCAAAGTTCCAGGCCGCTCAAAAAAAGTTCAATTTTGTTCCCTTGTGTAATATAGAAAAGGCGTCTGAAAATAAAAAAAAACCTGAGTGTTTTGTTTCAATTGTTGGTTTTTTCCAATCCATTTTATTAATAAGATTGGGAATTAAGCACGAATAACGAAATCATTTAAATTGAATTTTGTATTCCCACGAAAATTATTTTGATAATAAACTGGCAAGTGCACGGCCTAAAAAAACTGACTGGCAGTCCGCTTTATATATTGTTTGCGAAAACAATAAAGCGAGTTGTTTTTGATTTTATTTTGTTCTTTCTTAACCCACTTTCAACTACAATTAATGTTGGAAGAATTCCAATCAATTGTAGTGGGAAATGTAAGGAGAGATAAACTCACTGTTTATTGTTGATGATTTTGTTTAAACTTTGATATTGTTACAAGTGGAACTGTTGATGTAATTCTTATACGCTTAACAGTTTTATTTGGTTTAATATCTTTAGTTTTTCTGGAATCTGTATGGGTGAAGTTTCCTGATGATCTGGCTTAAGCAACCAGTGAAATGCGCATGGGAATAGCTTATCCCTTCAACGGTAAATTTTAGTGTTTTTATCGAATAATGAAGATTGGGAATTAAGCACGAACAACGAAATCTTTTAAAATAAAAAAAAATTCTAAAAAAGATGTGCGACTTTTATTTTCTCAAACGACTTTTTTGTGCGACTTTATTTTAATAAAACCACCTTTTGTACGACTTTATTTTAATAAAACCACCTTTTGTACGACTTTTAAAACATTCCTAACGGTAACCTATCCTTTACCATAGTAATTACCGTTCTTAAGATATTAATAAATCTTTTTTGTGCCATGCCCACAATTATGGACCGATCTAGTTGAATTTCTATAGCAAACTTTAACTGAGTATATGTGACATAAATATATAACAACATACATAATTTCATTTTATAACATTTCTGCCTGAGGCTATACATACATCCTAAGACACTGAATCAGTACATACTCAATCGTCTCTAGCTCCTAAGCATCCTCGCATAACCTGCAGAAATCCGGTATGGTATTGTCCCATTTACTCGTAAAAGCCTTAACAAAACAATGACCCGTCAAGAACCCTGTCAGGCATGGTCCTGAGACCACTCATTTCTAAGCCTTATAGATCCCTGTGTCCAATCCGGGCCATAATGCCCTTGATACCCTGCAATCCGTTCTTTCTACATATATTATTGCGACATGCCACCGTAGTTGTAGAATTTCTGACCAACGAAAATTTTTAATTTAGGATTGCTAAATGTTTGAAAGAAACGTATTTTTAAAAAGTACCAAAGTACGAATTTTTCACGTTTTGCCCCCTTTAAGTTAAACTTTTTAAACCTATATCCATGTTGGTAGGTTAAGCCAAAAAAAATATATAAACCTTTAACCTTTTGCAGTGGAAATGAAATTGATCAAAATTTAGCTAAAATTCCCCTTTTTACTCACTTTTGCCAACTAAAGGGAAGATTTTCGACATGTACTTTTTGTGCATGCGGATGTACGAAAAAAAATTTCTTTCACAATATTGCAAACAAAAGTGTGTCGTTTAATAAATACCACAAGAAAAATTAAAAAAATATGGAGGCAAACTCCATTCCATCACCTCGAGAGATCAATTGGCCAAGAATGATAGAAATAAAGATTACGCCTTGCGCATCCCAGTGGGAAAAAGAGGAATTGATTACATTAATAACTTTAAAATACAATTAGTATATTTCTTCTCATAAAGCGATTAAAGAACTATTAGAATAAATTGTCATCTCGTATTTTTAATTTTGTAACGAACGAGTTTCGCAACTTACCTACTCATTTATTTGTCATGTGATCAACATGGGTTAATTTGTGTTCTAAAGTATAAATAAGTTAATTTTTATTTTCTTCTTTATCGAAAACCCGTTAAGTTAATTAGAGCAAAAAGCGAATACAAAGAAAGTTAAATTAATAATTTTTTTGTTTGTAAAATTGTTGATGAAAAAAAATTACTGTTTATTATGAGTTCCAAGTGTTTAAATCACTTACGAGTTGTTTTACACATAAATGAACAAGATATTGAGATTCAGAATCCTTCTTTCCAAGATATTAGCTTCAAATGGGATGGTAAAACTGTTTTAAAACGTAATAAAAGTGTACAAGTGCCTGCCGCACCACCATCGCCACATATACAAACTTTGCCATTCTCAAACGACAATCCAGGATGTGATAATATGAAGGCTGAGGTATTGCTAATAGATCAAACATCTTTGCAATTGAATTTAATCACGGCTGAAGAAGATGATGGTCCTTTTACTAATATTTCACATAAAATGCATTTTGATCATGTTAGTCACTCTGCCATTGATATGATCAAACACGAATTAGCCATAGTAATGGATGATCTTTTGCTAAAGCACAAAAATTCCTGCATAATGCGATTTGACACCAAACAAGAAATGGCCATTACCATATTCTTCGATCTGCTCATAACGTTTCTTAACAAGAGAATTTACCTTCAGAAATATAAATTGCAATACATTAAATTAGAATGTGTTGGCATAGCAGCCAGCTCTAAAAATGGTTTCACCGAAAAAGATTTTACAATAAACGGTAATATAGGAGAAACTATTGATGATGATTGCAATAACAATGACGCAACATATGGGTTATCAAAAAATGCCAGAAATGAATTTCGTTCAACGAGAGATTTGCTATTATGGCTGCAAAACGAATACCGTTCCACATTTAATGATAACAAAGGCCATGAAAAACTACAATTTACATTTGCTATAGTTGATCATCACCAAAACCTATTCAAAGTAAAATTGTCTCTTTTCAATATCAACTTGGATTTGATGAATACTGAGGATCGCAATCACTGGCACCATTATATGGATCACATTGGAGAGGGTTGTCAAGGTCTAGATTGTAATTTTATGCACTCTGGCTTAACAATAAGTCTGTCGGGCCACATTGAAGGTATTACTAGTCAAAACACTCTTATACTATTTGATGTTCCAACCGATATTGAAGTGACAGTCGATACAATAGACATGTTACAAATGGCCCATAGTATAATTAAAAACAGAAAAAGAAAACATTTGATATTAAGCAAAAGCGTCAATCTAAATCGTCGTATGTCTCAATCTACAAGTGAATGCTCAAATTGTATTTTACCAAAACGAGGGGAAGAATTGAACAATAATCTCGACAAAAATTACAATAAAGAACGTCGTTCTTCTTTACCATTACTAATGTACCGCCATAAAAAGGGAATGTCATCATCTGTGCGATACAATATCGATCAAACAACCATAAGCAGGCCCTTGTGTGACAATACTTATTCTAATAAAGATTTCAACACACTTAGTTGTTGGTATAGCAAAATAGATGGGTGTTTTGCCAAAATGTGCCTGACACGTGAAAAATATTATAATCGTTATTTCGATTTCAAAATAAAACGAATTTCATCGGATATCCAACTCATGTGTAAATCATTAGAATTATTATATCCCCAACAAAATGAAAATTATCTTGTCGAACTACAGAAGGAGCAAATAGAATTATATGAAATATTCGAAAGCTATCATAGTATTCGAACGATATTTCGACAATTATCAGAAGAGATTAAGGGCACAGATTTTGAGGAAGTTTTAAAAATTTATTTAGAAACTAAGAAATTCGATTTAAATAACCATGCTTTAGCCCTTAAACAAAAAAATTTAGAATTGTGCCAACAAACTTTAAGATATACCTTTATAAATTTATCCAGTGATATAAAATTACAACTTGAATTTTAATGTTATTATTGTATTTTTACTGTTTTGTGTCAAATAAGATTTGTAATTGTTAAATTAAAACTTAAGAATAAAAAATCTTGATACTTTAAATTATACTAGTGTTCGCATAGTGGTCAAAATTCGACCATAAAGTTGTATGTACATATGAAGAAAACATAGTATATTAGAATTTTCATGTTTCGAAGATTTGTTCATATGTTCTGCAAAAGTACTCGCCATATGGTTTTGTACAAAGTTGCCGAACATTATTTGGTCGAATTCTGGAAATTTCACGGTCAAAATTTTGATTTTCTTCAAGAACCTAAAAATAACGGTAATTTTGTAAATAACGGAATTATATAAAAGTCGCGGAACAAAAGTTGCTTCTGATACCCTAAAGAACCATATTCAACAATAAAAAAGTTCTTTTTCGCAAAAAGTCGATTTTGGCATATTGCTAAACATAACAATAAAAAATTTGCAAAAATAGCGAAAATTCGCGAAAATTTTTAACATTTCGAACAAGCCATTTAAAGTCCCTAAAACTATAAGGAATGGCAAAAATTCGTTAAAAATTACTAAATTATCGGAAGTTCACAAAAATTTGCTAACAGCGGCATGATAGCAAAGTCTGCTATTTATTATAAATCGTTAAAGCTTTAAAGAATCAGAAAACTTACAGGAACAAATCGTTCTTATCGCGAATATTTGTTTATTTAAAAAACGCCTAAGCACGTAACAAATTTCGAAATTGGTCCAATTTTTAAATGGTTAAATATAGCAAGAAAATGATTCTGGAAATTTGTTTAATGCAGTACCATTTAAATGGTTAAATATAGCAAGAAAATGACTCTGGAAATATTTTAAGTCGATCCTTTGATTCAAACACGTGCCGCATTGAGCTTTAGTATAGTTATTTAGATATGAGTAGGTTAGGTTAGGTTCAGAAGGGTTATGTGCCCAAGGGCACACTTCCACTCGGAGACCAGTACGGTCCATTGTGAATCCCTTCAATATGATAAGAATAGATAAAGAAGATAGAAAAAGAGAAAGGTTAAGAAAGGAAGTATGAGGTAGATAGAGTATAGAATATAGGAAAGTTAGTAGGTGATGTGAAGAACAAAATTCCCCCTCTACTGTCCCCTCAACAGAAACAACCGCACTATTTCCCTGACAAACCCCAGTAGATCAGCTGGACTACATCCAGCGATGCACCCCAGTTCGTCGTGAAACCTATTTCCTAGCCACTTCTGTCTGAGGCCCTGCACCCTGGGACAATGGCAAAGTACATGCTCGATCGTCTCCAGCTCCTCCGAATCCTCGCACAATCTGCAGAAGTCCGGTATGGTATTGTCCCATCTGCCTACAAAAGCCCTGACCGGACAATGACCCGTCAAGAACCCTATAAGCGTTCTAAGACTACTCCTATCCAATCCCAATAGAACCCTGGTTGCCCCCGCGTCCAATCCGGGCCATAATGCCCTAGACACCCTGCAATCCACTCTGTCCCCCCAGGATCGGTTAACGTCATCACGGAATTTCTCCCGTATCACACCATAGTAGTAACATAGGGGAGGCTTTACCCCCCTGTCCCTTACCACTAAGTCCATACTCGAACCCCCTCTCGCGAGTTCGTCCGCCACCTCATTTCCCTCAACCATGCAGTGTCCAGGTACCCAACACAGCCTCACATTGAATGCCTCCATGAGTCCACCAAGAGCATTCCTACACCGAGCGACCAGGCACGATCGCACCGTATAATTCGTCAATGCCCTAAGCGCCGCCTGACTATCGACGTAAATTGTCACCTCAGATCCACCCACGATGTGTTCCAGTATCACCTCCGTCGCCCTCCAGATCGCTAGGATCTCAGCCTGGAAGACACTGCACTCATCGGGGAGTCTGAATGACCTCTTCACCTCGGTGTCCGCTATATATACACCGGCACCAGTGCCGGTTTCCATCTTGGATCCATCCGTAAATACTGCCCACCCCTCAAACAGTCCATTGGATCCACTCCAAACTTCCCTATCCGGGAACTCTACTGGTGGTGTTGCACCGAAGTCCAGGGTCATAGTCATATGATCCGAAATTCTCCCGAGAGAAATACCCTGATCAAGCAGACCCATCTCGTACAAGATTCTCGTGTGATCATCCCGCCTAGGTCTAACTAACGAAGACTCGTAAAGTCTAATTAAGTTCCTAGCGGCCACACTCCTTACGTACTGTTCAATAGGTGACAGATATAGTAGGATGTCCAGCGCTGCCTGCGGAGTGCTTCTCCTTGCCCCTGTGATGCCAAGAGATGCACTTCTTTGAACCTTGCTGAGCATCTTCCTATAGCTATCCACTCCAAACGCCCCCCACCAAACAGTGCATCCATAGGTAAGTATAGGCCTAACAACCGATGTGTAAATCCAGTTTACCATATCCGGCCTTAGACCCCAGTTCTTACCAATGGAGTTCCTGCATGTGTAGTATGCATTGAGTCCCCTTTTCATCCTTTCCTGAGTATTTCTCTTCCAAGACAGTTTGCAGTCCAGAAAGTTACCCAAATACTTTGCTCAATATATGAGTAGGTGAGAGACAAAACTCGTTCGTTGCACTTTATTCGAATTTTGGGAAAATGCAATAAACATTAGCGCCCGATTTAATGGAGCAAATTAGTTAATCTTTTTGATTCTCAACTGTTATGCCATTCAACATTTAATAATTGAAGATATATAAAAAACATGATTGATTTAATTTTGGATCGAACGAGTTTTGCTACGAATTTTCGAAAGAAAGGAATCGAACTAGTTTTGCAACACACTATAGCCACCAGGAAAATTAATCATTAAACCTAAGTATGTTTTTAAAATTATATTAATTTATTAAAATAATGCAAACAGTGCTAAAAAAAAATGTAACAATAGCTCTGTAGGGGATAGATAAGCTACACTAATTCAGCAGCCGTATTCTGTAATTCGCTTAGCTAAAGCTAAATATAGTCTGGTAGTGTATAAAAAAGTAATTTCTGAAAAATTGAAGGAATAGGACTATTACAAAAAAGCTTTTTATAATACATAACTGAAATTAAGCTCATAGAATAAATTCGAAAAATAAAAAAAATTTTAATATAATATAAAGTAACTTCGAAAGGAAATAATTCCCAGTTTCTATTTGTATAATAAATTTTAAAGAGAAAAGTAAGGTAAAAAAATTGTTATAAGCCTTTTTTTGGAAATAGCATACCTCTTGGTTTTGGACTTGGTGCTGTTTGTCTCAAAGGATTGAACATTACCAATACCTGCATGGGAGATTGAATACATGGGGATTGAATTCGCCTTGATTATTTCCTTTTGATAAGAGGAATAAAGTTTCACTAAAATAAATACTAACAATAAAAGTAATAATTCTATAATTTAAATATGTGATGCAAAACACAATTATGTATGAAATTCAAGTTCATAAAAAATTAGTTTACGGAAAGGAAAATAATTCAATATTCAAATGGGATATTATCATAAAAATAATGACAGTCTGAAGGAAGCAAAAATTTAAGGTCCTGTAAATGATGCCTCTTATTTTTAGAAATTTTTATTCTTTCAGGATGCAAGAGGTTAGGATGGGTGAATTCGGATTTTTTGTATTCCTGTTGTGGAAGAACCTTATTATCTTCTTTAATATAATAATAAATGGTTCCCGATGGATCATAACCTTAAGCACGGATCATATTAACCGTAGGCTCTTCAAATTTGTTTTCCTAAATTTGTAAATAATTTAAACAATTGATTTCAAATCACATGTTTTTGAAAATCACTCGTGTGATTTTGTGGTGTTCTGAAGGTCATACCGTTTTTGTGTTTCTCGGTGTGCTTTCGGCAATTGAAGATCACACCAATTCACACAAAATATCAAACGTGTGATTTTAGTAGGCACGTGATTTGAGTAAAAGTGATTTGCAGAATTAATTTCAATTCAAAAATTACAACAGCTATAACAATGTAGAGTACAAATAAAATGCAGTTTCAGTTGATTTCAGTAAACAAACGCAAAAAATAAATAAAAAATGCAAATAAATAACATTGTTCTTCATACAAAATACAAGTGTACTGTGATGTGTAGATGAAAAAAATCCACATAAGTTGTTTTTGTTTTAATGTTTTTTTTTCATAAAACGATAGCTAAGAATATTTCTAGAGGGTACCTAGAGGGTCAAACACCTAGCTAAATTATAAATTTATTTAAATAACTGTTAAATTCTTAAAATATCTTGCCAGATACATGTGCATGACGGAGGGTTAAGCTTGAAGATTTATTGTGAAAAAAAATAATATTAAGAGGGTCGAAGAAATTAATCATAATAATTTTTTATTTTGAAAAATATTAGAATAATTTTTTTGATGAAAAATTTTGGAGTCGGAGTCGCGAGTTTCTGTGGGCACTTCGACTCTGACTCCGGTAGAAAAACTCCAACACAACACAACAGCCCTGATAAAAAGTAAAATTGGCCGATTTGCAAATCCAGTGAATAAAACAAGGTTAGTAAAAAAATATTTTTCTAATCATGTTTATAAAACAGGTAAGTTTTGGCACTAGCACGATTGTCAGTTCGCATGTGATTTGGTACTGTCGAGTACTATTGCATTTGGGTTGGAAATCGCCTAACTTGTTTTTCATGTTCTCTCATATGTTTTGCTTGTGATTTTCCATATCGTCAGCTCATTATTGATATGCGCCAAACCAATAATGGGCTTACGATATTTCGAAGAAAAAGTAACCGGGAGCTTTAAAGATAGACAAAATTAACCATATTATTTATCATTTCTTAATCTTCATATATTTAATAATAGTTGTAAGAAAAATCGACTAGTCTTGATGCAAATAAAAAGAAAACAAAATTAATTTATTAACCTCTTTATGGTGTCTTTGATATTTAGTTTAGTCAGTATACTTTTCCGACTTGAACTCGCCATAAGCCCTGCGACTCCGATTTACAGAACAATTATCTTTTGAGTTCAAGCCACAATAGCAAACGTTATGCGAGTGTCCGAACATATGTACTTGAATAATTGTTTCGTAGAAATAATGTACAAAATTTTTAAGTTTCATATTGTCTATCGGGTATGTTCTGTAAATCGAAATGAAGTGGATTTAAAACCGAACAAATTTTGAAAACGAGCCTGTAAAGAAAGTTCATAAAAATATTACTTTTTATATACTTCATACTTTAGGTAACAATATATTTTCAATAACAGCTCTTAAAAACAGGAAAAAGTACAGTAACTTTGTAAATAATTAAAATTTCGTTCGGTTTCAATTCCACTTCATTTCGATTTGCAGAACATGCCCGTATATTTTATTAATTGAATATGTATGGATATTTTTAGTTCGATTACATTGAAACATTTTTTAATAAAAATTCGATAAACAAACATGTATTTATGTAGTTGAACACTTTTGAAGATTTTTTTAATAAAATTAAATATCTACTTGTATATAGAAAATTTATTTAAAAAATATATGTAAGTATGTATGTAGGTATGCGTAGTGAAAAATGCATTAAAACGTGTAAAAAACAAATTCCTTAATTAACTTTCCGCTATGTCATACCTTTTCAAGGTTTTTGGGTGGTTTTAGTGATGCCATCAGGGAATGATTATGACACATATCGTCAAAATACAAGTATAAAAATACAACATAACGTAGCACGTACTAATTTACAGTAAATATTGAAACCAATAAAAAGATGACAAAATGACAGTTGTGAATAAATACGCCCGACTAACGCCGCCTCTGCAAACATCGCTACCGTATTTCATTCACTTATGTTTCCGCCATTACTGTGAGGCATATTATGTTGCGAAGGTCCAGGTTGTTGATTATGATGTTGACCTGAATTCGATGCGGCTGCAAATGATGATGAAGATGCTGGTGCCGAAGATGATGAAGTTGTGGCTGCTGATGACGATTGCTGCAACGATTGATTGAGTAAAGCCAGATTGCTAGCTTTCATGCGGGCTATAGTGGTATTTGCCACCCCTCCAAAAGCTGAGAGACATGGTGACATAGAAGGCGTTGAGCAGAGGCTATTACTGATCTCACACTGGTCAAGTAGGCGGAGTAGCTCATTGGTGTCGGGTCCGCCCTTGATTTTCTGTGTCTGGCTTTCATCTTTTTTGGAAAATAAGGACAATGCGGTTGTAAGATCCCACATTTGTATGTTTCCATTGCAATGGCCCGTTAGTATAAAACGAGAACCCATACGTGAGCTTACCTCACATTCATGTACACAAAAGGATGTTATCGATGATCCGTCTACGGACTTTATAACACAAACCCGTTCACCATTCGAAGCCAACCGAACATAAAGTTGATCGGTTTCCGGAACAACTTTTTGAACAAATATCTGTTCATCATAATCACCATATGGACCAAAATCATTACCAGCTACATAACTATAATTTGATTCTGTAGCTTCTAACGACACAATTTTAAAAGATGCCTCCGGTGTTGAACCAGGCTGTGTTGACAACATGCCGCGAAATCTGGTTAGACTCCAAGTCCGTACATGATGATATTCACTGCACACTGATACTAAATATTTTTCAGAGAGCATAACTTTTGTTACAGGACTTTGGTGAACTGTAAAAGTTTCAAAAAGATGTGGACCATGACCTGCAGTCTCAGGATGTTGTACAATAATACGGACGGCACCACTCTTTGTTCCATAAGCAATTTCAATCCAATTACCACTTATACCTATTGTAGAAACCAGGATAAAATTAAGCAAATGTGTAACAAGAACCATTTTTAAAAATAAGTAACTTACTTGAAGTTTTTGGTGTTAAATAAACTGAAATTGCAGTTATGGGATCTAAATTTGGATCTTTATATAGTTCAGTAACCAAGAGATCATTGTCCTTCATACGTAAGGGAAACTTTTGCATATCTGAAAAATATATATTTAACTAATTTAATAAGCTTGTTGGAAAAATTCTCAACATTAATGTTTGTTATAGTGAATATTCAGCCCAATTATGAAAAAAATTCAACGTGATTTAACTCCGATTTTCCATTTTTTTCAATTGAATTTAAATAGGAAAAATGAGAAAAGGGAATAAACTAGCGGGGAATTTTTATTTATAATTGGGCTGGTTATGTTTTAAATAAGCAGACTGAGCTGTATTTTAATTCAACTTACCAATATAATAAATGGAACCATTATTACAACCCAATAGTAAAAACGAACCGGCTGAATCAAAGGATAATACTGGTACCAAATCTTGTATTTGCCAGTGCTGAGTCATAGCATGCCAAACGCCAATTTTACCAGACGATGACAAAGCTACCAATTGGCTGCCAATAAAAAATAAATACTCTACTCGTACATTCAAATTAAATGTACCAATATCAGTTTTATTCCCTCCCTCATGGATACTCCATAAACGTATCTGACTGCCATAAGATATAGCCACCATCTTACTAGGTATTGGTTCAGCCGTAGACATATTTACTTTTGAGTTTATAGCAATCCGTTCGATTGTGGAGTCTATGTAGGGAGAGGTGAAAACTATTTGCCAGCCATTGGAATCTTTGACACGATAACATGCAACAAAATGAGCATAAGCTACGGCAAACCAGTTTTGGTGTGCTTTAATGATTTGTACACGCAATGGGTCAACCCAATTCGAACCAAGAGTGGGCGAAAACACTAGGCCGACATCATTGCGTATTAATTTATTTAGATCGGCGGAAGAATTTCGAGAATGGCGCATAAAATCTAGAGAAGAATTTCGAGAATGATCAGCGCGGTTATTCGTGGACCAGCAACGACTATCTTGTGAAGTCGAACTGCCACGTCCCAAACGTAAATCCCACGAAGAATTTCGTGAATGAGAGCTATGACGATTAGAGACCACATTTGAAGGCTCCGGTACACGTACCATAGATCCCGGCCGTGCATTTGAACTTGTCGATGTAATACCCGAAGAAGTTGAGGGTAAACACTGCTCCAGTGGCACCGGGATAGCATTATTGCGCGAAATATTAGTGTCTAGAGAAGAGCACCCCTGTTGCTGATTAACAATAATACTATCATTAGGCGGTATCGAAGGAGCTGGCAAGAAGCCGTAAAACAAAACATCCCCACATGAGGAATGATTTAAATCTTCGCACAATGCTAAACGCTTTACCAATGGTGTTAAACCATAATATTCCGATTCATGACGCAAAGCGCGTATTTCACAGTTTTTTATATCGATTTCCTTTGTTCGCAAATAATTTAAAATACTAGAGAACAATGAGGGATCTCTGTCTATAAAAATTGCTCCCGTCTCATCTCTAAGGCTAGATATGCGGCCACTTAGCAAGGCTGTGAAAAATGTATCCGGTATCCAAGTGAGTGTCTGACGTGATGTGGAAAATCTATTATTTTAATAAGATAAGAAAAAAAAATATAAGCAAAAATCATTATTTTTGTTTGGAATGAGACCATTATCTCAAATCAATGTAAAAAAAACTCCAAGCAATAAATAATACCTATACTTAAAATAAACAAACAAGATTTGTTATTGTAATTTTTGGGGTTTTTTCACCACAAAAATTACTCCACTTTAATCAACGTATTAAAAAATTAGTATAACTAATATGTAGTAACTAAAACATTAATCAAAATAAATCGCAGGTTATGCATACCTCTGACCCCCTACATTAAGATTAACCAAATCACCACTATGAGCAAAGTAGGACATGTCTTTCTAAGCTCACCAAACTTTTGTGTGGCTTCAGTAAGGGGTCTGCTCGCTTTGATATGCTCGACTCAGCTCTACTCTGCCACGTTTGTATTGTTTTGTTTATTCCGACAATTGTTCAAGTCTCTTATTCAAGTTCTAATATACAAATGAATTTTATTTAAATAAATTTTATGACTAAACATTTAACTTCTAGTATCCAATTGTAATATAATTTGTGATTGTAATATTACACATAAGAAAATTTAATCAATTAATTGTGAATTCTTACGTTGTTGCATTTTACTAGACTACATCAGTGATGTTAACTTTCATTTTTTCATTAACAGACGAACTTCTAAAAATTACCGTTTTTGAGAAGAAATGAGGCGCGTTTATACCAAGGCGAATTCAAACAGGTAAACACATCTCTACAACTACAAAAAGCCCCATGTATTTTGTTTATACAATTTTATGGTTAGTTGTCAAAATTTTTTTATTGCAAATTTAAATTATCACTTTTTTATAAAAGAAATTGATAAATTCACTTCAATCATTCGCAGTTTTAAAATTTTTTTATTATAAAAATAATATTTTTAACACTTTTCATTCAACTTCTTCTCAAAACAAAATCATATTTTGACGTTTGACCATATTTTTTAATTCGCCGTGGAAACAGCCTTGTGTTATACAAGTTATAAAATAAAATCTTCTAAATTTATACTTTTATGGCAGTTTCGTAATAGTAGAATGCTTTTCAAATGGGATAAACTTAATTTATTACGTTGCTTGGAACAAATAAATTTTAAATCCGAAAAAATTTGTTTGCATAGGTAAGTAGTGCCTAATAAAGAGAGGCAGAATTAGTCTTTACTTTCTGTTTCTGTTCTGTTCCGTGCCGTTCTGTTTCAAAATTGTAAAAGTTACTTTTTCTGTAGCAACTTATTAGCCATTTATGACAAATTTGTTTTGCGCCATCCGTTGTTTTATTTCAATAACTTTTATGCACATAAATTTTAAGAAATTAATTAATGTATTTTTTATTATTTATTTTGCGGTCACTTACAATTACTTTACAAGTTTTTTATTTTATCAAACTGAACCGCAACAGAACAGAACAGAACACATCTTCTTACCCAAACATTTTACCTACTGTCACATTTGCTTTTATGTGTACAGGTTATTTACACATAAATTGTAGCAAAACAAGACTTTTTTACTTGTTTTTTAAATATTTCTACTTAAGCCTATAGTACACGGAATGTAAAAATCACATGCGCATGTGTTTCTGACGTAATTTTGTCGTCATCACACAACACGAACTTGCTATTGTGGGTATTGTAGTGAGGTCAAAATTACGTCAGAACCGCATGCGTATGTGGCTTTTTACATTCCGTGTACTATAGGCTTTACTTAAGAAAAGTGTTTTCAAAGAAAGAAAAAACCCACCGACGCGATTGGTACAGAAACCAAAATATTTTTACAAGCAAAATACCAACAAATTCTTTTGGCTATTTTTTTTTTTCTTAATAATTTCTGCATTTAGGTACGTCTTTTTAAAGAAAGCAATAGGGACCCTTTTACAGGTATCAAAGAATTATTTTTCACAAACAAAACACATATCGTTAGCTTAAACGTTGCAGTAAATGTTATTGTTAAAAAAAGTTACTTAATAAAATTTACGTTAGCTTTGCTGCTAAATATTTTCAACAATTTAAATTATGTTAAAATTAAATAGAAATGTTATATTACTCTGCATTTAAGTCTTAAAATTTAGACTCTAAATATTGCACGCAAGGCATTGGATGTTACCTAAAGCATTTTTGACCGCACAATATTTTTGAGTGTAAGCTGAAACAAAATAATATAGCATCCGCTAAACATGTACACTTGTCGAAGCACAGACATATAATTTGTGTGTCGAAGTCACACCGACGACTGAATTGAAGAGCATAAAAATATGTGTTTGTAGTGGTTTGCACAATTGTGCAAACCCTGCAAATAATAGGACCAGTCCAAACACGCGTGTAAAGAGTAGTCCACAAAGGACCAGGACTAGTCCAAAAGTAACCCAAACGTATGGAAAAAACCTGGTCTATTTAACATTACGATGTCCTAGGAGAGGATCATATAACCCACCTTTGGACCACTAAGGAGTAGTTTTAAAACTACTCCATGGTATATAACCCACCTTTGGACCACTAAGGAGTAGTTTTAAAACTACTCCATGGTATACTCAAGAGGATTAGTTTTGAAGTCGTTTAAAAACGAAAGCACGTCGTTAAAAAACGAAGACATGTCGTCTCACTACAAACACTTTTTAACAATGACATGGTCCATGCTTGCATTACATCGGACCAGTCCATGGAGTAGTCCATTTTATCAAAATGGGTCACGTGGTCCAATTTTATTTGCTGGGAAGAAATGGAAACCCCTGACGTGGAGTTAGGAAGTGCGCCAAGATAGCGTCGATAGTTATCCACGAAAACGCAAAATTGAATTGGTGCTTTTGGGGGATGAATAAAAAATGGGAATTTAATGCTTTTGGGAGTTTTGCTTTTGGGAATTCGAATAAAAATGAGAAATTGTAATTTAAAGCAAATAATTACGGAAAAATGGAGTAAAAAATTAATAAACAATAATAAAAATATAATATATATATATAAAAGCATTCAAATAATTAAATGAAGTGTATTTATAATTAAAAACAAACATTGTTATTTAAAAAAAAGACTTCTTTATCATAAAAAGAAAATAATAAATATTTAATAAAAATATAGAGTATGTATTAATAAAACCGAATTTGGTGTTTCGTTTTTTTTTTTTTTTTTGGGGTAAATCTAGGCTTATTGTATTCCTATAAAATGATTAAATAAATAAATAAAATCTGGGTTCCTCCAAAATGGTCAGTAAAAACTGGTATTTAATTTTTAAGGGTGTTAGAGGTAACGTCAAGGAAAAAACTGCAAAGATTCTGAAAGAAGACGTACTAAAGAATATAAATCGCTTTCCGTGCAAAAAATCTAAGGAACAGTTTTCCAGAAATCTGGGTTCCTCCAAAATGGTCAGTAAAAACTGGGATTTAATTTTTAAGGGTGTTAGAGGTAACGTCAAGGAAAAAACTGCATAGATTCTGAAAGAAGACGTACTAAAGAATATAAATCGCTTTCCGTGCAGAAAATCTTTCCAGAAATCTGGTTTCCTCCAAAATGGTCAGTAAAAACTGGTTTGGTTTGAAAATAAATCCATTCCTTAAACAAAACTTTTCAAAGAATTTAATCAGATATTTTACTTGACATATCCTGCGGAAAATTGTACAATTCATGATTTTTTTGCGACATTTGAAAACAGTACATTTATAAAGTAACTAACGACCGTTACTTTTTAGTGGTCAAAAAAGTATTGAAATTACATTTTTTATGAATTCTTTCGGTTGCTGCCGTTGCTTGAACTTTCGTAAGTCCAAAATGGAGCAATCCTCGTGACTTATTTAGGTAGGTTGGAATTTTATTTAAAAAATCTCAGGAAATCGGCAACGACCGTTACTTTGGAAACACCCATATTTCTATGAAAACTAAAAACGTCCACAACTCGAAAACTAAGCGTTTGCGCCAATTTTTTAATTTTCAATTTTCTTACCCTAGTAAACTAGATTTTAACCTGGGGGGCTACCACGTAATTTGATTCGAAAAGCAAAATTTTTCGAAGGCAATTTCCGAATCGAAAGTTAAACCGTACTGCGTAACTCGTTCGAAACGATGACAGAGTTGTATTTATGGGAAATTTGATTAAAAGTTGGTAGCCCTGCTATTAAAATACCAAAATGGACGAAAATATCCCACAACAAATAATAAATACCATTCAATGTGTGAAAAATATTATAATTGTGTTTCTTAATAAAAATTTATTGTTTTTCCTTGTGGTTTGAAGAGTCAACAGAAAAAAATCAACCATTACTTTATACAGCTTTTTGTGTGTAAATGTAATTTTTTTTTTTTAATATTTTTTGAAATTTCAAGACCACAAATATTAAAACATTTTCAATAATAACGTTAGTAAACATTTATTTTATATCAATTATAATATTGTAAGGTTTAATTTGTTTGTTTTACACTTTTGATTATCTTGAACTTTGTAATTTGCACTTTGTCATTAACAAAATAGCTTTCGAACAATTTCCTAACCCTTTTTACATAACTGACGCTCGTTTTCGTAATACGGTGTTGGAGATTCGAAAGGGATTTTTATTGTTCGTAATAGAGAGTTGCCGTTACGAAAGGAAATTTTTGTTTACGAAAAGGTATTAACAACTTCCGTTCATTCGAAACAAATAGTACGAAAATCGTAATACATAGTACAAATTTTTCGAACTCGTTAATTATTTCTTTCGAATCGAAGTACGCGGTAACCCCCATGTATTTTTTTTAATCCATGTTTTCCAAGTGCACTATTTTTGAGATCATAGAATTGAGTGTAAATTCTACAGTGTAGAAATTAACTTTATGCTCACCACAAATCGCAATCTTGCATTTTCAGCATGCAATATCTTCAGAAATAATGTGCTTACGCGTCGGATTGAGTTGGCTCCCGTAAAAGCTTAGCGAAAGCTAAGTTGGTAAAAAATTTTACGGCGATCGGTGCACGTACCAAAAAGAAATTGCGATATTCGTTTGCGGTGTTCGTCGTTTAGACAAAGGATAGGTGTGTGGGATTAAAATAAAAGTAATTTACTATCAATTCCGAAAAGCTTTTAATATTATTATTTGCAAAAAATTTCATTTCATTTGAATTACGAACTACCAACATATTTTTCTAATAATTCCTGTTTGCGTTTCCTAAGCAATGCATCTTCAATATCTTTTTGAGTTGGAACGGGAACATGTGCTGTAAATTTAGGTGCGAGCAATTCCATTGGGTTTTCTTCCTTCCCAGAATCTTTGGCATCTTCTGCAGCCTCACGAGCAGGTAAAGAAAGTGGATAAATTTCATCTTCATCGTCATCTAATTCATCATGACCATCTCTGGCAATTTTTTCTTTCCATTCTCGAACAGCTGTTTGAACAGCCAAGTGTTCAATACGTTCTTCAATTGGAATTAAAATACCGTCGTCATCGTCTCTATACCCATAATATTCTGCGTCAATATCTTTCATAAGTTCTGCTCTAGTTTTACGTGGTGGCAGTGGTGGTTCCTGTTCAAACAATTCGCGAACACCGGGCAAATCTTTTGCAGCGCCAAAATATTTATAGCCACGATTTCCCGGTACTTCACGACCTTCTGCGTCAAACATTTTTGGTCCATAACGACGATAATGTGGTCCACCCAAAGCAGATATTTGGTTTTCCCAATGACGTTTTTCTCTTAGGAGTTTATTAATTTCATCATTCAGATCACGTATTCTAAATTCACCAAGACCCGCTGTAAATAGAATAAAACGTTAGCAAATCAACAAAATTTTTTGTAAAGATAATACCATTTTGTATTTGTGCCACTTTGTTTGAAATTTCTCTAATTATTTCTAAACGATATTTTTCACATTTTGGAAGATCGGTACATTCTGAAGCCAAATATGGACGTCGATCTTTTTCACCAGTTTCAATTTCTTTAGCTGCACGCCACCGGGCCAATGTGGTCCTGAGGAAAACATTACTTTTATTGTATGTACTCTTTAAACATTTTATAATTATACTCACATAGCCTTTTCAGCATTTCTGGCCTGTAAAAATTAATGTAATTATTTTAGAAATAATTGATAATACTTATATAGGAATTTACCATTTTCTTCTTTTCTCCTCAAAAAACGTTTTGTTTATAATTTGTTATTCTTCTTAAGTTACCCACAGACGCAGCAACATTTGTTGAAACATGGGCAGGTTAAATGTGGATACGTGTGTGGTAATGTTTCTGGTTGAAAATCGTGTTATGCGCCCCATACACGTTGCAATTCAATTGTCAACTGAGACTTTCAACAGAATTGAAGCTTGGCCACACACTTCAACTGAATTGAAAGATTTTAAATTAATTTTAAAATTTAATGAAATAAAAGAATGTTTAAAATACTAAATTTCTTTTTACAAAAGAAAGCTACAAACATTAATTTAAACATCTGATCAAGAGACTCGAGCACACACAGTACAATCGAATTGAACGACTTAGGTCCGTTTTCACAACTTACCGTTAGCTTAAAGTAGACTTTAACTGGCCTTATAAAAAGTGTTCCATTATTAAAACTTTACTTTAACTTAAAGTGAGCGATAAAGTAGATTAAGGTTCATACCACCTGTTAGGTTAAAGTAAGGTTGTAATAATGGAATACTTTTTAAAGGGCCGATAAAAACCTTTAGCTATCGGTAAGTTTTGAAAACGGGCCTTAGTCAAGGTATATTTATAGTAGGTAGTCTCGGAAATCCTGCTAATTATTTTTTTATTTGCTTGGTTTGTGATACGAACTGTCAAAAGTTGCTTAATAAACAAGTTTTTTGTCTTTATCTTTTGTCTTTTTTGTCTCTTATCAACCCATTCGCTGTTTGACAGTTCGTATCACATAAAAACAATAAAACGCCCTGTTGCTTGTTTATTGTACAATTGTTGTAATCAATGCGAATTAACTACAGGTGGTGTCGAAACGCCTTCTGATTTTGACAGTTCGAGCCTATTTGTTTTGATGTGTTAGTGTTTTGCTAAGAATGGTTGACATTTCGAGCCATAAACACTAACAATGCAATGCAACAACAACGAACTCAGTTGACAATTGAATTGAATCGTGTATGGCCTGCTTTATGCTATGCTCGCAAGGCATCTTGAATTACGTTGTTCGCTTTTCGAATTACGAATACGAATTTAGTTGTTCACACGGCATCTTAACTTTTCTAAAGTATACCCTACAAGAAATGCATAACCAAAACTAAAAAAATTACTATTACTATAACACTATATTGGTCAACACTACCGGTCATATAACTAGTAAAATGACCGGTAGTCTTCTTGTAGGGTATTTAAAAATATTTCTTGATTTTTTGCATATTTACATAGAGAAGACAATGAATTAAATAAAAAAATTAATTATTAATGCCATATGTTTATTTTTCTAAAACATTTTAGGAACTTATTTATTTTAATCCCACCAGAGGAGTATTTTAACAGAAAATATTGAAGGTGGTAGCAATTTTATACAAAAACAATTAAAATCAACTCTGGAAATTTTCATGTTGTTTTTGTATAAATTGTAAGACTGTAATCATCTGATTTTTTGTTATTATTTTTTATTTTACTTGTACCATCCATGGTGAAATAAACAGGCTAAGCCATATGACGATTTTTTGCTCTTGCATTGTTTGTCTATGTTTATGTCAAAGTTTTGTTTATGTTTACAAAAAGTCTACGTTTTGTGCTGTGATTATTGTATTTTATTAAAAGTTTTAATAATTTTATATTGAAATAAATAAGATATTGACCATAATTAAATAAAAATTGGCTAAAAATTTATTTATTTCATCACGTTTAGCGGCACGCTTTGATTTTTGTTTAAAGTATTTTTTGACGTAAACGGTGATATAATTTCAATTTTTGTTGTAATGTTGTATTTGTTGCCGTAACGATGCCACCTGTTTATTCCACCATGGTACCATCCGTGTAAACATGAAAAATACATACAACAGATTTTTCTTTTTTTTTTTAAACACGGAGAAAATTTCATAATATTTTGATTCTACCACGTCGTAATACATTGTATAACCGTGAAAACTGGCCTTTAAGCCCTAAAGGCACCTACTTTTTTCGGCTTTTTTTTAATCTGAGATTGAAAGAGTGAAATGCATGGTTAGAGAGAGACAAATACAAAAAACGTAAACAAATATTTGTTTTTAATTTTCACATTATTTATTATTATTTATGATTTTTGTAGGTTTGTTTACTATTAGTGTTTTTTTCAATGCTGCCTATTTGTCAAGCTTAAAAATTAACTAAAATAGCTATATTCGAGTATAAAAGTAATATATTGGCACCACAGAGTCATTTTAAGCTTGAAATGTCAATTTTAAGACGCACATTTTTTAAATTTTTTTTTTGACGGATCGCACTTTTTAATCGATAACATTTATAATCATTTTGACATTTTTGGATTTTTATGTATATAGTTGATCTCTTTGCTATTGATAACATTTTATATAACAGTAAATTTGCTCTGTTCTTCAAAATCTTAAAAAGTAGGTGTCATTAGGGCTTTTGAAAATAAGTTTGCCTCGTGTGTGGACAGCTTAAAAAATAAAGCTCTGATTAGGGTTTTTAAGTGTTACGATTTTTCGTCATTTTGACGATTTATTTCAGAAAATGCAGTAAAATGACGATTGACGATTTTTTTAATATAGGCCAGTTTACATGGTAATACAATGTATTACCATGTCGAGAAATGATATAGTATGAGAAAAATCTTATCATCTAAAAGCAAAATGTTGCCCCTACTACTCTGTTCAAATTTGTGAAAAATGTTATTTCACACGAAAATTTTGACATGTATCAATGTTACCTATCATGCGAGTTTGTACAACTTGCTGTTTTTATTCCCACAAAGTATGCGACATTGTTTTGCGTATGTAAACAAACCACACATGTATTTTACTAAAAAATATTGTTTTTATTAAAAAAGAATGAAAATATGGATAAAAAACTGCTACCGGTTGTGTTATTTTAATTTTTTATTTCTTATTTAATAATCAGTTCATGCTTGTTTGCTTATGCTTAAAATTTCACGTGAAATAAGTGCAGCTTACATTATTTCGCAGTTGTAAAAAAAATTTGCCAGAAACATTTCGGAACTTTTTCACAAAATGAACACAGTACAACTCTATCAACATTATTTCATAGATATTCCGCGCAAATTTTTTTCATATGCGTTTTGACAGCATTTCACGTGAGATGTTGAACAGAGTACCAGGCTTAAATAAGAGAGCATACGGATACAAAATCTGACAAGCGGTCGGTTATTATTTTTTTTAAACCATTTTAGAAACTAATGTACATATTTTCATCACACCAGGGGTGTATTTTAAAAGAATATATTGAAGGTGGTTGCAATTTTATACAATTGCAAAAAAACACAGGAAATTTTCATGTTGTTGTTGTAAATATCGTAAAACTGTAGCCATCTGTCTTTTTGTATTATTTTTCATATTACTTAAGCGGCACATACACTTGCAATATTATTGTATATTTTATTTTTTTTCCATTTTGTCCTTTATTATAATAATTATGCAATTAGTAGCACAATGATTTCATGTTGCCAATATATTGTGCCACCTTCGAATATAACATACACATTGCTGGTATAATTGTACAATACGTTAAATTAAACAATTTAATGCAAGTGTATGAGCCGCTTTATACCATCTAAGGCGAATTGACTAGAAGGTGGGGTCAAGTCAACATATGGCGTTTTTTTTTGTGGTCGATTTGTTAAAGTTTGTATACAATCTAGTTGTTTATGTAAACAAACCTATTTTTTTACTAGCAATATTTTTGACAACCCGACCACAGAAGCAGTGGTGTGGTAGAGTTGACGTCACCTTCAAGTCAATTCGCACTATCCGTGTAAACATGAAATATACTTACAACAGACTTTTATTTTTTTCTTTTAAACACGGAGAGAATTTCATATTATTTAATTCTACAAAGTCGTAATACATTGTATTACCGTGTAAAATGGCCTTAAAGTAATAGTTTTATGATTTTCTGGCATCAATAAAACACTAACAAGAAATATTTACAATTATATTGGGAGCAGTTCAAAGCGTTACAATCAATTTTTAGAAATACAAAAATTATTGGAAATTAAACAAAATAAATTCTTCCCACATCATTTCATTAGAAAAATTAATAATTTGAAGATAGCTCGAGTTAATAGCAAATGAAATTTTATTTTTTATTAAATGTTTTTGTGAAAATGGATAAATTAAGTAAATAAATTTTTGTAATGTTTTAATGAAAATATAGTTTTTCTTATGTATTTCTTTTCAAATGATAAATAAATTACAACCGACTTGCTGAAATAAGTAAAATATAACTTAACCATATCACTTTCTTCATTATAACAAGAATTTATGTGTTGCTTAATATTTATATTTTTGAACCACTCAATGCAATAAGTTGTCTCTAATTTGTAAAATTTAAATATTTGACGATTTGTTGACGATTTTGTTAAATGTTCGTGACGATTTTGACGGATTTTGTTAAAACTTTTAACGATTTTTAAAGAAAAAAGCACAACAACCCTGGCGCTTCTTAAATTCTTCTTCTTTTTCTTAAATTGTAGTTTAAAATTTTTTTGATGCGTAAATTTGCTCCATTCCCGCGTGATTTAATTTGAGGCAAATTTGTATGATATCCAAACAAACGTTCTACACAAACTTCCACACAAAATAGTGCTCAGAAAAATTAAAAATTTTGTGTTTAAATATAGTTATTGATTGCAATAAGTGTAAACATAAAATACATACATACATATATAATTTAATCAAAATTTAAAACTAAAAATGCCCGGCATAACATCTCTTTCGAAAGGCGTCATTCCTGTAAGTTTTCACATGTATATTGATTTAGAGCAATACAAGATTTATTTCACAATTCTTAATATTTGCAGCGCATTATGGCTGGGGAAGAAGTTGACTCGCCAGTTCTGCAAATTCTTTGTGCAAAACGTATTAGGGACTCTGATCGCTTACGGTTATTGATCTCGGATAGTCAATATTTCAATAGTTTTGCGATGCTGGCATCGCAGTTGAATCCAACATTTGGCGATGGTAAACTTAAAGATAACTCCATTGTAAGAGTTGACAAATACATCACATCTGTGGTTAATAAAAGTGATGCTGGAAAGTAAGTTTCATTTAAAAGTATATACATACATATGTATGTACATACATGCCAAAACATATTTGCTTGGACAGGTGTAGTATTTCAATTTTTTTCTAACATTTTTTATTTTAATATAACAAAATTTTCAAGCTTGGGTCCTTTTTAAGTTTATGTATAAGGGTCAATTTAAAAAAAAAACGCAATTTTTGTGTCCCCGTACTTTATCTATTTTAGGTAAAAAAAACAAAAATGTCAGAGTGATCAGCGAGGAATATGTAACAAAAAAACGTAGTTCTCAAATTTGTATGTTTGTTTTTTTGTTTATTCAGAATGGTGTTTTGTTTCTCCCTCTGACTCCTTCCATACAAAAGCATGTGTCCCCCGTTAGAATTTTTAGTAACCAAAATAAAATAAAACCAAGAAAAAAGTAAATATGCAATATTTAATAACAGTTTTACTGCGTTTCTTTCTTGTGTTTTGATTTGTTATAGTCGTCAAAACTGAATTAGTGCGAATTTGGCGTTGCAAACAAAGGTTGTCCCCACAATTTGCATTGAGCGTCACGTTTTTTATAATTCAAGTAATATTACTAGTTTTTAATTTTCATTTAAATAAAGTAAACAAAGTAAGGAAAGTACAAACTTTAATTATTACAAAAGTGAAAAAGCGAAAAAAAATTAATAAAAAAAAGTATCCATTTGCGTAGTTTTTGTGAACACCATGGTAAGGGCGCGATAAAATTTCATGAGCGTCACGCTAATTTTTTTAAAAGTGAATATATTAAATGTAAAAAATTGAAGTTGACAATCATTGTTCACATGGTTTCAACTCATTTTTTTATAATTTGTGCATTTGAGAAAAAAATTGCCTACGAAAAAAAAACCAAAATAGGCAAACATTTCATGAGCGTCACTTTTGATATAAATTGCTTTATAGCTTAAAATGCTGAATTTTGATTTTATTTTTGTATTTACAAGAGTAAAACAACAAAATTAATGGCGGTTGAAAGAGCACGAAGATATCGAGAGAAAATAAAGCTCGATAAAGCGCGTAATGGCGAATGTAACAGAAAGAAGAAAGAAAGAAAGGTATAGTCGATATTCACCATATAATTACAAAATCCAGAGGTGAATTGATTTACAGATCTCGCTCGTGCTTTTGCAATTTAAACCTCTGGGGACCGGAAACTTATGCAACTGCCACAAACTTAATTCGAAAGTGCTAAAACTTAATGAGAATGAGAAAAACAAAACCGTTTGTCATTTCATAAAGAATTCGAATGGAAATTTGTAAATTAAATTAAGTTAAGTTATTGTTTTGCGTCAAATATTTACATATGTGTATAAGTTTCTTCAAGAATTACTTCCTTTTTTCCATTTTTGTTAAAGACATCAAAGAATATGTACATGTTTAGTTTTGTATGAAAATTTTTGTTTTTTGAAGAATTTTTGTTTTTTTTTATTACATTTTTGTAAAAGAATAAACTTTTTTTCGTTAAACTTTAAATTAGGCATTATTTCTTGTTTACGTGCAACAAAATCTCTTGATCGTCACAAAATATCTTGAGCGTCACACTTAGATTTTTTCCCATAAAACGCTTATAATTGCAGTTTTTTTAATACATTGTTAGAAGCCTATTACTTTGAAAGTAACCTCTAAGTTCGTCTTTTTTCAACAAAAATTTACATATTTTCATCTTAAAATTTTAAAATAACTAGTCACTTTTAAAAAAAATTAAAAATCAAAGTGAATCGTGATTTTGTGTTTATAATCAAAAAGGTGATTTTCACAAAAGTCAATCTTGAGAAACAAAAGAACATCGTAGTAAGCTTGAATTTCAAAAATTTTTCATTTTTAGCGAATTCTTATACATACATATTTGGTGTGTGACGCTCAAGATCGAAATCATAGAAAACCTAAAAAAAATCAAAAAATATTGATTTTTTTGAGAGCCTAAAAGTACCACCTTCTTCATCAATTTCTACATAAATTTGCCACTCTTTCAGGCGAATTGAAAAAACTTTAAAAATAACCAAAAAAAAACTCGGTGTGTCATTTTTAAGGATTTGACTAGATCTTTCTGGATATGGGCGTTTCCATTTTGACGTGTCGTGATATTTGTACCATAAAATGTAAAAAAAATTAAATGAAGTCAAATTTGTAAAAATGGTTTTTAAATATACAAGGATTATCTAAGGATTTGCGATATAAGCAAAAATAAGCGCTGGCGTGACGATAAAAAAAACGGAAGTGGATTTTGACCTGCATTACAAAACTCAATAAGACGGAATTGAGCAAGAAATTTTGTAGAAAATCTTTTTTAGTAAACTTTGGACTATATAGGTTTATTATTAAAGCTATAAAATTTAAAAATATTCGCTTGTTTTAAGGTTCATATGGGCATTTTCAGCAAAAAGTCTAATTTTTTTAATGTTACGCCAGAATGAAAATAAGATTGAATTTTAGGCCCATGTTGATCAACCGATATCCCTTTTGTTACGTAATGTAGAGATAGTTGCGCTTTACACCAAAATATAGAAGAGTAAACTATGCATACATACATATATCCAATTTTTTGAGAAACAATTTAAATTACTTCTGGCGTTACGTTACAAAAAGTTAACAATTCGCTGGAACTGCCCATGTAGAATTTATTTAAAAATTTTTAACTCTTAAGCTCACATTACAGTTTTGTGCACTAAGTGTATAATTTATTTAAATAAAAGTGTAATACAAATTTTATAAAATAACAAACACCAATGTCGCAAACAAAAACTTTATGCTAAGACGGCCTTTGGCCGGCGCATACTGGTTCATATTTTGAGAAGGCGGCCAAAATTATTTTTTTTATGTTCTCCGATTTTAAAACTTTTTTATTCATGTGAAAGTAAATACTAGTGAACCTCGGGAGCCAAAAAATTTCAACCTTATTTCAACTAGAACATTGAGAACAGGGTGGTCCGAAATGGACTTTCTCAATATTTGGTTATAGTTTTGAATTTCTGAGTAAATTTTTGAAGTTGAAATGCTCATAACTTTTTTGTTTTTTGAGATTTTTTGACAGAATAAGTTTTGTGTATTAGTTTATTTTATTACGTGGTTTAAAGCATTAAACCCTGCGACCTCTAGAACTATTTAATTTTTTTTTAATGTCAAAATTTCCCGGAAATTTCCTACTTTATAGAGCATAAGTCCTGGCCGTCAAAACGCGTCAAAAAAAATCTATACTCCCTTGTAGTCCAGAATCTAACCTACATTTCTATACCCCATTGTACACACGTCTGGATACGACATTGCGAACTACAGAAATTTCTGTGACCCAAGGTAAGATATTCGGTTCAAAAAATAAGTCCTGCAAGGAAACGTTACTGAAATTAAAGAAGAATCTTAAAGAATTTTCGACAAATAAAGCAGTTCAAGCCACATAAATAATCTAGCACGACAGGTTATCAATTAATTTGGAGAAGGTTAAGGTATTGCCATTGTTATGAACTTATTGTGGGTGAACGGATGCTGCAAAACGAATAGGCGACATAAATAGACTAACACGTTAGATTTTTGAGTAAGCTAAAAGGTTAAACATTAGTAAATAGCCGCAAAATAAACTAAATAGTTAAATTACCTGAAAATTGCAACTTAATTTAAAAAAATGGAAGAGCAGGTAAATGGTCAAAAAAACTAGAATGCAGTTATATTTTATGTGAAAATTACCTACATGTTACCTGTTAATTTATTGCCGGTATGTTATCCTTTTAAAAAGTGTGAAAACAGGGGTTTTTTATGTTTCAAAGAAATGCTAATAAAATAATATAATATAAAACTTAGATTGGCTTAGAGCCGTCAACCAGTAGAGTTACAGAAATGGATGTATGGAAAAATGAAATTCACTCTTCAACAAAGTATTGCAGACCAATAAAGTTTGTTTACAAAAAGGAAACTAAAGATGTCATAACTGAAGAAGTTCGAAAAATAAAAGATCAAATTAAAGAACTTCAACCGGCAATATTTAAATTTGATGACCAATGCATTGAAATTAATTTTCAAATGTTCCTTACAATGATCGATGGAAAAGTTGCACAAGCATTAACCGAAACAAAGTCTTCGTCAAGCTGTACCATATGCCAAAAGACATCAAGTCAATTAAGCCAACCCCTATCACAAGACAATAGTTTCAATGAAGCATACGAATTTAGAATGTCCCCTCTTCATACCAGAATTAGTTTTATGGAGCATATTCTTAAATTGGGTTATGATTTGGAATTTGGCCCGTTAGGCGAAAAAGTGAGAAAAAACAAAGGAAATGTGGAAAAAAGGAAGCAAACAAAAAAACAAATTCAAGAAAAATACCTTCACCTAGGCCTTATAATTGATCAGCCAAAACAAGGAGAAGGAAGTTCAAATGATGGAAACACTGCAAGGAGATTATTTTCCGATCCAGAAACTGCAGCATCTATCACAGGAGTACATTTTGAATAAATAAGACGATTCCAGATCATTTTACAAGTTATAACATGTAGCAGAAAGATAAATGCAAAAAAATTTGGCCAGTATGCAAATGAAACAGCAATTCTTTATAACCAAAAAATACTCTTGGAGACATATGGGAACCACAGTTCATACAATTTTATACCATGGGGAACAAATAGTTCAACACAATATGCTACCAATTGGAGATCTATCTGAAGAAGCGCAAGAAAAAAGGAACAAAGACTACAGATTCTTCCGCGAGCATAACACAAGAAAAATATCCAGATGTTGTACTAATGAAGATCTTATTACTATTTTGTTGTGCACATCAGATCCATATATGTCCAGTATTCGACAAAAATGGAAATCAACCTTAATCGAATTAGAGGAAGAAGATAAACAACTTCTGGAAAATGAAACCCAAAGCTATTTAGAAGAAATTTTTACTAATATTGTTTATAGATTATAATTTGTTTTGGATTTAAGTATATATTTGTATTAATACCCAGCTAGCATTTTTTAAAATTTTTAATCTTAATCGAGTCATTTTCGACTCTTCAACGCGATTAAAAAATCAGAATATGCGCTCATTTTCTGATCATAAATGATACTTTTGTCGGGAGAAAATGGTACCCTACCCGCGACTCTTCTTGATGAGTCATTTATGATTGGTTTTTTTTATTAGTTTAGAGTCACTTTAGACTCTTTTCTAATGGTATTTATGATTATTTTCGAATAATTTTCTAGTCATTTATCAGTCTTTTTTAACTTCTATTCTGCGTCTTTTTCGATTCCTATATAAGACATATTTCTAATCAACTATGAGTCATTTATCAATAGTAAATAACAGAAAAAATAATTACTTTTCGAACGCATGCATAATCAGTTTGTGATCAAACAGTTTATAACCTTCTAGCTACGCGAAATTTGATTATGAATAACTGATGTAATACTCACATTTTAAGCGCCAAGATGATCCATTTGCGGTTTCAATACGATTTTTTATTGCATTTTAAATCAAACAGTTTATAATCATAAGCGTGGGTAATTTTCGAGTCTATATACTCACATTTTAAGCGCCAAGATTATCCATTTGCGGTTTCAATACGATTTGTTATTGCATTTTAAATCAAACAGTTTAGAATCATAAGCGTGGGTAATTTTCGATTCTATTTTTAAGCGTGTTGCTGATTTATCAGTTTTTGATCACCAAAAGTACTCGAAAAAGACTCATACTCTGATTTTTTAAAAAACAATCTTCCAAATGCTAGCAGGGTAGGTAGGTAGGTAGGTAGAAAGTCTGGTGTGAAGTTTCCTCCACACCTTCACCCAGAGACCAATATGGTCCATTCCGATGCCTTAATTAGGATAGATAAGGTGAAAAGAAAAAGGTAGATGAAAAAGAGAATGACAGCCCGAGAATAAGAAAATAGATATAAATTCACACTACACGCGGACAGCGCCCCGTCTCCTCTCGCGCAGCCAGGTCATCCCCATTACGAATCCTATAAGACCCTCGAGTCCACACCCCGAGACGTCCCCTAACTCGCCCAGAAATCTACTGCCCAGCCACCTCAGCCTGCTATTCTGGAGCCTGGGACAGTGGCACAGAATATGCTCAACCGTCTCCAGCTCCTCCGGGTCCTCACACAACCCGCACACATCCGATAAGTCAGATTCCATTCTCACCGCCATCCTGCCTATCATACAGTGGCCCGTGATAATCCCTATCAAGGTCCTGACACAGACCCTACTCTTGCCCAGCAGCGATTTCAAATCGAACCTTCTAAGTACCGGCCACAGTGTCCTTGATACACGGCAGTCCATTCGGCTCCCCCAGGCCCGGTTGGTCGCATCCAGAATCCATTCCGTGATCCTTCCAAAGAGGAAGCCAATTGGAGGCCTAACTGCCTCCACCCGGTCAGGATCCTCCATCTCCGAGCCCTGTCTCGCCAACTCATCAGCCACCTCATTGCCGATTATGTTGGAGTGACCCGGCACCCAGCATAGCCTCAACGCATATTCCCCTAAGACTCCCCCTAGAGCCCTCCTACAATCATCAACCAGCCTGGATTTCACATAACAGCCCCTCACAGCCATAAGAGCTGCCTGGCTATCCACATATATAGTGACCTCCGAGCCCCTATCAATGTTGTCCCTCAAGAGTCCCACGGCCCTCAAGACCCCTAGAACCTCCGCCTGAAAAACACTGCAGTCGTCGGGAAGCCTATATGACATTCTGATGTTCAGATCCTCAATGTAGACCCCCGCACCCGTGCCCCTCATCTTCGAGCCATCAGTGAATATAGCAAATCCATCAAATAATCTGCTCCTACCCGACCAGCTCTCCCTAGTAGGCATTATTACCTCCGGCACCCGCCCAAAATCCACCCTGGTGCTCACGTAACCAGTAGAGCCGGGCAATCCCAGGCAGTAGCCCCCAGCCTCAATCTCACCAAGGGTCCGTGCGTGACCCTGTGTGACATTCCCCATTAATCCTAACTCCCTCAGCCTAAGAAGGCTCCTGGCTGCCATTCCCATCACATACTGCTCAATAGGCAGAAGATGTAGAATGACATCCAGGGCCGCCTGAGGAGTACTTCTCATGGCACCTGTCATGCCAATTTAAGCACACCTCTGAGCTTTAGACAAAAGGTTCCTTCGGCTAGCCAATCTCAATGACTCCCACCAAACACAGCATCCATACGTAAGAATGGGTCTAACCACTGAAGTGTACAGCCATCCCACTACTGACAGCCGGAGTCCCCAACTCTTACCTATTGATGATCTGCAAGCATAGTAGGCATTGAGACCCCTCTTTAGTCTCTCCTGAGCATTCCTTCCCCAAGACAGCTTGCTGTCCAGAAAAACTCCCAGATACTTAGCACTATCCGATAGTGCAAGCTCCACACCTCCCAGTACCGGTAGCCTAAAATTCTCCACCTTGTACCTCCTAGTAAAAAGAACAAGCTCCGTCTTCTCCGGATTAACTCCCAGTCCCTTATCGCTCGCCCATGCGGACAGTTCGCCCAGCGCCCCTTGCATGACTTCGCTTATTGTCGGCAGAAACTTGCCCGACACCAATAAAACTACATCATCCGCGTAGGCCACGACTTTCCGACCCAGTCTGTCAAAAAGTCTCAGAACGACATTGACGGCCAAGAGCCACAATAAGGGAGAGAGAACTCCCCCTGTGGGGTCCCCCTAGTCACCAGTCTCTTCACGCGTTCCCTTCCCCAGTCCGAGTGAATAACCCTACTACCAAGCATCCTAGTTATCCATTCGACCAGGAACAGCGGAACCCCCAGATCAACCAGTGCCTGCCTAATAGCCTCTATCCTCAAATTGTTAAAGGTGTATTCCTTGTTTCGCAATCCTCGCTCCACATAACCCACCACATCATGAAGCGCACTCTCAACTGATCTACCCTAGATAAGCGTGTTGAGCGCCGCTGATGATGCCGGCGTCAATCTTCGTCCTCAGATATAGATCAATCAGTCTTTCCAGCGTCTTCAGAAGAAAAGACGATAAGCTGATTGGTCTAAAGTCCTTGGGTTTAGAGTGACCGGTTTTACCCGCCTTGGGTATAAAAACTACCCTGACCTCTCTCCACCCTCTAGGAATGTACCCATTCAGCACACATACCCTAAACAGTTCCACCAACAATAGGAGCGATGATTTCCCGATATTCTGTTGCATCGCCGGAAAGATACCATCTGGTCCCGCCGATTTGTAGGACCCAAAGGTATTTACCGCCCATGTTACCCTATCCAAGGTGATCATATCCCCCACCGTTCCAATTTCCTCACCGCCTGAGCCCAACCCAGGGAAGGAGTCTCCACCCGCATCACGTTCCCCCAACCCAGGGTCCACACACCCCGGAAAGTAAGTCTCCATATGCAGACAGAGAGATTCAGAGCCCGATTCTGTCCATGAGTTGTCCGGTCTCTGAATATATCCAGGGACTACTGGGTCCTTGGATAAAATTCTCCAGAACCTAGACATCTCATTGACAGACTCAACTGACTCGCTAAACCTAACCCACGAGTCCCTTTTCGCCCTTCTTATATCCCTCTTATACTTCCTGTAACTCAATCTAAAGTTACTCCAATCCTCTTCCCTACGCGTATACTTCGCTCTATTGAACAGCCCTCTGACAGTGGACCTTAGAGTCCTCAACTCATCTGTCCACCATCTTGGCTGTGTACGTCTGCCCGGAAAATTCAGCGGACAGGATCGCTCATAGCTACTGGTTAGCACCCCCGTGAACATGCCCACCAGCCGCTCCACACCGGTCGGAGTCGACCCCCAATTCGGAGTAACTCTGAGGTTACTCTGCACCTGACCCGAAAAAGAATCCCAATCCGTCCTCCTCGGATTCCTATACGGACACCTTTTCGACCTCTCAAACACTAGCCTAAAGGACAGACGACTATGGTCAGAGAAGGAGAAATCCAAAGCCACCTTCCAGTCCTCTACTAATTCCCTAGAGTTCGTCAATGTTATATCTATCACTGCCTAGTTCTGAACGTCGGCGTATTTCCCCTGTTACAGATCAAAAGATTGCTGGCAATAATAAAATCAAACATAGACTCACCTCTTTTGTTGATGTCGGCACTACCCCATAGGGTGTGGTGTGCATTGGCGTCACATCCCAGTACCAGTCTCAAGCCAATTCTGCCTGAGTACTCCACCAACTCTCGTACTTTCTCACCAGGTGGATCGACAGCTTCATATGGCAAGTATGCCGATGCTAGTGCCAGGAATGATCTGTCCCTGGCCTCCCCTGTCACGACCGTGAGGTCTCCGTTACTGAAAGAATGAGAAAACATAAATTTGTGCTCAGTTCTCGCCAATATACAAGTTCGTACCTTCTCCTCCGAGCGGGATACGAACAAGGTATACCCCGTGGCCTTTAATCCAACTACCCGGTTTTTATTAATCCAGGGCTCTTGGATCAAGGCCACGTCCACGTTGTTGTCAATGAGGTGGGTTGCCAATTCGGTTGAGGCCGCTTCACAGTGGTTCTAAGTTCGACAATAAAAAATAAGTATCAGTTGTAAAATACAAGAGAAATAATGATAAATTATAAAAAAATCTTATATGAAATATTCAACTTTTACACCGAAACTCAACAAAAAAATGAAAATGCATTTTGAACTCCCCATAACTTTTGCTCCTATCAGTCGAATTTTACGTTTTATAGCGCAAATTAAAGCCAAACATCGCACCTACCGAGCAAAAAAAAAATGCATAAAAAAATACCGATCCAGTCAAAAGTTATGGAATTTTGACCGCCTTCTCGTAAAATTTCCCACTGTGCGGCGCAAGGATTTTCTACTTTATGGTATAGCAAACACCGGCTTCGCTAACTAATGTTTCTCTAAATAGCCGGCCTTCGGCCGGGTGCAAGTATTTTCTCCACTATGGTATGACAATCACATGCTTCGCTAACTAAAGCTTCTCTGCATAGACGGCCTTCGGCCGTGCGCAAAGATTTTCTCCTCTATGGTATAACAAAAACCGGCTTCGCTAACTAAAACTTTTCTGCACCTAAAAAATACTTAAATTAACCTAAAGAGGTGCGAATACAAAATACATATTTGCAATCGTGAGCAAATTACCTTTAATTTTAGTACCCATACATATCACTTAAGACCGTTATACACTATCACACAAATCTAATGTATTTTACGAAAATGCTTCCTTGATCTAATTATTGTATGAAATTTTTCAAAAAGCAACAACTTATCATGACAGGTTTGTATTTTCCTCAAAATACGTAAGACTTGAGTGATAGTGTAAAACAGCTTTAAGTGGGTGGGGCAGTTTTTTGGTTCCAGGGGCCCACGGGCCTCAGTCCCCTTTAATTTTAATTTTGGTTTTTTTTTATTTTTTATTCTGAATCGGGTGGCATATTTTTTTTATTTTTTTTTCGTAGCCCTGTAAACTGCACTTCAGCGCCAAATCACATACATATATCTATGAAAATTAAAAACGTCCATAACTCGAAAACAAAGCGTTTGCGCCAATTTTTTTATTTAATTTTTTCTTCTTATTTTTACATTTTCTATCACCCTAGGTACTTTTTTTTTATTTGGAACTGCGTGGGTAAACTAGATTTAAGCCAAAAATTTGGCAGATTTTCAAAGTTATGCGCAACACACGAATTGAAAATAAAAAAACTGACTTAGAGAAATTTATTTTCCGTACCTTTTTAAGGAAATAAAGCGAGTACACGATATGTGTGTATGAATAATGATCGTTAAATGATGGTATTGAAACATAATTTTAATTTTGGTTTTTTTTTATTTTTTATTCTGAATCGGGTGGCATATTTTTTTTATTTTTTTTTCGTAGCCCCGTAAACTGCACTTCAGCGCCAAATCACATACATATATCTATGAAAATTAAAAACGTCCATAACTCGAAAACAAAGCGTTTGCGCCAATTTTTTTATTTAATTTTTTCTTCTTATTTTTACATTTTCTATCACCCTAGGTACTTTTTTTTTTATTTGGAACTGCGTGGGTAAACTAGATTTAAGCCAAAAATTTGGCAGATTTTCAAAGTTATGCGCAACACACGAATTGAAAATAAAAAAAACTGATTTAGAGAAATTTATTTTCCGTACCTTTTTAAGGAAATAAAGCGAGTACACGATATGTGTGTATGAATAATGATCGTTAAATGATGGTATTGAAACATGATGCGTAGATTTTGTTTCCTTTTTTAAAGTGCATTATAATAACGACGATATTTAATTTTTATGATTAAATATTTCTTTGATTTAAATTATCGTTTTAAAGTCTTGGATTACCAATTATATTTCCTCTTTTCTTAAATTCAAGTTTCACTTCTCTTTTGAACTTCACAATACATCGATATTATTAAAAACAGAGAAAGGGTCTTAATTAAGATTGCAGCATCAACACAAATGTCAAAAAAAAATTTTGGAATCTTTCGCCTAAAATTTGCGATTTTATTATCAAAAAACAAAAGGCCATATCTACAAACGATACTATGGTAAACGCTAGAAGGCCTAACTGACAGTTTGCATAATATGCAACATTGCCAATTTTCAAAACAACTAGAAGGTTTTACAAGAAAAATAAAAGAAAATTTAATTCTTGATTTATCATTTCGAATAGTTTTTGCTTCTGCTGTGAAATGTTTAAAACGTTAGATAGGGCCTTTTTTGTTAGGTGACGAAGTATAAAAGACAATATAATAAAGTTTGGGAAAAAGAATGCTGGGCTATTGGCCAGTACTTATTATGCTTCGAAGTATTAAATAAATGACGGATGTACATATGTATTTTTATTGTTGATTTTAAGGATGGCTAAAACCGACTGAACAAATTTATAAATTGGCCTATATGTCTTCAAAAACCGCAAATTGCTCCGCTTGTAATTCCTCACTGGAATCGCATAAAAAGGATTTAAAAAACATGCCGAAACCAGTCGCTACAAACAAAATAAAATAATTTTTTTTATTAAAAATTTTAATTTGGGATTTTTTGGTAAAATTTTGTCAGAAAAAAAACAAAAGAACATATTCATGTATGTGATGAAAAACGATTTTGAAAACAATACGATTTGATAACGATAATATTGTTTTTGGTTTCGTTAAAAATGTAATTATAATACATTTTTCTCTGTGTTCCTGTATAAATTCTTTTAAATTTCTTATTACTTATGTTATTTGATCTGTATTTGGAACAAAAAGTTAAGACTTTATCCAGAAATGGATTTTAAATTCGGTCGAAATTCATCACACCTGCTAAAAACGATAATTTTGAAAACGATCGTTTTTCATCACATACCTGATTAACTTTTAAGGTTTTGATTTTTAATTTGGGATTTTTAGGGATTTTTTTTTAAATTTTTGGGGACAAGGAAAAAAAATATCTAGCTGCCCTGGCAGATAACCCCTTTTACGGAGTTAAGAGAGTCATGAAGCTTGCATGTAATAGAACATATGTTAGATAGTGTTTTGGATTTTAAGAATTTATCAGCAACACGTGCGTAGCGTGCTAGTAGTAGTAAGTTTCCGTCACGCAATAGGAATATAAGAGTTTAGTTCATTGCTAAGGCTTTCCATGCCTTTTTTGATCGCAACGGGGCTTATTTCTGATAATAGGTTTTTAGGATCGTTGGATGAAATTAAAACGTTATTAGGGTTATTTTTGTTGTAAGATGATGTTGGTAGGTCTGGGAATTCGTTGGGTTTCTGTTTCTTGGATATATTATCGATATAATCCCCCAATACATAAAATCTATTATTAGAAAGTTTGTCCGGAGGCCCCGGAGCTATGATTATAAAGGTTATTCAAGTTTTTTTTTTGTGTTTCTATTCACTAATAAAAAGGATTAAGTAAATTAACACGCGGTAAAAAAGAAGAATACAAATTTAATTGTGTATACGCTGAACGAATTATATGACAAAGGGAATATCAAAAAACAACCGTACGCTTTGAATACTAGTCGATGCGTGCTTGGCGTGTTCTCAATAAAATATTTTATGTGAATTATTACCATTAACAAAGCAATTTTCGTAATAAAAAATATGTATTTCAAAACACTTTTTCGATATTGCAATTTTAATATTAAAGCTGGATGCATAAAATAAAAACTTAAAAACAGCAAAAATTAATTTCCTTTTTATTACTATTGTCGCTTGATACCCTCTTCGCTTTCATCAGCCGTAAAAAATGTAAAAGGTTGAAAGTAATATTTTCGCGGCTTTCAATTTCATCAGTTTTAATAGAATAATTTTTTTAAAACTTTTAAACTGGTTTGTTTAATTGATTATACTGCTTGTAATGACTAACCGTTACATATACAAATTTCTACTTCAGTAATTTTGGTTGTACATAATCATAAAAGAAAATAGCAAAATAGCCCTATATGTTATATAAATCTGTCGATTCGGTAAAAAAAAATGATAAAGTTAGGACAAAATACAATTCTCATTTGTTTTTACAATAATTTTTTTCTTATAACTATAGGCGTGTGCTTATAATTTTGGAAATGACAGTTTTAAATCCTGGAGATGAAGTACAGCAAAAAATTGGCGATCCTATTTCATACACAGAAGCCTCACTGGAAACTTCGGCACTGAAACCGGCCGCTTCTGCACCAATTGCAGCCAAAAAAGAGGCATATACAAATAACAATAATACTATGAATCAATCACTAAATGCGGGCTTAACACATCCCATTGCTACCTTAAGTCCATACCAGAATAAATGGGTCATAAAGGCGCGCGTTATGTGTAAATCTCCCATACGCACTTGGAGTAATGCCAAAGGAGAGGGAAAGCTATTTAGCATTGATTTAATGGATGACTCAGGAGAGATCCGTGCAACTGCATTCCGGGAACAGGTCGATAAATATTACGATTTTATGGAAGTTGATAAAGTGTACTTTATATCCAAATGTCAACTCAAACCGGCTAATAAGCAATACACAACACTGAAAAATGATTATGAAATGACATTTACAAATGATACGGTAGTACAAGCCTGTGATGATGGTGATGATAATAGTATTCCAGAGGTTAAATACGACTTTGTTCCTATATCCCAAGTTGCTAATTTAGAACCAAAAGCTGCAGTTGATTGCATTGGCGTATGCAAAGAAGTGAGTGAACTACAAGTGTTTACTTCAAAGACCACTAATAAAGAATTTAAAAAGCGCGAATTGATCTTAGTTGATACCAGTGAGGCTGCCATTACTGTAACAATGTGGGGAGATGACGCCGTCAATTTTGATGGGCATGTTCAACCTGTCATTCTTGTAAAAGGTGCCAGAGTCAGTGAATTTAATGGTGGCAAGACTTTAAGTTTGGGTAATGGTTCCGTAATGAAGATAAATCCGGATATTTCAGAATGTCATAAATTGCGTGGTTGGTTTGATAATGGTGGCGGCGAAAATATTACCAACTCAATCTCGGCAAGGTAAAGTTTTCATGTTTATCAATTCTATTTGCACCAAATACTACATGCACCAAACTTTCTATTTCAGAACTGGTGCAAGTGGCGGAAGCTTTAGTTCTGAGTGGCGTACATTCCATGAAGCTCGTAACCTAGGAACTGGTGATAAAGCTGACTTTTTTCAAACCAAAGCTGTTGTTCACCTCATTAAAAGTCAAAATGCTTACTATAAAGCATGTCCTCAACCCGAATGTAACAAGAAAGTTGTTGATGAAAACAATGGTCATTATCGGTGCGAAAAATGTAATGCCGTATTCCCCAACTTTAAGTACAGACTCTTGGTTAATGTAAGTAGTTTCATATATATAACGGGTTTTCCAATAAGGACTTGACAATTTTTTTTTAAATAAAACTTTATGATCGACTTGAAATACAATCAAAACATTTATGAATGGAACTCGACTTCGTTCATATGGCCACTGCGGGCACGTCGGCAGCGGTCGATTCGTTGAACCCAATTTTCCATGATTCGGTCACACATTTCGGCCGTACTTCGTGTTCAATGTTGGCTCTGTGTTCTTCAACGTGTTGTTGCCATACAGAGTTGTTAGGCTTTTTTTCTTCAAAAATCGTCAAAAGTTTTAACAAAATTCGTCAAAATCGTCACAAATATTTAACAAAATCGTCAAATATTTAAATTTTACAAATTATAGACAATTTATTGCATTGAGTGGTTCAAAAATATAAATTTTAGCAATAAATTCTTGTTGTGATGAAGAAAGTGATATGGTTAAGTTATATTCTACTTATTTCAGCAAGTGGGCTGAAATATATTTATCATTTGATAAGAAATACATAAGAAAAAATATATTTTCATAAAAATATAACAACAATTTATATATATAATTTTTCCATATTCATAAAAACATTAAAGAAAAAATAAAATCTCATTTGCTATTAACTCAAGCTATCTTCAAATGATTAATTTTTAGCGCTATGACTATTGCAAATTGTTTTTACAGTTGAAAGTGCAAAACCAAGGATTCTATCTATATCAACTTGAAACGTTTTATTACGTCTAATTTTAGTTCCAAACTATTGCATTTTCTTCTTTTTGCATTAATTTTTCTACACAACTTGTTATTAAGAAAAAACTTCTTACTTTATAACAAACAACTATATGTACTTAGAATAACTTAACAAAATTAAATGGGAATTCGCCCTTTCTAAAAGCAAATAGAAAAATTCTTCACATGTGATTATGACTTCTGCGAAAAAATTCGATCTTATGTAGCGACGCAAATCGAAATCATAAAAACGCACAGCGGATTTAACCAATTTTTAAAAAGCGGACTAAATAGGACCGACGCATATCGGGTCTCTTGTGTATATTTTTTTACAGTATCGATGGCATTCATATCTAGGCATTTTGACAAAACATCTTAAGTCAAATTTTAAAAATTGAAAAAAATGTTGTTAAGGCCATGCCAGATAAAACTTCATCGCTTTGCGTTTCTAACTTTGACAGGAAAGCGTAACGCAAGAGGCGTATATCACAATAAACACATAACCAACACACTGTAATTGTTTGTTAAAAACAAATAAATAAACAAAGTTATACTAGCAGACTGTCAAAGCTCGCAAAAAGATGAGAGTTGCCTAACTTTTCGCTTTACTCTTCGTTAAAAGTACTTTATGTAACATATATCTTATAAGTATGAATATTTCATCTTGGATGTCAAAGCGAATCTCTAACGCAACGCGAAACAAAAGTTGTATCTGAAATGGCCTTTAATCATACGAATTTTCATTCAAAAAACGTTTTTGTTTACGTTTTTAAAATTTTGTATTATAACCGAAATTTTTGTTTAATTTTGGTTTTGGTTGGAGTTTTTTAAAAAACTTTATTGCTATCTTAACTCGACTTAAGATGTTTTGTTAAAAATGATACAGATATCATTGTAGAATTCGAATTACTAATGCTTCTTATGAAAACCGCCTGGTTTGTGATGGGGGAAGAATTTATTTTGTTTAATTTCCAATAATTTTTGTATTTCGAAAAATTGATTTTAACGTTTTGAACTGGTCCCAATATAATTGTAAATATTTCTTGTGTTTTATTGATGCCAGAAAATCGTCATAACACTGCTACTTTTAGTAAAAAATTGTCAATCGTCATTTTACTGCATTTTCTCAAATAAATCGTCACATCTAACAACCCTGTTGACATAGACCAATAATTTGACGAAGCCCCAAAGAAAAAATTCTAGAGGCGTTAAATCGCACGTAAGTGGCGGCCAATTGGTTGGTACATTTGTTGAGATAACACGCTCACCAAACTTACTCTTCAATAAATCAATTGTAACGTGTGCTGTGTTGCTTGTGGCACCGTCCTGTTGAAATCACATGTCGTCGAAGTCCATGTTTTACAATTCGGGCCAAAAATAATTGGTTATCATGACGCGGTAACGATCGCCATTCACAGTAACGTGCGATCGTTATTGTCGACAAAAAAATATGTCCCAATGACGTCGCCGGCATGCAAACCGCACTAAACAGTTATTTTTTGTGGATGAAGTGATTATTGAAGCACATGTGGTTTTTCATCAAACCAATAACGCATATTTGGCTTATTGACGAACCCATTGAGCCAGAAATGAGCTTAGTCGCTGAAACTGATTATGCGATAAAATTCATCATCTTGGCTCATCTTTTCTTGAGAACGCCGCGGAATAGACTGATTTGGATAGTTCGCCTGAACGGCAGCCATATTTTTGTCACTTCGACAAACTCGTTGCCTAACTGGCAACCATGATGAAAATGTTGAGTTTACTGAAAAAAAAGGAAAGTAAAAGTTAGATGCTCAGTGAAATAGTGCGTTCACAAATTAAATTCAAACTTCTCAAGTACCTATTGGAAACCCTTTATTAGGCTGAACAATTTTTATATATGTGACCTTCTCCGAGAAAGGGACCTAGTGTGTAAAAATGATGTTTTGAGAACGCACTTCATCTTATTTTACACCCTTTTAGGTACCAAAATCCACTCTTAAGTCCAAAACTGTTTTTTGACCCACTAGGTCCCTTTCTCGGAGAAGGTCTTTTATAAACATATACATATATATATATATATATATACATATGTATATAAATGTTTTATTTAATTTTTCAACAAAGATGAGTATTGGCGATTGGACTTCGAATCGGTGGGTTACATGTTTTAGTGATTTGGCTGAACAACTTTTAGGTCGCTCTGCTCAAGAGATTGGCGATGCTATGGAAAACAATCCTACCGAAGCAGAAGAAATATTCAGTTCTATAAATTTTCATTCATATATGTTCAAATTACGTTCAAAAGTTGAAACATATGGAGTAAGTATAATGGTACTGGATGCGGTTTTATATTCCATTGATAATTATTTGTTTTTGTAGGATATGACTCGAAACAAATTGACAGCACAAGCGGCCACACCAATAAACTTCAAGGAATATAATAAGTATTTAATAAATAATTTGAAAGAATTAACAGGTATCAACAAGGCTTAATTTTTAAGAATTCTTTAATTATATATGCTTCTAAGTTATACTTGTAATACTTATACGAAACATTTTTTTGTAATTTTTATGTTTATATACTCAAAAAAAAAATCATTGGCTAAATGAAATTTAAATTTTTTGATTATTGTGTTGTGTTGTCTTGCAGGTGGTCTAATTTTCTAGACTTTTTCCATTCTCGTGAGCGCAGAAAAGATTTTCTATTATTTCAATGTAACCAATTTTAGGCATTATATGGCAGCTGTATGCAATATAATATAATGTCCAACTGAACCCACTTTTTCAGAACGAACCCGAATTTCGGGTTATTTTGCAAAGTTTGGCCAAACCCGAACCGCAGCCTAAATCTTTTGTCATTAAATTTTACTTATTTTAATTTATTTATTAAGAAATATATTAAAATTTTTGGAACTAATAACATTTACACTAAAGCCTTGTATCTGTACAATTGTTCATACAAGTTTTAGTGTGCTAACTAAAGTTTATTGATGTGTGGTATAGTGTTTCTGATATAAGTTGGTATTGATATTATTTGTAGCAGAGTGAATGTGAGTGGATAAAAAGAGAATGAGAGTAACATATACATATGTTTTCCTATGATTCGCACAAGCAGATACTAGTAAATCAGCGTACCGCTGTGATAGTAAAGTATCAATTTTACCCCTTTTCGACGGTCTTAATACTCCATGACCCATTTTTTAAATTACCCTTTTGTATAATATTTGACACTAACCCTTTTTGGAGTAGTTCTTCAGCTGAACGAGTGTTTTCGAAATGAGCATTGCTTAAAAACCCGATTTTACGTCAAACACGAAGAAAATCACTGCAAACAAATGCTTTTGTGAGGTCACTTTATTAGCACATTCTGCTATTTATGCTATTTTCCGAAATATTTTTGTAACCGATTTAGCTTTTTAAAATAAAGTGTAGAGTTTGTTTCCAATTTTGATTTTTTTCGCGAATTTTCGCCATGTTTTCGATAAGAGATATTTTTACTGTAAGTTTTCTGATTCTTTATAAGTAGCTTTAACGTTTATTAATAACTAAGACTTTTGTATCATGCCGCTGTTTGCAAATTTTTGCGAATTTCCGTTAATTAAGCAATTTTCATCGAATTTTTGCCATTCCTTATAGTAAAATGGACTTTAATCAATGGCTTGTTTGAAATATTAAAAATGTTCGCGAATTTTCGCTATTTTTGCATAATTTTTTTTTGTTATCCCGACATTTAGTTTTTTTAGCCGATTTAGTGATTTCAAATCAATTTAAGGGTTTGGTTCCAAGTATGCCATTTTTGCGAATTTTAGCCATGTTCACGAGCGATTTTTTTACTATAAGTTTTCTGACTACATTTTTAATGAATATTAATTAGACTTTGCTATCATGTCGCTGTTAGCAATTTTTTTGTTGCAAATTTCCGCTAATTTGGCAATTCTAACCAAAGTTTTGCCATTTCTTATAGTTTTAGGGACTTTTAATGAATTTTATGGCTTTTTGATATATTAAAAACGTTTGCAAATTTTCGCTATTTTTGCAACATTTTCGGAATTTTCGCAATTTTTGGCTCTTTCAGGCGTTCGTCTTATATAAACCATTTTCGCCATTTTAGCAAACTTTTCCGAATTTTCGCGTTAATTTTACTAATAAAATTTGTGCCCATAACTACTTTTAAATTTGCATTTTTTATTTTAAACGTATTTAACAAATATGTTTAGATTTCATTTAAAATTTTTTTAACTTTAATTTGAGTCGTCGCAAAATTTTCTGTCGACTAAAACATGGACAATACTACTTGACGTCGACTTAAAAGCGCCTTAGAAAATATCAATTGATTGATTTGAATTGATCTAAGGATTTTTAAGAACAATTTTTTTTTGTTTATTTTATATATCTGAGAGAAACGTCGGCAAAAAAGTCGGAATCGTATACACACAAAAAAATAATCTAGGGTATTTTACAAATGCGTACATAGGTAATTTATTTTTATATAAAAACAAAAAACTAAGTTTAGTTGCCTATGATAATTGGTAATTTATAAAAAAAGTTTTGCCTAAAATTTTTGTTTTTATAACTAATTGGGTAAGGTATCTTCTTCGAATTTTTTTATATATGTATGTATGTAGGTTTATTTGATTTTTTCTTTCAATTGGAAATTTTTTTGTGAAAAAAGTTCAAATTTAAATTTCAATTTAAAATTTTTGAATTTAAAATAAATTAAAAACAATTCGATAGAGTATAAAGATACAACGTATTTATGTGAGTATATTGTAAACATAATATCTCCACTGCACTTTTTACAAAAAAATTCTAATAGGTTTAAAAATATATCGCTCATCCAAAATATAATATTTTGGAGTTAATGATGCAGAATTGTTCGCTATGAGTTTATTTTGTGTGTAAATTTTATATTTATATCTGTTTTAGATACTGCCATGCTACCCTTGCGCTTAGTTAATTTTATACCATATATTTAGGTAATTTTACCTATGATTTTTTTTTGTGTGTACGAATTCTGTCAGATTTCTGACCCAAAAATTTATGAAGTGGTTGACACGAATTCTGGCAGACATGTCGTGGGAAATTCGGTTTTCTTTCGGCAATTCTGATAGATATCAAAGATTTTTTTTGCTTTCTAACTGATAGTTGAAAGAAATAATTTTATTGCTAAACATGTAAAAGTACATACATAATTTTAAATTTTACACGTACATACGTTCCTTTTTTTATGCTTTTTATCTTGAACAAATAAAATAAAAATTATTTTCAACTGAATGACAATTGTCATTATTTAAAAAAAAAATTGTAAGTCTCGTTAGACAATTCCGTCGGAATTCTATTGGGCATATCTGTACATAAATTCCCCCCGATATTTCCAACGAAATCGATCAGAAATAGGCCAGACAGAAAGTATATTCAATGTCTGACAGAAATCTGAACGAAGTCTCTAAGAATGAAGTCAAACATTTGCACGAAATGTCTGATTCAGACAATGTCGGAGTATTTTGCTGGCTGGGAATGCACTCTAAGCTTAAAAGTATGAAATGTAAATTAAATGTATGACAAGTTTAGAAACTTAAAACAATTATGTATGTATGTAAAACAGCTATGTTGTTAACAAAAATAATATGTATTACATTTTCAAGGTCTGCTTGTGGCCTGTGTTTGTTTTTATTTATTTGGGTTGTATTATTTTGAATCGTGCTGAATGAAATTAAATCGTGTAAAAATATTTTTTTTCAAACCATGTTAAATCAAAACCGTGTAAAAATAGAATTAGGTGTATGTGTTTTGACCAAAATCCAAGGCGAAATCAACTACAGGTGGTGTCGGAACTACAACAATCCAAAAACTACAGAAACAACATAAGGTGTATTGCATTGCATTGTTAGTGTATACGGCTCGAAATGTCAACCATTCTTAGCAAAACACTAAAAAATCAAAGCAAATAGGCTCGAACTGTCAAATCAGATGCCGTTTCGGCACCACCTGTAGTTAATTTGCCTTGGACAAATCGTTCTCTAGTTATGATAAAGGCCCCTATTATAAGTATGTACAAGGCGAATTCAAACAGGTAAACTCATCACGTCAGCCGTTCATCAGCTGTTTCCACGGCGAATTAAAAAATATGGTCAAACGTCAAAATATGATTTTGTCTTGGGAAGAAGTTGAATGAAAAGTGTTAAAAATATTATTTTTATAATAAAAATATTTCAAAACTGCGAATGATTGAAGTGAATTTATTAATTTCTTTTATAAAAAAGTGATAATTTTAATTTGCAATAAAAAAATTTTGACAACTAACCAGAAAATTGTATAAACAAAATACATGGGGCTTTTTGTAGTTGTAGAGATGAGTTTACCTGTTTGAATTCGCCTTGAGAAGAAGTTGATTGAAAAGTGCTAAAAATATTATTTTTATAATAAAAAAATTTGAAAACTGCGAATGATTGAAGTGAATTTAATAATTTATTTTATAAAAAAGTGATAATTTTAATATGCAAAAAAAAAAATTTTGACAGCTAACCATTAAATTGCAAAAACAAAATACATGGGCTTTTTGTAGTTGTAGAGTTGCACCTACCTGTTGTAAATTCGCCTTGAAGTATGTAATACCATGCAGGGATGATAAATGACATTTTCAAAATTGTACTCAATTAGATAACAAATTGTACTTTTTAGACCCTTATTGCAATAAAACCCAAATAAATTTTTTAATTGTTCTACTATTTTATATATATTGGTTCCTTTGGCTCCTATAAGGAGCATACATACATTAAAATAAACTTTCGCCATACATTTTTATATGAAATAGGGATGCAGCACCCTATTATGTAAGGCGTCGTCGACATTCATTTTAAATTGTTGTCACATCAAGTCGACGACTACGTCACTTCGACGTTAATTTGGTATTTTATAATGGCGATTTCTTTTCTGAGAAATATGTTGCATAAATGTTACATGCTCTATCTCTTTTGTGTAGAGCATGTAACATTTATGCAACATATTTCTCAGAAAAGAAATCGCCATAAGTGTTGTGTCGACGTAGACTAGCTATCGAAAATTTGACAAACAAAAAATCCCATCTCCAATTATTTTTGTTCTTTAAGCGGCCCATACACTTGCAATATTATTGTATATGATATTCGCAATATTATTTCCATTTTGTCCTATACCATGCAATAAGTCGCACTATGTTTTCATTCATTCAATAAAAAGGTGAACATAACCTATAGAAATAACATAAACAGCATTGTACAATGTTGCCAACACATTTCACTATCTTTTCGTTGTGCAATAAAAATCAAAAGTATTTAGATTGTTGCCAATATATTGTGCCATCAACGTATATCACATACACATTGGCGATATAATTGTACAATACGTAAAACTGAACAATTTTATTGCAAGTGTGTGAGCCGCTTTACTCACTTTTTAACGCTATTTATGCTATTTTCCGACATATTTTTGTAACCAATTTAGCTTGTTAAAATAAAGTGTACATTTTGTTTCCAATTCTGCCATGTTTTCGATAAGAGATATTTTTACTGTAAGTTTTCTGATTCTTTATACATAGCTTTAACGTTTATTTATAAATATAAGACTTTTCTATCATGCCGCTGTTTGCAAATTTTTGCGAATTTCCGTTAATTGAACAATTTTCACCGAATTTTTGCCATTCCTTATAGTTTAATGGCCTTTTAATCAATTTGATCGCTTGTTTGAAATATTCAGGGTTCGAATCCAAGTTTTTCAAGCGAATTTTTGCCATGTTCGCGAGCGTTTTTTTTAATAGTTTTCTGATTCTTTACATTTTTAACGATTTTTAATAAATATTAGACTTTGCTATCATGTCGCTGTTAGCAATTTTTTGCATATTTCCTCTAATTTTGCAATTTTTACTAAAGTTTTGCCATATCATCAAAAAGTAATTTCAATTTTTGGGAATACAAAATTTAAATTTTCAAAAGATTTTGTTTTTCGTGCTTAATTCCCAGTTTTTATTATTGATAAAAACACTTGAAATTTATTGTTGATGGGATAAGCTATTCCTATGCGCATTTCACTGGTTGCTTAGGCCAGATCATCAGGAAACTTCATCCACAAAGATTTTAGAAAAACTAAAGATATTAAACCAAATAAAACTGTTAAACGTATATGAATTATAGCAACAGTTCTACTTGTAATAATATCAAAGTTTAAACAAAACAACATCAAAAATAAACAGTGGGGTCATCTCATCTTACATTCCCCACTACAATTAGTTGAAATTCTCTCAACATTAATTGTAGTTGTAATAGAGTTGGGTAGTTCATGAACGAACTAGTTCAATTGAACTACTCAGTCAGATGAAAGACTCAGAAAGACTGACTGACCAGCGCTGCCAGAAGTAAGATTTTACCTTATTTTTTCAGATTTTTTAACCGGAAATAGATTTTAAGATTTTTTCCCCAAAAACAAGACTTTTTGTTTTGTCTAGACGAAGGTTAGGTTCAATTAAAAAAACCTTCTTTGTTCCCATTTAAAAATTTTTAAACTAAATAGTACAAGTTAGTATAAGAAATTAAATTGTTTGTAATGTTTTTTTTTGTTTATTTTATGTATTAAATAAAATATGAATTGTTTTTATTATTTATAATATACATAAATAAGATTTTTCCTTCAAAAATAAGATATTTTTTCATACTACAATCTAATAAATCTTGTTGCTATACATATGTAAACGAAAACTTTTAACCTTGATTTCTTAAAGAATAGTGTATCCCTACATATTGCGACTTGTTGTACAATTCGATCAAGTTGTAGAACCATTTGTTACGTTAGAGGTGTGGTTGGTCATCGGCTGAATAAAAAGTCAATTTGATTTGAGCTTTCAAATTGGTACGTTTGATGGCGATTTATTCTATCGTTTTCAATTTTCATACTGAAGATTTGAAAGCAACAGCGTGCGAAGTAAACAATATTTTAGAAAACAAATACGAAATTCCAATGCACAATTTTAATAAAGAATATAAAAACTTCCGGAACCTTAATTTATTTTTTTTTTTTGCTCCTCTTCATTTACGCCACTAGTGCTAAAAAAATCGGTACTCATGTTGACTCTATAAAAATATTTTTTTAACAAAGCTTAATGAAAAGTTGGTAAAGCCCTAATGCCACCTACTTTTTTCGACTTTTTAAGATTTTGAAGAACAGAGCAAATATACTGTAATATAAAATGTTATCAAGAGCAAAGAGATCAACTTTATACATACAAAGCCAAAAATGTCAAAATGTTTATACATGTTATCGATAAAAAAGTTCAATCTGTCAAAAAAACATATGTGTCTTAAAATTGACATTTCAAGCTTAAAATGACTCTGTGGTGATAACAAAATCTTTTGAAAGTTTTGCCATATCTTATAGTTTTAGGGGCTTTTAATAAATTTTATGGCTTTTTTGACATATTAAAAATGTTTGCGAATTTTCGCTATTTTTGCAACCTTTTTTGAATTTTCGCAATTTTGGCTAATTCAGGCGTTCGTCTTAAATGAATAGGAATAGCTTATCCCATCAACAATAAATTTCAGTGTTTTTATCAAGAATAAAAATTGGGAATTAAGCACGACAAACAAAATCTTGTAAAATAAAAAAAATAATACATAACAAAGCTTAGGTCTAAATTAAAGTAACCATAAGTTTTTTTGTTTATTTAAAACTATAGCAACAAGATTCATTAGACTCAAGGCCCATTGAAAAGGCCTGCGCAAGAAGCCTGATGATCATTATTTATGTTCTTTTTAGTTGTCAAAAGTTGTTTTCATTGTGATTAAATGTGCATGAATACGTTTGTTTACGTTTATGGTATGCCACACATACACGTTTTTTCCTTTTGCTTTGTATATGGTGTAGTAAATTTTTGACAACTAAAAAGAATCGTTTTTTGTAAGCAGACCTGATAGATGGGACTTGATTAGACTGTAGTTAATATTTTGTCTAAAATAAATTCGATACAGTAATAGTATAAAGTAGATTTCTTTCCTTTGTTTTTCTTATCCTGGGGGCAACTCTCTATTGCGATGCGAAAACAATTTCGATTCGAAAGCTAAATGCCAACTTGGTACTCTCTATCACTTTCGCAAAATGTTTTGAAAATGGATTAATACTGGCAACAAAAATGAAAGATGGCGCAGATTGACAGTAATGAAATGCTAAAATGTGTAAAAATATTTGAAATTGGAAAGTTTAAATAAAATAAATAGTGATGATTTGGGAAAAGAAAAAAATTAATAGATGCGAAAGACAAATGCTCAAACGCATTAAAGAGTACCAATCGCTAGATTTGCTACCATTCTCGTTCGCATCGCAATAGAGAGTAGCCCCCCTGGTCATTACACATGCAAGTACAACCCAGCGGGAAAAAGAAGGGGTACGGATGCCTTCTAGAAGGCCTCTCTACTCCTTCTTTTGGATATACAAGGCCTGCTCGCTCCATTCTATACTCATATCTTTTTTTACACACGTTGTCATTGCGGAGAAGGCCATCCGCTCTCGCTTCTTTAGCAGGTACATAAGAATGGCAACGGGATCAAAAAAATAATTGTTTTGCTTTTGCTTGTGCAAAAAAAAACAATACAAAAAATGTTACTCCTTCTCTACTCCCTTCTCATAGAAGCGAGTGTGGAAGGTGTATCTTATCTTTTACACCAAAGAGCCGGGGCCTTCTATGAGGCATTCTTTAGCAGTTAGATAAGAATAGGAATTTAATCAAAACAATTTTTAAGCAGGCCTTTCAAATGGCCTGAAGTAAGAAGGTCTTCTGAGTTTTACCGCTGGGGAGTTCGAAAAACTCAATACACTCACACTTTTTTACTAACATTATCACATTTTTCGTACTTGCAGACAACCTCCCAGCGGGAAAAAGAAGGAGTACGGATGCCTTCTAGAAGGCCTCTGTACTCCTTCTTTTGGATATACAAGGCCTGCTTGCTCCATTCCATACTCATATCTTTTTTACACACGTTGTCATTGCGGAGAAGGCCATCCGCTCTCGCTTCTTTAGCAGGTACATAAGACTCGCAACGGGATCAAAAAAATAATTGTTTTGCTTTTGCTTGTGCAAAAAAAAACAATACAAAAAATGTTACTCCTTCTCCACTCCCTTCTCATAGAAGCGAGTGTGGAAGGTGTATCTTATCTTTTACACCAAAGAGCCGGGGCCTTCTATGAGGCATTCTTTAGCAGTTAGATAAGAATAGGAATTTAATCAAAACAATTTTTAAGCAGGCCTTTTAAAAGGCCCGAAGTAAGAAGGTCTTCTGAGTTTTACCGCTGGGCTGCAGCTCAACTTGCAAGAAATTTCTGAAGACAGCGATATTTTGACACTTGCAGCAAGTTAATGTCAAAATCATAAACTGTACTACCAAATTTACTTGATTGCGGAAATAATAATTATAGATTTAACTTTTTTTAAAGGATATTTCAACATATTTCTTGATATTTTTGCATATTTACATAAAGAAGACAATTACTTTAAATTTTAAACATCACTCTAATTTAAAAAAGTAATAATAATTAATAATGCCATCGATTTTTAACTGGTACTTTTCTTAAATTTTCGCTAATATTGGTCTTATGAACATAAAATCAAACCTGTAAGGTCCTGAGTGAATGAGAATCTCTAAAAGCGGTTGTTGGTACTTTTTAGTTCTTTAACTTGTACTTTTTGAATATCCGTTACTATTAGACTTATAAACATAAAATTCAAGATTCAATGCCTTGAATGGATAAGAATCTATAAGAGCGAAGTTTTTGGTACTTGTTTGTTCTTTAATTGGTATATTTTGAATTTCCGTTAATATTGAACGTAGCATCATAAAATTCAACATGCAATGCCCTGGGTGGATATTTTTTTAATTTAATATTTATTTTTGTGCATTAAATACAAAAGCAAATAGGTGTCTGGTACTTTTACGAAATTCGGCCGTTTTAGTCAGTAAACGGGTAAAACCTGTATTTTGGAACTAATTTGTCCACAATCTAGCTTTTAAGCCAATACGCGTAGAAATAAAAATTATATAACATTTGTAACTTATCTAAAAAATAAAAATGCATATTTGGTACTTTTTCGAAATTCGAACGTTTTAGGGATGCAAATTGTACATATGTTTGTTACTTTTTTCTCCATCTATTTATTTTTCATCGCTGAGCATAAACGTATGAAGGTAAAATGTTGATATTTGGACCGAAGGCTGGCCTCTCGCCTAATTGATCCTGCTAACCTCATACCTCCTAAACTAAAAGAGTTAAAAAACATCAACACTTAATGTTGTTCATTAGAAAAATTCGCTAACTTTAAATCTCCTAAACTAAAAGAAATGCAAAAAATTGAATACTCATTATTTTTCATTAAAAAAAATAAACGAACAGGTGTCTGGTACTCTTTTGATGGCAAATAAAAATTATATCACATTCGTAGCTTATCTAAAAAAATACAAAACAGATTTGGAACTTTGTTGAAATTCAAACGTTAAAGGTGTGAAAATCGTTCCTAATTTTGTTACTTTTTTCATAACAGTTTTCTCCATCTATCTTTATAATATACAATTGTAAAGTTACTGTGATACAATAATGGGGTGAAAAAGTATCAAAAAGGATAATACGGGAAATTAACTTTCTTTCACTTGCTTTTGTGTTCTATGAGTGTTACTTTTTGAATTTTCCATAATATTGAACTTATAAACACAAAATTATGAGGGCAAAGTCCTATGTGAATATCAACCTATGAGATGAAAAATGTTGGAACTTTTTTGTTGGCATATAAATATGTTCATGAAAGAAAAGGCCCGATTACAAAGTAGCGGGTAAAATGCTCGAATTTAAACAAGTTAAAATCTAGAAAAATAAACTTTGGCATACAAATATTTCCCCGAAGGAATAGGAGACGCTAACGAAGTAGCGGGTTAAATGCTAGTATTAAATAAATTAACTATCAACAAATTAGCTGAATATTCCGTAAAAACAAAGCAATATTCAGTTATTTTATTAAATTCAGTCATTTTTGGTTTACTCCACAAAAGAGCCAAATTTCCAAAAAAAAAACACCAGACAGACACCTACCCAGGGTTGTGAGCTATTCCTAATCAAAAAGCGCCATGCCCCCAATCAAAAAGCGATAAAAAGCGCTAAATAAAATTTAAATAAAAAACTTAATTAAATGTGTAAGATTCAAGTTTTATTAATTACACTGGCCGTCAAAAAATCGTTTTAAATAAAAATATATGACATACAAAGTTTTTGCAGCGCTAAATTCCTGTAGCAACTACATATGTATATAATTTTGTAAAAATGTAGCATTGATTTTAATAATAAGTTTTTTTTGTAAAGAAGAAATATGCGCATTTCGATAGTTAAAAAGCGCATAATCTAGAGGCAAAGGCGCTAAATTGGCAACTCTGCACCTACCTGTCCGCTTGTTTTTCTAATGAGAGAGAGAACATTATTGTTTACTTACCCTGTTACGCACGCTTGTTTTACTTTTGTTGTACTGAAATCGTTTGTTTACAGAAGAACTCACAATCATAAGTCTAAATTTACACGTTTCATCTTTTTATGCTCAACTTTTTTTCAATTACCTTTTAAAGATGACAATATAATCACACGCAGCAATCGGTTTCAACTTTTTTCGATTCAAAACAACAACAATTTTATAAAATTTACATGCAGCCAGGCCTGCCATATTTGCCGATTTATCGGCATTTTGCCGATTTTTTGCCTCTAAATTATCAAAGTGCCGATTTGCCGATTTTTGCTCAAAAAATGCCGATTTTTTGATAAACATCTTAACCAATGTAACTTTTTGTTGGATTTAGTACAATTTATTAATTTGGGGTAACATTGAAATACTTGTTTCATTAAAAAGAGAGAACTGTTATTAATTTAGCGCTTTTGCTAAGAAAAAAGATTAGATTTGTTCTATTTTATATGCAGTGTTTGTTACGTATGTTTACCCAAGACACACATGTTGCAATTGTAAAGAATACAAGATCTTGATCAAAAATAAAAAAAATATCAGCAATTTTTTTTGACAAAAGCTAAATGAAGAAAAAAAAGTTAAATTAAAAAATATAAAGTACTTTATATTTGAATTTGGAAATAGATTTTTTCTTTCAAAAAAGTTTAGGCAAGTTAAATTCAAAATTCACTTTAAATGAAGAAACTTAAATCAAAAAATGATTTTTATAAGCGCATTTGAGGATGATGCAAGTTCATCCGATAACCAATCTTTTGTAAGAAAGTCAAGTAAATTAACAAACTTGTTGGCTACAAAATTTAGATTTAAAAGTGAGAATTCTCCTGGTTCATTTCCAACAATTTCACATTCTTCCGCCAATGTGGGAAAATGTAAAGCCAAGTCAACCTTAATAAAACGAAATTTTAATGTACCATGCAAATTTATCTTTGCATAGAATTCATCATTCCAAAAATTATTTAAAATTTTAAACTATTTTCATACTGATATTAAAATTAAGGATTTAATAAAAATGTCAAGCTCATATGAATCTAAAATAACAAAAAGTACAAAACTTTAAAATAATTTACCCTAAAGTACAGAATATACGTATACATTTTTGTTTCTAATTACTTACAATTTATTTGTAAAACGTTTATTTTTTGTTTAATTTTTTGCTATTAGCATAAGGTAATGCAAAATTGTTCTGTTTTGATATTTTTTTCCACAAAAAAAGTGTTTTACTGTATTTAAAATAGGTATTTTTGGTTTGCCGATTTTTTGCCGATTTCTTTAAATTAAAGTGCCGATAATGCCGATTTTTTTTTTGAAAATACATATGCCGATTTCTTACCAAAATCACCTGTGCATATACATACATACCAACACAAAAACCACAGAGCACAACAAAAACACAAAGCGTACTGACCGAGTACAGGCATCTCCGTACTAACCCCCTTTCTTTTTTCTTCTTTCACCTAAAATCATAAGAGTTGAGCATCAAAAGATGGAACGTGTGAAAGCAGACTAAGATACTAGCAGCATAACCAGTTTAGTTTCGCAATTATTTTACTTTACAAATTTGATGTACTATTTACATAACTAAATCATTTTAACAAATAGAAAATGGGAATTTGTTACACAAAACAAGCACATCGATTTTTAAAGATAAGTACAAATTTATTTTTTGGTAGTTAAATTACATAAAATAACTGAATATTCCTTTGTTTTTACGGAATATGTAGTTAATTTTTTGATAATTAATTTATATAAAATAACTGAAAATTCATTTGTTTTTACGGAATTCGCGGTTGAGATTTTGACAGTAAAAATTAAATGAACTTTTCATTACTTTAAATACATTTTCATTTTATTTTACATAAAGAAGAATTTAACTTAATCAACGGACAATATAAACTGCAACTGATAATCCGTATTAATATGCACTTAGTTTTTTAAATAACTGTTAGAATCAGTTAAAAATAAATTTGCTTGGAATTTTAAATGTGTATTTATTTAAAAATAACTGAATATTAAAAAAAAGTAAAATGTAAATTTGCTATAACTTCCTATAAAATCGTTCAAAATTGAAACTTTGTCCATGGGTACTTACATATAAAACATGGGGATTAGAAAAGTGCCATTAACATAAATTTTGCTTAAGTAGACTTAAGCAATTGTTCATTTTTGCCACAACATATGTACATACATATATAGATAAATAGATGGATATTAGTTTAATTTTTAATCAATTCAAGTTTATTTTTTATTTATTTGCATATTATATTTTAAATATTTTACTGTTTAAACTTAATGTTAATATCTTTTATAGCGGTTGAAAGTAAAAACTATGATATTTGGAATTATGAAATATTTTTTTTTTTCAAATATATTTGACTGACTAGTGGTATATCAATATATATGTGATAGTATAAGTTTAATTAATATATTAAAAAAAAAAACAATATAGTTTAAAAACATATACATATTTTTTCACTAAAAATTTATTTTAAAAAATCGTTAGTTTTTATTTATCAGCAATACATAATTAAAATTCATGTACGAATAATACAAAAGTTTGTTCAAAGTATTTAAACACGAGTTTTTTACGATTATAAAGTAATGCCTGCATTGCACAATATTTCAATTCTATGTATAATTTTTGTAAACTACTTATATTTTAGATAAAAAATTGTGGTGTTATAATATTTTCGTTTTTAAAGACTTTTTGATTTGAATTTATTTCTTCAATACGAGTTTCACAACTTTCGTTTATAATTTTTAAATGTTTTGATACTTAATTATTGATTAGACTATAATTTTTTGTTTAATAATGTTCATTGAGTTAGGAATAGAAACTTTTTGATTAAATTGTCTTTTTATTATTAATTTTTTAAATAAATTTATTTCTTTTATTTGTATATAGTAACTTTTTTAAATTTTGTTACAATTCCAAAGATCGTATATTTTATATTTATTTTTTTTATTTTGTTTATTTTCTTAATGTGAGCATGTTTTTGAAGACCTTATGTGAAGACTGTGGCTTTATTTGGAATATTCTTTAATAGTTGGCATTTTCGAAACAAAAATGTACTTAAAATTATTTTTAGAAATGTACATACAATTTTGTAAACAAGAAATAAAATAAGATTGGCATATTTTTTTACATAATTTAAATAAAAACAGAGACGTTTAAATATAATTAAAAATACACTATAAATGAACCAAGTGCAGGATTTACTTTGCGTTTGTTCAACAAGTTAAGGTGATTTACATAAGATATTCAAAAAATAAATTCGATCTCAGTTGTCTTAAATTTACGGTGGTAAAATTTTAAGGCAATGCACGTAACAAGTTGCACCCTTGCGAAAAAGCAAAAGTGCAAAAACATAACAACAACCACATGGTCAATTATTTCGCAAGGGTGCAACTTGTGACGTGATAGTATTACTATAAATTTATTTTTGATTCGGAGCTCAGATTTTTTTTTATCTTGTATGTGAAGATATACAAAGATTATAAGCTTAATATCCAGCGTTTAAAAAACTGCAGTCAAAGTAGAAAAACTGACATTTCTTTCACTTCGTCATGTGTCACAAATTTTCGTTTTTTGCTAGACAGTTTTTGTTTTAGACTGCAGTTTTTTAAACCCTGTTAATAACATCAATGTACATATATTAATCAGAGGCATAACTGTTATAAGAAATATCTTAAAAAAGAGCCACAATTCTTAAATTGTAGAAATAAAATTTGGTCCTTTAACAAATACATAGTTATTTTCAATGAAAATAAGTTTTGCTTTTCTATAGGTCTTATTCATAATCACCCTTATGAATTCCACATGTGAAACTTTCCGAATGCAATTTTTTATTCACATGGATTTTAATTAATGATTTTAAAAACCTGGGGGTTACTGCGTATTTCGATTCGAAAGAAATAATTAACGAGTTCGAACAATTTGTACTTTGTATTACGATTTTCGCAATCGTTCGAAACGATGAAAGAGGTTGTATTAAAAAAAAAAAAAAATAGGAAATTTGATGAAAACTTTTTGTTCGTAATAGAGAGTGGTTGATAAGAAATTGATTTTTTGTTTTCAAAAAAGTAAAAAAACGAAATATTCGAAATCAATATTACGAAAATCGTAATATGTAGTACATATTGTTCGAATCCGTAAATGATTTTTTTCGAATCGAAATACGCGGTAACCCTCCTGTGTCATTATATTCGGAGTTGTAAACAAAAATCAATTAATGTATTTAAGAAAACTGTGTTTTCGGAAATTTATGAAATTAAATTCCATATTTGAATTAAATATCGCTAGTTTGCTACCAGCGGTGTGATAGCAAAGTCTAATATTTATTAAAAATCGTTAGAGCTGTAAAGAATCGCAGGAAAAAACATTCGGAAATTTCCACAACACATTTTATTCATGATACCAACTTATAACTTTTATTTTCGATTTTTTTGTTTTAACGTTGCCTGAATATAATCCTCTAAGTTGGACACACTCTTTGTTCTAATATTTTTTGTTCTAATGGATTAGCGGATTTTTTTTGTATATTAAAATAATTGAATTGAAAAAATAGTTTTGAGTAAATAATAATCAGCCCAATTATGAATAAAAATTCCGCGGGTGTTTTTTCCCATTTCCAAATTTTTACAAATAAATTAACATAGGAAAAATGGGAGAAAAGAGAAAACTCCCGGGGAATTTTAATTCATAATTGGGCTGAATTTTTATTGAATAAAATATTATTTCTTTTTAGTTTACTATTCCCCTTTTAACAACACACCGAACCCTACACTTAAAAGAACAAAGTGCCTGACGTTTTTTTTTAATATTTAAGTTGCTTGCACTTTGCTTTCTCTAACGACCTTTACAAACAACGCAGAGTGTCGAACTTTCTCGTTAAATCGAAATCTTTGTATTTCGCAAACTGTACTTCGTTCAAAGCATTCGGTCCCTTCGATTACGAGTTATCGGGGTTCTACTGTACTAATAAAATGCAAGCAAGGCGACGAAAAATGAACTCCATTAGAGTTATGAGCAACTACATAAAAAAAAAATATTCTTGGGAATAACTCTTTCTAGGCAATGTAAAAACATATAAATCGAAAATAAAAGTAATGACCAACAAAAAAAAAACATAATTTTAAGAAAAAGTAAAAATTATTCACTGATCTATGGCCAACTTTTCCATCTCAAAAAATTAAATAACAGCTAATATTAGTCTAATATTAATGGATATTTGTTTGAAGTTATTATTGTTAGAAATTTTACTATTATCTATCTGGAGGATCCACACTTTTTCTTATAACTTTTCGTATAAATAACATGTTATTAAAATAGCAATAAAAAGAAGAATGTAAAAGAAATGATGAAAAAGATTTTATTAGGGCACTACACATATGGGCTATTCACAAGGTTGTCATAAAGTTGTAAGTCATATGTCTTAAAATATTTAAAAGAAATATATGTATATGACTGCTGTGGGCAAGCGCTTATGATTTAGATTTCTAATGTACAGTTACGACAAAATTATGAACACAGCATTAAAATTTTAATTTTGTTTCAAACACAACAGTATTTTTTTTAAACAATTATACAATTTTATTTAGGACATTCTGACGATATAACTTGATAGCACACCTTGTGAATAAGCCAATTGTTTTTAATAAAACCGATTAAAAAAACTTTTAATCCTTGCCTTGAAAAGACAAACAAAAACAGAAACCAAAATGCAACATTTCTTTCCTAATACGTTGTGGGTATAAGTTAAATAATTTAATAACTGAATTACATGTATGTTCCTATATACTTGATGTACTGTATGCATAGTATCTTTGTTAGTATCGCATTAATACCTCCAATATTTTATTAGCTTACATATACCACCTTAAATTCCTTAAGCATGTCATCGCTGACTATATAAAAAATCGGTTTGTGCATGAACATGCGAATGACGACAACCATGAGAATGTGGTGTGACAAAAGCATTTATAGCCGGCGATGCTGAAGATGCTGTTGTATTCGTAATTGTTGTAGTGTGATCTTGAGATAGAGATTCTTGGGAGAAGTACTCGTGAGTATGAATTTCCGGTGGTTCTGATGGTTTATAACGCGGCATTGTAACTGAAGCGGTCGCAGTTGATGGTGTAGTTTGATGATGATGACAGTGGTAAGCATGGTGTTGATGATGACTGTATTTATTATTAGGCTCCTGTTGTTGGGATTGTTGGTGCCGACGATAGTGATGTTTAGTATCCTGCAATACATTTTCGGATTGTGTTAGGGATCCTTGATTGTTTGTTTGGTCAATTAAGGTTGGATTTTCGTTATAAATAGTATTTAGCGTTAGAAGAGAAGTGGACGATGTAATAATATTATTGGTATTTTTATCAACTTTAAATGTAAGACCACAGGAGCAATGTTCTATGATTGAACGGCGACGGGCAATCGCTGATTCCATAGAAGTAGGTAAAGATGAAGGTAGAGTATGTACTTGTTTGTTTTGCCGATGGTTATTGTGATTGTGTGGTTGCTGCTGATGTTGAACATTTTGTTGAGCTGTTGATGAGGGATGATGGTGATGTTGTTGATAATGAAAGTTATATTTGTCTTGTTGTTGTTTTGGCTGTTGGTAATGACTTTGTTGAGTGGGGTTTTGATTAGATAAGTGTGTTGTGTTGGTATTTAATGTTAAAGATGTAAGTGATTGCGATGCATGAACGACTGCTTGTTCGGTGAACATGGTTCTAGTTCGTTGTGGTGAGGTTGTAGGCGATGATGATGTCTCTGTAGTTGTATTAACTTCTACACTAGAAGTGGATGTTGGTGACTGATGGCAGCGACATATTGTAACTCAAAAAGTGTTGCCAACATCACCCTGAGATTCATTGTTGTCATGAGAGCTGGACACAGGTGTGGTTTTTGGTGAAACGTAGCCATCATTGTGACCATTCTGTTGTTGAAGATGAGGATGATGGTGATGATGATGATAGTGTAAGTGGGAATGATTTGCGTTTTGTGACTGATTGGTTAAAAGTGGTGGTGTTGATGGGCCCAACTCAATTGACGATTCGTGCGTAGCAATGATATTTAATGATTTTGGTGGTATGGGTGGTGGTGGCATGGGCACTTCTTCTAAATCGAATGAGCTTGCCGAGTTTTCTCGTTGATTTATGTTTAATGAATTAACTGCATATGAACCGTCCATACTGCCATTTGAAGACAAGCGGCAATGATCGCGATGATGTACCGTACTTAAGGAATTCGAGGAAGATTCTTCACTTAGATTATTTAAATGATTCAATTCATGGGCACTTGTAGTTGAAATGCCCGAATCCCGGAAATCGTTAGGAGCATATGTAACATTTAAATGATTTAAGTCAGAATTATGACAGTTATGACTATGAGTTAGAGAATGAGGCGCCTGGTCAGCTTCGGGATCGTCAAAACTGATATCGACAACGGCATACTTTTGATTATGTTGATGAGAAGTGGAATGTGGCCTTCGAGGCATACTTGAAACAGACGAATCTGTTGCAAAATCATTGAATATCATAGGATTTGAAGCCCGTTTGTCAGGCGTTATGCCTCTAGGCGGTAAAGGAGGTGCAGTCGGAGATCCTGGCAAATTTATATTGCGCTTGGGTGGAACTTCAGGACCTTCCAAAGACATATTTGAACTGTAGTTTTGAGATCGAGGTCGATTTGGTATAGGAGGAGCACCGTGGGCATCTACTCTTAAATCTCCAACCATGTTCAAATTTTCTTTACTTAAAGTTTGGTAAGAATTGTTAAAGCTACTTTGATCCACAGGTCGAATGGTCTCGCCTGGTCTGGTATATATTTCATCATGTTCATAATAATTTGATGCTGAAATCAATGAGGTGGGACCACTATTGGTACCCAAACTCATGGTTCGTTTTTCTGTAGGCAATGGTGGTAGAGGTGTATTTACAATACTTTCCGAATGTTGCCTCTTAAGACGTCCCAATCCTGAAAGACTTTGTTTAAGTTGCGAAAATCTCTCTAATAAACGATTGTGCAGCGGTTGGACGCCTGCTGGTGCCAGTTGGCCGTGTAATTCAAGGGCTTGATCTAAAATTTGTATTTTTTCCAATATAAGGGATTTAAGTTTCTGCACATTTGCCTGTTGGCCCTGTCCTTGGGGAGATTTTAAGAATTGTTCCGTGAAAAAGGCTTCCTGGTATTTACTAATACCACCCATTACGTTGGCATCTATAATGCCCTGTAAACGCATAGAGAACGGGTTTATATTACGTTTAGGATCATTACGATATTGCACTATTAAGTCCCACAACTCTTTCCCCACATTATTCATAGTTTCGCAGGCAAATTCAACTGGTGTCAATTCTTGTACTGATTTATTTTTTACTTCAAACCAACGGAGAATACCAGGCAATGGACTTGCTATATCGAGAGTTGTACGCTCAATCCACAGCGACTTAAATTCGTTATCCTTATCCACAGTTCCTTTGTAGATGGGACGATCGGAAATGAAACGACTAACGTCATTTACTTCATAAAAACGTGCAATTTTTTCGGGAACTGTAACCATGGCAGTTCTTAAAGCCTGAGCATCTGCTACGGGACGTACGTAACTTATTTGAATATATTGTTCAGAAGCAGTAAGAATTGAGTTATCTGGAGGACTATTATTAGTTAAAATTTGTGCAGTAGGAAACTCTGTTTGTAAACGTTGTGTAAAAGCTCCAATGCGCTCATATTCCAAGCCACGATAAACAAATTGCTTGTTCTAAATGTGGAAAGAAAAAAAGTTGAAAAAAAGAAAACATACATATGTAAGTAGTATGTAAATGTCAAAAAAATACTCACCCTTACGAACAAAGGAAACCCTAAACCATAAAAGCCCACTCTAAAATATTCGGGTTCTGGTCGCAATTGAGTTAAAATATTTTGAAAGAATTTTGCTTCTAATATTAGAATTTCACTTAGTTTATTATAATCAAAACGACGAGTCTCATAAAGTAATGCCAATTCTTTGCATAAAGGTATGCCCTTTTCCCAGCATTTACCCTTGTCAAAATATTTCAGTATCTAAAATAATGTTAAACGAGTTTTTAATGATTTATTAGTGTAAACTGAACATTTTTAATTTACCTCATTATAAAGTTTTTCTTTTCGTTGCCATTCCGGTTGTCCTACTGTATCGTTTGGTGCAAATGATAAGGATTCTCGATCCCATGCTAACATATTGGCATATAACTTCAATGTAAAACCAGCTTCGGTATAGTTTTCAGCTTGCAAATGCAAGTCGTGCAGTTTATAAATATATCTAAATTTGGTTCATTCATTTTATTTTTGAAAATTTTACTAAATATTTGTTGTTACCTCAAATACATTTCTTTACGGTTGATTTCATTTTTATAAAAATTTAATAAGTTGACTGTGCAAGACATGCGTTTGTCACGATTCTCCTCCCCTTGCATGACACTGCGATAATCCAACAAACGTTCTAGTAATCGTGTTACTGAAGCAATAAATGCAGTACCGGCATCTCTCCAGGCTGGGTTCTCGTTTTGAACTTTTTCAAGCAAACTTAATAAAAACAGGTAAATAGATTAAAAAAACTAGAAAAATTAGGTTTTTAAACAAATTAAAAATTATTCTTAGGTTACACTAAGATCTTAATATTTTGTTTACATCATTAAAAAAAGAAAGATTTTTAAATTTATATTTTTAAATATTTTATTGAAATTTAAAAAAAAAAATATAACTTTACAAAATCCTTAAAAATATAATAAAAACAATATTCCTAAGTTTCCAAGTTGGAACAAAAGGCCGTAAAAACAAGTAAGGATATGCTGAATCTTTAAAACCCTCCACCGAGTGTTCAAATATTTCAGGAGTGGGCTCTATATGGTAACTTTAACCCCACAGTATTCTATCTCATTTCCTAATTGAAATCAAATATCATGAGTTGTTTCAGAAATTTTATTAGGTATATTAAGGGGAGTTTAGAATGTAATTTTGCATTTTAGCTACCGTGATTTATAGATGGTTCATCACAAAATTCAGTAGAGTGATTTCTAGTTTAAAAAAAAACCTAAATAAGACCAAAATTTAATTTAGTAACACAAATTGGGCATGGGACCTTTGATAAATTCTGTACAAATTATCACAAAATTGCATGGTGTTATTTCTTACCATTAAAGACTAAATTGTACCAAATTCTACATATACACATTTGTTACGGGTATTTAAATGATATTCGAGAGTGTGCTTAATATAGGGACTTATGGGAAGTTATTTACCGATCTTCACGAAATTTGGCGGAGAACTTTAACAGTAAAATGCAGTTAATAAGAACATTGTAAAATTTGCTCTCACAAAAAGCTGTTGTTCAAAAAAGTACGCGAACGCAAAATTTGTAAAAATTCGTAAAATAAAGGCAACAGCTGATGGCAAATAATTGAAGTGTTGAAAAATGTTTACACTTTTCACTACTTAACTCGGTTTCTTATCGGTACTCGGTTAAAAATTTTTGTAACACGAACATTGTTGTAAAATACAAACAAATTATTATTATTATATTTAAAAAATTATCATAACAAAAAAATGGTTTCACATGTTGGTATTTTGCCAAATGAATGCCTCACAAACAAGTTAAATAAATAAATAAATATAAATTTTTGTTTTTGTTTAATTTTTTTTCAAATTTTATTTTATTTAACAATTTTTTCACAATTTTTTTGTTAACCTTTTGAAACATATTTTTTCTTGTTTAACTAAATTTACTGCAAAAATTTCTGCAGTAAAAATTTGTAAATATTCAGACAAGAACTGTCACTTTTCGCTCTTATTTTGTGTCCTCATTTACAGTATTTTGTGTACGCGAACGCAATTTGGTAAAATGCAGCAAAGTTCAGAAAAAATAGTAAAAACTTTTGTGTTCTCGACCGCAGCTAATAACAGACTAAATAGCTACAATAGCATTTTTCGTTACTATTTTAAGCCTAGTAAAGTGTTTTACGGAAGTTGACGTTATATGGAGCCTATGGTAAATTGTGAGCCGATCTTCACAATCTTCAATAGTATGATTTACAGGCATACAAAATGAATTTGTACGAAATTCGATGAGAATCGTTCCATTCTGTCATCAATTTATGCTAGCTTTTGTAACAAAAATATTTTTAGGGAAGTTGTTCCACATTTGGGTTCATAACTCTGTTCCAACTAAAGCGATTGTTCTGGATGTCAATCGCAAACTGCTCGGGAGAACAAGAAAGAGTTTGACACTAACTTTGGTTTTTTTTGTTGAGTATTTTGAAAGTAAGCGTGTTTTCAACAGCTAAACATGCCTAAAACGAATTACTCAAGGAACCAGAATATATGAATATTATGTGATAAAGTTTCACACGGAATGCCAAACTTACATATGGGCATTTCTATTTTGACGTGTCGTGATATTTGGACCACAAAGTGTAAAAAAATTAAATGAAGAAGTCAAATTAGTAAAAAGGGTTTTTATATATACAAAGTAATGAAGTAGCACTATATTCAGAAAAAAAATTACAGTAATCGACGCTAAGGATTTGCAGATATACGCAAAAACCTGCGCTGGCTTGACGTTAAAAAAACGGAAGTGGATTTTGACTTGCATTACAAAACTGAATAAGACTGCGAATGGAGCAAAATGTTTTGTATAAAACCTTTTTTAGTAAACGTTGGACTAATACAGATTTATTTTTCAAGCTATAAAATTTATAAATCTTTGCTGGTTTTAACGTAAATATGGGCATTTTCAGCGAATTGCGCTTTAATTTAACACTGTTTTTAGACAAGCCGGGCTCCTGGCCTTTTAAAATTATGCGGGTACGCTGAATCCAATGGTACTAACCGTTTTTTAGGTTAGCTTTTGTTTTCGAGATATACCGTTATTTCGAAAACGGAGGAGGTTGCACAACATATATTCGCGTAACTCAAAAACGGTTAAGTTTATAGAAATTCCGCAATAAAATTACTTTTGAGTAAAGATGAACTTTTTTCTAATATGCGCAATCGTTTTAGAAACATATTTTTTGTTTTGGAAAAAAATAATAATTTTTTAGCAACATTCGAAATTTTTGTTTGTTTGCATCTAATATCGGTTTGTGTTAATTACGCGAATATATGTTGTGTACCCTCCACCACCTAAAAAATTGTTAGCACCACTGGATTCAGCGTGCCCGACTTAAGTTAAAACGCCAGGTGCCCGAATTGTCTTTTTTTTCAACTAACACAGTGTAATTAGAGAAAGTAGTCAATATCCACTAGGGATCGGATATTGAAAGGGATTGCGAAACATTGCGATATTCATATAAAATAATTTAAATACGCTTAAAATTTATTTTAAAACAAAATTTTCATACAAATGTTTCTTAAAGAAATCTCAAGTTCAAATAAATTTTGTATGAATATGGCAACTAATGTTTATCTATAAAAATTGATTTTATTAATGTATGTTTTTTCAACAAATTTCAAAATTTTTATTATTAATATGAATTTGAGCAGTATGTATTATACAAATTACGATTTATTTGTTTGCATACTTTGCACACAAAATCATAAACAGCCCTGCAAATATTATTGGACCACCTGATCCAATTTCATGAAATGGACTACTCCATGGACTGGTCCGATGTAATGCAAGCATGGGCCATGTCATTGTTAAAAAGTGTTTGTAGTGAGACGACATGTCTTCGTTTTTTAACGACATGTTTTCGTTTTAAAACGAAGTTAAAACTAATCCTCTTGTACAATGGAGTAGTTTTAAAACTACTCCTTTGTAGTTCAAAGATGGGTTATATGGTTCCTAAGGACATCGTAATGTTAAATAGACCATGTTTTTCCATACGTTTGGGTTACTTTTGGACTAGTCCTAGTCCCTTGTGGACTACTCTTTACACGCGTGTTTGGACTGGTCCTATTATTTGCAGGGAGGCACAACTCAAAATTTATCAGAATCCTTTTTTTTTGTAAACCAGTTCACAAATAAAATGTCTTCTTTAACTTTTCTACTTTTACATTTGTCAAACTTAATTTGAATTCAAATTGCAACCATGTTTTTGAAGCCAACATATCGAGCCCTAATAGCAAAAATTATGTAACCAACAACATTTTAGATTTTTGTTTTTTGATGAAAATCTATCATTTTTGATCAGTTTCATCATCTCTAGAAATCTCGTATCTCTGGGAAGTACCGTTACGAAATAAGAGCAAAAGCAATTTCAAACGAAACCCTAGACTTGAAGCAAAAATATTTAAAAAAAAACCTTCTCCTGTAAAATTTTATTTTTGTTGGTTACATCATTTTTGCTATGAGGGCTCGATATCACTCTGCAACACATTTGTAAATTTTAAGTTTGTTTGTGTATTTACAAATAAAAATGAGGAAACAAATGAAAAAACTCTGTCTGAAATAATAGAAAAAATAAATTTGTACACTTTTAAAATTGCCTAGGAAAGATTGAATGCCATATAATTTTGTCGGATCGCAAAATTTGATAATTAAACAAAATAAAATCTGGATATTTAAACAAAATTAATATTGGATACAAATTTTTTTTTAGTGTTTAAAAAATCCCTTTCGTTTTTTAGACGTTTACGAGAAAAACAGTTTAAGTCCGGAAAGTAATAAAAAATGTTTTTTTTACTTTAACTCTAGCTTTTTAAGAAAGTAGATATCGAGCCCTAACCGCGAAAATAACGTTAGCGACATCATTTTCAATTTTCGTTTTTTTGGCAACACTTGCATCATCTCCTAAAATGCCATGGTCACAAAGGGTACCGTTACAATTTTATAGCAAAAACAATTTTATCGTAAGCGACAAATTTCATACAAAATTTATATGCAATAAAATAAAATAACTCTCTCCAGTAAAATTTAATTTTTGGCGCTTACGTTATTTTCGCGGTTAGGGCTCGATATGTATTTCAAATTTAGGATTATACGAAATAATCTACGTAACATGGCTAAAATCTATTTTAGGTAATTTTAAAAGTGTACTTTAATTGTTACACTGTGTAATAAGTATAAGCGATGAATGCAGTTAAAAATCTACAAAGCAAAATGTAAAAGAGTATTTTCAACTTACACTAAGCTTAAATGTTCCCTTTTTGTTTGTGGTGCATAATGATTATAAGAAATAGTATATATTTTTTTAAAGTTAGCCATGAATATATGAAAAAGCTTTTAGTTATTAAGTTAATTTTTTCAAAAAATCATAAAATAATTGCGAAAAACATAAAACTTACAACAATTAATTTAGATATGAAAAATTATTTGAAAAATAAAGTAACTAAAACTTACATGGTGCTAAAAAGTTCTCGATATTCATCATCTCCTTTATTTTCACTTATTAATAAATCCAATTTATCAATAAGTTCACTTTCAACTAGACGAAAGGACCCTCGAGCGCTCTGGTATAAAAAGTTTTTAATTAATTCATTCACACGTAAATAAGAAATAAGTATTACCTGCTCACACTGCATCATATCGTAAAATACAGTGAGAGTAGCTTTTCTCAAAGCCGGTTCGGGTACTAAAGTGACTTCCAAAAATGGTCCCACCATCGAGGGTATAAAATGTAATTTTTGTTCACCTAATTGCGACCACATGCTTAAAATTTGAAAACCCATTAAAACTCGCATATCGCCGTGTGAATGTAAAATTTTGCGTCTTTTTGGTTCACGGTATTTTTCCAATTGTAATGAGGGTTGGGTTAAGAATGTTACCGATAAACTAAAATATGTCCACCACAGTTGAGAATCAAATGATTTTGGTCCCAAGAAACGATATACTAAAGGTTTAGCAAATTCCTCTAGCGATTTGCGTAGTACATCATTGCAAGCCAATTTCATGATTAGCCAGTCTGTCGGAAATACTAACCAATCTTGTGAAAGTAATTCTTCGAATACTAATAAAGATTTGGCCAAAAATTCTTTTAGATCCCTAGGATCTTTGTTGGGACTTAATTCGTCCCAATATCGTTTGTAATGTGTTTCATCCAAAAGTTGTAGAAGACCTAACAAACAGGCAACTAGCTGTGGTAGCACAGAATTTGATCCCTCTAATATGATAATGATGGTTTTTATCAAAATTCCTAGAATATTTTTACATAAAGAGTCCAAGTCATGTTGTAAGGTATTTGTGACTTTTTCTTTCTGTTTCTTTTGTAGATCGTAAAGATGTGTTAAAATTTCCGACAGAATTTCAGCACAAAGTTTTAATTCATCACGACGGCTCAGATGCATACGTAAGTGTTTGCAGGCCACGGATAAGATCACAGTGCGAGAATCTATATTCAAAATATTAGAACACGATTTAATTAAAATTCAAACATATTCTGTTATATAAACTTACCATCTTCGTGAAATAATTCCCCCGATACAAGATCTTTTACAGCTTGAAGTTTTGCTTGCACTAAACGTATGGGAGCATCTCTTGGTATGGCATCTAACATGTTACGAGCAAGCATACCCAACTCAGGTGCTGGCAATGTATCTTTCAATTGTTCCAAAACAACACCAGTAGAATTGAGTAGAGCCTCCTGTGTGGGTATAATAACGTCATAAGAAGGTACTGCCAGCATACCATTTAAAGCGGTGAACAATGAATGCAAATCTCTTCGAAAAGAGTCCTCATATTGTCCGCCAGTTGCACGAGCGAATAATTTTCTGGATTGTATTAAGAGTTTAAAAATATATTCTAAAGAACCAAAACATTTTTGAAATGGATCCGGATGCTCAGCTTTGGTCATAAAAAGAGCCATATGTTCAACAGACGTTATTAAACCCTTGTAGACTAAAGCAGCCGCAAAATGATTTTCAATGTACTCATTCATAACAGGACGAAAATGTTGAAATTTATTGCTTTGCAACAAGCTAAAAATGCTTACGAGAACATGGAATACCAAACCAGAATGTTGCGTACTATTTCCCTCTTCATTGGAGAACATAGCAAAAAGAGCGTCCAAAACGTCTTGTAAAAATTTAACCAACTCTTCATCATTCAAACGTAATACACCTGTTAATGAATCCTGTATCTTTTCTGGATGTGCACGCCATTGCAACAACGACAATAAATCAGCATTTTGGGTCAGTTTGGTGGAACACAATAACGACTTCATTACGAATACCTCCTTAGAGCTCTTGTGGAATATTGAACTGCACTCCACTTTGGCATGTGAATCTCTTGGTTTACAAGGTAATATCAAATAGTTGGCTGTAGTTAGTTTTGCTGGGTCTTCACACTTATACACAAACAATTCATGCTGCCCATCTGCCAAAGTAGCACCACTGGGATCCATTAGACGAGCAAAACTAAATCCAAATAATTTTGGATCAGTTTTGTCCCTAGTTGAACAGTGACGAAACTCAAAACGCACGTGAGCGGTAGAAAACTTGTCAATGGGTACACTCAAACGTAACATTTCGTTCCAACAGGGAGCATTCTGATGATACAGAATCATTGACTTGTAATAATTTTGTGAATCCATACCAGAAGCACCCCATAAACATTCCGTAAGGATATTGCCAGCAACATCTAATACAACCACTGTGACAAGTATATTTTTAGCAGTATTCTTACCACCTCTTTCAAATTCTCCCCGCTCTAAGGTAATAAACATGTCGTTTCGTACATCACCCGGCATGATAACGTCAGGAAAACCCATTTTACGTGTGATAGTACTACCTTGGAAGAGTAAAGGCTGTTCCTGGCGTGCTTGACCCAAACCACCATGCAACAGTTTAAGAGAGACCATAACACCTTGATTACTTTGACTGCCATTGTTTATCGGTTGAAATTTACTACTTGACTTTTTAATAATCAGTTCGGGCAACTGATGAAAGTCTTTTTCATCATTGTGATAAACTAATTTAATATTTTGATCTTTTTCTTCTGTTTCTATAGTGCTATCGAAATGACAAAAATCTGCCAACGATAAAACACCAACTCCAAACGGTCTCCTATAAGCAGGGGGGCCATTGCAACAGCTATTACTATTGGATTTCTCAGATTTCTTTACGGGTTCAGAAGGCAAAATTTTCCCAACACGCATTACAACAGCCACTAAATAGAGATCTTCATTTAAATCGCCTGCTCCTGCAAAAAAAAAAAAAAAAATTTATTTGAAAAAAGGTTTAACTTGGATATTTTTTTTGTTGTTGTTTTAAAGAACATATTACCTAAATCCGTAAATACCGTGCAATTACTTTTCATTCTGTCCATATAATTGGAGTAACCATCTTTACAGATCCCCACTAAAAATCTTTCCGACAACGCTTTCATATTATTAGCATCATATAAATAAAAATAAATTTCGGCATCGTCTCCACCTACAATTCGATATCCAAAATCTCGCATACAAAAATACAAATGATGTGTAAGAATTTTTCGTTGTGTTTTACGCCGTAACGTGCCGCGACTCTGTACAGGATACTTTTTTTTTTTGTAATTGCATTAAAAGTTAATACCAGTCAAACTTACCGATGAAGCTTTTGCATTATCTGCACTGATAACATGGACATTATGCAAACCAACTATTCCAATATTATGTGGATCCACTGCCAGAGGTCCCACACGTGGCACTAGATCAAGACCAAGTTTTCTGAAAGTAGATTAAATGATTTTGATATTAGACTAAATATTTTAAGATTTTTGGAAGAAGATACTTTAAATTTATAAAAAATACAACACGTGAATATTTGTTAATTTTAATGGCTTCCGCTTTCCTGTTACTTTGTTATGTAATAACTACACTCAACGAATTTTCTTCACAGATCCAATGGATTTGACATTTATCCAATACAAATTTACACTAAAATTCAACCTTTCTTACGCACTATTGAATAAGCACCCAGGTAATGAAATGTTTCATAAAATCGGTGAAAATTTTGCATTAACTTAATGCAAGAAAGTGTAGGTTCACACACGTCAAGATTGACTCGTCAAGTCTTGAGTTGTTAGGAGAGTGGGGAAAATAAATGGCACTCTCTTTTCCCTTCTCTACTAAAAGCTCAAGACTTGACGAGTCAAACTTGACGTGTGTGAACCGGCACAAACTTTTTTCAAGACTGTGACTAATTTTCATCACCAGGGAAACCAGAAATATGCTCTAAAAACGCGTTTTATGCGCATTAAATATGCAGTAAAAACTTGAAAATATGCCCTGAAAATTGTTGAAAATATGCCTAAAAAAATTCAATAGTTGCTAATTTGAAAACATAATATTAAAAAATTTATTAACAGTTCGATTTAATAAAAACAATCCTAAAATTGTAATCAGTAAAGCCCAAACACCATTGTATTTACAGACGAATTTTCGAGATTTAACCCTATTTGGAAACGATGGGCAGTCATCGGCTCACAAAATCAAAGCTATGTTAAGAGGTGAAAATTCATAAAAGAGTTATTTGTGCCAATTGTCTATTTTGGCTTAAAGGGATTTTAGGGACGGTCGCTAAATTGATTATTATTATTAACATTTTAAAGGAAGTTAAAGCTTTTAATAAATGGGAGCTTTGGGCAAATTTGGACTGATCCAAAAAGAATTTAACTTGCAGTAAAATATTTTTGGGGCGAATTTAATCTAAATACCAACATAAATAGCTGGTTAAGGGACACAAAGAGCCTAATTTGGAAAGAAGTTTTTACGGGAAATATGAAAAATGATTTTTACCATTCACAAAGAATAAGGACGCTTAGTACATTAAAAATGTATTTACAAAATTTGATCAAACTATCTACAAGATTGCCACTTGTACTTTGCGCACAAGGTTAATACAGACAGCCAACCATCCAGACGGATGAATGTACATCGTTAGATCACTTTAAAAAGTAAATCTGGTCCAGATTTCTATTTATTATACACATCGCTAAAAACGTACATATATAATTGATTTTTCCTTAATTTTTTCTTTTATATAAAAAAGTTTAAAACAACATTCATATTTAATGAAAACCTGCTTTGCCTTATAATTTTCGAATAAAAATTTAATGTAGATGGCGAAATTGAAGCAACACGTTGAGTAGACAGTTAGATATTTAACAAATTTCGCAAACATTTTTTTTATTTGCTGCGAAAGCTCTTGTAGACATATAAAAAATTCAACATGAAAATTCGTTTAACAAAATTATGCAAAAAATGCTGCAAATGGGAAAATATGCAGAAATATGCACGAACAAATCGATGCCAAAGTTCATAAAAAGCTTTAAAACGAATAAATATATTGCTTCTGCCTTTATTGATAGTACATGGAAAAACATGCAATAGCATATTTATGGTTTCTCTGGTTATATTTAACTGATAGTTAATTATAACTGAACTTGGTGAAATTGGCCGTTTATAACACAAAAATAAATTTTTTGGAATAGAAACCCTAGGAACGATATACAACAATTTTGTAAACTAACACATTTGGAAATTCATTGAATATAAAACCATAAACAGCACTTCTTTAAAAACCACAGAAATCTAATATTTTGACATGTTACTCATTTCAACCGAATAGATTTTCAAATGTCATTTTACAATTTAAAAAGAAGAAATAAACCACCCAGCACCCCAACAAAAAATATTTGAAAAACAAAGGCAATGGACATTGAACATGCACGAATATGTTTTTGAAAGTAACAAATTAATGAATGAAGGAAGAACCAACTCAAAATTAACAATTAATTAAAGAGATTAAATGCAAACCGTTATGGTAAGTCTTGAATATAACAGGTTTTCTCACTAACACGTTATAAATCCTAAAATGCATAGAGGAGGAGGAATTCAAATATTTGACAAATAATTTTACTATTTAAATTTTCATATTATTTCAAATTGGATTGCTCTATTAAATTTATAATGTAGAAGAATATGAAGTTTTTAATGCATTTATGAAAATTAGTTCCAAGGCCCATCTATCAGGTCTGCTTACTTGTACAAAAACAAAAAACGATTCTTTTTAGTTGTCAAAAATTTACTACCACATATACAATGCAAAAGGAAAAAACGTGTATGTGTGGCATACTATAAACGTATACATGCACAAGTAAGCAAAATGTAAACAACTTTTGACAACTAAAAAGAACATAAACAATGATCATCAGGCTTGCACAGACCTTTTCTATGGGACTTGATTAGTTCAAATAGTATTGGGCCAGATGGCCTTTCGCTGAAGTTTATGAAATTAATTTTACCAAAATTATTCGTCACATAACTCACATCTTTAATACTATTTTAACCGTTTCAAAGTTTCCTCTGTTATGGAAAAATTCAAGGGTGTTGCCAATACCTTAGGTTAAAAACCCTTCGGGTTGTAATGATTATAGGCCAATTAATATAGTGTCCGTTTGCTCTAAGGTTTTTGAAATGTTAATGAATTCTCAGATGCTGGATTACATCAATAGGAGGAAACTGCTGTCTGAGTATCAATCAGGATTTAGAAGGAAACATAACACCACTACTCACATGCTGGATATTTTACATGGAATACGAAGCGGGCTAGATGAACATAACATTGTAGCTTTAATCAGTTTAGATTTTAGTAGAGCATTTGAGTCGATTTCACATGAAGTGCTTCCAAAATAAATTGTTTAACGAATTCAGGTTTACGAAAACTGCTTGTCGGTTGGTTGAAGCCTTTTTGAAGCATAGGACGTAATTTGTACAAGTTGGTCTAGTTAGATCATCTACTAAATGCATCTCTAGAGGTGTACCCCAAGGTACAATTTTGGGACCATTGCTATTTTTAATTTATGTAAAGGTGCTATCAGACGGGATGTATTTTACATATGTACTGTCAAATTTTCCATCTGTAATAGTTGTACACATCGTGTGATACATATGAAACTTTGTATGTGTAAAATACATGTGGAAATACATATGTAATTTTTCCGATTAGAACACGCTCTATTTTCCTGTGGCAAACATTAACAAAACAGCTGGCTTGTTTTGAAACGAAATTGTATGAAAAATATATTGTATTAGCAGTTGTTACATCCATTTTACTTTTAAGAACTTTATAATTTCAGCAGCTTTATAATTAAAACAATTTATACTAGTTAAAAAGTCAGCTTTTGTTTACATTTATAGGTTATGTCATAAGGAAAAACATAAGCAGGTGTGATATCAAAAATTATGAATCGTATGTAAAATGGAAATTTTGACATACATACGGAATTACATATGGATAAGAAAAGTGACAGTACATATGTAAAATACATCTCATCTGATAGCACCTTAAGTGATATCTTTTCATCTGTAGTTTCATTAAAAGGTTACCTATGTATATGCTGATGACTTTCAGTTGGTGGGTATAGAGAAATCTGGGAATGAGTTAATTAGTAATGCTAATCGTGATTTGGAGAATATACAAAGGTGGTGTAATCCGAATTTTATTACCTTAAATATTTCTAAGTCGAAAGCTGTTAACTTTAGTAATATGAACGAGAACCTTTTTAATATTGTACATGGTGACATGCCTCTACAATTCGTTTCATATTTAAAGACTCTTGGATTTTTTATTGATAAGGATTTGTCTGTTAGCCAACATATGTATTAGCTTTATGATTCATCGGGTTATAATTACATTACGCAGATTTTATAGTGTTCCCTGTAATCTATCAATTGATTTAAAAAAAAAAATAATTGGCCATGTTTTGTTGATGCCACTTATCTCATATGGCTTAGAAGTTTATAGTGGAATAACGGCAGCTAATTTTTTTTAGGGTAGAAAGATGTTTCAACAGAGTGATTAGATATGTTTATGGATTGAGGATTTGTGACCATGTCTCGGCATATGTGTTTGATTTTTTGGGATGCAGTTTTAGGGACTTTGTAAATCATAAATTGTTAATATTGTTTTACAAAATGTTTAAAACTTCTTCTTCATCTTTTCTTGTGTCAAGGTTAACTTTCTCGCAATCAACGAGAACTCACTGTTTGTTGTGTCCTCGTTTTCATACAATGGTTATGCAGAGATCATTTGTAGTTCGTGTGACTATATTGTGGAATTCAATATTACCATATGAAAATAGGAATTTTTCTTATACTTTTAAACAATTTAAAAGACTACTTTTATTGTTATTAGGTCAATAGGTTTTTTTTTTACATAATGTTACAATATTTTAGTTACCACTTTCATAACAGTTGGTACCCATATTCGTGATAGGGATAGTAAAACATATGTATTTAAAAATGTATTAGTAAAATAAGTTAAAATAATATTTTATAATTAAATTGTCAAATAACTTAATCAATTTGGCCTATTTTGGCTTACGATTGTATGTGAATAAATAAATAAATAAAAATTTGCGTCGTATAGACCGCATATTGCCATGAGTGGCAATCCATTGCGCATTGATTGCTCTTTTTATTGCTTGAGCAATTATTGCTTAGCAATCTGCTGTCAAATTAGTTGTCATTTATCTGACATTTCATTTCTGTGTACGGTTGTTTATTTATTTGTATGTTTATTTATTAAAAAAGCAATCAAGAAAAAACCGCCAAGCGGACATTTTAGAACAATTTTATATATGTATACTTTGTAGCTACAGGGTCCGCCAAATAACTTTTTTTTTTGAAAATGCTATAAAAAGAAAACTACTATGTAAATATTTTCTCAAATTTGTTTTTTTATTTGAAAGTACCAGGGCTGTGGAGTCGTCCGAAAAAAGTACTAACTCCGACTCCAAACGCTGAAATTTTTTAAGTGCGATTCCGACTCCGACTCCTACTATAACCTTGATGCTACATGCAGTATATGAGACTCAGTGATGTTAACTTTTATTTTTTCATTACCATAAGGCCTTCTAAAAATTTATATGAAAAGCACTCAGTCCATCGCCTGTCATATGGAAACATCAAATAAGAGCTGTATTCATAAACCATTTATTTAAATTTTTAATGTGTTTTAAGAAGATAATTTTTATTTTGGACATTTTCTTTTAAATTTTTTATGCCAAAAAGCTTTGGAGACGGTGTCGCGAGTTTTAGTAGGTACTATGACTCCGGCACAAAAACCTCAACTGCGACACTTCAACTCCGACTCCACAGCTCTGGAAAGTACAATCCTTCCGTTACTGGCCATGCAGTAGCCTACGCGTTCGGTCCAATTTTTAAGCACATTATCGATTGTGTGCAGCTGTATTTCACCAATGGCTTCACGAATATTGTCCTTTAAAGCGCCAATTGTCTCTGGCTTGTCGGCGTAACACTTATTTTTGACGGCACCCCACTAATAATAGTCCAACGGTGTCAAATCGCAGCTCCGACATGAGCTCTGCGGCTGATAATGCAATCTTCAAAAACAGGGCGCAAAACATCTAGTGTCCATTTTCGAAGAAAAATTGCCCAATTATGCCTCTGGACCAAAATCCACACCAAACAGTGACTCGTTTTGGGTGCAACGGCTTTTCAATGTATGCGTGCGGGTTTTCCCCAAATGCGACAATTTTGCTTGTTTACATATCCGCCAAGATCAAAATGAGCTTCATCTGAAAAGATGATTCTTTTTGGCAAAATCGGCATCTTCTGTAAGTCGATCGCAGGCCCACTTAGCGAAGCGAAATCGCATATTTCGTAGCGTTGTTCAAGCGCATACACAACCACATTCGTTCAGCGGAAGGATACAACTAATTATCTGTCAAATCAGACATGAGCTAAGTATTACCATTAACGAATGAAGCACTAGTTGAAAAAAACGTTAGATAGCGGACCCGTTATATTTAAATATATTATTATATATTATATTATATTTTTAAATAAACGTCAATATCAACAAAAGCAAACGGCGAATTTGTTTTTTGTATATTTTTTCAATAAAACAATACAAGTTTTAGGTTTTTTTTTCAAACGCAAATAAACAAAAAAGGAATACAAGACACAGCTACGGCAATTACAATTAATTATTTTATTAATTTAATTAATTTGAAAAAGAAAATTTAACAACCACCTCAAAACACAACATAAAACATTTATAAATACAGCCACAAAACTTTATACAACTACTCCCGGTGAAAATTGCAAATTTATGGCAAAGCAATTTCAAGTGTTCTCCAGCAATTTAATCTGCAATTATTGCTTAATTGTTCTGCCATTGTTCTGCTGACGTTTTTGCTTGAACTTAGCAATAAAATTGCTACGTGGAGACCCAGCGTAAGACTATTAAAGTATAAAAGCTTTTGAGGATTGTAATTTGACTTAGAATACACATTCGAATAATATGAAAATTTATATAATAAATGTACTCACCATGAGAAATAAATTCCCAGATTCTATTTAATTTTACTATTTCTAAATTACTGAAATTTTTTTAATAAAGAATACAGTTTTTTTAAAATTTATTTTTAGTCCAAAGGCAAAATGAAAATAACAAATTTTTATGCTTTAAAAAGCAAAAATTGATAATTAATTTAATATTGAATCACTCAATTTCTACTAATCCTGGTGATATACACCTAGAGAAAAACATGTTTAAATATGGTTACCTCCAACCAAACTATTTTTAAAGAAATATTATTATTGCCAGCGATAGCCATATTATAGGTTAATTAGTTAGGCCTCCATCAAGAAGCCCCAACCATATTATTGTTGCCTCCAAACATGTTCCGATCAACAATAACTAAAATTTCTTAAACACTTACAACAGCATATTTGGTTTTCAACCATAGTATGTTGCTCTTGGAAAAGAGGAAAGTACTATTGTAAATTTAAAAACAAATTATTATCATATTTAACCATAACATTTTTAGAGGCAACCATAATATGGTTGTGGGTTCCTGATGAATGACTTATTTAACCATAATATGGCTGTCGCTGACAATTATATGGGTATATAACCCATAATATGTTTAAAATATTTAACCATATTTAAACATGTTTTTCTTTTCGTGTACTTATATACGAATTCCAAGTTCCACAATGCTCTCGAATCGTTAAAAAATTCAAATCCAGTTCTTACAGATACATTTCTAACCAACATCTAAGAAGTCTCTGCAATCTGACTGGGTGATCATCGCCCTGTCCAAACATCTTAAGCCAGACACCTAAAATTTTGTATGTAGACTCCCCTCCCAATGTGTAAATAAAAAAACTAGACATTTTTGGAAATTTAATTTATAAGGGGTTAGAAATGGGTAAAATCAGTAACATTATATCTCGTGATCTAACAGAGACGTCAAATACCATTTTTGAATCGAAATTGTCAAGTGTTTGGTACTTTTTTGAAATTTACACATTTTGGGAAAAAAAAGGGTAAAAATCTAATATTGGTACTTTTTGGGTAAGCAATGTATCTTCTTAGGCAATAAGATAAAAATAAAATTTAAATTGTGTTCTCTTCTGTTTACAAGCACTCATAGAAATGTTGCTACCTTTTGGAAATTCGAATATATAAATATCGTTGGTATTTTTTTCTCAATAAAATATGTTAACTTAATAATAATTTTAAATGACGCTATGTAAGACAGATATTTGTTATAAAAAGTTATGCAGTCGAGAGTACAAGGGAAGAAAAATTAATTGGTGCTCATCCCAACACACCTCAACCAACTTAAACGGAAAAATACATACCATTTATATGGTTTTCCAAAAGAAATTTTGCAAAGCGGTATGTTTCAGTTGAAGGTTCCTAAGCAATCCCCCCCCTCAACCATCCCACAGGAGCTCAAGTCGGATCCACGTTTGAGTTAAGTAAAGATATATATGTACACATATGTTTATGTATATAATCACATAAGTTTACATATCGAGCCTTTGCTGCAATATAGTAATAACTGAAAAAACCAAATATTTGAGCTAATGTATTTGATTTTTTAATTCCCAGAGAAACATAGGGCCGCCTACAGGCAAAAAATGTTGAGTAAATCGCCATATCGATTCTTCATATTGTGTAAAAATTTCATACAAATATGTTATATACTCCACTCTTGAGAGGAGAATTAAATTGTAAGGTGTTAGATAATTCAAAATTAAGATATAACTCTATTGCAGCAAAGGCTCGATATTATTTTATAACCATATACGATCAAATCTACTTTTATTTGCTCAGGTGGGGACAAGAGATGAGCATATGTATATAGATAGTCCACAAGCTATTAATATTATCGCTACAAATTAAAATATTTTATTACAACTCCAAAGCCCTTTTTTATTTTGTTCGAAATAAACAAGTTATGGATTTTTTTTTCCGGAATTGACCACTGTGAAATGTATGTATATTTAACCCACTTCAAAACGTTTATAGTATTAAGAGTAAACTCTCGGCTAATTTCGGACTAAAAAAAAATTGGGTTCAAGTTAGAAAAATTGGAACTCAAAATGATCACATTCGATTTTAATGTAAGTCTTGTGTAAAGAAATTTGCATAACTTTTAAACTTATGCAGATCACATTTTTCAAGTTAAACACTGTAATGAGGAAACCCTAGGCAAATTATGATAAAAAATTAAAAAAAATAAATAGGCCTCAGTTTAAATTGGTCATTTCGGCTTTGCAGATAAATTTTTTTTTTTCGAAAATATCAAACGATTTCCTAAAAGAATGCCTTATCTTATTTTTTTTTTAAATTGTTTCTAGTTCGAAGCAATAATAAATGAAAAACAATTTTAAATCGGCAACACTTTAGCACCCCATAACTTACAAATAAACATCATAAATAATATTTGGCACACACAGGTATAACTATGCCAAATATAAAGGAATTGCTTCAAAATATTGTTTGGGTATGCCCGCTTCACGAGTAATGCTTCATATCTTTGTTCAATGTCCAATAGCATTTGAAATAAAAACTTAAGCTAACTTCCGATCTGTGACATTAGAAATATTTAATAAATTAAAAATCTTAGTAAAAAACTATAGCCGCAGAAAAGTAATGATTATATTAAAATAGAAGCACATTTTTAAAAATCACCTTTAAAGTTTAAAATTGGTCTCCTACAAAACTAAAATCATCAATGGAGGGCTCACAGCTAAATCAAACCAAGTTCGAAAAAGACCATTCGAAAATATTTTGAGGTTGAGTAAATAAACTGGCATTAACTAATTAATTTATTTTATTTTAATTTATTTAATAATTTTATCAAAACTGAGAGCCATTGAGTTAAACTATGCGGAGAATTTCACATTACGTTTGAAATTTCTTATCTCTCATGACTTGGATTGGTTCAGCTTTAAGACCTTTATATGATATGAAATATAGTACATATGTAAAAAGTTTGACTGATAATAATCATAATTTTTGCGTCCATATACATACATACATACATATGTATATATATAAATGTTTTTATATTCAACATTTTTTATTTTTCGAATTTATTCTATGAGCTAAATTTCAGTTAACAAATTGAAGGAATAGGACTATTACAAAAAAGCTTTATAAAATACATAACTGAAATTTAGCTCATAGAATAAATTCGAAAAATAAAAAATGTTGAATATAATATAAAAGTAACCTTCGGAAGGAAATAATTCCCAGTTTCTATTTCATACTTATATTTTTATAATTTTAATGAATTTAGCTTTAAAACAAATAAATTTTACAGCCAAAATCACCTTTAAACTAGATAGAGCATCACAAAAAGATGACGCATATGTACATATCATAGGAGTACATACATACTTTTAAACCAAATACCACAAAAATCGTTATAATATTTATTAATTTTAATAATCGTATGGTTAAAGGACCAACAGCTAACAAAAAAGGAAAAGCCAAGCAATCTGTAAATGCATTTAGATGCATATTTATATACAAACTTACTATTGATGTAACTTGTACCACAGCCAGCAGCTGATGCCATACATACATACATACATACATACATATTTACTTAATGTAAAATACAAAGTTAGTTGGCCTAATATGAATAATACGGCATACCAGTAACAAACGACATGCACAAAACATGTGTGCTTTATTGAATTGTATGAAAAAACGACCGATCAACCAAACTACCTACCAACCGACCCATCGTCCGTCCAACCGTTGGTTGTTTTACCGGTATAGATACCAAACAGCCATACAGCCGGGCCCTATAATAATCAAACAAACATATAGCGCAAACATATTATACGGTTCTATGTATGAACCACTGTTGCCAATTTAGAGATTTTCCGGCTAAATCTAGCGTTTTTGAAATGTCAATCGCGGAGGGGAAAAAATACGTTTTAGCGGTAAGCGGGTAATCTAGCGATTTTCAAACAACTCTCAGCGGCTCATTTTCGCTAAAAAAACATTTTTCAATATTTAAATTACAAATTTTATACTTTTTCTTATTAAGATTTTTTGTTTTTCTGGTTAATAACTACTTGTTTATGTTCACAGTTTTATCTAAAGCGGATCATACACTTGCAATAAAATTGTTCAATATACAAATTTATCGTCAATGTTTATGTGATATTCCAAGGTGGCACAATATATTGGCAACAATCAAAAGGCTTTTGATTTTTATTGCACAACGAAAAGAAAGTGATGTCTGTTGGCAACAGTGTACAACGCTGTTTATGTTAATCCTTTAGGTTATGTTCACCTTTTTATTGAATGAATGAAGCCATTGTGCGACTTATTGCATTATCCAGGACAAAATGGAAATAATATGGCGAATACCATATACAATAATATTGCAAGTGTATGGGCCGCTTTAGGATTGTATGTGACATTTTTTTTTGATTTTCAGTTAGTATTTTAGTAGGACGGAATGTGAAAATTCACAACTTTAAGCTTGCTAATCATTTTGAAACAAAAGGTAATTGTCGTGATAGATCCCAAGCTATGAATATACTTACTTTCATCAAACTAATTTTATCTAATTGCTTAAAACGGCAAATAATTGCCAAGAATATCGTAAGTGTTACTTTTTTGCGTTTTTATATGGAAATTTGAATACTCTCCATCACAACTAGTTTGCCATTCCGTGTGAAACTGTTTTAATATTCATCTAAGGCCCCAAAAATATATTTTCTAGCTTATTCAGTAAGTCGATTTGGCCATGTCCATCTGTCTATCCGTCTATTGAAATCACGTTTTAGTTTCCGTAAGCAGTTTGAGATCGAAATCCAGCAAAATTGGTTCAGTAATAAGAGGGTCATGAATTAAAATGTTGAAACCACCACCCTTAAAAATTTATCATTTTGTTACAAAAACTAGCGCAACTAGTGACGGAATGCACATATTGATATACAATTTTGCACAAATTCGTTCTATATGACTAAAAATCATTCTTATCAACCTTTAGTACGCCTAAGACCGTTTAAAATCGTAAAGTTTTCAATCTGTGTTCTATTGTAATAAAATTTTGTCAGCCATAGTTTTCATAATACTATTATTTTGTAGTCCCAGATAAAGACCACTCCGGAAATATTCTAACTGTAGGTGGAGGGTGTCAACCCAATTCATCACTCTTACTAATTTTGTTTTGGGAATAAAATAGCTAGGGGAGTTGGAAACCTTAGTATGTAACGTATTTGAGTCATAATATACATGCATACCTTTGAAAAATCAGCTTATATCTAGATTTATATAAAACTTTTAAAAATGTTAAGGTTTTAGTGGTATTTAAAAAAAAGTCCCGCTTAATTAAATATTTAGCGGTTTCTAGCGGTTTTAAAGTCCGATTTGGCGGGAAATGTTAAAAAAAAGTTGCCAACAGTGGTATGCACAAAGACGGCATAAGAATATCTTACAAGTATCGTATATATTGAATATATGTAGTAGTTTTGCTGCTACCACTACACTACCGTGTAACTTTTTTTTAAAATTTTTTGTTACTGGTTTGACTCGAAATGCTGCTGGTTATACGCTGGTGTTGCTTACCTGTCTTACGCAAAGACAGAGATAGCAAGTAGTCAACAACAATTTACATTCAGATGTTGTTGCTTGCTGCTGCTCGTGCTGATGCTAACGATGAAGAAGATGATGATGGTAAAGACGATCATCATAAATGTTTTAAAAATCATGTACAGATATTGTAAATAAAATAAAGAAATACTTAAAGTTTATGAGTATGTATATGTATATGGTTAATAAAGTTTTAAAACTTTTTTACACCATTTTTATTGAGATATTTGTAACAGAATGAGTAACTATTTAAGAGTATTTTCGACTCTCTTAATATTTTCAAGGTACATGAGCAATCCTCAAAGAAAATGTAGAGTTAATTTTAGAGAATTTTGTTAAATAGCCCATTTACACTAAAACGAAATCTAGTATTTACGAGATTTCAAGCAAAATCTAAATACTAAGCAAAATCTACTTCGTGACTAAATTTTGACGAATCTATTCTAAATCTAGTAGTACATTGTGATCCAACTATGAATTTTTTCCCTAAAGAACTAAAAATAATTTTCTCTACAAGTAAAAATTACATTTGAATAAAAAAAACAATACTGGCGGCTTGTAAACTGTTAAAAAATTAAAAAATTTTGAGAATAGAAAAAAAAAATGGAAAAGACAAATAAAACTTATAAAGTAAATTAAGTTGATTATAAATAAGAATAAATGCAAATTGTTAATTGCTTTTTCTTTATATGTTAATATGCGCTACACAAACTACTTTCAGTCAACTGTTTTTGTCAAAAAACCAAAACGCACTAGATATTGATAATGATAACATCGAGTGCGAAATTTTATTTTGAATTTTATAAAGAGAAATAAAAGTACCATACAATGGCAGAGAAAATTTAGTCATTGCTGAAATTGTGGTACGTTGTAGTACACGCTGCCAGTAAATGAGTGAGGATGAAAGACGTGCAGTGGATGATAGATTTGCAGACCTCATGAGTGCGGAGATGAGTGATGACGATGATGGTGCTATTCCTGCATTTGGTCTTGAAGGTGCCGATGATGACGATTTCACATATCAAGTAAATTTTCATGTTGATGATTCGGATGCGGAAACTGAACCACACATAGACATCAATGAAGATATTAGTTATGACGACGATGATGAAGAGGACGAAACTGATGCTCAGCAAACAAGTGACAATTACTTCATTTCCAAAGATGGCACCACATGGACTAAAAATGCACCACCGACTTCCCGTACTCGTGCTTATAACGTGGTCGACTACACAAGGAGCAATCCGGGACCAGTAGGAACCACATATGATCCCTTTACCATATTCCGCTCGCTCATGACCGAAGACATGGCGTACATCATACTACGCGAATCAAATCGGAAAGGCAGGGAAGTGCACGTTGCATGGAATTTGGCAAATCCTACTAACACAAAGGAATGGAAACCAATCATTTTGAAAGAGTTCGATGCTTTTTTGGCTATTATTTTGTATGCTGGACTCACTAAATCGAATAGTGAACCTCTTGAAGAGTTATCATTAGATCGTATGAAGTGCATAAAACAATGCCTTAGATTCGACAATGGAAATACGCGACAGCAGCGACTAATCAACAGCAAAACTGCGGCTATTGATGATATTTGGCAAATGTTGCAGTCTAACTTGGCAGCAGATTACACTCCGCATGATGCAGTGATCGTTGATGAGCAGTTATTCCCATACAGAGGCCGCACCCGCTTCACACAATACATTCCATCGAAGCCTGCCAAGTACGGTATAACGATATGGTGGTTGTGCGACTCAAAATCATTTTATCCTGTCAAAGGGCACGAAAGGTGAATCAAGGGCAGAATGTTGTATTTCAACTTTCAGAGAGATATTTGAATACAGGCCGCATAATTTATGCCGACAATTTTTTCAGAACTTTGGATTTGGCGTGTACTTTGATCAGGAAGAAAACCGCATATGTTGGAACAGTGCGCTCGAATAAAACATGTGTGCCTCGGGAATTCCAAAAAAATCATATCCAAGGATACGGAACGCAATGGAAGCATTTGATGTAAAGGTGAGAAAAAACAATTCTAATGTTCAAAAGCAGAATAACTACATAATTTTGTTCTTTTTAGATATTATCAAGACCGGCAGAAGGAGACCGTCGTTTGCATCTAGAACGAACAGACCGTCATGTCGCCTATGCCGTTCTGAGTACGGACGGTAGCGGCAAGGGCCTATTGCCATTCCTGGAACAATCCAGTTTGTGCAGAGCATTCAACACTTATGTATCGATGCTACACCTGCACAGAATATATGTTGGACGAGGGACAATCTACACAACAATAGTTTTTTAGGATTTTTTCATATAAAACTCATAAAAAATTAATAATGTTCATTATACATGTAGGTATAATTAGTAAATAATAATAAATCAAAACAAAAAAATGTAAAAAAATGCGTTTTCATATAAAATTCCAAACAAATAAAGAAATAGGAACCTGTGGAACTTGCACTTCGTATAAGGGCAACGGATGACTCAACCGTCGGAGGGTTAATAATAATAAATGCAAGTTAGCTCGTAGTGGGGAGGACTGACTTTAATTTAAAGTTTTTACACTGGTTTCTTAGCATTACTCAAATAAGGTACATGAAGTAAATGCCAGTAGTTGCCTTTCTGCACTTATGGCCGTTTTCTCATTACACGATTAACTTTTTTCCCAACGAAAAACTGCTCATTAAAGAAATTTGGTTTTCTCAATGTCTCATTTGCTTATATTCTGTCGCAAAGCTAACCAGCACTCATCTGCCGATTATTTATTTTCCTTTTATTTGCCGTACAGATAAATTCAATCAGCTGACTCCCATCTTTTACATGTATTTTGAGAGGTGTTGCCAGCTTAAAACCATGTTTTTTGTCGGTATATTGAGAAACCCAAAATTGTTAACAGACAGTTTATCGGTCTAATAAATTTATGTTGACATTAAGTAACAGGCAGTTTGACGGTACATTGAGAAAATGGCCATTAGTGATTCAATAATTTTTACAAAATTTGGCAAGCCTGTTTTTAAATTTAAGAAAAAACAAAAAAAATAAGAGAAATCTTTAAAACTCTGTGGACTTGTATCTCAAAACTTGTTTTTTGATGTATGCGTCACAAGTGTTACTCCGGCATTAAAAAACTTTTATACAAATAAAATGATGAACAATTGTTAATGTATGAGTATCAAACACCAGCAGCAACCAACAATACCAGCAATTGAGAGTAAACTAAACAACAAGGTTGGCCCAAATGGAATAAAGCAAAAAAAAAAGTTTAAACAAAAAACCGATCTAAAATTCCATGTTTAAATGCGGTAAGTTCAATACTCATACATAATAGAGTAGTAAAGTGGTATAAGTATCGCGGATCGTATTGGAGAACTTAAACTAAATATCGTACAAAAAAACCGTCAGATTCAAGACAGAAGGAGACCTAAGAAATACACCAAACTTATAAAAAAAAAAATTAAGAAACGAAAAACTCACAGTAGCTGCTGGTAGTAATGAACTCTTTTTTAAGTCAGTTTTAATTAAGTACTTTTAAGTAGAGTGTTATTTTGAGTTGTGTGGTTGGCTAATGGTGTTGGTGATGGTTGAATGTTGTGCTGCTGCTGTTAATGTTTATTATTGTGTTACAAACAGAAACGACGACAAGACCCCGGCCAGGCCAATACGCCGCCAGTGTTGTGTTTATAACTCTAAACGTGCAAGGGCAATATAAATAAATACCTACTATGAAGCATAATTAACACGAATAAAAAAAATAAATAAATAAATTCTACCTAAATAAAATAAAAAAAATTTAAGTTTAATTTTCATTTCATTAATCCTCACACAAAAGTGACATAAAAATAAAAAAAATATTGCTGTAAAATATTAAAATAAATACCTATTAACAGAAAAATAAGAGCAAATAAAAAAAAAATAATAATAAAAAATAAGAAAACGTTACTAAATTTGTAAGTGAGCATTACTTTAAATAGTAAAATACTCGTATGTTACACCTTAACCCTAGAATACTAATGTACGTTAATTTTACGTGGTTTTTTTTTAAATTGTTGCTACGCAAGCGTATAGCGGCCTAACGGTACCAAAAGAGCTCGCAACAATAGCTTTTATAGAGAAACGAATTCAAAAACAAAACATTTTCAGTCTTCAAAGAGTTTTGAGTTTGTATTTTGTTCTATAAAAGACTACACGTAAATTTTAAATAAAAATCGGCAATATGCAACATTTTTCTTGAAGTGTTGGTGTTTTTCTTGCTCTATAAAATTAATATTATTATGTTAGGTAATTTTTAATAATAAATAAACAACATGTAAAAAAAAACAAATGGCACAAAAAATAGCAATAACTTAGGAGAAGATTCTTCAGTTCGTAGAATTTACGTGGCGTTGGTATTAACGTATTACAAAATATCGTTATGATTCTGGGGTTAAATATACTTAACTGATATCTGTTTAACATATTTTTGTTTCTCGTATCTTTTTTAAGTGTCATTTGAGAAAAAATAAGGAAAATATAGAAAGAGGCAAAAATAAAACAACTAAAAGATAACGAACAAAAAGTTATTATGTATTTACAAGTCGATAAGCAAAGGTAACAACCAAACAAAATACAAAAAATTTCAAGTACTTAGTTAGTACCTGTTTGTCACATACGATGTGACAAAGATACATTACACAAACCTCGCATTTTATTTGAATATAAAATAAAAGTGAACACAGTTTATCGTACTATTCTCGATATGAGCGTTATTTACGAAACTAAATCAATTTTTAATTTTACCATTTTTGTATATTTATTTATTCATTTATTTAATTTAAGACTATGGACAAATTCCTTACATACTACCTAAGTGTATTAACATAATAATTTATTTATTTCAGCAAAGAAAGAAAGATTAGAATAAACATTATTGATTTAAATATAATATGATATTGATTTTTATGATATTTATGTTCAGAGAATAGTCGATAAAGTTATGGATTTCATTGAAACAGCTGCATAATTTCTTATTGGATTGGATAGAAATCAGTGTTGCCCCTTTGTGGGTAATTACCCGAATTTGGTATAATTTTTACCGTCGTGGGTAGAGCGTGGGTAATTTCTTTTAGGTGTTATACAGGTGTTATTTGAAATTCTTACTTTAGATACCCAAATAAAATCATGATTCGATTTCAGTGATGACATTTATTTCTTTTGAAACAAAGTTTCGTTTTCTTTTTAAGAAAAGACTTCAATCAATAAATATATTTTTTCAAAAGTTTTGTAATGAATGTCGCAAGATGGTCCTTTAGATTTGGATAAAGATGCCTCTTATAGTGATGCAGAACCTATAGTTTATTGAAAAAAGTTGTTAAAACTAAAACTAGCCTGGGGGATGAAATGTTTTCAGTATTTCAACATGTAATTAATTTTATTTTTATCTGGCAACTTTTAAATGATTTAGTTTGAAGTATATTTAACGCCCTTATCAGTTGAAAAACTGAATTACAAAAGAGACAGTTGTATAAAACCCAGTAGGCATTTTGTGTACTAAATACGGTATAAAGGGTATTTTTTCAAGTCCATGAAACTTAAAATTTTGGACAACACAAAAAAAAATATAATTTTAAACGCGGATTAATACACGGCATAACTAATTGAAACTGATTTCAAACAAATGGGCACCGTGCCTGTCCTTGACGAAACGCCTTGCAGACGTCCAATTTTGTTCCTCTTTTTTGAGCATTGCTACCTGTCACGAATAAAATGAACACCGTTGACCTCCAAGACGTCAATTGCTGCTGTTTTATCAGCATAAATCAGTGACTTCAATCAAGAGATGTCACATCGCACGGCCTTGAAGTCAAATTGACAGTTTATTTTCTCTTAATCAACACATCGCCTTCATTTGTAAAAAAATAAGTTGCGTCAGTTGCGAAAATCGATGGCTGATTTTCAAAGTAAATTTGGATAATTTGGTGGCGTTGATCAAGCATGAATCTATTCATGATGATGTGCCTCAGAAAAAAAAAAATTGAAAGCAGTATGACATTTCGTTTGACAGCTAACCTTTCGTAATCTCTATGGGGCTAAAAGACACCCATTATAAGGGAATTGCAATGAGCATTTCAAACCTTCCCTAGATATATGCCACCAACTTTGGAAGCTAATCTCATTATTTTAGGAGTTTTATTTTATGTTTTATTAATTGGATTTACGTCTTTTTTGTTAATTTATTAAAAATTACATTAAGAATTTTAACAGTTTGACTAATATTGATTTTCTTTCAATGAGTTTGTTGTGTTTTTGCTTCTTTGTAAATGTCTTTTTAATAAATAAAACTTCAATTTTATTTTAGGTGTAATTTCATTTAAATCGGGTAATTTTTCTTCAGCTCAATTGTAATTTTGAATTTTGCTGGTGGTAACATTGATAGAAATACTATTATTTTTTAAAAAATCACAGATTACCGCCCTTTTCACGCTATACACACAGCGTCAAAAGTATGTTAAGAGTGACCAGGGAAACAAGAAATATGCTCTAAAAACGCGTTTAATGCGCATTAAATATGCAGTAAAAACTTGAAAATATGCCCTGAAAATTGTTGAAAATATCCAAAAGTAGCTAATTTGAAAACAAAATATTTAATAACAGTTCCATTTAATAAAAAAAATCCTAAAATTATAATCGGTTAAGCCCAAACACCATCGTATTTACAGACGAATTTTACCCTATTTGGAAACGATGGGCAGTCATGGGCTCACAAAAACGAAGATATGTTAAGGGGTTGCAACTCAAATAAGAGTTATTTGTGTCAAATATTATCTAGATATTAACATCCATATGATTTTTTGTCTTAAAGGGATTTTAGGGACAGTCACTAAAGCTTTTTATTGATAGGAGCTTTGGGCAAATGCGAACCGATTCGAAATGAAAACCGACGGACGGGTGGATATCGCTTAAACACTTAAAAAAATGATTCTGAGTCGATCGGTAAAAGATTGGTCCATATTTCTGTGTATTACAAACATCGCCAGAAACGTATATAATTGCTTTTTCCTTAATTTTTGCTTATATGTATATAAAATTTTAATGTTAAAAATGACATTTATAATGTAAACCTGCTTTGTCTTTCAATTTTAGATAGACATTTAAAACAGAAAAGACAGAATTACGCAAAAAAGCTACGAAAGCTTTTGTAGGCATCTTAAAAAAATGATCATGTATCTAAATATGCCTCAAAAGCGCATTCAACTTAAAAAAATATCTTTTAACTAAGCTTTGCAAAAAATGCTGCAAATCGTAAAACAGGCACTAACAAATTGGGTTGAATTCTGGCCTTTTGAGCTTCAGTTTCTTTTTACAACTATTCCTTAAATTTATTTGGGGGATTCACAAGGTGTGCTATCCAGTCATATCGTCATAATGTCCTATATTTTGCAATTGTTTAAAATAAATGTTGTTGTATTTTAAACAAAATAAAAATGTTAATGCTGTGTTTATTGATTCGTCATAACTGTACAGAAGAAATCTTAATTATAAGCGGGAGCCCACAGCAGTCATATTTATTTCTTGTAATTATTTTAAGACATATGACTTTAAAACTTTATGACTACCTTGTGAATCACCCATATATCTCTTTCCCACACTTAGCAACTTCATTAATTTACAATACTTACGAAAAATACATACCTTGTGAATCCCCCAAATGTAAATTATTTAAATATTTTTAAGACGTTGGGGTTCTTTTCCTTATCAAGTTTATATGTTTTAATAATACCCTCTCCACACAGTGGCGTAAAATAAGATAAAGTATTATGTCCACAGTGACCATATTTTTAAAACCAAAATACAGAACAAAAAAATTTGATATTATACTAATATGTAGGCTTTGCTGCGATGCGTCAACTTTGAATTTATTTTTTTTAAATTTTGGCGGTTTTATAACCTTAATTATTTTTAAAAAACTTCCGAAAATTAGTCCTTATATTTTACACAAATAACTATCTATGCAAACATTAACGTTTTATATTGAGGAATAAACAATTAACGAATACATTTTTAACGCTTACATGCACGCCTTTAAGTGCTTTAAAACAATAATAAAGATTACGAGATGCGCATGATTACCCGCTAGGTGACGTAATTTGTGAACGGCAAGGGGCTGCCAAGTTTAAAAGTCCCTTAGATTTTAAATTGTCTTATAAGAAATGTATGCACTTTGTAAGAGCTCGAAACCCCGCAATTAAACAACTACTATATTTAGTTTGCCAGCTTGAAATTATTAGCCAATGGGAATGCAGTTCGCTTAACGTCATTTGTGACACATACGCAGAAGATTTAAAATTTAGTTTTCGCGATGGCGTAATCTTAAGTGTTATCATTCTTGATAAAAATAATATATGAATACAGATAAGCGAATCTCGCTTAATCTTATCAACATCATGAATAAAAACTATTTTTCTTTCATTGAAAGTGTTTACAATATGCATTCAAAATTTAATTAAAATAATTAGTATCGTGGTTAATTTATTGAACTGTTTATTTAATTCAATGAACTTAAGCCTAATTAAAATATCAAAATTTGATTTAATTAAAATTTTGCAAATTTAGTTTTAATTAAAAATGTTTGTATTTTTTTTTGTAATTGACACCAGCTTAAAACGATGGTTATATGAGAATTTTTGGATGCTGTGTGTGTCAGAGCTTTCAAATATTTGATTTGGACAAAACAATTTTTGTCACCCTGTAACTTAATTTTTGTATTTTGTGCATTGACGTTTCGTTTGTATGTTCAATTTTTAAAGGTATCATAAAAAAGTCCAACATGATTAGATAGATACGTCTGTGTCATTCTCTGGGACTTTAATACTTTAGTTTCTTTGATCATTTGTGCGATATGTAGTACGTATACATATTTAAATGTTGTTTGTAACTGCATACATGTGAATGTATTTAGGATGAATATATTTATAAATGTCTTTATAATAAAATCTTACCTTCATGCAGATAAAACACATAAAAAACATAAACTGTTCATATTATTTCAATAGCTTTATATTTCTGCATTTATGAAATTTATATATTTCATTAATTTAACCATTTTTCATTTATCCTTACAAACCCATGTGTTTAAGTAAGTATCTACTCATGTACATTAGGGACATAACTTTTTTTTAAGTGCAAAATACCACTCCAGTTCCATGTGGGAACTGTTGTTCTAATAATAAACAAGTAAGAGTGCTATATTCGGCTGTGCCGAATCTTATAAACCCTTCACCATTGTGCGAGCAGAATACAGAGCAACTAGACAAAAACTAAATAATTTTTACATATACATACATACATACATACATATTCACAATTCTAAAAACTTCATTATAAATTAAATTTAAAAATCTAAAACTGGTAAATATTTTTTTAAAATCGTTTTTAGATCATAAAAATTTAAAAAAAAAAATTCTCTTTGAAACATCAAGATTAGATCCAGAGCACAGAATACACAGAACTGTAAAAATTGACGTGTGAAAAAGGCCCAAATCAGTTGCGAGGGCAGCTTTCGAAGAAAAAGAAAGAAAATGTTTTTTGGTAGTAAAGTGGCAATGTGTAAAAACAGGCCGCTACTATCAACACGAATTGCGTAATCAAAACAAAAAATGCAAAAGGGCAGCTTTCTTAGAAAGAGACAAAAAAAAAGGCAAAATCTTCCGTCTCGTGTCAGTTCTGTATATTCTGTGATCCAGAGGACTCACAGTTTCTAAACTCTACCCCCTAGACACAGAATACACAGAACTGTGAAAAGTGACATATGAAAAAGGCCCAAATCAGTTGCCCTAGCTTTCGAAGAAAGAGAAAGAAAATGTTTTTTGGTAGTAAAGTGGCAATGTGTAAAAACAGGCCGCTACTATCAACACGAATTGCGTAATCAAAACAAAAAATGCAAAAAGGGCAGCCTTCGCAGAAAAAGACAGAAAAAACACGATATTTTCTGTCTCGTGACACCTCTGTATGCTCTGTGCCCTAGACGACTGAACCATAAACGAAAGTTGTTTGAATATCATTAAAATTAAATATGGCCCGTTTTAGGTTTCACAATTCAACTTAGTTGTGTCAACTCAACTCAGCGAAGTTGCAAACCATAATACAAAAATTACAATTCAATTTATTTGAGTTGTGAACCGTAATAGTGGCCTATATTCACCAAAATGATTTGTACCATGTATGTGTGTTTGTTTGTTTCTTTTTGTATAGGCATTGTTGTCATACCGTAGATTTATCTTTTTTTTTGGCGAGTTTTTAAGTAGCAAAAATAATCAAAAATTCAAAAAATTTCTGAACCGATTTTTCCGAGTTTTTTATAAAATATGTTCTACTAAAAATTTCCGATATTTTGGCATATAAGTCATATCCATAGGATATATGGCAGCCCTAAAATTTAGGTTTTAATACAATTTTTAATTTTTATTTGTACGGGAGGTACCACGCCCACTTCTCCAATCCCGCCCACATTTTGTAGGATGGTGACAACCTAAATGTGTGTACCTAATTTGGAAACTTTGGCTTTTGCCGTTCCCCAGATATACAGCAAAAAGTAATACAAATACAACAACCACAAGGGATTTTTGGAAAAAATTAGAGATCTCAGCCATTTGTGGACTGGCTGAATTTCAACAGCAAAATTATAATAAGAATACCTGACATAAAGATACCCCAACCAAGTCCCCATCATATCTGGGGGCTTCGGAAAACCCATTTCAATAGACAGACGGACAACCGGATTTGAACTTCGCTTTTCATAAGGACCCAGAATATATATATACTTTATAGGGTGTAGGATCAATATTGTAGAAATTACAAACGGAATGACAAAGTTATATATACCCTTTTTACATTCGGTGAAGGGTATAAAAACAGTTGTTTGGGTTGATTCCGTGAAAAAAGTTTCCGCACAGAATAAGATTTCTAAAGTGCTTAAAATTTTTATTTTTTAAAAATTATTGCCTGTATTTATAAAATTTTGTTAAATTTTATAAAGGTTTAAAAAACAAATTTTTTTAATATGGCTTGACGTTAGGGGTGCCAGACGACCTGAAATTGCCTGGATTGTCCACTTGTTTTTGGGTCTTGTCCAGTTACCAGCTCAAATATAATTTGTCCAGTTAAAATAGAATTTCTTTTACATTAAAAAATAATTTTTTATTAATTACAAACTTAATATAAAGGAACAATTTATATCTTGCCCAAAGATATTCCAATTCATATTAAAAAAAGCGATAGGAGCAACGTTCAAAATCTATATAAATAAATGGATCTCGTTTGTATTTTCCATACCAACTTGCAACGTTTTTTCGAAAGTACTTTAAGTATTTGAAATAATCTATACTCACAAGAGAGGAAATAATAAGACTAAATTTTGATGAAAGTTTGAAAAATTTTCAAATATGTTTGCTTACAACTAAAACAAGAGTTATAGTGCATTTACACCTACGCCAAAAACAGGTTTAAAGCTGTTTATGACTATAAACTAGTTTAAAAAACTTGTTTATCTATACAAAATATAAACACGTTCGTAACTAGGCTTTGAGATAAACTAGTTACAAACAACCAGTTTGTGTTAATGCAACTCTGTTTATTCAAATTTTGTTCTGGCAACACTAACGATAAATGACATTTCCTTAAAAATAAAAAAATTTAATTAACAAAAAAACAAAAAAATTTCAAAAATAAAATTAACAAAGAAAAAGTTTAAAAAATCCAAATTTAAAAGAAATTTTAGTTTTTTTTAAATATGGACAACGGAAATAAAAGATATGTTTATATGTTGATATGTACATATGTACATACGTGCATCAACGTTTTTTTTAAATATTGGGGCTAAGAATATTATGTCTTGTCAAAGAAAAACAACTTATGGCCAATTTCACCAAGTTCGGTTAAAACTTACTATTACTTAAACTTCCGGTTACCAATATGTTTTTGACAGCTTTAACTGGTAGTTAGTTTTAACCGAACTTGGTGAATATAGTTTATGAAAGCCCATACACGACTCAATTCAATTGTCAACTGAGTCGGTTGTTGTTCAAATCAAAGCGTGCATGGCTTTGTCAATTGATTAGTTTGACAGAAAAATCAGAAGATTTTGATTTTTTCAAGTTGACTACTAATGCCCAATTTTCAGGATAGTATTTAAATCTATATTAAGTTAATTTTCATAACAAACTTAAATCGTATTTAAAACAGATTGGTTTTTTGAGTTTTATTTGAAAAGTCTTATTTAATTAAGATAAAAGTATGGTAGCACTACTAAATACAAAAAAAAAAAATATAAAAAAGTGTAATTATCTACAAGGTGGTCTGAAAAAACAGCTGACTGTTAATGTTTTGCCTGTTGTTGTTGTATTGTTATGATATTGAGGCCACCTTGCTAAAATATTACAATGGAAACTTAAGTTGAAATTAAGTGTACCACATCGGTGACTTAAGTTTGATTTAAGTTTTTAGTGAAGAAAAGAATTTTGTATTTAAATCGATTTTAAAAATAAATGTGTTTTAATATCAATCCTGAAAACTGGGCATAAGTCTTTCAATTTAATTGCACTGTGTGTGCTCGAATCTCTTGATCAGCTGTCAAAATTAATGTTTGTAGTTTTCTCTTTAATAAAAAAAGTTAAATATTTTAAAAATTGTATTTTATTTCATTAAATTTTGAAATTAATTCAAAATCTTTAAATTCAGTTCATGAAGTGTGTGGCCAAGCATCAATTCAATTGAAAGACTCGGTTGACAATTGAATTAAAACGTGTACAATTATTTGAATATTGGTTTCTGGCAACCCTACTTGACTCATATGATTTATGTGTATTTGCACAGTTGCTTAAGCCAGCTCATGAACATTATGGTTGGGCCTTTGATGTGCAATAAAAGCGAAATCGATCAATATATTGACACACTATCTCCATGTGAACTAATATTTTTTAAGTATGCGCCAGTTAAATCGACTGATGTTGAACGTATATTTTAAGTATATTCTATGGTTTTGTGTGATAACCGAAGATTATTTCAATTTGAAAACTTAACATTTGTTCAAATAAAACTAATTAAATATTATTAGTTTGTGTATTTTTAAGTTTTTTTTCGGTATACTTACAGGTATTTGCATGCATATTTTAATTATTTTTGTCCATATTTAAACTTGCCCTGGTTATAAGTAACAACAATTATAAAAAAGGTTAAATAATCACTTTAAGAAGAACCAATTCTATTTTTTTAACTCTTAAGTAGACACCTAATTTGTGTGGACCAAGCTACCACCTGGGCCTGGCTGGGATCACTAGTATTTTGTATGGAGTTTTTGTGGCTATAGAAAAAACTCATACTAACGAACCCCTGGGCAAGACTGGGACTACATTTATATGTATGGAGTTTTATGTCCGTATCAGGAACATTTTGTCGGGAAATAGAATATGTAATTCATCGAAAAAACAGTAAAGAAAGAATTCTTTTGTGTTGCGTATGCTTTTTGATACGTTTCATTTTGATTTTATTTACTGCAGTACACAAACATATAAAAGGGCAGGGCCTGGCCAAGCCCAGGTGGATACAATATGCAGAAAATTATCATTTGGCCAGTTGCGACGCCCATGGTGTTTACACTTTTTCTCATTTTCTTGTAAAACACTTTGATTAAGGAATACATAAAGTTTCGTTCAAATATACTTATGGCTTTATTCATAAAAAATATTTCAGGTTAATAACAGGTTTATAAATCAATAATATTTTTTATGAATATGGGGGTTAATAATTATATAAAAAAAAAAACTGAAAAAGTAAAAAAATTTCTAACCAGGCCCAGGTATACACTTATGGGTGAATTGAAACAAATAAAATCATTGTATTACATACAGAAAAATATACATGTTTATGTGTGAAGTTTATCTTTGATATAATCAAAACCGTAAACCGACCTGAAACCGACCGCTTTTAATCATTTTAAAACCGAAACATTTTTACGGTTTTTAGCAAACTCTAAATAAAACGATTTGATCTCCTTTTCAAAATATTGATGTTGCGGTAGAATGCTAAAAGTATTTTTTTCATTATTTTTCCCACGTACCTGAGAATAAAATGCAACGTTTAAGTGCTATTTGAAATTTAATTTTGCAAAAAAAATCTGACGCTACACCCTAATGTACATATCTAGTTATAATTTTGTTTGTGTCGTATTTACTTTTCCTTAACAAAAAAAAAATATTCATAGTCCCTCTTAAACAAAAACGACATCTTAATGCAATAAATAGTCTTTAGAACAACCATCCTTTAGTTACAGGTAACAAAAAAAAAAATATGAAAAATAAAAGGAATGTCTGAAAATCTGCAGCAGGTTACTTTTTCCCAGCTTTACTCGCTATACAATTTCACTGACGGATGGATGGATGAATTTTGTTTCTTTTAAAAATGAAATAAAATTTTCTAAAAGTGATAAAACTAAACAAACATTTCATTATGTACGAGATGAAAATGTAAAAATTAAAATGTAATAATAAAGCATTTTCAAAAGAATTTTAACTCTTTTTGTTTTAAGACAGACGGACAGACATACATATTACCACCAAAAGAGACGAGCAAAGAAGGTTGCTGGTATAAATGAATACTTGTGTATTTGTTACTCGTAGTTTGTAAAATTAATATCTGTCATATCTTTTACAAAAAAAAAAAGAAAAAAAAAATACTTTGCTACAATATAGTGGAGTGGATGGAGCTGCTGCACCCGTGCGTTTGTTTTCTTTCATTCTTTGTGCTTTGTTGTATCTCAGTTTGAAATCATATGTAAAAAAGGCCATGGTAACAAGCTTCTTTAAATGGAAGTTATCATAAAAAAATGCTACATCGTTTGTTATATAAAATTCGTTAAATTTTTAGTTTTTAATTGAAAGTACTCTACAGTCTTGAAAATTTTTGAGAAGTAAATCTAAAAAAATTATAAAATTAATTATAAATAAACTTGCATTTAAACTGCAACTTCGTTAGCGTCTCCGTTTATTTGTTGGCTGTATTTATATGCCAAACTGTATGTTTCTAGGTTTTAACAAAATAGTTCCAACATTTTTAATCTTTTAGGTTTTCATTCACTCTTATTCATTCATTCACCTTATGTTTACGTTTCTAAGTTCAATATTATAGAACATACAAAAAGTACCACATTTAGAACGTAAGTGGGTACTGTAAAATTAAGAAATTTTATTTCTAATATTTCCCCTTTTTGATACTTTTTTTACTTCTCGTTGAAGTATCAAAAATTTTGTAGCCGACAATTGAATACGTATAAGTCAGTAAATCGAGAAAAATGTTTTGTAAAAATTTTACATATTTTTGGTACTTTTTTCACAAAACAAAGTACCAAATTTATATTTGTACCTTTTAGAAAAGTTACGAATTGATATATATACAGGTATGTTCTAGGTTTAGACTCGAATTGAAAACGAAAAATTTTTTGAATCAGCATAAGTCATAAATTGGTGTTCTCAAATCCGCATGTTTTTGTGTATTCGAAGTTTTTGTTCGAAAAAACTTTTGTTGAACTAATGATCGCTAATTTGCTAACCGAAGCATGATAGCAATGTCTAATATTTTTTAAAAATCGTGAAATCTGTAAAGAATCACAAAAAAATCGCTAACATGGCTAAAATTCTCGAAAAATTGCAAACTTTTAAACAAACACTAAAATTTATTTGAAATCTCTAAATGGGTTAAAAAAAACAAAATGTTGGAAAATAAAAAAAAATTGCCAAAATAGCGAAAATTCGCGAAAAATTTTAATATTTCAAACCAGCCATAAAATTGATTTAAAGTCCCTAAAACTATAAGGAATGGCAAAAAAATCGGTATAAATTGCTAAATTCAAGGAAATTCGCAAAAATTTGCAAACAGCGGCATGATAGCAAAGTCAACTATTTATTATAAATCGTTAAAGCTGTAAAGAACCAGAAAACTTACACGACCAAATCGCTTATACCGCGAACATGGGTAAAATTCGCGAAAAATTGCAAAGTTTAAACAAACCCAAAAAATAAGAGATCGCTAAATCGATTAAAGAAACAAATTGTCTGAAAATAACATAAAAATCGTTCAAAAAAATTTGGTATAATTACATCAATATCAATGAAAACGTCGACTTTAAATTTAGGGTTAGTAAGGGCCTTTTGCGTTTTAGATAACGATATATTTTTGATTAAATTGGATTAAGAAGATTTTAAGCTAAAAGCAATATTAATTTTTTTGTTAAAAATGTTATCACATATTACAATAAAAGTCGATTCGGTTTACTTTCACCAACCCATATCTACTCTAATTGAAAACGAATAAAAACATGTGGATGTGAAATGCAGAACACCAATAATGCTAAAGTAATCCACTTTCGAGTGGATTCGGATTCTAGAACACACCCGATAATTTGTATTTCTATGTTTATTTGTATAAAAGATAGATGGGGTGACAAAAAAAGTTCCAAATTACTGGCTTTACCCGTTTACTCCCCAAAAGTTTCGAAATGCAAAAGAGAACCGGACACCTATGAACCTAATGAACAAAAATAAGTATTACATTTTGTTGAATCTCTTTAAGTTTAAGAGATTTTAAGATAGCGAATTAACACGTTTTCACCCTTTTCACCCCCTATACATTAATTTTTTTTTTCAAAAATCCCGTCTTAATGATGATGAAGCTGTCGGTCAGTTTAACGATGCATAGTTTGCTGATTCCGTATGCGTAGATTACTTTTTTGATGCACCTTGGGACAGCTATGGTAAAGATTTACAAATCTACTCCATGTAACCACTGGGTGGCAAACAGTGCGTTCACCAACCGGCAAGTTTATACATTCGCCCCTTGTGTAGGAGCTAGAGCTATCTAATCTCCGCTATAGGAAAACTTCTAGCCGCATCTGTTTAGTAGCAACATCACCTAGGAATAAACCTCCCCCGGTCGAACTCTCTCACAAGTGGTAACAAATAATGCGACTTTGGGTAGTAAACTACAACCATCACGTTATCCCCGAAAGCGAAACTTCCGCAAAGAGAATCTTTCTAAAAGACTGTAAGCATTTCCCGCCAAAAGTCACCGGGAGCTGCTGACTCTCGTGGTACCAGATATGATGTCTGGTCCGCCGCTATCGCAAGGGATTGTGAATATCTACTGCGATCTGTCAATTTTGGGCTTCAGGTATTAACTGGACCTGATTTCCCCGGAGGATGCAACACCAAAAGGTGAAATATCCTTACAAACCCCCGGGGGTTGCACTTTGGGACAGTGTAATTTCGATTTATATGATCACCTGGTTAATCTCAACCACTTGTTGTTATATACACTTATCAAATGCCCCTGTGTGTGCTCGGATAACATTGATAAACAGGTTGAAATTTGAGTGTATAATCCGACAACAATTATACTCTCGCCCCCTGTTTAGGAGCCGGAGCTATCTAACCTCCACTGCTATAGTTAATCCAGAAGCTTCTGTTGAATAGCAACATCACTTAGGCATCTCAACAGGCCGAACTTTCCCACAATGGTGAAAAATCAGGCTTACATGCAGAAAAGTCCCTCCCTGCGATTTAAGGTAGAAATCACAGCCACTACGTGATCCCCGAAAGTATTGCTCCAAAGAAGAGCCAGAAGCTTACTAAGGGAGGTCTCAGCCAATAGCCAAACGACTACAGCAGTACCGGCTCCGGCTCCCTTAGTGCGCGATGACAATAGGGTACTCTGGTGACTACCCTTGTCTCAAGAAACTCGAAAACTTCAAAAGTCATTTCTAATGTTTGTCGTATCCTTGGTGCATTTGGAATTTTCCCAATTCAAAATTTTCAATTTTAATTGGAATGTTCTTAATTTCAAATTGGAATTCTCAATTTAAATTGGAATTTTCCCAATTTCAAATAGAAATTCTCAATTTCATTTGGATCTTTTTCCAATTCATTAGGAATTTTCTCATTTTGAATGAAAAATAGTGTAGCACACGATAAATTTATATTATGATTTACATCTACAATAAATACAATTTTTATTTTTTTATAACAAAAAAAAAAAAAAAAAAAAAAATAGTAAAATATGTGACGCGCTAAATAGAAAGGGACCTAAGGGTTTTGTTCAGGAGAGCCATTTTAAAGATTTAAATACGTGTATCTTTGGTGCACCATCACTGAGTGTGTTGGTATTGGTCTCATTTGAAAGCTACACATGACGTCAGGAACGTGTCGGTCAACCTTGAAGACGCGCGTAGGTCGTCCCTACCTCTTGTTTTGTCTAGTTGGTTTTTACTGTTCCCTTTACCTTATTGGTCCCTTTCTCTATGCGCTGTCACATATAGTGATTTTCTTTATTACATTCAGCCATGTCACAGAGTACAATTCCGTTCTGAAACGGAATTCATTCTGTATTTTGATGGTTCAGAAAATGATGAAAAAATTTTTCGGAATGAAACCATTTTTGCTTTAATGAACGGAATGGGAGCTTGCTGTATCTTAAAGGCCAAAAAACTATCAAAATACACTTTCTATCAATAAACAAATATGTTTTCTTAGGCTCCGAACGGAACTGTACTCTGTGACATGTCTGATTAATTATTTTCAGAATTACAATTGACGGTTTCTGCATTACAATTCACTTACTGAAAATAAATTAAATACAATTGAAAAAGGTATAGACAATTAAAATGTTGCTGGTTTCTCTGTTCAGTTGTAATTTCTGAGCAATTTAGGCCCGGTTTCACAACTAACCGATAGCTAAAGGTACTATTTTATCGGCCGTATAAAAAGTGTTCCAACTTTACTTTAACCTACCAGGTAGGATGAACCTTAATTTACTTTATCGCTCACTTAAGGTTAAAGTAAAGTTTTAATAATGGAACACTTTGTATAAGGCCGTTCAAAGTCTACTTTTAGCTATCGGTAAGTTGTGAAAACGGACCTAAGAGTTTATTGTATATATTTTGGGATTTTTATAACAATTTTGCATATTTAAAAACTTTAATAAATTAAAGGAAAATTGTGACAGTGTAGACTACGAGTACTGCAGAGTGACTGACTGTGTTATATTGGGCTGGTAGAAATGAAAAAACAAATTCAAAGATCCGTCTTATTGGGTCTGTGTCATGGCAAACCAAAAGAAAAATATGTGAGATTATGTAGATAGCAATACATACTGTTTTTTCTACATTTAAGCCAGACGCTAAAAGAATTTAAACATTCTTCATTCGGAATTCTAAATAAGTTTTAAGACAAAATGTAAAAAGTCGTACTCTACCAAAATATAGCTATATCCTGTTGCTATACGATATCCTTTTATGCTTAATATATTACAAGTATGTATATAATTGAAACAGATAAACCTTTTTATGGTAAGATTATTCCGTTGGATTAAGATAAGAAGAATTTGCCAGAGTTACATCTTAAGATCTTAAAGTACTCGTAATACCGAAACCTTTATATATTAGCGATTTTATTTTTGCAATACAAAATCATTTCGGGAACAAGCAATTGATGGCTTGAAAATTAACAGATGTTGCCATGAAGAGTTTTTAGAGAAAGATTCCAGGCTTGGACCATACATGACACAATAAAAGGGTAAATACCTCCTGGAATTTATCCAAAAGTTAGGTGTATATATAGGTAAGGTAAGGTTCAATGGGCAGCCGACACGAGGACGGCTCACATGGGTCCTTATAGCGGTCGCTTTGTGATACCTCTAGAGAGTGATAAAAGTATTCACTAGACTATTCCCCAGAGGTTACCGCAGCCTTTATTGTTTTAGAACATTTGAACGAACAAATTGCGCGGCAAACTTTTATAATAAATTTGGACATGTATTCAAAAAGATTTTTGGTATATTCATCAGTCATTTGTTTTAATGTTTCGGAACAATATCTACAAAGTGCTGATTTTGTATTGCTAGCGCTTGTTGCAACTCGCTCCCATATTTCTTGATTCTTAGGATTTTCCACGGCTTACAAACGATGAAAGTTTATGGTTGCATTTCATCAATATTGAATTGGCTAATAAACACAAAACTTCTTCACAATTTATTCAATATACTTTTAATACTTAACAGCACACGATATATTTAAAACACTAAAGCTGGAGGTCTACAGCTTGCGTTCTATTTCGTTTGATACTTTCTTTTCCAGATCCATGCAAAAGTAGAATGTAGTCCTACTACCAGTGTTGCCAATTTAGCAATTTAGTGGCTAGATTTAGCCATTTTTCACCTTGTTTAGCCATTAAGAAATGAGTTTAGCCATTAGCCATTTTTTTTTGCGATTTTTCAACTTGATTAGCCATAAAAAATTTATTGCCTTTTTTCTATTCAAATAATAATATTAATTTTCTTATAAAAATTTTAAAATTAAAAAAAAAAACACTTAACAATTAAAACGCATTTAAATCACTACTTTTACAAATGTAGAAAATCGCTATAAGCGATGGTGATGAAACTTCTTTCAAAATAAGGGAACAGCATTCCAATATTAAATTTAAAACATCGATCAACACTAATAACACTGTTTCTTTCTGGTCGGAAATTTTTCAATATAGAGATGCATTTTCTAGAAATTTCATAACATAGCCGGCCTTCAGCCGGACGCAAGGATTATCTCCTCTACGGTTAACAAACACTGGCTTTACTAATTAAAGCTTTTCTGCATAGACGGCCTTAGGCCTAGCGCAAACCCAATTAAGGAGTTTACTTAGCCAAGACGTAGTTTGTTACAACATAGAGGAGAACATTCTAGCGCCCGGCTATACAAAGCAGCTTTTGTTAATGAAGGCGAAGAAGAAAAAGAACTTGCGCCAAAAAACGGTTTCGTTATATATTTAAAAATTAAATAATCCCCAAAAAATATATTGGGGCTTTATTTCATAATGAGTTTTTGGGGAATTATTTCATATGAAATAATCCCCCAATTAAGAAAATGAAATAACACCCCAAACAAAAAGAAATAACCCCCAAAAATCGTTGTTGTTGTGCTCTGTACAAACTTTTAGGGGGTTATTTCATTATTTTTTTGGGGGGTTATTTAATGCCGCCAAAAAATTTTATTGAATTATTTTTGTTTTGTTGCCATTTTTTTTTTTTAGCAAATTTTTAGCCATTTTTTCCGTAAATTAAGCCATTTTTGGTCACCAAATTTTGGCAACACTGTCTACTACATACGTACACCGATTCTACTTTTATTAACAGAGTCATTAACGAATTGAACGCTTGGTGTGGAGTCCACACGTGGACCTCCCGAGTAGACCCCTTCTGAAATTACACAACAACTGACTGACAGTTGGTCTGTCAATGCCATATATGCTGCATTTAAAATTCATATTTTTGAATGATATATAAATACCCCAATAAATTCGGGGAAATTCGCATCCAAATTTGACCGATCATCATCTTTCTTTTTAAATACAAAAAGTTCAAGCATGAATTCATACCTTAAATAACTGATTTTATATTTCATGACAGCATTCACGTTCTAGAAAGATACACAGTAAAAAAAAGGAATGTACATATTAACAGACTTATAGCACAATATCTGCATATATTGACTAGAATTATAGCTGACAATGTGACCAACAGTGTGACAACCAGTCGGTTAGCCTGCCAGTGCCAGCATTCACTTAGTGAGTTAATGTTTGCTGTTACTAAAAAAAAAAAATACTTGTTGCTTTTATGTATGTACGTGGTGTGTTGTATAGTTTTTTCCCCCGTCCCATTTGTTTGTGACGCCAAAGTTTAACTTAAAATGAAAAGCCAAGCAGGTTTTTTATAAAGCCATAAATTTTATGTTCACAAAACTTGTGTTCTCACAATACACAATTTCTTCGACTTAATATTTCTTACTTTTTGTCGCATAGAACATAAACCGAAAAATTTTAAGATATCGATTAATTATTTAGAATTTTAAACGATCTTTTGTCAAACAAATACTTGCACATTTTTTTTTTTGAAAAAATCAAAAAAGAAATAATCAATACTTAAACAATATAGACTAAAATGTATCTTACGGGTGTTTTTTTATCTAAAAGTAAAAAAAAAAATTAAGGGGACTGTGGTGTATGATGTCGCTAACGAAAAAGAAAGACAAAATAAATACCAAAAAAGTGTTGGTAGACAACTTGGTAGGTTGGGCTATTTAATTCGATTCGTATAAAATAAATACAATTAATATTTGATTTTTTTTTAATGCATTTTTCGAACAAAAACATACAGTTCTTTGTTGTTGTATTTTTGTTTTTCAAATTATATCTGTTTATGCACCAACTTTATTACTTTTTTTATAGTTTTATGTACTGTGTATATTTAATGCACATTTATTCCTTTTTTTCAGTGTATCACTGCTGGAACGCATGCGCACTAATACACGTACACAGCTAAGAAGTTAACTAACGATACATGACAATCGCAGTAAAATGCAAATATACGTGTTTTAGATCAATCATCGACGCTAAATGATTCTCAGGGATATGGTGCGAATGAACCAGGTTTAGCAAAAGCAATAAAAATGTATACTATCTTGTTACGAGGGTTGTTTCTTAAGTTTTCTTACAAGAGACAATATTAATTTTGTTGGATATGAAAACTATATAATAAAAATAAAGCAGAAAGGAATATTATCATCTAGAGTAATAACATATATCTATAACAAATTTCAACAGATTGGAATACCAAAGCGGACTAATCTTTAAATTTAATTATATTGCTTAATCGTAAACGCAAAAGAAATTATCAAACATTTTAAATGAACTTATAAAAATAAACATAAATACAGCTACTCAAAATATAAGTGGAACACCTTCTAAAAATACATTCTTACAGCCGTACTCATAACAAAACGTTAGCCACAATTTGTACACTACGTACAACGAGCTGCTAACTAGAATGCCGATTATGCTTAGCAGCTTGTTGGCACAGAGTTAATTCATAACGAACTTTTCTCCATCTGCCAACTTTTAATGAATCAACTCTGAATTTTTATGATGTCACATTGTATTCATCAAAAATACAACACGTTTTGCATTAATCATCGCCGAATTTGTAATTTTTCCTTTTTTTTCACACATAAAAAGTTTTTAAAATTAAAATAAATTCAGTAAAAGACAGTAAATTAAAAATAAAAACTGTTAATTAAAAAAAACCAACAAAATTATTTGACATTAAGTTGGCAAACGTTTGGCAGCTCGTTAACAAGAGTTTAGCAAATCGTTAGTCAGAGTTTGGTTAGTGTATTATGAACTTCATGCCAATTTTTCATTATGAATACGGCTGTTGGATTACATTCTTTGTGTTAATTATTTTATGTAGGTATGAATTAAATTGATATAATTTAATTATATATTTATATAATTCTTTCCGTGTAGCTGTTTAATGGGTCCTGGAAGAGTTTTGTTTATATGTAGTTTAGAATTTTGCATTGTCAGACCAATTACCGTCCTTGAACTTTTCTGATTTTGCGGCCAATATATAAAGAAAAAACTGTTTAATATGAACTCAGTTCGGATTCATTCCAAGTATTTTGTGCTTGTAATTTTAATTTTATTTAAAACTATCACCTCATTCACACAAGTAAATTTCATATACAAAAGTTGTTTTCAGGAGTTCAAATGATTTTATTTTTAATCGAAATTTGAAGGTGAAAGGACGACATGTCAACCGATTCGACAAGAGATTATTGGAAAAGGTAATTAATATCTAGTAAGATTTTACGAAGGTTTTGAGCGGTGCAACACACACATAAACGTATAATACAATAATGTTGAATAATTTTATCATTGGCAAAAGAGGAGTAGCTTAGGGTTCGTTCAAGACAATACCAGGAAATTCCCACGCACAGAAAAAAAACTAACAAAGCAAAATTAGCATGGCACAATGTTGATTGAAAATCATAGTAAATTACTGCAAAAGTATGGAGAAACAACAACAACAAGACAAAAAAAAATACAAATTTTTTAATTTCATTTTTAAAATAACTTAAAAAAAGGATAAATTAATTGGTTAAATACATCATATTTTTAAAGTAGAATGATAACGAAAACCATATCAGACTCAGAGATTTACCGAACTTAGTCACAACATATAATACATGTATGTATGTATTTCAAGACTGGTGCGGAATACTCCGCAAAGTTTTACTCTATCCAGTCCTGTAACGGACTTATTCAAAAAGTTTTTCGTTCCTAAGGTAACGGTAAAGTCAATGGCTCCAGAAATAAATGGCAGTTTTTCTTTTGAATTGGTTCGCTTCAGCTTAAGCCCTTCAATTTTGAGTTCTTCTGTTAACAAATGGGAATACAAATAAAGTTAAGCATGTATAACAGGAAAAAAAATAATAATAATATTCTCTCTCCCTCTCCCGTTTCCGTTGTGTAACCATGTTATACACCGTCTTCCAATGCCTACGCCACATAATACTTTGATGTAGAACAAAACTGTGCAAAAATAGAAAGAGTTGGTATAGATGATAATAAGAAACAAAATTTCAAGTTTTAAAAAAATTCCATCAAAGGATTCATGTATCTCTCACATATCCTTTTTAAAAAAAATGTAACTCGGCAACACTTTTTTTGTTGAATTGTTGAAAATAACCAAATTTATCTAAATATAATGTTAAAATTGTTGTACTTAATTTTTTATAAATTCTAGCAAGGATACAAGCAATGATACAGACAATTTAAATATTTCATACAAAAATATAAGAAACAAGTACAACTTGGTGTTCCGGAAAAGCACAAAAAATGACACTTAAACTTATTCTTTAAAAAAAATAAAAAAACGGTGCACTCAGTTTTTTTTTTTAATTAAAAGTAAATATTGATTTTCATATTTTTGGAAAAACCAACCTGCATTTTTGTGCGGCTATATAATAATGTCTAATACCGCTAGAGATTTTCTTGAAGCTAATTTCTTCAGAACGTTAATTTCTAAACTCAGTACAAAGAAAATTGGATAGTTTTATCGTACAGAAAAATATTTATAGCTTTAAATCTAAAGTACTAAATTATAAAAAATAATAAATGCGTTTTGGGCTTTTAAAAAGGATCATATATCTCTTACATAGTTAGAATTAAAATTTGGAACACCATTGTTTCACCTTATTTTTGTATATGGAACAAAGTACTGTACGCCACCTGGCTGTTGACATTCTCACCCATCCATCTGGTTGATTGAATGAAAGAATGGATCCTGTTCAAATCAATGTAAGAGACATATTTTGTCCCTGAGGATTCTTTGACCAAACAGCATGAGTCTAAGGTCTCCGAATGCCGGGCAGTGACAGGGAAGATGTTTGTTTGACTCCTCCTCACCGCCGCAACTTCCGCATATCCATCATAAGGTAGCCCAAGCCTTTAGGTGTGTTTCCCAATAGGTCCAACAACATTTCAAATTTGGTGCTATAAACTAGGTCCCCAATAAACTACGTCCCAAAACCAAAATTAAACCAATTCCCCAATTTCTTATACAGAGAAAAACAACAACGTTTTTATAGTTAGAGTGTTATTTTTTTAAATAATTTTTAATTTTGTCTCGTAAGAAGGAAGTCGCAAAATTTTGTAACTGAAATAAAGCCCAATTAATATTTTAGAACTTATTTCATATGTACTTAAACAAGTTAGTTGGGAATTCTGGATGTTAGATAGTTGGCTTATTAGCTGTTAATGGAAGTAAAGTGAGCTATGCCTATAAAGGTACAAGTAAAAGCCAACTAGTTATGTTGTTCCCGTTTCTTGTTATACGCGGCTTTTGTAATTTTTCGTCGCCAGGAGGAATTATAGAAATTAGAATTTTATACAGGAGAAGAAGCATTTTCGCCCTTTAAATTTTTATAAAAAGAAAATTAATTCTTATAATTATTTTATTTAGGTTTTCATATGTTTCACAATCACTAAAGTCTTCATCTTTACTAGATTAATCAATTTTTCTGTTTTCTACAAAAACATTTTTAGTAGCTGCTTTTATTAAACATGTGTATGTGTTGACATTTGATGATTAAGTTTAAACAACCAACATTGGCCGCTTAAACTAGCACATAGAAGTAGTTAATCCTCATCTTAAAAACTAAAAACACAGATTAAAGATGACTAAGTCTCTAATCTCCATGTTAAAAACCCACCCTAAGAAGTAAATTCAATATTCTGTTAACAAATTCCGTTAAAAAATATGTACATAATTTCAAAATATGTAAAAGGAAATTTGGTGTTTAAAAGTTTGATTTTAAACAGTACTTACATATATCTTTCAAATTGTAGTTAACATTTCAAATATTTATTTCTGTATGTAAATTTCAAGGGGTAAGGGCCATGTGCCCGAAACTTAAAAACCGAATTCAAAATCCCATATTTCAAAATCCCGAATCGCTAACTAAAGCTTCTTTATTTAGGCGGTCTTTGACCGGGCGCAAGGATTTTCTCCTCTATTATATAGCAAACACCGGTTTCGCTTACTAAAGCTTCTAAGTTCGGGATTTGATATCGGATTGGGAACTTATATCATTTTGAAGTATGTTTATCTTTGTATTAGGGGTAATTTCATATTTTTAAGGATTTATTTCATTTTCACATTTGGTGTTTTAAATCATAACGAACTAATTTTTCAATGTGCAACATCTTGTCTGATTATTACTTTATAACCTTTGTAATACCCCTCGTATAATCAAGACAAAACAAGAGATATAAAGTAAGGCACACAAAAAATGGCAAAGGAATTATAAGCAAATAAAACCAAGAAAAATATATACAAAATTAAGGAGCAGGTAGCAACAGGTTTAGATTAATATTAAAAATTAATGAGATTTATTGGATCAGTTCTTATATCTTTTTATTTACTTTATTAAAAAAGAGACTCAAATTTCGATTAAAGAAATTTGATGAAATTTTATTTAAACAAAATGAAGTTTATCTTAAAATAAACAATAGTTGCACAAACATTAAACATAATAAAAGTTGGACAAGAGAGATACATATATGCCTACCATGTTTGTGTTAAAAAGAGTGTGAGACAAAAACTCATGCTCATTGTATATCACAGATACTCACAAAAAGAAATTGAAATTGAGTTCTAGCTGTTAAAATGCAATGTGTAGTTCGTTGTTTCTAAACATCAAATGCAATAAAACGAGTTTAAAATTAAGCACTGATTTGCGTAAGAGCGTTTTGAAATCAAGTAAGAGAATATGGAGTGCATTTTCAAAGAGTAAAAGAGAATAAAGATGTAACTTAGTTTGAAAACTAAGGTTTTATATGGTTTATCGGTGATTCAATAACATAATTTTGAAAATTTTTAACTTAGTTCGAGTTAAAACGGCGAGAAGATCGGTAGTATGTTTTAAGTATACCTCGCATTAGAAATTGTTTGTTTTATTTATTGTTCTTGACTTTTTTTTTTATTTGGGTATAAAAGAAAATAAACAATATCTACCACCATTAAATTTAAAGAAAAAAAACGAAATAATGCAAATAGCTATGAAATATTAAAAGCTGCTTTAAAATTTGTTTGAATAATTTTAATTTAGATCTAGAAAAAAGTAATAATTTGCAAAGCGAAACTCAGTGGCAAATACTTTGTGCAACCACCATTTCTACTTAAAGCAGCAGCAACAGCAGCAACGCCATTATCATTATCAACATTGTGAACGTCATCTGACGTGTACAACCAGCAGCAGTTTAAGTAGCATCAGACATATTTGCACCAGTAGACAGGAAACGTATTTTAAAGTGCAACGGTGCATGAAAAAATGCATTTGTAAACGTAACAAAAAAAGTCCATCAAAAAGACAAAACAAATCAACAAACACAACAGCAGCAAATTAAAATTTAATGCTTTTTTACGTGATTTAAACTTATAAAAATAGAATTAAACTAAACTCAAAACGCACACACATACCTATTATTATCTCATTTTTTCTCTATGGCTTAAGCAAAATTAGTTAAATTTTCTATAAAATAAAAAAAGGTGAGAGTTTTTTATGTAACAAAATTATTAAGTTTTTCATGTGTTTAAATAATTTAATTACCTACATAAATATTTATTTTTGTTTTAATTTTTCTATGTGTATATTAATTTTTTTTGTCTTAAATAAAAAATAAGCCAAGAGCAACAAGAGTCAAATACCTGAAAACCAGTTTCGAAAACAAAAGCAATAAAATTCAAATACATATTGAGAAAAAAAGACATAAAGAAGACCAAAACTCTGAAAAAAACAATATATTCACAAAAAAAAAAGAAAATAATGTTTAAAGTGCGTGAAGTTCAGAGATGAAAAAATTAAATTTCAAATTGTTCTAAAAGTACTTTTAAAGGTACGAAAATATACTTTGATATAAATATCATCATATACCTACATATATACTAAGAATATTTCTTCCACAAAATTATAAATAGTATTTGGTAGCAAGTGTATTATGAAATAAAAGAGTCCTTGTGTTTAAAATGTTTTATAATAACTTGTTTTGCTTAAAACTTTTTTTGTACAAAACATTTTTAACAATTTCTTCTCTTATGCAATTTTGCAAAAAAAAAAAAAAAAAAAAAAAAAAAAAAAAAAATGACAATTTGAAAACACGTTTCACAAACATTCCGTTTCTGTCAACAATATAAGGGAATTTGCAATGAGTAGGTATCTAAAAAATTTAATTTGGCAACATTGTGAAATCTTAAATTTTTTATTGCAAGCAGGCAAAGATATACATAAATCACTGGACATGATGAAGTACTAAAATACCAACACTTTTCAAATCAGAAATAAATTATTCGAAAAAATTATCAAAATAACTGTTGTTCTGCAAAATGACTAAAGACAGCGCAAAATACAAATTATTGAAAGGCATATGGCTTCAGAACATATTTGACCTAAATTATGATATTGCCATATTGAAAACAACAACAAGCTTATTGTGTTTCATAATAGCCATACCTAAAAAATAGCGGAAGGCGGAACGTTGTCTTCCGCTTAGCACTTACGTTGAAAAATTAAAATTAAGCCACGAACAGTAGAGTTAACTGTATTGTTTAATAAACCCAACATAACTAAAATAAAAAATGGAGATAAGACTGCTAGATTCCCCTAAATAGAGCTAAATTATCCTTAGTTTTTAACAAAAGCGGCTGCAAAAATCGGATTTTCCAATAGCAAAGCGTTGCCGCCGCGCTATTTCGGTAACCTACATACAAATTGTAAGGGCAGGAGAACTTGTGGCAGCTAGAAAACGCTTTCCGCTTTAACATTTTAGTTGAAATGTTACTATAATATGAAATCTTTAAAAACCTCTTGTGAACTCTCATTATGTATTCATGTTTGTTAAATTAAAGTTTTGCTGTTTTAGAATTTTTGGCAAAGTTTTCAGAATTTTTTTTTTTATAAATAATACTGTTTTAAAAGCCATGTTCTACAAATCGAATGAAATTGAAATCAATAGAAATATTGTTTAAAATTTTTTTTTAAAGGCCGTAGTTTTTTATGATTTTAAGAGAAGTTTATGATAAGTGGTACTTAAAGTATATAAAAGTGAATATTTTTATGAAAATTTAAAAAAGGATCGTATTGAAAATTTGTTTGATTTTAGTTTCTTTCGAATTCGTTTTCCAAAAAATGGAAAATATAAGTAAATATAAGAGAACAAAAACCCGTTTCTTGCTTTATCTGAAAATTTATAAATTTTGTTTCAACCCCCTTAAGAAGACCGGTGCGATATGAATATGACTGAACATACGAAAAGTTTTAAAAAGTACCTATTTTAGCAAAGATTTTCCCAATCCTGGTAAAGTTGTTCATTGTTGTTATCGTTTTTGTATGTATTTATGTATATTCTTTACCTAAAATAGAGAAAACAAAACACTGAACAAACTCCCTAAAGTAAAGCATAAATTACAAATACATACCAAATTCTAAGATTAGCTAAAGAGAATTTTAAAAATAAATAAGAGAAAAACTTGAAATTGTTCTCTCCTGTTTGAAATAAAAATTGAAAAGGACCAAATTTAAATTACACTGAGAAACAGCCAATAATTGCTTTTTTGCAATACAATATTTTAATATAATTTTGCAACACTGATCACAAGTTAAGAACTTGAGGAAATAAGGCTTAAATATTTTTATTAAGTTTATTAAAGGATCTTTTTTGATGTGACAATAAGATTTAAAAATTTATAGGATTGCGTTTAGCTTCACAAACTTGTATAAAAGAGTTGTCTTATAATATAATAATTTACAATGAAATTACATAATTGTCGTTGTCCTTGTTCTTTATATTGTTGATTTTATTTGAAATAATTTTAAATTTAGTCTAAGCCCAGTGCTAAAATTAAATTTTTTATTTAAAATTTTTTTGTGTAGTTTTTTTTTCTACGTATTTTTTTAAGTTTTAAAAATTTATTTAAATAACTAACAAGGCCAACAAATCACTTGTAAAAGTTGTACCCGTATTACGATTTTCGATTGTTTTATAGCCCAGCAAAATGTTTAATATAAAATTAGATGCAAGTTTAATTAAAATCGAAATTTTAATTTTTAAAGTAGACGAAATTATTTAAGTTTAATTGAAACGAAAAAAATCGTTATGGCTGCGATTTATACCAAATTTGGCCACCGAATACAGCAATGCTATAATTAAGGGTGTCTTTTAAGTCCGATATTCAATTATAATCAAAAATATTTTTTTTATTAGGGATATTAATTTATGGTATTAATATTTGAAAATTATTTCGGGCATATGTACGACTTTTTTGCGAGGCGCATTCAGAACATCCAATTTTGGGCCACTTTTTCGAGCATTGCTAGCCGAATGCCACAAGTAACACGGACAATATTGAACTCCAAGGCGTCAATTGTTACTGGTTTAACAGCATAAGCCAAATGTTTATCAATTCCTACAAGTGGAAATTCTTAATCTCAAAGCCTTTGTAAAATTAGTTATTCTAAACAGTTTTATCGACTAATTTTTCTAGTTTTGATTTTATTTGTGGTAGCTTTTCCCTGAGCAATTACAAATATTTTGGCGAAAGAAAAAAGCGAATGCGATCGGCAAATTGTTCACTTTTCTACATTTATGTGTCAGTTTTCGATATCCAGTAAATTTTCAGGTGATATTAGTTACCTGAGGGCTGCACATTAACATTTAAAAACACATTAAAATTATTGAAAAATGTTTAAACTTTATACTGTAGTGTCACTGTCACAAAGAAATACTGAAGAGAAGTGTACACAACCAATTTACGTAAGTGTGTAAAGGTGTTTACGCAAAAAAGTGCTTTACTATAGTAAAGGTGCAAGTAGAAATAATACTATCAATAATTAACTAGGAAATTAAATATATAGAAGTGAGAGTTGGAACAAAAAAAAACCCACACATTTTTTATATAAATACACATTTTTTTTTATATTCTGGGTCCTTATGGGGAGCAAAGTTAATTTAATAATATCCTGTCTGTTGAAATGGGTTTTCCAAAGACCGCAGATATGATGAAAATATTGTGACTTCCTCATATTTTACCAATAAATTCTTGTTTTTTTTTTTAATATATCTGGAGAGCGAAAAGAGACAAATTAGGTACAAGCAACATGATTATCAATACTCAACATCTGACAAAATATAGGCGGGAGTGGAGAAATATGTGTGGTACAAAATTTATTCATTTATATCCATAAGCGTAGCGTAGTTTTGATGAATAAATGAACTATTTTATAATGTTTAATTAGAATAGCTTTGCTTATTCTTTTTAAATCATTATGATTTCCTAGTTTCAAAAAGTGTATGTTTAAGGCCTTGAAGCATTTTATTGTATTGTTATTTTGTTTTTTTTGTGTTAATCTACTTTTTTAAAGATGGCAATCCCAGAGTAGGATGACTTATTGTGTTTCATACACTGAGAAAAATTTCGTTAAATGCAAAGTAAACAGTTACATATGTAAAAGAAATATTTAATCGGCAATTTAAAATATCAATATACCTAAAAAATGTCAAAGAAAAACGGTTAATAAAAGAAAAAAGGGATTAAGTCGTGGGTGGGTAGAATTTGGTCTGGGGTGGTTTTGTCCACCCCAGCCCTCCTAGCTACGCCAATAATTATATCTAAAAAAGCGGTAAGCGTAAAATTGTCCAAATTTGGTACACATAGTTGGGTTATCAATACACAACCTCTCAAAAAATAGGTGGGTTTGGAGAAGTGGGCATGGCACCTACCGTACAAAAACATTATTGATTTTTGTATATCTGGAGAGCGGCGAAAGCTAAATGTTTTCAAATTAGGTACAAGCAACTAGAATCAATACACAACAACCGACAAAATGATTGGAGTAGTAGGCGCGGCAAAAATTAGATTTGCTTATACCTAAAGAACGGTATTTATATATGAAGGATATATTAAACTCCACATGGCCTAATATAGCACTCTTACTTGGTTTAATGTGAGTTTAAAATATGTGTGTACGAAATATTTTGTATGTTAATTTCTTTGATTATATTGCAGCACCAATTCTTTGCACGCGTACACCACAAATTCTCGCAGACGGCAGAGATAATTTTCAAATACATACTAGGAGTATAGGCAAACTATATTTTTACTCTAAAGAAAGGTTTTGAATGAAACAAGTACTGTCTGAAATGTATTTCTTTGAATTCTATTTTAATTGTGCGATGAACAGTAACGCATAGCATTTGTCATTTTAATGGTATAAGAACGTATTGTACACACATTCGATTTTTGTTGTCTGTTTGATTTTCAAAAACATACATTTATGCCTGTTACAAAATTGATATCGTAAAATTTTGCATCATAGAAATAGGGAATAAAATTCCCTAATATAATATATGTATACTGATATATTTTGAAAAAACATCTTAATTTATTCAAGTTAAATATTTTAAAAGAAAATACACATTCAATTAATTGCTGGGAAATCAAATTTATACCTATAGATTTTTTTGAGAAACATTAATGTTAACGCTAAGTAAAAATAAACAACAGCGATAAGAACAAAAGCAAAGTATTACATTACGCTTTGAAGCTGAGATCAGTTTCAAGCGGAGACCTACTTTTCAATATAAAGAAAGAGTTGTGACGAAAACAAACGTTACTTAAATGAAATAAAATAACACTGACGGCATAAAAGCATGAAGCAAATATGACTAATAAAAAATTACAAAAAAAAACATATGTATTTTAATATTATAAAAAAATGTAATTCCAATGGATATTTAATTTCTAAAGAGATCACAATCATAATGAATTTTTTTTCTTTCTTTTTTACTTGCAGTTTACTAAAATTTATACAACTTCTAAGAAGTTTTAAGAAGTAAGAAAAGCATTCAACTTGATCTTCATAGATTTATTTGTCTTGTAAAGTCTAAGACGCATACCTACAAAGATGGCGGTGTTTGGTATGGTTTCGGCCGTATCCGGCTTTATAAAAATACGTTTTTTATTGGACAAAGCCGTAATAGACAATATGGTATTTCGTTGCCATTATAGAATAACAACAGCTATATTGTTTGTTTGCTGTATTATAGTAACAGCCAACAATTTAATTGGTAAGTACACAATACAAACTTTAAATAATTAAAATAAAAACATTATTCCTACATACAAATATAGTAAATACACAACATACCTATATTATTTTTAAATAAACAAATTGGTAATGTTATGTTAATATATTCATAAAATAACACGAGTTCTTTAAACAAATGTTAACAACACACCACAAAATACTACAAAACAAAACGTTTTACAACAATACTCGTCGTATGTAGTAGGTACATTTATTTGATCGGTTACACAGCTGTAAATAGCTTTCACCATAAATTGTTAACATATTAACACTTACAGTCGTGGAAAATTCGACCAAAAACATAATTAAAATAATAAGAGGAAAAAAAGAACAAAAAAAGAACAAATTTAACTAGCAAACATAAAATGCATTGTTAGGTATTTAGCATTAACAATCTCATCGTTGTTGGCAAATTTAGCAAATTAGAATTTATATGTAAATTTTTATTTTATTTAGTTGAACCAAATGCTTTGTTGAGATTTCGAAATCTCTTTGGGAAGTGCTTAATTTCATGTTTGTTTAGCAAACAGTTATCAAAATATAATTAATCCCTTTTTATACCCACACCACAAAAGTGGAGAGGGTATTATGGATTTATGCTGATGAGTGTAACGCCTCAAAATATTGGTCCTAGACCCACCTTAAAGTATACCGATCGACTCAGAATCACTTTCTGAGTCGAACTATCAATGTCCGTCCGGTAGGCTGGCTGGCTGGCTTGCTGTTGTGTTTTTTAATACTGTGGTGTAGGGTATCATATGGCCGGGCTTGACCGACTATACTTTCTTACTTGTTTTTGTTACAAAACTCATAGTTAACCAACCAAATTTCAGGCTAAAGTTATCATTAAATCGAAATTTTTGATTCGATGCATTTGTAAAAAAATATATACACTGATTTTATCTTAGGCTGGGTTTTTGAGGTCCTAGTTATGTGGGCTAATAAAATAATAAAAAAAAATTATATTTTATCGGAAAAATCCGAGTTTCAAACTAAGTTAAGCTAAGTTTTAACTTAATCCACATCTCAAAAACCCGGCCATAGTAAATACAACTGAGCAGAAGATTTTTCTACTTTAAAGTATTCTCTTTTGCTTCTTAAGGATTTAATTTTCACTTAAATACTTTGCTTGCTCCAAAATAAACATAAAACAAAATTGAATTTTTTTCTTGAGAAAGGCGTTTAAACTAGCAAATATGGAAGACCTTGGTCCAAGTTAAGTATGCAACTAGAACTAGTGCTGATACCATTTCACATTTATCCTTATGGTCTGTCATGTAGTCGTCAATGAGATAATGAGGCAATGTTTGTTTTTCGTAAAACTTATCTAGCAAACATTTCCAATTCATAATGAAATACGAAAATTTTTTTATGATTAATAACGCATTTGGTAAAATGCAAACTTTTCTGTTATAAAACATTTAAGGAGTACGTCATTAAAGGCATATTGACTTACTGTTGGCAGTCGATTTGGCCGACTTTAATCTAGAAAAAAAACGCAAAGGCAACATGACTGCTAAGTAACGCTAAGTTGCTATTCGGATTTTATGGCCCGATTGGTATTTTGTATTCCGGTTCACCGGCAAAATTGTAGCTGTAGACTAGGAGAAAAAAGTGTGCTTAAAATTACGAATCTGTCAAACAAATTTAATTTTTGCCAAACTGTGGAAAATTTAGTAAAGTAATCTTCAGAAAAAATATTCCTTATAATTCATAATTCTTCAGAAAATGTTAATTTTCCAGCTAAATTTTGCATTCGATAAATGTATGAAAAATGTAGCAAAAGGCAAACAAACAAAGTGATATTGTTTAAATACAGAATCACTTTCAATGTCCGTGTGTCTCTGGCTGGTTAACTGTCCATAAAACCTTGTACATACATACGTTTCAATTCATAATTATTGGCGATGATAACTTTTTCGGCTATGTTCTATGTCATGGCAAAATAATGTGCTGGTAAGTCCAAAATTGATCATAGGTGCCATATAATATCGCTCTCCAAACTCGCTTTAACACGCACAATACTCATATAGAGGTCGATATTGATATATAATTTTGTTTTGCTTGACCGCCTATACTTTCTTGCTTGTGCCATGTAAGCCCCCTCTCCAAAATCGCTTTAAGACGAACAAAACTCATATAGTTAGAGGTTGATATATAAATATAATTTGTTTTTGCCGAGGCCAAGACAAGTCATGGGTCCCATATGTACAATCTCTAAAAATGTCATTATATACTGAAGTGTAGGGTATTAAATGACGCACTTGACCGACTATAAATATTTACTTGTATATTTATTTGTTTTTTCTGTTAAGGTTTTTCGGCAAACCATTAAATTTATTTTAATGTCAGTGTGCGCTTTACAAAGTTGGTCGTTAACAAAATAAGCCACAAAGCTTCCCAAACAGCACGATCAAAATAAACATGTTGTTAGTAATGAAATTCTAAGTATTCTATTTATTTCGACGAATTAATATCTGAATCATTAACACAAAACTTTAAAGATTTTCAAAAATATTATGTTTTCCCATGATTGCTTTTTTTCAAGAAAGACAGATTTTTGTTTTAGGGGAAAGTGTTTTTGGGTTTTTCTTTGTTTATGATAGTAAATATTTTGGAAAAACATTGGGCAAATTGCCCAAAAAATCTATTGAATGAATTTATTAATCATCAGTTTTATAGTGACTTAATGGGATTTTTGTGTTTTTTTATTAATGATTTTTTAAAATCCATTCATGAATAGCTATGACGTATAAAATACTTTAGTAATTGCTTTTCAATGTGTTTATAAACATTTACTTGGCAACATTATTCATTAATGTTTACTGTGAAGAACAGGGCTGCCAGTTTTGGGGGTTTGACCCCAAATTAGGGGTTTTATTGTTGCTGAAAGGAACAGAACAGGTTATTTTTGCAACATCACTTAATATCAATGAGCACCGGCCAAACATATATTTTTTTTATCTAAAAACATATCTGTGAAGTTTGAAGCTTATCTGTCAATAATTGATGGACTTCGAAATTCGATTATGTATAATAAACCCAAAATTTGTATTTTTCGAGGCAAGTTCATGTACATTAGAGGTGTTTAAAAAAAGCTAAAGTGAACACTTTAAACAATGAATTGGCTAATTTGTAGTTTTTGTCAAATTTTTAAAATGTCAGTAAAGTTTTATTTTTGATGATAAATTTATCCAAATGTAGATAATTTGTGTTTTCAAAAAGGTATAAAGCCCCAAAATTGGTTAAGAACTATCCCAGTAATAAATAATGTCCCAGGCCACTAATGTGCCAATTATTACTTGACCAAGAATCGCGAGCAACACCTTAAAACTTTTTGAAAATAATAATTTTTTTATTCAAGACTCAAAATTGCACTACATTTACGGTCGGCTAAAGCGACCTTAAGTTTTAAAATGTAGAAAGCAAGTAATTTAGCACTAAACGCAAAAAATCTTCCATTATGCCATTAGAGCCCTGATTTAATTGGCAAAGCTTAGCACCAAACATTTTGCATTTTTTTTGTACTGTACTTAAAGAATGTATTGCAAGAAAGAAATATTTTGTATGAAAAAATATTTTCCAAACAGCTACCTTTTGTATATCAGACGAACCTATGCCCAAAATTTGATCAAGTTATGTCCAAAATTGCGACCTGTACTTTGCGCACAAGGTTACATGGACAGCTAGCCAGACGGCTAGCCTGCCAACCAGCCGGACGGATATCATTAGTTCAGCTCAGAAAGTGATTCTGAGTCGATCGGTATACTTTAAGGTGGGTCCAGGACCCATATTTTAAGGTGTTACAGACATCAGCACAAATGCACAACACCCTCTCCACTATTGTGGTGTGGGTATAAAATATGTATGTTATAATATTTACTACAAAAAATTAAAAATTTTGTTACGAAAATTGCCAATTTTAAGTTAACCGATCTGTCAATCGGGTAGTAATTAATCGGTTAACCGAATAAATAGCCTAAAATACAACTACGTATCGCAAAACTCAAAACTCAAATAAATATTTAACTTATCTGTTAAACATGGTGTATTTTTTGCAGGGTATTATTTTGGGTTTTTTTATCAGGTGATTTTTGGGGAATTTTTTTTTTAAATTTGGGGAAGACGAAAAAAAGTACCTGGCGGCTCTGGTAAAGAAAGACAAACAAATTACGGTCCAAAAAATACTTTCATATTAATTGTTTTACAAAACTTTGTAAAAGGATTTGAATTTTTTTTACCAACGAGATTCAAAAATTGCGGCAATAACTTTTACTATAGCTTCCATGTCATGACAACATGTTATGCTGGTAGGTTCCAAGTAATCCATAGGTCCCATTTAAACCCCATTCCTAAAATCACTTTAATGCGAACAAACCCAAAAATTAATAAATTTATCTAAATAATATTCGGCACAAACTCGAATTTTTATTTCTATTCTATTCTATATATTGCAACTACCGATACAAATTTCTAGAATTTCTAAATACTTAGAGTTCTCATTGGTGAGCGTCTGCTGTTATATTTAAAGGTTGTGGCGTATAGTAACATAAGGATTTTCTATTTCTAAAATAAAAATTATTTGATTTGTTTAACAAAAAACAAACAAAAATCAATAAATAAATAAAAATCTCTAATAAAAAAAATACATACAAGTCGTCAGCTTATTATTGGTTTGACCTGCCGACCATTAAAAAAAAAAAAAACGAGTTAGGTATGAGGATCTTATTTTTTTAAATACCCCCTTTCTAAATCAAAAACCTGATTCGAAAAATGTTCTATGGTTTCTGAGATATTAACTAAGCATTCATTTTGCTCCATGTCAACTATTTTAAAATATTGTTTTGTTCTACACGCCACTATTTGGCGATTGCACCAAATTTTTCATATAAAAAGGCACAAAATAAATTTCACTCTTGCTTTGCTTCATGGTCGTAGGCAGGTTAAGCAAAAGGTGACTGCTGATATTTTGTAAAGTTGTGTTTTTTTATTCATGCAATTGCTTTTGTAACAATTGTTTTTGATATCCTCATCATATTAAACACAAACAAAGTGCGTGTTGTTTTTTTAGTTGTTGTATTTCTGCATAGACTTGGACCATGAGCAAAAGTAAAATAAAATGACAACAAGAAAAAATAGTCGCAAAAAAAAAAATAATCACGTGATAAGAAACAGTAAACATTTCTAAAATTTATTAAAAATATAAAAATAAAACTGTTTTCGTGAGATAAAACCAATTAAAGAAAAAAATTCATCAATGATGAATTTCTATTAATTCCAGCAAGTTACTCAATGCATAATAATAAGTTATACGTAGGCAGAACAAAAAGCTACTTTTTAAAACTATTTTTAGAAAAGTGGCGTATGCGGCACAAAATAATATTTTTTAATTTCAATATAATACTTTTAACTTCTAAGATCATTCATGACAGTTGACGAAAAATTACTTTTTTCTTCAAAACATATTCCGGAAGCAGGGGATAAAATATACAAATATTCTATCGTATACATCTTGAGAAATCTTCATGTAAACCTTCTTTGTCGTTTTTCTCTACTCCGACTTTTTGGCATATGCGCCAAACCAAAAATGAGCTGACGACTTGTATGTATTTTTTTTATTAGAGATTTTTATTTATTTATTGTATTTTTTTTTTGTTAAACAAATTAAATAATTTTTATTTTAGAAATAGAAAATCCTTATGTTACTATACATAACAGCAGACGCTCACCAATGAGAAAATTTTTGATAAAATTCAAAGTTGTAAAAATTCCTTCCGTCAGTAAAAAATAATTTAATGAAAATTAAATTTGATGAACTCAAGTCTAACTAAAAACATCAAAAGTATAACGTTTATTTATTTACTTCAAATTAATTAAATCTGCATTTAATACCAACTTTGGAATGCGTTACATGAAACTACAAAACTAGTCTGAATGCAATTTAAGTTGTTTTAAGAATTCATAAAAGTTTGGGCACACCTAAATTAAATTTTTTAAATTCTGATTCCTTATCAATAATGCATCAGTAATTTTATTGTTTGTTAACTAACAACATTTTTGAAGACATCATTATGATGCAGCAATGGTTTTCCACAACATTCTTTGTTAACAACTATGTTGAATGAATAATAAAAACAAAAAGTACAAAGTATACAAATACCGTCCAAAATGTAAAGCCTATTAAAAGTATGGATAATAAAATTTTTTTTAAAACGTACTCTGCACAAAAGAAAACAAATAAAAAACAAAATTGAAGAGTAAAGAAAGACAACAAGTGTACTTTAACACAGAATAAAAAACTTTTCTTTTTTAATAGTCAATTTCAAAAAGAAAAAAATACAACAAACAAAAAACTCGACAGAGTTTTACTCTTCTAGGCCACTTCAAAAAAAAAAAATCGCAAATTAAAGTACTTTTAAACATAAAATGCTTCATTACAAAATATTGAGCCACTTGCAAAAGTATCGCACAGATACAATTATCCGAGTATGTATCTACAATGAGTTACTGACTTTATCTTTGTTTTATTGAAGATGAACGAACACACCCACAATTTAAACGTAAAGTATGTTTTATAAACATACTTTGTATGAGTACAATAAACAAAATATCAAACAAAAACTTTTTATTATTTTCTCTTTTCTTGTATGTGCATTTTCCTTTCAGTTTTCTGCTCGAAATTATTATATTTTAGACACTATTATACTTAATTTAAAGGATGTTTAAAAATTAACGCAAGATTTGAATTAAACGGAATGAGCAGATTTGTCTTAGATTATTTTCAAAACAATCCCGATCATTTGATACCCTACTTTACATTATTTATAAACAACTTTTACAGAGTGTACCCTATTTAGGACTAATTGGCAATCATGGACTCGCCAGAACAAAATTCTCGGCCTGTTCGGAAATGCATCACGTGCTTTTTATGATGCACAGCGCGTTTGTAAAAGCATTATCTTGCATCACTTCAATTGATAGCTGTTTGAAAATACATAGCAAGGCGAATTCACACCAGCTGACCTTAGCTTGCTTCGTAAGCAACAGTTGATAGCAAATAACCATGTGTCAAAAATTTTCCCTTAGACTCATGAAATTTAAAACTTTTTTAAATTATTACATTGCAAAACACGCATATTAAAATTAAGAACAAAATGAAATGTTTGTTTGAATTGTATACTATATTGTATTATGTATTATTTCATACAAGATGACCTTGTATGAATTCGCCTTATATATGTATATATATTTGTTGCTTTTACGCCAAATCGTGGGCGCATTGTGCCAAATGAATTCGCCTTGATACATAACAATAGCAGATGATGCGCAATCCAGATTGTGATCAAAAATATAACGAAACTAAGCAGCCAACAGGCATCGGCATCAGCTGATTTGCATGAACATCGCAAACTAATATCAGATGTGCATCAGACGCAAAGCAGTGATGCATTTCCTAACAGTCCCTATGTTATGAGGTTCAGATTCGCGTAAAAGTTCTTCATTTGCATAAGATTTGTTTGCCTTTAAGTGATTTAAGGAAGGCGATTTTGATGGGACCTATGGGTTATTTTGAACCTACCAGCACAACATTCTGTCATAACATACATAGTGAATGCCTGTCGTAAAAGTTAACGTCACCAATTTTTTATTGAAAGCTATTTCAATAAAACATGTTTAGCCCAAATTTAATTCTAATATCAACATAAGAAGATGGTTTATGGGCACAAAGAATGTTTCGGAAGGAAACATGTATGAGGCCTATCTAAAATTATTGGCCCATTCTGACAATATTCAATATTATTGGTCCTTGTGACAAAAGTTTTGGCTTATTAACCAAATTTTTTAATTTTATCTACAAAATTTCGACCTCTACTTTGCCCAAAAGGTTTCAATGGAGAGCCTGCCAGCCGGACGGACATTGCTAGATGTACTAAAAGGTGGGTCTAGGACCAATATTTTAAGGTGTTACTAACATCAGCACAAACGCAAAATACCATCTTCAATATTGTGGCGTGGTAGGAATGATGTTTCTAGACCAAAATCCGCACTAAACAGTGATGCTTGTGGCGATTGGCAATAAAATCAATAACATAACTTTAAACTGTCAGTTGTCAAATTGTTGTTCTTAAGGATATCAAACACTTTACAGCACGAATGGCGGTAATATCAAATCTTGCGGCAATTTTGGCGCACCCGTTGACTATAAAAATTGCATTAATAGTTGAATATGAACTTAATACATGGAAGAATTCATGTTGTTTGGTTTGAATGACGTTGATTTACATTTGAACAAGGTTTTTCTTGTGTAAACAAAATATACAATTACATACATCGATATACAGGGCACACTAGCGTTATTATAAAAAAAAACATTTGCTTCAAATTCAATGAATTACATTTTTTTAATAAAACATATTTTATTTTTGTTACAACATAAAGAAAATTTTAAGCATTTGTGAAAATACAATTTGCTAATAATTTTTCTTAAAATTATTTAACAACAATTTAAAAATTCGTTTCAAATCAATTAATTTAATGACTTTTAAAAGTATGTAACTGAACTAACGATAGATGTTACTTCAATTACTTAAAATTGTATATTAAGTGAATGCGCTCTAAGAAAATGCATAACTAGTAGTTTAATCAGTTACGAAATAATTAAAACAAAATTAAATTTTTAATTTTTATTTTATTGAAAATTTGAAGAAAGTTCTTACATCTTTTTTAATTTTATGTACATATATTTATTTCATAGAATACTTTATAAAAATTTATTGAATAACTGTAATCAAATTATGTAAATTTTTATAAAATTTTTTGTCCAGTGTAAACGCTTTCAAAAATCTATCTAACAATGTTAATGAACTTTAATGAATGAGTACAATAGAATAATAAACAAATTTATATGAAAGATGAGCAAAATGTGTATGCAAATTAGATAAGAGAATAAATAGAATTAGGTTGATCTCAATCTAATAAATTATGCAACAAATTTACAACGTGCATAAGTAATATGTGGATAAAATTTAATATATGTACATAATGTTTTTATAATTTAAGGTGATCCCATTTCCTGCATAAATGACGGCTCCATACCCATGCATGTTATCAATACATTTTGCTGGATTACCTACACATTTACTATACCGGGACAACAGCACAGGCAAATTGGTACCGATGTAGCAAGTCATGGTTTGGGCAATGAGTTTGGTCAAGAAAAGAGATACCACAGCTATTATCAATGGGTGCCATTTGTGTTATTCTTTCAGGTAAGTGAGAAACCTTAAAAATAATTTGTACATTTTTGATAAAATTCTCCTTCTAGGGTCTTATGTTTTATATACCCCATTGGGTTTGGAAAAATCTCGAAGATGGCAAAATGCGCATGATTACTGAAGGCCTCCGGGGCATGGTCATCATACCTGAGGACTATCGCAAAGATCGTCAACATCGCATTATTAAATATTTAATTGACAGCCTAAATTCTCATTCCGGTTATTCATTTGCTTACTTTGTTTGCGAGGCTTTGAATTTTGTCAATGTCATTCTGAATATTTTCATGGTGGATAGATTTCTGGGTGGTGCTTTCATGACCTATGGTACTGATGTCATTAAATTCTCCAATATGGATCAGGAAAAACGTTTCGATCCAATGATTGAAATATTTCCAAGATTAACAAAATGTACATTCCACAAATTTGGTCCTGGTGGTTCACCACAGAGACACGACACTTTGTGTGTATTAGCTTTGAATATTTTGAACGAGAAAATTTATATATTCTTGTGGTGAGTAGTAAATATTTTGTATTAACTTTATTTACTTGTTAACCGGGGCAATTCGCTGGTTTGGTTTTTAATTGAAATATCTAATTTTTTGAACATCTTTTTTTTTAAATATTTTGCGTATATGTTACATGTTCTACATTTTTGTGTATGTTTGTATAAAAAATACAACTGTAGAAAAAATTTTCAATTTCTTTTGTCAATATATGTTGCATATTTTACCCTCACTTTTATTTAAGGTGTTCATACTGCTCTTTTTTAAAACTGCGATACTTACCATTTTGTTTGTACAACTAAGGTTTGATATTGTTTGTCATGATAAATACCGAATTAAAAAATTTCAATGTCCGAAATTTCGAAAATCCGTTTAACATACATTGCACGAACTTTTTGCCTTAGAAGGCCTCTAGTAAAGTGCAGTTTTAGGATACTTTTGTGGGGAAGTTAAAAAAAGGACAAAAATTACACCAAAAAATGAGTGTTAGAGTGTTAATATATTCTATGAAAAGAATCGCCGTACGATTCAACTGAAGACATCTGAAATTATTTTTTAGTTTAGAAGTACATTTAGTATATTTTTTTTGACTTATACCAAACGCCTTTTCAAAAAATTCAAAAACTTTAGGGGCCCATATTTCGGTGCCCGAGCTAACTTTTTAAAACCCTTTGGCAGATTTGCTCTACTAGTAGCCTACTTTTATTTCGCGTTGAGGCTGGCGCAGATGACCCGAATTTTGTTGCACTGTGTTATAGGTATCATTAAATTGTGTTACATGAATATAATTCAATATATTTTTCTCAGAAAATAGCACTGTTGTGAACAGCCTATGGTATTATCATATGATAAACATAAAAATAAAATGGCAAACATATTATTTTTTTATATTCCGTGAATAAATGAATAATCAAGGGGAGAGAAATGATTTAAAATTGTAAACAAAAACCAGTTGAAAAGAATATTGCACTGAAAATGCACAGGTAACAAAGTTTGATTTTCATATAGGGGCATTTGTTTACTTTTCCAGTAAAATCCAGTAGGTGAGTAAATTTCGGGTAATATGAAAATTTTACTCTCAAAACTGGCACAAATAAGTAAACGAACGGAAAATTTGCAAAAACTTGTAGGTTAATTCAAACATATGATCGCTAAAAAGTATAGTGTTGTAAAATATGTGTTATTTAGACTACCCAGTATATATTGTTGTTGGAACTTGATGCATTGCATTTTAATAATTATAAATTCGCAGCAAATGTACTTCTTAAATGAACTTTTGTGGAAGCTTTTATACTTATTTAGCTTGTACATGACTTTTAATTTTATTTCCAGTTAAATAACATCTGAAACAACATGAATACTTAATTTTTGATATTCGGTACCCGGAATAATATGCAGTAAAAAGTATTTATATATTTGTAAGGTTTACATCCCTAAAATCGTAAAGCAATGCTATTTATATTAAAATTTAATTTGCTTTTCAAAAATACATAGTAGAAAACTAGTTTTTAGTTTATACTGCACTTTTAATTCAGTTCTTGTTCTTTTTAATGCAAATTGTCAACTTTTTGTTTGCAAATTGTATGTATTTTTCTTGTTTACGATTTTGAATCATTTGTTTTTGTTTTCTACTGGATTTTGCAAGCATAAATTTGTTCAGTGAAAATTTCCAGGCTTTTTGCTGACACCTGTTACTTTACTCTCTCAGTAGATGCTCACATTTGCAAATGTATGTGTACGCGAACGCATTTCAGTAAAATCCAGTACAAATTTGTACAATTTTTTACAAATTTTGGGGTAAACGAACGCAGCTAATATTACAAAATAGAACATTTTGTGAATTGCGCAATAGAAATGTATAGGAAAATGTAAATACTGTTTATGTATGTCGTTTGCGACAATCATAATACCAATTTCTAAAAAATGATAAGACAGATTAATTTGAAGAATATTTAGATACAATTTTTTAAAGTAATTTATAAAATGGCGTTGAATTTGAAACATTGATTTATGGAAAAGATTTAGAAAATAGGAACTAAAAAGGCAATAGTTTTATATAATCCTAAAAAAGCCAAACAATTTAATATTTATTTTTCCTGCAGGTTTTGGTTTATTATTTTATCTATAATTTCTGGAGTAGCTTTGATTTACTCCCTTATGGTAGTTACAATGCCCACAACACGTGAAACCATTATTAAACGTTCTTATCGTTCCGGAAGAAACAAGGAAATTGCCAGTTTGGTCAGACGTTTGGATGTAAGATTTAAATAAACAATTACATAAATACTGTAATACGATTTTCATATGTTTCCCAATTTCTTTTTAAATTACAGGTTGGTGACTTTTTACTTTTGCACTTTTTGGGTCAAAATGTCAATACGAAATCCTACAATGAAATGGTACAAGAATTATGTAATCTCTTAGGAAGTTCAAGAACACCTTCGGCTCCCTCAACATTGGAAATGAATCCCATGAATCCTATTTATCCGCAAGTTGTAGATACATTTGGTAAAGAAGCCTTTGGCAAAGAAACCGAAACATAAATATTTTGGATAATTTCTAAAATAAAAATATTCTAAAGAAAGCAATGCAATCTTTGAAAAGAAATCGATCGAACGAGTTCGTAAGAGCGAGAGGGAAAAAGTAACAGAACGATAGAAGCAACAAATGATTTCTCATTTATTTTAAAAATATTTTTAAAAAACGAAAATAATATTTTATTATTGTTTATAACTAAGTGTGTACTATTTCGATAATGTTTTGTCAAATGTGTGTTTTGTAAAAAAAGTGCAAATAATTAACTTAAAATATTTTGTGTCAAAATTGGTCTAAAAAGAAATTATATTATATAAAATATAAGACTGTATTTCAATGTTAAAGTTTAAAATTCTTTTGAGTATATTCCGTGCAATTATGTGTTTGTATAAAACCCTTAAATGAGTGACAAAACAATATTTTAATAATAACTGAACTATTAATATAACTTGACCACCATCAACCATGTTAAAAAAGTGTTTTTTTTTATAATTATGTATTACAAAACCGCCATCACTATGATTAAGTTTCTTTTATTATTTTTTCAAACTAAATAAATAAAGTAATTTTTTCAATAATTTCAAATAATCATATAATTTTTTTTTATCAAATTTCCATTAACTATAATTATTTAAGCGAGAAGTATATTTTTATATACTTTATTATTATATAAAAAAAATTATTTAATTATAAATTAATAGAAATAAAATTATTAAAAAAGATACATTTTCATGTTTTAAAAATTAGTTAAGTAATTATTTTCTTCTTTTTTTTTAATAAAATTTTAGAAATTTGTTTATAAACAAAAAAGTATTGTGATTATGAAGAGAACAAGCGACATTTTTATGCTCTTTAAATAAATATTTACTATAATAAAAAAAGGACAAATCTTTTACTTACCTATTTCCCCAATCAATTTTCGAAACGACTGTCATTTGTAGTTCTAAGGTTTGATCTTGAGTTAAAGTGGCTCCTAGCAGTTCACGCCTACTTTCCAAAATCGATAGCATTACTTTACGTAATGTATGAAATTTATAAGTTTCACGATCCTAAAAAAATTTAAAAATATTATTAAAAACTTATAGTAGACCACAGTCTGGAAATAAAAGAGAAATTAATACAAACCACAAACAGTTTCTTCCATATTTCTGACCATTCCCTTAAGACCTGTGTACATTCGGCTACAACTGGATCTATTTTTGATAAGTCTTTTATGTGTATGTAGGTTTTTGGAAATATTCCCACAGCTCGTGATTTTCGCGGACAGGTGCCTCGGAACCATTTTGGACACTCTTCTAAGATTTCTACTGAATCGCCAACATCTAAAGAAAGACCAAAACGCACATCACCATGCCAATTGTGTATAGCTAAAAAAAAATAATATAAAAGTTTTTTAAATTTAAAATACAAAAATATAAATATTCTTAAGAAATTTTATGTGTTCTAATCTCCCAAGCTCTAAAATTTTTATAGCAAGAATCGTTTTATATCTTTAAGCTTCTGGCTTTTTTAAACTGAAAAAATGTAAAGAAATATATTTTTTCGTTAATAATACATACATACATATTTGACAGATGTTTCCTAATTTATGAATTACATGGGTGTATGGAAAGAATAAGGTAAACATGTTATACATCAATGTGTAGGGAACTGTGTATTGATATGAAAAGCTAATAAAAGTTAAATCAATTAAAATTCATTAAGACCAGGGACCGGTAATAACAGTTGTTTTAAAATTTTAAAACAAAAAAACATATAGAATTTTAAGGTGGAAAAACGGATTTAAGTATAACATATTGATCCTTATGAACTTTTCTATTATAAAATATATTGATTTTTAAACTTTTATTTTTTTCGAACAAAAATAAAAGTTTTATTTTTTCGAGAATAAAAGTTATTTTTTAAAGAAATGTACGTGTTATAATATAATTAAGTTGACTTTAAATATTTAGTTAAATTTGTGATCGCCATTGGGATTTCTTATGCACATAAAAATAAATATTTAAAGTCGACTAAATTATTAAAACACGTAGATACATTTCTTTAGAGCACATCACTTTTATTTTTGCTCGAACAAATAAAAATCAAAAAATACCTGTTATTGTTGTTCAAAAATATGTATAAAAATCAAAAATTAAATGTTACTGTTGTTCAAAAAAATATAAATAAGAAAATAACTGTTATAAAAAATAAAAATCAAAAAATAACAGTTTTCATCATCAGTGTTGCCAATTTAACATTTTTCATGCTAGATTTAGCATTTTTAAAAGTCATTTGGCATGAAAAAAAACTGATTTAGCATCTAGCATTATTTAAAAATTTCTAGCATTTTTTAGTTCTTGTGTTTTTTTTTAATATTTTCTATTAATGATTAATACAAATATTAAAAAAAAACCAAATATTCTAACATTGAAATAGAAATTAATGCAACAATGTAACTGCTCATTAATGTGGACATAAATAAATTGAAATAACAATTGAAAAAATTTTCACAAATATTGAATAAAGCACCTAAAGTGAAAAGCATGGACGAAAAAAACAGATGCAACAACCCTTTACAATTACTGCATATGCGATATTGTTTTTTAATTTAGTGGCCTGGAGCAACATGCAGAAATAAGAAAGCACAAAAATGCTACGGGCATAACTAAAGAATTTGTTACAACGTTCAGCAGACGCGGTATTAAGTTTATGTGCTGTGCACCGTTCAGTTACGCCTGTCGATCATCTGACAAACCTTTGTAAAATGCAATTTTAGACCTCGCCGCGAAAGCTGAAGGAACAAATTCATCATATTTTAAAAAATGTGCTTGGTCCCTACTTTAATGAAGATTTTTCTATTTTTTTATATAAATTTTTTTAGCATTTTTTTCCATTTACTACTCTAAAATATGAACTTGTTCAAAACTTTAAAATATGAACAACTTATCTACCTACACAGTGATTAAATCAATTTTGACTCAAGTGCATATTAACTTGGGGATTTCCCTAGCTATCTGCTTTAAAATTGTCTTCAGTTGTTAATCAAAATGTATTACATGAACGTTTTGGTTAGTGCTCACATTAACACGGAATTCTATAAACATCTTTAAATATAATTTTAACGTGAAAAGTTCTTAAATATGAGTTTAAAAAAACAAAAGTTTTAAACTTTCAAAAGAAAAATCAGAAATTTTTGAACATAAGATGCCATTCGCAAATATGAACAATCTTGGAAAAGTGAACTGGCTCTGTTTTAATTAGTTCATATTATCGCGAGTGCACTGTACTTACAAAAAATATCTTTGTTTATGTATGAAGTTTAACTTTGATATTTTCAAAACCGAAAGCCGGGTTTCACATTTTTACGGTTTTTAGCAAAATCTAGTAGTAGTTGTTCTACTGTTGGCCTCATAACTCTTATCCTACTGAGCCGATTGTGCTGGATTTCAATCCCAAACTGCTTAGGAAAACTAGAAAGACTTTGACATCAATACTGCTCTTTTCTTTTAAGTCGTTTGACTTAGAATTACTCAAGGACTGAGAATATACTTTATGGGGTCTTAGAAGAATATTAAAAAAGTTTTAGACGAAATGACTAACTTCCTTAACTAAAATAGATAAACTATGCATGTTTTTAACTTCGAAGAACTCGGCTTGTACATTTTACTGATAAATTTTGATTTGTTTTAATTTTTGTAATAATAGAGGTGACATATTTCGGGAACCTCCTGATATGTCTACAGAGCCTAAATCCAAAACTTAGACTCACATACAAGTCTTAAATTTCCTTCTGAAATTGTATTCCTATCGGACTAACCGTTATGAAAATCAAAAACAAAAATTAAGTAAATTTTTGTTTTCTTTCGCTGGGCCTTATGTGTTGGTTAACTAATGTATAAGTGCTGCAGTGTCTCTTCTCCTTAAGCGAGTGTGGCCGCTATCATTTAAAATATTTCAAGCAAGTGGGTTCGGATGCAATTCTAGCCTATTTAAGTATTTACTGCATATTTTATCATAGTTTTAACTAATGGCACATTGAGATCCTTGTGAATATTTGAGTTTTTAACATACCAAGGGGCAGCTGCGATTATTCGTAGAAGTTTATTTTGGCGCCTTTGAATTTTTTCGATATTTGACGCCGAGGCAGTGCCCCATAGTTGAATACCGTAGCACCATCGAGACTAAGAACATAATTTCTTCTAATAAACCAATTCATTTAAATTGCATTTAGTTTCATTTGGGTTAATTTTGCTTCTATCTGGCATTTCTATGTTAACCGCCGATTAAGATGAATACCAGGATATTTGACATGAATTGTTGAGGCACTAGTTGATTATTGATTTTAATAGGGGGTCATGTTTCCCGACGCAAGGTGAATGATATATGTACGCATTTTTGCTCGTTGACTTTTATTCTCCATTGTTTTAACCACAGTTCTAGATGAAATATGGTCCTGCAGGTATCGAGATGCCTCACGACTGTTCTCGTGTACGCTTAGAAAAGCTGTATCATCAGCAAAAGTTGAGGTTAGAGTGCAATTGTTTGTTGGCATGTCCGAGGTATATATAAGGTAAAAAAGTGGGACCAGAATGCTTCCCTGAGGGACTCCACCTTCAATTGGCTGAGGAGAACTTAAAACATCACCTTCTTTAATAATACATTTTCGACCGACCAAGTAGCTTTCTAACTTGTGTGTGTTAACCGGTAGGTTTAGCTTCAATTTATGTAACAAGCCTACATGCTAGACTTCATGAAAAGCTTGAGAAACATCGATGAAGAGAGCGTAGCAGTATTATTTTTCTTCAAAGGCTTTTCTTATGGCGTTTACTATCCGATGGGTTTGTTCAATTGTGCTATGTTCTCTTCTGAAACCGAATTGAGGGTTAATTTTGAGGCTAAGAGCTTCTCAAACAGCTTTGAAATATTAGATAATAAGCTAATAGGCCTATATGACTCAACTTTTGTGTGATCTTTTCCTGGCATTTGTATCATCGTAACTAAGGAGACCTTCCATGCTTGAGGGTAGTATTCAAGGCGTAAAATAGCATTCTTTGCTATGCGAGGTAGCTCCAAAAGCATTTTGTTACTGATCTTATCAATACCAGGTGCCTTCTTGGTGTTTAATTCACAAATAGCCTTTTCTATTTCTCCTCAAATCTCAAATCTTAGGGGGATAGCTGCTCCAACAATAACAGGCGGTAACTCGTCCGCTATGTCGTCAGATATATTTGGGGTAAATACATTTTTCAAATGATTTACAAACAGGTTTTCTTTTTCATTATCATTTCTTGACCAACTTCCATTCAGGTTTCTTAATGGTGTCTTCGAGATAATTGGCCTTTTGAGATTTCTAGCTGCACGCCATAATGAGACGCCTGATTGTGGAGTTGCATCCAGGTCCTTAAGATATTTTTTCACGGAAGCCGTTTTCTGAGACTGCAGTAAATTTCTTAGGCTTTTTGTACTCTCTTTTAATAATTTCTTAAGTTGATCTCCGTGCAATTGCCACTCTCTTCACACTCTCCTTTTTTCATTCAAGAGGCGCTCGACATCTGTAGAATATATTTTATTATTATTGGTTTTTTTGAGGGTTTTGCTGGAATGTTGAACAGCTAGATCGGTAATGTATTGGCAAAAAGGTATATCGTTACGTCCCTAATTTTAATATATCGTCGTCTAGCTACAAGTAGTGCTATGCGTTTTTTAATGGTTTCAGGAGAGCGAAAAAACTAATTTATGTTATCCTTTTATGATATTTTGTTGAAATCATTTGCCAAAATAGTTCACGGTCTCATTTTCTAAAACACAGCGTTAAAAAAAATTGGGATGTAATATCTGTTACGGAGCGGTGCGTGATTTTTAAGAAAAACACACATGGCACCTTTTAAAGAAACCTTTTTTCCCAATATGTTCATACCAGTTTGAACAAATAACACTTTTTGCTCATAAAAGAAAGCTTTGTTTTAAGTTTTTTTTTATGGCAAATACGATAAAACCAAGATGTAAACTAATTAACTTTTTTTTTAAATGTAACAGAAATATAGAAAATGAACAGTGAAAAAATTATTAAATTTTTAGTGGCAAAGAATGTCATAAAAGGAGTGGTGGTTTAATGCTTTAATGTTTGGGGGCATTTATATTTCTCCTCATCGATTTTAATTCGAGATTGATACAAGTTTCTAGGCTCAATTATTTTGCGAGCCCCATTTAACTTTTTTGAACTCATCAGTTCTTAACTATCGGTGTGACGCAGTTTGAAATAAATTTCGTTGCGTTTAAGACGCAATCTACGAATGGTCCAGGTCGGATCCAGGCCAATCCAAGTCGGATTGAAATAAAATTTCCAGGAATGTGTTCGTGATCTTAAAAGAGTGCATAGTCCAAATAGTTTATTTTATATGGGCGTGTTTGTCTAGCCTGCCTCATGCGACTAACATAACCAAGTGGAGAGTACATTGAAGCTGTACACTACCAGTTTGAGCATATAACACTTTTTAAATAAATAAACAAAAAATTACATTCAACATATAGCACTTGTTGCTGGAATATTTTGTATATAACTTCTAAACCCGTTAAGGTATCGCCAAACCGCTTAGTAGATGTATGTATGACCTACAGAGATTCGCAATCGTGCAATCAAACAAATATTCTCAAAAAAAACACATAGCACTTCTTGCAGGCTAGACACCGATATTCTTGTTTTGGCTAAAAAATAAATATTTAATTTTTGATGGCACTTGAAAACTGCTTTAACTTGATAATATTGCTACAGGTTTCTTATTGAAGGAGGAAGAAAAATGCTTTAAAGAACACAACATTTGAAGTATGGTAATAAACTGTAAGGTAAAGTGAAGGGTTTGGAGATAATCGATAAGAGAGCCAGCATTAACCCACTGTTCAATTATTCGTAGCTGCTTTTGTTTATTTGTACTTTTGGAGAGCAAAAAAAAAAACAAAAGGAATCAGCACATGGTTTTGGCACAAGGTATATAAAACAATAGACTATTATGTGCATATGAAAAGAAGATAAAATATTCGAAGTGGCAAGCAAATTTAATATTTACTTACACCAATCGATTGTGGTGTGCAAGCATATTTAGATGCAAAACAATAAATTCATATCACATAATGCAACAGTTGATTCGAGGATAGTTGATCAAGTTATTTAGGATTAATTAATTGAAAAGTCTTACAGGCATGTGATGGAAACCGATCTTAAAAACGAAACGATTTGAAACCGAAGACATGATTTTCAGTATCTTTTAAAATCAATTTTAAATACATATTTCTTTTATTTTCAGTCTTTATTCTTTGAAATGTTATATTATATACGTTACCTGAAGTGTATTCTGAACGAAAATTTAAGATTTTTAAATCCCTCCAAAATTATCACTTTTTTTAAAAAAGTTCGTTTTTTATCACATACCAGTAAATGTTATTGAATGAATTGTTTAGGCTCATAGTGATATTCAATAAGTATTAAATTAGATTTTTATTTAATTTAAAAATCGATCTAATCCTTTAGTGAAACGTTTTTGAGACATACTTTTCTAGAATTCTCTGAATACGTACTTATTAGACATGTCCATCACAGCGACGATTTCATAGCAATTCCTCTTCTTCTATTTTGTCTACGAAACATCCATTTAGACTTTTGTCTAATCAACTGTGCGCAAACAGCAAAATTATTAGAAGCTTCATTAGGTTTTTACTGTCCAAAAAAAATGGTTTTTTCTACAAGTTGTAATCTTAAGCTCAGATCCCACTATCGGCTCAAATAGCACACAATTGCACAATTTATTTTTCGCACATTTCAAAAATTTTTTTCGGTTCCTATCGGCTAAAACTCAATTGCGACAATAATCGGTACAATGCGGTCACACTATCGTGCTATTTGGGCAAATTAAATCATATGTTTTTGTTTATTTGCTTGCTGGCAGACATAATTTTACTTGAGAAATTCGCAAAATTCTCCGTCTGAATATTCCATTATGTTTCAAACTTACTGCACTTGTTCTTTGTCAACAATGTTTACAAACCAGGAATGGCAAAATCGATACAACTGCAATGTTTTGGTTAAAGCAAATTGTTTTCTTTCATTTCCCAGTACAAATGTACAATTTAACGATTTAATACATAAATAATTGATAAAACAAATGTAATTTTGATACAATAAAGCTCAAAAAAGTACAATTTTAGTTGCCAGTTGGTGCAATTTAAAAATTTTGTTTTGCCATCCCTTGTATCGGCACTAGGGATGCCAAACAGGGTTGTCAGATAGATTTTGATTTTTTTCGCCAAATTCAAAGTCAAAAACTCGCCAAAGCCTTAATTTGTAGTTTTTGACAATAAAATAAATATTTTTTTAATTATTTAAAACTAGCTGTCCCGGCAAACGTTGGTTTGCCATAAACCTAATTTCAAGTGAACGAAAGAGGAATAAAACGCTGTATACCATGATCGGCGATGAAGAAAAACAATAGCTATTTGTTTCTTTATTTCTGTTCGTTACATATTCCAAAGTTAAACATAAAAAAGTGATGTATTTTTTATCCTGAAGAATGAAAATCAAACAGAGATAATCAATTTACCATTCAAAAAGGTAGCTTCGATAACGTTTTTTATAAATTTTTTTAAGACTAATCGTGTAATATTGCATAGCCGATGTAAAATAACCCGAGAAATTTTTTTTTTTTAAATACATAAACTTTTCAAAAGAATCAGTTAATTAATTTAAAAGGTATAGGAGGGCGTGCTTATACCCTTTTTGCTTTAATTTAACGCCGTAAATGTTGAAATTAATATCCTTTAGTTCCTTCAAGACTTGAAACTATCATCGGATAATTAATAAAGAAGACACGGGTAGAGGGAGCTTTTACCCTTTTTGCCCTATTTTACGCCCTAATTGTTGGGATTTCCAATATCTTAAAGATCCTTTTGATACTACAGTGTCTGCATTCCAAATTTTAAGAAAAACCTCCGTCGGCTCATGCACAACTACTTTGATACAGATCAAAGCATGATCAATTGCATAGCTTACGATTTGATTCATTTTCAATGGCACTTCTTGTCGGAAATTGTTCATACCAACATAAAAACCTTTGCCGGCTCATGCGCAACAACTTTACTAAAGACCATAGCATGATCAAATGATATAATTTATTTTGAGTAATTTTCAATGGTGCCGCCTATTGGAAATTGATCATACCAACCTACAAACCTTTGTATGGGAATGCTCAACAGCTGTGCTAAAGATCATAGCATGATCAAATGCGCAGTTTATGATTTAACTCATTTCTAGTCATTTTCAGTGGCGCCACCTGTCTGAAATTGGTCATATCAACTTATAAACCTTCGCCGGCTCATGCTCAAAAACTTTACTAAAGATCATAGCATCGTCAAATGCAGAGTTTACGATTTAATTCATACTGCGTAATTTTCAATGGCGCCACCTATTTTAGATTATATTTTTTTTGCTATTCTTTTTACTTGGTCAGAGACCATTCCGAATTGGTACGAATCATCGAAATCGGTCCAGCCGTTCTTTAGTTATAAGCGTAGGCCTAAAAAAATAAATTTCTTCCGTATTGCTAAAATACGCCAAAAATTCAAGAAATGTCGCCATGATATATATTTTGTTCGATATTTATTTAGAAACAAAAATGGTACACTGTTTACTATAAAAGTTTACAGAAGTCTACTTAAAGTAAAAAAAAAAAATTTCCGTTAGTATTAAACCAGCGGGAAAATAAGGAATTGATTACATAAATAACTAAAAAATTAATGTATTATTTCCGAAAGAATAATAAGGCATTCATTGGAAGCGAGAAAGTGATTTTATTGAAACAAAAATTATGCATTGATTACCACGTATATTCCCACATTTGTAGAACAAGGAATGAATTGTTTCTGTTCGTAACAATTATTCGTATTTTTTAGAATTTGACTTTTTTGTCTTTCCTTTTGAATACATTGTTAGGGTATTACAATTCAAGAAGTTCTAATTGCATTCTACTTCGAATGCGAGTTTTAGTGGAGTTCTTTGTGGTAATTACCAGCATGTAAACAACAGCCAAAGCAAGGTCCCTAAAATGGGTACATACCTAATATATCCTTGTAGCTTTAGAATTTTGACCAAAACTGATTTAAATTAAATGGAATATCATCATTAAAATACTCTTTCCAATTAACAAACTGTAATTTTTTCCATTGTGTTTCATAAACATCCAAAGGTACGTTAGGATTCATAAGCACGAATAACAAAATCATTTGAATTAAGCACAAATAACAAAATCATTTAAATATTCATAAAAATCTTTAAAATATCTTTAACAACAACGAATTTTATATGTGATAACAAATTGCCACATTTCATAATGGAAAAATGTTCATAAACTTCAAATATATTCATGTATCAAGGAACAATTTTCTCGAAGATTTTCATTATCTTCATCAGCCATTTCAGCATAATTAAGTTTCAAATTCTGACCATACATATGAATGCCTCATATTAATTCATAAAAATAATATTATTATTATTGAATTTTACAAATTTTAAAATAAATTCATGGCTCATCAGAAATGGCCCACAAAATCGCCATTTTTTTTTATAAATCGCCATGTCGCCAAATCGAAAATTAGGTCGCCAAATTTTGGGATTTTTTGGGATTTCATATATAAAAGCCAATTTTAAAAATTAATATAATTTAATGTTTACAAGTATTAAAATTAACTCATTAGAAAATAAAACAGTTTAATGAATTCTTTTAAAGTAATATGGAAGAATTATGTATTAAAACTTATATTTTAAAAAGGTTCTGAAAACAATTAAATGACGTCTGATAATCGATACCTTATTTTATTTCAAACATATGCTGCCGACGAAACCAATGTTCGCATTTAACACTTCAGGGTGGTATCGTTAATAAATAGCTGTGCATATTACAATATTTCACATTTCTGTCAGACATTGAATATACTTATGGCCTGTTCAACTATATCGACAGCAAATCGAAGCGATCGCCATCCATTCGCTCGATTTCGAATCAGATTGGGTTCAACAATCTCGACAGCTTTCGATCGCTTGCTCTTACGAGTGCAAATATTTGTTACTTACGTACTAAAAAAATAAAGTATTGCCATATAAGATATTTCTATATTTTGTTGCTTTTTTGTTCAAAAGTATCAAAAATAATACTTATTTGCTTGATAACAAATACAACCACGTTTGAAATTTTATCAGCTGTATAAAAATGTCAAAAATAAAAAAACCTTTTTTGTTGAAAAAAAAACTTAAGAAAAGTAAAAACAAAAGTTGAATTTAAAATAAATAATACAAAAAATTAATATTTAAGCCAATCAAACAAAATGCGAAAGAAAATTAAATAAGTCCCAAGTCAATATTTGTATAGCATCAGCTTGCTCCTCGGAAGTAGTTGCATTTGGTGACAAATTAACTACAGTTGTTCCTTAGAAACCGTATTCCTCTTTTTTACCTGAAGTGCAGTTTGTATTTTATTTCTCTCTATCGACCTCTATCCTTCATCGTTTGGATGAAGTTTTAAAATGGTTGCTGTTTTCCTCCAAAATTTGTAGTGTTTCAAATAATATTAAGGGACCTGTCGCAGCTTTAGGAACTCTTGGTGGTGATTCTGATATCTGCTGACTGAGTTTCAGCACTTTTAACTTTACCCTCCAACATGCTACAACAAGGTGTTACAGCCGAGGACCAAAGCAGCGTGGGATCAATTATATGGTCTAGCGAAGTTAAATAGTTTTGTTTATAGGTACCACCAACAGTGTCTTGCAGGCTTTTGTTGTTTTCTGAAATTTTTTCCCACTTTGCAATTGAACGCATGGATGGAGTTATGACGTTTAGATTTAAGCCTATTATTTTCGGTTACTCGTCCATCGAAAATTTATTGGCTCCATACGCTAGTGCACATCTCGCCAAGTTAGGATTTTCCTCTATGTATTCGCCTAATGTTAGCAGTATATGGCACTCATTTATTTCTCTCAAAAAGCGTTTTCGAGATGTTGGCGAAAAATATGTTTTTCTGCAGTTGTTTTAGCTAGTTATTTTGAAAAATCTCAAGAATTGTTCATCTGAATTGTTAAAACTATTGAATACTAATGATTTTCCTCTTTCAGCACATACATATGTATTTATACTGTGTTGATCGGTTAAAAATTTACTATACCCACACCACAATAGTGTAGAGGGTATTATGCATTTGTGCTGATGTGTGTAACACCTTAAAATATTGGTCCTAGACCCACCTTAAAGTATACCGGTCGACTCAGAATCACGTTCTGAGTTGATCTAACGATGTCCGTCCGGCTGGGTGTTCATGTAACCTTGTGTAAAAAGTACAGGTCGCAATTTTGGCACAACGACTTAGCCTATTGAAAATGGGCGAAGGGGAGATAGGGGGCAATTTCTGTCCCTCAGAAACTATCAAACCGATTTTAATGAAATTGAAAATGAAGATAGATCTATATTATAACGGACACATAAGCTATGCATTGTTAAAAAAAATAGGACCACGAGGGGAGATGAGGGCAGTATTTGCCTCTCAGAAACATCAAACCGATTTTAATGAAATTTAAAACATAGATATATATATATATATCTATATCATATAGCCATACGCTCTCGAAAATTTGTTTTTAAAAATTGTGGTGTAGGGTATATGGTCGTAGATTTCGACATTTTTGGATATATGTAATATAACTTCAGACAAACACGATTTTCGGGAATATATCAAAAACGCTTAAGAGAGAAATAAATGAGTGACATATTAGTGTTTAGCCGCCCCCCCCCCCCAATTAAGCTTAAACAAAATCTTATTTTTAAGCCTAATTTTTTGTGGCGTATTGTAATCAATAAAAGGTTTTTATTTAATATAATTAACATTTGTTCTTAATTTTAATTTATAATTTAATTAAATTACTCTTAAATATTTCTTGTTTTTTTTGTAAATTCCATGATTCGACAACAAAACAACAAGTGAGTGGCTTTGACATTTGTTTTCGTAATGTCGACAATACCTTCGATATTAATAAACCGCTTTTTGTATGAAAGTACTTACGTTTTCTTTCGAGTTGTCGTCTAAACGAATGTTCGTATAGAATAAAGTTAGCTGAACCCAAAACAGTTTTCGATCGCTTAGAATGCGATCGAAGTCGTTCTTTCGAAATCGTTGAACAGGCCATTAATGTCTGGGCGATTTCTGATCGATCGACTTCGAATGGATATATCGGGAAAATTTGTGTACAGATATGTCTAATAGAATTCCGACGGATTCTTACAGTGTGTCTTACGAGACTTATTTTTTTGTAAAAATAATGACAGTTGAAAATAATTTTAATTTTATTAAAAAAAGGTACGTACGTGTAAAATGTATAACTCTTAATATTTTGCAATAATAGGAATACTATCAGGTAAAAACAATAAGAATCTAGGCTAGCTCATCAAAATTTTCCATGCCTTTTTCATTAGATTTCTGTCAGATATCTATCAGAAATGTTGGCAAACAAAAACAGAATTTCCCATTACATGTCTGTCAGAATTCGTGTCAACCACTTCATATGTTTTTGGGTCAGAAATCTGACAGAATTCTTTTACGATTCCGACTTTTTTTTAGCGACGTTTCTCTCAGATGTCTGGAAGACGTCAGACTATTTTGCTAGCTGGGTTGTCTCAAAAATATATGCAAGTATTAATCTAATAAAATAAACTTAAACAAATATGTGTCCAAATACTTTTGGTAGAACCCCCTAAAGTTTTTAACACCTTTTTGCGCAACTTGCATTTTGCGTGCGCAGTTCTATTACCATTCACTGAGAAAAAAGACCACACCAAACTTTATCTTCTGATTTTGTGTTCTCTGGTACAATATGCATTGCATGTAATGCTGGGTACACACAATGCAATGCATTTACGCAATCTAGCAAATTAAATTCATTTTCATTCATTCCAGATTGCATCAACATCAAAACACTTTGATAATTTGAGGTTGCATAACATTAATTAACTTGCGACTTCTTTTTGTAACCAGTTAAAAATTAGATTCATTGCCAGTATGATTTAATATTTAATTTTTTAAGTTATTTTTAACAGGCTGACTCACGTTTATTTAAATATAGTTGTATTTGATAAAAAAAAAATAGCACATTTTTCCCAACCCCAAAATCTCGGCCTTTATATGTAAAAATCCCAGGATTCAGGACTTACATTTTTAGAATAATCCCGGGATTTCGGTATTCGGGATTTCGCAACATACCGTACATCATTGTAAAGTCAAGGTCAGGCTATAAACAATGATAAGCAATATATAATAAAAACTTAAAGTGCTGTATTTTGGGGCGTGAAAAAAATTTTTCTAGTTCTTGAAACTTTCTACCTTTCGTAGACTACCTTTCATTCTAGGGATCGACCTGGTTTAGTGTAATATGTACGTGAAAAATAAAAAATGGCTAATTTTTGAGGCGAGTCATAAAAGTTAGTATTTTAATAGGTAAACAGACTGAGCTTAAGAAGGTCTTTCTTTGCACGTGAAAAAATTGGTTATTAGGAGGCAAGGATCTTAGGAGGCACAAGTGGAGGATTAAAAAGTCAACAAAGACAAAAATGAAGTCATAGTCAACCTACACTCAGAGAAAAAAACATGTTTAAATATGGTCACCTCCAACAAAACTTTTTTTAAAGAAAATTTTAACCATATTATGTTTAATTTAACCATATTATTGTCAACGACAACCACATTATGGTAAAATATAGTCGTGCATCAAGAAGTCACAACCATATTATGGTTGCCTCCAAACATGTTATGGTTAAAAATAACTAAAATATGTTTAACACTTATAATAGCATGGTTAGTTTTCAACCATAGCATGTTGCTCTTATAAAAAAGAGGAAAATACTATTGTTAATTTAAAAACAATATTGTCACATTTAACCATAACATGTTTAGAGACAACCATAATATGGTTGTGGCTTCTTAAGGTAGGACTAAAATAACCATAATATGGCTGTCGATGACAATAATAAGGTTAAATTAAACAAAATATGTTTACATTTTTCTTTAAAAATAGTTTTTTTGGAGGTGACCATATTTAAACATATTTTTTCTCAACGATATGCGATATGATGAATTCGGCGTTTAAATGGCGGAGCTGCATATAAAAACAAAAAGTGCCTCATTTAAGGTCGTGGCAAAAAATTTCATTTACCAATTTAAAAACTTCATTGACATAAGTGAATTTCATTAATTTTTGTATGGTGGCCGACCCGCTCTAATGTACATATGTACATAGTACTTATGTTTGTATATACATAAAGCAAGCCGCGTACACTTATGCGGTTTGAATACACACTACATTAATCAAATACTATCTCTAGCGATAAACTCTTCCTTTACAAAGTATTTTTTTTTTCTTTGTGTAACTTTGAAAACCATGCCTTTAGCCCGCATAAACAAAAAGTTGTTCTTCACTTTTGCAACAGTCTACGTACAAGCATGTTCAATGGAATTTTAAAGCACACTGCAGTGTTACGGCATGCAATTTAATTCAAGTGTAGTGAAGCATATAAACGATTGCAAAGCAGTAAACTACTGCTTTAACAATGCCACAGAATAAAGCGAGATACTACTGACTGATTATAAATCTTCATAGATGAGAAGGGAAACACATCATCTAAGAAGATATAACAATGAAAAAGGAAAAAGAAAAGATCTGGAAGAAGAGGAATACAGTGTCATAATGAATAATAATACATGTGCAAAATGCACTTGTGCTTATGTAAAGTGATAAAAAATATCTGCAAAAAATATCAAACAATAATAAAAATGTAAAAAAAAGAAATAGTAAAATGAACATATAAAGTAAAGAGTAAAATAAGAATAAGTTTCCTGTTTTAAAAACTCAACTTGCAGTTAAGTAATAAAATGTTTGTAAATGGAAAGAAAAACAAAAAAGAAAATAAAACTAACAAGAATCAGAATACCGTGCCATGCCAAGATAATTCTACAAATACAAACACAAACAGTATTGAGAGAATAAAATATGGAAAAAGAAATTCAAATAAAGTTTTCCAAACAGACGACAGTCGGTGCCGTAGTGTCGTTAGGAATTAAAGAATATGTATGTATATGGGACTGACGTATTGTGTTACTCTTCCACATTACGTATGTAGATGTTCGTCTACATTTAAGAACATTGAGTTGTGCATCATACAAACAGAGCACGTTCAAACGACATTGACATATGTGTCAGCAATAGGGAGATCGATCGAATAGTATTCGACCGGTTTTAACCGGTTATTTTAGTTTTGCAATGTCCTTTTTTCGAATATCGAAAAAACCGGTTTTGTTATAAATGTACCCGTAATTTAAGTATTTTTCTAATTGAATATTTGGCAAACTTAAACTTTTTATAAAAAATGTCAAAACAAAATGTAACAAAAGTCAAAAAAAACATTATGAGCAATGTAAATACAAATCGCTTATATAAGCGTGTGTTTTTGTAACATAAACCATAAACAATTCAAATAACATAAAAAAAAATTCAGCTTAAAACGTAATTAGCAATTTGACAGTATTCTAAATACTATTACATATGTATGTATATCTTTATAAAGATGTCATCTCTGGTGATAATATCGAACTGATTTAGAAGACAATTGTGCTTAAAAGGCCCTAAAATGGTAAGTTGCAAAGGTTCTTCAACGTCACGACTTATAAATCACTTTTAATTATTCTACAAGCTTGACATAAACATACTATAAGCTGCCAATAATAAATTAAAAACTCTTAAGTAGTTCTAGCATATCTTCATGCTTAAAACTACACCATACCGGCGAAATCAACGATATGGAAAAATTCTTCAGTTTTAATTATTAAATTACCAAAAACTTAAAAAAAATTGAAGGAATCAAACAATCTCATGGACGGGTTTAAATTGTGATCGACGAATTGACAGATATTTCATACATTATTTCATTCATATATTACTATTGTTTCTATAATGCTGAAACAAAACAAAATTGAAATATTTAATCCTGGATAAGAGGCTTTGTTTGAAACTTTTCAAAAAAATGGCTGACATGCTTAGCCACCAACAAACTAAAACTCATTTAAAATAAATTTGGGAGAATATCTCAAATAATAAATTTATTGAAATCCTATAATTTTTTTAAAACCAAAGTTTTTAAAAATTTCTACAGCTATATTTACACTTATTAAATATTTGACGTAAAGAACTTTATAGATAAATACAATTATCATTTTAGACATAAAGTTTAGCAAATAAATAGAAATTGTTAAAAATAAAGCTTAAGTTTAATCAATTTACTGGCCACGGTTTTTTTTATTTTATCGTCAAATATTTGTTAGGTCTGAACATACCTTTAGTCATATCGATGTATTTTGTTGGTTCCTTACCTTCGTGAATTGTTTTGTTTTGATTATAATTAACTTTTTATTTCAAAAACTATTTTGATTTTTGTATTTTTATATATTCGAATTAACCGGTTATTTTTAAAATGCTTAACCGAAAACCGGTTCTTTCAAAATAGCAACTATTCGGAATATTCGAAAACCGGTTATTAATAAAAGTCGAATAATCGATCTCCCTAGTCAGCAACTTATACCTAAGGGATGGATGCTACTACATTCCTTTTTTGGAACACAGATTTCCTCAAGAGCCAAGCACCACGTTTCTTTAAAATACATGACGGAATTGCTTTTATTACTTCTCTTTTTCTAAAACGTTTTGTTTTAATTTATAAAAATTTATATGTGAAATACGACTTTATGAAAAGGATGCATATTTGGATTACGACAGACTAAATCCTACTTTCCTTTTAAACAATTAATATGCGTTTTTTTAGAAAGAAATAGGAGGAGTTAGGTGCAAAAGATAAACAGGATAAGTTAGGAACGGAACAATAAATGCAGCAAACAAATTTATGCATAATATTTCTGGTTTTAATATTAAACTCATTGAATTTAAACAAAATTTATAGTTTTTTTTTTCATTTAAATAGTTAAATAAATAATTCTTAATTGTAGAGAAGTCAACAAAACATTGACAAAGTTTGTTTTTAAGAAAAATTATGAACATATTAAAATTGTTCAATGCAATATATTCCTTTAGGCGATTTTGGTTTGGGTAAAAAGAGATAACAATTGTAGAACTTTTTAACTAATAGATTTTGCATATTGAGCCTTAAAGACAATATGCTGCCAATACCTAGAACTTGTTTAGAGCTTGGGAGATAACCATTGCAATCTTTATTAATGAGGCAATTTTGGAAATCATGCGACGAGAAAGGCATTAAAGATGATGTTGATAAGGGGCTCATTTTTGCCTGCTACCTAAAATAGAGTTTGTTTGCTCTGCATTTTTATATTTTATTGCTTTATTGCATTCTCTATTTTAAATTGATTTAAAAGAAACAAAAGTTATGCCCCATCTCATACACCGTTCAACATGGTGCGATAAAAACCGAAAGCTATATAAATACCGTTCTTTAGATATAAATAAATCTTTGTTGTGCCACGTCCATTTCTAAGCTTTCGCTCAAATTTTGCCGAATGTTTGCTATTGATAACCCAGAGAAAAAAACTTGTTTCAATACGGTCACCTCCAACAAAACTATTGTTAATGAACATTTTTAACATACTTTGTTTAATTTAACCATTTTATGGTCACCGACAACCATATTATGGTTAAATTAGTCCTTCATCAAGAATCCACAACCATATTATGGTTGCTTCTGATGTTTGACTATTGACTGCTTGACGTCGTCAATGGCGGTAAGTGTTAAACGGCAAACCCCTCTGAAGAGATTGTGTGGTTACAATCGAAACATGTCAGGACAACCTATCCGTGTAAAACTGGGTTCGATTCCCAGTTCAGTCAGAAGGCAAATTATGGCAGTCGTGATCGAATACGTTTTCGATTCGAAAGCAATTTTATTGCTTATACTTTCTGTCCATACTAAACGGATCGAAATTTTTTTTGTGTTGTAAAGCATTTTTTTGAGTTTTCACAGCACTAAAAAATTAATAACGATTTATTTAGTATCGATTGAAATAAAATTGCTTTCGAATCGAAAAAGTAGTCGATAACGACCGCCATAATTTGCCCCCAGGAATGAAAAATTTTCAATTAATTTCAAGTTGTAAAATTTCTTTCTTCATAAAAATAATTTAATGAAAATTAAATTTAATGAACTTTAGCCTGATTAAAATATGTTAAAATTTGGATTAAAAACCATAAACTGTTTAATAAAATAACCATAATACTAATTATTGTTTAAAAAAATGTATTTTATTAAAATACATTTAAACATTCTGTTAATTATTCCTTAAATATTCTTACTTTATTCCCTGAAGATTTTTTCTATGTAAAAACCCCTCCTAGTTTCTAAAATAAGGAAATCCTTTTTTGAGGGTGAGGGAGAACTCATTACAGTGTTTAATATGCATACAACATGAAAAACTAGAAAATTATAAAATTTAATTTAACTAATTGTAGAAACGTTAGTTGCAGTCTCACTTACATGGTTAACATCTCTTAGGTACAAACGATAATCTAAAAACAACAAACTAGTATGGCCGAGCAAAAAAATATATTGTCATAATTCAGAAAGGAACTAAGGCATATTGTGTATATTTTACTTGTATATGAACACATACATTTACTCACAATGTACTTACTAAAATAAATAAATTAAAATTTAAAAAACAAAAAAAAAAAAAAGCATTTTATTTAACTTAATGGATTAAAGCAGTCTACATTTATTATTGCACGAGGTTGGTTTGCAGGAATTAATTTTATAAATATTTCTGTGGTTTTCATGGGCGACCGCGTATATCTTAAAACAGGAGAACCGAAAAACCATTCTAGATCAAACTATGGGCTAGGTATTGCACTTTTTAAACTTTGTCATTACGTTAAAAAATCAGAATTGATCCATCTTTTTCAAACATTTTTAGAAACATGTAAGAGTGTTTAAAATTAGGCAATCTGGCATCAAAATCTCAAAATCGGAAAAATTGACATACGCGGTTGCCCATGAAAACCACAGATTTATGTACATATAAAGCAAAAATAAGTCACCGTTTGCCAAAAGATGATCTTGAATGTTGAAACTAAACTAAAGTTTAGAATAGTTAAGACTGGCTTTAAGCATTCAAATTTTTTAAAAATATGCCAAATGCTTTTTTGGCATAAACTTTTTTTTAATTTCTTCAAGTTTGCTTCCCTTTTTTTATTACAATGAGTTGAGTACAAAAAAAACCATAACATTGAAGGTGAGAAGAAAATAAGAAATATATGCGCTGCATTTTTAAAGAGCTTTTAAGCCAGTTGAGAAATCGTAGAACATTTAAGCATTTTGATTTTGTTAATTTAGCATTCTTCCAGAGAACTTTTCTGGCAACACTGGTTTAGACTAGCTCGAAATATTTTAAATGATAGCGGCCGCAAGAAGAGACACTGGATCACTTACTTATACGTGAACAGAACTTGTGACGAAGAAAATTTTTGTCTGGCACTGGTAGGACATAAAGTAAAACACAAGTAATGCCCTCAGTTGAATTATACCACATGTGGGATGATCCTACTCTCTCAAACTCGCACGATCCACGGCTCGCACGGCTCACCTACATGAGAAAGGTCTATTATGAAATTTCTTTGTCTATTTAGATAATTTTGATTGAGGAATGATTCCTCCAGGGTTACCGTTAGAAATTTAAAAAAGTGGATTGCTTATAAATTTTGTAGCTAAGGGGCCGTTTTATAAAAAAAATGTTGGGCAAAAGAGTCATTTAAAAAAATTTAAGTCGCAAGCCTTTTTTTTAATGATTTTCATTTTGTTGTTGCCATTTTCCGACCCAATTTAGAGGAAAGTTACTTAAATTTTTGATACCTTTAAATCATTTTTTACAAAAAATAATATATTTGTAGGTATTTATTTCGGTAGAAATTTTCCAAAAATCTTTCTAATATTTTATTAATGTCAATGTGTCAAAAAATATATAAAACAGAGATGCAAAGCAATGAATAATCGCAATTTGTCTTTTTCAATATTTTATGTTAAAAAGGGGAAAAGGTCATCACAAAATTAGATCAGTCTTAAAAGTCTCAAAAAAATTTGCAGACCGCCAAAAAGCAGTCAAATTGCGACTTAAGTCGATGAGCATTAACACTGATTCCCCCCGATCTGGCAGCGGATGAGTTTTACAGACTGATAAAATATGCAGCACAGAGAAGAGCCGAAAAATGGTAATTTAAAGGAAAAGAAGATGGTATTTCACACAAAAGCGACCTTAAACTATATATTTTGTACAAGGGCTTTACTAAATATGTATACTCTTTTTAAATAGGAGGTAAAGCGGTGTGTTCCCTTATTACAATTAGTTAATCCTACTTATAAACATTCAAATCTCTTGGATTATTAAATTCCCTTATTACAATTAATTAATCCTACTTACATATAAACATGAAAATCTCTTGGACTATAAAATAAGCTTTATAAAACATTTTGACTTGCTTGTAAGTACATACATATTAAATAACCCTCGTATGTTTCAAGACTTAAAAAACTACTACTGTCCATTGTTTAGGCAACGAACGAACAGCTCTTTTGCAAAGTGTAATGCAGTACAAAGAACATTCATAAACAAACATAAAAATATTTACAGAGATAAAAATACTACCATACAAACTTACATACGATGTACATTTACAAAACAACTCGTTATTTAAATTACAATTTTACGAGTTATTAACTTGCTAATAATATTGCATTATTGCCATTGAGGGAATGTGTGAATATGTGTCTCTTCTTTTATGTTCAGGGTATTTGTGAGTCAGTGTTTTGTGTATGATTAAAATTTTATGATGACAACTTTTACAACAACGTTCGTAATAATTACAAAATTTCTGCTTTTTTGTCATCGCTGACGATGATGATAATTATTATCATGAACTTTTAATCAGAAATTTTGTAGGTTGAGCTCGAACATAATTTGTTTATTATGAATAAAATGTTTTTGGGAAATATAAAAAACCGGGTTTCCTCTAAAGTGAAAGTACCTTTAAAAGAAAAGCTTATATTTGTCGCAATGCAAAATAGTTCGTTATACATACATGCGCATTAGGGTGGATCATCGGTGTATGAAAATTGTCATTCAATAACTTTCGAATACCTAAGTTATATACAAAAAAAAGTTTTTAAATTTTTCTGAAATATGTTTTAGTGCTCTATTTTTTAAATAATTTATTTCAAGCCTACCCTTAAAAAAATATTTTGTGCTGAATAAAAAAACTTAATATCGAGGAGATTTGACAAAAACTAAGAAAGTGAAAAGGCCGATTTTATTACCCTTAATTTATTTTTTTAATCAAAACAATTTTTTATACTTTCAACTGAATTAAAACCATTTTTTTTTAATTTGTCCAAGTTTACAAATTTTATAGATCATGTGATCGTCACAAAATTATGTTGAAAATACAGCCCAGAAAAGAATATATGTACTAAGTAATTTTTTTACAACTGAAATGGAGTTGCCAGCAGCTCATGTTAAAAGATACAAAATGGTTTTTTTTATTTTATATTTTAACATTAGCGTCGTTGCCTAATTTCGCTGCTGGCAAGTCAACTTTAGTCAGTTGCCATCCGAACCATTATTTTATTCATATGATCTCGAATCTTAATAAGCAAAAACACCAAAAAAGGCGAATATCGCCAAAATGCGCATTAAGAAAACTAAATTAAGTTCAATTTGTATTCAGGGACCTCTTATTATCTTAATTTTTTTTTATTGACAAAATTATGACAAAATCTTAGGAATTCAAAAATTGTGCTCAAAACTTCATTCAAATCTGGCGCCAAATTACGGCACTCGATATCGATCGAAATTCCCATCTAAATTGTATTATCTTCGATCGATATCGAATGCCGTAATTTGGGCCCTGACCTTTAACGTAAAAAAGAGAGAATATTTTGAAGGTAATGATTTAAAACAACTAAAACAAATGTTGCATTATATGATGTTTCACAAATACATCGATTTGGTCTTATTTATAAAATATAGAAGGCTAAAAATTGATGCCAAATTTTTTTTTTATTATTATTATTTTCCTATGCATCTGGGAATTTCATGCAATATTTTACCGTCCTACCCTAATGTGCATACATACATTATAATTGTAATTGGGTTTGTTTCTATAGAGAACTTTGGGCATTATTATAAAAAAGACAGCAGTGTGGCATCATTGTTTCTGTTGTTTTCTTTGCTGTCTTCGTTGTTGTATCACTGTCATCGACAGCAGGAAGTTGTGACTAAGTTATGTTTTGAATGTTTAATTTTTTTTAATTTCCAACCATGAAAACAAAGTTTCATAGAGGAAATTTTGTTAAATGTTTAGAACATTTTAATATGATTTTATAATGTTCAAAAAATGTACAAAAATAAATATGTATATGTTGGTAATTAGTTCACTAACAACTTGTTTTATCTGCTTAGAGGCACAAGCTAACTTAAGCTACTATCAAAAATTAGGCAAAGCCCGTCAAATGCATTAAAAAAACAAAATTAAAACCATCTGATTACGCACGGAATGTGCGATCAGCTTCGCACTTTGCTTAAGTATCAGATATTAACAAAAAGTTTCCTTAACTTCAATATAGTTTGACACATATGATTTACATGTATTTGCACAGTTGCTTAAGTCAGCTCATACAATTGGGCCTCAAGACTTATAAAAAATTAGCAGTTTAATACAGGGCTCGTAGTCGAAGTACCCACAAAAACTCTCGACTCCGACTTCGGCATAAAAAATATTCCTATATATTTCAAAATAAAAAAAAATCAAGAGCGCCTTCTTTAAAAATTTTAAAAATTTGCTGACGTTCGAATTTTAAGGCCTCACGAAATTTTTGGCTAAAACTTGATTTTCTCAAAGAACATGCAATTTTTTGTATTAATTCTGTTGTCTAGAGTAATATAGGGCTTAATTTTTACTTTCTTACTGGTTTTATATTGTTGTCGTTTAAATGCAATGCAAAAGCAATGTATGTAAAAGTGAATTACAAAATTACAAATTATATACATATGTATGTGGGATTCACAAGGTGCCATAAAGTCATATGTCTATTTTGAATTCAAATCAGTTGATTTAAACATTTATAAAAAAAATAAATGTTAACCTAAAATCAAAACATTTAAGACACAAAAAAAAAAAATAAAAAGTTTTTTCGAGCTCGAGGCCAATTATTTTTCAAAATAAATATATTATTTATTAAATTATCAGGCATGTCACAAATTCCGATCGGAATGGTTTTAATTCCGTATGTTCAATTCCGATCGATTTAGTTTTAGCTTCTTCAGATTCCGATCGATTTTGCTAAATGGTTTTACAATTGGATATGGCAACTTTACATAAAAACCATATGATTTTTGTGTTAAGTATGGCAATGTTCAGAAAAAAGTGGTTTGTGAGGAAAAAAAGGTGGCAGCGCAACGGTAAAGAATTTATTATATTTTTAATAAAATCAATATAAAGTGAAATAAATAAATCAAAAGTGTGTTATTTCTTCAATCTATATCATAAAAAACATTTATTTATCCATAAAAATTAGTTTTAAGTAGTTTTTTCGGTTATAAAATACTTAAAAAATCAATTCCACTTAGAAAACCAAAAGTGGTTTCATTCCGAAAAAATTTTTCGTTTTTCGTTTTCTGAAGAAGCAAAATACGGAATTAAAACCACTTTCGATCGGAATGGAATTCTATGACAGGCCTATATTTGTTCCAATATTTCGATATCCCTCGGATATCATTATCAAGGAATGAGTTACAGGTATATTTGTAAGAGACTTATTACTGTCTCTACATTTATTATTGAAAAAGGTCGAAAAAATAATAAGATTTAATTTAATCATTTAAGACACATTTTGTTTACAAAGTAACAACAATATTTTTAAACCATTGCAAAATGTTAGAACATCATGACAATATAACATGATAGCACACCTTGTGATTGTCCCAATAGTTTTAGCTGCTACAACAAAAACAACAACGTCTTTTTTATAGCATTTCCTAGTATTGGAATGTAAATTTAAAAGGAATGTACCTAAAATTTAAAGAAATTTTAAAAACTGTCCTACGCCTTCTATTTTACTGAAGAAAAAACATTGATTTCCACAAAATCGAAAAACTATGCTTTCATCGAAAATTTGTATGTTCGCCAAAAAATTCTACGAAATTCCACAGATTTTTGTTTAAAATGTATTTTTTTTTAACAAACAGTTTTAAAAATTAAATTTTTTTTTGTCAAAAGTCAATATGTTCACCTGAAGTTTTGACTTATACAAAAGCCTTTTAAGATCTTTAGTTCATTTGCGGGAGATCATGGGTATAAACGCAATCATGGGACCGATTTACAATAAATCCAAAGGTCTAACATTCAGTTTTTTACAAACACGTAACACTCCAAGCAATTCTTTTAGTGTAGGGTGTAATCAGTAAAATCGGATTTTACTTTAAAATTCTTCAATGCTTTTGTTACTATTGCTCTTAATTTGTAAACACAACATTCTTTATTACTCTGCATATTTACTCCTTTGTCGACATAAAAGGAAAATAGTGACATTAAATGCTCATTATGAATTATTTAAATACATACTACTACTACTGCTACTACATACAATGAGAGCATTAAATTAAAAAAAAAAATCATCTAAGAAATGTAACAATCAGGGGTGGAGTAATTGTAAAATATTAAATACCATAAGCCTCTTTTATTTTATATTCTGCTAATGTTTTCATTCATTCTTTCATACATTTGTGTTATGCCTTAATTTTTTCTTTCTTCTTCTATTAGGATTTTTTTTCTTTTTGTTCTGTTTATTTTTATTTAAGTATTTTATACTGTAAAGCGACACTGTGACTGACCTATTTATTTTAGTTTTTATGCTGGTTATATTCATGTGTTCCAAGTGGCGCACAACTGCCACTTGCTCTTTTAAGTTGTCATAAATTGTAAAAGCAATTCTACTCGTACTAAAAACCCATTCAAACACACATCTATGTACACAGTTTTTCATACACTATTTTTCGCTTTTTTCCCAACATTTTAGAAAGTAGCAAAAACTATTTAAGTGGTAGGGAAATCTAGAATTAAAAACCATTTTGTAATTGCCTCTTCAGAAAAATGGAAAACTGTGAAAAAAATGAATAAAAAAGTTATGCAATTAATACTCGAGGCACTCTCTCGGTGCTGCGGTATTTGTATGTTTGCGCTTAGAAATTAACCTTTTGGCGAAGTTTAAATACATGAAAAGGAGGAGCTTGAATTAGGCTAATTGTTTTTCGAGTAGATTATGGTTTGGGTTTTGGTTTTGGTTGAAAATTTAAATATAAAAAGAAAAAATATAATCTGTAATGTTACTTGCACATTTGTGTCTTGCAATAATATTGAGCAAAGCCTATAAGTTGTAATGGTTAAAGGTAATTATTGTTCTAATGATTTTTACTTTCTAATTGCATATTAAATATTTTAGATAAAACTAGTTAATATTTTAATTGTTAAAAATCATTTCGTTGAACACGTTAACTTGTTTACCAATTTTAAATATCCTTTATTAATAAAAATAAAAATTAATTCATGCTCTACACAAAGTTTTATTAAAAAAATTAATTAAATTGGTGTTAAATTTTACAATTGATTTAAAAATAAAATTACTGCTTTTACAATTTTATTACAAAAATGTATTTTTTATAGTATTACAATCCTAAAACATATCAGCGAAGCCCAGTGTTTGACGTAAATGGTCTTGCGAAAGGGCAAATTAAAAATATTGTAGGTTTTTTTTTGCAATCAAACAGCAAAATACATAGAATTGCAATTGTCACATCACTGCTCTTGCGCAATACCAAAACTGCATAGCTTTTTTTTTGATACGTGTAATGCGTTTGCATCCCTGATACTCGTGCAGATGATATTTGTAAATCCTCGTTCAAATTATGAAACATTTTCTATGAAAATTTTGAGTTTGATAGTGAAAAGGGAAAGACGTATGGACAAGTGTACGTTGTTTCGTGTACAAGCAGCTTTTTGTAAGTTTTTTATTGAAAGGATAAATAAGAAAGAGAGAAGGCATACAAAATACCCAAATGCTACAAGCCAAAAATTTCATTGTGTGGACACGAATGCAGTTTCAAAGGAGAATTTAAGAAAGTTTTTGCAACAAATGTTTCATAATATGAACACGAACTAGACAATAATGTAGAATCGTTAAACAAATCAACTAATGCTTAGAAATTATTTTCTTTTACACTGCTTTGTGGTATTTTAAGACATTTTAACAAAATAATCGAACATTAATTTGTAAAACATCACGACATATACATAGCTCTGCATATCAGTGGCTACCTTCTTTTCTTCTTGCATTGCGAAATTGCTTAGTGCCGGTTAACACACGTCAAGTTTGTCTCGTCAAGTCTTGAGCTTTTCCCCTCTTTCCTAAAAACTCAAGACTTGTCGAGACAAACTTGACCTGTATGAACCGGCACTTAAAATACCGCTTACTGTGAATGACAACATTTTTGCAATAACAAACAGTTGCAACCCTAAACTTACGAAACATTATAACTTACATGTTTAAAGGATTATAACAAGGAATTTATTTACGAAAAACAAATAAGAATGTATCGAACTTAGTCTGGCAAGACTGTCAGCTGTTAAACATCTTTTATTTAAATTGGCAATAATTTAGTGAAAGGTTTGCCATTTTCGAATGTGGATCGTTTAACAACCGAAGAACGCGTAAAAATAGTTAAAACTTACTCCAAAGTGGTGGCACAAACGTGGGCACTTTTCAAGCATTACGGGAGATTATGGTCGTCATAACTACTGTGCAAAAAATTAGCAAGATTATAAATAAATTTGAAGAGGCATGTGCATCATCGGAATCTGCGCACTGCCGAAAATATAGCTTTTGTTAGTGAAAGTATGTGAAGTGTGGCGTCAATCCGCATGGGGAGTTTCGAGAATTCGTAATTTCACATTTTGGCGACATCAATTGGCCACCAAGATCACGCAATTTTACGCCATTAAACTTAAAGTATTTGAAAACCAACATTCGTCAAGTTATCGCCGATATACCGAAATCTACCTCAAAAATATCGACTGCTGGAAACAATCTAGTAGCGGCCATTTAAATGACAATGTATTTTATATATAATGGCAACGTCCAAGCTTTACAATGAAATAAAACTTTCATCGAAATCATAGCTTAATGTGTGTTTTATTTTAATTTACTTTTGAAACCGAAAAAGGGATAACCCGTTATATAAAAAAAAAATTTATTATTCAGGAATAAAATAAAAACAAATAAAATTATAAATTGACTCACGAATAAATAATTTAAAAGATTCAATGCTAATTGTCATCGACCCCACAATGCGGCCTTTTTATTTAATTCTTTCCTTTTGTATTACTAATTAATCCAATTTTAAAAATCGAAAGTTGAGAGGGGTATTACGCATTACTCTTTCTGATGCGATCTATTGCGGCCCCTACACGTTGCAACTGGTCGTACAATTGAGTTGAATAAACCAGTTGAATGAAAATTAAATTCTTTTGATTTTTGTTTAACCGAAGATCAATTAAACTTCTAACGTAACAATTGGTTTTACAACTTGATCAAATAGTACAACAAGTCGCAACGTGTAGGGGCCGCATAACGATTTCCTTGCATTTTGTACTTTCGTTTCAATTTTCATAAGAACGAAGCCTATTTAAAATGGTGGGAATCGGCTATAATTGCATTGTCCATAGTCCTTGTGCCGATAAACTATTTTATGTTTTTATATTGATTAAATTTGGTCCACAAACATCTTATTGGAACATAAATAGTTTTTAAATCGGTCCATATTGGACCATATCCTCCCATACAAATATTACTCCCGCAAATAGCTTTTAGTGCCATAACTTCCTTTTAAATATTGGTAGTGATATTAAATTTGGCAGTGATAACTTTTTAAATTACACTATGCCATGGCAATATTTTATACTGGTAGCTCCAGAACTAACCATTTGTCCCATAAAACACCATCTCCAAAATCGTTCTTAGAAGGAAAAAGCTCATATTATATCATGTAAATGTTGATATTTAGACAATATTCGGCACAAAGAATTATTATATGAATCCTAACCTCATAACAAAAAACTGATTTGCTGCGTCTATGATTGTCTACAGGTTCCAGATATGGTATACTCTCGAAAATTTGTTTTTAAATACTGCGGATTAGGGTAACACGTGATCGAGCTTGGCCGACTATACATTCCTACTTGTTTACATTTATTACAGTCAGCAGAAGTCGGTCATTGGATGGATGGCAATAAAAAAATGTCAAATTTGTCATCATAGAATTTCACTACAAGTATTTAAGCGTTGATTAAAAAAATTATGTTGAAAAGAACAACAGCAATAAAGGAAAAGTATGCCGCACTGATGTTATTGCGGTTTCTTTTAGTTTTTAATTAGGAACGCACACTAAGTTTGCACTCGACAAAATAACAGCTAACAATTACCAAATACAAGCGTATTTACCCGAAGAAGGGTCCGACTGTCAAACGGCCAAAAAAGACAAACTAACTGACTAATAAGCAATGACATGGACAGACAACAACATATTACTTAAGGGGCATGCCAATTTAAATTTTCGTAAAGTCATAGTACAAAGACTACAAACCGCACGAATTAGGTTAATTAAAAAAAATGACAAGCTCTTATGGCAAAAAGAAAATATGTAATAATATGATGTGATAGAACTTACTTACTTACACTCGAGCAAATAATTTCATTAAATTGATGGAATTAATATGGGAAAAGTTGGCTAAAGCCAGGAGGGTTGGGCAAAACACATGCATTGATGTATTTAAAATACAAAATATCTTTAAAAAATATGCAGCGAAACATTTTTAAATATAACATCAGCCAAGGCGAATTCAACTCCAGGTGGTATCACAGAAAATATTAAAAATTGTCTCTAATCACCAAATTTATACCAAATTCATAGAATCAAGCAAACCATTTTTATTGATTTTGCACCTATTACCAAAATGATTATATTGATTACTTAAAATTGTAAACATTTTATATTTTAAATATTTTTTTTTTCAATAAATGATATTTTTATATTTAATAAAAAAAATGATCAAAAAACTTTGCCGTTTCAAACAATGTGTTGATTGATTTTGACAATTTCCAACAACAATTTTACAGGTTTAGTTATTTTATTTTAAACGCAATATTTTTTTGTGATTTAATTATTATTTCAATTCAAAATTTATTTCAAAACAACTAAAATGTTAATTAAATCAAAATTATATTTTTAATTTTCTTTCAATAAAAAAAATAATTGATTCAATTATCACATTAATTAAATTTAAATACTTTTTAAATAATTTTTATAATTGATAAAAAAAACTACTAATAATTTTTTCTGTGATCGGAACTATAACAAAAACAACAGAAAATACATAGGGTTTTTTTGGCATTGCATTGCTAGTGTTTACGGCTAGAAATGTCAACCATTCTTAACAAAACACTTACTAATCAAAACAAATTGGTTCGAACTGTCAAAATCAGTTGGCGTTTCGACACCAACTGTAGTTGAATTAGCCTGGATATTAGCCAAGCGGACTTTAATAGGTCCTACTAAACAAAAACTGGTGTTAAATTGTATAAACACTTTTAAGCTCTATGCTAACAAATTATACATGTATACCAATGATGGGATTTGTGGTAAAATTTTACCAAATTTGGCACAATCGAAACTTCATTGGTACACTGGTACAATTTTAAAAGAAAATACCCACGAAGTTTTATCATTTTTTTGAGGTGGACTAACTCACTTTTCTTTTCAATAATAAAAGTTTTAATAACAGCCGTGACCAGAACTACCAAAAATTAGATATTATACTAACATATAAAGTACATACATACATAATTAAGTATATGTATTCGTATCCCTGTAGAAGCCTAGGATTCAGTTTCTCCAAATCGCCACGTTAGGCGATTGTTTTGGTGGCACTGTTTACCGAGTTTCTACATTTTTGTCTGCCTTTGAGAAAAAAGGGAAATAGGCAAACTTTTATACCCACACTAAAATAGTGGAGAGAATATTATGCGATTGTGCTGATGAGTGTAACACTACAAAATAATACTTTCTTAGTCGATTTAACGATGTCCCTCCGTCCGGCTGGCTGTCTGGCCTATGAACCATCCTATTACGTTGGTATTTACAAAAAAATTTGGAATCTTCATTTGCAATCTTCATCATTTTTAATCGGAATAGGTCCAACTATTTTATAAATGTTGGTATTGATATAAAAATTGGCGACAATAACTTTTACCATAACCACTTTGTCAAGACAAAATGTTGCTCTGGTGGGTCCAAAATTAACCAGAGGTCCTTTATATGCCCCCTTCCTAAAATAACTAATAGGCAAACCAATCTCATATATATCTTAATAATAGTCGACACAAAAACTTTTACATAAACCTTAAACTCATAACTTAGTTTTGTTCTGGCTGGTCCATGATTGCCCATGGATCACACTCTTAAAAATTTGCCTGTATATGCTCGGGCTTGACAAACTATAATTTCTTACTTGTTTTGTTCTTATTAAATAAAAAAGAGTTATGAATTCTTACTATGTATGCTTTTTTTATTTTATAGCGAAACTTTGGTAAAATTTATCTCAATTTGGTACAATTTTGCCATTGAGACGGTACAATTTAAGAATTGTCAGATCCCAACAGTGATCAACTTTGTGTGCATTTGTCATCAAAATATACGTTAAAATTTTTTTTTATATATTCTTGTTTATTTTTGCCCATGAAATTAATCTCTTTCGTCCCCCATTTCACAACGTAAATACATGTTTTGCTCTAGGATACTTTTTGAAGTGTAGTAGAATAATAACTAAATTTTGTGTTTAACTTTTTATGTTTTTACCAAAATTTAAAACGACATTAATTTGGGAATTTTGCCAAATTACGATGAAAAATGTAAATGAGCCAGTAACTTAAATAAAAAAGGAGTGTCGCTTTTATATCAGAGTGTATCAGGGGTTAGTGGAAGTGCTTACGTAAAGGGTTCATGTTTTTTTAATATAATTATTATAAACTTATCTAATTTTTGTTCTACTGACCCAAATTTTGAAAATATTTATTTATCTTCTCATATTTCTTTTGTTTATGCGAATGTTGTTTATTATTATTAAAATGCATGTATGTTGTATGTATGTGTGTATGTATATATGTATGATGTAAATGTGCACGTATACAATTTCATATAAAGTCTCATAAAATAAATTCGTTTGCAATCGAATCTGTGATATTTGATAGCAGAATGCAATAATATACATATAAGTGTGTTTTTACTAGCACGTGCCTAATAAAACATTTATTAATTTATATGTTTTATATTGTATGTAGGTATTTACATACATATGTATTTGTATATAACATATAAATGATATTAAAAACAACAATAAATAATGATAAAAATATTTAGAGTTATTTGTTTGTAGTCTAAGTTTTAATTTAGCAAAAAACAAGTGTTTACAATTTAGTTAATGAAACGTTTAATATTTACGAATGTGATACAATTTATGCAGAATATATGTATGCATTAGGGGTTTTCCCGGGAATTTACGGGATACCGGGAAATAAAAAATTGCTAAGAGTTTCAGAAAACAGCTATTTTTACTCTGAAATTAAGTTTTCTTTTCTCTAAAAATTGGCATCTGTGGATGGGTTGTGGAATAGATCAATTGCAAGAAGTGAGTACATACACACGTAAATGAATATCTCCTGCTTCAAGAAATCTATTAAAAGCAGAATGGGCAGTGCAAGAGTTGATTATTAATAAATTTAGTGAAGTGAAAATAAGATGCAGGCAGTAAATTCTCATTGTCCATGGACAAATCTTAAAAATAGGAGATACCTTAACATATCGCTCCTTAATTGCAACATAGACATATCTACAAAAAAAATAGAGCTCGGCAATATACCCGGGAAATACGGGGAAACCGAAATAAAAAAAAAATAAAGAAAATCGTTTAAGATACTACAACATACAATTTGAGAAACACATTGTCCTAAAGATTACAGATGGACCTACTGAAAAGAAAAGGTTTGTAATAAGTGGTCCGGATGATGCTATTTTTGGCATCAGCCTTGACCTCAGAAGCATGCAACGACGGTGCACTTTTAACTATTTGGGTAACCTCGGTAAAAAAGTGAATGAAATTTTTCGGAAACTTGGTTATTAATAAATAAAATCAGAAATATACTCTTTGACGACTCACTTAACGCTTTGAGTGTGACAGAAAGTTATTTCCTAAGCCGTTAAAAAATGTTAATATATTTTTTAAAATATTTTATGAATTAACTTTTTGATATCATATCTTGAGTACCCAAATTTTTGTTTGTTTTTACTATTGTTTTATGAATTAAATTGTTTAAATGTTTTTGTTATCGTTGTATCTTGTATCTAGAGCATAATAATACGAAATTTACATATAAAAGCGTATAGTAATAATAATTCAAGTTCCGCTTTCAATCTTCAATTAATTTTTGTAGTTTTTAAGCATTTATTTTACTTACTTTGTAAACAGGTTGCCTTACATTTGTTTATAAAAGTTTTTTTCATTAATTAAAAAGAAATTTACTTTGTATTATTTGTATGGAGCGGGATCCTGGGATCCCGAGAAATTTAAAAAAAAATCCCGCTTTTCCGGGAATCGAAAAACTCTAGTATGCATATATGTATGTATATACATAAATCATATATCTTTTATTATTTTTAAACATGCTGGCAACGGAACTCATAGTATTTACTTAAGGCTTAAAAAGATACATAGTCCCCTTTTAGACAGGCAAAGTTTGTTGAATTCTCTTTTAAACTTTGTTTCGTGTTTAGACACACAAAGTTTAATTTGACAAAGTTTTGTTTTTTTTTGTTTAAATATAATATACCTATAAAAAGCGTTGCCAGAATAATAATTTTACCATTATTATGATTATTTTTTGACAAAATTATAATTTTTATTTTTAGAAACTAAGATTTACAATAATTTTGTTTGTACAAAATAGAGACTTTTTTAAAAACAGTAAATTTTTAAAACAATGAAGTTTTGTATCAACTTGTTGTTTATTATTTCCGGGCATACAAAGTATTAAAAAGAGAATCTAAGATTTGCGGTTGATATTTTTGACAATATTAATGAAAAAAACTATTTGTGAAAAGAAAACCCGTATTATTATAAAGTTTCATATATTAAAGAACAAAAAAAATCAAGTATTTAGTACCAAAAGGTAAAACTTCCACCTTTCATATTTATGTCATTTTTAAACAAAGTATGTATGTATGTGTATACAATTTGCTTAAGAATGTCCTTTAAAAGCTGTTCCAACATTTTTTTAATAACTATTCCATTAAGAATTAATTTAGAAAAATCAATATTTTTTCAATGAGTTATTTTTTAATAGAATTTTCTCAAAATATCTTCTATATTACATCAATATCAAACAAGTTAGAGTGCTATATTCGGCTGTGCCGAATCTTATATACCCTTCACCATTGTTCGAGCAGAATACAGAGCAACTAAACAAAAACCAAATAATTTTTACATATACATACATATTTACTAAAAACTTCATTATAAATTAAATTTATAAAGCGAAAACTGGTTAATATTTTTTTTAAATCGTTTTTAGAACATAAAACAATTTAAAAAAACAATTTGTTTTGAAAAACCAATATTCAACGACTCACAGTTTCTAACATTAAAAAACCCCCTAGACAACTGAACCATGAAGCAACGCTGTATGAATGTCATTAACATGAATTTTGGCCCGTTTATCGGTTCACAACACAACACAGTTGGGAATTCAGTACTTTGGACATAACTCAGCCATTTACTAACCGATTTGACAGATTTATATATCGATGTATGTAGGAATAAATTTACCATTTACTTTGGTGATAAAACTTGGACTCAGAAAGACCTAAGGCTCCCGTAAATGGGTATTTTTTTAAAAAAAAATTTATATTTTGGTCATAATTGTTTTGTATCTGAAACTATTTTTCAGAAAATATTTTCTACTGAAAATTTCCGATCTTTTGATGTATAAATCGTAACCATAGGTCATATGACAGTCCAAAAATTCAGGTTTTTATACAATTTTTAATATTTTTTGTACGGGAGGCACCACGCCCACTTCTCTTATCTCACCCACATTTTGTGGGATGCTGTATATGGATAATCTTAATGTTTGTACCTAATTTGGAAACTTTGGCTCTTACCGTTCTCAAGATATACAGATATATCTCCGTCATTTTTGGAACGATCTGACTGAATTTCAATAGCAAACTTAAACGGAGTATATATGACATAAATATACATTAACATAGGCCACATAATTTCTGGGGTCTTCGGACAGACGGACAACCGGATTTGAACTTTGTTTTTCATAAGAACCCAGAATACACATATATACTTTATAGGATGTAGGATCAATATTGTGGATCTTACAAAAGGAATGACAAAGTTATATATACCCTCTTACATTCGGTGAAGGGTATAAAAATATATTATATTAAAATAAGAACCCTTAAGATTTCATATGATGTATGAGCTTCATAGCTCCCAAACTAAAATCTTCTTGCTCAATATTTATAAATCGCTAATATTAAAATTTAATTACTTTCAATGAAACTTCTTTATTTAGATGGACTTTTTAACGTTCTTATTTATTTTAGAAAAATTTGTACGGAAAATATAACTGAAAACACTGAAAGCACAGTTTAAACCTATTAAATTTTGTACAAATACAGCAATTAGTCAGCTCATTATTATACATTATCTATTATTATAATAACCCGGCAAAAAAGACATGCAAAATAAGTGATAAATGATAAATGCATGGGTTCCAAGGATAATGCACTGGTTCTTTTTAGGTGAAACACGCAAGATTTTCACATTAGCGTGTCATTGGCGAGAATAAGTTCATGGCTCGTCATCAAAAGTTCAGGGATTAGATTAGGATTTTCATTGATCTAAAATATTCATTTGAATGAATGCTAATTAAAACCAATGAAGTTTAGTTTTCATCCATATTATGAAACATTTGCTGCAAAAGCTTTCTTCAATTTTCTTTTGAATTTACAGCATTGAGTCATTTTCTATGACTTCCCTCTTTCTTTCAATAACAAACTTACAAAAACTGCTAGTCTTTCCCCTTTCATCAACAAACTCAAATGTTTCGCATCAAATGTTTCATAATATGGATTGGGATACATGTTTCTTATACGTATTTTCATTGGTGCTCAATATTAATTTTAATATGCATTAACAATTGTATTATTGTATTGAAAAAACTTAAAAAATGAGGCATTTTGTAAATTTTTTAATATTTTTTTACATTTTTTAATAAAGTTTTAGGCCCGTTTTCACAACTTACCGATATCTAAAGAAGAGATTTTATCAGCCTTATAAAAAGTGTTCCCTTATTAAAATTTTACTTTAACCTAAAGTGAGCGATAAAGTAAATTAAGGTTCATCCTACCTGGTAGGTTAAAGTAAAGTTGTAATATTGGAACACTTTTTATACGGCCGATAAAGTTCTACCTTTAGCTATCGGTATGCTGTGAAAACGGGCCTAAGAGAATAAGCTTTATATTGTTTTTTGAAAAATGTGCTTCTATTTTATTTCACGTTCGAATATAAAAGTATCAAAATTACTTTACGTGCAATATAAATCAATTTCATTATCGTACATTTTAACTTGCACTTGAATTCATTTACGGTAATTTTGATAAAAGCACAAGTAGTCAATTGTGTAAGAAATTCACTAAAAATAAGTTCTACAAATAAAAATTTATTGCAAAAACAGGTTATTCGTATTAAATATATTATTTTACTTATCTACTTTTAAAAATTATTATATAATTAAATAAGTCTCTTAATATTTTTAACAACATATTCAATATATATTTCCCCATCTTTAAGAAGAAATGCAGATATTAAGAACAAACAATTAGTTTTTTTGCGACGTTAATGGCCTATTTTGAACTTCGTGTTTAAATATTATTTATCTTAAAGTTCTATTGTAATACAAAATTAAGTTTTTCAGTACTTTTTAAATGATCCTTAAATAACTTTCGTTGCTTATTTAAAGTCTATGCAGGTTTCACTGTGTATTTACTTGGCAAGGTGGCCTCAATATCACAGCCATACAAAACAACATGCAAAGAAAAAACAATCAGCAGTTTCTTTGAGACCACATTGAAAATAAATATACTTTACGAGTTTCTTTACTTTGGTTAAATAGCAGTTTTACTATGCTTTTATCTTAATCAAATAAGACTATTTAAGTAACACTAAAAAAATAAAACTGTATTTAACTACAATTTAATTTTAAATTGTTTATTTATTGAAAGTTACAAATACAATAACATAAAATTTATATTCTGACTTAAATAACCGAGAAATAGTAACTAAGACCTTCGGTGAAGCAGACCCGAGTATCGGGCGGGAATCGATCCCGCAAACCTTCGCACTGATAGACAAGCACACTAACAACTAGTTTACAGGTGCACCCTTTTAAAATATTGGTCCTAGATCCACCTTCAAGTATACCGATCGACTCAAATTCACTTTCTTAGTCGATCTTACGATGTCCGTCCGGCTGGTTGTTTGTGTACCCTTGTGCGCCAAGTATAGGTAGCAATTTTAGAGATAATTTTATAAAATTTGGTACACAGGTTCTAAATGCCACAAGGACTAAGCCTAATGATGACTATCGGTCCAAAATGTTCCCTATCCCCCTTACAAGCTTCCTTCCGGGATAGAGTCTTTGTGCCCATAAATGATTTTATTATTTTGGGATTTAGACAAATTTTATTGGAAGCGGTCCATATTTGACCATGGCTTCCATACAAATACTACTCCCGAAAATAGCTTTTAATGCCATAACTTTCTTATAAATGTCGGTATTGACATACAAATTGGCGACAATAACTTTACACTTCTTCATAAATATAAGTTAGTCATTAGCATCAAGGAACCCTGTATTTGAACAGTTGAAAACAAGCAACTTAATAGACATTCATGAATTCTTTGTTTTATGCACTTCATCCGGTAGCTGCAATAATCACTGATTATGATTTTATTTCTTTGTTGGTTTGGTATTTGCGATTTTGAGTATTTTGTACTTCAAAAACAAATAAAATATGTGTGTATAAATTACTATACAGAGCTGTAAAAGATTGCAATCCATTTAATTACAACCATATGATTTCTCGCTTATGAATGATAATTTTTTGCTGGCATTCAAAATCAGCAATTTTTTTTTTTTAGGACCAACACTCAGGGGATGACCCCTACTAATGCATTGCATTGTGTTGGAACTAGGAAAATAGATTATGAAAAGGAGGATAGAGGGAATAGTGTTTGTGAACATTCGACTTGAACTTATTCATGTTGTAAGTGAGAGGGAAGACTTGAGCAGGAAGGTTATTCCACGTACAGTCCGGCCAAAAAAAAAAGAGTTTTCCCTGTAATGCGTTGTACGATTCAACTACCAATCGACCACAAAAGGATAGGCTTTTGAACAAAAACATATATTACGAACAGCGGCCTACACATGGTATAAATAGTAAGGAGATCAGATGGAGTGAAGTATATCTTACACCGTTTTAAAAAACCGAGGCACTTGAATCAAGAGGTTCTGATTTTTTAATAATTATACCACCCATATATAGAGATGAGGTACCTGGATCTGTCGCGCGTTTAAGCGGCAACACGCAGCATTGAGTTTTTCGGGCGTTAAAAACGACCCTATTTGGACGAGCCCATTCAGAGACTATGTCAAGGTCTCGGCCAAGCGTTTCATTCATATTATGCCTCATAGCACCAACAGCGGATACGCTTGGTCTGCAATCAAATGAGTACGAATGGCAAAGGATGCTGTCATCTGCAAAAGAGTAGATAGGGTTGGAAGTTTGACATAGGAGAAAGAACGGAGCCTTGTGGCACCCTTAAATGAACTCGTTTGACGAGACCCCAACTCGTATAGTGCGATCTCTGAGAAAGCATGATATAAATCGAGAGAAATTATCACCGACACCAAATGCAACAAGTTTTGACCAGAGTGCACCATGCCAGACTCTGTCGAACGCCTTGGAACGGCACAATTTTTCCGATAACAGAGCAAGTAACTCCCGTCGAGCGACATCTACGAAAGTCATACTGGCGGTCGCTTAGTGGGTTGTTTGACTCTAAATATTTGACAAGATGGTAATTTACCATACTCTCCATAACTTTGGAAAGTGCCGAACAAATTGCAATCGGGCGGTAATTTTCAATTTTAAATCAATATCATAAAAGATATTTGAATTAATTTTTTATATCAATTCATATAGTAATTAATTGCAATCACATCCAGTAATTACTATCAAAATTAAATCATAATCAAAATCTTCGTTCTCTTCAAATGAAATTTCTTTTAATAAAAACAAAGCTGACTGATAATTTTGAACTGCCAACAACGTCATTGTTTGTTTACAACCGCTAGACTCCAAATGTTTATTATTTCTTTGGATGTTCACTTATAGTTGTGATTTCAGAGAAATTAATAAAAATCGAATGACTTCAATTTTAATTTTAGGATAATTAAATTGATTGCAATTTCATTGTTTGCATTAATAACTTTTCAAAGGAATGAATTTAAAATGATTACAATCACAAAATATTGCAATTTTGACAAGATTTCTTTTTTAACTCGGAAATTATTTTGAAATCAAAGAATATAATCTGTTTGTTTCAAATCATTTTGATTTAAATCCAATTTATTGCAGTTTTTACAGCTCTGGTACTATGCATAGGTAGAAATGTTTGACGTCAAAAAAAAATAATTTTTTTCGAAAGACCTTCTCCGAAGAATAGTGTGTAAGGCACACACGTCCGGCATTTCCACATACAACTTGTAGTACAAAAAGCATAACACAAAATTCATGGACACTGAACAATTATTGCGTTCAGTTCAAGTAACAAGCACTGCCTACCTTCCTACACTACGCCAGTGCTGCCAGATTTGACGATTTATCGTAATTTTGACGATTTTTGGTTCCGGAATTAGTAAAATGCCGATTTGCTGATTTTTTTCTAAAAAGTGATGATTTTTTTCAGTCTCCAAATAAAATAATGAATAAAACATTAAATTTTCTGACACGTTCGTTTTTAGATCTTGGAATGTTTAACAGCCGTACCTTAACAAGAGGGAAAAGCGGAACGTTTTCGTTCGCTTAGCTTTTACGATGATATGCCACGAACAGGAGTGATAGGTTTCTTGTTTTATAAAACCCACAAATTACAAATAAAAATAGAGATAAAAATGCTAGATTGACCAAAAATAGCTAAATTGCCATTATAAATAAACAATTGCCGCAAACTTCACTATTAAACGAGCTGTCAAAATCGGGTTTTCAAATTGAGGCCGCTCTATTCAAAAACGCGTGCCGCATACGGCTGTAATATGCAAGTCTTAAGTAAATCTTTAAATGATTATTTTCAGAGTACAAAAACAACAATGTTACACTTTGTTTATCTTTCGTCAAACCATCATCAAATGGACCTTTTACAACTCTCGGTATACATCATATTTTCAACAATTATGCGGCGAACATTTTACGGGTAGTAAGCTAATCAGGTGTGTTCTGGAAATCCAAAACGCAAGAATTTGGTATTAGTTTTTAATACACTTTTAATCTTAATTTTATAATTTTTGTTATAAAATTCTGTTTAATAGAGAAATATTTGTATAATATTTGTTATAAATTTTTTTATTACGTTTTCTTGTGTTTTCGATTTTTAGAACACCCCTGAATATTTACATGAGTATCATACGATTCTTAACATGAAAGACTCGTAAGATAATCTTAGCCCACGTCTTAAACGATTAAAGAAGCGCCTTTTGCTGTGTTATGGAAGAATCTCAGTCGTGTTACAGTTTTTCCCGTGGGAGGAATCTTCTACGATACAAAAATGCGGTCATCGACGATCAAAGACGCTCTTCATGAGACTCACTGTAGTTCTTGCACGATTGAAAATGCTAGCTGGGTATGAAGAAATTATGTTTTTGTTTGAATGTTTTTTTCCCAAAAGCAAACAAAAAATGTTTAAAATAAATTTATTTTAAGATGTCCGATATTTTTGACGATTTTTCGGAACGTAAAAGATGATTTATTTATTTTTTCTCAGGAAATTGACGATTTCCTTACAAATTTATCTGGCAGCCCTGCACTACGCATTTATTGTATTCACAACCCAATCTGAAACTGAACGGTTCCATATATATAAAAAAAACAATAAAAATATTTTAACAGGAACTCCTTACCATCTACTTACTTACATATTGCATTATATACAATACTATACATGTACTATACAAGTGTTGCCAGAAATTATTTTTTTTAAATTCATCACAGCCAATAAAAAAATTAGTTTTCTATAAGATTCTTACATATTTTATAAAAAAAATAAAATATTTTTAGTGCCCTAAATAGTTTGCTATATGCAGGCTTTCAAGGTCATATTTAGTGCCATTACAAGATTATTCCAATCATTTCTATGTAAGCTTATGGGTTTTATTCCGTACCCTGATAAGCTTCCTGAATGTTAGTTTATCTCTTCTTTAAGCAATCTCGCGGTCTGCCTCTTATTTCTGTTCCTTGATGATTTCAATTAAAGGCATCATTTCTATAGACGTGAGCCAAATTTCGCAACCATATTGCAACACAGAGAACGTTGCTTTTGAAGAGACGTATTTTTGTTTTGTAGACCTTCTTAATTCTGTGAGTTTTACCAACATGCTAATCTCCGTCTGGTGTAATTAGGTTCCCTAGGCAGGGGAAATCTGTTACTGATTAGATTTTCTGGCAATACAGAGTAAGTTGTTGTGTGTGTACTACAATTATATTAGGGGATTTTGTTTTGGTCGGCATTGATTCTAAGGCCATATTAACTCGATGTCGTTTATTTTACTTTAAGAGTATAGAAATGGCAAATTTAAAAAAGAATCTAAAATTTAAAAAAACCCCCGTCCGAAATTTCCGGCTCTAGTAATTTAGTGGGGATAAAAATCTACAAGTAGGAACTTGTTCCCACTTCTGGCAACACTTCTCGCAAATACATTGTGCAATACAAACATAGATTGTAAATTCGTTCATTTGTACCCCCATTGTATACGCTTGGAGTAAGTTTTTATAGTTCATATATTCAAATAAATTTATACATGAGTATGTAGGTAGGTACATACATATTAAAATAATAAAAAAAAATTATGTATTTAGTAAATAATTCCGTCAAGAATATTAAATAATGAATGCTCTTTCTCTAATTTATGTACTCACATTTGCTTCTTTCCTTTATTCTTTTTAGTCAAAGTTTAATAAACAAATCAAAAAAATAAGCTAAGAAAAAGGTTCATATTGGTACTCATTCTCAGTTTTTTTTTTTAACTTGAAAATTCAAAATTTATTTACTTTAGTAGAGTCTCTGCAGCGACAGACCCTTTAATGTTTAATAAGAATTAGTTGGAATTTTAATTCAAGCACATGTTGCTTAAAAAAATTGACACGCATTTTTTTCAATTCCCGTATTGAAATTAGAAAAGGCGGAAATAACAAACACTAACAAATGCAAAAAATCGGATTTTAATTTTCTATTTTTTGTATTTTATTTATGTGAATCTAAGAATTAGTTTGAATTGGGTATAAGTTCTAATTTCATTATTTAAAATATTAAATACATAAATAGATTTTGTAAGAGTGGTTTATTTATTGAGAATATGTAAACATTTTATATGTACAGTGTGCGCTTGATAACTGTAACGCTTAAATTTATATAAAAATAAGGACTGCTTTTGTCTAAAAATTTAAGCCATTACACACAACGTTGCCAATTTAGCGCCTTTGACGCTAAATTTAGCGCTTTTTAACTGTCGGAAAGGCGCATATTTTTTCCTTAGCGCTTTCACAGATACCCAACAATTTAGTACTTTTATTTGCATATATTAAAATCAAGACACATTTAACCAAAATTTGTTTTCGTTTTTTAAATACTTTTGATATACATATGTATATTTAGTAATCTGAAATGCATAGGCTGAATTCAGAAACGCAGTTTTGCAATGCAACACTAAAAGGCACAGCCCTGAAAATAATATTGGACCACCTGATCCAATTTGATTAAATGGACTACTCCATGGACTGGTCCGATGTAATGCAAGCATGGGCCATGTCATTGTTAAAAAGTACTTCTAGTGAGACAACTTGACTTAATTTTTTTACGCATGTTTTCGTTTTTAAACGAAGTTAAAACTGATCGCCTTGTGTATACAATGGAGTAGTTTTAAGACTACTCCTTTCTAATCCAAAGCTGGGTTATATGGTCCTGCCCTAGGACATCGTAATGTTAAATAGACCATGTTTTCCCATACGTTTGGCTTATTTTTGGGTTACAAAAAATTTCAATTTATTTTTTAATTTTTAAAAGTGGTATCATAATATGATTACTGCTAAATTTAATATGATTAGCATGACAATAATATGATTACTCTTCACTTATTATAATTAACATGATAATAATATGATTAATTCTTATCATATTATGATAAACATGATAAGAATATGATTAAGGAAAAAATATTATGATGTAATATTACGAATATATTTGGTCATAATATGATTCAATAACAATCGTAGTATGGTGACTACAATCATGAACCTTATCTAATATGTTGCTCTTAGAATATGTTTCCCACAACCACGTTTTTTCTTTGCGTTTACAACAGTTTTAAACACAGAAAATAATTATAAACGTAGATTTATGTTTTTACAAATCATAAATGTACCAAAAATGTCGAGAATTAATTTAAAGTCGGACACTGAGAATGTGGCACAAAATTATAGACATTTAATTTATAAAAATAAAAACGGAAGTTAAAAATTTATTTGTATTGTAATAGATTAAGTTTGATTTGAAATTTTTTTTTGGATTCAATTAAAAAAATGTTTAATTTGTCATAATACCCACACCACAATAGTGGAGAGGGTATTATGCATTTGTGCTAAAAGTATGTCCGTCCCGCAGGCTGGCTGTCCATGTAACCTTGTGCGCAAAGGACAGGTCGCAATTTTGGAGATAAATTAATAAAATTTGGCACATAGGTTCTTATTGGCACAAGGATCAAGCCTATTAAATCGTAGTGCAACGAGGGGAAATAGGGGGAAATTTCTGACACTCAGAAACTATCCAACCGATTTTAATGCAACTTAAAACACAGGTAGATCCATATTTGTGCGGACACTAAAGCTATGCATTTTTAAAAAAAATAGGACCACGAGGGGAGATGGGGCAATATTTGGCTCTCAGAAACCATCTAACCGATTTTCATGAAATTAAAAACGTAGATAGATCCATGTTTATAGGGACACATAAGCTATGCATTTTAAAAAAAATAGGACCACCAGGGGAGATAGAAGCAATTTCTGCCTCTCAGAAACTATCAAACCGATTGAAATGAAATTTAAAACATAGATAGATCCCTATTCATATGGCCATACACTCTCGAAAATTTGTTTTTAAATACTGTAGTGTAGGGTATCATTAGGTCGGGCTTGACCGACTATACTTTCTTACTAGTTTTAATATATTGCTTATTTTTTATAAGAACATTGATTAGTTGTGTTTAAAAAGAAAGAAAAAAACTCCTGAAGAAGGCACTCAAAGAAGTTCCAAAATATTGGTTAAAATAAACGTTAAAAGTTTTATATAAAATTAAAAAAAGACCTCAAGCATGATAATTAAGTTATACTTTAAAGAAAATATTTACTGAATATCCACCAGATATTCTTGAATTGGAAACGGCTTTTCAATTCTTTTCTTACTTTGTGAATGAAGAAATAATAAAATTTCTAGTTTTTTGCAACAAATTGGATTTAATTTTTGATATTCTTTTTTTAATTAGGCTTGAGTTCATCAAATTTAATTTTCATAAAATTATTTTCACTGAGGGAAAGGAATTTTACAACTTGGAATTTTTATTAAAATTTATTGATAATTTTTCTTGGTTGAGCTGGGATTTGAACCCGGGTTGATCTTTACATGCTTCAAGAAACACCACTTTCTATCGTCAGAAGATCTTTGTGTTCTATCCCTCAACTGAAAATCAAAATTGTTCTTAATTGGATTTATATTTATAATTTTTTTGTAAAATATTATTAAACAATATATTATTGTTTTGTTGTTTAATTTTTTTAATTTTTGACCAATTTTTTGTCATTTTTTTTCTTAATTCAAAACTTGCTGGCAGGGCTGTGGAGTCGGAATTGGAGTTGAGGTTTTTGTGCTGGAGTCGGAATTGTAGTACCCACAAAAACTCGCGACTCCGACTCCAAAGTTTTTCGGCATACAAAATTTAAAAAAAGTTTTCCAAAATAAAAATTATTTTCTTAAAACACATTTAAAATTTAAATAAATGGTTTATGAATACTGTCTTATGTGCTGTTTCCAAATGACAGGCGAAGGACTGAGTGCTTTTCATATAAATTTTACTACATAATCAATCGCCTGTCATTTGGAAACAGCACATTAAGGTTTGCATACGGTAATTTCCTCTCAAAAACTCTCATTTTTAGATGAGAATGAAAAAATAAAAGTTAACATCACTGAGTCTCATATACATTTAGCATCAAGATTATAGTAGGAATCGGAGTCATGAGTCGAAGTCGGAGTCGCACTTAAAAAATTTCAGCGTTTGGAGTCGGAGTTAGTACTTTTTTCGGACGACTCCACAGCCCTGCTTTCTCCAATTAAATTCAAGTTTTTTTTAAATCCCAGCACGGTTATAATTCAGTTATTTAGAAGTTTCTGCAGATTTTTGTTGTCAAACTATTGCATTTAAATAATAGTCCTGTTCCAATGCTATTTGTATTAATTACACAATAAAATGCAATAACTTACAACTTTATTGCCTTAATTTTCACATAAATATAATTGAGTAATAATTTTAACCCTGACCTCAGAGTTTGAACCTCCTTCCACTTTATAAAAATAATAATAATAAAGTTATTAAAACAAAAACCAACAAGGAAATTATTGCAAGATTGACGACAAATTTCATAGAGGCGTATGTATGAACAATGTTTTTCTCTATATATAAAGAGTGTTTTTTTTAGCCCGATGGAAAATAAAATTGGAAAAAATAACACAAAAAATTTAATTTTAATAAAAAAAAAAACTTTTTTATTTAAAAGATCAACAAATGACATTAACAATTGAAAATAATTTCGGGCAAGTTGCGCGAATCTATGACTGATTTTCAAAGCAAATTTAGATAATTTGATAGCGTGGCTTAAGCGTGAATCCATTTTATGAGGATTTGCTAGAGTATAATGAACAAAAACGCAAAATATTGAGCGCAGTTCGTTTGACAGCCAACTCTTTCGTAAGTTATATCGGGCTAAAAAAATCCCCTTTAAATAAATAAATACATTTAAATTTATATAGTATACACAGTAAGTAATATTTGTATGGAAGACATCAAACATAAATCAATTTTAATTGAAACAATAAAAAACTGAATGCATTTAATATCACGTACTTAACACCAACCCACTAAAACAAATCTTCCCATCCAACCCAATCAACCGAGCAACCATCCCCAAAAGGAAACAAAATTTACTAAAAAAAGAACTTTATACGAGTATATACTCTTTTCTGTTCATCTAAGTAAATATGAACGAACAATGAGCATTTGTCATGTTTAACATAATCAGCTTAATAGTGGAAATTCCCAATTGGATGAAGATGAACAACGACGACAACAGCACAATTTCAAACAGCATCATCAGCAACAGCGGCATGGACAATCAAGGGTGCAACTTAAAACAAACAAAAAATAAAAATGATTTTTTAAATAAAATTAAAAAAAAAATGCAGCGAAAAACTCTTGAATAACTTTGTTCACAATAAATTTGATAGAGTTTTTCAAAAAATGAGAGTTAAAGAGCAACGTAGACTTCCTCTTTTCATGGTGGTGCATATTATTAATAGTGAGTGTTTGGTGGTGGATGTGTTGAAGGCAGTTAAGTTTATGAACATTATATAATTGGACAATAGTTAAAATAAAATTACTTAAAAATATTACGAAGAATTAATAACTAGCACAAAAATTGCCTTAAAATAGAAATAATGCATATTAAAGTATGATATACATATACATATTTTAAATACCCCCTTTCTGGGTCCAAAACCGGTTTTACCAAATTTTTTATGGTTTCTCAGATAATAAGCATTAATTTTGATCCATAACAATTGTATTGTTTTGCTCTGGTTGGTTGGTTGGTTAACGTGGTAGCACGCACAGGTCCTGGCGCGCAACAAGTAGAGCCGACGGTGGCTCCGTTTTGACAACACACAACTAGTCAAGAAATCGGAACCCCCCGATCAAAACTTGACCCAGGGGCAATGCTGAGGTGGCTAGAGCCAGCCCGTTGCGTTGAGATATTTCAGCAGGCTGTTGAGTCCCACCCGCGATATCTCCGAGAGTCCTTGTAGAAGGTAATTCCCGAACAGTCTATGTCGTATAGAGTTAAACGCCGGGCAATCGCATAGAAGATGAAATACTGCTTCCTCAGTTCCAGGTTCCCTGCAGCTGCGGCAGCATTCATTGAAAGGGAGGTCGAGTCTCATAGCGTGCTTGCCGATCGTCCAATGACCAGTAGCACGTATGTAAGTCTTGACACGTCCTTTCGACTGAAATTGAGAAGTCGCTCAGAGCGACCTATGTCATATGTGGGCCACGTTTCCTTGGTAGCCCTACAGCCATCCAGTTTCCTCCATTTATCGTCAGCCATATCCAGATAGTCCCTGAAGATTTCGCTCCTGTTAGTCCTAGGGGTGTTGCGACTGGCACAGCCTGTGAGATATCCAGAGCGGCTCCAGTTTTGGCCAGCCCATCCGCTTGTTCATTGCCATAATGGTCCCTATGCGCAGGGATCCAAATTAAGGTATTGTTTTGCTCTACACGGCACTGCTTGGTGAATGCAGAAAATAAATTTAACTCTTTCTTTGCTACATTGCCGTAGGAAAGAAAAGTAGGTTAAGCGAAATTAAAACAAAATGACAACAAGAAAACCGTAAGAAAAAAGTAGTTAAAGCAAAATAAAATGTCAACTAATCAATACACAGCAGGAAGTATACGTATGCAGCACAATAGTCTTCTTTTTAAAAATAAATTTAGAAAAGTGGCACATGCGGCACAAAATAATAATAATAATCACTTTCAATAAAATTCTATTAACTTCTATGTTCGTTGAGAAACGTTAATGTTAATTTTTTGCCAAAAAAAATATGCCAGAAGCAGAAGTGAAATTACCAAAAAAAATTCAGAAATCTTCATGTAAACCTTCATTGTTGTTTTTCTCCACTACAATTTTTTGGCATATGCGCCAAGCCAATAATGAGCTGAGATATATAAATCTATTCCGATATACCGAAAATCTCTTTAATTCTTCATATTAAATAGAGAAGTAGTTGTTTCTTTGGTATCATAAATGCTCTGTTCGGTCGCAATCACCCAAATTTAAGTCATAGATAGCGCCACGGGGAAAGGTGTACCTTTTCAAATTAAGGGACGCATCAATCGAAATAACTCAACACTGCTGGTGATTCATACAAAACAAGCAAAAAGAAAGCCACATGCTCTGAACATGGAAGGTCTGCGCGAAAATCCTGCTAATTTTTTGCAGAGTTGTGTTTTTTTGTAGCAATTGTGTTTGACATTTCTACCAATTTTTAACGCAAACAATTGCTATTGTTTTTGACATCTTTATCATTTTTTACACAAACAAAATGCGTGTTGATTTTCCTATTGTCTAATTGTTGTAGTTGCTCGCAGACCTACAAATTGGGCCATGGTTCTGACAAATTAAGGGTCCAAAAACGGCCTATTGACGATTTATATACTAAATTTGACGATTTTTCATATAACAATTTTTTTTATACTAATTTACACAAGTTTTTAGTATTATTTTTGACGATTTGTTTTAAAAATTTGCCGACCCATTTTATCTGGCAGTTATGGTTCTGAAGTGTAAAGATATCGAATCCGAATTTTGCTGTACCAAAAAAACAGTTTTTGAAAAAAAGCGGGTTATCTGTTCAAGTCAATCTTGCTTTGCCTCACTATGATTTTTATACGATCCACTTTGCATCAATCCAGAAACCTTGTTTCTGGACTTACAAAATAAGCCGTTTTAGATGGAAAAAGTGTCACCTAAAGATGACCTATGCTTTAAAATTTATTGAAGAAAGTACACAATAAATTTTTCCCATAACTTCAGGTTTTTAATTTGAATATGTATATCTAAAAGGTGTTTTGCACATCAATCACATATTTAATACAATTTAATATTCAGAGTTTGAAATGCGATTGCCAACACTTTAAAATATGTATGTATGAAAGTTAAATGAAGTTTTTTTAAAAACTGTTCAAAAACCAAACATATCTAGTATTTAAATTTTTTTAAGATTGAGCCATATAAAAGAATACATATAGGTCTATTACAACGCTTCTGCATAGTGCTTCCGTTTTTTTAACGTCACGCCAGCGCATATTTTTGCTTATATCTGCAAATCCTTAGCGTCGATTGCTATAATTTTTTTTTCTGAATATAGTGCAACTTCATTACTTTGCAAATATGAAAAGCCTTTTTACAAATTTGACTTCTTCATTTAATTTTTTTACATTTTGTGAAACAAATATCACGACACGCCAAAATGGAAATGCCCATATGTTCCTTATAGGATAAAAGGAACCTTCTCACCAAATTTCATTAAAATCTTAAGGGGTCGGGTCCCACTCTTGGTCGATTTGACATGGAATTACCAAATACAAAAAAAAAAAATATCATAAAATGAAGAATAGAATTTTGTATTTAAAACGATTTTAAATATAATTGTGATATAATATCAAACCTAAAAATTGACCGCTAAACAAATTTTGTGATTATTAATGTGCTATTTTAAGCACATAAAGCACCTAAAATAATGTTAAATTCATGTATAACATTAAGCGATCAGGGGTGGGGTAGGGTTTGGTAAAAATTAATGTATTAATGATCATGGAAATAGATACATATTTGTTTATATAAAAATAAAATTATACATCTTGTCTTATATTCCATTAAAAAAAAATTAATTTGAAAAATTTTTGGTTTCTGAGATTTGCCCATATTCGCGTTCAGCGTTCCAAACAACTAAAGAAACAACTTTAGTTTCTAGCAAATGCAAAATTTTTTCGAAATTTGCAAACATTGCATTGGTTTGTTATGTAAACAAAAAATATTTGATTATAGAACATTCCTTTATGGCAACGTTGCATATCATAATGTGCTTAACAGGGCTTGATCTTTAGAGCCATAGTTCGTTGAAATTCCTTGTTTGAAATAATGGGATACTTTTTCGAAAAAATTAAATCGCCATCGATTAAAGCGTACAATTTTACCTTGGATAGGCTATATTAAAAAATTTGAAATTAGCGAACTTTTATTTAACATACCTACTAAAAAAAACCTTAAAAATAAACGTGTCAAAAATTTTTTTCGACAAAAACTCGTCTAAAACCTCAAGAAAAACATTTTTTTCGAAAAACTGCTATCGCCATCGTTTTAGCGTACAATTTCATTTTGGAATGGTTTTATTTAAAAAAATTTAAATCAGCCGATTTTTTTATTGCCTAATAAAAAAACCTTAAAAAATTTTTTTCATATGTCGCAGTGGAATTTTTTTGTCATGCCAAAAGTAATCGAAAAATCGATTGCACAATCACCCCTATCGTTAATAATTTTTCCCTCGTAATTTTGACCCTTTTCACATTTTTGAGATCATGAAAAACTCCCATGAACAAATTTCCTATTCGAGGGGAATGAAAATTTCATGGAAACAAAAATTCCACTTGTTATTCACGATAGGGGTGAATATCGACAAATTTTTGTTCCTACAAATCGGCCCGCCATTGTATGTATTTCTAAGAATGAAATCTGAATAAAAATTAAATATCTGGAAGTGGGACTAAAGACTAATTAACATTTTTGTTTTTTATGGAAACCAGTAAAACATTTTTAAATTAAAATTATTTAACTTTGATGTCAATGAATAATATCTTTTATTGAATATTGTGAACAGTGGTGTATTAACCAAGTATTTATGTATGTACTTCATTTCACTTTACAACAGACAATTCAAAAGTTTTAACAACCCTAAAAATGTGTTTAAAATAACAAAAAAAAAAGTTAAAATTGGTTTAAAAAAATCCCTTTTTCCACAAAAGCATTTAATTCTTCTAATTCCAAGCCATAGTAGAACAGATAAAGAAATGTTGAATAAAAAGCTAACGAAGCGAGTACAACTTGTGCCACAAATGTGACAACATAGATCAACATTTATCCAGTATATTTGAATAAAATGTGCAAATTGTGCAATGTCAAAACCCCGAGGCATAATGTGACACACCACAGTCACATAGAAAGCAAGTTACTCAGCATTCAACATGACAAGAAAAGCAATGTTTGGTAAGTTTGAGAATAAATGTGTGTACGGATACATATGGAAAACGTGCAGTCGTATTATGATATTGAAAGAACTAAAGTTGTTTTAACAGATGATGTACATAGATGTTGCTGTTGTTTTTGAGGCAGATGATGACGATGACTAAAAAATGTTGATTTGGGAGTGTGACAAAGTATAACCCAACTAACCAAACATTGGTAAATTGGCAAATATTCTAAAACCAATTTAATGTCACAGATGTGCAAACAATGTTGAATGTATGGACGTACTGGGGGCAAACGAGGTACATATTTTTTTATTTCTCTTTCGTGTAAAAAAAAAACAAGATCATAAAATCATTTTTCCTAATTTTTTAAGGGTGGAGAACTAATTCACAGTGATATATATTTTTGAAATGTTTGCAATTTTAGTTACCAAAATAACTGTTTGCTATGTTTACAAGATATACGTTGATACAAATTCAAATTTAATGATGTTTCTCCATATTTATCAGAATTTATACAAAGGGACAGGCATTTAAGATGAAAATTTTTATACATTTTTGAAAATTTGACTTAGAGTGAAATTCTCACACAGCACTTAAATGAGAATTTCACTCCAAGTCAAATTTTCAAAAATGTATGACAATTTTCACATATACAACTTGGATATGGTGCTTATAGATTATTGAAGCCTTGTCCATAGTTTCATTTTCCATTAGGTTTGATTCCCTGAGATCGAAGGATTTGGACACAGTGGCCATATCCCTCACGGAACTCATTTATAAAAATTTCCGCCTAAGTCGTATTTTTTCAAAAATCATACATTTTAATATAAAAAGACTAATAAAATATCAAAATAGTTTTTAATATTCAATAAAAATTATTGATTTTTCATAAAAACTGTAAAATTTCGTGTAAATAGTCGTATTTTCTTCATAATACGCATGCGATATTTTTTATATATATTTTCTATCGCATGCGATATTTTTTAAAAACGAATTTAACTTTTCATATTTATCTTCACGCACGTTCATGGTAAGTTGTTTTGTTTTTTTGAAAATTTTCAAAGAATAATTAGATCAGGGAATCACTTTTGAAAAATACTTACGATAGTGTGTAACGCCCTTAAGTTGCATGGCTGCCAGGTACTTTTTTCCTTGTCCTTGTCAAAAAGTTAAAAAATAATCCCCAAAAATCCCCAAACTAAAAATCAAAACCTTCAATAAAGTTAATATTTTTTTCTGACCAAATTTTGAATCTTGTTAATTAAAAATTTAATTTTTTTTAAAAAAGGAAAGAAAAATTTTATTAGGAAATTCCCAAAAATCCCCAAATAAAAATTTTTAGTAAAAAAATTATTTTATTTTGTTTGTAGCGGCTGGTTTCGGCATGTTTTTTAAAGCCTTTTTATGCGATTCCAGAAACTATTCAAAAAAATGTTTATAACTTAATTTAATTTTAATTTCTTGAAAAACCTTCCAGTTGTTTTGACAATTGACAATGTTGCATATAATGCAAACTGTTAGTTCGACTTTTTATCGTTTACCATAGTATCTTTTATAGATAAGGCCTTTTGTTATTTGATAATAAAATCACAAATTTTAGTCGAAAGATTCCAAAATTTGTTTGTGGACATTTTTGTTGATGCAATACTTCGGAAACAATGAAAACGTTGATTTTTAATTGTTCGTTAGTTAGGGCCTTTTGCGTTACAGGTAACGATTTACTTAATTTTGAGAAAGACATTTTAGCTTGGAAATTGTTTTTAAAAAATCAAAAATTGTATGTGTTGACAACGGTTTTAGATTCCTTTTTTAATTCTGCCATTTTAAAACACTCACTCAAGATTTTTTTAAGTTTTTAAGCGCCTTTTACACACTTAGCAAAAATGGTAATCTTAATTAAGACCCTTTACACTGTATTAGTTGTTGATAAGAGTAAGGTACAAGTTTTGCTACTTTTTTCATATTTCATGTACGAAATAAAGACAAAGAAGGGAACATTATATTTTAAATGTATAAAATCCCCAAAAAATCACCGAATTTTTCTTTTAAATCCCCAATCCCCAAATGAATTTCTTTGTCCTTTTTGCTCGCATGAAATCCCCAACCTTGGGGATAAACCCCCAAGTCTGGCAGCCCTGATAAGTTGTGAAACGGGCCTTAAAGAAATAAGCAGAGTCAAAATAAATTCGTTTTTAAACGAAGTTAAAACTAATCCTCTTGTGTATACAATGGATTAGTCTTAATACTACTCCTTTGTAATCCAAAGCTGGGTTATATGGTCCTGCCCTAGGACATCTTAATGTTAAATATACCATGTTTTTCCATACGTTTGGCTTAATTTTGTACTAGTCCCTTGTGGGCTACATTTTACACGCGAATTCGGACTATTCCAATTATTTGCAGAGATTATAATTTTATTTTTGCTTGAAAAAATAATAATCAAAAAATAACTTTTATATCGTTCCAAAAAAAAAAAATCAAAAATTAACTGTTTTTTTATTAAAAAAAATCAAAAAATAACTGTTAATTTTGATCGAAAAAATTAAAATCAAAATTGTAAAAATCAGTTTATTTTATCATAGACGTGTTCCTAAGGATATAGTATACTTTAATCAGTTTTTCGACATTTACATCCATATGCTTTTTTTTTTGAAATTCCAATATAACTGCTATTTTCGGGCCCTGGCTAGCACACACACTTTCGGAAATGTTTGTACAAAAATGAAAAAAATCTAATCTAAATCTAAAATAATGGGTTTAAAGGAAAAGGGAATATGGACTACTAAAATTGTCACACATACTCATATATGTATACATACATACATACATACTTATGTCTTCATCATTTTGATATGCCTGTGGACACATTTACGTATATTGTTTGTTTCTTTTATTTGTTGTTATTATTCTTGTATCATTGTTGTTGGTTGTTGAAGTTAAAGTCACTTTTGTTATCCATATTGTTTTTGTAATTGTTGTAAAGTATTTTTTTCTTTGTCATTTTGTCATACATTTGACTTACGTTTTTATTTGTTCTCGCTGTTGTATTTGTTGCTATTAGTTTTCATTTCATGGCATTTATTTTCCATCACAACTCGTACCATCATTATCATTCATCTATCATCATCTAATTCTGCATTTGTTTTATTTTCTGTTTAAATTGGAGCGTATCAACTGGCTGCTTTTCAAGACGAGCGTCATGTGTTTATTCAAGAGAATTGATGTTTTTAGTTGGTTGATTTGTAAATTTTTTTAAACCCTCCATCACAACTAGTTTTGAAGAGGGTATACTAAGTTTGTTATTCCGTGTGAAACTTTTTTAATATTTATCTAAGACCTACATACATACGTACATACATACATATATTTTGGGTCCTTGAGTAATTCTAAGTCGATAAAGCCATGCCCGTTAGTCTGTTGAAATATATGACTAGAACTCATTTCATAAAATTTCGTGAAGATCGGTCCAAAATTTACCAAAGACCTCATATAAAGACTTCTCTTTGAAAATACTGTTATAATAAAATTTGGTCGGTCATAATTTTATAAGATTATAAATCACTTTGTCAAATCTCATCAAGACCGGCCCATAATATACCATAGGTCCCACATAAAGCCCACTCCGGAAATATTGTAACTGTAGGTGGAGGGTATCAAAGATTCCGCATAGCCGAATATAGCACTTTAACTTGTTTTCTTTTCGTTTTGTGTTTTTTTCATTTGTTTTGCTTATTCTTATGTTTATTCAAGTGATAAATTGGCAAAAAAAAAAATGTTAAAAAAGATGCTGGGATTGAAGCAGAAAAAATAAAAGAAATTTAAAATAACAACTAAACAATACAAACGCAAGACTTTCACGTTTTCTTTATTTGTCTGTGATTGACACTTTCTAAGAATAAAGTTCGGTTATTGAACTGAATACACTTTACATTTATAGCATACTTTGAAGTTTTTAAACAATCGGGAGAATACTCGGTATTTGATTTATTTATTTATTCAAGTATTGTAACACAAAGCCTTCAAGGCCGATAATAAAATGTATAAGCCATAGTAATAAAACCCCGGAGCCTTAAATATGTACATATATCAAACACACAGTGTTGTCATTAGATTTTTTTAAAAAATTCCTACGCATATTAAAAAATCAGATTTTTTCCTACACGTTGAAAAAATTTCACTACAAAAATCCTATGACTATCAGTGCATTTGAAAAGAATGCAGTACTTCCACTGTTTTGGTACGGACTCTGTTATTATTGAAGAATTCTTTTTTTCCAAAAACATGTTTTTGGCTTTAAAATCCCATTTCTTTAAATTTTAACTGATTATTTAAAATAAATTTTTTACCATTTATTTCATATCCAGTGCAGAAAATACGTATATTTTAATATCAAACAACTTATATGTAGGGATTCGTCCCTACCTTTTGGCAACTCTGCTTACACATTTAAACAAAAAAGTCTCCCCAGCCATATAAATTATGTATATGGTACATAGATAAATTTATCAGCAAAATTAAAAGAAATAAAAAATAGTGATAAAAAAACAATAATTCTTACAACAACAACAAGCAAGAATGCTATATTCGGCTGGGCCAAATCTTTGATACCCTATATTAGCAGCTAGAATATTTAAGGAGCGAGCTTAAAACTCCTTAAGAGTGCCGATCATTTATTTTTTTTCATTGCCTTTATTAGTAAAAATTATACACAGGGATTGTGAATTAATTTAAAGAAAGTTCATGAAGTAGAACTTAGGGCACCATTACTTCTAATAAAACATGATCTAAAACTACGAAATAGATTTTCAAAATATGTTCGAAGGTTCAGACTGGCCTTCACCCTACCAAATGTATTACATAGGTGGCACGAGCATTTTATCAAAGAAATGTCTGGCTTTTCGTCTCTTAACAATTTAACATCTGAATTATACTGTCCAAATATAAAATTAGGTGTATCTGGTGCAAATCCCACTAGATTTTCAAAAGGAATCCCTTTTTCTTCAATTATGCTTTTGAGAAGCTCAAACATTTATTTTGCAGTCAATGATCCACTCTTTTGAAATAAAAAAAAAGAATAACGTACCCGGGATGTTTCATCGTTCTAGGTATAAAATTGTGACAAAAGCTATTTAAATGCCAAATGGTTAGTAGTTAATGATCCAAACATTTTTAACTTAGCTCCCTTAACGCTTCAATTTCTTTTATTAAATTTTTAAGTTTTGCCAAGAATATTAAACCATTTTACATCTTGCTACAAAATAATAAAAAAAATCAGTGCTACTAAACGTTAAATTTTAAATTACACATGGGCTACACATGAGGTGGCAACGCTGGCATATCTGTAGAAAGGTAACTGTTAAAGCATTTAAATTTAGTACAAGTTGCTTTTTTTATAAATACACCAGATCTGTTTTAAAAAAAATTACCAATTTTACATTAAGCTATATTTATTATAAAGACAATACCAAGGCCCATTGAAAAGGTCTGCGCAAGAAGCCTGATGATCATTCTTTATGTTCTTTTTAGTTGTCAAAAGTTGTTTACATTTTGCTTACATGTGCATGTATACGTTTATGGTATGGCATACATACACGTTTTTTCCTTTTGCTTTGTATATGGGGTAGTAAATTGTTGACAACTAAAAAGAATCGTTTTTTGTTTTTGTACAAGTAAGCAGACCTGATAGATGGGCCTTGGACAATACAATTAAATAATGACAGCAATTTCCAAAGTTTGTTGCTTTCATCAAAGTTTTTCTAGGAAGTTTTAAGTGATGCCTTTAAAAAGTTTTGTAGTGGTTAATAAAACTATTGTTTAGATCATTTATCTCAATATATGTATAACGATAATAAAAATCGCAGACCTTAGTGGGTAGGTAATATTCTAGTTTCAATATAAATATTTGTATTTATAATGTGCGACCAAGAAAATTTTATGAATCATAAAAATATAATGAATATGTATATAATTTTTTTTTTATTATTTATAAGGGTAGTTGTTTTAACAGACCATGTAAAAATTATAAACAAACAATATGAACACAAATTATAGCAAAAACAGAAGCGTAAAAATGTAAACAATTTTAAATATTGATAAAAATATCAAATTCCTTTATGAAAAACGAAAAAACTAATTAATTATTAATAGATTCTTAAAAATTAATGTGTAGTTATATGAATGTCCAAAAAGTTTGAAAGATATACAACAACTACAGAAAAACAGAAAAACCATTAGCATCACGCAGCACAGCGTTGCCATTGTTGGTCTGTTTTGGCCAAATTTGGTCGGATGATTTTCGGATTGGTAGGCTTAATCTTGTTTTGGTCGGTGTGAGAATATGTGCTGTATGTATATGTATATTCCACGGATAATTATCTCGCCAAAAATGCCAATATTTGTGGGTAATTAGCGGGGTAAGCATTTAAACGAATACGTTTAACTACCTCGTTTAGGCATAGGAATTTTTCAATGCATCAATCAGCTAAATCTAAAGAGATTGCAATAAAAAATAAGTTAGAGTGCTATATTCGGCTGTGCCGAATCTTTGATACCCTCCACCGACAGCTCAGTGAGCTTTATATGGGGCATATCAAGGTATATTTATAGCAGGTAGCCGCGAGATTACAACAATTGTTCAATAAAACAAACAACAGGGCTTTTTATTGTTGTTATGCGATACAAACTGTCAAAAAGCAAAGGGGCTGATAAGAGACAAAAAAGACAAAAGATAAAGACAAAAAACTTGTTAACTTGTTTGCTATACAACATTTGACAGTTCGTATCGCAAAACAAGCAAATAAAAAATAAACAGCTGGCTTTCTGCTATAAATATACCTTGGGGCATATAGTAAATTATGAACCGAGCATCACGAAATTTATTAGTGTGAGTAGTGAAGTATTTAATTTTATTTTGATAGCATTATTTATTACGGCTTAAGGCGTACTAAACTGTTTTCCGGGAGTAGTGTTTATATGGGGCCTAGGGTAAATTATAGACCGATCTTCACGAAAATTCACAGTGTAATTTCTAGTACTATAAATCTATAACGTGCCAAATTTTGTTATGATAGCATATTAATTACGGTCTAAGGCGTACTAAACTGTTTATCGTGAGTAGGGTTTTCATGGGGCCTAAGATAAATTATGGACCGATCTTCACGAAATTTCACAGTGTTATTTCTAGTCCTAAAAAACTGTGACGTACCAAATTTTGTTATGATAGCATTATTTTTTACGGTTTTAGGCATACTAAACTGTTTTCCGGGAGTAGTTTTTATATGGGGCCTAGGATAAATTATGGACGGATCTTCACGAAATATTGCAGCGTGATTTCCAGTCTAACAAAACAAATTTTTGCAAAATCTTATCTCATTCCGTGCCTTGTTACACCATTTATGTTTTTTTTTTTGTAACAAAATTATCATTTCTTTTAGGTGGTGCTTCCACATTTTGATTCATAGCTCTGGTCCTACTGCACCGATTTTGCTGAATTTCAATCCCAAACTGCTTAGGATAACTACAAGCAATATGGCACTAATTTGTTCATTTCTTTTGAGTTGTTCGAAAGTGAGCGTGTTTTCAACAGACGGACATGGCTAAATCGACTTAGAATCACTCAAGTACCCAGAATATATATACTTTATGGGGTCTGAGATGAATAATAAAAAAGTTTCACACGGAATGACAAACTTAATATAACCTCTTCACAACTAATTGTGGTGGAGGGTATAACAATGGGATTTGGTGTCTTAAATTTTATCTGCAATGCTTTTTGAGATGTTCTGTCATATCCTACTAACAAAAGCGTATTCATACATATGTATGTACAAACTTATGATCAGGGAAACCGTAAATATGCAATTGCATGGGTTTTCTTCTGCGATCAATGAATGCAGAAACAATATATTTATCCGTTGTAAAACTTTTTATAAAATTTGGTATCGATTTGTTTGTGAATAATTTGCATATTTTAGCTATTGCTGCACTTTTTTGCACATATATTTCACATTTTGTAAGCATAGTTTTAAACATGTTCAGCAAATAAAACATGCTTAAAATAATTTGCATAACAGATGAATATTCTGTTGCTTTAATTTCGCCATCGACATATAATTTTCACTCTACAATTGTAAGCCAAAGAAAGTTTTCTTTGAAGATCAATGTTATTCCAAACTGTAAAGTTGTTTGTGTATGCAAAAATTAAGAAAAAAGCAATTATATAAATTTGTGCTGATACCTAGAAATCTAGACGCATCGTTTTCGATTCAGAAACACTTTTTAAAGTAATCTTTTCGTGTCCGTCCGTCCATCTGGCTGGTTGTCTGTTCATGTAAACCTTGTGCGAAAAGTAAAAGTAGCAGTTTTTAGATAATTTGGTAAAGTTCGGTAAATACGTTTTAAATGTGATAAGAACGAAACCTATGTGAATTGTGAGAATCGGTCTATATTATCACATAGTCCCCAAGCAAACTTCTTTCTTTATGTCCATAAACCATTTAATCATGTTCGTTTTAAGATTGAATTTGGCCCAAAATATCTTACTGCCAATTAAATATGGTTAAATCGGTTCAGATTTAAACATACAGCTTCCATTCAAATTTCAATCCCTAAAATTTTAAAGCTATTTTATCCTTTTAAATGTAATTGTAATTTTAAATTTAGCGACCTTTCCTTTAATCCCTTGAAGACGATATATCTCATATATTTGGTGTATTACAAATAAATCTTATATGAATCCTAACCTCATAACGTAACTTTATTCTGGTGAGCACACAAGAAAGTTTATTTCAATGCAAATATGAAGTTGTGAAATATTTTTCTTTCAAATAAGCAATATTTTTTTTTTTTAAATTTTTAGTGTATATTTTCAAATTATTAACATGTAAACTTCGTTGCATTACATTGTTTGTAATTACATTGTTTGTTCAAATACTACTGAGGCAGTTAAACGAATAAAATTTATTTGTTTTGGGATTTTAATTTTTAAGGCAATTACCCGAATTGGGTAACTAAGCGAAAGGCAATTAAACGTTCATTTTTGTTTGAAAAATAAAAGAAAAAATACGGGGATTTAAAACTCAAGGTAAATAAGCGATAAAGGCATTTAAGCGTGTGGTAATTAACCGGGTTATACTGTATAGCATTTGAGTGATATTAAATGAATCGTTATTCCCCGGGAAGTCCCGGGAACAAATATTTGAGTTTTTTTTAAATTTTGCGATTTTTCTTCCATTTTTACCATGTTGACGTTAGTACCGATGAAAATAAGACTTTTTATCATACCGGTGATAGCAAGTTTTTGCGAATTCACTCTAATTTAGTTTTAGCGACTTTAATCAATTTTATGGTATGTTTAAAACTGTAAAATTTTTGAAAAAGTTCACTATTATCGCGATAGATGTTTTTAGATTTCCAAAACTATAAGGGACTTTTAATCAATCCACAGTGGTTCCATTTGTATAATGTAGAGCGACAAAAAAAAGTAAGTATTAAGATATCCTCTTGAAATTCACACAGTATATTTTTGACAATATAAAACCGATATCTTTATACAATAGGCGTGGTCACTTTCCCCTAATGTCCAGTATTTAACATTCTTGTTAATAAAATATTCAGAATGAGTTTCTGGTTCCTTACGAATTTCTTTCTTACTTTCGCTTTCGATAAATTTATATGTGTTTAAGCGAAAAATTAAATAAAAATATTCTTCTTTATGCTTATAATCCTATTTTTGTATTTTGTCCCTTCGTCATATTTTTTTGCATATAAAATTTAGTAATTTATTGTTTTAAAACACATTTGTACATACTATTTAATAAATTTGAAAAAAGTACCATTTCAAACCTAAAAATTTTTTTTTTAAATTCGCTACTCTTGCAGCAATTCAATTGCTGCATGGTAATTTTCGTTGACCTGAAATGAAGGGATTCGAACTAGGGCTTCCAATCGGGAAATCCCGATCCCGGAAATCCCGGGATTTTCGGGATTAGGCGAATCCCGAATATCGGGATTTCTGATTTTTAATCCCGGGAAATTCGGGATCCCGATTTTTTTTCATATTTTGTATAATTTTTAAATTTTTTTTAATAATTTGTATAAATATTTGTTTGTTGGTGTATTTGTTGACAAAAAAAGTTTTTGATACACCCTGTTGTTCAAAAATAAACAAAACATACCAAAACAAAAACTATGCTACAATTATAAATAACAAAAAGTTCTGTTCAAAATATATCGATTAATTAGTAAAAAGTTTTTTTTTGTACAATTATAATTTGAATTTTGTGGAACACAAAACAAAAAAATTCGACAAAAGTTCTGTCTGGTACCATTTTTTTGTGGAAGCAAAAGGTGAACCGTACGCCAAATGTAAAGTTTGCAAAAAGATTTTAAAAACCAATGGTGGTTCGACGAAAGGGCTTTTGACACATCTTAACTCTGTAAGTTATAAACTGTTTTCGTTTTACATATGTTTTTCTAAAACAAAATTTTTTTAAAGGTTCATCAGGTAAAGCTGCAAAAAGTTGATAACGTTGAGCCACTTCGTAAGGTAAGAAAGATAACCGAATACGGCAATCCTTCTCAAGAGGACTCTCTACCTGTAGTTACTGCCCGAATGACTGCTCTCGATGGGTTTCCGTTTTCAAAGTTCATTACTTCAACAGAACTTCGCAAATCTTTACGAACGCGTGGATTTGAAGTACCGAAGTCCCAAGAAACCATCAAAAGTCATTTCATGGGTTTTTATAAAAAATGTAAGGAAAATATGAAACTTGAAATTGATGACCTCAAGAAAAAAGGTGAAAAGTTTAGCATCACCTTTGACGAGGGACATCCACTTCAAACAAACGTTTTATTAACATTATTGTACATGCAAACAGTAAACTACTAAGCATCGGGTTAGTAAGAATTAAAAGTTCTGGAACCGCTACCAATTGCATTGAGTATATCGATGAGAGACTAAAAGAATTCGGACTAACAATGTCTTCAGATATCGTCGGCTTTACTACAGATTGGGCTTCTACCATGAAAAAAATTGGGAAACTGATATCACCAATACAGCAGTTATGCTACGCTCATGGTTTACACCTAGCTTTGGTAGATATATTCTACAAACAAACTCCAATTACAGAAAACCAATTTTCTTCAGATGAGGATGATGACGACAATGAAAATGCTGTTTTATTTGAATTTGTAGATTTTTCTTATTAAAGCCGGGTAGAAATTACTGAAAAGTATAAAATAAAACCTGTAATAGAAAAGGTTCGAAAAATAGTAAGATTGTTCCGAAAGTCACCTACTAAAAACGATATACTACAAAAGTATGTTAAAGAAGACAAAGGAAGAGAATTAAAATTATTATTGGATTGTAAAACTAGATGGAATACACTATATGACATGATCCATCGCTTTTCAGAATTAGAAATTCCAATAAAGAAAGCTGTTATTGATTTAAAATTGGAACCATTTACTGATGATGAGTTTCTTTTACTAAAACAAATTATTAATCTTTTAAAGCCAATGAAACTTACCCTGGAGGCTCTTTGCCGCAGTGACATGACGCTTTGTAAAGCTGATGCCGCATTTGAGGTCATGCTTAATGAAATTTCCACAATGCAAGGTGATTTTAGCAAAGATTTATACAAATCTCTTCGAAAAAGAATACAAGAACGAAGAACAGTGTTTTCTACGATTCTAAACTTTTTGAAAAATCCAAGCAATAAGTCAGACTTAGACAGCAGTTTGGACATGATACAAATTAAAGCCGAAATAAAACTCTTATTTGCCCGTTTAAATAAAAAAGACTCTAACGATTTTATATCAATCGAAATTAATGAGAGCACAACAGATGATGATGAAGATGAATTCCAAAATATTTCAATTGAACAAAGATTAAAAGATGCTATTGAGAACTGTAAGAGCCCTAAAAAAGTAAAAACGCAATCTAATGCCGACTTAGAAACACTTATTGGCAAAGAAGTTGAGCTCTATATGACTGGAGGGGTAAGAGGAAAGTATCTACAAGCCACTTATAAATATTTACAAACAATTCTACCAACAAGTGTTGAGTGCGAAAGATGTTTTTCAACCGCAACATATCTTAACAACAAAATTCGTTCGAGTTTAGCAGATACAACATAAGATGCTTTAATATTCTTAAGAAGCTACTTGAAATCATAAGATGTATTCTTCTCAACTTAGTATTGAATACACGACTTTTAAAAGTTTGAACTACATCATTTCCAATTGTATTTGAAAACTTTCCAAATGTATTCCTACACAAATTTTTTAAAATACATTTGGAAATGGTGTAATATTTATATCAATAATCAAATATTGATAAAAAATAAGATTTTTGTGTTTTTTGTTTCGTTTTTATTACATGAATTTTATGAATTGTGATCAATTATTACTTTAAGTTTGTTTTTGTTATATTTTTTACAAATAAATAATACCTTTATGTTCATAAAATATGAGAATTTACTAGAAAATTAAGTCTTGTTCATACAGTTTAAAAAGTATATATATTTGGTATAAATAAAAAAAAAAAATCCCGAAAAATCCCGAAATATTTTCTTCAATCCCGAATCCCGGGATTCAAAAAAACCAATCCCGATTGGAAGCCCTAATTCGAACTCAGCAATAATATATTTAATGAACCCGTGTTTGTTACAATTCTAGAAGTTTTCCGTATTATTTTGAGCCTATTACTTTTAATATCTTTAATTTTGGCTTCTGCAGTTTCCTCTCAAAGCTATCCAATTGATTCGGAAGCGGGCAGTAAGATTCAGTTTTCAGTTTTAAGGAAAAACTTCTTTGAACGTTTGATATTATACGTGTTGTTTTTTTTAAATTTCAACAATTCTTTTGCATGAATACTGTACGCATTTCAATAATTCAATAACCCCAAAAATCTCAAATTCAAAAAATTCATTAAACACAGTGGTTGAGCAAGTATTAGTATATTGAATATATATACAGGGTGGCACAGAATGAGCTATATGGTTTGAATTCTTTATAACTTTTCTAATTATTATTCTTTTTTTGTTTTTTTAGCATGTTGTGAAGAAGGTTTAGGGGATTAATGATGAATAATATAAAATCGAACAAATAACAAAATTAATTGAACCCGATTGATTATTATTTAAATAACTTGTCTGGGATGCTCATTCTGCGCCACCCTGTATGAAAAAACAGTACTCGAATTAAACATAATCTTAAACTATATAAGTAGGTTAACATTTACGAACCAATTCGGCCATTGGCTTCGATTGGGAAAATAACTAAAAGTCTACGTAGTTTTTACGGATATTTGCAAACCATGTAAAAAATATACATCTTTAACATCTGCATTTTACTGAAACCACAACACAAGTTTTTAACTTGTTATGTATTATTAATATGTATTATCAATACCATTGACATTAATGTTCATTTTGCAATAATTATTATTTTGGCACATTTATTAAATGTATTTTAATAATTGAATGTTTTGTGTTCCTCGTAACTTTTATCAAATTTATACTTCACTTTAGTTGTTATACCGTTATAATACCGTTAGAAATTATCAAAATAAATTTAGAAGAGAGAAATCCTAATAAGTATATTAAGACGATTTTTTAAAATTTTTGACAAATGGTCGCAAGAACTGTGCAATCATTCCTTAAAGTCACTCCTCACAGTATATAAATAGTTTGCGCCGCGCTGCAAAGCCATAGGCAATAAAGCCATATGGCCCTATTTCTCACTCCATTGGGAAATAAGACCATATGGCTTTATTTCCATGTAAGGAATGAAATAAAGCCATTGTTGTGTTTTTACTTATTTCAATTTTTTTTATATGTATGTAATTCTAATTTACAATATTTTTGATCAGGCTTAAGTTCATCAAATTTAATTTTCATTAAATTATTTTTATGAAGAAAGGAATTTTACAACATGAGAATTAACTAAAATTGTTATTGATAATCATTCATTCTTGACTGACCTGAGATTCGAACCCAGGCGGCTGGTTACCCTGACATGTTTTCTAATTTATTTAAAAATTGTTTTGTTGTGTTTTCTCTGGGTGAATATATTAAATATATGTATGTACATATGTATAACGAAAACACTTTTGGGCGCAAGGATTTTCTGCTCTATGGTATAACAAATAACGGCTACGCTAACTAAAGCTTCTCTGCATAGCCGCTCTTCGGCCGGGCGCAAGGATTTTCTCCTCTATGGTGTAACAAAACCGGCTTCGCTAAATTAAGCTTCTCTGCATAGCAGGCCTTCAGCCGGGCGCGAGGATGTTCTCCTCTATGGTAAAACAAGTATCTGCTTCGCTAACTAAAGCTGCTCGGCACAGACGGCCTTTGGGTGGCCGCAAGAATTTTCTCCTTTATGGTATAACAAGAACCGGTTTCGCTAAGTAAAGCTTCTAAAATCTGCCTTGTTTCTGAACGAAGGCATCCTATGCTTTGGAATTTGTAAACATGTTGTGGCGGGCCTGCTCTTCATTTTCATTTAGATTTTTTTCCAGGTGCAGTAAGCGCAAACAAGGCGAGCGTGCTCACCAAGAATTAATGAAAATTTTATTTATCAAATATGAAAAATTGGGAATTTAGCACATCATACAGAATCTTATTGAAAATTTAAAGAATTTATTAGGGATTTTGAGAAAAAGTCATGCTGGGAGACTATTGCTGGGCTCTAATACGTCATAGTGATTTTTTATGTATCTCGAAACCTGAGCTGGTAGAGAAAAACCACTAGTGTAATCAGCCATCAAATAAAAATATCAAAACTTTTTGATTTTCATCAAGCATTGCCTACAACGTGTATGTGTAGCCGAAATAGAACGACTGCACTCACACAATTATGTGATTGATGTGTTTATTTGATAGTCTCCAGGGTGCTTTACAAGTTGGTCGGAATGAAACATTTTCAGTGGCAACGCTGACGCAGCATGACAGACGACAGTAGTATTTACAACCACAATCTCATATTGAGAATAAGATCGTCAAAAAATATTAATATAAATCTGATGACGAATGTACAACGTTGTCTAAAAAATTGTTTATCCATATTATTCTTTCTAATTTTTGAACTTAAAATTATTTGATTTAAACGAACATTTTTTTCAAATTGGTTTGAGTTATAGTGTTTTCACACCTAAAGTTAAAACCTGATTTTAACATTAAATCTATTAACAGCTGATTTTGCGTTCACATTACAAGTTTTATTAAATCAGGTTTTAAATCACAGTTTGGCTAATTATTTTCTCCAATATAAAATTAATTTCTAGTAGGAATAAGAAAATTTGTAAAAGAAGTGAATGAATTGAATGCTTGGAAATCAAACATTTTTGTATAAATAATTAATTTTAGAATATTTCATCGGTTTGACGTTTTTTATTTTTTTAAATTTATTTATTTTTATTGAGCGCCATCCCAGCTAGCATTTGGGTGATAATATTTTGTAAATATTACCTAAATGAGTCTTCTTAGATCCTATTTGATGATTAAATCCTGATTCATCACTTGAACGATTGCTAGTTCATATACCGTTACCTAAAACGCAAAAGGCCTTATTGACAAAAAATTAAAAATCATTGATTCTGATGTATTGCATTAACACAAATGTACTCATAATTTGGAAATTTTGGAATCTTTCGACAAAAAGTTGCGATTTTATAAACAAAAAACCAACGACCCAATATGCAAAAGATTAACTGCCTTATTTATAAAAAACAAAACATGTTAATAAAAATCCAATTTATAAACTCTTTATTAACCTGTTTTATTTTTTATAAATTAGGCCGTAAATGATTAACGCTAAATGGCTGAAAAGGGATTTTACTAGGAAAATAGATGAAAAATTAATTTTAAACATTTTAAGTAGATTTCTCAATTTATTATTTTAAATAGTTTTTTTGCTTCTCATGTAAAACTTTCCAGATGTTAGATAGGGTCTTTTGCGTTTTTGGTACCGATAATATCGTCAATATGTTATAATAATTATTTCTTTATATTTTGTATTTTTGTTCATTCGTCTTGTCAAATTAAAAGAGAAAAATATAGTTTCTTATTTCCTTTTCGAGAATCCAATAAAATTTGTTTGGCTCATAATAAAATTTGTTCAAATAATCAGGGGTTACTTTTAACAAAGAAATCCAAAAAACATTCAAAACATGAAAATTTAAAAATTTTGTAAAATATAATTAAAAGCTTTATAATTTACGATTAAAAACTGCGACGAAAAATGATTATAAAACCTACCATTAAATTGATCAAAAAAGAATCAGATAATTGCATCACGATTAATTCTTTGAGGTGATTGATCGGTAGTGTAGCTTTTTCTCCCAACAAGAGTATCATTTATGATCGAAATATGAGCTCATTCCTAAAAGATTCGATTGTGATATAAAATGCTAGCTGGGATTAAACATTATCAGCTGTTTTCAATCTTTTTAACTTGGTAGCACTGAATTTAGTACAACTAAAACATGGTTGTATTTCATAAAATATACTTAAAACCAAATCAAAATAGGTTTTAAAGTGGTTTTAACAAAATTATTTTGTATGGTAAAACCTGGTTTAATGATTGGTTTTATCGTTAAAACCAAAATTTGTGGTAAAACCTTAAGTGTGAAAACACTATAAAGAATACAAATTTAAAAAAAATTTATTTGTATTACAGACAGCTAGTCACACTATAAATGGGACACAAAGAAAAAGTCTTATGTTGTTATGTTTGAAACCCAAAATTGAAGCCTTAGTTTAATTTTAGAATTTTCATTTAATATACATTGGAAACTTTTTCTTAAAGCGTCCTCTAAATATACAAAAATTATTTGTTCTTCGTATGGGAGGTGCCCACTTATACAATTCCGCCCACATTTCGTCAGTGTATAAATGCTCAAGCTTTTTCACAAAATTTGGACAACTTTTCTTTTACCGTTTTTCAGTTAAACAAAATATATTTTGTCTTTATTTGGGAGGTGACACGCCCACTTATGCAATCTTTTTTAAAGATGTTGCGTTTTGATATTCAAGCTATTTATACCAAATGAGTACAATTTTGTTCTTACCACTCTCCAGATATAAAGAAATTTATTTTGTGACACACCCAGTTCTTTAAACCCGCCTACTTTAAGTTTAAAGTTTTGGAATTTCTAACACATTGGCACTTACACAGGAATAATAGAAACAAACTGCTTAAATACACGTCATTCATTATCCTTTTCTAAAAAAATTTATGATAAGAGACATCCGCAAGTCTTTTTGACAAATGATTTGTGGTAACACAGAATTAAAAAAAAAACTTATGGTGCTTTTTTCTACACAAAAAATATCACCTTCTGAAAAGGTGCATGTTAAAAATATGTCTCTGTAAAAATGCTATTTCATATTTGACGAGAACAAAACACAAGTTATGAAAAAGTGGAATGGCCTGTTTTTAACACCTGAAAAAAAATTTCTTCATCATAATTCTTTTTCGACATTTTGTTTTTTAACAGATTTAGCGATTTCAAATATATATGTGTTTGAAATTTTGTAATTTTTTGCGAATTTAAGTCATGTTCACGATGGAAGCGCTTTTTCCTGTAAGTTTTCTGATTCTTTCCAGCTTTAAAGATTTTTAATAAATATGTATTAGACTTTGCTCTCATGCAGCTGTTATCAAATTTTTACGAATTTTCGCCATTCCTTATAGTTTAAGGGACTTTTAATCAAGCCATAAATTGTTTGAAATATTAAACATTTTCGAGAATTTCCACTATTCTTGCAAACTTTTCCGAATTGTTGCAATTTTCGCGTACCTTTTTTTATCTTTAAAGCATTTATCGCCGTTAAAAATACAAAAATATTTCTCCTATTTTACAGGGCACTATCAACACTATCGACTTATTTGGGGCAAAACGTGCAACAATGCCTTATGCCATAAGTAAGGGTGAATGTTTTAAACGAAAACATGCTTTCCTTTTAGAGAGCAAAACATTTTTAAGAAAAGAACAGCAAATTTAATTTTTTTTTTTAAATAGGATGGTATCACATCTGTTTGTAAAAAAGAAAAAGCAATTAAATTTCGAATTTTTTATTTTAAATAAAATTAATAAATAGCCAAAAATTAGCCCTTAAAATAACTAAAGGAGCTGCATTTAAACAACCCAATTTAAGAATGAACTTTTGCAACCGTATTCAAAACAATAACCATTTAAAGCTTGCACAACAGTTGCTTCATTTTGTTGTACGTAAAGCAATTAGAACGATTATAGTTAGCAGTAAGATGTTACGTCTCAATCTGTAAGAAATGGATTGGTCTTATTTTTGTACGGCAAGGTTACTGTTACTCCCGGCTAACTGAGCCTTAAATTATGAGTTTTTTTAAACACTTGTAAATCCCCCGATTAAGAAAAATTTGTATGTACATCTCTGTTTTAGTTAAATTCAAATGACAGAAATAACAAATTGGCAGTAGTTAATAGGGAGTTAAAAAGTCTGATCATTCGATAATCACAGTTTATTAAGTGTTTTGAAAAAGAAATCCTTAATCAGCTGATATGCAGTATCTAACAATATTTTTGCTTTGAATACGGGTGTTGAGAATTTAAGATGACTAAATCAAAAATCCTAAAATACCTATTGAATAATACAATTTTAAAAATAATAATTTATATAAGTTCATATTTATGAACATATTAGTTATAGGTACCTACCTACTTTTGTTTTTCTTATATTTTCATGGTCATTTATCGCATACTCTAACACGCTTGTTTCATGCATATTATTGACAAAATATGTATGTAGATGCCGATATGTAATAATAATTAAATAGGTATAATGGTTTTTGTTGTTTTCTGATAAAAAAAAAAGAAGACATCAACAAGAAAATGTTGATAATGATACTTACCGACACCGTATTTGTTGTTCGATGGTATCCACATTTTGTTTATTTGTTGTTGTTTTATTTTTTCTAATTAGAATTAAGTTATTTGAACAAATATTGTTGCTGTTTTTCTTAACAATTAAATGCGCTTTAGCTTATAAATACATATGTAATTTTAAATTAAATTTTTTTTAATTTCTTGTAAATTTTAAAGATTTCATATTAAAAGTGGTGCATAAATACATAAGTTGGTATTTAGGTATAAATTAAATTTTTTTTTTTTTGATGCAAACTACATTTTTTGTTTGTTACCTTGTTTTTTCCTTGCACTATTTTAGCACTTTTACTTTTTCTTTCCACTTTACTTATTATATACTACTACTACACGCCTTTTTTCTAGCATTTTTTTTTTTTTTTTATTTTTGCAGACTTTTTTCTTGGGAAGTAGGTATTGACTTTGATTTGGTTATTTTTAATTATATGTAGGTACATATATTATTGCTTATTTGAGAATTTTGATTTTTTTATTTATTAAATGTAAAATTTGTTTGGTTAATTTCAGCATTTTTCAAATAATTTCATAGGCATCTTTTGCTTGCTGAATTTAAAAAAAAATACTTTATTTTAGCAAACAATATTTTTCACAACCGCTTCAGTCGTTTAACTGACTACAACTACTGCGTTGCGCGTTTGAAAATCGATAAATGAATATTTCTTCTCTTTTAATTTTCCTATAGGATTTACATATTATCGTTGTGTGATTTTTTTATTATTTTTTGGATTTTTCTTTTATTTCACTTTATTTTTAGTTAGTAGGCAGCTTTCAGTTGTATTTTTCTTCGTGTGTTGCTGTTGTTTTTGTCTGTGGCAATAAATAATATCTTTTGTTATGAGCTGAGCGTCGCTGTGCAGTTTTCTGCTGCTGCTGTTACAGCACACTTCCTCTTTTTGCTTGTTGTTATTGTTATTATTTTTACTCGCATTTGTGTACGTTTGTGTCGTCTTCTTCCACTCCACCACTTTTTAACTTCCTTTATTTATTTATTTAACACACACTGATTTCTTACTGTATGTAAGTATGTTTTTTCAATTCTATTGCACTTGAACAAAATGTATTTTTAAATAACAGTGGTTAGCTATTTTGACGTCCATATACCACAAGCTGAGAATTGTAACTAATTGGGGAGCAGTTTTATTTTGTTCATTCGTTAAAACAACAAATCGTAAGGGCAGCACAACTAATTCCAATTTGCCAAATGTCAAGTGGGAAAAAATGTAAACAAAAAAGAATTCTAATAAGAAAGGGAAACAATAAAAAAACATTTACAGAGTTGTGTTTTTAAGGCATAAAATTATGTTATCGTATCCGTTTTGCAAATTTTAAAATTTTTTTTAGCGATCTGGTACACAGCCAAAAATAAACATACTATTAAATATACTTTTTATAGAATTTAATTAGTGTCCATTAAAAATAAAATTAATAGTACTGATAAAACTGAAAATATATTAATAATAATAATTATTAATAATTAGTTTTGTATATAAACCAATCTGCCAAATTTTGTTTCCTGTCCGAAGGGTAGGTCGATCGACAACTTTGGAAAGAGACTTCATTATATGTGCGATATGCCACGATTTATCGAAAAATGTGACCATTTTAATCAGGTATGTAATAAAAATCTATTGTTTTCAAACCGATTGCTTTAAGCAGATTTGAGGAATTTCAATCGATATTTCTGAATTATAGTCTTGATTTTTTGTTCAAGGTAAAGTTTTATTAACATATATAATATAAAATTAAAAAAATATGTATAGACAGGAAAAAAGAAGAAATTGTATTTGAAATTAATTTTATAGGAAACTGAAAACGCCAATATCGATTTCAAATCGTTTTGTTTTAAAAATCGTTGCTAAAATCCATAACCAAAGCTCGAAAAATTCTTCTTGGAATCCTCAGATTTATATTTCAAGAATTTATAAATTAAACTTTAAAAGATCATTTGTTGTGAGAACTACACGTTGCTGGAATTGCTTGCACTACGAACTTCGAATTTGTATCTACTCTAATAATGTTTTTCGCAGGGAACGCAACGGATGTGTTTTATTTAAAAAATTACTCTTTCGTCATTATTTCTTAAATTTATTTTTCGCTTATTATATTTCGCTTATTATGCTGTAAAACATTGGACAGTGGACACGAATGCAGTTTCAAAAAAGAATTGAAGAAGGTTTTTGCAGCACATGTTTGATAATATGGACGAGGACTTAGGGGCGGAATTTATTCTCACAGTAAATGCAAACACTCTTGTTTGATAGATTAAATAAACTTTTTTTATATATTTTAAGGAACAATTGTGATTTTTAGTTGAACTGTTAATTTTAATTTTGATATTTTTAGTTAGGCCTGAGTTCATCAAATTTAATTTTCATTAAATTATTTTTACTGAAGGAAGGAATTTTTACAACTTGGAATTTTATTAAAATTTACTGATAATTTTCTTAACTGAGCTGGGGCTCGAACCTGGGTTGAATTTACAGTTTTCAAGAATTATCAATAAATTTTAATAAAATTCCAAGTTGTAAAAATTCCTTCCTTCAGTAAAAATTATATTTATTAATCTTTTTAGATAAAAACTGTTAATTTTACAACAAATTTCAGTTTTTAATCAGAATATATACTATTTGTTAAATTTAATTAAAATGTCCATTAAAAGTTATATAAATACATACTACTAAAAAACTCAAGGTATATTAATAATAATATATAATAAATAGTTTTGCATACAAAACTCTCCGACAAATTTGTGAAGATCGGTCCATAATCACCATAGGCCCCATATTAATCATTTAAGTACGGCTAAACCCGTAACAAATATAAATATTGTGATAAAATTTGGTCCAATATGGCTAGAAATCACACCATGCCATTTTGTAATAGTCGGCCCAATTTTGATGCATTATATTCTAAAAAATGTTATTACTCTATTGAAATTTAGTCTAATATAGGTTTTTTAATACTAGAAATCAATTCGCCGAATTCTGTGATAAGTGACCTACACACAGAAAAATAATCTAGGTAATTTTACCAAGGCGTGCATTGGTAATTTATTTTTATATGAAAACAAAAAACTTAGTATAATTATCTAAAATAGTTGGTATATACAGTTACATAAGTATATACAATAAGTATTGCCTACAATTTTGTTGACATTTCTAATAGAGTAATATATATTCTTCGATTTTTTTAATACATAAAGTTTTTTTTTATTGTCATTTGGATTTTTTTGTTAAAACTTTATTTAAATTAAATTTGAAAACAAAAATAAAAATATAAGACAAACTTCGAGTGAAAAAAATATAAAAGTTACGAAATAATAAGTAAAAATGGTTGGATTGTTTTTATGAAAAATATTTACATCTCCTTATAATGCATACATAATATTTCAAAACATAAAATAACGTTTTCAGAATTTAGTGATTTGGCTATAGGCCCATTAAAAAAATACCTTTGAAAGAAAGACTTGCTCCCATTAAAGCAAGGGGAATCCGATGACGAAATTAAAGATAACATGAATTGAGTTTAGCGAAATAAAAAGTGGTTGGACAAAAAAGGCAGCCAAGAATCAGCTACAGTTATAAATTGTTTTTACCAGCAAATAAATACATATAACTAGTGTGGGTAAAAATGAATAGTTTTACAGGTTAACACTTTAGAGGAAATGTACCAAGAATTTGGAGTAAACGACTTGGAAGATAGGGGAAAAGAAGAAGTGTGCCAAAAAGCCTAAGCCGAAAAACCGAAGTCGATCATGATATGGATGAATTTTCTGAGGGTAAAACTGGTATTTGAACACTCAAAGTTTAGAGGAAAAGGAAGTTGTCAATATGTTAGACGATGCTTGATGAATGTTCAACATTTTAAATACAAACTTTACTTTTGTTAAGAATGGTTATGATTTATTATAATTGAAATAATTTTATATTTCTATTTATCTATTTTATTAAAAAAGAGTAGTCAATTTACTTTAAATCTGTGTTCTTGTACAAAATTGAACTTAGATAATTTTCCAAAAATAATAATATAAATTAAATTGCTGTCATTGCTAAATTTTCAAAGTTTTTAAGTTACTTTAACATAATTTTTAGATACTTTTTCGAACATGGATATTACCTTAGTTAAAAGAAATATTACATAAGAAAGTTAGATACTGCCTTGTTACCCTTGCGCTTAGTTAATTTTATATTTAGGTAATTTTAGCTACGAGTTTTTTTGTGTGTATAATTTACGGTAGCTCCAATGTAAAATCCCCTCCGTAAAATCACTTTAATATGTCTAATGATTAAATTAGGTAACGAATAATAATACTGTGTTTTTATATGGAATAATTATTTTATAATTACCATATAAAGCTCACAAAAAAAAACACAGCCGAATAACGCACTTACTTGTTTTTATTTATATGCAATGCAATCAAATGTAATTTTGATACTATTTAAGTAATTTTGGACAAACTCGGCCCGAAATCACAAACTTTAATCCTATTACTGTTGCCACCACCGGATACATGAATTCACCTTGGCATTTAACATTTTTGCTTACTTTTTATCACTAGAAATCACTGCGAATACCGCTAGCGTTGCAGCACGGAACAGATGTTATAAAATATCATTGCCAGAAAGAAAGAAATATTCAAAACAAAAATAAAAATCCTCCGGGAAAATCGTTCTGTGTAGTATTTTTGCAAATAATTCTTATACTTTTTTCCGAATAAATTTTTTTTATTAATTTGAAAAATGTCTGATTCTGATTGCGATTGGTTTGATAAGGACGATGATGAACTTATTAAAGACGTTCAGAAAACATTAAAAACCAAACAGCAAGCAAATACAGAATATATAAAGGCTAAAACAAATACCATAGGTAAAACTTCAGCAATTTTTTTTATATGGAGATATAAAATCAAGAAAAAATCAACACTTTCTTTTGCAGATGACTTCATCAAAGAACTAACCATTAAAGCAGCTGCACAACCTACGGGAGATGCTAAGAAAACGAATAAAGTTAAAATAACTGATTTGAGAAAATTATCTAACATGACCCCATTGGATATTTTCCTTTATGCATTGACTGTGGAGTACGATTTCTTTGTCGATCAAATTTATTTAAATGATAGTCAAGAGAAAGTAATACTTTACACAGCTGCATTGGCCTCAATATGTCGTCTTGAACTGCCAGGATTTCACAAGCATATGCTACAAAATTTTGCACACAATAGCAACTTGCTAGAACAATATCGTTTGTTGGTGGCCAAATTGATGTGCAAACGTTTTAAGGATATGTGGAAAAAGGAAGATGAAATGATAGACTTTCTGAACAATATGGAGTTATTGATATTGCAGTGTTTTAAGTTACACAGAAAAGAAAAACAAAGTCATGTTCTATTAAAAGATATATTAAATATATTGGAACAATCAGATAATATCGCAGTACAGAAGAAAAAAGTAGTTATCCGGTTACAAGAAAATCTAACACAAGCTTTAAAAGTTTGCGATAATACTGATGATAATTTTGATATATTTCCTACCTTAGAGGATATAATGAAAGACCAAACCTTAAACAACTCCCTAGATTTTAATCAATCAAGCTCACAGCAGAGCGTCCAAGAATATTTGTCTAAACATTTACGTTTTCTTAAGCAAGACTTCATAATGCCTTTGAAAGACTGCGTAGCTTTATTGAAAAATAAACGAAATACGATTGAATTGCCAGATAATTTTTATGTCTATGATAACGTTTTGATAGTGTTAAATGAACAATTTTTGGACGCATATCGTCATGAGTTAGTATTTGTCGACGTTTTAGGCTCTCGTAGAAACATGGACACTGAGGATGTACAAATGCCTTATCAACTGCAGGAAAAGCTGAGAAAGATTAAATCTGGTGCTCTTCTATGTTTTAGTACGAGTTATAGTTTTGATAATTTAATCTTAGCTACGGTTACGTACACAAGTCATGAGTGTATGAAGGAAGGGTTTGTAAGTATTGATTTTTTTAATTAAGCAACGAAATAGTTAAAATTGTTCTTAAAAAGCAGTCAAAGAAAGAAACATTCAAGCAAACTTTAAAATAAGTTGCTTTTTTAAGTTTTTAAGCTATGTATATGTTTCTACATTTTGCCAAAAGTACTTTTTCTTGGCTTTTTTACAATTTATAATATGAACTGGAATAATTAATGTGTTCGTGCTTTTGAAACCAACAATTCTTGTTGATATATACTCTCGATTCTTTGAATTTTATCTCTGGTCCATGGAAGTTCAAGTTGTCGAAATTACTTGTAAAATGTTTTTTTTTTAATACCTACATAACTTGAAAAACCATTTTTTTTTTCAAAAATATACATACATATATGGGAATTTAATGTCAAGTAACCCAATTTTGAAATCGACGTCATCCTATTTGCATCAAGGTTAGTCCTATTGGAGAGTAGTCTAGACTAAAATTTTCAATAAGATCGGTCAAAGAGTTTTTAAGTAAGAGAGGGTCAATCGGCCTTATTGTGGTTGTCGTTGTCGTATACGACTGTGTAATAGATTAAAGTAATACACAACATGTGTTCTTTAATCTTCTACAAAAAACGACACGTTTGTTTACGAAAACGACAACCACAATAAGGCTGATTATCTAGATATTTACATCCATATGAGATTTTTTGTTTTAAAGGGATTTTAGGGACGGTCGCTCAATTGCTTATTAATATTAACATTAAAAAACGAAGTTAAACCTATTTATAGATGGAAGCTTTGGGCTAGGAAATGGTTAATCGATTTCGATTCTAATCGAAAATCAAAAAACCAAAATAAAAAAAGTCGATCGAAAAATCTAAAATCGATTTTGGAATTAATTTGCCATTCTCTACTTTGGGCAAATGTGAAGTGATTCGAAAATAATTTATTTTGCAGTAAAATATTTTTGGGGCGAATTTTATCTAAATAGCAACATAATTAGATGGTTTACGAACTCAACGAGTCTAAGTTGAAAAGAAATTTTAATTTGGAATATTTAAAATTATAGACCGATTCTCACCATTTATACAGAATTCGTCCTTAGTACAGTTAAAATGCGTTTACCAAATTTGATCAACTTGTCTACAAGATTGCATCTTGTACTTTGCGCACAAAAACCAGCCAGACGGACGGATGGTTATCATAAGATCACTTTAAAAAAGATTGGCCGAGATTTCTATGTATTACAAACAACACCAAAAACGTATATAATTCTTTCTTAACTTTTTTTTATTCATGTATATAAAACTTCAAAGTTTAAAATAACATTTATCTTTAATGACAACCTGCTTTGTCTTAAAATTTTCGAGTCAAAATCAAATGTAGATGGCGAAATTGAAACAACACGTTGGGTGTACAGGTAGGTTTTTGAATCAGGTGGAAATATTTTATGGCCATTCTCCGAAATACCAGTTTATCTTTTATTTTATAACACTTGACTTTAAAAAGTTGTTGGGAAGGTAGAAGTTAACTTCTACTACTACTATCCAATAGGACTTACCTTGGTGCAAATTTCATCTAAATCGGAAGACATCGATTTCAAAATTGGGCCATTTGACTTGAAATCCCCCATATGTATGTACATTACGCAGCGGTAACAAGAATTATTAAAGGGACCTAATAGCAGACAATACTTATTATTTTTTTTAACCAGGTTGCCATTGGCAGCAAGACCTTCCACACTCCCATTAATATCAACTTGGTTGCCTTCCCAAAGAAGGGAGAAAGTAAGGTCAATAAAAAAAAACAACTTCCTTTCTCCCTTCTTAAAGAAGAGAGTAGCGAATGTGTACTGAACATTTTGGAAGGTCCTACAAAAAGAAATTTATACATTCTAGAACACTTACTTCTGAAGGCAGGATATCAAACGAAACGAAACTTTTAGAAAGAAGTATAGAGGCCTTTAAAAAGGCCTGCCACTTGTGGTCCTTTCAATATTTACCGCAAAGTATTTAAAAACGTATACACATTTGCAAACATGCAATTTATAATATAACCATACATTCTCTAATTTCAGATTGGGATCGAAATCGTGCGCCAATACAATATCGGCAATATTTACAATCGCAAATTATTGATGTTTGAGACACCGGTATTTTTTGAACCATATCATAATGTTTTTAACTACTTAAAAAACTGCACTATTACCGATTTTCCAATGATGAATTACATTGTGGGTAATGAAAATCACGACAATGAAATACCAAAATATTTAAATGAAAATACGGTGTATCAATGTTATGGACAAACATTTAAGCCACTCAACGAAGAACCACCACAAAATATTATCGGTTTAAATGACTCACAACTGCAAGCATTTGGAAAGGCTTTAAAACAAGACTTCACTCTCATACAGGGTCCACCGGGTACTGGTAAGACTTATCTATCCGTGCAAATGGTAAAAACACTAATAGAAAATGCTGAAACTCCATTGGTATTAATAACTTATACCAATGAGTCATTGGATAAATTCTTAATAAAATTATCAGAATATACGGATAAAATAGTTCGATTTGGCAGCCAATCAAGGGATCCAGCCATATCAAAATATAACATCAAAGATGTAGTGGAACATTCACAAATTAATCCGAAATTGAAAAGGCTGTATTATTTAATTAATATTGAATTTAAAAACAAATTTCAGAATCTACAGTTGAAACACAAAGAGTTCGACGGCACCGACGATACTTACCAAGAAATACTGAAGGCTCAACGTGATTTGGCTGAGGTAACTGAAAAAATACAAACAATTCGAATTATGTTTCAGTATTATGTGGCCAAGGAAAAATCGATTATTGCCCTTACAACTACCTGTGCGGCCAAAACTAATTTTCTATTTCGTTTGTTGAAAAGTAAAATTGTCATATTTGAAGAAGCTGCAGAAATTTTGGAATCTCATGTTGTGGCCTGCTTAACACCCTATACGCAACATGTTATAATGATAGGTGACCATCAGCAGCTACAACCTTACAGTTCTAGCTATCAATTACAACAATATTCTCACATGAATGTCTCATTATTTGAAAGAATATTTACTAAGCAAACAGCACCAATACAATTAAAAACTCAGTACCGTATGCATCCCAAAATAGCTGATTTGTTGTGTAATACAATCTACAAAGATTTAAATAGTGATGTGGCAGTTACACAATATCCAACAATACGTAAAATGTCAACAAATTTATTTTTTATGACTCACAATATGAAAGAAGCAAAAACCCAATATGATTCATCCTTGTACAATCCTTTTGAAGTGGAGGAAATCATAAATTTATCTTTACATCTCATTGAGAATGCTTTGTATGCTACTGAGGATATTCACATCCTAAGTCCCTATGCTAAACAAGTTGATTTAATTAGGAAACAGGTAAGTTTTTTTTTTAATTTTCATTTCAGCCTTGTTCACAATGGAAGCAAACTTTTCATCGGCTGTTCACAATGCTAGCAACAATTTTGTTTGCAAACGTGTTAATATTATATAAAGAATATCTGCAAACTACTCCCCGAAAAATTTCATGTATAAATTATTATTTTCAATACATATTGTTAAAAGTTATGTATATTCAAATCTTATAAGAATTTTCATGAAGACGATTAATAATTTTAGACAAATTGTTGCTGTAGTTAAAGTAGACTAAATTTTCTAATAAAACTTTAATTAGGTGTTTGTGCTAAAAATTAAACTTTAAGGGCCGATGTTGAATGTGAACCACACCTAAACGCCAAGTTTTTTTCTGCATTTCATTTGACATTTCTCAATTTCAAACTAACTCAATACACCATCGAGTAACCCGTTAAAGTTATTCAGGCTTATTATGAAAATCGTGCACTTCGTGTGATTTTTTCGGTCAATTTAATCTACCAAATATGCGTACAATCGGAAAAATCGTGCAAAAATTTGAGCAAACCAGGTCTGTAGAAGATGTGTAAAACACCAGTGCATGCTCGTACAGCTCGTACTGCAGAAAATATTGCTGCTGTTCGTGATAGTGTGCCCTCAACTCGTCGTCGTGTCCAAAAATTGCACCTCTCACGCTCGTCGTTGATGAACATTATGCCTAAAGAATTGCATTTACTAGCTTACAAAGTGCAATTGACTCATGAACTAAAGCCTCTTGACCATACAAAACGTCGACAATGGTCAGAATGGTAGCAAGAAGTGGCAACAGTGGATGATCAATTTTCGAAGAAAATCATCTTCAGTGATAAGGCACATTTTCACCTCAGTGGATTCGTCAATAAGCAGAATTGCCGCATTTTGGCGAATGATAATCCAAGACTTATTGTCGATAAACCAATGCACCCACAAAGAGTGACTTTTTTATTGCGGTCTATTGGCTGTTGGCATCATGGGGCCGTATTTTGTCCAAAAAGAGGCCGGTCAGGCAGTTACTGTGAATGGTATTCGCTATCGTGAGATGATAACGAACTTTTTATGGCCCGAATTGAAGGATATGGATGTGGACTATATGTGGTTTCAACGAAACAATGGCTCTTTTGCGCAACAAATTCAATGGCCGTGTTATCACACGTGGTGGCGATGTCAATTGGCCGCCAAGATCATGTAATTTGACACCGTTGCACTTCTTTCTTTGGGGTTATTTGAAAGAAAAGCTGTACGTCGATAAGCCAGCAATAGTTTAAGAGCTAATGGATGAGATAATTCGGCACATTAACGGCGTAGAACCTCAATTATGCCTCTGCGCCATCGAAAATTTGGACCATCGGATGGTGGTGTGCCGCCGAGGTAGCGGCGGCCATTTGGCGGATATTTTGTAACATACATAATTGAACCAAACCAATATTATCATCATAAAAAGCATAACAATAATTTCCTTAATAATTTGTGTTTTATTCAAAATCAACATCGGCCCTTAAAATTTAATCACCCTTTAATTTAAATAACACACCTTTGACAAGAATGAGACAGATGAAAAACGAAAACCATTGTGAATGAGGCTTAAGTTACTGACTCTAAAATGTGTGTGTGTGTGTGTGTGTTTTTTTAGTTACAGAAATATCCCTCTATTAACGCACTTAAAGCCTCGACAGTGGATAGTTTTCAGGGTCTGGAATGTAACATAATTTTACTTTCACTAGTGCGCAACAACACAATACCACAAATTGGTTTTCTGAAACAACCAAATCGTATTTGTGTAGCAATATCCCGAGCCAAACATGGCATGTATATCATTGGAAATTTACAGTTATTAAGCCAGTGCAGTTCTACATGGTTACAAATTGAAGAAAAGTTATTACAACAAAACGCCGTGGGACCAAAATTTCCAATAGAAGGATAATTTTAAATAACCAAAGAAATGGGCAATAATAGCTTTTTTTAAAGTTTAAGTGAAAAATTTTCAATTTTTATATTGAAATCTTTAAAATAATTTTAAGTTTTAAAAGCATGAACGAGAAGAAATCCTTTTTATTTTTTATATTTTTTTTTTATTTTTGTAAACGTATTTTGTTTGTAAACTACAATATTTTTTATTTATTTATTTTGAAATCAATGTGTGAAAAAATTTAATATTTTGTGTTTATTTAAGTTCGTCACTTTATTTGATAAAGAATAAAAATTATTGGGATAAATTTAACGGGTTTTCTTTTTTAAAAGGTTTTTAATATATTTTTTTATAATTTTAAAAAAGACAATATTTACAAAGCTTTTATGCACTTTTAAGTTAAGTGTGTGTTAAAAATTTGAATTTCAAAATTAAAAAAAAAATGTATGCAAATCACGTATAATAGAAAAATTAATAATACATCTATGTAAATAATAAAATATTTACTTTTTCCCTGTCGGACTTTTATGAGCTAACTCAAAATTAGGCTGACTTTTAACTAACTCATTTTTAACTAACTTTAGAAATAACTCAAATCTGGTACAGAAATAAACAAAAATTAAAATCATGAACAGTTCAAACTTTATTATGTTGAAATATTTTTTTGTTTTCATTTAACAGAGAAAAATTTGTCAAGTTATTTCATAAAATTAATAAAATTGAAATTGAATTGTAATTTGACTTAGAATACACATTCGGATAATATGAAAATTTATATGTATAATAAATGTACCCACCATGAGAAATAAATTCCCAGATTCTATTTGTTAAAATAATTAAGTTAAATACATAAAATTTATTATAAATATTGTAAGAAATAATAAAAATATGTATATACCTACACAATTAGTTAATAACAATATAAATATGAAGGGTGGAGTGAGTGTTGACTTGTTCTGATGAACTACAAGCTGCCTAGTAAGTAAAACCCAATTATAAGTTAGTCAATTTATGCCTAACTATTAGTGCCCTCTTACTTTATGCACTGCAAGCTAACTCATAATGAGCTAGCTTATGGTTAGCTGAAACTTATGCAGAGTGAGTGAGTACTGACTCGCTCTGATGACACTACGTGTAAAAACTGAATAGAGTTTAACAAGGAAACTGAGCTAGCTTTTTAGTCACCTGTGACTCATTTCTGGTTGACAATAAGTTAGTTTTAAGTTAACTCAAAGTCCGACAGGGTTATTTATTAACAAATATATAACAAATCAAACGTTTGATAATGATTTGAAATTCATAGCATTCTCAACAAAAAGGAGAAATTATTTTGAAATTGAAAAATGTCTTTATTTTCAACTTGCTTTCAAACGTAATTCTCAAAGGTTTTTCAAATGTGGATTATATGCAATACGATGTGGGACATATATAAAAATATTTTATTTTTTAAATTTATATTTATTATTTATTTAAATACACTGTAAGATAAACAGTCAGCATAATAGCTGAAAGGTTAAATAATGTTCTTTCCGTCCTCTAATTCTTGGAAAGGGAGCCAATTATCTCCCTTTTATTTTGAGGATTGTAGCACCGCGATCATACAACAAACTTATAATTTCTTTACTTTCGCGTTAATTTTTTTTATTCGTATTCTTAATCATTGTAACTAATTACAAATAATTTTTATTTTTACAAGAAATAAATGCGAAAGCCAAATGCCAACTTGGTACTCTCTATCACTTTCACAAAATCTTTTGAAAATGGAGCAATACTGGCAACAAAAATGAAAGATGGCGCTGATTGACAGTATGAAATGCTAAAATATGTAAAAATATTTGATATTGGAAAATTTAAATAAAATAAATAGTGATGATTTGCGAAAAGAAAAAAATTTATATGTAAATGCGAAAGACAAATGCGCAAGCGCATTAAAGAGTACCAATCGCTAGATTTGCTTCCATTTTCTTTCGCATCGCAATAGAGAGTAGCCCCCTGGCTTCAACCGTTCACGTCGAAAAACTGAGGATGCCTTCGATTAAGGATGGTATTCTGTCGGCTGTTATCGATCTTACGGATACAAATGGAAGGATCAGTGACGAGAGATGACAGATGCTGTAGAACAAACTACTCGACAAAATCTTTAGTGTTGAAGGAATGTCGGACGAAGTAGTATTCAAAGTTGTGGCAAGCAAAAAATCTTCGATTTTTTAAAAGCCGCTGGTGCTTAGCAGCAGAGTTATTCATTTAGAAGGGGGAAACGTACCAGTTTCCTTAACTGGTGACAAGAAGGTACCAACAGGGGGTAGTGCTCTCGTTTTAAGACATTTATACAGGAATGGGACAGAAGGTCGTGGACAACATAGATGGCGTGGCCGTATCGGTATCGGGCAAGTTTTTGCCGACAGTTAGCGAAGTCATGCATGCAAGTGGCCCTGGGCGAACTGTCAGTTTAGATGACTGATAAAGTTCAATCCGGAGAAAACGGAGACGGTAAAAGATTGAGAATTTTAGGCTGCCAGTTCTAGGAGAAGTAGAGCTTAGGCTATCTTATAGTGCTTAGCATCTAGGAGTTTTTGTGGACAGTTAACTGTCCTGAAAAAGGAATATTCAGGAGTGACTTAAGAGGGGTCTCATTGCCTACTGTGCTTGCTGATCATCGATAGTTAGGAACTCAGGGGTCTAATCACCGACCGCAACTATCGAATTTTTTGCATACGATAGACACTGACGTATCGAATGAAAACTCGAGAAATGTAATGTCGAGTTACTCAATATTGAATGCTATTATTTCAAATTCAATAAATTTCATTCGATATGGAGAGCCATGATACCAAAAAAAATAATTTCGATCAATTTTGCTCGATATCGTATGCGGTGATTATGCCCCTTCAAAACTGATTTGGGCCCTTTTCACTTTTCACAGTTCTGTGGTATTCTGTGCTCTCATACTCTTGTACACAAGTGTATTAAAATCAACTTCCCAATTCTTACGTTTTCGATTTCCAGCACATACATACTCCCTGGCGGCAGTACCGGAAATATGATTTTTATTTCCCGCTTTTCCAGGAATTGAAAAATTGCGGGGGAAAAACCGCTAGCGGCTATTAATTATTGTCGCTAGCTGGTTAAGCAAATGTCGAAAAATAAAAATATACAAAATATTGGCGTTTTTGCACAAACTAAAAGCAAAACATTGGCTATTGATAAAATTTTTTTAAAAAATTCAATGGCAGTGTAAAAGCAAAAATTAAAAGCTTCTAACGGGTCCGCCATCTAACGTTTTTTTTCAACTAGTGCTTATTTCGTGAAAGGCAACACTTAGCTCATGTCTGATTTGACAGATAATTAGTTTTATCCTTCCGCTGAACGAATATGGTTGTGTATACGCCTAAACAACGCTGGGAAATATTGCGACATTACTTTAAAAATCATGGTAATGTTGCAGAATGTGTGCGAAAATTGCGTACGGATTTTGGATGAAGCTCATTTTGATCTTGGCGGGTATATAAACAAGCAAAATTGTCGCATTTGGGGCACAGAAACCCCTCACGCATACATTGAAAAGCCGATGCACCCAAGGTGGTTTTCCACCTCGGAGCTGCGATTTGACACCGTTGGACTATTATTTGTGGGGTGCCGTCAAAGATAAGTGTTACGCCGACAAGCCAGAGACAATGGACGCTTTAGAGGACAATATTCGAGAAGACATTGGTGAAATACAGCTGCACACAATCGATAATGTGCTTAAAATTGGACCGATCGTGTAGGCTACTGCATGGCCAGCAGAGGCAAAACCGGAAGGATTGTACTTTCAAATAAAAAAAGAAATTTGAAAAAATATTCAGGGGTTTAATCACCGCATTCGATACTATCGTATCGAACAAACTATCGAATGTTTTTGCATACGAAATACACTGACGTATCGAATGAAAACTCGAGAAATGTAATGTCGAGTTACTCTTTATCGAATGCTACTACATATTTCAAGTTCAATAAATTTCATTCCATATCGAGAGTCGTGATACCAAAATAAATAATTTCGATCAATTTTGCTCGATATCGTATGCGGTGATTAGACCCCAATAGTTTTTTATAGCATTTTCAAAAAAAAAAAAGTTATTTGGAAGACCCTTAAGTTGATAGGTGCTTTCAAAGACTGCTTTATAACTTGAGCAAGAAGTTCCAATTTGACCAATTTTTAATTTAAAAAAGAATTTTAGAAAAAAAAATTTTAAAAAGAAATTTATGAAAATCAAAAAAGTGTACAGAACAGTTTAAAATTAAAATAAAAAATGTTTGTTATTGTATAAATGTTGATTCTTCAATTCAATGTTGAAATCAGTTTCTACGATTCGAGATTTATGAATAGTTGTGTGCAGACCAGTCAACTTGGACGGAAAGTATTTTTAATTTGTTAAAAACAAAAGCTTTGTAAAAATTGTCTAATATCTTAGATAAAATATTAGTTAAAAAGCCAATCTTATATTAATAATATTACACACATACATACTTATATTGCAAATAGAAAAAAAATGTTTTTTTTTTTTTGTAAAATGCTAATTTTAATAAAACAAATAATACATTTTATTGTTGTTTTTGAGTAAAGCCCATAGAAACATTTGCAAATTTCGTTTCAAACAATTTTACGAATAAATTATTATTTTCAAATTATTTTGTTAAAATTTGCATTCAAAACTTATAAAACGCCGCGGCGTCTTCACTAGACACAAATTTAATGACATTAAAGGCCCAACCCTAATGTGCTTAAGCAGGCTTAAGCAAATGTGCGAATTCATGTGTAGACCATATGAGTCAAACCATATTGAACTTGAGGATACTTTTTGATAAGTTTTATGGAACTGTCATTTGCTTAAGCAAAATGCGAAACGAATCGCACATTCCGTAAGGAATCAAATGTTTTCTGATTTTTTTTTTATGTTAAATACATTTGAGAGACTCTTTGTTAATTTTTGACCGTAGATCGCAAGGTTATGCATATCACGGTTGGGCCTTTACAGTTAAACCGTTTTAGTGTTAAGCGGGTATAAAATTAAAATGTAGAAAAACAAAATTAAAGCTGTTATATGAGAAAATAAAATTTCTCGACAGGTGGAGTCTTAAGCACTTTAATTTTAAGGTTATTTAAACAAAAGATAAAGATGTAACCAAGGCGAATATATTACAGGTTGGATGTCAAAATTTGGTTTATTATCTTTGTTTCTATTTGGTTTTGTTTCGGTTTTTGACATCGTGCAATAACTTTACAAAACCAAATTGCTTGTGGTTTTTGTACGAGTTGTACTTGTTGCAATACCAAGATTACCTGTAATGAATTCGCCTTTGATGTCACAGTTGGGAATTTTTTTTAAAAAGCAGGTTAATAAATTTCCTAAGTCGATATACATACATACATACATAAACACTACTTGACTGTTTTTTGGCCATATGAATCTGACACATAATCTGTATGTAAAATTGTCCGCTGAATCCGAATATAAAGTCAGAATTGTTAAAAGTAGAACAGTTTTTGAGATACATAATCCAAAATAACCGTTTTTTGTGTTTTTAAAAAAGATGATCGGGTATGTTCTGTAAATCGAAATGAAGTGGATTTAAAACCGAACAAATTTTGAATACGAGCCTGTAAAGAAAGTTAATACAAATGATCCGTTTTATAAACTTCATACATTGGGCACCAATTATATCTACAAGACCAGCTCTTAAAACCAGGAAAAACTACGGTCATTTATAACTGAAATTAAAATCTCGTTCGACTTCAATTCCACTTCATTTCGATTTGTAGAACATGCCCGGATGTGACAGAAATGCAAATATCGAGCCCTATTAGCAAAAATTATGTAACCAACAGCAATTTAGATTTTTGTTTTTTGATGAAAATCGATAATTTTTGATAATTTGCATCATCTCTAAAAATTTCATATGTCTGAGAATTACCGTTACGAAACGAGAGCAAAAGCAATTTGAAACAAAACCCTAGACCAAGGCGAATTAACTACAGGTGGTGTCGAAACGCCTTCTGATATTGATAGTTCGAGCCTATTTGTTTTGATTTGTTAGTGTTTTGCTAAGAATGGTTGACATTTCGAGCCGTAAACACTAACAATGCAATGCAAAACCCCCTATGTTGTTTCTGTTGTTTTTGGATTGTTGTAGTTGCGACACCACCTGTAGTTGAATTCGCCTTGCCCTAGACTTGATGCAAAAATATTTAAAAAAAACCTGCTCCTGTAAAATTTTATTTTTGTTGGTTACATAATTTTTGCTATTAGGGCTCGATGTCTTCAAAAATTTTTAACGGACATGTATTTCTTTCTTTTTGGTGAAAGGAATTTCTAAAATAACCATTGTTCGTTTGTGAGTCAATAAATGGCAGAGTTATAGTAGACAAAATGTTTAAACTTCATTATATATATGATGATTTTTTGCAATTTTGCTCTTTTCAAGTTATTTTTTAAAATTTATCACTTTCGACTTTAGCCTACTTATTTTAATACGAACATTTTGTGCCCATTAGGATCCAGATCGGTGCAAAAAATGTCAGATGCTTTACCACTTGAAAATAGAACTCGTTCCTTATAAAAATGTCATCTGTAGTGTACACAGAGAAATAACACATGATATAGTTTGTAAAAAAGTGACAATCCACAAGACAAATACATGTATTGTGAACATAGCTTCACACAACAAAACAGACAATTTTTTTTTTAAAACATCTCGAAATACGAAATGTCGACTTAAGACATTGTTTGAAGAAATGCAACCCCAATCTAGCGGACAATAAAGCATGCTCCGCAATTCACATCGGTGGATAAAATGACTCTTGTCAGGGGAAAAGGAAAGCTGAGAAGACAATGGAAAAATAATTGTTCCCCAACCATCAAGGCCCAACTACGGTTATTCCAGGCAACTCTACGCAACAAACTGCGAAAGAAACACGACTCTGCAATAGAAGGATATTTAAACAATCCAGACGCCACAAAAACTCCAATTACAGGTGCCCCGGTAGGCTAGCTGGTAGCGAGCTAGTCTATCAGCGCCGGGGTTGCGGGTTCGATTCCCGCCAGAGACTCTGGTTTCTGTCCTGCAGTCAAGCGAAGAGCTTCGCGGGAATAGCTTAGGAAATTATGGAAGGTTGTAAGGCATATGCAATGCCTTATATAAATGCCTTTGCAAGCCACATGGAGAAAGTGTTGACCCTACATACATGATGCTTATACTTGTTCCTGTCGTCCAGTTATTCCTGCTACAGTAAAGAAACTTACCTACGTTTGCTTCAAGAATCATGCTGCTCATCTTTAATGCGATATTACGAGTTGGCTACTTCACATCCTCTTGGAAGACCTCTACAATTGTTATGATTCCTAAGTCAGGAAAAGACGCTAGTCAAATTACGTCGTACAGAGCAATCAGCCTTCTATCAATCTTATCAAAGCTATTCGAAAAACTGTTCATTTTAAGTATAACTCCTTATCTAAATGAACACGCAATCATTCCAGATCATCAGTTCGGATTCCGAGCAAAGCATTGGTACATGCCTCAAGGCGCCTTATACTTCTACGTTTGCAGATGACACAGCATTAATAGAGGTCTGGCTAGAAAAATGGAAAATAAAAGTTAACCCGGCTAAATGTGCTCACTTAACGTTCACGGTCAGAAGACAAACGTGCCCAGCTGTAAAAAAATAACATCACTGTTCCGGTAGAAAATCATTTAAAGTACTTGGCTATGCAACTTAAAGCAGCTCAACTAAATTGGCTCCTCGGTCGAAACTCAAACTGGTCCTTAGACAACAAAGTTCTCTTATACAAGTCTACCATAAAACCAATATGGACATATGGCATCCAATTATGGGATACTCCATCCAGAAACTACAAAGACAGTCTATGATATTACGACAAATCGTCTGCGCCCCATGGTATATACGTAATGACATTATCCACAGAGATCTTAACATCCCTTAGATAAACTAGTGGTCCATCCCAACTACTTCGCTCGGGATCTGATAAAGTTCGAAGGTCACCGAAGGCTGAAAAGAACCGACACTTTGACACTTGAATGCAATTAATTAGCGGTTACAATGGTAATGGCTAATAAATACAAATAAGAATTTGGATTCAGCTTTGAATACATATTCAGCCCAATTATGAATACAAATTCCCCGGGAGTTTTTTCCCTTTTCCCATTTTTATAATGGAATTTGTATAGGAAAAATATGAAAAGGGAGAAAACTCCCGGGGAGTTTTTATTCATAATTGGGCTGATTGTACTTTTCGACAAGATTCTTAAAAACAAAATCATTTATTGCCACAGGTATGTATGTACGTACTATATACAACTTTTTACATATTCGCTGGTATCATGTAGAAAGACCCAACTCATATAATTGCAACTTTACAGGAGAAGCAGTGTTGCCAAAACTTGGAGACCAAAAATGGCTAAATTTACGAGAAAAAATGGCTAAAAGTTTTTTTTTTAAATAAAAACACATTCAAATTCAATAACAAAACAGAAAAATTCATTTAAAGTTATTTACGATGAAATTGTAAGTTAAGATCTATTTCTTAAATAAGAATAAACGTTATTTAATATTTTGAAAGATATTTAAAAAATTAAATCATCGATACATTTTATTTATTGTTCATCTCATAGGAATCACTCGTGCGTATTAGTTTTAAATAATTTGAAGATAAATTCCGACAACATTTACTCAACCTTTTGATTCCAGATCTACAATAAAAAACAAGTAAATAAATATAGTCGGTTAACCCCGACTATATGATACACTACACCTCATTAATACCTGTGTACCAAATTTTATTAAAATATCTGCAAATTTGCGATCTGTACTTTACGCACAAGGTTTACATGGACAGCCAGCCAGCCGGACAAACATCGTTTATTCGACTTAGAAAGTGGTTCTGAGTCAATCGGTATACGAAAAGGTGGGCTTAGTGCCAATATTTTAAGGTGTTGCAAACATCAGCACAAACGCATAGTACCCTCTCCACTATTGTGGTGTTGGTATAAATATTTCATTGATAAAATCGACTTAACCGTTGCTAAATGTAACCTATTTCTCAAATTACTTTTAACGATGTTTACTTGGCGAAATACCCTCTCTACTTCAGCATTAGACCATGGAAGAGAGAGCAACTTTATAGTAAATTCTGACATTTCTAAACAAAATTGTTGCCGCCTACTTCTCTTTATTCAAATACTTGCAACCAGAAAGAAACACCGATGTTTGTGTTGATCCATTTTTTAAATTTAACATTGAACTACTGTTCCTTTATTTTGAAAGATGTTTCATCATCATCGTTTATAGCGATTTTCAACATTTGTAAAAGTTGTGATTTAAATTAAAGGCGTTTTAATTGTTAAAAATGTTTATTTTGGTTTTATAAATTTTTATAATAAAATAAAAATTATTCTTTTAAAAGCAAAACGGCAAGAAAAATTTTATGGCTAAACAAGTTGAAAAATGGCTAAAAAAAATGGCTAATGGCTAAACGCAGTTTTTAATGGCTAAAGAGGGTGAAAAATGGCTAAATCTAGCCTCTAAATGGCTAAATTGGCAACACTGAGGAGAAGGTAGAATAATATAGAAACTGTTGTTGTTGTTTCAACAGTGGTGTAGCAACACCAACACCAATAGAAACTGTAAGTAACATTGCTGTTAAAAACGTTATTTTTTATACTGCAGTAGGCGCTCGCAAATTAGAACCGGTTTGTTTTTAAGGTAATTCTAATTTCTTCATTATTTTAATGTCTGGACGTTTTTTTCGAATAAAAAATTTAGTAAGGCCGCTATTACGGTTTACAACTCAACCCAGTTGAGTTGTAATTAATACAACTGGTTGTGAACAGCTGTAATTTTTTTTATGTTTTTGTTCACCGAAATATAGCAAAGTTGTAAACCATAATACAAAAATTAAGAAATTAGTTGAGTTGTAAACCGTAATAGAGGCCTAAATTTACTTCCCAAAACTAAATTTTTTTTTTTTATTTTTAAATATGTGTTGGAAACAGCATTTAATATTGCTTTTCTATGTGATTTGATGTAGCTGATTGAATATGTTGTCACATTAAAATCTAGGGCTAACCGATTCCCTTGAACGCCTTTGTCAAGCTTTTCTTATATTTTGACTTTTCAATGATAAAGTGTTTTTTTTTTACGTTTATTTGACATTTCTAATGATACACTTTCTCTTTTTAGTAGAGACTGCTGAAATATGTACACGCGCATCAATTTTCACAAGTAAACTAGCTAGAAATATACATAAATGCGACAAAAAAAACAACAAATAGGGAACACATATGTGACAGTTGCAGATAAAAGGGACCTATGGGCAAAAATCGAGTTTTGGAGGAAACCGATATTTACGTTAACAAGTTTTCTTTTTTTCTTATCAAAGGTGTATTTTAAAGCTTACTTATGACAAAATTGATGAAGTTAGAAAACTGCGGTTTGCTTCATTAGAAAGAGCGTATTGTCTATTTTAAGAATTACCAAAAAAGTAAAAATCGATTTTTTATCCATTGGTCCCTTTAAACTGAAACTGTCACACATATAAATTTGGTGATTATATTTAATCCTTATGTGAATGGCAAAAAAAAAAACACCTTTAACAGCATTGCAATGTAACCGGGTACCTACATACATATATGGAAAATAATGTATGAAAGTGCCCGGGTACCTTGCCATACCGTTTAGGGTGTAAGATGAAAACTGGTTCACAACGTATTTTCAAAATAATTTTTAAGCCTAAAAATAATTATAATTTAAAATTGTTTAAAAGTTGGGAGTTCTCAAGAAGTTTTTAATATGGGTAATTCCAAAGTGTTGAACGTGACAGTCGTACGCATCTTAAATGCAATAACATTTTACACAACAAATAATTTTAACCCTTAAATTTTAGCACTTAGAAAGCATTGTTATCTATGCTAAAGTTTATGGAGGGCACCATCAGTGTGACCAGATTTTAAAAAAAAATATAAAGCTAAATCATGCTTAAAATAGAGCTAAAGAAAAAAATTTAAAGCCAAAAAATAAAGTTAAATTTTAATTATTTTTAATATGTATTGCGCAACTAACTTGCAGAGTCTGAAAGGTGTCTAAGTATGTATATATAATTTACTTGGCATTGTTATTAGAGGCCAATGTCAAAATGCTCCTATTTGAAAAAATTACATTTGAAGTTTTTATAAAAAAAAATTGTTTTAATTATACCTATGTAGTTGAAAATACATAATTCCAAACTTTACTTATCAACTTTAACTTAGACATATAAAAGGTGTGTTCATTTACTAACAGGAACATGCAACTCGACAATAAATTTAAAATTTACATAATTTTTCTCTCATTCACTCAAAAAAATAAAAAAAAATGAGACTTCGAAAATGAAAAAGAACATAGAACGTTTAACTAACTAATGTGACTTAAACGCACATAATTCGATTTACTATTGCCTTTGCTGGCCGCTTATAGATGGAATAAATAGCAAAAATGCTTACATCGCTAAATGGACTATCACTTAAATCCTTTATATTAAATTTACATATAACGGCAGAAACCCCAGATAAACTGTTGTGACTAGAAACGAAAAGTATTGTATGCTTAAACCTTTTTTAAAATCTTGAAACATACCCTAAGCTATGCGTTTGTTCAATAATTGATTTGTAGTCTTGCTATTGTCCCTGAAAAATGGAATAGAAATATCGCCAGCTCATCAATGGTTTGGCGCATATCATGGTAATTTCACCATGACCAATAATGAGCTGACGATATGTATTTCGTGTTATAAATCACATAAACTTACTTTTGACAAAAATTCTTAATTATTTTGAAAAAAAGCGTAAATTTTTATTCTTCTCCTGGCAGCACTGTTATGTATGTATGTAAATCAAATCTGCAACAGCGATTTCTTCTGAGCTGCCAGCCTATAACACTTTTAGCAAAATCATACATACGTTTATTTGGATAAACTGTTTTATTTATTTTGAAATATAAATAAACACGAAATTGATATTAAAAAAGAATAGAAAAAGCTAAATGCGTTGTTAAAAAAAGCCGAAAAAAAACTTAAAGCTAAATGAAAAATCTTAAGCTAAATATGAAAAAATAAAGCTAAATTTAGCTCGAAAAAAAGCTAATATGGTCACACTGCAGACCATGTAAGAAAATTTTTTTGGAATAATTTTTATCAAATATCAACTCTTTTAAGGAAGACAATATTAATGAAAACATCCAATAAAACATTCTCACAAATAAGAAATTACGTTTGTTCATCTAAGTGAACAAATTTATGGGTAAATTTATATAATTAGTAAAATCTAAATTTTTCTCTATAACAATATCGTAAAATAAGCAGCTTTTAATAACTTTTAAATTTTCGGTCACGGTGGACCTTTTGACGGAAATGCCCATATGTGCCCCATCTGTTTATTTAAAAAAATTAAGTTGAAAATGATTCACATAAGGGTTAAACAGAATAAAAATAAATAAATTGGAGATTTTTTTGTGTTCAAATTACAAAAAAAAAAAAATGTTTAATGCAATGCAACACTGATTCTAATTTCTGGAATTTCGAATTACAGAAAGCTCTAATTTGTGAGCGTCTACTGTATTGCATTAACTTTTTGTGACGAGATGTATTTGTGTGAAATGTTTTAGTATCACTTAAAAAAATTAATGTCGACAAAAACCGAGTTAAGAACTTAATACATGAGACTAACGATATACATTTACATTTACAATGCAGTGATGCCAGGTCATTTGCAAAACCATTTTTGGAATATACTGATTTTTTTTTATAAATATCAACTTTAGGACATATTTTTTCGATTGTACCGAAATTATGAAGATTCCTTTTTGAATATCTTACTTTAAATAAGAAAATCTATTCATGTGTAAATTAATTTTTTTCGAAATTCGTGAAACTTTCAAGATCCTTTAAAATTCGAAAACTAACTTTTCTAAAATGTGTGTTATGTATCATTTGTTTTATTAAACAAATAGCATTTTATGCCAATTAATTAAGATTACGATTAACATTGCCAATAGATTTATATTTTTTATACTCGTATTTCATTTGTTATTTTTGTTTTTAAAATAATTTGATAATTACTTTTGTTTTAATATTAATCGAATTTGTTTTGTTTTATTAAACTTTGTTCATATTTAACGTTTTTTATTTTTATTATTTTTGTTTTTTTGTAATACTATATAAAAATACGCTAAAATTTTTAATATGTTTTTTTTTTTGTTCATTTTATTTATTTTTTTTTAATATGCTAGAAGATGAAAACAACTAAAAAAATCCTTAAAAAGAAAACTTTGAAAAAAGGTCATGTAAAATAAATGAATAAAACAAAATATTTAAATTTTTAACGCTTGTTTTTTGTTTGAGTTTTTAATTTTTAATGCTGGAGAGTTTCTTATTTTTGTTGTTGTGATTGATTCTTTATAGAACTTATGATATATTTTCTATAAATTTATTTTTTTTAAGTGCATATTTTACAATGTATAAATTATTTATTACTTAAAAGCTAAAAAATATTTAGAAATTATATTGTATGAAAAGGTGTAAGAAAGGATAAGGGAATAGATAATAAAATTGGGGGAGAGTGTTGTACAAAATAATGTCTTTGTGTATGTGTTTTTAAGCAAACTATTTTAAACAAATTATATTAATTACACTTTTTAAATAGAAAAAAAAAATATTAAACTAATGGGTCGATTATGGATGACGACTGATCTGAAGTTGAGTTGCCAGCAGCGAAGTCAGGCAAAGACGCTCATGTTAAATAATAGAATAAAATTTTTTTTTTACATATCCTAACATGAGCGCCGTTGCCCAATTTCGCTGCTGGCAACTTTACTTCAATTGTGTTGCTATTCGTCATCGTCCCATAAGTTTGCCTGATTTCTATTTAAAAACTGATTAATATTACAATATTGTATTTTTTTTTATTTTCTTTTAACGAATTTAAACAGTTTAAAATTAAAGAAAATTTAGAATAAAAAAATATTTGTAGATAAGCCAAACACTTTGTTAAGGAGTATGTTAAAAACATTGTGGAAAATCAACTATTCCAATAAAAAGATTATAAAAAAAAAATATTGAAATAAAATGTGTGCGTGTCAGGTTAAGTTGTTTCTATAATGTTAAGTTTCTGAATGAGGAGTTAACTTGATTTTCAATTTGTTTGGTATTAATTTTAACGTTGCTTTTATGAACGCTTGTCGAAAAATATAAATATTGCTTAAAATTTATTGAATATGCAGGCAAAGTTAATAAAAAATATTTGTAAAATTATTGTAATAAGTGGAAGAAAGATGTGGGTAAGAAAAAAAAGTGTTGTAGAGATATTGCAATATTAAAAGATGAGTTTGAGAGAAAGTGAAAATTAAAAAAAGCTAATTTGATAAATTAACAAAATATATAATTTGCTACAGTATATATATATATATATGTATATATATATACATATGTATATATATATGTATATATGTATATGTATTTCGTTAAATTGGTGCTAAAAAGGCCAATGTCAAAATATTCATTTTTGAGGAAATTGAAATTTAAGTTTTTTTTTATAGAAGAGTTCTTTGCTAGTAAATTGGCTAGCAGCACCCTTATGATGGATAATGTTCTGGGTTAAATTAGACATTGGCTATTGCAGAAAAATAAAAGAGAGAAAGAAGACACCTAATGCAACGATTAACTTAAAACAGTAAAATATTGACATTGCTTATTTTAGCACCAAGTCACAGATACATACAAATATACATGTGTATATAATTCTTCATATAAAAAATATAAATTCAAAAATCAACTTCGAATTTTTTGCAAATTGAACTAAATTATCAAAATTTGTTTGGTTTCGAAACATTAAACTCAAACACATCTTTTTTATCTTAACAAAATTTATTGAAATAAAAGACATCCAGACGAAAGCGAAAAGGTATAGAGGATAATAAAATGAAAGTTATAAAGTGTGTGACTTTATAAAAAGGACATACTTTTTTTTTTTTTTTGTTTAAATAAGTGCAAGAGGATAGAGATATAGAAAAAAGAAACATTAAAAAATAATTACTACTTATTAGTTTTTGTTGTATTTGTGTTGAATTTGTTTTAAAACTTAAGAAATAAATTATTTATTCATGATCATGACATCAGTTTGTTGAAGATTGTTCTTGTGGTCCTTGTGTTGGTGGTTGTATTTGTTTTTGTTGTTGTTGTTGCTGTTGCTGTTGGTAAGTAAAAGACAACGATGATGACAGAAACCACTAATGTGGCGGCGATGATGACAAATATGACGACGGCGTAAACGGCAACGACAATGATTTTATTTTGTATATTGACAACGGCAGCATTATTACATTTATAAAAACCTCTTCTCCTTCTCCTACTTCTTCTTCTCCTCCTCCTTCTTCTTAACTCTAAACACAGTTGTAGTAGTAGTAGCAGCAGTAGTAGTAGTAATAGTCGAGATATTAAGAGGTTTCTTTGGGATGACGTTGTCTTAGTAGGGACGTTTTATTGCTACCGTCTACTGATGAGGCCATTTGGTGGAGCTTGTTGGCTAGCCGTATGCATTAGTTCCAATTCCACCAGTAATGGAAAATGATCGGAGGGTATATGCGGGTGAGGACAACCCACGACTTTATTTTCGCGCAACCATTCGTTGGAGATAGGTCCTAAAAGACCCAACGGTACCATGCCTGTTTTGGTATAGAATATATAATCAATGATGCCTTTAAAATCGAACGTATAATTAGTGTGTGGCATTATGTCTTCACTGTAGGCAGAGGCTAACTTAAAGGAATGCGTAAACTCACTGGTGTCATTACATAGCAAACGTTGTAGGCATGCCTTGTAGCCCATATCTTTAAAATCACAATGATCCATGTGTACGCGTCCTTTGCCCAAAAACTCAATAACACCAGAATCAGGCAACGAATTAAAATCACCACACAACAATAGTTGAACACTATTTGAGTCATTTTTATGGCCAGGCCTAAAACTGTGACTAGCCTCGTCTATAATTGATTTTATCTCATTGCTTAACATCATGGTCTGTATAAGTTTGACATCACAAAATTCCGGATCCCAATGTATATGAGCGGTGCACACCAAGAGAGCTTGAGAAATTTGTGTAACTTCTGTAACGGGATCCCAAGCGGTCTCTTTAACCTTAAGTAAAGCGGCTAAACCAATATTGTCCTTAGGCATAACACGATTCAACATGTTGTCCGAGCCCTCAGCATTGGCCATGGCCAATTGATTGAATTCAATTAAGTGCTCCTTAATGAGAGAAAATCTGTAATTAATCAAATATAAATTTGTAATATAACATCCACTTTGAATAAAGAAAATGTAAAGCATACTTTGAGGCTCTAAAGAAAATAGCGCAACCATCCACATATTTACGTTCCATCTCAGACATTGTTTTGGCTCGTGACTTGGGTGAGAATATGCCTTCATAACCATCATTCTTTAGTTCAGGCAAAAAGAAATTATAAAATTGTTCCGTTTCAATTTCCTGTAGACTTATTATGTCCGCCGAATAATGACGTATTTCATCGAGTATGGCTTTTTTCCTATATTCCCAGCTAAGAGCCCATGATGGACAATAGCCATACATTTGACGGGTGGCATATTTATCGCACAAAACATTGTAACACATGACGGTAAAAATGCCTTAAACAAAATTATTATATGTATATTTAAGATGAACTTTATTGTATATAAAAATTAGTATGAAGCAGTGTTCGAAAATAAACAGTACATTATTTAGCGTTCGGCTCACACAACCAAGGACGATAGCTATTTTTTTTAGTGATTGTGTAGACGAACACAACTGTTAACACCGTTCGTAACTATTTTCAAGAGAGAGAGCCGAACATTATATAATGTTCTGTTCTTCGTTAAAAAGCAGAACAATTGTAATGATACTGTTGACAAACATTATATTTTAATGTTCTATAATGTTTCTTTTTTACATTGACAAAGAATTGAACAAACAAAAAATTTTAGCAACGACCGCACCACGAACAGCTTGTGTGTATTGCGTATATGTTTTATTTTTGTAAAATTATTTTGCTGGCATTTGTTTTTTTTTTCGTATGTGTATTTTGTTTTTGTTAAAAATGTTTGTTTTTTTACCAACCAAAAGGGACGAACATTAATCAATCAATCACAATGAAGTTTGTGGTTTTTTAAAAAAACCGAACGGAATTATATGTTCTCATCTTTTGTTGAGTTTGATAAAAACAGTACTATTTTAGTGTTCGAAAGATGACAAACAGGGAAACGTTATTTTTTTTAAAATGATTTTCTACACAAACACTATTAGCGTTTGTGTTTTCCACAAATCTACCGAACCGAATACTAAGGAGCGATATTTAGAGTTTATTTTCGAACACTGGTATGAAGAGATTAAAACTGGAAGGAGTACTTACAGGCTGGTCTAGATTTGTTAGGTTTTGCCAGTGGTATCCATGGCCGTTGTGGTGGTGGAGTTACAGAAACTGAAATGAAAAAAAAAAACGCAAATACATATTCAATAAATATTTTATATTATTAAAGGGGTTTTCATGACATAATTATTATTAATAAAATAATTAAATGATGTTTTTTTTATCTTAAAAGGAATTTGTTTAAAATTTTTTTTTTCTACAGGCCCAAAATTACCGAACATGTTTGAATTGCTTATAACTTTTTTATCATAATTTTTTTTCTTTTCTTTTCAAAATTTTGTAAAGAAGACTTGGGGAATTTAAAATGGAGCAGTACTCAATTGAACAACGTGGCCAAATTGTTGAGCTTTATTTTTCAAATCAACGATCCATTGTTTTGACTCAGCGTGTATGTCGTCGTTATTTTAAACTGCGGGTTGGACCCTCAGAGTCAACAATAAACGATCACCAGTTTTAACCGCCCCATACTGTTTTCTTTGGGGCTATTAATAATCCTAGAACCATCCAGCAATTAAAAAGCAATATGCGCGACGAAATAAACAACATAACACCTGCAGTTTTGCGAAAGATTATGGAAAATGTGTTGGAAAGAGCACGAACTTGCGGAGCAGAAAATGGACACCACTTGCGAGATATTATTTTTCATAACTAAACTAAAAATATTCCCCATTTATATACTGTATAAAAATTTTTTTTAAATAATTATTTCTTAAATAAAAAGTTATAACGAATTCAAACCCCTTCGTTAATTTTGGGCCACCCTTCTTTTTTTTTGAGCGCTTATATTCAAAACACCCTATCTCACAAAAAACCAAGAGTGCTATATTTGGCTTCTTCGAATAGATTTACCTTTGCTATAGTGTAATAAGCCATTTTTCAGAGTTTTAAAATTTTTGGAAGAACTTTTGTATGGGGACTTTTGAAAAAATGCATCGATTTGGTTAATTTTCAGAACTGTTAATACCTATGCATCAACAAAAAAAAATTATTATCGGTAATATTTTCTACCAATAATCTACTAAACTTAGTCAATGAAGTCAATAAAGTGCATCAGTTGTACAGCGACTTCAAAAAATTAAGTTTTGTCGGTAAGAAATATAAAATGTTAGGGTTTCTAATGAATACCGAATGACAATATTTCAATAATAATTCAATTCCTTTTATTTTCAGGTTTATTCATCTTAATTTCATATTATCTGCGTTAATTGAACAGTTCTTTTGCACAAATTTCTAATTCTGTACGAATCAAAATTATTTTTTTAGTGTTGTGAAAACTCAAATAAATGCTTTACAACGCTGAAATAATAATTTCGATTCGTTCAGTATCGACTTAAAGAATAGGATATACAATTGCTTTCGAATCGAATAAGTATTAGATCACGATTGCCAGAATTAGCCCCCTGGTAAGTTTTAAAAGAAAAATAGAAGAAAATTAAATTACAAACAGTTTATCATTTTAAGGCCCATTTTAACAACTTGCCGATAGCTAAATGTAGGATTTTATCGGCCGTATAAAAAGTGTTCCATTATTACAACATTACTTTAACCCACCAGGTGGGGTGAACCTTAATTTACTTAATCGCTCACTTTAGGTTAAAAGAAAATTTTTAATAATGGAACACTTTCTATAATGCCGGTTAAAGTCTACTTTTAGCTAACGGTTAGTTGTGAAAACGGGCCTTAATAGTTTTGGCTTCACCTGTAAAGTTTGTATAGTTTAAACGTTTTTGTATCAAATTTGTATGATTATTGGCATAACGAATATTTGGGAGCTTGATACACCCTCCAACGACGAGCACAGTCGGATAAGAGAAAACCCCTTTCCCAAGGTGGATTATTTAACGCTGATGAATCGTTACAGAGTAAACTGACAGACTTATTGAATCGCCCTCGTATACCAATAACATTTGTTGATAATTTAAATTGCTTTGGTATTAATCATAGTATGTGTTTTAAGTACCAGGTATGTTCATTAGGGGGAGTTGTCATTATTTACCCATGTGATGTCAAATTAATTTATTCGACATTTGACACTTCTTTTAATTTTTTTCTTTATTTTCTTTTGTTTGACGTTATATGGGTTTAAAAATAGAGAACGAAAATTCCAATGACTATACCTTGTACTTATTTTACCATGGTATTAATTATGATTCTAAACTTTCCTTTGGTTATCGCATAAATGTGCTCTATTCAGTTAATTTAAGTAAATTAGCTCATTCTTAGCAGATATCCCGGATTCTGTAATGTCTAGAGAAATTTTCTGGCTCTTTTTTTAAGCAAGTATGAACGTAGAAAGTGTAAAACTTTAAGTAAGTATAATTTAGGGGTATAGATGGAAAGACTGCAATCTCCACATTTAAAGTTTCCGTTATACACACATATGTATATAGTAAAAACCTCTAGCTCAAATTATATTCATATTAATGTATTGTATGTTATGCCATTCAGTAAATAAGAATATGATGAAGATATGGCGCAAGTTTCAACCAAATTGACATAGCGGTTTGCTGGCAATTATAATAAAAAATGGGAGATTGCTGTAAATTCAAAAAAACAATATTATAAAATATTTTTGAATTTGTTTTTGTTTTCAATGTATTTTTTTGCGTGTCGTTGCGTTTTACAAAACTAGGCATTAAGGTAGATGAGCTTGCTAGACTTGCAACTACCTTAGGGGTTCCACTAGATCTGGAAAGCGTTAGGGTGTGCCTCTGCTCTCCTGCAAACACGAACTTCTGCGATCGACTATCGATACCGCTAATGCCAGACGCGAAGAGTGGATGCAGGATTGCCAGGCAATTCCGACCCTAAATGGATGACGGGCGAACCATGCCTCTCCTATCGATGACTAAAGTCACGGTCACATTTGGCAAATATTTGACGAAAAATCGTAACCAAAAAGCAAACTTATTATATATGATTTCCTTTAATTCCAATATTTATTTGGTTTATAATACCACATCTTACAAAAAACATTTAATTACTATGTCTAGCAGTATAAATAGTTTAATTTTGTGATATTAACACCATGTTAAATCTCACTAACTATTAACAAAAGTAGTGGTTTATTTGGTCAAATATTTGATAAGTGTGACCGTAGTTTAACCCATTAGCGCCCAATTTTTATGTTAAAGATTGTTAACTATTTTCGAAAAATAAAATTTTATTTATTCCATTTTTTTCAATTATTATTAATTTAATTATTTCTGTATGTTCCCAAATGGGATCATTGAGCGCTTATGAGTTAAGAGACATATCACTATTGGTATCTGTTGTCACAGTTTGTACAGCGTCTGTTAGTCGTACATTATGATTACTAGCGCAGTTTATTAGATGGCGGCAACGAGAAAGAGAGCGATTAACACCTTCTCTTTCACTGTCGAGAAGAGCACTGGCCGAAATGGAACATTTGACGGTTTCTCCGATATCTTTGGCGTTGAACTGAGTGGCTTTTTATTTTTCGTAAGAATTTCGTGTGGATTCTGCGATGGTGGTTTTGTTTAGTGGAACTTCGCGGTATCACAATCGGTTAAGGTCAAGTTCTTAGTTCTGATTTGCCTTTTCTACCTAATCTAATCTTCATTACGCATTTATAAACATTCAAATTATGCATTTAGAATAAAACGTTTACAATATCTTTCAAATAATAATCTTTAATGTTTAACAATTTTTTTAGTCAGTGATTAGGAGTTTTTATAAAATGGATATATTTTTTGTATTGCTGTGTAGCCTACATTCGATTTATTAAAAAGATCTTTAAAAAATTGATCAAAAATCCCTTCCATAATGAAACGCAATTTTGCAAAATGTTTTCTTTACAAAATTCAGTTTTTGTAAAAAAACTTAAATTTTTAAATTATTTACCCGAGCAAAAAAAAGTTTTTCTGGCAAAAAATGTCAAAGGCATATTTCAACGCTAATATCACGAAAATAACGATTTTACTACAATATAAACGTCATGTTTTAAAAATACATATTTAATCAAAATACAAAGTTTTGTGCAAATAAAAAGTGCAATTTGTTGCAATTATGTTTGTTGTCAAATTCAAGGTGTATTTTGAGGTACATACTTTAAAAACAAACGGTGAAAGTAACCTACAAATTACTTCCGTGTCGCAAAATAAAAACAGAAAGGAAAACAATAACGACTACAGCAACCACTTACAAAATTTCGAAATAAATGAAAAAAAAATCAGTAAACGCATCATAATAAATGAGGATTGTCACTTTAAAAAGTTTTCGCTTAAAAAAAAAAATTGGACACGATTTTAAATAAAATATTAAAAACGAACACACGGTTGATGTTTCTTTTTGCATGCTTTGCCAGCCAACCAGGTGATGATAATTTCCATACTAAAAAGAACTAAGCACAAAATACCTACATACTACCTAGTATACATATATTTATGTAAATCACCTAGTATGTATTATGTATGTTTATTTGTAAATAATAAGCATGCAAAGCAAGTGCACGAGTATTAAGAAGAGTTGGTAAGGTGCTATAAAAGAGCAACATGCAAATCATTGTGACACATACACTCCACGTACACTCAAATCAAACCAATATCAAACAAATGTAAAAAAACCTGTTGCCGCTTTCTTTAGCATGTTTTAGTTGTAATATTTTGACTTATTGATCAAAACAAAAACACTACTACCAATAAAAACAACAAGAAATAACCTGTTTTTTTCTTATATGAGTAAGCAACAACAAATAATAACATACAATAAACGAAAACGACAGTGTTAATCAATGATAGTTTTTATGTGATTTTTTATGTAAAACAATAAAAAAACAAAAAAAAAAACGTGAATAGCAAAATGTAACTATTAAGAGAACGAGCACTTGAAAAAAGAGAGACAGCAAGTTCCCTTTACGTTATGAATTCACAAATTGCATAGTGCCATTATTGTTAAAATGTTAGTCACTGCTATTTTTTTTTTAGTATTAATTACATAAGTACATTAGGGGTATAACTTTTGAACAATTTTTTAAATTATCAAAAAATACCTATCCATGCCATATAGACCATGAAAATCTATGATAAAAATTGGGGTCACTTTTTCGCGGGCGTTAAAAAAGTTCCCCCCCCCCCCAAATCACTTTGAAGTTTAGTATTTGTATTTTTTTTTGTTAATTAAAAATACATTATCTCTATTGTAAAAACAAAAAACATTCAGTTCTATTTTACTATTTCACAAATAAGCCTTATACCACCAATTATACTACATCCAAACAGTTAAAATTATGTTAAAATAACACGGAAACTCTTTTTTTGAACAAAATGGAAAAAAAAGATTGGGGGGAGGTTTTTTATCCAAATTGATCTCAAAAAACTGTTTTCTTGATATATACATCAGTGGCCACCCCGTCGTGATAGGTATTTTTTTTGTTATACCCCTAATGTACATATGCATTTGTTCGTCTCAGGGGCTATTACGCGATATTCATACTACAAATAAAATTTAATGTTTTCATTTTGTTTGACAACAGATACATAAAAAATAAAATAAAATAAAACATTAATAAAAGATCATATCAGTTTGTGCTTTGTTGTGATACAGACGTGTATTATTAAACCCGCATACTATTTGAATTAATTAAATTTGATTTTTTTTTTATTTAAAATAAACATTCCGCGAATGAACGCAAAATACATAAATAATTTTTAAATAAATTATTTAGCATAAAAGTGATCAATTAATAAAAACGAAAAATTAATAAAGATAAATAAAAAATATAAGTGAATATATGTACATACATACTTATGTATGTATGTAGGTATACATAATCTTGCAAAAACATTTTAATTTTGTAAAGAACAAAATAAAAAAAAAAAAAAAAAAATAACAAAAATATTAAAAGCACAAAGTTACGTTGAAAAACAAAAACAATATTTTGTATGAACAAAAACAATGAGACAACAATAAAACTCAACGAGAGAAATTGCTATGTAACAGTTCATGCAAATGAAAATAATGAAATAAATAAAACAAAACAAAACAATATTAATTACCTAACGGCTAAGCCAATTATTCGTACACGTTCCCTCTCACCCTCGGTATTTACACAAACGGTGGATAGTGACTCATTAAAAAAACTAAAACTAGACCTGGTGACAAGTGTTGCCAGGCCAGAAAGTATTGCCGCGACGTCAAAAACAAATTTAGTGGGAAATGATACCATGAACTTAAACACAAATGCAATGGAAAACCCCCCTGTAAAAAGTTGTCAAAAGCCTCAAGTCCAAGTTGGTATGGACAGGTATATAACAGTCCTTAAACGGGGTCGCAGCCCTACATCTTCAGCTGTTGCTTCGGCCTCAAAAATGCCATTTTTTGATAAAATAAATTCCCAAAATCGCTTTGCAATTCTGGAGGATGAATCCTCTGAAGCACCAAACGTAATAAAATCGTCCAAGCCTCCCCCGATATATCTAAGGGAGCAAAACTCAAATGATTTAATAAAAAGTTTGATTTCGGTAATAGGTGAAAATTCCTTTTACGTAGCTTCAATAAAGCGAGGTATGATTAACGAGACTAAAATACAGGTGAATAACGAGGATGACTTTCGAAAAGTAATTACAAGATTTGAGGCTCTTAATAAAAACTTTTATACATATCAACTGAAGAGCAGTAAAGGTCTTCAGGTAGTGATCAAGGGCATAGACTCATGTGTAGACCCAGGAGAAATTAAAGCTTTTTTGGAAGAGAAGGGCTTTAAAATAAAAAACGTGACAAATATCAAAAATAAGGAAAAAAATCCCCAACCACTATTTCGAGTGGAGTTAGAACCCGGCGACGTTAAGCTCAAAAAAAATGAAACGCATCCAATTTATAACCTAAAGTATATTCTATACAGAAGGGTAACTATAGAGGAGCCGCACAAGAGAAATGGTCCTGTTCAATGTCTAAACTGCCAGGAATTTGGCCATACAAAGGCATACTGCTACTTACCCCCTGTTTGCGTAGTATGTGGTGAACTACATGGTACAGTTCTTTGCGATAAGTCTAAAACCGATCCCAACGTAAAAAAATGTAGCAACTGTGGCGGTAATCACACTGCTAATTATAGAGGATGCCCCGTATACACTATCGTCAAGCAGTCGGTTGGACCGAAAACTAATCCCCCTCAAATGCAGGTAACAAATCAGCTAAACACTAATAACATTCAGGGCCCGCAGCCTAGTAATAACAGAACCTCCTATGCTAACGTCCTAAAATCAAACCATGTGCCGCAAGGTGCTTCGCCAAGTAATGACGAAACTCCAGATTCTAATATAAGTCGTCTAGAAAAAACCATGGAAACATTAGTGCAAACAGTAAACAATTTTACAAACACAATGGGTAATATGTTACAGGAAATTCTGAGAATGCAATCGATGTTATTGCAAGCTGTACTTAACAAGCCATGAACTGTTTAAAAATTTGTTTTTGGAACGCAAACGGCATCCGCCAACATAAAAATGAACTAGAATACTTTCTCAAAAATAAACAAATTGATGTTATGATGGTTTCTGAAACTCATCTGACCTCAAGAAATACGTTTAAAATCAATGGCTACATACTATATGATACCAAGGACCCTCGAGATAGAGCTTGTGGAGGTTCTGCCATTTTGATAAAAACCCGAGTCAAACACTACTTAATGTGTGATCATCGTGAGGATTATCTGCAAGCAACAAATATTCGTGTTGATGAGCTTAATCGAAACATAGTAATTTCATCTTTATACTCTCCACCTAGATTTTCAATATCAGAAAGCCAATATTGTGAATATTATAAATCCCTAGGACCCTGTTTCCTGGCCGCTGGCGATTATAACGCTAAACATACCTTCTGGGGGTCACGACTTATAACACCAAAGGGTCGTGTTTTGTTTAATACAATCTCTAAAATGAATTTAAATGTTGTCGCGAGCGGACAACCAACATATTGGCCTGCTGATCCACAAAAAATTCCAGATGTCATCGATTTCGGCGTGGTTAAAAACATCCCCACAGAAACGATTCACGTTGAAGCCTCATTAGAATTATCCTCTGATCACACACCTACAATTGTTACTATAACAAACACCAATATAATTGTATCTCCCTCTAGTTACATAGCGACGTCAGCTACACAAATAAATTGGTTAAAATATAAAAAATATCTCAGTACTCATTGCACAGAAAATATTCCGCTTAGCACACCGGAGAATGTAGATCTCTCTATTGCCAATTTTGACAGTTATCTTAAACTAGCGGTTCAACATTCCTGCAAAACCCTCAAAAAAACTTATAATAATAAAATATATTCTACAGATGTCGAGCGCCTCTTGAATGAAAAAAGGAGAGTGCGAAGAGAGTGGCAATTGCACAGATCCCCCCAACTTAAGAACTTATTAAAAGAGTGCACAAAAAAGCTAAGAAAATTACTACAGTCTCGGAAAACGGCTTCCGTGGAAAAATATCTTAAGGACCTGGATGCAACACCACAATCAGACTACTCATTATGGCGTGCAGCCAGAAATCTAAAAAGGCCAGTTATCACGAAACCACCATTAAGAAACCTGAATGGAAGTTGGGCAAGAAATGATAATGAGAAAGGAAACCTGTTTGTAAATCATTTGAAAAACGTATTTACCCCAAATATATCTGACGACATAGCGGACGAGTTACCACCTGTTGCTGCTAGAGCAGCTGTTCCCCTAAGATTTGAGATGAGAGAAATCGAAAAGGCTATTTGTAACTTAAACCCCAAGAAAGCCCCTGGTTTTGATAAGATAAGCAACAAAATGCTTTTGGAGCTACCTCGAATAGCAAAGAAAATTATTCTTTATATTTTTAATGCTATTTTACGCCTTGAATACTACCCTCAAGAATGGAAGGTCTCCTTAGTAAAGATGATACCAAAGCCAGGAAAAAATCACACAAAAGTTGAGTCATATAGGCCTATTAGCTTATTGTCTAATATATCAAAGCTGTTTGAGAAGCTCTTAGCGTCAAAATTAACCCCAATTTTAAATGATAATGGGTGTATACCTAACCATCAATTCGGTTTCAGAAGAGAACATAGCACAATTGAACAAACCCATCGAATAGTAAACGCCATAAGAAAAGCCTTTGAAGAAAGAAAATATTGCTCCGCTCTCTTCATCGATGTTTCTCAAGCTTTTGATAAAGTCTGGCATGTAGGCTTGTTACATAAATTGAAGCTAAACCTACCGGTTAACACACACAAGCTGCTAGAAAGCTACTTGGTCGGTCGAAAATTTATTATTAAAGAAGGTGATTTTGTAAGTTCTCCTCAGCCAATTGAAGCTGGAGTCCCTCAGGGAAGCATCCTGGGCCCACTTTTTTACTTAATATATACCTCGGACATGCCAACAAACAATTACACCCTAACCTCAACTTTTGCTGATGATACAGCTTTTCTAAGCGTACACGAGAACAGTCGTGAAGCATCTCGATACCTGCAGGATCATATATTTCAGCTCGAACTATGGTTAAAGCAATGGAGGATAAAGGTCAATGAGCAAAAATGCGTACATATAACATTTACTTTGCGTCGGGAAACATGCTCCCCTATTAAAATCAATAATCAACTAGTGCCTCAACAATTGCATGTAAAATATCTCGGTATTCATCTAGATCGGCGTTTAACATGGAAATGCCATATAGAAGCAAAATTAACCCAAATGAAACTAAAAGCAATTCAAATTAACTGGCTTATTGGAAGAAATTCAGTTCTTAGTCTCGATTGCAAACTACTACTTTACAACGCTATTTTAAAGCCAATATGGTGCTACGGTATTCAACTATGGGGCACTGCCTCGGCTTCAAATATCGAAAAAATTCAAAGGCGCCAAAATAAACTTCTTCGAATAATCACAGCTGCCCCTTGGTATGTTAAAAACTCAAATATCCACAAGGATCTCAATGTGCCACTGGTAAGGACTATTATTACGAAGTATGCGGTAAAATATTTAAAAAGGCTAGAGTTGCACCCTAATCCACTAGCTCGAAATATTTTAAATGATAGTGGCCACACTCGCTTAAGAAGAAGAGACACTGCAGCACTTACCCATTAAGATGAGCGATTAACACCTACATATGTGAACAGAACCCGTGATGAAGAAAATTTTTGTCTGGCACTGGCAGGACATAAAATAAATTTTTAGGATAAGATTTGATTAATTATTGTTAGTTCATATTTAATATATGAAGATTCAATAAATAAATAATGAAAAAAAAAAAAAAAAAAAAAAAAATAAAAGATCAAAAAAATTTATTGTATTCAGCTTTTTTAAAATTATCAGCTGTTGTTTAGTAACAACAATCTAGCACTCTAGAGTTCACAATATTTTTCAGCCTGCAGAAATGAAGAGTGTTTAACCAAAGAAGCATTCAAAGGACCTTTATACATACTTACATACATATAAACATTTTTAATGTAAAGAAATCAGTAGAAGAAATTGCTTTTAAAAGCACTTGCTAAAACCGCTTAAAGTGCTAGAAGTAGTCGAGAGTTGTCCAAAAGACCAACAAATTTAGCCAAAGTTCAAAAGTGTTGAAAGAATGAAATTTTTAGGTAGATATCTGTCAAATAAAGTCCTTGTTACTCTAACATAAACGTATACGTTGCGGATCACCTGTCCGCCTTTCCTTACCAGGATAATGTAGAAATAGGTACTTTTACGTAATCGTGACGTTGCGTAGCGGATAAACCTGTTAAATTAAAATTTTTCTCTGATTTTACGTACCAGCAGTACGTACGCACAAATATTTACAAGAACCACAAATTTTTGAGGTCTTTTTATTGTAATCATCGTTACAAATTTGCACAAATCATCGGTTGTTTTAAACACCGCACAGTTTTGCCAGAAGTAGGGAAAAGTCCCTACATATAGGTATTTTTGATACGAAAATAGAAGCGTAGGGAAAATCGGACAGATTTTTTATAATCTCCAAAATGTAGCGATTTTTCGACGTATCGCATTATTTATGAAATAAATGCAGGAAAAACGTTATTTAGTGATAATTTCTTGTCAAAAAAAAAATTCTTTTTCCTTAAATCCCTTAAAAATATATTTCCAGAGTTGTTTGTGGTTTAAAAAAGTTGGCGACACTAATATGTATGTATGTAATTTTTTTTTCTAAGATATTATTCAATGTTGAAAGATTTATTTGAGTTTAATTTAAATTACATACATTTGGGGGATTCATGTCAAGTGACCCAACTTTTGAAATCGATGTCTTCCGATTAGGATTAGGCACCAAGGTTAGTCCTATTGGAGAGCAGTTTAGACTCAAATATTCAATAAGAGCGGTCAAATAGTTTCCGAGTTAGAGGTGCGCTCAAATCTACTTATAGGATTAAATGCTAATTAGGTATGTTACATACCATCGGAAAGGTTAAAAATCAATGTAAAATCGCCGGAAACAAGGTTGATTTTACCGTTTTCGGTAGTGATTTTGCTTCATTGCTACTTCATGTTAATTTAACATGATTTTACAATAACTTGCAAACAACATTTTTTTCTTTTAAAATAATTATCAGGTATGTGATGGAAACGAAACGATTTAAAACCGAAAATATAATTTTCAGTATCTTTTAAAATTGATTTTAAATACCTATTCCTTTTATTTTCTGTCTTTATTCTTTTAAATTTTATATTATAAACGTTAACTGAAGTGTATTCTGAACGAACATTTAAAACTTTAATTCAGAAATGGATTTTAAAATCCTTCGAAATTCATCACACCTTTTAAAAACGTTCATTTTGAAATCGATCGATTTTCATCACATACCTGTATAATTCCTGTTAATTTAACAATACAGTAAAGTTAGAGCCAAATGTCATTTATATTGAAATAACAATCCGAATCACGTTGAATGAAAGTTGAAACAACATGAATTTCATGTAGAATCAAATTGGTTTGAGTGTGATAGAACAGTGTGAAGAAGCTGCAGAGACAACATATGCATTTTTTTAAGAATAAATCAAAACACTTACCCCTGTAACACATGTTTCACTTATTTTGTATTCTCCTTTGTTAACAGAAGCATCAGCAGAATGGCCCGATATGGTTTTCGTCATCATTCTACTTTGAAAACTTGATGTAATATTTAACTAAATAATTTTAATTAAAACAATACGGGAATTGTCTTCGTTTTTTAACATATTTTAAACATGAAAGTAAAAAAATGTACATACTTAAGTATGCATGCATGTTAATTTAACATTATATTATATTAATTGATTTTAATATAAAACAGGTTTTTATGAATTCAACATTGAACAATGTCATTTTAACAGTGAATAATATTAATAACGTGATTTAAGGCTATTTTCATATTTTTCATTTTAAATTAATATTAAATAATAATAAATTTAAATGAAGAGCATACTTTTGCAGAAATTTATTATGATTCTAAATCAACATTTCGCCATGTTAATTAAACATTGGTATTTTTTTCTGTGTGTAGTTTTATTGTTAAAGGTTTTAAAAACACTTACGCACAAATATGAAAAAATTAAAAATAGTGCATACATATCGACCCATTTGCGCGAAATTATCGTATATGCCAATTTTTTTGGAAATGAGTTTTTGATGTAATCTTGTTCTACATTCAAAGAGACGTCGCCTGACAAAATATTGTAGGCGAATTCCACTTCGTTGCTCCAAAAATTGAATGTATATTTTCATATTTATATTGCAAGTGATAGCAGAGAAAAGTATAAAAATGGCTCTCCTGTAAAATTTGGTTTTTGTAACATACGATAATTGCGCGCAAAGGGGTCGATATGCTGAAAATTTAAAACCCTCGACTTGAGTTTTTAATTATTATTTTTTATACATAAGCCACTCGCGGCTCAAAAAGCTACAAAAATTACCTTAAAGGAGAAGACATAAGCATTCGTTTGAACAAAAAATACCATTTAAAAAATTTAAAAAAAAGTTTTAAACTTAAATAAAAAAAAATTAAAAAAAAATTAGAAAAAGCTTTCTAATTTGTTCGGGACAAATTTAGCTAACCCCTATAGGTAATAAGTAGCGTTTTTTCCCCGGACTTTTTCGATTCCCGGGAAAGCGGGACATTTTTTTAAATTTCCCGGGATCCCGCTCCATATAAATAATACAAAGTAAATTTTGTTTTTAATTAATAAAAAAAAACTTTTTTAAAAATACGTAAGGGAACTTGTTTACAAAGAAAGTAAAAGAAATGGGACAATACTAAAAAATTAATTGAAGATTGAAATAGGAACTTGAATTATTATTACCTCACGCTTTTATTACCTATTATTATGCTTTTATTCCGTATTATCATGCTCTAGATACAAGATAAAAAGATAACATAAACATAGCAATTTAATTCATAAAACAATAATAAAAACAAAATAAAAATTTAGGTACTCAAGATATGAGATCAAAAAGTTAATTAATAAAATAGATAAAATATTTTAAATAAATAACTATATAACATTTTAACGGCTTAGAAAATAACTTTCTGACACAATCAAAGCGCTTAGAAAGTCGTCAAAAAGTATATTTCTGATTTTATTTACGAATTATCATGTAACCGAAAAATTTCGTTAATTTTTTACCGAGGTTGACAAATAGTCTAATTCAAGTCAAGGTTTTTCAAGTTGTATGTTGTAGTATCTTACACGAGTCTCCAAAATGCTATTTTATTTCGGTTTCCCCGCACACACAAATTAAAATTTGTGTTTATCACCTAATAAACATATCGCTCCTTCATTGCATCATAGTCATGTCTCAAAAAATCAAAAATTTTAAGTAACTTTAGCAAAGTTTTCCTTTACACCTTCTCGTATATCTCACACTGAACCCAAAATATAGCAAAATATATCTTTAAATCGGTACATTTTGAAAACATTAATCGCATTTTGCCAAGATCGTTTGTTTTTGTAGATATGACTATGCAATATGACTTGCAATAAAGGAGCGATATGCTTAGGTATCTTCTATTTTTAAGACTTCATGGACAATGAAACTTTACTGCCTGCATCTTATGTTGAGTTAATGTACTTTATTAAATCTTCACTACACTAAATGTAATAATTATCAACTGTTCCACTGCCCATTCTTCTTTTAGTAGATTTATTGCATCAGGAGACATTGATTTAAATATGTTCTCACTTCTTGTAATTGATCTAATCCGCAACCCATCCACAGATGCTAATTTTTAGAGAATAGAAAACTAAAATTAAAAGTAGTTATAAATAGCTGTTTTCTGAAATTATGAGGAATTTTTTATTTCCCGGGATCCCGCAAGAAAAATCCCGGGAAAACGGGAAATAAAATAACTGAAATTCCCGGGTATTCCCGGGACTTGAAATCCCGGTAAAAAACTCTAGTAATAAGGTACATGGATGAGAAAGAAGAGGTGGTGCTTTAATACCATTCATTCAATAGGGAGATAAAGCCTTTTTTTTCATTTGAATGGGAGATAAAGTCATCATGGCCTTAGCTCACGTTAGCAATATTAGAAAATGGATTTATCTCTCATTTCAGTTTTGAAGAACTTTGGCATTTTACATTGATTAATAGTTTTCTTATTTTTATAATTACATTAAGTGTAAACATTCCGTAAAAGGGAAAATCAATAGTTTTATTAGTATACCCTTCACCGAAGGTAAAAGGGTATATATAAGTTTGTCATTCCGTTTGTAATTTCTATAACATTGATCCTACACCCTATAAAGTATATATCGGATCCGCCATCTAACGTTTTTTTACAACTAGTGCTTGTTTCGTGAATGGTAACACTTAGCTAATGTCTGATTTGACAGATTGTAAACGCTTGAACAACGCTGGGAAATATTGCCTGGAATCGACTTATAGAAGATGCCGATTTTGCCAAAAAAATCATCTTTTCAGATGAAGCTCATTTTTATATTGACGGGTATTTAAACAAGCAAAATTGTCGCATTTGGGGCACAGAAAACCCGCACGCATACATTGAAAAGCCGATGCACCCAAAACGAGTCACTGCTTGGTGCGGATTTTGGTCCAGAGGCATAATTGGGCCATTTTCTTCGAAAATGAGCAAGGAGTGGCCGTTACGAATTAAAGAGGAAAATATTGGCAACATTTGGTTTCAACAGGACGTGCCACACAGCCGAAGCTACACTGGATGTTTTGCGCCCTGTTTTTGAAGATTGCATTATCAGCCGCAGAGCTGATGTCGTTTGGCCACCTCGGAGCAGCGATTTGACGCCGTTGGACTATTATTTGTGGGGTGCCGTCAAAGATAAGTGTTACGCCGACAAGCCAGACACAATTGACGCTTAAAAGGACAATATTCGTGAAGACATTGGTGAAATACAGCTGCACACAATCGATAATGTGTTTAAAAATTGGACCGATCGTGTAGGCTACTGCATGGCCAGCCGAGGCTGCCATTTGAATAAAATTATTTTCCATCATTAACCGGAAGGATTGTACTTTCAAATAAAAAAAGAAATTTGAGAAAATATTCAGTAGTTTTTTTTATAGCATTTTCAAAAAAAAAAATCATTTGGCGGACCCTTTATATTCTGGGTCCTTATGAAAAGCGAAGTTGATTTAACGATGTCCGTCTGTCCGTTGAAATAGGTTTTCCGAAGACCCCATATATGATGGGGGCCAGGTTATTATACATTTATGTCACATATGGTCCGGAATTGTTTGCTATTGAAATTCAAAAAGATCGGTCCACAAATGGCTGAGATATGAGCAAAAAACCACGACTACCTCTAATTTTTATCTCTTATTGCGCAAAATTTTAAATGTGACCTTACCTCTCAATGATTGAGCAATAAGGCCATTATTGCTTTATTTTTAGCAACTACCAACGATTGAAGTCGACCGCAACGTTACCGTGTCCGCAACAGTTACCTATGATTAACGAGGCCTTAACTTTTACTTTTATTAAAAGTAAAACTTGAAATACATTTTAGAATCATAAGGAATAATTTAAAAACAAGTGACTGAGGGTACATATTGGGACTAAGTTATATGTATATGAACTTTAAACTTAAAAAATTAGAAGAAAAAAACGTATCTTATGTATTTTGTTAGATCCGCTATAAGCCGAACAATATTACTGTTAGGTCGCTGTATCGATCACAATGGGTAAAGTTTAAAAAAAATTAGAAGAAAAAAACGTATCTTATGTATTTTGTTAGATCCGCTATAAGCCGAACAATATTACTGTTAGGTCGCTGTATCGATCACAATGGGTAAAGTTTAAAGAAATTCAAAAGGGAAATAGGCTGTAAGCATTTTTCAGAATTTTGTATTTTTTAGAATATTTTTTTTTCAATTAAGAAACCATCAGTTTCTTATTAAACTCAAAAAAAAATATTCACACAATTTTCTTTGACTAAACAGCTGTAATATACTTTTGCTAATCACTGTCTACAATATCTCAGCGTTGTTACTCCAACGCTTTAATGCGGTTTGTCGTTTGAGGAATTATTAAATCATGTGAATCATTTAAATATGTCTCCTTTACTTCATTCGAAAAGCATTGAATTTAGTTGTTTGTTGTGCTAATACCAAGAAAAAACAAATCATTTCTGTTAAACCTTTTACTTTTGTTTTATAATTTTAGTTTACACAATTATTATCTCGGCATTAAAGTCTTCAAAATACAAATCGTAAGACCAAACGCGATTATTTTTATTGTGAAGAGGGGGGGGAAATATTATTGTATAATTTATTATTGTTTTATTGCGGTTATACACATCTTAATGGATTTCGTCTTAGATATTTGTATCTATCGGATTTTTTGGTTTTTGTTTTACGACTTAGTGTTAGTTTTTTGACTGCATGAATATTTATTTATAATTCGATTCCAATTCTTTTTCCAACATTATAAATAAAAAGTTGTTTTTTTTTTAGAAATATGTTTGCTTTTGTTTTATTTGGTTTTTTTTATATGTATGTATGTATATATGGACATTGCCATCCGATTTGTATGTAACTTTATTCAGCAGCTTGTTGCTCTTGGTGCTGGAAAAACTTTCACTTTTATTTCGAAATGTCTGTATTTATTTAACGATAATTTTTGCCTTTTTCTTTGCATTTGTTTTGGTTTATTTTGTGTATGTTTTAATTTTTCTTTAAGACAAGCAAAAAGAAAACAACATTATAAACAGACAGCGCTTGATTTTGAATGCTATTGTTTTACTGTCGTTAGACATAATTACATATTTATTTTTATTTATTTGTAGCAAGATTTTTTATGATTAATGTAAATTTTTTTTAAGAAAAACTACAATGCCATTCAAGAAGATTGCACAAAATATATGTATTTTAGTTTGATAATAAATTGTTGTTTGTTTAAAGGTGCCATCTCTTGGGAAAGTCATAGACTGACTTTTATTAAAACTTCTTTGCTTAGAGGCGATTTACATTTTGAAGTTCCCTTTTAAATCAACGCGAATTTTTAGTTGCACAATTTCTAGTTGTCGAATCTTTAGATTTAGATAATGCTAGAAATATTCAAACTGCCAAAAATGGTCGTATGCACAAAACATAACAAAAATACTAGAGATGGAAATTTGTAAGAGACAAGGGTCAAAAATGTCGCTTCAATTCTTGTTGCGTGCTACTTTTAAGTGGCGAACAGAATAGTTGCTGTAGTACAACGTAGTAGTCTCAATAGAATTCGTAGTTGTAGTAGTCATTGCAGGTGAAGTTAAAGCGCAAAGTTCGAAATTTTTAACTTTATTGCCCTACAGACAATTCGTCAGCTTCAGCTACTACTACAACTACTTAATGCTGTTCCAGGCCTTACTATCACGAAAGCTTCTCTACACTTGCCTACAACTACAAGAGCTCTAGGCGAATTCGCCCTTAATGTAAACAACCTTTTAAGATCCCGTGCAGGACATGTCTGACAAAATTTTAATTAGTCGCAATAAAGACTACAGTCAAATCCTGATAATTCGTACCCCGATAAATCGTAATTCCCGATAATTCGTAATAAACTGTCGGTCCCTTGAAAAAATCTCGTTAATTCGTAAAATTTCCATACAATTTGGCCCCCTCACTAATTCGTAATTTTTTTTTCAAATAAAATCTTCTTTTCCTTTTATAAATCGTAATTTTTTGCTAACTACCACTTATAATTCGTAATAAAAACAACATAAGCATCCAAAGAATGATATTTTGTTTACTGCTATTTTTTTTGCGTGGGTTTTTGCATGAATTTTAAAGAAAAATGTCAAAAAAGTAAAAAAATTGAAAAACGCTGTTAATTCGTATTTAATTTATTTTAACCCCGTTAAATCGAAACCCCGTCCCTTGCGATTACGAATTATCGGGATTTGACTGTACATACATTTCTTGCTAGCAGGCTTGCCAGTAGAATTCAAATAAAAAGTGCTAAGTCGACAAAAGTGCCAAATTTTTCTACAGTAAAAAACAAAAGTGCTAGTTTTGTAACAAGGGTTGCCGTTGCAAATTTTGAAAAAGTGTCAAAAAACGGGTATTTAAGAAAAAAAAGGGTCAAAAAGGGGGTATTTTAAAGTAAAATAGGGTCAAGTTTATTAGCATGTATTATTTAAATACATTAGACTAAAATGTAAGTAGTTATACATACTTGAATTATAAATCAATGTTAAAACTAAGAAACAATTCACTGGTACATTTCAATATAATGTTGATAATGTTGATTGATCACTTTTTAGAAATACTCATTCTATATTTTAATTCTATTCTGTATATTCATTCTTCACTTGGAGTCCATTCTTCCAGCTCCGATTCGGGCAAATAAAAATCATGAGAACTTTCGTTAGGAATATGGAAACGTGTAGTTATTTTCAAAAAGTGTCCTAAATTTTGTTCAAATGATATGAAGGGATAAATTAAAAAAAAAGGTCACAAAAAGGGCCATTGGCATGAAAAAGGGTCAAAAGTGATACTTTAGTGTCTCAACGGCAACGCTGTTTGTAACATTAATTTCTGAGAAATATATTGCATTAATGTAACATGATCTAGATTTTTGTGTTCGTTTGTAAAAAAAAAAACACAACTGTGGAAAAAATTTTCTAGTTCTTTTATGAATAAGTTGATGAAAACCATGCAAAATATGTTGCATATTTTACCCTTAATTTTATTTAAGGCATTTGGGGCACAGAAAACCCCCACGCATACATTGAAAAGCCGATGCACCCAAAACGAGTCACTGCTTGGTGCGGATTTTGGTCCAGAGGCATAATTGGGCCATTTTCTTCGAAAATGAGCAAGGAGTGGCCGTTACGAATTAAAGAGGAAAATATTGGCAACATTTGGTTTCAACAGGACGTGCCACACAGCCGAAGCTACACTGGATGTTTTGCGCCCTGTTTTTGAAGATTGCATTATCAGCCGCAGAGCTGATGTCGTTTGGCCACCTCGGAGCAGCGATTTGACACCGTTGGACTATTATTTGTGGGGTGCCGTCAAAGATAAGTGTTACCCTTAATTTTATTTAAGGTGTTCATTCTGCCCTGTTTTACGACTTTGATACTTACTACTTTGTTTGTAAAATCAATGTTTTATTTTCTTTGTCATAATTCATACCGCTCATAATTTTGTAAAAAGATTGTTTTAAAATAAAATATAAAAGTATTTTCATATTAAAAGGAAGTCTATGTATATAATAATCGTTTCAATTTTTCTAAGCCATTAGTGATGTCAATATTTATTGCCAAATCGTAAAAGCGTGCAGAAAACGCTCAAATAGCCCTAAAAATCACTTTTAAAGTGCATTAATGATACAAGTTTATAATTTCAATTGTGGCATTTCCAACTCATTTTGGTACTTTTCAGATGAACCGGTTTTTTTACAATATCGTCCGTTATGTTTAAAGTGTGGCAACAAACGTTGACTAATTTTGCACCTTCTCTTATGCTTATAACCGAACATAACAGTTCTGTTTTCATTCTAGTTCTTAGCAAGGTCTTTCTAATAGGTCTTTGGTCCAATAGGAGATTGCTTCGCTGAAATTTCTGAATAGCTGATGGTTTTTTGTCCCAATGTCTGAGAAAACATTCATTTACTTCTCTAAAGCCCGCCAATGATTTCTGTAGTGTGGCGAAATTATTTTTGTTGATATTATGATCAGAAACCAAACTTCGCAATGCAATTGATATTTCGGAACAAGTGTAAAAGACAAAAGTTCCAGAATTCAAACGAGCACTCCTGAGTGCTGGCATTAGAGTGCCCCGGTAGGCTAGCTGGTAGCGAGCTATTCTATCAGCGCCGGGGTTGCGGGTTCGATTCCCGCCAGAGACTCTGGTTTCTTTCCTGCAGACAAGCATAAATCTTCGCGGGATTTGCTTAGGAAAATTAAAAAAAAAAAAAAAAAAAAAAAAAAAAATTAAAAAAAAAAAAAAAAAATTTCTAATTGCGTTTGATGCGAAAACTTTTATGTGATTAAAAAAAAAATGCTCTATTCGACTATGCTATGCCATTTTTCCCATTTGCAAAAATTGTAAAAGTTATATGCCTAATATATATATCGGTGGCATTTTTATATATCTTAAGTCGAGATAAGATAGCAAAAAAGCTTTGAAAAAAAAACTAGCTGAAAAAATAATTTTTATCAAATAATAAAAAAAACCAATATTAAAAAAAAATTTCGTTTATAATACAAAATTTTAAAAATGTAATCAAAAAGGTTTTTTGAATGAAAATTTTTTTCAACTTTTTTAATTTGACTTAAGATGTTTTGTCAAAATGCCACAGTTGTGTATTTTTTTTTGATATACTTAAAGAATTGTTGAATTAATTATGTGAGTTTTTAAGTGGTTTTGGGGTCTAAAAAGAGTGCTGAAAATGCTAAATAATTATAAAAATGTGCTAAACTAGCACTTTTTTCGAAATTCTTAGTGCATATTCAGAAAAAAATGTGCTCAATTAAATAAATAAATATTCACATAGAAAAGTGCTAAGCTGGCAAGCCTGCTTGCTAGATATACTAATGGCCGTTTTCTCATTACACGATTAACTTTTTTCCCAACGAAAAACTGCACATTAAAGAAATTTGGTTTTCTCTATGTCTCATTTGCTTCTATTCTGTCGCAAAACTAACCAGCACTCATCTGCCGATTATTTATTGTCCTTTTATTTGCCGTACAGATAAATTCAATCAGCTGACTCCCAGCTTTTACATGTATTTTGAGAGGTGTTGCCAACTTAAAACCATGTTTTTTGTCGGTATATTGAGAAACCGAAAATTGTTAACAGACAGTTTATCGGTCTAATAAATTTATGTTGACATTTAGTAACAAGCAGTTTGACGGTACATTGAGAAAATGGCCATAAGTTTGTTAACTTAAGTTTTTTTCCTCTGTTGCCTACAAACTTTGTCTGGCCGGCAAGAAATGTCTTTAGTGTAAATTGGGACTTAGAGTGTGCTCTAACCAACAAACACGGAGGTTTAATTTCAATTTGAAAGTTATTTGTAAATAAACCCTTTCTCAAACGACAAACGGTTAATAATGATTTGAAAATCATAGCATTCTCATCAAAACGGGGAAATTATTTTTAAATTAAGAAATGCATTTATTTTCAACTGGCTTTCAGACGCATTTCTCAAACGAGGATTATGTATACATTGTATTAAATGTAGAACATAAATAAAAATATTTTTTTTTTTTTAATTTATATTAATTATTTTTTTTTTTAAATAAACTGTGAGATAATCATGCGGCAGGCACCAAAGCTAAAAGTTGAAATATTGTTCTTTCCGTCCGCTAATAAGAATTTTTTGAAAGACAAAATACATGGCTCCTTTTTGTATTGAGGATTGTCATGAAGTAGCAGCGCAATACATTAAACTTATATTTTTTTCACTTTCCCGTTTTATTTTTATTCACATTCCTTCACTATGAAATTGATTTTTTACTCACAAATAATTTATATTTTTTTTTACAAGAAATCAATGTTATTTAAAGGCGAATAAAAGTAACTTTTCTTTAATTGTGTAACACATTTAACTTTAATCGAAATTTTTTAGTGTTTATATTAATTTTCGCTTATTTTTTGGTAACTATTTGATATCAAAATAAATAAAACATTGTATGTCAAATGATTATATTCAAATCATTATCAATTTAAATTCAAATTGAACAAGGTTTAGAAATTATAAAATTTCAATAAAAACGAACATTTTTATACACATAAAAATTTTTCATACATAATAGTTGTTAAAATTAACTATCTCGGGATTTATAAAAAGAAATCACCTAATAAACTTCAAATAATAAATAATTTTTAATTTGTATTTATTGAAATTACTTAATTTAGAAAAAACCCTTTATTAACCGGTTAACTGATCAATAACAAAATTAAACTCATAAAAGCCAAACTGTAGCAACTTTGTTAACCCTGGAGTCTAATCACCGCATACGATATCGAGCAAAATTGGTCGAAATTATTTATTTTGGTATCATAAATCTTGATATAGAATGAAATTTATTGAATTTGAAATAATAGCATTCGATATCGAGTAACTCGACATTACATTTCTCGAGTTTTCATTCGATACGTCAGTGTCTATCGTATGCAAAAACATTCGATAGTTTATTCGATACGATAGTATCGAATGCGTTGATTAGACCCCTGGTCTTTTTGCTAAAAAAATTAAACTCCAATAAACATATGTTAAGATAACCAGATTTGTTATCCAATAATTTCAGTTTGCCTAACTATGTGATTTTTAATGCACAATTAAGTGAATATCAAACCCTATTATTGCCCGTCTATACCAGAGATTAATATTGTGACATTATTGCAGTAAAAATCAAAATTATGTTATCTTTATAGCATTTTTGCACTGATCAACATCTAACATCTACCATCAATTTGGCACAATTTGCGAAGATGTTAACATCTTTCAATAAGAAATAAATAGGTATTAAAAACCAAAATCTTTAAAAGATGTTCTTATCTCATTTTATTCCATTCTACATCTTTCGATTATTTTAGTGTCATCACTAAAAAAGTGGCAAAAAGTTCTCTTATTATTGTGGCATCACAAAATTGGTTTTGAAATCAGCGTTACATTTTTGTGTTTTCTTATTAAATTTTGGCATTTTTGTAAAAAAATGACATTTTGTTATTTTAAAAACATTTTTATTCAAAAATGGTGGTTTGTTTAATGGTAGCAAATTATAATTGAAGGAAACAAATTAATAATTAAAAATAAACACTACAATTTTTTTTTTAAATAAACCCTTAAATAAAATTGCAAAAATTATTTTTGTTAATAATATATTTATATGTATATATTAATATTTATAAAAAAAAAATGATTAAATAATTTTTTTATATATTTTTAAATAACAAAGTCGAATAAGAAAGAATTTATATTAATAAAAATGATTTTTGCAAAATGGGGTCAGTTTTTGCTCTGCACCTTCATCCTTGATTTTTTGAAATTATTATTATTATGAGTCAACGTAAATACGTTTACCCATGCCTCTAACACAGGGTATCTACCTGAGTAAGATTTTTATATCAGCAAACGTCAAATTCAATCGCAGAGAGTATTATCATACGTGTGGACTCTCAAATAGTGTTAGTATTCATATTATAATACATGTTATGAGACTCTTGTTACATGAAATCTTATAACAACTATCTTATAAGATGAGCTGTCACAAATACACATACATATAAAACAATAATAAGACGCATTCATTAAAATGTTTAATTTTGTTGTGCAAATAGTTAAAATCTTGTGATAAGTGTTTACAAAACAATATTTTTAATTTAAAAAAAAGAAAAAACTAATAAAAATAATAAAAACAGCACAAGTTCACTATCAGATATTATCTCAGGTGAAGACTCAGTGTAACATAAGCTGAGCAATAAGAAATATTGGTCTGTTATTCTGCCGACGTTATTGCCAAGTTACTGAAATATTTATCTTTGGTGTGAACCTGGGGTTAATAAGTTGCTATTATTAAAATGTTTGGTAATAAAAACAGTGTTGTAAATGTTAAAAAGTTATTTCCACTCAAAAGCCTGAACTTTAAAAGTTAACAAATCTGTTTTTTTTTAATAATGGCTTATAATCCCGTTTACACTGCAATGAAATCTATTGCTTTTGGGATTTCGAGCAAAATTTTGTACTTTCGTACAAAATCTAGTTGTTTTTGACTAGATTTCTAATAGATTTTGACGAAAGCTACTCAAAATCTAGGAGTACTTACCCTACAAGAAATGAATGGGCGAATCATCATAATTTTCCCGTTAAAGTTATGAAAATTAAGCTTCGCTCATTCATTTCTTGTAGGGTAGTAATGAAAAGTTTTTTTTTATTTCAAAGTACTAAAGGCCTTACGACACTACATTTTTTATTCATTGAATTGACATAGAATTGATAGAAAGAAACAGTAAATTTTGGAAAGAGCAGACCATAAAAAAATGTAAACAAAATTTTTTTTCAGTTTTTCTTATGTTATCATTTTGTTAATTTTATTAAATGTTGTCAACTTGTTGACTTTGTTGACACTAAATTTGCCCCTAAACCGCTGATTCAGCAACACTTTTGATATATAAAACTTGAAATGTAAATTTTAAGTTAAAAATTTTACATTTTTTTTGGCATTACTGCATTTTTTATCGATAACTTTTTTAAAATGTTTGAAAATTTGCTATTTATCCTAATACAGCTGAACACTTTGCACTGTTCACCAAAACTTGAACAATGCATTAAACATGTAGTGCCATAAGGCCTTAAAAAATACTTCCCTGTACAAGTAACATATTTTAAGGAAAATTTCAAATCAAATCTACTAGATTTCGTTGAAATGTAAACGGTATATTAGTTTTTGCTGATTTTTAAAAAAAGATATTAAATTAATTTGTTTTTAAAAGAAATAGTCAATTAGAATTTTGTTTTTTGTTCGATTAATATATTTAATAAAAAAAAAACAGAATATTTAAAATTTGTTGTTTATTCGAGCTTTTTATTTTAGATTTTATTTCATTTTATTTATTACCTTCATTTTGATTTATACGTTCCAGTGTTAATTAGGTTACCTTGCAAAAACTACTAATTTGTTTTAATTAAAAAAAATGCTACAAATCTTGCACCACATTCCAAATCTAAAATATGAAATCTACAATTCCTACAGCAATTTATAGATGAAAAACAGAAAAACAAAAAACAAATGAAAGAAACAAAAGAGAGAAAGTACTTTAAATTGGATCAAACAAATTTATTACTGCAAACAAACAGAAATTTTAAACGAACAAATAAATATGCCACCAAGTAAGAGGTTTCCTACGTAAACTGGCAAAAAAAAAAAAAAATAAAGAAATATTTCATATTGAATTTTCATAAACGTTACAACTAAAAATATAATAAAGTTTAAAAAAATAAAAACTCAACCTTTCAACCTACGCCAAAATAAATTTTGCTTATAAAAAAAGTATATAAATACAAAAACATTGAAATGACAGTTAAATGAAAGAAAGTCGACTAAAATCTCTATAAATTTATTTCAAGAGAAGGGATCTCTGATGGACGGACTCACACAGTACAATGCAACAATCAAAAATGCTGCAAAAAAATGAATATAAAAACACCCGCGCTTTCTAAAACTTTGTAAAAAAAAAAAATAACGAAAAATAATAAAGATTGAATGCACATAAACAAAGTCAGAAAAATCAGACGGATATGAAACAGTTGCTTAGGAGAAAAAATGTTGCAACACTCTGTAATACAGATGCGAACGATGACGACAATTGAACAAATATCTGATCTGTCGTTTTAAATTTGTTTTAAAAATGTACTCTTTGTAAGTTTACATTGAATTGCAGTTTTTATTTTTGTATTTTTAAGTTGATTTTTTTCCATTTTCGTCAATTTAATATTAAATTGAATGAAATTGATTCCTTTTGTTTTAAACTTGATTTATACACGCGATCGAATTACATTTAATGGAATTAAAGCGAAAGGTTTAGGAAAAAACATTTAAGATTCCATTACTTTTTATTTTTTTTTTTTTTAACATTTTACCTACAATTTCGATTAAATTAAAAAGAATGAAGAAAAAAAGAAAAATGCAAAAAGGTAAACGAACTGAAAGTCATTCATTTAAACCAAAGTTAACTACCGGTATTAGTTCAATTAACTTTTTAATAGCAAAGACATACTAAACGGTAGGAGTTGTAGAGATTGTTAATAATTCATTATATAACAACAGTGCTTTTTGGGCTATGCCGAATCTTATATACCTTTTACCGTGGCGCAATGAGAACAGAAAGTTATATAAAAACAGTTCTTTAGATACAACCAAATCTATTTTCTGCCACGACCACTTTTTCAATTAATGTTTTTTATTTTATAAATGTTCATATTATTCGAATTGTAGGCAAATTACAATTTTTAAAAGCTTTTATACTTTAATAGTCTGATTCCTTCAATATTTTCCAGAAATATGAAAATGTATATGTATAGTAAATGTTACTCACCATGAGAAATAAGTTCCCAGATTCTGTTCATTATTTTATTTATAATGATTTTTTTTTCGGTGCTATATTTCAATAATTTAATTTATAACTATGTATTTTGTTTTTTAGAAATACATAAGTAAATAACTTATGAAATAAATTTGAACCTTATTCGGCTAGCCTGGGACTGGGCAAAGCACGGGTAATCGTAAAGCACGGTTAATAGAAACATATTCATTATAAAAACATGAAATTTTAGCTTACATTTTACAAAAATACATACGTAATAGGGATGCCAAACGGAATCGATTTTAACAAATCCCGGGTTTTTCGGGATTTCAAGATTTTCGGGAACCCGGTATTTTCCAGGATTTTTCGGGATCAATTAATTTGTTTCTTTAATATACAATTTTTTTAAATAAACAACACTTTATTTATTTATGTTTGAATTTTTAAAAAAAAAAAACAACAAAACAATTCTTTTTATAAAAAAATTTTAAATTATTATTTTAGTTTTATGTCTTAAATTAATTATTAATTGTATAAACACTTGAAATTTAACCCCGTATTCATAAATAATTATTAAATTTAACAAGGTTTACTAAACGAAATTTTCATAAATAATTTGTTTTGTAAACCTTTATCGAATTTGAAAAATGTTTATGAGTACAGTCATAAATCTGCAATATTGGTTAATAACTACTTTATCGACCAAAAAATAAAATACATGACTATACAAAATAAAAAACATGTCGTCAGTTTGACATGAATCATTTGAACGTCAATTCATGTTTAAAGAAGAAAAAGGAAGAATCATGTGAATAATACATGGGCCGTATGAACTCAGACTTACTTAATGTCAACATAAAATTATTGGACCGATAAAGTGTTCGTTAACGATTTTGGGTTTCTCAATATACCGACAAAAAACATTGTTTTCAGTTGGCAACACGTCTCAAAATACATATAAAAGTTGGGAGTCAGCTGATTGAATTTATCTGCACGGCAAATACATAAAAGGAAAATAAATGGTTAGCTTTGCGACAAAATAGAAAACAAATGAGGCATTGACAAACCCAAATTTCTTTAATGAGCAGTTTTTCGTTGGGGAAAAAAGATAATCGAGTTATGAGAAAACGGCCATAAGACAATTAATAAATTGAAAGTATAAAAATTCAATAAAAACCAACATATAAAAATTTTTCATACATAAAAGTTGTTAAAATTAAAAATCCAGGGATTCATAAAAATAAATCCCGGGATTCGGGATTTGTCAGTCCCGAAAAATACCGGGATTTCGGGATTTCCCGTAAACAATAAACAGTGAGTATATCTCAATAGTATGAAATAGGAATTTAACACATTTGAAAGAAACCTTGTTAATTAATTTTTGAATCCCAAGAAAAACTTTGATAACTAAAATGCATGTGGCAGAGTAAATAAGCTGAACTGGCAAAATAAAATAAAGTAATTTGTTTTTATTTTTGTTTTTTCTTTACCCATTTACAACTACATTTAGAGTGGACAAAAAATCAACCAATTGTAGTCGGGACTGTAAGAAAGGATAAACTCACTGTTTATTGTTGTTATTTTGTTTAAGCTATGATATTGTTAAAGGTAAAACTTATAATTCTTATTCGCTTAACAGTTATTTGTTCAATATCTTCAGTTCAGATCTGGCCTAAGCAACCAGTGAAATGCGCATAGGAATAGCTTATGCCTTCAACAATAAATTTCAGTTTCTCAATAGTATGAAATGGGAATTTAGCACATTTGAAAGAAACCTTGTTAATTAATTTTATATAGTTTAAAAGTATAAAAATATGACCAAAAAGTTTATTTTTTAACATAAAAATTTTATTAAAAATGTGACAACCATTTTTTTAAAAGCAATTTCATGTAATAAAAGAGAAACAATTTTTAAATAAAAAATAGCATCAATATTATTTCCTTAAATAATCTTTCAAAAAGAGAATACAGTTTAAATTAGTGATTGCTGTTCGGTTTGAACGGAAATCGAAAATGTAAATTTTTATACATGTTATTTTTTAAATTTACTAAACATGTCTGTAAAATATGTAAAAAATGTTGAAGTCAAATAAATTTTTTACTTTATGTCCTCTATTTTTATTTTCAAAATCATGTCGCCTTAGTTTAAAACGCAAAATCGAAAAAAACAAACGGGACCAACAAGCAATTTAAATAATAATTTCCTTTAATTCCAATATTTATTTTGATTATAATAATTAGTTTACTTTGTGACATTAAGGCCATGTTATCAATCTCACCAACTGTTAGCAAAATTAGGGGTTACGGTTATTTGGTAAAAAATTTCATAAGTGCGACCGTAGCTTTAAACACTTCAAATTGACATGATTACAACGAAATCATTTTATTAATCACGTATAATTCTCTGAACATACCTCAAACTAAGTATGATGTAGCATCGGCCACAATGAACGTATCCCTCACGTGTACAACCGACCACGATTTATTCTTAATGTTTTTATTTCGTCTTTAGACAATGAAAATAAAATATTTCCCGGTACACTTGGGTAGGGCAACAAATTAATTTTAACGGATTTCGAGGAAAATGCATTACGAGTTCTATGAAAAAATTGTCAAAATCGAATCACGCCAATGGTCAAATGACAACGTCAAAGCTAAATTTTTTGTAAACTTTGAATATTTCATGAAATTGATAACGATATATTCATATTTTTATAAAAGTTGACTTAACTTTTCTCTGTAATTGGTAATACATAAATATTTCAGAAGAAAAATTCGAAATTAGCCCTTTTATGCTCTTAAGGAAAAACAGTTTCATAAAAATAATTGCATTTCAAAAAAAAAAAAAAATTTAATTATAAAAAGAAAAAAATACAGTTTTTTGCTTTATCATTTATGCATATCAAATCGGCAACTGTAATTGTTTATGTGCTGCCAGACTATTATTTATTAACTACATTATAAGGTTACCACACAAAAATTCATTTTGATAAACTGTTTTATTTAATTTGATATATATAAATTAATTAGACGAAATTTAAATTAAAAAAAGCTAGAAAAAACTAAATGTCTTGTTGAAAAAACCTCAAGCTAAAACTGCTAAAATTTTAGCTCGAAAAAAGCTTACATGGCCACACTGATAATTGTTGATAAGTTTTACTTTGGTTGATAATTCTTTAATATTCAGTTTTTTTTGTTGTTCATTATCTAAAAATACTTTTTTCAAACAATAATGTTTGCCTGCTATCTTTCAGTTATCTTAATGAGTTCAAAGAATACACTTCATTTTGTAAAATTTTTTTACGTAGAAATTTAAATAAAAATGTTAAAATTTATTAAAACATATGTTTGCAAGTATAAGTCTAACGTTTCTATTGTACGTAAACATCTTTGAATTACATTTAAATTTACTAATATTTTGTTTACAAAGCATCATAAAACTCCCAATACAGAATGGCAGGCTGCCAAATCATTTGACAGTTTACCCGGACCTTCTAAATATCAGCTACTAAGAGCATTTATGCCGGGAGGTAAGATAAAATGAACATACATTTTTATTTCCAAATTTTTCAAGTTATAATTTCCTCTCTAGGAGAATTTTATAAAAAATCTTTTATTGACTTCAATTGTAAGCTACGATCTCAATATGGCGATATATTTATTGTGCCGGGACTTTTTGGCAAAAGAAATGTTCTATACACGTACAATCCGAAAGACTTTCAGCAAGTTTTTCGCACTGAAGGCTTATATCCCATACGTAGAGGGTTTGATATTATACAATATTACCGTGAAGAGCTCCGAAAAGATAGGTTTAAGAATGCAGTAGGCTTGGTAGCGGCGTATGAATAGTTATCCTAAAACTAGCTAAAACCCTTAACCAACTTTTCTTTTTACACATTTACAGACAAGGCGCAAACTGGTCGAAATTTCGTTCTGCAGTCAATCCAGTATTGATGAGTCCAAAAACTATGAAAATCTATATACCAAAAATGGATCAAGTAGCCTTGAGATTTGTGGAATGTATAAAACGCATAAGAGATCAAAATACATTGGAAGTTCCTGAAAATTTTGTAGAATACATAAAGTATTGGACCATGGATTCTGTAGGTCTAGTCGCTTTAGATACTGACTTAAATATGATAGATAATAGTGAAGGAAATCGTAAAGCTAAAGTTATAATAGACAATTCAGAAGAATTCTTTCGATTACTATTGGAATTAGACATACAGCCGTCGATGTGGAAGGTTGTACCAACACCAAAATATAAAAAGATTATTAAAATATTAGATTTGCTAAATGAACTAACATCGGAGTATGTAAATCAAGCCTTGGAAAGATTGCAACGTGATGGCAAAAACCAACCAAAAGAGGAGACAAGTATATTGGAGAGACTGGCAAGTACAGATCCTTTAATTGCAGCCACTATGGCTATGGATATAATTGTGGCGGGAGTAGATACGGTTAGTAAGATTTTCGCCCAAAACATAAACAAAAAAAAAAAAATTCTCTTGTTTTAGACCACCTCTGCTTTGGCAGCCTGTTTACTTAGTTTAGCTCAAAATCCAAACAAGCAATCAAAACTAAGGGAAGAGCTTGTATCTTGTTTGCCTGATAAAAACACACAATTAACTCAGACAAATACGCAAAATCTTTCATACTTAAGAGCTTGTATTAAAGAATCATTTCGTTTGTATCCCGTAGCCTCGGGTAATAACCGTACAACTGGACAGAATGTCGTATTAAGTGGTTATCGTGTACCTATCGACACTGATATCGTAATGACTTCTCAGTTACTTTATCGGGATCCAAAATATTTTGATCAACCCAGTAAATTTTTGCCCGAGCGTTGGTTACGCTCTAACCTTTTAGCTAAAGAAGAAAATGTTTGTCCAGCGGCTAAGGGAGATCCATTCGTTTATTTGCCTTTCGGTTTTGGTCCGCGCACTTGTATCGGAAAACGAATTGTGGATTTAGAGTTGGAAACTGTACTGGCAAGATTATTAAGAAATTTTGAGATAAAGTTCGAGTATCCAGCAAGTGATATGTTTAAAAGTTCTCTTATTAATGTGCCATCTAAACCGCTTAAATTTAAGTTTATTGATATAAATTATTAGATACTGCGATGTTAAATATGCAATGGATTACAAAAACTTTGTATAAGCCCATTACATTTTAAAAGTTTTAACTATTTTAATAAATAGCCACGAGTTCGATTGAAATCTGTATTTGGGTTTACACTCTTATACTTATATTTCATTCGATTTTATAAGAAAAATCGCAAATTGACCTATGACCTTTACAGTAAAAAGTAAAATATGACTTATTTTACTGAAAAGTTGAAAAGCTGAAAAGCCAAGATGAATTCCCTTTTCAGGTGGCGTTGAAGACACAGTTGAGCTACTTTTTTTCCTACTTAGAGAGAAAAACGTCAAAAGTGGCATGTGTTTTTGACATAACAACCAACGAAAGCAACAACAAAAATAATTTGTGTTTTTGGTGTTGTTACCTTTCTAACAATAGATCAAATTTATAACTTAAAACTAGACTTTTTTTACATTTTAAAGCGCCTTAACACACAAAAAATCGTTTATTTTTACTCCCAAAAATGTTGTAGGCGGTGTTGGCTGTTTTTTGTTTAATTACATGTCAAGCGAGAACAAATGTCTGGCTATTAAGAAAACGTTTTATTAATTTCATTTCAAGATTTAAAACGTTAAATGAGAGAATGTTTTTTTTTGGAAATGTTACTATTAATATTAAAGCATAAATAACCTTTAAATTAAAATTTAAACCAATTAAAGTAATGTGGGGATTTAAAAAAAAAACATTGAAAAAAAATATTTCTATTTCTATTTATTATGGAGAATTTAAAATAAAAATGCAGTTCAACTGGTTTAAAGTGCCGGGCGTATGTGCAGCGAAGTCGATATTTATAAATAAATCGCTAATAACACCACTCTGTTTATTGTTTAACTAAAACAACAAAAACTTTGATGAAATAGTTAACAAAAAAGTTCAAACCAAACAAAGTATTTTTGCAACATAAAGATAAAAGCTCTTAAACATTTTCAAATGTTAAATGTGCATTAGTTTTACGAGCGACTGGTAACTTTTTCAAATTCCATAATTATTGAAAATTTTAAAAGAAAATGCTAAAAAAAAGAAACGTCGGAATATATTACACTGCGGAACAGTCAGTTTGAGGTCGGGAATTTGATTGCAAATTTTTATTAATTTTAGGTCGCTGATTTCAAATCTAATCTCCATTTTTCTCTATCAGCTCTAGTTTTCAAGATATACCGTTATGTCTAAAATTAAGGCACTTCCACTAAATAAATAAATTGAAAACGGTTGATCATATTCAGTTAAAAAAAATCCGAAACAATATTATGCCCTGTAGTTTCAGAGATCTCGTTGAGTTTTTGAAGAAAAATAGGAACATTTTGAAAAAAACTATTTTTTTGTTCTTTAAAAATTCATAAAAAATAAAAACGCGACAAAAATCACAGTTTTGGTCTAAAAGCACTTGGCTTACATAATTTCGAATGAAATGAGGTTTCATTGTAATCGGTCCACAACCACAAAATCACAATTTACTGAGAAAACTGAATATCGATTTTTATACAAAAATAACATTTTAAATATGTGTGTGTCATGAACGTTTTTTTTTTTGTAACGAAGACCAAATTTGTTCCCTTGTGTTATTATTTAATTTCATAACTTTTCTAAAATTTACCAAATTTACAAGAAATGTAAAATGCCATTCCATCTTTCTTCTAAAACCATTTAAAGTAATTCCATATAATTCTTTATAAATATGTACCGTATCTGTAATGTATCAATCAGCTGTTCGTTTTTGTGTGTATGAAAGGCAATACAAAAGCTTACCGAAATGTAATGTACCGTAGTTGCAACGTTCCACTCGGTTTAAAATAGAATTTCATACCGTTGTTACGTGACATTTGTAAAACAGTGATGGGCGGCTTGTATGTAACATTGGGTGCAGGTATTTTTGCTCTTTTTTTGATCTTATATACAAATATATACAAATAGTCATATGTTTAGATGTATAAAATAAGCAAATGCATGTCCACATACAATGGAAATGTGAAACATATAAAAGGCTTTAAATGGTATCAAAACCTTGTTTGGAGTATGCACATTTACAATATATTTACATATGTGTGTATATGCTCAAATACAAGTAGGTTTATTGTCAATTTATTATACAAATATGAAATTATTAACGTTGTTTACATACACAACATACTGTTATAATGCCATATAAATAACTTGGTACTTTTTCTGGATAGCGGACACCATTTAAACATTTTTGATTACCATCACTGTGTGTATTGTTTTATGTATACCAGGCTTGCCGGTTTAGCACTTTTAGTGCTAGATTTAGCACATTTTTTCTGAATTAGCACTAAGAATTTTGAAAAAAGTGCTAGTTTAGCACATTTTTATAATTATTTTGCATTTTTAGCATTTTTTTTAGATCCCAAAACCATACACCAAAATCTAGAATGCAATATATTTCTCAGAAATCAATGCTACAAAACTAGCACTTTTGTTTTTTTACTGTAGAACAATTTAGGACTTTTTTGTCGATTTAGCCCTTTTAATTTGAATTCTTCTAGCAAGCCTGATGTATACTATGTATTCACTGGTTGCTTAGGCCAGATCGTCAGGAAACTTCATCCAAAGATTTTATAAAAACTTAAGATATTAAACCAAATAAAACTGTTAAGAGTATTTTTTAGACCGTGCACTTGCCAGTTTATTATCAAAGTAATTTTTTTAATTTAACTTCATTATTTAAATAAATAAACTGTGAGATAAACATTCGGCACCAAAGCTAAGAGATAAAATTGTGTTCTTTCCGTCCTCTTAATCTTGGAAAGACTTTGCTCCTTTTTGTTTTAAAAATTGTCATGACGTAGCACCCCGATCATACAGCTAACTCATATTTTCTTCACTTTCCTGTTTTATTTTTATTCACATTCTTTCGCTTTGTAATTAATTTTTTACACACAATATTTTTTAATAAGAAATCCAAGTTTTTTAAAGGCAAATTTACTTAACGTAATACATATGTAACTTTTCTTAAATTGTTGAAAAGATTTAACTAAGAGATAGTGTTTACATTTAATTTTCGGTTAACTGCTGCCAAGTTTTTTTTTATTTGAGAAAACCATTTGATAACAACTTGATTTCAAATTGATAAAAAAATGTATGTCAAATGTATATATTCAAATCATTATCAATTTGAATTTAAATATTAAAATCAAACAATTGAAAAAAGTTTGAAAATTGTGTTTGATGTCAAATGATAAATTCATTTCATATCAACGGTTTGTTGGGTTGCTTGTTAAGTAAATTTTACCCTTAACATTGTAGGAATTACAGTAAAATTAACTTTAAACATTTTAGCATTGAAAAAATTCAAATTAAATTTTTTAAATAATTCACAAAATTAAAAAACAAATGTTTTTTTTAAAGAAACACGTTTTTTGTTTCGTTAAACATTTCGTTGGTCAAGTTAAGTTTACGCAGTGTTTGAAATGCTACAGTTACTACCAATTTGTTTTACTTTACCTTTAACTTCTGTCTCCAGAAATATTCTGTAGCGCAGTAGCAAAAGCATTTAAGTGTGTTGGAATTATTCAAGTACAACAAGTTTTTCTTAATTTTATAAAATGAAATTCAAAATGGAGGAATAACAATAAAATATAATCAACCACTTTAAGTCTGGTTCAAAAATCAAATAATTTGCTCCTTTTTTTTCGTAGTTTATGTTTTTTAATTTCTACTTCAACAATTTTATTTTTAGAAGTAAAAATTTAGTACTTTAGGTAGCAATAAGAGTACTTTTTAATGTGGCAATAAAGTAGTCGAAAGACAAAACCGTTATTGGTGCGGATTCAACATTAAAAATTGTTGTTGTTGGACTCGGCTCTTTAATGTAAAAAGTGTTTTCCGTAGACGTTCGTAAATTTATAGTCAATAGCATTGGAAGTAAATTGTTTTTTTTTTTAATTTGTATAAATGCTTTATTTTTTTTACATATATGCTATTTTATTGCTACATTATATGCTACTTTATGGATTCTTCTGTTGAATTATTACTTGCTTCTTTATTCCTGCACCTTTTGCTATCTCTACTGATGTTTATGTTAGTTCTATCTTTACATTTTTAGACTAACTACTGGTTTTTTGTTGTATAAATAACAGTAGGACACAAAATCTAAAGACTTTGCTACCCTTTATATTTCATATTTCTGCTACGACAACAACTATTGCTTACAAACTGTTAAGGTAGCAGTAGTGGTAGTTAACATATGGCTCCAAGTTCTTTACACTTTTTAACTTGACTATTAAGTAAAGTTTTGTTTCTACTGCTGCTACTTTTAATATAGTTTTATTTTATAGATTGTGGTGTTTATGGGGTAGTGATGCACAGTGAATGTATAGCCTCTCCTGCACGTGGCGCATCATACCGACGCAACAGACGCGGCTATGCCGACCAATGTTGAGAGAAATAACCGTAAGAACCGCAAATACTAAAAACATTGCCCAATGCATGCCTTGAAGCGTGGCTGACAGTCCCTCTTGAGGTTTGGATGATTAGCCCAATCATCTATTTATCTTAAACTTCAATGATTGCCCAATCCATAACAAATCAAGATGAATAGCCAATGCTCCGTGTAGGAACCCGTGGCAGGGCAGGTAGGATAGGGTAACATAACTACTTGTTGGCCTATTTGCGGATCACTGTGGTCTTATGGCGTTTTCTTTTCTAAAAAAAAGTGTCGCATAAGTGTTACATGTGATTTGGCAACATTTTTATATGCTCCCCTAATTTTTAAGAAGTGTTTCATACATTACGTTTACAAAAGAACACAAATTTCGGCATTAAACAATAAAGTACAATTAGCGCAAGGTAAATTCAAATACAGGTGGTGGCAAAACTACAACAATCCAAAGCCAACAGAAACAACATATGTTTTTTGTATTGCATTATTAGTGTTTACCGATCGAAACTTGCCACCACCTTGTATTGAATTCGCCTTGATCTAGTGCTGCCCTCCTGCCCCTTTAATTAAAATGAGTATTGAACATGTAGCATTTTTTTTAATTTTAAAGGGAACATCATCAAAAAAGAACGCTTTACACTTTTAAAATATCACATGTACATATTTCAGAAAAGAACATACAAAAATGTAAAAGGCAGAATAAATGAAGAATTTTACACAGAAAAGAAAACGCCATTAGATGCCATCAGTTTGGGTAACTTTCACGCCTTGGGGACTACCAGGCGCAAACGTTCCGGGAGCGACTGATGACCCCAACTGAGTTTATGATCTTTCAACAGCGTAGCCTGAACCTGACATGGGAGATATACACATATGCTGGCACAAGACCCACTGGGTCGCGGTGCTTAGGTCCTATCTGTCTATATATGCATATGAAATGGACAGTGTGCTGTTTATATTACTAACGTTAATATTTCCTAACAAACAAAATCATTTAAACTTTTTCTTCTTTGTCAGGGGTACAAAAAATTCAAACGAAAGATGGTTGAAAAAAAGTCATATGGACATAAGAAGGCGAAGACAAAGCGCGTGTTCGCACTTTTCGTGGAAATTGCTATGCTTGAAGAAAGAAACTTACCAGGCTCTAGCTTTTTAGTATTTTCTAGCCTAAGTGCGTATTGGAATTTTTTTTTATTAAATTTCATTAATGTTGGATTAATAATGGTCAAAAGTAAAGGAAAGCAAACAAAATAAAACACAGAAAACTCAAAACCCAGTTGGCAAACATTAAGCAGAGTTAGTGTAATTGGCGCAAGGTGCCTTTGGTCTTAGGCAAACGAGTTATCTAATGGTAGTTAGTAATAAAAATGAAGCACCTGAAAACATGTTATTAACGATCGATCCATTTGAATGTTTTTTTTTTCTTTACTAAAATTCATTTTCCCCATTTATATTTTAAAAGGCACCAAACTGCATGTGCGTAAGTGTATGTTGGTTAGTTTCGATTTTAAACGTGACTGGCGGTTTGTCAACTTTGCCTAGTATCTGAGTAGCTGGCTAGGTGACTGACTGTTTGACGAATGGGTAATGCTGCATACAAATCAAAATTCAAATTGAACAAAATTGAAAATGCTATATACATACATACATATGTATCTGCATATGGATTGATACCACCACACATTTTTGTTTTTTTTTTTATATAAATTTTGCTTTTTTGATATTTGAATTTCACTTTCTTTTTCGTTACGCTTGCTTAACTTGGAAACCATAAAGATCGTTGTCTACAAATATTTTGCTCGTAAACGCTTAAAACGACTTTAAAAGGCTGAAAATCAAATCAAGGTGCGCTAAAAAAAATTAAAACAGTGGTTCACTGTAAACGCTATTAAATAACTTTTACATTTTGGTATATAAAAAAAGAAAATATAAAGATTTTTATTTGGATTAAATACGAAGATTAATTTATGTGAGTCAGCTGTTTTAATATTTTTATACCCTTCACCACGGATGAAAAGGGGTTTGAGTAGGAGGGATTTACTTAACCACTGGGTGACTAGCAACGAGTTTACCAAACGCCACTGTCTGTGAGAGCAACTAACACATACAGCTTGCAATTTGTGTGTACGATTCGGCAGAATAATACACTCGCCACTTGTTTAGGAGCTGAAGCTATCTAACCTCAGCTACATTAGAATAGTCGGCAGAATCGGTTGAATAGCAACAGTACTTAGGGGGATCCGTTCAAATACCGAACTTTCCCACAAGTGGTGAAAAATCCGACCTCCAAGTAGGCTTTTAAAGATCTTACTTTGGGTCCAAACCACAAGCACTTCGTGATTACCGAAAGGTCTTAAGCTAATAGTCAGTATGGCGCCGTGACACCAGGGGCTACTAGCTCCCGTGTTAGAAGATTGGATATCTGGTCAGCCGCGATCTCAAAAAAACTGTAATTTTTGCATTCTGCAAAATAACAGGTATTGGCTGCACCAGATTTCCCCAGAGGATGTGGCACCAGAAGGTAGAATGTCTTTTGAGTGTTTCCCTTCATTCATGGGTGCTGGAATGGGTATTAATAAGTTTGTCATTTCGTTTGCAACTTGTTAAATATTGATATATCACATATACAGGCCTGTTCTGAAGAGCACTTTAATTCAAATCACGTGATTTTTAATCACATGTGCCTACTTAAATCACATGAGTGATATTTTAGTGTCCGGTTTTTTGTTTTTTTTATGTGTTTTGGTGTGATCTTCAAAAACTTTATGACTTTCACTACACCACAAATTCACAAGTGGGATTTCAAAAGCACGTGATTTTCAGAACAGGCTCGATATTCTAAAAAAGTTTGCTATTGCAATTTAGCCAGATTGGTCCACAAACTGTCTCAAATTGTTTTATATTTTTTCTATTTTTTAGGCATAAACCTTTACTTTTTGAAGAAACCTTTTAATCTTTGCATATAATTGTCGTACTTTTACCTCAGCAAAAGTTTGTAGAATACCAGAAGTAAAATTAACAAATCGGTTTATAAACCACCGAATTATACTCGCAAAAACCTTTTTTTTCCTAAAATAATAGTTTTGGCACAAAATTGTCTATACCACATGAGCTAGGTGGACCAAATTAAGTTCAGGTATGTCTGAAATATAAAGACTTTGAAGAGCCATAAGCTCGCCTGGCCCCAAATTAAGAGTTTTGGTACGATAGGGTCCGTACAAAATAACCTCTGTTGATAAAATTGAGGAGCTCAAATATTTTCTGTCTTTGGGATTTGTTTGCTTTTAAAAATTACATAAATATACTCGGAAAAAGGATGTTAACGCTATAACGCCATACCATATAAGGTAGGGAACAATTGGCTTTTTAATACTATTTTTTCGGCATAGCCGAATATAGCACTTCTACTTGTTTTTATTATCGGGCTTGTTCTGAAAATCGCAAACATTAACATTGGCCATACTGACTTGAAATCGCATAAAAGGTGTTTTGTAAATCGCAATAGCAACAAGTTTGGCGACGTCAAATTTCAAAAGTATACTCAAGGGAACTAGAACAATTGTAAGAAACTGCGGCAGATTGCAAGCTAAACGCACGAGTTTCAGAACACCATAAAAAATTTGGCGTTTTACAATTTCAAATCGTGCGTCAAATCGTTAATGGGGAAGAGGAGACACTGCAGCACTCACCAAATCAGAAGAGCGATAAACACCTTCATATGTAAACAGAAACCGTGATGTTGAAATTTTTTATTTGGCATTGGCAGGGCATAAAACAAAGTATTAGGATAAGATTTGATTAATTATTGTTAGTTCATATTTTGTATATGAAGATTCAATAAATAAATAGTGAGAAAAAAATGGGGAAAACACATATTTAATTTTTTAAATCTTATGTTTATATCACTAACACGATAAAAAAAGTTTTCAAAAACTTTTACACACATGCACAAATTGTTATATGCTTTAAACTAAATATGTAAATCCCTTGAATAATCAAACGGCGTTTTTGGTTCTTGCTGATCACATGGGATATTTCTTAAAAAAAGACTTTATCGATTTAATTCAGAAATTTTGCCTAGATTTTTAATATGACTATTTTTAGTTTTGTTCAGATATATTTAAATTAAGAATTCTTTCGCATTTGAAAACCATAAAGACAGAAAAATGAAGTTTGGACTTTAAAAATTCTTGACAAAGCAAATTTCGATCTAGCAAAGGTTAAATATAATTTGGTTTAAGGATTGATGTTGACTTTTGACTGCCAGCCGTCGTCAATGGCGGCAAGTGTTGCATGGCAAACCCCTCTGAAGAGATAGTGTAGCATGGTCGCCAGACGGGCGTATGGACATTGTAAGATTACTTTAAAAAGTGATTCTGAGTCAACCGGTATACTTACAGATTGGGCCAGATTTTTATGTATTACAAACATAGCCAAAAACGTATCTAATGAATTTTTCCTTACAAATAAAAAATTTTAAAGTTAAATATAACTTTATCTTTAATGACAATCTGCTTTGTGGGTGTACAGATAGATATATTAAAAACAGAAAAGCCAGAATTTCGCAAAAAGTTGTTTTGCTTGCTTCGAAAGCTCCTGTAGGCATCTAAAAACAGAACATGTTTCAAAATATGCCTCAAAAAGACAATATATGCGCTTAACTTAAAAAAGAGGCAAAAAGGCTCTTTTAACAAAATAATTATGCAAAAAACGGCTGCAAACGGTAAAATATACAAAAGTATGCACTAACAAATCGATGCGAAAATTCATAAAAAACATGCAATTGCTTATTTATGTTTTCCCTGGTAAAAAGCTATTAATGCTAAATGTTATTATGAACCTTTGAAAGTCTAATGGCCATTTTCTCACTGTACCGTCAAACTGCCTGTTACTCAATGTCGACATAAATTTATTAGACAGATAAACTGTTTGTTAAAGATTTTGGTTTTCTCAATATACCGGCATATCAGTCAGTGTTCGAAAAAAAAACAGAACATTATTTAGCATTCGGTTCACACACCAAGAAACGATATCTATTTTTAAGTGTTTGTGGATATTAACACCGTTCGTAACGAACCTATAGTGTTCTGTTCTTCGCAATAAAACAGAACAATTGTAGTGGTTCTGTAGACTTGCGTTATATTTTAATGTTCTATAATGGTACTGTTTTACATCGATAAAGAAATAAGCAAACAAAAAATTTAAGCAACGACAACAGCACGAATAGCTTGTGTGTGTGTATTGTGCACATGATTTGTTTGTGTGGAATTTTTTTACTGGCTTTTTGTTTTTTTTTTCGTTATGTATTTTCTTATTTCTTTATCAGCCAAAAGCGCGCTAAGCACAACTGAACGAACATTAATGTGCTGAGCCGAACACAACTAAGTTTGTGGTTAGGTAGAAAGGCTGGTGTGAAGTCTTCCCACACTTTCACCCAGAGACCAGTATGGTCCATTGTGACGAGGAAGTTTGTGGTTAAAAAAAAAACCAAAAAAAAATTAAAACAGAACGCTATAAAATGTTCTCATCTTTTTGTTGAGTTGGGTCAGTACAATATTATTTATGTGTTCGAAGATCAAAAACAGTGAAACGTTATTCACCCCTATCGCGAATGTTATGGGAATATGTTATATGGGAGCAAACCTATATTCCCATCCCCAACAAATCGGTATCGCAAAAATTTTGGGGGTAAACATTTCTACTGTGAATTATTTTTCAGTGCTTTATAAACAAAATTCTCTATTGTGAATAACTTGTCAGTGCTTGTATTGTGAAAGAAAAATATACAAAATAAAATACTAATAAAAATATAACAAAATAAATAATGAATAGTGTTTATTTTCATTTTCTTTATTAAAACTGCTTCAATAAAAGGAAAAAGCATGTTAATTTAGTCCAACCTTAGAATACAAATTAAAATTTACATGTTCCCTTCTCGTTCACATTAACATTTGTTGGGAATTTATTTAGTAAAAAATTCGCGGGAGTAATCATTGGCGATGCCAAATTTTTTATGTTTGGGAATTTATTCCCAAAAAATTTGTTGTGGGAATCATTCACAATACGAAATAAAAAAATATAGGAACATTTTCATGGGAGTAGTTGTTTGCGATACACGCAGAAAAAAAACATGATTAATGAGTGGTCACTACGACCATTATTATTCATATCAGCCTAATATGTTTACCCTAATAAGTTTATTAAAGTCCTATTAGAACTTGAACAAATATTTATTGTCTTAAATATTTTTTTATTCACTGCAATAATATTATATGGTGTTTTCCACATAAAAGCTAAGTCTGATCTAGCTAAGCATATTTAAATTTATGATATGTTTGCTACTATAATATATATATTTTCCACTATACAATTGAAATCATAATATTAGTTTCATACTAAGTTATGTTTAATACCATAATTCATGTTTGTTGTTAAACACATTCTCTGAATGAGCAAAAATTTTTTGACAAAACAAACAGTATGCGAGCGTCCGTCAATCGGGAAACATGAATTAGAATAAAATAATAATTAAAACGTTTTTCGGGTAGAAAAAGGCCATGCTGCCTCGTAAATTAAACGAATTAAATTTTTATACGTTTATTGAAACAGGTAAAGTATTTATAAAATACATACATGTATAAATATCCAATTTTGTTGTCTTTCTTGCAGCCAAAACCACATACAACATTGAAACCGGCATATAAAGTTTAGCACAACATTTTGCCACTAGCCCCGAATTTGTTTCAATTACTATTTAAGTATTTAATTTTATTTTTAAATGTATGCTAAACTGTATTTATAACAAAGAATTTATATGTAATACATACATAAACATACAGTAAACATACTTAATAAAAAATAAATTTTTGAAATGACATTATTACCATTATTAACATGTAGACATTGACATTTTGAATGGTGTTGGGAAATAAAGAAGCATGGTTTGATAGAACGATTGCATTTTTCTTCTAAACATAATAATATGTTTGAGACAATAATTAGCTATAAACATAATATTGTTACTTAAGACGTGTTTGAAACAATCATTACCACAAACATTAATGATAGTTTGCGATTGTGATTGTATCAATCATGTTTTTTCTTTGCGTGTAGGGGTGATTATTTTAATGATTTATTACACAAACACTATCAGCGTTTGTTTTTTCCACAAATCTACCGAACCGACCACTAAGCAACGATATTCAATGTTTATTATCGAACAATGTTTTCAGTAGGCAACACCTTTCAAAATACATGTAAAAGTTGGGAGTCAGCTGATCGAATTTATTTGCACTGCAAATAAACGTCAAATAAAAAATTGGCAGATGAGTGCCGGTTGGCTTTGCGACAAAATAGAAGCAAATGAGAGAAAATATAACTATTTTTTTTTCTTTTTTTTATGTTGTTTTAATTTCTTTAACAAATAGAAGTCCATAATAAAGGGGAGGATGTTATTTTTTTTTTTTTTTTGTTAAACATACGCTTCGTTAATTTCGTTAATTTACATAAAATTTTATTTGAAATAATAAAAGACTTTATTTTAGTTAAACTAAAAGCCATTCATAGATTTGCTAAAAAAAATAGACAATAATGACGGTAAACATTAACGACATGTTTTGCAATGGTCAAAATAACTTGGAAAATTTATAAATTTTCTCAATGCCACAAATAAGGGATTGTTTGAATTTAGGGTCTTTAAAAACTTTAACGAGGGCGGGCCAATAAGTCCGTTTTCTTGTTTTTCAATAAAACAACAATTTTTAGATAAGAAGTAATTTTTTTGTTTTTTGTTAAGAAAATTTTTTTTTAATGCAGCCTCATTAATTTTTTTCCAAGGTTTCTCCAATTTTATGAACCCTTAAAAAATAAGACTTGTTAAGTTATCAAAACAAGTATTTGTTTATGAAATGGTTTCATCGTTTGGAGTCAAATCTTCTCACGCCAAACCTTTTCTTCAGCTTTGGAAAATAGTGTCACTCGGGACAAAATCTAGAGTATAGGGCGAATTAGGAAGCAATTCTTAGAGCTTTTTACCTGAAATGCTTTCTTCAAAATTAACTTTTTTTAATTACGAGGTAGACTGCTACCAATGTCAGCTTATTAAAATTTTGACAGGAGTCAACCGATAGATGTCTGTTGACAGGAGCAGTGTTGCCATTTCAGTTAAGAGGCGGAAAAAAGCTTATAAAATTTAGTGGATTTTAAACAATTCATAGCAGTTAAAATCATTTACGGTGGTTCAGGAAACTGCGTTGCGGGTTGGCTTAAAGATAAATATCAGCAAAAAACTAAAACAATGCCATTTAATGCACACAAAGGGAAAACTCTTTACGCTAGAGGTCAAACGCTTGAAGAAATATATTCTTCTGCTATATGGAAAGCATACGGACCAGAAAGTCGGTTCCAAATCAGATATCTCCAGACGAATAAAGAAAGCTCGTAAAGAATATGGGCGACTTAAATAAGTATGAAACTCATCGTAAATGTCAAGACGAACGAAGTAGAAAATATTCAATACAAAAGTGAAATCCACATAGTTGTATGCAAGTGAGACCTGGAACAGATAATTAATCGAACTGAAAGACATACAAGTTTTTGGAAACAAATGTTTAAGAAAGATCCTTCGCATATATTGGCCAAGAAAAATAACAAATCTGCAGCTTTGGTCTAAAACCAAACAAGCGGCAATCACACCAATTCAAGTCGGAAAACTTTAGTGCAGTTAGATGGTCCTTACTTTTCATTAACAACCAAACGATATTGCACTGCAAGCCGTAGATTGGAACCCAAAAGGCACAAACATGGAAAAGACAAACCGAAACTGAACTATCTCGCCTACGTCTACACTGGAATAAAGTAAAATAGCTCGCATCCGTACGAGTGTAGTAGACAAATCTTGTTAAGGCTCTATGCTGCTTACAGGAGTAAGAGAAACCAAAATATAAAAAAAAATTGTACACAAAATTGTTTTTTTTTCTTCTTTTTAACTTGTACAATAAGAAATCTTTGTAGATATTATTTCAATTTCAAATTTATGCAAAATTATTTTAATTCTGTTAATTAACTTTAAATAAAACCTTGAAACAAACAAGTGGTTTTGTATTTTTGTTTGAAGGCAATTAAGTTTTAATAAAATTTCTAGGCCTAAAACACACACATACATTAAAACAAACAAACAAACTGTAACCCCAAATACTCGTCCGAGTGCATATGTATGTGAAGTCTGAACAAACGTTTGAGATATTTAGGACCGTTTTCACATCTTACCGATAGCTCGGCCGTATAAAAAGTGTATAAAAATTATTACCAGGTAGTATGAACCTTAATTTACTTTATTGCTCACAGAAACCAAAGTAGTTCTCGGTTTCAAAATAGCGTGCGGCCGCCATAAACATTTTTGTTTGCGCCGAAAAAGAGTTCAGCCATCTAAACATTTTTTTTCTTTAAATTTGAAGGTACCAATTTAGGATATTATAATGAAACGTTTTTTCTTAATATATGTATGCACATAATTTCTATTCAAACTTCAGCCGACTAATAATTACGTCAATAGTGGACGCCGCTGTCGTCTTCTTCTTGGCGCTCTAATTGAAATTTTGTCAGATGACTTTGCGTCTGACTTTTGACATGTCAGATGACAAATACATGTCGTGTGGCCGCCTTTAATAATAGAACACTTTTTATAAGGCCGGTTAAAGTCTACTTTTAGCTATCGGTAAGTTGTGAAAACGGGCCTTAGACTGGTATTTATGTTTGTACTTGTTTGTTGATATTGTTACTGTTGTTTGATTTTGTTACTCTTTTTAATCGGTGAAATCATAAATTAAAAATTTTCTTTAGCATTTTAACATCTTTTTAAGTGCTTGTTACTTTTTGTTATTAGACGTCGTAGTCAATGGTTTTCGTTGCTATCGTTGTTGTTATTTGTCATGCAACAGGTGATTGTTTACAGTAGAGGGGGCGCTCCTTTTATTTAAACAAACATTTGATAAAGTTTTTTTTTTAAATATTTTTTATAAACATATTTACATATGAGCTCTCGCATGTCATGTAATTATTAGAAGTTGTCATGAGTTAAAAAAAAAAAACATAAAAAGTATGTAGCGTAATTTTTTTATAATGAATTTACTTTCCATTTTTTTAATATTTCATAATTTTCTACATTTGACATGGTTTTAAATTCAACAACCTAAATTAAAACTGTTTTAATTTCGAAATATGCTGTTGAAAAAATAAAATCAAATACAAGTTTGGCTAGATTTTAAATAGTTTTTTTCGCCCCACTTTAAATAAATATTTATTTTGAAAAGCAAATGGAAAAGTTATAATTTAAGGCAAGTAATTTTTTTAATATTCAAGCTGAGATTAATTAATAAACAGATATTAAATAAGGAATATACATTTTTAAATCAAGTAGATTTGGAAATTGTTTTAAAAGCAAGCAAGGAATTTGATTGCTTAAAAATAGTCATAAAAAGCAGTGTCCGAAAATAAAATAAACATTATTGGGCGTACACTCATGCTGGGAAACTATCGATAGTACTATCGATATTATCGATAGTCTTTAAATATCGATAGAAAAAATATCCATATCGATATTATTATTTAAAATACAGCTATGAAAACCTGTAATACCAGATATAATCAAGTTTTTCGCCTCAAGTTTACTCGCTGTTGATTCGCGCTGAAATGCAGTAATGCACACAAACAAGAAGAATAGTAGTAGATGGTATTGATAGCTCAGCTGTACTTCTTTTTACTGCTTATTAGAGGCCCTTATAGCCTTTTCACACTTGTCAACATTTAACATTCATTTGCAAAGATGTTGGAATTTTCCCATAAGAAATACATAGGGCTAAAAATCAACATTTTTCAACATTTTTACAGAATGTAAAAAATGTATGCAAGTGTACAAAGGGTATAAATGTCAGTTTTGTTAGTGATGGAACTTAAATGTCATTTTCAATGTCAGTTTAGCTAGTGAAGACACTAAAAATATCGCAAAATGTAAAAGGGGACAAAATGAGATTGTAACATTCTGTAAAAATGTTGAAAAATTTTGATTTTTAGCCCTATGTATTTCTTATGGGAAAATTCCAACATCTTCGCAAATGAATGTTAAATGTTGACAAGTGTGAAAAGGCTATTATTGTCAAAAAAAAAATATTTTAACAAACAAAATGAGCGGCGGTACATGTATTTTTTTTTAATTTAATTTTTTTTAATATATTTATAAAATATGTTTCCAATTTCAGGTTATCTTCACAAAGATTTTCAATAGTTGCGCTTTTCTAACGGTATAGCTCTTCTAAAACGTGTGTCTTTTTTTTCGCATAACTTCTAACTTTTGTACAAGTACTGAAAACATTTTTCTTTCGACTCAGAAGCATTCCTTAAAGAAATCGTCATTATTATTTGGGATATCTCTTTCCCACAAATATTCATAGCGATTCTTAAAAAAATATTTGTTTATATTAAAATAAAAGTTTTGATTACTCGTTTACATACAAACATCCATACGTTCCTTGAAATAGGCATATGAGCATCTAGTAAAGCTACGGTCACACTTGTCAAATATTTGACGCAAAAAACGGGACCAACATACAAACTAAATAATCAATTCCTTTAATTCCAAAATTTATTTTAATTATAGTCCCACATCTTACAAAAAACTGTTTTTTTGGTTTGCCTAGTAGTATAACTAGTTTTATTTTGTGATATTAAGACCATGTTAAATCTCACTAACTATTTACAAAAGTAGTGGTTACGCTTATTTGGTCAAATATTTAATAAGTGTGACCGCAGCTTAAGACGACCTCATCATCATCTTCATCTGCTATAGAATCCATTATTATCTCTATAAAGTGCGAAAATAACTGGGTATGCTCTTGCCAACGTATATTTAATCCAATTACTAAATCTTTTTTAAAATTCATTTTAATTTTTAAAAGCGGCGTGGTGTTTGTTTATTTTGACAACTGAAATAATGTTAAATGTTAAATGTGGCAAGTGTGAATGTCTGTTTCACAATTTCAACATATTCCATGCGTTCCTCCGAAATTTATGCAAGTGTACAAAGGGTATTATGTTAAAATTTGTATATGATTAAATGCGGACTGGAATGTCTAATGTTTTTGTAATGTTGCAAAAATATGCAAACGCATATGAAATTGCGAGCATAAGGCAATACAATGAACGAACATTAGAGGAAAAGTCATCTATTTCGATTCTTTTCAAATAAATTTTTACGTTGGTACTTTATTTGAACCTACATATTGCGAATAGAATCAAGTTCTTACTCGGGCTTTATTTCGTTGTTTAATTCAGTTAATAAAATGAATCTTAGTTGTTATTAAAATGAAATACATACATTGAAAAAAAATAAGAAAATATTTTAAACTGACACCAGGGACCTAATTCTGGCAGTCGTGATCGAGTACTTTCTCGACTCGAAAGCAATATTATTTCAGTAGATACTTAACGAATTTAAATTATTTTTTCAGTATTGTGAAACTCAAATTAATGCGCTATAACACTGAGAAAATAATTCCGATTCGTTCAGTATTGACTGAAATAATTAGATAATAAATTGCTTACGAATCAAGAAATTGTTCGATCACGACTGCCAGAATCAGGCCCCAGAACAATTTTTCAAAAACTGTCATCTAAAATAATTTGCGTACATAAGTACTACGTGTTATTTGAGAAAATATAAAATTATGTACTTTCAATAAAGTGACAACAACTATGAACTGTAGCCTGATAAAAAATAAGTTAAAGTTTTCCTACTTAAGTACAAACATTCAGTCGATAGTAATATCGATAGTGAAATTTGCACTATCGATAAATATCGATAGTATACCAGCACAAGCGTACACCTCACACACCCAAAAAAATCTATTTTTTAGCGTTTGTGTATTAATATTGTTCACAACTATTTTCAAGAAAGTAACGAACATTATAGTGTTCTGTTCTTCGGTTTAAAACAGAAAAATTGTAGTGATTCTGTATACATACATTACATTTTTAAGGTTCTTTAGTGTTTCTTTTTTTCTACATTGATACAGGAATGAGCAAATAAAAAATCTTAGCAACGACCACAGCACGAATAGCTTGTGTGTATATTGTTTGCGCTAAGCACAGCTGAAGCGAATGAACATTAACGTGCTGAACCGCTGAAATGTTCTCATCTTTTTTATTTCATTAGAAAAGTACAGTATTATTCTTGTGTTCGAAGATCACAAACAGCGAAATGATGTACTTTACAAACACTAATAGCGTTTTTGGTTCCACATATTTACCGTACTGAACACCAAAGAACCGTATATAATGTTTATTTTCGAACACTGATAACAAGATTTATTTTGTTTTGGTTATTAAGAGATACAAATACAATTACAAATTATATTCCAACTTAATTGGCCGAGCAATAGTAGCTTAGACCTTCAACCCGTTCTGTTAGGATAGCTCACTATCAACTAGCCTACCGGGGCACTATAGTTGTTCGAAAAAAAAGTTGAGCCAGTCACCCCTAGGATTAAAGATTTTTGAAAAGAATTTCTAAAAAAATTTTTTTATTTTTTGCCACGCCTCTGGATACCGCCCTTTTAGTTTTTTGTATACTGCGTCGCGATCATAACATGTTGTGTATGGTTATTCATGGCTTGTCTATGGCTTAATTTTTGCCTTTGGCGACTTTTTAATCCGACACCAAATTCTGGGCGCCAAGTATGCCATCTCGGAACGTACCCCCCTAATGTCCAAATACTGCGTTTTGAGGGGTGGGAAACACTATTATAGAGCTCATCTTAAGGATATTTCACCTTTTGGAGTTTAGTCCTCCCTGTAACTTTGAAACTTTAAAAATTAATCAAATGTATCGCTGTTAATCTTGTAACTAAGAAAGTTTTAAAATGTTTAACAACAGAAATTATGTGTAAGCGTACCTAGAATGCGAAAAACCTCAAAAATTACTTAGCTTTTGTGTTACCACGACAGTCGGTTCTACGCACAGGAACGACTCGGAGTTTAACGAACAACGACCAAGGATTGTCAACTCAGTAACCGATGTCTCAAAATTTGAGACCCCGAGCCCGCAACAGGGCTCTTGAGGTCTTATGATTTCTTAAGTCCGGGGTACTCCCCAAGGCAAATTGTTACCTGGATTCAATAGTTGAGGCCCCCGTTGGTATGGTTTAGTGCGCGAAATGCTTCCTGTCGTTCAGGGTAATTGTCTTTGCGGAAGCCTTGCTTTTTTTGACAGAAAGCTGCTTTTCTGGCAACAGAAGGATACTTTATTGACCAAGGGATACTTTCGGTGATCACGTAGTAGCCGTTGAGAGAGACTTCCACATGGAAGGTTGATTTTTCACAAGTTAGAACTGTGGAGGCTCCCTAATTGCTGTTGCTATTCGACAGGATTTAAATATAGTACATTTTTCTTGTCGAATTATATATTCAAAGTATCCGTGCACAACGGGAGCATTTGGTAAATGCATTAATGCATAGTAAATTGCATAGTAAATTGCATAGTAAATTGTTGATAGAAAATAGCAAAAAGATGTCTTTCGCGAGAATTAAAATTAAAATTATCAACTGTCGTCAGTGCCGTCATTTATTTTTTATTTTTATGAAAATTTAAGAAAGACAAACTCTATTCACACAGAACTTTTTTAAGAAAATTATATGTTTATTAATTTAAGATAGCAATTTATAAGATTTGTTATAATTTAAATTAATAATAATTTAGTGTTAATCACGCCTAATTAAAATTAAAACCGTGCATTGTATTTTCCTTTGGGGAAAAAAGTGTACAAAACTTCATTGAGAAAAATATAAATCGTTATAAAGTATGTTTCATTCGTTTCCAATGTTTATGTTTTCTCCACCACTGTATATAAGTAAAAATATCATTATTCCGAAATACGTAAAACGCAAAAACTAATTTTTGAGACAAAACTTGGCCTGGTGATAAATAGTTATTTTTGTATTACATTGTAAATGATATGCAATTTTATTTGAATTTTTAATTTAATTTAGAATAATTTTTTAAGGAATCTTTACAGTTTCACTAAAAATCACGTAAAAAAAATTGCTTTAACATTTTTATAAAATGTATAACATTTTCAAATATGTGCATAAATATTTCGTGTTTTTGTTAAAAGACAAAGTTGACGAAGATTTCGAAATAGAAAAATAAAACCGTTTTTTTTTAAATTAAAAAAAAAAACACTAAAAAAAAACCAAAACATGAACGGATCTCGGTACAATATAGGAAATTGTATAAGCAGTTGGCTTTACCAAATATAATTAAACAGAACTTAAAAGAATTAATTCGTATTATCCAGCATTTAAGAATTTTAAGATTGCTTTCCTTTTAGCCTGCCGCCTGTGGTTTAAGCTAAATCTTATTAAAAAATTAAGGCAATTCAAAAACTGTTATACCCTGTTCAGATATACCTTTTTTATTGAGTCAATATTCGGTTTATTGACATAATTATCTTTCTGTTCACATATACACAATTAAGCTAACTCAATTTATATTACTACTACATACAACATTCAAAGTAAACAAAAATTAACATGTATGTATAAGCAAAATGTTAGGAGTAAACATCTGACTTTTGCGCAGACCTAATGGATGGGCCTTTGTTTTTTTGTAATTTTAGTTGCCAAATGTCAAAACTCTTTGTTTAGTTAGTTGTGTCTTGCTGACTAAACACACTTGGGACTGGGTCGCATTTTAATTTTACTCAATATTTATAACAATTTCGTATTAATTGAGCAATAACTAAATTACAATATTATATCCATAACTGAGATCAATAATTTCATTTATTGCGTAAAACTCAATTAAGGTGCATATCTGAACACGGTATTATATTGCGTCGTATTTGTTGTATTTGCTTTTGTTTATGACTGTTTTAAACATTGTGTTTGCTTTGTATTTGTGCTATTTTCTCAGCTGCAAATAGTACTTTAGTACTTAGCACTTTGGAACTCTTTGTGAAATATTGTTAAATTCAACCATATTTGAAGTTTTAAGGGGGTAACTTCCATTTTTTTTGTTAAATAGAAACAACATGTTATTAACCGTTACAATACTAATTTGATTTACAGTTGTTTTTTTTTATAATATCTTAAGCTTTTCTTAATTCTTTGGAATAAGGTTTCCCGATGATCTGGTCCAAGCAACAAGTGAAATGCGCATAGGAACTAGCTGTCCCTCAACCATACATTTCAGTGCATTTATCAAAAATAAAAATTAGGAATTTAGCACGACATAGAAAAATTTAATTAATGATTAGTTGTTGTTAATTTTACAAAAATTACTTTGATGAAAAAAAAAACAATAGTTTGTTCGTTGCCATTTCTAGGACAATCTCATATTTTTTTACCCTCCACCTCAATTAGTTGTGAAGAGGGTATACTAAGATTGTCATTCGGTGTGAAACTTTTTTATTATTCGTCTCAGGCCTCATTAAGTAAATATATTCTGGCTCCTTGGCTCCGTCTGTTGAAAACGCGTTCAATTTCCAAAAACTCAAATAAAATGAACAAACTTGGAGTCGAATTGCTTCTAGTTATCCTAAGCAGTTTGGGATTGAAATCCGGCAAAATCGGTTCAGTAGGATCAGAGCTATGAATCAAAATGTGGAACCACCACCTTAAAAAATTAATAATTTTGTTACAAAAACAATCCACGGAATGATATAAGATTTTGCAAAAATTCGATTTATTCGACTAGAAATCACGCTGTGAAATTTTGTGAAGATCGGTCCATAAATTACCCTAGGCACCATATAAGCCCTACTACCGGCAAACAGTTTAGTACTCCTAAAACTATAATTAATACTGCTATCATTACAAATTTTGGCTCGTCATTGTTTTATAGGATTATAAATTACACTGTGAAATTTCGTGAATATCGGACCACAATTTACCCTAGGCCCCTTATAAACCCTACTCCCGGAAAACAGTTTAGTACGCCTAAAACCGTAATCAATAATGCTATCATAACAAATTTTGGCTCGTGACTGTTTTATAGGACTATAAATGACGCTGTAAAATTTCGTGAAAATTATATAAACCCTAGTCCCGGAAAGCAGTTTATTTATTAAGCCTTAATAAATAATGCTATCAGAATAAAATTTTATACTTCACAGTTCAAATCACTAGAAATCACACTAATAAATTTCGTGATGATCGGTCCATAATTTACTACTGGCCCCATATAAAGCCCACTCTGGCAAATTATATAAATGCGCCTAAAACCGCAGCACTTATAGATATTACGGTAAAATTTCTTCCAACTTAGCTTCATATGGCCAGAAAAATGTCATGTAATTTTGTGGTATACGTTCATAATATACCTTTGATTTCATATTTAGCAGCATTGGCATTATACGGGTGTATGGCAAATAATGGACCGATATTCACAAACTTTAGTAGTATGTAAGATTTCTAGTCATATAAAAATAATTTTTGTAAAATTTTATATTAATCCGTGTTTTTTGTCACCACTTATGTTGGTTTTTGTAACAAAATTATAATTTCTTTAGGAGAAAATGTATAACTCCTTTCCTACTAAACCGATTTAATGCTGGATTTCAATTCCAAACTGCTTCGTATAACTAAAAGCAATTTGACACCAATATGGGTATTTTCTTTTGAGATGTTCGAAAGCGACTGTGTTTTAAACAGACAGACAGACAGACGGACATGGCTAAAACGATATAGCATTACTGAAGGGCCCAAAATATATATACACTTTCACGCGGAATAAGTAACTTAGTACTACTTAAAAAAAATATGTTTCTAAATTTTTTAACAACACACTTTTGAAACTATTTTTATAAAAGAATGAACCATTTTAAAGTTCTCCACACTAAAACGAATGAGTATCAAAATAAATATGCAGTTAAAATACTTACAACAAATAAACAAGAAGAGGAAAAAATTTACCAGACCAGACAACAGTACTTTAAAAAAGGTTTTGTTAAATGTCAGACAGTTAAGAATCTAATGGCTTCAACACAAAAACAAAAAACAAAAACTTAAAGAACGAATACTATGAAGGTATTGTTATGTCAAAAGTTGAACAAAAAGCTTTAATTTGGTAAATACAATAATAAAAAATAAACTACCAAAAATAATAAAAAATGTATCTTACTGTGTTAAATGTTAAAAGCAATAAAAAAAAGTGTAGATATAAACAAATACAAATCGTATGAGTACTAAAAATCAAGTCAAAACTAGAAGGAACCTACAAAAATAGTAAAGAAGATTAAAGTTGAACCAAATAAAACAAGTAGAAAAATTCGAATTAAAAATATAGTACACTGCCAAACACTTTAATAAGGAATTTTATTATTTAAATGTTAAACGATAATAATTGAGTGGGCATTTTCCATAACATTAAAGCTCTCTATCCATTAAACAATATTATTGTACCTATATGTTTTTTGCACTGTTGCCAACTTCTTTGGAACATTTCCCGCCAAATCGGACTTAAAAAAAAAATTCAATTTAGCGGGATCTTTAAATAAAAACGCAAAAAGGTTTATAAAATGTAAGCTATTTTTGGCAATTATTTGCGGTTTTAAGCAATAAGATCAAATTAGTTTGATAAAAGTAAGTGAACTATATTGATTGGGATCTCTCGAAACAATTAAGATCAATACCTCACCTTTTGTTTCAAATTGTTAAGCAAGCTTAAAGGTGAGAATTGTCACAAAATACTAACTGAAAATCGAAAAAATTTCACGTAACTAACTACAAAAGTATGTAAAACCGTGAACATAAACAAGTACAGGTAACCCTCCCACAACACGGTAGATAGGTTCCTAGAAAACGAAGTGTTGTAGGAAAACGTGTAATATGAGGCTAGACGAAAGTGTAAAATATAATTTTTTTTTAAATTAAATATTTTCTTTAAATTCATTGTTTTTATTAGATATTTGTACTTACATACAAAAAAAATGCATAGACAAAAATAAACAAGAGTTACATTTTTATTCTAATCTAACTAAATCGTAACAGGGATGCAAAAATTAGTACTTTTGTACTATTTTGGTGCAATTTTAACACCTCAATCATGCAATTCTAATTTATCGTGTTAGAATGAAACCGTGTTGTAGATGAGGAAATTTCCGCAAATTTTTTTTCGTGTAAGATCGAAATCGTTTTGTAGGAAGCCGTCTTGTAGGAGGGTTACCTGTAGTTCTTAACCAAAAAAACAAAAATATCTTAATAAAAAAAAGTATAAAATCTGTAAATTTAAATATGGAGAAATGTTTTTGTAGCGGAAATAAGCTGCTGAGAGATGTTTAAAAATCGCTAGATTTTCCGCTTACCGCTAAAACAAATTTTTTCCGCAATTGACATTACAAAAACGCTTAATTTAGCGGGAAAATCTGTAAATTGGCAACAGTGTTTTTTGCCATATTATTTCTATGTTTTCTCTTTATTATGCAACAGGTAATACAATGGTTTCAGTTAAAATATGGCGCATGGCTGCCAGGTACTTTTTTCCTTATCCCCAAAAAATTCAAAAAAAATCCCCAAATTAAAAAACAAAAACATATTAAGTTAATAATTTTTTTTAATTTTATTTAAAAATAGTAAGAAAAATATTAATAAGAAATCCCCAAATACAAATTTTTAGTAAAAAAAAATTATTTTATTTTGTTTGTAGCGACTGGTTTCGGAATGTTTTTTAAATCCTGTTTATGCGATTGCAATGAGGAGCTCCAAGGAATATGCTGTTTTTGAAGACGAATAAGCCAATTCATAAGAATTAGAATTAGGTGCTTGTTCAATCGGTTTTAGCCATCCTTAAAATCAACAACAAAAATACATATGTCCGTCATTCTTTTAATACTTCGATGCATCATAAGCACTTACCAATAGCCCAGCATTCTTTTTGGCAAACTTTATTATATTGTCCTTAATATTTACTTATTAGTGAAAATGTGTTTGTATGTGTGACACCAACGATGCTGGATGAACAATCAAAAAATTTGGAAATGACGGCAAATGTTACGTCAAGAACAAGTGGATGAAAAATCCAAAAATTTAGATATGACGGCAAATGTTACGTCCAGAACAAGTACTTTTTTCATATTTTATATACATACGAAACAAAGAAGAATATGCGTAAATAATAAAAGAAGGGAGAATATATTAAAATTGTGTAAAATCCCAAAAAAAATCCCCGAGTTTTTTTTAAATCCCCAAATAACTTTCTTTGTCCTTTTTTTCGCATGGATAAACCCCCCAAGTCTGGCAGCACTGATATGGCGCAACTTAAAAAAAAAATCCCTTATAAGAAAAAAACATTGTACAATGTTGTCAACACATTTCACAGTTTATTGTACTTCTCTTCGTTATGCAATACAAATCACAAGTCTTTTATTGTGCGACCATAGAATATCACATACACATTGGCGATATAATTGTACAATACGAAAAACCGAACAATTACATTGGGCCGCTTAAGACATCCGGAGAATATGACGGCCTATTTAAAAGTTTTGCATCTTGCTCAAAAATCCACTTTTTTGTAGCCTAACAGTGTGAATTGGGGCATTGTCATGCTAAAAGGTCCAAGGTATGGTTCCAAATAAGTTTTTAAAATGTGAAAATGGCCTTCGAATATTTTTTGGAACGCTGCTTCAGTTATTTTCTTTTCTTTTGTTTCAAATACCAAAATGTCTTAACCTTATGTCTTAATTTCAAAAATATGTTGTCCTTTCTTAGATCGTGAAACTAAAAGTGTTATTTAGGTTTTTAAATCGATAGTAAACTTTTAAAGTAGGAACATATAATTTTCGCAATTTGGATGCTTTACGATTGTCATTGAGTGGTGGTTTCCTACAAAGTTTTCGAAGAACTTTAAATGTAAACGACTAAATTGATGATGTCAAACAAATTTTCTTTAAAGGGAAGACAACCCCTTTCTTTTTTTCACAAATTTAAAATAGAAATATACACCCGTATTCAAAACAAAAATTTAGTTACTGCATATCCCCTGATTAAGGATTACTTATTCAAAATACTTTTAAATAAACTACGATTATCGAATGATCAGACTTTTTAACTCCTAATTAACTGCTGTCAATTTTCTATTTCTGTCAATTGAATTTAACTCAAACAGGGATGTAAAAATTAATCTTAATCGGGCGATTTCAAAGTGACTAAATGATGATTAAGCTTAATTAACATTTTAGTTGCTCACTCGATGAGCGAAGTAAAATCGGAGTACACAAATTTTCGTTTTGAATACGGTTGATAGTTTCTAAGCTCCCAAAATTTTGTAATTTCCTAATAGCTGGCTTACAATAAAAGTTTATATACATACGTCCAAGGTTAATAAAGTTAAATTCCTTAGTTAATTAATTTGCAGTGTAAAAGGTTTTAATAAAACAATCTCACAAGAAAACTCATGTTGTGGTTATTAACAAAATTATGTTAAGATAGTTTTTTTTACTGTTGTTTAAAAGATTCAATTTGGGTTTATTATTTATATCACGCTGAGCAATTTTATACCCGTTTGACCACAAACAGACATATAAATCTGAACATGATTGCAAAAGAAGAAGAATGATCTTAAAAAAGTCTGATTAAATTCATGTTGACATAAACAAAAGCTCGTCAAAGTACAAAGAATGTTACCTAATTGTTTAATTGTCTTATTCCATAAAGAAAAAAAAATCCGTAAGATGAACTGTATTTTGTACGCAATGTTTTATCATCGTCATTATCTGTCATCATTATCGAATTTTTATTATTTTTTGTTTTTATTAATAAAAAAACCGTTTTTATTTTTATGTCCACAAAATATTGTTTATAATTTAACGACAGATATCTTTATGTTGAAAGTTCATATGTGAGTGTCTTAAATATAACTTAAGAATATTTATTTCCAGTTTTAATGTAACAATAATTTACCGGTAGGTTTTTTTCTCGGTATCTCCGTCCCAGGCGTTCCAGGAAAATTTAAGTTTTTTTTTTTAAGTATTTTATGTAACATTAATAAAATAATGTGCTATTTTCGCAACACAAGTTATTGAACGTGCCATAAATTTTTATGTAGATATGAAGAAAACATAGTACATCTAAGTATATATGAAGTCACATGTTTTGAGCATTAATTTTTTCCATCTTTGTGGATCGATTTAGCAAGGGACCAACCTCTGGTTCATATTTTATCTTCCACTAAAGTTTAATTAATTTTGTAAGTTCAATATACAAAATATCAATTGAAAAACAAAAACGTATCTCCTTTATAAATTGTCAACCACTCGGGACAGTGCACGCTTAATTATATTTTTCTATGCCTAATATTAACGAAAACTAATCTCAAAGTAACAGATGCTGAACGAAAAGGTACCAAAAAGCTCCCCTTACATGTTCTTATGCACCCAGTTTAATGTATAATTTTATTTTTATAGGTCGAATATTCATCTTATAGGTTTTCATTTACTCCGGACCCTGTACCTACATATAATATTCAGCACAATTATGAATAAAAATTCACCGGGAGTTTTCTCCCTTCTCCCATTTTTCCTATGTTAATTTAATTGCAAAAATGGAAAAAGGGAAAGAACTCCCGAGGAATTTGTATTCATAATTGGGCTGATTATGTTTATAAGTTAAATATTATAGAAAATTTAAAAATTATCACATGCAGCACGAAAAAGTCAAATAAACGGGCAAGTTCTAGAAATTTAGATGAAGTGAAATTGAAATCGAACGTGATTTGAAGTTTAATTATTTACAAAATGTGAAACTCGGATTTTTCCGGCGAAATTTGATATTTTTACTATTTCATTAAAGACCAACATTTAAAGCAAAACCTCTGCTCACAACCTCTGCCCATAAACAATAAATTTCAAGTGTTTTTATCAATAATAAAAACTGGGGAATTAAGCACGAATAACAAAATCTTTTGAAAATTTAAATTTTGTATTCCCAAAAATTGAAATTACTTTTTGATAGTGAATATTTAATTATTTTTTTTAAATTTTGATATTATTTCGTAAAAATAAAAGTCATAATGTATAAAAAAAAACTGCGCATTTTGTCCCCCACTTCACTCCACATTAAAAAGTACGCTTGATACTATTAAAAAGAAATAATGCAATGTTTTTTTTTTTAATTTTCTGATTTTCTTTCGCTATTAATTCAACTTTTTTTGCATGCTACCCGGGGTACATTTATTTATTTATTTATTTTAAAAATCCCATTTCATATGAAATCGAAAACCATTTAGTTTTACAATTTTATTTGGCAAAATAAGTTTTTCGGTAAAGATACGATGATTGATAACTTCTGATAAGGAAATTGTACGAAAATCTAAGAAAGCCTAAGATTTATTCCAAATTTCTGTGGAAACAATATTTTTAATGTTTTCAATCTAATGTATCCGGCAATATTATCAATTTATAATATTGTTAAAAATTCCAACAAAAATCTTAGCCAGAACTCATTAATTTTTTCATATAAATATTAAAAAAAAATTAAAATGCGTTTTTGAAATCGCCAAAATAATCGCAATTTTTTTTAATTTCGCCAAAAAAAATCGACATGTCGCCAAACACAAAATTGCGTCGCCAATTAGGTTTATAAGTCGCCACGTTTAGCATAAAATCGCCATATCTGACAGCCCTGGCTGCCATGTATAATATTTGTGTGCTCTTTTCTATCTTTTTTTTCATAATCAATCATCTTAATATTAAAAATAGGATCAATTTGTTTTTTCTAAGCTTTCGCTTTCAAAAATAAATAATAACACTTATTTTCTTTTCGTAAGCTTTATGTGCACAGTTTCGTGGACAAGGCGTGTTAGATAAGGGTTGTAACAGCGAATTCAATTCGCCTAGAAAAAAATTTTTAACAAAATTTGTAGTTTGACTTTAATGCACTTAAAAAAAAATAGCAAAATATAATGAGCTGTGAAGTCAGTGAATGTAAATTTTTTTTTTACAAATTTTACATGTGTGATGTGAATGTAAATTTTTCAGTAAATATGTAAAAAAAATTAATAAGATTTTGTTTTTCGTGCGTAATTTTCAATTTTCATTCTTGATAAATACTTTTAGGCCCGTTTTCATAACTTACCGATAGCTAAAGGTAGGATTTTATCGGCCATATAAAAAGTGGTACATTATTACAACTTTAGTTTAGCCTACCTGGTAGGATGAACCGTAATTTACTTTATCGCTCACTTTATGTTAAAATAAAGTTTAAGTAATGGAACACTTTTTATAAGGCCGGTTAAAGTCTACTTTAAGCTATCGGTAAGTTGTGAAAACGGGCCTTAAAGTTATTGCTGTAGTGATGAATGTAAGAAAAGAAAATCTGACTGTTTATTGTTGGTATTTTGTTAAAGATTTAATATCGTTGCAAACAAAAATTTTGAATATTTGTAATTCTCATTCACTCTACAGTTTTGTTTGAATGATCTGGCATTTGTAACCACTAAAATGCGCATATTAACTATCTTATCCTCCAACAATAAATTGCAGTGTATTTATTAAGAATGAAAATTGGCAATTAAGCATGAAAAACAAAATCTTATAAATTAAATTAATTAAAAATTATGTATTTCCAACAATTACTTTTATAATCGGCCTTATTGTTGTTGTCGTTGTCGTATACGACTGTGTAATAGATTAAAGTAATACACAACATGTGTTCTCTAATCTACTACAAAAAACGACACGTTTGTTTACGAAAACGACAACCACAATAAGGCTGATTATGTTTAAACAATTATAAATTATTTACTATTTTTCTTAATGTCACTTTCGTCTTTTTTGCTGGAGACAGAAATGCGTTAAAGTCATATTTTGATTTGCAAAATTTTTTTTCATTGTAAAATTGGAAGAACAAAAAGCTGTGTCAAGGCGAATTCACTAGAAGGTGAGGTCAAGTCAACATATGGTGTTTTATTTTGGTGGTCGACTTGTCAAAGTTTGTATACAAACTAGTTTTTTATGTAAACAAACCTATTTTTTCTACTAGCAATATTTTTGACAACCCGACCACAGAAGAAGTGTTGTTGCAGAGTTGACCTAACCTTCTAGTCAATTCGCCTTGAGCAGTGTTTTTAAAATTAATTCATAACAGGGAGAGCTTCATGATAAAGAAGTTCACTAAAGAGAAATTCGACTGTAATTTTATATTTAATTTAATTAAATAATTCTTAATCTTCTACGTAATGAGAATTAAGGCCTAAATATAATATGCATAAGCTTGCCTAAGCTGCTGTCAAAAATTAACAAAAAGCCTCTTAAATGCATTTAAAAAAACCAAAACAAAATTAAAAAACATTTGATTCCGTACGGAAAGTGCCATCTGTTTCGCACTTTGCTTAAGCAAATGACAGATTCACTAAAGTTTAATTTGGTTTGTCACATATAATTTACATGTATTCGCACAGTTGCTTAAGCCAACATTTTTTAATTTATATAGTATTATTTCCTTTTAATAATATAAAAATATTAGTCATTATAATAAAGATCTATAAGAGCATCACCACTATCTGAACAGCGCCAATACAAACAAGTGTTATTGTTCACTCAACAATTGCAATATAATATACTACATGCCACATTCACACAGATATAAATTATTGTTGAAAATTTCAAAATATAAACAAATTATTGAAATTAGTTTCTTTGCCTCTCAAAATACAATACATCTAGATAGACAGACAGACAGATAGTAAACTTCATAAATACACGATAATATACAAGTCAAAGCCAACAATTCATGGCACTACATTATTGTGAATCATTCATATGCAATGTGTACGACTGTTTGTGTGGATGTACGTAAGTGGGGTTTGTACCCCCATTAGCTCAAATTTAGTTAAACAAAAAAAAAACTTTGGTTAGCTTAAATTTAATGTGGAGTGTATGGCTGATGGTTTTTTTAATGACTTGTTTTTCATACGAGTATTCAACCATTTGTTCATTTCATTTCTTTAAAATGTATGTTAACGGTTGTAGTGTTACGAAATTTTGCTTTTTTCATGTTACTACCATTTTTTCTGGGTTTTGGGTTTTATTTTTTTTCATTTCTTGTTGTATTATATTTGGCTTAATTTTTTTTTTTTTTTTGTTTTTTAATTAAATTTAAAGTGCTACTTGCGTCCCACTTTTGTTCGGCCTATTAGAGGTTAGGGGTTCTTAAACTGTTTATAGAAATGCATTAATTAGTATAGCAGAGGTACTTAAACAAGATCGGAAGGCGGAACGTTTTCTTCCTCTTAGCTCTTACGCTGATATGCCATACCTAAACAAGAGCGTCAACGTTGTCACGAACAGTAGTGTTTACTTTCTTGTTTATTAAAGCCCACATAAATGAAATAAGAAATGGCCTAAAAACGCAAAATTGTCATTATTTATCTTCGTAATTAAGATTGTTAAAAAAACCAAAGAAAACAATTTTCTTTTTTTGCAAAGCAATAATAGTAAATTAAAAAAAAGTAAGTGCACATTTTTGCGCTACGTAATAAGACATACAGCGGTAAGTGAACGAATTCTTAAAAAATATAACATTTGAAGAGCCATGACATTCCCTTACTACGAAGCAGGTTTGTATGGGAGCATATTAAAGAATAACGTTAACAACAACAAACTCAGGTTGTAAAGCTGATCGTTTCATTAAATAATTTTTTATTCGCTGAATAAAGCGCTGAATAAATTCGCAATATAAAATTCATGTCTTCCGTAAGCGCAATGGTAAGCGAAACTTTTAAGTTTCTCCCTTAAAAACCTGCTTAGTTCAAAGCTCCATTTTTTATTGGGTAATTTTAGCTTGACCAACTCAAATATGTAATTTCCCTAGACGGAAGCGAACTGACACCAAAGTAGTCCTGTAGTAGTAAGTAGTAGTAGTAGTAGTAGTAGCACTATAGTGCTAGTTTATTTAAAATTGTAGAAATATTTGTTTTAACAAATTGTTTTGTTAGTCAATGCAGGTTCAAACATCTTTTATTTGTTGGCAAATCATCAACACTCTCGCACAATCGCACCACTATTTAAGAACCTCTGATTTTGTAATATAGTTTTAGAGTACGATTACGCTTGCGACTACGTTAAATCACTATTAAAAGCCTCTAATTTTTTTTTTTAATTCTACATTTTTTTATATAAAGTTTTCACTTGAATAGTTGATGTGTATTTTAATAATATGCTCTGTCAAGTCTTTGACCATATACGGAAGTAGGTAAAAAAAGAGTTTAAAAACATTAAGGTTATTTATAAAAAAAACTCTTTTTTATGTGCGAGCTTGGTGCGTCGAATGGAGCACAGTACTCTAGTATTATTTGCTATTATTACGATTATTATTATTATTAAAGGCACGTTTTGTTTTCATACAAATTAAATTATGTTAAAATATAAACACAACTTTGATATGAAACAATTTTATATTGGTCATTTGAAAGAAAGAAGAAACGAAAAAACTATTGTTTTAAGCCAAGTTTAAAGTTTGTCAGGTTTAAGAAAAAAATTCACATGAAACAAAAGTGAAAGAGTTTTGATTTCATTTGCTAAATGTGTATTATTTATAGATTTAATTTTATTAACTGTTTAAAAAGCCGGAAATGGAAGTAATTTAGAAGATATATTATATTCAGAACTTTGACTCCAAATGATTTTTTGGGCATGGCAACACGAATGGTAATGAATAATTTAATAAATCTTAAATTATTTAAGTTGTAAAACAGCAACAATTTATAATTAAAAAAATTATTAGCCTTTATGATACAAAAAGATTTCTCATGGTAAAATGAACGTGATGGTTGTTGTTTCAACCCAAGATCGCGTGAGTTCCTCAACTGCAAGAGAGACTTCAACTTGTGGTATGTTTGAATTGGAATGGCAGATCATCCCTAGTCGCTGCTGCTGGCTATTCCTAAAGAACCCAAAATCGCGGGAGTTCCTGAACTGCAAGATATATTTCAACTTGTGGGGATTGGGAGGATAGATCATCCCTAGGTGCTGCTTCAGATGCTGCTGTCTATTCAACAAGGGGCGAGCTATAAAATTGCTACCTGTGTGTGCTGCTTGCTACACACAGGGGCGTGTGTTTGCTGCTGTCCCGCCTTGAAGACTTCTAGGCGGAAATTTTTCAGGGGCAAATAGTGGGCCCGACTGATATTTATAATCTTTTACCGGGCAGGATAATGGGCTTTATACTCAGCCTAAACCTGACATGGTGAAACACAGGGCTGCACAAAAGATCCTCTGGGTTGTGGCACTCATGGCCCTCACGTATATACAATACAAAATAACCTAAGAAAAACTTTCGATTTACAACATTTTGAAAACCAAAAATATTAATGATGTTTTCTTTTCTACAAAAAAATGTGACATTTTATTTAAAAAAAAAATGCTTCGTTGAAATCGACAGTATTGATAATGCCCTGTAAAAAGGTGACTTCTTATTAATCAGAAAATTTTAAATTTTAATAGTTATTTTATCTATTATTTTATAGTTAAAAACACAAAAAAGCAATACATTATACATACGTTAGGTTGTCGGTGATAAAAAATTTAAGTGATATATAAAATTTAAGACAAATCAAAACATCTTTAAAACTTGGTGTCAATAAATCGGTAATCTGGCAAAAGTATTTTCTTGTTTACATATTTTATAAAAAACAAACAAAAGAAATGGGAATTTCGTCATTCATTTTGTTCGTTGATTTAATTATTAAACATCAATCAATTTTGTGTTTTGTTCTCGTCAAAGAACAAATTGCATTATTTGAATGATTTTATACATGCACCTTTTAACAAGGTGGTATGTATTTTTTTATTTTTTTTTTGTTTGTAGAAAAGAACACACCATAAGTAAGTTGGTAATGGTAAACACGTTAAAATAAAATAAAATAAAACACCCTTTGGACCCCACGACTTTCTAATTTACCCTTTCTGACTTCCACAAAGAAAGTAAGTTGTCCCAAAAAATTTTGCAGAAATTAATCCAAAGGTTTACCATTTTCACCTCGACTTTTTTTTTATTACAATTAAATAAAAACTACAATTTTATTCAAATTTAAAAATTTTAACTTTACGTGTTAGTTTAACAGAAAACCCCATTAATTTAGTGAGAAAAATAACTTTGTCTAAAACCTTTAAAAGATGACCACGTTTCACAGATCAGGGATGGAAAATAACGTTTTCATTTCGTACCAACTTGAAATTTTTTTTTCTTTTTAGACGATGATTTTGTTATATATATTTTTTTTAAAAACACTGATTTAAACATATTCACCCCTATCGTGAATAACTAGTGGAATTTTTGTTCCCATGAAATTTTCATTCTCCTCGAAGGAAAAAAAAGCAACCGTGAATCTCATGTGAAAAATTCCAGTGAATGTAAAAAAGAAGAAAAATTAAAAAATCAATGGAATTTTTGTTCAAAAATATACACGTACCTATATATTTTGAAGAAAAGTTAAAAGTTTAAGCCAAATATTTAGTATAAGAGGGATAGTTTGATTACAACGTTAGTTTTTTGCACCTTTTAAATTTTATGTGGTTAAATATTTTCCAAAATTCTGCCACCACGTCTTTCGAAAGCTTCACAAGTCCGCATGCAATTGACCTGTTGTTTTGCATTTTGTTGACCAATATATCGGTTTGTGCCTTATTACAGGATCTAGCCCCTTATATTCGATTTATAGGAGGAACTACTTACATACATGTTCCGTTCCCTAGCAAAAAAAAAGCGATAAAATCTAAGGGAAACGTGAACAAATTCAAAAAAATTACGAGGGAAAAAACTTTTCACGATAATGGAAATTTTTTCACGTGAACATTTTTTCACATTATTATTCTTCTTTGAATTACCTATTTTTCATGGGAGTCTTTCATGATCGCAAATATGTGAAGAGAAGAAAAATTACGAGGGAAAAATTATTCACGATAGGGGTGATTTTTTTATAAATAACTTTTTTTAGACATTTGAAATCTACGTATCAAAAAGTACAGCTGTACTATGTTTTCCATCCCTTCCATAGAGATAAACTAAGAGAATGACTCGCTAACTAATTATCACAATTTTTTAATAAAACAAAAAGAAAGAATAGAAGACAGAATATGGGGTGCCCTGAGGTCATGAGTGTGCTTTAATGCAGATACACTAGACTAACGGTAAATAAAGCAAAAGACATAAATTTATATTTCTGAGATACAAGAAAATACCAAAAACTAGGTAAAATGAAAGATTAGTTTTAATTTATTTAAAACAAGTATAACAGAAACTAATGTAAACTGTGCAAAGATAAAGGGTGTTGAGTTAATAAGTTGGATGATTTTTGGTTTTTGAAGAAATAATTTAAAAAATCATGAAATCTGAGAGAAAACAGAATCCCCTTTTTTTAGGTATGTACGTACTTAAAACGCAACTAGTAAAAGTTATGGATAAGGCAGAACGACCTGCTTAGGCGAATTTTGGCAAATTATCTATTTAGTCCAAACATTATCACAAGGACTATTTATGTTAAAACCACAGCCCCCCGGCACTTTCAAATAAGCTTTACTAATAACCAGCTCAGAACCCTAAGGCGATGGGGACTACATATTACCGTACGATCAGATTGGACTTACGTTAGTCACGATTAAATTGTGGTCTGCCAATTTTAAGAATATTAATAGTTTTTAATTTTAAGAAGTTTAAATAAATCCCCCTACGTGATCCTAACATTAGCTTTACCAATAACCAGCTTAGAACCCTTAGGCGTTGAGGACTAGAGATTACCGCGCGAACAGAACACAGAAGTGTAGCACTGAAAAACGATTTTAGAAGATCAACAAATAGCGATTGAAATTTGACTCTTTACATCTGGCGTTGTAGATCTTAGTTTAATCGTAAACATTTTGTTCATCAATAATAACGTTTACACCTCATTTTTACCAAATCCTTTTGCGATCATTTGTAACAGCAAAATCAAATTTGTTACAATTTTAAATAATTTATGCTTTAGCAGTCAACCAAAAAAAAAAAAAAAAAAAAAAATAAAAAATTACCTTAAAAAAAACAGGCAAAAGTGAAAGAAATGTCTAGACATTTAAGAGAGTTTGTTATAAGCAATTGGCACACAAAATATCTAAAAGGCAACAACAAATTGACTTCAAAACTATTAAAGAGGATTGAAGTACCTTTACAACATACAAACATCCATTATACCTACATATGTACATAAAACAATCTATAAGATGTTAATTAAATTAATGCATCATGACTTAGAGGTGTTAAACAATACACAACGACTCTCGCACACAAATCAAAAAAATGAAAGCGCTACAGCAAACTATTTAAATAGCACTTTATTTAATTAAATGTTTCTTTTTTTTGCATATACATACAGATATTCATCAACCGATCATTAGATAGGCTTGGTTTTTTAAGAGTATTAAAAAAATAAAAACACTACACCAAAAATGTGTAAAGTATAATTAATGTTGGTTGTTTGTTGCAGTTTATCAAAAATCAACTTAAAGAAATAATAAAACTTGTATACAAATAAAAATTTACTTTCAATTTCTAACAGGAAATCAGATAAAGTGCTTTAAGAAGAAAAACAGACAAACTGATAGCCTTAAAGAGAAGTTGAATAAAAGAAAAAAAAAAAAAACATAAGAAAAAAAGCACAACATAGAGACAGCAGTAACGAATCAACAAGATTTCAATGAATAAGAAAATTGCATGCGATGTTAAAGGTAATGTGAGTGTTTTATTATACATATGCGACGGTGGTTAAAAAAAGTATATGGAATTCCACGCGACTATTAGGTAGATTAAAATTGGAAATACTCTTATATTTACGACACAAATTATTTCTGCAGTTTAAAAATGTTCTTCCTTATGTTGTGGCATCGGTCTAAATCTCTCCGATGTTAGTGCTATGAAGCAAAACATGAATTATACGCTTGGTTAATACCTTGATATTATCTCTCGATTTTGATGCCCGAAAGACCCGATTTTGCATGCTATGTAACACATAAACGCGGGACGGAATTTGCGCCATTGATGTGTGTTGCAGCAACATTCTTGAGAGAGGAATGGTTGGCGGCATTATTGTGATTTTTACTGATAGCCAAGCTGGTGGCTGAGTGCCGAGGAAGGCTACAGGCGCTAGGGACAAGAAACAGAGTAACGCTCTGCTGGGTGCCGGGGCACTCAGAGGTCCCGGGAAATAGTGGTGCTGATGAGCTTGCCAGAATTGCTTCAAACGCTCGGATGATGGGTCCCGAACCCTTCTGTGGGTTGAGTTGGGCCAGGGCCCAGTCCCATATGGGGGACTAGGCTCTGGCGGAACATAGGAGAAACTGGGTATCGCTTCTGGGAATACGTCAGGCAAGGGAATTCATCTCTCCCGGAAATGTTATGCTGACGAATGGTCTCGGCAGACGGGATCTGCGACTGTTGGCGGCTTACCTGACTGGTCACCACACGATCAAGTATCACCTGAATCGGCTGGGCCTAGCAGAGGACCAGGAATGCAGAATGTGTGTTGACGAAGACGAGTCGACGAAGCACATAAATGGGCCAGAAGGAGGCATTTGGGGCATAGCACAGTGGGTGCGTCCCAAATCGGTGCTATATCGGCAAAAGACCTGGTTGGATTCCTCTGGGAAGCAGAGGGTCTTTTGGCCAACTAAAGGGTAGTGGGTACAATAGACCTTACCTGGTCACGGTGCCTGTCGCTATTGAGGGAAACCTCCCCGCTTTATCGGAGAAATACATGTCGTTTTTTGTTTTTGTACAACCTATATCCGACCGAGAATGGAGTACATACAAACTGTCTTGTTTGGGCCGGTGCTCCAAAAACAATTTTGGGGCTTCTCGATCGCGTGCAGGAAATGGCGAAGGTTCTCATTAGTGACAGCAGAATATCCAATTCTATTGACTCCCCTGAACACCGTCGCAACATAGGTTGTATCTCTCTGTTTTATCGTTACTAAAATGGGTTGTGTTCTGAAGAAATAAGGGGTCTGGTGCCCTAAACTCGTACGATTGTTCGTCAAACGCGTTTTTCCTCAAGAGCCCATCCTTTTGTAGTCGATTGACCGGTGCAACGCACAACGCATTTCAGGAAAAAATTTGTAGGACAGTCTGCATGAATAAGTTGAAATAGAATGTCCACAAGCTCTACTCCCTTTATCCTTCTTCCCATAAACTGTTTTCCTAGTTTCAACCCTTTAGTGATAGTCCCAACAATAAAAAAATACAATTTTATAAAGTTGGGGAATCTTACTTTGACTCACTGATTTGAAATGCTTATAACTTTTTTTTAGTTTAATAGTTTAATTTTTTCCTGGTAAAAAACATTTTATAATGGATCGTGCTCAATGTAAAAGAACGTGTAAAAATTTAAATTTGATTATGCTTTCGGACGATCAATTCTTACAAAACAAAAAACATATTTATTTTAGTACCTCTGTAAACATTAAAGGAAGCTTTATATCCCGTTTTGAGAACCAGGTTTCAGTAGGTAATGAACTAATGAACCCCGCTTGTGGATTGACCTGATCGCATTGCAAAAGGTGTGGGTGGATTCTGTACGAGAGTGTCCACACCGATCCATCTGAGTCTACTCGCTTACGTGCTACTCATGTAAGATTCTCCAGAACATTGCTGTAGCAGATTCCAAATATTAATCTAGGAATGTTTGCATTAAAATTTATTGAATTGGGTTGCGTCAGTTAAATTTGGCCCACCCTGAACCTTACTGACAGATTTAATTTGCATTGATAAAACGTATACATTCTTCTCAAAATACGAGCAGGTAATTTACTCTCAGAGTCTCAGGATTGTCTATAATATCTAAATCGTCAATATGTTTTTGTTAAATTGAATTAAAATTTTAATTTCCGCATTGTTTATCCTTTCCAGTGTGAAATCTGACTATCTTATCGCGGAGATATTGCAGTGTGTCGTGAGGACCGAACTGAAGGCCACCGGAGGGGTCACAGGTTGCGGATAGTGAAGGGCCTTTAGATAAAAAGTTCAGGTCAATCAGCGATTGATTGAATACACCTTGTTACACCGACAACACATCCAGCGTCTGTCTCGTAACGAGCGGCTTATATAAGAAATCCTGTGCCTTTTCAGCTTCAGATGGCCTTGAGTTAACAACCAAATCAAAACTATCACTGAAACCAATGCGATGGCTTTTGGAAAATCACACGAACTGGACAGCATAGATTCGATTGATTTATCAACGGGAAGTAAACCCCTATAGTCAGTTTGGCGGTTTTGGAGACCAATTTGTTTATGGGCCTTCAGGGATTCTGAAAACCTTTGGCCCTTGACTTTTGTCAGTTTCTATATTTTGCCCAATCCTATGAACGAAATAGTAATCGAAGGTTTATTAAAATCAAGTCATTACAGGCTATCGATGAAAAATAGATGGCTTAAACCACCCTCGTTTTTTTATTTTTCTTTTAGCAAAAACCATTATTTTAAATGATCTGGTAATAAAGTTGCAAAAAAAAAGAGTATTGGGAAAAACACTTTTAATAAAAAATAAACAGACAAAGTATAAACATTTAAAAAAAGCACGTTTTTTATTATAAAAAAAAATTAAATGTAAACAATTTTCATTTCATGGAAAAGTTTTTTCTTTTTTCGTTTATTGCAAACAAAAAAAAAACTACAGACTAAAATAAAGCAACATAAAACAGAGCATTCATTTGCTAACAAAAACTCTGCCAATAAACAACAAAAAATAACTACAACTACAACAATAGCAACACCATAAAACACAAAGAAAGAACTTTCAACACTCCGTTACCAAACAAACAGACAGCACCCAACCAACAACAATTGTTGTAGATCTTACAAACTATCTGCTAATAATGTTGCTTGCTGCTATGATGGTGATGGTGATGATGATGAAAGACAGTCAAGAACCAGCAGCTAAAGCAACTAAGAAGATACTAACTAAAACTACAATAACTTAACACAACTACTTAAGTTTCTTCTATCTACCGCGTTAAGTTTGACTGGGTCTTCTTGATTGGATGGGTAGATGGATGTGCATATAATAGAAGTAGATGCATGGTTGGTTGGTTGGTTGCTTGAATGGATTGATGGCGCAAACATATAACAATAAAACATACCATAACAACAATAATAACAATAACAACAAGTAGTAAACGACCCAATTATCTACTGACCCACTGCCGCTAAAATAAGTTGTAAGAAGCAAAAGTTGTTAAAGAATAGAAAACTAAGAGAATGAAAATGAATGAAGTTAATTCTACTTTTTGTTTTTGTAACTATAACCAACAACAGCAATAACAGATGATGGTTTCATAAACCTTCTAATTCTTTGAAAGAAGTCTGACTTTTAAGGCAATTTAAGTTAAATGGTTGAAATGAAGGCAGACACAGACGACAGACAACTTCAATAATGGCAAACACCACTTAAGAAAATATCTTTTTAATTTTTTTGTTAATAAAACAAAATAGATTTTTGAAAAAATATATGAATATACATACGACCAAGCAATTTTAAAGTTGACGGATTTCAATGAAATTTTTAGTATATGATAATTCGCCCTAAGATAACGTAAAAATTAACTTTTAATGTACATACAAAGCTAATGTCCTTAGAAACAGGACATAAACATATGTGTGCCTTAGGATCTCACTTGAACAAAATATAAGCATTTAGTTAACAGGGCACACGAAAAAAATTGGAACACATCAGGAAATAAAAAAAAAACCAAAACAACGTGGGCCCCCTGAATCTAAAAAACGGCCCCGCCAACTTAGTGTTATGTGTAGGTACTTGAATTAATGGTAATTTTACAAGAAAAAAAAATTTAGAGTGGGCGGAAGTTTTGGAGCCTTCTGGTGGAAAAAATTGCCCCCTCCAGTTATATCTATGTTAGGGTTCTTAAATTATAGGTAATTTGCTCACGATTGTAAATATTTTGATTTAATTTTGTTTTTTTAATGTTTTATAGACTATTTTTTCAAAAAATTATCCTTCTTTTTGTTTTCGAAAATACCTTGTTAGTTTAGGCGCAAACGATTTGTTTGTATTATGCCAGTTCAATGCACATTAATTTCCGTCAATCGCCCCAAAAGTAGCAAGATGGTAAAATACCGAACAAAGAATACAACGGAATTATTCGGCAAAGTCCTCAACAAACGCTTGCACCTAATCACAGTTTTCTTACGCAAAATTTAGGTAGTAGAAACCCATATTGCACATACATATGTGTAGGTACACATTGGCTCACAACAAATTCTTTGTGTATTCAAAAATATTTGCATATTATTTAAATGTATGATGATGCTTAATTTACAAAATAATAACAAAATCTTCGTATATATATTTTGTCTTCCGCACTGCGAAACATGATCATCTTTTTTGCACGCGTCCACACAAATACTTAAATAAACCTCGCAAAAAAGTACAAGACAACGATTAAGAGATAACACATAACATGTAAAGACTAAAAAAAGTAAGAAAAGTTAGATTTTTATATATAAACTTCTCTCTTCAAAAAACGTAAAATTTACCTACACGTTTGTGTAGCCAGGGCCGGAAAGGGATATGCAGAATTAAACAACCAACTTTTAAATGCCCTACATTCTGAATTACGCTGTATTATATATACATATTTCTATTGAGTTGCTCAGATCTAAATGATAAATAAATAATATTATGCTCACATAGACAAATGTTACGGGGAATACTTTAAGCTTATCTACGACTGATCAGATCGCGTCCTATCAGTATCTCTTTGTTGCACTATGGGATTATTGGTGTGTTTCTTTTTGGGTTAAGTGGGTTTAAGCAGTTTAATGGCTTAGAGAACATTAGATGGATCCAGCACTCTTTAGGGATATAGGTGCAGCCAATACCAAAATAATTTTTCTTAGGATTAAAATTTGCTAAGACTTAAAATCACTAAAACAAAAAGAGTGGCTAGTGTCCCTTATGAATCCGCATTGTATATTCATACGGCCATTTGGATAAACAAGATCCAATAGAATCGATGCGCTAGACTTTGTGCACGCAAGCCTTTACGGTGCCGTAAAGAAATCATTCAAAGCAATTATAAATATGAACTCCCGGGGATATTTTATAAATAGTTGGGATAATTTTATAAAAACTGTGTTTGGTTGTGCGAGTACACAGAGGATACAAATACAGTTGAGCACATTCTGTGTTACTACACTGGGTTAGAGAACAGTAGGCTGAGAAAGTTTGGTAGTAGGTTTTTAGGCAAATTTGGAGATGTATCGGACTGTGGGATAAATAATCAAACAGAAATCGGTTTGGGCACTTTACTTTCAAAAATAAACGGAGTCTCTCAAATGTATTTAAAAAATACAAAAACAAAATTATAAACATTTGATTCCGTACGGCAGTTTCGCACTTTGCTTAAGCAAATGACAGTTTCATAAAACTTCACAAAAAGTTTCCTTAAGTTCAACATGGTTTTCCTCATATGATTAACATCTTTTCCTACATTTGCTTAATCCAATTTATGCGCATTATGGTTCGGCCTTTAAGCCCATAATGAAAACGTTTCCAGTAACCTGAGCGATTTCTCGCCAAACGTGGAAAATTTTGAAACGTGTTTGGCGGTGGGAATTTCCATTTGGCTACTGGCGATTTACTTGGCTATTTTTACCATTTATATTATTTCAGCGACAGTTTGTCATTTTTTGTAATCGTTACAAATTTAAAAAAAATCTGGCAACTTTTTCCATATGATTTTTGTTTGGTTTTCATTTTAAGTGCATTTTGTATTCAGTCATTTTTTAATTATAATAGTAAGTACATATGCAGGTCAAAACACCAGTAATGAAATCGATAAGGCTGAAGTGTACAGGCTTGTGTAATTAATTTTAGTTTTTTTAACTAAATGAATATGTTCTCCATTTTATGCTATTAAGAAAAAAAAAATAACAGAAACTAAACAAAATTTACTTTTGGCGACTTTTTTGTATTTTTTCTCAGCTTTTGGCGATTTTTGACTGATATTTTACACTAGCTTTTTTGTATGCAAAATTTACTAAAACTGAACAAAATTGGCGTTTGGCGATTTTTGCCGATTCTGACATCCGGTTTGGCGATGGAGCTCAAAAAATCTTATTTATTTTCTTTTGTTTTTCATTTTCTGTTTACAAAATGTATAAAATTTATTGTTGGGAGAAAAAGTGTAAACATGTGAGAGCATTAGGAAAAACATTCTCAAAATAATTGGGGGATTTACAAGGTGTGTTATCAAGTCATATCGTCTTAATGTCCTAAATAGTATTTTACAATTATTTAAATAAAATATTGCTGTGTTTGAAAAAAATAAAAATTGTAATGATGTGTTCATTGATTCGTCATAACTGTACAGTAGAAATCTTAATTATAAGCGGTTGCTCGCCCACAGCAGTCATAAATATTTCTTGTAATTATTTTAAGACATATGACCTTACAACTTAATGAATACCTTGTGAATCCCCCAAATAAAGATTTTATTTCCCGACGGCACATTTTTATGTCAAATTGTATGGAAAATGTGGTGCTCACCCAGTTCTGTTTTTACACCAAGTTCAGTGAAAACTTACTATTACTTTAACTTCCAGTTTACAATATGTTTTTGACACTTTTAACTGATAGTTAATTACAACGGGTGGATAATCATTCAAATCATGACTATGGACGCCAGCAGTCGTCGATGGCTGTGAGTGTAAGACGTCAAAACCATCTGAGGACATCGAGTGGTTGCGATCGAAACATTTCATGGTAACCTGCCGGCCAGGGTTCGAGCCCCGGCCACGGTCAAGAATGAAAGATTATCAATAACAATTTTAATTAATTTTCATGTTGTAAAATTCCTTTCTTCATAAAAATAATTGAATGAAAATTAAATTTGATGAACTTGAGCCGAATTAAAATATTTAAAATTTGGATTAAAAACCACAAATAGTTCAACAAAATAACCACAATACTAATTATGTTTAAAATTTTTATAAAATATCGACAATTTGTCACATTCAATGTTTGTTTTTACAGTTTAATTTACCGAGTACTAAATATAATTAAATTTCGAAAGTTAAGATTTTAAAATTATTAAAAAAAGCATAAATTTGATTTTTATTGTCCAATACTGATTTTAATTCTCCATTCCGACATTGTCCCTGTTTTTTATCTATCTATATAATTTCTATAAAATGGTGCAATAATCATACATATCGGTATTGTAAAATATTATTTTTAACCGGCAAATAATTCCGTTAATACTGAACTGCCGCTAACGGTTTCTTCCCGGCATAGATTTCCGAAACAGCTGATGTCAGAAGAAAATAAAGCACGCTCTAATTGAAGTTTTGTCAGATAACTTTGCATCGGACTTTTACAGAAGCAATGTTATAAAGGTAACACACGACATGTATGTATTTTGCAGTGGGGAATGTGACAAGTCAGATGTAAAAATCATGTCGAGTACATGCTGCTTTAGGCTGTTATGACCTGTGACCACAGATATAATTCTCAAAGTTCATCGTCACAATTCAAACTTTTTGTTTGAAGAACGAAAATAAAATGTATTTTATTTTATTTTAACAAGCATTTAAGTGGTCGTTTAGATTTGTATCACAATTAAAATGAATAGTTGTCAGTGTCTCACCGCTTATTTAGGGAAATGAGAAAAAAAAACTACAAATTGCTAGAGTAGACTAAAGTTGAAAATACAAACTTTAGATAACACAAACAACAACCATTAAATTCCACCAATGAAGTAGAAGAAACAAACTTTTAATATTTATCTTTTTATCACCATAAAGTAAAATGTCTAGTTTTTAAATACGAGTACTAAACGGCGAAGCGATATTAAGGCAATTAAACAAAAAGATAAAAAGTATCGGTCTAAGACTGTGTGAGATCTTAACATTTGTGAACCCTTTTCAGATCAAAAAAATAAAATCAGTAAAAAACGAAAACAATAATAAAAAATTAAGTCATTAATTTGTTTAATGATCTACTAATTTAAACAATTTTAAATAATTTATAAGCTGAACGAAATGAGCCATAAGAAATCTGTTTAGGTATTCATTGTAGAGCAATTAAACAAAAGATTTATTTGAAGGTTTTTTTTTTTTTTTTAATAAAGTAACTTAATTTATAACAACAAAGTTTAAAGCAAAAACTTTGAAGTTTAAACAAAAACTATAGAAAATTAGAAATTTTTTAAAAATCTGTCCTTGATTTTTGTAGGCTTTTTAGGCCTATTTTTTTAATTTAATTTTTAAGAATTAAATAATTTTGTTGATTGGAGAGACCTGTCGAGATTGACATACGTATTTACTGGTCATTAGACGATCGGTAAGCACGCTATGAGACTCGGCCTCCCTTTTAATGAATGCTGACGCTGCAGCAGGGAACCTGGAACTGAGGATTCAATGTGATTGCCCAGCGTTTAATTCAACCCGACATTGATTATTTGGGAATTACCTCTTACGTGAACTCTCGGAGATATCGCGGGTGAAACTCAGCAACTTGCTGAAATATCTCAACGCAACGGGCTGGCTCCAGCCACCTGGTGAGGTCAAAACGGAGTCACTGTCAACTCTACTTGCAGCACCTCTAGGTCTGTGCGTGCTACCACGTTAACCAACTAACCAAGTTCCACAACCAATTCAGTCAATTCCAGCTATCGACTTTACCGTAGGAACACAATTGCACCTTATGAACTCAGTAGTGTTTGACGTTGTTACGTTATCAAATTAAAACGCATAATAATTTATATAAAGGCACACATTGACTGGCGCAAACGTAAAAGCGTACACGCAGAGAAAAAATATGGTTGGGCATGGTTACGGCAACAACACTATGTTTAATGTAACATTATATTGTTGTCGTACACAAATAATTGTTATTTTTCTTTAATATCAACAATATTATAGTTACTGTAAACAAATTAATGTTTATCGCAAATGTTAATTTGAGTATTATTGACCGAAAAATAATTATTTTTCTAACAACTAAATTATGATAACTTTCTAAACATATTATATTACTCACAACCATATCATGATATTAAATAGCCATAACATTATAACTTTCTATACATTTATCATATTATGTTTAAGATGCAATCAAACTATTTTTACTCTAATAATATTATGTAAGCGCCATTTGTAACATAATTTTGTATCAGTTGTGTCATTTATTTTATATGTGAGCGGTTAATCAATTTAAAGATAAATTCCCATAAAAAAATATGTTTAAAGAAATTAAAATATTAGCGGAGTTCATTCCGTATTAGTGATTTAATAGTGCAAATGCAAAATATCGTAGTTTTTTGTAGAATCCAAAAACAAAACACACAGAGATTTCGTTATATTTTATAAAAGTGTTACGATATTTCTGTGGTTTTCATGGGCAACCGCATGTGTCTAAAAACAAATTTTTCAGGAGAGCCGAAAAACAATTCTTTATCCTACTATGGGCTAGGTATTGCAGATTTTGAATTTGCTCTTTTGCAAGCCTTATATTGAACTCCGCTGTTTGATTCACATTAAGAAAAATTGTAAAAAGCCACAAAATACAAAATCGATGCAAAAAAGTTTTAATTTATTTTATATTTTTATGACAGTTATGAAAGGGACTGTATCATAATATGATTGCTTCTATATTAATTATGATTAACATGATGATAATATGATTACTTCTTAGCTTATTATGTTTAACATGACAATAATATGATTAGTTCTTAACTTATTATGATTAACATGACAATTATTTGATAACTTCTTAACTTAGTATAATTACCACAATAATAATATGATTTTGGCAAAAATATTATGATGTAATATTACGAGTATATTTAGTCATAATATGATTCAATAATAATCTTAATATGGTGACTACAATCATAAATTTTATCATAATATGATGCTCTTAGAATATGTTTACCACAACCATGTTTTTTCTTTGCGTGTATCTACGTCGACGTTCTATTTCATAGTTTTGTCATAGAAAAAGTAAAATAAATAATATGAAATGAAATTATTTTTGTGTTTTCAAAATGAATCTTTTGAAACACGAACTTTTTGCATTTGCTATACATACTTTTATGACTCATAATAGTTTTGCGTTTTTCATAGTAAAATAAGTATATGACAATATAAATTTAAAATCTTCTGTTTTTTCAGCTGGTTTTGTATAATATTTTAAGTCATTATTTTTCTTTAATTATTTATTAAATCAGGTAATATATAAAAAAAAACAATTTTATTCTTTATATGTATGTATGTTTACTTTTTTGCTATTAAATTTTGGCGGTTACACCAATAATACAACAGTCTGTTGAAAACAGTGCTATTTACACTAAAAAAAAGTAGGTGCCTACACTGTTGTGCAATTTGTGAATTAGCTGGCTAATTTGATTTTTTTTTTATGTAAAAAGGGATAAAAATGTTTAGTATGTAGGTATGTATTTTTATTCTTCGGAACTATTTTAAAATCTGAATTTTTCATCCCTTCTCAGTACTTAAAATTAACATAATCTTTACACAAATAACAAAACAAACATGCTTTAATTATCACTTGGGATGCGATTTCCATGCAAATTCATGTTTTTTGTAGAGAGTCTAAGAAAGATGTCGACCAATTATCTTTCCGATTCATTAAATTTGCGTTAAAATGGCATCGATTTGTTTTTGCATATTGTTGCATATTTTGGTGAAAATGCATATTTTTGCATAGTTACGTTTTAAATGCATATTTTTTTAACTTTTGAGTGATTTTTTTTAATTTTCATATTATAAAAAAGTGCTTATAAAAAATTTTTAAATGCACAAAAAAACCTTCCAAAAAACATTTTAAAAACAATAAATCAATTTTTTTGAAACTTTGCTTTAAATACAAGATTTTTAAGATTTCGACAAAAGATCCTTCTGGTTAATGGCTTCCAATGGGTTTAAAATATTTTATCCAAAACTGTTAAAAGTTACTTGCTTGGCACATGGGTTATACCGCTTTGCAGAGGTAGTTAGAAGCCAATTCGATAACATTGCTATTTTTGATGAAATGTATCCCTTGATGCCCCTTCCAACACAGTCAGTAGAAACAAGGCGGGGTCCTGGCTAGATGCTTCAGAATTATATTAAAAAAAACTTTGAGTAATTTAAGAATGTAAGAAAAGCTTGTTGACACCGATGATTATCCCATTAAAAAAGTAAAAGAAATATTAAGGCATTAATTCTGTAAAACGCAACCGCAGCGCCAAAAATAACATTAAAAGCAAAAACAATGTCAAAAATTTGTCATAATTTTGCTGTTGCTTTCTATAGAAATGCATACTGCGTTTTAAATTTTTCAACGTCACAAGATATGCACCGTTTGTCTGAATTTACACGTTTCATCTTTTGATGCCGTACTTATTCATTTAAGCAAACAAACATTTGAATTAGTTGTTTAAGTTTTTAAAGCTATTTGTATAACAGTAAACCGAATTTTTTATATTTTTTTTTTTTAGTAAAATTAAAAAAGGATTTTTTTATAGAAATTTTTTAAGTTTTTAGTGCATATTTTTTATTTGTTTAGTGCATATTTTGGATTAGTTAGAGCATATTTTAAGGGCATATTTTCGATTTTTAAATGCATAAAAATATCATCCCTAATGATCACAAATAGTTATAAATTATTCATATTTTGGCGTTTGTAGTATTTATTCTTGCGTGAAATAAATACTTATAAGCAGAGAAACCGGAAATATGCGATAAAAAATGTTTTGTGCGGATTTAATACGCAGTGAAAACTTGAAAATATGCTCTAAAATTTTTAAAAATATGCCATTAAAAACCCAAAATGGCTTATTTTAAAGGAAAATATTCAAGAATTAAATAATATTTGCATGCAATTGACAAGTTGAAAAAGTATATCTAGTCGGGCCCGATACCCTTCACTACAGTATTTACTGACATATGTATTTTAAGGTGTTCCCATTTCGGGACGGGATAGGAATTAATTCTTATAAAGTTTTGTAGGGTGATTTAGGTTGGAGTAAAATATGTTTGAGTCGAATTTTAACTAAATACATTCGAACATAATTAGATGGTAAATAGTCACAAAAACTCTAATGTCCGTTTTCTTATTACGCGATTATCTTTTTCCCCAACGAAAAACTGCACATTAAAGAAATGTTGGGTTTCTCAATGTCTCATTTGCTTCTATTCTGTCGCAAAGCTAACCGGCAATCATCTGCCAATTATTTATTTTCCGCTTATTTGTCGTACAGACAAATTCAACCAGCTGACTCCCAACTTTTACATGTATTTTGAGCGGTGTTGCCAACTGAAAACAAAGATTTTTGTCGGCATATTGAGAAACCCAAAATGGTTAACGGACAGCTTATCGGTATAATAAATTTATGTTGACATTAAGTAAGAGACAGTTTGTCGATACCCTGCGGGAAATTTGTGTCAATTGGTCCAAGCGACTGGTCCTGGGATTTGTGAAAATAGAACAAGTACAAAAAGAAAGGACTCATGACCAGTGAAAAAAGAACCAATCCCTTAACTGGTTTATAAAGAACAAAAAGGTAGAAAAAGTAATGAATTACAGAACAGTCTTCAGTGGTGATTTGACACATTTTTTGGTAATTTCTAAAATTTGGCTCTTAAATTTAATTCTTGGACTAGTTTTATTGAAATTATACTACATTGTATTTAAATAATACTACTTTTTAGTAACTGACACTAAGCAGGTTCATTGAGAATAGGTCTGTGATTGGTCAAATAGTGTCAATTGACCCCCTCCAATGACAACCCCATGTAAAAGTGATAGGTCTTATTCATATAAAGTGTTAGAACTGGAACCGGTCCCTACCACCAAAGACCTATCACGGGACTTCTTCAGTGTCAGTTCGCTTCCCTCTAGGGTACATTGAGGAAATGGCCATAAAACTGTGTTCTCTAGGGTGACCGCTTAAATCAAAAGTTGGATTTCTTTGGGTCTCACCCGCCAATTTGGCGGGTATTGATAAAAAACATATATATTTTTTTCAGTTTATTTTGTTTAATAAGAGATTACGGAAAGAATGGTTAACAACTTTTCTGCAAAATTTGTATTTTCTAAGTTATGAAACATAAAAGTCAGATTTCATGTAAAAATATAATTTTTCTCGAACTTTGGTGGCAGTGAGGGACGGACGGCTTAGCCTTCGCCAAATGTCCTTGAACTTTTTTAGCGTCGTTTTTTAACAATACCCACCGAATTGGGGGGTGAGAGTATGGAAAAATAGAAAACTAAAATGATCCATACAAATACAACCACCCTTATGTTCACACTTGGGTTTTTAAAAGTTTTTAAGCACCTCAAACGTGATGTAGCCATAATCACATCAAAATCGAGATGATTAACCATACATTGAAGTGATTTGTTAATCACTTCAAATTTTCATGATTACAACTAAATCATTTTATAAATCACAGAGAATCCCCTTAACACACCTCAAACTGAGTATAATGTAGAATCGGCCACAATGAACGTATTTCTCACGTGTACAACCGTCCACGATTTCTTCTTAATGTTTGTGTTTCGTCTTTAAAAAATCCATTAATTTTCACAATTTCATCATTAATATGTTTAAATTACTCTTCTGAAAACTTTGTTAAACTATGTTTACGTATGCACCCAATTTCATCAAATGAACATTGCGACCTGATCTTTGTGCACATGAATAGAAAACCAGCCATTCGGATGGACGGATCAGTTCTGAAAGTGATTCCAAGTCGATTGTTTTACTAAAAGGTTGGCATAAAACCAATATTTGTATGTTTCACACGCATCAGCACCAACACATAATAGACTTTTGACTATTGATTGGTAGTGTGAGTATAAATAGAAAAGCCATCTAAAGCCTTCTTCAGGGTGTTTTCTTTCTTACTAGATTTTGTAAAGATTTTTATTCTGACAGTTCTTTTTCTAACGATCAATTAAACAGAATGATGAAGATGGTAAAATCGTCAGAGCAGTATCTATAAATTCGTATCCACTCATACTTAAAAAGTACTTAAAATGATAGTTGTGACATTCTCTGTTCAGCACTTGCACTCGAAAATGCTTCAAATAGTTTTTAAACCAAGTTAAAGATAAACTTTTAGTCAAGTGTGTATTAATGTACTTTCAAATTTCTTTACCTCAAACTTAACCGATTCAAAACACTCATTTAATATCTACATAAAGAAATGTTGCTTCATAATGTGTTTTTTTTTAATTATTTAAATATCACAATAAAAATTGTTGTTGAATTTAAAATAATCATTAAATTAAAAAAAGCACACACACACACAATTAGTTGTATGGGATTAAAATAAATTCCGGTCACGTAATTACACTACAAAAAATGTTACGATAATTTAAAGAGAAGAGTGATACTTTTTTTTCGTTGTAAATCAAGTAATTCCCACGCACTATAAATATAAAAAATAAATAGAAATAAAACTAATGTTGAATCAATAAACATTCCGAACAAGCTAAAAGTAAACAATTTCAAACATTTACAAGATTAACAACAAATAAAATTCATGCTAGACAAGAAAACAAAAAGATTACAAAGGAACAATTTTGTGCAACAGACGACGAACAACTATGAGTTTGAGGAATACACAAATAACCGAATAAGGAAATGATATGAAATTAGGTCGAATTTTTTATAAGCCCTATTCACAAGATACATAATTGTTATCAGCCGAAGAAAGAAGGAAACTTACGACACTTCGCATGGAATTCGAATGCTCCTATAAAATCCGAAGAACAGCTTGAATGATGCCAGATTTGAAACATTTTTTTGCGAACGAAATAAACCGAACGCCGCCCAGGTCAAATAACACAAGTATTCAAATGTTGGAGAAATTCTAGATTTTTATGGTTTGGAAAGCTTAACTTTGGATGCTGTAGAAATCTAAAGCTTGAAATAAGCGCGAGAAACCCCTTTTAAGCTGTAGTATGTTGATAAGGGACATACTGAATATGAGAACTCTAATTCGGCTCCTCAACAAAGTACCACCTGTGGCCATTTAAGCTTAAAGTAAATGGGATAAGTTAGAAGGATAACTCAAACTAATTTCACTATCTTTAGGTAACTTTAGCTGCACTTCTTCCAAAAAGCTACACATTCTCTGAAGGGAGAAGCTCCAAAAACCTTTATCTGATCTGCTTGAAAAGCTTATTATTTGCGTTACAACGAATAACATGCAACGGGTAAGATAACACAGGCCAACAAATGTTTAACCCATGGACCAGAGCATACATTTCTAAAGGTTCTAAAAATAAAGCATAAAAAAATAAAAATCTTAAAAATGCAAAAATTAAGCTAAAATTTTATTAAAAAAAAGACACAAAAACAAATAAGAAAAATTGCGAATATACAAAAAATTGATTTTATAAAACTTCAGGTTAAGATATCTCAGAGAAGGAACAAGATAATGCAAGGTTAAACATTTATTTTAAAGATAATTTTTGGGACTTTCAGACGACAAAATATATACTAATTCGCGCAATTATAACGTCTCGAATATGGCGAAAAACAGGTTTTTTTTAAACTTTAAGCGAAGATATCGCGAAAACCTGATGTAATGGAGAAATTCTGAGAGTACAGATTCGGATTAAGCGCATCTCAAACATTTAGAAAACTATACGCTAATCCCAGGGTTGAATTTTTCCGAATTTTGCAGGCCTGTGTAATATTCTGCATATTAAAAGCAAAATTATTTTCATTCTTTTAGATTTCTGTGATGGAGATGCTAGAGATTCTGGAATGCCTTCTTTAGATTTCAAAACTGTAATAGGGGATTTTCAACGCTCGGGTTGTGTCAGACAACATGGACCTACAACATACATATTACGGTGTTCAATTAATCGGGTTTTATTTTTGTTCGATTTAACGATTAATCGATATGTGGCATTTTTAACTTATTCGATTAAACGAATAACATTTTAAAATTAATCGAATAATTCTAAATCCAGAAATTTTATAAATGACGATATTTTTTTTCGATAATGTTAGAAAAAATTAGTACTTGATTGAGTAAATAAACATTATTTTTTAATAAAACTTGTCAATGTAGCTCCAATTTGTTGCTTAATTAGATTTTAAAAGAGTCTATATATCGTTACTTTAATATAGAAAAGCCCTAACTAATATTTTCCTTACTTTACAGGAAAAGGAAAAAACTTAATAAAAATTATAGTCTTGTAGTCGCGATTTTTTTTAAAACCAGTTTTTTTATTAAATTCCTTAGAGAATTGACAGTTAAGTTAAGAACACTTTCCTCATCTGTGTGTCAACCGATTTCAACAAAATGTGCACCATTTAAAAATTATTTACTTAAAATATGTTCAATATTTTCGGAGTAATAAGCGTTCAAATTTGCTACTAACACATACATATGTACCCAGCCAGCAAAATACTAAGACGTTGTCTGAATTAGACATTTCTTGCAAATGTCTGACTTCATTCTATGAGACTTCGTTCAGATTTCTGTCAGACATTGAATATACTTACTGTCTGGACGATTTCTGATCGATTTCGAATGGATGGAGATGTTTCTAACGTGGCTTGTTATTTTTATTTTCTTTTTTTGTGAAAATAATGACAATTGTCATTAAGTTAAAAATAAAATTAATTTTATTTTATGTTTTCAAGATAAAAAGATTAAAAAAAAGGTACGTACGTGTCAAATTTATAATTATATACTTTTAAATATTGTGCAATAAAAGGAATTATTTCAGCTATCAGTTAAAAAACCATAAGAATCTCGGCCATCTCATCAGAATTTTCCATGCCTTTTTCATTAGATTTCTGTCAGATATCTATCAGAAATGTCGGCAAAAAAAATTAGAATTTCCCACGACGTCTTTTAGAATTCGTGTCAACCACTTCATATGTTTTTTGGTCAGAAATCTGGCAGAATTGTTATACGATTCCGACTTTTTTATCGACGTTTCTCTCAGATATCTGGAAAACGTCGGACTATTTTGCTGGCTAAGTATGTGAATACAAAATTTCTTTTTTTCAATTATCAAATAATAATAAAAAAAGGGTGCTAGATTATTTGACATTTTTTAGAAATCAGTTTTCGAATATTTCGACTATATGAATACAGTGCAATCTCCCTTAACGGACACTTCCCATAAGCGGACACCCCCATTAAACGGACATCGTTGCTAGGTCCCGGCAGCGCTCCATAAGAAAAGCATTGCAGTCGCTTTCCCTTGAACGGACGCTTCTCATGAGCGGAAGCGGACATCCGCTAGATAAAAAAAATTCTCTTGGACGGCACTTAGCTTATTTTTTTCCGAATTTTTCATGTCATAATTTACAAATAAGCCTGCCAAGACTCTTTTAATTTTTTCGCTTTAACAACAGGGCACGGTTTATCATATTTACAACATCACATAACATAGTTAAATGTGGGTATGTTAAATATGTATAGTACTCATAAAACATTTTAAACTTTTATTACATATAGAACTACATTTAATGATTTTTTGTTATTAAACCCAATTGAATTGTTTATTTTTTATATTTTTTTAATAAAAGTATGTATCTTTAAATAAAAACAAACAATATAAGGCAAAGTTTTGTTGATTTAAATTTGTAGTTTTCTTTTGGCCGGACAGCCCCCTTGTGCGGACACATTTCAACGGTCCCTTCGGTGTCCGCTCATGGGAGATTCCACTGTACATGAAATTTAATTTCTTTTTTTACTTTTCCGTGCGATAATTTCTGAATTTTTGTTAATATTCGACCTACATAAAGATAAAATTATACATTAAACTGGGTGAATAAGAACATGTTAGGGGAGCTTATTGGCACTTTTTCGTTCTTTGGTACTTTGATTAATTTTCGTTAATGTTCTACAAATCGAAATGATGTGGAATTCAAATCGAACGAGATTTTTATTTTAATAATTTACAAAATTACTGTAGTTTTTCCTGTTTTCAAGAGCTGTTCTTGTAAATGTAATTGGTACTCAAAGTATGAAGTAAATAAAAAGGAATATTGTTACGAACTTTCCTTACCAGCCCGTTTTTAAAATTTGTTCGGTTTTAAATCCATTTCAATTCGATTTACAGAACATACCCGATAGAAAAATAAAACATGCAATGTCCTGAGTGGATGACAATCTATAAAGGAGAGTTTTTGATACTTTTTTATTTTTCAATTGATACTTTTCTGATATTTTTTATATTGAACTTTCAAAATTAAATTAAATCACGTGGAAGATCAAATATGAACCGGAAGTTAGTGCATCCTCCAAATCGATCCACTAAGACGGAAAAAATATATGCTCGAAACATGTAAATTAGATGAACTATGTTTTCTTCATACCCAACAAACACGAAGTCAAACCTTTGATGTGAAATGATAAAGTCATTCTCAAACGTTTTTCAATTGTTTGATTTTAACATTTTAATTCAAATTGATAATGATTTAAAAATAAACATTTGCCATAAAATGTTTTATCAATTTGACGTCAAATCAGTATCAAATCTTAAATTCAATCCAAAACTAAACTTGGCAATATTAAAGAGAAAAATAAATTTAAACATTAAAAATGGCGATAAGTTACATTTTTACTTCGTGGTTAAATATGTTTTACAAGTGAACGAATTATTTCTTGTGAAAAATAAAAATTTTTTGTAAGTAATTACAATGATTAAGAATACGAATTTAAAAAAATAACCCGGCAAAGTGAAGATGTTATAAGTTTGTTGTATGATCGTGGTGATTAAATCCTTAAAATCAAAAGGAGCCAATTATTTCATCTTTGAAAGAATTAGAGGACGGAAAGAACATTATTGCATCTTTTATCTGTGCTGTCGATTGTTTATCTCAAAGTTTATTTAAGTAAATGATGAACATAAATTAAAAAAATAAATTATTTTTATTTATGTTCCACATTGTATTATAATCCACATTTGAAAAACATTTGAGGATTACGCGTGAACGCAAGTTGAAAATAATGGTCTTTTCAATTTGATAATAATTTCCCCTTTTTGTTGAGAATGCTATGATTTTTAAATCATTATCAAACGTTTATCGTTTGAGAAGACGATTTTAAGTCAAACCTCCGTGTTTGTTGGGTATGCACATACAAATTTATGGTCGAATTTTAACCAACACATACAAAATATATAAAATTTACAAAAAGAACTATCCAATTATAAGACACAAAGAATGCTGACGAAGACCGTAGCGGGCCAGAAAGTGCATTACATTCTACTGGTATCTAATAGTTGTATAAATTTTCTGTACAATTTACTTCATTGCTAGCCGAAGGATAGCTAACGTGAGCCTCGTAACAGAAATATACAAACGAAAATTCTGAAAGTGCATAGAAAATATTCCTAGAAAATATGAAAGGAATAAGACTATTAAAGTATAAAAGCTTTTAAAAATTGAAATTTGACTTAGAATGCACAGTAGAATAATATAAAAAGTTATAATTTTAAGTGAATTTTATATTCAAGCACTATTTAATTCTAATAGTATGTATGCAGGTCAAAACACTAGTAATTAAAGCGATGAGGCTGAAGTATACGATCTTATAGACTTGTGTAATAAATTTTAGTTTTTTTAACTGAATGAATATGATCTCCATTTTATGTTATTTAAACAAAATAACAGAAACTAAACAAAATTTACTTTCGGCGGGTTTTTTGTATTTTATCTTTATTTTTGGTGATTTTTTTACTGTGATATTAATTTGTACTAGCTTTTTTGTAGGCAAAATTTAAAAAAAATGTTACGAAAACTGAACAAAATTGACGTTTGGCGATTTTCTGCAATTTCTGACATCCGGTTTGGATATGGAGCTCAAAAAAATCTGGCAACCCTGATTATGGTTAGGCCTTAAAACGACCACTATTTTTATATACATAGTTTTATTCTCTCCACTGAGAGCCATTTTTAACCCAAAATAGCCAAACTGTATACTAGAGATGAGCGATATTTCCGTACCTGTGATTTAATCACTGTTACTGAAAAATCACGAATCACAGTTGTGACCAAATCTGTTAAGTAACAGGTACTTGCTAAGTTGTTATTTTCTTATTTTGTTTCATACACAAATTTATGATATTTCACTGTTTGTGTGGGTAATAGCGTTTTTTGCACTCATGAATGTAATTGTTGCTATTTTTTCTTTTGTTCTCTCTTCTTCCTTTTTAGAATTTTTTACAGCCAATGTTTATTTGTTCAAGTATGTCCAACTAAACAGGTGATCGTTTTTGTTGCCTTATTTCTTTGTCAAACTCCATAACAAAACATTTTCAAATATCCAAGAACAAAAATAAAAGTTGTGATCACAATCACAGTTTTAAATAACAGTGATTTTAAAATCACGTTCACTAATCACGATGTTCCTTAAAAATCACGGGATTGCTCATCTCTACTGTATACGTAGTGTACACAATAAAATTTTTGTCAAAATAACAATTTGTTCAAATAAATTAATTAAAAAAAACAACAGTCATTTTTTTTTAACAATACAAGTTATTGATTTGTATTTAAATTTTTTGTTTATTTAAAATTTTAGGTATTTTCTCGTTTTTCAAATAAATATTCACATAATAAAAACTTATAAGTAGTAAAAAAAAACAAATTATCAATGAAAATCATTTAGGATGAAAATATATTATAAATTTGTACACAAAATAGAATTTTCAAATAAAAAAACAAAATTTAAAAACTCGCTTTAATTTTCATGTTATCGTAAAAAAAAATAGGGAAATTTATTTCTATATTTTGTATTTTACTTAAAAATTAAATGAAAATACAACAAATTTTACTTAAAAATTAAGAAAAAATAAATAAAATAAATACTCGCAAGAGTTGTATGTTTGTATATAGAAAATGAAAGGCTTGTTAATTGTGCATAAAATTGAATTGAATGGATTGGATGATGGGTATGGAAAGAAAATTAAAACAAACGAATACCCCAAAAAAAAAAAAATGAAAACAACTTATTTGCAGTTTTCCTTTTTTTCACTCCATGTTGCCTTTTTAAGACATAAATAATTGTAAGCCAAGATATTTCTTAGCAAATAAGTAAAATAAAAATAAAAAAGATAAACTTGTAAGTAATAAATAAGTATGTATATATCTATGTTTGTATGTATGTGTTTATCTAACTAACTGAATGTCTGTAGAAGTTTTATACTCGTTTCAGATTTATACAATAAAATGTGATCGTGTGAAAATTCAAGTTGCATGCCACCATGTTGTACATAGTTGCAAAAATATTTTTAAATCCAAAAAAAAAAAAAAAAAAAAAAAATTAAATAAATTTCAACTAAAACAAAAAGAGAATTTCCGTGCGCCATTGTTGTGGTGTGTGATATGGTTAAATATTTTATTTCTTGATAGATTTCTTTACAAAAACCCACGAATACGAATTATGTTGAAAAATCTGTGACATTTTCAACTTTGATTTTTTTATTTTTTTATTTGATATTGTATTGTTTTGTTTTCGCAAGAAATCTTTAATTAAATTAAAATAAATATATAAAACGAGAATGTTAAAAATTATTAACAATAAGGCGAAATCTCTTTAACTTTGTAGATTTGCAAATGTACGTATAACAAGGTTGGTAACTTAAGTTTTCACACAAAAAAAATATATATGTTTATATGTATATAAGTATATGTATATATGTATGTATGTATTTATGGATATGTAATTCATTAAAATTTAAACAAATAATTAATTATAAAGGCCAATTTCACAAAGTTCAGTTAAAACTAGCAATTACTTTAACCTCCAGTTAACAATATGTTTTTGACAGTTATAACTGAAAGTAATTAAAACTGAACTTGGTGAAATTGGCCGTTAATGTTATAAAATATATTTAACTCAAGTTCTCTTATTTCTATTAAAAAAAGAAGAAATTATTCTTAACTTTAAAAGTATTTTCTTTTTTGCTTTCAATTTTCTTTAAACTTTTTATATGCCCTTCGCCACAGGTGGCTGTTGTTTGAATTTCTACAGTAAACATTAATATTAGACCCCATAAAGTAAATTTTTATGAAAGGGTGTTTTTAAGAAGTGTAAAACATCCGATAGGGATAACAGTAAAACAAGCTGTCAAACTTATGAAGTGTATTAGACTTTTTATTTCAGTACATAATTTGGCAAATCACCATGTAAAAACTTACACCAGAACACCGTTTACAAATCGTGAAAATGTATTTGCAAACTTAGAGTACTTCGTCAAGAGCAGCTAATACGCAATACTATACATCGATTCATGACCACATTTACTCTTTTGGATAATATTTATCCAAATCAACCCCGCACCGTGCGTACAGAAGCCGCTGTTGACGTATGTAAGTGTGCCAGAGGACTCGAATTTATCAATCCGACGCCCTTCTCAGCCACTCAGTCTCTGCCAGTCCACTTCTTGTAAAATTTTGAGGAAATATCATGCATGGCCTACTTCCATATAAGATCCAACTAGTGCAAGATTTAAAGCCAGCCGACCATCTGGGCTGAGAATCAACTAGAAAATGAAAAAGATTTCTAGCGTCAAATCCTCAACAGCGATGAGGAGGTTCAAGGTATATTTATAGCAGGTAGTCTCGGAAAGCCTGTTTATTTTTTATATGCTTGGTTTGTGATACGAACTGTCAAATGTTGTATAGTAAACAAGTTTTTTGTCGTTATCTTTTGTCTTTTTTGTCTCTTATCAACCACTTTGCTGTTTGACAGTTCGTATCGCATAACAACAATAAAAAGCCCTGTTGTTTGTTTTATTGTACACTTGTTGTAATCTCGCGGCTACATCATTTTTGGAAAAACGGGTATGTAAACAAGCAGATTGATCTTTTTTGGAGAGAGCACAATCCTCATAAAACTCTCGAGACATCCCGAAAATATAACTGTCAGGTTTACATTATGAAACATTTGAATTTGAAGATGAAAGGGAAAAGACGAATGAAAAAATTTACTTTGCTCGTATAGAAGCAGTATTTGGGAGTTTGTTATTGAGAGGAAGAAGAAGAAAGAGCAAAAGCATACAAAATACTTAAATGTGGCAAAATAAAAATGTCACTGTATAGACAGTTTCAAAAGGGAACTGAAGAAAGTTGCTGCAGCAAATGTTTCATAATAGGGAGTAGGTGTCCGGGTGTCTGTTGATATGATGGGGTTTAGGTTTTTATACTTTTGCGATACCTATACATCGTTTAAGTTTGCTTTTAACATTCAGACAAATCAGTCCAATAACGACTGTGATATGACCAAAACACCACGACTGCCTCTAATTTTTACCTTCTTAAAGTCTTCTTTGTATCTATGAAACCCATTTGTGATTTATCACCTTAAATAAACTTAGAAGAAAACTAGTAGTGGAAAAAAGTAAAATCGGCTCAAAAAGAAACGACTAATGGACAAATAAATACTTTTTTTCTCTTCAAAAAAAAAAAAAAAAAAAATAGAGAACTAATTTGGCCCAAAAGCACCGTATGATTAATTTTGACCAAATCTAGCTCAGATATTTCTAATAGAAAAAGAGTATTAAGTATTGAAAATCAGTCGAATCGGTCCATTTTTTCAACTGGCCCCTATCTAAGGGTTCTCCCGAATTTAAGGTGTTGGTATAGATTTTAACACTATGGGGTAGATAAGATTCGACACAGCCGAATAAAGCACTTTTACTTGTTTTTTAATAACCTTCTTGAACATTTCTCTTTTGAAATTTCACCCCAACCTTAAATTTAATGTGCTGTTTACACAACACAAGTGACTGAACGTTTAGTGAAATTTATATGAAAAGCACTCAGTTTTTTGAGTGTTTCTCATATAAATTTTACTGCACGTTCAGTCACTTGTGTTTTAAAAACAGCACATAATTTTTTTTTGTTATTAATTAAAAACCTTTTTAATCTTAAATTAAAACAATAATTATAATAAAAAAAAGAAACTAAAAAAAAACCTTTCTCTTAAACTTTAGCTAGAAAATATTATATGATAAAGGTGATCATCAAAAGCTAGGAGAAAAATATAAAACTATAAAAAAAAAACAATAATAACATTTAATTTCACTTTAATTCACACTAATTACTTGTGCTTTTATATGCTGCATAATGATAAATACGATAATGCTGATCATCGTCACTAGTATCTTCATAATGAAGTACTTGCTAAAGATGCTAATTATAATTAAAAATATATAATAACTAAGTAAGTGTATTCACTCAGTTGTATTTAATTTTATGCACAAAAAACAAGCTGATTTTTTCTTAAACTAAATTTTATATACTTGTAGTTTTATAAATAAAATATTAAAATTATTATAAAAGAAGAAAAAATTTATTAAGATACTTAATAAATATTTATGGTTGTTCAATTATCACGTATTGGTAGGGGAGAAAAAGTAATTTCTTTAAGATGGATTTAAAAATCTAATCGAAAATCTTATTAAAAAAGATTTAAAAAAAAGGATATTATTAAAATTTATAAATATCGCTCAACATTTGTAAATAATATTATATACAGCCCAATTAAGAATACAAACTCCCCGGGAGTTTTTTCCCTTTTCCAATTTTTGCAATTGAATTTACATAGGAAAAATGGCAGAAGGGAGATAACTCCCGGGGAATTTTTATACATAATTGGGCTGATAAAAAAAACTTAAGTCTTAACTATAAATTCAAGTATGTGTACAAAATGTTTTGGCGGCAATTCAATTTCATATTGCAAATATGAAAAAAAAAAATATTAATTAAAATACAAAAAGTGAACTAATTCGCAGTAAAAGCGAATAAAGAGGAGCTCTTATTTCTCTATCTCATTACTCTTCATTCAATAAAATCTTGCTAACTTTTAAAAAACAGTGGTGTAAACGATACAAATTTCAAAGTAAATCTATAAGATATCGGTGCAATGTAAATGCACTATAATAAATATACGAGTGCACATTCCAAATAAGATTAACCATTTTGGTTGCTGTTAGGAATGTGGGATTGTTTTATTTAATTTAGGATCTCTCCTTTTGGGCCACGTAATTCCAAAATTTTTATGTAGATTATATAAGCTAAGTAATTGGAATCAATACTATTTGCATTGTATTATTTATAAATTTGTTTAATTTATTTTAATTTTTATTTAATTTTAATTTAATTTAAAATTATTTCTAAAAGAAATATTCATGTATGGGCATTTCCGCTGAAAAGCCAAGTTTCTGTCAGGTTACACCACCAAGCATTTTTAATTGTTCCTCAAAGAATAATTTTAAGTTATTTACTATTTTGTATTTTGGTGAAAAGCGTAACAGGCTTTACATTTAGTAAAACCGAGGAACAATTTTAACCACATGGCAACAGTGTTGTCAGATTTTTTTGAGCTCCATCGCCAAACCGGATGTCAAATATTGCCAAGAGTCAATTTTGTTCAGTTTTTGTTATATTTTGTTTGTTTAAAATTTAAGTCAAAAGTCGCCAAAAGCTTTAAAGTATTAAAGGGAACGAGCTAAAAAGACTTAACTGGCAACATGCTTTTGCAAGTTGTTTTAGTTTTTGTTTTGTTTTTTCTTAACCTACTTACAACTACAATTAATGTTGGAAGAATTCCAATCAATTCTGGTGGGGAATGTTAGAAGAGGTAAACTGACTGTTTATTGTTGATGTTTTTGTTTATATTTTGATATTTTTACAAGTAGAACTGTTCCTAATAATTCTTATACGCTTAACAGTTTTATTAGATTTAATATCTTTAGTTTTTCTAAAATCTTTTTGGATGAAGTTTCCTGACGATCTGGCCTAAGCAACCAGTGAAATGCGGTTAGGAATAGCTAATCCCATCAACAATAAATTTCAGTGTTTTTATCAAAAATAAAAATTGGGAATTAAGCACGAATAACAAAATCATTTAAATAAAATTTTGTATTCCCAAAAATAACTTTGATAAAAACAAAAATATAAAAAATTCAGTCTATTGTTATTCATATATCTTTAAAAAAATTAAATATCAAATTAAAATTGTTGGTTGTATAAATATAAAAGAACTTTTTTATTTAAAAGTAAAATTTTGTCTTGTACTTGAAGAATGCCAATGCATTTTGAAAAATATCAAAATATTTGATCAAAAATATTTGAAATTATTTTTTTTTTTAATTCTTAATTTTTTTGCAAAAGATTTTGTATTTTTTTGCAAAAGGTTTTGTAATTTTTTAATTTGTCGGGCTAATCTTCCTTCCACATTGTTAATTTTAATCATCGGTATCAACAAGCTCTTCTAACATCCTTAAATTACTTCAAGTTTTTTTAATAAGAATTCTAAAGCATCTAGGAAGGACCCCATCTTGTTACTACTGGCTGCAGTGGAAGGGGAATCAAATTGCAATATTATCGAATTGACTTCAAATTTTTTTTGAAAGTTTTTTTGTGTATTTAAAAAGTTTTTTAAGAACTTTGTTTATAATATGAAAATTAAAAATCAAAATCACTCAAAAATATCAAAATATGCATAAATATGATGTATTAAAAACCTAAATATGCAAAAATATGCATTTTCACCAAAATATGCAACAATATGCAAAAACAAATCGATGCCATTGTAACGCAAATTTAATGATTCGGAAAGATAATTGGTCGTCATCGTTCTTAGACTATCGACAAAAAACATGAATTTGCATGGAACTGGCATCCCTAGTGATAACAAATTGCCAGATTTTATAATGGAAAGAGTTCGTAAACTTTAAATAGCTATGTATACGGGCATGTTCTACAAATCGAGAAGAAGTGGAATTGAATTCGAATGAAAGATAATTAGTACTCAAAGTATTTAGCATATAAAAAGGAATATTTTCCTGAACCTTCTTTAAACGGTCGTTTTCAAAATTTGTGCGATTTTAAATCCACTTCATTTCGATTTACAGAACATACCCGATATTCATGTTAAAGGAAATCCTTAAATCCTTGAATAAACATAATTTATTTGTTTTGTGTCAATTTATTCTTTCGTAATAACGATTCTTATCAAAAATAACTAACAAAATAACCAACTATTTTATAAGTCCCCATATTGCCAATTAAAAAATCTCGCCATCAAACACGTTTCAAAATATCCACATTTGACTATAAATCGTCATATCTGACATGATTCTAAAATAGAAGTTTAATTGTTTGGTGGCGTAACATGACAAAAAAAAAGCTTTGCTGTGGAAGAGCCCATACCTTTAACGAATTCCTTAATAAATATGTAAATTAATACTTTCTTGTTCCCGATCAAATCATTTCGTATACACAGTTTATTTGCATAAGTAAATATCAACGTTTCAATTCGCACGTAATTTTTACTAAAATCCCTCGTTTTAAGGAACTAGCAATTTTAACTAAATTTATAAGCAAGCAGTTAAGGACAATCTGTTTTTTTGTAACACCAAGTTGCTTTGCAAAGAAACTACTTTTTCCCTTAACCAATACATCTTTAGTTGTTTGTGTACTTAATCTAAAACATGCTGTGGAAAAATAAATTTAAAAGCTATTTCTTAATAATAATGAATAAAATCAAAAAACACATTTTGAAAAAAGTGAAAGAAAAACTTTTTCGTAAGCAAAAAATGTGATATTTAAACATGAACATGAAGAATAAGTACCACAGATTAGTACATGCAGTATTCAGGGAAAGAGATGAAATACAATAAAGTAAATTAAAAATAAATAAAACACAAAAATAATTTGCATACACATGGTACGTAGATGATGATGATGATGTTACTGGTGGTCATACTGAAGAGAAGGAGAATTAAAGCATACATTATAGATGGAAACGTGCATGCATGGTTTGCTTGGATGTCGGCTGAGTTCGACGGTTTTTCAAGCTGGCTGGCTGGCTGGTCGGTTGGTTGTTTAGTCGATTGTTTTGTGACTTTGGTCAGATAAAAAACAAAAACAACAACAGATATTTTTGTAAAATGGTTAACTAAGTCGAGGCAGTTGTTGGCTGGCTGGATGACGGGCTCTCCATTAGTCCGTCCGAAAGTTTTTCCATCAGTCTTTTTTAGTTTAAAAAAAATTTTTTGCCTTTTGTAACTAAACGGCTGGCTGGCTGGTTGGTTGTTTGGCTGCTTGTACTTTGTGGAGAGTGAAAGTGAAAGTTTTTTTTGCCGTTTGTTTCTTGCGTTTAATATTCCAGCTGGGTTTTGTATTTTTTGTTATTAAAAAAATTTTTGTTTTTAATCCATTTTTTTTTTTTTTTTTTTTGTTTTAAGTTTGTATGTAACATTTTTTTTTAAGCCAAAGCTTTGTTTATAATTTAATTTATTTTGTTTTTTTATAAAAATAAACTTGTGTTATTAACTTTTTTGTTGTCTTAGGTTTGCATGATTGTTAGTGCTTTCTTTGGTTTTTTTTTTGTATTTAACCGTTGCAAGTCATTTAAAAATCAATTAAACGGAAACAGGAAATCATAACAACTTTTTGTTTTTGTTTGTGAAATACCAACAGCAGCAACAGCAGTAGCAAACAAAATTATGTCGACGTTGCTGAAGATAGATGATTATGATGTTGTTGTCTTTATGTAAAATTTTATATAAAAAGTTTTAAGTTTTTTTTTTATTTCTTAATCGCTTTAAGTTTTTTTTAGATTATGCAATATTTTTGTTTTTTCTCTCTTTGTTTATGTCTTTAATAATGGGGTTTTTTGTTTTCATTAACACTTGTATTGAGGTCAAAATTTCGTAATCATTTCTTTTATATGTAAAGTTTTGAATAAAATCAAAAGGGTTAAGCAGTTTTGATTTGGTTTTTTATTTTTTTTTTTGTTTTTGTAAAGATGACGATGATCGTTGTTGATTGACTTGTGCACGAATATTACAGGAAACACTTTCTTTATGTATTCTTAGGCAATTTTTATCTATCGTGACGCTGTTGTTATTTTCGGATAGTTTTTGGGAATGTAGGTAATGCCTCTTATAAAGGTTTTTAAAACAAAACAGCTGTTTCCATTATTATTACATACCAATTTTATTCGATTTTTTTGTTGTGGATTTCATTATTTGAAAAATATCTTTTATAATAAAAATTGAAATTATGGCTTGAGGTTCATAGGTTTATTAGGGAATTCTTATGATAAAATATGTCATATTTCTTTTAGCAAGCATTAATAGCGAATAAAAAATAGCAGCTCTTTTTATTTTAAACCACTTTTGTTTAGTTTTAAGCTTTCAAATGGTTTTTAGCCAAACTGAGTTATTTTGGGTTTCAAGTTATTTAGAGTCATAAAAGCAGTTTTAATAAAATTCCCCAGGGTTAAAAGCAAACAATTTTAGGAGTTTTCCTTCAGCAAAACCCAGTATTTTTCACAGTACTCTTGTAACATCGATAAAACCAGTATTTTTTTTTTAATTTTATTTTATCTTTCACAGTTGAATGTAAAAACGCACTTTTTTCGAAAAATTAGATGTTAATTTTAAGTTCTTGTTTGTTCAAACATTAAAAATTGTTCCATCATAATACCGGTTTCCAAATCGCTTTTGTAAGTCAAAACATCATAATTATTTTAAAGTAAATCATTACTTATTTTTATTAGACTGCTGCTTGCTTTTAGAGTATTTTTTTTAAAAACCTTTCTTCTTTAATAGGTAAATAAAATTAAGAGATAATTGGTTTATGTCTCTTTTCAAATTTAATATTTTGTCAGGATTTTCGATCTGCATATCTTAATTTTTGCACGGCAACAGTTCTTACTGGAGAATTCTTCTTATTTTTTAAGGGATCAATGTTGACAGTATACAAAATGTTGTGACTTCTACTTGGATTCCAAAGAAGACAAATCCACCATAAGAATTTTAATAGCAAAAGTTATGAATCATATCTTTACCGATTGATTATCCTTATAAAACACAAATACCCAGTATCGTTTAACAAATCCAAAGATTGTTTTATAAATATTGAACACACATTTTAACCATTAAAATAATTTCATTAAATCTAAATGATAATTTAACAAAGCATTGAACTTTTTAAAGCCACCACTGTTTTTAATTAACTTCGAAACGTTTTAGAATATAAAAAGCACGCAAAATGCATTCAATTATTGTTTACTTTTTTACTTCTTGTACTTCTTTAAATCCACACATTATTTTTTGAACCGCTTTTTATTTCTAGCTTCCAATACTATTATAAATTCTTTCAATTGAAATTAAAATAAGTTTTTTTGTTTTTGTAAAGATAAGTTTTGTTTTAGCTCTGTGTTGCAGTTTGATTTTATGATATTGTTGAAAATACTGCTTTCAAAGATCCCACTGAATCTAAAAACGATGACATTGCAACATTATTTGAGGAAAAAGCAGATGAAGTTAATTGATCAAAGTGATTGCTGTTGTTGTTAGTGGTGGTGGTGGTGGTGGTGTTGGAAGTAGTGGTAGTGTTGGAGAGGATAGTGTTGTTTTTTCCCAATTGTCTTTCATGTTGTTGCCACATCAAATCAAAACAATTATTGAAAAATTGTTGATCATGTTGTTGGTGTGTCGGTGTTGGCATCGATGTCGATGTTGGCTGTGGAGGTTGTTGATTTTGTACCAGATCATTGAACTGTTGTTTATGTAGCTGTTGCTCAGTTACAATCATGACTTTTTCTGCTGCAACATGTAAATGATTATTATTCAAATCAACCAGAAAATCGAAGGTGGGTGCTGTCTTTTTTGCTGTCGTTGTTGTGCCCAAACCAGCATTGCTGGGTGTTAAAGGAGTTGTTCGTTGCATTGTTGAGTTTGTAAACGATGCTGAATCTGTTGCAGCTGTGGCTGGAGTTGATGTTTGTGTTGTTAGAAAATTTGATGCAAATTTAACCGTAGGCGACGAAGACATTGATATATTGCCACAGGAGGAAGTTGACGATGATGATGACGACGTTGAGGATGCCGATGATAAAGATGATGGTGACAACGACAACTTTGTTGTCGTTATATGCAAATTATCAAAATTAAAAACTAAATCATCTCCTGCATTTATGTGTGCACTTTCAATACCACTATCGTTAGAGAAATCAGCACAAGTCGAGTTGGCCGATGAGGAATTTGAAGAGGTGGTTGAAAACGATGACAAAGAATTGCAGAAAGACAAAGGTAAATCGCATGATTCATTAGAGCAAGTCTCTATAAGTTTCTTGGAGATTTCATTGATGGATTTTGTCAGCAATGTTTCAGCAGTTTCGGGTAAGAGAAGAATGTTATCTGACGCGTTTAAAGAATTATCTAAATTAGCAAATGCATTTGAGCTTGATTGTTTAAATAATTCACTGGCTAAATTAATGCCACTTAATATATTGTGGTTAAACAGTTTATTGCTGTCTTGTGTGGAATTAACAACATTTGTCGTATTGTTGTTTGAGCAATTCTGCTGGTCTCTGTTACGTTTGGAACCTATAACACCCACTTTTTCCGCTCGGGATTTAGGCCAACCGATTTCTGCTGTTGTGGCAGAATCATTTGATGTTGTTGTAGTATTTTCACTTAAAGAGCTCGTTCCACTAGTATTCGATGTCGAGGAATCTGATACAGATCTCCTTAAAGGATAATCCCAAATAGAGCGTAAAGGATCGCATTCATTACAGAAACATATACCATGATTTACATCACCGCCAGCCGTGCATCTAAATATGTTTTCCGTAGGTTCTTTTTTATTGTCGCTTAAAGTCTCGAAAACTAGTCCAGTGTTTTTTGAGTGGTTGTTAGGTCGTTGAGGTTGATGGTGATTTGTTACTTGGGTGAATTTTTGAAAACATTTTAATAAATCTTCTGAAGATTTAAAGGACTTTATTGAGTTCGCTTGATTATTCGAAATTTTATCGTGCATAGTTTTGTTGTCCATTTTTAAATAGACCGCATTTACCAAATTATTAGGTGGTTTACGATCCTTCTTTCTTCTCTTCCGGGGCTTTATTATGCGCGGCAAACAAGTCTCATTGCTGTTGGAGGAATCACCATTATTGGATGAAGAATTTTCGTTGTCGTTCATATGTTTCAATTGTTGATCCAAATTCTCCTTGGACTTTGAAGAAATCAAAGTTGCCGGAGCAGAATTTTGATAGCGCAAAGGTGTTCGTGTCCTATCCTGTTGCTTATTGTTATACTGAAAAGCTTTAGCTAGATACGGCTGGCTGCTAGTCGAGTTATAAGTATTGGGTGACCAATACTCTAGTTTTTGTTGTTGCTGTTGCTTGTTTAACATTAGAGGGGCGCCCTGGGCGTGAGCTGTTGCTGCATATTGGGCTGCAGCTGCATAACTTTGTGCTGTATTGCTGGGCAACATATTTGACCAATTCTTACAAGGCGGAGAATGTGATTGCTTGCGCGATATCCTCTGTCTTTGCCCAGGCGTTAAATGGGCAGTGGCTGTGGATATTAAAGGTATGCCGGCACACTCATTAATTCTTTGCTGATTTACGACAGAGGGAGGAGGTAACTTTGCATAATTTGGAGCTGTCAAAGGCATACGTTCGGAGGCCTGAGCTCCTGCTGATATCGTATGAGGAAATCCATTGGTTGGTGGAAAGTGTGGATGTTGAAATAAGCGATTAGTGGTGGGGTAGGGTCGACAATTATGTAGATTTATAGGATTTGGTTGTGGATTTGTTGCTGAATTAACGCTATTTGGGGTGTTCGAGGAAGGTTGGGAGGAATAGCAAGCTGCATTAAGATGAGGATTCCACATATGGGTTGGTGGTGCTTGCTGCTGTTGTAGGACATGCTGTTGTAATTGAAGTTGGTGATAATTTTGCTGTTGGTGCAAATGTGTAGCCGTTTGATGCTGATGGTTTTGATGGCTTTTAACAAAATGTTGTTTTTGGTTCAAACAATTATCTACTGCACAGTATTGTTGCTGATGATGCGACTGCTGCTGGCCTGTATGGGGTCTCATAATCCTTGGAGTATTGGTTGTAGTTTCTACAGTTGGTGTTAGACGGCTTTGGTAATAGAACAGGCTGGATTATTTCAACAAACATTAGATTTTTTTGTTTATCCGTTAATACTCAAACCAAACAAAAAATTTATTTTATTAATTATGTCACTCGAATAATTTTAATCGACTATTTTTTTAGTAAATTTTTTTTTTTTTTTTTTTTTAAATTTAAATTTTGTTTACTTAATATTTTTGTTTTGTGACTAATTGAATTAGTTTTTAACACAAATTTTAATACTTTTTTTATACAATTTTGTATATTTCTGCTTTAATTTTCAAGTAAAGTTTGTTTCCTTTCAGAATTAAATCACAATATTTTTTTTTTTTTTTTTTGCTAAAAATTTTCAATTATAGCAAAAGTTTTATATTTTGTTTTTATTTTAATTCAAATTTTTATAAAAAAATTTTTTTAATAATTTTTTAAACTTTTGTTACATTTCTTTATTATCTTAATTTTTATTTCATGTTTAACTTCAACTATGATATTTAATTGTTATTCCTTGAAAGCGGATGTTTTCTTGTTTCAACACGGATTTAACTTCTTCTTTAGCAAACACAAAAGACGACCGTAATTAAAACGCGAAAGTTGTTTATGAAATACATTTTCTTTTTTTTCTTTTGCACATAAAATCTTTCTAACAAGGCCTTTTCTTTTAGACCGCACGACCGTTTCTAAGCCAGACTTGTGGCAGACTAAAAATTTTTTTTCAATTAAGTAAGGCAACAGCCTGCCAACGAAGTTTACAACTTACACACAAATAAAAATAAAGCAAAGAAAAATAAAAAAGCTTTGGTATAACCATGGTCTATTAAAACAACAAACAAGACCAGAGTTACAACAAGAAAAAGCCCGTTTGAGTAACAAACCAACAAGGCATAAACTTGAATGAAACAATAGCAGTAGTTTGTGGCACAAAAAGCACGCGCACACACTTATAAGAAAATATTGCTCTCGAAAATCGAGTTGCCAGAAAACTTTAAGCTAATTTCCCCAATTTCAATTTTAAAATCCCCATCAGTGCTCTGTGTAGGTATGTTGTATTAAACCGCATGTATTGTCTGCAACCAATGTTTTGTCGCAGTATTAGTAAAAAAATGTTTTGTATTTTGTTGGTAGGATTAAATTAAATTTTTTGACTTGAAAACTATTAAAATTCATGTTTTCGGAAATCTTATCACTGCTTGTTGATTTTTGGAAAACAAAATCGGTACTTGTTGAAAGAGAAGTGATCAAAGTCAGTTTATGTGTTTTTGTCTTTTAGTTTTAAAAAATCTGAGGCAAAAAAATGCTTTACAATATTGAAAAAACTTTCGATTCATCCAGTATCAAATGAAAGAATTAGAAATAAAATTGCTTTAGAATCGCAAAAGTAATTGATCACTACTGTTAAAATTAGCCCGTTTGTAAATTTAATGAATTAAGTGCTCTTATTTACAAATAAATGCATTTTTGTAATGATTTTATTTAAATGTAAAACCTTAAAATGTGGAACAAAATTCAAACATAATATTTGAGTAAAAGCCAAAAAAAAAGGTACCAAAGGTTTTGAATTAAAAAATTTGACATCTTGTAAACTAGAATCAATCATTAAAAGAAAATTTATATTCTCCGCCTAAAAAAACAAAAAAAAAATCGGTTCAAAAACGTTTTATTGTAATAATTTTACAAAATCCTCTTATAATAGAAGTTTTTTACAATTTTTCTTTCACAAAATTCCTGTGATTTTTCGGAAAAAGCCCGTCTCTTGCGCAACTCTTGGTTTGTAGACGTTATCGGTAAGGTCGGAATAAGGGGAAAAAATTGTACAGACTTTAATTTGTGAAAATTATATATTTACATACAAACAAATTATATGTTCACATAGATATAAAAAAATGCAACATCCGCCAATACTTTCCCAGCAATATCTTTTGAAATCTCTAATTTGCGAAATACCCTCGTCTGGCAACAATGATACATAAGAGAAAATATAAACAAATCCACGCTCTTACTCTTTTTGTTGAACCACTTAGCAAAGCTTTGAGCCCAGCTTTATTTTCCGTTGCTTACAAGAGAACTTACTAAACATTTATTTTTTTATTATTATTTTTTTTATTATTATTGTTTATGTTTTTATTTACAACACCACCATGCGTTAGTTATGATTTCAATGTACTGCTGTTGTTGTTTCTATTTTCAGAAGCTTTTTTAACAACAATAATACTACTGCAATTGTTTTTGTTGTTGCTATTTATGTCGAGGCCGGTTAGTTCTTGTTTAACACGTCTGTTTATAACTCAGTTTCATCCAAAAGGTTTAAAGACTTTTTTATGTTCGAGTTTTATTGTTGCTTAACAGCGCAATAAAATACAGCAACTGATTTTACAACCACTTCTCATATTCTGTTTTCGATAACACCACACCACTGTTCATCCGTTTAATACAGCAAAATATCGTTATTTTAATTACTTCACATGGTTCTAATGGTACTTTCGGCGTTGCTATTGTATTGTTCTATGCTTGACAAATACAAACATAAATACATAAATGAATGTATGTATGTTTTTATGGTTTTTTTTTTTTGAAAATTCTATCATAATTTTTAACTTGCTTCTTCTACTTTGGCCTATAGTGGGCATTTAATTTATTTAGTACATGTAATACACGTGATTCGAATAGGAAAATGTGTTAAAAAGGAAATTTAACAGTTAAATCCCGGAGTTGGGTCATCACACTTTTAAATAGTGAAAAGCATTTGTATTTGTGTTCAAACATATGTTTCATAGCGATGCCTTTTTCTAATACTGCCACAAACAAATTAAAATTCTTAACTTAATGTGAAAATTAAATAAACTCATAATCCCTTAGAATATTTTAATTTTTTGTAAGTGATAAATGTTAATAATATGTATTTTGAATACACCAATAAATTCTATGTAAAAAAATATGTACAAAACAAAATACAGTTCTGACGGATGTGTTCAATATTAAAATGGGGTTCTAGCAATAAAGGCACCTTTGTAATTTTACACCAGCAGAAAACCACGAATTCTCATGAATACTTGAAATCCGGAGCTATCTAACCTGTGAAAGCAGCATAAGTTACATAACAACTTTGGCATATTTCAGGGGCAGATATCAGCCCCTTAGCCCTCATCTTTAAGATCTTCCTTAATTTGAAAGAAGATCTCACTAGTAACCAGCTCAGAAAAATTACCCTAGGCAAACTGGTTCCCGTGGTACCAGATAGGCCTTTATTCAGCAATGTACTAAAAGTAAGCCAAGCTTAAGGGCCCGTTGCCCCCGCGATGCATGCACACAATTTCGGAGGATATCTGTAAATTATAAAAATTTTCAGAATGAAAGAGTTATACATATTACATATTGTTATTTTCTGCATCTAGTAACGCTATAGCTAGAGATGTGCGGGTGTCATCACATGATGTACAAAATAAATTTCCCGAAAAAAATCAGCGTCTGACGAAAATACAAAACGGGTAATTTTCTTTTTATTTAAAGCATCTGTATTTATAGAATACAGTTGGGGGATTCACAAGGTTGTCATAAAGTTGTAAAGTCATATGTCTTAAAATAATTATAAGAAATATATATGACTGCTGTGGGCAACCGCTTATAATTTAGATTTCTACTGTATAGTTATGACGAATCAATAAACACAGCATTAAAATATTTATTTTGTTTGAAACACAATAAGGGTCCTCATGATATCGATTATAAGTCTCGTAATCTGTGCAAACTGTGCATTTTTACGCCCTCGTAAATGAACTGTCAAAAATTGTGTGAGAATTCATTTACACAAACTTGGTAAATTTGCCCAACAATTTTGTCTCGTAAACTTGCGCTGTTCAATTGTGCATTTATACAAACAGATCTTTTAATGATTTTAACGTCGTTTTCAATGAAAAATCCAAGTGTCTATAAATCACAAACAATAAATTCAGGCAATAATTTCAGTAAATTGGTCTTTTGGCTTTCTTTGAGCATTTTTAAAAGCAAATTTCTCATACATATTAATCACAAATTTAAACACAAATTTTTATATTTTTGAATTTTAATTTATTTTTGTATTGACGTTTCTTACAAACTTACAAACTCTTAATTGTTTAAAATTACACAAAAGTAAAAAAAGGGGCTTCATGAAACAAGACTCGTAAGTTTGCGCATTTGCACAAATGGCAATTTTATGCGACATCATGAGGACCCTTAATATTTTTTTTAAACAATTGTTTGATATTATTTAGGACATTTTGACAATATGAATTGATAGCACACCTTATGAATGCCCCAAGTGTATTTATCAAATATGAAAAACTCGGAACTTAGCACGTCATACGGAAATCGTATTAATAATACATTTTGTATTCCCGAAAATAACTTTGATAATATACATACTTGCATGTGCCCGTGCAAAAAAATGAATTGGCAAATGGGTTTTTTTTTGTTGTTTTCTTACGAAGACAGTAGAAAGAATGAAGCAGTTTGTTTTTTAATTTTATTTTTTCTTTTTACCCACTTACAACTACAATTCGAGAAGGAAAGAACCCAACTAATTGTAGGGGAATGTAAGAAAAGATAAACTCACTGTTTATTGTTGGTGTTAAGGCTCAGTTAGCCGGGAGTAACAGTAACAGTAACCTTACCGTAAAAAAGTAAGACCAATCAATTTCTTACAGATTGAGACGTAACATCTTACTGCTAACTGTAATCGTTCTAATTGCTTTACATAAAACAAAATGAATCAGATGATTTGCAACGTTATTGTTACTCCCGGTTAACTGAGCCTTTAGTTTAAGCTTTGATATTGTTACAAATAAGACTTTGAGTGTTTATAATTCTTATTCGCTTTAGGGTTTTATTTGTATAATATTTTTGGATTTTCTATAATCTTTGGAAAAGGTGTCCTGATGAGCTAGCTTTCCTTCAACAATAAATTTCAGTGTATTTACCAAATATGAAAAACTGGGAATTTAGCACGTCATACGGAAATCGTATTAATAATAAAATCAGAGACATTTGGGGCCACTAAAACTGTAGTCGACAGACAAAGGCACGAGTTGTTACTTTAATTTGATGCGCAGTTTCACAAAAAAAGGTATGTAAGTCTACGTAAAAAGTTTACACCAACGAAATTTTTGTATAATCATTTAAAGAGAGCTCTACAGGCAACTTTGCTAAAGCTATGTTCACACCAATTAAATATTTAACGTCCTACACGTAACCCCTCGTTTTTTTTAATTTATTTGCTTTTGCAAAACATTTAGCTAGATTACAACATCATTTCACAGTTTCTAAATCACGTTCTACAATTTTCTTCTTACAAATAAAGTTTATTAAATCAAAAGAAATTATTAAAAACAAAGCTTAAGTTTGATTATTTAAATGGTCACGCTTTTTGAATTTTTGCGTGGACCTTTGCCCCGTCGGACCACAATTGGTTTCAATCGATGTCGAACAACCTGGCCGAAATATGCCTTACGTTATTCGTAATTACGAAAAAAAAAATTGTATCGACCCATTACTGATGTTAAAAGTTAGGCAGTTCTTTTAAGCAATTAATATTTAATAGATTTTTTTCTGAAAGCCCAGCTAACTACAAATGTATCTCTATTCTATTTTTGTGCAGTGTATTTCGCAGTATTGAATGAAGTACATTAAAAAGCCATGAGTTGTGAAGTTTAATTGAAGGTTTAATTTTTTTCTTACGATGTCGTTCTTCAATACTCGTTTTTAGTGTCGTTTATTAGTCAAGTTTTATTTCGGCTTCATTTCATTCAAATAATAATATCAAATTCAGTTTTTAAGAAATTGCGGTGTCAAGTCCGAAGGTGGAATTCATATAAATTAACACTAATTATAAATATTAGTGTTTTTTTTATTTCAAATGGATTATTTAAAAACAATCTTATGCTACCCCCAACTTTATTATGGGGAGAGCTTTTTCATAAATAATTAAAACAATGTTCATGCTAAAATCTTCAACGGGCAGTAAGAGGGAGGGGACTTTAACCACGAAATTGAGAATATAGAATCGATAAAGAAAGTGCTTTTGTTCATGCAAAATTGTAAACTCCATCGTTCAATAAAACAATAAAGTTAATAAACTATACGTAAAATGGAAAAAAAATCCAAGACAAATGTATTAAAATTGACGTTGCAACGTTTTTGGCTTCTTGTAAAAAATACTTTTTTGTAAAAAAAATTAAAGTTTTTTTTGGTAAAAATATGATTTGGCAAATACGATTCCCATGAATTTACATATATGGAAAAATTGAGACGTTGAACGTCGCTTAGAATCAAAATATGCAGCTTAGCTTATCTTGTGGGAGAGCTTTTGTATGCCTACTTGAAACTTTTGAGATGATAGCCAAAAAAAACTTTTTTTTAATGAACCCACTGTATATCACTGATGGGATTTGTGGAACAATTGGGCGAAATTTGGTTACATAATTAAAAATTTATTAGAACTTCCTTTTTTGCTACAATTAAAAAAAAATTCCCACAAAGTTTTATTATTTCTTTGAAGTGGGTTAACTCACTTTTCTAATTACACATCTTCAGTCCTGACCAGAGCTACCAAAAATTGCATTATTTTAAATGTATGTTCATGATGTTAAACTAACATGATAAGTGCATACATACATGAGTATATGACTCGTATCCCTGTAGGAAGCCTAGGATCAAGTGCCTCCAAATCGGCACTTTTGTCGGTTGTTTTGCTGATACTGTCAATCAATCGTTTAAATTTTTTTCTGTCTTTGAGCAAAAAGAGAAACAGGTAAATATTGGCTTCTTCTTTCCACTTTAAAATATAAATAGTATACTGATCGACTCAGAATCACTTTTTAAGGCGATTTAAGTATGTCTCTCCGTCCGGCTGGCTGGCTAGTTGTCTGTCTCTCCAAATACCTGCTGTAAACGGTACGAATCGGTACATAATTTGAAATGGTTCCCATATAACCTTCTTTTCGGAAAAGTGTTTGTGCCTATAAACCATCTTATTACGTTGGTATTTAGATTTTAATTTGGGCCAGACTCATTTTATTGCAATCTAAATCATCTTACCAAATTTTATTGACGATAGCTCCCCATAAAAATACTACTCCACATAAAAGCTATTAACTTTCTTATAAATGTTGGTATTGATACAAAAAATGGCGACAATAACTTTTATTATATGGCAAAATGTTGTGATGGGAGATCTAATATTAACCATAGGTACTATACAAATCATCCCCTTCCTAAAATCACATAAGCGCAAAAGCACAAAGACTTTTAAAATTAATCTTAACATCATAACATAATTTTGTTCTGGCGGGTTAATAGTTGCCCATGTGTCCCAAATATGTCTCGAATTTGTCTTTATTTACTGTGGTGTAGGGTATCAAATGCTCAGTTTGACCCATTATACTTTGTTACTTGTTTTGCTTTAATTAAAAAGAGTTATGAATTTTTACTTTTAACGAAATTATGGTACAATTTACATAAGTACATATGTAAATTTGGTACAATTTTGCCAATGAGACGGTACAATTTAAAAATTGTCAGATCCCAACAATGCTGTTTATATGTATTCATTTTGTTCATTAGGAAATAGTTTTATTTTAAATTTAGACAAAAATTTACAATGCGGCAAACCAGTAACCAACCAACTACCCACGACATGTGCAAAGTTTGGTGTTCAGGGAAAATTTTCCAAACGCCGAATATCAAGTGTACATAGCTGAACTCCGAAACCTAACGTTCGGTCGGACTCTTACAGCCGTATTCATAACAAAAAGTGAGGTACAGTTTGTGCACTGCGTACAACGAGCTGCTAACTAGAATACCGATTAAGGCTAGCAGCTTGTAAGCACAGAGTTTATTCATAACAAACTTTTGTCTATCTGCTAACTTTAAAAAAATTAACTCTGAATTTTAATGATGCCACATTATTTTACTCAAAAATGCAACACGTTTGCATTAATCATCGCTAGTTTTGTCGTTTTTTTGTAATTTTATTTTTGTTTTTTCCTCCACAATGTATAACGATTTTAAAAAGTTTTTTAAATTAAAATAAAGATAGAAAAATAAAATAAAACAGTAATTTAAATAAAACCAACCAAATTGTTTAACATTTAGCAGCTGTTTTTCACAAGTTTGTAAACGTTTGGCAGCTCGTTAACAATAGTTTAGTAAATCGTTAGCCAGAGGTTGGTAAGTGTATTATAAATAAACGTTGTGCTAACTTTATGCCAAATTTTCATCATGAATACGGCTGTTAATGTTTTCAGTAAGTCAATGGTTGCAGTCGCCGTATGTTATGAAGCGCCAACCTGTTCGCCCGAAACAATGTCATGCATATCTTTAATACAAGAAATAAGTTATTATGATGCCACCAGCTTGTAAACTGCACCAAACGGTGCAATTTTCTAAATGGAATTACGTCTGTGGTAGATTGATCTCATTCCATATGCAGCAATTTTGTTTATTAACAAATTATTTTGTCATTTGTAATTAATAAATAAATAAGATTTTAAAAGTAGATTTGGATAAGTTTTTGAAGCGTCAATCCATTCATAATGATTTGCCAGAGTAAACTGATCATAAATGGCAGACAGGTAAAGCTTTCGTATGTTCTATCGGACTTTAAAAGCACCCTTTGTTTTCAAAGCATTTTAAGGGATGAAATTTTCATCAACAAAAAAATCGAAAAAATGCGTTAAAAATATGCACTAAAAAATTTATAATATGAACTACAAAAATAAAAAAATATGCACTAAAAACTTGAAAATTTTTTACAAAAAATGATTTTTTAATTTTACTAAAAACAAAAGTTTTAAAAATTCAGTCTATTGTTATTCAAATATTTAAAAAAAATATTAAATAACCAATTTACATTTTTGTTTGTTAAAATAATTAAGAATTGTTTTATTAAAAGTAACACTTTGTCTTGTACTTAAAGAATGCCAATGCATTTTGGAAAAAAAATTTTTTTCAGATCCCACTTTGATTTCAGATCAGATCAGAAATATTTGAAATTTATTTTATTTTTTTAAATTCTTAATTTTTTTTGAAAAACGCTTTGGATTCTTTTTTAATTTGTCGGGCTATTCTTCCTTTCACATTTTTAATTTTAATCATCGGTATCAACATTCTTAAATTACTCTAGAGTTTTTTGAATAGAATTCTGAAACATCTAGCCATTAGAAAGTAGAAAGTAAACCTACTTTGATGCGTTGATACGTTTATGCATTCTATGCATTTTGATGTATAACTTATCACATAAAATTACGCTGACTCTACTTTTTTGTGGACCTTCAGCTTAACTTGTAGCAGTTTTGGACAACATATTTTTAAGCCAGTGGAAGCCTTAACCATGCAAGGTGCTGCATCGTTTTAAAAAAGAAGTGTCTTTTTTCGAAATCTTGAAAATCTTGTATATAAAGAAAAGCTCAAAAATAATTTTATTGATTTTAAAATTTTTTTGGTTTTTTTCGTGTATTAAAATTTTTTTTGTGTATTTAAAAAATTTTTTAAAATCTTTTTTATAACATAAAAATTAAAAAAAAAATCGCTCAAATATGCAAAAACAAATCGATGACATTTTAAGGCAACTTTAAGAATTTGTAAAGATAATTGGTCGACCTCGTCCTTAGACTATCGACAAAAAACATGCATTTGCATGTAAATCGCATCCTACTTATTATTAAACACAAAAAATATTTTGTGTAATTTACACAATTTTCTGTGTAAATTGAATTTGGATTCCGCCAACACTGCTTTAAATTAATATCTCATAAAATTAACTATAATTTCGATATATTTGTATTCTTCTGTTAAAAGTCTCAACAAAAACAAATTGTCTGTGTACAAATATATCACTTAATTTCTAATCAATGATGAAATTACAATATGGGCATTTCCAGCGAAAAGTCTAGGTAGTGTGACGTAACGCCAGCAAGCATACAAAATTGTTTTTAAAAAAATGTTATACATATGTATAACTTACTTTTTATATGTATTATGATGTTAAGCTTCATTTAGAAACAACAAGGAAAACATTTGAACAACATGGACTCAAAATACAAGCTTATTTGCTTGCTGGCATTACGTTACAAAAAGTAGACTTTTCGCTGGAAACGCCAATATCACAAAAAAACCTTGATTTTCTTCGCCATTAAAAATAAAAAAAGCGCCAAACATATTTTCACCTTATTTAAATCAATTTTCTTCATAAGCAATATTTATATAAATAAGAAATAAAAAGAGTAATTCCCTTCATAGTATTAAAAATATACTATCGCCTAACTTTTATCGAATTTAAAAAGCTATACAACTCTGTTAATTAGTGTTGCAAAGTCATCAGCAGATAGATCATCATCATTGGTTGATTTGTAAGTGACAGTAAAACTGATTATTTCAGGTCAATCATCTATGAACTATGAAAGCCATTTTAACAAAGAGTAGCAAATCGTCAGTAACGTTTTTCATTATAAAATTAAAAGAAAAAAAAAATAGAAAACAGCTTACGAGAAACTAAATGAAATAAAAATCTCCCTTTTTTTGACTTGCACTCAACTGCAGAGGAAAACAAATATAATAAAATAACAATAATAGAAATAGAAATAACGAAAAATATGGCATGAAGTGGCAATAACAAAAAAAAAAAACGAAACTTAGTGAAAAAGGTAAGTACTTTTAAAGATAGAAAGAAACTTTCAAAACGAGATGATGAAAGAAAGAAAATATTTTTTATTAGAGATCATGTTAAAGGTGGAAACGAATTTTGTCAGCTCAATGTACATTTCAATTGTTTTGATGCATTTTTTAGACTCGATTTTCATTAAAACTTTATATTTTGAATAGGTAAACCGAAATGTCTTAACTCTGCTTTCTAATTCCCCAAAACAATATTTTTTCAATATAAAGGCTGCATTCGGGCAATTAATAATGTACATAAGTAAAAGAGAACAGGATTTGTGTTTGTTGTGTGATTAAATTGGTTTTTTTCTTATATAGTACTAGGTGTCTCAAAAGAAAGTTTACATATCTCTCATTTGCTGCAAGACCGGCATAAGTCAAAAAAATCCATTTCGAGATAAACGCGTTTAAAGTTTTTGATTTGCTCTAATCACTTATAAAAAATAACGATACATACTCTTCAAATGGGGAAAGTATAAAAGATATAAAGATGAATTTTATACACAATATAAAGAAAAACATAGCGAACAATTCTGCATCACTAATTTCAAAATAGTATTTTTTGATTTATGCCGGCCTTGCAGCAAATGAGCGATATGTTTAGTGGGCTCACGGGGGTTTATTTTCAAATTGAAAATGATTTGAAATCAAACCTTTTTTCAAACGATTAACTTTTTTTTTTTTTTGTTCACATTTATAATTTTATAAAAATTTACGTATGTTAATAACTGGGGGGTTCCCGCGTATTTCGATTCGAAAGAAATCATTAACGGATTCGAACAATTTGAACTGTGTATTACGATTTTCGTAATACTTGTATCGAATAAACGGACATTTTTTTATACTTTATTGAAAACAAAAAATCCCTTTCTTAATAGCCACTCTCTATTACGAACAAAAAGAGTTCATAAAATTTCCCATATTTTTTTTTAAATACAAACTCTGTCATCGTTTCGAGCGATTGCGTAATACACAGTACAAATTGTTCGAACTCGTAAATTATTTATTTCGAATCGAAATACGCAGTAACCCCCCTGATTTTATTTGCAAAAGGGGGTTTTCATCGATTTATCTCTAAATTTTTTAATATTTAAAAAAAATGTTTTTGCAATTTTTAATACATCAAATATTAAGCTTTTTTCTAGCTAATTTTTTAAACTGTTTTAGCGATATTCTTTGGATAACAGTGCTTAGATTAAACGACTTCCTCTTCCGATGGGACAACATTTTACAAAATGGCTTAAGATTATTAGCCTTATTACAGTTGTTGTACAACAAAACACGACTTATAGGCTTTTTACACTGATTCACATCTAACATCTACCGTCAATTTGCGGATCTTCATAAGAACTTCATATGGCTTAAAGATGTTCTTTTCTCATTCCATTCCATTCTACATTTTTCTATCATTTGAGTGTCATCACCAGAAAAGTGACAATAAGTTCTATTATTATTGTGGCATCACTGACAAAAAGACGTTTGTTTTAAAAGCAGCGTGGCCATTTGTCAAGTTTACACTTTTTTTTGTTAACTACTTTTTATAGTTTTAAACAAATTGAAATTAAAATACATTTTTGTGTTATCTTTTAAAATGTTGGCACTTTTGAACAAAAAAAAATAAATTTATTTTTTAAAATGCTGACATTTTTGTTTGATGGTATTTAGATGTTAGATGTGGACAATGTAAACGAGTGTTTTACATTTTCTTCATCTTTAATGTTAGACGACCACCGTATTAACGCTGTGTATTTTGATTTAAAAACTTTCTTGTTAGCGACAAAAAATAATCAGTAGAAAAAACTTTTGGAAATCATCGCATCGGTTGTATCCGCAGTAACCAGCCCACCCTGTTAACATTTGGGTGATTTTTTTTTCTTAAATCAAAAATCATTTCAACGGAAATCTTAAAAAAATTACAGACTTGAAATTGTGTCGCACACTAAGAGCCACACTGTTGGACTGCCTCAGGAACCCTTGCGCATATTTACTTGTTTACAACTCGTACATTCGGTTTCAAAAGTAATGCTAATTTTTTGTTCCGTAAAGATTTTAGTATCTACATACATATTTATCTTTCTGATTCAATTCCAAAGATCAAATTTCCGAATTATATATGTGGTTTTTAACGACCGATGTTGAATGTGAACTACACACCTAAACGTCAAGTTTATTTTTGCATTTCATTTGGCATTTCTCAATTTCAGACTAACTCAATTTGAACCATGAAAAGATACGCAATCGAGCAAGGCGTTAAAGTTATTCAGGCTTAATATGAAAATGGGCGTTAAAATCAAAATGCATATCGAGCACTTCGTGATTTAGTGTTGAGGCACATTTTTACCTTAGTGGATTCGTCAATAAGCAGAATTGCCGCATTTGGGCGAATGATAATCCAAGAGTGATTTGTTGGAAATCCAATGCACCTACAAAGAGTGACTGTTCGGTGCGGTTTATGGGCTGGCGGCATCGTCGGCCGTATTTTTTCCAAAATGAGGCCGGTCAGGCAGTTATTGTGAATGGTGTTCGCTATCGTGAGATGATAACGAACTTGTTATGCCCCGAATTGGAAGATATGGATGTGGACGATATGTGGTTTCAACAGGACGGTGCCACTTGCCACCCACCCAGCTAACGACACAATGGCTCTTTTTCGCGGCAAATTCAATGGGCGTATTATCTCACGTGGCGGCGATGTCAATTGGCCGCCATGATCATGTGATTTGACGCCGTTGGACTTCTTTCTTTGGGGATATTTAAAAGAAAAGGAGTACGTCGATAAGCTAGCAACAATTCAAGAGCTAAAGGATGAGATAATTCGGCACATTAACGGCATAAAACCTCAATTATGCATCGGGGTCAACGAAAATTTGGACCATCGTAGTTGTTTAGACTGTCCCTGCCAGACAGGAAAAAAACTACTTTAAGGTAAGCCCCAACGTCAGTACATCATATGCTTGGCATTATTTAGCCTCATTGGTCTTTAGGGGGCATTAGAAGTTGCTGAAATGTAAAATAACACAATTTTGCCACACCCCTTTTCCCCTTAATTCACCGTCCAAAAATCTTAGATCCGACTACTTCAGGCTATGCTCCATTTTTAAGACTATATGCTAGACAAATTTAGCTTCCTATATCATAAGGGTGCTTTAACATAAGCTAAAATGTTAAAAATAATTTGCCACGCCCCTTTATCCTCTTAATTCTCCGCCCAAAGGCCAAACATCCAGCTACGTTAGGATTTGGACTAAGTGTTTTACTATATGCCTCAAAAAGCCCATTTAGCGCACCAAACAGTAATTTTCTGTGGTAATAATGGTGTTTCGACAAAAGCTTGTGGATTCTCCTCACTCCAAATGCGACAATTCCGCTTATTTACGTACCCATTCAAACGAAAAATAAAATTTTAAATGGAAATTCAAAATCAATAACAATTTTTGCTTCAGCCAATTCGCCGAATTATTTTGATTAAAAATTTCAACAATTTGCACGCGTTGCTCTGGTGTAAGTCGATCCATAATGAAATGTCAAAGCAAACTAAACAAAAAGCAACTATCAGCTGTTAAATGGTTGGTCAAATAAAGAAGTGATGCCAACTCAAAGTTGTATCAACCAAAAAAAAAACACTCTTTATAAAAAGTTTAATGAGTGGTTTACAGAACACGAGCTCCTTACTCGTCTGTTCAACTTACATTTAAAACAAAAACAAATTTCAAAATTTTGTTTCAAAATGTTGTTTTTGATTTAAATGTAAGTTGAACGGACGAGTAATGCGCTCGTGTTCTATAAACTAAACATAAATTACGAATTTTCTATGACTGACAGTCAGGCTTCTAAAAAGAAAATAACTTTTTATGTCAAAATTAAATACAATTTCGGCCTTTATTTAGACCTTTTTGGATTTGATTTAACTTCTAAGTGTTATTTATGAATAAACAAAATTAAAAAGTCTCCTCTTTATCTCATTGTGATGGGTTAAACAAAAGATGATGTTGCAATAAATAAAAAAAAAACAAAGTAGAAGACTTGGTTCTCTCAAAAAATAAGGTAATAAAAAACGGGAGTATGATTTTTGTATAAAGAAAAATAACAATAAAACCAATGCAGGTTTATACATTTTACTTCAACTTCATCACTTTGAGATGTGAAAAAGAGGCATGTTTCTGATTTCTTTGGTTGCATGCATGTTTTCAGACTAAAAACATGCACCAGCAACAAACAGCACTAGCGTAGCGCACGATAAAAGAAAACTCAACTTGATTTTTCATTTATATTCAATTCAATCTTATTGCAGCAGAGTAGAGTAACACAATACTCTCAACACTTCTTTTTATTTTTTTCTTATGGCTTGTTTTCCTACGTAGACATTGCTACGTCCATTAGCTTTGGCTGGCTTTTTATTACGAACAGACAGATAGGGAGGTACGTAAGATGAAACAACCAAATGTGCATGTGGTAAAGTATATTGGCAACCAAGATGTTAAAGATGACGATGGATGTTTGTTTGTTGTCGATGTAAATGTTGTTGATGCTTTTACTTGAAGTGGTTGCCGGAGTAAAAGATGCAACACAATAAACATGGTGCAAAAAAAAATTAAACTTTCTCTTTTAGTTTAAATTTGTTGTAACTTGTTGTTTATTGATTGCGTTTATTAAAAACAAGTAAGTTTATAACAACTACAAAAATTCACTTTGGTCAGTTGCAACACCAACAACAACGACAACAAGAAAACTCCTTGTCTAATTTATTAAAGTAGCTGGCCGGCCTTTTTTAACAACACACCACTCCACCACTATCACAATTCACATTGTATGCATGTCTGCTCAACTGTCTGGTCATTACTTTATGTAGAGCTCCTTTTTCCCAGCGGTAAAACTTAGAAGACCTTCTTACTTCAGGCCTTTTTGAAGGCCTGATTAAAAATTTTTTTGATTTAATTACTATTCTTATGTAACTGCTAAAGAATGCCTCATAGAAGGCCTTGGCTCTTTGGTATAAAAGATAAGATACACCTTCCACACTCGCTTCTATGAGAAGCGATAAAAAAAGGAGTAACATTTTTTGTTTTGTTTTTTTTGCACACGCAAAAGCAAAACAGTTCAGATTCCTTTACAAAAACAAAGTAACATACATAATAAAATAACTTCCAAATGAAAACAATAACGTAAATCTTTTTAGTTGATGTTAAAAAGAGAAAGAGTTCTGTTTTTTCGCCAAAGCAAAAGCGAAAGAATTCAGATCCCGTTATAAAAATAAAAATACATACATATTAAAATACCAAGTGAAAACAATAATGTAAATCTTTTTAGTTGTGTTTTGTTCACTGAAAAAGAAGGTTCTGTGTAGGGATTGACACTGTAAAAAAACATCGATGTTTTTTTCGATGCGATGCGAATGAAAATGGTCAGCCAATTTCCATTAGAACCGATGCACTTTTTACAAGGATGGTCCGAAAGGCCTTTTAAGAGCCATTAATTAAAAGGCCTTTTAACATACCTTTCTTAAAAACCCTTTAAGATAACCTTTATTCTAAAGCCTTTTAACAGTCCTTCTCAGGAAAGCCTTCTAAGAGCCATATATTTGAATGCCTTTAAGAAGCTCTGGCGAAAGAAAGGAAAGCGGAAGGCCTTCTCCGCAATGACAACGCGTGTAAAAAAGATATGAGTATGGAATGGAGCAAGAAGGCCTTGTACATCCAAAAGAAGGGGTACAGAGGCCTTCTAGAAGGCCTTCGTACTCCTTCTTTTTCCCGCTGGGTTCTTTTACATTTCTCCAAAATAAATACAGTGTTCTTGTTTGTTAAAAAATCTTACACAAATTTTAAAATAAAGCAGGATTAATATTAGCAAACGCAAAATTGAGTACTGTTGCAGAATTTTATTTCAGAGTTGGCCAATATAAAATACATACAAATGTTCTTACATAGATATCGTGACCTTAAGACAACAAGATTCTAACTTACATGTAGTGTTGATACAATAAGCTCCGTTTTCACAACTTACCGATAGCTGAAAGTAGACTTTAACCGGCCTAATAAAAAGTGTTACATTATTAAAGCTTTATTATAATCTAAAGTGAGCGATAAATTAAATTAAGGTTAATCCTATCTGGAAGGTAAAAGTAAAGTTGTAATAATGGAACACTTTTTATTCGGCCGATAAAATCCTAGCTTTAGCTATCGGTAAGTTGTGAAAACGGGCCTAAGACCTTTTTGTTTTGTTATGTTAACAGTGCTTTCAAATCCACTTATCATAAATCATAAAACGTATCTCACACCAAAAAAAAAAAAAAAATAGAACCTGATTAAAAATCTGATTTTTTTTAATATAATAAAATAACGATTAAATACTCAAGAGCAAAGTCCATCATTAACATAACAATCTTAACCACTGTTTTGTAAAACTAATAATGACGATATTGCAGTTGTTTTTTTATTCGTTGGTAGCATCATAATTGGTCGCGTCCTATAGTTATTGTTGGATTTGGAAGGCGTTTAATTTAAAACTGTAATTTAAATACTACTTTAGCCACTTGCCATAAGATTATTATTATTTTTTTAAGCACTCGTTTGTGCTGATGTTGTTTAAGCTTTTTTCATATTTTATTTTGCATGTACATACATACATATTTCTTTGAACCGCATAAGCTAAACTGACTGAAAAACAATTTCATTTTCATTTCACTTTATACGGGAAAATTGCAGTTAATTGAAGCGGCTATTTAATCGATTTTTATGTTTCTTTTTTCTCGCTTCATTTTAGGAAAATCACCTATAACTACTAAATAGAAATTTTACAAGACATTTCATTTTAGTTGACTATGAAAGATGATTTGCAAGTCTATTAGAGTTGTGGCAAAGCCATCAATTATTTGCACCTATTGAAATGTTTTGGTCAATGTAAAATTTTTCTTTTTTTTTTTTAAATAAAAAAGTAGTTGAAATTAAAAAAAAAAGAAACGAAATCTCTTTGAAATGATTGTTTTCTTTGTTATAAAGCAGAAAGGGAAATAAACAAAACTACCGTACAATTAAATTTACAATTTGTGTAGAAATCAGTAGGGATCTCAAATAGCGATTTTTTCTCAAATTTTACATAAAAAAAATCATAATGAAAGAGAAATGATGGGCCAAAAAGAAGAACACGGATAAAATACTTTTTGCATGGTTTATATCTGAAGATGTTTTAATTTTTTCTGAATTTTGGTCAGAAAATATATATTATTTTTAGAGTTTTATTTTCCACTTAATGTTTTCATTTAAAGCTAAGAGAATTGGTTTTAGAAAAATAAAATGGAAATCGCACACATGCATTTCTATTTTTTCACTCTTTGACACTGTCAATAGGGTGGGTCACTGATGTATGAGAAAAAATAAAAGTTCTCGAATCATATTCTAATAGCAATATTTTTTTGTATTACGTTAAAACAAATAAAAATTGCAAAAAAGTGTCATCTTGAGCCCGCGCATGAGCTCCTAAAAATTAAGAATATTTGAAAAAAGTTCATTTTTTAAATTTTAATATTTTATTTACTATCAATTATTATTCAGGTATGTGATGGAAATCGATTTTAAAAACGAAACGATTTGAAACTGAAAATATCGTTTTTAGCATCTTTTAAAATGGATTTTAAATACATATTCCTTCAATTTTAAGTCTTGATTCTTTTAAATTTTATATTTTATACGTTAACTGAACTGTATTCTGAACAAAAACTGTATCCTTTAATTCAGAAATGGATTTTAAAATTCCTCGAAATTCATCACACCTTTTAAAAACGTTCGTTTTGAAATCGATCGATTTTCATCACATACCTGATTAATTAAAACTAAAAATATTTTGAAATAAACTTAAAAAAAATAAAAATTTGGTTCTTATACAACATAAATAGAGTTTTTCGATTCCCGGGAAAACGGGAAACATTTTTAAATTTCCCGGGATCCCGGGATCCCGCTCCATATAAATAATACAAAGTTAATTTGTTTTAAATTAATGAAAAAAACTTTTTTTTTTTAAAAAGCGTAAGGGAACTTGTTTACAAAGTAAGTAAGAGAAATGCCTAAATACTCCCAAAAATTAATTAAAGGTTGAAAGGGGAACTATAATTATTATTACCTTACGTTTTTATATGTACATTTTTCGAATCATTATGCTCTAGATAAAAAGATAACATAAACATAACAATTTAATTCATAAAACAATAATAAAAACAAGCAAAAATTTTGGTACTCAAATTTTGATATCAAAAAGTAAATTTATAAAATACATAAAATATTTTAAATAAATATGTTTTATAAATATATCAACATTTTTTAACAGCTTAGGAAACAACATTAAGACACACTCAATGCGTTTAGAAAGTCGGCAAAGAGTATATTTTTTATTTTATTTACTTATTACCATGTTTCCGAAACATTTCGTTCACTTTTTTACCGAGATTGGACAAATGTTTAAAGTTGTTGCATATTTCTAATTCGCAATCCGAAGTAATTTTTCTTTTTTATAAACAACGTCTATATCAGCCAAATGTATGTCGAGGTTGATGCAAAAATTAGCATCAAACGGACTTCATCTTACAAGTTCCACCTGTAATCTTTAGGACAATGTGTTTTTAAAATTGTATGTTGTAGTATCTTAAACGAGTTTCCATAGTTTTTTTTATTTCGGTTTCCCAGTACTTCCCGGTTATATAAGCCGTCACAAAATGAAACAAATTTATGTTTATCACCTTATAAACATATCATATCTCAATATTTTTTTTAATTTTAAGTTAATTAAGCAAAGTGTTCCTTATATTTTCTCGTAACAAAACATCGGTCTTTATCTCAAACTAAACCGAAGTTTTAGCAAAATATATGTATCTTTAAATCGGTACATTTTAACTTTAATCGCATTTTGCCATTTTGTAGATATGACTTTGCTACAGTAAAGGAGCGATATTTTTGAATATCTACTATTTGTAAGACTTGTCCATGGACAATTACAATTTACTGCCTGCATCTTATTTTGAATTTATGTTCTTTATAAACTCTTCACTTCACTAAATTTCTAATTAACAACTGTTGCACGGCACATTCTGCTTTTGGTAGTTGTATTGCGTCAGAAGACATTGTTTTACGAACGTACTCACTTCTTGTTATTGATCTAATCGACAACCCATCAACAGATGCTAATTTTTAGAGAATATAAAACTAAATTTCAAAGTATAAATAGCTTTTTTCTGAAACTATGAGGAACTTTTATTTCCCGGGATCCCGCAACAAAAATCCCGGGAAAACGGGAAAGAAAATAATTGAAATTCCCGGGAATTCCCGGGACGGGAAATCTCGGGAAAAAACCCTAAACATAAATCAATAAAATCCTTTTTGGTCACAAAATCTTGTTTACTGCCAAATCAGGGCATCTCTCGTCTTGATTCAAGTTTCGTCTATATTAAGTAAACCATCGCTTGACTTTTTTTAGCGCAAAGAGTCATGAATGCTTCTGACACTATTTTCACGAACCTAAAAGTCGTTAAAATACAGTAATATGCTTTTCTGCAATACAATGCTATTGTTGCTATATTAAAAATTTAACAAAATTGAAGGTCAAAGCGCGGGCTCTTACACTAAAAATAAATTAATAATATTTTACAGGGATCTAATTCAGACAAAAATACAACATATTTACGCTATTAGAAGTCGATAAGAGAAAAAATATTTTTTTGACCCAGCCTAACTGTCAAGTCTTAATCAAAAAAGGTCGCTGTGAGTAAATGGTTTAGTTTTTTTCATATTTTTTTGGTTTTTGCCCTGCAAATATAGGAGTAGTCCAAACACGCGTGTAAAATATAGGACTACTCCAAAAGTAACCCAAACGTATGGAAAAAACATGGTCTTTTTAACATTACGATGTCCTAGGCCAGGACCATATACCCCAGCTTTAGATTACAAAGGAGTAGTTTTAAAACTACTCCATTGTATACACAAGAGGGTTAGCTTTAACTTCGTTTAAAAACGAAAACATGTCGTTAAAAAACGAAGACATGTCGTTTCACTACAAACACTTTTTAACAGTGACATGATCCATGCTTGCATTACATCGGACCAGCCCATGGAGTAGTCTATTTAATCAAATTGGATCAGGTTGTCTAATATTATTTGCAGGGTGGTTAAAGTTCGTGGAAATGAGAGTAGATTACAATTTCTCTCATTATAAGTACGGGACATAAGTAAGGACACATAAAAAACAAATTGGTAACACAAATACCTGTTTCAGATTATGGGATTTGAACCTACAACAATATTCCGATTTTCCTTTGATGTTTCTTTGAAAACTCCTATACGTTAAGACGTTGCGTTTTATGTTGAAATCTACAATTTGACGTTTAAGTCTTAAATTCAAATTCAACTGTTAAATTGTAAAATTTTGTACGAATCATTTTAAACAGGAACATCAAATTGTTGCCTGATTTTACATTTCACTGTTCTTCTGTTTAATGAAACATTTCTGTGTGACATGTCGCATGGTCTGAATCAGTTAAAAGAAAAACGTAGAACGAAAGTTTTTGGTTCCCAATAAACCATAGAACGATAATAGCAAAAACGATAGAATTTTTTTTTTGGCGATTATCAAGATAAAAAATGAGGAGAAGATAATTTCTTTGGATGTAATATCCTTGTTCCCTAGTATACCTATAGACGTAGCCTTAGGTATTATAGAAGAAAAATGGAATATAATTAGAGAACATACAACTATTGAAAGGGAATTATTTTTCAGAATTCTCAAATTTTGCATAGTTGATAGTAGATATTTTCAATATAATAACAATATTTATTCTCAACAAAAAGGATTGCCTATGGATTCTCCAGCTTCTCCAGTTGTAGCGGATATAGTTATGGAGAAGCTACTTGATACATGTATAAGAAGATTATCTATTAAACCAAAAATTATTACAAAATATGTAGATGATTTATTTTGTATTATTTCAGAATGTGAAATAGAAAATATGTTAAACACATTTAACTCCTTTCACCAGAATATGAAGTTTACAATTGAAAGGGAATGTAATCATAAGCTTCCATATTTAGACACATTAGTTATAAGAAAGAAGAATAACTTATTGGTAGATTGGTACCAAAAGCCAATTTCTTCAGGAAGAATTATTAATTATTATTCGAAACATCCGAGAAGGGTTATTATAAATTCTGCCAGAAATTTTATAGATAAGGTTCTTAATATTAGTGATATAGCTTTTCATAGGAATAATAAGATAAGAATCAAAAATATTTTAGGGGATAACAATTTCCCAAGGGAATTGATATGTAAATTGATTGAACAGCACAAAGGTCGTGTGAATACGGTAACTGAACCTAAAATTTATAAGTCTTTAACTTATGTACCAATGTTTTCAGAACGATTGCAAAATTCTAAAATTTATGATATGAATAATTATAGGATGGCTCATAAAACATATAATACATTGGATAGATTATTCAGTAAAATGAAAGATAAGACAGAAAAATTAGATAAATCTAATATTATTTACAAGATACCTTGTAAGGGTAAGGATAATGAAGTATGTAGTAAAGTATATATAGGTACCACGAAAAACAAATTAAGAACTAGATTAGCAGGACATAGATCTGATCAAAAATACAAAAATACATCTTCTCAAAAAACTGCATTGTCATCGCATTGTGCCAATTTCAATCATACACCAGATTTTGAAAATACAACAGTTTTAAATACAGAAACAAACTACAAACGACGCTTCATGTTAGAAATGCTGCAAATTATAAACATACCAGTGGAACAAAGAATTAATTTTAAGACAGATACGGACAATGTAGCTCAAAATTACAGACATTTAATTTATAAGAATAAGATGGGAAATTAAATAAGTTTATAAATATGTAATAGAATAATTTTTGTATCCTGTGTATAATTTTTATTTATTTTTCATTATTGACAATTTTGTTGTTTCATTAAAATTGTTTTTTAAAAAATTGTTTGATATATAAAAAACCAAAAAATCCCTGAAGAAGCTATCCATTGAGATAGCGAAATATTGGATCAATTTTAAATAAATATTCTTTACATAAAACAGACCTTGAGCTTGAGAGATTATTGATAGAAAATAATTACTTTTAATTATTTAAGCTTGAGGTCTTTTTATTTATAAAAAAATATATTTATTCGTTCCAATATTTCGCTAACCTTTGGTTCAAATAAGAATAATGTGCAGTTTTCACAACACAAGTGACTAAACGTTTAGTAAAATTTATATGGAAAACACTCAAAAAACTGAGTGCTTATCATATAAATTTTACTACACGTTCAGTCACTTGTGTTGTAAAAACAGCACATAATTATCAATTATATATTATGCAAGGCCCATCTATCAGGTCTGCTTACTTGTACAAAAACAAAAAACGATTCTTTTTAGTTGTCAAAAATTTACTACCTCATATACAAAGCAAAAGGAAAAAACGTGTATGTGTGGCATACCATAAACGTATACATGCACATGTAAACAACTTTTGACAACTAAAAAGAACATAAACAATGATCATCAGGCTTCTTGCGCAGACCTTTTCAATGGGCCTTGATATTATGTATGTACAATATCAATTGTTACGAAATCAATTTTTCCAAATATTTTATTTCCAATTAAAAAACAAATATTTGAAAAATAAACGTCAAAAGTTTTATTAAAATAAATTCCGAATTTTCTTTATAAACATTACAAAAAAGGTAAGTTTTAGCTATTATTAACTTTAACTAGTGTTCGCCTAATGTTAAAATTCAACCATAAATTTGTATGTGAATATGAAGAAAAGATGGTTTATCTAAGTATGTATATATGAATTAATATATTTCGAGCATTTATTTTTTTCTGTCTTAGTGGATCGTTTGGGCGAGGGACCAACCTCCGGTTCATATTTCATCTTCTACGGGAGTAAATTTAGTTTTGTTCTATAAAAAAAATATCAGAAAAAATCAATTGAAAAACAAAAAAGTATGCATCAAGAAGTCTCCTTTATAGATTACCAGCCGCTCAGGACATTGCATGCTTAATTTTATGTTTCTCTGTCTAATATTAACGAAAATTAATCTAGTACCAGATGTAGAACGAAAAAGTACCAAAAAGCTCCCTCTTATACATTTTTATCACTCATACATTATTATTCACTCAGGACCATGCATGTTTATTTTTGTCTTTGTAGGTCGAATATTAACAAATATTCAAAAAGTACCATATGAAAAACAAAAAGTACCAAAATTTTCCATCTTATAGGTTCTCATTCACTCAGTAACCTGCACCGTTAATATTATGGTCCAAAGTTCAATACTAAAGAAAATTTAAAAATTATCACATGAAGCGCGGAAGAGTAAAAGAAAGAAATTTTATTTTCCGTATTTCCCCTTTTTGAGAAAGTTTCTAACTGTTTTGCATGTGCCGATTTATACATGATATTTATAAAGTTGATATATTCTGAAGAATGTCGAATAATCGACCACTCTATTTTTTACTATTTGATAATTGAAAAAAAAAAAAATTTTTTTATTAATGTGTTCTGCAAAGTTTTAAAAGCAAATTTGAACGCTTCCCAGCTAGCATAGGCTGTTTGTTAGACGATTATGTTTAATATACAACTCCTAAAAGAATCTTCTGATGATTATCTGACGAGTAACAAAAACAGCTACATTTTTTTATTTATTTATTTTTTTATTCATTTTTTGACACGTCCGTCTTTTAATCTTGGAATAATTTTTTAAAAATGGAGCAATATTGGCAAAAAAAATTAAAGATGGCGCAAATTGACAGTAATGAAATGCTAAAATATGTAAAAATATTTGAAATTAGAAAATTTAAATAAACAAAATAGTGATGATTTGCGAAAAGAAAAAAATTAATAGTTGCGAAAGACAAATGCGCAAACGCATTAAAGAGTACCAATCGCTAGATTTGCTACCATTTTTTTTCGCATCGCAATAGAGAGTAGCCCCCCTGGGTTTAAAAAACTTCAGTCGAAACCATAAACTGTCGAATAAAATACGAAAATTTGTGGACAACTTTTCGCTTTTTGAGTTGGTTTGACACCGACTGTTTAAATGAATCAGAAGTAAATACAACAGACAAGAAGAAGATAGAAAAATAAAATGTATACATACTTGTATTGGTGTTGGTGTTGCTGGGTTGACAATCTTTGGTCGGCGCGGTTGATGCTCCGAGTCGTTCCGGTACGTAGACCCAATTGTCGCGGGAACGTCGTTTTTGCTATTATCGTTCTATGGTTTATTGGGAACCAAAAACTTTCGTTCTACGTTTTTCTTTTAACTGATTCAGACCATGCGACATGTCACACAGAAATGTTTCATTAAACAGAAGAACAGTCCCGGCGTCAGCGGCGGTACTAGCGGAAGAGCGGGACGAAATTCGCAGAACCAACCCGAGTGATCCCCGAGTCGGTCGACTCAACAGGGACATCAGCAAGTTGGTAAACGAATATAGACGGGACAAATGGCTAAATCATTTGAATACATGCAACCTAACCTCCGGGGCCAGCAAGCTATGGGCGACTGTCAGATATCTGACGAATCCGCAGAAGCGTGACGACAGGGTCTCGATTGCCTTCGGTGGAAATACCATATCGGACCCCAAAAGGTGCTCGAACTACTTTGTGCGGCAATTTATAGAGCACCCCGTCAGAGATAAGGCGAAAAGAAGTATTGTGAGGAAGGTACACAGTCTTCGAGTTACTGACACGCCATACGCTTTTTCATCGAGTGAGGTTGCACAGGTCATCAGGGCCGCAAAATCATCTAAGGCCCTTGGCTCCGACGGAATATCCATGCTTATGCTCAAAAATCTGGGTGAGCCCGGAGTAGAGTATCTGACAACCGTCCTCAATTTATCGATTGCCACCCTTATAATACCCGAAGCCTGGAAAGTGGGTAGGGTGGTACCCCTGCTAAAGCCAGGGAAAGATGCGACTCAGGGAGATTCATACAGGCCAATCTCCCTGCTATCACCAGTCGCCAAGATACTTGAGGCACTACTCCTCCCGGAGCTAGTGGAACATCTCCAATTGGCGAGCCATCAGCATGGATTCCGCAAGCAGTATAGTACAACAACTGCTCTTACCGCCATCTCCACACAAATCAGCCACGGCCTTAATCAGGCCCGACCGTGTGAAAGAACGGTCCTAGTGGCGCTTGATCTATCGAAGGCGTTCGATACGGTCAACCATGCCATCCTCTTCAGAGACATAGCGACTTCTAGTCTCTCGGACAACACTAAGAGGTGGCTCGTGAATTATTTGTGTGGAAGACAGTCGTTTGTGGAGTTTAGAGACAAGAGGTCGAAGTGCCGTAGAATTAAACAGGGAGTTCCCCAGGGTGGAGTCCTATCCCCGATCCTGTTTAACTTCTACATGTCTAAACTCCCGACACCTCCCCAAGGTGTCCAAATGATATCGTACGCAGACGACTGTACTATCATGGCGACGGGCCACAACATTAATGACCTATGCAGTTTGGTAAACGGTTACCTCCGTGATCTGGCGAACTTCTTCCGCGCGAGGAATATGAACATCTCTCCCGCAAAATCCTCGGCGACTCTATTCACGACATGGACAAAGGAAGTGGGGTTACAGTTGAATGTGACTGTCGACGGCACTATAGTTCCGACCAAGAACCGCCCAAAAATATTGGGAGTCACATTTGACAGCCTGTTCATGTCATCGGCGCATGCCACTGCAATCTGCGATAGAATGCGGAGTAGAAACAAGGTCCTCAAGTCTCTAGCCGGCAGCACTTGGGGCATGGAAAAGGAAACCTTGTTGGCTACATATAAAACGATTGGCCGGTCAGTGGTTAACTACGCAGCGCCTGCGTGGACCCCAAGAGTCAGCGATACTCAGTGGAAGAAGCTTCAGAGCTGCCAAAATGCCGCCTTAAGGACCGTAACAGGTTGTGTTCAGATGACACCAATAGAACACCTGCATGATGAAGCGAAGATGATGACGGTCAAGGAACATAATATAATGCTAACAAAGCAGTTCCTTCTGGGATGTCATCGGAGGGGACATCCGAACCACTGTCTGATGGAGTCAGACCCCCCCCCGAGACATGTCAGAAAAGATCTTCGCTGGTATGAGGGTGAGATCCAACAACACCTGGACTCTATGACAGACCACACCTCATACAGGGCAGCTCTGAATTCGATACACAGGGAGTCGGTGGAGAGTGCAATGAACAGCCACCGAGAAAACATCGTATTAGGAGGTCGTCCACCACCGGTTGCAAACGAAGAGCGGGACTTACCACGACGAACGAGGGTGACATTGGCACAGTTGAGATCAGGATGGTGCGCACGCCTTAACTCGTACTGGTCGAGGATAAATAGCACCATCCCTGACCTCTGTCCTGCATGTGGAATAGGCCCACACGACGTTCGACACCTATTCAACTGCAGTGCAAACCCAACCCAGCTAGAAGCAGTGTCCTTATGGACCCGCCCACGTGAGGTAGCACAGCTACTGGGCCTTGATTTAGCTGAGTTGGAAGGACAGAGCGAAGAAGAAGAAGAAGGAGAAGAATAGGGAAATAATTTTGTATATGCTTGTTTTTCAGGTCGAGCTGTTACAACAACAACAACAACAGACAAGTGAAGAAGTGAAAGAAATGCCAGTTTTCCTACTTTGACTGCAGTTTTTTAAACGCTGTTTCGTACTATTTTTTTCGAATGAAGGGAAGTTGTTTATACCTTATCGAAAACAAAAAGTACCTTTTGAAAAGGCAACTCTCTACCTTCTTAATACACGTACTCTATTTAAGAGAATATATATGGCTGTCATCTATAAATTTTGTGTCCTCTTTTTGTCATCTTTTTTCATAATCTGTCATCTTTATTTTTGAAAGCATTAATTTTATAAATTAAAATAAACTAAAATAACTTTGATAATAAAATATATTTTATTTCACGGCGATCGCCGATTTTTCCGTCAAATCGTATGAAAAATGTCGTGCCGTGCTTGTTCTATTCATACTCCTACTGAACTCTCGCTTTTGAAAATAAATGGCAATACTTATTTTATGAAATTTTGAATAAGTTAGTGCAATGAATTTTAAAGTTTCGTTCTTTTTTAACTAATTTTACTTATTTATAAGTAAATGTAAATTTTTATATATGTATGTTATTTTTTTAATTTACTTTACATGTATACATAAATATGTGAATGTTAATTTATCCGTAAAATATGTAAAAAATCTTGAAATCAAATAAATTTTTCATTTTTTTTCTTTATGTCCTCTATTTTAATTTTCAAAATCTGGCCGCCTTAATTAAGAACTATAAAAATCTCTTTCGAAACTCCAAAAAATTATGCAAAAAGGGTTAGGAAATTTTTCGAAAGCTAAATAAAATAACAACCTTAAAACCTTTTTACGTATCCAGGGTATGTTCATATATACAAGTGTTATAGATATATCGAGCAATAGAATTAACAAACACGTTCCATTTTCCTGAGGTTCATACCAAGAGTACCCGATACTACCTCCAATTTATAAAGCACCTGAGGCATCAAGAGAACATATGCAACTCTACTTTTCATATATAAAATCAAGTATGTATATTAAATTAAAATTTTTTAATTCAATTAAAGCTGGAGGTCCACACAACGCTTTTTCTCATCCACGCATCGCATGATTGTTATACCTTACTTGCGAATTACGTTTCAAGTTACATGCAACGCTTTTTATAAGGCATTACACCAAGTAAAAATAAAATTTAATTTGTTAAAATCAGCTGATTTGTTGTAACGCTGCTTGTGACGCTTACAAAAGTAGAAAATAAACCAACTTTCAGCATTCAACGCCTCAATGCATTTTAGGTTTTTGTGGATGTAACTTGCAGCTGTGTAGGCAGCGAAAACGCCTGAAACGCGTGATGTAGACCTCCAGCTTAAGATAAGAAGTCTAAGCCTAGCAATATAAGACTTTTTTTTTTAGCTGTTTGTTGTATGTTTAAAATATTAATAAAAAGTATGTATTTTAAAATATTAAAAAACTTAATTATGTACTTACTTGACAAATTATCCAACATATATGTTAAAAGTTTTTGTGTGCCATTAGGTTCATTGTAAATGGATAGAAATTCCTTTTGCAGAGGATTACCCATTAAACCCAAAATATGCAAATGAAATAATTTGCCAATTTCATAGGGTAAAACACGCAGAAAATTATTGTTTAACAAAAGTTCTCTAAAAAAAACAACAGAAATGAATATTATTGTATAGTTATATTTACTAAATAATTGTTACATGCATAAATATGTATATTAAATTACATATTATAAGTTTGATTTCTGTATTTATCCTAATAGGACTTAGTTACTTTTTTGCTTAATTTTTCCTTTTAAAACACTTAGGCAATATTTTCAGTACAGCAGTTTAACGACCACTGATATGATAATACGACCACAGATATGTTAATAGTTATTTACTGTTGTATACCCTTAACCAGCAGTGGTAAACAAAGGAATAATAAGTTTGTCATTCCATGCAAAACTTTTTTTAATGTTCACCTAAGACCCCAGAAAGTAATTTTATATTTTCTGGGTCCTTGAGTAATCTAAGTCTATAAAAATTGGCAAAACCCAATATAAATTGCTGGCGGAGTGTACCGATTGCTGTTGAATTTCAACATTAGAGGTCAAAATATATGTAATTATTGCCCATGATTAATAAAAGCTGTTATTTCAATGACAATATTTTAATAGAAACAAAAAGTGTATTACTTAAATAAAGCACAACCCCGTATAACGTTTTAAGTTACAAAATAACAAAATAATCATTTTTCAGTAGAGCAAAAAAACGTTTAGAGATCATTCTCTATCAATTGTTTAACCACCTTAAACATGTGCTTGAGATATGTTTCGTGTTGAAAACCAAGCAGGTGGAATTTTCCAAGATGGGTTTAGCAATGTTACGTCCGACAAGATGTTGTTTTAATCATCTGACCTCATTATTCCATCGACTTTAAAAATCGGCCCAATTTTTTTTTTTTTTTGCAAACTAAGGCGAACTAACCTATTTTTTTTAAAAAAATAACCGCTTCTTTATAGTTTCGTCTGATTGTTGGCGAATATATATCACGTTGAAGCGAAATTTTTATTTCTTTAGATGATTATTGAAGAAATTGTTGCATTTTGCGTAGTCTTACGTTTTCTTCCACCTCTATGCACTGAATATGTACTTCCTCTACTTATAACTCGAGATAGTGCTGATTTTTGGAAATTATACTTTCCCAATATTTATTTTTGCGATAGAACTTTTTTGTAATCGCCAATAATTTGCTTGTCAATCTGTTGATTATATTTATTTCCACCCGTTTAATTTATAATGCAATTATGTAATTAACTAAATTCATTTTCCCTGATACTTTTTTTGGAGTTAACTTTCTTCCTTTTATAGCTATAGTAGAATATAAGCAAAGAAGAAGGAAAAAACATGGTATTGGTTAGTAGCAAATGATTTGAGAAGGTTAATAGAATTGTCTATTTATTTTCGGAAATAAAGCGACAAATTATTGTACTGTTTTAATTTTGTCTAATATAATTTAGAATCATGATCATGAAATTTGGTCCACTCTAGTTTCATAAGAATTGAAATACACTACTAAATTTCGTGAAAATCGAGTCATAACTTATCGTAGGTCTTATAAAAACCCCACTCTCGGGAAAACTCTTTTGTACGCCTTAAGCCTTACAAAATATTAAAATATTGTTGTAAAATAAGGCCAGTACAGTTTAATAAGACTAGAAATACAATTTCGGGAAGATGGGTCTATAACTAACTAAAGGATCTATACAAAACACATTCCCCAAAAATTAGCTAAATAAGTCTTAAACCGCAGCAAATATTAACATACTGTTAAATTTAGTTGGTTAAAACAACTAAAGACACGATTCCTACATCAATTTACTAAACTTTAAAAAAAGTTCTTGTTTAAATATTTCCGGGAAGAGGTTAAAAATACATAATAATAAAATATACCGCTACCAGAAACCGCGGGAAACAACTCTCGATACTACACTGTAGTCGTTGGTCATTTTTTTGCTGAAGTACTATTTTGTATGGTTTTTTTAACGAAACAAAAATTCCTAATTTGATTAAACAACCGCAAATACATACGAATATTTAAAGATGTCTTTTAAATGTCAATGTTAAGTGGTCAAAAGAGCTCTGGGGGAACACATTTTATAAAAAAAACACGAAATTTTTTTAATACGTATTAAATTTTACAAAAGCTATGTATTAAGCTATATAAACTAACTTCCTAACATAAGAATTTTTCAGAAACTTTATATTTTTTAATCTGTGTTTTAATTATAAAACAATCGGGCATGTTCTTTTAAACGAAATGAAGTGGATTTAAAATCGCAAACATTTTGAAACGAGCCTGTAAAGGAGGTTCGTTAAAATATTCCTTTTTTAATACTTAATACTTTGAGTACTAATTATTTTTACAAGAACCACTATTGAAAATCGGATTAGCTACAGCCATTTTGTAAATAATTGAGATCAAAATCTCGTTCGATTTCAATTTCACTTCATTTCGATTTCTAGAACATGCCCGAATATCTCATACAAAAAGAACACCATTATGTAAATACATTTAAAAATCTTTGACTAAAAATATGGTTCAAATTCTTATTTAGTTTTTGTTTAATGATATACCAATAAAATATCCGAAATCGTAACGAAAAAATAAATAAATAACGTGTCCGGCATCTAACTTTTTTCAACTAGTGCTTATTTCGTGAATGGTAAACATAGCTCATGTCTGATTTGACAGATAAATAATTAGTTTTATCCTTCCGCTGAACGAATATGGTTGTGTATACGCTTGAACAACGCTGGGAAATATGCCTTTTCGCTTCGCTAAGTGGGCCTGCTATCGACTTACAGAAGATGCCGATTTTGCCAAAAAAAAAATCATCTTTTCAGATGAAGCTTATTTTGATCTTGGCGGGTATGTAAACAAGCGAAATTGTCGCATTTGGGACACAGAAAACCCGCACGCATACTTTGAAAAGCCGTTGCACCTAAAACGAGACACTGTTTGGTGCGGATTTTGGTCCAGAGGCATAATTGGGCCATTTTTCTTCGAAAATGGACAAGGAGTGGCCGTTGCAGTCAATGTTGATCGTTATCGGGTCATGTTGAACGAATTTTTGTTCACAAAAATTGAAGAGGAGGATTTGGTTTCAACAGGACGGAGCTACGTGCCACACAGCGGAAGCTACACTCGATGTTTTGCGCCCTGTTTTTGAAGATCGCACTATCAGCCGCAGAGCTGATGTCGTTTGGCCACTTCGGAGCTGCGATTTGACACCGTTGGACTATTATTTGTGGGGTGCCGTCAAAGATAAGTGTTACGCCGACAAGCCACAGACAATTGAAGCTTTAAAGGACAATATTCGTGAAGCCATTGGTGAAATACAGCTGCACACAATCGTAATGTGCTTAAAAATTGGACCGAACGCGCGGCATGGCCAGCCGAGGCAGCCATTTGAATAAAATTATTTTCCATTATTAACGGAAGGATTGTACTTTCAAATAAAAAAAGAAATTTGAGAAAATATTCAGTAGTTTTTTTTTATACTATTTTCAAAAAAAAAAAAAAGTTATTTGTTACAATAGTCATTATTATTAAGAGTTAATCAAGAAAATATCTTGAAAACATTAAGAATTATACCACAAAACTCACCTTAATTGTATTAATTCGCCCAATTCAGCAGGTAGACTACGTAATTTATTGCTGGATACATCTAATGTACGAAGATTCACCAATAGTCCAATATCGGCTGGTAAACGTAACAAATGATTATCATTTAAATATAAAGCTGTTAAATGTTCAAATTCCCACAATGAAGGGCTGATATTGCGAACGCAGCCTAAATTATTTAAAATAAAATAAGAAAAATATACAAAATAACGGAAAATTATTTAATAAATATTTTTTACCTGTTATCTCAATACCAGTCCAGTTAGATTTTTTACCGGCTGCAACATCTTCGGGTGACATAAATATCTGTTGTCTACGATTGCCACTTTCATATTTGTCCTTATTACGAGACATTTTATACAGGTTGCCTAAAGTTTGGAAACAATTTTTAACATTTGATTGGGGAGAAAAATAGGAAATTTAAAAAAAACAAATTATTTTAAAATTAAAAATGTTTTGCGTGTTTTTTTTGATTTTTGAAAAATTTAAAATACAGAGAACAATTTAACAAAAATTTAGAACAAAACAAAGTTAAAAAAAAGAAATTATAGTTAAAAATAAAACCAAAGTTTTGCTTTAAAAATTTAGTTAATAATTGTAAAATAATTATTGTAAGTATGAAACAAATATAACCTTTCATAATAACCGCCTGATGATAAGCGTCTCTGCAAAAAAAATATTAATAGTTTTTTGTTTGTTGATTATTAATTTATTAATTGTTTTAAGTTGTTTTGTCTTAGTTGTTTTAAAGGGTTTTAATTATGGTTTATTTTAGTTTTTTTAGTTTTTTTTTTTTTTTTTTTTTTGGTAAATGTTTGGTTGTTATATCTAAATGAATGCTTTTTGATTATTTTATTGCAATTTTTGAATGTTGATTGTGTGTTTATTAACTACCTTTTTATTTTTTGATACACGATTGAATTACTAAACATTTTAGAAAACTTAAAACCTAGAAAAAAATGTGAACTACATAAGGAAAACTGTTTATTTTATAAGTTACACGTACACGTTAACATATAGGTTAAAACAACTGATAAACAAATACATTTTACGCTAATATGATGCACTATTGTCAACTATCGGATTATACAAAATCTAACAAATTTGCGAACATAAAAAACCCCATTGAATTTACAATTCTGTTATGATTTTTTATATTTTAAACTGTAGTAGAAAGTTCCAAAATTATAGAACGCTGTGCAATAATCAACTAAAGATGGCTCAACTATTTTATGCGGGAAGTTTAGAAAATATCAAAAATATTTCGTGCGTATTGAATTGGCTTTAAAAGACATGTATGAAAAGTAGATTTCAAGGTTGGCAATCGAAACAAATTTTGGTATCGGAATTAATGTATGTATTTCGTTGGACTCATGTAGAAAGGCCCTAGCCTAGGTATATTTCATTTTGGGAAATTAATTTGATTAAAAATGATGTGTGTGAAGTTAAATTTTGAAATTTATTGCAGAACAGAGTTCTGTTAAAGCGCTAACATAACATTGTTAACCATACAAAATTTTGATACATATGTATATGCATTCAAATTGAAATTCTTCCTACATTTTTGGATCAAATCGACAGGAAAAAATATAGGGCTTGATTCAAAAATTTATGAATAACTCCAATTTGAATAGATACATACATATATCACAATTGTATAGGGTTAACAGTTTTATGTTAGCGCTTTAACAGAACTCTGTTATGCAATAAATTTTGAAATTTAAATTCACACAAATTTAACAATGTTGGATTTAAAATCCAGCTTTGAAAATCAATTATTGTGAATCAATAATGGGTTTAGTGTTTTTTTTATATGTATTTCGTGTACTGTTCAATATTAAAAAGCTGAGTTAATAATTGGACTTAAACTATATTAAATATATTGAACTAAACTGTAAAAAAGATTTTTAATTAACGAAATTAATATTGATTAAATCGAAACATAACTTTAATAGTTTTTAAATTAAACCATGGAAAGGCCTAACAATTAGGAAATATGAAAGACAAAAACAGTCATAAATATTTTGTTGTTGCTTTCTAGGGCCTTAATGAATTGCCTTAAGAGTCCAATTTCAAATGAAATTTTTATTTTATCTAGTGATCTTTCACCGAATTTTGTCTAACCATCAAATTCTAATATCTTTGCCCAACATCATTTTGTAAACCTGGCCAAGGTGATTTAATTTTCTACAACTAAGGCCCTTTTTCACAACTTACCGCTAAAGGTAGGATTTTATAGGTCGTAAAAAAAGTGCTCCATTATTACAACTGTACTTTAACCCATGATACAAATACACAAGGTAGTTCCACTTCTCTCTCAGAAATTATTTTTTGAATCTTATTGGAATTATTTGAAGTTTTTATTTGTATCAAGCTTCAAATAATTCCGATAAACTTCAAAAAATAATTTCTGAGAGAGAAGTGGAACTACCTTGTGTATTTGTATCATGCTTTAACCTATCAGGTAGGATAACCCTTAATTTATTTTATCGCTCACTTTAGGTTAAAGTAAAGTTTTAATAATGGTAATTTATAACGCCGGTTAAAGTCTACTTTTAGCTATCGGTAAGTTGTGAAAACGAGCCTAAATATACTAAACTATTGGGTATCACTTTTGGTATAAAATTTATTACCCCTATTTACCCATTTCAGTTTTTTTACCAATTGGGTATTTACACTTGTACCAATATTAACATTATGTATTTTTGATGATGTGAATTTGTGTGAAAATTATTGTAATCACTAAAAACTCAATTTAAAACAAGTAAGAGTGCTATATTCGGCTGTGTCGTATCTTATATACCCTTCACCATCACATTGTTAAATCAACTTCTCTTGTCATAAGGACCCAGAATATATATAGTTTGTAGGGTCTAAAATCAATATTGTAGAAATTACAAACGGAATGACAAACTTATATGTATATGTATACCCTTTTCCACCTGTGGTGAAAGGTATAAAAAGAGTAGTTTGGGGATTTCAGTATTGTGATTATAACTCAACCATTTTTAACCGATTTGACAGATTTATATACCGACGTGTTTAAGAAGAAATTTAAAATTTGCTTGGTTTATAAAACTTGGACTCGGAAAGATCTATGGTTCCCTAAAATTTATTTTGGCCATAACTTTTTCGTATCCGAACGGATTTTTCCAAATTTTCTACTAAAGATTTCCGATCTTTTGATATATAGGGCGTAACCATAGGTCATATGACAGTACAAAAATTCAGATTTTTATACAATTTTTGATATTTTTTGAACGGGAGGTACCACGCCCACTTCTCCAATCCCGCCCGCATTTTGTGGGATGCTGTGTATTGATAATGTAAATGTGTGTACCTAATTTCTCCAGATATACAGAAAAAAGTAATAAAAATACAACAACAAGGGATTTTTGAAAAAAAATTAGTGGTAGTCGTGGTTTTTTGCTCATATCTCAGCCATTTTTGGACCGATCTGGCTGAATTTCAATAGCAAGCAATGGTAGACTATATGTGACATAAAAAAACCTAGCCGCTATCATGTCTGGAGTCTCCGGAAAACACATTTCAAACGTAAGACATTCAGACGGACATCGTTAAATCAACTTATCCTCTCATAAGAACCCAGAATATATATACTTTATAGGGTCTAAGATCAATGTTGTAGAAATTACAAACTGAATGACAAACTTATAAATACCCTTTTCAATCTGTGGTGAAGGGAATAAAAATATCCGAATCAAGGGTTTTCTACATGTAACCAACGATTTTTTTATTTCGGTTCCGGTATTTTAATAATTATTTTGGTTTCCTTACTGAAAATTTTATAAAGTTATTCATTTGTTGATCGATTTTACAATTTAGTTATCCAAACCAAACAAGAATGTGAAATACAAATAGATGGTGTTTTAACGACTTTGATGACACATATTTCACATGGTTGCAATTATCAAAGTGATTTTACTCTAAAATATTGTAAAAATTGTATCGTATTAGCAAATGTTTAAGGTTTAAAAAAAAACTAAATTGTGCTAATGAAAAATATGATTGTTGGCAACTAATATTCGGTATCGGCATCGGTATCAATATAGGTATGTATTTTAAATCAATATCCATCTTGGTATCAATAAAGGTATTAGGCTAATCGTTATTTCGGTATCTTTATCAATACCAATATTTAATTGGCAAAGGCATTTAAGCGGTATTTGTATTAATAACGGCATTTGTTGCCAACATTGGCATATTTTTTCAGAAACAATTTGGACTGAAGAAATAACTGAATTCGTTTGATGCTAATAAAGTGGATAGAATAATCTTTTTCAACTGGAATTAATAAAAATTGAATGTATTCGTTTCTGACCGGATAAAATTAGCCATGATTTTTAGCTTTCAATAGCCATACTGTCTAAAAAAAGGTTTGAAATCTTAACTAATACATATTGACCAATACTTTAAAAACACAATATTAAAAATATTACATTTTATACACAGGGTAGTTACAATTTGGAAGGTTATTTATTTATTGACAAAATAAATTATTTTAATATTTTATTCTAGTTACATATTTCAGTTTTTAAAAGAAAGTTTAGCGTAAACAAAGATAATGTTAAAGTAAGAAAAACATTTGTACGTGTCAAATGACTACCAAGTTTCAACGACAATTTCCTAAAAACTTAAGAATATAAAATAGAGTTTTGACCACAAAAAAAAATACAATGGCATCGACAGATTGTTAATTAAAGACATGGGTTAATTGAATATAAAAAATATGAAGTATGGAATATCTGAAATAAAAAGAGTAACATAAACAAAAGGATTGATATAAGGGAATGAGGGCACATAGAGTAGTTTAAATCCCATAAATGCTGATATAGACACAATAAAAACACAAAGACAAATTGAAGAATTAAAAATACGTAAAACAACTTTGTAAACGCTATGAAAGAATTTACCTATAAAAAAAAATTGGTAAAACAAAAGTCAAGAAGAAAAAATAAGTAAAAGTGCCAAATTCGGCTTTGCCGAAACTAATATACCCTTCACCATAATAATAAAGCATTTTTATAGCTTAAATTTGTTTGTGTTACAAGAGTCGTTTTTAATGGATATTTTCATAATATGTATGTTCTATCTCTTCTTAATTGTTTTTTATTATTTAAATAATTTAGCTTCCTAATAAGCTAAATTCTTAAAAAAAGCTGAGGAAAAATTTTACCAACAAATGTTAGGTAGGTATATAAAAAAGAATACTTGAGCTTAATTTTAAGCACATATCCCATTTCCATAATGCGAAAGAATTCTTTCTTTCAAACAATTATACATTAATTAGCCTTAACAAAGATAATTTTAAACTAAAACAAATTCTAAAAACTTCGGAAATGGGTAGGTAGTTATTTTTAAAAAATTTTAAAAAGGCTTTCAAGCTTTACAATAGACAGGGAGAACACTAGTTAAAGAGCCAGCTGTAAAAAATAGACCGGTTAATCTTATTTTCATTCACTACTTTTATAAAAAAAATTAAAACTTATAGGTAGGTAGGTAGGGTAAATGCACCAGTAGTCGGCCATTTAACTTTTTTCCCATTCTCAACAGACGCTATCAAGATTGTGAGAGGTAGTATTTTGTTGTCAACGGTGTATTATTTTTGAACAATTTGTGTAGTTTTAGACTCAATTAACGGTTTTCAGAAGTTTAGCTATGAAAATAGAGTAATTTTGGTTTTTTCCAACATGTAGCATTTTCCCCAATTGTCGGCACACTAGTATCTAAGTTCGGCACTTTTTTCCCCAATAGTCGGCATAGGATTTTTAAGTAAGAAAATAATTATTTCGTTAAATAATGTAAGAATTTTTTATTAAAACGGAAGTTATTTAAAATTAACATACATATATACATATATGTATGTACACGCAGAAAAAAAATATGATTGGAGCTAACCATATTCTAAGAGCAACATAATATGGTTGAATTTTAACAATGTTTGTGTTTCTAGGTTACCATATGGTTAAATATATCCACAAACATTTTCTCGAAATCAACCATAATATTGTCAAAATTAAACATATTTTGGTCAATAATTAACCATATGTTTAAAATTAACCATAATATGGTCAAAATTTTTCCAAAATTTGACAAAAGTAACCATATTATGGTTAGAAAATTGCAATAATATGGTCAATATTAATTATAATATGGTTACTTATTTCTTCTATTTACTCAATTTGTTTACTTAGTTCAAAATAAAACTTATTTCCCTTTTATAAGTGAAATCATATTAAATCATAATCATATTTCAGCCTTTTAGGACCTTCATAAGCACTTCTTCTGTTTTACATACATACTACTGCGTGAATGTATGTATTTTAATCAATAATTTAAATAAAATGAATGAGAATCTTTATTAAAAAGCCTTTAACTATTGTAGAGAGCAAACGAACATAATGTTGTTGCTTTATAAACATATTATTTTAAAATTAAATTTATATACAATATTTTAAAATATTATAATTTCAAACATATTATTGTTATAATTAACCATAACATATTTAGAGACAACCATAATATGGTTATAGCTTCTGGATGGATGACTTTAACGCTAATATGGTTACCGTGACAATAATATGGTTAGAGTAACCATAATATATATAAGTGTATGGTTGTAGCCTTAGTTTTTTAAAACATTATATTGTTAAAATCAACCATATTTAAAGTTTCAAGGTAGGTAAACACTTTATTGGTTAATAGAAAAACAGCACCTTTCAACCACCTTACCAAACGTATTTCTTCCAAGTAAGACAGTACCGTTTGTGGACCCATTCTCCTAGAACCTTCAGGAGCTCGGCCATATAATTTGTCCTGTATGGTGGAACGCGGAAAGCCATAATTTTTACTTGCACCACTTATAGAAATTCTTACTTCTCTTATTTCGGAAAGCGCATTTTTTAAGGAATCTTCAGAATATTGGTGGAAGGAAGGGTCGTTTTCCTAGTCGTTCCATTATAATTTTATAATGGTCTGAAATGCCTAAGAAATGAATCCTAATTTAATACCTACCAATTTATAACCACTGCCGACATAAGAATACATTTTCTCCTATACTCGGCATCATATAAAATACTGAATAAAATGTATGCCGACTATTGGGTAAAGTTAAAAAAAACTCATTTTCTTTGCATTTATTGTCGAGAGAGGCGAGTAATATATAAAAAAGCAGAATTTGAGCTTAATAAGAGAAAATATAAATTATTCTAAAGTCGGCATATGTATGCCGACTACTGAAAATCGCTCAAAATTTTGTCCCTAATGTCGGCACCCTTTAAAATAAGCGAAATATAAATTTTTCATAAATTATTTTCTTTGGAGACTATATTTGAACGTTTATCTTCCTACTAAAAGCATTATGGTAAAAAAATAACTTTATCTAATATGATTACTTGCTTATTCCAACTATCCTTGCCACTAAAAAATTACTTAAATAACTGGCACTATCGCGCGTGTTGAGAGGTTGTCAGTGAAGGACAAGCCAAATCGATCGAAATACTCATCTCTGCCAATACAAACTTTGCATAAGGAGAATTGAGTATATCTTCTATTAAAAAAAAGTTTTACTTATTTATATATTTGCGGTAATTCTTATTTATTTCACTTTTATAAAAAATTGGCCGACTACTGGTGCATGCCGAACTTAGGGGACTTTACCCTATCTAAACTAAATTTGGTTCTTCTAGCTCAAATTGTATTATTATTTTGTGCCAAAACTAATGTTTCAGTAAAAAAAAAGAGTTTTTTCTATTACATGGCCATTTATAGATTGGTTCAGCTTATTTTTGACTACTTTTTAAGATAAAAGTTAACACTAAAGAATGGAGATTTATGCGCAAATGTCAACCGCTTGTTGTTAAAGTAACAGGTCGACGAAAGTTCTTCACTATAATATATAAAACTGTATCAATGAGAATCAGCCACTGTAGAACCGATTTAAAATAAAAACTTTTCAAGACTATGTGTGATATACATAAATAAATAACAGCTTAGTACCTTTCGTATCTGGAGTTTTAATAAAACCCATTTTAACCAAACCCATTTTAACCAATAGACCTAGAGACATCGTTAATTCAATTTCGCTACTCAAAAAAAATTAAGAATATGTACCTATCAATATTGTAGAAATTACAAACGAAATGACGAACGTTAATATACACTTTACACCAAAGGTGAAGGGTATAATAAATAAATAATAAAACACATAAAAAAAAGCATACAAAAGGTGAAATAAAACTACGCAAATGCTAATAAAAAGAAACTTTTACACAAAAATATAAAATAATATGAAGAAATTTAGGAAAAATTTATTTAAAAAAAGTTTAAATTACATACTAATTTACAAAAGTACCCAAACCTGACAGCATTCAATTCGATTTTTGATCCGCAACACACTAATTAATTTTAACACAAATAAAATAATACACGACACACTTTTTTTACAATAATTTAATACAAAGAAATGAAATTAAAAAAGATATTTTTTATTATTTTCACAGCTTTTAACAAAAAATTTCGCAGCAATATGTTCGCGAGTAAAATGACAAAACAAAAATGGAGCACCCGCAATTAAAAAGGAAATTATTGACTAAAAACTGCTTTAGAAAAGTTTTGTTTTCAATTTTGTTTTCAATTTTATTGAAGAATTTAATGGAAATTTATTGAATATTTACTTTGAGTAATTCATTAAGTTTTTGTTTATATTTTATTTATTGAAAAATTTAATATTTTTCTTTTTAACTTAACCACACTTTTCTGTTTTCTTATTTTTTTCATCATTTTTTTCTCTCTTTCTTTGACTTTCTTTTGTTTTTTTTATTCTCTGCTCCAAAAAAAACAATAACAACAGCAGCAAAAATTATTTGCAGTGTTGCATTTTTATGACTATTAAAACACACACAAAAACCAACAAACAAAATGAAACAACAAAACTAATCAGAAAAATTTTACAACACAAACTATTTAATAAGACAAAGCAAACAATAGATAAATACAACGGCCAGCAAAAACACACAAGCAATTTTGTTTTCTTTTTTATAGGCTTTTAAACAATTGCAGCAACATTCACATGCTTTTTTTTAATAAATTTGTTAAACTAAATTTAACAAAAAAAAATTAAATTCACCTTCACTACAATAATTTCTATATGTGTATAGTTTATTTTTATAAATTTTGATTTTTAATTTTTCTTCTCTTCTTTGCTTCTCGTTTTTTCTATCAAAAAGTAAAGTACGTCTTTTACCAATCACTCAATTTTAGTTTTACGATTTCCAAACAAATTTTACTTATTTTGAAATTATTATAATTTGTAAACAAAAAATTATTAATTTGTTTTGTTATTTTCACTTTGTCCACTTAATTTTAAGATTTTTCTTAGGTTTTAATAAAAAATGTATATTTTTTCTTTTCTGATCGCCGCCACTTTTTCACACTGGCCGTCATTAATTTTTGTGAGAAACGTAATGCGATTTGGCAAATAAAAGAAAATATGTAAAAACTAAGTTGCCAGATAGGGAAAACAATTTTTAAATTAAAGGCTGCAAATATTAGTAGTATTCTTAAATTTATAGTAAATAAAATTTTGTATGATTGTAATATTTATTATAAGATATACAATCTCTGAGCTAACAATGAAAAAAAGTTTAATAAAAAAAAATAATTGTAGCAAAAATAATGTTTATAGGCAGGGAAGTCAATGACAATGGGCTGCTGCTTAAGTTTTGGCGTTTTTTAGAAACTATTTATGTATCAAACAGGTAAACTCATCTCGTCAGCCGTTCATCAGCTGTTTCCACGGCGAATTAAAAAATATGGTTAAACCTCAAAATATGATTTTGATTTAAGAAGAAGTTGAATGAAAAGTGTTAATCATATTATTTTTATAATAAAAAAATGTTAAAACTGCGAATGATTGAAGTGAATTTATTAATTTCTTTTATAAAAAAGTGATAATTTTAATTTGCAATAAAAAAATTTTGACAACCAACCAGAAAATTGTATAAACAAAATACATGGGGCTTTTTGTAGTTGTAGAGATGAGTTTACCTGTTTGAATTCGCCTTGTGTATATGTATATGTAGTGCAAATAGGTTATTGAGAGGCCTAGCAGTAAAATAAATACATGAATTTACATTACATTGCTGAGGCCAAAGTATGGCATTCGATATCCATCGAAAATTCCATTTTAGCTGTATTATAATTACGATCGATAATGATTGTCGTAATTTGGCCTCTGTATTTTTTACTTACTTTTCTGTAATGAGGAAACCATTACTATGTTCCAAATTTACCCGTTTAATACCCAAATAATTGTTTTAAACTTTCGACATAGGATTTCAAGCCAAAAAAAACACCATTGTATAAAATTAAAACAAAGATAGTACCTATATGTATAAGATAGATTTGTCGAAAATCGAAAAATAATAATAACGGGTTCCGAGTGTATATATATGTATTTATCTTTTTTGAAAATCGCAAATCTCTGTATTTTTAACTATAGTATAAAATTATTTACACAAAAAAGTTCAAAAATAGAGAAATGTTGCCTAATTCTGCTTTTCTCTAAAGCTTAGTGTCCATCGCTAAAAAATTATAAAGTAGATTTAGCGATAAAAAGTTATATTGTTTACAAATAGCAAAGTAGCTACGGCGAAAATATTAAATTTAAGCTAACCGACTTTATTTATAGAGATCATTAAAATATTTCCTCTAATTTGCTCAGCGTTTTAGCCTTCGAGATTAATCTTTAGTCATTAGAATAACAGAATAGAATATATTGAAAAAAATATATTTTGTTTTAAATACTATTGTCCTATATGCATGTACATAATAACCGTAAACGTAAAAAGAATTCGCCCAAAATGTTCATTGTTCATAAAATTGCTATCGCTTAATTTGTTCATCCGAATTTTGTTCAAGTCAACTTCGAAAAATTTTCCTCTCACCGTGAATGATTTTTTCGCGGAAATTTGTTCGCCATTTAAACATCGTTTCACTTTGATTTGTAGTGGCGAATTGTTATAAAATAAAATGAAAGTTCAACAAATTAAAACCAAATTAATGTGCTGTTTTCACAACACAAGTGATTGAACGTTTAGTAAAATTTAATGAAAAACACTCAAAAAATCGATGTTTTTTATATAAATGTTACTATACGTTTAATCACTTGTGTTATGAAAACAGCACATAATTTTATTGCAAAGAAAGCAGCAAAGTAGCATCTTAATGTCGGTTCACACACGTCAAGCTTGTCTCGTCAAGTCTTGAACTTTTAGGAGAGAAGGGAAAAGAGAATGCAATTTCTTTCCCCCCCCCCCCCGCTTCTAAAAACTCAAGTCTTAACGAGTCAAACGTGAAGTGTGTGAACCGGCACTTAGCAACATGGGTAATTTTGTTTTTAAAGTGCAAGAACATAGCTACCTCGCATATGTCCTTTTTCTCAAAGTGCGATTTAGATTTTCTGTAAAACTTGTTACAATTGGTTCCATAAGCTTTTTTAAATTAAATTTTAGCTGAAATCAAAATATTGCACTTAAATAATGCGCCTTAGCTTCATTGTTAATTTTGTTTTATTTAGTGCAAGGACATAACTACATATTTCGCATTTGTCCTCTTTCTCAAAAACTAAATTTTACGCTTTAATTGGCATGAAATCTTAGCTTGTACCCACTATAACTCAGGCACTTTTTATTCGATCTAAGCCAATTTGACGCGTAGCTTAGAAGCCTTTTAATTGTGATATTGTTTATTTTAACCGAACCAGCCTCTCACGTTCGATATGACTTTAATAGAAAAACACAAATATCCCGTTTTTTGTGACATGCTATGAATCATATTAATATCGTTCCCGTCACTTTTACGACAGTAACCAGAGATAATAACAGTTTGAAAAAAAAACAAAAAACTCATTTCGCAGATCTCTCCCAGCATATGCATCTTTTATTATACAGAATCCGCCAAATAACATTTTGTTTTTGAAAATGCTATAAAAAAAGCTACTAAATGTTTTCTCAAATTTCTTTTTTTATTTGAAAGTTAATAATGGAAAATAATTTCATTCAAATGGCTGCCTCGGCTGGCCATGCAGTAGCATACACGATCGGTCCAATTTTTAAGCACATTGTGTGCAGCTGTATTTCACCAATGGCTTCACGAATATTGTCCTTTAAAGCGTCAAATGTCTCTGGCTTGACAGCGTAACACTTATCTTTGACGGCACCCCACAAATAATAGTTTAACGGTGTCAAATCGTAGCTCCGAGGTGGCCAAACGACATCAGCTCTGCGGCTGATAATGCGATCTTCAAAAACATGGCGCAAAACATCGAGTGAAGCTTCGGCTGTGTGGCACGTAGCGCCGTCCTGTTGAAACCAAATGTTGCCAATAATCTCCTCTTCAATTTTTGTGAACAAAAATTCGTTCAACGATCACGATCATCATTGACTGTAACGGCCACTCCTTGTCGATTTTCGAAGAAAAATTACCCAATTATGCCTCTGGACCAAAATCCGCACCAAACAGTGACTCGTTTTGGGTGCAACGGCTTTTCAATGTATGCGTGCGGGTTTTCTGTGCCCCAAATGCGACAATTTTGCTTGTATACATATCCGCCAAGATCAAAATGAGCTTCATCTGAAGAGATCATTTTTTTTTTGGCAAAATCGGCATCTTCTGTAAGTCGATAGCAGGTCCGCTTAGCGAAGCGAAAACGCATATTTCCTAGCATTCTTCAAGTATATACACAAACATATTCGTTCAGCGGAAGGATAAAACTAATTATCAAATTAAATCACGAAATAAGCACTAGTTGAAAAAAAACGTTAGATGGCGTACCCGTTATATGATTCCAGAATTCATTGTCCTTAACACAGAACATTTCCTAGGATAATAATAAATTATTTTAATGTATCCTGCGAATAAATAAAATAATTCATCGTTAATAGCTAAAATTAGTATTCGACATAAATTCAGCAAAACAATAACGGATTTTTATTAAGAAAACATTAAAAAAAAAGAATAATAGTCACCAACAGAAGCAATCAGAAGGGTGTTCTGGATATCTTAAACGTAAGAATTTTAAAAGTCGTGATTTAATAAGATTTCTAAAAAAATTTTATGACATATAACTACATTTATAAATATTTCTCTGTTTAACAGAATTTTATAACAAAAATTATAAAAATTTGATTAAAAGTGTATTTAAAACAATTTCCAAATTTTTCTCGATTCCAATAACTGCATAATTATTCTTTCGAAAAGAATACATTTTTTTTTTGTTATACATATATGTAATCAATTCCTTATTTTTCCGCTGGGGTGATATTAATTAATTTTTTTTCTGAGTGTACCTGATACAAAATTTCCATTTTCTGGTAGAAAATCATGCGTATGTATACAAATATTATTTTGTTCAACGTTGTTTTTGGGAGTCAAAAATTAATTAACAAGGTTTCGTTTAAATGTGATTAATTCCTATTTCATGCTCTTGATAAACTGAAATTAATTGTTGATGGGATAAGCTATTCCTATGCGCATTTCACTGGCTGCTTCGGCCAGATCAACAGGAAACTTCATCTAAAGATTTTAGAAAAACTAAAGATATTACACAAATAAAACTGTTAAGCGAACTGGAATTATAAACACCAGTTTTACTTGTAACAATATCAAAGCTTAAACAAAAAAAAAACAACAACAATAAACAGTAAGTTACTGTTTTCTTACAGTCCCTTTTCCTTTTTCCGTTTCTTAAGCTTATGATAATTTATTATACTAAATTATTTATATTTTGAGTTAATACAATATTGTTGAACGGGTGCGATATATTAATTATCAATCAATAAACTATTAATAATTTCCTTTTTATTTGTCCAGTATTGATGCTCGTAATTTCTACAAATAGATATATAGCTGTGTATAGATACCTATGGTGTAACGAATTTTTCATAATTAACGTTAAAATGACCAAAATAGTTTTACTCGATAGGTAAAGATAACTGTTAGGTACCAACACTGTTTGTAGAAATTACGTATGCGTATGTATTTTTAAGTTTCTCTTCCGTTTCCTGCTTTATCATTACCATACTTTTGAGGTGTTTCTTATTGGAGAAAGAAGATTTAATACCAAATTTTGCAAGTGTGTGTACGCGCTTATTTCCCACTATTTCAAGCAGCGCGATTAAGTGTCGTTATTTTTTCTACAAGCTACAAGTGAATTTAATAGTGATAAGAAAATAAGAAAAATTATTAATTAAAAGTAAAAATTTTAACATTAAACATATTTTATTGTTTTATAACGTATTTGAGTTTTCACAGCACTGAAAAATAATTTCGATTCGACTGAAAGAATAAGAAATACATTCATACTTAACATTGCTTTTGAATCGAAAAAGTAAAAGAAATACCTACATGCATAATATGATAAAATAAAATAATTGTTGCGCTAAATGTAAAGAAAGATGTAGCAATTGGCTTAAATACTGCTATGAATTCCTTTAAATATTCCAGTTCTATAGATGAGAAAGTGTTTATTTTTACTCAACTTGTCAAATTATTAATTATTGATTGATAAAGGGAGTTTGATCTTGTGGGACATGGGCATTATAACTTGCGTCTAAGACAGTCTATTATAATTTCGACCGATTTGAATCTTCTGAAAATATTCTATAAAAAAGTACACCTATTTTAAATTGTGATTTTTTACATACACATACAACTATTCATGTCCGTAGTGGCCAATGAACTTAATCTGTGCGACAATTTATTTTTTATTTGTTTAAAGTAAATGTATTTTGCGAAAATGACCAAAGTATTTGAAATACAAAATACTTCAGCTACAGGTGTTTAAAATTCAAATATCATTTTGAAAATTTATTTAAAATACGTACTTGTATTTAAAATACTGCCCATCCCAGGGTATGTTTGCAGGTAAACATACCAAAAGTTTTTGCTTACTACAAAATTTTGAAAATAAATTTTTGATAAACTAGTTTTTTATATTTACTATGTTGTAATTGGTAGAAAATGCAGGCTGGAACTAATTTGGCTATTCTTCGTTTATCCATTTATTTGAAAGTGTGTTAAGCAGGTAAGTCCTCAATCTATTGACAAATTAAATTTAATTTATTGTTTATTATAACTAATAACAATAAAATAATGCTTATGGACAAAAATTTGGTAAAAGTTTTAAACATTTCCTTTTTCTTTCCATACTTTTCTAAAAATTCTTATTTCTGTAGACTTTTATAGCTTCTCTGTAAACTTTTTTGTATACCATTCACCACAGGAAGAAAGGGTATGTGAATACATATGAGTTTGTCATTCCGTTTATAATTTCTACAATAGTTAGACCAAAAAAAAAACTATATATACATATGTATGTATATTCTGGGCCTCTATGAGTAGCGAAGTTGATTTAACGATGCCCGTTTGTCCGTTGAAATTAGTTTTCCGAACGCACCAGGTATGATGGGGATTAGGTTGTTATACATGTATTTATATAACATAAACTTTTATATTCAAAATCAGCCAGGTCGGACCTCTAATTTTACCCACAAAGCCCTTGCTGTATGGCCATTTCCAGCGAAAAGTCAAATTTTTGTAACGTAACGCCAGAAAGAAAATAAGCTTGTATTTTAGGCCCATGTTGTTCAAATGTTATAATTTTTGTTACTAAATATAGAGCTTGTTAAGCTTTACATTAAAATACATATAAAAAAGTAAGTTAATACAATTTTTTGAGAAACAATTTCAATTTCTCGCAGGCGTTACGTTCAAAAAGTAGACTGTTCGCTGGAAATACGCATATCTGGAGAACGGCATAGGCAAAGTTTCAAAATTATGTACAAACATCCTATTTTTCCATACACCACATCCGGTAATATGTGGGCGGGATTAGTGACATAGACGTGACTCTTCCCATGCAAAGACATTATAAATTTCTGTATATCTGGAGAACGGCAAGAGCCAAATTTCAAAATCAGGTACAAACATCTTGGTTATCAATAGACAACATCCGACAATATGTGGGCGGGAGTGGAGAAGTGGTCGTGGCACAACACAAAATTATTTATGTCTATAAACAGTAGAATGGCGAAAAAGTTAACCAAAATGTCCCAAGGGTTGTTAACTTGTTCGAACTATTAACTTTTCTAAGCGGGTTTAAATTTAAAAAATACACAATGTAAAACATGGATCTTTCGGAAATAACGCTCTAAACTTATTCCAGTGCTTTAGTTTTCATTATAACAAAAATGAAGCTTATATTTTTCATATGCATTCGCCACAGCTTCGAAAATTTAAAAAAAATAAATTTTTTTTGAGATCCATAATCCAACGCTAATAGTTTTCTTTGAATATCTTAATTAATTTTGTTTAAAATCTCTACTTTCTTATCATTTGCAATCTTTTTTTATTAAAACTTTCAGAACAGTTAATTTTTTAGAAGGACGAGGGGACGCTAAAATTCGGTTAACTTAACCGCGAGATTAACTTTTCCGCGAGTCTACTATGTATGTATGTATGTACAAGAGAAAAATTGTCCGAGTTTGGTACACATAGCTGGGTTTTTAATTTACAACTTCTCTAAAAATATGGGCGGGATTATATCTAAATTATATCTAGATAGGTTTTAGTAAAACTTTCTGTTCTTTACGCACAATGGTGAAGGGTAAATAAGATTCGGCACATCACTCTTACTTGTTAAAAGAAAACATTGTGAACAACATTTTTTTTACTGCTTTCGATATTCGCCAATATTTTAAAAATAATTTTTCAATTAAATCAAACGATTATTGTTTTTTAAGATTTAAAATGGAACTAAATTACCTGGGGCTAATTGATTCGAAAGAAAACCTTTTTCGAATTTCACCTAGTGTGTGAAAAAAAGTTTTAGGTACCAGAATCCACTTTTAAGTCCAAACCCGTTTTTTGACATACTAGGTCCCTTTTCTAGGAGAAGGTCACGTATTTTGAATACATTTCAGAAAACATTTTTTCATCTCTATCAAATTAAAAATGACGTTTAATCGGAACTATTCTTAAAAAAAAACGTCAAACGTTAGAAAAATGGTTGGTTATCATTTGATATTAATAAAGGGAGCTTTTGATAATCCTAGAAAGGTTTAATACAAGGCGAATTCATTACAGATGGTCTTAAAAGTGCTGCTGATAATTTTTTTTATAATTGTTGGATGTCGAAATTTTGTTTTTTTCTTTGTTTCTGTTTTTTTTCTAATGACTTTACAAAAACAATTTGATCGTGGTTTTTGTTCCTGTAATTCGCCTTGATTTAATATAACATTTGTACGAAAAAATTTTATTTTTTTCAAAAATTATTTTTCTTTCCTGTGCTTATTTTTTTTTGTTCATTTTGAATCTTGAATTTAACCACTAATTTTTATTTGATCTTTTGGAAATTACCAATAATAATGTTCCAACTAAAAAAAATTGAAAAACTGTTTTTTATATTTTTATATATATGTATATGTATTTGTTTTTATATTTTCCATGAAATATGATATATATATATACATATATAGTATTTATAATTTTCTGTTATTTTTCGAGTGCATTTAAATATATTGAAATATTTCTGTTTTAAAATTTATCTTATTGGTAACTTAAAATAAATTAAAAACATACATTTTATTACTGTAAATTATCATATTTGTCTCAACAGAATTTAAAATTCTTAAAAAAAGTATACTTTATTTTAAAATTTTTTTATACAAATAAAAAAGAAAAAAAAAATCAGGAAAATGTTAATGTTAAAATTAAAACCCTTAAAAAGATTACAAAATTATATATAAAAAACGGCAAATATTATCTAAAGTCTACTACATCATATATTAACGTATATGGTTATGTATGTATATATAATACCTATATACATTACGAGACACATTAATTATTTACATTTAAAAAGGTTGACAGATTATATTTTTGTTTAAATTTTGCAAATATTACATATATAATTTTTTTTTAGTTTTAATTTTTAAGGAAATAGTCCTGGGTATCACATTTCTCCAAGATATCATACGACATTCTAAAAGTAATAATTAAAAATAAACAAAAATTGTTTAAAACAATGGGCCCATTTTGGTTCAATTGTTCAATCTGTTTAATATTACTGATATTTTATGCATTTTTTGATTACAAAGTCTTTTGTAATTTATTTTCATATCTTAATATTTTTACATTTTGTTTATTACAAAAAAAAAATACACGTAAAGACTTTTTTACATATTTCAATCAACTGAAAAACTGTTCTTTAATTTAAAAAAATACGCTTTAAGAGATGTTTTTTTTTATTTAAAAATAAGCTAAAGATTGTTATGGGGAAATAATTCTTGTTAGTTTTTTTTTAAATTTTGTTTAAATTCTATTTTTATTGTAGATAGTATTTAATTTTTATTTTTAAAAGTGTGTTTTTAAATTTTTGTCTAGTTTTTCCATTTTATAAGTATGTATGTAAAATTTTTTGTTAGTTCTTGAACAATTACAAAATACTTTATATTATTTTAAATACGTTTTTTCTTAAAAACTAGAAAAGTTTAAACTTTTTCCAACCATTATAAAAATCTTTCCTATTCTATATACAATATTTACTGCGGTAGAAGTAAAATGAAAAATTACCAAGTTTGGATAATTGAATAAACATGTTAAGATAATTACAAAAAAATATCCGAAGCTTAAACTTTCTGTTTGTTGTAACTATAACGAAACATCTCTTATTATCTTAAGTTTTGAATAAATTTTGTTTTTCTTTCCTTTAAAACGAAATGTCTTCTTAAAAAATCTTTTGACCCTAAAAGAAGTCTTTTTGATTTATAAACCTTAAAATAAAAGCTTTTCCAGAATTCTGTCTTGATTAAGTTATCCAAACTTTTTGTTTAAGAAATCATTTTGCTTCAACAAAGCAATAATTTCGCTTCCTACTCAATTATCCAAACTTAAGTTATTTTGCTAAAAAACTTAAATTTTTATTTAAACTTCTTACCAATTTTGATATTCCGTGTTTAAAGTTATCTCAGCAGCCCAATCGTTTATATCTCATTGTTGTTAGTTTTAATAAGATTTCAAAAATCATCAAACATGTATTGTTCTATTAGCATATCAATGTCCTGCTAGTTAGAATTTTCAGTAAATTCATTAATCGAAATGGTCATCTTTTCTTCATCATCACCACTATCCTCATCTTCATCCATTTCATCGTCGTCTTCATCTTCACAGTCCTCGTCGTGACCATAACTATTGTTATGATCAACATCTTGCATTATGCCTTCACTGCTGGTAGAATTATTTAAACCAGTTAATCCGCCACCGCCACTACCATCCGTTGTTAGAGAGTTATTACTGATATTATTAGAAACAATAGTTGAACCAGCAACTATTGTACCTAGTTGTTGGCTACCATCTTGGCGGGTTGGTAAATTTATATTCACAATATTTCCTGGCATGCCTTGCATGGTATTCAAATCTCCACTGCCGTCGATTTTCTCTTGTTTAATGGCAATATTTTGCAGTTCCATAATTTCCATGGGAGATCTAGCTTTGTAATGGGTTCTAATGTGTTTTGATAAATGATCGCTGCGCATGAATTTCTTATTACACTCAGGACACTGGAAACGTTTTTCGCCTGTATGAGTTCGACGATGTCTTTGCAATTCATCGGATCTTGTGAAACGTTTGCCACAGAATAGCCATGAGCATACAAATGGACGTTCACCAGTGTGCCATCGTAGATGAGCTCTTAAGTGAGACGTTTTACCGTAGACTTTATTACAGCCTGGTATATGGCAGATGTGTTGTTTTTTACGATCGGATTTATTTTCTCCCTCAACGCAGTTGGGACAGGTGCAAGCTACGCGCTTTAAACGTGGCTTAATGCCCAAATTCCCGGGATCATTTAAATTAATATTCACATTAACGGATGTTTGTGAGGGCGGTGGGAGGGAAGTTTGTTGCTGTTGTTGCTGATTAGAAGCTGGACTTTGCTGCTGTTGTTGTTGCGCTTGAACAGTATTATTATTGTTACTACTATTGGCAGTTGTTGTAGCAATTGTAATTTGTGTTGCTCCTGCAGCATTTGTTACTGTGGTCGCTGTATTTCCCGATGCTGTTAAAATTTGTGGTGATGCATTAGGTTTTATTAAAGCATTACGTGTTGGCTGATGTTGCAAAACAAATTGATTTTGTTGCTGTTGTTGTGGTTGTTGTTGTTGTTGACCTTGGGGGATGGCTGTGATTTGTAAAGATGCAGGTATGGTCACTGGTATTGCCATGCTGTCGACGGTTGAAACAACTTGTTGCTGTTGTTGCTGCTGCTGGGCTTGTTGGATTTGCTGTTGAATTTGTTGCAATTGAGCTTGTTGCTGCTGTACCTGTAAGGATGAGTAGACTGTTAGGTAACCTTGTTAGGGAAAACAAATTAAAAATGTTTCGTTTTGTATGGAAATTCATTTAAATAAATTTACCACCACCAATCAAGCTTAAATTTATTAAAAGGTTTAATTTATTAGTTGTTTTTTTTTTGATTTTTTAAATAATTGCAAGGAATTGTTTAATTAAATATTTGTAAAAAATATATGTATGTAAAAGACGTAATATGGTTTAACACTTCTAATTTTAAAATTTGTATCGAAATTAAAATTTAATCAAAAACTACATTTACGGTATTCACGATGAGTATCTTAAAATTTTAATGTGACATCATTGTGATATCTTAAAATTTTTATTGTGAGTATGCAATAAGATAAAACCGAGTTTATTGACGTATTAAAATAACAAATTTTTTAAATCATAATTTGACATTTGTGAACTATAAAAACCCCATAACTAAACTCTCGCTAATTGATTTTTTTTGCTTTTACTAAGGTTAGGTTAGGTTAAACGGGCAGCCGTCACGACGACTACTCACCAGACTATTACCCAGAGGTCACTGCAGCCTCGAACCACCCCGATTTCCTGCAGAACAGGGAGATCAATTTCAGTCCCACATTGGACATATCGCCAGACATGGCAATTCTGGTCTCCCAAAATGCATAAGCCTAATGCTCCCCCGACCTGTGCATCGGCAGAGAAAGTCAAACACCGTCTCCTCCTCCTAGCATGAGTACCTATCACCCAGTGACCTGTAATGACCGACATCACTGTCCTTATCCCCTGCCCTGGTACCATGTCAGCGTTACACTGGAATGTTCCGCGATCTCATTTAGAGACATCCGGCATTCCACTGTTAACATAGATGTCGTGAAGACACCAGCTAGAGCTGCAATAGCAGTCTCGCTATACGATAGTACCTCAGCCATTGCTTATACTTCTGATTCATTAAATTTAAAAATTCACTGTCAAACCAACACAAAAGCTAAAAGTTGTACACAAATTTTCAGTTTTTTAAACCCTGATAAAAAGTGCTCAAGTCTAATTTATTTCACTAATTTAGCGGTACATTTTGGTTTTATATAAAAAGACATTTTATATAAACTTCGGCTTTGTTTTTATATAAAATTATAACTTTCTCTTAAATCTGAACAAATAAGATGAGAATTTCTATTTTTAAGATTCAAGACAACTTTTTACCTGCAATTATTTTTAAAAATTTACTTTTTAATCTGTTAAAAAGAAAATTATAAATTTTCTCTCACCTGTGTTACAGTGGTAGCCTGTGGCATTAACCATTTGATTTGTGTTGTGCCTAGTGCTACGCCATTCTGAGCATTATTTGTCGTTGTTACTGGTGAACTATCTGGAGGTTCTTGCTTAATGTTCGTTATTAAAGTCTGGCCTATTTGAGTGGGGGACTGAGGCTCCTGTTTAGGTTGCTGTAAACTGGTGCTGCTACTGGGCGATTGTGGTGTATTGGAAGGAGTATTTTGTGAAACCGTGGAAGAATTCGTATTACTATTAGTATTAGGGGCTTGCAATTGTATAGTGTTGGCAGTATTGGGAGTTGTAGTGGAACTGGTTTGAGCAGATTGTGTGGGTGGATTCATTGCTTGTTGCTGCTGGGGTTGGGTGGTAGACTGAGGTTGCTGTTGGGGTTGTTGAGGCTGTGGTTGTTGTGGGGGCGGTGCTGTTGCTGGATGATGTGCCTGGGTTGTGCTTGCAGTAGCAGCTAAAAGCTGTTGTATACTTTGTGGTTGCAAATTTGGAGGCAGCTGTTGAGCCTGTATTATTTGCACTTGACCTATACCGGGAATATTTTGTATAGGCAGTGCTTGCAGACCGGGTAATTGTTGCAGCTGTATTAGATTTGCCGAGGGTTGGGGCTGTGGTTGTGGCGCTGCAGCTGGATTTGTTGGTCTTTGTAATTGCTGCAAATGTTGAGCTGGTATAACAGTCACCTGTTGACCCTGGGCGTTTGTAATGGTTATTGGTTGGTTTGTAGGTATCTGAGCACCCGATTCGTTGGCCGCATTTATGGCATTAATAATTTGCTGCTGTTGCTGCAGTTGCTGCAACTGTTGTTGCTGCTGCTGTTGCTGTTGGGCCTGCTGTTGAGCCACAACTGCTGCCTGCTGTTGGGCAGCAGCAACTTGCTGTTGTTGCTGCTGTTGAACTTGTTGCTGCTGCTGTTGTTGTTGCACTGCGGCCTGAACTTGTTGCTGTTGAGCAGCGTTTTGTATGTGTATAATATTGGCATTTGTAGGCAATTGCTGGTACGAAGTCAGTGCATTAAGTGGAGCCAATTGGACTTGTTGTATTTGACCATTTGGTGTAACAATCTGGGCAATTTGAGTAAATTGTGGTATAATTTGCGGCATTTGCATTGGTTGGGTAGCGGATAAAAGATTCGCAGTTGGCATTCCTCCAGCTGAAGAGGCCAATTGTTGAATGGGTACATGAACGGTTTGATATATTGTTTGGCCACCCACTCCTGTCTGTATGGGGACTTGAACCGCCACTGTGGTTTGTTGCAGTGTTGGTTGAGGTTGTGCTGCCGGAGTTTGCTGTTGCAAAGTATGAGGAAATTGCACTATTTGCGGCAGCTGGGGTGCAGATGTACCAGCTGGATTGGCCTGCCGTATTTGTATATTTTGCAAAGTCTGACCATTTTCTAGTTTAATCGAGGCATTTGTATTACCCGCCAAAAGTTGTTGGATATTTCCGAGAAGTCCGTTCGCGGCAGCAACAGAGGTGGGTATTTGAATGTTGGTACCGGGTATGGTTATTGTATTGGGCAGAGTTGTTGTGGTGGTAGTGGTTTGGGAGGAGTTTGGTGAGTTATTAGCGGCGACTGATGCATTCGTTGTTGGTTGACTCTGATTGGAATTAGCATTGTTCACATTTGTAGGTGGTTGTTGTTGTTGCTGTTGTTGGGCTTGTTGTTGGGCCTGCTGTTGGGCTTGTTGTTGAGCCTGGACCTGGGCTTGTGCATGAGCTTGATTTTGTTGTTGTTGTTGCTGCTGCTGCTGTTGTTGTTGCTGTTGCAAAAGCTGATGCAATTGCTGTTGTTGAAACTGCTGCGTAGTCTGGGGATTGTGTATGGTTGTCACAGGTATTTGTATATTTGTACCGGGTATTGTAAAAAGTGTTTGTTCCTGCAGTCCTCCACCACCTAAACCAGCGGGGATTTGTATGGTCTGACCCAAACCTTGTATAAATTGTGTCCCCGGTTGCAGCTGCACTGCTGTTGGTTGTGAATTGGCTTGTGGTGCCCTCACAATCTGTCCATTAGGTGTTAGAAACACCTGCTGCCCATTTAGATTCATTGCTTGGCCGGCCGCAATCTGTGAATTTAAATTAGGTATAAAGATTGCCTCCTGACCATCAATATTTACCGTTTGCATAGGCTGTACAATTTGAAACATATTTTGTGGCAAAGCCTGGGCCTGCTGAGGTGCACCTTGCTGGGGTGCCGCTTGTATAAACTGATGGGGCAACTGCTGCAAATTAATAATCTGCGATAATGGTATTTGATTGGAAGGCAAAGCTGTACCCGCCATTTGCGGCTGTCCTTGGGTATTCACAAAGGTGGCTTTAACCTGAGCAGGTTGTGCTACCTGAGTTTGGACTTGCTGTCCAGTAGCATTTTGTGTTGTTTGTTGCTGTACTTGCTGTGTCTGCGTAGGCGTGGTTGATGTCGCTGCCGCATTTGTTTGTGATGTATTTTTATATTGCAACATTTTCGTTTACTTTTGTATTTAAAAGTGATTTAACAACAATTAACCGTCTATTTTTTCAAAAACTTATTTTCTATAAACTTTCTAACATTCTCATTTTTTCAATTTTGTTATTTTTGTTTTTGTTTATAGCCACTAATTTGTTGCCTTTTTTCTACTTAACACACTGTTTTCTATATGCCACTTTTCTTCTTTTCTTTTTCATACAATTATACCACACACTCACTTATTGTTCTTTCTCATTTTTCACTGAACACTCAGACATCATTTTAAAATATGAAATATTTCATATTTATCAATTATTAATTGGCTAAATTTTATAATTTTTACTAAATTTAATTACTATTGATTAGTTTTGTAAAAAAATTCAAAATTTTTATCACTTTTGTTTATATTTAATTAATGAATGAAAATTTCACTTATTTTACTACAAATTGCGGCCATCTTTTTTTAGTGAAAAATAATGTAGAACGAGAGAAGAGAAGAACTGTCAAAATAGTTTATGTGTAAGTAGTGCCAAGTTTGTAATTTTTTTTTGCAAATACAAAAACGGGGCTGTCAACACGGTAAAAAAAAGTAATTTTAAGGTTTTTATCTTGGCTAAGAGGTTCTTGGCTTATCTAGGGAGAAGTATTAAATTTACAGATACGGGGGCGCTGCTGAGTAGCTAAATAAACTACAACCATAATTTTCAATGTTCTATTTATTAAAATTTTATTTCAAATATTGTTTCTTATTGCTAAATTGGAGTTTTTTTAAAGTAATTTTCTTAATTTTTGACTATTTTATAAATATTACAATAACATTTCATATTTTTTATTGTTTATTTTTACAACATTTATCCGTGGGTTAATTTTTGCAAACACATTGACATTCTTTGCAGCAGACACAGTTGTCTAACTGTTATTGCAACATTTGCAAACCATTGTAATTTTTTATTTAGAATTTGTATCAAGAATTTTTAATATGTACATATGTATGTATGTAAGTAATTGTTATGCTTTTTTCAGCCGATCGTTATTTAATACCCATGTTTAAGAAACAATCTGAAAAGCTTTAGTAACGGGTGAAATTGCACTTATTTGATAGATAAGAATAGAAAACAGTAAAATCTTTTTAAATTTATTACGTTAACAATTATTCGAACAATTTGCCAAGCAATTTGCTTTAGGTCAGTAAAACGTGCGCAAAGATAAAGTAATCTTAAAACTTAATTATGTATATTCAAACAAGTAAGAAAGTTTAGTCGGCAAGGCACCACTATTTGATACCCTACATCACCGTATTTTTAAACAAATGTTCAAGAGTGTACCCTATTTGGGACCCATGTGCAGTCATGGACCATCCAGAACAAAATTATGTTGTGAGGTTAATAGGTCGATTACGGATGGCAACTGAACAGAAGTTGAGCTAACAGCAGCGAAATTAGGCTCGATTGTCCCAATTCTTTGAAGTTAGGAAAAAAGCCCTTAAGTCACAAACTGTAGTTTTTAGTACAGTATTTTTCGTTTAGCTGCATTTCACTAACATAACTGCATTTTTTGCCTATCTGCACAATATACAAAACACTGTGCATGATGGCTTAATTTTGTTAGAAAAAAAATTGTACGTGTATTTTGCTTAAGTGCATATTGTGGATAACAGCATTCGATTTTTGGTCAACAATGTTTATTTTTAATGCAAAATATTATTTATAAGTGCCTGATAAAAAAAAAATCAATCGCTATTTTATGAAAAAGATAGTGGTGACTGAGGGTATACTAAGTTTATCATTCCGTCTGAAACTTTTTTATTATAAATCTAAGACCCCATAAAGTATATATATTCTGGCTCCTTGAGTAATTCTAAGTCCATGTCCGTCTTTTGAAAACACGCTCAATTTGAAAAACTCAAAAGAAAAGAACAAACAAGGTGTAATTTTGCATATACAGAAAAAAATCAAGCAAACACAAGAAGAGGGACGTAGCGGGCCAGAAAATACATGACATTCTGCTGGAGTCTAATAATTGTAAATTTTTCTGTACATATAATGTACTTCATTGCTTTCCAACGGAAAGATAAGGTAAAATGTAACAAGAAAATACAATATAATAGTCTGGTTGTGTATAATGTCATTTCTAAAAATTAAAGGAATAGGACTATTACAAAAAAGCTTTATAAAATACATAACTGAAATTAAGCTCATAGAATAAATTCGAAAAAATAAAAAAAATGTTGAATATAATAAAGTAACCTATGAAAGGAAATAATTCCCAGTTTCTAAATTTATTATTTTTATATTTAAAACTGTATTAAAAAAATTGTTGAAAATAATGATTGCATTCTTGAATTTTTTTTGTAATAAAAAAAAAAAGTTTACATAGGGGCACATTTTTACAGGTTAGTGAATACTGCGTAACAGAATATTTTCCGTACCTCCATGAATTTTTTTTGCAAGCTTAATTGTGCAGCTAAACGAAAAATACTGTTATTTTAAATTGAAAATTATTTATTTAATTTATTTCGCAAAAAACCAATGATTACTATTAGAAGCCGCTGTGCTAGATTTAACGAAACAAAAGAGAAAAACCAAAAAATTTGTGAAACGTAATTAAAAACTCAAAATGCATTTTTTTCTTAGCACCTTTTTGCCTAACGTCAAAGAATTATAAATTGAGAATGGCGAAATCAAGGCCCATCTATCAGGTCTGCTTACTTGTACAAAAACAAAATACGATTCTTTTTAGTTGTCAAAAATTTACTACCACATATACAAAGCAAAAGGAAAAAACGTGTATGTGTGGCATACCATAAACGTTTACATGCACATGTAAACAACTTTTGACAACTAAAAAGAACATAAACAATAGCTCTGTTTCTTTACTTTTTGGGTAAAGTTCGTGCAAATGAGAGCAAGCATAAATTTCTCTCATAAAAAGACAACATTACACGAAAGTACGGGAACAGAAAAAACAAAATTTTAAGCACAAAATAAAAATTCTGTGGTTTGACAGTCTTTACAACGAAAACAAAAATTGCGCCACTTTTGAAAAATTTTATATTGGCTCTAGAATTAAACAACTTTTACTCAAAATAAAACAAAACAAACACTTTTACAATAACTTACATTATGTTTCCCTAATACTTCAGTACACAACTTTTTATTTAAGTCATTGTTTTATTCCAGAACACTTTTTCCAGAATTTGGATCATGAACTTTTTTCCTTTTTTTTTTGTTTTGTTTATGTTTTACAGCTGTTTGACAATTTACACAATTTGCACGAAGAAAAATTCTGGGCTGTTTCGTGCAAGAAGAAGAAGAATTTTATTCTCTCAAATCCGCTCTCATTTACACAAATTAAAAGTACGGGAACGCTTTTCGTGCAAATTGGGATCCCGAGGGATCCCAAAGTAGAGTAAAGAAACAGAGCTAATGATCATCAGGCTTCTTGCACAGACCTTTTCAATGGGCCTTGGGCGAAATTTATTAATAATTTGATTTAAAACATCAGGCATTTTCCCAATTTTATTTGGAATTTTCTCAATTTAAAATTGAAATTCTCAATTTCATTTGGAATTTTCTTAGCAACAATTTGAATTTCTCATTTTCAATTGGAGTTTTCTCAATATTAAATTAATATTCTCAATATGAATTGGAATTTTCTCAATTTCAAATTGAAATTCTCAATTTCATTTGGAATTTTCTCAATTTCATCTAGAATTTTCTCATTTTAAATGAAAGTGGTGTAGTTTATTTAAAAATCAATGAATTTTCAAGAGTGAATGAGGCTTTTTCAACGTCGTTTGTATTTTGTTGGTTCGGCTTTGCGTATTAGAGTCCAGCAATAGTCTCTAAGCATGCTTTTGTCCCAAAATCCTTGATAATTTCTTAACATTTTCATTAAATCTTGGTGAACACGATCTCCTTGTTTGTCGCTCACTGCACCTAGAATTTATGGAAAAAAATCAAAAGGCGAATGAAGAGAATGCAAAAAATTGTCGGTGTGCACGGTTTGTCCAAGTTTCTGACTGTAACACCAAAATAATGTACATAAATATGCATATTTTAATGATTGTGATATTTTGCAAACCCTTTTTTTTTACCCAAATATTCACCACATACACAGCAAAAATAGCTTGAATCAGTAACACACGATCTCCCTGATATGCCTAAACGCTACTATAATGGAGATTTAGAATGAATGTGGGCTTCTGTCAAATAAATAATTGTGGAATTGTAGTGTCAGTATTGACTGTTTTACAGTGATAGCCAAATTTTTATGCCAGATTAAAATTTAGCGCACCCAAATTAGTTAAAAAACATGCTTCGTTTCCGCAGTCAATTTTTTTTCCAAATTTGTAACTTTGTAATATGATATAAGACTAAATTAAAAGCGTTACGTTTTCTTGCTTTTTTCTCTTACTTCTTCTTACAGTTAAGTGCATTTTCAAATTGGCCAGTTAATTTTTCAAAAACCCAGGTGAATTTTTTCTATTGTCCAGTTATTTCACTTTGGGTATCTGGCAACCCTACGATCGTGCCACTTGCCACACAGCCAACGAAACAATGGCTCTTTTGCGCGCCAAGTTTAATGGCCGTGTTATCTCACGTGGTGGCGATGTCAATTGGCCGCCGAGATCATGTGATTTGACACCGTTGGACTTCTTTGTTTGGGGTTATTTGAAAGAAAAGGTGTACGCCGATAAGCCAGCAACAATTCAAAAGCTAAAGGATAAAATACTTCGGCACATTAAAGGCAGAGAACCTAAACTATGCTTCAGTGTCATCGAAAATTTGGACCATCGGATAGAGGCGTGCCGCATCACAGCGGTAACGTTGCTATCGGGTTTCAACAACACCCTTTACTTTTCAATATCAAATAGTACTTATTAAGAAAGAGGAATTCTGCCAGATTTATCTACTCTGGTCCATCATTAAACTGAAAAGGGGAAAAGAGAATTGCCCTGAAATTTCGTGACGGGACAATTCGGGAAGGATCGCCATGATCACAAATTATTCTGATGTTAAATTTTAATTTTTATCTCTCAATAATTTCTAGTTTTCGAACTAAATGCAATATAATTTAAGGTTCTAACAAAAGCGTTGAAATATAAAGTATAGGAATAATTAGAACTAGAGATTTTTCGTAATTTTAGGGCGGTAACTTAATCCAAAATTTCATTGTAATTCTATTAAATAATTCAACATGTTTTTATAAGAATGGAATTTTAAATCATTTTAAAAACTCTTTATTGTCTCCACATTTTTTTTTAATCATAGTTTTTATTTCAGCATTTAATATCTGATTCCAGGCTCATTAGTTTTTATTTTCACAACATTTATCCTTGGGGCCGTTCTTGCAAACACATTGACAGTCCTTGTTACAGGCACAGTTATCGCCGCATCTGGTAGAAGAGCATTGGCAGTCTGTAAATTAAAAAAAAAATTATTTCCTTTATACATTTTTCTTTAAGTAATTTTTAATCAAAACTTACTGTTATTGCATCCCTTGCAGCCCATTTCAAAAAATATTTTTTTTATTTTTTTTTAACTTAAATTACAAAGTACAAAGAACTTCACTTGTTTAATTAATAATTTTCAGTTAAATGTATTGCTTTTTTATATTGTTTTTTTTTTGCAATTTATTTGAGCTTTAAAAGCTTTATTAGTGCTGAGTGGAATTGCACATTAAATAGCTTTTAAATTTTTCTGAATTAAACAAAATTCACAAATTTGCAGAAAACTCACAAAATCGTGCGCAATAGATAATATTTATGTACATTAACTCGCAAGTCATTATTAATTTAGCTCTGGCAAAGTTACTTGAACGTATGACGAAACAGTTAAGCTACGGTCACACTTATTAAATATTTGACCAAATTAGCGTAACCACTACTTTTGTTAACAGTTAGTGATATTTAACAAACTCTTAATATTACAAAATAAAACTTATTATACTGCTAGACATAGCAAAAAACTGTTTTCTGTAAGATGTGGAATTATAATCATAATAAATATTTGAAATAAAAGAAATAATTATTTAGTTTGCTTGTTGGTTCCGTTTTTTTCGTCAAATATTTGACAAGTGTGACCGTGGCTTTAAGCTTTTCATCGATTATAGGCAGACCTAATCTGGGTATTATCTACAATAGATAAAAACTTACTTTCGAAGCAATTTCAATTGAGCACAAATTATTTCTTTTTGACGATTTGTAACATAAATAATTAAATTAATAAAAAAAAAAACTTTTTTCTTTCTGATCAGGTTTGGGAATCGTATTTAATAAAATTAAGAGTAGCGGGTGTGTGCTAGAATCCGAATCCAGCATTTCAGTACATATTCTGCATTTCACATCTACATGTTTTTATTCGTTTTCAATTAGAGTAGTAAAGAGTTGGTGAAAGTTAAACGAATCGACTTTAATTCTAATATGCGGTAACATTTTTAACAAAAAAAATTTTGTTTTTAGTTTAAAATGTTCTTTATACAATTTAATCGAAAATATATCGTTACCTAAAATGCAAAAGGCCCTAACTAACCCAAAATTTAAAATCGACTTTTTTTTTTAATTTAATTTGTCGTGCTTCATTCCCAATTTTTATTCTTGATAAAAACACCGAAATTTATCGTTAAAGGGATTTTGATGTAATAAAAGCTGATTGCTTTTAATGCCTTTTATGTTATTTTCCGACAATTTGTTTTTTTAATCGATTTAGCGATCTCAAATTAGTTTTTGGATTTGTTAAAAATATTGCAATTTTTCGCGAATTTTAGCCATGTTCGCGATAAAAGCATTTGTTACTGTAAGTTTTCTGATTCTTTACAACTTTAACGATTATTTATAAATATAAGACTTTGCTCTCGTGCCGCTGTTAGCAAATTTTTGCGAATTTCCGCTAATTAAGCAATTTTACCGATTTTTTACCGTTCCTTCTAGTTTTAGGGAGTTTTAATCGATTTTACGGCTTGTTTGAAATATGAAAAATTTTCGCTACTTTTGCAATTTTTTTTTGTTATTTACCTACATTTTGTTTTTTTTAACACATCTTGTTCTTTAACTGGTACTTTTTGAATTTCGGTAAAGACTGGACCTACACTCAATTCACATGAGGGCTTTTACGACGTCGTTTTATCTTGATTCCCTTTTAAAGCAACTTCCAAAATCTCTTTGCGTTCATACGATGATTTTTGGTTGCATGTCTTTTTTTTATTAACAGTATTGCCTTGATTATCCGTCATTCGATTAACCGGCAGCATCAATTAACTGGAAAATATAATTTGTTTTTGCATTGATTTAAATCACCTCTGTTATCCGAAATTATAAACAAATTATATATTTCCTTTAAATTAGAACAATCAAACCAAATTTAAATAAACGAAGAAAGAGAATTTTCCAACGTACTGGAAGCATATTCTGCCAATTGCTTTTTTCCTATGTTTACATAATAATACATTACATATTTATATAAAATATGAAACACACCAAAAAAAAAATTAATAATCAAGAATGCTGCCGGTCCCGTATGTTATCGATAATCGAGGACTCACTGTATTTTCAACCACACACTTCAAAGTAAGAAAAAGAATAAAGCGTAAAAAGAAAAAGTTAAAAGAGAAATATAAAAAACGACATGAAAACACAAACCGAGTCGTTTTGTTTACCCCTCTTTCGTCTCTACACCGCTTGCCATCAAACCAAAAGAGACGTCGACAAAGCGACGTCGTAAAAGCCTCCATGTGAATAGCCTGCTAGACACATAAAATTCAAGATGGATAAGAGGAACATAAGAGGAACATTTTTGGTACTTTTTTGTATATAACCTGGTACTTTTTGAATTTCCGTTAGTATTGGACCTTGAAACACAAAATGCAAGGTCCTGAGTGAATAAGAATCTGTAAGAGGGCTTTTTAGTATTTTTTTGTTCTTGAGCTGGTACTTTTTAAATTTCCGTTAGTATTGGACCTAGAAACATAACATTAAACATGCAAGTTCCTGAATGAATGAGAATCTGTAAGAAGGATTTTTTGGTACTTTTTGTTCTTTTACTGGTACATTTTTTATTAAGTTGGTACTTTTTTTAATTTAATACTTATTGTTGTTCATTAATTCAGAAAGCAAACATGTGGCCAATACTTTTTTGAAATTCGGCCCTTTTAGGTAGTAAACGGGTAAAACCTGTATTTTGGAACTTTTTTGTCCAACCAATACGCATAGACATAAAAATTATATTACATTTGTAACTTATCTAAAAAATACAAATGCATATATGGTAATTTTTCGAAATTCGAACGTTTAAGGGGTGAAACTTGTACCTACATACGTTTGTTATTTTTTCAAAGCATTTTTCTCCATCTATTTATCTTTCATCGCACATACCTCCTAAACTAAAAGAGATACAAAAAATTAACACTTATTGTTTTTCATTAGAATATGCGATATAAACAGGTAAATTCGCTAACCTCATATTTCTTAAACTAAAAGAGATACAAAAAGAATTTAAAATTTAATTTAATAAAAAAGCGGACGGTGTCTGGTACTTTTTTGAGGTACGGTAGGGGGTAAATGCTAGAATTTAAACAAGTTAAAACCTAGAAAAATAAACTTTGGCATACAGATATGTCCACGAAGAAAAAGGAGGCGCTAACGAAGTAGCGGGTTAAATGCTAGTTAAGAAATAAAATTGCTTTCGAATCGAAAAAGTATTCGATCACGACTGCCAGATTTTGCCGCCCTTTTTGAAAGAAAGAATTCTGGTTCTTTGTTCTGTGTCGAGTCTCTTGTAAATTTCCCAAATTTTCCAAAGTTAATTCTAAAAAGCGAGAAAAATACGTTAACAAAAAATTCGTTTACTAATTAAACGATTACATTTCTTTTGCGGTAACCTCTCATTATAGGACTCTACAAAATCTTACTCCATAAACAATTGTACTTCATATGACCAAGTTTTCGATGTAGGAGTTGCAAGGAAAACCTAAAATATATCTTAAGCCTAACATACATATATCTGAATTCCCGACAAAAATATTTAAAATATTTAAAAAAAAATCTCATGTAGCCTAGAAAATTTGCAACAAACAGAAAAAAGGGTAATCTCCTATTTGCTTAACAATAGTTTTAATTAAAGAACAAAACAACAGCAGCAACTATGAATGAATAATAGTAATAATAAAGATAAACAACAATATGAGTTTTTTCATTATTTAACAACAATACCAAATGAACTCGAATTGTTTGTATGCAAACTAAACACCAAAAGCCAGTTAGCCATATCATAGCCAAAATCATCTGTTACAAGTAGAATATGTTTCTATGGCTTTTGTTCTGTTAGCCAACACCAACATTAGCAACATTATTATCACAAGGAACAAGAGCGTCATCAGTACCATCCTCATCATGAGTATTGGAATCATTCATAGAAACAGAATAGAACAAAACAAAGAGCATAGTTTAGTTTTTTAACGCCTCAGGATATTTTAAATGGTTTTGATATCAAAACGTCGTTATTTTAGGAAAAACCCAAACAAAGCAACAACTCTGCTGAAACAATAGTAAATCATCATCAGAGGTACCAAAAATATGGGAAAAGGCTCCTGCCCTCTACCTTAGAAATAAGATTATCCCAAGTCCTACACCTCCCACATTACGCCTTACCGAAATCCAATTTGAGCACATATTTATTGATAAACAAAATTAGGTCAATTCATTAAATTTATTGTTAGAAAATGTTTCCAAATTTAGCAGACGGTTCCTGTCAAGTAATAACACAACTTTGAAGCTCTAAAAGAGAAAGCATTACCACTTTCTCATTACTTCATTCGGTTATCGCTATTCTCGTTTCAGTATAATTTGGGTCAAAGGAAAGTCTACATACCCCTCCACTTATTTTAATACTGGGTTAATGAAATAAATAATGTGGTATGAAGACTTTTCTTTGACACTGTATGTTTATGGATACCTCAAATTCGTTCTTTCCGACAAGGCTTCCATATGCTGTTGTTCAAACAGGGGGGAAAATAGTAGCTATCGATTAATAATAATAATAATATGAATAATAAATAAAATATTTTTTCGGAATAAAGTTTGCCTTTGGAATAGTGGTTAAAGTATTTGCCTTTAAAACCAGGCATCCCAGGTTCGATCCCTGGCAGAGGACAAAAAATTTTCATCATGGTCTTTGAATTTTAAAATATAAAAGGTTTCAACCCACCCCTCTCTAAAACAATCCGTCCAAGAAGCCCCTCCCCTGACCACCCCTCCACTCTGGAAAAGAGGATAACATTATGGCAAAGGACAGGGTGCCGCCACCCCATGGAAAAAAAGTAGGAATCAAAGATTAGCAAAGCTAGGCTCCTCATCACTACACAAACAAAAAAATACACAGACCGCGTTGTTTCTAGGCCCCATCATCCCAGAACCTGTTACGGTAGAACAATCATTTTCTTAGCAGGAACAACAACCGATTATACAAGACGGAAATAGAAGAGGGAAAAGAAAAGGAGAAAAAATAAAAATATGCTCTCCCAAACCGTTGCGTATTTTTGGTTGCACTGAGAATCGCATGCACTTATATTTATATTAATGTATGTATGTGAGAGCGTTTCCCTCAAAACATGTGTTATATATAGAAAATGTAAAAAAACTTGTTGCAGTATTTGTGTTTGTTGCTAAATTAGTTGTAAAAATAAACTATGCTAACTTGCTTCAGAGTATTGCATGCTGCTCTAGTGTTGCACACAAATTTTAGTTTTATATTTTTTAGCCTTCACCACAGGTAGAAAGGGTATATACGTTTGTCGTTCTGTATGTAATTTCTACAATGGTGATCTTAATTATTATGAAGTATATTAGAGGTCCTGTATGTCCTAAGTGTTTCCGAAGACCCCAGAAATGATGGAGACTAGGATGTGATATATTTATGCTTCGTTTAGTTCTGCCAGATCAACCCATAAATTAGTGAGATACAACCAGATCACCAAGATTGCCTCCGCTAGTGGTAAATAAAGTTATATTAAGTTTGTCATTCCGTATAGAAATTTCTTATTATTTCTCAAGTGAATAATTATTAATTATAGTTAAACGTTTACTTATATCATCAACATTTCTGCAGAAAATATTGTTAATTTAAAAAAAATATTTAACTGATCCTATTACTTGGTTTACTGGTGCAAATTTAATTAATTTTTTAATTACCATGCAGTTTTGTGATAATCGTTCCATAATTTAGCATTGGTCCCACATAAAAAACTAAAAACCACTTCAAAATGTATAAAACATTAAAACAAATTTCACAACTGTATTTAATTTTGGTGTAATTTAGGTTTTTTAACACCATAAAACACTCAACAGAATTTTGCGGTTATTGATCCATAATTTAGCATGGGTCCAATATAAATTCCCTTCGTGAAAATCATTTACGAACGGTTAAAACCAGCGTTTAAAAAGCTGCAGTTGAGATAGTAAAAGTCAAAAGATTGTGCTGCAACTTCGACATCTTCATTTGTCATTGGACAAAAAAAAACTGTTGCCTTTACTTCTGATTCTTTAAAATTTAATTAAGTTTAATTAAGTTTAAATGAAAACAGTCGTAGTCAGCGTTACCGTTGGTGCCACTAAAGTAGCAATTTGCCACTTTTTCGACTGCTTAGATACTATTTGGCCACTTTTACAAAATTCACCCAAATGTGATACTTTTTGTAATTCTTGCCACTTTTTTGATACTTTTTACGTTAGGAAAAGATACTTTTTTTCATTCTGTTTTGTTTTAACTCCCATACTAGTCTTGAAAATTGGGTTCCAAGTGAAGACATTCTACGAAAGTATAGAAGTCGTTTTAAGAACAACTAATTGTAAAAAAATATGTATGTATGTAACTGACCATTAATAAATAACACATTGAAAAAGTTTGTTTAACCATTCTAACTGATTCTTATATTTTTTGGAATGCTTAAGACAAAATGAGCACAGTTTTCTCCCATCACGTCACATTTATCAGATACACCAACTATTGTAATTTCGGAAGATGTTTTGTACCACAATTAATAACAAAATCGAGTGGTATAGTTTTGTTCTATTTGTAAAGCTGATTACAATAATTTGAAGCAATAATAGACGAATTTGGATAAAAACTAAATATCCTATACTAAAGAAATTAAAACACTTGCACTTAAATTTAGTAGCATTTATGAATGCCGTGTATTTATTTGTATTAAAGTGCGAAACTGATTAAATATAACGAATTTTAAAAAGTGATATTTTCGTTTTTTTGTTTAGGATTTCTGATAAATCTGACGTGATGGGAGAAAACTGTACTCATATTTGGCCATAGCATTCTAAAAAACATAAGAATCTGGTGGAATAGGCAAATAAACTTCTAAAAAAATTTTAAAACCTGTGCAATACAATGTCTTAAATAAATCAAAGAAAATTTACAAGAAATATATCGACATGTTCGAAAGTGTTTGGTTTGACAGACTGAAACTTTTAAAAAATCCCGTAGTTACCAAAGATGGGACGTTGTGTTTTTTTTTCCGAATTTTTTTTTTTTTAAATAATACCTACATGTGTACATAAATACATACATATGTATTTATTTTAATGCTTAACAATCTTTTTAATTTTTTGAAATTAAATAAAACGTATGTTTTTATGTACACATGTATTAAAAAAAATTGCGGAAAAAAACACAACGTCCCATCTTCGTTAACTTCGGTATTTATTAAAAGTTTCAGTCTGTCAAACGAAACACTTCCGAACATGTCGAGTGCCGAAGTTCTTTGTTGTTTTCAACTTTTCGTGTTTTGCTTTTGCCTTCACTACGACTGTTTTCATTTAATGAATCAGAAGTAAAGGCAATGGTTTATTTTTGTCCAATGAAAAATCAGAAAGTGGAAGAAAAAGCAATTTTTTGATTTTGACTGCAGCTTTTTAAACCCTGGTTAAAACTGTTTCGAATAACATTATTTTATTCAAATTAAGTTTTAAAGGGTGGTAAAATTTTAAGGGCCGATGTTGAATGTGAACCACACACCTAAACGTCAAGTTTTTTTCTGCATTTCATTTGACATTTCTCAATTTCAGACAAACTCAATTTCAACTATGAAAAGATACACAATCGAGCAATGCGTTAAAGGCTTATTATGAAAATGGGCGTTCAAATCATAATGTACATATATCGTGCACTTCATCTTTAGTGATGAGGCTCATTTTCAACTTAGTGGATTCGTCAATAAGCAGAATTGGAGCATTTGGGCGAATGAAATGAAAGAGTGACTGTCGAAAAACCAATGCACCAATAAAGAGTAACTGTTTGGTGCGTTTTATGGGCTGGCGGCATCATCGGACCGTATTTGTTCGAATTGGAAGATATGGATGTGGAGGAAATGTGGTTCAAATAGGATGGTGCCACTTGCCACACAGCCAACGAAACAATGGCTATTTTGCGCGGCAAATTCAATGACTGTGTTATCTCACGTGGCGGCGATGTCAATTGACATGTGATTTGACACCGTTGGAATAATTTTTTTTGGGGTTATTTGAAAGAAAAGGTGTATGTCGATAAGACAGCAACAATTCAAGTGCTAAAAGATGAGATAATTCGGCACATTAACGGCATAGAACCTAAATTACCATCGCATGAAGGCGTGCCGCCGAGGTTGCGGTGGCCATTTGGCCCTAAATAATTTGTGTTTTATTCAAAATCGACATCGGCCCTTAAAATTTAACCCTTTACATGACTAGAAATAAAAGAATACAACTTTCTGATGATCGGCCAATAATTTAACATTCGTCTAAAACGCAACCAATTATAATACTACAATAAAATCAAATATTTTAACTTTCGATGAAGGGAATCAAAGATTCAGCACAGCCAAATGTAGCACTCCAACTTAATTTTTTTTTTATTTTATATAAAAAAAAGAGAAGGACATTTTTGCAATTAACACACAGCAGTTTATAAAAAATAATATTAAAATGCTGTAACATAAAACAACAATGTAAAAAGCACATTAGTTTATTTACACATGGGAGAAAGGAAGACTTTTAAAAATAAGTAAGAGTGCTATAGTCGCAATTCCGAATCTTACACACCCTCCATCATGGCGCGTGCGGAACCGAAAGTAAAATAAATAAATACACATACATGTATAAGGAAAAAGTGCTTGTAGTTGTCCTGGAAAGCAATTTTAAACTTTTAAGGTAATTCTTAAAAACTGTGATGTCGTCTTATTTCACATGGGTTGGTATCAATCTCAATTGAAAACACACTACATATTTGGATTTAGCAGTGATATGCATTACCATTAAAGTCATAGCCGAGAGTAAACCGAATGCATGTTTAAAATGTCTTGCCGAACATGTAATACTGCAATTTTTTATTTGACGAGAACAAAATTGGATCGCCCTGTTTTTTACAGCTGTTTGTTCATTACGATTGTTAAAAAAATATGTACAAAAATCAAAAAGTGTGTTCTCCAAAAATATGTAAACAAGAAAATACCTTTGCCATATTGCCGATTTATTAACACCAAGGTTTTACGATTTCTTCATTTGACGTGTTTTTTTTTCAAAAATAATTTTATAACACCGAATCCATTTATATTTTATATCACTGACAACACAATTAACAATGTAATGCTTTCTTTTGTTTTTACTATAAAATGTAAAAATAACTATTAAAACTTAGATTTTTACTGTCCTGATTAGAGGCGATTTTTTTCCCAACTTCGTCTGGTAACCCTATATATAAACAGCAGCCATCTTTTTACAGGGCATTATCAACACTCTCGATTTATACGGGGCGTAAAGTGCAATGCCTTATGAAATTTAAGGGTGCATTTTTTTAGAATAAAACCTCTGCCCTTTAAGAGAGCAAATCATTTTTAAGAAACGAACACCAAATTGCATTTTTTTAAAATAAAATGTGACATTTTTTGAAGAAAAGAATTAATGACACCTTGTGAATCCTGCAATTGTGAACACACGTTAAGGAAAACAGCCATTATTTTAAAAGTCTGAAAGGGAGACAGACTGCCAAAGGAAAAATAAGCTGTTCCGAATTTTAATATAAAATCTTGTTTAAAATTTTGTTTTGGATATAAAACAAACGGGACTTACAATATTCTGCGGAAAGAAATATTTTGTGATTAAGAGTGAAAATTTCTGTAAAAAAGATGTTGTAATTATAGGAAATTAGGTCAGTTTACTCCTGTGTCGGAATTCTATAATATTTATACTTCAATTGATCAAGTTTATGCTGGAAGGCAGCTATCTTGCGGTCTTAGAACGAACTCAATGTACTGATAATATACTATACTATAAGAGTTAGAATACTTAAATAGGTGGCTTGAGTTATAAGAATCTCAAGAGAAGATATTAATCCACCTTTTTATGTTGCTGAGGTAACCAAACCTATAACAAATTAGTTTTATTTGTGTAAATGCGTGGTAATCAAACTAATTAACGTGTGGAAGTAATGCTTTAATAGGACTCATTCAATTATCCCCTCTATTACTAAACTCGTTGTCGACGGCTTCGTTAATTTTTAGCTCAAGTCACATTTAGTCGACGCCGACGTCAACTTGACATTAAATCGGTATTAATTTGCATGTATGTATATATTGATGTCGACATGTTATCGATATTTAAATAAAAATTATGCTCATCCCTATGTATTTTCACAGTAAATTAATTAATTTTTTAAATTTTCGTGTAAAATGTTATTTATATTTGTTTGACTTTGAATGTAGTGATAATGAAAATAAAGAAATGCTAAATTTGATGCAGCTTCTTCCAGATGCGAAAGTGGTAATTGCTTATATGTACCACCACCAGTTGCATTGATTTCCGCCTTGTTGTGAGTTAATTTTTTTTAACTTACATTTAAAATCCCTCCACACCTTGAAATGGTCGAAATTTAAAAATTTATATTTTTTTAAAATTTTCTAGCCAAACCTTTTGCCAACCCTGCCTCTTATTGGTGGTCCCATTGAATTTAATTTTGTTGTTATTTCCTCCCATTCTTTTTTGAAACTGGGCTTATTTTCAAGTTCAGCAATAAGGGTTTCAAATTGTTATAAAGTTGTTACTTTAATTTTTTTTTCATTTAAATATTATTTTTACTAACCTTTATTTATTAAATTGCAATATAATTTATAATGGCTCTTAAGCTTGAGGTTTTTCTTTTTTATATAAAAAAATTAGATAACATTTATTTTATAGTTCTAATATTTCGATACAGCAATGTGTATCATCGTCAAGGAAATAATTAAACAATTAAAATAACGTTCACAAAATAATGATATATTGTAAAAACTTTGTCACAATTTCACTAGACGACGGTAAAAACTTTGTTGACAAAATCAAAGCCAATTCGTGTCAACGTCGGCGATAAATTGTCTTTATTAATACAAATTCTTTGTCAATAGTAATCGGTAATCGTAAATATTGCCATGACTGCGTTGTCGACGTCATTTAAGTCGACATTGACATTCGCAATAGGGGGGAATATTTTAATCTATCTGGTATTGAGTCTTTTTACTACAATGGTTCAGATCTAGAAGAAGATTTTTTGAGATGAATGAAAAAAACCCTCTACCAGACCTTAACAAGACTATTAAAAGTATTACAATTTTTATAAAATTAAAAACAGATTCAATATAAAAAAAAACCAGAACAACAACAGATAAATTGGATATGAACAAGGCGAATTAACTACAGGTGGTGTCGAGACGGCATCTGATTTTGACAGCTCGAGCTTATTTGTTTTGATTTGTTAGTGTTTTGCTGAGAATGGTTGACATTTCGAGCTATAAGCACTAACAATGCAATGCAAAAACCTATGTTGTTTCTGTTGTTTTTGGATTGTTGTAGTTCGGACACCACCTGTTGTTGAATTCGCCTTGGATATGAATAAGTGAAAGAATTTTGATGCTGTTTTGTATTTAAAAAGTTTTCCTCTTTTATTACAAGCAGTACCATTTTTTAAATTGTTGTTACTTTTTTATTAAAATTTTCATGGTTAAAATATATAATTTTTGGTCTTATTTTTAAACTTCTTAACTAGACAAAATTAAAATTATTCGAATAACCGAATAATATCAAATTGTTCGATTATTATTCGATTAAATTTTAACCTCGAATAACAATTTGCGCGATTAATCGATTAATACAAACCATCGATTAATTGAATGCCCTAGTAAATATAAGTGTTTTTCTTTTTGCAAGAATGTTTAGAACAATGATTAATAATTTTTTGTTTTTGTATTTTTCCAGTTTTTCGGCGATTTAGAAAATATTGTACCGTTTTCCAGTTTTGCCGATTATGTATTAAAATTATCTGGCAGCAATGGTCATGTTTCATAGTTTGGAATAACTACCAGTGATAACCGAAGCTACACTGTCCGGCAAATACGGTGCACCACAATATGTAGTTATTCCTTGAATGTCTGTCTTATTTGCAAATTTCAATTCCAGGAATCGCTATTTCTACACGGATGTTAAAACTCACGATAAAATTCTTCTCCAAGAATTTAACATCCCTTTAAAGTAATGAAATTATTATAAACCATCTAGTTTTTTTGGGCCACAGTTCAATAACTGTAACTATTTACTTGCTTTCTTTTTCAATAAAATTTTTTTAAAGTGAGCCACCAACAAATTTTTAAATCCCTACAATTCCTTTTCAAAAATCTAGTATTTTATTAACAAACTTTATGCTTATAGGCAAAATAACGCCTCCACATAATGAGCGAAAATGGCTATAATGGCTCCACAATGTAAACCACTATACTGACTCGTACAAACACACGCCAAAGAGGCGTAAAGCAATTTTCAACTCCCGAAAGTGAGAAAAATACAAAATAGAAAAGTAAAATAAAAGAAAATTTGCAAAACAATGGGTAAATCAGGAGGGGGTTTGCTCCTTTTTTTTAAAACACTAAAACGCATTTTCCATTATTTTATTTTTTTTAGCTTATCAAAGCGTAGAGGTGTTGATTTTAATGTTATTTTAGTTATTTGTTGCTTCTTATTGTTATTTTTATATTTTGTTTAAAAAAAAAGAAGTCAAATAGGAAAGAAATCTGTTTTGTTTTCTTGTTAACGACTCTATGGAGAGCCATTTTTGACAGTCAACAAAAGAAAAAAAACACAAAAAAGTTTAAAATGGGGAAAGTTTGTTTTTGTTCACTAAAAATTACTTGTTCAAATTGAAATTGTCGCTTTTTTGTTGGTTTCCCGGTATAAAAAGAAAAGATATAAAAAAGAAATTTGCATATTTAAACATTGATTTTATGCACAGTTGAGCATTAACATTATGAAGAATAGACCCCAAAATTGTTATGGAGCTCTCGGGGATGTCAGCCTGGTTTGGTTGGCAATAACAGCATGTAATTGATTTTCAATCTAACGAGCAAAATTATATCTTGAGTGCAAGAGAATAACAAACAGGTATCCTTTGGAACTTTACGTATGTTTTCAAGTAGTAAATAATTTTAATTTATTTATATTTTTAATGTTTTTTTCGAGTTGCTGATTATTTTAATAAATTACTTTTTTTGGATAGCTGATCTTCGGGATTTTCATTTGCTTTAAAAGATTTAAGAATTTTACTGACAAGATTCACCATGTGCGTGCCCCTCTTTACAATGGGTATGATGATGTTCTTCTTTGGCATGAGTATGACCATCATGACCATGGCCATGATGACAGTGTGTTACTTTGTTATGACACTTGCATTGATTACCACAGTCGCATTTATCTCCACATTTTTGGAAAGTACATTGGCAATCTGAAATAAAAAGAGAAAAATATTAAGAAATTTCTTCATGGCAGTAATCAGGAGAAAGCATAGTTCAATTAATCCGAATTAACTCTTTCTTTCGCACAACAACATTAAAAACAAAAACAAATTTGAAAAAATTTGTATTTGTTTCAAATGTATTTGTGCGGAAGAAAGCGTTCTTTTGACATCGTGAAAGTAGATTAATACAACATTTAACTGTGTTAAAAAAGGAGTACCTAAGGGGTACTCCTATAAAGATTTTAAAACTTTTTAATCACAAACAAAAATTAATGTAGTTTAAAAACGATTTTAGATCTATTAAATACATTGTATATCCTACTTACCTTTATTACATCTATTGCAAGGCATTTTCTTAAGGATTTTGTTTTTGTCTGTATTATACTAATGCTTAATTATTTTTAATATATTTTTCATTTTAGTGGACTCTTTTATATTTTGTGTTGTTAAATAAGAAGAAAAAAAACCAAAACATCATTTGGATCTTCTGTGTTTTGTGTGGTTAAGGTAAGTGCAAAAATTATCTTCTTTTTTTATCATTGCAAATATTCTATTTTTTATAAACATCATTTAAACGTCTCAATTCTTGAACAAAGAAACAAAAATAATAAGAGATAACAACATTTGGATTAATTTAGTCGTATTTATATATCTATATTTAAATTATGTTTTATGTGATTTTTTACTGCTTTCGGTACTTTTAAATTTGAGTAGCAGTAAGAGAAGTTGTATTTTAAAAATTGTTACTACTATCTACTTTAGTAGTTAAAGAAGGAGCAGGTAACAAAGTATTTAAAGCAGTGTTCGAAAATAAACAGAACATTATTAAATGTTCGGCTCACATACCCAGAAACGATATCTTTTTTTAGTGTTTGTGTAGACGAACACAACCATTAATGCCGTTTTCAACTATTTTCATGAAAGTAACGAACATTTTATAGTGTTCTGTTCTTCGTTATAAAGCAGAACAATTGCAGTGGTTCTGTAGACAAACATTATATTTTTGTACACTAAAGTTTCTTTTTCTTCATAGATAAAGAAATCAGCAAATACAAAATTTTAGCAACGACCACAGCACGAATAGCTTGTGCGTGTATATTTTTTTAAAATTTTTTTGCTGTCTTTTTTTTTTTGGTTATTTTTTACCAACTAAAAAGGCGCTAAACACAATTGAAACGAACGAGCTGAACCGAATACAATAAAGTTTTTGGTAAAAAAAAACAGAACGGAATTAAATGTTCTCATCTTTTTGTTGAGTTGGATAAGTACTGTATTATTTTTGTGTTCGAAGATCACAAACAGGGAAACGTTATTTCACGATATTAAATCAGCCTTATTACGGTTCTCGTTGCCGGAAACACCGTACGTCGAATTTTGTAGCAAATTAAAGTCAACAGGTTGTGTCGTTTTCGTCCTTTTCGACATCGAGAACCGTAATAAGGCCTATTGTTTATTTTCGTACAATGATTGAAAGTGTTAATAGAATAAGACAAGGCGAATTCAACTACAGGTGGTGTCGGAACTACAACAATCCAAAAACAACAGAAACAACATAGGGGGTTTTGCATTGCATTGTTAGTGTTTACGGCTCGACATGTCAACCATTCTTAGCAACACACTAACAAATCAAAACAAGTAGGGATGAACTGTCAAAATCAGAAGGTGATTCGACACCACCTGTAGTTAATACGCCTTGGAATAAAATTTAGGTAGTAAAGCGTGTTTTTTAGAGTGTCACAACTTTGAGTTGGCATCACTGCTTTATTTTAGCACCCATTTAACAGCTGATGGTTGCTTTTTGTTAAGTTTGTTTGAAATTTCATTATGAGCAACGCGTGCAAATTGTTGAAATTTTCAATCAAAATAATTCGGCGAATGGGCTGAAGCACAAATTGATATTGATTTTGAATTTTAATTTAAAATTTAATTTTTCGATGAAGCCCATGTCTGGTTGAATGGGTACGTAAATAAGCAGAATTGTCGCATTTTTAGTGAGGAGAATCCACAAGCTTTTGTCGAAACACCATTACATCCACAGAAAATTACTGTTTGGTGCGCCTTATGGGCTGGAAAAGTCATTGGCCCATATGTCTTCAAAAACGATGATGGTCAGAATGTGAAAAGTTTTTGGAATTTGGTGTTCTAGATTGCGCCTTCTACGCGCCAGCCGTGGTGGCCACATGGCAGAAATCATATTTAAACCAGTGTTCGAAAATAAACCGTACATTATTTAACGTTTGGCTCACAAACCCAAGAACGATATCTATTTTTTTATGGGATTATGAAGACGAACACAACCCTTAAATTACCGTTCGTAACTATTTGCAAGAAAGAACCAAATATTATATAATGTTCCGTTCTTCGTTAAAAAACAGAACAATTGTAGTGATACTGAAAACAAACATTATATTTTAATGTTCTATAATGCTTCTTTTTAACATTGACAAAGAAATTAACAAATAACAAATTTTAGCAACGACCGCACCACGAACAGCTTGTGTGTGTGTTGTGTATATGTTTTGTTTGTGTAAAATTATTTTGCTGGCTTTTTGTTTTTTTTTTCGTATGTGTATTTTGTTTTTGTAAAAAAGGTTTTTTTTACCAGCCAAAAGCGACGAACATTAATGAGCCGAACCGAACACAATGAAGTTTGTGGATTTCAAAAAAAAAAAACCGATCGGAATTAAATGTTCTCATCTTTTGTTGAGGTTGATAGAAACAGTATTATTTTGGTGTTCGAAAGATGACTAAAAGGGAAACGTTATTTTTTTAATGATTTTCTACTCAAACACTATAAGCGTTTATGTTTTCCACAAATCTACCGAACCGAACACTAAGGATGACATAATTTCATTTTGACCCTGATGACACTTTGGCCAATTGATGTTAAGGTTGACATCACAATGATGAAATACTGATGTCAAAATACATCAGCGATATCAGTGTTCTATGTATATTCGCTCTGAGCGTCCTTATTTTTCCAAAAAATGGTATCGGTTCCTTTTCCAATGATCGAAATTATAAAAGAAACTCTGCATCAATGCAGTCAACAAAATAGCAACGAATGACAAAAATTCTTTAAAAAATATTAATAGTGATTTAATAGTTGAAATAAATGGATACAAGGAGGTAAGATTTTTTTTTTAATTGAAATATTTCGTTATTTATTTTCACGGAAATGGGACATGGAAAGCGTGCTATTATAACAAAAAATGATTTCTGAGCACAAATCATATTCTGAAATAGGAAACTTGATTGGGTGCTCCAATAAAATGTTTATAAATGCAATAAAATTTACTCAAAAGTCGGAAACACGTGGTCGCAAGAAAGTTTAAAGGTTAAGCGTTTGGTCAGAAAATGCCGAAGACCCCGTTTGTGCCAGCTACAAAGCGTTAAAACTATTCTTCGGAGATTATGAGATAACAACTTGAATGCCTGTAGTTCCAGAAAAGTGCCCCTATCACGTAAGCATGTTACAAAACATTTGGAGTTTGCTAGAACTCATTTGCAATTTCCAACTGAAAAGTGGAGCAATGTTCTTTGGACAACTGAATCCAAGGTTGTTTTATTGGATGCAAAGGATCTCGTTCTTACGTCAGAAGACCCACCATTAAACATGGTGGTTCAAGTATTATGCTTTTCCAACTATATTGGATCAGAACAATCATGGATAAGACACTTTGCGTTAATATCCTCCAGGAAGTAATGCTACCATATGTTGCTAAGGATATGCTATTTGGTTGGGTCTTCCAGCAAGACAGTGACCCGAAGTATACAAGCAAATTTTCCAAAAAGTGGTTTCAAGACAATAAAATAAACGTGATGGAATGGCCAGCTCAGTCCCCAGATCTAAATCCAATCGATAACTTATGGACAGATATAAAGAAGGGAGTGTCCCAAATACAACTAACCTGGTGAAATCGATGTGCAGAGGTTATTGCCAATAATGGACACGCAACAAAATATTTATTTCAATGTAGAATTCAAAATCTTTAATTTTTTCTTAGTTAAAGTACTTATTTTAAATACAATAAGAACTGAAGTGCTATTTTTTTGACTGAGTGTTTTCTTAAGTTGTTTTAAAAAAGTTAAAATATTAATATCAAATAAAAAACCAAATTAATTGCTTGTTATTAAATATTGTTTGACAGTCTTATGCTAAGTATTCAATGAAATCAATTTGACATATTTACTAATATCTAACCAAGAATATTTTTTTATCCTGGTATAATAAAAATCCGATGAATTCGCTCAAGAAATTCTTTTTTGTAATATTTAAAAATAAAATCTCTTATTGGAAGACCCAATTATAACTCAATGTCTAAATTGTGGATGGAGTTTCTTATTATTTAAAAGTAACTTCAAAATAAACATTTCGAGCTTTTTAATTCAAAATTGTTAAGCGTTTTATAATTTGTTTACATATTTTTAATTTTATCAGCGCACATTGGGACCAAAGGCAGATTTTTCACTAAGCAATTCAAAACGAAAAATCTAAAGTATCTTTGAAATTAAATAGATGTACTCGATTTAAGGGCATATAATTCTATTTTACATCTGTTAATGGCCTTTGCGTAGTGACTCGTTGAAATTAAAAATTGTGAAAGAAAACTGAAAAATAATAAAAGAAAGCTAAAGTTTTTACGTAATTTAATCATATTTACGTCAAGTAAATTGACAATTTAAACTTTGGAATCTTGAACACCTGAAACTCGGCTTATCTACTACGCATATCACATGGCTGGATTAAGTTTTTCGAAAGTATTCAAATTATCCTTAAAAAGTGACTAAAAAATTTTCAAAAAATTTTTTTTTTTTAGTTTTGACAAGCATACATTAAAGATATTTTGTCGCTCTTAATAATAGGTTTTTTTAAAAATTTTTTGTGACGTCGTAATTTTGTTTTTTAATAGGGCCAAAAACTAAATTTTTGCAGCTTTTGGCCCCAACAAAGCGATGTCGAAAAAAAATTTTTAAAACCTGGTATTAAGAGCAACAAAAAACCTTTAATGTGTGCTTATCAAAACTAAAAAAATTTTTTTTTTGAAAATTTTTTAGAGTAAGCCCCTAACAAGTCTCAAATTTTTTTTTCAGTCACTTTTGAAACTGAAAATTTTGTCCGATCGAAATGAATTTTTTTGTTGTTAATAAGCTAATAAAGCTAACTAATATTAAAAAATAAAAAAAAAGAAATCGAAAAAAAATTTTTTGCTTGTATGGAAATTTTTTTTTTATCATTTGAACTTTGACCTCAAAGGTGCACAGGATAGAGTTATCCGATTTGGCTCAAATTTTCAGCAAGTAAGGGTGCGTTCGTAAATGCATCACTGCGCTGCATCAGAAAAGCAAACTTTTTTTAAAGCAGATAAAAAAATAATTATAATTTTTTTTATTGTGCGACTATTATTTTTGTGGAGTATTTCACAATTTTTTGGTCCAAATTTTTGTTTAAAATTCTGGAAAAAAATTTTTCCCATATATTTCATTGTCGCCCTAATGTATATACTAGGGTGGGTCAGTCGTTTTAGCAATCGATGTTGTGCCATCGATTTTTAGGGGAAAAAAATTCACAGATCAAAAAATCATTTTCGAGGGGTCCAAATTTAAATTTTTTTAATTTTTATAATCTTTTATTTTTAAGTAGTTATTAAAAAAAATCGGCTGATTTAATTTTTTTAAATACATATTACCTTTCCAAGTTAAAATTGTGTTCTAAAAATGATGGCGATAGCAGTTTTCCTGAGGTTTTGGATGAGTTTTAGTCGCAAAAATTATTTTTGGGTTACTTTTTAAAGTTTTTTTTTAGTAGAAAAGCTAAAAAAAATTCGATGATTTAAAATGTTTTATATATATCCTTTACAAGGAAAAATTCATTTGGGTTTTTAGACGGGTTTTTTTTTGTCGAAATAACGTTTTTTTTCTTGCCAAAAGCAATCGAAAATCGATGAAATATATCGACAAATTTTTGTCCTTATAAAACGGCCTGCTCTAATATATACGTTTATCATTTCGATTTTAATTTCTAGCGAATAGTGATCCTAGACCCAATATATTCTGGGTTCTATGAGTAGCAAAGTTAATTTAACGATGTCCGTGTGTATGTTGAAATGGGTTTTCCAAAGACCCCAGAAATTATTGGGACTTGGTTGTTATATATTTATGTCCAATATATTTCCTTTAAGTTTGCTATTAAACTTCAGTCGGATTGATCCATAAATAGCTGAGATGTAAGCAAAAAAACAACGACGGCCTCTAATTTTACCCACAAATCCCTTGTTGTGGGTTTTTTCCTTTTTCTTTTGTATATCTGAAGAATGGCAAGAGCCAAAGTTTCTAAATTAGGAACAAACATCTTAGTTATCAATATACTACATACATCCTTTCTTAAAAAAAATTAGCAGGATTAGAAAAATGGGCCTGGCTCTACCCATACGAAGACATTATGGCTTTCTGTATATTTGGAGAAGGGCAAGAGCCAAATTTTCCAAACTTGGTTATCAAATGTGGGGGGGATTATAGAAGTGGGCGTGGCACAAAAAAGATTAATTTAAATCTAAAGAACGGTTTTTATATAACATTTTCTTCTTAACGCACCATGATGAAGGGTATAAAACACTCGGCATAGCTGAATATGGCCCTCTTCTTTAATTTTATTCACACAGAAAAAAATCAAGTTAAAAACGTCAAAAACAAGGTTGATTTAAAATTTTTCGGTGTTGATTTTGCTTCATACGTGTTTCATGTTAATTCAACCTGATTTTATAATTGCTTGCGAACAACATTTTTTTCTTTTAAAATAACTATGATTCGTGTTAATTTCACATTGCAGTAAAGTTAGAGCAAAATGTCATTTATATTGAAATAACAATCCGAATCACGTTGAATGAAAGTTATTTCATGTTGAAACAACGTAAATTTCATGTAGAAACTAATTGGTGTGAAGAAGCTTCAGAGACAACATATACATTTATTTAAGAATAATTCAAAACACTTACCCCTGTAACACATGTTTCACTTATTTTGTACTCGCCTTTGTTAACAGATCAATCATCAGAATGGCCCGATATGGGTTTCGTCATCATTCTACTTTGAAAACTTGATGTACTATTTAACTAAATAATTTTAATTAAAAGAATGCGGGAATTGTCTTCTTATTTAAGAATCAAAATAAAAAAATTAACATACTTAACTATGTATGCATGTTAATTTAACAAGATAAACCTTAAATTTTAATATAAAACAGGTTTTTATGGATTCAATATCGAATCCATATTTATTTATATATTAATATATTTTTTTTATTTGTTTTAACAGTGAATAATATTAAATAAGAGTGATTAAAGATTATTTTAATATTTTTCATTTTAAATTAATATGAAATAATGATAAATTTAAATAATGGGCATACGTTTGCAGAAATTTAACATGATTCTCAATCAACATTTTTCCATGTTAATTTTACATTGGTATTTTTTTGTGTGTTAACATATTTTTAAACTACTTATTTTTTTTTTAATAAAACTAAGTCCATTTTTACTTAAAAACTACTGGATTTGAATCAATTTTAACGCAATAAAATGTAACAATTGAAAAAATTTTTTCTGGTCCCACTGTGTACCAACAAAAAATTAATATATAAACATTTGTTTGCATTGTTTGCTTTTGAATTCTACTTATCTGCTAAATTAAATTAAATAAATACATAAACAACAAAACACAATATATCGGTCACAAAATAAACTCAGCACCACAACAAATTAACAATTGAGTGTGTACGATAAACAAGCAAAATATAGAACGCAGTAGAAAAATCGGTGTGCAAAATGTATAACGAATATCGTGTAAAAAATATTTCTCTAAAAGCAATTTAGTATTAACTTAACCGCTAAATAATGCACACGGCTGAGTAGGAAATTTTCAGAAAAAATATTAAAATTGTTTTTTTAAGAAGAAAGTGCAAGAAACTGCACACGACCCTCCCTGTTCTGATAAAAAATCGTAAAAGGCGAGTATATAAAACTGGAGGCAATGAAAAAGTGGATAACACAGAATTCAACTCTCAGCAAGTTCGAAATAACTTGAAGTGAAGTAAATTTAAATTTTCTTACGTGATTTAAAAATTATATAAAAATAAAATAAAAATGGGCTGCAAAAATTGTTGTGCAAGTAAGTGTTACAAAAATAATATATATTTTTTTAATTTACAAAACTAATTTATAATTTTTTCCATCTTAGATTGCAAATGCGCTGCTGACAAATGTGGAGATAAATGTGGCTGTGATCAACAATGCAAATGTCCTTGCAAATGTGGTTCTAAGGATGATTGTTGTAAAAAGTGAAAATTAAACTTAATTTTATATAAAAATCTTTTGCCTTAATTATGTACTTATTTAACATCAAGAATTATTCAAATAAAATATTTTTAAATATAAAATAATTAATAACGCATTATTGGCTTAAAGTCTGTCTTAAACATACATGTTCTTCTAAACTAACAGTAATTTTGTTTTTTTTTTTTAGCTCTTATTCCTTTTTCCTTGCAAGTTTCATTTAGACATCCACTTTTCAATTATTTAAGACCATAATATCCTGTAATATCCTGTTTCCAACTTCATACAGTTCTGTTTAGAATTTATTTTTAAGCTTGTATCCCTTATTTTGATGTACATAAACGAAGAGAGTATAAGAAAAGAAAAAAAAAAGAAAAATCGCCATCATGAGCTTCACAAATGCATGGATTTTTTTTAAATACAACAATACTTGCATGCATTTATTTAGGAGAGTCCTATTTCTAGGACCTACTGCAGTTGATATTGTCAACATTAACATCAAAACCTTTTATAAGCCTAAAACTTTAACATTTTAAGAACTGAAAGAAATGAGAAAAAAAAATGTTAAAGACAGAGACGTATTAATCAGAAAGTTAGAAAATTATTAAGAGCTATAAATACAATAAAAAATGATATTTCAACTTTTGCTATGTAAAGTAACTCAGACCTACTGGGCCACATAGAAAGAAAAACACTCGGGATAAATTTAGTTTTTAAAGCACGAATAAGACTAAAACGTACTTAAAACAATCCTAAACGAGATTTTACGGTCGAAAATCAATCCCGGAATTTCTTAAAATTGGTGTAAAATTCTTAAACCAAGGAAAAAAAGATTGAAATTTTCGTTGCAAGTGCCACCCTAAGACCCGTTTTCACAACTTACCGATAGCTGAAAGTAGATTTTAACCGGCCTTAAAAAACGTTCCATTATTAAAACTTTACTTTAACTTAAAGTGAGCGATAAAGTACATTAAGACTCATCCTACCTGGTAGGTAAAATTTAAGTTGTTATAATGGAACACTTTTTATACGGCCGATAAAATCCTACCTTTAGCTATCGGTGAGTTGTGCAAACGGGCCTTAGAGTAAATTTACGAAGTGATCAATAAATAATATCTATGATATGTGGAATCAGATTAACATGAACACCTGTCATATGGCCTCATCTAATGGAGGATCTTAGCCACTGCGTGACAAGGAATGCGTTTACCAACCTCCCAGGTATCAATTTGAGTGTATTATCTGGCAAAATTATACACCGACTCCTTAACAAGATCTTTCTCACCTCCGCTGCTAAAGGAATATACAGCAGCATCTGTCAAATAGCAAGAACACCTTGGGATGATTAGTTCTCGCAGCTAGTGCCCTTCACAAGTGAATAGCCCTCCTGAAGATTTATAACACCCCTTCTCACGGTTTTGGATATAAACTACAGGCACTCCCCAATCGGACGGAGAAGAATTTGATGAAAAGCAAACTTCTATCTGAAAGACAGAAAAGATTTCCCGCAAGAAGCATATTAACGGAGGCCTAAAATAGTCAGTCCGATGTCGTGCCACGGAGCGCTACTGACTTTCGTGGTATCATACTCTAATAAATCCTTGGACTCAAGAAATAAACGGACTTAAAAAGCCCTGCCATTAAGATAGGGGCATCCCAGGTATGCTTGCATCAAAGAAATCTAGCTGTGTATAGAAATCTATGGTGTAAAAAAAGCTATCATATTTTGAAAGAAAACTGAATGCATCCCTGAGGGAAGCGTGGTTGATATGTTAAAGGTGTTGAACGTGACTACTCGCCATTACTTACGTGTGTACTTACGCTGCCGTGTGTGGAGACCTACACAAGGTGCCAATTTTAGCGCTGCCATAAAGTACTGTTTACGTCCAACAGGCCAAATTTTGCCCTAAGTTACGACCAAAAACCTATAGAATCCTGGGTGCTACTGGTTGCCCTAGTTTCCGCTAGACCTTTGAATAGCCACGATATATAGGATATTGGCAAATTTTAAGCTCTTAACAAGCTAAAGGTGTTAGCTGCATCTCTGTATGTGTATCTCTTAAAAGTGCGGTGACAAAAGGAAGATGGTTCTCCAGACGTAGCCCCAACTCCCCAGGGGAAGGAAACTATGTGATAGTGGAAATCTATATTTAAAATGGTGATCATAGTACTCCCTCTTGAGCAGACTTTTGTTTAATTTCAGGTTTTGAAACAAGATTTGAAGTCATCGTTAAAATAAAACTGTTTTGTGCAAACTAATAATTGTATACCAAAGAAGCTTCCCAGTAAAAAATGGAGCTTACTGGTAAGCAGTTTTGTAAGGGAGAGAAGCACAATACCCCCTTACAAACCTGCTTACAAGAGGCATGATTTTTATATGGTGAATTCCCACTTGGAAGCACTACTTTTTTTCCTCTCTGCTTAAAAACAATTTGATGACTGATTGCGTTATAAAGAAATGTAATTTCTATCTTCGGTAATATTTCGGGAATGATCGTAAACGCATTTTAAAATCATTGCAATACAACCTGCTTCCATGTAAGGGAATTACAGAAGCACTTAGAACATTGTTCGTGAATTTTTTTTTTAAATAATGATTTTAATTATTCACTTACCACCTGCTTACTTATAACGGATAAAGCAAAGCTATTCAATCATTTTTATTAACTTAAATGAAAAATTCACTTGAATGGTATTCGCTTCTCTGCTGCTGTTTTGTAGTGTGTATTAGCCAGCGCATATATCAGCGCTCATGTAGGTTTCGTGCTTCCAGAAACCTAAAATTTTTTACTGGGTTGTGTAAGTGTGGCCTATACGGTAATTTTGACGACAAAGCACTCCTGTGCCCATGTTCTGTAAATCTCGCGTCGAGAAACGTTTCGTTTGAAATGTGTGAAATGAAACAAAAAATTAAACATATTGAAACAAACAGCTGTTTTTCTCACTAAGCTGTGTGAAATGACTCGCCAATTTACAGAAAATGTGTGTCTGTAACATTTTAAAACTCACGAATAAAAATTTTAACGCAAAAAACAGTTAAAAATGCAAAATGCAAAGAATAATAATACTTTGTTCTTGTCACATTTTTCCATTGTTTAATTGTTTTGCTTTTAAAATTTTTATAAAATATACGAATTTTTTCAAAGCTCGTTTGCAAAGTCTGGGTTCACACTATGAAATTTTTCTTTCAGAAAGTCTGAGTTTATGGGTGAGAGAGGAGAAAATAAAAGCATGTTCTCTTCCCCTCCCACCAATAAACTCAAACTTTCTGAAAGAAAACTTTCATAGTGTGATCCCAGACATACAACAAACATTAAAGTCGCACTTTACATTATTTGGCGCTTGTATTTTCGCCGCCGTGATTGAAAAATTTTCAATTTTAGTAAATTTTGGTCGCCGTCAACGATATGTGTTACTGACGTTCTCAACGTCTTCAGTGTCACATTAGCTTCGGGTGCAATGTTATGACATTTATAACGTAACCACGTAATCTCTTTTGATAGTTTTCGACATGAGTTACAGACACAGTTTTTTCTCACTTTTCGAGAAACGATGGAATATTTTAATTCAAACCTTTTCGATGAGAGAAGTTCTCACTAAAGTTACAGAACATGGGTATTGATCAAATTTTTGTTTGAAAATTTTCGAGAACACAATAAAAGTTTATCATGAAAGGTTGTATTATCCCCAAAATACGTACGTCTTGTATGATCGTGTAAACTACCCTCCAGGATTGCTAAAGTTCCATTCAACTAATAGTTATGTGAAATCGGACTTGGAAAAATATTTACATGAGCCACAAATGATTTAAAATATTCAGGAATTTAAAATTACACAACTCCATTTGAACAAGCGTTGGTTATTTTGTTGTTTTCACAGAAAAAAAATTTTAAAAAAATTTTTTCAATTAAACGATTAATCGAAAATAAAATCAGCTTTAATTAAAAATTTAATCAAGTGAATTTAACGTTTACTTATATCAACAACATTAGTGCACAAAATGTTGTTAATATCAAAAACGATTTAATTGATACGATTATTAATTTGATTCCTGGTACAAATTTAATTAATATCACAGATTTTTTCATTGAAATCAATTTCTTTTATTTTGAAAGTCTTGGGATTAATTACTTTGTTATCTCTCTGTAAGGCTTCACTCGTCACAAAAATTCTTTGGTCCGCTTTTTAAAAAACTCTTTTACCTTAGTTTTGATTTAAAATTGTTTGCAATTTATTCTGCTACGCTACTGTTTTCATTATGCAAAATAAAAATAGTTTCCTATTGATTTATTTACGAGCATAACTTGAAAAGTGTCCTTAACATGAGGAAAAAGAAATCAAGAACTTGGATGTAAAAGATACACTCGACAAATTTTGTTTTGAATGAATTTAAAGCAGAAATTTATTAAAAATTTTAAACAGAATATTTTTCTCCATTAAACGAGTGAAGGTTTTTCTCGCTTTGGCCCGTTCATGGCTGTGCCTCCATTTTCGGCCCTATTTTTTAAATGTTTATTAAAGTGATACATTTATGAATATGAAATTTTTGAGTTCCAGTCGTAATAAATGAAAATTATTTCTGACGTAAGGGTCCAACTGCTCCGCATATATCGAATCAGCTCAATATTATAATTATTAAGATTTTGTTTGTCGTGCTTAATTTCCAAATTTTTTCCTTGATAAACACACTGAAATACTATGAATTGTTGGAGGATAAGCTAATTTCTATGCGCATTTCCCTGGTTGCTTAGACCAAATCATCAGGCAACATTCTCGTAAAAAAATTTAGAAAAGCCAAATTTATTATATACAAATTAAATATTTTGTATTCCCAAAAATTACTTTGAAGCTTTATTCACAATCAAAAAACAATTTCCTTTTTTCTTCTATCTTTTTTCTTCCCAAAGTATTTCATATATTTTCATTTCATTTTTAGAACAAAAATGTAACTAACATTTTTTTAAAAACGTAACTAAAGTTGAGTCTACTTCAACATCAATTTGTTTAAAAATGTAAAGCAGCCGTTAGTAATTATTTTATTTAGTTTTGAATGGAAATTTCAACAAAATATTTTAAAAATAATTATAAATACATCATTTTGTTGTGGGAAAAATTTGCAAACGGTTTCTTAATTACAAATGTGTGTTGTTGCGAAAAAATTGTTTCTCTATTGTGAACAGCAGTGAAAATGTTGCTGCTTATTGTGAACGAAGCTGGATTATAATTATGATATCTATAAAGTTTGAAAGCTTACGCGAAGCCTTCTAGCTGCGTATTTTACTTTGGTAAGGGAGAAGTTACATTTCTGCTACTCATCCGTCACTTTTTTTCTTAATATGAGGGGAGGGGTGGGAGGTGTATCACAGTGCTCTAGAATGGAGGTTTCCATCGTTTTTTGTTTGTTTCGCGAACCTTCGAACGTATGTTGGTTAAAGCATTTTGAATACATAGATTGAGGGATATAAAAAGGGCTTGAGGACCCCCATTTAAAATCCGTTTATGTAGAAAAACAAAAATAAGTATATTCATTATTTTCGGGTACCCCATATAGAATCTAGAAAAACACAAAAATGACGATGCAAACCTGCTTAATATCACTAACTGGATAGCGAAAGAGAGAAGCTTGGACAACTAGAAAATTATACTGATAGAGACCAAGGTAGGACTATCGAGGCTATGAAGAAGAAGAAGAAGTATATTTATTGGAGATTCCGTGGTTGTGTGCAAAACTACCACCAACTTTTTTTTGTGAGTTTTTCTAAATTTGTTCAATACGAATTTTTTGAGTGTTTCTTCTCCAATGTATGTTCATTCTAGAAAAAATAAGCACTTCTTCACTGCATCCTTTTAAAGTTTTCGAAAATAAAACAGAAAATTTATATCCCGAGAACTTGTTGGCATTAAAATTTTTTTTCATTTGCAAGTTACTTTATAAAGTAGAAGTTGGTTTGTTGTTTTTCCGTATTGCATCCTTTTAAACTGATTGACTTTTGTATGGGCACAACTTGAGCTTTCATCCTGTTTTTCGTATTTGCTTTAGTCATTTATGCGTCGTTTATCCTCATCATTTGTACTTTCTTTTTTTTTTTTTTGTTTTTGTTTTGGGGGTTCGTGTTTGGTGTGTGTTTACTTTTCTAAAGCCTCTTTTCAGTTTGATCCTTTCAATGCAGTTGCTGTTGGTAAAATAGAGTTTGCTATTATTTTCATTTTTATTTTTTTTGTAATACAGTTTGCAAAAACCATTTAGTTTTCTTTTTAGTTAAGGCAATCTTATGGCTATGGAAGACATAAATTTAAACAAGTAGAAAATGTCGAAGGGACAATGAATTGAAGAAACAATTCCATTTTCAAAAGTGAAGACTAGACAACACACTTGGACATTTTTTAAAATTCAACAAAATGTTCGAAGAAAAAAAAGTTTATGTAAAACAACTTAAAATTTGGACATTGAGCCCTCTCTGACATTCAACACATATTTCAAGACAGACAACGATCGCAGTTTTTAACTCCAGTATAAAATCAACTTTGTTGAATGGATGCGAAATTTGAAACGTAGAATCTTGCGACGTTAATGCTCTAAAAGTGTTGATCATCAGATTCTTGAGAATTAAAGTTGAAGATCTTTTGGTCAGGACAAAATCTAACAGGGCAACCGAAATCCTTAAATGCAAGTGGAACTGCCTTGGACAAGCGTGAGGCAAACAACAATATGACAGGCAAGATCTGGGCTTGAATGGATTCTACAGGAAGGCCGAAGACGAGGAAGGTACGCCCATACGTGCAGATGACAACTCGGCAGCGATATTACTTGTGTGCTGAAGACCTGGACTGAAATAAAGATATGTCCTTATTAGATCTGAATAGCATATTGCAACAACGGAAAAATTAAACCTTAAATATCAGTATCAAATATTGTTTGTTACACTGTACAAAACTATAAACAAACAATATCATCGTGGCAGCCTTGTTATAGAATGGTTCTAATGGCCAGAGTCTACTCATAAGATGTTAAATCGAAAGTTTGCTGTTGTTTTCGTATAATTTCGTATGTACTTATGAACATGCATTTATAGCAGTGAGTACTTTAGTTAAGCCATATGTGCCTGTTTTTGGCATTCAATATCCTTTTTTCGAAAAAAAGAAAAAATTGTACACGTCATTTTTGGTCATTTCATCTTTTGAGTTTAGAGCCTGGACGACATTCAATGTTTGCAGTCATTCTCTTTTAGCAGTTCACTTATTGTTAATATGATTTTGTGTTCAAAATTTAATGCCAGTCTTTCAGTTTTCTTTATTTGAATGTCTAACATTTAGAAACCATTTTTTGGGAGGATTTATTTCTGCATATTTCTTTCACAGAAATTCATTTGAAGCCTTTACTGTTTTAAAATAAGAGTTTAAAGAAAAGTCCTTCTTAAAAAATAAAAAAAAAATTTTTCTGAAGAACAAAAAAAAACTAACTGCCGGTTTAACGATTTCGAACGTTAACGTTCGCACAGAAAATTAAATATAATTTTCTAGGCGAACGTTGACGTTGGATCACGATTTACTTTCTTTTTCGATTTATGCGTTTTTTTAGTTTTGCTATAAAAAATCGATTTTAAAGATAAATTGTGTGGTCATAGCCCAACGCCCAATTTTAGAAACTGTAAGCATTTTTAAAAATTTTTGGTGGGAAAAGGGAAATGGAGGTGTTAGTAATATTTGCACAGAAAATAAGCTAAATATTCTCATAATTTGGTGTTTACTGTCGCAAGCAGGAGAGAGGCGATTTATCAAGGATATCAATACCAAACCAAAGATATCGAAGACAAGATGACTACATAATGGCAGAGCAGTGCCTTAAGCTATGTTCACACCTATTAAATATTTGACGTTCTTCACTTAACCACTAGTTTTATTAAAAATTGTTTGCTTTTGCAAAACGTTTGCAATAAACTTCTGATCAGTGCTGCCACAAGCAATACATTTTTTACAACCAAAATTTTTGAAAAAGTTACCAAATGAAAAAAAATATAACCAAATTTAAAATGCCTTTTATTAATTGCGAAAATCATTTAAATTTATTTTAAGTTGCATTGCAATTCAAAGGTTATTTGTAAAATATTAATTATAAATCAAAAAACCAAACATGAAATGTAATTCATTTACATATTAAAAAAAACCGAGAAACTAAATTAAAAGTTTTTATTTATTTGAGACTTTTTTCGTGAAAAAAAACAGTAAAATTTCCATACAAAATTCAGTATATTGAAAGTTAATAATGGAATATTTTTTAATATGCCAGTTATAAATAACAAAAATGGAAAATTGTTTTCCGCTTTTTAGCTGTTATTGGCAGGACTGTCAAATGTTGCGATTTCTTAATTTCGTGGGAAATTTTCGTTTGGCGATATGGCGAAATTGAAAACGATTGGCGATGTGCGATATGCGAAATGCATTTTATGTAAATATTTTCCAATTACCATTTATGTATGTACATATGTATCTAAAACATTATAAAAACTTAATATCTCTTGTTTGTAAATTTTATTTAAAATTTATACTTCTTATTATAAATATCTGTTTAAAAATGGTTCTTTTTGATATATTTTGTGTATCATTGAAAAATATTGTGGCGAATATAAACAAATTCGCCTTTCGTAACGTACATTCAATGGGGAAAAAGTATATGACTGACAGTCCAAAGTTTTTTTTTACCAAACAATTATTTTAAAAAATATTAAAAAATATACATACCGACAAGTTACCAACAGTAAAATTTAAAATTTCTTAAGACTTACACTTAAGACTTTCTCCTCTATGCACAGTGGGAGAAATGGCCAATCTGGTGGCTCTTTAATTATATCTTTTTAATTACTGATCTGATCTATTAGAAATGTGCAGTGAAATTATAGCCAAGGATATGCTCTTTCAAAAATTTTTTTTTTGGGACATTCCGCTTCAGTACAGTGTGCGCCATTAATGCTGTATCATTCATCATCGACAATTAATATATTAATAGCAGTATTTATGTTTATAATTTTGTATTACATTCGATTTAAAAACTTTTTTTAATCAAAATTATATTTTAGGCATTATAAATTATATTTATTTATTTTTTTGGAATTTTACCCTACACTCAGCATGCACCAATAATAGTACTTAAAATCAGAAATTCATGCAAATTTATGAGAAGTACAATAAGAATAATGTGACAATGCGATCTACTATGATGATTTTTTTTTTTGTAATTATTATTTCTTCTTTTTTAATTTAAAATGTGGATATTTTTTAACTTTTTTTTATTTATTAATTGTGGTTTTATTTATTAATTGAGGTCCTCAAATGCTGCTGGAAAATCCTGTAATATACGTCCAAGAGTATGGTTAATGAGAGACTGTAAATTTACTTCTGCTGAACGTTCAGTTACGCGTATGTCGTTGGGGTAACACTCTTTTTTAGTTTATGCTAAAACATCATAGCTTGGATAAATGTTACAATTTCGCTCTTTGACACCATATTGCATTAATTTATATGCATTTTTTGAGTAGTCTCCATCTATATATAGGGCCAAAGCTTCCTCACAGGTGTATATGGAATAGGTGATTTTGGCTCAGCATTTACAGTTTTAAGCATTTTTGAAGCTATTGCAGGTACTGAGCTCATTTCGAAACAACTTGTGAAGCATTCCTTTTTCCAGATTTGAAAAGACTAATGCGCGTTGCTAACATTAACTCTTCTGTTGGCGTATTATCAACAATAGAAGAAATCTTTTTTATTTGAGTTTTAGTTTAGCACTCTGAAAATTTTTTTATATTTACGACGACCAATAACTGGTTCTGGAAAAATAAGATATCCTTCTTACCATTCTTTATTTCGATCTGCGAATTTTTTCATGATTCTGTGACTAGTTGTCCACTTGTACCGCAGTTTATTAACAACATTTTTTAATTGTTTACGAATTTGTTGACATTGATCTTCGTTATATTTTGATGGATCAATAACATTAGAAAAACATGATTTTCCACCGCCAAAAACTTTTTTGCTAGTACTGCTTCAGAGTGCCAAATTAAAAAAGGGTGCGTTTAGACTCTGCATCAAAAAAACGAAAAAATCATAAGGTAGCAAATCGTAGCATCCCATATTTGAACTTTACATAGATAACAACCCATTTAAACTAACTATGCAAACAGTTAACCGAATCCGGTCGAATACACCCTACTTTTATTCCACACAAAATTGGATTTCATATCTAAAAACACTTTCACAAAGGACATTTACTTTTTCCACTGTTAAGCACTAAAACATACAAGCACAGGTCAAAAACATTTTTTTTTAATACATATCTTTTAATTAAAATAAAATCACAGATCTTATTAAAATACTAAAGCTTTATTTCTTTCCTTACATGGAAATAAAGCCATATGACCTTATTTCTCAATGAAGTGCTTTATAGCACGGCGCCGAATTTTTAAGTACGACTCGTACTTAAAGTAAGTAAAAAAAACTCAATTTATCCCAAGTGTTTTTCTTTCTGTATAAGTTAGACAAATAAGTACATACAAATTAAATTATATAAGTTTTAATTATTCGTTTGATACACCTGCTCTTTGATGTTTTATTGCAATTGCATTCAAACTTCTTAAATCAATTTTTGTTTCAAAATTACTTTTCGATTGACATTTTTGTAAATGTTTTTCTGTATTTATGATTTAATAAATTTGGGTTTTTTATTTTTAATAATGAAATTTTCATTTCATTAAATTTGTCATTTGATTTCAAAACTGCCAACAACTGAACTTAAATGCTTTGTCATCAAAAACCCATTAAATACACCCATCATGTTTGTACAGACAACGGTAAATGTGCCACCACCAAATTACTGAAATTTGGAAGTTGGAGTATATACAAACATTCAAATATTTTTTCTATCAAACTATAATTTATGAAGATTGTAATTTAAAGTACATTTGTCGCCACAAGTGAAAATAACAATTTTGTCACTTAACAGCAATGCAATAATGGCAACAGCAACAACAATCGACATCGATAGTAGTCATTCGTAGGTTTGCAAAAACAGAGCTTTTACAATTGAAACAGCAACAGCAGCAAAAAGGCAACCTACATTCATGCATATGAATTCACTCGCATCTATAGACATTAAAATCCTCTATTGAGAGATACCAAACACTTGTAACCGCAATTTGATTGTGGCCCAGCAGTTACTGGCACAGCAATAGCAACAGCAACAGCAACAACAACACTAGACACTACAGCAGACGGCCAAAACCAAATAAAATCACTAAGAGATTTCACCTTGCCAATGAAGGCAACACATCGACGTACAAACATGCATACATATGTAGATATCATAACTACCTCAATACAAAAATGTTTTTTTTAACAGAAAATTTTAAAATAATATCCGCGTATAGTTAGGAACTAAATAAATTTCTATGGCTTAAAAACCTGATGATGAGTGTTGAGAATGTGATAAAAAGTATGGTTGTCTATGCTGATACAGACACATTTTAACACACTCTTATTTATACGCATTCTCAATGCATGTGTATGTCGATTTCCAGTATTGTTTGTTTTCATACAATCGAGTGAGTAACAAAATGAAACCAAACCAAACCAAACCACCCGCTGTCAAACGGATGTCCGCCTTCAGTGTGGCTTCCGTTTTAATGATGAAAACACAAACGCAATCATAATAGCGACGCAAATTCAGGACTTTACAAAAACAAACTCCCTGAGTGAATGAAAGGATGCGTGTAATGTGGAGGCGGTAAAACATACACAACCTGGTTTGCTTTGTTAGAGTGCCAAATGATAGAAAGAATGCTGAAACAAGAATGCAACATTATACTCCAAGAGTATTTTAGGTGACAATATTTGACTTTATGTAGCTTAAATATTATAAGAAGACTTTAAAATGTCTTGAATCATTTTTATTATATTAGAAAGTATTGTAAATTTGTTTATTTTTTGATTGTAACTCGTATTTGTAAAATGAGTCCTTTTGCTATTTTTCGAAGAGATCTTTAAAAGTGAATCAATCAACAAGTAATTTAAGAAATTAAAGTGGAGAAATTGTTTAACGCTGTTTTTCGCTGATGATGATGAGAAATGCAGCCACAATTAACCCAACCATATGAAAATTATAGAAGGTGCACTCGGTACATGGTCATGATTCTCATATCGCCATCTAAAGAAAATATTTTTCTATAAAACAAATCTAATGCAAATGCATATAATACTGGAACACCTTTCAGAACAAAATTGATGAGATTGAAGTAGAGATTCAAGAATGATGGGGCTAAAATATTTTAATTAAATGTACAGGTTAACATCAGCTTGAAGTCTGCTAATTGGAAATTCCTACCTGATTATCGGTATTTATCACAGTGCCCTGCGTTCTATTTATCATTACAAAACTAATTTGTGGGTTCGTTGATTCTTTAATACTTAAACCCGACATTCACAGAAAAAAATATTGGCAGTTTCTTTTCAATTAATGGTGATTTTTGAATTTTAAAATAAATCTAATAACGTTCTTAATTGATTGAATTAAAAAAAAAATTTTTTTTTCAATTAAAATTTTACTTGATTTTAAGCTTAATTTTAAGTAAAGGTTTAATTGAATCAATCAACTCTGTTGTTTGAATTGAAAACTTTGTTGAAATAATGCTAACACAAACATAGTATAAGAACGTAGATATTACGTTTATTTTCATATAAGTTGAGTGCGCCGGTAGGTTAGCTGGTAGTGAGCTAGACTATCAACGCCGGGGTTGCTGGTTCGATTCCCGCCAGAGACTCTGGTTTCTTTCCTGCAGACAAGCGAAGAGCTTCGCGGTATTAGCTTAGGGAATTAAAAAAATAAAAAAAAAATTCCTGTGTTGTAATCAATTACGTCAGTAATTCATTCAATTAATATATTGATATTTTTTTAAATACTTTGTTAATTCATTCAATTAAAAGATTGTTTAATATTAATAATTTTTTCAATTATTTTTGTAATTGAAATATAAAAACTTTTTAATTGGAAAAAAATCACTGTTTTGCAATTTTTGCAAGTTTGAGTAATTGGTATAATCATTTCGGTGATAGGTGCAAAATTAAACAATTTTTTGCTTGTTTCAATTATTTTGGTGATTAAACCCGGTTTTTACTTTTTTCTGTGTTCTAGCTAAGAAGTGGAATAATTCACTAAAGAGCACTCTGCCAACATTGATAATCTTAAAACTGGGTAACCAACCCGAGGAATGTATACTGGCTATACGAATGAGTCATTAAACCCATACTATTCTTCGGTGCGGCTGTTTGGGGGCCGGCGCTCAGGAGGAGGAGTCACCAAACTAGGTTTGAACGTATGATGAGAATGGTAGCAATAAGGGTAACAGGTTCAGAACAACAGAACAACCCTCTTTAAGGAATTGGTTACGATCTTGAACTGGTTACCACAAGATATTTTGGCAAGGAAGTTGGCTGCGAATGTGGCGGTTCGACTAAGTGGCACTAGAGCATGAAGGGATTACAATATCGGACATGATAGAATCCTGTATGCAATAAATTGGCACATGGACGTTGATTATGTCACACCTGATCCAATCTTTTATCCTGGCTTCAACACAAGCGTTTCGTATAACGTGGTTCACTATGATGACCAATCAATTTCCGTGGATGCGAATCGAATATTCATTGACATCAAACGTCTAATACGGGCTTTGTTATAAAATTTTTTTGCTGCAGGCTGGCCATGAATCGTATAATGGATAATGGGAGCTTCTTTACAATGGATGCTCATGAATGGACACAAATTCAAACTTTTTAGGCGAATTTGAAAAGAATTTCTATAAATCGGGAAAGGAACCAAGAAACCTAGACTGTTTTATTACTCAAATTAAATTGATGTTATAGAACATGCACACAAACGTTGTTCAAGGAGCTTGCCGTAGGGTGCCTCAAAATATGAAAAAACCCTATCGATGTGGCTAGATATCTTTTTGTAAAATAAGTTCAAGTTGTGTGTGTATTTTAACAATTGCATATTAACTTTGATTTTTTAATACCTGATAGAACTTTTTTATTACTGAAGAAGAATGTGTCAGTCCTATTTTATTTTGCATACGTTAGGGGCAAAATCAACAAATTGTTTGCTTGACTCTATGAATTTGGAATGAACCTGGTGAATAGAGAAAATTTTTAATTTTTTCTGTGTTCACATACTTTGAGTTCTGATTTGAAATAATTCTTTCAGCTACTTTAGAAGGCATTAACACATTTAAATACATTAACAGCCAGCATTTCCATTTGTTTATATCTGTGGCTTGGTGCTGCCAAAAGGGACAATGTCAATATATTACTATTTTGAGTTACCCGTTCCATAAGGAGCCTTTTTTTACTTTTTTAATTTTTCTGAAACATGGAATATCTAATTTAACCTAAAATTTCACTAAGAAAACTTTTATACAAAACATTGTGTTTCAATTTCCTAAAAGTGAATATTTTGACGTTGACCCTTTAAGTACCAAGCCACAGTTATAAACGTTTAAAACAGGGTGGCATTAGTAAAAAATTTCAATAGTTTATAATTAATTAATGTGTGGCTTATTTAAGAAACTGCGGGATTGGATTGTTTTAAGAAAGTTTTAGTGTTACCAGTACTTGAATTTTTGAGTACGACTCATACTTAAAGTAGGTACAAAAACTTAATTTATCCCGAGTTATTTTCATTCTGTTTATCAAACACTAAAGAACAAAAATATGCAATTGCATCTTTTTCCTAATGCGACCAATGAACCCAGAAACAATATATTTATTAGTTTTAGAGCTTTTTATGAATTTTTGCATCGATTTGTTAGTGCATATTTCTGCATATTTTACCGTTTGCATTTTGCTTCAATTTCGCCATCTATGTACATTTAATTTTTACTTGAAAATTGTCAGACAAATTTATAAGACATTACAGATAAATGTTATTTTAAACCAAATTTTTAATATTTTTAATTAGGCTTAAGTTCATTAAATTTAATTTTCATTAAATTATTTTTATGAAGAAAGGAATCTTACAACATGAAAATTAATTAAAATTTTTATTGATAATTTTTCATTCTTGACTCAATCTGGGCTCGAACCCAGGTGTTTACGGACAGGTTACCCTGACATGTTTCGATTGCAACCACTCAATCTCTTCAGAGGGCTTGCCGTTTAACACTCGCAGCCATCGACGACTGCTGACGTCATTAGTCAAACATCAATCCTTAAACCAAATTGTATTCAACCTTTTGGTAGATCGAAATTTGCTTTTGAATGATTATCTATTTTAATTTATTTTAACATGTTATTCCTTTACTTCTCTTTTTTTCTTTTTAAACTTTAGAATTTTATGTATAAGTAAAAATCAATTATATATGTTCTTGGCGGTGTGTGTAATACATAGAAATCTGAACCAATCCTTTAGAATTCCGATCGATTTAGAATCACTTTTTAAAGTGACCTTACGATTACCATCCGTCCGTCTGGCTGGTTGACTGTCCATGTTAATTTTATATTAAAAGTTGCAATCTTGTAGATGATTCGATCAAGTTGGGTAAACACATTTTAATTGTACTAAGAACGAAGTCTATGTAAGTGGCGAGAATCGGTTTTTAACTTGACATTTTCCCCATAAAAACTTCTCTTTAAATTAGACTTTGTGTTCGTAAACCATCTACAGAATTATGTAAGTACAGTAGAATCCCGATAATTCGTAATCGCAAAGGACCGACCATTTCTTACGAATTATAGGGGTTTCCATTTAACGGGGTTAAAATAAAATAAATTCGAATTAACGGGGTTTTTTAATTTCTTAACTAAAACGATAAAAAAACATAAAAAAATGGTTAAAAAGAAAAAATATATAAAAATTGTTCATGTAACAAACTGATCTTAAGAAATTAAAGGAACACGCAAGAAAAAAAACCCACGCAAAAAAAAAAAATATCGGTAAACAAAAAATCATTCTTTCTTTCTTTCATGTTTCTGTTGTTTTTATTACGAATTATAAGTGGTAGTTAGCAAACAATTACGATTTATAAGAGGCAAAGAAGATTTTTTTTGAAAAAAAAAAATTACGAATTAGCGAGGGGACCAAAATGTATGGAAATTTTACGGATTAACGAGATTTTTTCAAAGGACCTACAGTTTATTACGAATTATCGGGAACTACGATTTATCGGGTTACGAATTATCGGGATTTGACTGTATTTATATACAGTTCGCTGCAAATTAAATTATTTTCGAATCACTTCACATTTTCCCAAAACTCTCATCCATAAAAAGCTTTAACTTCCTTTTCAATGTTAACATAACTAAACAATTTAGAGACCGTCCCTAAAATCCCTTTAAGACAAAAAATCCCTTATGGATGTTAATATCTGGATAGTATTTGGCACAAATAACTCTTATATGAATTTTAACCTCTTAACATAACTTTGTTTTTTTGAGCCGATGACTGCTCATCGTTTCCAAATAGGATACAATCTCGAAAATTCGTCAGTAAATACTTTGGGCTTTACCGGTTATAATTTAAGGATTGTTTTTATTAAATGGAACTGTTATTGAATTGTTGAATGTTTTGTTTTTAAATTAGCAATTTTTGATTTTTTTGGGGCACATTTTATCAATTTTCAGGGCATATTTTCATGTTTTACTGCATATTTAATGTGCATAAAACGTGTTTTTAGAGCATATTTCTGGTTTCCCTGCTTATGACTTTGCCTTTACTCCAGTGTTGCCAATCTGTGTGTAATTTCTGCTTGCATGTTTATCCCACGTGTAATAAGTTTCATGTGTTATCTTTGTGTAATTTTTTTTTTCAGTAATTTTTTACTGGCTTAAGGCACAACTATAATATGCTTAAGTTGACTTAAGCAACTGCGTATACATGTGAATTAAAGGGCGAAACTAATCGCACTATCCGTACGGAATCAAATGATTTTTGATTTTGCTTTTGTGTTTATAAATTCATTTGAGAGGCTTTTTGTTAAGACAGAAGCTTATGCAAGCTTATGCATATTATAGTTGGGCCTTAAGTTTATCATTTTAAACATTGATTTCTTGTAATTTGCTCAGTTTCTATCTGGTGTTTCTTACACTGAATTTTTAATTTTTTATTTTCCTACACATACGTATAAAAAAATGTTACATGGGGTCTCCACGAGAAATAAACTTGAAAAAATTGATTTACTCAACTTTAAAGAAAAGGCTACTTCTTGTCACGTTATGCCACCAAGGATTTTAAATTGATTATTAGTACTTTATATATGTACTATTTACTACTTTGTATCTTGATATTTAGCGCAACTACCCAGTATAAAAACTTCGCTTAATTTTTCAAAATGAATAGCTTCTTTCACTCATTATTTAGTAGCTTTCGTCTATAACTACTTTTTTCTGGATATATATTGGTATACAAATAATGTCTTACTTTTGAATGCGTTAATTTTGGGACATCCCTTGTAAAATTCATTAGTTCTTTCAGTAGAATTGTATGTAGTGTTTTTAAGATTGATTCACCCATGCGTTTCGAACAATATTTTTGGCAGGACAACATTTTTTTTGATATTGAGTTTGAAGTCTTACTTTTAAAATAAAAGTTTGAACATAAAAGTTAAAATGATTTTTTTTTGCAGAATAATTAACTAAAAAAAAAAATATAATTAAAAATAATAAAATCATTTTCCCTTTTTCGACCATTTTCTTGAACACACTTTTTGAAAACAATTTAAAATATGTGGTTGCTAGTTGTGCTGCCATTTTGTATAATTGCTTTTATCTGTAAACTATATGGTAGCTTTGTTCTGCCGGACAAATTTTCCGAAATGGGTAAATCGTTCTGCAGAACACTCTCAGTAAAAAAATTATTATATTGCACACAAATATTGTTCGAAACGCATGGATGAATCCTCATTTTGGTTTTTCTGATTACTCAACACGTTATTTTGTAAGACAAGTTTTTACTGGGTAGCTTTACATTAATGAGAGAGAGAGAGGAAAGTTCTGAACAAGATGGGTCTTAAATACAAGCTTAATTGCTATGTGGGGTAACGTGACAGAAAGATTTTCTGCTTGTGCAATTTTTCTTCAAATGTGTAATCTGGGACACAGTCATATGTTATTTCCGAATTCAACATTGGCAACACTGCTCTACTCTATAGTCGTTGTTGTATTTCTGGAAAAAATATTTTAAAATGGGGAGTTTGTTTCAAACGCTCTTGTCTACGATGTGGTATAGCAGCAATAACACCGGTAATTACTGCCACGTGACAATGAAAATTACTTGTTGTTCTTCTTGATGCTTGTGTGCTGCCAACACTGCTACAACAAAGAGTATTCCTACTGTTACAGCAACGTTTGATTATTGTTGTTCGTTGTTGCATCTGGTCCTGAATTTCTGTTGCTGACATGTTTAAATAAATATTTTTTGTTAATTTTTAGTTTGTTCGAAAAGAACCAAACGATACAAAAAACGATTTTACTGTTGGTTAAAACAGTCGTTTAAATACCATTTAATTTTGTTTTTACAGCAAATTGTACCACACACTTTACAATTTGCTAGTGTTTTCATGCATACATGTACATGAATTTTTTTATGTGTACATTAAAGTTGCTCTGAAAATCTAAAAATGATTTTGTTTTATTTCCAATGGTGCCCAAATGAGTGGTCCTTGGATGATTTAATTAACAAATTCTTGGCAAAATCATTTAACCTAGATTAATAAATGTAATTTTGCTTTCGTTTCATTCTTAATCAAAGTTATAAAGCTGATCTGTCGAAAAGTTGGAAAAGTTTTAACGTGTCAAAACCATTATTCTAATTAATATTCAAATGTATGGAAGATAAGTTAAATTATTAGTTAATTTTTAAAGAATATTAAGCAAGATTTCAGCTGGCTCACTTTCTGTGCCTAATTTGTCCAGTGATGCCAATGTTTCACTATTAAAAATGGCTAATCAAGATTTAATTAAAAACAAAACGCAAAAAGCCGACGACAATTGGTTGATTTGTTGTCAACTCTAAATGTAGTTGTAAGTGGGTAAAGAAAAAACAAAAATAAAAAGAAATTACTTTATTTTATTTTGCCAGTTTAGTTTTATTTACACTGCCACATAGGTTAGGTTAGGTTAAATGGGCTGCCGTCACGACGACGACTCACTCGGGTCCTTATAGCGGTCCCTTTGTGATTCCCCTAGCCAGTGACATGAGTTAGCCATTATCCACCAGACTATTCCCCAGAACAGAACAGAACAGGACGATCGATTTCAGTCCCACATTGGACATATCGTCCAGTCATGGCAATTCTGGTCTCCTAAAATGCCTAAACCCAATGCTCCCCAGACCGGGGCATTGGCAGAGAAAGTAACACCGTCTCCTCCTCCTCCTCATCATGACAACTCCTACAGTAATCATTATACGCAAGACCTATCCTCCTAGCATGAGTCACTGTAACCCAGTGACCCGTAATGACCGATATCACCGTCCTCATCAGGTCCCTGGCGAGACCGAGTAGTACGCGCGTTCTCGCCGCGTCATAGCCAGGCCATAGAGCCCTGGCCATCAAGCAGGTATGCTCCCCCTGCCATCTCCCCTGAGCCCTTCTGCACTACTCTTGTCTGATAAGAGTCTTGCAGCGGGCCATTGAAGTGCCAATTAGGCCGTCGACGAACATGTCGCTCAAGTGACAGCCCCGTTTGGCAAGACCGTCCGCAGTTTGGTTGCCCAGGCATCCACTGTGTTAAACTGGAATGTTCCGCGATCTCATTCAGAGACACCCGGCATTCCACTGTTAACATAGATGTCGTAATACACCAGCCAGAGCTGGAATGGCAGTCTTGCTGTCCGTAAATATACATATATCTCTCGATATACGATAGTACCTCAGCCAGTTTGCCGCCCGCCTTATGGCAGAGATTTCCGCATGCAGCACACTACTGCCATCTGGCAGCCTAAAAGACATCCTAATGTCCAATTCCTCGAGGAAGAAACCTCCACCCACTCTATCGCCCGTCCTCGAACCATCGGTATAGACCCGTAGGGCCGGATCCCGAGATCGCGTATTATCGAGCAGCTCATCATTATCACCATGATGAACTGTGAACAAAGCACCGCAAAAGGGTTTCGAAATGCAAAAGTCCAGCGCCGCCAGGTCATATGATGCGTGACTATAGTTCCGCGTAGACAATAGGCCCACCGCCCCCAGTATAATAGTGGAAGTTAGGGCCGGTTGTCGCCCATGAGGTCAACCGGCAGCCAGTTCAGAATAGTAAACAGCGCCTTAGTCGGTGTCGAGCGGAGTGATCCCGTGATCATCAGCGCAGCCACCCTGTATACTTTCTCAAGCATCCTGCAGTACCGCCCCCTTTCCATGGCAGGCCACCACACTATGACCCCATAGAAGAGGATCGGTTTTACCACCGCCTCAAAGATCCATTCGACGCCTATGGTGCCAATGCCCCAACTTCTGCCCACAGATCTCTTGCAGGTGTATAAAGCCACGATGACCCAATCAACCCTAGTTCGAAAGAGTCAGCTCCGTGGTATTTAGCCTAGGAAGCCTAAAGTTGCCAACCTTGTACTTCCTGGTAAAGAGTACCAACTCAGTTTTCTGTGGATTGACCCCAAGTCCACAGGAGATGCTCCAAGAGCTTAGGATCTGTAATGCAGATTCCATACAACGGGATATTGTGTCCATGACCGCCACTGCCACGTCATCCGCATACGCGACGGATTTTATCCCCAATCTATCGAACCGACTTAACAAAGTGTTCATCGTCAGGTTCCACAGTAGAGGGGAAAGCACCCCACCTTGTGGGTGCCCCTGTACACAAATCTGCACACATTGGTAGCACCCATCGTGGATTCAATGATCCTATTGTCGAGTAGATTACCAATAAATCTACAAATCACATCGTCAACACCTCCCTCATTGACTCCAAGATGAAGTTCTGACATTGTTGAAAGCTCCCTCAATGTCCAGAAAGGCCATAAGTGAGTATTCCCGAAATTCAAGGGATTTCTCAATGTAGCTGACCAGTGAGTGAAGCGCCGTCTCTACAGACATGCCCTTTGTGTAGGCATGCTGCGATGAAGAGAGAAAATGTCTAGGAATAGACATCCTCAGATGAATATCAATGACCCTCTCAAGCGTCTTGAGAAGAAATGACGACAGGCTGATTGGCCTGTAGTCCTTAGGCCTGGTGTGGGATGCTTTACCTCCCTTTGGAATGAAAACAACCCTACATCTAGTTAATCGGGTGGGAACGTCCGAGAATCTGATACATTCCGAATAAATAGCGGACAACCAAGGAATCAGAAGTCCCGTATTCTTTTGAAGGTCGGCCGGAATAATACCATCCGGACCAGGTGCGTTAAAGGAATCAAAGCTCCTTATTGCCCAATTGAGCCTATCATAGCACAGAGAAATGGACACGGGTCCATGCTATGATAAGCAGTTGATCTTCCGTAGTGTTAGAAGGAAAGTGTGTATCAATTAACACCTCCAGCGTCTCCTGTTTAAGCTGTTTAATAAAAGTATTTTTTTTTTGTTTGGCCTACTTTTAATTTAAAATCCCACTTTATTAAAATGCCCATTTCCATTCAATTTAGCAGAAACCATTTAAACTTTAAAACTTATTTTTTTTTTTTTTTGAAAAAGTCATCTTACAAAATGCCTGTTAAAAAACGTCTATAATCCAAATGTACACAGCTAATCTTTTTCCAATTTAAAAACTAAATTTTAATTTTCTGATAACAACATCTACAGAAAGAAAATGAGAAAACAAGAACGAAACGAAAAACAAAGGCCATTTTATTTTGCATTTTCAACAAACACCTCCTAATGCCACTCCTACTCTTTGAAAATATATTGTCATGATATGTGATGAGATGAGATTAAAACAGGCAACATGAAGCTGCCTTTTTTTTGTGTTAGCAACACAAGAAAAATTTTAAGAAAAGAATATAAACCAAAACTGAAAATAAAGCACGAGCGATGAATGAAGGAAAAAATAATGTAAAATAGATATAAAAATAAAAAAACATAAAAAAATTAAAACATAAAAGTGTCCTTTTTGAACCTCTCAAAAAAAAACAAGAAGAAAAAAAAAATAAATCTAAAACTAAGGAGCAGTGGAGAACACAAAACCTTAAATCCAACTACAAACTAACTTGATAGAGTGTATCATTGCTCCTTTTATTTTATTTTAGAATTACTAAGCAGGACAACAAAATAGCGACTGAAAGAATTATTTTTACATTTAACGTTAAGCCTTTTCTGCTTAATTCTGACGAGTGAAGACTAGAGTTTAAACATGATATTTGTGTGGGCTTGCATTTACTTTAATGCGCTACATTTAGTTAATATTAAAATTGTTTAGTTGATAAAAGATTTCTCGGGCTAAGAGACCTCCTAAGAATTTTGGTATTAAATTTCATTCTATTGTGGTGGTTAAATTTTAAGGGCAGATGTTGAATTTGAACCACACCTAAACGTCAAGTTTTTTTCTGCATTTCATTTGATATTTCTCAATTTCAGTACAACTCAATTTGAACCATGGAAACATACACAATCGAGCAACGCGTTAAACTTATTCAGGCTTGTTATGAAAATGGGCGTTCAAATCAAAATGCATATCCTGCACTTCATAATTTTTTCGGTCAAGTTAATCGTTCAAATGTGCGTACAATCGGAAAAATCGTGAAAAAATTTGAGCAAACCGGGTCAAAAGGAGATGTGAAAACACCAGAGCATGCTCGTACAGCTCGTGCTGCAGAAAATAAAGCTGCTGTTCGATATTGTGGCTGAATAGCCGTCCACTTGTCGTCGTGCCCAACAATTAATTGCACCTCTCACGCTCGTCGTTGATGAACAATATGCAAAAAGACTTGCATTTGCACGCTAACAAGGTGCAATTGACTCAAGAACTAAAGCCTCTTGACCATTCCAAATGTCGTCAAGAAAGGTGGCAAGAAATTGCAACAGTGGATGATCAATTTTCGAAGAAAATCATCTTCAGTGATGAGGCATATTTTCAGCTCAGTGGATTCGTCAACAAGCAGAATTGCCACATTTGGGCGAATGATAATCCAAGAGTGATTGTCGAAAAACCAATGAACCCACAAAAAGGGACTGTTTGGTGCGGTTTATGTGCTGGCGGCATCATCGGTTCGTATTTTTTGCAAAATGAGGCGGGTAGGCAATTACTGTAAATGGTGTTCGCTATCGTGAGATGATAACGAACTTTTTATGGCCCGAATTGGAAGATATGGATGTGGACGATATGTGGTTTCAACAGGACGGTGCCACTTGCCAGACAGCTAACAAAACAACGGTTCTTTTTCGCGACAAATTCAATGGCGGTTTTAAAAAACCTCGGTTTTAGCGTTTTCTTCAACAATATATTTATGCTTAAAGAAATTGCAAATAATATTGCACCACCTGATCCATTTTGATTAAATGGACTACTCCATGGACTGGTCCAATGTAATGCAATCATGGACTATGTCATTGTTAAAAAGTGTTTGCAGTGAGACGACATGTCTTCGCTTTTAAACGACATGTTTTCGTTTTTAAACGAAGTTAAAACTCATCCTCTTATGTTTACAATGGATTAATTTTAAGACTACTCCTTTGTAATCCAAAGCTGGGTTATATGGTCGTGCCCTAGGACATCGTAGTGTTAAATAGACCATGTTTTTCATTCGTTTAGGTTATTTTTGGAGTAGTCCTAGTTCTTTGTGGGCTACATTTTACACGCGTGTTCGCAGGGATATTACTCGAACTTCATATACAAAAACTTTATAAAAAAATTCTTAAAATTCAAAATAAGTACTAAGAAAAGCAAATGTTACTTTTTTAACTTTTAAGTAGACGGCGGTGTGCAAAATGACCCCAGGAAATATGGTCCAGAAGGAAAGTGAAGAACGGCCCTAAAATTTTAAATGTGACACCACATCACGCACTTTTGGGGTTATGTTTCATTTTTTCGTTAGGGCGTTTTTGCATTTTAAGTGCAATGAAAAATGACCCCAATATCAAGGAATGAAAATGGCCCAAAATAAAATTAAAATTTTTACTTTGGGGCTATTTTTCATTCACTAATAAAAAATCAAAATTTTCAGAAATGAAAAATCACCCAAACATTTTTACACAAATTATAAAAAATGTTATGTAAAAGTTTCTAGGGATAGTATAAAAACACCGAATTCTTATATCAAAGTGGAGAAAATCCTTGCCGTTATGCAGAGATGCTTAAGTTGGCAAAGCCAGTGCTCGTTATACCATAGAGGAAAAAATCCTTGCGCATGGCCGAAAGCACATCCATCGTACGATTTTTAAAACCAAAACTGTATAATTATTCGGATTTTTAAACCGGGATTTTTAGTTTCGGGCATATGAACTCCACCTAAAATGTTCAATATAACTTTCTCATCATAATAAATTTTGATGTAATTTTTCATAATGAAGAATAACCCCAAATTTAGGGTCATATTTCATTTTATTTTTCGGGTTATTTTTATTTTTTTTTGATTTATTGAAAAATGGGGTCATATTGCATTATGAAAAATAGTCCCAAATTTGGGGTCAGTTTAACTCTAAAATTTTAGTCCTTTTAAAACCGAAACCGCAGTTTTACATTTTTACAGTTTTAAGCAAACTCTAGTTTATTTGGTTATAAACAACAGCCACTACGACTTCCCCCAAAAGGGCAACTTTTTTCGCCTTTTATTTTTTATACTCTGCTGCTACTACTACTACTACTGATTGGTTACAAAAGATCTACTCCTAGTACACATCTCACTTGCTTCTTGGCTAAGTATTCTAATTTTACTGACGATGAACGATTAAATAGTACTAGCCCACAATAAGACCCAATCGGCACAACCAGAGAAACAATATGTTTAAATATGGCCACGTCCATCAAAACTATTTTTTAAGAATATTTTAAACATATTATGTTTAATTTAACCATATTATTGTCACCGGCAACCACATTATGGTTAATATAGTCCTCCATCAAAAAAACCACGACCATATTATGGTTGCCTCCAAACATGTTTTGGTTAATTATAACTTAAATATGTTTAACACTTATAATAGCATGGATGGGTTTCAACCATGGCATGTTGCTCTTAAAAAAAGGGAAATAGTATTGTTCATTTTAAAACAAATTATTGTATTAGAGGCAGCCATAATATGGTTGTGGCATCTTGAAGGAGGACAAATTAAAACATAATATGGTTGTCGGTGACAATAATATGGTTTAATTTAACGTAATATTTTTAAAATTTTCATTAAAAATAGTTTTGTTGGAGGTAACCATATTTAAACATGTTTTTTCTCTGCGTGCAGAACTTTATTAATGCGATATCTTTCAAGAACCGTTTTACAACAAGCCGCAAAAGCATATTACCGCTATCATCACAAATGTGAAAGAAAAGAAATTTCCCGCATCAAACTATGAAATCGAAGAAACTATTATGAAAACAAAGTAAGAGTAGCATACATTTCTTTTTAGTGTTTATCAGCTTAAGCATTTCCAAAGCAAGGACACAACATATCGTAGCACTAGCACTGGTATTTCCACGAGTAGAATTCTTCTTGCAGCATCAGTTATCGCTATGATACAGGCAAAAAGCGTTTTTCTACTTCCCTTTTTTTGCCCTTTCATACACGGGAACAAACAAGTTTTAGTTTGGGTCTTTTTCAATGTTGGTTTTATTTGTTGAAATTGTTGTTGCTTCAGAATTTCTCTTGTGTTTATGAGTGGATCTAGCGTTTGTGCATGTGTTGTTATTGTTGTTGTTGTTATTGTTGCTGGGATGCTACAATGTGTGGCAGTCACAAGGAAAAGAAGAAGATTTATGGCGGATGTTGGAATTTAATGAAATTGCAAAATGAAAATGAAACTTACAAACATTCACACATACACAACAGCAGAAAAAAAACTGAAATGAAAACTCAAACACACAATTATACACGTTTATACTGATATATTTGCCAGCCAGCCAGTCAGCCAGCCAACCTTTTCAACCAGTCTTCCACACATTTTTCTTTAACATCACCGAAAACGCATAGTCTTCTTCTAAGAGGAGGGAGTAGGAGAAGGAAATTTTTATTTTCTGTTGTTGTTTGATTGTGGAAATGAGGACTTTTAACTAACACACATTTACAGTTACATAATATAAACTTACAAAATGGCGTAAAAAGGACAAGCTGTTGTTTGTTTGTGTTGCTGCTACTGCCAGTTATTTTTGTTGTGTTGTTTCATTTAAACTCTCCCAACTTTTAAGTTTTCATCATCATTATAATGGCTGTTCATTCTACCGTTCAAATGTTTACGTAGTTGGATTTGTGTGTAAATGCATCTATGTACATATGTATGGATGTATGTATGTATTTGTTACGAGTAATCATATGTATATAGAAGTGTATTTTATAATATTAATAGAATATTGCTTTGGTTAATGCTACAAAAGATTCGATTGTGGAAATTTAATATTTCGCTAATTAAAACAAACATTTTACATTTTATGAAGGCAAGAAGGCAAATTAAAAAAACAAAATTTGCCTTAAGATAATTTCATACATATAAATTTTATTTTATTTAACCTTTATTTATTAAATTTCAATATTATTTATTAAGCTTGAGGTTTTTCTTTTTTTATATATAATTGTTTAATTATTTCCCTGACGATGATACACATTGCTGTATCGAAATATTGGAATTTTTATAAAATAAATGTTATCTAATTTTTTATAAAAAAAGAAAAACCTCAAGCTTAATAAATAATATTGAAATAATTTCATACATTTCAGAATTTCAGGGAATTAAATATTGGTTGGTAGTTCGGCGTTACCAGGTCTTGAAAATAACTTAACTGTCATTATACCCACACTACAATAGTGGAGAGGGTGTAATGCATTTGTGCTGATTTTTGTTACACTTTAAAATATTGGCTTAATACCCACCTCTAAGAATACCGATCGGCTCAGACTCACCCTCTGAGTCGAATTAACGATGTCAGTCCGGCTGGCTGGCAGGCTGTCTGGCTTGCTGTCCATGTAAACCTTGTGCGCAAAGTACAGGTCACAATTTTCGAGTTAATTAATTGAAATTTGGTTCATAGGTTCTTATTTCACATATCCCCCATACAAGCTTTTTTCCGGAATAGGGTCTTTGTGGACATAAATTTTCTCATAATGTTGGTACATATTTAGATTAAATTTGGTCCAAGCTTATTTGATTGCATATTGACATAATAACTGTTATGTTAGATACTATGTCATGACAAAATTTTGTCCTGGTAGGTCCAAAGTAACCATAGGTCCCATATAAACCCCCATCGTAAAATCTCATATGGATAAAGATATTTAAATGATATTTATTAAACACAAAGAACTTTTACATGAATCCTAATCTCATAACATAATTTTGCTTAAGCGGGTCCATGATTGCCAATAGTGCACACTAGAAAAAATTGTTTTTACATACAGTGGTGTAGTGCATCATATGGTCGGGATAAACCGACTATACTTTCCAACATGTTTTTGATGTAGTAAAGCTTTTGATTGCGCCAAATCTAATGATATTGGTGCCTAAAGGATGCTTTACACTATTATGCATGTTATGAATTAATGTCAAAATCTCAAGATATATGTTTAAATTTGATAGTGATTTGACATCCCGCGCCTTCTTCATCGCTTTTGTTAAAAAAATATTCTAAGCAATAACACTTTTCATTTGATCAGGGTTGAATTTAATCAAAATCATGTTCTCTTGTGTGATAGTGTGTGTTTTTGCAATATTTTTTGCAAAATAAAACCAGGGATATAATTTTAATTCAATTTCTTTTATGATTTTTTATATGACCGATGATGTCAGCACTTCTGGAAAATGTTTAATAATAATTTCTAGAGATGCCACAAGACCGATTAACTTAAAGATATTTCCAGAGATACCAAATTCAATAAAAAATGTTAACACGATGTTAACACCTGCTATATTGACATAACGCAATAGTGTGAATACATGCGATTCGATTTTTGCAACTCACAACAAAACTCATAAGATTTCTATAGTATTATAGAGTACGTAAGACTTGCTTGAAAGTTTTTTTTCAGAAATGAGTTATTAATTAAAAAATACATATTAACAAATTCATGGTATTAAAAGTTGATTTTATGCACCTTTAATGGGGTTTTACTAAAAAAAAATTCGTTCTTTGAATTTCTCTTTTGAAAATTGCTTTTTCGGTCGGAAAACAGTTGTCTAGAAGCGCTTAATATTTAGCTGATCAATAGACATACTCGTCGGTGGAACTTTTTTGCTACTGCCATAAAGTTTATGAAAGGACTAGAATTCTAGTATTTTACAACTAACAGGCTCCCAATATATTCTCATTGCTTAATTAACCAAATTTGCATGCCCTTCTGGATCTTCAAAATATGGTGCCGAGTCATGTTCTTTCAATAAATATGAAGCTATTATGCACATTCTATCTGATTTATTTTTACGATTTTTTATATCTTTTGTTATTTCCAAAATAATTAAATAATAATAAAATTAAAATCAAATTTAGAAAAAAATGTATAGATCGGCAAAGATTTCACACAACACCGAATATTAAGCAAACATAGCTTTATGCCGAACTCCGAAACCGAACGTTCGGTCGGTCAGACTATGTCCTCATTATAAACTTTATAATATAAAGCAACACTGCTCTCAGACTCACTTTTAATGAGTCAATGGAGAGTCTCCAAGCCAGTTTTTTGATTGATTAAGCATCTTTTGATGTTATTTCTGACACCTGTGTGCCTTTTTTTTAAAATCTAGGCGTTTTATTCGTCAGTATCGAAATTTAAACAATTTTATTGAAAACAAAAATGACATCATTATATATAAGGCTTGGATACTTTCTTTAATTAAAAGAAATATTTTCAAAGAAAGACACTTTAAAGTTTTAAACATTTTAAACACAAAAGTCTACTTCTCAACCAAAATTAAAGAAATAACACCCATCTTCTTTTTGCAACCAAATCTTTTTAGCACTTTTAAAACTCCAAAAACCCCCCGAAAATGTTACGGTCAAGTTACAATTTACTTACTGGACCAGTAAGCAAGTCAACACGAAAACCAGAAAAAACTATTTTTCACACACACATAATACTTTAAATACACTATTCAAACATTAAACTTATACATTTACACATTAACCTTTATTATTCACACACATGTGTGTATTCAAATGTCGGTCTGCATAAGGATTTGAAAGCTAAAATAAGAAGAAAAAAAAGTTCAAGTCTATACGACATTTTGGGGAGTAATTAAACAGTTTCAATTCATTTATCAAACGAAAACCAACATTATTGTGTGACGCATACCTTTAGGAGTTACTTTCTATACACTTGTGTTTTTAATACAATGTCTACATACTTATTTACAAAGGCATATACTTATTAATGTGCATGCAATCTAAGAAAATGTAGACAGAACAAGGATATGAATGGTCAAGTTAGAAAATTCTTAAAAATTAGCAGATATTCTAAGGTAAGGGAAACTCTTATTTCGGTTACTAAAGGCTCAAAGAATACGATTTGTTTAAGAATTTTTAATAAGTATGGAAACTTTTTAGCTTACACAGAGGGAAAAAATCCGGTATAAAAATACCAAAATTGACCCCATTCGTTGTCAAAAGTGAGCCAACGACGTTTGTGTTCAATTTGATAACAGATGGTGGTAATATTTTTTAACCACCTCGTTGTGATTTTGTCACCTTTTGGACCCATTCTGTCAGCAAAATGTTAATATATTATGACCATTATGGTGTCATTCTGACAACATGCTGTTATTATTTTTGACAACACACCATTCGTATATTGACCACATTCGGTTGTCATTTCGATAACACATTGTTATGAGTATAGTCATAAATATCCCATTCTGAACCCAATCAATAAAAATATATGATGCAATTTTATTAATTTATTTCAAATTTTTAAAATAAAAATTTAACAAATTCGCCTGTTTAATTTTAATAAAATGTGCAATAAAAATTTGAAAAAAAGGAACTTCATTGTTAAATAGTAGATTTAATATAAATTGTTTGGCCTCTTCATCGCCATAAATCTTTTGCACTTGCATTGTTTGAACATCATTTAATTTTTTTTCAAGAAGAAAATCTCCTTCATATCCAAGGAACATAATGCTTTCATCACTGTTTATATTGTTTTGTTTTTCACTTTTTAGTTTTATAATTTTATTTCTCAATCATTTTATTTCACTTAAAAATTGTGTGCGATACCTTTTTGACAACACGCTGTTGTCAATTTGACAACAATTGTACGTTTTTTATGTTTCGGCAAAATTTGACAACATTTTATTGAAAATTTCACAACAAATGTAGGCAAAACATTTTTTAACGTCTTTTTTCGCTCTGTGTAGAAACTGTAGTTTTTCATAATCTAAAATTGGAAATTGTTTATTTGGTGTAATTCATAGAATTGCTTAGATGTAGATGATTACGATTAGAAGCAGTTGTGCCAGACTAAAGTTATTGATTAATCTTAAACTACGTTTTTCTGACTTAAGACCTTCTTGCCTAACGGCAAAGATATATAAGTTTTTCTTTCCAGTTGTTATTTCTAAAATATCGATAGACCCAATAAAATAAATATATTCTGGATCCTTATGAGCAACGCAGTTGATTGAACGATGTCAATCTGTTCGTAAGTATGTTGCATTTGGGTTTCCGAAGATCCCAGAAATGATGGAGACTCGGTGGTTATATATTAATATCAAAAATTATCCATTAAAGTTTGCTATTAAAATTCAGTTATATTGGCTTATAAATGTCTGAGATATAAGTAAAAAGCATGACTGCCTCCAATTTTACCACAAACTTCATGGTTGTTGTTATTTCCCTGAGTGTCAAGCCATAAAATAACTGTGTTAGAGAAGGATTTATAGAATTGTTTTCTCGCGGTTAGATAAGAAACATATGCAGGACATCCTGCAACAGCAATTCTCGCACATGAAAAAACGATATACATACAAACCCTAGAGGGAGGCGAACTGACACCAACGTAGTCCCGTGATAGGTCTTTGGTGGTAGAGATCGGTTCTAGTTCTAACACTTTATATGAATAAGACCTATCACTTTTACATGGGCTTGTCATTGGAGGTGGTCAATTGACTCCATTTGATCAGCCACATTTCTATGAACGTGCTTAATGTCAATTACTAAAACGTAGTATTATTTCAATAAAACAAGTCCTAAAATTAAATTTAATACAGCTGAAGGCTGTACTGTAATCCATTTCTTTTTCTACCTTTTTGTTTCTCATAAGCCAGTTAGGGGATTGATTCCTCTTTCACTGGTCGTGAGTCCTTTCTTTTTGTACTTGTTCTATTTTCACAAATCCCAGTACCAGGCTGTTGGACCAATTGACACAAATTTTTCCGCAGGGTACAGGCATGTCACACATTCCGTATTTGCAATTCCGATCAAATTTATTTTATGTTCTTCAGATTCCAAACCATTTTGCTTGCTCCTAAAATTATAAAATCTCGGCTTTTGAAATAAAATATGGCAAGTTTTTGCATGACATAACAAAAAGAAACATGATTTTGCTTATCGTTGGCACTGCCTAAATTTGTTACACTTTATAAGTTTTTGTTCACAAAAACAAGTGGTTTACAATAAAAAAATAGTGTGGCAATACTTCGATTGAAAAATGCATCATTTTGTTTTGTTTTCTCAACAACTTTGGGAACTCAACACCCTAATTGTGTAAAACGCAACGCAATGCCAAAAATTTCATTGAAAGCAAAAACAGAGTAAAAAATATTTCGTAATTGCTTTCTAAAGAAATTCATATCGAATTTTTAAATTTCAAACGCTTTATATCTTGCGGCGTAGACAATTTTAAAACGGTTGGTTTGACTGCGACTGTTAACATTTAATGAATCAGAAGTAAAAGCAACAGTTTTTTTATGCCAATGACAAATGAAGAAGTGGAAGAATTGGCAGTTTTTTTTACTTTGTCTGCAGTTTTTTAAACGCTGGTAATAATCATACATATTTTTTACCTTTTGTTTTAGTTTTATTAAAATTGTTCTTTAATAAATCATTAAAAATACCAATTCCACTTTGAATTTTTCCTTTTCTAAAGACTCGACGTTCGGAATTGAAACTACTTTCGATCGTAGTTGCTTTCTGTGGCATGGCTGATACTTAGCAAGACCACATCAGATATTTTTTACAAAAAAATGAAAATAGAAAATAATTTTAAAATAATTACTTAAATAATGAACTAGCTGTTCTTTTTTACTTTCTTTAAGATAAATTCTATGGTGTTTTTGTATTAGATTATGAAAATGACCATCCCAGTACACGCAGAAAAAAATGTAAAATCCTCGAAAACAAGATTGATCTTACATTTTTTGGTAGTGATTTTGCTTCATAGTTACTTCATGTTAATTTAACATGATTTTACATTAACTTGCGAACAACATAATTTTCTTTTAAAATCACTATAATTCATGTTAATTTAACATTCCCGTAAAGTTAGAGCAAAATGACACTCCGAATCACGTTGAAACATCTTGAATTTCACGTAGAATCAAATTGGAATGAGCTTGAAATAACAGTGAGAAGAAGCTTCGGCGACAACTTTTGCGTTAATTTAAGAAACATTCTAAGCACTTACCCGCGATACCTCTCTGTTTCACTTTATTGTTTTCCCCTTTGTTTACAGAAGCCCTCACAATTGAATGACACCAGCAGAATGGCCCGATTTTGTCATCATTCTACTTTGAAAATTTAATGTACTATTTAACTTAATAATTCAAACAAAAATAATACGGGATTTTTTTTCCTTTTATAAATAATTTTAAACATGAAAATAAAAAAATTTATGTTTTTCTTTTTATAGTGTTTTTATTGTTTCTATACAAAACAAATAAAACTGGATTTTATGGATTCAACATCGAACAATATTATTTTAATATTTTTCGTTTGAAATCAATATGAAACAATTATAATTTTAAATAGTGTCCATACTTTTGCAGAAATTTACTATGATTTTTTTTTTATCAACATTGCGTAATGTTAATTTAAGATTGATTTTATTTCTGTGTGTACCTCCACCTTAAACTCAGGTATGCTGCGGCATTTGAATACATTAAAAAAATAATTAAATTAAGAGAACAACCGATTAAGTTCTTTTAATTTTTTTTCAATAGAAATTTGATGGTGAATTAAGTTCAAATGATGTAAATAGATTTCCTGTATCTCCACTCTAAATGCAGCCTGATTATACGAAAAGAGTTTTTCTCTTTTTAAACTTCTACATATTTTTTGTATTTATATTTCTAAATGTTTTCTTATGAACGAATACAGGACATTAATATTAGAATACTTTTTGACTGACTAGTGTCTATACTAAATTCTTCTTCTTTCTGCAAGTACCACTTATTCCTTTTTTATTTCTCAAATATATTTTTATGTACTTAAATATTCTTCTTCTTTTTCCTCTCTTGTCCATGTGTTGGTTTTAGTAATTGATGTTGTTTATTTAACACTTAATTACCATTTAGTGTCTAAAGTTTTTTCCAAACTGCCAGTCGTTCTCTTGCTACAAAGTACTTTTATGTTTCCATTTTTTTTTTTCAAAAGAAGAAGAAAGGAAAAAGCTTTCGCTTATATGTCTTTAAAAAACTTGATGACCATTTTGTTTGTTTTTTTAAATTTTCTCATCTAAACTCATACACACAACAAAGGTTTCCTAGAACAAAATTCTTGAGTGCTGTCCCTGCAAGCGTTTGCTATCGCGGAAGTTCGAAAAAGCGGGTCGCTTCTCTATTAAAATAATCTGATCTTCCGTTAGTAAGTCTTGTTTTCCGTAAAAACGTCGCATTTAGGTTGTGAATAAAAGTCTTCTAAACGACACACAGAGGGGTATTTTACAAATCTAGTCGGACATTACTTTTTTTTAGTTTATATTGCTTCTTAAAATTTATTGGGTACCCCTGGATCGAATGTGGCGAAAATACGTGTTATGGTTTGGCTTCAAAATAAGAAAAATCGGTACAGAGGGGAAAAAGCTCCTCTTAGAAGAACTAATCCTGCCTCTGAAAAATGTTGTTTTACAATTTTCCCATATGTTTGTTTAGCAAGTGCAACTTTTAACGTCGGCGAAAAAAAACATTAATTTGGACCTAGAAGATCGTATAATCCCATTTTTCGTCCTCGCCCCTTTTTGTGGGCGGTTAATTAAAATAATATTTGCAAAACTAATGTAAATAATGAAAGAAATTAAAAAATTAAATTTTTTGCTTTTATGAGGCAGGTAACTCTTGGAGGGTTAAAAACTTTTCAATTCTTATGGTGTTTTCTTTTCTACAAAAAAATGTGCATTTTTTTTTAAAAAAATTCCAATTTGGTGTCTGTTTCTTAAAAATTTTGCTCCCGAAAAGCATTAGTTTTTTAGAATAAAACAAGCCACCCTTTTCGGGAGCAAAATTTTTAAGAAAAAGACACCAAATTGAATTTTTTTTAAAAAAAATGGCACATTTTTTGTAGAAATTTTTAAATTTTATTTATGTGACATTATTTGTCGAACATATTTTGCTTCTTTATAATTAAGCCCAGAGCCTTAATAGAATGTCCATGAGAATTATACTACGTATCTACTTGTATACTATAGTATATATTTATATATACTGACTGATTTATTATCGCACGACCTAAACATCTGAAGCTAAAAAGTTGAAATTGGTAGGTTGGTCTCTCGCCAAATCTATCGATCTACTAAGACGGAATATTTGGAAATTCAAATGTTGGGGGCTCAAAAAGGGTAAAAACGTGTAAACTTAACTAAAAGAGATACAAGAAAAATTAATACCTACCGTTGTTCAATAAAAAATAAGCGGCCAGGAGTCTGGTACTTTTTTAAAATTTGGCCCTTTTGGGAAGTAATCAGGTAGAACCTGCATTTTGGAACTTTTTTGTCAGCCCATCTATCTTTTGAACCAATAAACATAGAAATAAAAATTATATCACATTAGTTAATTATGTATCTAAAAAATACAACCATGAATTTGGTACTTTTTCGAAATTTGAATCTTTAAGGAATGAAAATATTACCTTGTTTTGGTACTCCATTCATTGACATATACGTTTTCAATTATGTTTAAACAATATTATGGTTAATTTAGTCTCCTATAAAGAGGCCTCTAAACATATTATGGTAAATAATAAAAATAATATATTTACCTCTAATAAGAGTGTAGTTGTTTTTCAAGCATAACATTGAATTGAAAACTACTTAACAATAATTAGTATGTGGTTGTTTTATATGGTTTTTAAACAAAATCAAAATTTTCATTAAATTATTTTTATGAAGAAAGGAATTTTACAACATGAAATCAATTAAAATTTACTGATAAATTTTCTTTCTTGACCGACCTGGGTATCGATCCCAGGTTTTCACGGACAGGTTGCCTTTGCATGTTTCGATAGTAAATACAATAACAATTCAGTGTTTGCTCCGCACACACTTATCTTTCTAATTAACGCTCAGAAGATTTAATTGCGATAGATTTTGTTTTTTTTTTTGTAAAATGAGTGCATTCTTCTTAACAAAGTTCTTACTTTGTTTTTATAAAAATTTGCAATATTTTTTGTTTATACAAAATTATGCGTTGTCTTCTTGTTGTGCTAAATCTTCATTCAATCGTCCAGATGGAACTGAAGTCTCTTCCATCTTTCAAACATTTTTAAAATGCTTGCAGGGGTGTTAGTATGTTGTTGTTATTAAGTTTTTTCTTTTCTACATGTTGTATGTAGTTAACTTAATTACAAATGGAAGGACTTAACTAACTCATACTTAAACTTAAATTTATTTTTATTTATTTATTTTTGGTGATTTTTAATTGTCTTGTAGTGTGTTGCTGTTGTTGGCCATTTTAATGACTTTTATTACAGAAAAAGGTCTTTGGGTATAACACATGTACAGTGTGTGTATACATTAATGTACACAAGTATATGTAACCATAATTACAAATATATGCGTAATTGTAACCACACTCAATGGCAATATTTGGCCCGTTTGTTGATTGCTTTACGACACCTTATGGGCTCATTTTGTCTTTATTTTTACAACTTATAACACAAAGAACATACCTTTTCTCATTAAATCTTTATGTATGGATTTGTGTGTGTGTGTGTTTGAAGTAATTAGTGTAATAGTTAATTTGTTGTATATAAAATATTTGTTTAATACGCCCCTTGTTAAATTTTAAATATGTTTTTTTTTTTGTTTTATTGAAATAGTATTTTGTGGTTGGATCATTTTCGTAAAAAAAACATTGAAAAAACTCCTATTTTAAATTCTGTACTTTAATTTGTCAACCAAATTTACCGCGAGGATCCGGAACAGACAAACTAGAGCAAAAATAGCAATTTTAAATCGAATCGAAAACCAAATCAATACAATATTGCTGTTACATGCCGTAACCAGCAAAACTAAGGACTCATCAGTACTTTTTTAAATTTTGTTTTAATTTAAAAAAGAAATACAAAAAAAAAAAACAAATTTTTATAACAAAAAAAAAAAAAAATTTAATTCTGTGTTATAAAGAAAAAAAGGATCATTAAGGGCCTATTGCACCAATTATATTTAAATAATAATAACTCATAATTTCATATAGTTTTGTATAAAATTTTACTTCTATTTGACATGAGAAACGAATTTTAAACATTAATGGATATTTAAATAGAATTGGAGAAAAAGGCCCTAAATACATTAACACCCAAGGAAAAAATATTTTTAAATATGGTCGCCTGCAACAAAACAATTTTTAGCGAACATTTTTAAACATATTATGGTTAATTTTACTTTATAATTGTCATCAAAAGCCATGTTATGGTTAAATAAGTCCTCCTCTATCAAGTAGCCGTAATCATATTATGGTTGGCATCGACCATGTTATGCTAAATTTTAACTAAAATATGTTAAATTAACACTTATAATAGCATGGTTGGTTTTCAACCAAAGCATGTTGGTCTGGGAAAAGAGGAAAGTTCTATTGTTAATTTAAACACAAATTTTTGTCATGCTTAAACATAACACGTTTAGAGGCAACCATTATATGACTCTGACCTCTTGAAGGATGACTTATTTAACATTAATATGGTTGTCGGTGACAATAATATGATTCAATTACACATAATATGTTTAAATTTTCTTTAAAAATTGTTTTGTAGGAGGTGCCCGTATTTAGACATGTTTTTTCTCTGCGTGAAATTAGAAAGAAACATAAACATATTTTTCAAATTGGCACAGCAAAAGTTAGGGCACACCTAACGAATAAAACACCAATACATTTCATTATTTACTGCCTGGCCCACGATGTCGACAAGAACATTTCCTTCTTATATTTATATTGAAAACAATAATAAAAAACATAAATTTGTTTTTGTTTTCAATGTAAATATGCGAAAGAAATTTTCGTTTCAATATTGTGGGCCAGGCTATAAATTTTTAAAGTTTTACGAAATATTTTCCTTTGTTTTCTATTAAAATTTTAAAACGTTTTTTTAATTAAATTTGCAAATTTTTTGTTGTTTTGGTATTTAGCTTATTTCATTATTCTGCAATAACTTTTTCAGTTGTGGTTTCCCTCTGGTTTGTTTGTTTTTACTCTTTTCGTTCTTAAATTTAACACATAAGGTAAATAGGATTAATGAGGTGGTACAAGCATATGTATGTCAAGTACTATACAGAAGCCACATTTTCAAATTCTGGGCTGTATTCTTAAGGTCGTTATCTTTCTGGAAGGAGCGGCCAGTTCGAACCAATTTTTTTTTACTCTCTTGGAGCCTATTTTTTCAAAACATCTAAGATAACACATTGGTTCATAGTAAAGTTTTCAGAAAGTTATCTGAATATTTTTTATTATTAAAGAAGGATCTATGACAACTTTGTGTGAAACAAATTATCGGTGGCATACCTCTATCCGATGGTCTATATTTTCATTGACCGAGACATAATTGAGGAAGAACGTTGTTAATGTGCCGAATTAGTTCTTGAATTGTTCTTTGCTTATTGTCGTACCCTTTTTCCTTTAAATATGCCCAAAGAAAGAATTATCAACGGTGCCAAATCACATGATCGTAGCGGCCAATTAAAAACGCCACGGCGCGAGATAACTTTGCCAGTGGTGCCATCCTGTTGTGCCCGAAATGCATTTTGATTTAAACGCCCACTTTTTTACAATTTTAAAGCGCTGCTCAATTGTATACCTCTCAATGGTTGAATTTGTCAAACACTTAGACAAAGACCAGTCAAATTAAGATGGGCAAAAAACTTGACGTGACTTGGTGGGACTTACAATTAACATTGTCCTTTACATACAAAACCTGAACAATATTGGTCATTGGAAGATATTAAATTTTTATCATAAGAAGCGAGCGCAATAAATAGATAATAATTAAATTAAATAGATTTGAATATAATATCGGCAGTTATTGTTACCCTAAGTCCAATACAAATTTCATCAAAAAATTGAAAGTTTTGTTATCTAGTGCACACGTCTTGATTACTACAAGTTTTATTGCAAATTTTGCACATTATTTTTTTTCAGTCATTAACGGAAAAAGCTTTTTCTATTAATTTTCTTATCTATCAGTAGTGCAATTTCACTCATTACCACAGAAATTTGTTAAAAAATAAAACTTTTTATAAAAGCAGCATAAAATTTAAAATCCATTAATCAACTCAACACTTCAAGCTCTTTAGAATTAAGATCGTACAAATTTAATATTATTTTAACAATGGCTTGCAAGGGATGCACTAACAGTAAGTTTTTTTTTTAAATTAAAATTAAAATAAAAAAAATAAAATAAAATAAAAATTTTAATTGTAAATAAAGATTGCCAATGTTCCAACACCAAATGCGGTGACAACTGTGCTTGTAACAAGGACTGTCAATGTGTTTGCAAAAATGGACCGAAGGATCAATGTTGCGAAAATAAAAATTAAATAATGTGGATTTTAATAAAAGTGTTTAACAAAATAAAATAGTTTTGATTGAAAAAAACTTTCAAATGAGTCATTATGAAGTTTGAAACAAAGATTGTCTTAAAATGTGTGGGTATTGAATTATACTTGTTTTCATTCTGTTCTGCAAAGAAGGTTTATTAAAAAAAATGGGAAATAACTCTAGAAATGGGGATTTTTTAAATGTAATAATACCATCCATTAGTTAAGACCCCAAAAAGTACATGGGTCCTTGAGTAATTTTAAGTCGATTTAGCCATGTCCGTCTGTTGAAAACACGCTAACTTTCGAACAACTTGGCTAAATTCGGCCACACCGACGCCGAACTTGGCTTATCCAAAGACACAGCAAGAAAGAATTTCATATTTTTTATAACCAAAAAATAAACAAAGTACCACGATATTTTTAGTTATAAAAAAAAAACTAACAAAAAAAGTTTTTTAACAAGTACTTGGTACATCAAAATATTTGCTTGATCATAGAATATTAATTGAAAATCTTTTTATTTTTTCACTTTTTGAAAAAACCGCCACGTAATTGTCATGCCTCTGTTACGGCTGAAGGTTGTATTTAATGTAAATGGGAGTGGAGAGGATTTTACGTTAAAATGCAATTGTGCAAACTGCTAGAATATTTTTTTGATAGTTTGCGGAAAAATTAAGAGAAAGAGAAAAAGAAGAACAATAAAGAAGAGGAAGAGTTTTTTTTGAGTGGCGAGGAAAAATCTGGAGGATGTGAATTTATGTTTTTTTTTGGAATTTTGTAAAAAACATATGTTTGTTTTGGAAAAAAGAGGAAAAATTTAAAAAAAAAATAGATTAACGATTTAGAAATATAGAAAAAATCAGTAAGTTTTTAAATAAATAGAACTTTAAAAAAAAACAAGTGATTTACACTTCTATGCACCATCGTCACACAAATAGGGGATCCATATCAAATACGTCATCATACATCCATAGATATGTCATCTGGGCAACCATTATTATCCATGCCCACATAACCATTCACAGATACACGTAGTATTAACATTTGTAGGCTATACACCCCTCATCGTACATACATACACACACAATCTCACACCACACGCGCTGACGCTCGACACACCCCAAACTATAAACATACGAGACTTAATCCAAACCGATAGGGGAGGAGGGGATTATTGGTTTCTACCCGTGATTTCAATACACCAGACCAGGGATTTGCCAACGAATTGGAATTGCATTCCAGGCAGCGAAACATCTGCTGCCCGCCAAGTACGTGAGAGTCGGAATAGTAAGGAATTAAATTATTGCAGGGAATTGGACGATAATTAGGGGTTTTTCCATTTAACTTTTGTATAGTATACTAGTTTTTTATTGCCATTTGTTTTATTAACCTTCCAGTTTCTTTAATTACTTTTCCTTTTTTCAGTTTTATTAAAATTTAGCAATTTTTTGTTTTATTTAATTTTTTTTATACAGTGTTTTTATACATTTTTTTTGGACAATGGCTTGTGGATGGTTAATGTGGCGAATTCACGCCTCTACCGGCCTAGCCTGGAAAAATTTTAAGACCTAAGCGTTGCCATTCTAACCATCCACCGGTTCACACCAAAAGTCATTGACATAATATTCATATCCACCCGTTGTCTACTTCTTGGTAATCAAACGGTTGGCTTAAAAATTATGCCTTTTTTTTTTCAAAATTATTTTTGTTCTACAGGAAATTTTTAAATTTTGAGTTATGATCAAGTGCGATAGATCGGCAAGCGTTTTTGTTATGTCAAAACTTCTTATTTTCATACAGTTTTCGTATAAAAAAATCTAATTCGACAACACCAGGCTGGAAAATCTTATTTTACAGATTGCTAGATCGGCTTATTTTATTTTCATGTTTAAAAAACGCTTAACCTTCTTATTTAAGTAGCTCAGAAAGTTTTCTGCTGTAATGACGAGCATTAATATTTCTGCATTGATACAATTAAGGTAACTTAACCGATTGGAATTAATATGGCCGTCTGCACTGAACAGTTGCGCGCTGGCAACACTACACTCAAAAAAGTTTTACATATACTGTTTTGTAGTTTATTTTTAAAGTTTTCCGTTATGTTGGAATTAAACCAAAATAAAGTCATTATAGAATGAAAATTACTTTTTAACTTTTTAGGCACGTTGTTTAAAAAACAAACTACAAAAAAATAATGAATTTCCGTACACTTAAAATATTATTTTGTCTTCTTTTTTCCTTAAAAAAAATTTATATGTATTTTATATTTTAAAAATTTTATATTTATTATTGTAGTTTATTTTTTGATATTAAAAATTTGGAAACAAAAGTTAAAATCATTAATTTTTACTGTAATTAGTAAGTAATTTTATAACATTTAAAAAGTAACTGATTTTTAGTTTGATTAAAAGGAAAAATGAGTTGACCGGGTTTTAAATGAATTTCCATTTGTTTTATATTTCATTTTCCGTTGATTTTACCTACATAATATTTTGAGTGTAGTTGTAGTGCTCACAGACATTTAATTGCTACTACTTTAAGTTGTTTAATGGACTTGTTTTCCAATACTCAAAGTTCGGCCAAATTAATGTCGAAGCCGAAGCCGAAGCCGATTAATCGATCGGTCACTAACAATTTACCTAGAAATTTATAATTTTGTTAGAAAAACTAACATAAATGTTGGTAGAATCCACGGATTGACATAAGATTTTGCACAAAGCCTTTATATATCTGTACATAACTATAAACCACAAAGTTTCGTGAGGATCGATCCATAATTTACCATTGGACGCACATAAGGTTTACTCTTTCAAATACGTCTTAAACCGTATAGAATAATGCTTTTGCAGTAAAATTTTACCTGTCATAGTTTTATAAGACTAGTGGCCGAATTCTTATTACGCAATTATCTTTTTTCCCAACGAAAAACTGCACATTAAAGAAATTTGGTTTTCTCAATGTCTCATTTGTTTTATATTCTGTCGCAAAGCTAACCAGCACTCATCTGCCAATTATTTATTTTCTTTTTATGTATTTACATAATATGCAACATTGTCAATTGTCAAAACAACTGTCAGGTTTGACAGTCAAACAATTTAGTTACTAAGGAAAAATAAATTTCCCGATAAAAAATTTTGTTTCAAACGAAGCAGGTTTGAAATTAGAAATGCAAGAGTTTCGCTTACCATATCGCTTACGGAAGGCATACATTTTATATGTTGGATGTAACAATCAGCTTTACACGCTGAATGTTTTGATACATTTATTTTAGTGTTCTCCCTTGCAAACCTGCTTCGTGGTCAGGGAATGCCGTGGCACTTAATTGTTATTTTTTTATGAAACTTGTCAAGAGTTCGTTTACTTTACTTTACTGCATCTCTGTATGTCTTATTGCGTAGCGCATAGTTGTGCGCTTATTTTTTTAAATGTATCATTAAATGAACGAAGTCTTCGATCGAAAATAGATGAACAGGCAGTAAGTGTTCAATCCGAACTTCGTCGAGACCACATTTTCCATACAATTTGACATAAAAGGCCATCTGCCCAACATCTGCCAAACACGCGTGTAAAAAGTAGCCCACAAGGGACTAGGACTAGTCCAAAAGTAACCCAAACGTATAGAAAAATGATGGTCTATTTAACATTACGATGCCCAAGTGCAGGACCATATTACCCAGCTTTGGATTACAAAGGAGTAGTCTTAAAACTACTCCAATGTAAATACAAGAGGATTTGTTTCAATTTCAAAAACGAACGAAAACATGTCGTTAAAGAACGAAGACATGTCGTCTCACTACAAACACTTTTCAACAATGACATTTTCCATGCTTGCATTACATCGCACCAGTCCATGGAGTAGTCCATTTAATCAAAATGGATCAGGTGGTCCAATATTATTTGCAGGGTGGAAATAAAGTCTATGTTATTAGGCCGGGTTTTTGAGATGTGGATTAAGTTTAAACTAAGTTTAACGTATTTTTTATTAATTCATCAAAGAATAACATTTTAAGTAAAACTAAGCTGTTCCGTCAACATTTTTTCTAAAAACTTGGTAATGGCGGCATTAAACTGTTTTCAGATTAAGCAAAGTTTAACTGAGATCTCAAAAACCCAGCCTTATTCTCCCAAGAATGCTATCATACTTTCATTAAACATAAAATGAAAACCAAAACAAAATAACATTTTAAAACAATAAAATAAGAGTGAATTTGAAGTGATTGCCGACGTTTTTATAATGATCTAAAGTTAATAACTCAATTCTGTTTGGACACTTAGGCAATTTAAAATGGAAACTATACTTTTTATTTTAAACTATTTTTTAGCTTCTCCTGTAAAATTGTTTTATAGGACCGTTTGGGTTTTAGGTAACGATGAATATTGATTCTCCGTTATTTAGTCTAGCTTAATCCCTTAATTATTATTGGCATTTCACATAAGAATACCTTCTCCTAAACAATCGTTTATGACGATGTTTAAACTTTGCTCATAATTTCAAAATGTGTTCAATAGGCGCATTACTTTACATAACCCTCATACAAAAGTGCTCTCGAAATTGCGCTTTTTTCGAATAAATCTACTTTAAGGAGTTGCAAACACTGAAAAATCTTGGCAGTTTTAAGATACATTGAGAAAAAGGCCCTTAATTGATCGGCATTCATAAAAATTGAGATTCATTAACAAATTTAGTTCCCGAGACTCAGGGACATACTGACAAACGTTAGGTTCCTTGTGGCTCCACAAGATCACTGATCTGTTTGGCGTACAACCTGGGACATCGAGTCAGTTATTACAGAAAAGACAGCTATAAAAGTTTTAATACAATAACAAATAATTTTACCTTTTAAACACTAGTGCGTGTAATTAATATGTATTTATTTATTTTATATTCCACATACTTGAGTAAAACCTCTAATGTTTTTTTTTTTATTTTTTGTTGTTATTTTAATTTTTTAAAATTAAAAACAATTATCGCTTAAATACGTTCGTTTATATTTTCTGCACTGACATATTTATTGCACAATAACGTTAAATATTTATTTAGCCTTTTAATTATTGTACACATCGAGATACAATTCTCGTATGTTAGTTGAGTCAGTGGCGAGTGACTCCCACTATTAGATGTGTCCATATAAATGACCATTTCATTGCTCAACAATACAAAAAAGATGGGTGTATAAATTTACAATTTAATTTTGTTGTCTTATTTTACAATGAACTCATCAATAAGGGTGTGTATGCAAGTGTCATCTTTTTGACATTTCAATTAGAGTTTAATCAGAGTTTATTGTTGTATCAATAGGGGGTGGTACCTAATTGAAGACACATATAATAATGATGAAATTTTGCAATGAACAAGAACAAGAATAAGACACAATACAGCAACCAACAAAAGTAACAGAGGACAGCAAGACAATCACAATCATTTGAGTTTAGTATACGTATTCTATATTTGGGTTGGAGTGAACAGTCTATTGTATTATTTATGACAAACAAATTAAAATATCAAAATATTGGTACTCTTATTATAATATTTGTGTAGTTGTACAGCTTTTTATGGAAAGTGTCTTTTAACTTTAAAATATTAAAAAAATTTAAAAAAAAGGAAAAAATAACTGATTAAAATAAATGGGGTACTGAATACCAATTCAAAGTTATATTTCTGCAATTAGATACATACAAAAGAAAAATCAATCCATCCGTACTTAAATCATTCAGGAAGGAGCGGTATTAAAAGTATGGACGGATTTGCATGAATCAAGTACAAAAAGATTGAATCAAGTACGGATTTTCAATCGCGAAATACTTAACTTATCCAAATTCAATCCAGAATTCGTACCTGAAATAATCCGAAAATGAGATTGATTTGAGTGAAACTGAGATTGAATCAATCACAAAATGCACTTGATTCAAGCATTATAAAGTTGTTTCAATCCCGAATTCGTACTTGAAACGAATTAAGAGTGAAATTAGAAGGAAAATGTTATTACGATTGATTTACTCACCCGTTTTACACCTTACAGAATTTCAGTTATAAAACACCAGCATCATTCCCGATATGGTTTTTACTTTAGAAACTTAATGTTCGTATATAACTGAAAATATACACTTAATGAGAAGCAAGACTTCTTAATTTTACTTTTGAAACATGAAAATAATGTGTTTTCGTCTTGTTAATGTCTACAACAAACTTTGATAAGTTCAATGAAACGCTTACTTTGCAATTTTGCTCTCAGTGTGGCACTGCTAACGAAAAGTTTAATATTTTTTTACTTGGCTCAGGAATTTTATACTTATTTGTGAAAATTCCGGGATTGTTTTTAAAATGTAATCCCAGTTAGGACTGTTTTAAGTACGTTTTATGGCCAATTATCGGGATTGATATTAAAACACATTTATTTTTAAAATCGTTTTAAATACAAAATTCTCTTCTTCACTAACAACTTAAGTGGAACTTAAGTCACCGATGTGCTACACTTAATTTCAACTTAAGTTTCTATTGTAATATTTTAACAAGGTGGCCTCAATATCACAACAATACAACAACAACAGGCAAAGCATGAACAGTCAGCTGTTTTTTCAGACCACCTTGTAAAAACATACACTTGTTTATATTTTTTTTTTGTATTTAGTAGTGCTACCATACTTTTCTCTTAATTAAATAAGACTTTTCAAATAAAACTCAAAAAACCAATCGGTATATAAATACGATTTAAGTTTTTATGAAAATTAACTTAATATAGATTTAAATACAATCCTGAAAATTGGGCATTAGTGTTATTCGTACTTGTATTTTTGAGTACGACTCGTACTTAAACAAAGTATAAGAAACTTAATTAATCCCGAGTGTTTTTCTTTCTGTGTACATATTAAAATTCACATATTGTGGACGTAAACTCTTGGTACCGATTTATCCCGATATATCCTAATAGAGTATTCCACCCTTCTGGGAAACCCTTTGTACGTAATTTACTTATTTCAAAAAATTGTAAATAGATTTTTGCAGACTTCAATTGAAAGTTTGTTTTAAACACTTTCTAACGATTGGATTTCTAGTGTCAATTTGTTATTGAACTAAAAAACTAATTCTTAATATTCACTTAAAAAGTAAAATAATATGAAAAAAAAGTTTCAAACAAATAAAACATTTAAGAAAATTTCCCTAGTCTATCATAACTGCATCACATGGTTTGTTTCTCGACTGAATAGAGTGGGTCGAATAAACGGAAGAGAGAGAGAGAGAGATAGAAAAAAACAATACAATTTTCATTTAACTTTGAGAAAAAAAGAAAAAATAAACCCGTAACCAAGTAAGACCTCAGCTGTGTTAGAAAGCCTTGTACTTATTAAACTAAAATCCTTGGATGGTTGCATCCTTTTTATTTTGGTTCTTTTTATTTTGTTTTGCGCCTTTAAACAATAACGCAGAAATATTAACAATACAATCGTATGTACATTGTATTGGTACGAGTGTTTATGAACGGGAACAAGTAGCTCTATTACCCCGAGGGCTTCAAACAAAAACAGCCACAGCATTTTGTACACATACCATTTTTATAATTTAACAGGGTGATGCATATTGTGGTTAATGTTCTAGATGAACTTTAATACTTCATAATTCTCTCAACATGAAAATGACACAAGGCCGCTACTTACGTCGTTTGGTGCAGATACCACAGCAGAGGTGTCCACCAGAGTATCCACTCACGTAATCATTGTCCGACTAATCGCGAAATTTTTTCGCCATTATTAGATCGAATAATAAAAATAGCCGATTTCGAATAGCTCTATTAATGGACACTATGGACATTGTCCACAGATTTGGTTGGACGTTTGCCGGCTGGGCGAAGTCCATTCTTGGTACCGGTAAAAGCTTCCTTTAACGTTTAGAAGATCTACTTCCCGCGTTGTGATCCCCGGAAGGGTTTCGCAAACAAAAAGTCCATGACCAATATTAATTTCCAGGAATTATTGGCGCAGATTTTTCTGGTCAGCTGCGATCTTCCAAACATCTGATGATTTTAGCTTTTGCTGTATGAAGCAACCCCAAATAGCGCGGCATTAACGCTTTGCAATTGGAAAATCCCATTTTTACAGCGCGTTATTTAGTGAAGTTGGCTGCTATTGTTGAAATGAAGGTTAAGTTTAGTTCTTTGGTCAATTTAGAGGTTTTATCTCCATTTTTATTTCTATTTCATGGGTTTTATTAAACAAGACAAGTGAACGTTACTGTTCGTTGCACAGCGTTGACGCTCTTATTTAAGTTTGTGATTGCAACGGTACAGCAAGGCACTAGAAATTCTTTAACTTTACGCGATTGATTAAGTTGGTCTGAAGGAGGTAGGCACTCCCTAGGATTTATATGAACTAGTGCTAGGAAACTATCGATAGTACCATCGATATTATCGATAGTCTTAAAATATCGAAGATATCGATAGGAAAAATATCAATATCGATAATATTATTATTTAAAATTCAGTTATGAAGAAGAGGAAGAGGAATAGTCCGCTAGATTGATAACTTTTTGGGTTGAGAATCAAAACCAATTAAGAACATTTTTTAAAGTTGAAATTAAATATCTTATAGTTAGTCCCTGCTACTGCGGTTCCTTCCGAAAGGTACTTATCAATTTTTCAAAAACTGTCATCTAAAATTACGTGCGTACATAAGTACATACGTTCAATAAAGTGATAAACAACGAACTGTAGCCTGATAAAAAACTAGTTTAAGCTTTCCTGCACAAGTACAAACGTTAAGTCGATAGAAATATCTATAGTGAAATCTGAACCATCGGTAAATATCAATAGTAGAAAATATCGATAGTATCCCAGCACTAATATTCACAATACCGAACAAATTGTCATAAACGCTTATATTTTCATCGATTTGACTGACCCACCTGTCAATCTACTTACAAAAGGTTAGTACATCTTTTCTAGTCGTAGATTTAAGTAAGTTACTGCCTAAAGTATTTTACAGAGTTATTTTGTAGCTTATTTAGAGAAAAAAAATGTTTTCTAAAATGTCTACAAAATACACTTTAAATGGTCTCGTTAAGCATTAACACTGCCTTTTGTAATACACCAACTGATAATCTAAATATTCTTCTTGATAATTTTTATATCATGGACTTTACAGTAAAAATAACTATGAAGGATTATCTAGACTACAAACAATTTTGCTAGTTTCGTTGTTTATACGAAACATTTTAAATTAATACGCAAATAGTAAATGCAAATGTTTTGTTTTTATCAAATGTAGCATGGAATATTTCCATTGAACGCAAATTATTATTCAATTTGGTCCTTTACGTAAATTTAGTATTTCAAGTCGTTCTATTCAGATGTGAATCCTGGGTCTAAAGCGACATGCCACAATATGGATCCAAGCATTCGCTAACCCTTGCCTATGCCCTATCATCCGATGCTATTGGCCCAATACAGTCATTTACATGACTGGTGTTAGGGTATTCATTCGGTTAACCGTCAATCAGTTTATTACTATCTGATTAACTGATCGGTTAATTTAAGTTAATTTTTTAAAGTATTGCAACGTATTTTTTTGTGTTTTTAATTATTTGTTCCGTCTCGTATACAAAAGAAATGCGTTAAGAAAATATTTTTCATACAAACAAAGTAGGTGTTCATCACCAGCACTTTCTTCAATGTTTTTTTTATCTTCAAGATCGATCAACAGGAGGGAAATGGGCTAAATAAGTAAAGGGTGATTAAATTTTAAGGGCCGATGTTGATTTTGAATAAAACACAAATTATTTAGGAAATTATTGTCATTTCTTTTTATTATGATAATATTGATATGGTTCAATTATGTATTGAATAAAATATCGGTCTTTATCCGATGCTCCACATTTTCGATGACGCTGAAGCATAATTTAGGTTCTATGCCGTTGATGTGCCGAATAATCTCATCCTCGACGTACACCTTTTCTTTCAAATAATCTTAACAAAAGAAGTCCAACGGTGTCAAATCACATGATCTCGGCGGCCAATTGACATCGCCACCACGTGAGATAACACGGCCGTTGAATTTGTCGCGCAAAAGAGCCATTGTTTCGTTAGCTGTGCGGCAAGTGGCACCGCCCTGTTGAAACCACATATCGTCCAGATCCATATCATATAATTCGGGCCATAAAAAGTTTGTTATCATTTCACGATAGCGAACACCATTCACAGTAACTGCCTGACCAGCCTCATTTCGAAAAAATACGGCCCGATGATGCCGCCAGCCAATAAACCGCACCAAACAGTCACTCTTCGTGCGTGCATTGGTTTTTCGACAATCACTCTTTCATTTCATTCGCCCAAATGCGACAATTCTGCTAACTGACGAACCACTGAAGATGAACTGCACGATAGGCATTTTGATTTGAACGCCCATTATTATAATTAGTCTGAATTACTTTAACGCGTTGCTCGTTTGTGTATCTTTTCATGGTTCCAAATCAGTTAGTCTGCAATTTAGAAATGTCAAATGATATGCATAAAAAACAGCTGGCAGCACCTCTCAAAATACATGTAAAAGTTGGGAGTCAGCTGATTGAATTTATCTGTACGGAAAATAAATAATTGGCAGATGGAGTGCTGGTTAGCTTTGCGACAGAATTGAAAAAAAAGATAATCGTGTAATGAGAAAATGGCCATTAGACTTTAAATTCTTAAAAAGGACAATTACGTCTATTTAAAGGAATTGTTTGGTTTAAAACAAGATATTTGAGAAAAGTACCTATAATTTCAAGAATTTAAAAATTCATAAAGGGATCTTTTTCTACTTCTTGTAGCATTGATAACAACCGAAAATGCAACCACATCCAAAAATACCCTGTTTTACAAAAACATTCATTAAATTTTCTTTGTTTTCTCTCCCAATGCTACTTACAATCCTGATGATTATGAAGCCAGGACGGTTTTGAAAATGTTTGAATATGTTTGTACAATTTTTTTTTAATATAAATTTCAGTTTACTGTTTTATTTTTATAAATATTCTTTTTCCTCCATTTAAACGAGCGTGTCTTCTCGTACAGCAAAACAAACCACAATGTTGACGATATTTTTGTTTTTGTTGGGTTTCAATATTCTCGCTGGTATATTTGGCTCTGCAAGTTCTAACCAGCAGTGTTTCTTTGAATTCCGTGCTTGTCGTTCTTTTTTTTTTACTTTTGGTATGTTTGTAATGCCACAGCGTAATTGAATGTCTCAGGTGTTCGTCAGACTCATGTTAAGCCTTTCACGGGATTTTCCTAAGAGTTTTAGAGGAAAAATGTCTTTTATATTCATTTCATTCATTCTTTGTTTTGTACTTAAAAAAAAGCATGTACAAAGAAGAAACCAAATTTGTTTTATTAAATGCTGAAGGTACATACATAGATAAAGGAATTTAGCAAAAAAAAAAAAAAACATTTTATTAAACCATAAGTTGGTAGAAGGTAAACAAAAACAAGTAAGAAAGTATAGCCGATCAAGCCCGTTCATATGAAACCCCACGCTACAGTATTTACTTTTCGCGAGTGTGCCATATTTGGGACCTATGGGAAATCATGGATCCACCAGAATAAAATTGTGCTAAGAGGTAAAGATTAATGTAAAAGTTCTTCGGAATGAATATTATGTAGATATATTAATTTGATGAGATTTGTTTCCCGTAGGCGGTTTAAGGATGAGGGTTTATGTGGGTCCTATGGTTATTTTTAGATTTTGTAATGACATAGAAGCTATCGTGAAATTTGTGGTATTTTCGGGAGTAGTATTCGTATGGGAGCTTAGGTGAAAAATGGACCTGTGCCAATAAAATTTTGGTATGATGATTGCAATTGACATTAAACAAGTTTGGACCAAATTTAATCTAAATACGAACATACTAAGATGGTTTATGGGCAGAAAGACTCTATTCCGGAAAGAAGCTTGTGAGGGGGCAATGTGAAATTATGGGCCGATACTCACGATTGCCATTGGGCTATTAGAACCTTTGTAGCAAATTTTATTGAAATTATTTCCAAGATATCGGCCTGTGCTTAGCGCACACGGTTTAAATGGACAGCCAGCCAGCCGGACGGACGAACGGACATAGTTAGATCGAATCAAAAACATTCTTAGTAAAATTTCTTAAAGGTGGATCTAGGACCAATACTTTTAGATGTAACAAACATCAGAACATGCGTACATTATCCTTCTAACTATTGTGGTGTTTCATTGAGAAAAGTTTTATTTAAATAGCTACCTAAACTTTTCCATTCAAAAACTAAAGATAATGATCGGAATAACGGTTATGATTAGTAATCAATAAAATTATTTTTTTTCTGTTAGGACCAGTACTCAGTGGTTGACCCCTACTAATACCTTGCATTGTGTTATGGGAAGGAGGATAGAGGGAGTAGTGCTTGTGAACATTCGACTTGAACTTATTCATGTTGTAAGTGAGAGGGTAGACTTCAGCAGGAAGGTTATTCCACATACGAACAGTCTGGGGAAAAAAGATTTATTTTTGTAATTCGTTGTACGATTCAACTGCCAATCGACAAAAAAAAGGATGGGCTCTTGAGGAAAAACGTGTATTACGCAAACGTACGGTTTTCGGGAACCAGATCCCTAATTTCGTTAGAACACATCCCATTGTAGTAACGATAAAACAGGCAAATACAACCCACTTTGCGACGGTGCTCGAGGGAGTCAATAGAATTGGATACCCTACTGTCACCAATGAGAACGTGAAGCTCCAAAATATACTTTGGAGCACCGGCCCGCACATGAGAGTTGTATACCATACGCGGTCGGATATAGGTGGTATAAATAGTAGGGATATCTGATGGAGTGAAGTATATTCTACACCGTCTTAAAAATCCGAGGCACTTAAATGCTTATTTCGAGACCTTGAATATATGTTCTGTCCATCGGACATCACATTGTATCCTTATGCCCAGAACATAAAGAGATTCTGATTCCTCAATAATTATACCACCCGTATATACAGGTGAGGCACCTTGATCTGTCGCGCGTTTATGCGTCAGCACGCAACATTGGGTTTTTCGGGCTTTAAATCCGATTCTATTTGCACGACCCCATTCCGAGACTATATCAAGGTCTCGGCCAAGCGTATCATTCATATTTTGCCTCGTAGCACTGACATCGAATATGCTTGGTCTGTACTCAAATGAGTACGAATGACAAAGGTTGCTGTCATCTGCAAAAGTTGAAAATAATCGTTCTAATAATATAATCCTGTGGAATGGAATTTCTAATTTTTAACGGATTATAATAACAAGTAATTCAAAATTAAGTAACCTAAAGTAATAATAGGTTATCGAAAATAATTAAAATATTGTCGAACTATTTTTAATACTAATTAAAATCAAAACCAATTACATTATATTTAATTATTTATGAAAGTCTAAATTAATTGTAATCATTATAAAATAATTATCGGGCAACACTGAAAATCATCGTATTTAATCAATTACTTTTTTTAAAAATAAAAATCATTGAATCATTTAACAATAAGTAATCATTATTTAACAACTTTGTCTAAAACAAATTGTTAAATAAAGTGCTTTTTTGTGGATATTTATACAATTTATACTTATTGAATCCACATTAAACTTTAAGCATTTTTTTAATGTTGCTTATTCTACAAATCATCTTCCACAGAAAAACTTTGCTCAAATATATTTATTATTAACTTCCTCTTACTATAAAAAGCAATAAAACTTTATAAAATCACGTACAAAATGTCAATTTTTATGAAATAAAATCGCTAAAAAATTCTATAAATGTATGAAACATTTTTGTTTAAAAACAAAATAAAAGAAAAATGTCGATATAAAAATAAAATCGTGTCTATTTTCCTAAACATTGGATTAATTGCTTAAAACCAAAATTTATGTTAAACTAAAAAAAAAAAAACGAAAATATAAGAAAAGAATAGAAAAAGCATTAAAGTAATTAAATTTAGTGGCTATAAAAGAGCATCCCTAACATATGCTACTTTTTATACGGGTTTTTCTGCCTTTCTGCACACCACAGTTCTTTTTTCATTTCTGTGGTAGCTTTTGTTTACTAATATTTGGTTAATAAATTAACCACATGCATAAGTTATGTTTTTGGTGTGAGCTTGAAATGTTGTTCTTATTTTCATACCCAGTTGTTTAGACAAAAAAAAATTAAACGAATAAATAAATAAATAAAATACGAAAAACATATGCACAAGTTTGTCTCAAATTTTCTTAACAAGATTTATGGTCTTCGTAGAAATGAGAGGAAAAAACTTGATGCCGAAAAATATGCAACAATATTATGAGAAAAACTTATGGGTTAAGAAGTGGTTGAAATGTTTGTGAGCAGTTTGAATAGGGAAACAATTAAAAATATAATAAAAAAAATCAAAGTTATTTTTGAGAATTCAAAATGTATTATTAATCAGATTTCTGTATGACATGTTAAATTCCAAAATTTTTCATATTTGATAAATACACTTACATTTATTGTTGAGGGAAAGCTAGCTTCTATGCTCATTTCACTGGTTGCTTAGGCCAGATTATCAGGAAAGAAACCTTATCCAAACATTTTAGAAAAGCTAAAAATATTATACAAATAAAACCTTAAAGCGAATAAGAATTATAAACACTCAAAGTCTTACTAGCAACAATATCAAAGCTTAAACAAAACACCAACAATAAACAGCGAGTTTATCTTTTTTTACATTCCCATTTCTTTGGCAAAGGCTTAACTGGCAAATCTTTCACACAAAAAATTCCCGCCAATTTTTTTCAATTAAACCATTAATCAAAAATATAATCAGTTTTATTTATTTATATCTATATATACAAAATTGTAACGTTACGGACTGACTCACTGACTGATTCATCATCGCACTGCCAAAACGCCTGAAGCTAAAAACTTGAAATTTGGACCAGAGATTGGTCACTCTCCAGATCGATCCACTAAGACGGGCTTTTTGAAAATTCAAATGTTTAGTGGGTAAAAAGGGTAAAAACGGGAAAATACGGTAACCTTATATCTCCAAAACTAAAAGAGATACAAAAAAATGAAATAAATAGACCTAAGCTGGTCGCGGTACTCGTCACTGTGGGGTGAACCTCTCCGCTTTATCGTTAAATAAAAATAAAAAGGGAGAGGTCTACTGTCACTGATGGTTTATAAAAAACAAACTCCCGATAGGTGGCGCTGTTGTCGTGATATTTAATTTTTTTTTATTGATGGTAGATAGGGCTGGGATCAAGTTATTAAAAAAAATTCTCCAGTATTTAATTTTTTATTTTTATTTGGAAAATCCCGAGCAGCTCCGGGACCAAACAGCTAGTTTTCTATAATTTTGGACTAAGAAATAAATGAGACCCTATAAGATGAAAAGAATTGAGACTTATTTTTATCTTCCACCTAGAAACATAAACATTGGCATGTAGATACTATGTCCGCAAAAGATAGGGAGACGCTAACGAAGTGCCGGATTAAATGCGAGTTTGTAATTACATAATGTTAAAATTTCTATCAAAAGCGGTAAAAATAAATTATTGTGGTGTATACTTAAATGGATTTTGTAATGTTGAGAATCTGGGACGGGCTTATTCTGGCGAAGTTAATCAAGTTTGCTGCTAAACATTCTGGCAAAATATAAAAAAATTTCACTGGTTTTAAATTAATAGATCACCAACAGATAAAGGCCATCTAGGGTACAACTCGGTGTCCCAAGCACCAGTAAAGTTTTTAAGATGTCAGATTAGAGACGGATTTTCGGTGTAAGCCTAAAGGCTCAATTAAACTGGGTTTTTGTGATCAATTTTTATGCAAGAAAGTGCATAAAAGGGGTATTTTCATCTATCACACAAGTCGAACGTATTTTTAATAAAAATGCATTTCTGTTCTAATTATTGTTTGAAAATGTTCAAACTGGGTTGTATATTCTTAAAATACATACGACTTGTGTGATCGTGTAGGGCTGTTTAAGCATTCGAGATTAGATCGCACACCTTGTTCAAAAGTTACGTAACTTCAAAAACAGTAATATTTCAGAAATCGTAAAACGGGGTTTGACCTAAAAAAAAATAGTTAAAAGCAAATCTTTGGACTATTTAGTAGAAATTCCATACATATTATGATTTAAAAAGTTTTTTTTTTAGATAATAACCAATTTTAAGTTGTGTAATTTTTGATGAAGTATTATTTGCACAAGTTACCGAATTATTTGGAGTTATGTCATTCTAGCTGAATTTTTTCAAGTTTTGAAACTTTTGTTGAATTCTAAACTGACACAAGTTATATAAACTCCAACAAAGCCTTAGTGTCACAATTCGAATTAAGACTTTTTAGTAATAGGGATCTTGCACCATTATATTTTCTGACACATCTAAAAATAAGTCACTTTTATGAATTGCAACTTTATACCAACTGTAATATAAAAAAAGACAAAACAGTTAACACCAACAAAATACACTGATATATTTTGAATAGATAAGCAAGTGTATTGTGCAAAGTTTAAGCAGATTAAGCCGAACAATTAAAATGCTGAGTTGAGTCGTTTTTGAACACAGATTACTAAACAGATATGTAAAAAGTGATGTGTGAAAAGGGCCCAAATCAGTTGCGAAGGCAGCTTTCGAAGAAAAAGACAGAAAGCTTTTTTTGGTAGTGAAGTCGCAATGTGTAAAAGCAGGCCGCAACAATCAACACAAAAGGCGTGATCAAAACAAAAATAACAACAACAAGCGTTGTTTATTGTGCATCAAAAATTATTTAAAAATATTGTTTTGTTTTATTATGTTATTTACTTACTTAAATATTTTTACTAGTGTTGTGGTAAACTTAAAAGTTAATTTTTATAACAGTTTTGCAAATAAATCTCAACTTAATAAATTTGTGACCATTGTATTGCGGCATGAAGGATAATGCAAAAAGGGCATCTTTCGAAGAAAGAGACAAAAAAAAAACGCAAAATCTTCCGTCTTGTGACATATCTGTGTTTTTAACTATGTGTGAGAGAATTTAGGACGTCCTTGGAGGTACAACAATCTTTTTTCTTGTCCCAATCTGCTCTTTTTCTTTAAGTAAGGGATTCTGAATCATTTATACTCACAAAAATATTTATAAAATATGGCAGCCCTGTTGTTTGTTAAGATAAACATAGGTATTTGCCAAGCAATTATATTTATTCCCGAATGTGCGATATTAAAATAAAAAATGAATTAAATAATGATGATGAGAATGTGGTTATTCTCGAAACATATATCGCTGGCTTAACATGTAAAGGCTCTAAGTCCACTTTTTTAAGAAATTGAGATTTTAATGCAGTAATGTGCAATAAGTAAAAATACATTGTTTACATAGAAAAAATTACATCATTTTTTGTTGTTGTTTTGTAGTGATGAGCAAAAGCGCTAAGTCCAATTTATCACAAGAAAAAGCTCTAAGTCCCAATTAAAAGTACAGTTTTACCATTTCTCTCAAATTGTTTCATCACATGTATATTGATTGTTTTTTGTCACTCCTGTAAAATTTTTAAATGTGGACTTAGAGCCTTTACATGTTAAGCCAGCGATATGTATATTCGACCTGAGTTCGAGTCGGTGTTCAGTAAAGAAAACAAATTGTAAAAAAAAATTTTTTTTTTATATATTTCATGTTGTAAAATTCCTCCCTTCATAAAAATAATTTAAAGAAAATTAAATTTGATGAACTTATTTAAGCCTGATTTAAAATATAAGAAATTTCAAAAAAAAAAAAACATTTACAAAAATTCAGAAAAAGTTCAAACCAAATCTTGGGGTCCACCCGGATAGAGAATATAACCGAGACATATCAGCCTTATTAACACCCTTACATTACTTATTCACCTGATCCACAGTATTTTGCAAACCTCATCTATTCACACAATTTCAGAAAAGATTTATTAACAAACAACTTAAACTGAAACGGAGAAAAACTCTGCTCTTCTGCTTCTCCTCAACTAACCTGTGTGCAGAAGACTACAATGAGATGTGTGTTTTTGAAAAGGTATTTTGTTTTTATGTCTGCATATGGTGGGTAAAATTATTTCGTTTTCTTCCGTTCTTTTCAACTTTAATTAGTAAATTTTTCTTATGGTTCTGTTTTTTTTTTTTTTTGTCATGCTTGTAATTAGTAAGATTCATATACACAGCCATACGCTTTAAGCGTGTTATGTACTTGTATTTGTATGAAAATAATTTCATAATTAAAAAGAAAAAAGAATGTACAAACATTTTTAAGTGAGGTTGTGATAAATTACACACCTTGTATGCTCTTGCTAGTTGGCTGAAGATGATGAAATAGCTGGTCTCAAATTTAAGTTCTAGTATTGCAATTCTTCAAAAGTTTTAAGGGATAAGATAATGTTTTAGTCAAAGGGGGTTTTTTTGTAAAAATAAATTGGGTTTATTTGTCTTTTTGACAGCAGCGTAAAATCAGGTTTATTATATGGCTTCACAACATGGGGCATTACACAAGTCAATATGAAATAGCTAAAAAAGTTGGTAAATCGGTGCCTAAAAAGTATACTGGACATATATTGGCCTAACACGATATCAATAAATGAACTACTTGCCCTTTTAAACAATAGACCAGTAGAAAAAGAAATTAAGATACGTAAATGGACTTGGATTGTCAATATTTTAAGAAGATCCGAAGGTGATATTTGCAAAGGTGCGCTCTTTAGAATCCATAAGGTCACAGCAAACCAGCAAGACCTCGCATGACATGGACACTATGTGTGAAACGAGAACATGCAGCCCTTAACAAAACACGGAACCAAGTAAGGAACCGTACTAACGACCAAAGAAGATGGAGAGAAGATATTTTTGCACCTAGATAAATACAACAAAAAAGGACAAAAATATGGGACATACCACGAAAATCGTATGGTTTAAACACATTTTTTTGCAGAAGTCCTTCCAGGTAAATTTTGAAATTTTTTTTGGATTCACCTACAAACGACTCTTTTTTTAGTTTTTCATAACCGTTGAATACATAACTAAAAATAACACACAAACGCATAACGAGGGGTACGCGTGTAAACCATTGTAGTTTATAGTAATTTTTAGTTTCAAAGACCAAAAATTTCATATAAACAAATTAATTAAATATTATTTTTTAATTATTACAACAAAAAATTATGCCAAAAGCTATAAATGACGAACCCTAATTTTTTCTCCGTAGAACACATAACACATAATAAATAAAAAATAGCACACAAACGAATAACGAGGAGTACCCGTGTACGCCATTACAATTTTTAGTCATTAAGTCTTACAGAAAATTATATTAAACTTAACTTAAACTAAAAATATTTAATTATTAAAGAAATTATTTAATATATTTAATTAAAGAATCTTTAAACAGCTTGCTAATTTTTTTTCATATAAAATCTATTGGGTACACGTGTCCTCTAATTATGCGTTTGCGTAGGTGTCATCTTTGGAAGCTAATAGTTATGGAACCGCAGAACCGAATTTCATAAACGGTCAATAAAGCGACTCAAAAAGACTTGAATTTCCTAGATCCGAAGTTTCAATATTCTATAAGTATTCGGTTTGAAGCTAGAAACATTTAAATGGTACCCGGTTATGCATTCTACGGTTACGCTTTAAGATGCTTATTACAAAAAAATATTATTGGAAGTGTGTTTTTGAAAATTAGTGGATTCTTCGGTTTTTTTGAAAATGTATAATTTTAGACTTTGCTCCACACAACAACTTTTAACGCCGGTGCGGTAGTACCCCTTCTATATTTACAATTTTTTTCGATTTTTGAAAGTTCGAAAAATCAAAAGTCAGTATCTAAAATTATCGGGTTTCGCCAAACGAGCTCAGGATTTATTCAGGGGGTACCGCAAGGCTCCAATCATTCTCCTACTCTATTTCTGATTTTTTTAAATGACCTCCTGTGTCAAACTTCCAATCCTATCTACTCTTTTGCAAGTGACAGCAAGCTTTGCCATTCGTTTCATTTGATTATGCTCGAGACCTTGATATAATCTCGGAATCGGATCGTGCGAAAAGGGTTGATTTTAATGACCGGAAGACCCAGTCTTACATGCTGACGCATAAAAGAGCGACGGCATTATTATTGAGACGTCAAAATCTCTTAATGTTCTGCGCATGAGAATGCGATAGACAAAACATATATTCAAGGTGTCGAAAGAAGCCTTGGAATATAACTCTTATGTGTTTACCCGTGCTTAAAAGTATATTTTATTGCTTCTCGACCGCATGCAAGAGAGAGCGAAGGTTCTCTTTGGTGACAAAAGGGTATCCAACTTAATTGACTCCCTTAGGCACCGACGCAATGTGGGTTGTATTTGCTTGTTTTATTTTTACTACAATGGAAAATACAAATGTACATATAATTTCTATAACTTGAGCTAATTTGCTTACTTATCAGCTTGTTTTGAATTAATTTTTTTCGAATTTATTTCGGGAACCCCCTTTTTTTGCATAAGGAATAAGTCATTTTTAATCTAAACTCTCATTTAATTGCTTTTTAGAAAAATTTCAACTAAATAAATTTTTTCTGAATATAAAAGTTAGAAAAAAGTAATTTTCCGCGATTTTTTTTCTTGAATAACGAAAATTGATAATGGGATCCTGGACAGAATCATTCTCAACTAAACTGAAGGAACTTGATGCGACACCACAATCATACTGTTCATTATGGAGCGCAACTAGAAATCTTAAAGGACCAGTTATCTTTGAACCCACATTTTGCAACTTCAATATAAGTTGCTTGTTAAACATTTGAAAAACATATTTTCCCCAAATATACCTGAATTACCACCTGCTGATGTAAGAGTTGCTTTTCCCCTAAGATTTGAGATAAGAGAAATCGAAAACACTATTTGTGACGTAAACCCCAAAAAAGCCCCTGGTATAAGAAAGAAAGTAATTATTTTATTTATAAATGAAATTTTACGCCTTGAATTCTACCCTCAGAATAAATACCAAAGCTGGGAAAAGATCATACAAAAGTTGAGTCATAAAGGCCTTATTATCTGCTATATAAAAGCCATTTGTCAATATTAAACCGGATTTTAAATCGAATTAGAAGTATTCCAAACCATCAAGCGTTTTTAAAAGAAAACAAAGCATAAGTAAACAAACCCATGGAATAATCAATGACATAAGAAAAGCCTTTAAACCAGTTTTCGAAAATAAACACTAAATATCGCTTCCTAGTGTTCGGTTCGGTTGATTTGCGGAAAACACAAACGCTAATAGTGTTTGTGCAACAAATTATTAAAAAAAAAACGTTTTCCTGTTGAGTCCGTATCCGTAACTCAACAAAAGATGAGAAACCACAAACTTCATTGTGTTCGGTTCAGCTCATAAATGTTCGTCCCTTTCGGCTGGTAAAATAAAGCAAACAATTTTTACAATAACAAAATACACATACGAAAAAAAAACAAAAATCCATTAATATAATTTTACACAAACCAAACGTATATACAATACACACACGCTATTCGTGCTGTGGTCGTTGCTAAATATTTTTGTTTTTTAATTTCTTTATCAATGTAAATAAAGAAACATTATAGAACATTAAGATATAATAAGGGTCCTCATGATATCGTTTATAAGTCTCGTAATCTGTGCAAACTGTGCATTTTTACGCCCTCGTAAATGAACTGTCAAAAATTGTATGAGAATTCATTTACACAAACTTGGTAAATTTGCCCAACAATTTTGTCTCGTAAACTTGCGCTGTTCAATTGTGCATTTATACAAACAGATCTTTGAATGATTTTAACGTCGTTTTCAGTGTCTATAAATCACAAACAATAAATTCTAGCAATAATTTCAGTAAATTGGTCTTTTGGCTTTCTTTGAGCATTTTTAAAAGCAAATTTCTCATACATATTAATAACAAATTTAAACACAAATTTTTATATTTTTGAATTTAAATTTTTAATTTATTTTTGTATTGACGTTTCTTACAAACTGACATTAATTGTTTAAAATTACACAAAAGTAAAAAAGGGGCTTCATGAAACAAGACTCGTAAGTTTGCGCATTTGCACAAATGGCAATTTTAAGCGACATCATGAGGACCCTTAATGTTTGTCTACAGTACCACTACAATTTTTTAACGAAGAACAGAACACCATATAATATTCGGCTCTTTCTTGAAAATAGATACGAACGGTATTAAGGGTTGTATTCGTCTACACAGGCACTAACAAATATATATCGTTCTTGGGTGTGTGAGCCGAAGGCTAAATAATGTTCTGTCTATTTTCGAACACTGCTTTAAACAAAGATAACTTTGCTCTACACTCTTCGTTGAGGTTTCGCAAGCTTTTCATAAAGTCTTATTATTATTTTTAGGGAAGGTTGTTTTTTAAATTCTCCTCAGCTATTTGATGCTGGAGTCCCACAAGGCAGCACCTTGGACCCTCTACTATACTTAATATATACTTCGGACATGCCAACAAATAGCTACAAGCAACCCTAGAGGGAAGCGAACTGACACTAAAGTAGTCCCGTGATAGGTCTTTGGTGGTAGAGACCGATTCTAGTTCTAACACTTTATATGAATAAGACCTATCACTTTTACATGGGGTTGTCATTGGACGGGGTCAATTGACCCCATTTGACCAGTCACAAATCTATTCTCAATGAACGTGCTCAATGTATATAGTATTATTTAAATACAATGTAGTATTATTTCAATAAAACAAGTCCTAGAATTAAATTTAAAATCCAAATTTTAGAAATTACCAAAACATGTGTCACAGCACCAGTTAAAACTGTACTGTAATTCATTACTTTTTCTACCTTTTTGTTCTTTATAAACCAGTTAAGGGTTTGGTTCTTCTTTCACTGGTCATGAGTCTTTTCTTTTTGAACTTGTTCTATTTTCACAAATCCCAGGACCAGTCTGTTGGACCAATTGACACCAATTTCCCGCAGGGAAACTTCAACTTTTGCTGATGCTTTATTTTTTGTAAGTGTTCACGAAAACCTTCATTAAGCATTTCGTTACTTACAGGATATTACAGGGTTGTTTGGCTTTTTTGTTAAAAAATCGTCAAAATTTTTAAAAAAATTCGTCAAAATTGTTACGAACATTTAACAAAATCGTCAAATATTTAAATATAATAATCAGATACAATTTATTGCATTGATTGTTTCAAAAACATATAAATTTTACTACACGTTCAATCACTTGTGTTGTAAAAACAGCACATTAACAAATTTGTTTGTATTCATTTGTACTACAAAATTGAGAATTCCAATTTAAAATTGAGAAAATTCCAAATGAAATTGGGAAAATTGCAGACGAAATTGAGAATTTTTATTTGAAATTGAGAAAATTCCGAATGGAATTGAGACATTTTAATTTTAAATTGATAAAATTGAATTATAATTTTGGAATTTTCTAAATTTCATCTGAAATTTTCTAATTTTCAATGAAAATTGGTGTAGATAATAAAATTTTTTTTATTATCGATTAATAGTATGGATTCAATATTTATAACACAGTTCATATAATGAAATGTATCTTAACATAATAAAAATTATCTACAACAACAAGACCGTCTTACTTAGTGCATATCGAGCCCTAATCGCGAAAATAACGTAAGCGCCAAAAATCAAGTTTTTCAGGATAGAGTTTTTTTATTTTATTTCGTATAAATTTTGTATGAAATTTGTGGCTTACGATAAAATTGTTCTTGCTATAAAATCGTAACGGTACTTTATGTGACCATGACATTTTAGGAGATGATGCAAGTGTTGCCAATAAAGTCATTTATTTAAAAATGAAAATGATGTCGCTTACGTTATTTTCGCGGTAAGGGCTCGAAATGCACTAAGTAAACATCGTCTTAAACATCTTTACTTATTGTTCTTAGTGGGGTTTAAAAATTGTTTGTAAAAATGTTGCACTGTTGAATAGAATGTCATTGAAACAAATGTATTTTATTGTACAAAGATTTTTTTTTCTGACTCTGAAAAGAACAGTTGTGTTGAATTTACTTTGGTGTCAACAAAAATATTAAAACGCACCGACATTTAAAAAAAGCGCACCAACAAAAAAATTTTTCGCACACAAAACTTAAAACCGCACCCAAAATGGTGCGAAATGCTCCGAGTTGCCAACGCTGGTGATTATGACTTCAGTGAAAAAATCCAATCGTATGTAGCGACGCAAATCGAAATCATAAAAACGCATAGCGGATTTAACAAATTTTTAAAAAGCGAGGCTTTCATATATTTAAATAGTAAAATTCTAATAACTAATACTTCTAATGAAAGCCACCTGGCTTGTGATGGTGAAAGAATTTTTTTTTGTTTAACTTACATTTTGTATTTCGAAAAATTGATTTGTAAAAACTTCTTGTACGTGTTCTATTGCTGCCAGAAAGTCGTTATAACACTATTACTTTTATTCAAAATATCGTCAATCATCATTTTATGTATTTTCTCAAAAAAAAAATCGTCAAAATTACGAAAAATCGTCACATATAACAACCCTGGTACGCGTACTAATCCGTACTCACTGCGGTGAATCAAGTACAGAAAGATTGATGCAAGTACGGATTTTCAATCGAAAAATAATTAAACTATTCATATTCAATCCCGATTTCGTTCTTGAAATCATACGAAAATGATATTGATTAAGGTAAAACTAAGATTGAATCAATCTCAAAATGCGCTTGATTCAAGTATTATAAAGTTGATTTATCCCGAATTCGTGCTTGAAAAAAACCGAAAAGAAATTAGAGAGAACAAATTATGGTGATTGATTTACTTAACTGTATTACACATTACAGAATGATTAAACACCTACATCATGCCCTACATGGTTTTTACTTTAGAAATCTTATGTACATATTTAACCAAAAATATAAACTAAATGAGAAGCAAGAGTTCAAATTTACTTTTTAGCCCCTTGAGTCTGCCCAGACCTTTTTCAAATGTGTATAGAAAATCAAAACATGATTTAAGAATTTTATACTTATTTCAAGAAACTCCGGGATTGATTTTCGAAAGTAATCCCATTTAGGATTGTTTTAAGTACGTTTTAGTTTTATTTGTACTTGAATTTTTGAGTACGACTCGTTCTTAAAGTAATCATAAAAAACTTGATTTATCCCGAGTGTTCTGGGTGGAAAGCAATTCAAATTATTTGGCTGTTTGGAAGAAATTCTGTCCTTTACAACTCTGTTTTAAAGCCAAACTGGTGCTACGGTATTCAGTCATGGGGCACTGCCTCGGTCTCTTATATCGAAAATAATTCAAAGGCGTCAAAATAAACTTCTTCGAATAATAACAGCGGCCTCTGTTATGTTAAAAACTCAAATACTCATAAGAATGTTCCATTAGTTAAAATTACCCAGCGGGAAAAAGATTTACAAGGAATGTTGGCTCTATTCCATGCTCAAATCTTTTTTACACACGTTGTCATTGCAGGGTAGGCCTTCGGCTTCTTTCGCAGTTACATAAGAATGGTAGCTGGATCAAAAAGAAAATACTTATTTTGCTTTGGCAAAAAAACAAAACAAAAAATGTTACTCCTTCTCTTCCCTATTCTCATAGAAGGGACTTTGGAATGTGTATCTTATCTTTTTTACGAAATAGTCGAGGCTTTCTATGAGGCATTCCTTAGCAGTTTGAAAATAATGGTATTTGAATCCAGAAAGTTTTAAACAGGCTTTTAAAAATGCCTGAAGTAACAAGGTCTTCTGAGTTTTCCCGCTGGATATGATTGCCAAATATGCAGTTATAAGTTTGAGTTGCACCGAAATCCACTAGCTCGAAATATTAAAAATGATGGCATCCACACTCGCTTAAGGAGACGAGATTCTGCATAACTCATCCGAATAAAATAGCGCTAAACACATAAATATGTATGAGAATAGAAACCGTGATGAGAAAGTGTTATTCCGGCACTGGCAGGATATAAATTGGAATTTTTGACTTTCCAAACCTTGATTAAAAAAAATTTTAAAACTTTAAAAAAAAAAAATTCATTTTGTTGAAACAATTTTCAAAATTTTTTTTTAATCTCTTAAATTAATTTCTTTTGCCCCATCTCTATTAAAAAATATATTTAAGCTGTAATTTGTCTTCGTTCATAAATATTTTGTTTTACAAGTTTTAATATCTGTTCTCAACTTTAAACCTTAAAAGTGTATTAATTTTGCTTTAAATTATTTTATTGCCCACATATCATACGCACAACAATTCCCCAAAATCCCATTATATTAAGGCGTAAAGCGTGTTGGAAAGAATGTTCAAGAAAAACTTTGTGGTCTTTGCAACAATTCTTTTGTTACAGTAGTTGTGTGAGAATGTGACAAAGCAAAAAAAAAAAAAGGAAACTTAACGGTTTTCACTTTTAGTTTGAACAAAATACCGGATGTTATTAAAAACATATAACAAAACTTACAATTCCATAAATACTCGGAACAACAACAATAATATCATCAGCAAAAAAAGGCCAGAACAGGCCTAAGAAGAAAAGGATGCTGGCTGTGTGTTGATGTTTGTTGTCAGAACAATTTTATGGTTTCCGCTTAAACGATAATTTAGGGATCATAACCATTGTAGCTGTTGTTTGTTAAAGAATTTATATTAAACACATAAAATAATTTAAAAAATGTATTTGGTTTTTCTCTTCGTAGTCACCCTTTTTTTGGTGTCCTTATTTTTATAATTTTTGGGGTTTTTTTTGTTTTTAGTTTTAATTTCATTAAATAAAATTTACGAAAGTGTAAAAGAAAATAATATCCTCTTTATCAACTAATTAAAACATTTGTCTTAATTTCTTACACCTTCGGTGCTTTGGGTGGTTTCTGTTACATTTAAAAGCTGCGTTTTAATTAATACACAAACAAAATACACGTTTCGTTATTTTGTTGATAGTAAATTAATATAAATGTCTTTGTTTTTTGTTTTTTTTTGTTATTGTTCTACACTTGATTGCGAGTATTTTGTGAAAGTTGAAGGTTTTGTAACGTACTCGGGAAGAGTAGTACTTAAGCCAAAAATTTAATTTTTAAATCAGAATTTGGATCTGTCCGGAAATGCATCACTCGGAAAAACATCTGGCATCACTGCAAATGTCAAAAATATGTAACCCCCGTAATCACTTGCAAGTAGTATTTATGAATTATCAGCGAAAAATCGAGGAAACAGCCGATTGGCTGAAAGTACAAAAATTGTGTGAATGTTAGTGAAAAAGTGTGAGTGTATTGAGTTTTTCGAACTTGCACTTGCATGTAGAAACGGGGGTAAATAACAAAAGCAGGCGATGCGAAAACAAATCTTACAGACCTTCTTGATTAGACATCGCTATGTCAAAACAACAAATCATTTCTTGTGCACACATGAATTTGGATAGTCATCGTCCAGACTTGCAATTATTGTTGCACCAATTTTTAAAATTCTTCTTTGAAATTGCATTAGGGCTTAGATAATGAAATTCTAGTCCTGATATTTTTTGTATTTTAATCTTAACTTTCCTTTTCTCCTTTTTATTTTCCTTAAACAAAAATAAAAATTTTTTTTTATACAAAACATCTGTTTGTATTCTACACACTGTTTTCTTTGATTTGAAGTTTACTAGTGTGGATTATGTAAGATCAAAAATCCTAAGTCTTGTTGAATATTGTAAAAGGGGCTTAAGTAAGTAACCCCCGGGATTGTGTCTTATATTCGAATTGCAAAGTGGGGGTTTTTAAGTTTTCTATTTATGAGCTGATTTTTGCTCCTAAAATACGTTTGTTTTCACTCTGTGTGTTCTTTCTGTTCGGCATTAAAAGTACGATAGATTGCGCATAAAAGTTAGATAGAAGTGCATAATTCTGATAATAGCATACTACAACTGTAATTTAACTCCAGATTTACGTAGGTACCTGTCTTAAGGTCCAACTTCATGGAGCCCTAGAGCACGGAAGACTGACTGAACAAAACGATTCTACTAACGTTCTCGTGTGTGGTTATTTTCACACAGGCCGCAATTTTAGTAAATGAGTCGGCATCATGTACTTTGCTCTTACTAAGGAGCTTTCGAACCTCACTGCAACCCAGATTTTGTTGCATAGCAACAACGCGAAAAGGAAAACCTTCAAAACTTGCACATTTGTACTAGCAGAAATCAACCGCTCACTCTCTTTTAGGTTTAACTCCCTGCGATTTGGTTTCAAGCCACAGCCTCCAGGTGAATTAGGAAGTTTTCTTCCCAATGGCCAGTCGAGGACCTATAAAGTCCTGGGTGCTTCTGGTTTTCGCTGTACTAGTAGGACTCTAGTAAGCCGCGATTTTGGGAGATTTGCCAATTTTAACCCCAGATAGTAAATATCATTTTATACCTCGCTGGTAAAGACATATTTGTAACTTCATTGCAATCTTTGGCTACTCTTCTTTAATTTTTATCGAACATTTGCGTAATCTTTGTCCATTCCAAATAGCGACCTTCAACTTCGCCTTCTACCAATTTATTCTCTCTTCAAGTTCTTCAAGTTTTCTTCAAGACTTAATACTATACGCTTTTCTGCTCTTTTCATATTATGGGTTTATTTAATATATGTGCCAAATATTCTGTGACCATTCTACTCAACTTATCTCGTCTTATGTTGCAAGACTAACAAGAATTAATGGTTTTCACTATGACACAATTACCGACTGACTTCTGGCTAAAGTCTTGTCTTAGTTTATGTCATTTAATACACCTTTATTTCAGTATACATACATACTTACCTTATTCATTCACAATATTTACGCCATTACGTTTTGTTAAAGGTCACATCTTTAATAAGTAAGACACCAAGAAAATTAAAACCCCAAAAAGAAAATTAAATGACAAGGCCTAGAAATTACCTTAACTGCAGAAAATAAAAACCAAAGTAGACGAGTACATTCCAAATCGCATAACCAATAGAGGGGAGAAGTTTCTCATTACTTGCCATAAAAGAACTGGCTAAAAGAAAACTCTCACCCTTATTTGCTGGCCGAAAAGCAAGAAAAGAAAAATTTAATTGGTTACCATACGAAAACAAAGTCAACGACGTAATTTTGCGACATTAAGTCGTGAAATTAATTTATGCTTGCAATTACGACGCGTCGTCAATAAAACACATTCATCTTGAGTACGAAAAGTTAATTGACTTTTTTTGTTGCTTCAAAATTACTTGTTCGTTACGGAGCTTAGTAAAATGTCTGGGGGAGTGCGATACCTTCTTACGTATGGACCGTTAGTTGAAAATGTGTTTGGTACGTTAATAATGGTAGGAGTACAAAGGCAAATGTCTTAAGCGTAGGTACAGGGTGTTATAGAAATATTGGTAATTTGAGTATAATATGAGTTGAGTACGTCATAGAAATATTAAATGTTCATAAAAAAAAGTTTTTACAAAAGTGTACAGTCTAACAAACTATCCTAAAGGCCCAACCATAAGGTGTATGAGCTGGCTTAACCCTCTAACGGATGGAAGAGAATTTAGTTTTGTAGTTATTGTAAGCAAGAATTTGTTTAATAGCAATACTTGTTAAAAAAATATGTTCACTTTAAAATAAAATACATATTAAAGCTGAAACTAAACAAAAGAAATTGAGTGTTTTTAAATATTGCTTATCTGAGTACAAAAATAAGAAAAGCCAAAGACGTTAGAGGGTTAAGCAACTGTGCGAATACATGTATATCATATGTGTCAAACCATACTGAACGTAAGGATATTTTTTGTCAAGTTATATGAAACTGTCATTTGCTTAAGAAAAGCAAAAAACAACTAGTTGCTGTTGCAAAGCTGCTTGTGTCGTCTATTTGGCCTTTAAGTGTTAAAAAGTAATACCATTTAAGATATTTTTAGGTCAAACTGGTGGTTTAATCTCCTATTTTAATTTCTAAAGGGTGGTTAAATTTAAGGGCCGATGTTAATTTTGAAAAAACACAAATTATTTAGGAAATTTTTGACATTTCTTTTTATTATGATAATATTGGTATGGTTCAATTATGTATGAAGTAAAATATCGGCCAAATGTCCGTCGCGACTTCGGCGGCACACCTCCATCCGATGGTCCAAATTTTCGATGACGCAGAGGCATAATTGAGGTTCTATGCCATTAATGTGCCGAATTATCTGATCCTTTAGCTCTTGAATTGTTGCTGGCTTATCGACGTACACCTGCTCTTTCAAATAACCCGAAACAAAGAAGTCCAACGGCCAATTGACATCGCCACCACGTGAGATAACAAGGCCATTGAATTTTCGCGCAAAAGAGCTATTGTTTCGCTAGCTGTGTGGCAAGTGGCACCGCCCTGTTGAAACCACACATCGTCCACATCCATATCTTCCAAATCGGGCAATAAAAAGATCGTTATCATCTCACGATATCGAACACCATTCACCAGCCTATGAACCGGACCAAACAGTCACTCTTTGTGGGAGCATTGGTTTTTCGACATTCACTTTTGGATTACACTGTGTGTAATTTTTTAAGTCATGGCAAAATAACCATATATGGACCATAAATAACCATAAAGGACCAAAAAAAAAAAGACCCGTGTCTCCCAGTTTTGCCGAAAGTCATGCACTTTTATTTTTATGGGCCCTTAAAGATAAAGTCATTTTTGCAAAAAAGTGATCATTTTCAATGTTGCACAACATATATTCGCGTAACTCAAAAACGGTTCAGTTTATTGAATAAACAAAGAAACCCGAAATTCTGAATGAATACGACTGTAAGAGTTTCATAAAACCCTGTATTTGTATGGGAGCCCCCTTAAGGAGCGGAGATAAAGGGCAATAATGTTTTGAAAAAATGTTATGGACGAAAAACTAATGGAGGCCGGACATACATTTTATCCTCCCAGGGGCGACTCCATGGCAGTTATGGGACTTTTTCTTAAATATATTTCTGGTCTATATTGACAATTCTGTATGGGAGTCCCCTTAGGGAATAGAGATTACGGGTAGGTATATTGATACATTTCTACTGTCCATGGCTCTGAAATCCTTTCCCCCAAAAATACATTTTTTGATTCATCTGTCAATAGCACGTTTCCATTTTTCTTCAAACTGAATTCATTCTTCTTTTACAAAAATTGTTGTAGCTGTTGCTATTTTTTTGACAGGCACTGTATATAAAGAATCTTAGCGTTAAAATTATCCAACACCCTGTTTTCATTAGCTAACTTGTGGTCTTCAATATTGAAAATAAAACAAACCGAAAAATTCTAAAATTTCCATAATTTTTCGATTTTTATGCAGAATGAGCATTAGATTCGATTCTGTTTTTTGTTCTAATTAGTTTTAACATGCTCTCTTCATACCTCATGCAATCATCACAGGGAAATTAAACCAAGACTACTCTCAAACACTGTAATACTCACAGAGAAGCAAAACCTCTTAATTGGGTGCAAAATTTTTTATTTGTTCATACAAACAATTTCAAATATTTTTATATTTTCAACACATAAAGACGAGCCAGTGGTGTTAATGTTTCAATATAAGTGCATAAAAATGGAAATAAAACACGTTTCGTCTGAATGAAATGAATTTTTGTTGTTGTAACCATTAAAATAATAAAAATTATGGTTAAACTACGAAAACCAATTAAAATTGAATGAAATCCTGCACAGCTATTGACATCGCCACCACCATCTGGACATCATCTACAGCCCCAGCTAACCAACACTATCACATTGTGTACCTGTACCTTTATGAGACTGGTCTTACTTTCTGTGGGGGAGTTTTGTTTTTTTTGGTCACTGTCCAATACCACAGTGTGTTCATATGCAATTCCTGTTTAAATCATTTCCAAAATATATACAATTTGTTCCTTTATATTCCGTAGTTTGTATGTGTGTGTGAGTAAATATGTTTTGTTTTTCTACACATATTTTGGGGCGTATTTTCTGATCATAATGTTCTTGTCTAGTTTTTATTGTATTTTATTATCATTTTATTTTTATCATTATTACCCACATAAATGTACACATGTACGTACATTTACATAACATGAAGGTATCATCTGTATGCCCCATTTCTTGATGGACAAAAGGAACGAACATCTTTGAACATTTAGTTACGCCAGGATTTACTTTTATTTAGTTTTAGTTGACCATTTTTGTCCGTTTAAATACAGGAAATGGTCTTTTTTTATATCATTATAATTTGTTATGTTTGCTAGCCGTTACTAATTTGTAATATCTCTTGACCATTTGGCAGGAATACGATAATGATATTGAGTATTATTTTATAGAAATGTTTATTTCAATGGAAATTGTAGTAGTTATTTTGCAAAATTTGCTTTTATGATAATACAGATTACACGTTTAGTACGTTTGTTTTGAAAATAATATTTATGATGTAGTTTGCGTTTGCTAAATGTAATAATATGCAGATTTTTATTGGCATTTTTTTTTAACCGAATTAAGTTTTCCTAATAAAAGTTCACAAAAGAAATGGTTAAATTTTTAAGGAAGCGTTTAATAGTTAACAAAAATATAATAAAGTTGTTTTTATTTATGATAAAATTGATATTAAGTAAACCATTTGTGATATTAGTAAACAAATTTATAGTAGATATCAATGTTGTTGATATAAGTAAACGTTTAGTTCACTTGATAAAATTTTCAATTAAAAGTGATTTTATTTTTGATTAACAATTTAATTGGAAAAAATTGGGGGGACTTTTCTTTGTATTATCTGTATCGGTAAGTATGAAACATATCGACCTCTTTTGCGAAATGACCGTAAGCGCCAAATTCGAATTTAACAGGATAAGGTTTTTCTATAACAAGACGTAAAATCATGAATCGGGGTTTTCAACAAGAAATTTGTTTTTAATTTGTGAAAACACCCACAACATGATAATTTTGACATTTAGTTTTTTTGACGTATTCGTAGTAGATGCATTGGCAATTGTTACAATGCATTCAACTTCGCTCGAGAATCGTATTAAAATAATTAAAATCCAGTATGCAAATAGTGGTTCTGTTAAAGTTACATTTCGTAAAATTCTTGATATTTTCGGACAACACAATCGTCCTTCTAAGACCGCTTTTAAGAACTTGGTAGTTGAATTTTAGTCGACAGGCCCGATACAAAATGTGCCAAAACCAACAGGACGGTACCACATGTTACACAGGCAATGAAACGATCAAATTGCCCGATCACTTAATTTTACGAACATTCTCTGTTAAGTGGCCAGCCAGATAGCGTTATTTAACACCACTAGATTATTTTTTGTGGGGCTATGTTAAGGACAGCGTCTTTGCGGAGCCAATCGATTCGCCTGTAGTCTTAAAACTCAAAATCCATGATGTGATTAATCGAAATAGACCCGCTATTTTGCCAAAAAGTGATTAAAAACTTTGATGAAAGAATCGACGTATGCCAGCATGCTCGTGGTGGACATTTGCCAGATAACATTTTTCATTCATAATTGCCGAACTTTTCTCTTCGTAGGACAATACAAATTTGAATCATATTCATCTAAATTATTTGTTTTATAAAACAATGTTCTTGTTGAAAACCCCTTTCGAAGTGCAAACATCGGCAGTGATAATTTGTTGGTAAAGGCAAGAGTGCGCGAAAGTATATCGTAATCAGCAATAAAAAACGGACATAAACAAGATGCTGGGATACTGATAAATTAAAAAATGAGGTCATAAAACAGGAATATCAAGATAAAGTGGTTAGGAATTTAAGGCCAAAACAACCTACTGATAATACAAATGATGAGTGGAGGAATATTGAACAATCCATTGTAAACGATGCGGAAGAGATCATTAAACCCAATGGGAAAAAGTAAAATGAGGAATGATTTGACGAGGAGTGTGTCCAAGCAGTGAATATTAAAAACAAGATGAGAGAAGAAATGTTAAAGAAGAATACAAAAACTAATAGAAGAAGATATAATGCTGCAAGAAAAGAGGCAACAGAGCTGTGTAGGAGACAGAAGAAGATTGCTCTAACAAACAAAATAGTGAAACTTAATGTCAAATATAACGAGGGAAACAGTATACAATTTTAAAGCGATATTTAAGAATAAACGAAAGGATTTAGCTAAAACTTCACATTTGTAGATATAAAATAGTCAACCTTATTGTAGGAGAAGAAGATATATAACAAATCGTTGGCAAGTACTCAATTTTTTGAGTGTTTTCCATATAAATTTTACTACACGTTCAGTCACTTGTGTTGTGAAAACAGCACATTAATTTTTCAAAAATCTAAAACAATGTTTTTGACAAAAAAAAAAACATACAGATTATGATTTTTTATACTAAATAATGTACAATTTTGAGTTGTGTAATTTTTGATGATTTTTTATTTGCACAAGTTACCGAATTATTATAAGTATAGTTATGTTTAATTTAGCTTAATTCTTTTCAATTTTTACACTTTTGCCAAATTCTTAACTGACACAAATCTAATTAGCATAGACTCCATCAAAGATTCCTTTTTTCAAAAGTGTCACAATTTAAATTAATACTATCAAGCACTTGCAGTAGGGATCAACTACAAGTCTATTTTGTAACACTACTAAAAATAAATCACTTTTATGAATTGCAACTTAATACCAATTGAAACATAAAGAAATACATGACTGTTTTTTTAGCAACAGTTAACAACAACAAAAACAACTGATATATTTTTTTTATAGATAAAACAAGTGTATTGAAAAATGAAAATGTTGAGTTAAGTCACTTTTGAAATAAGTGTGCGATATTAAAGAATAACATTAACAACAAAGATCGTTATGTTTACCAGTTTTCAGTGTCAAAAATGTATTGCTTCAAATTGGTAACTCCCTATTTAAAACTCATGTCTTCCGTAAGCGAGATGGTTAGCGATACTTTTACGTTTCTCCCTTACAAACCTGCTGCGTTGGAAGCTTCAATTTTTCTTTGGTAGCTTTAGAGTATGCAATACTTTTTTTCTTAAAATGTTATGACTAGGGATGCGATTTCCATGCAAATGCATGTTTTTTTTCGATAGTCGAAGATAGATGTCGACCAATTATCTTTCCATATCATTAAATTTGCTTTAAAATAGCATCGAGTTGTTTTTGCATATTGTTGCTTTAAATGCATATTTTTGCATATATAAAAATTTTTGAGTGATATATTTTTAATTTCCATATTATAAAAAAAGTTCTACAAAAAAATTCCCAAATACACAAAAAAAAAATCGTCCAAAAAAACTTTTAAAATCAATTGGGGGATTCACAAGGTGTGCTATCAAGTCATATCGTCATTATGTCCTAAATAATATTATAAAATTGTTTGAAAAAATAATTGTTGGGATTGAAATTTAATAAAACTTTTAATGCTGTCTTCATTGATTCGTCATATTTGTATTGCAGAAATCTAAATTGTAAGCGGATGCCCACAGCAGTCATATATGAGGGGTATAGATGCAAAGACTGCAATGTCCACATTTATAGTTTTCGTAACAAATAGTAAAAACCTCTAGCTCAAAGAATATTCATACCCAGTAAAAACTTCGCCTACAAAATAATGTGTTCCTGATTACTGGAAATAGTAAAACTACTACTTCCAAATCTACTGAAAGAACCAATTAATTTTACAAGGGATGTCCCATAATGAACGCATTTTTATATAAGTCATTATTTTTAACTACAAACATCTGAAAAATAAGTAGTTATAGAAGTAATTAAAATAGTTGTATAGAAAAAAGCTACAAAATAATGAGTGAAAGAAGCTATTCATTTTTAAAAAGTAGGCGAAGTTTTTACTGGGAAGTTATGTATTGTATACCATGATATTCAGTATATTTATGTATTGTATATCATGCTATTCTGATAATGTAATATTCACTAATTGAAAGCAATCATTAAATACAACTAAGAGGTATTCTTAGGTACGCTTGTGAAAAAAGTGGACATTGTAGTCTTTGCATCTATACCCCTCATATATTTCTTTTAGTTATTTTAAGACATATGAATTAACAACTTTATGACTACCTTGTGAATGCCCCAATTAATTAAATTTTTTTAAAGCTCTGCTTAAAATATAAGATTTTCAAAATTTCGACAAAAGATTCCTCTTCCTCATCCACCTTACGTGGTTAAGTCTGCCAATGGGCTTTAAATATTTTATCCAAAACTGTTCACATGTGACTTGCTTGGCACATGGGTTACACTGAGTTGCAGATGGAATAAGAAGCCAATTCGATAATATAGACTTAATGGATTTATATGAAATGTATCCCTTGGTACCTTTACTACAGCAGCCAGTATTAACAAAATGGGGAACCCAGCTAGATGCTGAAGAATACTATTCAAATAACTGTAAACAATTTAAGAATGTTATTGAAGAACTTGTTGCTACCGATGCTTACGCAATTAAAAAAAGAAAAAGAAACATTAAATTTAAATTAGCATTTGTATTCTCCAACTACTGATATATTTGTGTAACAATAACTAAATTTAAGGCACTCAAGTCAACTCAAGACAAATTAATTGATATTGCAGAAAGTAAAATTAACAAATTCAAAAGAAATTCAAATGTTTTGAAAAAAATTAATGATTTCAAAAAATATAACCAATTTCAACAATTTTTGATCTGGGATCCAACGTGGGATCTAAATTCGAAAATTAATATTCTTCAAATTAATTGGCATTCCTCAAGTATGCTTCTATAACTTTGGTTGACGTTGAGGGATAATTTTCCATGTACAAAAGTTTTTTCCGTCTCAACAGACAAAGGCTTACTACCAGGGTTGCCGTTTGAAAAATTTTTATCCTACCAAAATTGTCTGCAAAACCTACCAAAATCCTTTGAAACCGACCAAATTTTTTAAATATTCAAAATAATCGTCATAAAAATGCAAAAGGGCCTATCATAATTTTAAAAAAAATTACAGTAGCGATACGAAGCTTAATAAAAAGCAAACTATTGAGATTACAAAAACAGTTTTTTCAGGATTGTGTCAATCATGAGTATTGTGTTTAGGGTGATCGATTATTCGACATTTTTCAATAACCGGGTTTCGAATATTCCGAATAGTTGCTATTTTAAAAAACCGGTTTTCGGTTAAGCATTTTAAAAATAACCGGTTAACCAGTTTTAATTCGAAAACATAAAAATACAAAAATCAAATTAGTTTTTGTAATAAAAAGTTAATTAGAATAAAAACAAAACAATTCACGAAGGTAAGGAACCAACAAAATAAATATACATATCGAGCCCTAACCGCGAAAATAACGTAACCGACATCATTTTCAATTTTCCTTTTTTTTAATAAATGCATATGTGTGCATGTAAAATTAAAAATATGATCTTATTTAAAATGTATTCTTTTAGTTGCAGTTGTCTTCTATGGTTTAAGTCAGGTTGAATGCCTTTTTTATTTCCTTTTTGAATTTGTTTATGTTTGGATTTAGTTTATAATTAATAAAAACGTTTAAAAGCACATTATCGATATATTTTTTATTTAAAAATTTTACATTCGTAAACGTCAACAATTTGTTAAACGTCAACACCCGCGGTTTTAATTAGTTGACGTTTTCCAGAGTGCACTGTATTTGCTTAACCTTATGTCTAAGATGATAATTGCATTTATGTATAATGTAGTTAAGAAACCGTTAAATAATGTTTGCTCTAGCCAAACGTTTTGCAAAAGCAAACAATTCTTTAAGAAAACTGGTGGTTACGTTATGAGTCAAATATTTAATAGGTGTGAACATAGCTTTAGAATTTTAGAAAAACTTTGGATTTAAAAATATAGGAATTTAATAAATTTATTATTTGAGAAATTCTCCCAAATTTATTGTAAGTGAGTTTTAATTTGTTGCTGGTTAAGCAAATTTATTGTAAGTGTGTTTTAAATTTATTGTAAGTGAGTTTTAATTTATTGCTGGTTAAGCATGTCTATATGAAGCAGTAAACTTCAGCCATATTTTTGAAAAGTGGCAAACAAAACCTGTTATCCAGGATTATATATAAAAATTTTTTTTTTGTTTCAGCACTATAGAAACAATAGTAATACGAACATGCTTTTTATGTGAAATATCCGTCAATTCGTCGATCACACAATTTAAACATTTTTGATTCCTTCAATTTTATTTTAAGTTCTTGGTGTTTTAATAAATAAAACTGATGAATTTTCCCATATCGTGGATTCCGAAAATATGTTCTTGTTTTAAGCATGAAGATATGCTAGAACTACTTAAGAGTTTTTCATTCATTATTGGCAGCATATTTTCGTAAAGTATTATTTGCAGTCTGTTAAAAACTACTTGGAACAGGGTCAAGTTTTACTTGGCGTATATTTATGCCAAGCTTGTAGCCTAATTTAAAGTGATTAATAAGTCTTGACGTTAAAGAACCTTTGCAAATTATCATTTTAGGGCCATTTAAGCACAATTTTCATTTAAGTCAGTTCGAAATATCACCAAAGATGGCATCTTTATAAAAATATATATAGTATTTTTAATACTATCAAATTGCTAATTACTTTTAAAGCTGAACTTTTTTGTAGTACTTTAAATTGTTTTTGGTTTTTGTTACAAGAACACACGCTTATATAAGCGATTTGTAAATATTTGCATTGCTCATAATGTTTTTTTGAATTTTGTTACAAGTTGTTTTGACATTTTTTAAATTTAAGTTTACCAAATATTCAATTAGAAAAATACTTAAATTACGGGTACATTTATAACAAAAGTAAGGAAAACATATATAAATTACACATTAATAAAGTAACCGGTTTATTTTACGAAAATAACCGGTTTATTCGATATTCGAAAAATGGACATTTTAAAATATTCGACTTGGGTAAAACTAAAATAACCGGTTAAAACCGGCCGAATACTATTCGATCGATCACCCTAATTGTGTTAACGATATTAACCAGAAAACCTCGCAGTTATAATCCTAATAGCTGCTTTTTATAAAGTTTTTATCTCTACTGAAATTTTTTTTTTAATGAAGATAGGTCCTTTTGCATTTTATACGATATATATCGATGGCTTAATATAAAAAAGGCGTAACTCTATTTTGTGTTTCTTTAAAGGGAAAGAACAAATCTTAATTGGATCGTTAAATTTAAGATACGAACAAGTTTTAGTTAAATTTTTAATAAAAAGATTCAACAATTTTTATAAAAAAGCCTTCTGAAATTTTAAAGCTCGATGCGTTTGGCATTTGTCTACCACAATAAACAGAAAATGTTATTTAAGAAAAAAATTAGTTACGCCTTTTTTATATTAAGCCATCGATATGTAGATGTATTTTTGATAAAAAGTATATTTTTATTGGATGAAACTTTAAATCTACATATTATTTTTTTTTGTTATATGCAATTGTAGTAAAAACAAAAAATGTAGGCTATGCTCACACCTATTAAATATTTGATGTCCTACACGTTTTATCAAAAGTGTATTTGCTGGTCACGTTTAACTTTAATAAAATGTATGTAAAAAATAAAACTTATGCAATAACACATATAGACAACTAATAAAATATGAATCAAAACTTAATAACTTAAGTTTGTACAATTTTTTAAAAAAAAATTATTAAACGTTATAAGACATAGGCTAAGCTCCAATACAACCTAATACTTTGCAGACAACGTAAAATATGTATCAGAGTTTAGCAAAGCACAGTTGGCTTACGACGTTTTGGAACTCACCCATACTTTCTGCAAGTTCTGCGGCTCTTATACCATCGACTCTATCAAAACATGATTCAAAATACAGTATCAAAGCATCCCACTGTTCCGTGATTCTTACAACATCTTCCTTTAAGGAGTCCATCTTGTATAAGAAACACCTAATACAGAACAGAATTCCTGAAATTTTTTTATTTATGTTATTCTTTTAGCGTAATTTAAGCGTTTGAAATCGATGAACAGGCTATAAGCTTACCAACAGTTCCAGTCATGGCATGAGCGCCGTTTGTTGCAAATCCGATTAAATTTTTTATAGGAATATTGTTTGTTGATAAAAAGTTTCTTATAAAAAGAAAAAATTTAACAACAAAACTATCCTTTATAAAACTAACACCGTCAAAGTAACTAGCTACTAACGTAATGCAGTTTCATCAACATCAACATTAAAATGAAATTTTTGTGTTTGTTAAAAAAATCTATGAGATTTGCAATTGTCTGCTTTCCGTCCAATGTTCTTAATTTTTTAAAATAAGTATATGTTTCTCATTTTCTAAAACCGACCAGAATTAGGTTTGGCCTACCATCCGACTAAACCAAAAATATCCGACCAATTTTGGGTCGGAAAAGACCATGTTCGGCAACCCTGCCTTTTTTTTCTTAAATTTTTAAGTTTTTAGTGAATTTTTATGCGCATATTTTCGATTTTTTAGTGCATGAAAATCTCATCCCTAGTTATGACACTCCTCGATTCATTGTATTGAAAGAACAGCTTGGGGGATAATGGGCCTACTTAAAATTTTCTATTGAAAATCAAAAACAAGTTAATTTTTAGAGGCTTTTAGATTAAGGAATATCTTCTTAACGGCTTATGATATCACAATAGATTTTTTTTTTGATTTTATGGAGGAATGCTATATTCTTCAAATATACTAAAGTTCGAAACGTCTCGACACGTAAATGAAATTCCCAGCTCAGGCAAAAATAAAAAAATTATCAATAAATTTTAATTAATTTCATGTTCTTAAATTCCGTTCTTCAATAAAAATAATTTAATGACAATTAAGTTTGATGAACTCAAGCCTAACCAGAATGTACTCAGCTTTTTGCAATGATTTTCTTCGTATTGTGACGTCTGGTGACTTTTTTTATGTTTATTTACATTTTTTAATAAGGCATTGTGACATTTGCCGTCTCAAAATGCCTGTTGTTTTCTCTGTTGTTGCATTGTTGTAGTACTGAGGTCACTTTATTAATTCATTTTGAGCCTAGCTAAATATCAAAATTTCAAGTTAAATGGAACAATCGGTAAAATGAACATGTACCGAAATCTTTCCTCAAAAAAAGGTTATATTATTTTATTTCATAAAAATTTTATATGAAGGTTGTCGCTAAAACTGTTTTGGATATAAAATCGTAACTATGTGGTCATGACATTTTAAGTAATGATGCAAGTGTTGCCAAAATATTCATTTATTAAAAAAAAAAAACGAAAATTGAAAGTATATTTGTGGTAAGGCCTCGATATGGACTGCGTGGAAATATAGGAAAATGTTTGCTTAGCACTTGCATGGACTTTACTACAATAAACAATACATTTTTTCTTAAAAACTGTAAATGCAGGTTTCATCTTTAAACACTGTTCTACAAAGCTGTATCATTTGATTTTCGTGCATAAAAGTCGAACAGTAAAGTATATTTCGTTTAAAAAACCATCTTTATAATCGTTTATTTAGAAGTGTTTTTGTTAAAAAAAAACAATACAAAACTTTATCTTTCCAATTTTGTTTTTTTTTTCTTAATAATTTTTGAAACAATAACTTGAATTTCGTTTTATTTATTTTCTGTTGCCATTACAAAATTTTAATTACCTGTTTAAAGAAATTAAAAAGAATACAGAAAAAAACCAATTTCATTATAAACAAAATAAGTACAAGCATATAATTTTCTAGCAAACATTTTTGATTGACAAGTTAATTGAATTTCTTGGAAAAATTACTAATTAACATTGCAGTCTTTTGTGAGGCCCATTTACTCGCCCCTCGTCTTACAAAATGATAGTAAAACTTGTTAAAATCAAAACAAAAAAGAAAGAACTTGGAAATATTTTCTACAGAAACAAAGAAAATTATCGTAATAAAGGCAAGACAAAACTTGCAGAAACAGTGTTTTTAAAAAAAGAATAAATTTCCAAATTATTATTTTGATTGACGTCTTACAACCAGCAAGAAAAGCAGAAGAATTTTCAGCAGACATGATACAAGAAATTATCATAAAAGAAAGAAAATTTAATAAGATGTAAAAGAATGTTAATATGTTATAGCAAAATGTTTTTGATAAGAGTTTTTTTTTATTCTATCAAGATCTTATATAAATTTTTTCTGTCGTACTTATTTTATAAAAAATTACAAAAACATAAATTTTGTTTGATCCCTTGCGCATATTTCTGTAATGTTGTTGTTGATGTTTTTGTCGGTTTTTTTTTCGTTAATATTTAATTTTTTTCTTGAGATAATTTCTCTGGAAAATTCCATCAACTTTTTAATTACCCTACGAATAAAAGTTTATCTATTTTATTTACAGTTTTTTTACATTTTTTTCCTAAGCCTTAAATTTGTATTGTGGCAATTAATCCCTTTTGTTGCGAACATTTTGATACAATAAATTTGAAAAAGTTTTGTGATGAGTTGGAAAAAAATTCTCTTGTTTGTTGATGTGAAAAAGAAATTTCGTACGAAATGTTTGTTTGTTCAATAAATACAAACCAAAAGAAATATTTGTGAGACTAGGTTAATCTTGTCCGATGTGGACGCCGCGGCGTTTTTAACGAAATGGGCTAAGAGACGATTAAGTTTAAAGTCCATCGCTAACCGCCATATTTTCAGTTTCCCTGCCAGGATACAGACCCTAATAAACATTTTTTATCGTTTTGCGAAGCACTAATGGTACATTAAAAAAAATAAGCGCACAATTATGCGCTTCGCAATAAGACATACAGAAATGCAGTAAAGTAAGTGAAAGAACTCTCAACAACTTTTATAAAAACAAAATTTCAAGTGCTACGCCATTCCCTTACTACGAAGCAGGTTTGTAAGGGAGAATCCTAAAAAATAACTGTATCAACACATTCAGTGTGTAAGGCCGATCGTTACATACAACAATTTTTATATGCGCTGAATAATGCGCTTTATGTATCAAAAATGTATTGCTTTAAAGTCGGAACTCGCCATATAAAATTCATGTCTTCCGTAAGCGCAATGGTAAGCGAAACGTTTATGTTTCTCCCTTACAAACCTGCTTCGTTGGAAGCTCCATTTTTTATTGGGACATGAAGTAAGAAACACTTTTATTGGAATTTTTCATACATTCATATGGTTTTTTTTTTGTATTTTTGCGAAAGTTCCAAAGTCTACTTTTGTTAAAAAGCCAGACCTAGATTTTATTTGTGCCATCTGGATATAAGGAATTTGTTTAGTCAATACCAGGTAATCTAATGCGGTTAGGTTCTAAAATTCTAACAATACGGTCTTAGGAATCATTCCTATTAAATTCATATATTCTAGAAAGTTGTTTATTGGAATCTTAAGTATATTTTTGTAGTTGATTGTTTCCTTGAATTTTGAACGGTTTGCTATCTATGGACCTAAACAGGGGGAAAAAGGTAAAAAAATTGAATTTTTTAAAGTTTTTTGCGATTTTGATCTGGAAGATACATTTATTTAGATTTTATATGTTTACAACTTTTGTTCTTTATGGCAAGAGGTACAACTTTGTGTCAAAGTGTAAATCAAAATGGTTTGCAAGATATGAGCCTGAGAAAGTGATCACTTTTTTATTTCAGTTGTGTTATTGAATTTTGATGTGTTTTTATTTAAAAAAGCTTTTAGCCATTTTTTAGCCCATTTTTAGCCATTTTTTCCCGTAAATTTAGCCATTTTTGGTCTCCAAGTTTTGGCAACACTGATGAAGACTGACTTTAAAAAATATCGAATTCGATAGTCGTATTTCAATATCGATAAATCGATATATCGGTATTTAAAATATCGGCGATATATATCGATTATATTTTTTTTAAATATCGATATTTTGATATATCGATATTTTTTGCCCATTCCTAACAGATAGTCATGTACTACACACTCTACCTTTTCGACCCCTCGCCATCAAACTTTGTCTGTCCGGCAAGAAATGTCCCTAGTGTAAATTGGGACTTACATTTTTTATTTCTATACCTACAAAAAGTGAATTCTTCTTAATTATTTTAAATAAAAAAAAATCTTAGACCTAAGTACCCACACATGTTAATTATTAAATTAAAAAAATTATTAAATTACATTTTTGCAAATAAAAATTAAACTTTTTTATATTCATAACAAAACGCAAATGTTACTCCCTATGCAATTTTCTCTTTGGTTTATGTTTACAAGCAAAACATTAAAATATGTTTTTTTAATATTTTAATCAGGCTTAAGATCATCAAATTTAATTTTCATTAAATTATTTTTATGAAGAAAGGAATTTTATAACATGAAAATCAATTAAAACTGTTATTGATAATCATTCATTCTTGACTGACCTGAGATTTGAACCCAGGCGGCTGGTTACCATGACATGTTTCGATCACAACCACTTGATCTCCTCCGATGGACAGTAAAAATTAAATGAACTTTTCGTTACTTTAAATTACATTTTTAACTAATTTTACATAAAGAAACTGCTACTGAAAATCCGTCTTAATATGTAGGTACATTTGTTTTATAAAGTTTAGAATCAGTTAAAAATAAATTTGCTTGGAATTTTAAATGTTTATTTATTTAAAAATGACTGAACGGAATAATTCTTAAATTAACTACAGTCCGTTACTGGATTAATATTGTGAGTGTACTAAAGAATCATGAAAATATTCCCTCTTCTTGAACAACTTCAAAGTTTTTTTTTTTTGCTGGGAAGAAGTATTTTTATATTAACTGCCAGGCCCACGATGCACACAAGAACATTTCTTTCGCATATTTACCTACATATGTACCTATATTGAAAATAATAATAAAAAACTAAAATTTGTTTCTGTTTGCAATGTAATTATACGAAAGAAATGTTCTTGCCGACATCGTGGGCCTGGGCCTTAATTAATAATTTTTACATTTTTTTCCCTTGTTATAAACAATTTGATTTAAAAAAATTTTTGCATAGTTTTCTCTTCAAGATGATGATTTCTTTACCAAACTTTCTGGCAACGCTGTATATAAATAAATAAACGAAAAATACAACGAATTTGCGAGTACTGCAAAGTATCTACTCCCCTGCTATTCTCTTTCCCCCCCCCCCCCCTTAAATAAACTCATGACTTTATTACATATGTAAACTTTGGCTGTCTAAAAAGGGACTTTCCAGCTCTCTTTAACATTGTTTAAAAAACTGCAGTCAAAATAAAAAAAATTGCTTCTTCTTCGAATTTGTTATTGGGCAAAAACACAATGTTGCTTTTACACCGAGGCCCCAAATCTTTAAGGGTCCATAAATTAAAAAGTTCATGACTTTGGGCAACACTGGGAGACACGGGTCTATTTTTTTTGGTCCTTTATGGTTATTTTTTATCCGTATATGGTTATTTTTCCATGACTTAAAAAATTACACACAGTGTTAGTCAACACAAGCGGTTAAGCACTGAACACAAAATTCTTTAAACCTGCCTTTTTGTCAATTTTAATAAAGCAATGTTCAAATGGCTAACCGCTGCACGTTATTGAGTGTAATTCAAACTAAAACACCTAATTATTATTTTATATAAAAGTGAAAAAAATTTCTGCATAATCAAGTTTCAATATCGTCGCCTTATGGCTAATAAATCACTGATGGCTTAAGCGCTGGTTAAGTTGAACTAAACTTGAATTTAAATGTAGTTTAAACTCAACAACTATAAATCAGTGTCCCATGTATTATATGTTGTTAAAGAAATAACATGTGGCAGCACTACGATAAATCTTATCAAATTCAGATGGTCTGTATTGGTAGTATAAACGCCAAATTTTATGCGCTTAAAGATGGTTTATATGTTTAGTGAAAGAGAAAGAAAGAGAGTTTAACTTTCCCAGATTTTTTAGCCCTGAAGCCTGGTACACTGTTCAACATTTCACGTGAAATGCTGTCAAAACGCATATGAAAAAAACTTGTGCGGAATATTTATGAAATAATGTTGATAGAGTTGTACTCTGTTCATTTTGTGAAAAAGTTCCGAAATGTTTCTGGCAACATTTTTTTACAACTGCGAAATAATGTAAGCTGCACTTATTTCACGTGAAAATTTAGGCAGAAGCAAAAAATTAAAAATGATTATCAAATAAGAAATAAAAAATTAAAATAACACAACCGGTAACAGTTTTTTATCCATATTTATATTCTTTTTTATTAAATTTTTTAATAAAAAAATAATTTTTAGTTAAATACAGGTGCGGTTTGTTTACATACGCAAAACAATGTCGCATACTTTGCAGGAATAAAAACGTCAAATTGTACAAACTCGCATGACAGGTAACATTGATACATGTCAAAATTTTCGTGTAAAATAATTAATGTTGCTCAACCTTTTTCACAAATTTGAACAGAGTTCTAGGCTTTAGAGTGCAAACCTACTTACTAACTTCTAGCAAAATTCTATTTCTAGCTTAAAAATCAAACATCTTTATGTATTTGGCTTATTTTCTTATATTCTATAAAGTCCCAAATTGAAGATAATGTTGTTCTTAGACGATGCGGCGTCTCTTTGTCTTTCGAACTCTGTCAAACTGTAATAAAATGTGAAAAATGGATTTAGCAGGGTTACTCTCTAAGCCGACGATATAATGATGTAATAGATTCATTATAGGGAAGTTCGACTGTATTTGACCTAAAAGTAAGTGCGCTCGTTAGCATAAAAGTGAATATAATAAGTCTGCTTTCACACGTCTCATCTTTTGATGATCAACTCTTATGTTTTTGGTGAGGAAGGAAAGAAGATAGGGGATTAGTACGGATATGCCTGTACTCGGTCAGTGCGCTTTGTGCTTTTATTCGTTGGTATATTCACACTGGTGGCTGTATGTATTTTTTTATTTTTCTCTCTTTTATTCGCTGTAAATAAAATTTTTGTTGTTTTGAAGCGAAAAAAGTTGAAACCGATTGCTGCATGTGATTATATTGGCATCTTTAAAAGGGAATTGAAAAGAAGTTGAGCATCAAAAGATGAATCGTGTAAATTCCGACTAACAATCAATCATTTATGAACCGATTTGTCTGACTTTAACGTAGTATATGCCACATAAACATTTAACAATCTAGTCCCCATTATTTCTGCGGTCTTCGGAAAACCTATTCAACATGCAGACGCACAGACGGACATCGTCAAATCAAATCACTTTCTTGATTCTTTAATAACCTTAGATACATTTTTTAACCCTTAGAAATATCACTTATATTTTGGAGGCGCGAAACGAAAAACCTTTTTCTCCAACCAAGTCTTTGGCAATCTTTCTAATAGGAATGGTAGAAAAAAATAAACCAACATTTTCAAAACTTTTATAATTTTCGAGTAAATTTTAATTTTTGTTTTCTTTTTTTGCATCATTATTTTTATGAAACTTTTGTGTTGTTATTAAATTTCGGTGTTCGGATTTTCACAGAAACTATTTTGGAAAACTCTAATAACCACTACAGTTCAGCAAAATCAATTTTGACAGTTACCTGCAGCGTTACAACAAAAATAGTTACATTTTAAAAAGTAAAATTAAAAAATTAAATAAAAAAAAACAACTAAAAGTTTTCGTATTTTAAGCCTCAAAGAGAGTGTGATTTTTAATTTTCATATTTTCACTGGTTTCCGCAGGGAACTTTGGAGAAGGAAATGCAGAATACAAAACAAAAAAGGGGGGTAATTAGTTTGCTCTATATTGTATGCACCCTACATTTTGAAATTACATGTTTTAAATTATGATGGAGTTAAAGCAGCAAAATTACTTATCAGATTTATAAAAAAATCTCCTGAAAAATAGAGTCAGTGGCGGTTTCCGTCGTGTCCCCAATAAAAAAGTTAATTGGACATGGGTTACATTTAAACTTTGCAAGTAGTTTTTAAATCCTTTTGTTGGCAATTAAAATATTATGTTCTATTTTTAAACGAAATGATAAAAATAAAAAAATAAAATTAAAATATTGTGAATACTTCTAGTTAGGTAATTTTTGGTCCTTCGAACCCCTCCCTACATTTAAACTATCTTCAAGGTTTTTGCTATATATTTTTTTAAATATAATTTCTAAATTTTTAAAATATACGTAATTTTTAAGTCGTTTACACTAGAATGTGAAATTCTTTATTCTATTTTTTTTTTGGCGAGGCTGTTATGATAGCACCAGTTGTTAGCTTTTCATAGTTTTCGTTTTATTTTTTACTTTTTTCAACTTTTAGTTTCCTCATTGTAAATGAAACTTTATTTAACAAAAACTATATGCCAACAACAATGAGCTTAAAATTGCTTAACAAAAGTTTGCAAAAAAAAAAAAAAAAATAGAAAAATGCAAACTGAATTCATACAAACGCCTGGCCAAACATCACTGCGTCAAATATTGCAGGTGCAAAGTTGAATAGAACAACGAAAAGTTGCAAAATTTTAATATATTGAAAAGGGAAATTAAAAAAATTCTCAAAAATAATAAAAAGCAGAGCCATGTAATAATTAAAAATAAGCAACAAAAAAAGTTTATATACAAATACTCTTAGGCTTTCTTATATATACCAATGTGTATGTTACCGTTTCACAGTGGGTAATAAAACAAATTAAAATTAACTGTTAAATATTACGTATTGCCAATGTGTATGTGATTTTGGAAGGCACAATATGTTGGCAACAATCAAAAGACTTTTGATTTTTATTGCACAACGAAAAGAAAGTTTAGTGTGTTGGCAACATTGAACAGTGCCGTTAATGTTATTCTTATAGGTTATGTTCACCTTTTTATTGAATGAATGAAACCATTGTGCGACCCATTGCATAATATAGGACAAAATGGAAATAATATGGTGAATATATGTGTGCAGTTTAAGGAGGAGTTATCGACAGCATAATTTTGTAGTTGTTCTTTAATTAAAGTTTAGTGTTGCTTAATTGACTTAAGTGGGCGCACCTGAACACTAAACTCCAATGACAAAAACTCCCAATTTTTCTATAAGTTACAATGCTGACGTCAATTACTGTATACCTTTTATCAGGGACACCGTGTGTTTTATGGAGTATTCGAAAATAAACAGAACCCAGAAACTATATCTATTTTTTAGTGTTTGTGTAGACGAACACAACCTTTATTACCGTTCATAACTTTGGTAATACGAACGAACATGAATGGCTGAGCCGATTACAACGAAGTTTGTGCTTAAAAAACAGAACGCAAAACAATGTTCTCATCTGTTTGCTAAGTTGGATAAGAACAAATTGACAAATCCTTCTACCGAACGAACCGAACACTAAAGGGCAGTAATTAATGTTTATTTTTGAACACTGGTTGTATTCGCATTAAATATGCAGTAACACTTTGCAAATACGCCTTAAACATTTTAAAAAATATGCACTTACAAATGGATTATATGAAAACAAAAAAATTCAACAATTAATTAATTTTTGCATATAATAAACGACTAAAAAAAGCATAGTCGGCTTAGTACGACCATGTGATACCCTACACCACAATATTTACTGCCAAATATCCGGCTATTGCCTATTTGTGACCCATTGTGACGAATGGATGCAACATAGCCAAATAATGCTATGAGTTCGGGCAGTAATTACATTTGCACATATGTATATGTACTTATATATGTTTTTTTTTGTTACATTTATATATACTAGTGTTCGCCTAAAGGTCAAAATTCGACCAAAAATTATTACGTAAATTTGATTACGCTGATGCATAATGTGGCGAATTATTTCATCCTTTAGCTCTGGAATTGTTGCTACCTTTTCTTTCAAATAACCCCAAAGAAAGAAGCCCAACGGTGTCAAGTGACATCGCCATTACGTGAGATAACACGGCCATTGAATTTGCCGTGCAAAAGAGCCATTGTTTCGTTAGCTGTCTGGCAAGTGGTACAGTTCTGTGGAAACCACATATCGTCCACATCCATATCTTCCATAACAAGTTCGTTATCATCCCACGATAGCGGAAACCATTCACAGTAACTGACTGATCGGACTCATTTTGGAAAAAATACGGCGTGACGATGCCGCCAGCCCATAAACCGCAGCAAACAGTCACTCTTTGTGGGTGCATTGGTTTTTCGACAATCACTCTTGGATTACAATTCGCCCAAATGCGGAAATTCTCCTTATTGACGAATCCAATGAGGTGAAAATGTGCCTTATCACTGAAGATGAATTTCTTCGAAAATTGCCATTTTTTGCCACCATTCTGACCATTCTGACGACGTTTCGAATGGTCAAGAGGCTCTTGAGTCAATTACACCTTGTAAGCGTGTAAATGCAAGTCTTTTTGCATAATGTTTATCAACGACGAGCGTGATAGGGGCAAATGTTGGGTACGACGACGAGTTGAGGTGGACGGCTCTTCAGCCACACTATCGCGAACAGCAGCAATATTTTCTGCACTACGAGCTGTACGAGCATGCACAGACCTGGATTGCTCAAATTTTTGCACGTGTTTTTCGATTGTACGCACATTTGGACTATTAAAATGACCGAAAAAATCACGAAGTGCACGGTATGCATTTTGATTTGAACGCCTATTTTCATAATAAGCCTGAATAACTTTAACGATTTCTCGATTGTGTATCTTTCCATGGTTCAAATTGAGTTTGTCTGAAATTGGGGAATGCCAAATGAAATGCAGAAAAAAACTTGTCGTTTAGATGTAGCTCACATTCAACGTTGATCCTAAAAATTTATTAATACTGCGCAATTTGGGGTTAAATCAAAGCGTCTATCACGCCAAAATAAGATTCGACTTTATAGATCTCTTATAAGGCCAATTTTAACGTACGGATGCGAACTTTGGACACTCAAAGCATTTGAAATGAACCAGCTGCTATGGTCCGATTATAATTAGTTAAGACAGCGAACTTGATGTGCTGAATGAGCAGCAAAGTGTTGTAAACATAAAGACCTAGAGAATTCGATGGTTAGATCATGTAATAAGAATGCCAGACAAAAGAGTGATGAATAAGATATATGTGCAGATTCCGGAAGGTTCTAGAAGAAGAGGGAGACCCAGAAAAAGATGGAAGGCAGACGTAAAAACATCAAGTTTATTAATAATCGGAAATTAGGCTACAAATACCACACAAATTTCAATTTATTTATTCCTTTTTTATATTTCTTATGCCTAAGTACACGGAAGCTACATACATGCGCATGTGGGTTTTTACATTTCGTGTACCATAGGCTTTACTATTATAATCTAAGACCAATACATATTTTGTATTGATTTCTTAAAAAAAAGAAAAATTATATTTTGCTTGTCAACGTAAAACTTCATTCGGAATACATAAAAATATCATTACAATTTGAATCGTGTTCTAATTTCTACGATTAGTCAATGAAAAATAAAACTTTTGTTTAAACGTCTAATCAAATAACTTCCTTAATGGAAACGTTAATTTGTAATACATTAACTGTACGGAGTTAAACATAGCCCGAATGTAACGTCTTTCGCATCATTAATGATACAACGAAACGTAAGAAATTTCCCATTTTGGAAGTTTCATTATAAAAGAAAATTTCATTTCTGCAATTAATAGTTAAGTATCAGTAATGAACATTTTCATTGCATTAATGAATAGGGGCCAACGAGATGGTTTCATTCCAGCAACGAAGAGTTTTTATTTCGGTGTAAAATCGAATATCTACCAAATTAAAACAGATATTCTATACGTTTTTATAGATTTTAAGTAGCAGACTTCGTATATAGAAAGACTTTTTTTTGGTCTTAAACCAAAAAACTGGGTTCGTTTTGAATTTCGGGTACAACACAGTTCGTCATCTAAAAGACCTAATAACCTATCTGCAAAAATTTCAAAATTGATTTTTTTATGGATTTTTATTCCTTATATCATAACGCATATGTGTGTAAAATTTTGAACATATAATATTACAAATGACAAAGTTTTTCTACCTAGAGGACCGTTACGCACAAAAAAAAGGGAAAAATAAATCATCAAAAATCACGTTAAAAGTTTTATTTTGTTGCATAGTGTAATTTAAACAAACATTAAGTACTTGTTTTTGCTTAAACCAGTAAAAGAAACTAATACTTTAATTATTTAATGTATATAATATTCATGTGTAAAGAAATTTTTATTTATTCATACTAATTAGTACTGCAGATAGGTTATTTGGTTTCAGATTTTAACAATTCCAAAAAACCTAAGTGTCATAACATAAGCTGTGATTAGAAAAACAAAATTTTATCACCCGATATATATTACTGGTTTTACTTTAATCAAAATGTGTAATTTTCGTTTCAATATCATTAATAGTTCCAATTTTATAACGTTTTTTCCCTCTCCTGTAAACTTTTGAAAACTGCAGATAGGTTATTTCGTCTTTTAGGTGACGAGTTGCAAATTAAGTTACGAATTTTACATCCACTGTGCGTAAATTCCTATTATTTTATATTTTACATGTAAAGTGACAGAGTTATTAACCATTTTTGAGTTAAAAAGCATTTAATATAAATTATATTTAAATTCTAATAAATCTATATTAAGTCTTTTTATTTTAATCTGAAACTATTTGGTAGTTTTCGCTTTATTCTCCCGACGTCAGTCACTTTCGTACGCTTTAAATCTTAAACAAAATTTATAACTTTATCAAAGTTTTTTTTTTTTTTTTTTTGAAAAAAGCGGTCTTTGCTTTTTTAATGTATTCCAACAACTTTTTCAATTTATTCTTTTGTGTACTTCTCACTTAACTTGAAACTCCAACAACAATTCTATGAATACAGTTTTTTTTTCATCCTGCTCATAAAGTTTCTATGTTTATTTCCATATTTTAAAAACTGAAAAGCATTTTCAAAAAAAAAAAAAGAAACAAAAAAAAAAAATAATCAACTTTAGAAAAAACAAAAACAATTTTTAAACTCTACTCATATGGGAGGTTCATGTTAATAAATAAGGAAATGTTACAAAAAAAAAAATATAATAAAAATATTCTGTATAAAAAACAAAAACTTCATTTTGAAGTATTAAAAGCAAAGTTTGTTTGATTTTTCTTAAACAAAGTAAGTTTCTTCGACTGGAGTTTATTCAGGAGATTAGTTGACTGGATACCAACGAATTGTGGAACCTTTTTAAATTGAATAATATTGGATAACTTAAATTAAAGATTATAAATCATATTAAAACAAAATAATATTGTGAGTTTTAAGTAGTGGCATAAGAAATCCTCTTTTTTCAAACTTTTTTCTAAAACAACAGCTACGTAAAAGATGACTCATAAAAGTAAGAAATATTTATTGTAATGCGAAACCAAGTTCTGGTTACAAAGCCTTAATGCCTCGTTATGTACACGTTGCGGATCAGCTGTTCGGTTTTCCTTACCAAGATTATGAATAAATAGGTACTCTTAACCCTATGGCTACATGGAAAACGTATTTATGTGAACCCTTATTTTAATGAAATCAAGGAAGAAGGTGCAGCTTAACAGTTTTATTTGTATAATAGTTATCTTTAGTTTATCTTAAATCCTTGGACGAAGTTTCCGGACGATCTGGTCTAAGCAACCAGTGAAATGCGCATAGGAATAGCTTATCCCATTAACAATAAATTTCAGTTTATCCATAGTATGAAATGGGAATTAAGCACATTTAAACGAAACCTTGTTAATAAATTTCAGTGTTTTTATCAAGAATAAAAATTGGGAATTAAGCACGACAAACGAAATATTGTTAATTAGTTTGTCAAAATATGTTATTTTTGTTCCTAAATTTTATGTTCAAGTGGCTCAAAACTACGGTCATACTTGTCAAATATTTGACTAAAAAAATGGGACCAACAAGTAAACTAAATAATCATTTCCTTCAATTTCAATATTTATTTAGATTATAATACTACATTTTACACAGAAAAAAATTACGACAAATCAATTGTCATATTGAATACCATATTCGTTAATACAATTAACTTTTTAATTGAAAAGGCACCAACAACTAAATTTGTAAATATAAACAATTTTGTTGTTAATTAAAATTGTTAAAAATCAACAAATATTTTTAACAATGAGTTTGTAATATTGAAAACAATATTTGTTAATAATTAAATATAATTTTTTATTGTGTGTTTGTCATATTAACAAAATATGTTGTTGATAACTAAGTGGAATAAGAAGATGCATTTAAAAGTGGTATTTATTATTTTTTGTAGTAAAATATATATGTATGTATATTACAAATAAAATTATAATTTATTTAAGCCACAAATAAAGAATTTTGACACCATTTTCAGTAAAATTTGGAAAACTAGAATTTATAAAAGAACCGTTAAAAATTCTTTATAAATTATTAATATTAACTTTACTTACCGTGTAGATTAAATCAATTTCGCAATTATCATCATATCGTTTATTCTTTTTAAGATTCTAAATGAAAAATCCAGATTTTTTTTGTTTCATATTTTTAATTTTTGACACAAAATTATTTTTTTCTATGATATACTTATGCATTTTCTACAAATGAAACAAATTGTTAATATGACAATTTACCAACATGTTAATTAACAAAATTGTTAAAAATATAAGAAACGTTTTGACAAATTTTTATAAATTACTAAATTACTTTTGATATTTTTTTCTGTGTACAAAAAACTATTTTTTGCTATGTCTATTAGTACACAGAAAAAAAAACAAAAGTTATTAAGTAATTAAAGAAAATTTGTTAAATCTTTTTAATAATTTTCACAATTTCTTTAATTAACATGTTTGTAAATTGTCATATTAACAATTTGTTTATTTTTAGAAAATAAATGTGTATATTATAGCAAAAATATTTTGTGTCAAAAAGAAAAACCATAAAAAAAATTTTTTTTTTCCATTTTAAATCTTTAATAGTGTTTGGGGGTTGATTTTGATTTTCAATCCTCAAACGTAACACGGTTCTTCTTTTTTGGTGGACTTTAAATAAAACACTTTTTTTATTTTTAATTTGTATTTTTTATTTACACTTTAGGTTCAAATTTAATTTCTTTTCCTTGTTTTTTTTTTGTTTTATAAATTTACAATTTATGTTGGGTTTGTTAAATTCACTTGTGTTAATTAATGTTTTTTTGTTATTTACTTTTCTTTTATTGTACGATTTGTTAAGTCTGCGCGACGACGATCAAAACTAGAGTGTTTTTACTTTATGAAAAAAAATGAAGTTAAGTTTAATTTTACAAAAGAAATAGGAGAAAGAGAAAAACAAAATAATATAAAAAACTGTTGGTCTGGGGTGGCCAATCTTCAGTGCTGAACATCCCGGCCCCCATGAGTCGGTGAAAATTAGTATAAGACACTGGTGGGTCCCGCAAAGGTGTAACCCAAGGCAGTCTTCGTAGCAACGACATTTCCCATTTCCAGTTCAATGGCTCCGTCACGTCGTATAAATGGGAACACGTCGCCACCCAGTTCTAATTCAATTTTGGTGTTGGCTCGAGGGTCTATGTCAGCGAGGGTGTCTTCGGTAAACTCCTCAAACGGATTGTCCTGGATAGGTGCTGAATAGGGTCGACGTGGTAACTCCTCGGTGATGAGAGCGAGTAATTTCTTATGAAATTTGGACCGGCTGTTACGAGCTTTTACATACAATTTTGCGAATCGAGCTCCGTTCCGTTCAACTGACGACATTTTATGCTTTCTCACAGTAGATAATGCAATTCGTGAGGTGCTGATGGATTGGTTGAGCAACGCTCTTGCTGATGCCCAGTTGTCCGACTTTTCCTGGGAGGCGAGTTGTACGGTGGCTGTTGGTATAAAAACGTTGGGTCATGTTACGGGGTCAATTGGTGTTGTTTGGGTCATGGTTGACTGGGTTGAGATGGGTCTTGAGTTTAATTTCACTTCCGAGTTTTTAACGTAGCAATTGGGTTGATGTTGGTGCTTTGGGTCATGTGACTTTCTGAGTTGTGGGGCATCATGTAAAAGAGTATTATGTCGTTTTGTGCATACTCGACATCCGAATTCATTTTTACAATCTTTGACAAGATGTGACCGAGCGAGGCAGTTTATGCAGTACTGCTTAATGTTGATGATGTCATATCGCTCGTCGGCACTGGCGGAAAGAAATTTTTTACATGTCCTTATCGCATGATCCTCCTTACATAACCCGCACGACCATTTCCAGTCGGGGCATCTGGATTGAGCTTTGGATGACATAACTAGGGGGTAAAAGACGATAGATTTGAATTTTGTTAATGAATTTTTAATTATGAAACAATACAACGAGTTTAGTAATGGGTCGAGTACATGTTCCGTTTACAGTTCGAATGTCAGCAACCCTAATGTTGTTATCAGATCCAGAGTAGGTTTTCGTTACGCGGCCCAATTTCCATTCATTGGGGGGTAGATTTGTGTCTTTGATAACGACTAGGTCATTTACATTCACGTTGTCCTGTGGAAACTTCCACTTGTACCTTTTATGTAGTTCGGCAAGGTATTCTGTTTTCCATCTTTGGCAAAACGAATGGTAGATAATCTTGATGCGTTTCCAGCGGTTGGCGAGTGTCAGATTTTCATTGGTTAAGTCTGGTTCGGCTGGGGTCATTAGTGGGGTACCAATTAAAAAGTGTCCAGGGGTCAATGGGGTCAAATCGTTAGGGTCATCGCTAGCAGGGCTTAGGGGTCTAGAATTCAGGCAAGATTCAATACGGGCTAAAATTGTGGATAACTCTTCAAACGTGACTTTGGTATTCGGCAATAATTTTTTCAGGTGCGTTTTAACGGACTTTACGCCTGCTTCCCAGAGTCCACCCATGTGTGGAGCTCCGGGAGGGATAAATTTCCAGTTAATGTTTTGATGACTATATTGATGAATGAGTTGATTTTGAAGAGTCTTTTGAAATTCTAAACGATCCTTTTTTAAAAGTTCTGCTGCTCCGACGAAGTTTGTCCCATTGTCCGAGTACATGATGGCAGGGCATCCACGGCGTCCTATAAAGCGAGAAAACGCCGCCAAAAAGGCTTGGGTTGTTAATTCGCTTACAGCCTCTAAATGTATGGCTTTAGTGGCAAAGCAGATAAAGAGGCATACATACCCTTTTGTGATGAGACAGGCTCGACCAGTGAAGTTTCGTATATTAAAGGGTCCAGCGTAATCAACACCTGTAACGGTAAAGGGTCTTGATAGTGTTGTGCGCTCAGGTGGCAGGGATGCCATTATCTGACTTTGAGTGTGTTTTTTGTAAAGTACACATGTTTTGCAGTTATTTATAACGGTTTTTACTAAGGGCTTAAGACGAAAAATCCAAAATTCGGTTCTTATCAATCGGGTCATGAGCTGATTTCCTCCATGCAAAGTAATTTTGTGCACAAATTCTGTTATCATTCTAGCCAATTTTGATTCGTATGGCAACAGAATTGGACAGCGTTCATTGTACGTTAATGCTGGGGACTGTGCTAAACGCCCATTGGCCCTTATAATCCCATTGCGATCGAGAAATGGCGTAAGGGTTAAGAGTTTACTTCGAGGGGAAATTGGACGTTTGTGAAGTAAAGCAGTATATTCGTCAGGAAACAAAGTTTTTTGTGTCCAAATTATGATGCGATTTTTTGCAGATTGTATTTCCTCTGGTGTTGGTTCTATAGATGATCTTTGACTTCTTGGTATGGGTCTTCCGAAGCGTAAAATGTAGGCTATGACTCGATAGGCACGGGGTAGAGATGAAAATCGGCTTAATGGGTCGTCTGTGTTTGTGACTGTTAGAATTTTAATTGTCTTGGCTTCTATATTTGTATCCTGAGGAGGGCGTGGGGATGGCCATTGCTGTTTTGGCAACTTTAACCACGAAGGTCCACTCCACCATAGACTATGTGATTCTAACTCACTTGGTGAACAACCTCTACTTGCTATGTCAGCGGGATTCATTTTTGAGTCGACATGATGCCAGTTTTGAGTCCCGACTTTTTTTATTATTTCCGACACACGATTTCCAACAAACGTGTTCCAGGTACATGGCGGTTTCTTAAGCCACGATAATACAATTGTCGAGTCAGTCCAATAGTGGGTTACTACATTTTGAAATTCACAAGTTTTTAATAGACTTGATGCCAAGTTAGCTAGCAATACAGCTCCACAAAGTTCTAAGCGTGGTAGCGATAAGCTTTTGAGGGGGGCTACTCGAGTCTTGGATACCAAAAGAGTTGTGTGTATGGATGTTTCTTCATTTTGTATTCGAATGTATAATGAAGCAGCATAAGCTTTTTCTGAAGCGTCGCTAAAGCCATGTATTTCGATGTGACTTAAGGGTGTATATTTAATCCAACGGGGTATTTTTATAGTTTTAATATTGGGAAAATTGTTTACGAATTTTTTCCATTTATGTTGAGAAATTGGTTTTAAAATGTCATCCCAGTCTGTTTTATCTAGCCATACTTGCTGCATGATTACTTTAGCGTCTATTATGATTGGAGCTATCCATCCACATGGGTCAAAAAATTTGGCAATTGTAGACAAAACTTCCCTCTTTGTATACGCTTCTTTAACTTGTATATCTGGGGCTGTGAATGTAAAGGAGTCTGATGAAATGTTCCATTTTATCCCTAGAGTCTTGGTCCCGTCATTTTCTGACAGATTTAACCAGTCGAGTGGTAGTAGAGTCTCACTAGGTAAATCCTGAATGACTTGTGGCTCATTAGAGTTCCATTTCATTAGATCAAAGCCGGCTGATTTTAGGACAGAAGTTAATTCTTTTCTAGCACTGATGGCTTCTTCTATAGTATGACCTCCTGCTAAGACGTCATCCACATACATATTTTGTTTGAGAATCTTGGCCGCTAATGGATGAGTCATTTGAACATCTTCAGCTAACTGAAGAAGCGTTCTGATGGCTAAATATGGGGCACAATTAACTCCAAATGTGACTGTGAGAAGCTCGTAATCTTCTATAGGGTCATTTTTGGATTTTCTGAATAAGATTCTTTTAAACTTTGTTTGAGTTGGGTCGACTAGTATTTGACGATACATTTTTGTAATGTCGGCGTTAAATACAAAGCGGAAAAATCTCCATTTTGCTATCAAAAGGACAAGATCTTGTTGAAGAATGGGTCCTGGATATAAAATGTCATTAAGACTATTCTTATTTGACGTTGGGCTAGAGGCATTAAAAACCACTCTAAGTTTAGTGGTCAATCGGTCTGGTTTTATTATTGCGTGATGCGGCAGATAATAGTTTGGAGCTTTGTTTATATCCGAGGGTTCGATTTTTCTCATGTGTCCTAACTCAAGATATTCTAAAATAACGTTGTCATATAATTGCTTTATTTCGGGTTTTTGGCTGAGCGTGCGTTCCATTCTTAGGTACTGAGCCATGGCAATGTTGCGAGAAGAGCCTATTTCTTCTGTTTTTTTGAAGGGCAGGGTAACTATATACCTTCCCGAGTCGTTTCTACGAGTTGTTTGTTGAAAATTGTGTTCCACAATAGTGTCCTCGTCTGACCTCAAAATCTGTTTTGGGTTTTCCTCCACCTCCCAAAAGCGTGTGAGGATTCGGTCAAGGGACGATGTATTCAATAAAGAAATTGTTGTTCTGGGTTGAGTAATTTTTGGTGTTGGTCCCCCCACAATCCAGCCAAATACTGTTTTTTGTGCCAAAAGGGATCCAACAGACCGCATCGGTGTGTCCATGCAATAAATCGATGGGCCTATGTCGAGGCCTATTAGCAAGTCGATGGGTCTACTTTGATTAAAGTGAGGGTCTGCAAGTTGCAATTTTGCAGCCTCACTGAGCCTTAGCATGTCCAATGTTTGAGGTGGTAAATTAGAGGGAAGGGTCTTGAGAACTGGGGCCCAAACTTCTAACTTAAACGATGTGTCCACCCGTGAGCAAAGGTTAAGCAAACATGCTTTAGTTGAGGTTTCAGAAACTGTTTGACTCAAACCAGAAACGTGAACTATGTTTCTTTTAGTGGGTAATTTTAATCGGTTTTTTAGTTTGTCCGATACAAAGGTTGATTGTGATCCAGGGTCGATGATGGCTCTAGCCTGGTATCTTTGACCTCTAGTTTCTATTTCGACAATGGCAGTGAAAAGCAAAGTTTCGTGGTCTGTTTGATTTGTCGATGTTTGTATGTTTTCGCGCAGGGTCAGGGAAGTAAAGTTAGGAATACTTGATCTTGAAGTGGACTGTATGTATTGGGCTTGAGCTGCGGCACTTGTGCTTGGTTGCTCGTCAGCGTTATTTTGTGGCAAGTTTGTAGGCTGGGTCACTGTTGCCTTGTGCAATAAAGTGTTGTGTTTTTGTTTACACAGCCTACAACTGTATTTACTAGGGCACTCCCTGACACTATGATTGATCGACAGACAGTTGTAACATGAATTTGTGACTCTTACGATATGAATTCGATCACTTACATTTTTTTCTAAAAATGTGGGGCATGACCGTAGGGTGTGTGACTCGCTACAATGTTGGCATGTTATGGCGTTATTATTAGAACTTTTAACGGGTTTATTGTTGTTCTGATTGCGACTCTCAGATTTCGCAATATTCGTTTGGAATGAATTGAAGTTTCGTTTATTCTGGGTATTTTTTGCGACTTCAGACTTGGGAGGTATAGGTTTGTCCTTTGATGATTTTATATTGCCTACTGATTCTAGGGTCTTAAATTTGTGGGTCAAAAACTTGTCGAATTCTTGCCATTTGGGTACTTCGGCACAATCTTCACGAGAATTTTCAAATTCTTGAACAAGGGCCCTGGGAAGTTTTTGAGAGCAAATATAAATTAAAAATGACTCCCATGTTGAAGTGTCAATTCCTAGTGTGCCTAATGTATGCCTACAATCGTTTATTGTCCTTTGTAATTTTTTAATTGAGGCTCCAGAGTCTGTAGATGCATGAGGCAGATCCAAAATAATTTTATATTGCTCGTTAACCTGCATCCATTTATTTTCGTACCGGTCAACTAAATTTTTCCAAGCTATGATAAATCCGTCGTTTGTTAAAGGGACGTGCGTAATTGCATCTCTGGCGTCTCCACCGGTTTTTTGCATCAGATAAAAAAGCCTTTCAACATTGCTAATTTGAGGATTTCTAATGTATATGGCTGTGAACAAGTCACGAAAACTCGGCCATAATTTATAATCCCCAAAAAAGGTGTCGGTGTCGCAAGGAGGGAGTCTTATTGAGGAAACATCTCTTTCTAACGGAATATTTGACTGACGTTCAACTTTTTCCATGGTTGTGTCTGAAAGCGCTTGGATTTCAGCGTTTACTGACGAAAGACAATTTTTATAAGCCATTAGGGCAGCTTGGTATCGCTCCCGTAATATTTTTTTGTCAATTGGTTTATCACCATCCTGATCTAAGTCCCTACATTCTTCATATGATCTTTTTACTTGTGTCCATATGGAGTCTAATTCTACTCGAATAATTTCCAACGCGTGTACATTATCTTCAGCACGCGCTTCTGCTTGGATCTTCTCGAAGTCGACTAAATCGTTTGTGCAATTGACGAATTTTTTCAGGGACATATTGGTAAATTGATAAAGAGTCAGAATAATAATAAAATTGAGTCAAAAAAATTGCCTGCTAGCGATAAAAATAAATTGTGTCTTGAAAATTTTGAGTCAAATATTTTTTTAATTTCCCCGGTTAATTTTTCAAAAATTGACGCAATGGTAACTCGTTTTTTATTTATTTGGATGGTGACGTCACGGTTTTTTTTTCTCTTAAAAATTGCAGCGGCAAAAAATTAAAGAGTAACACAACAAGCAATAATATTTATGTCTTGTTGTATTGTATACTTTGACTTACTTGTTGTGTTGTTGTTGTTGCTGATGTTTTTTCTTCGCTGCACTTTGATGACGTTGTTGTGTTCGTTGATGATGCTGCTACTGCGCCAAGGAATTTGGGTCCCGTTAGATTTGGTTTTAATTTAAAGAAGTTTTCTTCCTTTTTTATATTTTATTTTCAGGGTCAATTCAATTACTTTTTTTTTTTTTGATATTTTTGAGTCACTACACAATTTTTGTAAAATTAAATTTGCACACACGGTAGGTGGGTTTCTGTTGTTTTATATTTTTTGTAAAAATTTATCCGGTTCGTTTGGACCAAATGTTTGGGGGTTGATTTTGATTTTCAATCCTCAAACGTAACACGGTTCTTCTTTTTTGGTGGACTTTAAATAAAACACTTTTTTTTTATTTTTAATTTGTATTTTTTATTTACACTTTAGGTTCAAATTTAATTTCTTTTCCTTGTTTTTTTTTGTTTTATAAATTTACAATCTGTGTTGGGTTTGTTAAATTCACTTGTGTTAATTAATGTTTTTTTTGTTATTTACTTTTCTTTTATTAAACGATTTGTTAAGTCTGCGCGACGACGATCAAAACTAGAGTGTTTTTACTTTATGAAAAAAAATGAAGTTAAGTTTAATTTTACAAAAGAAATAGGAGAAAGAGAAAAACAAAATAATATAAAAAACTGTTGGTCTGGGGTGGCCAATCTTCAGTGCTGAACAAATAGAATGAACGATGTGGCGATTGTTCTGAAATTTTACCAATCTATACGGTCAGTTAACTTATTATTTAATTATTCATAAATAAATTTTAATGGGTTTTCTATAAATTCTAGCTTTCCAAATAATACTATTAATGATGGCAAGATTCCGTTTTGTGTTGATGGCAGAAACTCGCATGCAGGACTATGTTTGTTCCTTAATCAGTTATAATGGTTTTTGTGATGTAATTTTTTAAAAATTTTACTAAAACGTTAATAAAAACAACTTTTAAATGCATCTTTAATTTTAATTTAGTTAGTAAAAAATTATTTTGTTAATATGACAATTTTGTAATAAAAATTTATATTTAATTGTTAACAAATATTGTATTCAATATTACAAACTCATTGTTAAAAATATTTGTTGAATTTTAACGATTTTAATTAACAAAAAAATTTTTTATATTTACAAATTTGGTTGTTAAAAATTTGTTACAAAGTTAATTGTATTGACGAATATGGTGTTCAATATGACAATTGATTTGACGTAATTTTTTTCTGTGATTATAACGATACAGTACACATTTCGATTTATTTTACATTTTGTTTCACATACAATTATTGATTGGCAAAATGTTTACAAAAACTGAAAAAAAACAATTTTTTAAAATGCACTTGCAACCTTCAGGCTCGTTGCGGCGTTAATCCTTTTATCCTAATAGAGGGCGATTAAATTTTAAGGGCCGATGTTGATTTTGAATTAAACACAAATTACTTAGGTAATTATTGTCATTTCTTTTTATTATGATAATATTGTCATGGTTCAATTATGTATGGTACTAAATATCGGCCAAATGGCAGCCGCAACATCGGCGGCACACCTCCATCCGATGGTCAACATTTTCGATAACGCTGAGGCATATTTGAGGTTCTATGCCATTAATGTGCCGAATTATCTCATCCTTAAGCTCTTGCATTTTTGCTGGCTTATCGACGTACACATTTTCTTTCAAATAATCCCAAAAAAGAAGTCCAACGGTGTAAAACCGCATGATCTTGGCGGCCAATTGACATCGCCACAACTTGAGATAACACGGCCATTGAATTTGTCGCGCAAAAGAGCCATTGTTTCGTTAGCTGTGTGGCAAGTAGCGCCGTCCTGTTTAAACCACATATCGTCCACATCCATATTTTCCAATTCAGGCCATAAAAAGTTCGTTATAATCTCACGATAGCGTGAGACTGTTGCCATTTCTTACCACCATTCTGACCATTGACGGCGTTTGGAATGGTCAGGAGGCTTTAGTTCTTGAGTCAATTTCACCTTGTTAGCGTGTTAATGCAAGTCTTTATGCATAATGTCTATCAACGTCGAGCGTGATAGGTGCAAATGTTGGGTACGACGACGAGTTGAGCAATATTTTCTGCCGTACGAGCTGTACGAGCATGCACTGTTATTTTTACTTCTCCTACAGACCCGTTTTGCTCAAATTTTTGGACGATTTTTCCGATTGTAAGCACATTCGGACAATTAAATTGACTTAAAAAATCACAAAGTGCACGATTTGCATTTTGATTTGAACGCCCATTTTCATAATAAGCTTGAATAACTTTAACGTGTTACTCGATTGTGTACCTTACCATGGTTCAAATTGAGTTAGTTTGAAATTGAGAAATGTCAAATGAAATGCAGAAAAAACTTGACGCAGATAATTTTTTACAGATATCAAGAAGTCACAATCATAAATACATAAAACAATTAATACTCTTAAAATTTCGTATATGATAAACTTGCGCTTAAAATATTATCGACATTTGGTTTTCTCTACATGGCAATATGCATGGTTGCATTTCTTCAATCAGCTGAAAGCAGTGGCTACGCTAGTTATGAATTATGAATAAGATCTATAACTACACGCAGAGAATAAATATGGTTGGCCATGGTTACGGCAACCACACTGTGTTTATTGTAACAATATATTGTTGTTGTACACAAATAATTGTTATTTTTATTAAATATCAGCAATATTATAGTTACTGTAAGCATATTAATGTTTATCGCAATTATAAATTTGAGTATTGTTGACCGAAAAATAATTATTTTTCTAACAACTAAATTATGATAACTTTCAAAACATATTATATTACTCACAGCCATAACATGATAACTTTATATACATTTATCATAATAAGTTTAAGATGCAATCAAAATATCGTTACTCTAATAATATTTTGGTATCGCCATTTGTAAAATAATTTTGTATTAGTTGTGTCGTGTTTTACATAAACATATCGAATTATTTGTTAGTGAGTGGCTAAATAATAAAAAATAACCATTAAAATAAACAAGAAATTAAAAAAAAAATAAAGAAAAAACATTAAAAAAGGGTTGTAGTGTCACAAAATAAAATATCTTTGCTAAAAAATTTTAATAATCTTAAAGTGGTGGAAAAATTTGTGAAATATTGGTGCAAAATATTAACCATTACTGGTAAGTTTTGTGTTATTTTAAGAGAAAAATAATGAAAACTCCATAAAATAATTTATAAATAATTGCAACCTACGACAAAAAGATTACAGTAACTATATTATGTTTTTTATTTTATCATAAGTATTTTTTTCCAATAAAAATATTATGTTTAAAGTTGTATCATATTATGATGTAAAAAATCTATGTATATCAGTTCATATCACTTTGCATCATAATATGATTACTTCTAAACTTATTATGATTGCCATGACAATAATATGATTACTTCTAAACTAATTATGATTGTCATGACAATAATATGATAACTTCTAAACTTATTATGATTGCGATGACAATAATATGATTACTTCTAAACTAATTATGATTGCCATGACAATAATATGATTACTTCTAAACTTATTATGATTGACATGACAGTATTATGATTACTTTTTAACTTATTATGGTAGCCATGACAACAATATGATTACTTCTTATCTTATTATGATTACCATGACAGTAATATGATTACTTCTTAACTTATTATGATTACCATGACAGTAATATTATAACTTCTTAACGTTTTATGATTAACAGGATAACAATATGATTAAGGGAAAAATATTATGATGTAATATTACGAACATATTTGGTCATAATATGATTTAATAACAATCGTAATATGGTGACTACAATCATGAATCTTATCATAATATGTTGCTCTTAGAATATGTTTACCACAACCATGTTTTTTCTTTGCGTGTATCTATGAACTATTTTTTAGTTTACGTTTTGCTAGTTGCAACTTTAGTTATGAGTATTTAAAATAATAAAACAAATTTTGCTAACACCAATAACTCCATGGATGAGAACTGTTTGGCCAAAATGTCAAACTTTGACTCCTCTAACTCATTTGTGTCTGAGCTACTATCCAATAGGACTAACCTTGGTGCAAATTTCATCGAAATCGGAAAACATCGACTTCAAAAATTGGGTCACTTGACATGAAATCCCTCATATTTATTCCTGAAATTCCTATATGGAACATGGAGTCATTACAAAACTATCCTAGTTATTTGATTTCGGCCCAGCTGCATCCAGTCGACCTGACTTCTTTCTCAAGCTGTCTTCTCCTCCGACCTTAAAGGTTCCAGCCAAAGGTAGTTCTGGCCATAGAAGAAAGCGGTGTACGAATGGTTTTGATTATTCGCAGCCGTATAGCAGTATGGACTTAACATTTATGTTAAAAGTTCTGATATTAGCACCTAGGGAGAGTTGGGAGCTCCAAACCGCGTTCAGCATGCCATACGCAAGTTTTGCCTTTCCAAGTCTGTTCTTTATGTCTTAAGCGGAGTCTCCTGACTTCGAAATGTCAGAGCCTAGATATTCAAAAGATCCTATATCTTCCAGAGAGCCATCAGACAGCACCAAAGGTTGGGTTTTTTCTTTATTGATCTGCATTGTTTTCGTCTTAAGGCTTAGTATATTTTTGAACCATGGCCATGAGCTCAACCATTTGTAACTTTTCGTAAATGTCGGTGAAGTTAGGCGTAAGTAAACAGATGTCCCCTGCGTAGTCCAGATCTTCTTAGCTGCTCTAGAGGCTCCAACGAATGCCTCTATTTGGCTAAATTGCTTTGGTCATGATCAGGGAAACCAGAAATATGCTCTAAAAAATTATTAAAAATATGCCCAAAAAAAAAATCAAAAATTGCTCATTTACAAACAAAATATTCAATATGTGCATTTAATAAAAACCATACTAAAATTATAATCGACTAAGCCTAAGCACCATAGCATTTACAGACCAATTCGAAAAAAATAACATATTTTTTGGGCGAATTCAATCTAAATGCCAACATAATTAGATGGCTTTCGTACACAAAGTCTAATTTGGAAAGAAGTTTTTATGGGGAATATATTAAATAAAAGATCGATTCTCACCATTTACATAGACTTCGTCCTTGGTACAATTCAAATGCATTTACAAAATTTGATCAAATTATCTACAAGATTGCAACTTATACTTTGCTCACAAAATAAACATGGACGACCAGCCAGACGGACGGATGGGCATCGTTAAATCACTTTCAAAGGGATTCTCATTCAATCGGTATACTAAAAGATTGGTTCAGAGTTCTATGTATTGCACACATCGCCAAAAACGTAATTTTATAATTGCTCGTTCCTTAATTTTTGCATTTATGTAAAATTTTAAAGTATAATGACAACCTGCTTTGTCTTCATTCTTGAGTAAAAATTAAATGTGGATAGCGAAATTAAAGCAACACGTTGATAGATATTTAAAACAGAAAATGCATCTGTTAACCAGATTTTCAAAAAATGTTTTTTTTTTAATTTGCTACGAAAGCTTACAAAAGGCATCTAAAAAAAATCGAATATGATTCAATATTTGCCTCAAAAAGGCAAAATATGCGCTCAAAACTTAAAATATGCTGCAAAAAGGCACTTTTAAATAAATTATGCTAAAATATGCTCCAAACGGTAAAATATGCCATATTATGCACTAATAAATCGATGGCAAAATTCATAAAAATCTCTAAAACGGATGGACATACTTTTTCTGCCAATGAATGGTCGCACAAGGAAAAACATGCAACTGCATATTTGCGCTTTCCGTGGTCATGATGTTGTCCAAGCCGATGTTAAATTAAAGTGGCGATAGCACGCAACTTTGCTCTGACATCCTTCCTTACAGCCACTATATCCATAATTCGTTTGTTGGAGGTGACCATATTGCTCTAGGCTCAAATTTTAATTATTAAATTTCTTGAAAGCCTGTCAATATTCTTTTAATATAAATAGTAAATGAAATTTGAACTTTAATTTATAGTTTTATATTTATTTAAAGCCTAAACAATCCCTTCTTAATTAATATTGAAAATATGGTATTTATCTTTTTACGAACAAACAAAAACAACAACAAAAATCTGATAATGACATCTAATTTGTTTAATTAGAAGACCACAACACAGTGTACTCGTGTGTTCGTATTTTTGTGCATATGACATGATAAAATGTAGTGACTTAAGTAATTGCTAACCATGGAGTACTTGTATGCCAGTATGCATTCTCCTCATGTAGGTTGAGAGTACGACTATACTTTATGCAACATGAAATTTGCAACTACAAGCAAACTTTGGCTAGATATCTTAGTTATTTTGTATGCAACAATATGTACAACATTTTAAAATAAATGACACTCTGAACATCATAACATCAATCTTAAATTGACAACATACTAGAAATATTTTGTATGTTACTTGTTTGCCTCCTTGCTGTTTGGCTGGCTGGCTGGCTGACTGGCTGGCTTGTTGCAATAATACATGAATATCAGCCACAACGAAAAATTAATGGTCGAAATTGTATTCTTAGGGGAAAATGTATGTTCTACTTGTTCAAGTCATAGGAGTGTGTTTACGACTTAGGTTGAGGTTATACTAGAAGATAATGAGCAGAGTTATTGTAACCAAAATGTAATATAATAAGCAAAATTAGATCTTAGACCTTGTGTATACCTTGTAGATAGATACATGATACAAACGCACGTCCAAATGTATCTATATAAACAATTAAAAAACCTTTTCCGTAAATGCAATTATAGGACTACACACAATTGTAAGCCACAAAGTTGTATTAACTACTAAAACCTACTCTTAACAAAAACACACTTTATCGCTCATAAAATTTGCAGCACCAAACAGTGGGCCAGTTGAATGATATATGATCAAGTGAGGGGAGGCGCTCTGAGCACTAATCCTGCAGATTTTGCTTTAATCAATGCGCCCCACTGTATTTAGATACATGTGTGTTTGTTAAACAGAGAGAGAGAGATACAAATTACAGGTAATATTATTTGGTTGCAACATACCTCTTTTGTGAATGTTTGTAAGCAAGTGTATTTGTTGCAACATTCACATACATGTCATGTAATGTAAACAACATTTTGATTACTCGTGCCAACACACTTTCATAAGCACACATTTAGTATGCTCCACACACACACACACTAACACATACATGCAAGTGCGTTTGTATGTACATTACATGCGTTTTTGTTTTAGTTGGTTAGCCTCATTTTGTGGCCATTGTTTAGTTGACCAAAAATCTAAAAAGCTTTACTTGTTTTTGTTTTTTTTTCAGCCTATTCGTTGGCTGTGTACGTGTGTGAGTGTTCTTCGAGTTGCATAGCTGTAGTACAGTGGCCATAAGCGTTTGTGCATTTGGTTGTATAATTATGTTAATGCTTAGGTGGTGACAATTTAGTGACACCAATGATCTGTTTAAATAAATCTTTAAATATGCCTCATTTAACCAACAGAAAAACAACATAAGGACGTACATACCCTAAAACATGGTTTATGGCAGATGTAGAACTGCAGCAGATATTGGTGAATGGAAGAAATTAATTCTTCATAAGAAAAGGTCGGTAAATTTCGTGCATTTCTTTTCACATAATAGCAAACAAATCTTGTAAGTTTCTATAAAACTTTTGAAACAGAAATCTTCTGCAGTAATCAGAGAGGTTGGGTTTTTGATATCCTTAAGCTTAAATAAGCTAATGACTTTATTTAAGGATATTAAGAGACAGGAGTCGAAAATAGATAACAAACTTTAGCATAGGTGCCCTAGGAATATTTAAGCAATTCACAAAGTATTGTATTGTTTCATATTGGTTGTATTTGCTTTATTTTTCTCAATGTCACAACTAATAAAATTAAAGCATATACAAAACTTTGTGAATCCCCAAACAAGTGCTTCAGAATGTCGTACAAAAACTATGGAACAGAAGACAACTCTGCGATGAATTGAAAGAGGGCTTGATCATAAACATCCAGAAAAAAGATGACCTCACGGAGTGTAAAAACTGGAGGGGAATTACACTCCAAAGCTTGATCAACAAGATAATCACTAATGTTATCTACAGAAGACTTGCTGTCTCCCTTGACAAAGAGTTTCGCAATGAACAGGCGGGATTTCGATCTCCGAAATCCTGCATAGACCATTTTAATAGCCTCCGTATTATAATTTAGCAATCCCACACTGCTATTTGGAAGGCACTCATCTGTAAAGGCGTGCCCAGGAAAATATTCCAGTAGTTTTACAAAAACGTAATTTGCCATATACTTCACCAAAATTCGGTAAGCGACAGGGTTCCCGCAAAAGCTGGTGTACGAGAAGGCTGTGTCCTATCGCCGGTACTCTTAAACGTAGTGCAGGACATTGTTATGGGAAATTCAACGAGTAACAACAGAGGCATAACGTGGGGCCTAGGCGGATGTCTTGTAGATCTTGATTATGCGGACGGCACATGTCTTCTAACGTTTAGTCACTCAGACATTATGGAAAGCCTAAATATGGTAGAGACTGAGTAGACTATCCCTAAGACAAAGGTGATGGAAATAAACGCCACATGCAATATACCACTTTTTATTCACGACATCCAACTCCAGGATGTTCAGCATTTTTGCTTTCTGGGTAGCATTATAACACCAACTGTATCTTCGGATAATGTCGCAAACCGCACACCATGAGAGCCCAACGAGCATTTGGTCAACTTAGAACAATATGGGTAGCCACATCGATCTCAGCCCAAACGAAAATTAACATCTTCAATTCGAGTATAAAATCAGTGCTCCTTTATGGGTGTGAAACGTGGAATATGGCTTCCAAAGAGTTGAATACCTTGCAAATTTTCACCAACAAATGCTTAAGAAAATTTCTAAAAATTTTCTGGCTCAACAGAATTTCAAATACACAACTCTCAGAATGCAAGCATCAAAGCCAAATACAAACAGAAATTTTGAAAAGAAAATGGTTGTGGATCGGCCACCTGGGGATGTCACCCGCAATACAATAGAATGGAACCCGCAAGGTAGCAGAAGAATAGAACGGCCTGCTCACACTTGCCAAAGACAATTACATACAGAGGCTTTCAGAGCAGCCAAAAGCTGGAACGAAATTAAGAACTTAGCATTAAATAGCAACGACTGGAGAAAATTAGTTGAGACCCTATGCTCCTTATAGCAACCAAAGGAGCCAATATATTTGTATATATATATAACACTTTGTGAATTGCCTGATAAAAATTTTGGTAGTGGCCATTTGACTACCGCATACACGGGAGTTATTTAGTCTCCTTCGAATAGGGTAGTCAATTGTGATAATCAGGGGAATAACAGTACTGAAAAGGGAAGCGACGGACTCTAAAGCTTTATGTACAATACTAATCAATATAAAATTATAAGTGAAATTCTAGAAGTAAAATTTATTTTGTAAAAATTAGCAAATTACCTATGGTTCCATCAGATACTGGGGGAAAATATTCAAATATCTGTCGACAATTTAGCTGCTTTCCATTTTCTCTTGTGCTTTTAGACGACATCTATGCTTCATTGGGCCAAGAGCTTATCTCTTTACTGTGATATTTAAATATACAAATATATAAGATATACAAAAGCTGAATTGAAGGGTTAAAATTATTATTCTCGTATTAAATCAGGAACAGAGACTACAGTGGTGAACAAATCCAAAAAAAATTTTTTGTCGAGATATCGTTAAAGTCTTGCATTAGGTGTCCATTGGCAACACTTGGTTGTAAAGGGTGTTTTTTTGTAGATTGATACAAGTTTAAATCATAATAAAACATAGTTATATATTTTTGATATCAATGAAACGGTCTTTATTGTATAGAATTATTTTAATGTTTAAATATGTGGCTGCCACGGCTGGTGCGTAAAAGGAGCAAATTGAAGTACAAATTGTCAACAACTTTTCGCATTCTGACCATCATCGTTTTAGAAGTCACATGGGCCAATGACTCAGCCAGCCCATAAAGCTCACCAAACAGTTCTTTTCTGTGGTTATAATGATGTTTCGACAAAAGCTTGTGGATTCTCCTCACTCCAAATGCGACAAAACTGCTTATTTACGTACCCATTCAACCAGAAATGGGCTTCATCGGAAAATAAAATTTTTAATGGAAATTGAAAATCAATATCAATTTGTGCTTCAGCCCATTCGCCGAATTATTATGATTAAAAATTTCAACAATTTTCACGCGTTGCTCTGATATAAGTCGATTCATAATGAAATGTCGAAACAAACTAAACAAAAAGCAACTATCAGCTGTTAAATGGGTGCTAAAATAAAGCAGTAATGCCAACATAAAGTTGTATCACTGAACACCCTTTACTCCAAAGGTTCATGTTCGTGATTTTTGCTTTATTACATGATTTTGTCTTGGAACTCCTGGCGTAGAAGCTCTGTTGTAGAGATCTGAAGAACGCGTATTTCTCGCTTTGAACATTGACATGATTTAAGTGTATAAAGTAAGTGAAAAATTAAGCATTGAAAAAATTTTTATTTTGGCGCTTTAAAATTTTTTTAAAAGTCTAAAATATTTTGTTGGAATAATAATAATAAGTATGTATGATTTTTGTAAAATTAAGTTAATTTTTTTTTTATTTTCTATTAACAGAATAAATGATTTCACTGCTTCAATAAAGCAGTAGAAAATGTTATCCTAAAAAACTGAATAAACGGCGATTCTCTTCTAGTATTTAGCACGGCATTTAAGATTTGTAGAATTGTATGTTTGCTGTATCTTACAGCACTAGAGTAAGGCAGTAATTTTAAGAAGCAAAAAAGGAAACAGTTGGGAGGCAGTATACGTATTTTTGCTGGGTTTGAAAGGCCTAAAATCATCACCACGATAACAGTTACTTCTGCTGTGTAAGTTTGCGAAGCGTAAGCAAGACGCTTACCTTATCATTCGGAGAAAGTACCTGCTCCAAAACTTAAATCAAAAGATTTTATTGCAGTGAACATTTTTAAGAAATTTGCAAATCTCTCCTGCAAAATTTGATTTTTGGCGCTTACGTTATTTTCGCGATTAGGGCTCGATAAATATCCTTGACGAACTCCCCGATTAAACAAGATGCTATTTGTATTCTGGTCATTCGAATTAAGTTTAAGTTTTTGAAACACTTAATCTTGATTCGAATGATGAGTTTTTCGTGCTGGACTCTTTCAAACGCTCAAGAAAGAACAAATAAATATCTTTTTGTACATCATTGTGATTCTGAGCTTTTACTTGGGGACTAAACAGTGCTTTCTGGGTTCCCATTCCCTTGTTTTATACTAAACTGTGTTCGATCATTGACTGCTTCACATTTATTGTAGATTCTTTATTGTATTAAAAATACTTTTAGTCAGTGCCTCACGAGACTTAAGTCTTCTACTTCCAGTCAACCGCCTTTTCTACTGCCCTGCGCATTCCATTCCAATGCTGCATGATGTTTTCTATCGCACAGCTTTGTAGAGGGTGTTCTAGCCGGATTATCTTCTAATTGGATTACGGGTTTTCTTAAAATTTTATTACGATTATCGTATTTGGGATTTTTATCGTTTCTTCTTTGAAGACAGTGGTTCGGTTTTTCTTGTTACAACGTTTTCTGTGCCACCGAACTTTAATAAATTTTTCGTCAAATCACAGAACGAATCAGCGAACAAAACGAATTGAAGAGTTCACTCGCTTGTGTAAATTCCTCTCTCAGCTTTCGCCTATACGTTAAGAATCGCAACGAAGAAAACCTTATAATATAAATGGAGACTTAGTGAGCTTGTCTTGTTCATTATTTCAAATTCTTCTTGGCCACCAAATATAAAATATGTATCGTTTGTTTAAATATCGTATATACGAGCTTTGTTCCAGATCCGTATAACGGTACTGATTTAACACATACACTATAAACCGCTACCTTTGTCATAGGGGTAAGTTCCATAGAGCTCCATATATTACGAAGTCTTTTGTTAGCATTGCATAATAGGAGAACTGAATTTTCCTTAAAATGACTATTGCAAAAGTTTTTTAAAACGTGGATGACGCTGTTGAATACTTTTCCTACTTATGTCCGTTACTCTGCCTCTTTATTGGGTACTCCGTTTTAACATCGAAATGCGATTTTGGACAAATAGAGTCATACATCCGAGTATTTGTATTAAATCTTTCGGACTCAAGTAGTAAGTTTGATGAAACTGGCTGCTAACATATTTAAAATTTCAGCTTTTTAATGAAAAAGTAATTTTTCCTCTTTGGTTTTTTCTTAGGCTTGTTGCTCTTCCCCAGACAACTCCCTTAGGTTGAACGTTGTCGCTTCAGTTTTGAGATATGTAAAGAAAATCATTCATCTTATAATTTGCTTAAATATCGCAATAAATCACTGCTCAAGGTAGTCAGTTCTGGTGGAACGGTCAACAGCAGTGTCCAAGCTTTCAAGGTTATGTGCTCCTTAATGATCAGGCTCCTTCAAGGATTTTTACTTTAAAATAAAACGTACTGCCTGTTTTTCAAAATAAAACAAAAATTTCCGTTTAGAAATTTTTAATGAAAACAAAAACAAATTTGAGTTTTTTATTGTTGTTTTAATATAAATTTCTAAGGGCACTGCAAAGTGTAGCGATCCATATCGCAGAATGTCCTAAAATATGAAATCCAGATCGCGGATGGTGGATCGCGTGATAAATATTGAACGTGTAGCATTTTTATAATATTAAATCATGATACGTCAGTAAAAGGTGACAAATAAAAGAAATAAAATACGTAGTGAAAAAAATTAAACAAATAAAAAGTAAAACAATTGACACACTTTGTGAAAAGTTTATTGTAAAAAAGGGTAATGGCAGAAGACTGTGAAAGCGAGTGGGTTCTGTCGGCGGAATCGGAATTAACCAGTGAAAAAATTATTTTAAAAGATTTCATTTTTAATTTGGAGGCATTGGCGGAATTCTGGGACTCGTCGGCTAAAGCTTATAATTATTAATAAATATTTAATAAATTATTAAAGGTTTTTAAAAAAATCCAGACCACTGCAACCAGTTTTTGCTTAAAAGTTTTCTTTCCACTTTTTTCTTCAATGTAAAAGCAAGCAAAATAGCTAAACAGGCTTTCTTTTGGTTTTCTCGTGACATTGATAAACGACCCGCACAGCACAAAAATAACATAAATACTGACGCGATAAATATTGAATATGTAGCATACACTCGTGATCCATTAATATTTTAAAATGGATCGCGATCCAAATATCACGATATTTATTGAACGTGTAGCAGTGTCCTAAGCGAAAATTTTTATTTTATTTCAAAAAAAAAACCATGGCCATGCAGTTAATGAAGTTAGCATTCGTTTTCTACTGTATGTACTACAGTTGCCACCTAAAATATGGTAATTTTTTTCAATCACATTTTTAGGAATTCTTGTTATGGACAATCACAGGACTTCTAAAAAGCATATCAAAGAATTTTTATATTAAGAAATCCGAAATTTCTCTTCACCAACCCCAATTTAAAACTGCACTAAATAAATTTTATTTACATTGAATGTTTATCAACATTACGAAATTTATACAGGTGGTTGTTATTGTAGTTTTACAACCAACTAAAAATAATAAAGTCTTATTGTATTCACCATTAAATGGACTTTGGTAAAATATTTATATTAATTCTTTTTGTTGGCTAAAAATTCCAAAATTTATTGTTCAAGTATTTCTTCATTTGCAGCTCATTTATTTCAAAGATTGTGGCTTATTATTTGACCATAAGTATGTAATTTGTAAGGACTTGGCATTAAGTATAAGTATTTAATGTTAGACCGACCTTAAGTATAAAGTTTGCATGAAACTTAATTTTAAAAGAGATATTAGCCTCAAATAATCGTAAATAAAGGTTGTTGTATTGAAAGGGAGAAGTAGAAGTATTTAAATTAAAAACATGTTTTTGTGCTAGAAATTTCTAAGGGTTTGGGGGTTAAAAGTAGATAAATGATATTGAGTGTAATGCAAATGAAAATTTTCTTTAAAAACTATTTAAACTTTGTTTCTTTCGGTGTTAAATAAAAGTATGTGAAGTTTGAAAAAATTTGGTCGTTTATGCCAAATTCATCGTTGATATAAATTATAGTTATAATTTTGTATTTATAATTTTTCTTTAATTAATACTAACATTGTGTAACTTTATGCAAGAGTAATAGTTGAAAATGGCTGTGAAGGGGATATAAGGGAGATATCTCTTGTTTATAGACTTCGAAAAAGCATTTGATAAGCTTGCTCATGACACCATCTAGAACACCATCACTTGATCTCAAAGGCGCCCACTTAAACTTATCCCACTTTTAAAAAGTCTATACAATGGCTCATGAGAACAACCTTGGAAACAAAATAGATGCAAATACCGGAGTACGGCAGGGATGCATTATGCCAACTCTCCTTTTTGACATCAGGCCACAGAAAATTCTACTGGAGTTCAATGGGTCATATGCGGGAGGCCAGGTGACTTAGACTTCGCAAAACACATTTGCCCTCTGGCGCATATGCATTGCGACATGTTTAAAAAAATATTACTCCTGGAGGCGGTGACGGCGAAATCAGGGTTAAAAATATAATTGGACAAGACTAAAACTAAGCGTATGAACTCCGACAACAGACATCCCCTTGAAATGAAGTGAACCGTGCATCCATCATCTTCTGTTATCTCGGCAGCATTATTTACAACAATGGAGGATCTAAAGCGAATATCACCAACCGCATCAAGTGTGCATGACGGTGCTTTGGTCTTTTACGTCCTACCTTTAAGGCTTCTCATATATCTAGAAATACAAAAATCAGGTATTTAACTCTACTGTTAAGTCAACTCTATTGTACGCATGCGAGACATGGAATGCAGCTCTGCGCGACATAAACGCACTTCAAGTTTTTTTCAACAGATGTCTAAGGAATATTTTGCCCCCAGTGTATTAGAAGAAGGGGAAGACCCGCCTACACGTGGAGAAGATTGCTTGATTCTGAAGTAGCGGTAACGGCGATTACTAGAACGAAATAAAACTAACAGCTATTAATAGATCACGATGGAAAATATTTAAAATACAAACGTGCTCAGATACAACTATTCGTACAAGTTTCTTTGTGTTTCCTAAAGTGAGTGCCTATTGGTGAGTGGTGTTGTGTTTCTAATATGAGTTGATATTATTATGTGTCCCACAATCAGATACTAGCAGATAATGATGGAATACAACAAGTAACTTATTGTACGATTCCTTTTTTTTTCAAGCAAAAAACCGACCCTTTCAGATGGTAAAACAACAAATCATGCGTAAATGTGATTCGAGTGATAAAAAGCCAAACCAAAAAATTTTACAAAAACAAAACTTGTTCACAATATACTCATAAGGCTACTTGTGCTATTGTCGTACAAATTGCCGAGAAACACCAACAATACTACACAGAAAAAATGTTTGCAAAAAATTATTCAATTAAATAATTAATTGGTGTACATTTACGGTCTAATTCATAAAAATTTCTTGTTTCAGCTTTAATGCTTACAATAGTTATTAAACACTTTTTGTTTTATAATCCATTAATAAAAAATCTGATTTATAAACGCTTAATAGGAGCGGATTAACAATTAAACGTTTATATTACCTTTGTATTTTTATGTTGGCAACAACATGTTATTTTAATTGTAATTTTTGTAATAGTGATGCATACAACTAGGGATGAAACGATACAACGGTCGAATTTTATGTGAATTTCTGTTTTGTTTTCAATTTAAAATGAATTTCTGTTTTTTAAAGCGTAATATTTTAAATAATTGTGTGTTTTTTTTAATAAAATACATACTATTGAAATAGAAGCGAAATATGTATGTTAAGCATTTATTAGCAATATCAAATTTTTACTGCTTACTGTAGTAGATGTTTTGAAAATAAAACCTCCTAGGCTTTAACAAAATTTTTTTTAGCCACATATAACTGCCAAAATATTTTAGGTTCAAATGCTAGGGCGATTACTAATGTTTTTCCTTTTGCCAAATAAACCCCAACCCATCTAAAAAGCAGCGAAATCGTTGTTTTCAAACTCCGAAGAAGCGTTTTACAGAGTTTCTAATGCCTATCTGTGCAGCATTAAATTTGTTTTCCTTTTCATTCTGTGGTTTGGATAGTGGGGTGAATAATTAAGTCTGCAGCTTATAGCCTGAGTCTCTTAACAAAATACCTTTGAACTCTCCGCTTTAAAGTTTGATAGTTGACTCAGTTAAACTAGGGCAGTCAAAAACATAATTTACCTGAACATTCAGGATATAGTAACCCTTTGTTAATATAATATTGGGCTAAATTCCCGTCGGTTTTTTTGATACGTATGTGCGTACCAATAACTTCTGGGAAATTTTTAAATGTCTTAATTCTCTCATTAGGATTGCTTCCTCTATATGCGATGAAGGCATTTTAATTTTTCTATTGCCCCAGCGAGATAAGGCACGTGCCACTCTGGCTGATATTATACACACTGTTGTTTGAGAGAACCCATGAAGATTTGCCGCATCATCCTTAATCTACAAATTGTTTTTTAACTTCAATCAGTTTTTAAAATTTTTATCAAGTTTTAAATCAATTCTTGTAATAATAATGGCACCCTCTTTTTTAACATGAATTCCCTTTTTGGATATATCGAATATATTAAGAGATATCGAGTTCTAGCTTTGCCTGATATCCTTAATTTTACAGTTCTCTAAACATTGTTTTGCTTCATTCTTCACTTTTTGTGCTATGAAGCAAATTTTCGTTGAAAAAATTTAAAATTTTATTGTTTGTAATTGCTGTGCTGCATGTTCCATTCAAAGCATTTTTGTTCCGTGGGGCAAACCAGTAACCAACACACGATACACTATGTGGTTTCTACTTTGTGCTTGCTTGAACAAATACTTAACCGATTAAAATACATTTTAAAATATAAGAGTAATGAATGGTAAAAAAAGGTTTGCATTATTTGAAATAAATCTTAATAGCTTTTTATACTTTATGCAAAAAGTTATAACGACTTTAAATTTACACAGAAAACATAGTTCCCGACCCACGTTATTTTTAACAAACAAATCTATCGAGCTGTTTATATTTAAACTTAATTCAAACATTAGTTATCGTTTTTCTAGAAAAAAATTTTTTTGCGTATTATAATTTTTTATTAAAATAAATAAGAAGACAAAAATGTTTAATGTTTCGTGCAATTATAAAAATTAGACTGTTATTATTCAATTAATTTTTTGTTTGCAGCAATTAATTTTTTTAATCAAAACCCATAAAATTAAATGTTTGTGCATATGTGTTGTATTGTTTAGTTTATGCAATTAATTTTTTAATTGACTAAATTTGTGTCCCATGACTCAGAAATACAAATCCGTTAATTGATATGATCAATTCCTTTGCAGGGGCACAATTAGTAAAATATTTAATTGTCTGAACGAATTGTTTGATTAAAGTCGATTTTTAATTTTTTCTTTGTATGGAGAGGCGTTGCGATCGTATATGATTTTTTCTAAACTTTGTTATTTACAGACTGCCAGATACATTTGTGAGGAAGTTTTGAGAAAAAAAAAAAAATCGGCTTACGGACAACTTAAAATTTAGTTTATTTTTTTTTTTTTTATTAATTCCCTAAGCTAATCCCCGCGAAGCTGTACGCTTGTCTGCAGGAAAGAAACCAGAGTCCCTGGCGGGAATCGAACCCGCAACCCCGGGGCTGATAGACTAGCTCGCTACTAGCTAACCTACCGGGGCACTCAACAATGTTTGTTCGATTTTCATAAAAAAAAAACATTGAAACAAATAATTTGTGGGATTTATTAAACAAAATAGTAATAACTACTGTGCGAGACACAACGTCGACGCTCTTGTTTTAGTAACCGCTTCTGTTAAGGTTCGGCTGTTAAATATTCTAAGATTTAATAACGAACGTGTCAGAAAATCAAATGTTTTATTCAGACTTTGGAGACTGAAAAAATCGTCACTTTTTAGAAAAACGGCACTTTTCTAATTTCGGAACAAAAAATCGTCAAAATGACGATAAATCATCAAATCTGCCAGCCCTGGTTGTTTACATCAATTCACCAACATTATTTTAAAATAGAACAGATAACAACAGATATTTTTAAACTACTCATGGTGCCAAAAAAGGTTATAACTAGGGATGTAATGATGTGCCTTTTTGCCTAAACGATAGCGATACCGATAACGATCCTGATACGATACGAACATTCAATATTTAATTCAAGTTAAAATTAACAAAACTCAAGTAGAGTAATTTTTTTTATTGTACAAAATTACAGTGTAAGAGGTTTTTAATATTAAAAATTTAATAAGGTTTTTGGCCGTTTTCTCATTACACGATTATCTTTTTTCCCAACGAAAAACTGCACATTAAAGAAATTTGGTTTTCTCAATGTCTCATTTGCTTCTATTCTGCCGCAAAGCTAACCAGCACTCATCTGCCAATTATTTATTTTCCTTTTATTTGCCGTACAGATAAATTCAATCAGTTGACTCGCAACTTTTACATGCATTTTGACAGGTGTTGCCAATTTAAAACAATGTTTTTAGGCGGTTTATTGAGAAACCCAAAATTGTAAACAGACAGTTTATCTTATACATTTATGTTGCGATTAGGTAACAGAAAACTTTTATCAAAATAATTTTCGAGGGAATACAAAATTTAATTTAAATGAATTTGTTATTCGTGCTTAATTCCCAATTTTTATTATTTGATAAAAACACTGAAATTTATTGTTGATTTGATAAGCTATTCCTATGCGCATTTCACTGGTTGCTTAGGCCAGATCATCAGGAATCTTCATCCATAAAGATTTTAGAAAAACTAAAGATTGTAAACCAAATGAAACTGTTAAGCGTATAAGAATTACAGCAAAAGTTCTACGTATAAAAATATCAAAGTTTAAACAAAATCATCAACAATAAACAGTGAGTTTATCTCTCCTTACATTCCCCACAACAATTGATTGGAATTCTTCCAACATTAATTGTAGTTGTAAGTAGGTTAAGAAAAATCAAAATTAAAAGAAAAATTACTCGCTTTATTGTTTTCGGAAACAAAATATAAAGCGGGCTGCCAGTCAGTTTTTCTAGGCCGAGCACTTGCCAGTTTATTATCAAAATAATTTTCGTGGGAATACAAAATTTAATTTAAATGATTTTGTTATTCGTGCTTAATTCCTAATATCCCAACAACAAAAATTAAATATTTTTTTTACAAAAATAACAGAATTAAGTTAAGTTAAGTTGGTGCAGTTGAACACGAATATAGCACTCATTTATGTTTCTCAAAAAGCTTTTTCGAGATATTCGCGAAAATCGTATTTTCTGCAGTGGTTTTAGGTATTTCGAAAAATCTCAAGAATTGTTTATCTGAATTGTACAAAATGTAAGCTATTAAAGAAATAAGTTTTTCCTCTTTCAGCACATATTTATAGTGTGTTAATCGCATAAAAATTCACTGAGTTACTGACCTTTTGATTTGAAAAAATTGTCCTAATGAAAAGACTGAAGATATTCAACATTGGAAAAACGTAAAATAAATTTTTTTTTCAAATCTAGATGAACAATTCATGAAATTTTTCGAAATAGCTATAAAAAAAAAACTACAGAAAGACCAAATTTTCGCCAATATCCCGAAGACGCTTCTGTAGAAAAATAAATAAGTGCCATATTCGTGTTCAACTGCCCCGATTTACCTTAGAACATATCTATATTTTTGAGGCTATAATATTTGTGAACCAGTGTTATTAATTTAAATTGGCATTACGACAGCTCAGAATTAAGTTTATCATGGTCATGTGCCAAACCTACTCTGAGCTGACGATTAATAAGACTTTAGTTTAAAAAACAAAGTATTGTCAACTTTTACGGAGATAGACTATTTCGCAAGTCCGTTTGAATAAGACTTCAGTGGAAAATAATCTCTCAGATACAACAGAACTAATTTGAAAACTATGAAACTTCTGCCCCTTTCCTTATGTTTGGGTATAACATGCCATTGCTGCCGAAAACAAGTGGGTCTGCGTCTCCAGAAATATTAGAAGATCTAAGGTAACTTTCGACTTCAAAGACGCTCAGACACCTCGGATTCTCTTATAAATTTTTTACAAATAGCAAATATATTGAGAAATAACGCCTAAGGGAATATTGATTAATTAAATAAAATCGTTCAAGTGAATTTCATATAATATCAGACATGGCACAAATGCACTAAATAAGCTAGTGAATTAAACATTTTTGCACATTTAAAGCAAAACAATACTTTAAAACTTTTAATGTACTGTGTTTCGCACTACAATAATTTTTTATCAAAGTAGTGAACTAATATTTACAAACCACTAAAGTTTATGGCAAGTAATGCACTAATGTATTATTTTTATTATTATTAGAAATAAAAATCTGACACCCAAATTTTGATTTTTATGATAAATGTCGAAATTCTCACTGTTCCTGCGTACTTGTGTGTTCTGATAAAAAAAAATTTCAAGTTTTTTTTAAGTTTGTTGTTCACAATATGTTTAGTGATAATGGAATAATAATGCATTATTTATCTTCTAGTAATAATTCAATTACAATGCACTCTTTATGTTTCCATTTAATTATAATCAAACAGTAGTGCATTACTCGCCTAAAACTTTAGTTGTATTTAAAATTAATGCACTATTTCGATTATAAATTAATGTAGTACATTAAAAGAGTTGAAATCAGAAGTTATTCAATAAGTTTGCTTTCAAATACTCTTTGATCAATTTAATCGTAAGACAACAGTAGCGCAAATCAACCAGGTCTGTGTGATAGTGTGATTTTATAAGACATTTAAATTCCCTAGAAATAAATAAATTAAATATTAAAATTATATTAAAATTCTACCAGTGTCAATTATTTTCAAATTCAAACCTATTGTTAACAAAATTTATTGTTTTCATAATCCTTTAAATAATCCTTATCTATTTTGAAAATTTTAATGACTTTGATTTCTTCTACAACTATTTGCACCACCACCTTGGAAAAGAATCAAGTTTATTGTTTTCCAAATAAAGCGCTTTAAAAATAATTTGGTATTAAAATTCTATGCTACTTTCTAATTAAAACAACAATAACAACAACAAGGAGACAATATCATATTAAAGCTCCAGCGAAATGCCCAACAAAATATTTGGAAAAAGATAAGCGTCCTTAAACTCGTAACGGTTGGTTATTAAATCAAGTTAATAACTTTCCAAAGGCAATAAAACTGTCAAAGTGATAACACATTCTTTGTAACAAAAGTTTAAAGAAATCTCAATGAACCTCTCCCACTATGGCAAAGAAGTTGGAGGATGATGATGCCAACACCATGGAAGAGTGTATGATGGCGTTTTGTTTTCGTACTTCCTTATCTAAGGTATATCAAATGGTATTTAAAATATTTTCAAATAAAATTAAAGGAAAATGTAATTAAAATTTATAAAAAAGAAAAGTTATATCCTTAAATACTTTCAATAAGAAAAGTAGATATAAAAGTATTTGAAGATGAAAAGGTATGGGGTTGGAAAGATTGCAGGGAGAAGAAAATTAGATTTGATTTTGTTATTTTACTTCAGTAAAGTAATGTGAAGTCTATTTCCACTATGAAACGTGCAAATAAAAAAATATCTGAAGAAAATTTTTGACAACCCAGTTTGTTTAAAATAAAATTATAGGTCAACATACTTTTTGTATGATTCAATTTTATTAAATTTACACTTTGCAAAAGAGCACTCAATAAAACATATTTAAAAACGAAATAATTAAATATTTCTTCACATTTAATAAAAAATATTTGAATCCAAGTAAACAGTATTTTTACAACTCTTGTCCATTTTTTAATAGCAATAATTCTCATTCGCTTTACAGTTTTATTTGTATAATATATTTAGTTTTGCCAGAGTCTTTGTAAAAAGGGTTCCGGATGATCTGGCCTAAGCAACCAGCGAAATGCGCATAGGAACTAGCTTATCTCCCTTTAATAAATTTTAGTGTATTTATCAAAAATTAAAATTGCGAATTTAGCAAATCATCATTAATAAATAAAGATTCGATAAACATTTTGTTTGAATTATTTAACATATCCAACAATTTATTTTAACAAATCACGTAAACATTTTGTTGAAAAAATTATTTTGGGCAACAACTTTTTTATTGACTCAATAAATTTGGTACCTAAAAACTTTTTTATCAATACCGCACAAAACTTCATCACAGAAAATTTAAAAATTTTGTTTGTCGTTTAGGCGATTTTCGTATTCAAATATGAAAATTATTTTGTTCTGTGTTTTAATCTTTAAATCTCGAAGTACGATCGAAAAAGTTAATCTATAAATCAATTTATTTTTGAAATAAACTCTAGCCGCAGACCACCCGTCGATCTGATTAATCAAATTTACGTATGTTTTATAAATATCAACTTCCGTAAGCATCTTGAATAGTATGGCTCATCATGATGTCTTACAAAACCCCGCGGATGCGATACGAATATTCACCGACGGGTCCAAAACATTGCATGGTGTTGGTTGTGGCATTTACTCCGGGCAGTGAAACTTGAGTATTCCTCTTATTCGGGGCACATTCGGTATGGTGAGATATCTTGCAAGGATATTCACATTATAACCGATAGTAAAGCGGCCATACGATCCCTGGAGAGTGTGCTCATCACATCGAAAATGTTTCAAAAAATGCTGGATGTCTCTGGAAGTGGCAGCGAGACATTTAGTGATTACCCTTAAGTGGCTCCCTGGACACAGGGGCATACATGGTAACTGCATGGCTGATTCGCTGGCACATGCAGGAACCACCTTGAGTCGTAGCGACTCGAGCTATGATAAAGGTGTTTCGCTCCCAAGGAGTAAGCAACTTATTGTAAACTAAAATAAAAAAATTAGAGCTGGTTTGATGAAACTACGTGTGGGGAAACCAGAAAAATCTGGCCCATTATTGATGAAAAAAGGCCACGGCATGCATTTAGGCTGTCCAGACATCACCTAGGAAACATAATTGCGATTATAACTGGCCACTGGCCCATTGGGAAACACGCCCAAAAGTTGGGGCTCCCTTGCAATGACCTATGTAGGAGTTGCGGTGAGGAGAAAGAGGAGGAGTCCCTGCCCAGCATTCGGAGACCTAAGACTCAAATTGTTTGGTCAAAGAATCATCAGGGACAAAATCTGTCTCTCTGACACTAATTTGAACATTGAATCAACCGGATGGCTGGGTGAGAATATCAACAGCCAAGGAATATTGAGAGACGGTGCAGCATGGTAACGCAACGGGAACTTATTACTGGACTTACGTGAGCTATGCTAAATTGCGGCTGCCAGTGGAATCTAACCTAACCTATAGGACCGTGGTGAAGTAAAGTTTTTATAAGATTCCGCATAGCCGAATATGGTACTCTTACTAGTTTTTAACTGGCGTTTTAAACTAAATCATGTCTTGACAAACGAATACAAGATTCTGCCCCACAATCCCGCCTTGATTTTTACTATTTGCCCCGATCCCTAAATTCTTTCTTTTTTTTTGACATCATTTAAGTAGTAATTAATGCCATTTAATGACACAACTTTATTTAAAGTCGATAACCCTAATTAATAAATAATGAAAGGTTATCTGGACCTCCTGGTAAAATAATAGTTCATTGGCGTAGTCAACAGCTGCACTTTCTTTGTTCGATGCATAAGTGAATTCTTCATTTTTGGGGATGTCTGTTTTATTTCTTTAAACACGATATTCCCGAAGCTAAAATACCTACATTTAACTAATTTTCAAGAGAAATTTCTTAGAATAAAATAGTTTTTCTTTATAATTTTGTTTTATAATTGTCCTAAAGATAGCTTTAAGCCCCGCACTAAAACCATTAGCTAAAGATTAACAAAATACGAGTAACTCCAAGAGTGGTTGATTTTATAATTACAAACTTAAGTTTGTAACAATGATACATTTCCAAAACAATGTTCTTCATATGAGTTCCTCATTCTTGTCGTGCTTGTCACAGAAATGTGTAGTTACTTGACACTTGTACTTGTTTCCGTAAAAATATCCTTTCTCTGTCTGTTTGCTTGTTTGTTTATTCTACATTTTACTTCCGTTTCTGTTGCAAGAGCATTTTAAACTGCTGGTTGTATCATTATTTGAGTTTTTTTTTTGGAACCCCCGCCCGAAACCATTTCTGGTCATTAATCACAAGATTTTCGTGAATACATCAGATGCAAGTTAAAAAATAAAACAAACAAAGAAATGAACAAACGAAATCTTGTTTATATTTAATCCTTTTAATTTTGAATGGAATAATGTCAACGAAGAGCTGAAAAATAAAGTCACCCGTTTTTTGTTTTCATAAAGAGTGTAAATTGTTATTAAGATAAAATGAAAAAGAAAACAAAATTGTTGTGAATGTTTTAAAGCAAAATGGGAGATCTGTCATTATGCTGGTTGATTAGCTTCAGGTTAATGTTTAAGTCATATTTTCATTTTAGAACAGGTGTCGTAGCAGTGAGATAATATCTTGGGAAATGTGCATTAATTTCGTTTTATTGAAATACATTTGTTTGCATACCTTCAACCTCAAAAAAGTGGAAAGCTTGATAATACCCACCAACTTCTTACTTTCCTTATTATTTACAAAGTCATATTTCAGTAACTTTCTTTGAACTGCACTTTTACTTGAAAAACAGATTGTATTTGTATGCACAAACAATAAGCAGGGCAAACTTTGCTCCAAATTACGATAAAAATCTCTTAGTATATGAAAGATTGTCTCCTCGATATTTAAATTCAAGCCAGAGAGAAAATGCATGTTTAAATATGTGTCATCTCCAACTAAACTATTTTATTTAATAGGGGCCTATGTTTCCTTCATAGGGACTTATGCAGAAAGAATGGGTCTGGAATTAAATGACTACTACAGAAGATGGAAAGCAACAAGAGACTGTGTTTCAGTGTTCTGAAACTCTGGCCATTAGGAGCAGATACCTGGGAAACCCCGTCTTTGGCTGTTTGGATGATCTATCTAAGAAAGAACTAAGGATGCTCCTTCTCTTCATTAAGAAGAATAATTGGCCCTGCACTGACGTCTGCTCTATATAATGGGCATTAGCGCTGGATATCACAAAGCCACCACTGTAATACCCAAGTCACCCGTCTTCTGGATTGGCTAACCATCCACCTGCAGTACAGGGTGACCCAAAAGTTTACATTGTGTTTTGAACATAGTATCTTAAAAGTTCTTTCGTGAAGATTTTTTCTAACTTTCCTAAAAGTAAAAGTCCCATTGTGCTCAATTCTTTTTGGATATTGGCTTTAATGTTTTATCTTTTAGAAATCTCCAAAGACGAAAATCGTGAGCGCGTTCAATTGGAAAAAACTTTGAGCTGATAAATTTAGTAAAACGCAATATTATTGTACCGCCAGAATAATGTTGCTCAGGAGAGCCAAAGTTGGGCGAGATGTGGCTTTATTCAATGGAATCTTATGTGGGAGAAAGTGTAACTTGTGCCAAATTCTTTGTAAAGACCGCCTAGACCTCACTTAAGAACGCTGCTTTTTGACAGTGTCAGGGTTTCTCTCATTACGAGCAATATTTACGCAATTCGAACTGCTCGAAGCCCATGTTTTGAAAAACGCTGAAACGATCGAAAAACTCCTGGAGCACCAGAAACAATCGAAATTAGAAATTTCGATGTTCTTTGTGTCAGAATAATCGAATGCCGACTTTTAAAACTAAATTCAGACACTTTGGTTCTTAAACATGTGCAATCATAACAAAAAGAAAAAAAAATTATTTTCACTAATTAAATTGTAACGTTATGTACATTATGCACCACCCTGTATAGATATTTTAAACCTTAAGCCTAATTCTAATTTTGTTTTATTTAATATTTCTTATAATGTCATTTATTCTCAAAATTCAGTTTTTTTTTGATCTAAGATATTGCAACTTTATACCTTTTCAAATAAAATTGCTAAACTTTTCAAGATTTTTGGTTTTTTGTTAATTAAGTTATTTTTCATGCAGAATTTGATTTCTAAGAGTGTTATCTAATATTCCCAAAAGGGTAATATGTATTGATAAAACAAAAAATTATAACAATAATAATAAAGAAGAGTTAAAATCCTTAACTACCAACATCTATGCCAATTAGATTTCTCAACAAAGATTATTGTTGCATAGTCTTAGGCGTATAATAGTCAGTGCGTGCTTCTATTATCCTTTTCCAGCGGTTAGCTTAAAGGGGTAACCAAGAATTCAAAGGCATTGAATTACCATAAATTTTTTTTTTGTAATGGAATTATGCTTGTTTGCTGTTTCTATTTCTTAGTAACTTAAAGCATCGGCCAGTATTTACGCTTTTATTAATCTGTATACGATATGACTCAAAAAATGATAAATCCATACAGTGAAATAATATCTGCCGAAAAGTAAAAACAAACAAATAAAAAAAAACTTAATTTTTTCCCCTAATGGTTTATCATACAAAACAGACCATACGAAAGGAACAAATGTAATGTAAGTAATTTAAATATTTCACATCACAAGTCATTTCGCGGCCTATTAAAATCAGCCATTAAACGAGTCAGCATTATTTTCACGCAGCTTAAATTGCGTCACACCCATAGTTTTAACGCTTATTCATCGTATCCTTCTTTTAAAACATCCAATACACCCACAATCCACCACTATTGTTTGGTAGAACGACTGATTCTTCTTCTTCTTTTTCATCTTTAACTACCACTGCCAAACGATACGAACGATTATCATCACCATTGTATGATGATACATTAAAACATCTACATCGGTGAGCCATTAACGGCTGCAAAAGGAAGACTCTTAAAAACCATTGCTGTAGCCATAACGGCACCAATTTCTCATAATCTTCATTGAAATTGAATCGGTTTGGTTTTCGTAATGTTTATGTAGTTCTTTCCTTATGGGCCATCATTAAACCAATGGGTTGCACTGAAAGAAATGGAAGTAAAATTTTAAAAGAAACGAAAATGGAAAGAAGTAGTAAAATATTGAGTGGACCTCAGTAAGTGCTGGTTCACAATCTTCAAATTTTAGCTATCAAGACTAAAGTTTCTAAGATGAGAGAGTGAAAAAGAAATTACATTCTCTTTCCCTTCTCTCCTAATAGCTCAAGACTTGACGGCTTAAAATTGAAGTGTGTGACCCAGAACTTAATTTTTTTATGGTATAAAATCTGTACATTATTAAATATTAGACAGGGGTTAAAGAAAAATATTTTAAGAGGGTTTCGCTAAGTCGAGCAAGTTTTATTGAATTTAAGATCTTTTAAAAAGACATACCCAAAATATTCCAAAATTTAAAAAATAAAATTTTTTTAAATCTGTAAAGTTAAAGGTTTTAATTTGTTTAAATTAAAGAATTTGTAAATGTGAATTACATGATATGAATTAAAAGAAAAATGTTTGGACCCTTGTAATTGATAATTAATTTATCTTCGAGAAATTAAACACACAATTAGAAAAGCAGCTAAACTTGGCAAAATTACAAAAAAAAAATATGTAAAAAAAATTTAAAAGTGGATGTAATTAGTGCCCTCACGTTTAAAATAATTGCCAGAACAGTGTTGGAAAATAAACAATAAATATCGTTCTTTAGAGTTCGGTTTGGTAGACTTGTGCAAAACACAAACGCTTTTAGTGATTGTCTAGTTTGTGTAGTAAATCATTAAAAAAATGTTTCTGTGCTTGTGATCTTCGAACACAGAAATAATACTGTACTAATCCAACTCAACAGTAAGATAAGAACATTTACTGCCTGTTTTTAGAAAACGTAAGCAAGTGAGTGAGTGAGAAATTATAATGAAAACAACAATAAAAAGCGAAAATTTGTTTTTGTTTTTTATATAATTTCTCACTCACTCACTTGCTTACGTTTTCTAAAAACAGGCAGTTAATTGCGTTCTGTTTTTTTTTAACCACAAACTTCGTTGTGTTTGGTTCAGCACATTAATGTTCGTTCGTTTCAATTGTGCTTAGCACCCTTTTGGCTGGTAAAGAAAACTAAATTTATTTTACAAAAACAAAATACATGTACGAAAAATGAACAAAAAGCCAGCAAAGAAATTTTTCACAAACAAAACATGTACACAATAAAAACACAAGCTGTTAGTGCTGTAATCGTTGCTAAAATTGTATGGTTGCTCAATGCATTATCAATGTAAAAAAGAAACACTATAGAACATTAGAATTGTTTTGTTTTATAACGAAGAACAGAACACTATATAATGTTCGTTACCTTCTTGAAAATAGTTACGAACTGTATTAAGGGTTGCGTTCTAATACATCAACAAAAAAAAAAAAAAAATAAAAATAGATATCGTTTATGGGTGTGTGTGCCGTGCCGTACACTTAATATATTTTATAAATATTTATTTCCGTCGTTCCAAATTGGAGAATAGGGAAAAAGGTAGTATGAATCTTAGTTTAAAAAGTATCAACAAAAAAGTACAATTGTAATAACTTAACCATCCCTGTTCTATTAATTTTATTAAATGTTGCCAACTTTTTGTTAATGAGAAACCTAAAAACAAAAAGGCGGTAAATTGCTGAATTTGCCCACAAACCGCTGATTCAGCAACACATTTCATACTTCAAGCTTGAAATGCAATTTTAAGTTGAACAATTTTACATCTTTTTTGACATAACTTATCGATAAGTTTAGTAAAATTTTTGACAGTTTGCCATTTATCTTAATACAGCTGAACCCTTCGCACTTGGTAAATTTTTCTATTACTTTATGTTTGCACTGTTCACCAAAACTTGAACAATGCATTAAAAATGTAGAGTCATAAGGGCTTTAGGCTGATCTTACTTGCATTTAATATCAAATATGTGGAACAAATACTCTTTGCATACTTTAAAGGGATCTTTTGTATTCCTTTAAAAAAAAAAATTTCTATACTGTCTATCTGAATTTTTATCTCAGTGTATACCACTAAAAACCCACTACGGCCTATAATAGTATGTAGTATACTTTTAGGCGCGTTAATTGGCATCAATGCTTTTCCTACCGTTTTTATTTTTCATTTCCCTTTTTCGACCATTAGCTCAAACATTTTTAAGCCGATTTCTTAACTTTTGTTGTATGTACATATTTTATTTAAGCTAAATATGTATTTTATGTATCTCTGACTGTGGCATTTGCGTTGTATGGGTACGATTGTATTTTGTGTGTATTTAAATATTTGTATTGGCTACTTGAGGCGTGTTGGTTCACGCCTTAGAGAAATTAACTGTATTGCTTTAACGTGTTTGTATTTACTGCTTAAACTTTTCGACTTAAATATTTGAAATTCAACGCAAAAGTATTTTCTTCCCCAAATACTTTGTTTGATTTCATTTTTAAGAAGGAGCTCAGCTAGCTCCTGCTGCTATGAAATGGAATTTTCCAGCGAAATATGATGGCGTCAGTTTTATATTGTTTATAAGTATATCTAGTATAGCATAATATTAGGCTTTATTTAAATTCCAAATGCTTAGTCAATGCTTTTTTGTTTGTTCTTTATTTCTTTTACTTGTAAGAAATCATTTTAAGTTGACATATTTTATTTTCGTTAGAGAGAACTACAAATATTTTGTTAATACGTTGGGACTTCGATGTTGGAATAATTCTATTTTTTTGTAAGCAAAAAGGACTTTATGTTTATTTTGGTTTGTACAATTGCGGATGGTTTTTTTAGTCAATTTACTGAGACCAGTTTTGAAATGAAATATGTAAAAAATATTTTAAATTTAATAATGGATAACAAAACAAATTTTCTATTGAAAATTTTTCTTAATAAAAGTCTGTTTAATGAATAACGAGGACAATCTTTAAAACCTTTTTTGTTATCTTTCTCAGTTCTCTGTAGCGCCTTGAACAATCGTCTTCATCTAATTATTTTCATTTCCTGGCATTAGAGACTTCAATTCGTATTTGCTTTTTTGAAAAGATTTTTATCATAACATTTTGTAAGTTATTTTTCTTTTGGTATGTTATTAGTTTAATTGAAATTTTTTCTTATTTTTTTATTTATTCCGAATTCTGCAAATATTTTTTAGTTATTTTTTTTTTTGTTGTTGTGTTAACACGATGTATAAATATTTTGTTTTGTTATTGCATACTTTTGTGCTGGTATTTCTTCAATTCTTTTTTCCTCTCTTTCTTTTCTTAATAAATCAAGAAAATATTCGAGAATTATAATGAGGAATGTTCCTCAGATTTAATTTTATTGTTAGAAGGTGGAGGTACTCGAATTCCATAAGAAGCTTTGAAAGTATTTGTTAGTTTGGGGAATTTAATTTGGAAAATATTTATTTATACAGTAACCCACTATTTCTCGAAACAATATTATAAATTAGTTTTATATTAAAACAAGTAAGAGTTCTATATTCGGTTATGCCGAATCTTTGATACCCTCCACCAAAAGTTAGAATATTTCAGGAGTGGGCTTTTTATGTGGTCTGTGGTAAATTATGGACTGATCTTCACGAAATTTTGTAGTATGATTCCTAGGCATCAAGAGCGAATCTATGATTTTTTTTTTATTTTGATTAATTTTTCTAATATTCTCTTTAAAAAATCAAGTTGAATTGAATATTTTATTTCTTTTTAAAATAAATTTTGAGTATTATTCATAATTGGGTGCTGCCTGTGGGCAGTTCTTTTTAATAAAGAGCACAACTCTTCTCTAATATACAAGAAATCACTATGCCCAAAATAAGCGTTTGAAGTTTTTTAATTTTGGCCACCTAAATTTAAAAATCGAACATTGTGCGTTGCGGCGAAAACAAACTACACAAGCTTAGCGCTGCCAGCTTGAACCAATTTAAATTGTAAAAATATGGCGGTTATGTTTGTGTGCATGATTTTTTTTCCTTTGTTGTAAAATGTTTAAATAACAAACAATGTTATGATTTTTCTCTTCAAAATATGATTTACTTTCGCCAAAAGATGTTCTTTCCAAAGATTTTGGCAACGCTGCACAAGCCTTTAAGTGCCGGTTCACACACTTCAAGTTTGACTCGCCAAGTTTTGAGTTTTAGAAGAGATGGGGAAAAAATGGCATTCTCTTTTCCCTTCTAAAAACTCAAGACTTGACGAATCAAACTTGACGTGTGTGAACCGGCACTTAAAGGCTTGTGCAGCAGAAACACTATGAAATACTTAGTGCCGGTTCACACACGTCAAGTTTGACTAGTCAAGTCTTGAGTTTTTAGAAGGAAAAAGAGAATGCCATTTCTTTTCCCCTCTCTTCTAAAAACTCAAAACGAGTCAAACTTGACGTGTGTGAACCGGCACTAAGTATTTGTTACTGTTTCTGCAAACGCAGCTTTTGCTGGTATTCATTTAGATCTTGTCAGACCGTGGATTTGTTTCGTTGTAAAAGCACACAGAGGCGTCACGTTACAGACAAGTTTGTTTTTTTCTGTCTTTTTTTCAAAAGCTGCCTTTTTTGCATTTTTTTGTTTTGATCACGCAATTTCTGTGGATAGTAGCGGGCTGTTTTTACACTTCACTACCATACAACGTTTTCTTTCTATTTCTTCGGTAGCTGCCCTCGCAAATGAATTGAGCAGTTTTATTACGTCACTATTTTTTTCTCTGTATGATTTGTGGTTTTGATAAATAGGAAGAGTAAAAAAACATTAGTTACAAAGCCACTCGCTTATTTAAGTGCATTGTAAAATGCAACGGTGAAGAATTTTGCAATATCTGTTTATCGTTAAACTTGATGATACATTTTTGACTTTGAGTGCAAAATCTTATGATGCTTGGATCTCAGCCATACTCTGCATGCTGTTTGGAAGATTATAAAGCTACTCAGGAAATATCAAACCGATTTTTATGAAATTTAAAACATAGATAGATCCATATTCATATAGCCACATTAGCTATGCATTTTTCAAAACTAGGTCCCAAATAGTTAAACTTGCAAAAATTTGTTCTTATATTCCGGGGTGTAGGTTATCATATGATCGGGCTTGACCGACTATACTTTCTTACTTGTTTGTGCATAGCTTTGGACTGGATAAGCCGTTCAACAGCATCATTTTACAGAATTTAAGTTAAACTATACTCAATTCAAAAACGCAATTAAGCTGTTGATATACATGTATATGAATATTAATATATACACTTGATGTTAGTAGTATGTAAAACTAAGCAATAATATTTCGACTAACAGAGATTTTCCCCAATATTGTCATTGCTACAAAAAATCATATGTATATCTATATGAAAATAACGTATTTTCCCGAAAATCCTTCGAAATATGTCAAAAGCTTAAAAAAAAACTTGGCCTGATAATGACATCTTAATCTCTTTCCTCCTTTTTTTGTATCTGATCCTGAATTGTCATCATCCCTTTGTTACATAATAAAAATTAATACCATTTAAATCTATTCATATTTGATTTTGAATATAAAAAAACGCTCGTTAAAAATTTATTTCAATTAATCTGTGACTCTATTAAAGGGGAAAATACACAAATATAAGCACTTCATCAAGAAGTTATAAAAATAAAATTCTTTACAACAATATTATTATAAAAAATAATCATAAAAAACCCACAAGATTACAAACGGAAAGTAAAAGTCATAAAATAAAATCCAACAATATCACATCAACACTACAAAGAGAAAACATCACACACAGTGTCACACTGTCACTGGGAATGTGAACTCATCAAACAGTGTCATCATCATCAAAATCATCAACATAATCGTAAAAATAATGGGGAAAATGTGAATGCAAGTAAACAGATTCTTTAAGTCGTAAATATAACACCACCATGTTATCCTGCCGCCTATTCCCGAGCTTAACGTGCTCTCCAACAGTTGGCCAACAAGTGTTAGTTGGTGAATCGAACGGGGGAGGGAGCTCAGGAAGAAGCAGATGAAAAGCTTTATTTGTTTTTAGTATCAATTTTACACATTTTTTTTACAACTTCCGAAAACAAACAACACAACAAAGACTTTTCATTTACATGGAAAAAAAACAAGCAAACGAACAAACAACAATTGGGTCATAAACTCTAATCTTCGTGATTTTGTTAGAAAAATTAGAACAAACCGCCGACATCGTCCGTAAAGCACATTAGAAAAATGTAGGAAATTCTTATTGGAACTGCTACTTTTGGCTACTACAATTGTTAGAGTTTGTATAAAGTTATTATTATTATTATTACTATTACCACTTTTATACTATTGTTGACGCCAATTAACAACGGATGTATCAATTTTTACAACTGTCAAATTGACATTTGTGTTGATACTAAAACATTTGGAAACTGCCCTACCGTTAGGTGGGTTGTTTTTGTGTAAATACCAGAACAAGTTGAAAATGCATTTTAGACTTTTCTTCTACTTCAAATTCAATGTGGTACGTTGTATGTACGAGGGAAACTAAAAGTATTATGAGGCAAGTGAATTTTATATGTTGCAATTTTCCAGAAATTTTTAAGCGAAGACAATTAGAAGTCCATGGACTAAAACCGTTATTGGCGTATAAACTATAAATGGATTAAAAAATATTAATAAATCAATATCAATTTTTTCCATTTGCAACATTTCTCGAACTTTCAATGTAAAATACAGCTAAAAAATGTGAAAAAAGCCTTTTACAGTATTGTAACGAAATTTGATTAATCCAAGAATTATTTTTAGTTTTTGTTATAAGTTATCTTGCAGATTATAGTTTTATATGGTATTAGTTTAAAATTGTAATGAACTCCACTGTATGGAACTTTTTTAGTAATTGTAATTGTAGACTTGAAATTTAGATGTAAAGGGTGTTTTTATAGAGTGACACAAGTTTAATTTATAATAAAACAAGGAAATATTGGAAAGAAAATTTAATGAAATTATTGTTTAAATATGATTTCTGCCATGTGGCCGTGTCGCTGGCACGTAGATGTCGCAATCTGGAACACCAATTTTTAACAACTTTTCACGTTCTGAACATCATAGTTTTTGAAGACATATAGGCCAATGACTCCGCCAGCCCCAAAGCGCACCAAACATTAATTTTCTGTGGTTATAATGGTGTTTCAACAAAAGTTTGTGGATTCTCCTCACTCCAAATGCGACAATTCTGCATATTTATGTACGTACACATTCAACCAGAAATGGGCTTCATGGGAAAATAGAATTTTAAATGGAAATTCAAAATCAATATCAATTCGTGCTTCAGCCCATTTGCAGAATTATTTTGATTAAAAACTTCAACAATTTGCACGCGTTGCTCTGGTGTAAGTCGATTCATAATGAAATTTCAAAGCAAACGAAACAAAAAGCAACTATCAGCAATTAAATGGCATATTTTCCATACGATTAAGATGGATTAATTTGGCCGCCAGGACTAACAATCCATACCAAATGAATAAATAAAATAAACGGGTGCTGAAATAAAGCAGTGATGCCAACTCAAAGTTGTGGTGCTCTAAAAAAACACCCTTTGTAACAGCTATTTTAAAATTATTCGAACAAAAAGTTCTAGAACCGACTAAAATGGTTCCTGAATCCTCTAGAATGGTTGTGAACTATAAATACATGCTTGTAGCCTTTTTACACTGATAAATATCTCAACATCTACCATCAATTTCCGAAGATGTTAACATCTTTCCATTAAAAATAGACAGGGCAACACCATCTTTAAAAGATGTTCCTATTTTATTTCATTCTATTCAACACCTTTCGATTATTTTAATGTCATCACCAGAAAAGTGGCAATAGCCAGCTTTCTTCCTCTCCTAAACATTTTTGAATTTTAAGCTGTGCTCGTTTACGATTCAGTGCGCGATATGTACATATGGATGTAATTGTACTGAATTTTGAATAAAAATTTATTTCGTTATTCATAAATGGGTTTTTAAATCGCTCGAAATTCATCGCAGCTTTAAAAATGATCGTTTTGAAATCGATCAGTTTTCATCGCATACCTGTGCCCATGTTCTGTAACTCTCACGTCGACAAACTTTTCGATTGAAATGTGTGAAATTAAACAAAAATGCCATATATTGAAACAAACAGCTGTTTTTCTTACTTAACTGCGTCTGTAACATTTTTGGCGAGTACAAGCTGTCACGTTCGCACTTTGAACTGTCAAATAAACTCACGAATAAAAACGGGGCTAGAAAAAACTTTAACACTAAAAAACCTAAAAAATGCAAAGAATAATAATAATAATAATAACGTTTTGTTCTTGGCAAATTTTTCCATTGTTAAAATATTTTTTATAAAATCAACGAATGTTTTCAAGCCTCGTTTGCAAACAACAAACATTAAAGTCGCACTTTACATTATTAAGTATAGCGGACGGTTTTATTTTCGCCGCCGTCGTAGAAAAATTTCCAATATTAGTAAACTTTGGATATGTATAAATGATGTTCTCTACGTCTGCAATGTTACATCGGCTTCGGGTACAATGTTATGACATTTATAACGTTACGATGTAATCTATTTTGATAGTTTTCGAAATGAGTTACAGACACAGTTTTTTTCACTTATCGAGAAACGATGGAATATTTTAATTTAGAAAAATGTTCAATTTTAGTAAATTTTGGTCGCCGTCAACGATTTGTGTTACTAACGTTCTCAACGCCTGCAATGTCACATCGGCTTCGGGTGCAATCTTATGATATTTATAACGTAACGACGTAATCTCTTTTGATAGTTTTCTACATGATTTACAGACACAGTTTTTTTTTCACTTTTCGAGAAACGATGGAATATTATGTTTCACATCTTTTCGATGCGAGAAGTTCTCACTTAAGTTACAGAACATGGGTACTGATTTTCTTTCTATGTTCCGCAATGGCATTAACTTCTACAGATCTCCGGACAGTGCATCTTAGTATAACAAACATTGACATGTTGTCTCATATAAGAAACAATTAATCCAAAGTTAGACCACCAAACATTATACATAGTTAATTATCGATCTTTAAGTGCTATCGTATTAATTGATTGTATAAAGTTTTAGATTTGTAATCGAAATCGCAGTTTTTGTTGTGTAACTGCAACTACGACAACGAATAAAAAATGCGATCACGACATGGCTTCTGAGCTGTCCAGTTTCTTTTTCCCTCTAACTCTAGATGACAAGCAAATCTACCGCAAAACACACACGCATACCCCACGATGAGAAACTGCAATAGGGAAATCGAAATCGAAATAGAAAATTGTTTTTGTTTACTTATTCAATTACTTTAAATTTGTTTGCCTCTCAGTACAATCCTCGTACACAGTCACTAAAGGAGACATTGATGAGAGATCGTAAAAATTTTACTATAAACAAAGACTCAGCGACTGTACGGATGCTTGTTCATGAAAGTGGGTGTTTGTTGTGTGTGTGTGTGTGTGTGTGTGTTAAACACTTTAATCAAATGTTTGTCACCGGATAAACAATTAAATTAAGGTTTCGAATGAAACATAAAAAACTCGTAAAAATGCTATAAACTCTCACCAACCCAACAAGGGGTATTTGTTTTATTCGCTCCAACACAAAAGCTTGTCTGTAGGGTCGTAAAATTGTTCTTCTTAAGCTTTTCATCACAAATCGTATGGCAATGAAGAGCAAAAGGATAATAAATATACTTATATAGAAATAATTTGGGTTGATGGTAAGTCATCAAAGACACATATTCTTTCTATCATTTGAGCTATTAAAATAAGAGAGTGACATTTAAGTCCACTTAGCATATGTCTCTTCTACACTACATACAAACACATGTATGTATAAACTATTTGTAATGTGTGTGTTTGAGTGTGAAAATGCGAGTCTCAAGAGGAAGTCGTTAAAAAAAGGAGTCGAATAATAGTTAACACTGTGATAAGTCGCCATGTTAATGATAATAAAATTATAATTTCATTTCGCATAAAGTCATTCATTCATTGTTGTAAAATAATAAGAGAATTAAACGAAAGTACTTAAAAATATTTTTACGAGCTCCCAAGTATTATGTTTATTATTAAGTTGTCATTGTTGTGGATAATTGACATTTAGGGATCGTTGGGTCTCATAAGGGGAGCAAAAGGCCGGCTAATAAAAAAAATTCAAAAAAATAAAAACACTTAACAACAATTAAAAAGATGTTAAGCGCTTTATGACGCTGGTTAAGACATAAATTGTTAAATAATTAAATTTTTTTAGAACTAAATGTTAGAATAGAATAAAATTTTGACAAACTTTAAAATTTCTTGTTTAAAATTCAATTACTTTCGTTGTTTTTTTTTTCTTTAGTGAACATCCTCCTCTTTTTTTGTCCACAAAAAATTTTAAAATTTACATTTGTAATTTTTTTTTGTTGTCCTTTTGCGTTATCAGTCTCTGTCTGTAGAAGTTGTTGTTTCTTTATTTCAGAAAATGGCAAGAAATTTGACTTTATTGTTCTATTTACACTTTAAACAAACGAGACAAAATACGATTTGAAACAATTTCTTTGCAATGAAAATGTTTTGTGGTTTTTGCCCTTTTTGGGAAAATTGTTTTTAGTTTGAAGTAGAAAACGTGGCCAGACAGTTTTTATGACAGCCACAAAATCTTTTTGTGCAAAAGCTAAAATTTAATTTTATTTCTTGGTAAAACAATAGAAATTTGTTTGAGATGAGAATTTTTTCTACATGTGAACTTTGAAATGGTCAGTTACAGGAAAGTTGTTTTTAAATAAATTTTTGCAGAATTTAATTAGAATTTAAGTTTAAATGGGAATTGTTGTTATATCTGCTTGTAAAATGGGTTGAAACTTGAAATGATTTAACCTTCATAAGGTCTTCAAATTTGCTGATGTTAACGGTCTTTTCAATTAAGTATGTTTTAAAAGTTGATTTTTTATTTCTAGATTTATTCAGTATACTGAAGCTGTATTTATTGTTAACATTTATTACGAATACTAAAGTACATTTAACATAAAGTGGTTGTAAATGTTTTGTGACATAATTGGCAACGACTTATTTTTGACTGGTTAGCATATTTTTTCCTAGACTTTGGTTGAAGCCAACGGGTGCTGTTCCTGCTCAGCTACTACATGCACTTTTTTTTTGCAATATTTCGTAAAAAATAGTATTTGGGCAACGTTTTTGGCTGCTTGATGTAGGGCGCGGCAAGTTGAAAATGTTAGTTTTCTAAGAAATTTCGACGTTTGGCAAAAGGTCATAAGGTCTTCAAATTTGCTGATGTTAACGGTCTTTTCAATTAAGTATGCTTTAAAAGTTGATTTTTTATTTCCAGATTTATTCAGTATACTGAAGCTGTATTTATTGTTAACATTTATTACGAATACTAAAGTACATTTAACATAAAGTGGTTGTAAATGTTTTGTGACATAATTGGCAACGACTTATTTTTGACTGGTTAGCATATTTTTTCCTAGACTTTGGTTGAAGCCAACGGGTTCTGTTCCTGCTCAGCTACTACATGCACTTTTTTTTTGCAATATTTCGTAAAAAATAGTATTTGGGCAACGTTTTTGGCTGCTTGATGTAGGGCGCGGCAAGTTGAAAATGTTAGTTTTCTAAGAAATTTCGACGTTTGGCAAAACAGTTTTCGTTCTAGCCATGTTTAGCTGATGTTAATGATAGTCTTTAGAGCTGCCGAAAGCTCTCGTGGCAATTCAATCTTGTTTTTAAATATAGTTCCTACTAAAGTAATTTGATTCTCTAGCAATTTTCGTCCCAATTAGTACGATGTAAAACAGTTGTCTGCCACATTTCAAACCAACTGTCAAGTCAAAAACTACATGCATACATTTGTTTATTTCAGGGAGAGCTCCTAGTTATTTGCCTGTACATGGTTTATATTGCAGGCATAACTAATCAACCCATAGATTGCATAGCTCACGAATCGGCGCAAACGTCTTTAAATTTTGGCGTTTACTGCGAGTATCCTTGTTGTCAAATCTTAGTACTCTCGAAAGGTTTTTGAATCTGTTCAACAGCAAGATTGCTCTAAAAATAGGGGTTTCTTCCACAACATCCCACAAACTGTCTGTACTTTCTTTATTTGATCTAAACAATTCAACTAAATAGACAGCCAATAAATACGAAATTTTGGTGTCGGCACTTCAGTCCAATCAATACCAATTACACACTAACCTTCAAAAATTACGCATGTCCCAGGAGGTAAACAAAATAAATAACAACTGGAAATTTCTAACGAAAATTCAAGAATTTTGTTGCAGGTCACATATGACGCAAAGAGCTTATAAATATTTTTTCCGCCAATATTTTTTTCCGAAAACCTATCGTAGTTGTTGGCATTTAAAATTAAATAAAAGTCATAAAATATGAAAAATAAAAGTCACCCACTCTTAGAAAAAATGTAACTTTTATTTCAAAATGGGTCAGATTTGACCCGAAGACCTTATGAAGGTTAAAATGAGGAAAAACACTTCACTTATGGAAATAGTTCCTTCCCTTTAACTTTTCTTTTTTTCAAGACCTTGAAAATAAGCCGCCTAAAACTGTTTACGCCAGATGGGCATTTTTTGTATTTCGCATTGTGCTTTATTTGGGATCACAGCATTTTCTGACATAAAAACCTAATGCAAGGACCAAAAAATCTACTGTTTTAATTTTTTTCAGGCTTATCAATGTCTATTTTTAAATAAAAATGTAAATCATATTTTATCTGCCGCAGTAGGCCGGGATGGGTTAAGCGTGGGACATAGTACTTTAAGGGTTCTCTGAAGTTTTTTCGAGGTTAACTTTATTTTGTTTTAAATTCAAACATTAAAAGGGGCCCAAATTCAAAACCAAAACTCCGATAGTTAAAAACTTTTTCCCCTTCCAACAAAGAAGAGATTCTCGCCAATTTTTTTTCCATTAAACCATGAATCAAAATAAAATCAGTTTTGATTAAAAATGTAATTAAGTGAATTTCAGGTTTACTTATATCAACAACATAACTGAAGAAAGTGTTGTTACAATCAAAAAATAGTTAATTGATACTATTGATTTGTTTACTGGCGCAAATTTAATTAATTTTCTTAACCCTCCAATGCTTAATTCCCCCTTTAGGCGGGGTAGCAAAAAACCGTCATAAAATTTTTAATTTTATCAAAAAGTTTTCATTCAGAGGCAACACTCTTACGAGTTTAACAAAAAGTACATTGTCATCTTGAATTTGAACGGCAACGTTCATATTGTGCATCAAAAAAATTTATTTCAAAGCTTTAGATCGGGCCGAACAAAATTACTGGTGAGTATCTTAACGTTCAATTGAAATATTAATTAAGTTTTCATTTTAAAAAATACAATAGCTGCTGAATACGGATGTTTTTGCTGAACCCGTCTAGAGGCGGGAAAATGCCGGAATGTGCATTAATATTGTGAATAGAAAAAAAATACTTCAAAGCTGTAGATCGGGCTGAAAAAATCACTGGTGCGTATCTTAACGTTCAATTGAAATAAATATTAAGTTTTTATTAAAAAAAAAATCATCGCTATTAAGTATGGATGTTTCTGCTAGGCCCGTCTGTAGGCGGACTGGGGAATTACACAGAACATTCTGGGATGTATATCAAAAACGTATCTTAAATTATTACGATAAAGCCCAACTCCGCCTCAAGGTGGACTTTAAAGTTTGACCCCATACAGGTCAACGAGTACTCAAAAGAAAAAACTGAAGTCAGATTCATGTTTCTCACTCTAAAATTAGCTTAATTTGATTTTTTCAAGGCAAACAAAAAATGTGGCATTAGAGGGTTAATTGAAATCAATTTTTATTTTTTCTGTGAACGTCACTTATTTAAGAAGTATTCGATTTTGGTTATAAAAATTTCTCTATGAGCTTAAAATTTTACCATAAAATTTAACAAAATTGTTATGTGATAAAACAAAAAAAGAAATTTCATTTTGGGGCTCTATTTTCACTTTTAGTTTAATGGTTCCTAACATTTCGAAGTAAAGCTTTTACTTTTATTTAATTTAGAAAAGAACAAGAAATCAGCCAAAATTTTATTGACATTTTAGTTTTTGTATCACCTACTTGCTATTTGCCAATAATATCTTAATTGTTCCAAATTTTCAATATTTTTAATCAGGCTTAAGTTCATCAAAGGAAGGAATTTTACAACATGAAAATTAATCAATATTGTAATTGATAATCATTCATACTTGACTGACCTGAGACCTTAATTATATTTTATATTGGCACTGTAATAACTTTTTTACAAATCCATATTTCCAATATTTAATGCACAACAATCACGCATTCTATTCGTGCCTTATGCTTGCATAAGTGCTTTTTTAATGAAGTTCGAAAAGTAAAACTAAGTAAAATCGATGACTGTGTTGGGTTAAGTAGAATTAAGTGCTTACTACAGTTCGAATTTAAGACAAAACCGTTTAACTCTTTTAGATAGTACGGCCTCTATTCGAGAATAAAATTCAAGCGTAAAATTCAAACGTTTTTGAATTAAGTTCAGGTTTTTTTTTCATTAAGGCCCAAATTTATAGTCTTTGGTAAATTACACAGTACAACAGCCAATCTGGGGGTGAGAATTCCAATAAATTTGTGGAGAAAAAAAAATATTTTTTTTGCCTAAAATTAAAATTTTTTTTCCATAGTATACTTTTAGGCTAAAAAATATTTTTTTTCTCCACAAATTTATTTTTACCGGCAAAACTGTTGATTATAAAGAAAAACGTTATATGAACGGATTAAAGAAATTGTAATTCTTAATTTTTTTCAGTTTGTTTAAGCAATCGGACAAGTGGTTCTCGAGTTATGTTAAACAAAAAAACATCAAGATAAGGAAAAAATATAAAATGTCATAAAAAAATGACACATACGAACGCCAAACCTTTTGAGGGTTTTACTATACTGACCTAGTACCAATCACCCTGACTTGGAATTTCTCACCCCCCCAGACAATAATCCCAAAAATGTTCCATAGTGTTATTAATAAACTAAAATTTTAACTTTTGGTTATTAACAGTATATTCGTAAACTTGAAATTGTTACCATAGCAAAACATGGTAACTCTATTAAAACAACTAATTTCAATGTTGGTAGCAGTATTTTTGCCATAGTTGGGGGTAGTGCACTAAATATTGATTTAAATCAGCAGTGCACAATCCATTATTGGATATAAGTGATCTCATGCATGTTTACATATAATTTAATATAACTTATTATATACGGTTTTAAATAATATCATTGACTATGCTACAAAACTCTTCTCGGCTTCTTGCTATGTGTGTTAAATCGCCAATGGTTCTCAGCCACGTTCAATCTCTAATGTTACGTAGCCATGCCATGCCCATTTCTCTTCTTCCTTCAATACGGCCTTCCAGTATTAATTGTAGGAGTTCATATTTTTCACCGCGTACAATATGCCCAAAATATGCAGTTTTGCATTTTAACAGCTTACGCTCAGCTCTTATTCTTCTGAGGACTTCAGTATTGGAAACTCGATCCATCCACAAAATTCTTAGGAGCCTACGAAAACACCACATTTCAAAAGCTTCAAGTCTATTAATTGTGGTTATTTTTAGTGTCCAAGTTTCCATGCCATACAAGAGCACCGACCAAACATAGCATTTCAAGAAACGAAGACGAGGGGATAAGTTAATTTTCCGACTTGCTAGAATTCTAGGATATTTCGTGTATGTGGAAATAGCTATTTCTATTCGTTTTTTTAATTCTGCATCGCTGTCCCCCAGTCTTCGTGTAACATTGATCTAAGGAATAAAAATCTGTTAACTCTTTCCATTTGCTGATTGTTAATCGATAGAGTGGCGTTTGTGTATGGTATTTTCGATCGGCTTACTATCATGAATTTGGTTTTCTGGATATAAAGGTTTAATTCAAAGTTGTTACTTTGCTGCTTTACAGCTTGTAGCATCCTCTGAAGATCTAGCATATTTTCTGCTATGATAGTTGTGTCATCTGCATATGTCATTTTTTAGCCACCACTAAAAAAATTTATTGATAGTATATACATATTTTTTCATTATCACTTAACGCAGATTGAATGCAAAAATCTGCACTCAATTCAAATAGTGCATAAAAATATTGTCTCACTAAAATTAAAAAAATTTAATTTTGTATGTGCATGGTTTTTGATTTCTCTTGAGAATAATCTTAAGTAAGGAACGTTAAAGAAAATTAAATTTTGTCAATAAAGGTATAATAACATATTGGCTATAATCATGAAAAAACAAGTTTTAAATTTTAAAATTAGTGCAATTTAAGTTGCACTCAAACGAGTGAAGAAAAACAAGTTGCAATAATGTTGATTACTTTTTATTTTTGCACTATCACTAAGTGTGAGATTAAACTGCAAAATGAGTCCACTACTCCCATCTATGATTTTTGTTAACATTTTTATTATTTCTAAAATAAAAAAAAAAATACCGAAATGTTATAGAAAACAATAAAGTGACAGCATTACTGCTAAACAAAAAGAAGATGCGTGTCAGCGTCGGCCTTAAATTTCTAAATGCCATTTACCAAAAAAAAAAAATATAAATAATAAATTTCAACGCAATTGCTGTTGTCTAACTAGAAGTTAACCAATAACATTTGATGTTTTAACTAATGGGTAACAAAAGGCTAGACATAATATGTTATTGATTAAACCATTGTTAGCTCTGTTCCACGTGCATAACGAAACAGTCTGAACTTGCACAAAGTTACCCAAAAGCGTTTCACATAACAATTTTTGTGCAATTAAGAGAGTAATTGAGAGAATAATTGAGAGAGTAATTTTTTTCATTTCCTGTACAAATTTGCACGAACTTTTTCTTTGGGCAAGTTCGGACAAGAAAAAATAATCAGCTGTTTTTGTTAACGTATAAAACTGATAAATAATTCAGGAAATTTACAAGCAAAAGAAAAAGTTTAGTTTTAATTAAAAAACATACTAATAAAGAAAAATGAGGTGTTTTTGTAAAAACAATTAAGTGGCAAAAACGTTCTTGCATACATACATATTTCCCTTAATCTTTAATATAAAAAAAAAACAATATATAAAAAATTGCAATAATACAAATGTTGTGGTTTTATAATGTAACGACTTTTAAGCGTCTAAAATCACTTAAATAGATTTTAATTTGAAAAGTAAGCAGCATTAGTATTTGAAGAAGTGCAAAAATGTTTTTTGCTTTCCAGCAATTTTGGGTAGCCTCGGCAAATTTAGAGAGTAATTTTAACACACCTGTTATTAGCTTACACATGACTGTAAATTCGGGCCCAAATATCACTTACTGCCATTTTCTAAATGAAAAAAAATCAAAAAAAGGAAAATTTTCGAGTGCAAGTAAAATATAAATATTGTCTAAAGCATTGGTCATTGTAAGCTGTGACCATTTTCCATCTTTCTGGCATTCCGCTCCAAATGATCTGCACATTTTTTTCAAGCCCATAACGAATCAAGGCAATTTTAGATGGCCTGTTCTGAAATAGTGTTCTGCATCGGTTAAAATACATAAATAGAAGTCGTGGGGTTACATCTGGACTTGAAGGCAGATGAAGCAAAACCTTTAAACTAATACAGGGTGTCGGATTAAAGCCAACGTAAACAAACAAACTTGTCGCATATGGAGTGTTTCCAACCCAGAAATATAGCATAAGAGGAAATTGCATCCAATTTGTGTCACTGTCTAATGTGCAGTTTCTTCACGCTGTATTTTCAGGCCATACTTCTTTGAATAAAGCGGGCACAGCGTTACGGCTACAGAAGACCGTGACTTGAGAATTTTTCTATCCGGAACAACGTTAAAAGAAAATTTTTTTTATCTCTGTGTGGTATCGACATGATGGTGACAATGCACACAAAGCTCAGCCGGTATTGCCGAATTACGCAGAACAATTTCCTAACAGGCTCATTTCAAGAAACTCAACCTCCTGTTGGCCACGCAGGTCGCCTGTCCTGAGGGCAGGCATTTAAATTCAATTATTTTTAAGACTAATTAAACTGTTTTTAAAACAATTTAATGGGCTTTCATATGAAAAAAGATTCAATAAATTCCATGCATCACAAAAAAGTTATAAACTGGAATTTCTTATGGTAGCAAAATTCAACAGCCACCCTGTATTTATACCACAGGTGGAAATGGTATACAGTAATTTTGTCTTAGCTGCACAATCTCCTTTGCACGATTTTTTGTGTAGTTAAATCAAAAATGCTGTTATCTTAAAAGTATTTACCTGCCTTAATGTGCAGGTACACAATTGTGGCTTCCTGCATTAAAGTGCAGCTGAGGCAAAGTGTTTAAAAAAAAAGAAAAAAACGTTTTTATTTATAAATTGTGGAAGAAATATTCTTAATATATATATGATGATATTTATATCAAAATATATTTTGCTATTTTATTTAAATTTTATAAAATTGAATATTTATGTGAAAAAGTGGCCACCAGATTTTTTTCATGTGTGCAGCTAACTTTAATGTTTTGTATGAAAATATTTTAAAGCGGCCCAAAAATATGGTAAATATGCAGGTACGCATATAATTACAGAAAATATGTATTTTGGGCAGTTAAGTCAAATTTTTTGTATGAAAATAATTTTTAAATACCAAAATTGATGAGCATTTATCCTAAATATACAGGTAAAGAAAGTGTACTTAAAAAAGAAATTTGTATATGATTTTAAAGAATATTGATAAAAGTTATTATGTTTGTGCAGTTAAGTCAACAAAAGGCAGTTAAGTCAAAACTACTGTATATAAAATTGTCATTCCGATTGCTATTTTTACAATTTAGATCTAAGATTTAACGATGTGTCCGTCTGTCCGTGTGTCAGTAAAAATTGATTTTCCGAAGACCCCAGGTATGATGGGGACTAGGTGTTATATATTTATATTACATATAGTCCCAAAAATTTCTCAGCTAGATCGGTTCACATTAAACTAAAATATGAGCAAAAAAGCACGACTGCCTCTTATTTTACCCATAAATCCCTTATTTTTATTTTATTTATTTATTTAATTGAATTGCTCCATACACAAGACTTAGGGCTAAAAAATCAGAGCAGGTTTTTTTCTCTTTTTGGTTTAAAATGGTTTAAACCAACAAATCTATAAATCACCAAAGATATAAACCATTTTTAAACGCATAAAATTGGGCGTTTAAACTACCAATACAGACCATATGAATATGCTAAGATTTATCGTAGTGCTGCCACATGTTATTTTTTAACAACATATAATACATGGAACACTGATTTATAGTTGTTGAGTTTAAACTATATATAAATTCAAGCTTAGTTCAATTAAACCAACGTTTAAACCATCAATGATTTATTAGCCATTAGAGTCTTATTTTGCAGTATGGAACTCAGAATGTGTAAAATCATAAATCATTTATTAATTGACCACTTAAAAACTTATTACAATCTTCTTCTTCTATCTTCTATCTTTCTATCTATAAAAATGTTTGTCAGTTTGTATGTTAGCTTATAGACTCCTAAACTACTGAACCGATTTTTACAGTGACGTCACGTGACCTCTAAAATTAAAATAGGCTACTTTTTTCGATAGGGGCAGGCGAATTGATACCCCCAATAGGATGCCAATATTAAATATCGCATATCTTAAGCCGCTGTTCGCATTTTGGTAGTAGGATATTCTGAGCTCCAAAACTTAAATAACATAGCAGCGGGGGAAGTGGTACCCCCATAGGACGCCGATGTTTAATATCGCATATCTTAAGAACTGTTATCATAGTGAGAATGTTCAAACTTGGTAGGAGATACTCGTATAGTAAACTACACATTTGAAAATAAAAATATAGCGGGAAGGCGCAGGTGGGGAAATAACTCCCATAGGATGCATATCTTAAATATCGCTCAACTGAAGAACTATTAAAGGGAGAGTCTTCAAACTTGGTTAAAGCTACTATTATGGTTAACTATAAATTTCAATATAAAAATGGGCGGGGTAGACAGAGGAGGAGTACTTATATTTTCGATAGGGGCAGGGGAAGTGGAATCCACCATAAGATGCCATTATTAAATATTGCATATGTTAAGAGCCGATGCGCCCATTTTCTTGAATTTTTTTCAGTAGCATCTTCTGAGCCCCGAAATTGAAATAACATAGCAGCGGGGGAAGTTGTACCCCCTACAATCCTCAAGCCATTAACGTACCACTTTTAGGTTAGGTTAGGTAAGGTTAAGAAGGGTTATGTGCTTAAGGGAACAGTTCCACTCGGAGACCAATGCGGTCCATTGTGAATCCCATCGATGATAGAAAGAGAAAAGTAAAGAAAAGAAGAGAAGTATGAGGTGGATAGAATTAAGAAAGCTAGAATGTTAGTAGGTACCACGTAGAACTATTACCCTCTCTACAGTCCCCTTAACAGAAACAACCGCACTATTTCCCTGACAAACCCCAGTAGATCAGCAGGACATACATCCAGCGATCCACCCCAGTTCGTCGTGAAATCTTTCTAGGACAATGGCACAATACATTCTCGATCGTCTCCAGGTCTTTAGAATCATCACACAACCTGCAGAAGTCCGGTATGGTGTTGTCTCATTTGCCCGTAAAAACCCTAATAGGACAATGACCCGTCAAGAACCCTATAAGTGTTCTAATACCACCCCTGTCAAATCCCAGTAGAACCCTGGTTGCCCCCGCGACCAATCTGGGCCACACCCTGCAATCCGTTCTATTCCCACAGGATCGGTTAACGTCCTCACCTTTACATTAAAATTTAATGTTTGGAAATGTTTCAAAATGAACAAGGAGGTGCCGTTACGTTGAATGTTAACGGTCGACATTCGAGCCATTCTGACTAAATTTTTGTTGGCAAATATTAATCAGCTAAACATCAACGGCATTTGGTTCCAACAAGATGGTGCAATTGCCATACAGCTTGACAATCGATTTATTGCAAAATCAATTTAGGGTTTACTTTATTCTCAGAAGTGGTCCTGTCCATTGCCCACCTTGTTCGTGCGATTTAAAGCCTGTGGATTACTTTTTATGGGGCTTTGTAAGGTCATTGTTTTACACCGACATCCCAGCAACTCTTGAAGCATTTGACACAAATATTCAAGCCACCATTGCCGCCATTTGGCCAGATTTATAAGAAAGAAGTAGTCAAAAATTGGACTGATCGAATAGACGATAAAACTCGTAGCCGCGGCGGACATATGCCAGAAATCATATTTAAAAAATAAAAAATTAAGTATCTATCATGGTGAAATAATTAGAAGGTGGCAGCACTACGGAATCTATTATTTTTTGCTCAATTCATGGTGAACTTTCATTATGTCAAAATCATTTGTTTGTTTTTTGATGTAATGCCACTTAAATACACAAAAGATTATAAAAATTATTCTTCTAGATAAAAACACAAAATTGAAAGTGTAGTGTAAGTGAATTTGAGAATTTTGTGTATGTGAACTGGTTTGGTTGGGTTTGTTGATTTGTGAACCACCCAACAACAGCTAAAGTGGAATATGAATAACATCGTTGTACCGCTACATAACTTTTCCACCAAAAACTACAACTTTAAATCACCCGCCCATGCTAAAAGATTGTTTTTAAGAAATGGTTTCTTTTAAAGTTTTAAACCTATTATTACCGGTGCGCCAGAGGAGCATGTAAAGGGTAGACGTAGACGCATCTATATGTCACCTAAAAATGCCATGCAAAGTGTTACCAACAATGTGAACACATGACAAATTGATATCGACAGTCGTGAATGTTGAGAGAATCCCTTAATGGGATGCTAATCATCGTAAGTCAAATTTGAGATAGTGTAAAGGCAAATTTATTTAAGTCCTCCGTTTCATTGGAAATCCCTTGTCTAATATGCTAGTCAGCTTTGCTTTCCATGATAAAGCCATTACTTTCTTAAATAATTATTTCAAAGTATTCTTTGTTCTTGATATTTGTGTCATGTAAAATTGTCTTCTTTAACATTGCCTTTTTGGCTACTACCTTACTGTTGCTTTTGGTCTTTATTGCCTAAAACCAAACTAAAAGCTTTTGTTCCCGGGAAAACTTCGCCTATAGTTCATTTAAACTGCGGGGAGCTTCCACTTCATTCCTTTGTAAAATTTCTCGATGTTAATATTCAGGTTTATGACGATTCATTAAATAAAAACAATAATATTTTGGTGTGGTGAAAATCCATATTTTTGACATAATGGACTATTTTACACAAACAAATTTGCCTGTTTTTGTTGTATTGTTGTACAACAACTCCTAGTGCTGCCACCTTCTAGTAATTTCACATGGTATCTATCAAACAATTATTCTTGAAAAATTTCCAAAATAAAGTTCAAATTGATTAACTATTTTTCTTATATAAAAAAAAGAATTCTTTAGCGATGATACATCAAAATTTAACAAATAAAGAAATTGCGCTGAAAATTACACAGACTTTTAAAAGGGTATTATTTGTTGTTAGTTTTTGTGGCAAACAATCTCTTTCAGAAAAAAAGTTCCTCTAAATTACCAAATCAAAAATGACGCCAACATTGTCATGTTTTATTTTATATTCTTTTTTTCTTCTATCTTCGTTATGGGGCAAACTTTAGTTATTTCATATCAAAAATAATCATCAAAACAATATTCAATCTCCCCTCAGAAAAATCAGCTTGAGAAGAAAAAAATGGTACCAACCCAGAGCACAACCAAAGATGAACAACTAACTACTCGCATAGAATTTAGAAATACAGTATGAACGTAATTGAAACACACCCAGAGAAAAAACATGTTTAAATATCATATCACTGTTACCGACAACCTAATTATGGTTAAATTATGCATCCATCAAGAAGCTACAATCATATTATGGTTGTCTCGGAACATGTTGTGGTTAATAATAAATAAAATATGTTTAACACTTTTAAGAGCATGGTTGTTGCTCTTTGAAAAGAGGAAAATACTATTGTTAATTTGAAAACAAATTATTGTCATATGTAATCGTAAAATCTTTAGAGACAACCATAATATGGTTGTGACTTATTAATGGAGGTCTAATTTAACAATAATATGGTTGTCGGTGACAGTAAAATGGTTACATTAAACATAATATGTTAAGAGTATTTTTTAAAAATAGTTTTGCTGAAGGTGACCATATTTAAACTTGTTTTTTCTCTGCGTACATGGATGGATGGAATTGTTTGTTCTGTACTCGCTTCAGTCTCTAGTCCTCTTGTTGTGTCCTGAGTGTGTGTGTGTGTGATGTCATAAAATTATGCTTAATGTTTGTTAAAATTGCTGTTTTTAAGAGATAAGTCCATAAAGTAAATTACATTGTAATTGAAAGTGCGGGTTCAAATGTTTATGTGTTCTGTGTGTAAAAGCTTTCATACATACATTTAAAGTAGCTGTGTTAGTATGTGCCCTTATTCGTCTGTTGAAGTATTAGTGTTATTTGTTACTGTTTTTGTTGTAGTTTTTGTGGTAGTAAAGGAAACAAATGTAGTGTATGAAAATGCTAAAGATCGAGTAGTAGGAGTCATAATGCGTCAATGTGGCATAATAATATCGACCGCATTTCTATATATTTTCATTTCAAAATTGTTGTAAGTACAAGTATTCGAATGCTGGCGAGAAAAGTAGTTTGTAGTAGATGTTAATGCTGATGTTGCTGCTGCTGCTCCTGCTTCTGTTTATATTTGGCCATTAATTTTTATAGTTTGTTTATCTTGAAAACAACCGAAAAGAAACAAATATGTTTTATAATGTTCCAAATATTTAAGTTTGAGCTTTTCCTTTGTTGTTCTACCAAATATTTTTAATAGACTTAAAGCTGTATTTGATATTAAAGAATATACACTTAAAAGAAAAATCAATTTGTCCGTGCTTAAATCAACCCGAAGCGGTATTAATAGTACGGTGAGTACAGATTTTCTTAAATCAAGTACAGAAAGATTGATTCAAGTACGGACTTTTAATCGCAAAACACTTAACTAATCCATATTCAATACCGAATTCGTACTTAAAACAATCCAAAAATGAGATTGATTTTAGTAAAAATAAAATTGAATCAATCTTAAAATGCGCTTGAATCAAGTATTAAAAAGTTGATTCAATCCCGAATTCGTACTTGAAATAAAACAAAAGTGAGCAAAGAAGGAGAATTTTATTATGATTGATTTACTTATCCGTTCAACACCTTACAAAATTTCGATTAGAAAACACGAGCATCATTCTCGATATGATTTTTACTTTAAAAACTTAATTTTAATAGGTTTTAAGGGCCGATGTTGATTAAAATAAAACACAAATTATTTGGGAAATTGTTGTCATTTCTTTTTATAATGATAAAAATATTGGTTTGGTTCAATAATGTATGTAACAAAATTCTACGTGGTACCTACTAACTTTCTAACTTTCTTAATTCTATCCACCTCATGCTTCTTTTCTTAACTCTTCTCTTGCTGTCATTGAAGGGATTCACAAAGGACCGCATTGGTCTCCGAGTGGAAATGTGCCATTGGGCACATAACCCTTCTTAACCTTACCTAACCTAACCTAGGCCAGATCATTAGTCTGGGTTCACACTATGAAAGTTTTCCTTCAGAAAGTCTGAGTTTATTGGTGGGAGAGGAAGAGAACATTTTTTTTTTTTTTTTTTTTTTTTTTTTTTTTATAATTTCCTAGCTCATCCCGCGAAGCTTTATGCTTGTCTGCAGGAAAGAAACCAGAGTCTGCAATTAGCTCCTTTTTGAATAACACAATTTAAGGGTTGTGAACAACCTTTTCACCTGAGAGATTAAGACCGCCGTGCTTTTCTTTTCTCCTCTCTCACCCATAAACTCAGACTTTCTGAAAGAAAACTTTCATAGTGTGAACCCAGACTTAGGAAACCTTCTACCAAAAAATTTTTAGAAAAGCCAAAGATATTATAAAAATAAAACTATAAAGCGAATGAGAATTACAAACACACAAGACTTAGTTGCCAAGATATCAAAGCTTAAACAAAATACCAGCAATAAACAGTGAGTTTATCATTTCTTACATTCCCCACTACATCCTCCAAAAATAATTTTCAGTGTATTTATTAAGAATTAAAATTGGGAATTAAGCACAACAAACAAAATCTTATTAATAACAGAAGCATGATTTTATAAAAACCTTAAATTACTTTAATAAAAAATTTTGTATTCCCAATATTTGAAATTCGTATCAAAAAACCAATTGATTAAAAACTGAATTGGTTTTTCACAGCTAAACGCTGATTTAAGAAATTTATTAAAATTGTATTTGCTTGCAAATAATTTCTTGTAATGACGAGCAACAAGGTTAAAGTTATCTTAATTTCCATCGCTTTGCATTATACACGATATTTAGCCCTACACTCATACATTCACCTCTAAACACAATTTAAATGTCCATGTGTGTATGAGTGTTTCCTATATATTTTTTAGTTTTTGATTCACTTTATTTAAACCTTTTACATTAACAGGATTTCCATAAAAATTTGCCCATTTTCACGTAATATTTTTGAATTTGACCCATTTTTCAAACAAAAGCCATAAATAAACCATTGACTGTTGAATCCATACGTGCTAGCGAAAAAATCCCTCTCACGAAAACCAAAATTTAAAAAAAAAACTCAACGCAATACAGCAACTTTTATATTGATAGATCTTCACACATTTGTCCGAGCTTTAACCAATCAATCCATATGGTAGTTTTTTCCCCGGTCATATCGTTGGCCGTCCCGCATATCGCTGTTACACAATATGATAAACTCTAAGCCAATTTTATTCTATGGGCTTAACCTTAAACAACAGCAGAAACAGGAAAGCTGGTGCAAAAAAAAAACAAGTTGGAATAAACTTCTATTTATTCAAAATCAGAAGCTTACAAGAGTGAAGAGATGAATTTTAGCAGAGCTTTAATATATTTGCAAAACTTTAAAAATATTTTCATTCAAACTTTTGAAAAATTCAAAAAGTTTTATATGAAATTAGCAAATTTGTCCCACAAATTACCGATAGCTAAAGTAAGGATTTTATTAGCCGTATAAAAAGTGTTCCATTATTAAAACTTTACTTTAGCCTACCATGTAGGATTTCTTTCTTTCTTTAAGTCATCGCTTACTTTAGGTTAACGAACAGTTGTACTAATGGAACAGTTTTTATAAAGCTGATAAAATCCTACCTTAAGCTTTCGTTAAGTTGTAAAAACGGGCATAAGTTTTAGTTAATCACTTTTATCAATTGTTGCATTGTGGAAAATTTTTTTCTTCTCAAGGTCAATGCGATTAAATGAATTTATTTCGAAACCTGCGCTTAAACTTTAAATTTTGTTCCACAATTTGGAGGCGTTGTTCTAGCGTTAGACGATTCATGATAACTTGCCAAACCTTACTGAAGAGAAATGTTACACAGTTTGGAATTCTCAGCTGTCAAACAATAGTGTGGCGCCCTATGCTAAAATGGGAGTTAGAGGAACACATATATATATATATATGAAAGTTCTCATATCTGTGCCATTTTGACAAAACATCTTAAGTCAAATTTAAAAAGTTTAAAGCAAAACAATTTTGTAAATTATACGAATTTTCACTCAAGAAACATTTTTGTTTATGTTTTTAAAATTTTGTTTTATAAACGAAATTTTTCTTTAATTTTGGTTTATTTTATTACTTGTAAAAAATGATTTTTAACCGAGTTTTTTTTTTAACTTTTATCTCAACTTAAAATGTTTTGTTAAAATACCACAGAAATAAATTCTGAGTCCTTATGAGAAGCAAAGTCGATTTAGCAATGACCGTCGTTACGTCTGTCTGTTAGAATCGGTTAACCGAAGACGAAATGTTGTTTTATCTTTCAATCATATTTGCTTCTGTAAATTTCCCTATTAAAATTGAGCAAGATCGGTCAATAACTGACTGAGTTATGAGCAAATAAGCACGATTGCCACAGTCATAAATTCCGTGTTTCTGCTGCCTTTTTTATTTTTTTGTTTTATTTATACTTTTGCGTTTTTACGCATAAAAAATACATTTTTTGATGATTAAAGAGAGAAATGTGTTTAAAACGAAAATATGTACTCAACATATTTTATTTTTTAATTATGTTTGATAATGTGTGTTAGTGGATGAGTGGGCTAAGAGGCAGCATTACGTTAGGTGAAAGGTAATTAAGATTCGACACAGCCGAATGTGTGACTTTTACTTGGTTTTACTTTAGTCAATTTGTGTCTCAACTGTGAAGCACCATCACTTAAGGTAGGCCTTCTACACTTTTAGTGAACGTTGAATTCACTCCTTTAAATCTTATTGTTTTATGCATGTGCCTGTGCATAGTCGTGGCAAAGAGGCAGGCAGCATTTTATGTTTTCGAGTAGTGCATTAAACACATTCCAGACAGCAGGCTACCGACTACAAGTTGTCAAAAATAGAATACATGTATGTGTGTTTATATGAAAATGATTAATTTAACAACAACAGGGCTAGACGACTACGCGACCACCGTTGTAGCTGTGGCCAATTTGGGTTAATTTTTTTTTTGTTAGCGACATTTTTCCCCCAGCAGTAGGAAACCAAAATTTCAAGCGACTTTTTGTTTTGTTAATAATCGGTCTTGTTATAAGTGTCGTTGTTGTAGTCGAAAGCAAGCCGTTTAAAAAATCGTATTACGATTGTCGTAAACGACACAAATACGACAAACTTTCTTTGTGTTTTACATTGTCATTAGCGTAAATTCTAATTTGTATCGACAAGAATTTGAAATGATTTCGACCACTACATCGACTCTCCTAATAAGGCCGAATAATTGTAAATATATTTACATACCAGAGCTGTAAAAAACTGTAATCGATTGAGAAAATGATTTCAACCAAACTAGGAAACTAGTGGTTGTAAGCAAAATTCACATTGTTGGCTATTCAAAATTATCAGTATCAGCTTTTTTTCTAGAAGAGGGAGTTTTATTTTGACTTAAACAACTGAATTTTATTGCAATTAAAGAATTTCAATCCAACTTTGGATAAAAGGGTATTACTTTTTTTTATTTTGGAGCAAAAAATTAAGTCTGGGAAACGGTCGCTTAAATTTTTTTTAATGAGTCTGCAACAAAATAACTTGAGAAATTTGTCGAAGTTCCATATTAATTAGCACAGAGACTCCAAAGTTCAAAGTATCATTTAATAACTGTTTTGGAAATATACTTTGAGCAAGTACTGACTGCATAAAGCCCCAATATCTACGTATGTGAAGACGTTGTTAGCACTACAAGCTGCCATTTATTCGATGCTAAACTTTTTTTTTGTAATTATAATACAAAGAGCCTCTTTTTTTCCTTGGACAAACTGTACGAATGTATTTGCCATCAATGGCTCCTAGGCAATTTGGCATTACAGTCTCCACATAAAACTTGTCCCTAATGGTTAAAAACTCGTTCATGTTTGAAGAAAACAAAGGTCCCAAATTGCTTCGCATGTTTCGAAAAGGATTTTTCTAACGGTTGATAATCCGAGCTTATAAGTCTATGCAAGAACTTAAATAATGCATCCTTGAGCCAAGTAACTGAAATTAAAAGTTAATCTACATTAAAATACTGATAATTGAAAAGTTTACTAACATTTTTATCAGGAGCGTCTCGGCATCTTTTTTCTTATTGAACCAGCAGCCAGGGGATGACCCCTACTCATGCATTGCATTGTGTTGTAACTAGGAAAATAGGTTATGGGAAGGAGAAAAGAGGGAGTAGTGCTTGTGAACATTCGACTTGAACTTATTCATGTTGAAAGTGAGGGAAAGACTTCAGTAGGAAGGTTATTCCACATACGAACAGTCCTGCCAAAAACGAAATTTCCCTGTAATTCGTTGCATGATGCACCAGCCGATCGACCACAAAAGGATTGGCTCTTGAGGAAAATCTTGCATTACGAAGAAACGTACCGGATCCCAAATTTAATCAGAACACATCCCATTGTAGTAACGATAAAACAGGCAAATACAACCTACATTGCGACGGTGCTCAAGGGAGTCAATAGAATTGGATAACCTACTGTCACCAATCACAACGTTCGCCCTCTCCTACACGCAGCAGAGGAGCTCCAGAATATACTTTGAAGCACCGGCCCACACATAAGAGTTGAATTTCATTCTCCGTCGGATAAAGTTGGTATAAATAAATAGTAAGAAAGTCAGATGGAGTGAAGTATATTTTACACCGTTTTCAAAAATCATGGCACTTGAATGCTTCTTTCGACACCTTGAATATATGCATATGGAGCTCCTTGATCCTTCGACCGTTTTTGCGTCAGCATGCAACATTGGGTCTTTGGGGCATCAATATCTACTCTATTCGCACGACCCCTTTTCGAGACGCTTTAAAAAAGTGTTGCTCATTTTTTTCTTTCAGCTGTAGCCGTAGACAGGTTTGGTAAAATCCTTCTTCATCTCGAGTTAAAATAACCGGCCGGACCCATTTCCAGGAATTATGGACCGATTTTCACCATTTTCAATGGGCTTAGTCCTTGTTTAAGTTAGAACTTATGTGCCAAATCCATCATATTATCTTCAAAATGTCGACCTGTCCCTTTTGCTCACGGCTTACATGAACAGCAAACCAGCCGGACTGGACAAAGTTAGATCGATTCAAAAAGGGATTTTCAGTCGATTGGTATACAAAAAGGTCTAGGGCCAATATTTTAAGGTGTACGCATAGTACCCGCTCCACTATTTTGGCATTTCGGACTCATATTTCTGTCTGTTCTGTTTGACAAGCAAAACAAAAATGAATCCATATACAGATTGGAATAGCTACACACGCATAAAAGGACAAATATTGTAACTAAAAACTGCGATTCCCCGCTTTTTGCTTATAAAACACAAGAAACTAGAGTAGAAACGTAATCGCGACGTAATTCGAACGTCGACGGAAATCGAATTTGAAAGCCACAAAAAATTTTGCAACTCAAACCGAAACAATGCTAATTGAGGCGGATTAAATCAAGGGATTACTGTATTAACAAAAAGTCAAAATCAGTGTTCAAAAATAAACACTTAATATCGCCCCTTAGTGGTCGTAAGATTTGTGTAAGTCATTAAAAAAATATCGTTTCGAACACAAAAATAACACTGTTCTTATCCAAATCAACAAAAAGATGAGAACACATAATTCCGTTCGGTTTTTTTAAACCACAAACTTCATTGTGTTCAGTTCAGCTCCTTAATCTTTGTTCGTTTCTGTTGGGCTTAGCGCTTTTTTGGCTGGTAGAATTACTTCTACCAAAAATTTTTTACAAAAACAAAATACACATACGAAAAAAAACAAATAGCCAGCAAAATAATTCTACACAAACAAAACATGTACACAATACTCACCCAAGCTGTTCATGCTGCGGTCGTTGTTAAAATTTTTTGTTTGCTCATTTCTTCATCAATGTAAAATAGTAGAATTATAGAATATTAAAATCTAATGGTGTCTGCAGCATCACTACAATCGTTCTGATTTTCAACGAAGAACAGAACACTAAATAATGTTCCGCTCGTTCTTGAAAATAGTTACGAAAGGTATTAAGGGTTGTGTTAGTTCTACACAAACACTAAAAAAATGGATACCGTTCCTAGGTGTGTGAGCCGAACGCTAAATAATGTACTGTTTATTTTCGAACACTGCTTCATACAATACGAACAATGGCTGCAGTTGTTCGCACTATTTTAGCAATACATAGTTGTTATGAAACTTATTAAGTATACTTCAGACATTATTTGTTCACCCATTTATATGTACATATAAACAAAAAATAATTTTTTATGTTTCGAAACGCCATCAAAATTATAGATCAGATGCTTTTGATGCTGCTGCCGTGTTGAAAATAATTAAGTTGCCGCCTTTACGGCGACAATTGTGGCTTGCGGAATTTGTAGTCGGTAGCCTGTTGTATTGAATGTGTTTAATTAATGCATTACACATCATAAACGTTAAATATACAATTTGACAAAACCCGTAGCCGAAACGCTCACAGCTCTTGGTTTGATGGTTGATACAGGAAATAGTTTGTAGTCGGCCTTGCTTTTTTTTGTAGTGCATAGTTTTACATTTTTATATTTGTGTTGCTGTTTCATGTCATGTTGCAGATCTATTTGTTTTGCTTTTTTTTTGTAGCGTTGTTATTTTGGAAACTGATATTTGTGGGTGAATAAACCTTTTGACAGTTAAATTGATGTGCACACACACACACACACGCACACCTTCCTTCAAACTTACTCATACATGTCTGCCGATTTTGGCAAGTGTAGCTTTGTGTGTGTTTGCTTTATGCGGTACATTTTGCCGTTTTTGGGCTGGCTGTCTGTGTATTATAGATGTGAGTGATTGTTTTACTTTTTTTTTCTCCATGTTTTGGAGATTTTTTTTTATGCCAGTGGGCTTTAATGGCTGCTGATAAGCTTAACGGATATTTTACCAGCCCATTTTAAGGGATATCAAATTTTGTATCAGAATGTGTTTTTGGTGTGAGAGTGTGTTGGAATTTAGTTGTTGTTTTTAAAAAGCTTACGGCCAACCATTACTTAAGAGTTTCGTTGTCGTTGATGATGACAGTGATATGCAGAAAAATACCGGAAACTACAAATTTGGGTTAATAGGATTTCTTTATGCTACAAGCACATGAAAATCATCTTAAATGTTAAAAAAAAACCAGTACGTTTACATGGAAAAAGGGTTTTAAATCTAAATACTTGCGGAATAATATTCTTAACAAGAGCATGAGGTTCGAGAAATTAGTATAAACAATTCGAATAAGCGGGGATTTAGTAATTTGCGTTTTACATATGGCTTTATTGTACATTGTTTAGTTCATTACGTGATCAAACTTGATTAATTCGTATCATATTTATGTATTCACTTCTGTTATTTCTACAAGTCTGGGTTTACACTTTGAAAGTTTTCTTTCCGAAAGTATGACTCTATAGGTACGAAAGGAAGAGAACAGGCTATTTTTCTCTCCCCTCTCACCAATTAATTCAGACTTTCTGGAAGAAAACGTTCATAGTGTGATCCCAGACAAAGCAAGAGACACTGGGGCTGGGACTGAAGCATTTCTTGCTTTATACGTCTGCAATAACCACAATTCCCAGGTGGAGAACAATAACAAAGTATTAAATTTGATCCGGCGTCAGAGGTTTTTAAGATTAACTTAATTTCAATGTGTCACAAATTTTTAACAAAGTCGTGACCAAATTAATCTTTTTGTTAAAAGAAATAACTTGAAAAGAGCAAAATTGCAAAAAATCATCAAAATTTCCATAAAGTTTGAAATTTGGTCCACTTAAGCTCAGTCATTTCTTGACCAATTTCTGCAAGCGACACGTGGTTGTTTTATGTCATTGTCTTTCAATAATACAAAAGAAATACATAATCTGTGTTTGTTTTTGAAGATATTTTCATTCAAGTGACATCATCTTTTTTAAAAACAAAAATAAGATTTATTTCGGAGTATCTTGAAAACTGTTCTACTTTTGACCAGTTTAACTTCTTAAAGCTAATAAATCGGAGCAAGTTAAACTCTCTTTTTAGTTTAAAATATGTTTAAACCAACAAATCAATAAAACATTTAACATACTTTTGGTTTGCGTAGTACCGAATAGGACAGTTGTGATTTTGATTTACGTGAACACCTGCCATATGATCTATTCTCTTGGTAGATCTCAACCATATGGTGAACTTAATGCCATAAAATGCCCTTGTATGTTTTAATGATCATCCGCACACACAGGTTATAATTCGATTGTATAAACCTCCAAAATTATATACTCACCACTTGTTTAGGAGACGGAGCTATGTAACTCCAATACTTTAGTTAATCCATGCAGCATCTGTTGAATAGAAACAGTCCCTTGGGATCCCCCACAGGCCGAACTTCCATACAAGGGTGCAACATTAACCTTCCCTTATTTGGGCTTAATCTAAAGCGACCATGTGTTCACCTAATGTTTACATCAGCAAACCAATGGATACCTCACTAATAGTCAAGCCGGTGTGCATGTTCACCGGAGGCTATAAACATTATAGTGTTACTTCCAGCTCCAAGGAACCCTGTCATTTGGATGTTTGACGCATCCCATGTTGCATACACTTGTTATTTACCCCAGAAAGATATATATAATATAACAGAAAGAAGTCGGACTCTCCAAGGTGCTTTTACTACGCCCCCATAAGGAGCGTAACACATCCCCCGGGGGAAACCAGGGCATTGGCTGTATCTATTTCCCATAAGAGTGGAACGCTAAGAGCTTCTTTAGACGCATACAAACACGCCGCAGAGAAGCCTGCTTCCGACAATATTTAACAATAGCAAAACTAAGATGGTACGAAGATTAGTTATCTGCCGCCCAGGACCTATAAAGATTATTCGCTAACCGCCTTGTCCTCCATAATCTTAGAGCTTATTGCTAACACAAACTGAGGTTTGAGGTGCGAGGGAAAAGTTAAATTAACCAGGGAAACCAGAAATATGCTTTAAAAAACACGTTTTATGCGCACAAAATTTTTTTATTTGCTGCGAAAGCTCTTGTAAGCATCTAAAAAAAATTAACATGTATCAACATATGCCTCAATAGAGCAAACTATGCGCTAAGAACTTAAAAATGCTGCTAAAGGTGTTATGATACTTGCTATTTTTTGTATTGGATTTTTTTAGGATTGACTGAATGAAACAACAAATGCGAGAAAGAACAAGAAATACAATTTGATAAAATGTAAACAAAACAAACAATACTGCCCACGTTTTTTCCCCACAAAAAAACCGTCATTAAAGTTAAAAATCGCAAAAAAAAGTTAAAAACCGTTTCTTTCGATCAAAAACTAAAAAAATTGGCAACAGTGCTAACAATTAATCTGGAAATGTCAATTTTAAGTTAAAAAATTTTATATTTTTCTTGACAGTCTTAGATTATTTATCGATAACACATGTATATTTGTTTGACATTTCAAAATTTTTTATGATATAATCATACTCTTTACACTTAGTCAGTTTTCCTATGCAAATATATTTGCACTGTTCTCCAGTATAGAAAAAATACAAAAAATAGCAAGTATCATAACAGCTTAAAAGGCTCATTTAACTAAATTATGCAAAAAATGCTGCAAACGGCAAAATATGCATTAACAAATCGATGCCAAAATTCATAAAAAGCTCTAAAACGGACAAATATATTGTTTATGCCTTCATTGGTGGCACAAGGAAAATCATGCAATTGCATACTTGTGATTTCCCTGTTTATAACCATGTGCGAGTTGTTTTCCGCTTTGGTTTCAAAAATATGTTTCATGTGCTCAACTCGTTTTGTCTTTTAAGAGTTCATATTAAGATAATACATTGTCCAGCAGTGTAGCTTTTCATATATTTAAAATAACTCCCAAAGGGATCGAGTTTGTGTTTGAATAAAAAAAAAACTTCCATTAAACATCGCTCAGTGTTTTTTCTGGCAATATGGGCTTTTTTTTAGATGCATGAGAACTTGAAATGATAATACGAGACAGAAATTTGATTGGAATAAAATTTGTTTCATTACACACATATAAACGCATTAATCAAAAATAAAATCAGTTTGAATTAAAAATTTAATCAAGTGAATTAATTGTTTAATCAACTGAATTAAACGTATAATCAAGTAAATTAAACGTTTAATTGATTTTATTATTTTGTTAACTAGTGCAATTTTAAATTGTCAATTAATTATTTAATACACTTGATTAAACGTTAAATTCCCTTGATTACATTATTTATTAAAACTGATTTAATTTTTGATTAATGCGTTTACTGGTGCAAAATTTTTTTCTGTGCAATCTGGCAGGCAATTTCATGGCATATATTTGCCCCTACATAACTTCTCTATATGTAAAAATCTGTTTTATTTGTCAAACTTAACCGAAGTTATAGCAAAAGATATTTTTCTAAATCAGTAAAAAAAAGTAAATTTAATCGCATTTTTCCAAGTTTAATTTCTTTTGAGGCATGACTATGTTGCAATAAAGGAGCGATATGATTTACGGCATTTGTCCGGCGCGGTTACGAGTTACAAAGTCCATTCGATTATCCCAACTTTTTCAATAAATCTAGCGATATGGCGTCAATGGTGGCCAATATTCAGGCTTCTAATGCTTCAACAGTTCTTAAGTTCTGAATTTCGTTCCAGCTTTTGCCTGCTCTTAAAGCCTTCGTACCTAATTGTCTTCGCCAAGTGTGGGCAGGCTGTCCTCTCTTTCTACTACCTCGCGAGTTCGACTATATTGCATTGCGGGTGACGTCGCCAGTTGGCCTTCGCAATGCACGGCCGATCCATCTCCATTTTCTTCACAAAATTTCTGTTTGTATTTGGCTTTGATGTGTGCGTGCCCAGAGTTGTGTGCTTGAAATCCTATATTGCCAGAAGATTTTCAGAATTTTTCTTGAGAACTTGTTGGTGAAAACTGTCGAGGTGATCAGATCTTTGGAAGCCATATTCCTCGTTTTACTCCCAGCACTGTTTTGATACACAAATTAAATATATTCATTTCTGTGCGGATTGAGATTTATGTAGATTTGTATATTGTGCTAAGTTGACGAAATACTGGCCGGACTTTCGTGGTGCTGTTTGAGACATCATCCGAAGATCCCTATTTGGTGTTATGATGCCACCCAGGTAGAAAATGTGTGGTACGCTCTGGAGTTGCATGTCGTGAACAAAAAATGATCTTTTGAATGTGGCGTTTATTCGCATCACCTTTGTCATGGAGATGTTTATTTTAAGGCCTGCCTTTGCTGCCGCAGTCACTACCATTTTGAGGTCTGAGTGACCATGCGGTATAAAGCAAGAAATCTAGAGACGGTAATTTGCACGAACATGGGGGCCAATGAACAGGACCACTTCTGGAAATAAAGTTGTCACCAAATTGATATTGCAATAAAACGATTCTTAAGTGCGCTGCATAACAAGTTGAAATGGTAATTTGTTAACCGCCTGGGGAGCGTCTTCTCTCCAAATACGGCAATCTTTTTAAATAAAATTCCACAATTTAGAAGCGTTGTTCTAGCGTTAAACGATTCATCATGACATACCAAACGTTACTGAACTGAAATATCAACACAGTTTAATTTTATCAGCTGTCAAACCATCGTAATCGATATCGAAAGTGCTCATTCAGCTAAACAAAAACACCCGATACAATTCTAGACGAACAGGCCGTAAACATTTGTTCTTATTTATCCTGCGGCTTTGAGTAACCTTTTAAGACCCTTCACCTAAAAACTTCAAGGTCATGCTTGATTCCCAAAAAAGTCGTAATTAAAATCTAGTGTTATTCAAAAGCAAGAAATGTAATTCTTAAAAAAATTTAACAGTAGGAATTATTTCAATAGAAAAGGTTGATACTTATTAAATAACTTTTTTTTAAAATGGTACAGTATTTTTAATTAACAAGATTTCGTTTTTGTTGTGCTTAATTTTCAATTTTTCTTCTTGATGAAAATACTGAAATTTTTTGTTGATGGGATAAGCATTTCTATGCGCATTTCACTGGCTACTTAGGCCAGATCATCAGGAAACTGCATCCAAAGATGTTAGAAAAACTAAAGATATTATTCAAACAAAACTGTTAAGCGAATAAGAATTATAAGCATCAGTTTTACTAGTTACAGTATTTCTTGTAACAGTATTGCTAAAGTTTAAATAATTTAAGTGATAACGTAAAAAACTTTCCATAATTTAAATTAAAAGTTCTTCTAAAATGTCCAAAAAGCAAATGTTTTTTTTTATCTTGCTAATACTTAAACACATGTCTATGTGTTTGTGTTGTGTATACTTTTCTCTTTTGTATTTTCCCCCACATACACATCGACAAATGTCTGTTGTGAAATCTTCCGCCATTTTCTATGATGAATTGCCATCCAAAAGCAACAACAATAACGATTACCTTTTTTAAGCTCAATAAAAGAAAAACTTGCAGAGATAGAGAACTAAGAAAACCTCCCTCCCCCAAGGAAAATCAAATGGGCAACATTCAACACAACAACAACAAATACATATGTATAAACCAACACATTTCACTAAAGCAATAAAGAAGAAGCAGGTGAAGTAGAGTTGTTTTCCTTCCTTATTTCCTGCTGAAATAGCAGCAGTAGCAAGCAACAAGAACAACAAATCATGACATATCACCAGACGAAACGTGAATATCCTTGATGTATGAGCCATACACAAACAAACCTACAAGAATTAATACAAAAGATGTAAATGTATGTACACGACGAATTGGTGGTGAAATGCTAAAATATATCTCTTGCTTTATAACCTCCACTTACACATACAAATAAACCTTGAATGATTGTTCGAAAGCATCCCATAAACTTTAGATTCAAATGGTTTAAATAAAAAGGAACACATGAGTCTGAGTTGCTGCTGCTGTTGCCACTGCCACTGCCACTGCCACTGCTGGCTGGTCTGTTGGCTAAAGAGGAGTAAACAGGGCTGATAACGTATGGGTGTTTTACAATGAATTGTTACAGGGTGGTTATTTGTGGAATTTCCTAAAATGTTCTTTGTGTTTTATTCTTTTAAGGGCTTTTGAGGGAAGTTCTCAAAAAATCTCATCTAGTTTTGTTACCTACTCGTGCAATGAATGCAACCATTAGCTATAAAAAGTGATGATGAGGATGTATTTGCAGAAGCATTATTATTGTCGATGTTGTTGCCATTGTAAAGTCACAGTGGAGACAACACGTTCTAAAGTTTTAGTGTCCAGTAAAGATTTTACAAACAAAAGATAAATTTAACTAATTAACATTAAATAAGATGAGTACTGAGGATAGATTTTCTTTCAGTTTCTTATTAACCCAAACGTTTCATTCCCACTGTGCAGCTTTTCAACATGAAAGTCTTTTTTTTTAGCCTTCAGCTGATTTTTTATTTCTGTACTCTATTTTTACTTCTTTTGGCTGTTTTATTACTCTCATTGTACATCTTGCATCTCTTTTCTTCGCCTAGGTTGCCTTAGCAAATGTTGTGTTAAGTAGTTAGAGCTGTTAAGTTTTACGACTGACTCTACTGATGATGGCAATGATGATGATGATGAAATATCTCAATGTTTTTTTTTTTGTATCCACTTTTAGTTCTTAATCTCCAACTCCTTTTTCTCTATCCACAAAAACGCAAATAAAACAAAAAATTAACAAAAGCGAAAGAATTTCATTTTGGTTTTCTCTGTGTAAAAGTATGTGAGTTTTTGAATTGATGAATGCTACATAAATTGCATTAAAACTAAGGACTCATACAGTTTTTTTTGGTTTTTGGGTTTTTGTCTCATTTCTTCCATTTGCTTTGCTATTTTTTTTTTTTAATTTTTTATTTTACTCTCCCCTTTTAATTTCTTAAGGCTTTTAGCCAAAAGCATTGGGTTGTTATGTTGTTGGCATGTATGGCAGAGTACTGAACAGAGCAGCACCGAACCGAACAGACTCTGAAATAAAACAGGGCTGAGAAGACACAAAGAAATGTTTCAACCATCAATGGCATTAAATATAACTGCCAGTGACAGTTTTGTGTCGCAGACATTCTCGTACTCCTTTTCAAAATATCATACACACACACACATACAAAGAGTCCTTTGTTGTTGTTTAAAAAGTTTTATTTTTAAGAGTTTGAAATATTTTGCTAAGAAATTGACGGAAATAAAATTGTTTGCTGCTAAATAAAGATTTTTATTTTTATATTAAGTATTTTTTCCTTTTTTGGATGAAAAAATATCATCACAAATATAAATCATTTAGTTTAAAAATAGCCTTGAACATTTTACATTAAAGGTGAAACTAAAGTTAGGAAAAGAACTCCGCCTAATGGATTTAGTGAATGTATCTTTGATTATAAGTTATCATTAGTTTGTTGTAGGGTATGTCTACTTAGAGAGATGCATTTGTAGTAAACAATTGGGAATACATTGCTCCACCGTTGTGGTTGAACAACAATTGTTGCTGAAAATACCAGATCTGTGCCACATTAGATCTTAAAGTTTAAAGCAATTAATTAGAAAGTCTCTACTCACTCGCCCTATTTGTTCGTGATAAACTTCTTGTTACTTGTCAATGGGGCTGTGCGCGTACAAATCACAAGATATTGGAAATTACCCTAGTTCAATCTGGCAGTACGAAAAAGGAGGTCCGAGAAACCTTTCGAGGATCACGTAGCGGCGGTATTTTAAAACCGAATTACTATGGTTTCTTTCTTGCAGACAATCTTAAAGCTCTTTGGGATTTGCTAAGGGAATTAAAAAAAAAAAAATTCGTGGGACAATGTTTGCCCCGCAAGCGTATCAACACCGATTGACTCACATCTTCTGTGTCATGCGATATTTCTGTGCGATATATCGCATAGTCTAAATCAGGTATTAGAAATGAGACTAATAATTATCAAATTAAGTAAAAAACTATTCTCTCATGTTACTGCGGCGTCTACTAGATAGATGCAGTTATATCAATTCTTTTGCACAGGCTAAGAAATATGTTTCCTTAAGACTGTTTCATTTTTTAAGTCTGTCTGAAATAAATTTTGGTTAAAAAAAAATTAAAATAATTCTGGATTAGTTCGATTGGAAGAAGATTTCAGGTGGCTGTTAAGGGTTTATGGTCGAGCTTGAATTTTTGATTTCTATATCAGGAGGGCCGGCATAAGTTCCCAAAGAATTGCATAAAAATAAAAACAAAATTTTACAGGAGAAGTTTATTTATTTTTTATTTCATAAAAATTTATTGTGAAGGTTGTCGCTTTAGATAAAATTGTTTTTTCTATTAAATCGTAACGGTACCTGTATGGGACCATGATACTTTAGGAGATGTGTTGCCAATAAAGTCATTTACTAAAAAAACGAAAATTTTAAATGATGTCGCTTAAGCTTTTTTTGCGGTAAGGGCTCAATATGTTTCAGTCCAATTCTACAATAAAGTTAGCGACACGCAGGTTCATCTCTTAAAGTTCAGGAAATATCCGACTTTGCAACCGATGAGTTGGGAACTGTGTCTAGATTTCAAAAACCTAAAATAATTTTTAACAATTGTTAAATTAATTAAAATCATTTTGCAAAAAAGTGCGAACAATGTGTGTTTTGAGTTTTTGTCCCGATACGCGTTTAGATGCCAAATTCATAACTAAACCTTGAATACAAGTCCTTAATTGCCTTCTGAGATTTTATTATTTAAATTTTTTTTACTCTTTCATTGTGCATCGGTGGTTATGTGATCCTTTTTACCGAAAGGTAATAATGACTTTTTATTAGAAGGACCACATTCAGTGTAAATCGTATCAAGTTTTTCGAACCTACAGGCAGCGCTGCACAGTGCGGTCTCACTTGTCAATAAGGCCTGTTTCAATAGTTGTTTATAAAACTGAAATAAAAAAAACGTAAAAATGCGTCAGATTGATGCCATCACACGGTCCTATTTCTGCATTAAATATACAGGCAAGCATATAGGCGCTATATCGGAGACAGTGCCGCTCAAATTAAGCTGAAACAAGTATGTAATTGACGTTTAAGGTTCGATATTGTCTAACGAGAAGGATATTGAAGGCCTTATAATTAAATAAGGTGAGAACACATTTTCTGGTTTGCGTAGAAGGTCATTAACTTATTTTGGTTTGCCGCTATATTGGAGACAACGCAACTCTAACTAAGCTAAAACAAATGCTTAAATGACGTTTAAGGCACGGTATTGTCTTAGAAGGAGGATTTTGAAGGCCTTGCAATTAAATAAGGTTAGAACACATTTTCTTGATTGGTAATGCCACCGTGTTATTTTGCGTAGAAGAACATTAAACCGTTTTGTTTTAGCGCTTTATCGTAGACAACGCAACTCTAATTAAGCTGTAAAAATGTTTAGATAACGTTGTCTAACGAGCAGGATATTGGAGGCCTTACAATAGGGTTAAAACAAATTTTTCTTCATTAGTTATAGCTCCGTATGGGTTGACGTAGAAGATCATTAAACCATTTTGGTTTGGCGCTATATCGGTGGCAACGCAATTCAATTAAATCTGAAACAAATGTTCACAAGATGGTAAGCGCTCGGTATTGCCTAAAGAGGAGGATATTGGACGCCTTGCAATTAAAGAAGGTTAGACCAATATTTTCTTGATGGGTAATGACACCGTATGGTAGCAGATCATTAAACCATTTAGATGTGGCTCTATATTGAAGACAACGCAACTCAAATTAAGCTGTAGCTTATTTTTAAATGATGGTGAAGGCTCGGAATTGGTGGCCTTGCTATTAAATATAGTAAGAACACATTTTTCTTGATGGTTAATAGCTTCGTTTTCTTTTAAGAAGATATTAAACCATTTTGGTTACATTTATATTCCACTTAGATTAAAGTTTGCCAAGTAGTAAATTTAAGGCATTTAAAATTCGACCAGCATATCATAACTAACAAAAAAACGGAAGAAAAAAAAGAGAAGCTAAAGAATTACGAGGGAATAGATGTTTGTGTGTCTTACTGGCTGAAAGATGAGGGTGTGTTTTATAACTGTTTTTGACACATTAATAGAGAGTACATCTATTTTTATTTCTTGCTAATCCATCATTTTCTGTTTATGTTCTCTCTCTTTTTTTCATACCCTCTTTTATCCTATGCAAACTTAAAGCGGGAAAGAGACGTCAATATAAATAATAACAATACATATCAGCCAGTAACACATAAACTTTAAACTTTAATATCAATTAAATGAAAGTTAACTTGAATAAATATTTTATTAATATTTATTTCTTTAAAAGTAAACAATTTATGATTTAATTTCAATTTGGAAACCTAGGTTAGTTTTATGTTCAAACGTTTCCTGCACGGGAAAAAAAAACTTGAAAAATCGTGCTGAATACACATCACGTTGAGCAGTGTGTAATTTGTTACGCATTTAACACGTGTCTAAAAGTCGTAAAAATCGTTAACATTTATTTTTACTCGTTGCCTCTTGTCTTGTCGTGAGCAGAACAGAAGTGAAGAGAAGTTAAGGATACAAAAATAATAAAAACAAGCCTGAATGGAATGTCGTAAAAGTTTATGATTATTTTTGTCATGTTTTGTATTGTAATGCTTACAAACAGTTTTGCTTTGCTGCTGTCTGGCTGACTGACTGAATGGGCCGAGTGAGCCCAACTCTGGCGGCAGTTGTAGCAGTGTCAGTTAACTGTCAAATTGAATTTGTTTAGGCTAAATTTCTTCTCGTTTCCGTTCTTCTATTCATGTATGTAGAGTATATGTGCGATTTAAAGCTCTTTTTTATATCTTTTTGCCAACCAAAAAAGTTCAATAAAGAATCCAACAGGTTTTTTATTCTTCAAAAATATAAACATACACACGTTGTTTTGTGCGTTAAGTGCAGTTCTGAAATTTTTGAGTTTTACATCGTTTTTCTTCTTTTGTTGTTGGTTTTGCGTTACCGGAAGTTGTAGTGTCATGCTGATATTTGTAATTTTTAACACCATTTTATTTATGTTTATGTCGTGTTGTTGGGGTTTTCCTTTTAAATATTTATTTTTTTTATTTAACTTGTCGGCTGTGCTGTTTTCCATGTTGCTTTAGGTCAAGAATTTATACGTTTTATGTTGATTATTTATTTTATTTGACGTCTCAAAGTCGAGGTCAAATTTGATGTTCTTTTGCAGACAAACGAAAATATTTATATACATAGATATATTTTTGTTTTGCAAAAATCGATTGTTGCTGTCAAAATGATTAAAGAACTTTAGACAGTTTTACGTATTTTGTTTAAAGCCAAAGATTTACGACTAAAATTTAGCTAAACAAATTGCTTCGTCATGAAAACTTAAAAATTATTTTTAGGAAAGTCTTAACTTGAAAGGTGAATAAAAATAAGAAAACATACAGTTAATATACAGTCGTAACCCGATAATCAAAGATTTTAGAAAAGCTGAAAATATTATACAAATAAAACCTTAAAGCGAATAAGAATTATAAAGACTCAAAGTCTCACTTGTAACAATATCAAAGATTTAGCAACACACCAACAATAAACAGTGAGTTTATCTCTTCTTACATTTTTAGAAAAAAACATTTTTTTTATTTTGTTCGTAGCGACTGGTTGCGGCATGTTTTTTAAATCTATTTGGTGCGATTCCAGTGAGGATTTACAAGCAGAACAATATGCTGTTTTTGAAAACGAATGAGCCAATTTATAAGAATTTGGAGCTTTTTCAATCGGTTTTAGCCATCCTTTTAATCAACAATTAAAAAGCATATGTATATCCGTCATTTATTTAGTACATCTTTTTCCTAAATTTTATTACATAAACTGTCTTTCATATTTACTTATTTTTGTAGAAGACATATTTGCTTAAAAATTGTCTTTAAAAAAATCGAAAATTCTACGTGTTGTCAGCGGTATTAGATTTTTTTTAAATTCTTTTTAAAACACTCATTTAAGAATAATCACATAAGATTATTAGGTATTTTTTACACATTTATCAAAAATGGTAATCTTAATTAGGACCCTTTACACCGTATTAATTGTAGGTAAAAGCAAGATAAAAGTTTTGAAAAATATATTAAAAAATTGAAAATCCCCAAAAAATCCCCGATTTTTTTCTTAAATCCCCAATCCCCAAATGAATTTCTTTGTCCTTTTTGGTTGCAAGCAATCTCCAACTTTAATTTATTATAAGCCACAAGGGGAATTATTTTACTACGCCTTATACCGTAAAACCTGATAATATTGTAAAATTCAGCCCATTTCAATTTCCTAAGACAAGAAATAAAATTTCGCGAAGATAGAACTATAATTAAACATAGGCCCTATATAAAGCCCACTCTTGCAAATCAGCGAAATAAGTTTTTAACCGCAACAAATATTAATACTGTGGTGAAATTTTGTTGAAATATACAACTTAAGACGCGAATCCCGCATAGATTTACTGAAGTTTTTGTTAAAAATAAAATCCCGCAATTAATTCCCGGGAAAGCGGGATTTTCTAATGATTGAATACCCGGGACGAAAAATCCCGGGAACAAACTCAAGTTGGAAGAGTCTGCTAGAAACTATAACCTTCGACTCCACTGATTACACTGGTCTACAAATTTGGATTTTTCAACTAGTAGTTTTTCATGTAAAAAACGAATAAAAACAATTTTTTGTGTCTCGAAAACCTGACGTGATGGAGAAAAACCAATTCCAGGTTCTAATTCAGACCACGAAATTATCCTAGGAAAGATGTTTGGATGATCCAGTCCAAAAACTTGTTGGCTAAAATCTAAAATCTAGATACATTTTTACATATGATCATTATCATGTCATCGTAAGTGATATTTGTACGCCTTCAGAGTGATAGAAATTTTAAAAAAATAGTTGTGACTGGAAAATTTTTTTTATCATTATGTTTCATTTAGGCCCGTTTTCACAACTTATCGATAGCTTAAAGTTTACTTTAATAGAAAGTGTTCCATTATTAAAACTTTACTTTAACCTAAAGTGAGCGATGGAGTAAATTAAGGGTTATCCTACCTGCAGGTAGGTTAAAGTAAAGTTGTTATAACAGAACAGTTTTTATACGGCCGTTAAAATCCTAACTTTAGCTATCGGTAAGTTGTGAAAACGGGCCTTAGGGGGTTCTATATATGAAAAATTAAATTATTAAATTCGAAACCTTGTTGTCCAAAATATCGAGCAAAGTAAGTGCATATCGTGACATAGAACGGAAGTGATTTTGGGGTGAGTGTAAAAAAAATACGAAAATCTGCGAATTGTGCTAGGTTTTCTTTTCTTCTCTTTTTTATTTTTTACATTAAGCCACATATTTTTCCTCTATAATCTGCAATTGGAAAAAACAATTTTTTTTGGATGGTTGTTAAATGAAAAAAATGTAATATCGTTCGTGACATACCGTACGTGACAGATTTTTCTCCTATAGCATTTACAAGGCATGAAATATATTTTTTGTAAATATATGTCTATAAAAACCTTAAAACAAACAATTAAGAAAGTATAGTCGGTCAAGCCCGACCATATGATAAACTACACTAATAATTTTGAGAGTGTACCCTATTTTGGACCCATAGCCAATCAAGATCGCCAGAACAGAATTATGCTTTGGGTTAGGAGTTATATAAAAGTTGAATATTATTTACTTATCTCCATCTATATGAGATTTGTTTGCCCCAAGCCGATTTAAGGAAGGTGGTTTATATGGAACCTATGGTTAATTTTGGACCTACCCGCACAACATTTTATCATGACATCATACTATCGTAAAAGTCATTGTCGCCAATTTTTATGTAAATACCAACATTTATAAGGAAATAATGACATTAAAAGCTATTTTCGGGAGTAGCACTTGTACGGACCGATTCCAAAAAAATTTTCTAAGATGATTTTGATTTTAATAAAATTAGGTTTGACCAAATTTAAACTAAATACCAACATAATAAGATGATGCATTAAGTTGCATTTTAGTACTCAAGGTACGTTCAGACTTCTGAAATATTTGAGGAAAATATTTTTTCTGATATTTGCTTCAAACTGTGTGAAACAAAATAATATTTTGTTTAATGTTCAAATTTTGAAAATTTTTGTTTGTTAAAACAGTTGCAACTGTGGCAAATAGTGTCAAATAAAATAAATTAAATAATCAAAAAGTAATTTCAATTTTTGGGAATACAAAATTTAAATTTCAAAAGATTTTGTTATTCGTGCTAAATTCCCAGTTTTTATTATTGATAAAAACACTTGAAATTTATTGTTGATGGGATAAGCTATTCCTATGCGCATTTCACTGGTTGCTTAGGCCAGATCATCAGGAAACTTCATCCATAAAGATTTTAGAAAAACTAAAGATATTAAACCAAGTAAAAATGTTAAACGTATAAGACTTATAGCAACAGTTCTAATCGTAATAATATCAAAGCTTAAACAAAACAACATCAACAATAAACAGTGCGTTCATCTCGTCTTACATTCCCCGCTACAATTAGTTGAAATTCTCTCACTTAATTGACAACATCTTTTGTAAGTTGTTGTTGTTTTTTATTTTGTTTTTCTTAACCTACTTACAACTACAATTAATGTTGAGAGAATTTCAACTAATTGTAGCGGGGAATGTAAGACGAGATGAACGCACTGTTTATTGTTGATGTTGTTTTGTTTAAGCTTTGATATTATTACGAGTAGAACTGTTGCTATAAGTCTTATACGTTTAACATTTTTACTTGGTTTAATATCTTTAGTTTTTCTAAAATCTTTATGGATGAAGTTTCCTGATGATCTGGCCTAAGCAACCAGTGAAATGCGCATAGGAATAGCTTATCCCATCAACAATAAATTTCAAGTGTTTTTATCAATAATAAAAACTGGGAATTTAGCACGAATAACAAAATCTTTTGAAATTTAAATTAAATAATGTTTGCCATGCGTTCAGGCTAAAACAAATATTTGCATCAAATAATTATTTAATGAAAGTGTTCAAAAATAAAAATATAATTCACAAATATTAAAATGAGCGCAGAAGCTAATTTATTTGTTTATTCTGTGGAGCAGAAGAGGTGAATGTAAAAGAAAAAAACTGGAAGACAATGGGTAACGATAACATGGCTTAAATTTAAGAAAAATTGCAAACTTGGAAACAAACCCTAAAATTTATTTGAAATCGGGGGAAAAAACAAACAAATTGTCGGAAAATAACAAAAAAAATTTTTTTCCAAAAATAGCGAAAATCCGTGATAAATTTTATATATTCCAAACAAGACATAAAATTAATTACAAGTTCCTAAGAGTGTAAGGAATGGCAAAAATTCAGTAAAAATTGCTTAATTAGCGGCAATTTGCTAATAGCGGTATGATAGCAAATTCTACTATTTATTAAAAATCGTTAAAGCTGTAAAGATTCACAGAGAAAAATTGCTTCTTCGTGAGCATGGCTAAAATTCGCGAAAAATTGCAAACTTGGAAACAAACCCTAAAATAAATTTAAAACCGCAAAATTGGTTAAAAACCAAAATCTTGGGGAAAAACAAAAAAGAAAATGTTGCAAAAATAGCGAAAATTCGCGAACAATTTTAACATTTCAAACAAGCCATAAAATTTATTAAAAGTGCCTTAAACTATAAGGAATGGCAAAAATTCGATAAAAATTAATAAATAAGCGGAAATTCGCAAAAATTTGCTAATAGCGGCCTGAGAGCAAAGATTAAAAAATTTTTATTATACCAATTTAAAAAAAAATTCCGATTAATATTTTTTGGAAATATCTTGCTTTGAACTTTTATTTTGAAACATCTAAGACTGATCCATTTCAAATGGCAAAGACAAATGATGTTTTCGCACCACGTACGTGACATTAGAATAGCATCCAAAACAAACACAAAAATATTCCGCTAATCGAATTACATATATATTTGGTCTTTCCTCATGGATCTTGTTAACTTCCGTTGTAACAGTAATGTTAAAGCACAATTCTAGGGTTGCAAGTATATGTTTTTAATTGGCAGAAAATAGAAAATTGTTAATTGCAGTTACTAAAAATTAATCAAAAAGAAAGTCAGTTTAGGCTTTTATTTTTTGCTTTTGAAAAATTGAAATAAGATATAAGTATCCCGGCATAGTAAGGTTTGGGTGTTTTTTTTTCTACCATATTTAAAAAAAAAGTTTCAAGCGTTTTTATTTTTGAGTCGTGGTTGACATTCTCACGAAAATTCACCAGCCCACTTTTAGTGAAAAGCTTTAAGCTCTTTTTAGTGAAATGTTAATATTAACACAATAATGCTTCTGCAAATAATCCAAGCCCTAAAAGTATGCCAAACTACTTGACAAAATGTATTATGTACTGCCATACTTTCCGTTTTTGAATTAAGTGTTGTTCAAATAAAATTCTGTAAAATTTTGGTGATGGTCGGCTTATCCAACCTAAAGTTATGCACAAAAAAGTAACTTGGCTTACAACTGAATGAATGTTGTATCGCAGGTAAACTTTAAGAATTTCTTGATGTCTGCAAAAAAGCCTTTTGTAAAGCCTGATTACCGCATATTTTTCCCGCTACGTGTTCGCTTAAAGAGAACACTCAAAGTCATTAAATTTGTGCCGATCACAGAGCAAACAGAGATGAAAAAGTGATGTCAAAAAAATGCTCAAATCATTTGCGAGGGCAGCTTAATAACCCACAATCAGTTACTGTAATAATTTTATAAGTGTAATAATGTTTTGTTTTGTTTTGTAATGTTATTTACTTACAGTTTTATTAAGTTGTATTTTTATTCGACCTTTAAAATTCGATATTAAGTTAAAATGCTAAAGCTCGAGGTCTGTTTTATGTAAAATTGTTCTTTATGTAATTCCGATATTTCGACATTCTTTGAATATCATCATTAATATCATTTTACTTAATATTGTTATTTACTTACTTAAATATTATTAAGCTGTGTTGTGGTAAACTGAAGAGTTAAGTTTTACAACAGTTTTGCAAATAAATCTCAATTAAATAAATTTGTAAAAGACGGTGCAAAGAGAAATACAAAAAGGGCAGCTTTCAAAGAAAAAAGACAGAAAAAATACAATATCGGGACGCCTCTGAGTGCTCTATGGTGTTGCGAATAAAAGTGGGCGGTTCTTTCCAATCAGACTGGATTTATTTTTCCTAAAGTTCTTGTCCCAGAATTTGCCTGAAAACTCAATAAATTGCAACATATTTTTAGTATCAACAAAGAAAATAACGGAAAATTGCTACATTTCAATTAAATTTATAGACACAAATTATCTAGTCAATATATTATCCAAATTTAAAATTTAGTGTGAACATTAAAGGCCTAATTCATAAAAAACATTGCAGACTTATAAAAAGAATTTTCTATGAACAGGGTAAAAAACAATAAAATTATTTCGTTATTTTGTCTAAGCGCTGGACTTCCTGGATCCAGGGAAATTTAAAATTTATCTCCGCGTTTTCGAGTATTCAAAAATTCTGGGGAAAAATTAAAAATTCGATTATTTAATGTTAAAAATTAAGAAATAATCATTAATATTTTAAAGATTCCCTTAATACAACATTTTTTATATGTATGTATGTAACAACTGTTGGCGTTGGTACTTACCCGAGTGTTAAAATAGTCCAACTATTTTCTGCAACCCATTCTGATCGTTACAGCAACATATCGAATTACCAGGAAATGGTTAAACACAAAAATGCATATTGGTTTTGCAATATTATTTTTGTATTTTGATATAATTTTTCTCTTTAAAACTCTTCTTTTTCAAAAAATTTGCAAAAAAATAAAATTCCAACAAAAAGAAAAAAAAACTTATCCTTAATTCTTTAATTCTCAATCGCTATCCAAACAATATCCATGCCATATCATAACAAAACCTCTCGACATAACATCATTGAAGATACTCCAAATCCTATTGACACCCCCTCAAATGTGATTCGAGCTGGAGGAATAAAAATGTCTTTCATATATGCGATATAAAGGAAATATGTTCATCATCCACTTCAAATTCAAGAAGACGTTTTCCTCATCGTCTTTTTATTGTCATTGTCATCTGTTTTGGCACTAAAACGTATGTTAAGTGTATAATTTTTTTTTTTTTACAAAAACTACCAGATACTGTTCATTGATAGCAATAATATTATGTACCATTTGGTTTATTTAAGTTTTTATACTTTTAACGACAACGCTGGAATTTCTGCTGTCTGATTTATACAAAAAGGTCGAGAGAGTGAGAAGGCGAAAAAGTCAAGTACTTTAACAGATATTTGTACTTGTCTCAAATGTTTTGTAAAATAGTTTTGGTTAAATGTGAATAAAAGAACATAGTAAGATTTTTGATTTCTTTTTGGAAGAAATTTGTGACTAGAATTGGTGAATTGAGTCTTATAGTTTGAAAAGCTTTGTATGTAATATTTTACGAAATCCTTAAAGTATGCAATTTTTTCTAATAACCAGTTTAGTTGTTATGGTCAAAATGGAGAGATCATTCATTATAAGTACACATAAATGTTGTAAGTACCTGGTGGGTGTTTAAAAAAATCTGAATCGATATCAATTTAGGTTATAAGATGACACTCTTGCGATAAAGAGTTATAGCGCATCAACAAACAGCAAAAAAAGTTTTCTAGACTTACTGACAAAAAAATTATTGTATTACAAAAAACGGGTGATATCTAGATCGTGGAGATTGATTAATTATTTTTTTTACAATTCTTAACACCCCCAGATGTAGACACTATTTTTAGAAATTTGTTTGATTTTGCATTAAGTTTTCCAGAATAAACTTAATTTAATAGATATTGTTTTTTTTTAGAAATTCAGTTAGGTTATACACTAATGGTGGTATCAATGTCTACTATGCTTGCAGATCATCGATAGGTAGGAGCTGGGGACTCCGGCCGTCAGAAGTGGGTTGGCTGTACACTTCGGTGGTTAGACCCATTCTTGCGTATGGATGCTGTGGGTAGTGGGATTCATTGAGATTGTCTAGTCGTAGGAACCTCCTTTCTAAGGCTCAGAGGTGTGCTTAAATCGGCATGCCAGATGCCATGAGAAGTACTCCTCAAGCGGCCTTGGATGTCATTCTACATTTTCTGCCTATTGAGCAGTATGTGATGGGAATGGCAGCCAGGACCATTCTTAGATTGAGGTAGGTTGGATTGAGTGTTACTCACGGATCCTGAGTGAGATTGAGGCTGGTGGCTATTGCCTGGGATCACCCGGCTCCACTGATTATGTGGGCACCAGGACCTTCAAGGGGGAGCTGGTCAGGTAGGAGCAGATTATGTAGTGGATTTGCTATTTTCACTGATGGCTCGTAGATGAGGGACACGTGTGCAGCAGGATCAATAAAAACTGTCACTTAAATGCCTAAGAGTATAACAATCCCGGTCAGATTTTGAAAAATTCTTCAACAAAATGAAGAATGTGACGTCCTAGCGGACATGGGCTATATAAGGTTCCACTAAAGTGCTTACGATAGGGTCCTGGGGCGCTAAACCACCTATTCTAAACTCACTCATATCTTCAAAACTAAAAGAGACAGAAACAAATTTAATACTTATCGTTGTTCTTTAGAAAAATTTGCGGACAGGTGCCTGGTACTTTTTTCGGCCCTTTTAGGGAGTAAACGGGTAAAACCCGAATTTTGGTAAATTTTTGTCTCCCCGTCAATTTTTTAAACCAATAAACGTAAAAATAATTATTTTATCACGTTCGAAACTTATGTGAATAATACAAATACACATTTGGTACTTTTAAGAAATTCAAACGTTTAAGGGGTGAAATTCGTAACTTTGGTGGGTAGTTTTTTTACAAAGTATTTTTCTCCATTCTTTGGCTTGACGTAATAAATGGGCTCCCACTGCAATATTGAAACTTTTGATAATTTAATGGGAAGAAAAAGTACCAGAAAAGAGAAATACGGCAAATATAATTTCTTTTTTTAGCTTTTTGTTTCTACAGCTGGTACTTTTTTTTATTAACCGTTAATATTGGACATAGAAACATAAAACTTAACATACAATACCCTAAGTTATAAGACTCAATGGGGGAACATTTTGGTACTTTTTTTGTATTTAACTGGTACTTTTTGAATTTCCGTTATTATTGGACCTAAAACATAAAATGCTTGAGTGAGTCAGAATCTTTAAAGGGATCCATTGTACTATTAGCGAAATAAGATCTACTGCATTGATGTGAGACATGGAAAGCCACTACATAACTTCGCATCATAAACTGCAAGTATTCATAAACAAGTACATGAGAAGAATACTGACAACATATTGTCCATTACAACAAATAAGAATTTGATGACTTCTTGCAATATGTTACCAGTTGATATCGAAATCAAAATGGTAATTGGTCAAGATAACACCGACGTTGCTTAAGTTAGCCTCCAATGAGATCCACAAGGTCACCTAAACAGAGGGCGCTCACGAACAATTTGGTGCAGATCGTTAAAAGCAGATTTTCAGGAAACGAGCAAAACATGGTCCTAAATAAGATACGTGGCTCAAAACCGAATTGCATTTAGAAATTTCATAGAAACTCGATAAACTGCACACAAATCTTACAAAATATATACAATACTCTGCTTGTATGCGCTAGATACTCTACTTAGGAGCGCCGTTTTTGTTTTGTCTATGTAATAAAAGGAAAAACAAATTCTTAAAGAATCTCTTACCAAAACCAATTCGTCATAAATATTTTCCCTTTAGAGAGAAAATAATCTTTAGCACACAATTTCAATTTTCATTTTTACAAAATTTTAAAATTAAATTCACATTCCTTTCCACAAAGGATATCATTTTAATGAATTCAAAACCCCCAAAGTAGCAAAAAAAAAACACAAAATTCACACTGATGAATTAAATGAAATGCAACCAAGGGAAGAGGAAGAGAAAAAAAATTACATTTAAAAAAAAATCAACACCAGCCAAAGAAAAAGGAATTTTGTAAAAAAAAGTAAGTCAACTATAGTGCGTCCCCATACAACAAACACAAATGAACCGACATACAAACATACAACAGAAAAAGAAACGCCGTCATGCATACATTTCAGTGACAGGACATGATTAATGGTTGTCATTGCCAAACAAAACATAAAAAATTGTTTTTCTTTAATATAAACACACACACGCATACAAACTCTTATATAGAATTGTATCCTTCTTATATTTATGTGTGTTTGTGTTTAAAAAAAACATACACATATACATTTGTTCCTGTTCATACACAAAGCATTTTTATCGGATAAAATGCAATGTTATTTTGTTGTTTTTCTTTCTTGTTACCATCACATCATCAATGTAACATACTACCACTACTACTTACACTTGATGATGTTAATGATGGTTGTGAGTTTTTTCCTTTTAAAAGTATGTGCACGGAAAAATTCGACATCCAAAAATTACGAGTTACATTTCTAAGATTCTAGAGTTTTTCTGTGTGGCTTCTTGAACCGGGATTTGCTGCGAAGTTTAATTGCAAGATTAGCGAAAACTTATAAAAATCAAGAAAGTAAAAGAAAATTTTTTCCGACTTTTTTAGTCGGCTGCGATTGTGCCTGGTCGCAAGGCGTAGGAGTGCTCTGAGAATGCTCATGGAAGTATTCATTGAAAGGCTGTGATGGGTACCCGGACACTGCAGGGTGGATAGTAATGAGCTGGCGGACGAACTCGCGGGAGAGGGTTCGAATCTTGACTTCGAAGTAAGGCACACCCGGGTTCCGCGATACCGTTTACCGGTTGTGGAGAGAACGGATTCAAGGGTGTCTATAGCATTATGGCCCGGATTGGAGGTAACAAGGGTTCTATTGCGATTGGATAGGAGTGGTCTTAGGACACTTATACAGTTGTTACCTGGGATAGTTTTGTGAGAGCTTTAACGAGTAAATGGGACAATACCAACCCCGACTTCTGCAAGTAATGCGAGGATTCTAAGGAGCTAGAGACTGAGATTGTGCATGTGCAACTGTCCTAGAATACAGAGTTCCTGGCAGAAATGTCTAGCAGATAAATTTCACGACGAACTAGGGTGTATCGCTGGATGTAAACTAGTCGTTATACTCGGGTTTGTCAGGGAAATAGGTTAGCTGTTTCTGATGAGGGGACTGTAGAGGGAGTTTTTGTTCTAACCTGGTATCTACAAACTAATTTAAATCTATCTATCATCGTCTTCTCACTTCTCTATTCCCTTTTCCTCTATATTGAAGGGATTTACAATGGACCACACTGTTTTCCATATGAATGTGTGCGCTTGGGCGCAAAATTTCTTAACCTAACATAACCTATTTAGTCGGCTTCTTCTAGAAGCGAAGACGAGTATTAAGGGACATTATATCCAGACAAAAGCACAGCTTCGAATCTTTTCTGAGCAGTTGGAATTATTGGCGAAATAGTCAAGTCCAAATAATGCACTCGATTCAGGTAGACTAAAGTCCAAACATCATATCAACTTGTAAGAGCAAGGTAATTGGACTCCTCTTTTGGTATAACCTCCATAAGCAAATATAACATTTACAGATTTTTTTCTGCTGCGGATTCCATCGAAGCGTTTGTCGAGCTATGTTGTCATTTGGCTATGGAAGTGTTGGCACATCCATTGCAAATTCTGCTGACATATTTCCGCAGAAGCGGAGATTTGGTTCGCCGCGTTTAGCAAATCAATGTTTCGTATTCGATTCTGCCAACATATGCTTAAAATTCGCCGTAAGTATTTGTTAGCAAAGGATCGACTTGACATTAAAAATTTATATGCGTTGTTTAGTAGTTGTTGATATTATCGAGATCTCCAAATAGAAGAATGCCGAATACAGCTTTTGCCTTATTTATGCGCTCTTTATTGTCTTAGTCAGCATCACCCATTGGAGGCAACATCTTTTGCGTCGACTTGAGTCCAACGGGGCCAATATTTTCCTGTAGATGCCTTGGAAATTGGCTCAGAAGAAATACGTCATCGGCATATTCTAAGTCCTTAAGCTTTTTGAAGGGCGTCCATTGGATACCGCGTCTGCCATTTTAAGACGAGCGCTTGCCGTCAATTACGTGAAGATGCATCCTTGCCTCATACTAGTGGTAACTTTAAATGTAGCTCGGCCTTTAAGAATTTTCGATGGCATTCTACAGGAGCGATTCTTCCTGAACCCAAACTAATTCTCTCGAATGGTTGCAATAACCGCTTTGGATATTCAGGTCAATATTGTACCACTTATTATCTTGTTCGGTATTGCGATAAGTGTTATTCCACTGTAGTTGCTGCAACTCCTAAGAGTAATTCAAATAATTTGTTTCTTTTGAGCTACATATAGTACGTACAAATTGTATCTAAATATTTGCACTTTTGCAGATATTCAAATACATTAAAGAATGGGCTCTATGCGAACACTAAAACAAATTTGAAGTTTTCAAAAAATTCAGAAAATCCACAGTCACGAATATGCTGATATGCTGTTGTCTAACCTCACTTTTTGCATTCCAATTTCAGCAGATACAAGCGTATCAAAAGATCTCTTAATGACTGAAACCAGGACCTCAGAGTTTTCTACTGGCTAATTCGAGGAGAACCTGGTGGTTGTTGTTGACATCAGAACGGCGAAACATTTAGAAATGTTGGTTGATAACTTGTATTTTGTCCTTAAGCCTTAATAACCAATCGAAACAAGCCGACATTTTTTTTACTTTGCATGAACTCCACTAGGGGAATGTGTCTCAGGAGGTGCCGTAAACCATCTTGAGGAACCGCGACCTTTTGATGTTACATCCACTTAAGAAACTATCAGGTGCATGCAACCTGGTCTGCGACAAATATCCAAATTATAGGGCTCATGAAGTTTTCGGATTTTTTGAGTGCGAGTTGTTCACCAGAGTACTTTTTCTTTCTGGATTCAGAAGCCCCCGATGATCTGTCATTGGCATGACTGATGGCGGAGGTCTCTGTTCCAGGCTTTAAGGAGACGTGTCTCGGATTGCTTTTCAGATAGAAGGTTGCTTTCTAGTCTGTTTTCGGGGAGTGCTTGTTTCATGTGGCAAAAGTGGCAGTAGTTTCTACCCAAAACCACGGGAAGAACTGTCATGAATCGTCAGGCGAGCTATCCACCTATGGAGGGCACTAGACGCGAGGTTAAATCATCTCTAGGTTTTATTGCTATTCGACAGATGCTGCTCGATTTGAATTTAGCAGTGGAGGTTAGATAGCTCCAGCTCCTTACCAAAGGGCGAGTGTTAAAAATTCTGAAGCGTAAACTCAAATCGAATTTGTTTTAGCTTCTTAAAATAAAACTTTCGTTGTTAATAGAAGCAAAATACGGAGTTATTTCCACTTTCGATCGAAACTAGTTTCTGTGACAGGCCTTATAATCAACCTCTCGCATAATTTTCGTGCACTCTCTTTTATACTTAGAAACATTGTATGCGGTGGTGATGAACTTTAAAACAGTCGAAGAACTTACGTACGTTCGTAATGAAATTACTATGAATATTTTAACAGTAATAAAAAATTTTGCAAAGAATAGAGTAATAGAAATATTAAAAAAACTGAAACATTAGTGTGCAAAACAACCATTTGACGGGATAACACCACCCTCTATTGACAAAGAGCTTGATGATTTAGTTGTTTTTCCCCAGTGTTTGTGTGAGTATGGCCATGCATTTGTTGTTTTTTTTGCGGATATTGATATCGCGTTTTGCAGTTTTTTTTTATTGTTGCTATCGATTCTTGTTTTGTTATTGTAGTTAATGTTTGTTGTTTTGCTGGTGACAAGGAATTCCCTAGCAATTTTGCAATTGCGTAACCTTTCGTTTCCCATTTCGGTGCGATGGTACAAAGCTACACAACAGGATACTTGTAGAAGCTGAAAACCAGAGTGGGCAGATTGAGAATTGCACTAACTAATTATTGCGATGAGACGTGTACTTTTTGAACTCAACTAGAGGGTATTCGATTTTATTTTCCAGAGTCCTTCAAAAACATTTTAAAAGTTTTAAATTTGTTTTCTTAAATTATCAATACTCCCACCTGCTTCGTTTGTTAAGCTGTTCCCGCCAAAAAAAGGTCGTTTAAATTGATGATTATTCTTACACACTTAGAAGCACTGTTGCTAAAACTGCTGCTGCTCTTAGTGCTCGTACTGCCGCTTATTTGGTGTTAATAGTATTTCGCGTGCCACAACAACATTTTTCCAATCTTGCCGCGTTAAAGTAAAATTTAATTTATTATTTTTTTTTTCACAAAGCATTGCTAATCGAATTGGGTTTTAATCAATTGAATTGAAAATTAGAAATAATGATGAAAATGGGATTTAAAATTTACTCAAACTCACACACACACACACACACGAGTACAAGATATTCATGAGTATATGGGTGATGAATGTGTAAACATTTATGTAGTCATACTTCATTATAGACATACAGATGCTGGAAATTTTATATCTTAGAAGAGAGGGGTGTTAGGGAAAAGTATTGTATTGAATGAATTTAAAACAAGTACTTTTTTTTTCTTGATGATATTAAATTGAAATAGACAAACAAAGCACTTTCGCAAGAGGAAACCAAGTTAAGATATGAATAACTTTTTTTCCATTTTTTCTTGTGCACAATCAATTCTTATCTATTTTTCAAATAAAATAATGTAAACCATTTATTTTGTTTGGACGCCGTTACTTTTATACTGTTTAGTATCTTTAACTTGTCGTCCTCTTTTCCCAGTCATAATGTCGTGTCTATGTTGTGTCTTTGAGTTCAAAATACTTACAGTGGTTCTTTTTCTGGCATGTTTGTAACATTCATTCATTTGTATAATAATTTTTCTTTTAACAGAATTTCACAAATTCTTGATTCTATTTTTATGCAATCCTTGAGAGACTTTTATTTTTCCGAGGACCTCCAAACGTAAGTTGGCTTAAAAAAGGGCAGAACTTGATTGGTCAAATCAGTCGCAATCACTATAGTGAAAGTATACTTTCTTGTTTTGTTATGACTTAAAAGATGTTAGGATATTTTTTGTAAGCAAATTCAAATAAAAAATATTATAATATAAAAAAAAAAATTTTGTATTCCTCTTTGTGTATCTAGTAGATCCAGCACATGATCCAGATACTCATGTGATTAAAATTTAAAGGACCAAGTGCACTTGGAAAGGTTAGCAAGTTACTCTTGAAACATCAATTTATTCTTGTTTCGGTTTGCAATTATACGATAATTAAATGACGTTTTAGCCATAAGCCTCTATTGTCCTAAAGACAAAGCCTATTGAAAATCGTAAGAATCGGTGCTAGTCTGCATACAAATGTCTTTCACGAATAAATAATTTGTGTCCTTTAATCTTCCAATTATGGTTATATGTACACAGAAAGAAAAACACTCAAGATAAATTAAGATTTTTTACCTACTCGTACTCAAAAAGTTTAGTACAAATAACCCTAAAACGTACTCAATAGGGATGCTAAACGGGATTGGTTTTAAAAAATCCCGGGATTCCGGGATTTTTCGGGATCCCGGGATTTTCGGGATTCCGGGATTTTTCGGGATCAATGTGTTTCTTTAATATACAATTTTTTTTTAAATAAACAATACTTTATTTATTTATATTTGAATTTTTAAAAAAAAAACTTAATAAAACAATTCATAAACAACTTTTTTTAAGTAACTAAATTTTATTTATTTTTGAATTAAAAAAAGGAAAAATTAACAGAACAATTCATAAACAACTTTTTTTAAGTAACTAAATTTCATTGATTTATTTTTGAATTTTTAAAAGAGAAAACTTAACAAAACAATTCTGTTACAACTTTTTTTATAAACAAGAGTTAATTATATATTTTTTTTTATAGAAAACTTAACAAAACCATTCGTTTTATATAAAAATTTTAAATTATTATATTGTTTTTATGTCTTAAAATAATCGTTGTTTGCCAACAAAAAAAAAAAGAATGCAACTCAAAAATGAAGGGTATAATAATTATTTACGATAAAAGAAATATAACTCCAAATATATTTTTTTTTTATGAAAAAGTTCATCACGTAAATTAAGTTTAAGTAATTAGTTTGTCGAATGTAAGTAGCTTCTTAAAAATATCAAAGTGTTCAATTTTTCATCAGATAATCTAGAACGAATTTTGTTTCCAACATTTGCTGCGGTAGAAAAAAATCTTTCACAATTTACACTTGTTGGTAAAATAGTTTCTAAATAGTTGTATGCATCCTGCAAATATTTACCTCTAATGGCTTCTGATTGAAATAAATTTATTTCTTTGGTAAGTTGTGTGTCTATGTCATTAACTTCTGACTTTAAAGATTTAACTGGACTTTTGTTTAATTTTTTAACAATAGAAACGTCATGATCTTCTAAATCCTCGTCTGATATGCTATCATCAATCTCGTGTGATATCATGGAGTTGTTTAAAACAGCACTCTTTGTAAAACGTGAGATAAGTAACTTTATTTCCTTTTTTAATAAAACCATGTCCAATTTGTTGTCAAAATCTGATATCTTATTTGGATTTTTTAAAAAATTTGAAAGTGTTGAGTACATAGTTCTTCTTTCTTGAATTCGGTTGCTAAGATAATTGTATAAATCCTTGCTAAACTCACAGTTAGTTGTTAAAATCTCTTTTATCATGAAAGCCAATGCAGCATCAGCCTCACACAAAGTCATGTCGTTGCGACATAGAGCTTCAAGTGTGATTTTTACAGGATTTAAAGTATTTATTATTTGTTTTACTAAATAAAATTCTTCGTCAGAAAAAGCTTGCAACTTTAAATCAATTAAGGCCTTTTTAACAGGAATTTCTAAATTGGAAAAGCGTTGGCACATTTCAAACCGAGTATTCCATCTTGTTGTGCAGTCCAAGATCAATTTTAGTTCCTTACCTTTTTCTTGTTTTACGTACGATTGCAAAATATCGTTTTTTGTTGGTGACTTTCTGAACATTCTTACTTTTTTTCTAGCTTTTTCAATAACAGGTTTTATACAAAATCTTTCTGTTATGTTATTGTGCTTGACTCTTAGTCCCATTTCTAAAGATTCAAATAAAAAATCATCGTCTTCTGATGAAGACAATTCTTCTTCGGTACAAACACTTGGCGTATTTTTATACAATACATCTACAACTGCAAGATGCAGACCATGTGCATAACACAATTGCTGTTTTGGAACTATTAACTTTCCGATTTTTTGCATTGTTGATGCTCCATCAGTGGTGAACCTGACCACGTCTTCAGGCAATAGAGCTCCAAATTCCTTCAGTCTGTCTTCTAAATATTGAATGCAGTTTACAGCAGTGCCAGACTTCCTTCCTTACCAAACCAATATTAAAAATTTTTTGATTTGTGTGAATAATGATGTTCATAAAACGCTTATTTGAGGTAAACGTCCATTCGTCGAACGCGATACTAAATTTTTTTCCTTTTGACTTTAATTCGACGATTTCTTCTATTATGTCCATTTTACATTTAAGAAAATATTCCATAAATTTTGCCTTTATTGTTTCTCTAGATTATGGAACTTCAAAACCACGAGCTTTCAGTGATTTTCTTAGTTTTGTAGACGTTACCAATTAGGAAAATGGCAAATTATCAACAGCAGTCAAGCGCCCAATAGTAGCAGACAAAGACTCCTCTTGCTTTAGAAAATTTTAATCTGTCATTTTTAAAATTTTTCGTTCAGGCTCACTGCAATCATTTTTCTCCAACTTTGTCATATGAACCTAAACAACACGGTTTAGTAAATATGAAAGTTTTAATTAATTAACTTACTTTTAAATGAGTTATTAGTCCTTTTGTTGAACCGCCATTAGTTTTCAAAACCCTTTTACATATTTTGCTTGAGGGGCGCCTTTAAACTGCATCAAAAAATAATACCACACAGAACTTTTGTCATTACATTTTGTTTTATGCTCTTCAAAATTCATTTTGTCTTATTTATAACAACTGGTATTTTTTATACATTAATAAAGAAAAGTTTTTTCCGTTGGCTTTTTACAAATACGTACATAGAATTCACGTAACAAAGTATCAAATTTGCTTGTTTTCTCTAAATAATTTTTGAACAATGTGTTACAAATATTCATTAAATTGTTAATTGGTACACAGAATCAAATTAAGACATTGAATAATTATAAAGTATAAAAATTTAATAAAAACGAACATTTTTGTACATAATTGTTAATATACTAAAAATCCCGGGATTAAAAAAAATAAATCCCGGGATTCGGGATTTATCAATCCCGAAAAATCCCGGGATTTCGGGATTCGGGATTTCCCGTTTGGAATCCCTAATACTCAACGTACAATCCTAAAATGGATAACTTTCGAAAATCAATCCCGGAATTTCTTAAAATAAGTACAAAATTCTTAAATCAAGTAATAAAATGAGAGAACTTTTAGTTGGTAGTGCCACTCTGAGAGTAAAATTACAAAGTTAGCGTTTTAATCTCACATAATTTATCAAAGTTAGTTGTAAACTACAAAACCACACAAGTAATTAAAAAACGATTTGCTTGTTGTGTGTAGAACTTAACGGAAAGCATAACAAAACTATCAAGAAATCTGTTCGATTTCGTTGCCCTTAAAAGCCTTGATTCCAACAAATATATACAGATTAAACGGAAAGCATAGCAAACTATCATAACAAAAACAACAGAACAAGACAAAAACACATTATTTTCATATTTAAAAAGTAAAATTGAGAACTCTTACTTCTCATTCAGTTTTTATTTTCAGTTATAAATGAACGTTAAGTTTTTAAAGTAAAAACCATATCGGAAGAGAGATTTACCTGCATTTTGCAGATTTTATAACCCAAATTTCCAAAACGCAGATTTGAAGATTTTTGGTTTAAAAGTGCAGATTTTTTAGCTCGATGGAAACTTCTTTAAATTGTCACTTTTATTTGAACTATTTCCACTTCTTGCACTGATAAACGAAATATGTATATCAACCATTCATAGAAGAACAGTTTGTAAATATAATTATAAGTAGGAATTTTATTTACAAAAAATATCGTTAAAATTAAAAATTCGCATTGTCTTGCCACATTAATATCGTTTGACGCATGTCATCTGATTTTACATGAAATAATATGCACAGTACGTATATATTCATATGTACACAGAAAGAAAAACACTCGGGATAAATCAAGTTTTTTATGTTTACTTTAAGTACGAGTCGTACTCAAAAATTCAAGTACGAATAACGTACTGAAAACAATCCTAAATGGAATAACTTTCGAAAATCAATTCCGAAATTTCTTAAAATAAGTATAAAATTCTTAAATCTAGTAAGAAAAGATTAAACTTTTCGTTGTGTTTAACCCTCCGGCTTACGCATGCTTTGATTTTCTATACACATTGAATTGAGAAAAAGGTCTGGCCAGACTCTTGTTTATCACGAAGTGTTAAAAAGTAAATTTTAACTCTTGCTTCTCATTTAGTTTATATTTTTGGTTAAATATGTACACAAGGTTTCTAAAATAAAAACCATATCGGGCATGATGTTGGTGTTTTATCATTCTGTAAGGTGTAAAACGGGTGAGAAAATCAGTCACAATAATTTTTTGTTTCTAATTCGGGATAAAATCAACTTTATAATTCTTGAATCAAGTGTATTTTGAGATTGATTCAATCTTAGTTTTACTAAAATCAATCTCATTTTCCGATTATTTTAAGTACGAATTCGGGGTAAACAATTTTATAATTCTTGAATGAAACGCATTTTGAGATTGATTCAATCTCAGTTTTACTTAGACCAATTTCATTTTCGGATTATATCGGGATTGGATATGGATAATTAAAGTATTTTGCGATTGAAAATCCGTACTTGAGTCAATCTTTCTGTACTTGATTCAAGAAAATCCGTACCCACCCTACTAGAAATACCTCTTCGGATTGATTTCAGTACGGACGGATTGGTTTTTTTTTTGAGTATATTCCTTTTTACGGACTTCTAAGCTACTGCACTGATTTTCCTGAAATTTCAACAGTATTTTTATGATAAGCTGGCTGAAAAAAATTGTAAATTTTCGAGTGGACGTGTTTACTCTCTACGCTTGTCTGCAGGAGACCACAGTCTCTAGCTGGAATTTAACCTGCACCCCCGCACTGCTAGACTAGCTTACTACCAGCTAACCTACTGGGACACCCCACAGTAATGCCATTTCAGTCCTCATATGTAGATGTCACCTCTCTCCAGGGGTGTTTATTGATAATCTTAAGAATATTTTACCTTCTGGTGTTACATCCTCTGGGTCCACCCCATCAGGGACACTGGAATGATTGATCCTCATGTCAGCTGGGTGTGTCCTACAATACTTTCTTACTTGTTTTGTAATGCATTGGGTTTTGATGAGCTCTATTCCATCGAGTAGGGTGTATATAGAAAATCTGTCTTTATGTTTTTACATCTAGAGAGAAAAAAAACTCAACATCCTTAACGAGCTTTTTAGTCAGACTCTTCTATTACCAATTCATTTACAAATATGTACTACATATTACTCTTGTTATACCTGGAAAAAAGGACAATAAAAAGAAAGTTTTGTTCACTTTTTTCTTCTCAACTTTGGGCACAACAACAAAATTGACATTTAAAGTACTTTTTCTTCTGCTGCCTCTGCTCATAGTTCTGTATTTCACCGGTCATTTGTACGGTTTTTATGGCACTACTGATTTCTTGTTGTTGGTGTTGTCTTCTTATTTTCTCCACTAGAGCTACAATCTCTTTTTAATAATGCATTTTTCTTCGATAAGATAACCTGAATTGAATTCGCTCGCTCATTTCTTCATTCATTCGTTTATTTATTTATATTCTTGCATCTTAAATGTATACATTTCCCTTTTGTTTTGCAACAAAAAGAGGAAATGTTACAGAAAAATTGCCACTAAAATGATTTTTTTTGGGTTGTGCAACAAAGGAAAACAACATTTTTCTTTATGAAAGTATTCTATGCTCATGTGCAATTTCTATGACAATTTATTATTTATAAGATTTAATAATAAGAAACAAATAGATTTAAAAATGTTTGTATTCATTTGATTATTTTCTGCGTTAAAAAGAAAAAGTACGATTGGAAGATTGAATAAAATATTTGCAATTAATTCATTAAGGTCACTTAGTAATTAAACAATTTGCATGCGACTTGTTCAAGGAGATCTTTTTTCTGAGATCTTCTTAAGTTCTCTTCTCTTCAAGGTTACATTTATATTGATCTTGAAAACGTGTCTGATACGGAGTTGTCAGATGATTAAGGATCTTATTTGTGATTTGGTAAAATAAATGCATAAATATATTGACTTTAACAAAAACATAAAAATCATAAAGAGTGATATTTAAATTTGTTAAACTAATTGTTTTGACAATATCTAATTGCTGAAGCTTGTTATTTTATATTTACTAAAATTTTTAATAGTCTGTAAGGATTTTTCCTTAGACTTAAGAAAATAAATAAACAAATTACAATTAAATAAAAAGGCAATTTCATATTGGGACTTATTTTCACCTTTTATTGTCTACATGTATGTTCATACTATTGGTTTTCCAATTGTTTTTAATTTTCTATTGAATTGTGTTGACACTAGTTTTAATAAAAAAATTATTTGTTTTGCAAAACGCTTGGTTAGATCAAACATCATTTAACAGTTTCTAAGTAAAATTATACAATTATCTTCTTACAAATAACACAGAACAAAATAAAAATAAATTTCAATGAAAAAATGTGTGATATTAATTAAAAAATTAATTAAATTTGCACCAGTAAACAAATTAAAAGTAGCAATTAAATGTTTATTTCACTTGATTAAACGTTTAATTCAGTTGATTGCATTTTAAATAAAAACAATTATGGAGAAGTTTTTCTGTAAAATTTGAGTAGATCAGTAGACATTTTTAAAAATTTAGCTGAAGTTTGATTTATTAACTGGTGACTCTTTTTAATTTTTTCTTCAAATATTTGTTAGGCATGATCAAACCTTAAGAGAAAAAAGCAAAGCTCATTAAAAGCTTCGCATAGTCGCGCTCCTTCTTCACGTTTTTTAAAGCTTTCAAACTTTTAAGAGCAATAGCACGAATTTCACGTTCATACGTTTCTTTAAAAACAACCAAAGTAAAAAGATAAATACAGTTCACTAATTACATTGCTGCATGGGCATGATTAACATCTCATTTGTAATTGGCTCTACACATCTACCGTCAAGCAATTTATTAACATACTGCGGTATTGGGCAATGTCACTTATTATCAGGTTTACACTAAATCATGACTTTCTTTAATTTAGGTTTTTTAGGTCGTTGTTCAATAGCGTACCTATCCATTCCTTACTTTTCAAGTCTTCTACGACGACAATCTGAAAAAATTCAAGTTATATTAAAATAAGGAAGCTGTACACCATTTAAGAAGGGCTTAAATCCTTTCGAAACGATTTGGAATCTAAGTCTTCTAATTTTAATAAACAGCTTAATACTTCAGTTATTAAAAAGTTGATAGGGCATTAAATATTTGAAGAATTGCAGAGAATACAATTTAAATTGGGATTGGGAACGCTGGTCTGATTGGTTAGCAAGGCAGACTAGTTACATTTGAGTACATTGAGAGTCACAACAAACATTGAGTGGTCAATATTTTTAAGCAAACAAGTAAGAAAGTATGGTCGGTCAAGCCCGACCATATGATACCCAACACCACAGTATTTTAAAAACAAATTTTCGAGAGAGTATGGCCATATGAATTCGCTATCCCTATCTCCCCTTCGTGGTCCAATTTTTTTTTAAATGCATAACTTATGTGTCCGTAGATATATGGATCTCTCTATGTTTTAAATTTCATTAAAATCGGTTTGATAGTTCCTGAGAGGTAGCAATTGCCCCCTATCTCCCATCGTAGTCCTACGATTTGGCCCAGGCTTGGCCCTTGTGCCAATAAGAACCTATGCACCAAATTTTATTAAATTATCTCCAAAATTGCGACCTTTATTTTGCGCACAAGGTTACATGAACAGCCAGGCAGCCAGCCGGACAGACATCGTTATCGATCAACTCAGAAAGAAATTGTAAGTCGATCGGTATACTTAAAGGTGGGTCTAGGACAAATATTTTAAGGTGTTACACACATCAGCACTAATGCATAATACCCTCTCCACTATTGTGACGTGGGTATTAAACCAAGTTAGAGTGCTATATTAGGCTGTGCCGAATATTTAATATCCTCCATCGACAGTTAGAATATTTCAGAAGCGGTCTTTATATGAGAGCTATGGTAAATTACGGACCGATCTTCACGAAATTTGACTGTGTATTTTATTGTCTTATAAAACATGACTGATCAATTATATTGTAATAGTATACGGGTTCCGGTTTAAGGCGAACTAAATTTTTTCCCGAGGGGTAGCTATGGGTCTACAACAAACTTTTAAAGCTAAATGAGATTAAAACGCTCACTTTGTTATTTTACTCTCAGCGTGGCAGTGCCAACGAAAAGTTCAATCTTTTTTTCTTGGCTTAAGAATTTTGTACTTATTTTAACGAATTCCGGGATTGAGTTTCGAAGGTAATCCCATTTAGGATTAATGTAAGTACGCTTTGGTGTTATTCTTATTTGAATTTTTGTGAACGACTCAAACTGAGTGTTTTTCTTTCCCTGTACTTAAATGTTTTCCGAGAGTGGGTATTATATTATATTATTACAATAGCATTATTCGTTACGGTGCAAGGCGTTATAATTTGTTTTCCTACAGTTTGCTCTATGTGGCAGCTATGGTAAAGCTGTATGCATTCTGCCATTATTTATGTTGGTTTTTGAAGCAAAATAATCAACTTTTCAGAGGGGTTGTTCCATATTTTGATTCATAACTCTTACCGTAGAAACACAATTGCACCGTAGGAACGTAGTAACGTACGACGTCGATACGTTATAAAAATTAAAACGAATAATATTTTATACAAAGGCACACAATAGCTGGCGTAAACTTAAAAGCGTATGTGCGTCGACATGCATCTAATTCTATATCATGCGCCTGTTACGACCGTATTGTCATAGAAAAATAAAAATTCAAAATATAAAATGCAAAGCCCATCTATCAGGTCTGCTTACTTGTACAAAAACAAAATACGATTCTTTTTAGTTGTCAAAAATTTACTACCGCATATACAAAGCAAAAGGAAAAAACGTGTACGTGTGGCATACCATAATCGTATACATGCACATGTAAGCAAAATGTAAACAACTTTTGACAACTAAAAAGAACATAAACAATGATCATCAGGCTTCTTGCACAGACCTTTTCAATGGGCCTTGATAAAATGAAATTATTTTTGTGTTTTCAAATTGAATATTTGACAACAGAAAACGGATAGAAAAATAAACAATAATTTGAATAAATTTGGTTTTTCTTAATCTTATTTTCAAACGAAAACATAATGCGTTTACGACGGCATTGTGGGTAAGTGAAGCGTATTTCGAAAAATTTACGGCGTTACGGCGTTACGTCCTACGTTCATACGACGCACGACTTAATTGTGTTCTTAGCTTTATCCGACTAAATCAACTGCTGGATTTGAATCCCAAACTGTTTTGAATAACTAGAAAAAATTTGACAGCAACACCAAATGAGAAGTATCCTTAAACGGTTATTGAGTTTTTGGTGTGATTATTCTGCATTTAATACCATTTAAAACCAAGTGGACACAATGCGTCTACTAACGCTTCCTTACTAGCATTTGAGCTCCAATAGTATATTGTTTAATGCTCTAGCAGGCTGAATCGCGCCCTAACTAGCAGACGCGAGTTCTTATCGAGGCATTTCTAAACACAACGTGTTACACGAAGGGAACTCACCAGCTATTTGTCTTAACTCATCATGGTCTATCTTTACTTTTAAGGACAACTGATTCATTTGCAATAAGTTGGAACTCTTGCCAGCCGTGAGCTCTACAATATATAATTCCTGATAGTGCAACGCCGAGAGGTAGAGAAACCTTACCTCTGGGTTACCAGCAGCACAGCAATAATTTTTGTCAAGGGCAACACTTAAAGATATAAAATGTGTGTTCGAACTTTTACTGTTTATGCAACTACATCGGACATTTTTTTCAAAATTATTATAAATATCAAACAAAGCTTTACTGATTAATGTTGTTTGTACTTATAAATATACTTATAAATATAAATTACAAATAATTGAGATAACAGCAGCTACAGATCACTATCCTTAAGGAGGCGTTATAAAAAGTTGTACAAAAAAGAAAAGCTAAACAGGATAACGCCCCATTTTGAAACTTGAACTAACGCTTACAAATTGACTTTAAATGTTAAAGAACATGTACCGGCACCACCTACTACGACGGCCACCACTACAACCACGTAGTCCACAACTACTCATTTACTAATGACACTGATAGAATTTGCCAAAGTACATGCTCAATTGACACGTGACATGAAAAGTCATTTAGTTTTGAGAGTTTTCTAATGGACGGACGCAATCCGTATACATTTTTTTATGAACGTAAACCAAAACATGTTTTCTCATTACCTTTGAAAGAGTAAAACTTATGCAAAATATGTTGCTAAGATTTGCTTGTGAAATGTGTAATTTTGAAAACGAATTGTATTTTATAGTTGTGTATGATGATGATGTTAATATGAAGGACACATTTATAGCAATACGCAGAGAAAAAAAAAAACGTTCAATTGGAAACATGTCAAATTTTAACTAAAATACCAAGACTCTATTGTTGGTATGCTTTTACACCCACCCACTATTACCAACGTGACACATTCTCCAAGTACCCAAAAGACTTAAGCAAATTATATGCTACGGAGTCACACACATCCACCTTCCTTACCGAGTGCCACTAAACTAATAATATTGCTACTAAGATGGCAACTAAACCAAATACATTGCCCAGCTTCATACCATAACCCCGCAGCAATTGAATCTGCAGCACCCTTCCCATTTTCAGCAAACGTATACTCAAACTAATTTTATGTCAAATTGTGAAATTTTCAGCAAATACAAGAACATGTCGATACGCTCGTTTATAATGTGATGCCATTTACTACTGGGTGGTGGTAACAACATTTCGAAACTGGCCAGTTGACCTCTCTCCACCCAAAACTGAGTGCTGGGCATTAGTGTGTTAGTGTATTTCTACGTGCCTTGGCCACCTACAAAATTTGCTCTTACACCAGCAAAGCATGTACGTAACATTTTAGACCAAAGCAATATTCCTTATATTGGAAACATGTGGCAAAATAACCAAAAATGTCATAAAATACTTAGACATCAAATGACAAAAACAAGTAGTAGGTGGGTTTAAAAAGGAATTCATGAACATACAAACAAATATTGCATTACGATACAATCGCACATAACTAAAGACATAAACATACGTACGTACACAATTTTGCGAGTACATTTGAACAGCAAAAGGTCCATTTGCAAGAGAGATGTTATTAAACAAACGTCAGTCACTCCTCATGCCCCCAAGTGAATGTCTCGAAAATTTACCGCAGTTGCACATGTATGTATGTAATGTACATTAGTTTGGGGGTAAATTATTTCTAAGAAAGTAACTTTCGAGAGATAAAAAAACGAACTTTGATAGCCGCTTCGAAGGACTAATTACAAGCATGAGGTTGATATCGGTGGCAAGAAAAACCATGATAAACTTTTTCTTTTAGGCATTCCAAACTGGACGTGCATCTGACAAATACATTTTATGTCGTATGGAATAATTAGAGTTTTTTTTTTGCTTAAATAGAAACATAATTAAAATCTGAGTACTTTTGCGGTATGCTAAAGCCGTGGGAGTTCTGAACTTAGTTTTGCTACTCTCTTGTACCTCGTTCCATTTAACAATTCTAAGTGCCCATCAGGGCTGTCAGATTTTTTGAGCTCCATCGCCAAACCGGATGTCATAAATCGCCAAACGTCAATTTTGTTCAGTTTTCGTAAATTTTTTTTTTAAACTAAATTTTGCACACAAAAAAATCTAGTGTGTATAACGTTTCAGTCAAAAATCGCCGAAAACTGAGAAAAAAATACAAGAAAATTGCCGAAAGTAAATTTTGTTTAGTTTCTGTTATTTTTTTTTTTTAAATAACATAAAATGGAGATCACAAGTCTATAAGATCGTACACTTCAGCCTCATCGATTTCATTACTGGTGTTTTGGCCTGCATTCAAACTATTAGAATTAAAATGTGACTGCATATAAAATTCACTTAGGCCCGTTTTCACTACTTACGGATAGTTAAAGGTAGGATTTTATGGGCCGTATAAAAAGTGTTCCATTATTTCAACTTTACTTTTGCCCACCAGATAGGATTAACCTTAATTTACTTTATCGATCGCTTTAGGTTAAAGAAAAGTTTAAATAATGGAACACTTTTTATAAGGCCGTTTAAAGTCCACTTTAAGCTATCGGTAAGTTGTGAAAACGGGACTTAAAATGTTAACAAAACAAAAATCTTCCTTATGGAGGACTAATTTTACCATAATATGGTTGTCGGGGACCATAATATAATTAAATTAAACATAATGTGTTGTAGATGACCATATTTAAACATGTTTTTCTCTACGTGTATCATTGTCTCTAGCTCCCGAATTTTGTTAATTTACTTTTATGCTAGCGGTTCCTCCTGCCTAAGGGTCTTGTTAAAGCTCAACAATTTAAGACCCATCACTAGACACATTACGTCTCTTGTCCTCTATCTTTTTTGCTCTTGAATGTCCTTCTGATAGCACTACGTATTACTTCTCACTTCATGATAGGTGAGTTAGAAATGGCAGACAACCACCATCTGATACCATGGAGTCCCACCAAACAAAACCATCAACGTATAACCAACCAGAACTCCGAATGAAGTTTAATATGTACTCAGATCGTACAATCCGTCAAAGTTGGCGGAACCCATTTCGGCCAGTCGCCTTCTTGTCAGTGCAGGACAGTAACAGCTAAAATACTCTAAGTTCTCTTCCTAATCTTTGTCATCGCAGCTGCGGCAATAATCATAGCAACCTTCTCCTAGACGCTATGCACCTTCCTAGAAGACAGTGTCCTGTGACAATAAATACATGCCAAAAGTGATACGCTCTTCGGGATCATCACTACATATTTGTCTGGGTGTAATCTTAATTGTACTAATGACACTAAAACCTTGCGAGCATTAGGTGGCACTTATTTTTTTTAATGAATATTTTAGGCAACATACACTCATAGAAAAATGCATCTTAATGATGCCCAAACATCGGAGTTGTGACATCAATGTTATTACAAATGGCACCAATGAGGCAAAAAGTTTCGTCAATCTAATGGAGAACGTCATCATAAAAATGTGTCATATTTTATGAATCATCTATGCTATGACTACAGTGTTATTAATTCGTCATGTTTAAAAAGGCAAATAAGAAGCAATAATTCCCATATTTTACTTGTTTAAATTATTTTGTTAAATACATCAAATTTTCAAAGAAGAATGATTACGAAAACCAAATCGGGCATGCTGCTGGTGTCTTATAATTGAGTGTTCTTCTGTAAACAAATGGCGGAATACAGAAAAGTGAAACAACCATAAGTAGCCGTTAAGTAAATAAAAATATTCCTTTACTTTGACTTAAGTCAATCCCAATCCTAATGAGTCCTTTTTACGATGTTACGGAGTCATCGCACTGATGACATTTTTAATTAAACTGCCTCCGATGCGTGATTTTATGACAATTGACAAAGCGATGTTAAGGCTGACATCACAAAGATGAAAAGTGTCATGGGGTCAAACACGAAGACACTTGTCATAGCAATGATGTCAAAATACTTCTTAGGCCTTTTTCATTATTGCAGGTTCTTCTAATTCTCACTAAAGAAAGGGTTTAAAGACAGCTAAAGTCCAAAACATGAATAGTAGGCGTCCTTCCTGCTTTGGCAAACCAGTGTTCAATTTAAGCAATTATACTTTTTAACACTGCAAATCATATGCATTATTATCAGGGTTCCCAGTTTTGTTTTATATATTATCCCCAATTTATGAATTTTTATCCCCAACAATCCCCAAAATAGCTTTTTTATTATCCCCAAAAGTCGTCACAGATCCGAAAAAATAAAATGATGGTACGTTATTACAACTAATTTTATTTGTACTTTGATTAACTTAAAAGGACGCACAGGAAAAATGATTATGCATGAATGTTTATCATTTCAAAAACTTCTGGTTCATCAGCCAATGCAATTTTGTTGAACATGTTGTTTGTATTAAAAAGCATTTGAGTGGATGAAATAAATTTGTTAATTATTTTTAAAGTGTGTATTTATTCTAAGAAGAGTATGACAAAAAACTTCTGACCAAAAAAACTTTAATTTGTTCCAAAGTCTTGACCAAACCGGTCTTGCCATTGCACAAAGGGCGTTTATAAATAACTTATTATCCCCATAAACCCCCAGCGAAAAAAGTGCATTTTCCCCAACAAATCCCCTGCGGATTTTACGCAATTTGTATCCCTATTTAAAAAAAAAAAATCACCAATTTGGGGATTAACACCAAAAACTGAGAACGCTGATTACTTTTTTTTAACTTTGCAAACAATTTAACTAATGCTTAAGTTACGTAGCTTTGCATATCAGCTGCAAAACAGCATAGAAAAAAAAATAAAAATATATTTCAATTAAAAAATGTGATAATTAATTAAATTTGTACCAGTAAACAAATTAAAAGTTGATATAAGTTAACGTTTAATACACTTGAAAAACTATTTAATTAAAACTGATTTTACTCTTGATTAATGGTTCGTGAGAATTTTTCTGCGAGAAGACTTTATGAATGCAATACTTGGTCAAAGTTCATATGGTTGCATTTGGGAAAACGTTTCAACATGCGCTTGAGGAAGGCAGCAAATATCTCAAAACTAGCGGCGTTCAAAAAACTGCAGTCAAAGCAGAAAAACTGCAATTTCTTCCACTTCATCATTTGTTATTGGCAAAAAAATGCAAACATTCGCTGTAAAATCAAATGAAAAACCGAAACGTTCTACACAAATTTTCGTTTTGGTTCGACAGTTTTTGGTTTCGACTGCAGTTTTTTTAAACTCTGAAACAAGGGCAAAACTAAGATAACCTGAACCAGCTTTCTTAAGTTAACCTTATTTATTTACAGCGACTCAGTGGTAGCCTTTTACCTCGAAAATTATATTCTGCTGGACGTCACCGTTTTACGAGATACCACATTCTTAACTGAGAGAAAGAACTGAATGAGAGTTGGAATGGGTATTCCTTGGATCACATCGATAAAGTTACACAGTTCGTTCGAAAAGTGGTACATATTTTCTTTTCTGCATTCTTGGTCAATTAAATATCCCATAATTGGATTTCTACTTTTTTTTGGAACATTCACTACAGGATATTACTTTTTTCCTTAACCAACATACAAGTATATCGTATACCTTTCTATTTACTGACGATAAACTGTAACGCCTTCTAGCTGTATTTGATACAACTATATTTGTTGGTGTTACTGAATGTATGTTTATCATAACCTGGCAATATATGCATGTATGTATGTGTGCGTACAGTAGTTTTTGTTGTACTTGGTGTTTTTGCTGCTGTTTTCATTTTTCGGTTAAACTTAGAAAATTTTCAAAGCAATTCAAAATACAAGTCGTATTACACATCAACATAAATACAAACATACAGTTCCCAACAATAACAGAAAACATATCATATCGCAGTTGGTGGGTAGGACGCTAATATGTCTGCATGTGCCAAAAATTTGACTTTGATTTGCAATTTATTGGCAACACTCACATTAAAACATGTTACATACACACTCAAACGATTCAAAATGTGACCCTCCTTCGATTCTTGGCCGCATGGCTTTCTGAAAGCCCCCCCTCATTTCCCATACCATTTGCATTTTGTCAAAATTTCACCATAATCATCTCATCTCGTCCACATGTGAGCAACTCTAATACCCTCAGCATTGGAAAAAAGGAATTGTTCAAAATTGCGGGTGGGCTGTTTTAACAACATGTTTTAGACCATGTTTATCTCAAACAAAACAACGTCTTTTTTTGGATTTTTTTTGTTTTTTTGGAAACACAAAAATATTCAGCTACAAATGAAGTCGTCGTTGTTTCTAATATTAGTAAAATGTTATTTTATACTCTGACATTATCCATGTCAGTTTGCTGTTGTTGTTTTAGCAAATTTTGTTTCATTGCAATTATCGCTGAGATTTATTGGTTTTTTGCCAATACGTCAAAAATTTTTATGCGTTTTTCGTAATGTGTTCTGCTTGCTTTTATTTTGTATTTTTAGCTTTTTGAGAGTTTTGATACTTTCGAGCAAGTTGTGTGTGTGTGTGTGTTTTTTTTGTATTGTGTTGTTTGATTGGTTTGCATTTTTATTTATTTTGGATCATTTTATGACTTTCTGTGTTACAATGTTGGCAATAAATTCGTACATTAAGTTTGTTGTAGAACAAAGTCGTCATTTTTGACATTGTGGATAACAATTCAAAAATACATTTTCGAGATAATTAGGAGGACATTTGGTTTTTGTTATGAGTTATGACATATAAAATGAACTCGGTTGTTTTTTTTTAAAGGATGTTAAGAAAAGGCGTTGTAGAAATCAGGGCAAAGTTTTTAAAAAGGAAAATAAAATTTTTTTGATTTTTTGCAGGAAAGTTAGGAAATTACTCTTTCATCGCTGATATATCGAAATATATTTGTGATTCGGAATTTAAATTAGATTCGTCAAGTGAACATTTGATTTAGGCCATAACCAGAGGTATTAAGAAAAAATAGTTTTCGTTCACTTCTTGATTTCTATGATCAGTATGCTGTGGCAAATCATTATGACGCTTGAATAGAGCTACCAAATTTACTTTAAAGCATCAGTCTTCGATTGATGCAATTTGTAGACGACTTTGAGTTTTTTATGGCGCACGTTTCATTTGTGGCTTAACGAGCTTATTAAATAATAACTAAAATGAATTGTTTAATAGTCTTATTCCTTCAATATTTCTGGAAAATGTTAAACTATAAAAGCTTTTAAGGATTGTAATTTGCCTTAGAATACACATTCGAATAATATGAAAATTTGTATAATAAATGTAACTCAACAGGAGAAATAAATTCCCAGATTTTTTTAATTTCTTTACACTTGTTTTTTTTAATTGTTTAACCACCCACTAACAAAAACAACTGATTTAAAATTATTTTACAAATGGCGCTAACATAATATTATTAGAGTAAACATATTTTGTTTGCTTCTTAAGAATACAATGACTACACGCATAGAAAGTTATCATGGTATGGCTATTAATTGGTTGTGAGTAAAGTAAAGTTATCATTATTTAGTTGTAAGACAAATAATTATTTTTTAGCCAACAATACTCAAATTTATAATTGCGATAAACATTGCAATGTCTACAGTTACTATAATATTGTTGAAATTAAATAAAAATAACCATTATTTGTGAACGACAACAATATATTGTTACAATAAACATAGTGTAGTTGCCGTAGCCATGCCCAACCATATTGTTCTATGCGTGCAGATTTTTAAGTAGAATTTATTTATTTATTTATTTTCTTCTTTTGTTTACAGTGGAGGGCACCAAAGTCAAACAATTGTTGTTATAAGGTAAGTGAACAAATTCTTAACAAATTAAAAAAAAAATAAATACCAATTGAAGAGTCACGACTTTTCCTAACTACAAAGCACGTTAAAGAATAACGGAAACATCAAAAAAATCAGTGAGTAAAAATATGAGGCAAATTTAGTAAGTGGGACCTATTCTTGAATACGCCTCGGTCTGCTGGGACACCAGGTATGAGGTACTTAATAAAAAAACTGGAATCCGTGCAGAAGCAATTTCTTTTATTCTGCCTTCGAAAACTGCATTGGAATCCAAATATCAACTTACTTACGTATGAAAAACGTTTAATACTAAATATTCTTCAAACCTTTAAAGATCGAAGGATATATGTATGTAGGTATATGCACATCCCCTTCATGTTGAATTTGTTAAATTGTGAAATTGTCTCAGAATTCCTACTTTGTCAGGTTGAGTTTTCAATTCCTATTCGTCTATTAAGAAATGATATTCTTGTAAGTCTTCAAATCCTTCTTTCTAACTATGCTTATTTTGATTCTATTCGCAGGATGAGTTCCTAATTTAACAATTTTTATACATGTATTAATTTCACTGCTCCTATTGGCATCAAAATAACCTCTTGAATGTCTTAAGATAAATTTATTGATACATTTTTCCTTTAATGTTAATGTACTAAAGTGCTTAGATTTATTGAATTTAAGTATATGAGCCATAAGGAAATGTTAGTTACATTGGCGGTTCTACTGGAGACCTACTGGGCCTGCTATAAACAAATTACACCGTTTTATTCACCACTTTTCCGAAAGTAAAAGTAACTCCTTATGATGTTTCCAAGGCGTTTTCCGGAGTCTGGCATGGAGTGCACTGTTGTCAAAACTTGTTGCATTTGGCGTCGGTGATTATTTCTCTTGATTTATATCGAGCTTTTTCAGTGATCGCACCATACGAGTTGTTATCGATGGGGTTTCGTCAAACGAGTTCAGGATTCATTCAGTGGTGCGGCAAGGCTCCATTTTTTCTCCTACTCTATTCCTTATTTTTTTAATAACCTCCTTTGTAGAACTTTCAACCCTATCTACTCTTTTGCCAATAACAGCAACGTCTGGTATTCCTATTCATTTGATTAAAGACAAAGCGCATCCGATGATGGGGCTGTGAGGCAGAATATGAATGATACACTTGACCGAGATTTCGGAATGGGCTCGTGGGAATATTTGAATGCCCGAAAGACTTTATGTTGCATGCGTCGGATCAGGTGGCCTCATCTTTATATTTGGATGGTATAATTATTGAAGGATCATCTCTTGATGTTCTAGGCATGAAGATACAATATGATGTCCGATGGACAAAACATATATTCAAGGTGTCGAAGGAAGCATTTATGTGCGTCGGTTTTTTAAAACGGCGCAAGATATACTTCACTCCATCTGATATTCTTTCTATTTAAACCACCCATATGCGATAGAGAATGGAATACAACTCTCATGTGTGGGACGGTGCTTCAAACTCTATTTGTAGCTTCTCGACCGCGTGCAGGAGAGGGCGAAGATTCTCATTGGTGACAGTATGGAATCCAATTCCCTCCCTTGAGCACCATCGCAATGTGGGTTGTATTTCGATCGTTTTATCGTTACTACAATGTTACTACGTTTGTTCGTTATACACGTCTTTCCTTAAAATCCCATCCTTTTTTGGTCGATTGGCCGGTGCATCATACAACGAATTACAGGTAGAATTATTTTTTTGGCCGGACTGTTCGTATTGGGAATAACCTTCCTGCTGAAGTCTTCCCTCTCACTTTCAACATGAATAAGTTCAAGTCGAATGTTCACAAGCACTACTCCCTCATTCCTCCTTCCCATAACCTATTTTCCTAGCTCCAACACAATGCAATGAATTAGTAGGGGTATTCCCTGATTGCTGGTTTAAAAGAAATTTTCCGTAAAATATAATAAAAATTTGTAAATTCAAGAAAAATAATACAAAAGAAATTGTTCTAAAAAATTAATAATTCACTGCAATTTTAAAGCGAAATTTCAGTTTTACATTTTTACATAAACAAATTTGTCTTAGCATATTTTGCCAAAGATTTCTTACATCAATTTGTCATTTAAAATGATAAAACAAACTCACACATTTTCATTCTAATCCCTTTGAAAAAATATAAATAAAGTGTATTTTTTTTTTATTGAAAACATGTGATTATATTTATAAATTTACTTCCGCTACATCTACTAATACATGCATGCATATGAAATACTCTCCACACACACAGAAGAAACACTTGAAAAATCCCTAAAAGATTAAATGAATAAAAGAATAAAATAAAAAAAAAATAATGTGTGAATTGCGTAAATAACACGAAGGATTCATACTCAAATAACACTTGCCACTTTTCATATTTGCCAAATAAAGAAAGAAAAAAATAAAAACAAAAGAAAAAACATTGAGAAGAAAGACACAGGAAATAAAAAAAAATCGGTTAAAAAGTATTATAAAAACTTTGGAAAAAATGTTGAGAAAATTTCTCATCTTTTTTTTGGTTTGATGTAAAATATTCATACCAAAATGTGTTGTGTTGAGGCTTGATGTGCATACAAACGAAATGTTGAAGCATTTGCATGCTGAAATAAATAAATAAAAAAAAGTTTAAAAAAATGAAACATTTAAACGCGTGTGTATTTGTGGAGTACAAAATTTGCCTGGCTGGCTGAATGGCTTTCTTATGTACGAGTACGTGTGTATAAGTTTGGAAGCTTTGGCTAGAGCTGTTGTAGCTGGTGTTGTTGGATTTTTGCAGATAAGAGAATTGTCCTGTCAACCGAAATGATATATGTGAACGCGCATTTAAATTGGGCAAACGTTATACTAAAACACATCATATAAAATTCCACCTACCTCACCACCTCACGCTTACTACCCCTTAATCTATACTATGGCTCCCATTTACTTCGGTGGTTGTCGTCGGTATAAGCAAATTTCATTACGTCCTTTTATAGGAAAGGAATGAGGTTTTCACAATTTTCTCCTTCTTGGTTTATTGTTACTTACCACTTTTTGTGGCACTTATATTTGTTGCTGTTTTTTCCTCTTCCGATTATTTCATTTTTTTTTTTTGTTTTTAATTTGAATATTTTTTCTGGGCAAAAGAAAAAAATTTAAAAACAAAACGAGAGGCACACAAACACAGATATACCATGTGCCAGAAAATAAACATGAAAGGTCGTTGTGTTGAAAAATTGGTGTGAAAATGCATAAGAATTCTTAAAATGATTGTGGATATTATTTCGTTAACAATAGGGGTATTCAAATGCGGGGTTGTTAAACCAAATAATTTTTGGGCCGGGATTCACTATCCTAAACAATAGTACGATTCCAAGAAAAGGATACCATCAATATAGACGCTCGTTTGTGTAGAAGTGCGAGTATAGGCGGTGGGTAGTTACCAGCATCACATACTTGGGAGCCCTGCCTAAAAATGACAACAGTATGCAAGAACAGCATAAGTGATCGAATAGCTGCGACAAATACAGTATTCTTTGCACTACAAACTAATCTCAAAAATATGCAAAATTTATATACTTATACGTATGTATAAAGTACCCTATTGCCACATATGGAGGTGAAAGCTTTACACATCGTCGGTTGATAATTAAAATGTCGGTTTTGAGTTAAGATCGATTCCTTAGGTTTTCCGATCTGATCTTTCATTTGGCGCAATCAGTTTTTAGATTCCTCATACGGTTTTCGAGATATGGAGTGTTGAGTTTGTCGTATGTGGTATTTGGTGACGCAATTTTTTAATTAAATGTCGTACGTAACTGCCAAACGCCACATACGACAAATTTCCATATAAAACGACAAAAAAATTGATTTATTATTTAAATGTCGTATGTGGAAATTTATAAGAGTTTAAACTTCAAACTCAATTTACTCGAGACTATGGGAATCCAAATACGGCAACTAAATCATCAGCCGACGACATGTTCTGTAACTTTGGTGAGAACTTTTTGCATCGAAAAAATGTGAAACTCATGTCGAAAACTATTTAAAGATATAACGTCGTTTCGTTATAAACGCCATAATATTCCACTCGATGCCGATGTGAAATTGTGGACGTTGCGAACGCCAGTCACACATTTCGTTGGCGGCGAGCAAAATTTACTAAAATTGGAAAATTTTTAATTGAATAAAAAGCTGTTGAACGTTTATATGAATCATTTTGCATTCGTTTATCAGATAAAAATAACTGTAAAAATACAACTCCGATAAAAAATCTTATGGTTTAGAAAAATTTCATAAAATGATGCGAGCCGTATGAATGTCAAATCGTCAGCTCATAATTGGTTTGACCTACCGACCTTTTTTACAAAAATTGAGGTGGCTATGGGGTTATATATATTTTGAATATCCCCTTTCTGAATCCAAAACCTGCTTCACGCAATTTTGTATGGTGTCTGAAATATTAAGCATTAATTTTGCTCCATACCAACTGTTTTAAAGATTATTTAGTATTGTTTTGCTCTACACCCCACTGTTTGGCGAATGCAGAAAATTTCTCTTACAAAAACGTACAAAATACATTTCAATCTTGCTTTGCAATAGCAAAATGAAATGTGAACACCTCAATATACAGCAGTTAATATACATATGTAAGCAGCTTAAAACGCTTCTTTTTCTTGAACGTTCACAAAAATTTCCATTATTCTTGAAAACACATGCCGGAAGCAGTGGTGAAAGCACAAGAAAATTCTATCAGATTTATTTTTAGAAAGCTTCTTATTACCCTTCGTTTTTCTCTATTTGTTTTTACACTGTTAAAGATTTTGAATCTTTGACACGCCGTAATACTAACGGTCAGTTTCAAGTTGTGCCAAAAAAAGGTCAACAAGAAAAAAGAAAGACAAAAAAATTAAAAAAAAAACAAAAAATTTACTTTTGACTTTAAGAAAAATTCTTGACAAAAGGTACGAAAAAACAGAAGTAAGGAAGAACATGTAAAATCAATTAAAATGGATAATCATTCAAAGCTAATTTCGATCTACCAAAGGTTAAAATACAATTTGGTTTAAGGATTGATGTTTGACTATTGACTGCAAGCAGTCGTCGATGGCTGCGTGCGTAAAACGGCAAACCCCTCTGAAGAGATTGAGTGGTTGCAATCGAAACATGTAAGGGTAACCTGTCCGTAAAACGCCTGGGTTCGAATCTCAAGTCTATCAAGAATGAAAAATTATCAATAAATTTTAATTAATTTCATTTTGTAAAATTCCTTTCTTCATAAAAATAATTTAATGAAAATTAAATTTGATGAACTTAAAAGCCGTCCACACCTATGAAAAAGTTTCGCTCTGAAATACTTTTGAATTTGCCTTTAGTTTGCTGTAGTCCATGAATTTGGATTTGATGAAAAGAAATCCTACCTTAAAGAATTAGTTGCTTCAAAATTTAGAAAAAAAAAATGTTTACTTTTGGTAACCTTTATTTGGAAAAGAGTATCCCTAATTTTCACAAATCCTTGTACAAGTAGCAATACATATTCTTGACTGCATAACAAAAAAAAAAAAAAACAAAACAAAATGTTTCAAAATTATTTTAATTGTATAAAGCTTGCAAGATTTGCTACACAATAATAATAGAGTTTCTCCCCCAAACGATTTCTAAAAGATTATCTAGTTAATACGAGCATAAATCAAAAAATTGTTCGTTTCATTTGGAAATCCTTAGTTGTTGAATTATTAACTCTGTTAATGTCAAATTTGTCACTTAACAAGCAGTTTTTGTGTCGCTGCTGTAAAACTTGCTGATTGAGCATTAAATAGCAAACATCCATTACCAAAAGGCATCACATTGGTTGGGAAGGAATGGCGGGAGTGGAAACAGGAAGGCAACATAATAAACCAACAATTGTAGAATATATCAAAGAAATTGCAAAAAAAAAAACAAGAGCAAATGTTTACGAATCAGCATTTTACAATGAATGTTCGAATAAGAAAAAAAATAATAATGAAAAAAAAATTTACAAACAAATAGCAAAATCATCATCAGCATTTGTTCTATGAAGCAGAGAACAATGCCTCTAATAATTCCTTAAAGTCATCATCATTTCAGTCTGATGGTCTGTACGAGTAGAATAAACAAACATACAATAACACTGACATTTAAGTGTTATAATTGATGCCATCTAACATCTTTCACAAAATTCCACTCTCACAGCCAGCTATTTACGTACGACTCTGATTTTCTGATTTCCTTCAATCCACTCTTTTCATTTCTGCTCAATTTGCTGCTGACATTTGTACAATAACGCCCACACAAAACAAAAACAAGCACAAAATAAACAATTTCAAATTATTCTTTAAAGCTTTCAATAGATAAAAAACGAAATTGTATTTTATTTATTTTATCCCAACTGTATTTACTTTTTTTTTTTTATAAAATTCTTCGAGAATAGCAAAATTTGTTCATTAATTTATCTCAACAGACATGTTTGCAATAACAGTCATGTTAAACCCTGTATAAAAAGAAAGGAAAAAGAAAAAAAAAATAAACACATCGGGGTCATAAATAAAATGTTTTTAACTTAACTAATTTGCCAATAAATTAATGAATGTATTACTACGTTTTTCTGCTTTGTAATCGTTTTTATTGGTTTCGTTTTCATTGTATTTAAACGAACGCAGCATATCCTGTGGGCTTTGTCCACCATCCTTACGGTGAGATTATTTATGACTTCTGGGAAGGTCGTATAAAAACTCTTCATTTGTGTTAACTATGAACAGAGCTCGTATTTCTATTAGTTTATGAAAAAAAAAACTGCATCTACTTTGAAAAGGGAAGAAACCAGTTCAGTTTCTTGGAGGTCATAAATATTTTAATTATGATACGATTTAAGTGTTAGTAGATAATTAAGTTAGGTTAGGTTGGCAGCCGTGATCAAGCACAGCTCACATGGGTCCATTAATTAGTTTCCGTTGTGTTACAATGTCACACCGTCTTTCATGGGTCCTATGTTATCCGGCTGCTAGTATTCCCATGCAGACATCCGGTCGCCGCAATAAAGGAGTGGATCCTGTTTACATCAACATAAGAAAGACAAGTTTTGTCCCCAAGGGCTCTTCGACCAAACATTTCGAGTCTTAAATCTCCTCCACGTAGCCACAAGATACTTAAGTTAAGTTTTATTAAATTCGTATCGCGCTCTCTTCTCTAAAAACACAATTTCGTTGAGGAGATTCTCCACAATTTTTTTTTTAACTATATAAATAAATTAATTTGTGTTCTGCACAATCTAAGAAATAAGCTTGGATTTTCCATCAAGCAAAAAATTCGATTTTTAATTGAATCATTTATTTCGAAAAGGCCTTGTTATCCCTTGTTCAAATATGCACCTTAATTGAGTTTTGCGCAATAAATGCCATTATTGAGCTACATTATCCTTACCAAATTTCAATTTAGCTGTTGTTTAATTAATACGTAATTGTTGTAATATTGACTAAAGTTAAAATGCAACATACATATGTTAAACACAAGTGTGTTTAGTGAGCAAAACACAACTCACTAAACAAAGCGTTTTGACATTTGGCAACTGATATGTCAACAAAACACTGGTGCATTCATTAGGTCTGCACAAACCCTGGATATAACGAGACTAGTCCATACATGCATGTAAAGAGTAGTCCATAAAGGAGTTGGGTTACTCCAAAAATACTCCAAATATATGGTTAAAGGGTGATGTATTTAACATTACGATGTCCTAGGAGTTGACCATGTAACCCAGTTTTGCATTAAAACTGAGAAGTCTTAAAACTACTCCATGTTCAAACATACTCTAGTGGACTAGTTTCGAAACTACTCCATGGTGTACTCCAGAGGATTAGTTTTAACTTCGTTTAGAAACGAAATCATTTTGTTTAAAAACGAAGACATGTCGTTTCACTACAAACTTTTTTTAACAATGACGTGATCCATGCTTGCATAAGATTGGACCAGTCCAGGGAGTAGTCCATTTCATCAAAATGAATCACGTAGTACAATATTATCTGCAGGGAAAGCCAGATGTTTATTCTTTAGAGATGTCAAAAGTGGCTAAAGTTAATTGCTAATTGAGTTAGCTAAATTATGTATGTGTGAACAGAAAGACAATTTTGTCAATAAACCGAATATTAACTCAATAAAAAATTTATGTATATCTATATAAATATCGGCAAAGGCAAAACAGTTAAGAACACTTTCCTCCTCTGTAAGTCAACCGATTTGAATAAAATTGCACAATATATATTTTACTAAAATCTGTTCAATACTTTCAGAGATATAAGCGTTCAAATTTGCTACTAACAGATATGCAGAACAAAAAAGTATTTGGTTTTTTTTTTTAATTTCCCAGCAAACACAGAAAAACAATGTATGTATTGCCAAACGTATTGCCTGGATGAAAAATATTATTGCGGCAATATTCGATTTCGTATTGCGGAAGATAGTTACTTCGGGTAGGAACGTGTCTCGAAAGCAATACTCCTTAGCAAAACGAAAGCGATTCTGCTAGATGATAAATTAGCAATATCGCCAGATAACCACTTGTAAGAAAATAAGAAGATATCGCCAAAATATCATTGGGATGATAAAAAGAAGATTTTGCATTTTGAAAAATATTCATTTATGCGAAAATAAGCCCAGCTTTTTATTTAAAATATAATTTTTAATTGCAAACATACCATAGTTAATTATACTTGCAAATAAATTAAAGTAAAATAAAATAATTTTGTAGTTTTCACTATGAGGGAGTTCACACGGTGTCTTTTCAGACATGTCTAACAAGCTCGTCTGTTTTGTTTATAGTCGATCGGGGTAGAGAAGAAAACGGGGCTGCCAAACAGACATGAAATCAGTTTTCATGTTTGTTTTTATGAATTTTCATGTTTTCAATATGAACATATGCATATGCAAATTAGACTATAAGATATGAAAACAGACACGTTTGGAAAGACATCGTGAAAAAACAAAAGATTTTTGGTAGCATGTTCAAAAGAGAATGTCAAAAACAGACATGTATGTAAAGACACCGTGTAAATGGCACTTATGTGTTCCAACAAACTCCTTTAAAATTGCATCCACTATGAGGGTTGAATTATGTCTGGATTAAGTTGATAAGGACACAGATTAAAATATTACAGATTAATTGAATTTATATAATAACCCTTTGCAGAATATTTTAGATTTAATATTTCTTATTTTTTTATTTATGACGTACAAATATGTTTTAATTTTTTTCTGTCTAGGAAATAAAAAATTATTTTGATTATTTCCTTTTAGATGACAATTTGGGGACATTGCTTAACTATTGGGATATCTTCCATTTGTTTGCAGGGTTTTAAATAATAAAAAAAATAGGGTGTTCGATTATTAGACATTTTTCAGAAACCGGGTTTCGAATATTTCGACTATATAAATCTTATGTATAAATCGGCACAGATAAAGCAGTTAATAACGTTTTTTGTGTTTGTGTGACAACCGTACCTACATGGGGGAAAAAGTATCAAAAAGGGGAAATACGGGAAATTAAATTGCTTTCTTTTACTTTTCCGTGCTTCATGTGAACATTTTTAAATATTTTATAATATTAAACTTAGAAACATAATGTTATAGGTGCAGGATACTGAGTGAATGCGAAGCTATAAGACGAAAAATGTTGGTACTTTTTCATTTTTGTTAATATTCGACCTGCACAGATAAAAATAAACATGCATGGCCGTGAGTGAACAAGAATGTCTTAAAGGGAGCTTTTTGGTACTTTTTCGTTCTACATCTGATACTTTAATTAATTTTCGTTAATATTAGACATTAAAACATAAAATTAAACATACAGTCTCCTGAGTGGATGAAAATCTATGAAGGAGACTTTTTGATACTTATTTGACTTACAAAATTAAATTAACTTACGTAGAAGAGAAAATATAAACCTAATCGATCCACTAAGACTGTTGAAACATATAAATTAAGGGGTTCACTTCACCTTGCGTTGAGAAAATTTTCATATAAAATTTTCTCAACGCAAGGTGAAGTGAACAACAAATTTTTCGCTGGTTTTGGAAGTACCTACATATATAGACCGATATGCTGTGAGAATGAAACGTTGTATAGTGGTGAAAACAGGTGGCTATTTAAAATCTATTTCGAAACCGTTGAGTGGGGGGAGGGAGAGTACTCATGGAATTAAACTTTTGACACTGTTAAGGTGAATAAAATTTCACTAGCTCTGGGGGCTAGTATAAATTTTGACGGGATTGCTTATTCCTGAAAAACACTTATTCGCAGCTAACCCTTATATCTAAAGGCAGTTCACTTACTGCAACCTGGTATCCGTTCGGTTGTGTACAGCTCGGCCGCTTTGTTACCTCACTTCCCAGAATAGCCGGATTTTTCACAACGATAAAGTGACAAATATTGTCACATAAATTTACATTCAAGTCAAAAACTTTTTAAAAAGTTCCCGAATTTGAAAATTATATTAACCTGGGAATCTTTTTCCAAACATAACCGCAAGTCCTGACCATTACTTATGCTGGCTAGCAATGTGAAGCAAAAGGAATTCTATAACATGATCTTAAAACTTAAAGTAGCCCATTTAGGGCCATTATTACAACTTGCCAATAGTTAAAAGTCGGATTTTGTTAGACCGATAAACAGCTTTGCATTATTACAACTTCCATTTTTTATTGCTGTTATTTTCAATAATAATAATATTTAATAGATGAAAACATAATAAATGAAGGTTTTATAATGCAAAGCTATTTATCGGTCCGACAAAATCCGACTTTTAACTATTGGCAAGTTGTAATAATGGCCCTTAGTGTATTGTATTACTAAAGCGCTTTTATCTTTTAGAATTAATGTTTCAGTTTCCTTACCAGTTCGAATTAGCCACACACAAATATCCCTTTAAAATTCTACACAAAAACTATTTCTATTAACCTAAAAGTTTAATACGTCATTTAGAATTTCCCTAAATTTTTATTTTTATTTTATTTTATTACATTAACAATAACAAAAAAAATTCCCCCAAAAAATATAAAAACTTTATTACAATTTTTTCAAAAAATAACATTCCATTCATTTTCCAAATGAATTCATTACAAAACAACGAAACAAAATGCGCGACAAAGGCAAGCGACAACATCATAAAGATACATACTTTTTGCGCCATAAATGTTGTAACAAAATTGGATCTGATCCTTTTATCTACCTCGTTTCATTTTTTTTTGGCTGTCTATCCATCATGCCACCAGTAAAATTTCCGAAATAAATAGTTAAACCAAATAAGAATTGTGGAAGGAGAACAGCAACAGAGAAGTTTTGTTGTATTTAATGTTAAGCAACATTGTTATGCGACTTTTTGACTTCCGTTGAGTTGATGTGTTTCCGTTTCCTTAAAATATTTGTATATTCACATAGAGTTAAAAAATAAATAAAAAAATCGTTTACGTTTACAATTTTTGGTTTGGTTTGGTTTCTGTTTTTTAAGACCCTCATATTCATGTTTGCGTATCCTTTTATTTCGCTTAAATCTCACCCAAACATATTTTTGTAAGTGTATGTGTGTCTCAGCTTTATTCTCATTCATCTCATCTGTGTTTGTCTGTCGCTCTGTTTATATAAGTTTTATGTTTTTCGGTTGTGATTTTATCATTTTGATGTTCACTTTAAAGTGAGTGACGAAATATAAACAGGGATAATAACAATAACAAAACACAACAAAAAGCTTATGCGTGTGTGTGTGTGTACATCTGAGTGTGTTTTATAGCATAATAGTTGTAATACTGCGAATACAAGTGGAAATAATAGTAGCAGTAGTAAAAGAAAAAGAACATAGAGATTTTTACGCTGTGTTGATTTGCTGCCGGCTGTTTGTTGTTACTGATGTTAATTTTTTTATTCTGCTTTTTTTATTTTTTAACTTTTTGTATGTTTTTGTTTTTTGCTTAAACAATTTCCTTTTTATGTTATTTTAATTTTATGTTATTGTTATGACACAATGAAATGAAATTGAATTGACACTGACGCCATATAATAGTAAAAATCATATAAAGGAGTGTGTGTTTGGATATCAGTAGCATCAAAAGTAAGAAGGGTATTTGGAACTTTATTTCATTTTATTTTCATTTTTTTGCTCAGAGTATGAACAGTAGGTAGGAGGGCTGATCAAGGATTAAGTATAGCGGGATTAAAGAGAAACCTAGAGGCTTTGGTAGGGGTCCTTTTTAATATATCTTATACATAATATTGTTGGATTCTTTAAAATATCTCTGATACATAAAGTTTTTGAGATACTCCAACGTGACACCACCGGACATCGATAACTTAACAAAGATTAAGTTTTTTTTTTTTTTGTGGTCATCCAAACGAATGTTGTTAATGAAAGGTATTTAAAAATATTCGCCATTGGAATTCTAGACATAAATATTAAAAAACCTCTTCAGGTGATAAGGGACTGCTCCGCAGGTTGCGGATAGCCCTACCATTTAGTATGGAGGGTAAATGCGAATTAAATAAGCAGTGGCGGACCACTCAATGGATTAGAGAAGAAAGTCTCGGTGTCAGGAGTGTCATAGAAGTTCCAATCATATTATTGAATGGTGCAATAACCAATGCCAAGGAATTTTTATTAAAAGTCCCCCGCCTTCAAGCAGGTTGGGCTGCGGGTGAATATTCCTATACCGAAAAAACCTTATAACTAAAACTTGTACAATGAATTCGAAATTTGTCATTGGTAAAAAATTCCCAAAAATTCAGGTGTTAAAAGGGGTTAACTTACAAATTAATTTTGACAAAATTTGAACGTTTAGTTACAGTATTAGTCATCGTAAGATATGAAATTTTCCTCCTTTTAGAGCCCTGCTCTTTAGCGAAGCGTATTTTCAGTGACAGCGTTCCCCACCGATCGGGAAAAATTTTTAGTTGGCCGTGCCAAGATCTGGACCATAACGCGAGTAAGGTAATACTTTCCAACCACTATAATCTAAATATATTTTTAATGATCCTGTATTTATAATGGCTTCATTATGGCTTTATGTCTGATCGCATAAATCGGTAATTTTTCATCCAATCTTTGTTTCAAACGAGTCAACTGTTTTTGGTGCAGGTCACCTGTACATGGGACCTCCTGGTTCCACCAATTTAAGGACATTACTATTCGGAATTGGCGTTAATTATGTTAGTTTCCCGTGTTTCACATAAAACGAGTAGATCTTGCGCTTTGGCGTTGCCGAAATTAATGTGGTTTATATAGCCAATAATGAAAAAGTACCGAGATGACCTCTTTTATGGCGTTTAAGTAGCACTTCAGATAAGCAAAATAATTTTTTACCAAATCTTGCTTTTGAAGAATTAAGCTTTAAACGTTTTAAAATGAGGGATAAAGTGGCTCAAATGGTTTTAAAAGTTCTTCTTGAGTTTGACCTGGGCGGTCTTTGTCTTTCGTGCCAAAATCACAATTACTGAACCTCAAAAATTATCTTGTGAACGTTGCAATCGATGAAACATTTTCTAGAGAATCTTAAGTAAGCAATCAATGTGCTTCAGTTGCACTTTTGTTCAATCAATTTAATCACAAAGACGGAGTTTTAGTTATATATAACTTTTTAGCTCTGAACTGAACTCAAAAAACTATAGTTAACTAGCGAATACGCAGCGTTGGCCAATACGTTTCCCCCTCTTGTAGTCTAATTATTGAAATAATTCATAGCTTATGTGTCTATTTAAATAGGGATAAATCTATCGGGCATGTTCTAGAAATCGAAATGAAGTGAAATTGAAATCGAACGAGATTTTAAGTTCAATTATAAATAAAATTGATAAAATGGAATATTTTTATGAACTTTCAGTACAGGGTCGTTTTTAAAATTTGCTCGATTTCAAATCCACATCATTTCAATTTCTAGAACATGCCTGTATGTCTAGAATTTTATTGAAATAGGTTAGATGGTTTCGGAGAGACAGAAATTGGCCCCTACCGCTACTTGTGGTCCTGTTTTTTATAAATTGCATAGCTCACGTATCCATATAATTTTTTGTTATGTTTAAGAATCTGTTGGATATTTTTAATGAGGCAAAAATTGCCCCCTTACTCCCCTCGTGGTCCTTTCTAATGATTCGGACATGGGTATAAACTTTTGTATTTTATATATACAATCAAAAATAAAATCGGTTTTAATTAAAATTTATCTAGTGAATTATACGCATAATCAAATGAATTATCCTTTAATTGATACAATAAATTTGCACCAGCAAACAAATAAATATCATCAATTATACGTTTAATTAACTGGATTAAACGTTTAATACACTTGATTAAATTTTTAATTAAAACTGATTTTATTTTTGATTAAAGCTTTAAATTATTAACCATTTTTTTCTGTGAATAGATATATGTATTCAATAATAATACCTTATCAAACTAGCCACGTGTTTGAACTTGTATTTTTAAATTCAGTTCTATTTACAATTTTTTAAATATGTAGACACCCATATAAAATCCATATTCATACTCTTTACTTTACTCATACGTAGATAGATAACACCCGAAATGACAGTTGTTACTGACATTTTTATTGTTGATGTGGTATCCTTAAGTAAAGCTTTTTTGGGGTATAAGAGGATTTTGTATTTTTATTAATATAATGGGGTATAGTCATTTAAAAAAATTATTTAATACTTGAAATGGGGTTAAACACTTAACTTAAGCTGTTATGAGTGGGGTTGCCTTCGTTTTGGGAGGGAACTGGAACGAAAAAGAAATGGGTTAAAATTAAGTAAATTTTGTAAATTTTTTAAACATAAAACGGAGATGTTAGATTAAAATATACAGCAAATTTGTATGTGTTTAGCTAATAAGTTTGTGATTCAATTAATAAAGACCTAAACCACGACGAAACTTTATTTTTCCGTTTCACAGAAACAATTGTCACCAAATTTTAATTTTCAATTAAACCAATTATCAAAAAAAAATCAGTTTTAATTAAAAATTTTGTCAAGTGAATTAAAAGTTTGCTTATATTAACAACTTTACACAGAAAAATATTTTTCACCAATTAAAGCATTAATCAAAAACAAAGTCAGTTTTAATTAAAAATTTAATCAAGTAAATAAAATGTTTAATTTAAATAAAGCATATATCCAAAAAAAAAAAAATCTGTTTTAATTAAACATTTAATCAAGTGAATTAAATATTTAATCTGTTTTAATCAGTTTAATTTAATCAAAGTAATCAAACGTTTAATATACTTGATAACATTTTTAATTAAACCTGATTTTTTTTTTGATTAATGCTTTAATTGGTGAAACATTTTCTTCTGTGTACTGCAGTTATTCTTGTAAATTTCAAGAAATCTTTAATAGAGCCTTTTATTGGTGCAAATTTAATTAATTTTTTAATTCATATCACAAATTTTGTTAACTGAAATCAATTTTAATTTTTTTCTGGGCACTGTACATTGATTTTTTCTTCCAGATTCTTCTGCTTACAAACATGTGAAATAAGCTACACTTAATTTTTCTTAATTTTCTTCAATATACACCTAATCAATTATAATTGCAAATGTTTTCGTTGTCATTTATAATTCCATAACTATCTACAGAGTAATTGTTAATTCAATTAAAACCATTAGCATCCATCATAACACTATAATCTTTTGATAACATACGCTTTGTTTTTCCTACCGACTTCTCCACCCTGACCGAAACTAATCAATCAACCAGAGATCAAAAGTATATAATTCAGACATCAATTGCATTTAATCACTTTGCAACAAACTATTTGCAACTTAGAGAAGCTACATACAGATAATAATAACAATAATAAAGTAATATACACATTATACTACGAGTTTATTGCAATAATTTACGCCCACATAACTTTTCATTGTTCCTTCTTTTAGACTGATTTTGTTTCTTTTTAAACAACACAACACCAAATCATTCGCAAATTATCATACAGATGTTACACATCACAGGAACAAAAAAATATGAATTTTGAATTCATGTGTTCATTGGCTAGATTTCAATCTGGAAAAAAACCTTTTGGAAAATTTGGAAACACAAAAATTGTTTTTTGTTATTGTAAAAGATTTACGTTTATAAATAAAGCAAAATAACGGGGGAGTCCGGGGTGCGTGCGATACCAAATGATACGATTCACAGTGGAAAATTGAAGTCATTTTCAGATCATACTTCTCTAAATTTTAAAGTTTAGGGAGGAAAACTAGTCAAATTTTGTAGAGGCAAACTTAGAAAATTTCTTTAAATTGTGCTTAAACATGAGCTTTGAAACGGTCCAAAAAGCTTCTCTCTTCATTATCATTTAAATTGAAGTTTCGAACTTTTGCTGAAGGTCGTACGAGCATTTACATAATTCGTTATAGCAAATAGAATGAATGTGAATGAATTAAGTTGTAATATATTTACAATTTTTATTTATCGAATGTATTCATTGAATAAAATTTCAGTTTATAAAGCTTTCGTGCAATAGTCCTATTCCTTCCATATTTCACATACATTTGGCAAAAAAAGCTTTATAAATTGAACACATTCGAAAATTAAAAATGGTAAAGTAATTCATTATAAATAGAATCTGGGAATTTATTCCTCATGTTGAGTAACATTTATTATGCAAACAAAAATTCTGATAGTGCATACAAAATATTCCTCGTAAATATTGAAGGAATAAGACTATTAAAGTATAAAAGCTTTTGAGGATTGTAATTTGACTTAAGAATACACATTCGAATAATATGAAAATTTGTGTGATGCATTATATTTAAAAAAAGTTTTTGCCAGAGGAAACCAATTATGAACTCGTTAAATAGATTTCCGAACCAAATAATTTTTTTTTCATTAAGAAGAAAAAATGACAGTCGTTAGAACTGTTGGCCATACGGGGCAGATTTACGTTCAGCGATATGTTTCTGCATTGCTGACGGGTAATCTCTTTGAGAACTTCTAAAGCATGTTAACATGACTTCATGAAACCCCACAAAAAGAAGTTAGGAACAGTTAAAGCGGGAAATTTTGCCGGTTAGTGCATATCACCAAAATAAGAAAATAGGCGATCCGGAAATGCGTCAGAATTTCAGTTGTTGGTCAGTGTAGGTGCGGTGTGCGCCATCCTGTTAGAACCCCATGCTCTCCAATCCCAACTCGTTGAGTGTTGCTCTGTAGAGCCCGCCGTGCAAGTGGCAAGTGGGCTCCAGCGTAACCACTACACCATACAGTAAGTTTGATTGGGTGCAATGACATATAGTGTGTTCTGGATTTTAGGCCCACCACAAGCGACAATTCTGCTTATTCACTTATAAACAAAGATGGAAATAGGCCTCGTCGGCGCGTGATGATTTTCGATAAAAAGCTGTCTTCCTCGCCGTTGCGACAATTGTTCCAAGTTCTTGAGGAGTATAGCGCCCCATTTGTCGTTGTCGTGTATTCTGTATCTATTTACGTCACACAAATGTCAAGGAAGAACTTAAATTTCGCGCAATTTGCAAAACATCATTCAAAAGGGTGAAGAATTAAAAATAATTTCCGTTAAAAAATGAGAAACAATGAAAACAATTATTGCAATATCTGTAACTTAATAATACTTATGAATACTCTTCCTCAATATCTGAGCATTAACATTAAGTTCAAGTTTTCGCATAGATGTTTTATAATCAGCTAACGTCCTACCATTCGCCACTGTGCGATGGAACAATAAATATTATCACACTTTCATATAATATGGATTTACTATACATTTTTAATTACAAAAAATAAACTCAAGTCTAAGGGCCATTTTCACAACTAACCGATAGCTAAAGGTAGGATTTTATCGGCCGTATTAAAAGCGTTTCATTATTACAACTTTAGTTTTACCTACCAGGTAGGTGTTGAGCACACTTGGCAACCCCGAACACTGAGAACGTTGTTATCTTTTCTTTTATTAGTCTGTTTTCTTTTAATGCTTGTGCTTGCGCGCACTGTGAATCTATTCATTCTCTTTTAATCTATCAAACAATCAACATCTTTAATAAACACTTTTACAAACTTCTTTAAAACACACGAGTTTCATTGCCAACAGTAGGATGAACCCAGCGCTACCAGGTACTTTTTTCCCTTGTCCCCAAAAAATTACAAAGAAATCCCCAAAAATCCCCGAACTAAAAACAAAAACATTAAAAAGTTAATATTTTTTTTGTTTTTTTTTTCTGACCAAATTTTGAATCTTTTCAATTAAAAATTTTAAATTTTTTTAAAAATAGTAAGAAAAAGTTTAATAGAATATCCCCAAAAATCCCCAAATAAAAATGTTTAGTTAAAAAATTATTTTATTTTGTTTGTGGCGACTGATTTCGGCATGTTTTTAAAACCTTTTTTATGCGATTCCATTGAGGCTGTTTTTGAAGACATGTGAGCCAATTTATAAGAATTTTGAGCTTGTTTAGTCGGTGCTAGCCATCCTTATAATCAACAATAAAATTACATATATCGGTCACTTATTTAATACTTCGAAGCATAATAAGTACTTACCAATAGCCCAGCATTCTTTTTCCCAATCTTTATTATATTGTCTTTTATATTTCGTTACCTAATACGCAAAAGGCCCTATCTAACAATTTGAAAATTTCACAGCAGAAGCAAAAACTATTCAAAATGATAAATGAAAAAGTCGCCTTAAACTATCTATAATTTAATTTTCTTTTATTTTTCTTGTAAAACCTTCCAGTTGTTTTGACAATTGAAGCACAACCGCAAATAACGTTGTTTTAACTTCAAATCATCCAAAATTATGCACCTTAACCTCTTCAAAATGCATTACAAAGAGTCAGCCAATGACAGAACGTTGTAAGTTACATATTAAAAAAAATTATACAATCTAATGGTTTTGCAAATTGGAATAACGATTTAAAAGCCGCTTGTTTAGTGGTTAAAACGATTTAAATGCCATCGCGATTGTGGATCCACATGTTTTTCCACTAAAAAAAAGTTATAAACTGCAAATTTCTTAATATTTGGCATACACGTTTTTATTATCATTAATTTTGATAATTTAAAAAAAAAATAAAAATAAGTAATCCTGCCTTTTAAAAACGTTTTTTTGCTCTCCTAAAAAATAATAATTTTGTGACTTACAACGTTATTCGCGGCTGTGCTTCAATTGACAATATTGAATATTATGCAAACTGTCAGTTAGGCCTTTAAACTTTTACTTTAGTATATTTTGTAGATATGGCCTTGAGTTTTTTGATAATAAAACCACATTTTTTAGCCGAAAGATTCCAAAACTTTTTGTGGAAATTTGTGTTGATGCAATACATCAGAATCAATGAAAACGTTGATTTTTAATTTTTCGCTAGTTAGGGCCTTTTGCGTTTCAGTTAACGATTTACTTAATTTCGGGAAAGACATATTTGCTTCAAAATTGTCTTTAAAAAAATCAAAAATTGTTTGTGTTGTCAACGGTTTTAGATTCCTTTTTTTATTTCTTAAGAATAATAACATAAGTTTGTAAAGTACCTTTTACACACTTAACAAAAATAGTAATCTTAATTAGGACCCTTTACACTGTATTAGTCGTTGATAAGTGTAAGGTAAAATTTTTGCTACTTTTTTAATATTTTTTGTACGAAACAAAGAAAATTAAGCGTAAATAAAAAAAGAAGGGACAATTATATTTAAAATGTATAAAATCCCCGATTTTTTTTTTAAATCCCCGAAAAAATCCCCAAATGACTTTCTTTGTCCTTTTTGCTCGCATGAAATCCCCAACTTTGGGGATAAATCCCCAAGTCTGGCAGCCCTGGATGAACCTTAATTTATTTTATCGCTCACTTTAGATTAAAGTAAAGCTTTAATAATGGAACACTTTTTATAAGGCCATTTAAAGTCTACTTTTAGCTATCGGTAAATTGTGAAAACGGGCCTAAGTTTGGTAACTATAACTTTATTATCGCATGTGTTTCTTTTAAAGGACCAGTGTTCTATTACTTAAAAGGGCAATTGCTTTGACCCTAAATATTTTTCGAGTAAGAGATTTATTTCTGCTAAAACGAATGAATATATACATTCGTCTAACACCCTTTTGTGTTATTTTCTAGAAAAGAAACAAAAAAAATTGTTTGGTGCCAAATGTTCTTTTCCCTAGAATCTATTTACGCTCTCATACGGGGAAATTGGATTTCCCTTCCACTTTGCTGTCACATGTTATAAGGATTTTATTTTTTTTATTTTTCTTCTTAGCAAATCTTTATGGAATTCATAATGTTGTACGCACCATTTAAGTGAGTTATTAGCTTGGTACTAAAGCTTAACTCTCCCTTTTATTTCGTTTTTTTTTTTTTAGGTATTATTATATTTTTTATTTTTTCAATAAAGTGCCATGACATGGCGTCATCTTGTGCATAGAAAATTATTCGGAGAAGTTACTTGAAACAGTTTGTGATTGTTGTTATTCCTTTGGTGGAATAAAAAGATGGATAAATATTATTGGAAAAATGGTTCTATAAAATAAAAGACTTGGAATGAGCAAAGGATTTTAGTTCATAAAGAAGATTTGTATAGAAATTTTGAAGGCCTTTCAACTAACTTTAAAATTTTTTAGGTATTTAATTTCATCTTTAATTATTTACATAAATAATTTCATATTTCTTATTTTCCTTTAATAATAATTTTCAATTTAATTGCAAATTTCCATTTTTTCTCTTAAATTATGAACCTATTTTGGTTGTTCTACATCAAAAAATAACAGCAAAATTCCATATCTTTTTACAAGAACTTTCATGTTGGTTGGGTGGATTTTAAAAATCATGCCAGAAGACTCAGTAGGTTTTATTCATACTGAGCACAAACGAATGTCGTAAATACCCAACAAATATGAGTCACAAACAGTCAAGTACTGATAAGAAAGAAAACCTATCAAAAGCTTAAGCAGGACACAAAAGACACATACCACTGCATTGAGTGGACACAACTCTTTTTTTGTGGTGGGTCAAAATGTATGAGTTGAGCGAGTATGGAACCATAGAAAACAGCAGGATATACAACAATGAAAATACAAATATAAAATACTAAAGGGAGTTGCAGCAAAATATAAAGGATCAGAAAATAAAAACAGGAAAACAAAACCTAGTTACGAATTGGGGATAGGATGAGAAGTTGTTAAAGGTTCATTTAGGGACTACAGACTCGGAATTAAGAAATGTCGAAAACACTGCGCTTTTTTAGATTGCTCTTTATGAAAGCTCATTCTAAGCTATACAATTTGGCAACCAAGAAACTCAACCATGGAGAGGTAAAAAATTGAGCAGCGCATTAAGATTGCCTTTTGCCAATATGGGCTTTCAAATCAAAATGCATTTCGTGCACGTCGTGATTTTTTTGGTCAGCATAAGTGGATTTGTTAACAAGTACAATTGCCGCATTTGGGCAAATGAGAATCCACGAGTGATTGTTGGAAAGCCGATGCATCCACAAAGAGTGACTGTTTGATGCGTTTTATGGAAAAAATTGCTGTTATTTTCGAAAATGAGGTCCGCCAAGCATTTACCGTGATGGTGTTCGCTATTACGAGATAAAAATAAAAATATACCCGATAGAATTTTCTTGTTATTTCACCACTGCTTCCGGCATATGTTTTGAAGAAAAATGTAAAATTTTGTGAACGTTCACGAAGGAACTTAGAAGTTAATAGAATTTTTATGAAAGTGAAAATTATTGTTGGGTGCCACATACGCCACTTTTCTAAATCTATTACTAATGAGTAGGTCTTTGTGCTACATACGTATACTAACTGCTGTAAAATGAGTTGACATTTTATTTTGCTTTTGCTTTTACTACTTTTTTTCCTACGGCAATGAAAAAAGCAAGAGTAAATTAATTTTCTTCCTGTAATTTTATTTTGATTTCGCTTTCACAAATTGTTTTTCTTACGAACATGGAGCAAAGCAGGACTGAAATTTATTTTTCACGTTTTTGTAGTAAATAGTGACGTGTAGAGCAAAACAATACTTAATAAACTCTCAAATAGTTGATATGGAGCAAAATTAATGCTTAATACCTCAGAAACGATAAAAATTTCGTGAAACAGGTTTTGCATTCGGAAAGTCGATATTCAAAATATGTATAACCCATACCTGATTAAATTCTTTTAAAAATGGTCTGTGGGTCAAACCAATAATAAGCTGACGAGATGTCGCCAAAAATATGAACGCGACAGACTGGACACATTGATCTTCTCTTATTGAATATCCCTAATTTTTCTTCCGGAATGCTAAATGGATTAGCATTAACTTATCTTAAATTAAAACGACAAAGCTTTAACCTAAGCAATTTTGAGGTTGCTCTCGTACATATTTACATCTACCCAGATATTAGAAAAACTTTAAGTCGCTTGCATGATTTTCTAACATTCAGTCGACCACTGCTGTTCTATAAGAAGGAACAAAAATTAAAAAAAAGTCCAAAAAAATCCTTAAAAGAAGACCCAATAAACGAATATCTAACTAACATTGCTTTCATGTTGTAGTCATTCATTGCTTTTGTTTGTTGGTGCTGTAATCGTATGTTATGTTCAAGATACTGAAATAAAGAAAGGACAGTAACAACAAACGGAATACAAACAAAACGACAGTTTCAGGCATTAAAAGCAAACACATACACACACTTGCATACACAGATCCAGATGCAACGAGAAGGGGAAGTGAAACACACACAGAAATCCTTTAATGTGTCTCTAAAGTCATACACACACTAAAGGAATGACTGAATAAATGGTTGAATGAATGAATGTAGAAGACCCAACTTAAATTGTATTGTTTGAATGGTGTAAAGACTAAATACACAAAATGATTAATTGCCATGAGCTTTGATCGGTTAGATGATGGTCGGTTGGTTGTTCTCTAGGTTGGTTGGTTAGTCATTCGTTTGTGTGGACGACGGGAGGTCTCTGATAAAATTTGATAAAGGAAATGAAAAAAAAGTAATTTCTATGTATGGTTAATCCATACGGAGTTTTATTTAAATATTAAAACTCTTCAAAAAAAAAAAAAAATAAGGAACCACTGGGCAAAATTAACAAATTCTATATTTTGGGTTAATGCTAGACAAATGTTAAACTTTTTGGTCTTTCGAGTAGCGTAAGGGAGATTCAATATTTTGAGTCATAGTAAAAGCACCTTTAATATTATTTTTAGTACTACAATTTATTGGAACTTTATAATTTTTTGTCATAATTTTTATTGCTACATTTTTTAAAGATGTTGCTTTCGATGCTTCTTAATTCTTAAACAAAGTTAATATATTTAATTTTTTATGTTAATCTATTTATAATTCTGCAAAGTGTAAAACGGGTAAGTAAATCAATAATAATAAAATTCTCCTTCTAATTTCACTTTTGGGTCGTTTCAAGTACGAATTCGGGATTGACTGCCTGTTTTTAGAAAATGAAAAAAAGTGAGTGAGTGAGAAATTATATTGAAAACAAAAACAAATTTAAATTTTTTAAATTTTTTCTACAGCATCCTGCTACGTTCCCAATCTTGTTTATAGTGGCTGAGGTGGTATGGGTACCAAGAGATACATTTTTATTATTTAAAAAAATTGCAACTCGTGAAGAAGTCTTTAAAAATATTTGTAACCCGTATGAAACCTTTGAATCAATACTATCGAATTGGCTTCTAATTTTCTTGCAACACGGTGTACCCATGTGCCAAGCAAGTAACAAACATGTAACAGTTTTGGATAAAATATTTTAAAATATTTATAGGTTAAAAATTGAAGGACCTATCGTCAAAATCTTAAAAAAACTTGAATATAAAGAAAAGTTCCAAAAAAATTTATTTATTTATTTAACAATTTTTTTGGAAGATTTTTTTTTTTGAGTATAACTTTTTTTTGTAAGAACATTTTTCAATAATATGAAAATTTAAAAAATAAATCACTCTTAAATGTTAAAATATGTAAAAATATGCATTAAAAACCAAAATATGCAAAAATATGCATTAATATGCAAAAACAAATCGATGCCATTTTAACGCAAATTTAATGATTCGGACATCGTTCTTAGACTATCGACAAAAGACATGCATTTGCATAAAAAACGCATCCCTAGTCATAACTAACGATGGCTAATATATTCAGTATATTTATATTGTACCTATGTCTGCCAATAATCACCCCTATTATGAAAGTCGACGTCGACACAAGTCGACGGCACCTGAACAGTAATGGTATTTTGTGAGTCGTTATTGGCAATAATGGATTACTATTGACAGTCAATTGATATTTTCTAAGGCGCTTTTAAGTCGACGTCGAGTAGTATTGTCCCAGTTTTAGTCGACAGGAAATTTTGCGACGACTCAAATGAAAGTTAAAAAATTTTAAATGAAATGTAAACATATTTATTAAAATAAAAAATTCAAATTTAAAAGCAGATAGGGCACAAATTTTATTAGAAAATTTAACGCGAAAATTTATAAAAATTTGCTAAAATAGCGACAATTTTTCATTTAAGACGAACGCCTGAAAGAGGCAAAATTGCGAAAATTCCGAAAAGGTTGCAAAAATAGCGAAAATTCGCAAAAGTTTTTAATATATCAAAAAAGCCATAAAATTGATTAAAAGTCCCTAAAGCTATAAGAAATGGCAAAACTTTGCTAAAAATTTCAAAATTAGCGGAAAATTACAAAAAATTGCTAACAGCGACATGATAGCATATTTATTAAAAATCGTTAAAAATGTAAAGAATCAGAAAATTTATAGTAAAAAAATCGCTCGCGAACATGGCTAAAATTCGCGAAAATGGCAAACTTGGAACCAAACCCTTAAATTGATTTGAAATCGCTAAATCGGCTAAAAAAACTAAATGTCGGGAAATAACAAAAAAAAAATTATGCAAAAATAGCGAAAATTCGCGAACATTTTTAATATTTCAAACAAGCCATCAAATTGATTAAAAGTCCATTTTACTATAAGGAATGTCAAAAATTCGGTGAAAATTGCTCAATTAACGAAAATTCGCAAAAATTTGCAACAGCGGCATGATAGAAAAGTCTTATATTTATTAATAAACGTTAAAGCTATAAAGAATCAGAAAACTTACAGTAAAAATATCTCTTATCAAAAACATGGCGAAATTTGCGAAAAAAAAATTCAAAATTGGAAACAAGCTCTACACTTTATTTTAAAAAGCTAAATCGGTTAAAAAAATATGTCGCAAATAGCATAAATAGCGTTAAAAGGTGATTGAAGAACAAAAATAATAAAAAAATAATTGGAGATGGGATTTTTTTTGTCAAATTTTCGATAACTAGTCGACGTCGACACAACACTCTTATATAATACCAAATTAACGTCGAAGTGGTGTAGTCGTCGACTTGATGTGACAACAATTTAAAATGAATGTCGACGACGACTTTCATAATAGGGGTGAATATCTTTCAAATTGTCCAAAATCCTCATTTTTAAGTAGTTAATACACCCAATATAATTTAAGTTAACACTAACGTTTAACCGACAATATTACAAGAATGACTTAAGTAGATCTTTGTTTAATCATTTAGCTACTTCTGTTTTCTCTTTCAGTTTAAAAAAGAAAAACTTAGCGCCGGTTCACACACGTCAAGTCAAGTCTTGAGTTTTTATAAGATCAAGACTTGAAGAGTCAAACTTGACGTGTGTGAACCGGCACTTAAAATACCATGGAATCATTTGTCGCTCTTCACAGTTGTTGTTGTTCTAACTGATAGGCACACCCACTATTTAAAGTAATTTTTTAATGGCAACAGAAATAAAGCTTAAAAAACAACAAATTTGAAATGACCAATGGCCAGTTGCTTGGACTATTGTTTACGCTTAATGCTGCTGGTATGACAAAAGTTTGTTATTTTATTGTTTTAACAATAGAAGAGGTGCATTTAGTTTAACAGTAGTGTCGATGGTATAGTGCTGTTGGTAATATATAGTACATGGTGCTCCCTGTAAGTGTTTAAAAAAACCGCTTTGGACTTAATTTATGCTTTTGAAATCCACTAATAGAAAAAGAGGAAAACTTAATTTAAAACTGCTTGGTGTAAGAAAGGTTGTATTGAAATTTAAATATTTAATTTAAATCAGGTTCAAGTTCATCAAATTTAATTTTCATTAAATTATTTGAATGAAGGAAGGAATTTTACCAACAAGATATAAATTAAAATATATTGAAAATTTTTATTCTGAAACCGGCGTAGATCTTACAACGATATTTCGAGAACAACCACTTCGTATCATCAGGGCTTTTTGCATGTTCTTTGGCAGCGACGGCTGTCAGTCTATAGTCAAACATCAATCTTTTAACCAATAGAATTTTTTAGCAAGCCGCTTGATGTAAGAACAAACGCCCGCTTGCAGACGTTCTTGATCTGGCAACGAACCGCAGTAGCTATTGGTTTTTGATGGTGCCAATGAATCGCCATTTCGGTTCAATGATCAACAACATTTAGAATTTTAGGTGGGGACCGGTTCAACTCGGAACCCTTTTGAGACTCTCCTTTCGAATACGCTGATTTTCCGCGGCTCTTAGATGCTCTTCCCCGCATATCTACGGGACGTTCCATTATCCGCAACCTATGACGCGTCTGGTAGCATTCAGCTCTGCTTCCCATATGCAGATAATAAATCATAAAGCACGACTAAAACATGGTATTGTATGAATTTATAATCCGTTGGGCGGAATTCTTTTACCTCTGTGATAATTTCGATATTTTTCACCATCAATATTATTAGCAAAATGGATGCCAAAATCGTCTTTTTGCGAAAAAAAACATAATTTTTTATGACTAAAAATGGTTCTTTAGGGCTTCAGCCAGAAACTTTTGTTCTGCGACTTTTTCGTAATTCCGTTATTTACAAGATTAATGTTGCTTTAAGGCTTTTGAAGAAACTTACAATTTTTTACATTAAAATTTCCAGAATTCGACCAAATAATATTTGGCAAATTTGTACAAAATCATTTGGCGAGTATGTTTGCTAAACATAATAATAATAATAATAAGATTGCTTTAAAATTAGTTTAGAGCTACCTCATTGTGGGCATAGGCGCTCAATAAGAAATCTCCATCTGGAGCGTATATTTGCATTAATTTTCAGTTCCGTCAAATTAACTATCTTTCTATCATTAAAATCAGGCAGCTTGGTAAATTCGTTTAATGTTGAACGTCGTCAAGAGTTGTTCGGTCTTCCTCGTCTTCTTGCACCCTGGGCGCTATATGCTGAACATATGAACTAATAATATTTGCAAATACAGGGTGTTTTGATGCATTTTTCAATAAAAGGCAATATTCAGACAAAAAAAAATTTTAAAAACAGTTGAAAATGATATTTGTTTTACTTCTCTCCAGCTTAGATCAGTATGGCCGACATCTATGTACAGTTGCCGACGCCAGGTGTTTAATGGTCTGCCTACCGTTCGTGTCGTACCATGTGGGTTTCAGTCAATGCCAATTTAAACTGTGTCGTCTGAAGGCCTGCGCAGCGTGTGACCAATCCAGCGCCATTTGCGGTGCAAGATATCCCGCACGATGTTATAAAGCAAGGGAGACAGCACGCAGCCCTAGCTTACACCAGTTACAACAACAAAACAACTGCTCACAGCGTTGGTTGGTTTTGGGTGGGACCCCTATGCAAGCAAGAGCGCTCCATATTGCGTTTTAGTTCAGGGTATCAAATGCTTTTTACAAATCGATAAACAACAGGTAATGCGAGAGAGAAGTTTTCCGGTTAATGCTTTGCTCTATGTTATTATTAACTGAACTAAGGATAGTTATGCCTCGGCAGTTTATACAGTTTGTCAGGGGCCTTATTCGTTCTTAGGTGATTCACAGCAACCATAACTTCTGCGATATCTGGGCATTCAATGGAGATAAATTGCCTTATTTCGTTGGAAACGCAGGTGCATGTGTTTTGGTAGTTAGAAGTTCTTAATCAAAGCATATTTTTTAATATTCACATAGGATGACTAAAAAGGCTAAATCTGGATTTTTTTTCTGCCAAATTCACTTCCGCCTTAGGTTCTAAGAGAACATGGCAAACTATTCGCGAAATTGGTATTGGTAAAGTTACTGCACAGGAGCCGATTACTGTGGATGTTGATTCAGTTAATGAGAATTTCCTGAACATACCCATTGTCGGGGCAGACTGTAACTACTACCATGGCTATAATGTTGTTCATGAAAGTGACGAATTTGTATTTAAAACTGTGGATCAATGTGATGTACTTAATAGTTGTTTGTCTATTAAGTCTAACGCTGTTGGCGATGATGGTATTCATCCAAGATTCAAAAAAATCCTTCTTCCCAGTTTACTTCCTTTTATTACATTAATTTTCAACAACATTCTTACTTCCAGCTTATATCCTACAAAATGGAAGAATGCCTGGATAATTCCGATACCTAAAACGAAATCTGAATACCGCACAATCGCGATTCTACCATACCTTTCTAAAGTTTTTGAAAGGCTTATTCATACACAAATAGGTAAATTTTTGGAGAGTAATAATTTGTTAACTAAGCGGTAATCCGGCTTTCGTAAAGGACATAGTTGCACAACTGCTTTGGTAGATGTTGCTGGGGAAATTAGGAATGAGATTGAAAGCAATAATATCACTTTTTTAGTACTTTTGGATCATTCAAAAGCGTTCGATACAGTTAATCATAGCATTTTATGCTTTAAATTAAGAAAAATGTTTAATTTTTCTCGAACAGCTACGCATTTAATCTCAACGTATCTTGGGGGTAGATCACAATATGTTGAGTCGTCTAATGCTAAATCAAGCTCCCTCCCGGTAAGTCGGGGTGTACCACAAGGGTCGATTCTTGGACCTCTTCTGTTCTCAGTATTCAAATGATCTCCCGGATACACTTGAGCTATGTAAATCTAGAATGTATGCGGATGATGTCCAACTTCATGTTAGTTGTAAAGTAAATTCAATTGATTTATGCGTGAAAAATCTAAATCGTGAACTGCACAGAATCTTTATATGGGCCTCGGCAAATGGTCTTAGCATAAACCCAAGGAAATCAAAATGCCTATTTATTAGGAAGCGATTAACAGTCATCAATTTTGTACCTGTCATAACTCTTAATGATCAACAAATTGAAATAGTAGACTCCGTGAAGAATCTTGGAGTATATCTCAACAACACTCTCACGTGGTCTGACCATATTAATTATGCTTGTGGTCGGACTTTTTCCATGTTGAGAATGTAAGTTTAAGTTCTTCTGTAAGTAAAGTTATGAAATGGGTTCTAGATTCAGGAGCTAGTGATCATATGGCAAAAGATGAACATTTCTTTAAAGATATACAAAAATTGAACAATCCTATTTTTATTAATGTAGCAAAGAGTAACGTCTGCATAAAATCAACAATGATGGGTAACATCAAAGGAAGTATTCATGTCAATGGAAAAAATATGAACCGTCAAATAAAGAAGTACATAAACAACATTACCATTGTGCTTGCGAATATATAAACAGTAATCATTTTTAGACCTTTCAAAATTTAATTTTTGTATATAATTATTGAACGTTTCATTCCACATTCTCGGAGCTTGTTTAAGGCCGTATAGTGCCTTGTTTAGTTTACATACCTGGTTGCTTTCGTTTTTAAGACCTTGAGGTATTTTCATAAAAAATCTTCTCGAAAATTTCCGTTCAAGAAAGCTGTCTTAACATCCATCTGATGAATATGATAATTCTTCTTATTTGCTACAGCTAACAGCACTCTTAATGTTCCAATTCTTGCAACAGGAGAATACGTTTCTTCATAGTCAAACCCTTTTTGTTGGGAAAACCCTCTTGCAACCACACGAGCTTTATATTCACCAGGATTTCCATTTGTGTCCAATTTACGTTTAAATACCCACTTGCAATCTACAATAGATTTTCCGGGTGGTAAATTGACAATAGTCCAGGTATTATTTTTCTTAAGGGAATTTAGTTCACTTTCAACAGCCTTATACCAATTCATTAAATCCGGTCTACCTTCTATATCATCAAATGACTTGGGGACATCGCATACAAAATTTTCTGCATTTAGGGCTATAGCACAATAATTAAGTCTTTCAGGTTTTTTTCTTTGCCTGCAACTTCTTCTTAAGAGCGTATTACCTCTTTCTTCTGTGTTACTCTTACACTTTTGTCTACCAATTCTAGGATTTTCTGAATATTGTATTAAATTATCATCACCATTTTGTTCTTGATCTTCACGATCTTCAATCTCATCAAAATCTTCATATTCGCTGCTATCACTGTTGACATTTTCAATATTTTCACTTGTACTCAGTCTTTCATTACATGAATTGGCAGGTGCTTCTTTTTCCGTACACGGTTGTATAGATGGTATGTTTTCTATTTCAATACCTGTAGAAATTTGAAATTTTCGATTAAATTCATTTCTATTTATTGATGTTTTATTCATAAAAGAATCTTCATTAAACACCACATTTCTTGAAAACACAATATTTTGAGTTTTAGGGTTCCAAAGACGATAACCATTTCCACCATAACCTACCATAATTAATTTTTCTGACTTCATATCCAATTTCTTTCGATGTATTTTTGGTATTTGAGAATACGCAATGCAACCAAATACTTTTATGTTTACCATATTAGGTTTTACATTGTACCAAATTTCAGCTGGAGTCATATTTTTATCAGTGGCACTTGTTGGACTTCTATTTGTAAGATAATTTGCACACAATATAGCTTCTGACCATAACGATTTAAGCAACCCTGAAGATGCAATCATTGATCGAGCTTTTTCCATTAATGTCCTATTCATTCGCTCAGCAGTTCCATTCTGTTCTGGCGTATATGACATTGTGTATTGAATATTTATTCCAGAAGTTTTGCAGAACATTTTGAATTCTGAAGAAGAATATTCTCCCCCATTGTCACATCTTAAGCTAGCGATTTTGGAATTGTGCATACTTTCAACCATTGATTTGTACTCTTTAAAATATTGAAACACTTCTGACTTTCTCGATAGCAAATACACTACAGTAAAATGCGAATAGTCGTCAATAAACGTTAAAATATACCTTTTCCCATTCCAAGAAGTAGGCGTAATTGGACCGCAAACGTCACTATGTATAAGCTGCAAACAACGGCTTGATTTTGAATGAGACACTGACTTAAAAGGTTTTCTTGACTGCTTTCCTAAAACACAGGATTCACAAAACAACTTATCTTCAGACTTTAATGCATCAATGCCATTCACTATCGATGACAACTTTAACACATCTGAAACGTTTAGATGACCTAGTCTAAGATGCCATAAATTAAGTTGATTTTTCGAAACCGTTAAACTTGAATTTGAATTATCATAACAGTTTAAACTAAATTCATACAAACTACCAGTTCTCATACCTTGTAACCACATGACACCGTCTTTAAATACATTAACAGTTTTATTTTCATATACTATTTTGAAACCAGCTTCTTCCAAACGTTTGATTGAAAATAAATTACATTTGAGATCCTTACATAACAGCACATTCTTTATTTGACAGTTCATATTTTTTCCATTGACATGAATACTTCCTTTGATGTTACCCATCATTGTTGATTTTATGCAGACGTTACTCTTTGCTACATTAATAAAAATAGGATTGTTCAATTTTTGTATATCTTTAAAGAAATGTTCATCTTTTGCCATATGATCACTAGCTCCTGAATCTAGAACCCATTTCATAACTTTACTTACAGAAGAACTTAAACTTACTTTTCCCGCAACAAAACTAATGTTCTCTGTTTGAGCTGTATTACCATTGTGTTTAGTTTGATCACGCTTCAACTTAAAACAATTCTTTTTCTTATGCCCCTTTTTACCGCAATAATGACATTTCCATTTAAAAACTGCTTTCATAGCAATATTTTCAGCTGAAGATTCTTGAAGGCAATGATTTCTTCTTTTCCGATCTTCTTCCAAAAGTCTGTTCTTGACAAACTCCATTTCTAATGTGTCAGGATTTAAAGTTTCTATAGCTGTAATAACGGTACTAAATGAATCAGGCATTGTTAATAATAAATGACATATAATATCGAGCTTCTCCAGTTTCGCCCCTGAAGCAACCAACTGTCTCACCAAACCATTAAATTTAAGAAAATGCAATTTCAAATCTTGGGTTTCACTACATTTCATTGTAAGAAGACTTTTCCGCAAAAACAATTGACTTGAGACACTTTTGCTTGCAAATACTTTAACAAGGGAATTCAAAACCGCAAATGCACTTTTACTATCCTTTACATATTCTAGATAGGCATCTTTAATGCGACGTATTATAACTGACTTCGCCTTTTTATCTTTGGCACGCAGCTCAGCAATTTTTGAAACATTTGACTCGTTCACTACCATATTTTCCACATCCTCTTCAATAAAACTTCGCAAACCATGTTCATCCAATATAATTTCCAAACGGAACTTCCAGTTGTCGAAGTTGGAACCATCAAGTAATTGTACAGCAAAAATTTCTTCGGACATGTCTGGGCCCATAACCAATTAAAATAGACAGCAGTTGAAGAAAAATATTATAAATAACAATAAAAGTTTATTAACAAAAATTATGTATGTGTTTATTTGACAAGGTTTATGAAACAAGTAAAGTAAATTTTATAGAAAAAGCATTACAAAAATTTTTCTAGTTTTGACATACGAGCAAAGGTATCTGCATACAATTTAAAACAAGTTTATTATTTAATTGTATTATTCTTTACAATTTAACAGAGAACACTCTGGCAAACACAGCACTGCACGCCAATAAATATTAGAATACTTCTTGCTAAAACCTATTTAATACCTACTCTCATATATGGGTGTGAAATTTTTGCTAGTTGTGACACACAAAGTAAAAGGAAACTTAACGTCATCTTTAATAATATCGCCCGATATGTTTTTGGTTTGAGACGATTTGTTAGGGTTTCAGCGTTTTCGATAGAGTTGTATGGCATAAGTTTTGATAGTCTTCTTAAAACTAAAATATTACTATTTCTACATAAGATTATTTACACTAAACAACCACAGCATTTATATGATCGATTGCATTTTTCAAGATCCAAAAGGGGAAGAAGATTGTTACTCTTTAGACATCATAGTTTGATATCCGAATGGCAATTCTTTTTATACGCTACTCGTCTCTGGAATAAACTTCCATATGACTCTCAAGTTATAAGTAATGCACTTCAGTTCAAAAATAACATTATTTGCTTATTCAAATGAAGAAACTGTATTTTTGCTTTTCCTTTTTTACTTGGTTATGCTAAATTAATTATTATATGATTTTATATTTAGTTTAATTTAATTTTTTTATGTTTTTATCTTTTTTTGTTTCCAATTTGAAAATATTTTATTTGATTATAAATATGTAATATTTTTATTTTTTATTAGTTTTTAAGTTTTTAATAACAAAACCTGTAATTTAACAAAAGCTCAGTTCTGTACTGCAATATGAGACTCTACGTCTTGTGTATGGAACATCAAATAAATAAATAAATAAATAAATAAATAAATAAATAAATAAATAAATAAATAAATAAAATAAATAAATAGGCTTAAATGTTTTTTATACGGCACAAATTGGGCTGACAATTAGGCCTTGAAAGCCAACATAGTTTTTGGTGACTAAAATATCTTAAATTCTGCGATGGTGCTTGAAGATTACATTCCTACTTCAGAAGTAATATGTGAATGAAGGTGAAAAGAACGCTTTTTTAATATTTGTTCGCCTTTTTTTTGAAGATTTTCCAAATTTTCTTGTTTAAGCTTTGATATTGTTACAAGTAAAACTGAGGTTTATAATTCTTATTCGCCTTACAGTTTTATTTGTATAATATCTTTAGCTTTTCTAAAATCTTTGGATGAAGTTTCCTGACGATCTGGCCTAAGCAACCAGTGAAATGCGCATAGGAATAGCTTATCCCTTTAACAATAAATTTCAGTTTCTCAATAGTATTAAATGGAAATTTAGCACATTTGAAGGAAACCTTGTTAATTAATTTTTGAATCCCAAGAAAACTTTGAAAAATGCAATCGCTACGCACCATCGCAGGATTTTAGATTTTGTAGTCACTTACAACTGTGTTGAATAGCAAGACATAATATTCAACCCAAATTGTGCCGCGTTAACAAGTAGCAGTAGTATTTTTCTTACTTCCAAGTTTTGCTGTTGCCATTTTTTTTCTCAGAGTATTATTGCAACAATTAGCGTTAGTTACCTAAACTAACTATCGAACAAATAAAAATATTGAGTTTGCAGCTGTTAAAATAAATAAGGCGTTAAATTCATAAAAAGTTAAAAAAATCCAAATTTTAAAGGCCACCTTTTAAAGGTAGCTAACTCTGCCCCCGAAGCATAAAAAATCATTCGGTATTCATAGCTTGAAAATGAAAAAGTAATTTTTTTGGCATATTGCTTAATATATTTTAAAATTGATGCTTTTAAAAACGAATTTATTCCCTAAAAAAGCAGTTTTAAAGAAAATTTATGTTAATGAATTCCTGTAAAACTTCGCAATATTAAGTAAAAATAAAATTATTTTAAAAATGAATACATGCCATAATAACAAAGACAAGCATATAATATTTGTTTAATTTAACAACTTTTGCTATTTTTACATAAATTTCATTACTTTAATGAAAAATAAATGTACTCCCTAGAAAAGTACCATATAAAAAAACATTTTATGTTTATAAAAAACAAGTTTTGTAAATATGAATGAATTAAATTTTCTATACGTTTAAATCTTCACTAGTTGTACTCCTGTAAAAAGTAAAATAACAAACAACCACAACTACATAAGAGTACGAACACACACACACACACATTCTCCCGGTATTAATATTAATTCAAATATTTCTTGTGTCCTTCCGAGCAAACTAAACCAAAACAACCCAACACATCTTGATAAGTTTTTTTTTTATCCAATTTCTTTCCTGTTTTTCTTTTTAATTCATTTATGTATGATTTCTTATATGTATTTGTACATATCAAATATGTATGTATGTATTAATACTTAAATGTATGTAGGTATGTGTGATTGTTGTACATCCATAAACATGTATGATGATGCCAAGCGTGCAGAACAAATCGCTGAGAAAAATACGCAATTTAAATGCATAACACACAAAAGGACATGCCTAATGCCAATAATAGAAAAAAGTAAATCCTCATACATTTTAACATAAATCCCCATATATATATAATAGACATACGCACACAGACACACACACACACACACACCTTCTCAAATATCCACACAAATATAAATTCATACTTAAGCAAAAGAAAAGTTAAGAAATTTTCTTGTACCTTTTTACGTTTTTTTTCCTGTTCTTCATGTTCCTTTTTGGAGACATTTTGTAGCAGATTAAATTCTATTCGCACATGGATGCGTTGAAATATGAGTTTAACTCATACTTTCATTTATGCGTGCTTTTTGTGTTCTTTTGGAATTCTTAAGATGCCTTAGGAGGACTTGAGGGGGAGGGAGGAAAACAAAATTCATAGAAGAAACTTGTCATACATTATGTTGTCGTATGTTATAATAATTGGAACATGTTGCAAGCATATAAAACGTTTATTATATGACTTATGAAAAGAACTAAACAAAGGAAATTTCTGTAATACGAGAATAGGAAGAGAAACTTAGTGGGTAGGAGATATGAGTATTAAGGTTAGTGATGGGATTATCATTTTAATTTGGTGTAGTAATGAAAACAGGAAACTTTTAATAGAACAGGGATAGCTGGCATTTTAAATTGCAGATTTTACAAGGAGATCAACAACCAAAAATATTAGTTGGGTCAGAAATAGTTTGCAGCAGGAATTACATAACTAAAGGACTTTACGAACAAAACAATATAATTCCGCTTGAACAATTTGTAGATAAATAAATATATGAAGTAATTGTGTGAATCCCCTTTATTTCCCAAACTAAATGTTATTTAAAAACGCTTACCCTTATTGGTAGCAACCATACACTGTAGAAAAAGTGGTGTGCAAGTTTGGTTAGACTTACATGTGTTTCGACGCAGTTAAATAGAATCTTAGGCCCGTTTAGCGTATGCTCCCACAAAATTTGGAGTAAATTGCGATTTTTGTGGGTGATCAAGCCAAACCGACCTCAGATTCGGATTTATGCATTTCAATGCGCTGATGGAAAAATGCGTCATAAAAATACCAAAATAAACACCATCCATTGTCAAAAGGGAGTCAACTACGTTTGTGTTCGTATTGATAACGAATGTTGGTAAGATTTTTAAACCACCTTCTTGTAATTTTGTCATCATTTGGTCTCTTTCTGACAACAAACTGGCTGGTAACATATTAAAACCATACTGGTCCCATTTCAAAAAATCAAAACTACAAATTATTTTGATAAAAAAAAAAATTGCTGGACAGTATTTTTGTGATGACAATAATCTTTCCCTAAATTCAATGCGAAGACGTTAGTATGGCACAGCTTCATTAAGATCTTATAAATTTAAAAACCGCAAGCTTCTAAATGTCACATCAGCAGTTTAAAAATTGTTTTTACTTACATTAAAAATAAACCTAAACACATTTTATGTTTATAGATATTGTAACGACGTGTTTTACACCTTATGCTGGGGTAGAGCTCGCGGCTCCCAGGGTTCGTTACAAAAATTTATGAAATAGTACGCATTACGCAAATGACGGACACGGCACACACAGAAAAAAATACCAATGCAAAATCAATATGGAAAAATGCTGATTGAGAATCATAGCAAATTTCTGCAAAAGTATGCCCTTTATTTAAATGTATCATTATTTCATATTAATTTTAAATGAAAAATATTTATATAATCTTTAATCACGTTTATTTAATATTATTCACTGTTAAAAAAAATAAAAAAAAAATATTAAAATATAAATAAATATGGATTCAATATTGAATCCATTAAAAAACCTGTTTTATATTAAAATCAAAAGTTTATCTTGTTAAATTAACATGCATACATAGTTAAGTATGTTAATTTTTTTCATTTTCATTCTTAAAATATGTTATAAAAAGAAGACAATTCCCGTATTCTTTTAATTAAAATTATGTAGTTAAATTGTACATCAAGTTTTCAAAGTAGAATGATGACGAAAACCATATCGGGCCATTCTTCTGATTGATCTGTTAACAAAGGCGAATACAAAATAAGTGAAACATGTGTTACAGGGGTAAGTGTTTTGAATTATTCTTAAATAAATGCATATGTTGTCTCTGAAGCTTCTTCACACTGTTATAACACACTCAAACCAATTAGATTCTACATGAAATTCACGTTGCTTTAACTTGAAATAACTTTCATTCAACGTGATTCGGGTTGTTATTTAAATATAAATGTCATTTTGCTCTAAATTTACTGCAATGTTAAATTAACATGAATTATAGTTATTTTAAAAGAAGAAAAATGTTATTCGCAAGTTATTGTAAAATCAGGTTGAATTAACATGAAAAACGTATGAAGCAAAATCACCACCGAAAAATTTTAAATCAACCTTGTTTTCGACGTTTTTAACTTGATTTTTTTCTGTGTGCACTCCAGGGACGGAACCGACCCCATACACTAGGGGTTTTATTGACACACGAAGGTTGTGACGCGACGCACAGCCGATTTAATACAACGGCCGCAATAAGCGTGCGGTGATGGAGACCCAGGCGAACAGCGGGGTCTTGCATGCAAAATGCTTAACTGTTGCAAAACAAAAGTCTTATTGTATGGACTCGAATGCAGTTTCAAAACAGAATTGAAGAAAGTTTCTGCAGCAAATGTTTCGTTATATGGGCGAGGACATTCATATTTATGTCTGTCTACAATTTTTTATGTCGATGTTGTTATTTTCGCTGTTTTGTCTGTCTTGAATTCTGTTTAATATTAATGTCTTGTTATTTTAAATTCTCTTTTTATAATGTAGCAATCGTAACCCAATAAAAAAGTTTATCATTTTGCGAAGCACTAAGGAATGGTACATTTAAAAAATAAACGCACAATTATGCGCTTCGCAATAAGGCATACAGACATGCAGTAAAGTAAGTAAAATTACTCTCAACAACTTTTATAACAAAAAATAACATTTCAATTGCCACGCCATTCCCTTACTGCGAAGCAGGTTTGTAAGGAAGAAATATAAAAAATAACTGTATCAAAACATTCATTGTGTAAAGCTGATCGTTACATCCAACAATTTTTATATGCGCTTTGTGTGTCAAAAATTTATTGCTTCAAAGTGCGAATACGCCATATAAAATTCATGTCTTCCGTAAGCGATATGGTAAGCGAAAGTTTTATGTTTCTCCCTTACAAACCTGCTTCGTTGAAAGCTCTATTTTTTATTAGGAACATCAGAATTATAAAAAAAACAGTTTTTTTTTTTTTTTTAAATCGGTGCGATGTGACTATGGATGTAAATAGTAAAATTTAAATGGGAACATTCTTTTGGTTAAGAAGGCAGCGTATTGGGAACAAAATATGTTTGTATTTATTTGCATTGCATATCAATATTTCTAATAAGGAAAAATAAAAATTTTGTTTTTGCACCTTTTTTTTTTAATAAATTTTTTTCAAATTAAACTTTATCATTTCCTTCGATATCAACTGTATTTTCCTTGCTTTATATTTTAAATTTCGGAATATTGTGTCTGTGTATGTGGGTTTACAAAGGATATTTTAATTTGTTTGCCTTTCATGTATTTTGTTGGTGTCTGTTTGTTTACAAACAATATTTCCAATTGCATTTTAAACATATTTAATATTATGGCTTTTGTTTTCTCTGTATAAATCTAACGTGTTTTATCAGCAATATGAAACAAAAACCATTTGTCAAAAAAGCCTACAAGCTGCGTATGATAATATTGTTCGATATTTATGCATGTTCTTGTATGTGAGTGTTCGAAAATGCAAAATAAATAGACGAGGTAAGGACGAGAAGTACTTTAAAAATTAACAAAAAGCACACAGTGGAGTCACCAAAAGTTACTTTAATAGTCATATAAGCAGACACTTGAAAATCCGAAGGGTACTGGTGACACCAGCTTTGCGGTAAATATGCTTTGGGAACAACAAATAAACTTAAAGTTATGTTTCTGGTCTGCCAGATGCCGCTCTGGATGAAAACATTCCATATTTTGACTCCAAAACACAGCTGGCAGTTCCATCATTATCCCTAAGTAAGGAGCCGAACTTTATCAAATGCACTGAAAAAGCATTGATTAGGCTAATTTTCTCGGATTTATGCGTTTTTGTAAACTTCAGCTGGTCGTAATTGATCCATTTTTCATCGCCTGTAAAATTTTTCCTATGACATTCAAGCGCTATACCGCACGTGTAAAATTGCCCTTAAAAGTCTACCGAAATCTCTTGCTTTTAAATGAATTCTGCTTTTTGAAGCCTTTTTCAAATTGCTGCTTAAGGGGCTTTTCGTGCTTTTGCAAGTCCTTGTTGAGTTCGAGAACAATCTTTAGACGACAATGTCTTCCATCTATCATCTTTAAGCCTTTACGACTGACATAGGCGATCTTTGTCGTCCGTTTTAAAATTACCACTTCAGAACCGCACAAACAATATTTTGCACTTTAAAATCTATAGAACATATTAAGGATAGGCTTTGTTACACACAGAAAAAAATCAAGTTAAAAACGTAGAAAACAAGGTTGATTTAAAATTTTTCGCTGGTGATTTTGCTTTATACGTTTTTCATGTTAATTCAACCTGATTTCACAATTACTTGCGAACAACATTTTTTTCTTTTAAAATAACTATAATTCATGTTAATTTAACATTGCAGTAAAGTTAGAGCAAAATGTCATTTATATTGAAATAACAATCCGAATCACGTTGAATGAAAGTTATTTCAAGTTGAAACAACGTGAATTTCCTGTAGAATCAAATTGGTTTAAGTTTGTGTTGCAACAGTGTGAAGAAGCTTGAGAGACAACATATGCATTTATTTGAGAATAATTCAATACACTTACCCCTGTAACACATGCTTCACTTATTTTGTATTCTCCTTTATCAACAGAAGCATCAGCAGAATCGCCCGATATGGTTTTTGTCATCATTCTACTTTGAAAACTTGATGTACTATTTAACTAAATAATTTTAATTAAAGCAATACGGGTATTGTCTTCTTATTTAAGAATGAAAATAAACAAATTAACATACTTAACTATGTATGCATGTTAATTTAACAAGATAAACTTTTGATTTTAATATAAAACAGGTTTTTATGGCTTCAATATCGAATCCATATTTATTTATATTTTAATATTTTTTTTATTTATTTTAACAGTGAATAATATTAAATAAGCGTGATTTAAGATTATTTTAATATTTTTCATTTAAAATAAATATGAAATAATGATAAGTCTAAATAAAGCGCATACTTTTGCAGAAATTTACTATGATTCTCAATCAACACTTTTTCATGTTAATTTTACATTGGTTTTTTTTCTGTGTGTATGTAATCGATGTTGAATATATAAGCATAACTTGACCGATTTTTCCCTCTCAAAATTGGAGTTGGTCTCCATATAAATGCTGGTAAGACCAAAGAACTTCGTCTGTACACATCCAATTATTTAAAGTTCAGAATTAACAATATGAAAATTAAAAAGTCGATTGCTTTCTATATTTCACCAGCGTTAGATCTCCGACAGGCTGTTTGATAGTGGTTAGCTCAAAGAGAATACGAAAAATTAGTTGATCTTCTGAATACACTTTATGAGAAAATAACACGTCTTTTCTTCAAATTTTTGTTCTGTCCTTTTATGTGGAAGCGAAACTTGGATACCAGAGGCAACGATATATATGCGATCCAGAAATTCATTAACAGCTTATTTCAATAGATCTTGAAAATTTCATCTTAAATAGAGACCTTTGAAAGCGAACGTGATAAGCGCCCGTCCGAGAACTAGCTATCTAGCTATCGACCCTCAAAGAAGAAGAAGACGGCTTTCATTAACGTTGAGGCGAAAAGTTGAACCCGAAGCGAGAGAGGCGGAAAGAGCCGGATTGATGGCACACCAACGAACATTGTTACAGCCCTTTGTTCCAACATGGAACCATAAGAATACATTTATAAATACATATCAGTTATTAAAGACACAAACCATGTGTAAAACATACGCCACCTTCCCCGAATACTGGTTCAAAATTATAGAGAAACCTTTTAATGGCACTTTACCCTGACCTCGTTTTTCAATTTATCCTAGACTAATGTGTGTAAGTGTGTACTCTCTAACACACACGCCCATACTCTCTTAATTCCAATGTAGATGTGTATAGCAAACAATCAAACTAACCATCCTCCATAAATAAGTAACATATGAATGCTAAAGTCTAGTATTTAAAATGAAAAATAAAAAACAAAATTATACCGAAACGTATTGTATTAAAAGCTTCTATAGGGTTTGGCATACAAAACGCTTGGATAAACAAGGATGTATCGCAATATACGCTTCTTTTTTTTTGTTTGTCTATACTGTTGCTGTATGTGTTGTTGTTGCTGCTGTTATATTACGAATGGAGAGAAAAATATCCTGCTCCTAGTGAGCATCTCATATAATGGGATTATGTGCGATTAATGCATTGACATGTAACGATTTTCAATTGAATTTATTGCTTTACTGTTTTTACGTTTTTTTTTTGTTTGTTTGTTGTATTTGTGTCTGTGTATGTATGACATAGTGTGGGTGCATAATCACCAAAGAGAGTGAGTGAGAGCTGTATGATAATACATATTCATTGCTATTAAAAACAAAAACAACAACAACATCGATTGAAACAAAAGGGTGTCAGAGTTACACATGTTTTGCATAAAAAACAATGAATAATTTTTCACTAGTTTTTGTTGTTGCCGCCGCTTGCTTCCATCTAATACTTATCCATTGAAAATGTAATTAAGCTTAACAATAACAACAACAGCCATTATAAAAAATATCGGCTTTTGTTTTGTTTTTAACAAAATCAAAACACAAACAACATCATTAAAATAACAATAACAGCAGCAGCAGTATCAACCAAAAGCGGCAAATAACACCGACATTGTCAAAATTACAACAGCAGCATGAAAAAAAGGACAATAGAACCTCAGCTGTGTGATTAACACATGTAAAGCTTCTTTATTTTGGGAACACCAACTCACCGATGACAGCCTCTTGCTACACTCAGACTTAAAGCAAAAAGAACAGTGGGTGAGAAGGGTTAAAAAATGTTCAGTATAGTCTGATTTTATCCAAAGACCAATCAGATCAATACAATCCGGTATATTGACCGACGTTCAGGGCTTAATTTTTTTTATAATTTTATAAAATAGTGAGTTCTTTGATCTTAAAATATTTTATTTATTAAAATCGCACTTCACAGCTCGTCGATTAGTTAAAACCTGCTAGAGATAAAGAGGTATTTATGAAAACTGTATCTGCGGTCTTGGAATCTTTTCAAGTTTAATTGTTAGTACAAATTACCAAGAATTATCTGAAACTCGCACTATTGCCACATCGCATTTGCGATGGTTTTTGAAAGTCTTGCTTGTGATTTGGACTCAGTTTAAATTATGCTCAACACTGCTAACATACCTTTTTCGAAGATCATTTAAATCAACTAATTATTTATATCGCCGTAGCATACGTAAACAATAAAATTGAGCCAAAGAACACTTTTTAAGTTTCCTATTTTAAGTAAAAATTAAAAAAAAAAAAACAAAAGTTAAAAACCCTAAACATAAAAGCCGAGGGACATAGAATAGGAGGACGGGCACCCAATGAATACTTTGATGAAGGATATTTAATTCGTATATGTAAGCCTTTTTAAAGTCATATTATTAAAATGTACATCGGTTGTGGGTAGTGGTAACATATATTTTAATTAACTTTTTCAAAATATGTCAATAAATATTGTTCGAAAAACACGTGTGGAAATCAATTTTTTCAAAAGCCGTTTGGTATAAGTAAAACAAAATCCTAAATGAACTTCTGAGGTAAAAGACTATTTCAGATGTCTTCAGCAGAATTGTATGGCGATTCTTTGCTTAGAATATATAAACCCTCTAACACTCATTTTAAGCGGTAATTGTTTTAACTTCCAGATAAAAGTTAGTATACTTTAGAGGGTTAAAATGTTCAACGAATATTTTCTTCATCAAATTTCACTAGGGGTCTTCAAAGACCAAAAAATCGTGCAATTTATGTAAACGGGTTTTCGAAAAATTCAAACATTTCGGGGCCCGGAATTTCGAAAATCCATTTTGCATACATTGCACGATTTTTTGGATTTAATTTAAATTTGTCTCAATAAATAAAATGGCACTTAAGCTATTTTTATTCGGCAAATGGCTTAAGACTTAATCCGGGGAAATCTAAATGCTTAGTCATGGGCAAGAACATATTGGGGATAGAGGATGAGGTGAATATTTTCTTGGGAGGGTCAAAAATTGACATTGTAAGTAAGGCTAGGAATTTAGGTGTTATATTTAATAAGCGTTTAACTTGGTCAGATCATATAACACAAGCCTGTGGTAGAACCTACGGCATGCTACGAGGCTTATGGGTAACTCAATACTTTACTCCGCCGAAAGTTAGATTATTACTTGCGAAAACGTATTTATTACCAACGCTTTTATATTCATCCGAAATATTTGCTGGTTGTAACTCAGGGGACATGAGGAAACTTAAAACAACTTTTAACAACATCGTAAGATACGTTTTCGGACTAAGAAAATTTGATCATGTGTCACAATTCTCGATTCGTATATTCAATATTACATTTGATAACTTCCTAATTTTCAAAAACTTAATATTTCTTTATAAAATTATAATGACAAAGGAACCAAAGTATCTCTTTGATCGCTTGCGATTTGCAAGATCACCAAGAGGTAAATTGTTGATTCAATTTAGATATCGTAGCCACGCTTCTGAATGTCAGTTCTTTATTCTTAGCATCCGTCTCTGGAATGAACTCCCTGATAATTTGCAGACCACTAGCAACGCAATGAGGTTCAGAAAATTACTTAAAGAACATCTTTCTTAAATTTTTTTTTTTTTAAAAAAAAACGTTATTTTTTACTTTTGTTTTTTTTTATTTATTTATTTATTGATTAATTTATTTATTTAGTTAATTTTTATTTATTTTTCATTATTTTATTTTATAATTATTTAAATTTAATTAAATCAATGTATGGTTAACTTTTCAGATTCTAATACTGTAATTTATAAGATATTATGTCTTGTTGTGTTAGAAAATCATATTTAATAAATAATAATAAAATAATAATAATAAAATAATAATAATAAATAATAAATACCCTTCGCCACAGGTGGTGGCAAAAGGAATATATAAGTCTGTTATAGCGTTTGTAATTTCTTATAAGTAGCGAAGTTAATTTAACGATGTCCATCTGTCCGTCTGTTAGTCCGTTGAAATGGGTTTTCCAAAGACCTCAGATATATTGGGACTTGGTGGTTTAATTTTTATGTCACTTATAATCCGGAATTGTTTGCTATTGAAATTCAGCCGGATCAGTCCACAGATGGCTCAGATATAAGGAAAAACCTCGACTGCCTCTAGTTTTACCCAAAAAACCCCTTGTTGCTGTTTTTTAATTTTTTTGTTATGTATATCTGGAGAACGGCAGAAGACAAAGTTCAAAAATTAGGTACAAGCATCTTGGTTATCCATACACAGCATCCAACAAAATTTTAAGCAGGATTGGACAAGTGGGCGTGGCACTTTCCATACAAAGACAATAAAGATTTCTGTATATCTGGAGAACGGCAAGGGCCGAAGTTTCAAAATTAGATACAATTCAGAATATTCGACAAAATGTGGGCGGGATTGGAAAAGTGGGCGTGGCACAAAGTTAAATTATTTAATAACAAGGTTTCTTTCAAATGTGCTAAATTCCCATTTCATACTATTGAGAAACTGAAATTTATTGTTGAAGGGATAAGCTATTCCTATGCGCATTAACTAATATGCATGTGGCAGTGTAAATAAACTGAACTTTTTTTTTTTTTTTTTTTTTTTTTTTTTTTGTTTTATTGAATCTTTCTTGTCGAAATTTACAATATGTATTCAAAGCTTAATCCTAATTCTTATTTGTATTTGTTAGCCGTTACCAATGTAACCGCTAATTAATAGCATTCAAGTGCCAAAAAAGCCTGCAAGGCTCAAAGTGTCGGATCTTTTCAGCCTCCGGTGACCTTCGAACTTTATTAGATCCCGAGCGAGGTAGTTGGGATGGACCATTAGTTTATCAATGTATTTGTCTGAATACTTTTTAATTTCTTCCTGGATGGTAGCGATGTTAAGATCTCTGTGGATCATGTCATTACGTATATACCATGGGGCGCAGACAATTTGCCGTAATATCCTAGACTGTCTTCTTTGTAGCTTCTGGATGTTTGATGCGCATGCAGTACCCCATAATTGGATGCCATATGTCCATATTGGCTTTATGATAGACTTGTATAAGAGAACTTTGTTGTCTAAGGACAAGTTTAAGTTTCGACCGATTAGCCAATGTAGTTGAGCTGCTTTAAGTTTCATAGCCGTTATTTTCGCTTCAATATGACGAGACCAGGTCAGGCGTCTATCTATATGAATTCCCAAGTATTTAACATGGCTTTCTACCGGAACAGTGATGTTATTTATTTTTACAGCAGGGCACGTTTGTCTTCTGAGCGTGAAAGTTAAGTGGGCACATTTAGCCGGGTTAACCTTTATTTTCCATTTTTCTAGCCAGGCTTCTAGTTCATTGATGTGGGACTGTAAATGCTGCGATGCAACTTTTGGGTCCTGATTAACACTAATAAATGCTGTGTCGTCTGCAAACGTAGAAGTGTGTGTGCTCGGGCTAGTTGGCATATCAGCTGTATATATTATATACAGTAACGGCCCTAATATGCTGCCTTGAGGGACACCAGCAGATATTTTCTTGGTGGGGGAGTATTGGTTTTTTGATCAACCATGAAAGTTCTGCCAGTTAAATAGCTCTCAAGGAGTTTGTGAGTGTTTTGTGGAAACATTCGTGTTATTTTAATGATCAGCCCATCATGCCAAACTTTGTCGAATGCTTGGGAAATGTCTATAAACAGTGCTGAGCAATATTCTTTTCTCTCAAACGCTGACCTAATTTGGGTAACAATTCTATGCACTTGTTCGATTGTACCATGCCTTGCTCGGAATCCGAACTGATGATCCGGAATGATTGCGTGTTCATTAAGATAGGGAGTTATACTTAAAAGGAATATTTTTTCGAATAGCTTTGATAATATTGATAGTAGGCTGATTGGTCTGTACGACGTCATTTGACTGGCGTCTTTTCCTGGCTTAGGAATCATAACAATTGTAGAGGTCTTCCAAGAGGAGGGGAAGTAGCCAACTCGTAATATCGCATTAAAGATGAGCAGCAAGATTCTTGAAGCAGACGTAGGTAAGTTTCTTATCATTGAGCCTGTGATGCGGTCAGGACCGGGAGATTTTTTAATGTTGACCTTTTCTATTGCTGATTTTACTTGGGGTAATTTAAATTTTATTGGATCGTTAACTGTATCAGGAATAAGTGGACGACAGGAACAAGTATCAGCATCATGGGGCTTGAAAACTTTCTCCAAGTGGCTTGCAAAGTCATTTATTTTTTCATTTGTGTTTTTGGCCCAGGTACAGTTTTCCAGTCTCAGTGGAGATTCGTGGCTTATAGGACATTGCATATGTCTTACAGCCTTCCATAAGCTGTAATTGGAGTTTTTTGTGGCATCTAGGCTGTTAAGATAGCCTTCTACTGCAGAGTCGTGTTTCTGTCTCAGTTTGTTGCGTAAACTGAACTGGCAAAATAAAATAAAGTAATTTGTTTTTTAGTTTTGTTTTTTCTTTACCTACTAACAACTACATTAAGAGTTGCCAAAAATCAACCAATTGCAGTCGGGACTGTAAGAAAAGATAAACTCACTGTTAATTGTTGTTGTTTTTGTTTAAGCTTTGATATTGTTACAAGTAAAACTGGCTTTTATAATTCTTATTCGCTTAACAGTTTTATTTGGTTTAATATCTTTAGCTTTTCTAAAATCTTTGGATGAAGTTTCCTGACGATCTGGCCTAAGCATCCAGTGAAATGCGCATAGGAATAGCCTTTCCCTTCAACAATAAATTTCAGTTTCTCAATAGCATGAAATGGGAATTTAGGACATTTGAAAGAAACCTTGTTAATTAATTTTTGAATCCCAAGAAAAACTTTGTTAAATTATTTATATTTAAAAAAACGGTATTTATATAACTTTCAGTTATTTTCCCACCATGGTGAAGGGTATATAAGATTCGGCATAGCCGAATATACCACTCTTACTCGGAAAGAATTATTAACTAAATTTTGCATGATGCTCGTCCAAGCCAAAAATTTCTTGATTTTAACTTATTTTGTTGTTATTTAGTAAAAGTTTCTTAAATAAAGAAGCATTTTGCTTAAACCAAGCCAAGACGAGAATCATGCAAAATTTTCTTGCTTCAAGCCATATTTAGTAAATAATTCTTTCCCTGTACTGGTTTTACTTCATATGAGTCGAATGAGTGGTTTTAACACCTTAGATTTTCAAAATTATTTGGGCCAAAACTTTTTTGAAATCAAGATGAAATGTGATAAGTATAAATTATTAGAAATTTGCTTCATTTTGGCTGTAAGAACACAAGGGGATTGTAAGATGATGTAAGAATTTCTGTGGAAGTATTCTAGTATTCTTGAGAAATGAGATCCATATCTTAAATACTTCGGAGATTGTAGTCGTGTAACTTTATTGAACTGATCATGTGTCAGCACAATTAACACACAAATTTGTTAGATGGACGTTAAGTATCTATAAGTTTAAAATGTTTATAACATTTATTCAAATATGGGAATTTAGTCTTATTCCTTCAATATTTTCCAGGAATATGTTCTATGCACTATCAGAGTTTTTGTTTGTATACATCTGTTACGAGGCTTACTTGAACTATCCTTTAGCTAGCAAAGCATTTAACTGTAATGAAAATTTAATTAAATAGATTAATTTAATAAGTTTACATTTTCTTTCCCACTGTTTCTTTAAAATTTAATGCAATATTTGCATTAAACAAAAAAAAAAGTCAAAATTTTTGTATTTTTTCAACACCCTCTTCTGCTCAAACTCTATTTAAACACTCGCTCATTGACTTTAGCAATTGAGCGTATGAAAATTAAGGGTTTTAAATTTAAAGATTGTTTGTTTTTTATATTTGAAAAAGGGCTTTACTTTCAAACTCCCCGGCACTGTCTTTTGCCAGTTTAAAATTCATCAAAAATAAAATGCAAACAAAAGAAAAAAAAAATAAATCGAATGTAATCAAGCCACTAGTGCACATGACACCAACTAAGGGTGTTGCCTGACGCTGACGCTGCTGCTGCTACTGTTTTGCTTCTTTTTTTAATTCTGATTAAGTCGTAATTACATTTAAAGATATGGCACCAGTGGTGCACAACCTCATTCTTCATCTTTTAGCTTCTCATGTTCATACTACCACTTCTCTTACAATTGTCCTTACCCCCAGCTTTAGCCATCAGCTTTTCTGTTGTTCTTGTCGTCGTGGCCTGTTGTTTGTATGTTTATTTTGTATCTTCCTCGTAAATAGTCGTCACATTGTTTTGCTCGCATGAAATGATGAATTTGTTTCTTTTATATGATTCATAGACATTTCGATAGTTTAGATACCGCCTGTGTGCATTAACGTTCAAACGTACGTTCGTCATATGTTGGGTGGTTTTATTTCCTCCCCCTTCACGTACTGAATATTCAACGGGTTGCTTTTACTTAGATGGCTTAGTTAGATGTTGTCGCAATGCTGGGCTGTACTGTTTCAGTTTTTTCTTGCAGCTATTAGTGTTGATGACCAAAACATACTCCAAATTACAAGTATAAGGGGTTGTGATTGTATTGCCTCACTGTGAGTCCTCTGTTTTCCACTGTAGATATGGTTTGAATGCTTCTTGTCTAATATGCGTGTGTACTGCTGTGTCAGAAGAAGAGAAGAAACTGGTGTGACTGTTAAATGAGCAATTTTGTACAGTGAAAAAAAAAATTTATTTATTTATTATATTTGTGATCCTTTAAACTTCATCTGTTATTTCTCAAATTTATACAAAAAATTATCAAGGGGAGGATTGAGGAAAGACACTCGAGAGGCAGAAGTAAACTTTCCTGGCTGAAAATTATTCAGGAATTAGCGGGCTATCAAGATGATCAAAATGCTACTAAAAATTGAGAATAACCCTTTATGAGTAGCTGTAAAATCACAAAATTGTATTTCTATGATTGCTTATATCGAAGTAAAGGATTTTGAAAAGTAAGAAGAAGAAGTATCTTGATCTCAAGGCGAATTCACTAGAAGATTGGGTCAAGACAAAAGCTGTTTTTTTGGTGGTCGGGTTTTTAAAGTTTGTCAAATTAGAGTTTTTTATGCAAACATACATCTTTATTTACCAGATATTTTTGACAATCTGACCACAAAAGCAGTATTGTTGTAGAGTTGAATTCACCTTCTATTGACTCACAACTTTTTTAAAACAATTTAAAGATTGCATTGGAAAATATACTTCTTCGGAAAATTACGTGTAAGGAGTTGTATTTTTGCAGTTATTAGCTTTTATTTCTACACTCACAATATTCTGTACGTTAAATTAACTGAATTTGTAATAAAAAATAAATGAAAATTCAGTTAAAAACCGGTCTACTTATTTTTCATTTATTTTTAACGAAACGTTCTTTAATTTTTACCAACATGATTAACCATACATTAAAATGATTAGTTAATAACTTCAAATTGACATGATTACAACTAAATCATTTCATTAATCCCACAGTATCCTCTGAACATACCTCAAACTGAGCATAATGCAGAATCGGCCACAATGAACGTCCCTCTCACGTATACAACCGACCACGAGTTCTTCTAAATATTTTTATTTCGTCTTTAAATAATCCATTTATTTTCACAATGTCATTATTAGTATGATTAAAATAATGTTCTGATAACTTAATTAAAGTATTTGTTTTAATTTTTAATACTTTCAAGAAATGTAAATTTGTTTGTTGTTTTTTTTTTAATCAACTTTCATCTTAATCATCTCAAATATAATGTGTGATTTGATTAGTGTGAACATAGTTTTAGGGTAATTGATAATATAGACTGTGGGATAGAGGTATGCAACCATAGCCGTGGCGAGCATTTTACCGATATTGTGTTTCACATAAAATAGTCATAGAACCTTCTATAAATAAAAGTAAAAACTATTAAGATAATTCTCTGAAAACTTTTTGTTTTATTTACAATTACCATCGTGCGTTTTGGCTTTTATGTATTCCCTACTAGCTTTAGATTTAAGATCATTACTGTCAGGGTAGTGTACTTACACCTTGGTTCCTGTATATAGACACTCGCCTGCAACAGCCCGAATTTTGCTATGAAAGGAACAAAAATCATTTTTTTTTTCGCGATTTTGATGTGTTCCCAGAATAACACCCCTCACTAAAAAAGTCTAGGACCTGCAATACCTTAGGGGCTGATTCTGGTTCCTGTGGTACCAGAAAGGAACCCGGCACCCCGATCTTGGGAGATCAACCTTTTTCAAGCTTTAGATAAGCCTTGTAAATCGACTGCACCTGTTTCCCCACACAACGTTAACACAAACACAAATACGTCTCTGATAAGACCTCAAAAGTTAATTTAAGCCAGACCAGTCCAAGTTACTACCCCGACCTAAGCCAAGAGAACCAAGTTTATATTTTAAGTTTCAGCAGAAGTTTTAAAAGCCAATAATGACAAATGTATCAGAAAAGTTTTACAAGTTCTGAAATTCTTAAATTTTCTTGCCGCAGAGAAACTAAATTACAAAATTTAATAATGTTTAAACATTTTTTCTCTAAGTGTACATGCCTTCAGTATTATTTTTTTTTTATCAAGGGTTTTTACTCTATTGTTACTTTTCGTTAGTTAAGTTAAATTTTATTTTATTTTTTCCTCGTGCATTTCTAATATTACTTAAGATCATGTGTACCCCTATGGATTTAGAAGACATTATGTGGCGGGGCGTCAATTCACAGTAGCACCCATGAACAAATGCTGTTAAGGTTTTAAGCAACGAAACGCAAGGACGAAAAGGACATCGGAAGGAAAGTTTTTTTAATCAACATAATGTACTGTCGTTTGCCTCAACTTACTCGCATGTATAAATAAAATTGTATGTGTTTGAATATTATCACCAGGGCAAGTTTTTAAGGATTTTTTTTTGCAAGAAGTTTTGTATATTTTGCAATTTATCAAGTTATTGTTTAATACAAATTTTGAATTATTTGCAAGTAAATCTTTACTAGAAAACAAACACATGTATTTTTCTCAGATGTTTTTGCATATATTTGATCATAGTTCTGCTTATTTTTAAGAGATTTTGCTTGCAAAATTTTTAAAATATTAAAGCAAATAAAAACTTGTCCCAGCTATAACTCATATCATCACGGAATCCAGATATAGACAGACATTTTGTACTACATAATAATCTTTGACGTTGATTTCTAAATGTTTCAATTCCTGCAAACATTTCTACATCAGAGTTGGTGTATGTTTGTAGGCCATGGCACAGTGACTACATGTCACAGGATTTATGGCAATCATTAATCTTATTTTGCTAAGCTATAAACGCAATATTACTTTGACTGCTCACTGTTATTTGCTTCCACACCACCACTATTACGAGTGCCAACATTGAATTTTTAGGCATTTGCTAGCCAGCAGTAGACCCTTCCACGGCTGCTGCAAAACAGTTTTGCTTGATTTGTTTCCTACTAAATGAATCTCAGGTTGATTTTGTCTGATTTTATTAAAATTTCTTTTGTTTTTATTTTATGCCAACAAATTTCGCATTTCTTTTTGCTAAACTGTTTAGGGATTTTATTAATTTATTAAGACCAGAGTGAGTACAAGCAAAAAAATTTGAAAGATAAAATACAAGTTAACAACTTCTTTTACACAGAAAGAAAAAACTCGTACTAATTTTAAGTTTTTTTTTTCACTCACTTTAAATATGAGTTGTATGTATGTATGAATGAATTAACAATTCAAGTTCAGAAGACAACCCAAAATGTTCTTAAAATAAGTATAAAATTCTAAAATCAAGTAAATAAAAAGAATGAACTTTTCATTGGTCGTTCATCCAGGGATGCCAGGTAATTTTTGTCTTCTCCCAAAAAAATTAAAAAATCCCCGAAAATCAACGTATGTATTTCAAAAAAAAAATTTACAAGTTTCAATTAATTTAACTTGACTCAGTGTTAATTTACGTACTTAAATCTTACCTACACAAAGCAAATACGCCAACTTATTAAAATTACTTAATAACATTTTTTTATAGTCTCTTGAATATTTTTTAATTTAATTAAATATCTACATCAAAAACATCAAAAAAAAAAAAATTACAACTCATCACAACTAATTGTTTTAATTACAACTCAACGTAAAACGGGCCATATTGCAAAATTAATGATATTCAAACAACATTCCTTGATGTTTCAGTTGTCTAGGGGGTTTATAAACTGTGAGTCCCCTGGTTCGAAACTTGGTTTTTCAAAAACAAATTTTTTTTTTTAATTTTACCCACACCACAAAATCGGAGAGGGTATTATGCATTTGTGCTGAGGTGTGTAACACCTTTAAATATTGGCCCTAGACCCACCTTAAAGTATGCCGATCGCCTCAGAATCACTTTCTTAGTTGATCTAACGATGTCTGTCCGGCTGGTTGTCTATGTAACCTTGTGCGCAAAGTACAGTACGCAATTTTGGAGATATGTAATTTAATAAACAAACAGGTTCTTAATGGCACATATATATATATTCCCCTCGATCCTATAAGGAGCATAGTGCCTCCAGGGCACATAGGGCACATGGATCAAGCCTATTGAAAATAGGCCGAATCGTAGTGCCACGAGGGGAGATAAGGGGCAATTTCTGCCTCTCAGAAACTATCAAACCGATTTAATGAAATTTAAAACATAGATAGATCCATATTTCTACGGACACATAAGCTATGCATTTTTAAAAAAAATAGGTCCACCAGGGGAGATAGGGGCAATTTTTGCCTCTCAGAAGCTATCAGACCGATTGTAATAATTTAAATCATAGATAGATCCCCATTCATATGCCCATACTCTCTCGAAAAATTGTTTTTAAATACTATGGTGTAGGGTATCATATGGTCGGGTCTGACTATACTTTCTTACTTGTTTTTTTTTGTTCTGAAATCGATTTTAAAAAATATTTACCAGTTTTCGCTTCTTCAATTTTATTTAAAATTAATTTATAATGAATTTTTTAGTATTGTTAATATGAATGCATATGTAAAAATTATTTAGTTTTTTATTGGGTATATAAGATTCGGCACAGCCGAATATAGCACTCTTACTTGTTATATCTACTTTCATACTACAAATGGGGATACAATTGTATTTTTTGGCAAAATACTAGAGAAATTGATCTTAGATTTTTACAGTGCGTAGAAATGATTACTGTACATCGATTTCTTGCAAAAAGGGAAAATTTAAGAATTTTTAGTTGACTCTCTTTAGAGGAACAAGTGCGTTATCTCTATGGAATCAAGATTCTTCAAAAATATCTAGTGCTGCCAAATCATTTTTGTTAACCGTGTACATATTATGGGAATTATTGGATTAAAGTTGTGACATGCATTATTTAATGAATACTTCATCCTTAAACCGCTATCTTTAAATATGATATTACAACGGAAGAGGTTGCTTTTTGAAATGACGCAAGGATTGTGAGTCTGCTAAAATGGCAGGCACTCTGGTTGAATTCCATTACGAGAAGATGGAATTATTCACTTATCCCTGATGTGTGTGTGTGTGGTTTGGACGTGGACATGGTAACCTGGACTTTTAACTTACTCAAATGTTGAGTGGACATATGTCGTACCTGAACAGGTATAGATATGACAGCATCCGAATTATTAGAGCGTAGATTTAGTCCCGGAAACGTGATCGGTGTAACGTTGTGCTCGTTGAATTGTTGGTCGTATGTGTGTAACTTTGTCCAGTCGATCTTAGTTAAACATCGTAGATAAGAACGGTTCTAAAATCGAACCGATGTTAGCTACAGCGGGTTAATATATCTTCCGCACCCTCTTACGGAGAGCTTTCTCGGTAGTCTCGCAGGGTCTGTTTGGGGCTGTGTATGGGGGTGCTTTAGCATATTATAGTCTCGTAATCCTGGCATTTCTCAGGGGACGGACTCTTTTGACGATTCCTACTCGCCAAACAAAATAAATTAATATAAAAATTTAGGGGCGAATTTGCCCGTTATGAAATAAAACCCCTTAAATATGGGGGAAAACCTCCTAAACTGGCAACTCTGCTCAGCACTGCACTCTATATGCGTGCATACTTGATAAAATTGTGCATATTTGATAAAATAGTTGACTTAAATACTTAAAATTTACAAAGTCGAATGATTACGAAAACCATATCGGGAATGATGCTGGTGCCTTAAAATTTAAAGTTTTTCTATAAACAAAAACAAACTTTCGTTATGGGGAAGTAAATAAAAATACTCTCTCATTCTCTCACTTTCGAATTTTTTCAAGTATGAATTCGGTATTAAATGATCTCTGAAATTTTTGAATCAAGCACAGTTTGAGATCAAATAATCTTAAGTAAGGGCACTTGAATACTGCGCTTTATTCAAGGAAGTACTTTCCGTACGCTTCGGCTTGATTAAGAGCCAAATGTTTAGGCTAAGTTTATAACATAAAAGGGCCGCAATAAAAGTGTACAATATTGTTGGCAGCCACTATATAAATATTACAGAGAAAGATTTGATTATAATTTGCTTGTCGCCAATCATTTTAGGAGGAATATTTTTGAATTTTCTGCGATCATAGTTAATAAGTTGTCCGTCACCATATCTAACCATCTTTTTTCTCTGAGTGTAGGTTTGTTAGTAGGGTGATCTATGTGTTATTTTTTTTTTTGCTCCAGAATTGTAATGTTATGTTAATAATTCCATTTTAATTCTTGCTTCTTTCTTATTTTTTTGTTTGGTGTTTTGTCAAGAAATTAATTTGATTGCTTTTGACGTAAGTCGGTGATTTTCTTGGTTGGGGAAAAAATATCCAAATAAATTAATGAATTTATTTTTGTTATCCCACTTTTTTTTGTCTTGAAATGTAATTGTTTTTGTTCATTTATTGCCAGAGATTTGATTTAATGAAAATCTATGTAACCGAAAAAAAGAAAATAACAAGAAACTGCAATAGTTATGCAATCTTTTTAGGGGAGGAATAAAAAAAAATGTAAAATGAAATGAAAAGAAAACACAAGAATCATTAATCATTCGAAAGATACAGTAGCAGAAGAAAATTAAATTGAATATTTCTGTGACTTTTTTGCGAAAGTTTGAAGAATGTTTTAATTAAAGATTAGGAGTTGAAAAAAACCTTTTATTCTGTGAACAGGAGAAAAGATTCTTGTTTTCCTGTTGTTTTTCTTAAAACCGTGAAATCAGGGGTTTCTTTTTAATGGTTTATTTTTTTTTAAGGTGGAATAAAATGTAGAGATAATGACTTGTTTAAAAAAAAAAAATATTTAGTACAAACTATGCAAAGAGGTAATTTACTTCCAAAAGTATCCAAAAACAGCCAGGAGGCAAATTACTGCATTCGATAGCGATCGAAATTATAATATAAATTAAATGGAAATTTCGCTCGATATCTTATTCCATAATTTTCCCCTAGGCTATGCCTAATCTTAAAATTAGAACATTTTCGCTTGTTTTCAAAGATTAATATTAACGATTTAAGATTTCTTGAGATTTTTATATGTTTAATAGATTTTTGGTCTAAGAAATGCCAGTTTAATCAACAGGGAAACCATAAATATGCAATTTCATGTTTTTCCTTGAAATATATTTATCCGTTTTAGAGTCTTTTGTGAACTATCTGTTAGTGCATATTTTATCGTTTGCCTTTTTGCAGCCTTTTTAAAGTTTTAAGCGCATATTTTGCCCTATTGAGGCATATTTTGATACATGTTAAATTTTTCCGCTCATAAACAAAATGGCTTTTCTGTTTTAAATATCTATCTGTATACCTAATGTGCTGCTTTATTATCGTCATCTACATTTAATTTTTACTCTAAAATTGGAAGACAAAGTAGGTTGTCATTAAAAATAAATGTTCACCACCAGTGGAGTTCCCTGATAGGGAAATTTGGAGTGGATCCAAAAGACTGTTTGAAGGGTGGGCAGTATTTACGGATGGATCCAAGATGGAAGCCTGCACTGGCGCCGGTGTATATATCGCGAACACCGAAGTAGAAAAGGTCGTTCAGACTCCCTGATGAGTGCACTGTCCAGGCTGAGATCCTAGCGATCTGGAGGGCGACGGAAGTGATACTGGATCACATCGTGGGTGGATCTGTGGTGACAATTTACGTCGATAGTCAGGCGGCGCTAAGGGCATTGACAAATAATACGGTTCGATCGTGCCTGGTCGTTCGGTTTAGGATTGCTCTTTGGGGTGATATGGGAGAAATTGCGTGAGGACGTTATGATCCTGGGGGAACAGAGCGGATTGCAGGGTGTCTAGGTCACTATGGCCCAGATTGGGCGCGGGGGCATCCAGGGGTTATACTAGAAATGGACAGAGGTGGTTTTAGAACGATTATAGGGTTCTTGACGGGTCATTGTCCTGTTAGGGCTTTTACGGGCAAATGGGACAACACCATACCGGACTCCTGCAGTAGCTAGGAAATAGATTTCACGACGAACTGGGGTGCATCGCTGGATGTAATCCGGCTGATCTAGTGGGGTTTGTCAGGGAAATATTGCGGTTGTTTCTGTTGAGGGGACTGTAGAGAGGGTATAGCTCTACGTGGTACCTACTTACATTCTAACTTTCTTAATTCTCTCCACCTCATACTTATTTTCTAAACTATACTAAACTTTTCTCTTCCTATCATTGAAAAGATTCACAATGGACCGCATTGGTCTCCGAGTTGAAATGTGCCATTGGGCACATAACCCTTCTCAACCTTACCTAAGATAAATATTATGCGATGTGTATAATAAATAGATAAAAATCTAGACCAATCTTTAAGTATACCGATCTTCTCAGAATCACATTTAAAGAGATCTAATGATGACCATCCTTCCGTCTGGCTACACACAGAAAAAATACCAATGTAAAATTAACATGGAAAAATGTTGTTTGAGAATCATCAATTACCGTATTCTTTTAATTAAAATAATTTAATAAAATAGTACATCAAGTTTTCAAAGTAGAATGAACGAAAACCATATCGCGCCATTCTGCTGATTGATCTGTTAACAAAGGAGACTACAAAATAAGTTAAACATGTGCTACAGGGGTAAGTGTGAATTATTCTTAAATAAATGCATATGTTCTCTCTGAAGCTTCTTCACACTGTTATAACACACTCAGGGCAATTTGATTCTTCATGAAATTCACGTTGTTTCAACTTGAAATAACTTTCATTCAACGTGATTCGGATTGTTATTTCAATATAAATGACATTTTGCTCTAACTTTACTGCAATGTTAAATTAACATGAATTATAGTTATTTCAAAAGAAAAAAAAATTGTTCGCAAGCAATTATAAAATCAGGTTGAATTAACATGAAAAACGTATGAAGCAAAATCACCACCGAAAAATTTTAAATCAACCTTGTTTTCGACGTTTTTAACTTGATTTTTTTCTGTGTGGTACTCAAGATGATGTCTATGTAAATAGTGAGAATCGGTATATAATTTCACATTTTCCCGACTAAACCTTTTTTCCAAATAAGACTCTTTGTGTCCGTAAACCTTCTAATTATTTTGGTATTTAGATTAAATTCTCCCCAAAAATGTTTTGCTCCAAGTTAAATAATTTTCGAATCGGTTCACATTTACCCAAAGCTCCCATCCTTTAAAAGCTTTTAAATAAAATAAAATAGCTTTCATTTCCTTTAAGACTAAAACCCATATATGCAGATGTTAATATCAAGATAATATTCGGCGCAAACATATTTATATGAACTTTGACCTTATATGGGCTTAAGCGATAATATTAGTAGGTTTTTTTTTAAATTTTGTTATAAAATTGTTGAATAGTTTGTCTTCAAATGAGTAATTATTGTTTTTTATGGTATATTTTTAACAATATGTTTTAGTTTTAACTGCAAATTAAATGCGCAATAAACGCATATTTCTGGTTTCCCTTCTTTTTTTATTTTCATTTATTTATTTATTTCCAATTCTATACACAAGACTTAAAGCTTCTTATTACAGTATAGAACATAGCAAAAACATTAAAAATTATAATTTGTGAATGATAAAATTTTTAAACAAAAGGGAAAAAAAATTTAAAAGAGAAAATACAAATTATGAAAATAATAAATTAGATTGTAAATTAACTAAATGATAATATTAAAAATCATAAAATTTAAAAAAGAATAAAAATTTAACATACAAAAAAATTTAAAATGCTTTTTTTAAAAGTTCGGTGCGTTACTTAGTACATATTAGTATATTATGCGGGAGTAGATTCCAAAGACGGATTGCATTTAGAAAAAAGTGCCAATCGGAAGTTAAACTTTGGTGTGTAAACAATAAAATTCTTTTGCCTCTATTACAGCTAGATACGGTTAAGCGGTTATACAGATGTAATGGTTGTTGCCTTTTGCAAGATTTCTGAAAAAATTGCATATGTTTCAATTATTTTAATTTATTCTTTCGATTTTTGCGATCGTTAATAGTTTTTATTAAAAAACTCCAAAAATTTATTTTTCCCATTTAATTTTTTAATTCGCATATTTATGTGTTCAGCATATTCTTGGGCATATTTCTTGGTTTTTTTTTAGCTTTCCTTTTGATCGCGCCTCAATCCTAATTCAAAACTTTTCAATATTTACCAAAAAACGCATAAGTTTTGGGAAAATCAGCTTTATTTCCTCAGTTAAAAAAATGCTGAAGTACATTAAATGTTCGCCAAAGCTTACCCGGAAAATGTTTAATTGATTTTAATGGTGAAACACGGTTTAATGGGTTCAGAAGTATTGATTTTGATACAGATAACGAAGATCGATCGGTTGGCCGAAAAAAATCAAAATTGAGGAATTTTGGTAAACTCTCAAAGTCAGTAGGAGCCACACTAGCAGTGAAATTAAAACTTTTGCAAGCTGCAGGATTTATCTTAATGTTAGGAAATTGTGTGCCACACTCGTTAAAGCCAAGAAACGATAAAAGGTAATAATAACAGGCCATAAAAACGGAGCCATTACCGCAAACCAATTTGCAAAAATCGTGGTTAAGGCCAATCTACCCAGCTAAACCATTGTCAAATATCCATGGCTCTAAGGTAATGCTTTGTATTTGGTGCACACGATTACAAGATACCGAAAACAATTGATTCGTTTGAAGCAATGGAAAACTTCCGCACTAAGCGACAAGGTATTAAGCCATAATATAAACTTCATTACGGCGCTTGGCCACATGTAGCATGGCCAGTAACATATTAACTAGAACACAATTCAATTTTCAATTTTATTTATTGATCACAACCCAATACAAAGATGAATCTTATATTAAAGTACTGGATTATAAGAGTAGGTATACACAGTGGTGGAAAAATTTTACACCAGCCTCCTTATAGACTTTGCCCCGTGCAACATCCATTTGTTTCGATGGATGCAGAACACTCTTAATGAAACAGACTACGAAATTAGCTGCGCTTAAAAAGTTCAAAGTTTGTTTTTTTTTAATATGTTGTCAGAAATAGGGGAAAAGGTTACATATAACGATGGCCAATAGTTCAAAAAAGTTTTTATTCTGCCAAGGTTTCAAAATAAAAGCTCCGCTATATTTGGTGGAATTTCTGGAAAGATACATTAGAAAAGTTGTTGTATGTAGAAAACAATTAATCTATTTTAAAAAACAGCTATCAATGGAAAACTTTCACATTATGCCAGCAAACCGAAAACTGTAAACAGTGGACGGAAAGTTGTACCACACCTGCTTTAGAGTCTAAAATATTATTTGTCTGACTACCATTTCTTTCGATCGATCGTTTCATAATAACTTGGCTATTACTAAATTGGTGGGAAAGAGTCAAAGCTATAAATGACCAAAAAAAAACAAGTGCAGATCTTAAGCCGATTGTAGTAACACAGACCAGAATATCTGGCGGGAGTCGAGAATGCAACCGCAACTACCGGTGTACCAAGATGTTATAATAACGAAACAAGTAAAAGTGCTATATTCGGCTGTACCGAATTTGTGATACCCTCCACCATGAGTGGGCTTTATATTTTATATTCAACCTTATTCCGGTTGTCGTAATTGATCAAGACGTTTTTGGTAAGAACACTTGCCGTGTGTTATTTTAATCTCTTACAAAAACGACGACTGATTATATGATACAATGACAACCGGAATAAGGCTGATTATATTATAGACCAATCATCGCAGAGATTTATGATTTTTTTAGGTATATAAAACTTAGTTGGTTTTATGCATATTAAAGTGAGTTTTAGTAGAAGTTTTTATAGTGGACCTTTTAAACTTGGCAGAAGGATTTCTAGTCTTATGAAACATAATTTGTTACGATATTGGGCTAAATACGGTGTTTTTCGAAAGTGGGCTTTAAATGGGACCTAGATTTTGACACTAATCTAATAAAAAATTACGCATAAATTCAATCTATCTAACACCTCATTGGATTAATGAAAACTATTTTATAAGCCCTCAGTTAAGGAGATGATTCATAAAATTTTTGAAAAATTTGCATTAACTTTATGCAAGAAATTTTATTAAGTCTTTGAATATTTGTCATCACATTAACAAAACATTTCATTAACATAATGATAAAGAGTCAAGAGTTTAAATAATTTTTTTTTATTTTAATGAAAAGATTTTGTAAATTCATTAAATTAATTACTGAATTTCGTAATTTTTATGACAGTCTTTTATTAGTTTATTTATTTCCTATAAAATTTATAATTTTTTTTGTAGTTAGAAAACTTTAATTTGCTTTCTTTGATTTAGTGACATTTTTCATTGAAAATATGAAGTTAGAAAAGTCTCCTTTTTTCTATTATTTTAAAAATATTTGAATATTTTAATTAAAGGTTAATGTTAATTTAAAAAAAAAACCTATTGAAATAATGTAAAACCATTATTTGGATTTGTCTTTTAAAAACAATATTATTAAGTTGTCATTAATCTTATGAAATATTTTTACGAAATTGCGAAACTCATTTTCGTAGTGTAAGTGAAATTGCTTCATTAAATATGTAAATTTTCATACGAGACATTTTCCATTGGGTTAAAAAATTTTGTATGAAATTTATTCATTAGATTTCTAATTCTTTCAAGCGCAGTAATTTATGGACCGATCTTCACAAAATTTGGAAGTGTGATTTCTGATCATATAAAATGTATTTGTGCAAAGTTAAAAAAATATCCGTGCCTTCAATATTTCTATATTTGTTGACATATTTTCCAGTTTATGTTGCAGAATTATCTATTTTTTAGGGTGGTTATACCACATTTAGGTACATAACTCTTTTATGACCCAAACTGCTCAGGATAACTAGAAACAATTTGACGCAAAGATTATTTGTTTGCGTTGTTTAACTAACACGGCTTAATAGACTTAGAATAACTCAAGGACCGAAAATATATATGTATATTCTTAATGAAGTCGTGAAAGAATATTGAAAAAGTTTCAGACTGAATTACAAACTAAGTATACCTTCATTCACCACTAGTGGTGGAGGATTTAAAAATCCAGGCTTCGGATCGGTTTGTTTGCGGTTTATTACCAATTTAAAGGGATTGCTTTGTTACAACACAATTATAATTTTAAAATTCCTAAAAACTTAACCCAACTTAAATGGCAACGCAATTAACCGTTAAGGAAAAACAATTTGCTATTCACCCACTTTCCTTTAAATATTTAATAAACGTATAAGTGCAATGAAATGACTGCACTGAAAACGTTTTGAAATGTTTATGTCAAAAGTTAATTGGGTGCACTTCAATGACTGTCATAATATTTTCAAACCTTTAACAATTGACCTCAACAGTTATGCAACAAATAAAAACTAAAATTGAAAATAATAATACAAATAATAAAAAATAAAAACAAAATAATAGTAACTTAACATGAACGTTGAAATAAGTCAAGCAATTCACTGCAGGTATTCAGAAAAAAAAACCATTTCAAAATATTATTTGCAAAGTTCACATGAACTCCAGCAGGCTCTTCCGATTCACGGTGAGCAGTAGTAGATAAACTACTCAATAACACGCCCCGTTTGGAACACTTCTTAACGCAAATAAGTAAAATGCAATATAAATATCACAAGAGAATGTGTTGTTAGCAAAATAATAATTGCACAACTAAAATTCACTCACGCGTTTTAGTGTGTGACATAAACAAAACACGCGACACTAATTGTAAATTGGCAATATAACGGAAATAATTCCATACAAACTAACACACACTTACACTAACAAAAATTACTTGAATCCAAACAGAGGGACCCCCTGCAGATTTATAGTTCTGCCGTTTTTTTTTTGCAACGACCGCGCATGATGCAAAGTCAAATGGCTTAGATTGATCCACTGGCAAAGGTTCGTCTTTGTGCTGCATTTGAAAGTTGATTTCTTGTGGCCAGGTTTTTACGTTTTAGTTTAAAATTTGTGCGATTTTCCAGTTGATTTCTAATTGCCAAAGCAATTATTCTTACGTGTACACTGCTTGCCAAGCAAATATAGTAAGTGTTTACGAGGGCTATTTTGAGGACGTTAAAATTTTTTTTGGGATACCCCTTCTATGACTTGGCGATAAATTTAATTGTTTTCATTTTCTGCTTTTTCTTTGCTGCTTCTTTTTTTTTTAACTAAAAGCATAAGAAAAGGACGTTGGAAGTACTTTACCTCACACATTTAAATTTACATTTAAATAAAATTGACTATAACTAACATTACATTACATAAACTTTACTATCAATTGATAGAAGCAATTATTTATCTACTTGTTGACTTTGGATCCAATGAATAATCACTAAATCTATTGATTGAAAGTATTACACATCCTTCTAAGATGTCCAGCATCACCATAATTGGCTCTGAAGAATTTGACGGATAACGGTAGTAAATTTTGGGACGTTGAGGTTTATTAAATGAAATCTCAATTAAAAATCCAGCACAGACATCAGCATTAATAATGTTGAAAATAAACGACACATTTGGCATTGTTCTACGACTTTTTAAAGTAGGGAGCTTTATCAGAGCCAGTCGCGCTGTGTATGAAGGCAAAGTAAGTGGGTTGGAAGGTAATCCGCGAAGACAGAGGAGCAGGAATTTTTTTTGTACAGATACGATGGAATTAGAATACGTTTGGTAAATAGGGTCCCATCTCATCGATCCATAATTAAAAAATCGGCCTAGCAAGTACCATATCGTCGGTCACAGGTTGACAACTCTTAACTCGCAAAAAAATCGAATCGGGTTTTTGATGCCAAAAGACTGTGTTTGTCCTTCTGCATGTTAGTACCTTTGCTTTCTTTACACCATCTTACAATAAATATCTTCTACTATTTTTGGTTTTTTTTTATTTACTTCCAACACGGTTCAGTAACGGAGTATTAACGTTTTTTTTTTTTGTCTCCTGAAAAGTACAAAAAACATGTTAAGAGTTGTCAACCTGTGACCGACGATATGGTTTTTGTTATATACGGTTCATCGAACTATTTTGCCCAGCGTTTTATTATCCAAGTGTTCATCTAGCTTTATTTATCATAAACGTAGTATGCGAATTAAAGCTCAGTTTAGAGTCAAATAATATTACAAGATCAAGGAAGTTTTCAACTATATCAACTTGAATACCTCCGAGGAAATAATTTACAGTGGTTGGATTATTTCTTGAATAACGCATTACTTTACTCTTTCTTACATGTAGCTCCATTAAGTTTGCTTCAAACCAGTCATAAAAAAATTTAGATCGTATTAAAGAAGTTGATGTTCAACACATGGTTATAAGTTAAAAACTCCTGGCAAATAATTTATGAAAAGCAAAAACAACACAGCTCCAATGTGACTGCCTTGGGGTACTCCTGATCGCACATTTTTTTCTAGAAAACGTTTAGACTCTATTCGATAAATAATAGTAAATCCACTTTAAGGTAAGATCTGTGAGCCACATAAATTGAAGTTTCTTTACCAAAAGAAAATGTTTGACTTTGTCAAAAGCTTTGCTGAAATCCGTGTATATAACATCTGTTTGATTCCTTTGATTGGAATTGTGAGTTGAAGAAGGATTGTTGCGGTAGAGCAGCCATATTTTAAATCAGTGTTGATACGGAAATTTATGTTTGAGACTTGATAATATAAATTTTCTGTTATTAATTGTTCAAACAGTTTAGGTAAAGTACTAAGTTTTGCAATACCACGATAAGTTTCAATATCAAATCTAGTGCCAGACTTAAACAATGGGATCATAAAAGATTCCTTCCAAATTTTCTGAAAATAAACAAATTTAATTGATGTATTAAACAATATCCCTGCAAGTATTATTGGACCACCTTATCCATTTTGATTAAATGGACTCCTCCATGGACTGGTCCGATGTAATGCAATCATGGACCATGTCATTGTTAAAAAGTGTTTGTAGTGAGACGACATGTCTTCGTTTTTAAACGACATGCTTTCGTTTTTAAGCGAAGTTTAAACTAATCCTCTTGTGTACACACTGGAGTAATTTTAGACCACTCCTTTGTAACCCAAAGCTGGGTTATATGGTCCTGCCCTAGGACATCATAATGTTAAATAGACCATAAACAATGATGATGAAACATCATCAAAATAAAGGAACAGTATTCCAATATTTAATTTATTAAATGTATCAACACAAATATCGGTGTTTCATTCTGGTTGCAAGTATTTCAATAAAGAGTTGCAGGCGGCAACAACATTTTTTAGAAATTTCAGAATTGACTAGAAAATTGCTCTCACTTCCATGGTCTAATGCTGAAGTAGTAGCCAAGTAAACATCGTTTAAAGTAATTTGCGAAATTGTTTACATTTAGCAACCGTTAATTCGATTTTATCAATTAAGTAAATATTTTGATCATAACAATAAAATATTTATACCAACACTACAAAAGTGGAGAGGGTACTACGCGTTTGTGCTGATTTTTGTAACAATTTTAAATATTCGTCCTAAGCCCACTTTTACGTATAGCGACTGGCTCAGAATCACTTTTTGAGTCGAATTAACAATGTTTGTCCGGGTGGCTGGTAGGCTGGTTGTCTATGTAAACCTTGTGCGCAAAGTACAGGTCGCAATTTTGGAGATTAATTGATAAAATTTAACACAAAGGTTCTTATGTGGTGTAGGGTATCATATAGTCGGCGTAGACCGACTATACTTTCTTTCTTGTTTTTTCATGTAGATCTGGACTTTAAAGGTGTTGGGTAAATGTTGTCGTGATTAGGATTTACCTTCAAATTATTTAAAACTTATAGGCTGCAGTAGGGATGCCAAATAGGACCAGGTTTTTTGAATCCCGGGATTCGGGATTTTTTATTAAAAAAAACGGGATCCCGGGACGGATCGGGATTTTTCGGGATTTCATATATAAAGACCAAATATTTAAATTCATAAACATTTTTATAATAAAATGTTTATTTATAAGTATTAAAACAAATAAATTCATGAAGAATATTAAACTCATTACAAAACAAAACAGTTTAATGTATTCTTTTAAAGTAATATGGAAAAATTATATATTAAAACTTATATTTTAAAAAGCTTCTAAAACAAACTAATGACATCTGATAATCGATACCTTATTTTATTGAAAACATATGCTGCCGACGAAAGCAATGTTCGCAATAAACACTTCTGGGTGGTATCGTTAATAATTAGAAACATGTGCAATGCTACATGACAATATTTAATTTATTGTATATCAAATATATACATATGCAAGTATGAATCTAATAAAATAAACTTAAGCAAATGTGTCAAAAGACCTTTGGTAGAATCCTTTTTGCACAACTTGCATTGTGCGTACGCAGTTCTATTATCATTCACGTAGAAAAAAGACCATATCGAACTTTATCTTATGATTTTATTTTCTGGTGTACAAAATGCATTGCATGTAACATTTACTCACTTGTGACTTCTTTTTGCAACCAGTTAAAAATTAGGATCATTGCCTGTATGATTTAATATTAAATTTTTAAAGTTATTTTTAACCCAGGGTGACTCACGTTTATTTAAATATAGTTGTATTTAAAAAAAATACCACATATTACTAAATACAAAATCTCGGGATTTTTACATAAAAAATCCCGGGATTCGAGACTTAAATTTTTAGAATAATCCCGGGATTTCGGTATTCGGGATTTCGGGACTGGCATCCCTAGGCTGCAGTGATTCCTATGAGATGAACAATAACGACATCGAATTTATGGATGATTTAATTTTTTAAATATCCATCAAAATATTAAACAAATTGATCTTAATTTACAATTTCATGAAATAAATGAATTATTTCTGTTTTATTTTTTAATTTTAATTACTTTTATTTAAAAAGTTTTAGCCCTTTTTAGCCAATTTTTCCGTAAATTTAGCCATTTTTGGTCACCAAGTTTTGGAAACACTGGTTTTAAATAAAAATTTTTAGCTAACTCACACAATTTTAGAGCCACCTGCTTTACCAATATAAATCTAATTGAATTAAAGCCAATCTCTTTAATAGCTAATTAGAGATGTTGCTTTCCCTTTTTTTATAATGAATGGCAACTCTGTCCCTACTAACTGTTTTAAATAACGTTTTTCAGTTGTTCTTAACCTATTTTTGGCCAAAATTCTTTCTGTAAATTTTAATTGAAATTTTCTAAAACTTTCCACATACCCCTCGTATTCATATAACCTTAGCTGCATTCGTCTTTTCTAATCACGAACTTTACTTGAAAATTGTTTAAATACAAGCATGAGTATCCGTATTGTATTGCTTATAATAGTTACATACCTGCCTAAAGGTGCAGCTGTCAAAATTCACATGTCACTATGAAATGACGTAAATATGAACAAAGGTACACAGAAATAGAGTTTTAGTTTGTTGGAAATTCAGAAACCTGAGAACACTTACTTAAATTGGAGCTTAATAAGTTTTTTTTTTTAATTTTTTTTTTAATATAATGTCGTTACATTTGAATGCCTGCGTTGATTGTTAGTACTTATTGTTGTACAGGGTGGGCCAAATAAGACCTACTAATTTCGTTATTGGTAGTCTTGCGGTAACATTGCTTGCACAACTTAAATTTTGTATGGATGCCTCATAGAGGCCCAACTATAATATGCTTAAGGTGGCTTAAGCAATTGTGCGAACACATGTTAATCATGTGTCAAACCATATTTTACTGAAGGGAATTTTTTTTGTTAAATTTTATGAATCTGTCTGTTATTTGCTTAAGCAAGGTTCGAAACTGTTCGCACTTTCACAGAAAAAAATTTCCACCCGTAAACGCATTAATCAAAAAAAAAAAATAATATTAATTAAAAATTTAATGAAGTGGATTAAATATTTAATCAAGTCAATTAAACGTATAATCAAGTGAATTAAACGTTTAATTGATATTATTAATTTATTTACTGGAGCAAATTAATATTGTCAATTAAACGTTTTATACACTTGATTAAACGTTTAATTCCCTTGTTAAATTTTAATTAAAACTGATTTTATTTTTGATTAATGCGTTTACTGGTGCAAATTTTTTTTCTGTGTTGCGGGTTTGATGGGCTTTTTGTTAATTTTTGACAGAAGCTTATGCATATTATAGTTGGGCCTCAAGATCTGAATTGTTGCTCTGGAAAGCCTTATGGGTCGAAGCTACGACGAGTTGAGATAGATGAGTAATTTTCAAGACTCTGCCACAGCTTCCACGTTCCCTTCTGTGCAAATATTTCGATGAGCATCTCTTGCAGGACTGTCGATCACTCCACTCTGTTCCTTAACACGATCGTCTAAATATTTAGTTGTGATTATAAACGACTTAATCTTGAAGACTGTAGGAGCTGATCTTGAATCCAAATGTTTTCACTGCGTCATAAGAATTAATCTTTAATCAGAATAGAAAAATTCAATTTCATTACAAAATAAAAAAGTAAAACGTCTTTCACATTGGTAGGTCTTATTTGGGCCACCCTGTATAAAGCTTATATTTTTATTTATGCCAATCAAAACAAAATATTAAGTAAAATTGCTGCCCCTTTTTTAAAGGTATAAAATTTCCTTGGAATAACTAACAACAAATTAACAATTTCCCAAAAAATAGCAACTGATTTAGAATTTGGACAGGGCTGGGAGATTCCAGTAGGTTCTGGTAAACATATTCTAAGAGTAACATGTTATAATAAGATCCGTGATTGTAGTCACCATATTACGATTATTATTGAATCATATTATGCACAAATATATTCGTAATATTAAATCATAATATTTTTCCCTTAATTAATATTCTTATCATGTTGATCATAATAAGTTAAGAAGTAATCGTATTATTATCATGGTAATCATAATTAATTAAGAAGTAATCATATTATGATACAGCGCCTTTCATAACTTTCATAAAAATAAAGAATAAATTAAAATTTCCGATATTGTTTTTTTAGTTAAGCTTGAGTTCATTAACCCTTTCGGTACTTCTTCTTTGTTTTTGATTAAAAAAATTTTTTTTTCGATTTTATAACTCTTAAACCTTATATTTTCAGTATTGGTTGCTCTTAGAACGCAATTTAACTTTTACAGACTTCTTAAAAGTAATGGAGTAGGAAGACGGGTACCCCACATAAATATTTGTCATAAATTTTCCTATAGCTGGATAACAATTTGGTTAGACTCTCGATATTTATTGTCAACTGCAGTTGTAATAAAATACTATTTTCAAAAACATTTTGGAGGTAAAGCATTTGGGAGACGTGTATCCGAATACCAAGTTATTAGAAAAATTAATTTGTGTAACCATTGAGTTATGTAGAATATCAACGATTTGTGTGTCTTACAGGGGCATACTTTTTGGCTTGTATGTACATAAATAACAATTCAGGAGTAACGAATCACATTTAAGAAATCCGTAAAAGATTACATCAATAATCGTTTCAAAACAAAAAAAAAATGCTCTAAACTTGTCCGTTACCCCTCTTGAAAACCTTTACTAGCTCATCCACTTTACTTAGCGCATAACGAATCCTTTCAAGAATTATAAATCCTAAAAGGACAAAAACAACAATCAGTTGTTAGTTATTCGTTTAATTTTATTTTATTGTTGTACATTTTGATTTGGCATTTCATAAAGAAGTCCTTGGCTATAAGTATGTCCGATTAAATGTATGTGAAAAATTATTATGTATAAGCCACAATTTTGAAATAAAAAAGAATATATTTGATGTCACCGCCACATAATGCACATACATACATACTAACTAACAACTCACTGCTGCAAAATAAAACGAAAAAAGATTAAATAAATTTTAAGTCGCCAACATTACAAGTTTAATCTGAGCAATTCAAAGAACAACAACAATGAGAATCATTCATTGGTGGCGGTAACTGTAGCAGCAGCTTTAACTGGAACAGTTCATGTATTAACAGTAACATTATTCTCATTCCTGAAACTACTTGTTGTTGCAAAGATGAAAACCTAAAAACAAAAAAAGTTTTACTTCATAAGTTTAAGTTCTGTTAACTTTTTTTTGTTATTTTCAGAAAGCCAGATCCAAACTACTAAAAAAAAACTAAGAAGCAAAAAATTAAAACCCATCAACAACATAATCCGGTCCTTTTTTTTGCTCCTCCAATTTATATTTCAGTATGAGTATTTATGGTGTTGTAGACAACGAATTTCTTACCAGTGTTTCTTCATCTACTCTTGACCTGATCATCAGTCTTGTTCGATCAATTGCTTATGAGTGGAGTAGCAGGAACCTCGTATTAACTAGTGGCAACAAATAGTGGAAGGAAATTAAGAATTTACCGGGTTCTGGTGTTTCGTATACATATTTTGTTTTTTGCGTATGTAGATACATAAATTTGCGGTTTTCTTATTTCAATAGATTTCTACAATTATTTCAAGTCTGCTTAACAACTTTGTATTAAAGAAAGACGGGCTTATTTCTTGTGTCGGAGAAAATAAAAAAAAAAAAAATTAAAAAAAAAAATGGAAAATCTTTATGATCATCACTCAACCATCATTATTAACATTAATATAATCATCTTTATTTTCAGCAATCACTGCGTTTGTTGTCATTTTATCGTTGCCGTTGTGGTCGTCATCGTCGGGATTATGTTTTATTTATGTTTCGGTTAGAATTTAACTTCAATAAATGTCCAGCAAATATGTGGAGCATGTGTTTTGCTGTTGCAATTTTTCTTGTAAATTTCTTGTGCGCTTTTTTTTAGAAGATGATTGTGGAACGTTTGTTTTACTACTGTCAGTGCTTAAGCTACTGTTTATTATACCCTACACAATCTAGTGTGGTGAATTAGCGTTTTTTTAGTATTTCATTTCGTGTGTAACATTAAAATATATTGATATATTAGAGTACCATCGGGTAATGGCGGGTAATGTCTAACCCCCTTTAATTTACTATACTAAATATTACCGTAGGAACACAACTGCACCGTATGAACGTAGTAACGTTCGACGTTGATACGTTGTCAAATCAAAATGTATAGTAATTTTTACAAAGGAAACACAATAGTTGACGTTAACGTCAACACCATTTGCGACCGTATTGCCATATAAAATTAATTTATTGTTGTGTTTTCAAATTGATTATTTGAATAGAAAATAAAAAATGAAAAAATTGGAAACAATGGAATAAATTTGGAAATTTTCAAGATTTTTTCCAAAGAAAAGAAAACACTTTTTCAAGGGAATCGTGGGCAATTGTCTTACGTTACATATGTGTAGCTTACAGAAAAGGCTAACAAAAGGTCGCACTGTAAGTTTTCAGTTGGTCTGTAATATAGCATTTATACGTTGTCTTTTCAGACATGTCTCTTTGCTTCATTCTCTTTTGCACATGCTACCGACAACCTTTTGCACATGGCTGTTTTCATTTATAATTCTCTAATATTATTTCTTTATATATTGAAAAACACAAAAAATAATGCATATTAACAAATATGAAAACTCATTATGTGTCTGTTTTGCAACCCCTCTTTCTTCTCTAAGTCCCAAGTCACATTATACGATTCTTGGCGTTGCGATTATTTTCGTTTCCTCTTTGAAGTCGGTCTGATGTTGACATTGTACGATTTTTGTCGTTACGACTTTAACTTTTGCAATCGATCTTCAATACATTTTTCGTCAAATGAGAGAACAATGCGCATACTCAAACCTTCCATATTTTATTTGTGTTTTTCACCTTTTGGAGCACATTTTTTACTGGGAAGATTTTTGCGCCACCTTGTATATGCAATACAGCTTAATGGAGAAAAATAATGCTGTCATTAAATTTGGCACAAAATAATTTTGCATGTCTAGAAATTGTGATGTCAGATTTTCTAAAGATTGATTCATAATTTATGAAATAGACAAAAAAAAAAACAAAATACCCATAAATTCCACTGCCGCAAAAATCGAATTTTTAATGGAGGGTATCAACGATTCTACACAGCCGACTTTTCGTGGCCAGTGTAAAAGATCAAAAGAAATCATTGCATTTGTTGATTTGCCAAATAATTTTTAAGTGGATTTTTTTTGTTCGGCTTGTGTTTAATTTTGTTAAATTTAAACTAAGTATTTCCGTTGATAAACTCTCCAAGATTTGTTTGCTTGCAATAAAACAACAAAAACATTTTTAAGTGAGATTGTTAAGTCAAGGGATTAATTTGTGATTTAGTTTTGGGACAAATCGTTAATTTCATTATGACAACTTCACCTGCTTTGGCTTAATTGGTTGGGAGTTTTAGTTATATAAAATGCTAAGGTTTTTAAAGTTTTATATAATCTGCACAACAAGATCTAAAAATTAAATTGTATTCTGTAAATGTACCTGTTGTAAAAAAAATATGGGATGTTATAATGCCCTGGTACTTAAAAGCTACTTAAATTACCAAAAATCATTAACATACCTGAAAGATAGTATCCTAAAAATTGCTATTTATAAGCTGTAGTAATGGCCCTAAGAAGTAAAGGTTTTTGGCTTTAAATGAGTTATTTAGGTGTTAAAATCGTTGCCTGTTGAAGTTTTTTTTACTCTTATTGCATCAATTTGTGGATCCCTTGGGTGGAATTTTCAATCTATTCCATCCATATTTTATATAAATTAATAAAACCAAATCTGATTTCCACATACACACTTACAGATGGACTTCGCTATCCATAAAGATCAGTAGTTTATGTACTAATCAGAGTCTAAGATCAGTATTGTTGAAATTACAAACGTAATGACAAGCCTGTGGTTAAGGTAGGGTTTCCAAAAACCAAAATTCAAATAATTGACAATGTAAAAAAATTCACCTTAAATTACTTTCATAAAAATTTCGTCCTATTAAAATTTCTGAAAGACATTCTGTTCCTTTCTTTAGATAAATTAATATTAAAACACAATAAGATCTTTTACAAAAAGCGGAACGAATTGCTTTGGAAGACACAGACCAGATCAATTTATATATCGTCAGCTCATTACTGGTTTGACCTACCGGCATTTTTTTTAAGAAATTCGACTTATATTTTGAACACCGCCTTTCTGAATGCAAGACGTGTTACACGAAATGATTTATGGTGTCTGAGATATTTAAAGGTTATTAAGTATTGTTTTGCTCTACAGACCACTGCTTGGCGAATGCTGCAAATTCTTAGTACAAAAACGAACAAAATAAATTTAAGTCTTGCTTTGCTTTATTGCCATAAGAAAACCACGTTGTTAAAGCAAATAATAGCAACAAAATACAATTTACTCATGCTTCGCTTCACTGATGTAAAAAAGGAATAAAAGTCAAAAGCTAAATAAAATATCAAATTCTCAATAGACCGAAGTAAGTATACGTATGCAGCATACAAATCTACTTTTAAAAAATAAGTTTAGAAAAGTATCGTATGCGGCACAAAACAATTATTTTCACTTTCATAAAAACGCTTCCAAGTTTGTTCACAAAAATTTACATTTTTCTTCAAAACATATGCCGGAAGCATTGGGGAAAATATAAAAAAAATCTTATCGGGTATTATCAGAAATCTTCACGTAAACTTTCATTATCGTTTTTCTACATTACGACATTTTGGCATATGCGTTTTGATCGCACTTTTGAAGAAATGAGTCGTATCTTATCAATTGGAATATCTTTTGGCAAATTATAATTTTTTTTTCATTATTTAATAAAATTATTAAAAAAAGTAATTTTTTTTTTAAATTAAAGAAAGTTATTTTTAAATGGACAAATTGTATGTGAGCTAGTAACTGGACCATTCTAGGCCATCTGGCAACTCTAATTATAATATTAAATTAAAAAGTTGCATTAATTTTTGGACTAGATGTACAAAGTAAGTTCAAGTTAGTTATTTTAGAAAGAAGACTGTCTTATTGGCGTTATAAATATCTTACCAATAGCTTAAGTTAGTACAGGGTCCGCCAAATAACTATTTTTTTTAAAAATGCTATAAAAAAACTACTGAATATTTTCTCAAATTTCTTTTTTCATTTGAAAGTACAATCCTTCCGGTTAATAATGGAAAATAATTTCATTCAAATGGCTGCCTCGGCTGGCCATGCAGTAGCCTACACGATCGGTCCAATTTGTAAGCACATTATCGATTGTGTGCAGCTGTATTTCACCAATGGCTTCACGAATATTGTCCTTTAAACCGTCAATTGTCTCTGGCATGTCGGCGTAACACTTATCTTTGACGGCACCCCAAAAATAATAGTCCAACGGTGTCAAATCGCAGCTCCGCGGTGGCCAAACGACATCAGCTCTGCGGCTGATAATGCGATCTTCAAAAACAGGGCGCAAAACATCGAGTGTAGCTTCGGCTGTGTGGCACGTAGCGCCGTCCTGTTGAAACCAAATGTTGCCAATATCCTCCTCTTCAATTTTTGTGAACAAAAATTCGTTCAACATGGCCTGATAACGATCGCCAGTGACTGTAACGGCCATTCCTTGCCCATTTTCGAAGAAAAATGGCCCAATTATGCCTCTGGACCAAAATCCGCACCAAACAGTGACTCGTTTTGGATGCAACGGCTTTTCAATGTATGCGTGCGGGATTGCTTGTTTACATATCCGCAAAAATCAAAATGAGCTTCATCTGAAAATATGATATTTTTGGCAAAACCGGCATTTTCTGTAAGTCGATCGCAGACCCACTTAGCGAAGCGAAAACGCATATTTCCCATCGTTGTTCAAGCGTATACACAACCATATTCGTTCATCGGAAGGATAAAACTAATTATCTGTAAAATCAGACATGAGCTAAGTGTTACCATTCACGAAATAAGCACTAGTTGAAAAAAAACGTTAGATGGCGGACTCGTTAAAACAGATAAATGGGGTCTTAAATTGTTTCAGGGAGGGCCCTTCTAGGAAAACTGAGGTTTAAACATCCGATATGATTGGTCAGGGGTCTGATTTTTTACTAACACTTATTATCAAGGTTTAGCCTGTCAAGTTTCTCTGTATGTTGTTTAATGCAAACGAAACGTGAACATAAGTAAATCCTCCATCTGTATAATTTAAATATAATTAACACTTTTGGGAAATCCTTAAGGAAATAAACACCCCCACTAAATTGATGTAAAAAGTTAAAGAAATCCGTCCAACATTTTTAACCCTTTTCCATGTTACTTTCATACTACATGTATGCATGTATATTCTCTTCTGTTAATTGTTACAAAGTGTTAAATTACATTTTGCATTTTGAATTATGCATATTTAATTTTCTTATTGCTTACACTCTGGTCCTCCCCTATTAAGTCTAGTCCTTTTCCATGATTCTTGGTTGATGTTATTATTTAAGTAAATTATTTTTTAATATGTTTATGATGCTTTGGTGGACTTTAAGTCTCTTACTCATAATTTATTTATTCTTTCATTTATATTTTCTTTTTTTTTATTGAAATACCCTTGTATTGTGTGTGAAATTATGTAATTTTCATATGGATGTGATTTAATTACTGTAATGGGATTTACTTGCAACTACCATACACTAGACCCAAATGAGAGTAATAGTAGTAGTTGTTGTATGAATGGTAATCAGTGTGACCATATTAGCTTTTTTCGAGCTAAATTTAGCTTTATTTTTTCATGTTTAGCTTTACATATTTCATTTAGCTTTAAGCTTTTTTCGGCTTTTTTCAACAATGCATTTAGCTTTTTTAGCTTTTTTTTTAATTTCGTGTTTATTTATATTTCAAAATAAATAAAACAGTTTATCCAAATAAACTTATTTGTGATTTGGTTAAAAGCGTTATAGTGTGACAATGCAGAAGTAATCGCTTTTGCAGATTTGACTACATATATAACAGTGCTGCAGGGCAAGAATAAAAAAGTAACGCTATTTTTTAAAAAAATTTAAAAATTGTTGTCAAAAGTAAGTGTATATGATTTGTACAAACCAAATACATATTTCTATTCAATATTTCAGTGATAATAGTTAGCAAGACTATCAATTATGAATAGAACAAAAGCATAGCGATTCCAATTTATCTATTTTGCTGCCGTTGTAAGTAAAAATAAGATGTACATGATAGTCCATTAAGGGATGTAAGCATATTTGCTACATATTCCATCTATAAGCGGCCAGCAAAGGCAAACGTAAATCAAATTATGTTCATTATAGTCAGATTAGCAAAACGTGCTACCATATAAAAGAACTAAAATTAAATCGTTTAATTTTTGTCATCAACACTCAACTTGAAAAAAATTAGTTTTTGGTTTAGGTATCAGGGTAAAAATATATAAGATATCTTATTTGGCCTAAGAACCTTTTACTTATGTGTTTTACATTGTCGTTGTCGGGATTTTGAAATCGACAAAAATTTCATACGACTACGACTTCGATCACGAAAACGACTCGTCAACTATTTTTTTAAAAATTTATTGAAAACATCGGATAGTTAAATTTTTACCATCAAGAATTATTTAACCTGTTTCATATTTTTATTTAAAAAAATTATTTTCAAAATTTTTAAATTAAAAGCCTTTCAATCACATAACATATTTAATTTATTAAAATTTACGAATTATATTCATCGGCAAATGGTTTAAACAATTAAATTAATTACGATATAATCTCTTTTATTACATCTGAAGAGTGTCGATATGAACAACTTGCTAGTTTTTGGTGGAATTATATGTCTAAGTCAAAGTTGATAAGTAAGGTTAGCTACTATACATATAATAAAAAAAATTTTATAAAAACTTTAACCACCTTTTTTACAACTTACCGATAGCTAAAGGTAGGATTTTATCGGGCCTAAATGATATTTTTAAATGTGATTTTTAAGAACAAAGCCAAGGATATTATACATATATACTTACTTAAACACTATTTAATCTATGAAAAAATATCGAAATATGTAAAAGTTACTACAAGAAGCCAAAAAAAATTTAGCTTTATTTTTTGGCTTTAAATTTCCTTGTTTTAGCTCTTTTTAGCTCTATTTTAAGCATGATTTAGCTTTATATTTTTTAAAAATCTGGTCACACTGATGGTAATGGTTGTTGCAAGTCCACATTTTCTCTTTACTTGTACATGTAATGTGTCATAAAACATTTAATATGATGGATGTATTAAGTGGTTGGAAATAAGACAGAAATAAAATTGGGGGGAAAATATTTCTTCAAATAATGCTGAATTGTATTGTATTCGTAACAAAAATATTAATTGATGTGTTGGAGGTAACAGAAAATAATTTATGAAATTTTCTTAATTTGATAAAAGAGTGGCGTTTTCCAAAATGTATTTCCGATGAATCTTACAAATTTACCAAAAAATTCTGTCCAATGTAAGTTCTAACCAATGTTTTAAGATCACAGAATAGTCTCCACTACCTGGGAAGCATAAAATAATTAGTTGATATTAGGGATGCCAGTCCCGAAATCCCGGGATTGTTCTAAAAATTTAAGTCTCGAATCCCGGGATTTTTTGTGTAAAAATCCCGAGATTTTGGATTTAGTTATATGTGGTATTTTTTTTTAATACAACGATATTTAAATAAACGTGAGTCACCCTGGGTTAAAAATAACTTTAAAAATTTAATATTAAATCATACTGGCAATGAATCTAATTTTTAACTGGTTACAAAAAGAAGTCACAAGTGAATAAATGTTACATGCAATGCATTTTGTACACCAGAAAATAAAGATCGATGTGGTCTTTTTTCTACGTGAATGATAATAGAACTGCGTACGCACAATGCAAATTGTGCAAAAAGGTGTTAAAAACTTTAAGAGATTCTACCAAAGGTCTTTTGACACATTTGCTTAAGTTTATTTTATTAGATTAATACTTGCATATGTATATATTTGATATACAATAAATTAAATATTGTCATGTAGCATATGTACATGTATCTAATTATTAACGATACCACCCATAACTGTTTATTGCGAACATTGCTTTCGTCGGCAGCATATGTTTTCAATAAAATAAGATATCGATTATCAGACGTCATCAGTTTGTTTTAAAAGCTTTTTAAAATATAAGTTTTAATACATAATTCTTCCATATTACTTTAAAAGAATACATTAAACTGTTTTATTTTGTAATGATTTAATATTCATCATGAATTTATTTATTTTAATACTTATAAATAAACATTTTATTATAACTATGTACTTATATGAATTTTTAAAATTGGTCTTTATATATGAAATCCCGAAAAACCCCGATCCGTCCCGGGATCCCGTTTTTTTGAATAAAAAATCTCGAATCCCGGGATTCAAAAAACCTGGTGCCATTTGGCATCCCTAGTTGATATGTTAGCTATTTGGCGACACCAAAGTTAAGGTATATTCATACTAAGCAAATATTTGTCAAAAAATCCGTAAAAAGCGTGACCACTAAATTGATCCTTTTCAACAAAATTTTTTTTTTAATTTACTAAAATTTATTTGTGAAAAGATCGTAGTATAATGTAACCCATCGACACTTAAATTATGTTGTTTCAATCAAATATTTGTTACGCATGACTGTAACTACAACTTTGAATCGAATAGGCATCGTTTGATTTATATAAAATCATTGTATATAAAGTAAATAATATACAAATTAACAATATAAAATGATAAGTGGCATAACGTGGCAACAATTTAACTTTTTTGTAAAAATGACCACATTTTAACCCGTTATCGACGAAGAATTTTACGCTGACAATTTTTAAAATTTTATTGCGGATTCGCAATCGGAAAGGCAACATTTCAAATTTCAAATTTGTGTTTTAAGTTGCGCTTAGAAAATAAATCATTTAATTATAGGTAAATATATATGAAAGTTTTTTAGTAAGAGTTGATTTTGTCACCTAATATAGGCAAACAATTTACAAATTACGAGCAGGTTTTAAACCCAAAGGTTAGCGATAGTAAGGAGGTCCCATTTGATTCATAAGTATTCAATAAAGTTTGTGAGATCGACGCACTAACAGAGTTCATAATTAACCAAACGGAACTTTATTGTTAGCAGAAATGTTTTATATTTTCTAAGTCAAGAAGTGATGAATCTATTTTTTGGGATTATTATAGTAATGAATATCCTAAGATTTCCAGAAATAAGATTGTACTGGCCTACGATGGAAATTATTCAGAACCGTTTATTTCCAAGGTTATGACTTGAAACCGTTTTGAAAAAATTCCACGAGAATCCGCTGAACGGTCAAAATTGACGGCGGTATCAAATTAAAATGGACATTACCAAACAATAATGAAAGAAGAGTCAGTAATCGATGTCTTGTTTGCACAAAAAAAGAAATCGAAAGTCAAACAAACACGATTTGTTATGCTTTACTGGAAACAAAAATTATTTTAAAATTAACTATAACTTAATTCGATTTTGATTTAGTGTATATGAAATTAAACCCCACGACAAACAAAATATTGTCAATTAAAAATTCTGTATTCCTAAAAACTACTTTGATAATATTTATGAGATCTCATAATTTAAAATAAATTTTTCGTGTTTTTGTATGTTTTTACTGAATTGTTTATGATTTCTTTGTTTTTTAATGGTGATTAATTAAATAAAATTGAAGAACAAAGAATAAAAATTCGCCTTTGACGACGAGTGGGACATATATGTCCCATCATACTTTTAGATCTATCGAGAAAACTATAGAACCAATTTCAAATGCGTTAATAAATAAATTTTCATAACGCATAAGTGCATATAATACTAAAAGTTTATCCAACAGCAACAATTGGGGCCCGAGATATTAGCAAACTTTAATGGCAAAACAATAAATTCGAATTTCTGACTCTAAGACACCTTTAAGCCCAGTTGACACATCTTATCGTTAGCACGACAACTAAAGAAAGCTTCGCGGGATAAGCTAGGAAAGTATAAAAAAAAATAGAGTTTAAATTGCTGGTAAATGCCACACAGTTGCTGGTAATGCCCTTCGAAAATGTAGATGAAATGACGAAAAAACTAAATGGGACATATGTGTCCCATTCGTCGTCAAATGGTTAAATATCAAAAGGGCAGAAAAATGGATTTAATTTTTTTTTTAACAAAATCTACTATCCTCCAGAAATAAGATATAACCTGGGATTATATGTCCCACTAGGTTTTTTAAACCTCATAAATTGGGACTAAATATCCCATCGGAAGTTTTTCTATGACAATAACAATTTCTGTGAGATTGTATTCTGTTTCTGAGGCCCTTAAGTCGCCAAGATCAGAGTCACTGAAATTAATTATAGCAGAGATTTCTTCTTCCTTCAGTCTTCCACACCAGATTTGTGTTTATTCACTCTGCAAACTTACAAATCGACTAACATTTGTTTACCAATGGAATATTGTATCCCATTTATGTGGGTCAATTAAAACCAATGGGATCTAATATCCCAAATCTAAAAAACTCTCATAAAATAATGTTTTTTATAACATAAAACACTTTTTTTATTTGCAAAAAATTCCATAAAAAGGAAAAACTTTTCCACGCTGAACAATTGGAAACCGTGTGCGCATCTAATAGAGGTTGCCACCAAATAGTTGTAATAAAAAACAATATACCCAATAAACACACGTAAAACAGCTAATTATGTGCAGAAAACACTTAAAACTACCAGTAGGACATAATTTTATTTAAATACAGCGTGAATTGTATTTTTGACAATTTTTTAAATTTCGGCTGGGATGCATGATCCCCATGGAAGTTTGCTTCCTAATTTTTATTTATGCCGTTCTGGATAAATACCCGCGGCTTAGAAAACAACCATAAACTTTTTTTAAAGAATTACTTATTGTGACCTTTAGCCATTTTAAGGGAAAACGCGCTTTTCAGTCTCTTCTCCCTAATTCGCATCACTAAGCTACAATTCCACACATTCCAGTCATGAACATTCATAATTTAATTGTAAAAACTCAATCAGTTTTACCAAATAGGCAAATAATATAATTACACTCCTACTTCAAAATCATTAGAGTTACTCCTATAAAATCAATCACCCACCATATTTAGTTAACAGTCAAGATGGCGCGGCGCGTCTGTCTTTTTTTCTATTTCATCTCTATTATGTGAAATCTTTGCGCAATTAATTATAAAAATATTTTAAAAAATTTCCTTAAATATCTGCACTATTTAAAGTGACACTAAACATTGTCTCTCATTTTAAGCCATAAAAGGCAACAAAAAAAAAATACAATAAGATTGACAATAATTATAGCTAGACATATGAAGACATTTAACACTCTATCATGACATTACCTTATGTTGACAAAAAATTAAAACGCTTGAAAACATTTCAAAAGCAAAAATTAAAAAGAAACTCTTTCGAATCAAAGTCAATCAAAATGTAAAATATGGCGCCACAAATAAAACAACTAATCGAAAAAGCAATTAGACAACAAGGCACGTACTACAACTGCTTACTGGAACCTACCACTCACTGCCACTGCTTGCCACCTAGGAAAAGAAGCCAAAATTGGTAACAAAAATTAAATAAAATAAAAAAACAACAACATTTTCATTTTACCCCTTCTCAACAATAAACGACAGCTACTAAATGGACAAAACTTTTTATAATTTTAAAAAAAAAATTGCAAACATAAACAGCAGGATAATTGGAGATTGTTATTGCCATTGCTGATCATAAAATATTTTAAAATGACAACATCATAATCGCATCCATCTGTATCTCAATTTCGTTTTGGCTTTTTTTTTATTTAAAAAACAAATCAAGAAAATCTATGAATTACAAATTATCAACTATTGACACGAGTTTAATTTACCTCCAACCAAAACATGTGCCTCTATATGAAAATAGACTTAGCTTAAAATATTGTACAGGGTAGTGCAAAAGGAACCAAGAGGTTATAAAAATCTATTATTTCTTTGTTTTAAAGTTAATAGAATTTTTTCTAGATTACACTTTATTTAAAAATTGGGAGTTCGATTTAAGATGTGATAAATAAAGTTGGGCTTGTACTGCCCATTATTTCCTTGGCAGTTTGAACAGTTAAGCCTCAGTTAGCCGGAAGTAACAGTAACAGTAACCTTACCGTAAAAAAGAAAGACCAATCTAATTTTACAGATTGAGACGTAACATTTTACTGCTAACTATAATCGTTCTAATTGCTTTACACACAACAAAATGAATCAGCCGACTAACAAGGTTACTGTTACTCCCGGCTAACTGAGCCTTATTGTGAGACATAAACGTGTCGTCTACTAGTTTTTACGCTTGCAACTATGCAAAATATAATTATTGCACTTATTTGAAGTGAGCAACCCATTTTGTGTGCACCTTAAATTTTCAGATTTTCAAAATTACTTTTTCAAAAAAAAAAAAAATTCTTAATTCTTCCATCGATTTTTAGATGCTTTTTCTTTTTTAATTGTTTTATCTTCAAACACCATTTAAAATCTTGTTCTATTCAAAGAAAAAAGTATACAGTAAAACGTTATTCCTGTGTTGTTGTTTTGTGTAGAGTTGATCTTATGAGTACATCTTAACCATTTTGATCAATTTGGCAATGTCATACATAAAGAGTTGCACAACATTTGTACTTTTGCTCTAATAATCTTGCACTCACTAAGACTGTGGAAATTTTGCATCGTTTGTGTGAAAGAATTGTCTATGGGGCTGTTGCTATGTTTTTGCAATTTTGCTTTTTCGGAAATGCGATCTTTAGCTATGATTTTTCCTCATCTTTCTCACTACATAACTCTCATGTACTTCAATATTGTCCCAATTCAAACAAATACTATTTTCTAGTAGACCTTCCCTCGGATCATCTACTTCATCTTTTGGTGTTACATCATCCCGTAGAAGTTCTCGGATACCTGGTATGCGAATAACATTTAAAGTGACAGCGCTCTTAAAGTCCTTTGATTTCTCGAGTTCGAAGCTACACCAGAGTACTTTCTCTCTCCGGTGCCAAGGGAGTCTCCCGGTGAGTGCAAGGCACCAGTCTGTCTATTGATTGAGGCATCCAGTAGTTGTTAGTCCTGCACAATTGGGAGCATTAACGTGGACAACAGATGGGACCATTACACAGGTCAACACGATTTTTGAGTCTGAGTTCTGTACCTCTAATTTTGATTACTTATGCCAAACTAAAGAAAGAAAAAATATTTTGATGTAATAAAGTTTGCTTTTGTAGATACCAAAACGAAATTTCAACATTTATGGAAAAGGTCTATTTTTCAATGTAAATCATATTTAAAATTAAAACAAGTTATGAATTATAAATATTAATTAATTTTTATTATAAAAGACAGCACAAATAAACATACAAATTCAAAAAAATGATACAAAAGAATCTTCAAAAATGAATACTTTTAGTATTTCTAGTGTAATCGTCAGAACTTTATCGTATGAGCATCCAAATGTAGTCACCCATCATGTTCTCATTATATTGTCCTTGATATCTTTGTTCAAAGTTCATTATATCCTGGTGGAAGCGTTCCCCTTGCTCTTCTGAATATTCACCCAAGTTATCTTTGAATTTATCCAAGTGCGCATGTAGCATGTGCAGTTTGAGTGACATTCTGCAACCCATGACTTTGAAGATGTCAAGCATATTAGAAATAAGGTCTTCATAATTCTCGGCCTTCTTGTTACCAAGGAAGCCATGAATGACTGCTTTAAGGCTGAGCCTGACACTCTGCTACCTCTCACTTCACACCCACAGTCCCTCTCACCCCTCTCTTGCATCATAAATGCAACGGCTTTTAAAAAAATGTGCAAAACCACCGTATATTTAGTTTTCATTATATTAAGTACAAAAGCAAACTTTATTTATTATTAATGGAGTTCCAGTTTACTTTTCCATTTATATAATCAGAAAATAATCACTAAATAAAAGACTCAAAAAAAAATTTTTTTTTTGTTGACCTGTGTTATTGATGAAGGGATACCTTCGTGCTAGCTATGGCTTACACCCTAAACCGCAAGATGGTTGCTGTTGCTATTCAACAGAAGATTCTGGATTTTGAACTAGCATTGAAGGTAAGTTAGCTCTGCCCGCATGCTAAGGAATTACCAACTATGTGTAAAATATTTGTGCACACACGGTGCATTTGGTAAATGCATATATAGTCACCAAGTGATTAAGATCCCCCATGATATTAGGTAATATGGCAGGTGTTCAAGTAAATCTGCTTCCCCATTTTCAGTGGAGCCGTATGATGAAAAATATTATAAATGAAAAAACATCACAAAAGAAATCACTGTAACAATATAAAAATATATCGTTAATTGTGAAAACCGTATGTTCTTAAAGCCCTTATGACACTACATTTTTTATTCATTGAATTGATATAGAATTGATAGAAAGAAACAGTAAATGCTAGAAAGAGCAAACTATAAAAAATATAAAAAAAGTTTTTTCTTTTATTAGGGTTTTGTTTATTTTATGAAAAGCTGTAAACTTTTTGTTTATGAGAAAAATAAAAACAAAATAAACAAGAAGCGGTTAATCGCTGAATTTGCCCATAAACCGCTGATTTAGCAACACTTTTAATATTTCAAGCTTGAAATGCCAATTTTAAGTTAAACAATTTTACATTTTTTTTGACATAACTTCATTTTTTATCGATAATTTTAGAAAAATTTGTTAACATTTTGCCATTTATCTTAATACTGCTTAAATCTTTGCACTTGGTACATTTTTCTATTACATTATATTTGTACTGATCACAAAACTTGAACAATGCATTAAAAATGTAGTCTCGTAAGGGCTTAACCGTATAATGACTCTTGTTTAACTGAGATGTGTCTTTATTATTAATAAAATAAACAACAAGTAGAATAACGTCTAATTTTTATCACAAGCGGTAACATACCAATGACTCAGAATGAATTTGTTTACACAATATCAATCGTGATATTGCGCAGACTTCTGCATATGTGGCTCAAATATCAGGCCTTGTGAGTTATTACACTATTGAAGGAAATTATCGCATTAAGCTCTAAGCCAAAAAAGAAACTCTTTTTTTTGAGTCCAAGAACGAATCAAGCTAACTTCGGATACCCTTTTCTAACATGAAGCTTGTGTCAGGGAAAGCTTTTCTGCAAAGTCTTGACTCTAAGACGAGCTTGGCAAAATTCTCCAAATAGCTTTTAGCAGATCCTGAAAAATGTGGTCGATTTTTGTTATGATTAATTACTATTGTTTCATGTACGGTCACACATTCCGGTCGTGTTTCGGCCAAAGCTCGCTTTAATGAAACAGTTGGTGTTTGGTACAAAAGCCCTATGATCATCTGTCTTGTTTTTAGATGCAAAATACTAAAGCTATGGTCACACTTGTCAAATATTTGACGAAAAAAACGGGACCAACAAGCAAACTAAATAATCATTTCCTTTAATTCCAATATTTATTTTGATTATACTTAGTACCACATCTAACAGAAAACAGTTTTTTGATTTGTCTAGTAGTATAACTAGTTTTATTTTGTAATACTAAGACCATGTTAAATCTCACTAACTATTTACAAAAGTAGTGGTCACGCTTATTTGGTCAAATATTTAATAAGTGTGACCGTAGCTTAAGACGTTCATGCACATTCAAAATCGTTTTCAACGTTTCTCGGCTTTAACTTTGTTTGTTTTCAATTTCCTGGCTTTTTAATGAATTCAACAGTTGGCAACATTTTTGAAAATTGCTTCTTGAGCGGCTTCAGTCTTTTTGGCTCACCTAGATGATCTTTATACACAAACCATCTCTCGCACTTAAAAATCCATGGACATATTCAGAATAAGCTCCGTAGAGTAAATATTTCCGCAAATAATATTTTGTTGGCAAAAAATTCGAAGCAAAAGGAAAACTATTTCTTCGTTCAATGAACAAATGGCAATGAATGATAGAAAAGACTTTTACCATCCAAATTGCGGGAAAAGATAGCAAAGACACAAACCTTTAAAAGGAACATCATGTGCTAGAACTCCCCAGTAAAAAATTTAGCTACAAAGTAATTCTACTGAAAGAACCAATGAATTTTACTAGGAAGGTACCCAAAATGAATGCATTCACATTTAATTCAATGGTACATACTTAGAAAAATGGAATTATTTTTATATCTATATGCCTACGAAAATCAAGTAGTTATAAGAGTACAAAAATCCATTATCATTAGCGGAGTTCAAAATAGCAAATCCAAAATATCGCAGCTCTTTTGGTAAATCCAACAACAAAGTACACAGAGCTTCCGTTAGATTTCATTAAAGTGCTACGATATTTTGCGTTTGCTCCTTTACAATATTGTATTTTTTTTTTTTATTATTTTAATATTATTTTTTTTTTAATCCGTTTTGTAAACCATAACATGTAAAGGTGCTATCAGACGGGATGTATTTTACATATGTACTGTCACTTTTCTTTCCCATATGTAATTCAATATGTATGTCAAAATTTCCATTTTACATACGATTCATAATTTTTGCTATCACACCTGCTTATGTTTTTCCTTATGACATAACCTATAAATGTAAACAAAAGCTGACTTTTTAACGGGTATAAATTGTTTTAATTATAAAGCTGCTGAAATTATAATGTTCTTAAAAGTAAAATGGATGTAACAATTTCTAATAAAATAATTGTAGCGTCCAGCATTATTGCAGTAATATCTGAAATAAAAGTAAAAAAAAGACACAAAACCCAGCTGTTTTGTTTATGTTTGCCACAGGAAAATAGAGCGTGTTCTAATCGAAAAAAATTACATATGTATTTCCACATGTATTTTACACATGCAAAGTTTCATATGTATCACACGATGTGTACAACTTTTACAGATGGAAAATTTGACAGTACATATGTAAAATACATCCCGTCTGATAGCACCTTAAGTGATTACTACATTCATTATAATAATGACTTTTACTTATAAAGCCTTAAGTACGCGGAATGTAAAAGGCCACATGCGCATGTGATTCTGACGTAATTTTGACGACACTACAAATCCACAATAGCAAGTTCATGTTGTGTGATGACGACAAAATTACGTCAGAACCACATGCGCATGTGGCTTTATACATTTCGTGTACTTTAGGCTTAAGACGTTATAATTAGTAATGTAATTGCTGCTACGTAAAGCAAATGGTAGCAAAGAATGCTACTAAGTAATGAGTGAAAGAAGCTATTTATTTTAATAAAGTAAGCAAAGTTTTTACTGGGTCGCTCATTAAAGGTGGAATAATGGTGCAGTTTTTTATTTTAAATATCCCAAGTTAAATAAAAAAAAAATTAATTATAGACCATGCAGTTTATTTTGACCCACCCTGTTTATATATGTTTTGTACTAAAATATGCCTATTTTGAATAGCATTCATTAACAAATAACTAAAAACCAATACTGTTTGAAAAAAAAGGATTTGTATTGATATTTATCTGCATATTGGTTTGCAAGTGTATCTTGATGTACTATTTGGAATATTTATTTTATTTGCTAAATAAAGTAAATTTTTAAGAGGCGTTATTCTAATTAAAGCCCAATCAAAATTTTAGACAAACAATTGTAATTTGCTGTTTGAAATGTCAGCATTGTAATATGTACTAATACAAACACACACACATATACAAGCACATATCCAAATTTACTTACCCTGTCGGAAATAAAGTTAACTTAAAACTAACTAATGGTTCATTACAAAATAGTCACAACTTATTCAAAATCTAGATCGTTTTCTTTAAAAAGTTTTTTGGATTTTTCTATAGAGTATTCTCAGGAGGAGTCAGTACTCACTAACTCTGCATAAGTTCCAACTAACCACAAGTTAACTCATTTTGAGTTTGTTTCTGGATACAAAATAAAAGAAAAAAATTATCGTATTTTTGCTTTTTTAAAGCAAGTACAGAATGAACCAGAGAGAAAGAGAATATTATTATTACATTACCCATCCATTACACACATATGCCTTGCTTCACTTTTGTTGTATTTCCCCTTGGTTTACAGAAAAACTTTCAATTATAAGACTCCAGCATCATGCCCAAAACGGCTTTCAAAATGATTTCACTTTGAAAATTAGATGTTTTTAACTAAATAATTTTAAAAAAATAGAATATGGGAATCTTTGCTTCTAATATTGCAGTTCAATACTTATCGAGAAGAAGTCAGTAGGATAATAACAACTCACTAATCTCTGCATAACATCTGAGTTAGCCAAAAGTTTGTTCAATACTTATCGAAAGCAAGTTAGTTGTATAAAAAACAGCTGACTAAAATCTGTACCAATTATGAGTTAGTTTAGTTGTAAATAAGTTAGCTAAAAGTCAACTTAATGTTGAGCCAGCTAATACAAATCCGACAGGGTATCTAGCACGAGCAAGTAACAAACGTTAAAGGATAATTGCTAAAATATGCAACGCTAAGCAAGTTTCTATGTATAGATAGTTTAGTTACTCGTGTACTATATATTAGTACGTATTATCTGTTTATGCCTAATTGGGTAAGAGAAAAAGTCTCAGTGGTATAGTAGCTTTAACATAACAAAATAATAATAATTAGTATTGTGGTTATTTTGTAGAACTGTTTATGGTTTTTAATCCAAATTTTGATATTTTAATTAGGCTTAAGTTCATCAAATTTAATTTTCATTACATTATTTTTATAAGGAAAGGAAGTCATAATATGAAATGAATTAAAATTTATTGATAATTTTTCATTCTAGACTGACACGGGAATCGAACCCAGACTTTTCACGCACAGGCTACCTTGGCATTTTTCGATTGCAACTACTCAATCTCTTCATAGGGGTTTGCTTAAATTCTGCTTGATCAAGATGAAACGAAATAACATTTTTTTTGAAGGCAGATTTTAGTTGAGAGAGGTTTCGTGATTTTTGCAAAATCTAAGGATTTTTAACCCTTTTGAGAGCGGTAAAATGCCCCTTCTATTGCGCTGCAAAGTACATGGGTACCTTTTAAAACGTTTGAAATTGCACTTCAACCACGGTTGTCAGATTTGGCGAGTTATTGTAATTTTTACGGTCTGAGAGTCCAAAATTTTCCCAATGACACATTTTGTAATAATTTAAAATAACTTTTAGTATTATTGCATATTTTTGAATAACTTTTTGAATACTTTCGTTTATTTGGTTAACAGTTTAAAAATTAATGTAATAGTTTACGCTTTGGACTCTGGTAATAGATCCAGTTTAAACCGTTTTTTAAGCACTGAAACAAAGCTCAGTTTTTAGTGCACCCAGTTTTCGTTCTTCCCAGCAAAAACTTACATTGCAAAGTAATGAGTTAAAAAGCTAATATTACTACTCTTCCATACTTATTAATTAGAATTTAAACACCACTCTCGCTTACAAATAGGTAGTTAAATAAGTCATTACCACATTAGCTTACAAAAAACAACGGTGTTTTTAATTTAATTAACTTTCTAAAGCAAAACTTGACTACCCTCCTGCATTAAGAACATATTTATACCCAATAATCGTTATCTAGATATGATTGCAAAAACGTTATGATATTTTAATTTTAATTTGTCATATTCAAATCATCTGTTATAATAAATAAAAAAAGAAATTGTAAGAGTTTTGAATAAAAAAAACCAAAGATAATTATAAATTTCGATAATCATCTCATAAACAAGTACTTATGTGTCAGCTTATATGCCAGCCATTACTAAACTACTTCGATGTAATGCAGATGGTAAGACAGTAAGTTGTTGTAAGTAATTGCAAGCCCCTACCAAGTTTTTGCTGGGTTGTTTAAGAATTCTAATACTTTTGAACGTTTTTTGATTGTGTTACTCCAATGACTAAAGAACTTATTCAAATTACGTCCTTAAATCCAGATTCAAGCTTCAAGAATTGAATTATACCTAGTAAAAACTTCGCCTACTTTTTTTAAATGAATAGCTTCTTCCACTCATTATTAAGTAGTTTTCTTCTATAAAAACACTATAATTACTTCTATAACTACATACTTATTTTTCTGATGTATGCAGGTAAAAATAATTACTTACATAAAAATGCGTTCATTTTGGGACATCCCTTGTAAAATTCATTGGTTCTTTCAGTAGAATTGGAAGAGTATTTTTACTTTTTCCTGATTATTTAATACATTATTTTGTAGGCGAAGTTTTTACTGGGATACTACCAAATTTTTTTAAATATTTTTCTGTTTTGGATTTAAAAAAACTGGATTTTTCATGTTTAAAAACGCTTACCACTCTTATTGAGGTTGTCCTGTAAAATAAGTTAAAACTTGCATTTATAGTCAATACACAGTCAAACCTCGAAGTTTATTTAAGTTGTTTCCACTTACTTTTACAACAAATCGAACTTAAAAATTTAAGTACGAATAACACCAAAAATATATTAACCCATTACATTCTACATGCGTGTATACGTGTATGTTGGTAAAACTTTGTTATAGAAACAACAACAACACTACAAAATTACTTTCAAAAAAACGGGAAACAACAATACTACAAGAAGAAAAAGCATTCATATTTTCAAAATGTAAAAAAAGAAGCAAAAATTCCCGAATTCTATTTGGTAACATTGTTTGGTTAAATATATCAAATGTTCAAAGTAGAATGATGACGATAACCATATCGGTCATGCTGCTGGTGTCTCATAATTTTGAGCTCTTCTGTAAACCAACCTGGGAATACAACAAAATAAATGTGAAAAAAACATATGTGTAACGAGCTTAGTAAATAGTAACATTCTCTCTCTCTCTGTGATAAGTGCTTACGTTAGAATCAAAATCTCACTTTCGGATTATTTAAAGTCCGAAAATGGGCTTTAAACCAACTTAGAAATTTTTAAGTCAAACACAGATTGGGGTAAATTTTGTCCTTTAGTCCATCCTGTTTTCGGATTATTTGAAGTACGGGACACTGTAATATTCCGTACTTAAATCAAGCATTCTGTACTTCATATAAGGAAATCCGTACTTACCGTTGACAACGCTTCGGCTTTTTTTAAGTACGAATGGATTGATTTTTCTTTTCAGTGTTTAACCTGTCAAAAAGTAATTAGGATTCGATCAGTGGGCGTGGCATCCACAAACAAATACAAAACAGATTACTGTAAACCTTGAGAGCAGAACCGAATTTTTATCCAAATTTAGTACAAATATTTTCGATAACAAAACACGATATCTGGAAAAAGTTCGGTGGGATTAGAGGAGTGGGCGTAACATGAAATAGATTTCTGTATAAATGGAGAATGGCAACATCTTCATATTCCAAAATTGATAAAAATTATATTTTACAGACATGATAATTTCATATCTAACGTCTTTAAATTTTAAAATATGAAACTGAAAGGTTAATACAGAAAATGTAGTCAAATAATTTACCACGTTCTATTTTATTGATATTTTTAAGCGACTTTGCGACTGTTATTGACTTGCCTTAAATTGCAAGAGTTGCATTGGCAGTTTTTTTGTTAGTTGTAACATCGTTTGTCTGACGTTACAGGTTAAAACTTTCTTAATATTCACAAAGCTTTCCACTTACCCAATATTTATTCATGACGATGTGCTTGTTTGTTAAAACATAAATTTACTTTTGCATAAACACCAACATAAACAATATAAATTTGCAAACAGTAAAAGCTCTCACAAAAGGACATTCACAAAAAACTCATATAATATGAATATCTCAACAAATCTGTTGCTCATAATATCCGAGTACTGTACTCTAGCTGACTTTTTTTATTTCAGCAGTTTTATAATTACATTTTCTAATATTTTGAACTAAAATCGAAAAGCAACAACAACAACAACAAAAATTCGTTTGGAATCTGTTTAAATTGCAATTGCATATAACTTGTCTATTGTTAATGCAAATATTGACATTTTATTCCTTCGAGAGATATACAAAAATGTTGAACAGAAAATTTTGGCCTTTTTCATAAGTTTGTAATGCATTAAGTAAATATTTTAAATGATACTCATAGCTAAATTTGAATTAGAAATATCACAAACAAATACATTTGAAACTTAAGAATATTTAAAATTGAAGTTATCATAAATTGTTAATTATGATTTTTGTTAATTACAAAACAGGTTTTGTTTTCATTGGGAAAAAGTTAAAATATTTATCCGTGGTAGGGAGTTTTAGTGCTAATAAACTCACATGTAGAGTTTTGTAAAATTATTTCAATAAATATGGAGGCCTCAAATGAATGTTATGATTCTAAGGCTACCGCTTCCAATAGTATTAAACTTTCCTCACCTGAGCAAGACAAAAAACCAAATCAATTTTTTTTTTTTAATTCTTTATAATAAAAATGAAATGTTGTGTGTTGCTAATCGCATAACTTGAGAACGGTTTGACCGATTTGAACTTAGGTTTGTACGGAAAGAAAATTTGGCCCGCCCACTTTTTTCGATTAACCTAAAATCAGAAAACGGCTCCATCGATTTGACTAATTCCTCTTTCAAATGTTCGTATTATTCCATTTTAAGTTTTCATTGAAAGAACAATTTACCACGCCTACTTCTACGCCCTCTTTTGCTACTAAGCGCATAACTTGAGGACGGTTTGACCGAGTTGGACGATTTTTTCCTTAAAATGATCCCCATGGTCCAACTTAGGTTTATACGGAAATAAAATTTTGCCCCGCCCACATTTTTTAATTTACCTAAAATAAGAAAACGGCTTCATCGATTTGACTTATTTTTCTTTCAATGTTCGTATTATTCCATTTTAAGTTTTCATCGAAAGAAAAATTTACCACGCCTACTTCTACGCCCTCTTTTGCTATTAAGCGCATAACTTGAGGAGGGCTTGGCCGATTTGGACGATTTACCAAGTTCAGTTAAAACTAACTGTTACTTTAACTTCCAGTTAGCAATATGTTTTGACAGCTATAACTGATAGTTTATTATAACTTGGTGAAATTGGTTGTTATTAATTTTAATAAATAGTTATATTTTTGTCATAAAAAATGTACTATTTTTTTCTTGATTGTAATGTTTTTTTGTATTCAATGTACTGTTTTTCCAAATTTAAAATCTGGCTACCCTATAGCGATACTACAACAAGTACAGTACCAAAAAACCACATTGTATTTTATTTGTTGCTTTCGTGGGTTGACAAGTCAAAACACACGCAACATTTGACATTCCTCTCTCTAAATAAGAAAAATAGTAGCACAGATGAGCTTTCAACGCCACCTGAAAAAAGAATTCGGGGGATTCCAGTCCCAGAATTTCACAGAGAATAATTAATTTTTAGTCGATTAACACTTATAATTTTAAACAGCCACCAAAGAAGAGGGAAATATGCTCTAAAGACCCAGTTAGCCGAACGTTGCTGCAAATTTGCACAATAGCCATTGTGATTACCCTTAGTGAAAAGGCTTTTCGTTGTGTCGTTGTTTTTGACCTGCACTAAATTAAATAAAACTTTTAAATTTAAGTACAAAAGAAAATTACAAAGGGTTTTCATGGTAACGCGTTAATGTCTCGGAATCTGTGCAAACTGTGCATTTTTATGAAAATTCATTTGTAAGTTTGCCCAATTTTGACTTAACTTGCACCGCACAGTGTGGCAAACATAAAAATAGCGGGACACAGGTGGAATTTTTTAACGCGTTTTTTTATGTATAGGGGACTTTTTTACCCCTATTTTATTTTACCCCTATTTTTGTTTATTGATAGTTATTTTTTAAGGAATAACACTGTGCATGGATTTGACAATTTTTGTCTGACAAACGGGTTAACCCAATTCGGATACGCTAAATCCAGTGATGCTAACCATTTGTTAGCATGCACAACAAATATTCGTGTAACTCAAAAACAGTTTAGTTTATTTAATAAATTAAAAAAAATTCGGCAATAAAACTACCTTTAAGTTTTGCAAAACTTTTTTCTATTTTGCGCAGTCTTCTAAGAAAAATATTTTTGTTTTTGAAATTTAAGAATTTCATTAAACATGTATGGAGGCCCTTCAAAGGGATAGAGAAAAAGAGCAAGGATATTTTGAGAAAATATTTACTAAGAAATACTAATGAAAGTCTGCCCTTAGTGGCGACTCCTAGGGAGTTAGAGGACTTTTTTTCAATATATTTCTACTCTTAATATTGTGTACGTAAAATTAACTGAAATTGTAATATAAAATATATGAAAATTCAGTTATAAAGCGGTCTACTTATTTTTTTTTCATCTATTTTGTTTACAAGAATGCATTTGTACTATACAACATACATACATGTTTTCAAACTTAAATAAAAAACGTAATAATTGACACATTGAACTGGAGAATGGATATGCGGATTTTATTTTTTAAAGTGTATGTCTTCCAGATGTCTTCCGTTGAGTTGAACACACTGTTTGTTCAAAACGGAGCCTTGTTTTTCGAACATTTTCGAAAAAAAAAATTGGTCCAATTATCTAATGAACGATTTGAATTTTAAAGGATGGAACTTCAGATCTCTTTTTAAAATTTCATAAATAATCGATCTGTAAGTCCCAGTGACGCTGTTCTTTTCCGTATTGAATGTCGGGGATTTTCACGTAAACGGCTTTCAACCAGTTCAATGTTTTAGGGAATCTCTGCACCCACAAACGAATTAAATTTACACTCGGTCCGTCACGTATTCGCTGAATACCGAATTTTGAACAAAATTGTAGACGAGCAAATACCAAAGAATCATTACTAGCCGATTTCGATTATTATTTGATGCATTCTGCTGTCTGGAATGAAGATATAACAAAATAAAATGAAAACCTTTTCGAATTGTCTCAAAAGACTCTTTGTGTTTAAAAATAAGAATTATTAATATAAAATCAATTTAATAGAAAATTAAATTTAAGCTTCATGCACCAAAACCATTACGAATATTAATTTTCTAATCCAAAATCATGTAACTAAGATGCAAAGTACTTGTAGTCTTGTAGTTAAAAGATAAATCCTTAAATATCCTTTTATTTCATTTCTGTATTCAAGGTGCTGGATCTTTTCATGTTCGTTTTTGTTTCTTTTTTTTCATTTCATTTCTTATGGCTGATTTGATGTGCTTGTCACGTTCATTTAAGCTTGTCGCTTTTAGAGATGTACGATTGTTGGATGAGAGATGTACGAGATTCAATTGAAATTCTGTTGGCGGTTTTGCCACACACAGATACAATTGCTTAAACACACTGAACTCGTATAGCGATTATTTCCATATCAGAATGCCGTAAACATATAAACTTAACAGCAAACGAAACGCAGGGGGAAAACCTTAAAAAATAAAGCATTGCAAGCAACATTAATAAGAAGAGCCGGGAACCACAAACGCTAATAATTTTGCACAACAACAACTTGAGATACGAGTTGTAACAAAAAAGTTGAACAAAAACCGCCAACAAAAAAAAATAAAAAAAATGGTAACAGGGAGAGAAGTAAAAGACACAACATAAGATGTGAATTTGTTATTTTCAATTTGCCAAAAATAAAAATGGATCTTTCTGTTTAATTCAGCGCTTAACGTTTTTTCTTCTACTTTCCTTTCCTTCTGCTCAGCTGTGTGGTTTAATCTAAAGGATTTCTATTTTTTTTTGTTAATACCTTCGTGTGTAAGTGGTTTGAGCATAAAGAAAGAAAACCACAAATTTCAAAAGATAAAAAAAATACAACAATAATATGAAAACGTAATACATGAAAATAGATAAATAACTAAGAAAGCAGTACGTTTTGTTAGAGTTGCTCGCTTGTTTGCTGGTGTAGAAATAAAATTCCAGGCACAATCCAAATATGAACGAAAATTTGTTCTGCTTTACTTGATTGTTGTTCAGGGTATAAGTTGCAAATTTATATCCTTGCACTCTTAAATTCTTACACAGCATCTCAAGGATCTTTATAGATGGTTTTGTGTGCAGGAGTATGTGTTTCATTTTAACCAAATACGGAGGCTTTGGAGACTTGGTAAACATATACGGAGCAGGGTTGGCAAATATATACTATTTGAAAAACGTACTATTCGATCGTCAAAGGAACGATAGTACACCAGTGGCTTATAAACTTGTAGTACAGGACAACAAAATTTACTATACGGATGCAGATAGAGACATACTTTGCGATCGATAAGCAAAAAAGTCCCTCTAGGCTTTTTAGTAAAAAATTCTGGTGTTTAGAGAATATTAAAATTATCTGAATTTAGAGAACAAACTCTTTTTATCAAAAATAGTGGAACATCAAGCGGGGTTTGATGCAAAGAAGCTCAAAATAGGACAATTTTAGAAGCAATCTTTAAAACTACCATTGCCATCCCTGGTATGGGGTAGCAGCAAATTAAATTTACAATTTACAAGGAAACCCAGTAAACCAGTAAACCGAACCATAAGAAAGGGAAAAGTTAAAATAGTCATAAAACTATTATATGACTTCGAAAGTCGACTGGCAAAAATTTTATAGGAAGAAGTAAATTACCTTGAGTATTCAATCGGCAAATTAAAACGATTTGCATTGTGGACATGGGAATCCAAAATATCGACTTGTCATATATAACAGTACAATGGTATTCCTTACAGGCGTCTTAAGAAGCACTGTTTCCTTGATGCAGTTTTCTCGGGTGCTTAAGGTGAAGAGAATACGTCCGAGGCTTAAAATAGGAACATTACTAAAGGAACGCATCAGACCATTCTATCTATCGGATACGACGGGAAAAAGGCATTTAAATTGTTGCTTGTGAAGCACCTGCAGTGATCGTAATAGGCTGCAAGGTACTTAATAGAACACTAAAATTGTCAGCAGTGTTGACATTTTTTTCGTATCGGGACCTTGTCAGATGCATTAAACTCACCCAGTTTAAGGAGTACCGAGGGGTTGTCCAAAAATTTTAAATATTCACGATATTTTTGAACGCGTATGCACAGTGAACGTCTAAGAAACCCCCAGATAAAAAATTATAGTACACATTTTCTGCAAAACCGAAATTCATATACAATAAATTAGTGCAAGGAATATTTAGTTACTCCACCCGTTTGCACTAATTTCCTCCGGAATTTACAGTTGTGCAACTTATTTTTGTTTAGCTATGAAATCCAAACCGTAGGTGTTTTTCTGTTAAATCGACAAAGGCAAACCCTTTAAGAGCACTTTCCTCTTACGATTGTCTATTGATTAGAACAGAAAAATACACAATTTGAAAGGTATTAACTTACAAAAGTGCAAAATATATATTTTGTTCAAATCTTAGGGGGTAAAAAAAGAGTGAACTCGGTAACCTCATGTCTCCCACACTAAAAGACATACAAAAGAATTTAATACGTATCGTTATTAATTAGAAAAATAAGCCGAAAGGTGGCTGGTACTTTTTATGATATTTGGACCTTTTAGGAAGCAAACGGGTATTACCTGTATTTTGGAACTTTTTTGCTACCCCATATATATTTTAATCTTTTATACCAAATTCGAACGATTTTTCTCCATTCATTGACATATAAATATTAATTTATACATGGTCCTGAGCGAATACAAATATGTAAGATGGATCTTTTCGGTACTTTATCGCTCTTTAACTGGTACTTTTTAAATTTGTTTTACACTGAATATGCGGAGTCCAGAGTGTTTTTAAAAACTATTAGTGGAGATTTTTTGGTACTTTTTTGTTTTTCAATTGCAGATTTCTGATTGTTTTTTTATATTATTGAAGTTACAAAATTAAATTCACGGACTTTAGTGGGAGATAGAATATGGACTGGAGGTCGGTCGCTTGCCAAATCGATACGCTAAGACAAAAAAAAACATGTAAATTCATTTATATTTATATCCGAGGTGAAAGGGAACTAGAACCAAGCTTGTCACCTTCGAAAATTATAGGAACAGGTTCAAGTTCTAATACTTTATGTGAATGTGACTTGTCACTTTAACATGCCCTAAGAGGGCATTAATTGCTACCTTTTGACACTTTGTAACAGGCAACTGAAGTAACCTAAATGGACACATAAAATTTTGGTTAAAAGAATGCCTGTCGCAGATATTGTTCCGATTGAAACATATTAATATGATAGATGTCCTTTATATTAAGGACCGCAAACAGATAGCATTAAACCCGCACAAAATCATGACTAGTTTTGTATCAATTACCTTTACTCTGCACTGCAATGCACTTTCCTCTAACTGCACTTTATCACCAATACAGCGATATCTCTTGTTTTCACTTATCCGAACTGTGATGATCCAATTTATTGTATTGTTCTGTTCACTGGTCACATGATTAGTGCTTTAAGAACATGTTTTATTCATATTTGCATAAATAATTATGATGGAATTGCGACCACTGAGCAAACACCAGTTTCTTTTAAAAGACTACCAATCCCGAGTCAATAATCGAAATTCTATGTAAACGTCATTGGCGCATATTCCTAAATTATCACTAAGTGTTAACTATTTTAAGTACCTATTTAAGTTATTCACAGTTGGTTACTTTCAGCAGAAAAAGTTTTCACTTAATTATGGGTAAAGCTGTTACTAAATGTTAACTAACTATTACATACATACAAAGAACAGCTGATTAATATTATCTTATAATTTATTTGGTAAACAAAACAATTTTGGCACCAAATTTGTGTCACTTTGAAATACAGAAAACTCTAAATCATAGCTGGGGAATTTCGATTACAATTAGAAATCATTACGATTAGAGAAATAAAATAATCTAATCATTAGAATTTAATTTTTATAAAAATTTCAGATTACTAATTGATTAGATTAGAAATAATCAAAAATATAATCACAATTAGTGACGATTAGCATTTCTAATCAAATCTAATCAAAACTAATCCAAAAAATAATTGATTAGATTTCTTGATTATTTTTGATTAGATCAACTATTTTTAACTATTTTTGTGAAAAGAAAATATTTTTTTATCACATTTGTTGCTATATTTACATAATGTAACAGTTTTGAATATTCTTAAAATTTTGTAAATAATAAACTTGCTTTATTACATTTGCCACTTGCATCCATTTATACTACGTCCAAAAACATCCATACAAAAAATTAAATAAACTAGAGATGTGTTTTTAGTCACGAAATTTAATTGAAAAATTATGTTTCTACAAGCCCCTATTTTAATTGATTTATATAAAAACTATAACCAAAAAATTAATTTAACAACAATAACTGTTTTTTTATTGCTTAAGAAGCTTTTAAATTATTTACAGTATATATCGTTCAAAATATTATCGACATTTTGTTTTCTCTACATGCCAAATGCATGGTTGCATTTCCTCAATCAGCTGAAACCAGTTGCTAAGATCTATAACTATCTATGAACTATTTTTTTGGTTTCTGTTTTATTAGTTGCGACTTTAGTTATGATTTCTGAAAATGCGATTGAGGATAAATCGCTTTAAAAAATATATCAAAAATCGATAAATAGTGTTTTTTACACCATCGATCTTCTATAGTTAATTCAAATGTAAATAAAAACACAAATGTTGCCATATTTAAAAAAAAAGAAAAACAAGTAGGCATAATTAACGTTTAAAGTACCGAAATAGTTTTTCCGGCTAGGTTAACATAAATGTTAGGCACGAACACCATGCTCCACCCATGCTCTGTAACGTTTTAGAGTACTTATTTTTTTATTTTTTATTTTTAATTCCCTACGCTAATCCCCGCGAAGCTGTACGCTTGTCTGCAAGAAAGAAACCAGAGTCTCTGGCGGGAACCGAACCCGCAACCCCGGGGCTGATAGACTAGCTCACTACTAGCTAGCCTACCGGGGCACTCATCCGAAAAGATGTGAAAAAAATATTCCAACGTTTCTCGAAGAGTAGTTAAAAGTAAAAATGTCTCTGTAACTTATGTCGGACACTTTAAAAAGATATTGCATCGTTACGTTAAAAATGCCATAATGTACAATTTTAAGCCGCGACGTTAAGCATACATCTTGTTGATGGCGGCGACCAAAATTTACTAAAAGTAAAACATTTTTAAAGACGGCGGCGAAAATCCAAACGTTGACAATACCAAATAATGTTGATGTTTATTATTAATACGATTTTCGTATGACGTGCTAAATTCCCAGTTTTTAATATTTGATAAATACACTGAAATTTATTGTTGAGGGAAAGCTAGCTTCTATGCGCATTTCACTGGTTGCTTAGGCCAGCTCATAAGGAAACCTTTTCCAAAGATTTTAGAAAGGCCAAAAATATTATACAAATAAAACCGTAAAGCGAATAAGAATTTTAAACACTCAAAGTCTTACTTGTTTATTGTTTACAAAATAGATTTGAAAACATTATCTAATTTTTCTAGAATTATAAGCAAAATAGCATAACACTTTAGCACAAAATACGTAAATTTTCCGTTTTATTATTCATCGCGTTTTGAATTTTGAATATATTTTTTAAATCTTTTGTCACTTTTTCTGTAAATTGGCGAGTTATATCCTCAAGGCCGTGATGCGCTATCCCATTAAGTGGTACGATTTGTCAAAAAAAATAGTGTGTTCTTATAAAGTATGACATACAAATTTAATTGAGTGACAGACTTTTTTCACATGTGTGTGTTTGACTTGCAAGTGTTTATGAACATTTCCATAAAATGTTAGATTCTATGCAGTTGCTTTATACAACAAAGCTTACAGAAATTTTTTAATGTCGGATAGAATGCTGTCGGATTATCGTGTGAATGAATCGTACGTTTTTGTAGGATAACTAGTGAATCGAGGCCTTTACGGTACAGCTATTACTCACTGTTTTGTGAGATAAACAGCTGTTTGTTTGTTAACATTTATGGTATTTTTGTTTAATTTTACACATTTCAATCGAAAAGTTTCTTGACGTTGTAGTTTTAGAACATGGAAGAGATATCTGTTTATAGATATTACGGGCATAAATTATTACAATGGCAAAGTTATTAAAGACAACGCAGAAGACCACGCTTTAGTATATAAAGTAATCTAAGAACATTTAAACCGCATGTATGAGTTCACTGGGTTATCACCCCTCTTCTATATTGAAACTCTGATATTCTTAACAATTTTCTTCTATTTTTGTATGCATAAAGTGTTTATTTTCCAATTTGTTTTTTCCATCTCTCTATTCTCGAAGTTCTTAGAAGATGTGTGCAGTACTATTTCCTTTCCATTCATTTTTTGTGTTCATTTTAAAATACGCGTGAGAAATTTTGCTTTCATATGTACATGTTTCAATTTTACTAAAATAGAATTTCAACTCGACAAATGAAATGTATAAATTTGCAAATATATGGATTGTGGTTAACCCTTGAATAGGTAAAATGCTTAAGAACTTCCAGCACAAGCTCGTACCACCGCATGAGTAGTACGTACGTATGTACATAAGTACATGTTTGTTAATTCTTATGTACGAGTAGTTCTTTGTTTTTCACCAGCTTCTTTATGCAACATACATGAGAATTTTCCTTCTTGTCATTTTAAATTGTATGAAATTTTGTTTTCATCTTAATAGTATTTCTTGTTTTTTTTTCTATTTTGAATTTAGTATGTTCTCGTACGTGTACATTAGGAAACAGCTTTATTTTAAAGAATTTTAATGGTTCGATCATCATGCTGGCGTTTTAACACTGCAAGCTTTTATTTTTCTTAACAAATAAACCGCAATGTGAGCATTTCTGGGAATGTGTGTAAGCGTTATGTGTTGTATCCTTCTGCTCACAGACACCTACAGACATGCTGTGTTTTAACACATGTGTTAATGCGGTTTGATGCGTTGCCAACATTAAACTGAAGACTCGTTGAATTTTTGTTAGATGTTTGATGTTTAAAAGAAAATTTGTTGTAGGGTTTTTCTAAATTGTGTTTCATTGTGCATGTTAAATTCAAATTAATGCCAGGACATTAAAATTGTCTAAGTATTAAACCGCAAATATTTTCAATATTAAACAAGAACTATTATTTACAACCACTGCTTTGTCTGCTTAACCCTTTACAATTCTATGGCCACATACCGATTTTTGTATTTGACTTTAAGTTTAAGTATATTTTAGATCATTTTTCATTCTTGACTGAACTGAAAATCGAACCCAGTTTTTTATAGACAGGTTGCTCTAACATGTTTCGATTGTTATCACAAAATCTCTTTGGAGGTGTTTGCCGTTTAACTCTCACCGCCATTGAAGACGGCTGTTAGTTAATCATCAATCAATCTTAAAACCAAATGGTATTAAAGCCTTGCTAGATCGATTTTTGAATGATCAACAAATTTAAATTTATTTCATATTGTAAAATTCCTTTCTTCATAAAAATTAAAAATTTAGCCTGATTAAAATGTATTAAAATTTGGATTAAAACCCATAAAAAGTTCAACAAAATAACCAAAATACTAATTATTAAGTATATTTTGTTAAAATTTAAATACTAGTAAATATTATTATGTATCAAGCCGAAGCGATGTCAGTTGTACGGTAAGTAGAGATTTCCTTAACCTTTAACTGTGGAGGTAAAATTTTGGGAAATACCTTATGACGTGATGATAAATTTAACCCCCTTAATTTTACGAAAAAAAAAATTTAGTAAAAAATATTTTATTATAATTATTTGTTTTTGAAAACCAAACTACTACATTTTTAATTACAAAAAATAAAGAAACAAAAACAAAACAGGTAAGTAACAACACCAAAAACAAAACAATGTATTTTTTTGTTGCTTTCGTTGGCCGATATGTCAAAAACACAAGTAACTTTTGACGTTCCTCTCTCTAATTAAGAAAAAAAAGTAGCACAGCTGAGTTTTCAACGCCACCTGAAAGTCAATTCGCTATACTATACTTCACAACCCTTTTTTTAATATAAATATGTATTAAAAAATATGAAATTTTGAGACCAAACTCTTTTGGGGGGGTGGGTGGGCCTTTTTCACAGCCAAATGCATACATTTAAAGATACAAAAGAGATCATGAAAAAAATTAGGTGAAGAAACTACAGGTCAACCTTTTTGGAGGTTTTTTACTCATTAAAATCTGCATCCAATAAACATTGGCTTACTTCAATGCAGACAATTCGGCAAGAATCAAAGTTTTCAACTTTGGCAGAAATATCTTGGCTATCAATACACAACATCTGGGTGGGACTGGAGAAGAGGGCGTGGCACCTTCCAAACAAAGACCTTATAGATTTTTGTATTTCTGAAGAATGCCAAGAGTCAAAGTTTCGAAATTAGGTACAAGCATCTTGGTTAGCAATACACAGCATCCGACAAAATGGGAGTGGGATTAGAGAATTGGGCGTGGCACAAATTAAATAAATTTTTTTATATCTAATGAACGGTAAGAGAACAATTGTTCAAATTTAGTACACATAGCTGGGTTCTCAATAAACAACCTCTCTACAAAAATGGCCGGGATTGGAGAAGTGGGCGTGGCATTAAACAGATTAATTTATATCTAAAGAATGCTAAGAGAAAGTTATAAAATGGCTTATGCGGTACCAGCTTTAATTTCTAAATTGGGAACAAATAGCTTGGCTACCAATATCAGTTAAAAAGTGGGCGGGATTAGGTAAGTGGGCATGGCACAAAAAACAATTCTGTATTACTAAATAACGATAAGTATAAAATTTTCCAATTCTGGTACAAAATGATTGTTTAGCAATGCCCATCATCTGTTGAAAATGGTCAGAATTAGAGGAGATCATCTCTCAAAAAGTAGATCTTCAATACAAAGACCTGTATAACGACAGAATAGTAACAGTAATAGTATTCGAACTTGGTACAAACAGCTTCCTAAGCAATATACGGCATGTAATTAAATGTACTTACTTTAATGAGGGCAGCAAAGCACACTAATGCCCAATTTTCAGAATTGATATTAAAACACATTTATGATTAAAATATCGTTTTAAATACAAAATTCTCTTCTTCACTAAAAACTTAAGTGGAACTTAAGTCACCGATGTGGTACACTTAATTTCAACTTAAGTTTCCATTGTAATATTTTAGCAAGGTGGCCTCAATATCACAACAATACAACAACAACAGGCAACAAAGCATTAACAGTCAGCTGTTTTTTCAGACCACCTTGTAAATAAATACACTTGTTTATATTTTTTTTTTGTATTTAGTAGTGCTACCATACTTTTATCTTAATTAAATAAGACTTTTCAAATAAAACTCAAAAAACCAATCTGTATTTAAATACGATTTAAGTTTTTATGAAAATTAACTTAATATAGATTTAAATACAATCCTGAAAATTGGGCATAAGTAAAGCTTGCATCAAATGAAATAACGTTTTTGAAATAAATAATTCCATAATGATGATGTGGGGTAAATTTTTTTTCCACTAAATACTTATGCTACCGTTGACGTGGTGGTAAAATGTTTTCAATTAAAAAATTACGTAAATGATGACTTTGATGACGAGTGGAAATTTGGTGTAACCAGCATGTGCGTAGCTTCGCTCGTGCTATGTTGAGCTCAGCCAAAATACAAGTAAAGAATAACAATCACGATATAAGATGATACTCAGAGAATTAAATTGACTTAGCGCAACGGAAGAGATTATTTAAAAAAAATAAAAATGAGAGGGTAAAATTTACCACCACCTCCACAGTTAAAGGTTAAATCAAGTATATAAAACCAAAATGATCTGTGCTTGATTAAAGAATTTCCAAGTTGTTTTAATTCCGAATTCGTTCTAAAATTAATCCGAAAATGAGATTGATTATTACCTAAAATACTTGCCCTAGAGAACCAGAGATAGAAAGAAACATATGTATGTAAGTATACTTTTGTTGTATTCCGAACTTTGTTAACAGAATAATTCTTAATTTTAAGACAACAGCAGCATGCCCGATATGGTTTTGTAATCATTTTACATTAAAAATGTATGTGTTTAACTAAATAATTTTAACAAATAGAATATGGGAATTTTTGCTTCTTATTTTACATTTTAAATGTGAAAATAAGGTATGATTTCTTCGTGTAGTGTTGTTAATGTTTCAACACAAAAAAGCAAATCCTTTAATGTCTTGTTGTTGTTTCTACAAGAAACGTTTACGAACACAAGTGCACCCAGAGAAAAAACAAGTTTAAGTTTTCAGGATCCGCCCAAGTAGATTTTAAAATCGCTAATAAAGTACATTAATAAAAAAAGTGTTTTAGTTGTAAATAAAACCAGATAATTTTGTTCGATTAAAGTTATGCAACATGCGACACTTCGACTTATTATAGAGAACATTAAAAAGTATATAATGCAATATATTTTTCTCAGAAAATAAATCGTCATATACCACTGGTGGTTGAAGGTGCAAAAAGAGCTTTGCCTTGTAATTAATCAAGTTTTTTCGAATTTTTCAAAGAAAATGTTCTTCTTTAATCACATTTTATCTATGAAATGGAAAAGGAATACAAGTATGTATTAAATCCTTTATTATTCTTCAAACGCACACCCTCTAACCTTTAATATCCTCGATTAGTTTTAACAAACAATTTTAAGCAGTTTAAAAGAAATGACCTCCTATCACAAGCTTAAACAAGTAAACAACAGGAAAAGGTTTTACAGAAGAGAAAAAAAATGGATAAGGAAAGAAACTAAACATGAAAAACTAAGAAAGAAAATGAAACAAACAATGTGATTTTATTCGATTAAAAAATGGAATAAAATGGCCAAACAGAAAATGAGAAAATAAAAATGCTGATGATTTCATTTCCGATAAGCAAGTTACTTAAAATGGCACACTAGCGATGGCCAACGATGAGAACGTCGACAAAGGCCAGCAAAAGAAAGCAGGAGTACAGGATAAAAATCCAACTAAACAAACAACAAAATGATAAATTGCCTTAAAGAAAGGTTGACATTTGTTGTTGCTGTTACTCTGTAAATTCATTTTGGTTGATAAAAACTAAAAGAAGATGAAATAACAAAGTTAAGGAAATTAGAAATCTGCACACAAACACACACTTATGCACATGTACACAGCAACATCATCAGGACACCAGCAGCGGCAGCAAAAAAAAAAGGATAATGCCAATAACAGAATGGAATTTTAAAATGCATTAGAAAAAAATAACTAATGAAAAACATAATTATAAATGCAAAATATATTTGTACTTAAAACAAAAAGAAGAAAAAAATAATCAGCCAGTATTAAACTTTTCAAAAGAGGAGTGAGGGACGTACGGAGGTAGATAGTAAAAATGTATGAAAATTATAAAAACATCAAGTAATAAATCATTACAGCATAAACATGAATATGGAAACATGCTTTAAGGGAAACTTTTCATTAAATTTTTTCTGTCCTTCTATTAAGCCCATATAATATTTTTTTCTTTAAATAATGTTTCAGTGTTGATAACACCAATTGTAGTAGTATTAATACTAAAAACCAATCTCACATTTATTTTCAACTGGGTTTTTTGTGTTTGTTTTTTCCTCTATTTTCTCCTTCTTTTGTCTATTATGTGGTGTTTATGCATTTAATCCTGATTTATTACCATTTTCCTCGAGATTGCCTAAGATTACTTTTGCTACAAATAGATCTTTCAGTCAACACAATGTACGACGAATTTACATTTGTACAAAACGAAACAATGAAATCTGAAATAAGTAGAAGAAATTAGAAAAAAAAAAATTAAAATCGAGAAGAAGGTCCTTTAAATCTATCACCCCTCCAACCTCTGTCAGCCGAAAACAGTAAATCATAGCAGGAGTAAAGTGCCAGAAAGGAAAAGCTGGGAAAATAAAATAGAAAGACAACATTTTCTAATTCGATTTCTTGTTTTTTGTTTGTTTTTTTTTTATAAGATATTAAAAATGAATACATTTCTTAAAGATTAGAATTTAGTGATTAGACTTTTTCTTTGCTCAAGAGATGGAGAGTAAGAAAGAAAGGCAAGGAAATCCTATTAAAATGCAGCAATGCTATTTGCCTGGAAAAATCAAAACTTTACCTTTTGTGTTGATACCCTACATTCAATTTTGGTTCAGAGGGGAAGCAGCCGTGTTTATAAAATTTTAGACTTTTGATGATATTGAGAGTTACGCAAAAAAATAGACTAATGCCCAATTTTTAGGATTGATATTAAAACAAATTTATGTTTAAAATCGTTTTAAATACAAAATTCTTTTCTTCACTAAACACTTAAATGTAACTTAATTCACCGATGTGATACATTTAAATTCATTTTAAGTATCCATTGAAAAAACTTAGCAAGGTGGCCTCAATATTAAACCAATACAAAAACAACAGGCAAAGCAATAGCAGACAATTGTTTTTTGAGGCCACCTTGTAAATAAATACATACACTTTTTTCTGAAATTTTTTTGTATTTAGTATTATCTTAATAAAATAAATAAAAAAAAAATTCAAAAAATTAATCTGTATTTAAATACGATTTAAGTTTATATTAAAATTAACTTAATACAGATTTAAATATTATCCTGAAAATTGGGCATAAGAATCATTTCCTGAGTCGACCTAAGCATGTAAATAAATCTATTGAGAAGCAGTCCATGATTTCACCCCATACAAATGATCTCTCGAAAAAGATTTTCTATATCCATAAACCTTTTATTTTTGTAAGTCTATCAGTGAAATACAGAACAAACATTTTGCAGCCGTAATCAAGTTATCAAATTTTTGTCGAAATTTGCTTTCACTGCCATCAAAAACATTTTGAATATCGGTTTTGAGTTAAATTTGGCAAAAATAACTTATGTCGAATCGGTAAATCAATTTATCGATGACATATTCAGAATTGCATAAAAACTATAAATCTTATGTAGATTCGTGTATTAGATTGATATCGGCACGTATAAATCTAAACTCCATAACAAAATGTTGGTCTAGTAGGACCATTATTGCATATAGGACCTATGGGCATTATGGTTGGGTTCGCTCGACTTTATACTTTATAACTTATAATACCCATACCACAATAGTGGAGATGATATTATGCGTCTACGCTAACGTGTTTAACACCGATCGACTACAAGAAGGTACGTCTAGCTTCCTTAGTCGATCTCACTATGTCCGTCCGTCCATCTGGTCCATTGTGCTCAAAGTACAGGTCGCAATTTAGAAGATAATTTTAAGAAACTTGGTACATACTTTTTAACTGTTATTTGGACGAAGTCTATCGAAAAGGGTGACGATCGTTTTAAAAATTAAAATGGTCTCTATACAAACTTTATTCCGTAATAGAGTCTTTGTGCCAATAAACTTTTTCATTATGTCGGTATTTATTGTTTTTATTTTTAATGCTATTTTACGGCTTGAATACTACCCGCAAGAATGGAAGGTTTCCTTAGTTACCATGATACCAAAGCCAGGGAAAGATCATACAAAAGTTGAGTCATATAGGCCTATTAGCTTATTATCAAATATGTCAAAGCTGTTTGAGAAATTATTAGTTTCAAAATTAACACCAATTTTAAATGACAATAGATGTATTCCAAACCATCAGTTTGGATTTAGAAGAAAACACAGCACAATTGAACAAACTCATCGAATAGTAAATGTCATAAGAAAAGCATTTGAAGAAAAAAAATATTGCTCAGCACTCTTCATCGATGTTTCGCAAGCGTTTGATAAAGTCTGGCATGAAGGCTTACTACATAAGTTGAAGCAAAATTTACCAGCAAACACTCACAAACTGTTAGAAAGCTACTTAGTCGGCCGTCAATTTATTATTAAAGAAGGAGATTTCTTAAGTTCACCTCAGCCAATTGGCGCTGGAGTTCCACAAGGCAGCATCCTTGGCCCTCTTTTATACTTAATTTATACTTCGGACATGCCAACAAACAACTACACACAGACTTCAACATTTGCAGACGATACAGCTTTTCTAAGCGTACACGAAAACAGTTATGAAGCATCTCGTTATTTACAGGATCATATATTTCAACTAGAAATATGGCTAAGACAATGGAGGATAATGGTAAATGAACAAAAATGCGTACATATAACATTCACCTTGCGCCGGGAATCTTGCCCCCCTATTACAATCAATAATCAAATAATTCCTCAACATTCGCATGTAAAATATCTCGGTTTACATCTGGATCGGCGATTAACGTGGAAATGCCATATAGAGGCAAAATTAACTCAAATGAAACTTAAAGCCATTCAAATTCATTGGCTTATCGGAAGAAACTCTGTCCTTAGTCTCGATTGCAAGCTTCTACTTTACAACTCTATCTTAAAGCCTATCTGGTGCTACGGTATTCAACTATGGGGCACTGCCTCGGCCTCTAATATCGAAAAAATTCAAAGGCGTCAAAATAAACTTCTTCGAATAATCACAGCCGCTCCCTGGTACGTTAAAAATTCAAACATTCATAAGGATCTCAATGTGCCATTAGTAAAAACTATGATTACAAAATATGCAGTAAAATATTTAAAAAGGCTTGAACAACACCCAAATCCACTAGCTCGAAATATTCTAAATCATGCCGGCCACACTCGCTTAAGAAGAAGAGACACTGCAGCACTTACCCAACTAGAAGAACAATAAGCACCTATATATGTGAACAGAACCCGTGAAGAAAAAAATTTTTGTCTGGCACTGGCAGGACATTAATAAAGAATTAGAATAAGATTTGATTAATTATTGTTAGTTCATATTTAATATATGAAGATTCAATAAATAAACAATGAAAAAAAAAAAAAAAAAAAAAAATTATGTCGGTATTTAGAAAAACTTTGGGCCAAGAATATCTAATTGAATCCTAAATCATCTAACAAAATTTTTTTGAATGACGATAGCTCCCATACCAATCCCGAAAATGGCTTAAACTGGCATAAATTCTATATAAATCGCTGCTATAACTGCTGGATGAACTTTGATATTTGATTTTTTACGGGCCCAAACACTCTCTTAAATCGCTTTAAGATAAACGAACCTCATATAGATGTTGATATCTTGATATTATGCGACACAAAGAATACTTATTTAAATCTTAACCTCATGACATAATTTTGTTTCGCTACGTCCATGATTGTCAACGGGTCCCAGACAGGAAACATTTAAGAATGTACTGTGGCGTAGGGTATGTAGGCTTGACCAACTATGGCCCGTTTCCACAACTTACCGATAGCTTAAAGTAGACTTTAAATGGCCTTATAAAAAGTGTTCCATTATTAAAACTTTACTTTAATCTAAAGTGCGCGATAAAATAAATTAAGGTTGATCCAAACCGGTAGGTTAAAGTAAAGTTGTAATAATAGAACCCTTTTTATACGGCCGCTATCGGTAATTTGAAATTTGAAAAAAAATATTAAACCTTTTCGGGCTGTCCTCGAATTGTTCCAATTTCGATTGCTATTGACTGGAACAAGGAGTGGACAATGCTTTGCTGTTTGGTGTCGACAGACGGTGGAATATCTTTTTGATGTCTTTTGAATTATGTAGGGGACATTTTTTTTGGTTAATAATGACCAGGTTGAATTTTAACATTTACTTGTCTTCGGCTGAAAGCTCTGGTAATAGGTTTAGTTTTTTCCTACGATACTACCCGCAGGTTACCATACATATCATTTATTTAGACTATAAACATGAGTTTTGCTTCTAATTAACAATCTAAGCCTATTCGGCTAAATAGTATTTAGTTTTGTATTATCGTTGTACACATTGATTGTTTTTACTGATGACTTTTAGACATTGTCTTTTTATCGTTTCCAAGTATGTGAATTGAGAAGTTAAGGAAAGCAGATATGATCGAGGTATACATACATTTTTTTGAATACAACACAAATTATTTAGAAATTTATTGTAATTTTTTTATTATGATAATATTGGTATGGTTTAATTATGTATGGAACAAAACATCTGGCAATTGGCTGCGGCGACCTCGGCAGCACACCTCCATCTGATGGTTCAAATTGTCGATGACGCTGAGGCATAGTTGAGGTTCTATGCCGTTAATGCCTTAAGCTCTTGAATTGTTACTGACCCCAAAGAACGAAGTCCAACGGTGTCAAATCATGATAATCTTGGCGGCCAATTGACATCGCCACCATTGCATTGGGTTTTCGACAATCACTCTTGGATTATCGTTCGCCCATGTGCGGCAATTCTGCTTATTGACGAATCCACTGAGGTGAAAATGTGCCTCATCACTCAAGATGATTTTCTTCGAAAATTGATCAACCACTGTTGCCATTTCTTGCCACCATTCTGATCATTGGCGACGTTTGGAATGGTCAACAGGCTTTAATTCTTGAGTCAATTGCACCTTGTAGACGTGTAAATACAAGTCTTTATGCATAATTTCTATCAACGACGAGCGTGAGGGGTGCAATTGTTGGGCAAGACGACGAGTAGAGGTGGACGGCATTTTAGCCACACTATCGCGAACAGCAGCAATATTTTCTGCAGTACGAACCTTACGAGAATGCCCTGCCCTGTTTTCACATCTCCTTTTAACCCGGTTTGCTCAAATTGTTGCACGATTTTTTCGATTGTACGCACATTTGGACTATTAAATTGACCGAAAAAAACACGAAGTGCGCGATATGCATTTTGACTTGAGCGCCCATTTTCATAACGCGTTGCTCCATTGTGAGTCTTTCCACGGTTCAAATTGAGTTAGTCTGAAATTGAGAAATGTCAAATGAAATGCAGAAAAAAGCTTGACGTTAATGCCAATAATCTGTTTACAACTAAAAGATGAATGATTCGAAACTTACAATAACATTTTCATCTTTTTCAAGAGTATTTTATTACTGTAAAATTAACCGTAAGTAACTAATGGCGTTTTCTTTTCTGAGTAAAATTCTGCATTTATTCTGCCTTTTACATTTTTTTATGTTCTTTTCTGAAAAATATGTGTTATTTTAAAAGTGTAAAGCGTTCTTTTCTGATGATGTTCCCTTTAAAATTAAAAAAAATGCTACATGTTCAACACTCATTTTAATTAATGGGGCATAAGTGTAGCACTAGATCAAGGCGAATTCAGTACAAGGTGGAGGAATTTACCTTGCGATTATTGTACTTTATTGTTTTATGCCGAAATTTGTGTTCTTTTGTAAACGTAAAAAATGAAACACTTCTTAAAAATTAGGCGAGAATTTAAAAGTCACATGTAACACTTATGCAACACTTTTTTTTAAAAAAGAAAAGAAAACGCCATAAATGTCGTATTTTTTATGTATTTTTTTCACAAAATCTTGCGGTAAATCTCAGGTTCCATTTGTATCTTGTACGGGTACAGCAATAAATTTTCTTTCGTTATTCTCCGCAGCGAAGTTTTTGACATTTTAGTTCTGGATGGGCTTAAATGATTGAATTTTCTAGCAAAAAAAAACTCCACAATCGTTCCACAATGGTTTTTAGATGTGGCAATTTCGAAAAATATGTTTTCTTTTCTTGAAGTATCTTAAGTTACCTAACTTTCCTGTTAGGACATTTGCAGCAGCTCTTCCAATATTCGTTCAATACCACCTCCAATGTGATATTATTTTCTGTTACTTTCTGCTACTAATAATATTTCATACATCTACAAAAAAGATAATGAAACAATGGTTTCGTTTCATTCTTTACGGTAATTTTTATTGTGAAAGTTTATTTTGTTCCATTCGAAAAAAAAAAAAATAAAGTTTGTTTGTCAGTCTACAATTTTACATTGAAGGAGTAGTTTGTACACACATACTTTGAGAACCGTAAGGATGAGGCTAAAACTGAAGCAGAGATAAGCTTACAAAATATCATTAATTATCCTTGTTTAAATTATTTTTTTTCGGATTTGCTTTTTGTAATTTTCTTGTTGTTTTCCTGACTGACTTTTTTCAAAAACTTGTTTTAATTTTCAGTTCATGTTGTTGTTTTTTTTTACAGGAAAAACAGCAAATAACATTGTTTAACATGAAAAAAGCCATTAGAAATATTATTTGGTACACCTAAAAACGTATGATCTAATGTGTGTATGTATGTATAGATTTTTTTGTTTTACATTTTGTTTTCAACTCAAAATTACAAACTTGTTTTGGGTAAAATTTGCAAATTATTATCTTGGATCTTGAATTTGGGGATATTAAGGTTATTATAATTTCCACACAAAAAAAAAAAAGGTTAAGAAATATTTGATTGGGTACATTTTTGTGTATAGATAAAGTGGAAACGAAATATTATTAATAAATTTTGTGCAGTAAATGTGACCTAGTACAAAGGGAAAGTTTTAATAACACAGAAAAAATTCTCCAATTAAATTAACCAGTTAAATACAATCAGTTTTAATTTAAAATGTAATCAAGTGAATTAAAATTTTAATCAATTGAATTAAAAGTTTAGTTAAGTAAATTAAACGTTTAGTTGATACTATTGATATGCAACAGTTTATTTGACGTGATTAAATTTTTAATTAAAACTGATTTTATTTTTGATTAATGCTTTAATTGGTGAGCATTTTTTGTGTACTTTAAAGTTGTAACACATTTCAAAATTCATCGTAAAACATTATTAGTTGTTAATTCTAAAGGTTCTAAAAACTCACATTACTTTCCAATTGAGATTAACTATGCGAATGCATTTTGGCTTAAAAATCGTTACATCGCCTTATTTCTATTGATCGATGTCGAATATAACAACGAAATAAGAAAAAAACCGTAACCTGGCCTTTACACATGCAAGTGCAAGTTCGAAAAACTCAATACACTCACACTTTTTTACTAACACCTACGTAAAAGCAGAATTCATAAATGAAAAGAAATAAATAAGCAATCAAAAGGTGACGACAAATTTTCTGAAAACTAGTATCTCACAGTAGCAATTTATTTATTAAGGAATGATGTTTAAGTAAGGATGCATATTCTCGTGCGATAATTTTCCTTATGAAGCCTCCTCCAAATAACACTATCTTCTAAATATTTCAGTCATTACTATTTACAATAGTTTCTCCTTTTTTACCATTTTAAGTCCACCCCTGTGACCTTTTACACGTCAGCCGCCTGTAAAACTACTTTAAGCGCCTAAAATTCTCTACCATATAAAGTCCAAAGACAGCATATATGTACGTAATACCAACTTCAAAACATATTTAATATTAATTATCACTGCCATTTTCACTTGAAACCTCACTGTGCATCACCGGTACATAAGACAAATTAAAAAAAAAAACAGCAACGAACTCACAAACGAATATAAAATGTCCGACGGTTTTAAGTTTTAAATTCAACAGCTCGTAATGACAACAAGGCTCCACATAGTTTCGAATCCTGATGACAACAGTAGCAAATAATACAAACTTCTTTTTGTATAAATTGCACATCTTGTCCAAGGCAATAAATGCCTTTGCTTACCTCCACATAGACGACAAAGTGAGAGCAAAATTGGTAACAGAAATAAATGATGCCACTTTTGCGTAAACTATGCGTGCACACAATCGTTCGTTCACTCACAATTACAATTCCAGGGGCCTAGTGGACAGACTCACTGGTCGTGAGTTTACTTTTGCACTTATACTTCAGTAGCAGTAACAACAACAACAATGGACGCGACATGGTCAAAGTTCCATATGACTAGATGCAACCCATAATGCATACACGAACACTGAAGAACTCCGTTTGTAGTACAACAAATTTAATTAATTATGCTCTTTGTTGGTAATTTATTAATATCAAAAGTTGACAAGGTGGAAATTTATGGATTTTGCACTGCATTGCACTTGCTTGTGGTCTGGGTTTCCTACTCGTACTACTATACAATCGTCCAAAGTTCCCAGCGGTAAAACTTAGAAGACCTTCTTACTTCAGGCCTTTTTGAAGGCCTGATTAAAAATTTTTTTGATTTAATTACTATTCTTATGTAACTGCTAAAGAATGCCTCATAGAAGGCCTTGGCTCTTTGGTATAAAAGATAAGATACACCTTCCACACTCGCTTCTATGAGAAGCGATAAAAAAAGGAGTAACATTTTTTGTTTTGTTTTTTTGCACACGCAAAAGCAAAACAGTTCAGATTCCTTTACAAAAACAAAGTAACATGCATAATAAAATGACTTCCAAATGAAAACAATAACGTAAATCTTTTTAGTTGATGTTAAAAAGAGAAAGAGTAAAATTTTTTGTTCTGTTTTTTCGCCAAAGCAAAAGCGAAAGAATTCAGATCCCGTTATAAAAATAAAAATACATACATATTAAAATACCAAGTGAAAACAATAATGTAAATCTTTTTAGTTGTGTTTTGTTCACTGAAAAAGAAGGTTCTGTGTAGGGATTGACACTGTAAAAAAACATCGATGTTTTTTTCGATGCGATGCGAATGAAAATGGTCAGCCAATTTCCATTAGAACCGAAGCACTTTTTACAAGGATGGTCCGAAAGGCCTTTTAAGAGCCATTAATTAAAAGGCCTTTTAACACACCTTTCTTAAAAACCCTTTAAGATAACCTTTATTCTAAAGCCTTTTAACAGTCCTTCGCTGGAAAGCCTTCTAAGAGCCATATATTTGTATGCCTTTAAGAAGCTCTGGCGAAAGAAAGGAAAACGGAAGGCCTTCTCCGCAATGACAACGCGTGTAAAAAAGATATGAGTATGGAATGGAGCAAGAAGGCCTTGTACATCCAAAAGAAGGGGTACAGAGGCCTTCTAGAAGGCCTTCGTACTCCTTCTTTTTCCCGCTGGGTTATTGTGAATTTACGCAAACAAACGAATAAACACACTAATTCGTATCATGCACCCATACACTCTCCTTCATATTCATTCACTTTTGTTTATACACTCAACAGAGGGCGCTTATGTAGCCAAAGATTTAGTTGCATAAGATTAAGATGTTGCAAGTAGCATTAATGCAAGCAAATACAGCAAAATAAGTAAAAGAAACGAAACGAAGGAATTCGGAGTTTTCAAATTAACTAAGCAAATGCACATTCAAGTCATCTATCAAATCGTGCAGTCAAGCAGCCGACCAACCAACCAGTCAACTAAATTTTACCCTTCCCATCCCTTTTCCTTCACAGATAACAATTTCTGCGGAAACAAAATTTGGAAGGCAGTGGATGTGTTTATGCATTTAAGAGAAGATCAAAATGAGAAATTTGATTATTTTTTGTGCTAATTTATGAATAACTTAACAAAGTAAAACTAATAAGCACATTGTCAAATATTTGTTACAGATTTAGTAAGAGTAAGAGTGCCATATTCAGCTGTGCCGAATCTTTTATACCCTCCTCCGAAAATTAGGAATATTTCATGAGGCTTTATATGTGATTTATGATAAATTAGGAACCCCTTTATTAGAATTTAGTGGTCGTTTTAAGTTCAATTCCGAGAGTACGCTTTACATGGGAGCTTTGGCAAATTATGGGCCGATTATCACAAGGCTAATTAATATTATTTCTAGTCATATAAATCTGTATTGATCCCATGGGTCATTTCGCTTGTAAGCGTCTTATAGTGATTTTTAATAGGGGATTTTATAATTGTCTTTTACATAAGAATAAGCCAGAAAAAATTATTGCTGGTACTAAGTAAAAATTAAACCATTCAATATAAAAATTTTCAAAAATACGTGTATTCATTTAAATATTGTAAAAATTCATTAAATATTAAAATGTTGGTATATTAAGTACTCGGCATTTAACCTTTATGTGCTCGGGATTGTAAACTAACGCTGGCGGTCGGAAGTCTACATTTGTAGCAAATATGTATTTGTATGGAAAACTATGTCCACATGTCGAAAAACATTCGTAGAGGAGTGTTATACTTCAATGCATATTTGAAAAATATAATATGCTCAAATATGCAAGCACACTAGGCTTGCCAGATCGAAATCGGTAAAAAGCTTGGCATTGAAAAGAAAGCTTGGTTTTTCTTTACAGTTAATATTTTGGTTAAATTGACAAATAATTTATATTATTTATACCCTCCAACACAGGTGAACATACATACGTTCCCCGTCTATTCGTTCGTCAGTTTTTCTATCCGCGTAAACGTTGAAATGGGTTTTCTGAAGAATATATGTTTTTATAAAGTCCAGATTAGCTTGCAATTGAAGTTCGGCCAGATTAGTCCACAAATGTCCCAGAGTTCAGCAACAATTTAAATTTTTACCCGCGAATATTAGCTTTTAAAAGTCTTGTTAAACATTATAAACTTTATTTTTCAAATTTTGCACAAAAAAAACTTTAAAAAAATGATCTAGTTTTAGACAAATAACTATCTCTTCTTCTAGAAATCACGGGTTTGGTACAGGAACGCCCACACAATATGAGATAGAAGAACTTAATTTTGGGCCGATTTTGATGAAATTTTCAGGGAATCTTCAAAATATTCAGGCCGGTGACACTGTGAAGTCTGATTTTCGGTCTACGGCCTTTTTTTATTTTATTTTTTTTTCAAAGCCGTTGTCATGTTTTTCAAAACGAGATATTTTAAAATCTTAAATCGGTTATGTAGTTCCGAAGATATTTACAAAAACCCTATGTTAATAATGATCCAATATCAGAATTTTAAAACTTTCGAAATGTTGCATTCAAAAATCCGAGTTTTCGGTTTATTTACAAAATATTTACATCATTCGATAGTAAGTTAAATCTGTCGAATGCAAATGAATATTCAAGCCGTTGTCGACAAGGTATTCCCAATTATTGCAACCTCCTACAAAAATCCGTATTGGCTGTGCGAACGTGCAATTTTAGCACCAAAAAATTATGGTGTCAACAAGCTCAATGAGCAAATTCAATTAAAACTGCCCGGCAAATTAATCAAATACAACTAGATCGACACCGTAATGGATGGAGAACAAGCCGTCAATTATCCAACTAAATTTTTGAATTCATTGGAACCACCCGGAATGCCACCGTTTGTACTGACATTAAAGGTTGGATCACCGGTAATTCTTATTCACAACTTAAACGCACCAAAGTTATGCAACGTAACCAGATTGACCACCAAAATCTGTTCACCAAATTTAATCGAGGCAACAATCATCGGTGACAGATTTAAAGGAGAAGACGTACTTATTCCACGAATTCCGATGATTTCCAACGATTTACGATTCCAATTCCAGTGGCTCCAATTCCCTATGCGTCTTGCCTTTCCTATTACCATCAACAAAGCACAGGGCCAATCATTGACTATTGCTGGCTTAATTTTGGAAAATTCATGTTTTTCACATCTGAGAGTTCTGCTATACATTCTTCTTCTAGCAAAAAAAAAAATCCAGTTCATCGTACTAATTATGCTCTTAATGGCACTTTAACGAGAGCATTTCATAATATTAATAAATTAAATTAATGGCTTCAAAAAAATCTTATTCGCATATTTAGTTTTGCACATCAAAACATGATTTTAAGTTAATTCTTTTTAGTATTTTATAAATTTAATATAACGGGTCCGCCATCTAACGTTTTTTTTCAACTAGTGCTTATTTCGTGAATGGTAACACTTAGCTCATGTCTGATTTGACAGATAATTAGTTTTATCCTTCCGCTGAACGAATATGGTTGTGTATACGCTTGAACAACGCTGGGAAATATTGCCTGCGATCGACCTACAGAAGATTCCGATTTTGCCAACAAAATCATCTTTTCCGATGAAGCTCATTTTGATCTTGGCGGATATGTCAACAAGCAACATTGAAAAATTGAAAAGCCGATGCACCCAAAACGAGTTACTGTTTGGTGCGGATTTCGGTCCAGAGGCATAATTGGGCCATTTTTCTTCGTTATCGGGCCATGTTGAACGAATTTTTGTTCACAAAAATTGAAGAGGAGGATATTGGCAACATTTGGTTTCAACAGGACGGCGCTACGTACCACACAGCCGATGCTACACGCGATATTTTGCGCCCTGTTTTTGAAGATCACATTACCTTTGCGGCTGATGGCGTTTGGCCACCTCGGAATAGCGATTTGACACCGTTGGACTATTATTTGTGGGGTGCCGTCAAAGATAAGTGTAACGCCGACAAGCCAGAGACAATTGACGCTTTAAAGGACAATATTCGAGAAGCCATTGGTGAAATACAGCTGCATACAATCGATAATGTGCTTAAAAATTGGACCGATCGTGTAGGCTACTGCATGGCCAGCCGGAAGGATTGTACTTTCAAATAAAAAAAGAAATTTGAGAAAATATTCAGTAGTTTTTTTTAAAGCATTTTCAAAAAAAAAGTTTTTGGCGGACCCTGTATATAATTTTTTTTTATTTTAATTAAAATATACCAACCTGACTAAATACTTTTGATAAGAATAACTTTTGTTAAGGCAATGTTGTCAAGAAGGCTTTGGAGTCGGCGTTGTAGAGTCGAAGTTGAGGTTTTTGTACCGGAGTCGGAGTCGAAGTACCCATAAAAAATTCGTGACTCTGACTCCAAAATTTTTCGGCATAAACAATTATGACAAATATTCTAATAACTTCCAAAATAAAAATACTTCGAAATTCGGCGATGCAAAATATTAAAAATATTGGCCCATATTCATAGTCAAAAATAAAGTCGACTTAAAATAAAAACCGGTTTTAAATTTATTTTTGACTATGAATATGGGCCATTGATTTTAATGAATTTTTTCTTTGCTATATTTAACCATTTAAAATGTAGTGCATTGAAAAAAGAGTTTAAGTCAAATAAGGTCCGGTCTCATATACATTTAGCATTAAGGTAAGATTAGATGTCGGAGTTGGAATTTAAGCGGTTGGAGTCGGAGTTAGTACTTATCGTTGACGACACCACGTCCTTAAAGTAAATTTGGCTAATTTGGTAGTGTTGTTAAAACGTGAAACCAGTCATGATGTTTTGCCAGAGTTTTACTGATCATAGATTGTGTAAAATAAAAGCTGTATGACAGTTCGTTTGACAAATTACCCTAACGTAATCTTTATCGGGCTGAAAAACAACGCCCTTTAAATATGTTTTCTTCTCACAATCTATTAAAATTTTCCTCAACTCAACCACCATTAACTAAGCCTTCCTTATAACTCGAACCAACACAGAACACTCGCTTAATCTTCATAATTATATTGTATACATAATTTACAAAATGCTTTGGCAACAATATTATAATGTTTATTAAAATGTATAAAGTAAATTAAAAAAAAAGTGATCTTTAAAAACCGTTAAAGTGTTAGTAATTTATCAGAGGAAATGTTAAAATGTATCTACGCGCGATTATGGCCATCAAAAGACATCAAATGTCTTAACACTTCTGTTTCTTTTTATTGCAACGAATGGCGCAAATACCTCGTATTCGCGCATTTAACATGTAATCAAACCAACTGTTCATTTATAGTTGCATGAGTATTTTAGATTTTGTTTTTAAAATTTTTTTCTTTATTGTGCAGCTGTAACAAACGACTCAGTAGAGAGACTGACTAACAAAAAAAAAAAATAAATCACAAAAACTATAGAGAGAAAAAAAGACATTTGTTGCTTAAAAATAATAATTTAATTGACAAGATTTATCGTTAAGACAATTAGACTGGCAACTATGCGAATTTGCAACAGGCACAGTGCTCAGCATACCAGTACGAGTATGTGGAGATATGCAACAGCGTTTAGACATTAATTTTCTATGAAAATTATTTAATTTTCTTCACTCTGCGTAATTCGGTGGTCATTGAATGTGAATTTCTACATTTAAACATGATGGCATTAAAATTTTTTTTTTATTTCGTTTTTCATTTTGATTTCTTAAAGGCAAATAATGATAATGCCAAAGCTTTTTTATCATACGAGTTGGTTGTTTTACGTTTTTTTTTAGTATTTTTTTAATGAAAGTCTTTAAATATTATTAATACATGGCTGATTGTTCCGTTTTGTTAACATTTTAATGTTTTATTAAAAGAAAAAGACTTAATAATAATACAGTTGGACAATGAAAAAAAAAGCATTTAAAATTACCTTACAATAAGATACAGGTAGACCCTGTTGAATGGGTAATATAGTCATTTTCAGAATTTCGTTGACACCCTTAAGGTCTGAATATATCGGTTAAAATGGTTTAAAACATAATAGATTTAAAAAAAGTTGCAAATCGTATGATTTTGAATTATTGGATAGGTATGTAGGATCCAGAAATTAAGTTTCATAATATTCTTAAAGCTTTGGATTTAAAAATATTTTGAATTTGTTTTATCTTATTTTCAATATTTTAAACTTTGATGATCATTTTTGGAATACTTCATTTGTAAAGTCGAATAAAAACTTAACAGTGTTTTATAAGATCAACTAATGGTGTTTTCTTTTCTGGCAATAATGTTACATGTATGCTTCCATTCGCGTGGGTTTTTGTTCTATTCTAAAAATATATGCAAAAGTGTGAGAAGTTGTCATTTTTCTTTCTAAATATGTTGCAAAAATAAATGGCACATTTGTTCCATTTCTTACCCCGAGTTATATTTGAGTGTGTGGTAATACCCTTTTTGCATCTGCGCTAAGTACTTTTTTTTTGCAAGCAAGTAATTTTTTTATTAAGTGCCGGTTCACACACGTCAAGTTTGTCTCGTCAAGTCTTGAGTTTTTATGAGAGAAGGGAAAAGAAATGGCCTTCTCTTTTCCCTTCTCTCCTAAATGTTATTTCCAATGAAATTGTTAAGTCTTAAGTCTTGTATATTTATCATCAAATTAATGAATATTTTCATGAATATTATGACATAAAATCATTGAATCTAATAAAAATATATATATTCATCCAATGAATAATATTCATAGATCTAATGTAATGTTTCATTAAATACATTTTAATGAAACAGGGTTTTTAATGCAATTTTTCATGGGATTAATGTAAAAATTCATTATTATTGGGAAGAAAATTCTTTCAGTGTACTAGATCGATATCATATATTCTAATTTGTATCATCTAGACAATGTCGTTATGTTATCAATTGGTTGATTAGGTAGTGTAGTTTTTTTTTAAATTTTTATTTTAAAATACTCATCAAAATCATTTAAGTATTTAAATTTTTCATATTCAAATCCATGGCGAATTTATTACAGGTGGTCTTAAAAGCCCTGCTGGTAACTTTTTTTTTAGCTTTATCATTGTTGGATGTCAAAATTTTGTTTATTATTGTTTTGTTTTTTTATTTGAAATTGTACAATTGTGGTTTTTGTACGAGTTGTACTTGTTGTAGTACCGAGATTACCTGGGATGAATTCGAATTGTTCAATTCTATTACAAATTCATATTCATTTATAACAAATACAAAACAAAATAAAAATTTAAATAAGTAAAATCTTAGATGCATTCTATTATGAATTTATTATAAATTTCGTTAATCAACTCATAAACAAGTACTCTAAACTACTTCAATGTAATGCAGATTGTATGAATTAGTCATTGAAGAGTAAGTTGTTCAGTAATTGCAAGTCATTAACAAGTTTTTGCATCGTAATAATGTTGATGTAAATAAAAAAACAAATTTATTACATTTCACTCGACATTTCGTCATTTTTTTGGTGACTTTTTCATATAAATAATAAAACCACAACAAGCGCTACATTAATACAAAATATTTTTCACAACAATCAAACACAACTTAAGAACATATATGTATATACTTTGTATTTTTTGTAATTGTTTATTCAGTCCAATCACCCTAAATTGATACCTTCCTTAAGCAGGCATTCTTAAGGGCATTCTTCTCTGCTCCAAATCATTTTTTTGTTAATGCACAGTGGTAATGCTTTGTCAAAAGAAAAAAATTGATGCCCCGATTCCCCACGTTTTTTAAAACCAGAAATTATCTAGTTAAAAGTGATAAAGTCCAGGTATAAAAATAAAATGAAATTAAATATTTTTTAAATCAAATAAAATTTAAAACCAAAAAAAATTCATATTTAAATTGAATGTAAAATACTTGAAAAAAATACGTTTGGTTAAATAAGCTAAGAACACACTATTGTTTAATTTTACCAATTTTCGTGGCATTTCATGTATCTATAATATGAGCGAACGTGAGCCGAAATCCTGATAACTTTAGACAGTTAAAGGAATTCCTGATGTACCGATAATAAGAACACTCTTAATGTTAAGCACTCAAATGGTGCAAATGCGCCGATTTTTATAATTAACGTGAAAACTTTTAATATACATTTTAGGCGAAATTCAATATTTATGAAAAATTTTGGTAAAATTTACAATTTATAGAAAATTTTCCCAAAGTAAAATTTATTGTAAAATTTACAATTTATAGAAAATTTTCCCAAAATTTACTATCTATAGAAAATTTTGGTAAGAGGTTCTTTTTATAGGAAATTTTGCTAAAATCTACTTCTTATAGATAATTTTGATAAAATTTACTATTTATGGGAAGTTTTTTAAAATTTCCTTTTTATAGGAAATATTGTTAAAACTTCCTTTTTGTAGGAAATTGTTTTAAAATTTACTTTTTATAGGAAATTATGTTTATATTTTACTTTTTAAAGAATTTTTTTAATTCACTTTTTATAGAAAATTATTTTGATAAAATTTACTTTTTATAGAAATTTTCAATAAAATTTCCTTTTTATAGAAAATTTCAATAAAATATACTTTTAATATAAAATATTGCTAAATTTTACTTTTTATAGGAAATTTTGTTAAAATTTACGTGTTATGGAAATTTTTTTTTATGAAATTTACTTGTTACAGGAACTTTTGCGAAAATATACTAGCTATAGGAAATTTTTTTTAGAAATTAACTAGTTATAGGATATTTTTTTAAAAATTTACTTTTTGTAGGAAATGGTTAAACAGCATTTTTTGATAGAAAATTTGGATAATTTACTAGTTATAAGAAACTTTGGCCAACTTTGGATACTAGTTTTAAGAAATTTGGCCAAGCTTTACTGTTTATAGGAAATTGTGCCAATTATTCCTTTTTAAAGAAAATTTCGCCAAAATTAAAAATTCCTTTTTATAGGGAAATTTTGTTAAAAGTTACTTATTTTTAGGAAATTTCGCTCAATCTTTCTTTTTATATAGGAAATTGTGTTAAAATTAAATTTTATCGGAACTTTTTTTCAAATTTACTTTTATATGCTATGTATATTGTTTAAATTCACTTTTTATAGGAAATTTTGCTAAAATTTACATATTTTAGGAAACAGTGAGTTTTGTTTCAAAAAAATTAAAAAAAGCTTAATTTTGCTGTTCTGTGCAATTTTCAATATTATTTTTTAATTTTAAAAATATATATTTTAAAGTTTTTATTTTTGCAAAATCCAAAAGTAATTTCAAAGAAATATTCATATATTTACTCTATCGGTAATTGATTGCGAACACAACAAATAAGTGAAATAATAATTCAACGCATAAATACAAGAATGCGGTAGAACAATTATCATTTTCTGTTACAATAACAATATGAAAATTACAATTTTGTAACATAAAAAATTTACACATACACACACAGAAAACTTTATATTTTTGAAACTGATTTACAGTGAAACCAGTTAAATTGTCAGAATAATCAACTGTCAACATGTCAAAAAATCACATAACAAAATGCATACAAGTGCAACATTTACAATGGGAGTAGTAGAAAGAGTGTGTGATGGAGTAACAGTAGCTGTAGTTGTTCGAGTTTAGTAAATACGTAGTACTAGTGATAGAGAGTCAGTTAAAACCGAGAAAGAATATTATAATACAATTGGCATGGCCTGGCATTGCATGTCATTCTAGTGCAACTAAGTATGTATGTATGTATGTTTGTATGTACGAGGATGTTGGTAAGTATTGTATTTAAAAGTATGTATGATTCTATTCAACCAACCAGTAAAATGAACCATGTAACAAATTCTCATACAAACGTACCGAGTACATGCAAAATTTACCAAAAGTGCGTGTACAAACAAACCAATCAAAATTATACCATTAAAAAAAATTTTTGTTATAAAAAAAATATTATATGTATGTGTATATAAATGTGTATATAAATGTGTATATAAATAATACGGATCTGTTCACATACAATATTACACTTATGCACTTGGAAAAATATTTAATTTATTGTAAATATTTTTTCTTAGGACAATCGGCGGGGAAGGTTTTTTACTACGGATGGTTGAGACAAAGTCATCCGATGTGTCTAGCAAAATATAGTAGAAGCTTAAACTTTAAATATTGTCCAAAAATGTCCTTTGCGGTGTTCCTTATACCTGGTGTACCCAATATATCGTCTAAAGCGCCGTGTATAAAATAGATAAGCAGGTGGCAATTCTTGTATAAAGCGCATTACTAAGACCACTGTGCAGCGAACATTTTTAATTGATATCTAAGTAATTTTTGGTAATAATGAGACAATTTCGATGAATATCAGTGTTATTACTTTCACTTTATTAGTCAAGTTTTATAAAAATCGGACAGTTACAGTTGAAGTGATTTATGGAAACAGGATGCATAAGAACTATACGAGTCCTTAAAGAGCTTTGAATAGAAACTTACGTGGACATATTTATACGTCAAAGTGAATGTTTTTAGCTTTAAATAAAAAAGTAAACACATTTTTCATCTTATAGTTTCTCAATCACCCTGGGCCCTGCACATTTAATAAAATGCTTATAAGTTTTCAAACAGAACAGCGTCAAGATTACATCATTCTCCATACAATTTAACATACAAATTTTTGTCGTAGAAAGCCAGCGTGAAATAAAATCCATTTTATTTTGAGAACGTTTTTGCTAATGCTCTCACATATCACTGATGGGATTTGTGGTACAATTGTACCAAATTTGGTACAATCGAAACATAAGTGGTACACTGGTACAATTCATCCTATTTTGGTACAATTAAAATAAAATACTCACGTAGTTTTATAATTTTTTTAAAGGTGGATTAACTCACTTTTCTTTTCAATAATAAAATTTTATTAACATGTCGACAAAAACCTAATTTTACTGGACAACCATTTTTCTACTTTTCTCTGCGATCGCTGAAATTGATCGCTGAATATGAAAATATACATTTAATTTTTGGAGCAACGAAGTGGAATTCGCCTACAATATTTTGTCAGGTGACGGTCTCTTTGAATGGCATATACGATAATTTCGCGCAAAGGGGTCGATATCTCCAGCTCTGACCAGAACTACCAAAAATTGCATTATTGTTAATTTGTGTATATGACCCAGCTTTTATTTTATGAAATTTTTAATCACATTCGAGTCTTTTCTGACTCTTCAGCTCTATTAAAAAAACCAGAATATGCGCTAAATTTCTGATCATAAATGATACTTTTGTCGGGAGAAAATGGTATCCTATCCGCGACTCTTCTAGAAAAGTCATTAATGATTCATTTTTTTTGTATTAGTTTAGAGACATTTTCGACTCTTTTTTAATAATTTTTATAATTGAATTTTAAATCAAACACTTTTAAAGTGTTACAACAAAAATTACTCGAAAAAGACTCATACGGATGATTTTTGAAAAACAATCTTCCAAATGCTAGCAGGGGATGTTATACTAACATATGACGTAAATACATACATACATAAGTATTTTCCTGTAGAAAGCATGGAATTAAGGCCCATTGAAAAGGTCTGCGCAAGAAGCCTGATGATCATTGTTTATGTTCTTTTTAGTTGTCAAAAGTTTTTAACATTTTGCTTACATGTGCATGTATAGTATACATTGTATACGTTTGTTTACGTTTATGGTATGCCACACATACACGTTTTTTCCTTTTGCTTTGTATATGTGGTAGTAAATTTTAGACAACTAAAAAGAATCGTTTTTTGTTTTTGTACAAGTAAGCAGACCTGATAGATGGGCCTTGCATGGAATCAAATGTATCAAAATCGACACTTTTGTTTTTGTGACACTGTCTACAATTTTGTTTGCCTTTGACAAGAAAAATGAAAGTTGTCATTCCTTTTTATTTTGTATTCCCCCACCTCAATAGGGGAGATGGTATGCTGATGGGTGTAACACTAAAAAATATTGGTCCTATACCCACCTTTTAGTATACCCTTCGACTCAATATCACTGTCTGAGTCGCAGCTTGCTATTTTAAAGGTAATTTGACGAAATTTTATACATTGCTTGCAATTCAAAAGTACGAAACATACGAAAAATGGTGAGAATCGGTTCGTAATTTCACATTGCCGCCATATAAACTTATTTCTGTAATAGTGCCTATAAACCCTCTAATTATATTGGTATTTAGATTAAATTTGGGCAAAACTTATTTTATTGCAATCTTAATCATATAACCAAATTTTAATGGAATCGGTCCATATTTTTTGTATACTACTCTCGGAAAGCTTTTAATTCCATAACTTCCTAATAAAATTTGGTATTGACATAAAAATTGGGCACAATAACTTTTAATATAGCTACCATATCGTAAAGAATGTTATGGTTCAATAGGTTCAATATTAAACATAGGTCCCATATAAGCGCCCTTCCTAAAATTACTTAAGGGTAGGAAAATATCATACAGATGAAGATATTTAAATTAAATTCAAACAAAGAACTTTCACATGAATGTTTGCCTCCTAACATAATTTTGTTTTGGCTGGTCCATGATTGCCCGTGGGTCCCAAATAGAGTCTTTATATTCTGTGGCGTGGGGAATTAAATGGTTTGGCTTGACCGACTATAATTTTTACTTGTTTTGTTTTTAAATTTATTGAATAAATAGTGCTATGAAATACTATGCTTGCTTCTTTATTTTAAAGCGAAGTTTTGGTACAATTTATGTTAATTCGGTACAATTTTGCCATTGAGACGGTACAATTTAAGAATTGTCAGATCCCAACAGTGTCACATATAGACTTTCTGTCTGTCCTATTCTCCCAACAATGCTACCACCATACATTCATTAAATTTCATAAATTTTGTTAACAGAAATGTAAAATTAAAACATATAGAATCTGGGAATTTGTTTCTCATGGTGAGTAACATTTATTTTATAAATTTCCATATTATTCGAATGTGTTTTCTAAGTCAAATTACAATTTTTTTTAAAGCTTTTTTTGCAAAATGAAAAGTCTGATAGTGCATAGAAAATATTCCTGAAAAATATTGAAGGAATAAGACTATTAAAGTATAAAAGGTTTAAAAAATTTTTTTTAATTTGACTTAGAATACACATTCGATTAATATGAAAATTTTTATATTAAAATTAAAAAAATAAAATGCGAGCGAATGTGAAAAAACTGCCGACGTTTCAATTATGGGCTTTCGGCTTTTTGTCTTAAGTTGAAGACTCAGCTCTGTCTGAACACAAAGTTCAATATTATAAAAGATGCAAAAAGTATAACATGAAGAACGGAAAATTAAAAGAAAGAAATTCAATTTCCTTTATTTCCCCTTTTACAACTATTTTCTCCCCATTGAAGTATCAACAATTTCAATATTGTTGTGGTAGACCATAATTTAATACGGTTGTATGTTGTATGTTTTTTAAAAAAGTACCAAAAATGGGTACGATTCAAAAAAGTACCAAATTCGTATTTGTAATTTTTAGGTAAGTAACGAATGTGATAAAATTTTGTTTCTATGTTTTTAGTTGTTTAAAATATACAGGTTTTACCCGTTTATTCCCCAAAGGTTCCGAGTTTCAAATAGAACCTGCACAGAAAAAACGTTTGCAAAAAATTATTCAATTAAATAATTAATTGGTGTACATTAGTTATTCAATTCAATTTTTTGTTTGCTGCAATTAATTTTTAATTGACTAAATTTGTGTCCCAAGACTCGAAAATACAAATCCGTTAATTGATATGATCAATTCCTTTGCAGGGGCAAAATTAGTTAAATATTTAATTGTCTGAACGAATTGTTTAATTAAAGTCGATTTGCTATTTTTTCTGTGTGTCCACTTATTTTTTCAATCAACAACGACAAGCATTAAATTTGTTTGTATCTCTTTAAGTTCCTTTATTTATTTTATTTAGCGAATTTACTCGTTTTTACCCCATTAACAATCGAATATGTAAAAATCGCGTCGTTGTGAATCGATTTGACGAAAGACCAACAACCGTATTCATAACAAAAAGTTGGCCACAGTTTGTACACTACGCACAACGAGCTGCTAATTAGAATGCCGATTAAGCTAAGCGGCTTGTTGGTACAGAGTTAATTCATAACGAACTTTTCTCCATCTGCCAACTTTTAATAAATCAACTCTGAATTTTTATGATGCCACATTGTATTACTAAACGACAGTAACTAAAAAAAACAGTTAATTAAAAAAAAACCAACAAAATTGTTTGACATTAAACGCCTGTTTTCACAAGTTGGCAAACGTTTGGTAACTCGCTAATAAGAGTTAAGCAAATCGTTAGCCAGAGTTTGGTTAGTGTATTATGAATAAACTTTTTGCTTACTTTATGCCAAATTTTCATTTTGATTACGGCTGCAAATTTCTACTTTTTGGCTTCAGGCTAACGATGATGAATCAGTCTGTCAGACAGTAACGTAACAGTTTTATTTATGTAGTTTAAAGGTTATTGGAAGGTAGGCGTGTCCTTTGACAGATTTTGTAAAACGTATCAGTAATTTGCAAAATATGGGTACCGAGTTTTGTTAATCTACGAGAACTCCTTCCATTTATGTCGAATCGTTATATTGCCAGTACACAAAATAACCCGTCACCAATACGAACTTTATCATTAGGTCTAGGACCCTAATCTAACATCTATTTTTCGCTTATTGCCTGATTTGAGTTAACGTCCACTAGACTTTCCCTGAAGAAGTTCAGTCTTCTTAGCTAAGAGCGCTCTGCTCCAAAGTAGCTACTGCGTTTTATAATAGCAGTTTTAAGCTTTTAAACAAACTGGAAGGCACCACTAAGCCCCAGAGAACAGCGCCAAGAGGAAGGAGCATCGTCAAAAGGAGAGTAACGTTAGATGGACGTTCTCGATGTTGGCCATGAAAAGTTGTTGATTTCCATAATTATTGATATCTGTCATGTCGCTAAGCGCTTTATAAAAAATGATTTCAGTGAGAAATCAATTTTGGAATCACATTTTCGTTTAGGAGGGAAAAATATTCCAAGCGTCTAATTTCATTTTAAAATTTATTTTCAGTGTATGACTTTTAAATCGAGTAAATTATAACAAAACAAAATGAATTTTAATATAAACGAGAATTATCTGTTATTATATTCATTTTATAGATTATTCTAGAGGCATTTAAAAATATTAAAAATCCACACACACACACACACACACACACATACCCAACATCCAGTCACTCACATTCACTCTTCTATCTGCGAACATTACAATACACTGAGTTCAATTAAAATTACAATAATTTACTCAACTATATTTGGTAAATGATTGTGCAACCTAGACAACGACAACAACAACAAAATATATCGGCAAATGTTCGCTTTAGACATCAACTACAACAACAATTTTAATAACAACAATCAGAAAAATTAAAATGAAACGCATTGTTAAATGAACAAAAAATAATATTGAAAATAAAATGAGAATATATAAATAAAATATAAAAGCGAACAAAAAAAAAACAACAAATGACTATGAAAATTGGCAGCAATTATAGCTGTATGCATTGCTTAAAATTTTGGTCTATTAGTCTGGTAGTTCCAACATTTTTAGAGGATTTTAAACGGAACAGGATTTTAGAATCCTTGATTGGATAATTTGTAGTGGAAATGTTGAAAGCTTAAGTACAGATACAAAAATCATTGTCGGCTTAAAAATAAACTAGTTGATCTCTAGGCACAATGAGTAGAAAAGATTTACATAAGCACCAGGCCTAATCTCGTGTTGGTCTTAACCACTGGTTGCCATGCATTGTGCTTATCAACAGCCCCTGTGTGTGAGCGACACTAGCACACACAAGTATCAATTTGAGTGAAAAGTTCGGCAGAATCATATACTCGCTCCTTGTTTAGAAGCTGGCGTTATCTTACCTCTGTTGAAAAGCAACAGCACTTAGTTAAATACACGAGTAGTCCGAACTTTCTCAAAAGTAGTAAAAAGTCAGTCGTTGGGGCCGACTTATAAACATCTCCTTTCCCGTGACTTTGGGTCCAAATAACAATGTCCAAAGAATTCCCTAAGTAGCCTCAAGCAATATGCATATCGCACCGCAGTCCATACTGACTCCCATGGTATATAATAGGAAATCTAGCTAGACCCCTTTCGGACTCGGCAAGTTAGTTGAGCAAGTTAGAAAGAAAGAAAGTATTTTTGCGAATTTTGGATGCTTATTGAAACTAACGAATAAATTATCAATGTTATTTTCGGGAATACAAATTGTATTATTAATTTTCTCTATGACGTGCTAAACTCCCAATTTTTATTTTTGATAAATACAATCAAATTTATGGTTGAGGGAAATATAATGTCTATGCGCATTTCACTGGTTGCTTAGGCCAGATCATCAGGACTCCTTTTTCCAAAGATTTTAGAAATCTTTTGCTTTTGTGTCAATTTACACCAAGTTACAGGATAATTTAATGAGACATGCAAGACTAGCTGCCATCAAATTAAGAGTATTTTAACAAAACTAAAAATTCTCAACCAAAATTTAAAAAAACATTTGCGTATTATCCAACTGACAGTTAGGTTGGTCATATCATTTCGTTAATGATAAATTATAAATTAAAAACGAATACAATGCGTGTTTATGAAATTAAATGAGGAATAAAACGTACAACAAAATCACTATTAAAATAATTTCCTTTATAATGTTAAAATTATAGAAAAAAATACAACACCTGATTCAAATGTGAAAAAAGGAAAACATTGTTAAACGTGCAACTTAAAAATTCGACAGAGAAAATTTAACTACAAAATAGATGTGAAATAATTGTTGCTTAAAATTTAAATAAACCACAAAAGAATTGAACTGTGGTAACAAATTATCCAATTTATGTGCATGTATTTGAAATTTCTTTCATCTGTCATCTGGATGACAGCTCAAATGAGCATGCAAAGTTGTTCGTTCAGGTATTCAAACATTTACTCACGATAAGTTTCAACTCGTATACAAGTACTTTTGTGTCTATTCGAAATCATTACAATTGCTGTCAACATTTAAGTGTCGATGTTCACAAAACCAGAACTTCTTGAACACACATTAAACAGAACCACACCAATTCAAAGTGAACTGTATGGAATCAGATTGAACTCAATTGGAAAAAACCCCTACGAAATTATAAAGAAAATCACCTTATGGTCACAAAAGCCACAAATGCACGTAAGAATTTTACTCTTTAAATTATGTGTGCGATTGTGTCGACAAATGATCAAATTATTTAACATACTCGTACAACATATTTCTCACAAATTAACAAAGTGACGCTTATCCTTAAAAGAACCCAAATTCTAGAAGAAGGAAAACAATTTTTTAACACGCACTCATCGTCACAAGTCACCAGTCAAATATCATAACTGACAAATTGTACATTACAAGAAAAAGATCTAAAACAATAATTCTTTGTTAAAGCATTTTGAATGCCATCTATAACACTCAAAGTCAAACAGAATTTACATGCATACAAATTTTTACTCGTACATACTATTTGCACTTTACACAAATGCACATTTGTTCTTGTAAGTTTGCGTGAAACGGAGTGCGACATTTATGGTCTCAGAAGATCCAGTACTTTAAGGTATCAAATCGCTAAGAGTCTTGTAAACTGAGAGACAAAGAGCCAGAAAATTAAAAATATGATATCGTGGTTTAGAAAGCCTAAGGGGTTCGTTCCTAACATTTTGGGGAAAGAAATAAAAAAAAAATCCCCCTAATTAAACCTTTTGGTTTACTTTAACAACATCGAGTCAGTCGGTGTACAGATCTTCATGGGAGAAGACCTACTTAAGACAGTTGGCTACACATTTTAAGTAGAGCTTGGACCATCAGATCTGACCAGCCTAAGGGTAAGAACCACTAAAGAAGGTGGATACACATTTTAAGAAGAACTACTATTGGCATTGCTAGGCTAGAGTAGAGAGGAAGTGAGAGCATTACCTGTGGGGTACCTCGGCAAGTGCTTTCAGTTCTTAGCGCGAGGGTAGAGAAAGTACGTGTGTGGGTAAACCGTGTACTGGCTTGATTCTACGCTGTGCCCCCCTGCCGACTTATTTTACCGACTTTTAAATGTAGTGTTCTTTGTTAAGTTAGTAACTAATTGTTTAAGATAATAAATATAATTTGTAACGTTTGGAGAAACCGTGGTGTGTTTTATTTGGCTATTCACCGAACCTGGACTCCGTTGAGCTTTCCCCAGCAACCAGCGGAAAACGTGTCGCTACACCGATATTAAAGTACGATGTATCAATGTTTTTTTTATCTCGAGAAGCCATTGACCCCAAGTATCTCGATCCAGTATTTATCCACCAGATCTCTGTTCAAACAACCCTAATGTCAAAAAATTAAAGCTCGCACGAAACTATGGAAGTAATTCGATATATCCAGCAGAAACATTTTTAAATTCAAGCTCGCAAAAAATCATTATAGTTTTGCTAAGGAAGTATTTCTATAATTCCTGCAGAACAGTCGGCAGTCTAGGATTTGTTCAGAGGTTTCACTGATAAATGATTACAATCTGTCTACAACTTTTGATTTTATTCACAAAAGATGGAAAATTTTAAATTAACTTAAGAATTTCATAGAACGGGTATAAAGGGCAAGCATGTTTTGAGAAAATTTTCAGGCCGAAATACTAATGGAGGTCGGTCATACATTTTTTTCCCTCTAGGGCTGTTTCCTGGGCGGTTATGGGACTATTCCTTAAATATATTTCTAGCCTGTATTGAACATTTTGTATGAAATTCCCCTTAAGAAATAGAGATAGCGGGTAGGTATGTAAGAAACAAATGATGAGGATGAAAAATAGAGTTGGGTTGGTTCATATTTAAGAATTTCGTTTTCCAGATATACAGAAATCTATAATGTAAAGCATCTGGTTGTATCTAATTTGAAAGGCAGAAAGAAATACAAACTACAACGACAAGGGATTTTTGGGTTAAAATTGAGGCAGTCGTGTCATCTCAGCCGATCTGGGTAAATTTGAATAGCAAACAAACACGGACAAACGGACAGACGGACAGCGTTAAGTTAACTTCGCTGCTCATGAGGACCCAGAATTTGTATGATTTATAATGTCTAAGATCTTTATTGTAGAAATTACAAACGGAATAACAAACTTATATACATGTACGTACCCTTTTAGCTTCAGTGAGGGGTACAATAAGAAATAAAATAATTATTTATAAATACATTTTCATAGTAATTCGAATGTGTATTCTAAGTCAAATTACAATTTTTACGGCTTTTATACTTTAATAGTCTTATTCCTTTAGAATAAGACTTTTGTATATTTCTGTCACAAAAAGGCTATAAAAAGGCAATAGCAGTCGCAAAGAGAAGATCATGGAGGAACTTCTGCGAATCAATAGATAATACCAAAGAATCTGCCAGACTTAGCAAAGTTTTGGCCAAGGGCCACTCGAACCCAACGTATGTCAAGAGAACGGACAATACCTGGTCGGAATCATCGGAGGAAACACTTGACATTCTACTTAACACTCATTTCCCCGGCTGCTTGGACGCTGCTGATGGGGAGCCATTATGCGATGATTCGTTCTTCGAGATTGACGAATATATCATTTCGGAGGAAAGAATCCAATGGGCGATCGAAAGTTTTGCCCCATATAAATCCCCAGGACCTGATGGCATTTTTCCTAGGATGCTGCAGAGCGCACGGAAGTATGTCACTCCCTGGTTGAGGTTAATGTATAGACTCTGCCTATCCCTCAATTATGTGCCGGCTAATTGGAGGAGGGTAAAGGTGGTGTTTATACCCAAAATCGGAAAGAGTAGTCATGAGACTGCGGGGGACTTTCGTCCAATCAGTCTATCCTCTTTTCTGCTCAAAACTCTGGAGAGACTTCTGGACTCACATATAAGACATCGACTGGAGGGTACATCACAACTCTCACGCAGTCAACATGCCTACCTTTAGGGTCGGTCTACGGAGACGGCGCTACACGAAGTAGTAGGGGCCATAGAACGATCACTGGAATATAGACAATTCACCATGGCCGCCTTCCTGGATATTGAGGGCGCTTTTAACAACGTCACGATCACTGCGATCGAACAGGCTCTAACTGATCTGGATGTCCAGGAGTACATCATTAGATGGTTGGTGAGCATGTTGAGGTCAAGGATCGTTACATCATGTCTTGGCAACAGTGTGAAGTCAAAGAATGTTAGTAGGGGTACACCCCAAGGTGGGGTGATCTCTCCTCTGCTCTGGCTCATCGTTGTTAACTCGATTCTTACTGACCTGGATAACAGGGGCATCAAGACGGTGGCCTTTGCGGATGATGTGGTGTTACTAGTATCTGGTGCGTTTCTGGATGTGATGAGTGACATTATGTCCAGTGCGTTGGGGGCGCTCAGCAACTGGGCCGCTGAGTGCGGACTGGGAGTGAACCCAAACAAAACGGAACTGGTACTATTCACCAGGAGGACAAAAATTCCGGCTTTTGGACTGCCACGGCTGGGGGGTTGCGAACTTCCCCTGTCGAATCACGCGAAATATCTGGGAATTATCCTGGACTCGAAACTATCATGGAGATTAAATACTCAACACAGGGTTAGGAAGGCTACGGTGGCTTATTACGCCTGCCGTAGAATGTTTGGCACCAGGGGGGGCCTTAATCCTAGACTGGTCAAATGGCTATACACGGCAATAGTACGGCCCATTCTTACATATGGATCTCTGGTATGGTGGACCGCGACGGGCAAGAAATACATCGTGGTTCAGCTGGGCAGAGTACAAAGATCAGCCTGCATTGGAGCAACAGGCGCTCTACGTACTAGTCCTTCAGAGGCTCTGAACACTATACTGCACCTTGTTCCAATTGAAATACACCTTATGGCCATATCCGTCAATAGCGCGGTCAGGCTCTCTTCATCGGGATGTTGGAAGGCGAGGACGTACGGTCATGCAAGGATCTTACAGAAGCAACCCACATCTCTGAAACGACCAACGGACTATATGATACCCCGCATGGACTTTGATAGGAAATTCAAGGTCATATTCCCGTCAAGACGGGAATGGAGCAGGGGTATCCTGGCCGGGGAATACCGCACGAGGGTTTACACGGATGGGTCAAAGATGACTTGTGGTGTCGGCTCCGGGGTCTTCTCGGAGCAACTACATGTGAACCTCTCTTTTCGTCTGCCGGATTGGGCCAGCGTATTTCAGGCTGAAATACTGGCGATCAGAGAGGCATGCAGAACGCTATACGGTAGGAACATCAGCGGCAAAATTGGTATCTTCGTCGATAGCCAGGCAGCTCTGATGTCACTGAAGTCACACAAAACAACATCCATCCTCGTCAACCAGTGCAGGGAAGAACTGTCCAGACTGGGCAGCCTATCTGACATTACCTTAATTTGGATCCCTGCGCATAGGGACCATTACGGCAATGAACAGGCGGATGGGCTGGCCAAAACTGGAGCCGCTCTTGATATTTCACAGGCTGTGCCAGTCGCAACACCCCTGGGAACTATCAGGAGCGAAATCTTCAGGCACTATATGGCTGACGATAAATGGAGGAAACTAGATGGCTGCAGGGCTACCAGGGAAACGTGGCCCACATATGACATGGGTCGCTCTGAGCGACTTCTCAAATTCAGTAGGAAGGACGTGTCAAGACTTACATACGTGCTTACTGGTCACTGGACGATCGGCAAGCACGCTATGAGACTCGGCCTCCCTTTCAATGAATGCTGCCGCAGCTGCAGGGAACCTGGAACTGAGGAGACAGTATTTCATCTTCTATGTGATTGCCCGGCGTTTAACTCGATGCGACATAGACTATTTGGGAATTACCTTCTACAGGGACTCTCGGAGATATCGCGGGTGGGACTCAACAGCCTGCTGAAATATCTCAACGCAACGGGCTGGCTCTAGCCACCTCGGCATTGCCCCTGGGTCAAGTTTGATCGAGGGGTTCCAATTTCTTGACGAGTTGTGTGGTGTCAAAACGGAGCCACTGTCGGCTCTACTTGCTGCACGCCTGGACTTATGCGTGCTACCACGTTAACCAACCATCTGTCACAAGGCTTGCTTTAGCTATCCTTTGAATAGCAATGAAGAAAATGGTACATAAAGTTGATACAACTGTTAGATACCAGCAGAATGTAATGCATTTTCTCTCCATGAGAAATACATTCCCAGATTCTATTATTTATTAATATTAAGTATTCTTATTATGAGCAGAATACAATCCTAAATAAAGAAGAAAGGGACGATAAATTTGGCAAAGATAATACACTTTTTAAAATATTAAAGAAACATTTTTTAGTTTTACCATTTGGAAAATGTGTCGTCTAAGCCAATAAGACCCCTTCTATGTTATTTTAACATTCCTGTTTCATTTGATATATCGGTATAGAAGTTCATGTCTCAGTATACTGATATAATTTATAATAAATAACAAATTGTTGAGTACCGATACCGAAATTAGTTTCGGTTATCAGGATTGGGATCAATATATACATTAGGGCGGGTCGATTTTTTTTTTTAAATCGTATAGCAAAAACGTAATCTACATAAAATTCTAAGAAAATTCTCCGAAGAAACCATGGGTCTAAAACAAAATCCTTGGAAAAAAAAATTTTTTTTTAAAAAATAGCTTTTTCCAAAAAGAAATCGAATTTTTTTAATAAAATGGTTTAGTAAGGTTATTCTTTTGCACTTTATATTTTTTTACAATCAAAATTTTTTTTTACATTGAAAAAATTTTCAACCAAGTAAAAAAAATTTTCAAGTCGAAAGGCGCGGACTAGGATTTTGTTTTAGACTTCGGAGAATTTTCGTAGAATTTTATGTAGACTACGTTTTTGCTATACGATTTTTAATTTTTTTTTCATCCATACAAATCGACCCGCCGTAATATACATAGTTATCTTCATTGGTTAAAGTAAATGTTTTCAACAATTGACTTTTTTTCGGAATTCACTTAGTCGGATGTCTTTTTGGAAAGAGGCCCTTTCAAAAATAATGTACCACTACTTAATTATATAGAGTACAGCGATCTGAAGCTTCAGCCTCAGTTTAGTTAACCCATTATGTATTGAGTTAATGTCACCCATAATTAATAATATTTTCAATTAATTCTTTTAGGCCACTGAAAAGTTGTATGCAGCTTTTATATAAATTTACGAGTACTTTTATGCGCACATACATACATATTTACATACATACATAGTTTGTTATTAAATATTATTATTCACTTTACATTGCGTTACAATTGTGGCTCCTTTTTTGATTGCCACCACACCTGTTCAATTAGTCAATTTGACCACAATGCCTGGTCAAATTATCGCATTAAAATTTTGTATTTAACCTCAAAATTCTCCTGTTGTTCCAAAGTTGCGTTTAAGCAGCAATATTGTTTGTTGTTGTTGTTGCTTCTGTTTGTTGTTTTTGTAGTCATTGTTTCTAGTTGTCGTTTCTTTCTCTACGACGACAACATGAATTTGTTTGTATGCAACTCATGCATTATACATTTTGCACTTGTTCTGGTGTACACATATTGTTGTTGGTGTTGTTGTTGTTTTTTGATTGTACGTGTTACAACAAAATTTTATCAATACATACGTGTTCACATATATCAATGCAAGTATGCAAGTGTAGATGTAGTTTATATTTCATATTATAACATGCTGAGCCCACAAAACAATTTGACATAAACACGAATATTATAGGAAAATTATAGGTCCTATAATCATGTGGTGCACTGACCTCAAAAAAGGTAATGACAAGTAATCTTGAGGTAAAACAATTGTAAAGAGCACGAAATGTTGTTTGTCTATACGAATGTTGTATGTTTAGCTAAATATTTATAACACAAATGGGTTTGCAGCAAATGAAAGCAAAGAAGACAAAAAAACTTAATTTTTTAAATATACCTGAAACTTTGTTGTTCGAGTTTATTTATGTTGAATATAAAAATAATTATGTATTTAAATAACCAAACCAGAATAAATAAATAGTTAAGGTAAAAATGGCATTGGAAACTCCTTAAGAAGAATACATAATTGGCTGAGTATCATATTGGAATCGTATAAGTTTAAATTAGATAATAAATATTGGTTTAAGGTATTTATCGATTTAAATGATAGCTGCACCTTTTGCCATTACACCAAGGTATTCCCACATTCTATGCTAAGAAATTAATAAATTTATATTTTATAAGTAGGGAAAATTATAATTTTTGCATAAATTGTTTTTTAATGAATCAGAAAGTAGTTTGCTGATGGGAAAAGATTTGCTGGAAGGTTTCAGGCGTCAAAATTTTAGCTGAAAAGTAAGTGGTAGTGTGTACTCCAATATGGATTTGGAATTTGATAGTAAATTGTAAATTCACGCGTAGAATTTTTCACAAGCCACCACTTTCCCTAGGGATTCCATGTTGTTAATAGGAATTTTGGAGAATGAAGCAATTTGTTAATCCAGGTTTGTTAAGACCTTCCAGCTTTTCGCATATGGTTCCTAAAGTAGTAAAAATCTTTTTAAGGGAATACCTAAAAAGTCAGTGACATAAATGGCCGTAATTTGACATTCTTTACACATACATGAAACATTTGCAATTTAAAATAGATGTGAAGTTGGCTTTGCATTTCTTTTCAACACTTAATCTTGGCGTCATACAAGATCGCGACAACGATGAGTCCACACACACAAGAAAACCATCTGGAATAATGGTTTTCATCAACAATCTAAATTTTCGCATCTGGAGCAGCCTCAAGTGATGCACGAGGGAAAACTTTATCTGAAAAAATTAACATTTTGGCATGGTTTTTTATCATGTCGTCGGTTCATTTTATTTTTTGATAAAAAGGTCGATCTCTACAGCAGTCGGAAAGATTGACATGGAAACATACCCTTAACCAAACTTTATAGCGAACTTAAGCAGCTGTGTGACAACAAATGCGTTTACCAACCTCCACTGAGTGGGATCACAACAAACAAACACAGGTAGCACCTTAAGTACATAATCCGGCAAGATTATAAGCTCGCTCCTTGTTTTGAAAGCAGCATCTGCTGACTAGCAACAGGAAAAGTCCTCGCTCAGAACGAACTCTCCCAAAAGTGGTGAAAGATAAGAATTTTTGTTGGATTTACAGGACATCCCTTCCCGCGACTTTGTGTAGTAAAACACAACCACCACATGATCCTCGAAGGTGTCTTTTAAACAGAAAAGCGAAAATTCAGACTAAAAGCATTTCCTGCAAGATTGTTGTGCGACTGACTAAGACACAATCGCAAGAGATTTTGAAAATATCTTGAAATCTGTAATTATAATATCGTAGAAGTCTTAGGATCATGTTGATGCTATAAACTTGGGTAGCATTTGGTCTAACTGGAAGGCGCAGCTTACGATGCAAAAGTATTATAAAATACCAGGTTAGACGAGAGTGTTATCATACGCATTGTTGATCGAGAGAATCTGTCTCGTTCATGCTGTTCTAAATTTTTTAGACTATTCCCCTTGGGGTAACATGAAAAAGCTGGTCCGTGTGAATAAGCCAGCCAGAAGAGCTGAAGTGCTAGATTACACGCAAAATTTCTGCTATTGTGCGACCGAGCCATGGGAAAATATGGTACTGCGTCCCAGTGCTTCCGCAGCTGACATAAGAGCGATGTTGAATTCTAAAAACAAATGAATTGATTTTTATTCAATGTGAAGTAAAAACTTAAATAGCCCACAACTGAAAAAGCAAAATATTTCGCTCTCAATGAAAAACTCCTCAGATTTTCTTTTGGAGAAGCTCTTAATTTTAAATTGACTCTATTGCTTTTGCAAACATCAATACGATAAAATAAATATAAACCTGGCCGGAAAACATTACACTCATTCTGATACTTATGAAAAATAAAAAAAATGTTCCACTCTGTTTCTAGTAATTTTCTTGTTGCGGCAGAAACTGACCGTTACTGAATTCGACGTTAGCGTAAATTCTACTAGATAGTAAAACCCTCATAGATTCGCCATCTTAGCTTTCTATCTACGCTATTTTTAAACGGGTATCACAAGGTTTCTTATTGTCCGGACTTTTTCCATTCCCAGTAACGTATTAATTTTTTTTTAATCCAGGGAGTTTTTTCTTATAATTTTCGCTAATTAAATATTGGAGGATTTTCCGTTGCTTTGTAATTTTGTGTACTGAGAAAAGCAGTTAATTGAAACGTATTTTATCACTCATTACATTCTGTATAAAGTCATGAATTAATTCGGCTCGGTAAGCTAAAGGGATTTTGAACAACCTGCACTTTTTAAGGGGAATTGCGCAATTTGTTAAGAACTCGTTAAATTAATTTTCTCTACAGCATTTTTTCATTGAGAGATCTTTTTTGGCCTTTAAAGCGCTTACCCAGACATCTCCATCTACGTTCTTGTAAAATAGGTAACTTACAAAAAAGAAGGTGTGTCCCGTCTCCTTTCGTTTAGGCAACTTTTACAGCAGTTACTTTTCTTTGGAATCCTTGATGCGCAACGTCTAATTAATGAACTTTTAAATTTACTCTTTCATTGTGACACATACAAAGTTGTCAAGAGTTCTTGTATTCTGTTTCTAATAAACCTATTGATACCGTGAGAACCAGCCAGTACTATTAGCGAATCAAGTATGAGCCATTAAAACAAACATATTTTAAACCCTTATGTAAACATAATGGCCAGATATCTTGGTATACGTTTTTGTTAAGCGGGAGGAATTGTCCGGTCTTTTCTTCGTCTAAATAATTTCTACAATACCTGTGGGCATCTGTTTTACTCCAAAATTATCAACTAAAGAATTATGTAAGCTAACCTGACAAACTTTCATCATTTACCAGAGCTAAACCGTTTCTTGTACACAAAAAAGGTTAAAATTGATTTCAATTACAATTTGATATTAAAAAAAAAATTAATAAAATTTGCACTAGTAAACAAAATAATAGTCTCAATTAAATAATTTATTCACTTGAATACATTTTTAATTAAAGCTAATTTTACTTTTGATTAATAGTTTAATTGGAAAAAAATTGGTGATAATTTTTCTTGTGAAAATTAGGGGTGTCCAAATGTTTCTAGTTCTCCTAAGCAGTTTGGGATTGAAATCCAGACAGATCGGTTAAGTAGGATCAGAGGTATGAATCGAAATGTGCAACAAAAAATGTATAATTTTGTTACAAAAACTAACATAAATGGTGGCGAAATGCAAGGACTAAAATAAGATTTTGCACAAATTCGTTTTATATAACTAGAAACCATACCACTAAATTTCGTGAACATCGGTCTGCTACTTACGATAAGTCCATAGAAAGCCCACACTCGGAAAACAATTAAACAAGCCAAAACTTTAACAAAAAATGTATTTTAATAAAACTTGGCTTGTCACAGTTTTATAAGACAAGAAATGAGACTGTCGAATTTCGTCAAGACCGGTGTATAACGCTGTGCAACGTGCAAACGTCTTTTCAAAAAATTCCAAAACTTTAGGGGCCAATATTTCGGGAACCCGAGCTAAATTTTTAAAACCCTGTGGCAGATTTGCAGTACTAATAGTCTAGTTTTATTTCGCGTTGCAAGTATTGAGGCTGGCGGCGATAACCCGAATTTTGTGCACAGTGTAATTTACCAAACTCCCTATAAAAAACTCGCTCTCAAAAAACACTTAAGTACGTCTAAAACCGTAACAAAAAGTGCTAATTTAGTAAAATTTGGTATGTCATTGTTTTAAAAGACAATAAATCACACTTTGAAATGTCATGAAATTGGTCCATAATTTACCAAAGGCCCCACATAACACCCACCCTGGGAAATCTGTTTTAGCGTATTTAGCCCAAATCCGTCGAAAATAGAGATATTGTCTTAACATTTGGTCTATTTTAGCTTTATATAATCAGAAATAAAGATTGGTTTAAAAACTTATATCGCCCATATGGCACTTGAAATATTTAAACAGTCGGTAAAGGGTACCAAAGGTTTGGCGCATACGTATAAAGCACTTTAACTTGTTTTAAATGCATTTTCTGATAAAAAAAAAACTGTATGTAAAACTTTTCACCATGACTTTTCCTTGATTTCAAATTGATACAGCCTCCCACATAGCTTTAAATAAATTGTCACGATAATTGTTTTGCTTGACTTCTCTAAATTATTATTAATTCAAATTAATTAAAACCGACATGGACAGCAACATCAGTTGTAGTTGTGACCCATATAAATAAAAAATTAAATTCACCTTACGACATGTTAAAACATACAAACACACACACACACACACCATGTCATTTTTGGCCAAATTGACATTTATTAATCGTTAATTATCAGTAATTACCGGGGAAAATGTTAAAAACGTTGAACAAACATACGCACTGACACACACCGAGTGAATGACAAGATGCACAGCATAACTTTAACATGTTTATGGTTAATTTAATTTTTCACGTTCTTGATATTATTTACTACAACTACTGCTGGTGCTGGTCGTGCTGCTGTTGTAGTTATTGTCTTTTGGCGCTTAAATTTTACCCGTTTATGAAGGTAATTCTTCATAATTTAAGTGACACAATAAAAATGAAGATTCTCATTCATTCAAAATCATACTCGTTCAGAACGAGTCACGCATGCGTGTTTCAGAAATTAAGTGTTTATTTTTCAATAAAAACCAAAAAATCTTTAAAGCTTTTTTTTAACACATTTAAAACATTTGCGTACTTCCTGCTTGTGTTATTTGCAAAAAAGAGTGTGACTGTGTGCATGTCTAAGTGTGTGAATTCGGGACTATAAAAACCCATTCGTGGTGGATATTTTTTTTTTTGTTTTTTTGTTTTAAAAAGGCTTATGTGGTTTTTGACAAATTATCAACTGTCAAATGTGGAAGTATTTATATTAAAAAGAGTTTTTGTAAACAGGGTGTTTGGGGAATTGTAAAATTTTCTAATGTTATTAAGGAGGCTTTTGCGACTAACAAATAAATTGTAATCTCACTCTCTTTCGACGGACACTGTTGGCTGTTCCATTAAGCGTTTCATATGAAAAGTATTCAACTGTATTCTCTTTCACTAATAGGAGTTTTGGCTTCAGACGACTGGCTGATTGAACCAAAGGGGTATTTTCTTACGATAGTGCTGCCATCTTCGCACCTAAGTAATTTTATAACTTGCTAGCGCATTTTAGAGTTCAACAGCCAAGCGTTCTGCCTACCTCGTTGAGAAGTGACTGTGTGACCATAAGTGAAATTCCACAAGTTTAAATTACCTGTTATTAGTTAGTGGGCAGATGGGGGAATTTCTTATCATATTGGCAAATCCCGCACCTTTTGAGTTAATATTTTAGTGGTAACGGATTTGAAAAATTGTTTTGGCAAAATGTAGCGATATAACCAAAACTGTGTTAATTCCAGGAACCGAAAGTTAATTTCATATTAATAAGATTTTGTTTGTCGTGCTTTAACCCCAATTTTTCTTCTTGAAAAATACACTAAAATTTGTTGTTGATCGATAAGTTAGTTCCTATGCGCATTTCACTGGTTGCTTAGGCCAGATAATCAGGAACCATTCTCCCAAAAAGTTTTAAAAACCAAAGATATTAGCAAATAAAAACAGCAGAGTGAATGAGAATTGCATACACGCAAAGAAAAAACATAGTTGTGGTAAACATATTCTAAGAGCAACATATTATGATAAGATTCATGATTGTAGTCACCATATTACGATTGTTATTAAATCATATTATGACCAAATATGTTCGTAATATAACATCATAATATTTTTCCCTTAATCATATTGTTATCCTGTTAATCATAAAACGTTAAGAAGTTATAATATTACTGTCATGGTAATCATAATAAGTTAAGAAGTAATCATATTGTTGTCATGGTAACCATAATAAGTTAAGAAGTAATCATATTACTGTCATGGCCATCATAATAAGTTTAGAAGTAATCATATTATTGTCATGGCTATCATAATTAGCGTAGAAGTAATCATATTATTGTCATGGCAATCATAATACGTTTAGAAGTAATCATATTATGATGAAAAGTGATATGAACTGTTATACATAAATTTTTTACATCATAATATGATACAACTTTAAACATAATATTTTTATTGGAAAAAAATACTTATGATAAAATATAAAACATAATATAATTACTGTAATCTTTTTGTCGTAGGTCGCAATTATTTATAAATTATTTTATGGATTTTTCATTATTTTTCTCTTAAAATAACACAAAACTTACCAGTAATGGTTAATATTTTGCACCAATATTTCACAAATTTTTCCACCACTTTAAGATTATTAAAATTTTTTAGCAAAGATATTTTATTTTGTGACACTACAACCCTTTTTTAATGTTTTTTCTTTATTTTTTTTTAATTTCTTGTTTATTTTAATGGTTATTTTTTTATTATTTAGCCACTCGCTAACAAATAATTCGATATGTTTATGTAAAACACGACACAACTGATACAAAATTATTTTACAAATGGCGATACCAAAATATTATTAGAGTAACGATATTTTGATTGCATCTTAAACTTATTATGATAAATGTATATAAAGTTATCATGTTATGGCTATTAAATATCATGTTATGGCTGTGAGAATTATAATATGTTTTGAAAGTTATCTTAATTTAGTTGTTAGAAAAATAATTATTTTTCGGTCAACAATACTCAAATTTATAATTGCGATAAACATTAATATGTTTACAGTAACTATAATATTGCTGATATTTAATAAAAATAACAATTATTTGTGTACAACAACAATATATTGTTACAATAAACACAGTGTGGTTGCCGTAACCATGCCCAACCATATTTTTTCTCTGCGTGTGAGCGTCATTTTTACATCAATTCAATCCGCCTTTAGAACTCGCTACTTCCGACCAATAAATCCATTAGCAACGCCTTGCTTTTGGAGAAAGAATTATATACATGTTTTATCCCAAATTAATACTGTATCCTTCTTATTATGTTTGTGTTTAACTTATTTAAACTTATTGGTTTATTTCTAGAAATTATTAAATTATTTTTCATTTCAGTATATAAACGTTCAGTATATAAACAAATTTTTTTAGCAATTTTATTTCAAGTTATTAAAAGTTTCGTGTTAAAGAGTACACGGATTGTGAAAACCCATATGCGCATCTATTACTGAAGTAATTTTGAAATGCCACAATGGCCATTAATTGTTCTGCGATGACGTCGAAATAACATTAGAACCACATGCGCATGTGGATTTTTACATTCCGTGTACTGTAGGCTTAAGTTTTGATAAAATCGGTTGAACAGCCTCTTCAAAGATCGGAAATTTTAGAAAAAAACATGCAAATGAATTTAAAATTTTCGACTGTTTTTGTAGCATCTGAAAATAGTGGTCATCAAAGGTCATGGCAAAAGTCCAAACTCGTTGCATAGTGTTATGGAATGATCTTCACGAAATTTGCTGCTGTGCTTTCTAGTCTTGAGCAACTATGACGAAATTGTCTTACAATCACATTATTCGTTGCGATTTAATGCGTACCAAAGAGTTTTTCGAGAGTGGGTTTTATATTGGGCCCTTAGTAAATTATGGAACGATTAGCATGATTAAAGCAAAATTTAATAACATCCGGTGCATTTCGCCAACAATTAACATTAGCTTTGATAATAAATATATAAGTTTTCCAGGGTGGCTCCAAATTTGGGTCCCTAACTCTTTTCTTACCGAACCGATTATGCTCGATTTCAATCTCAAACTGCTAGGAAAAGTTTAAGGTAGCTTCTTTACAAGTAAAGAACTTCCGATAGGGATAACTGTATAACTAGCTGTCATACCAATAAAGTGTGTTTCACTTTTTTCACAATACTTTGGCGTATACAAGTCGTGCAAATTTATTTCCGAAATTCGCGTGCTGTTCGCCAAGTTTATGGTGCGCATTATGGTTCATCAGAGCAGCAAAACGCAATAGTTTGAATCGATTCATGACCACATTTATTCTTTTGAATAATAATCATCCAAATCGTGGGAAAGAACCTAGCGGCGCTGTAGACTGAAGTCTCACAGAGGAATCGAATAAATCAATCCGACGCCGTTCTCAGTAACTTTGGCTATGCCTGTCCTCTACTGGAAAAAATTTTGAAGAAAGACTTTTGCCTACGTTTATTCGTTGAATGGGCCGAGAGTCAATTGGAACTTGAAACAGATTTTTATTATCAATCATCATCAGAAAAGAGGATAATTTCTGGTATAACAAGCAAAATTCTCTAAATAGTTTTTATAGTTTTCTATATACAGGCTTTCAAGGTCATTAATTTAATGTAAATAAAAGATTATTTATTTCATTATCATTAAAATCCGACGTTTCGTTGGTATTCTTTCCAACTTCTTCAGGGATTGAGTTTTATTAAAATCTGGGAATATTGTAAAAATACAAAGTAAAAAAGTAGTCAATAATAACAATATTTATAACACCGTCCGACACTCAATATTAGACACGAACCGGATGACATAAGTCTGAAACTAGAGATTAAAAGGAGCAAAACTGCGTTCACAGTTTTTTATTTTCTGATCCTGTTTCCTTTTAAAAGGTCTTCAAAATTTCAAAGGAGTACATTTTTAAAAAAATGTTTTAAAATACTTCTGCTCATCCTACTATGCCAAATTTGGTGTCAAATGATCAAGAAGAGTTGTAAAATATTTTGCATTATTTTGTTATTATTCTTTTAGGATTAGAAGATTTCAAAAATGTCCTTTCAAATTTTTATCCTTTAATGTCCTTTTAGATTTCCAATAATTTTTTTTAAAACAAATAGTGCGTTGAAGGACCAAATATTGAATACCACATGCAATCTTAAAGGATATTAAAGGATAAATATTTTAAAGGACATTTTTGACAACTTTTGATCCTGACAGGATAAAATAAAAAGAATACAAAATATTTTACAGCTCTTCTTGTTCTTTTGACATCAAATTTGGCATTGTTGGATCCGCGGAAGTATTTTAAAATATTTTTTTAAAAGTGTTCTTCTTTGAAAGTTTGAAGTCCTTTAAAAAGGACACAGGATCACGAAATGAAAAACTGAAAACATTGTTTTTCTCCATTTAATGTATAGTTTCACAATTTTATCATCCGGTTCGTGTCTCACAATTTTTTTCTTTTTTTGTCGGACGGTGTAATCTTAATTTTTGACAAATCAACTTACAATAATCTTTTTCGTCAGTTTACATCATTTATAAAATATACCACAGTATTTTGTATAGGTGGACAACACAACACAACACAAAACTTAAAATATTAAAATAAATATATGTAAATTTAAAAATTATCACAGAAAATTTGTCCTTTTTAGATCACAGTTGTTATTATTACTAAAGTATTGCAATGGTGTAGTTTGCATTTGTATTGTCTTTGTCTTCTTTTGTGTTTATTGCACTTGTCGATTTTTGTTGTATTCTTAAGCTCTCCAACGTGTATCTCTTATTTTCCCTTTTCTCTTTATCTAAAGTTCTCACTTTTTCAAAGTTTGGCTTGTGTTTGTTTTCAAAGCAGTGTTGTGCAATTTGGGAAAGAGCACAATTTTAATGAGATTCCATTATATCATAAAAAAATCGTGGCCATCAAGCAGGTATGCTTTCATTGCCATCTCCCCTGAGCCCTTCTGTAAGACTCACATCTGACGAGAGTCCTACAGCGAGCTATTGAAATACCGATCAGCAAGTCGACGAACCTATCGTCCAAGAGACAGCCTCGTTTGTAGCACATGAACACTTTTAAAATTTATTTGAATTTTGTTTTATTTCTTTTACAATTTAATGAAAACTAGTTTCAGTCTATTTTCCACATTCTGAAGGATCTATAAATAAAATTCCGTATTTTGTATTTTTTAGAACTTCTCATGAAAATCTATCACCCTGTATTGAATCTCTCATTGAAAGTTTTACCATCATAACATATGACAACCATTAAGCGAGTTAACTTTTCAAAAAATTGTCAGAAAAACGACGGAATTGCAAACATATGCTGGCATTTTATTCGGTTTTATGCATTTTTTTTTCTTTTTTGAGGAATTCTCTGGCAAATATTTGGTGTTGAAATTTAAGTTTGCATGCTTAGTTACGGTTCAGTTCGGTTCATTAATATCATGTTATTCAGGGATGACGATGACGATGATCATGATGATGTTGATGATGGTGGCTGGTTGACTTCTACATGTTTTTGCCTTCAAACCTTTCATGTTTCCACTTCTGTTATCGTACGATGTTTGTTGTATTTCTGTGATAACTTCTTCATTAATTGAGAATTGTTGTTCAATTTTAGGATGAAGTTTTTTTTGTTTTGTTTTTGTACATTTTAAATTTAATGTAGTTTTCATTTTAGTTGAGAGGGATTGTGATGTTTGCGCCGGTTGGTTGTTTAGTTCTCATTTACATAATTTATGATAAGCTAAGCTGAACAAACAATAATTTTGAAAGAATATCATTAATGAAATGATCATCGTTGTTGCTGTCGGTCCAGTTGTCCTTGAAAGTGTGTATCTTTTGTTTGTTTCGTTAAAATTCAGGGCTTTCTTTAAAGAGGTTCCACTTCTATACTCATACACATTTAAAGATTAAAATAACAATTAACATGTTGGAATGAGTCATTTACTTAACGCAACTGTTGCTGTTGCTGTTGCTGCCACAGTTGATGTTGTTATATCTAAATTAACTGACAACGATGAGTTGTACAGGTAATTGTAATTAATGTTGTTGCAGTTCAAGATATTCTCATTTCATTTCGGTGTGTTTTTCACTGGCTTGTTGTAGTTGCGTTTGTGTATCTGCAGCAGCAGTGATAATTAAACATGAACCAATTTAAAAGTGTTAATTTTAAAGGATCTTTTAATGGTGATGGCCAATAATTTGAGAAAAAATTAAATTGGCTCGCTTGCAGATTAACTGTTGGGGTCATTGCGGTGTTGTATACAATAAAAGTTATGTATTGTAGCAAATTTTTAGCGAACCCTGTGTAGTACATGTTGCTAAAGGCTAGTTTACACTGTTATACTTTGTATTAATCCATGTCAAAAACTTAAGTAATATGTAAAATTGTGATAATGTGAATGCAATTGTTTTATGAACATGACAAGTATTACGAAAAAAAAAATTTGACATCCAATACGACTTTTCGTTTAATTAGGGTTGCATTTTAACTAAAGCATGTTCGAATTGTGTGATAGTGTGAATGCAAACTGTTATGTTAAATTAGATTTTTTGACAGTCGTAACAAGGGATGCCAACCGGGAAATCCCGAATCACGAAATCACGGAATTTTTCGGGACTGATAAATCTCGAATCCCGGGATTTATTTTTATGAAACCCGGGATTTTTAATTTTAACAACTTGTATGTATGGAAAATTTTTATATGTATAAAAATTTTCGTTTTTATTGAATTTTTATACTTTCTAATTATTCATTGTCTTATGGCCGTTTTCTCATTACGCAATCATCTTTTTCCCAACGAAAAACTGCACATTAAAGAAATTTGGTTTTCTCAATGTCTCATTTGTTTTCTATTCTGTCACAAAGCTGCCAATTATTTATGTTCCTTTTATGTATGTATTTGCCGTACAGATAAATTCAATCAGCTGACTCCCAACTTTTTATGTATTTTGAGAGGTGTTGCCAACTGAAAACAATGTTTATTGTCGGTATATTGAGAAACCCAATATCGTTAACGGACACTTTATCGGTCTAATTTTATCTTTACACGGCTAATGTCTATAGGTATAATTCTACCTTTTTCTTCTTTAAACATTAATTTGCGTTCAAATGATTCATGCCCTATTGACGACATGTATTTTATTTTGCATAGTCTAGTGCTGGGAAACTATCGATAATACTATCGATAGTCTTAAAATGTCGAAAATATCGATAGGAAATATATCGATATCGATATTATTATTATTTAAAATACAGCTATGAAGACATGTAACAGCAGCTATATACAAATGTGGCAGGTGGTATGGATTGCTTGTACCTTGTTTGGATATGCACCTAAGTTTACTTTTACGCAATAAATGCCATTTTTGAGCTCAATTATCCATACAAAATTAACATTTAGTTATTGCTCAATTAATACGAAATTGTTATAAATATTGAGTAAAATTAAAATGCAATACTTTCACAGGTGTGTTTAGTGAGTAAAACCCAACTCACTAAACAAAGTGTTTTGACATTTTTGACATCAACAAAAACAAAGGTCCATCTATTAGGTCTGCGCAAAAGCAAGATGTTTATATTGTTTTTCTTTTAAGATGCCAAAAGTTGTTTACATTTTGCTTAAATTAATTGCCAATTGCTAATTGAGTTAGCTAAATTGTGTATGTGTGAACATAAAGACCGAATATTGACGCAATAAAAAAGCTTTATCTGAACACAGTATTATAGATGTGCTTTTTTACTGCTAATTAAAGGCCTTTACGTCTAAATTTGAATAGGGACAGAACATAGGGACTGAAATGTCAAATATTTTTGTAATATTGTAAAAAAAATTGAAAATACAAATGCAATTGCTATTGCGAGTATAGAATAAAGCAATGATCGACCATTAGAGGACAAGTCCGCTAGATTGTATACATTTTTGTGTTGAAAAAAGTAACCAAAATGGAAAAAGATTCACAAGTATATATTAAAAAAAAAAGTTTTTCCCTTCACATATAAACATTTTAAAAAGTTCGTTAATTTAAAATAAATTAAGTAAAAAACAGTTAATTAAAAAAAAAGCCAACAAAATTGTATAACATTTAACGGCTGTTTTTCACAAGTTGGCAATCGCTTGGCAGCTCGTTAACAAGTGTTTAGCAAATCGCTAGCCAGAGTATGGTTAGTGTATTATGAATAAACTTTTTGCTTACTTCATGCCAAATTTTCATTATAAATACGGGTGTAAGTCTGCCCAGGCCTAAAGATTTCCATATTAACAAGTTATAACACAAGACGTATAACCACCCTGCGGGTCCAACAGATTGGTCCTGGGATTTGTGAAAATAGAACAAGTACAAATAGAAAGGACTCATTTCCAGTGAAAGAAGAACTAATCCCCCAACTGGTTTATGAGAAACAAAAAGGTAGAAAAAGTAATGAATTACAGTACAGCCTTCAACGGTGCTGTGACACATAAAATTCTAGGACTTTTATTATTGAAATAATTCTACATCTTTGTTTATTGACACTAAGCACGTTCATTGAGAATTGATCAGTGACTGGCCAAATGGTGTCAATTGGCCCCCTCCAATGACAACCCCATGTTAAAGTGATAGGTCTTATTCATATAAAGTGTTAGATCTAGAACCGGTCTTTACCACCAAAGACCTATCACGGGTCTACTTTGGTGTCAGTTAGCTTTCCTCTAGGGCATGGCAGTCCAAAATATTATGATCTGAAGAAACCGAAAAAATATCAGAATATTAGACCATTATTACAACGTAATGACACATGTTGTAAACCCATTTAAAAACTATTTTTGCGCTTTCTGCCTTATAGTCCAGACCTTGGAGCGATGCAAAAGCCCTCACAACAATACTCTTTATTTCGGAATAAGGTATCCGAAATTGGCATCATACATTCTTGGTCAAATGAGCAGTACTTTTGGCGTGGAATCCGTATTTTAGCAGAAAGACGTTTCACAGAAAAAGGTCAAACATTATAAAAAGCTACACCTAATAACATATTGCATTAAATGCGCTTTGAGTTCTTTTAATTGGAAATAAGAATAAATACTCCTACTTTTTCACATTTGCACATTGCGCTTTATTCAACACTGAATGTTTTTTTACAGTTATTTTTGATATTCTCCCTTACGAACCTACTTCGTAGTAAAGGCTAGTTAATACTACATCACAAGTCTTACGTATTCCATAACAATTTGTGAGTAAGTCTAAATTTACACGTTTCACATTTGATGCTCAACTTCTTTTCAATTCCCTTTTAAAGATGCCAATATAATCACACGCAGCAATCGGTTTCAACTTTTTCCGGTTCAAAACAACAACAATTTTATTAATAGCGAATCAAAAAGAAAAATATATGAAAAAAATTACATGCAGAAATCGTTGTGCATATACCAACGAATAAAAACATCAGTATGCTGACCGAGTACAGGCATCTCCGTACTAACCCCCTTTCATCATTCTTCTCTCACCTAAAAACATAAGAGTTGAGCATCAAAAGATGAAACGTGTGAAAGCAGACATAAAAGTCTAATGAGTGTTGTTGCGACTGTCAAAAAATCTAATTTAACATAACAGTTTGTGTTCACACTATCACACAAAGTATAAACATTTACACATGAAATTAAATGCAACCCTGATCCAATGAAAAGTATTATTGTTTAGAAATTTTTCAAAAAACGATGAAGTCTTATGGGATGTAAAACTTTTTCATAAAACTTGTCATTTTCATCACACATGCATTCACACAATCAGACTTGTACATATTACTTGAGTTTTTGCCATGTATTAATACAAAGTATAATAGTGTAAACTAGCCTTAAGGGAATGCCATAGCTCTCGAAATATTATGCTTTATTTTATGAAACTTGTTAAGAATTCCTTCACTTACTTAAGGCCAGTTTACACGGTAATACAATGTATTACGACTTTGTAGAATCAAAATATTATGAAATTCTCTCCGTGTTTAAAAGAAAAAAATAAAAATCTGTTGTATGTATTTTTCATGTTTACACGGATGGTACAACTAAAATCAAAAATAATAACAAAAAATCAGATGGTTACAGTTTTACAATTTTTACAATGTATTACCGTGTAAACTAGCCTTTACCTGCATCTCTGTATGTCTTATTTTGTAGCGCATAATTGTGCGCTTATATTTTTAAATGTGCGATTAGTGCTTCACAAAATGATAAAATCTTTAATTGGGATTGTTTCTAGTAGGTTCTTGAACCTACTTGTACACATATTTTTCCATCTGTAAAAAATTGCGTCGAGTGGAGATACAATACAACTACACAGAAAAAATTATTGGCAGTTTCTTTTCAATTAATGGTGATTTTTGAATTTTAAAATAAATCTAATAACGTTCTTAATTGATTGAATTAAAAAAAAAATTTTTTTTCAATTAAAATTTTACTTGATTTTAAGCTTAATTTTAAGTAAATGTTTAATTGAATCAATCAACTCTGTTGTTTGAATTGAAAACTTTGTTGAAATAATGCTAACACAAACATAGTATAAGAACGTAGATATTACCTTTATTTTCATATAAGTTGAGTGCGCCGGTAGGCTAGCTGGTAGTGAGCTAGACTATCAACGCCGGGGTTGCTGGTTCGATTCCCGCCAGAGACTCTGGTTTCTTTCCTGCAGACAAGCGATGAGCTTCGCGGTATTAGCTTAGGGAATTAAAAAAAGAAATAAAAAAAAATTTCTGTGTTGTAATCAATTACGTCAGTAATTCATTCAATTAATATATTGATATTTTTTTAAATACTTTGTTAATTCATTCAATTAAAAGATTGTTTAATATTAATAATTTTTTCAATTATTTTTGTAATTGAAATATAAAAACTTTTTAATTGGAAAAAAAATCACTGTTTTGCAATTTTTGCAAGTTTGAGTAATTGGTATAATCATTTCGGTGATAGGTGCAAAATTAAACAATTTTTTGCTTGTTTCAATTATTTTGGTGATTAAAACCGGTTTTTACTTTTTTCTGTGTATGCATAATTATGTTAAAGTACTTACTTACTTACAATTTTAAACTCATTACAAAAATCACAAATTCTTAGATAAATCTAGTGTCGTAACATAGTCTATACCAAGAAAGTTTAGCATTTTTTTCCAACCTGAGATCATGAAAAAGGTCATATTTTTGCCGCTTTCCCCGGAAAGTTCGGAATTTTGTAAAATTGCATAATACAATAAAGCCAAAGGGTATTGCTGGCAGTACTCTATGCTATTAACCGTATACTACCACTCCACCAAAAAACATAAATCAAAAGCAACGCTTAAGTCATATTTTAAAATTTCTATTAAATCCCTAATTTGCTAATTAGTTTCTTAAACCCACTCCAATTGCTTCAGGCAAGCCAAAATCCTGTACATAAATTAAAAATCTTTTGGTAAACAAAACGTAATAATCCATTACCATATTTTCCTACTCTTACCACTGCCACTCGTACTAGATTGTGCTTCAACTCTTTTCCAAGTCTGGTTAATTTTATTTTCTTGTTAATTCTTGTTATCAACAAATAACTTTCTATGTTTGCAAGTAAGTATGCGCTCCGGCACAATAAACTAATATTTCTCTACCACCTAAATAAACCAGCAAATTAGAAAAAAAAATTATGCATGTGCAAAAAGGGGAACATAAACAAACTTAACAAACATAATTTTAAGCTTCATTATCATAAGTCAATACAGAGACAACAATAAATTGAAAACTTCCAATCCTTTATTATCACAATAACCATGCATGTCATTTGTCCCACATTAAAGCGTTGCTAACGGATACACACTCAACCAAACGCAGACATACGGACCGTACAGGTCCACAAATTGTTAATCAGACTGCAAACTCTGGAAATGAACTTCTTTTTAGCAGTAAATAAGTGATGCAATTTGAAACAAGAGTTAGAGAGAGTTTTAAAGGTACATAGTTATATTATAGTGTTACCACCAGCAAAATTCAAAATTACACTTGAGCTGAAGCAAAATTACCCGATTTAAATGAAATTACACCGATATAAAATTGAAGTTTTATTTAATAAAAAGCCATTTACAATGAAGTAAAAACACGACAAACTCATTGAAAGAAGATCAATATTAGTCAAACTTTGTAATTTTAAACAAATTAACAAAACAGACTTAAAAACAATTAATAAAACATAAAATAATGAGTTTAGCACAGTTCGTTGCATATATTTATCTAGGGAAGGTTTTAAATGCTGATTGCAATTCCTTTATAAAGGGTGTTTTTTTAAGCCCCATGGAGCTTACGAAAGGTTAGCTATCAAACGAACTGTCATGCTGCTTTCAATTTTTTTCTCAGGCACATCATCATAAATAGATTCATGCTTGAACAACGCCACCAAATTATCCAAATTTACTTGGGAAATCAGCCATCGATTTTCGCTACTTAAAGGCAACTTCATGATTAAACGGACGCAACTTATTTTTTCACAAATGAAGGCGATGTGAGATTTAGAAAAAATAAACTGTCAATTTGACTTCAAGGTCTTGCGATGTGACATCACTTGATTGAAGTCAATGGTTTATGCAGATAAAACAGCAGCAATTGACGTCTTGGTCTACAGTGTTCATTTTATTCGTGACAAGCAGCTAGCAATGCTCAAAAAAGAGTAACACAATTTGACGTCTGCAAGGCGTTTCGTCAAGGACAGACGCGGGGTTCTATTTGTTTGAAATCAGTTTCATTAAGTAATGCCGTGTATTAATCTGCGATTAAAATTAAGTTTCATGGTCATAAAAAATACCCTTTATACCTTATTATGTAAACAAAATACCTGCTGAGTTTTATATAACTGTCCCTTTCGTAATTCAGCTTTACAACTGATAAGGGCGTTAAATATTCTTCAACTAAAGCATTTGAAAGTTGTCAGATAAAAATAAAATAATTTAATGTTGAAATATTGGAATCGTTTCATTCCCCAGGCTAGTTTCAGTTTCAAAAACTTTTCTCAATAAACTTTAGGTTCTAAATCACTATTAGAGGCATCTTTATCCAAATCTAAGGGACCATCTTCATTCATTACGAAACTTTTGAAAATATATATTTTTTGATTGAAGAATTTTCTTAAAAAGAAACCGAAACTTTGGTCCAATAGACTGTGCATTTTTTAGCAACAATATTTAAAAGAAATAAATGTCATCACTAAAATCGAATCTTTTATTTTATTTGGGTATCTAAAGTAAGAATTTCAAATAACACCGGAATAACACCTAAGAGAAATTACCCACGCTCTACCCACGACGGTAAAAATTATACCAAATTCGGGTAATTACCCACAAAGTGGCAACACTGATATATTGATGCTGAGAGAAGAAATAGAAAAGAGAAAAACTAACAACAAACTGGACTAGTGTTGTCAGATTAGGGGATTTATTCTCAAATTAGGGATTTTATTTTAAAACGGGGACACAAAATTTGATTTGTGGATTTTTCTTAAGTTTGGGATTTTTTCGGGCTTATTTCGTTTTGTATTTTTATTTTAAGACTAATGTCAGTCACACAAAAGCTGCCCAACTGGTAAAACTAAAATAAAATTCCAATATTTATTTTGCTTATGATACCAAATATTAAAAAAATATCAAAATAGTGTTTTGCTATGTCTAGCAGTATAACTAGATTTATTTTGTATTATTAAGTTGTCACGCTTATTTGGTCAAATATTTAATAAGTGTGCCCATGGCTTTAGTAATGACATGTTTCATGTTGAGTGTATTTTGTGAAAAAGTCACAAACATAAATTGAAGCGAAAGAAATATATTGAACCTACTTAGCTTAAGCTTCAATGGATTTGGGCTATGATTTTGATGAAGAAATAAAATCAGTAGATTCAATGTTGTCAAAAAAAATAAACAATATTTTTCATATCTAAAAAATTTATTGAAGCATATGTGTTAAGCGTTTCCCACCAAATCTAAATTTTTTTATAGACTGACAAACATTTTGCTCCAAATATAAATTATGTAATCCATAAGGACAGTCCATTTTCAGATTAATTATAAAAATAACTCAACCGGTAAGGAATATATTTTTTTAGTGTTTGAGCATACGAACACAACCCTTAAAACCGTTCGTAACTATTTTCTAAAAAGTAACGAACATTATACAGTGTTCTGTTCTTCGCTATAAAACAGAGCAATTGTAGTGGTTCTGTAGACATTTTCTATATTTTAATGTTCGTTAGTGTTTCTTTTGAGCCAAAAAAATATTTTTGGCAAAATGTTTTGTAAAAATTACTATTTAAAAGGTGGCTAAGAACAACTAAAACGAACGAACATTAATATGCTGAACCAAACACAATGAAGTAAAAATCTTATTTTAACAACACATTTTTATACCCACCACCACTCGTGGTAGGAATTATTTAGTGTATAAAATACACTACTTAATTTCCTGAAATCGCTCCAATGAATAACGAAATGAATAATGAATTTAACTTTTTCCTTTCTTTTTCAATGACAGTATGAACAGAGTTATTCAAATAAATATTAAAGATGAATATTGTGTTCCTGATCCTCTCAAGGAGGAATGTCAAGATGAGTATCATTTAAAAAAAATAATGGTAAAACAAAAAATAATGGTAAAACAAAAAAAAATTAATTAATAATTTCGAGATTGACTAAATCCCGAAAATCCCGGGATGTTTTGGAATCTTATTAACACTGTTTTGTGTAAAACCAAATATTGCTTGTGTTAAACGGGTTTTTTCGGAAGTGAACATTATTAAAATCAAAATAAGTAATAACATGCAATACGAATAAAACTCATTTATTTAAAAGGTAATGCAACTTGTTGCGACACGTTTAAGCCATCCCCAGAAATGAAAAATTTCGAGAAAAATGTACCAAGAAATTGAGCAGGATAATATATGATTATTATTCCTTATACGTGCGTTATTCATTTTTATCACATCTCAATTTTAAATTTGAATTTTAAATGTATTTTTAAATTAATTATTTTTTTCCTGTTTTAACAAATTGGTGTTTTTCGGATTGACTGGAATTCCACATGCACTGGGATTCATGGCAGGTGCCCAAATTGCTTGAAAGAGCTTTCCAAAAGCAGCGACATCTTATTAAAAGCGTTCTTCATTTTTGCCACTGACCGATGCCAAATTTGAAGAAGAGGCAGCCCAACAAAACCTTAAGTTATCTTGGGAAAATTTTATCGTTCCTATATTAAAAATCAATAGCGAAAAAAACGAAAAATTTTGTATAAAAGGGTTGGATTCATTTTAATAGAACAATGATCCGTTAAGTATTCAAAATAAACGTTTTATGGTTCTCTAGTTCTGAACGCTCACTTCGAAAATTCACTAGCACCATTGAATTCCGCTTCCATATTGACTTTGCCGGTAGGGTGCCCAGCTTGTTAAAAAAAATTCAAATTCGACCAAAGTGCTGATTACAATGGGGAACAGTCATATTACTGCTTGGAACTTTACTAGGAACACTGAACACAAAAAAAGTAAAATTTTGTTCCAACATACACAAAAAAAATGTTTTTTTTTATGGAAATCGCGATTTTTATCGATTCAGTTTTCTTAGTAAACTGTGGCCAAAATCAAAAGTTGTGCAGCGATAACAATGAAATAAAGCTCATTTGATTCAAAATATGTTTAACTAAATATTTCAAGGCCAAAGATTTTTGTCGCTTTTTATTTTTAGGAATTTTTAAAGAACTAAAAAAAAAATTTTTTTTTAATTTTTATTTTTTTTTTCAAAACATCAACTATATCTCTGAATTTACTGGGCAAACTAAAAAAATGTAAGCACGGCTTAAAGATAATGTTGATGCCGAGTCTTGTATTTGTCCTTTTTATTTAATATGGTAAGGCGCTTTCAAGTCATTCATATATGTAGTGGAAGTGCCTTAATTTTAGACATGATGGACAAGAAAAGTTACCCACCAAATTACAAAAAAATTTTAAAATAAAAGCAGCGTTTTCGTATAGAATAGTTTTAACGAAACGGACCTTTTCTAGGTTTCCTCACATTACTTCTTTTCCTTTAGATGCAACCATGACTTATTTTAACCTCCAGTTAAACGCCATGGTAAAAGGCATGTTACTAGTTTTTGTAATGACCATAATGAAACATAACCTAATATTTAAAATTAGACAATTCAACTAAGACAAAAAAGTCTTTTGATATTATTAAGTTAGATATGTAAAGAAACAAATGTCATTATGCAAATATATGAGTAGAACCAGTGTACTTGAAAATATACTAACAAGTCTAGAATTGGACAGAGCATATGGAAGAGTGAATAAGTGAAAAGCTGGTCTATCGATTATACGAATAATGGTTTTATACCACATAAATCGATGACAGGATTTGTATTTACGTGGGTGTATAATACAACGGTTCTAACGCCCAACTACATTAGAAACTACTTGTACTCTTAACGGCCGTCTACTATTTAATAGTTGCACGGAGTATGCTTGTACCAACAACAACAGCAACATGTTCACAACATTCACATACCTACAACACGTTAACGATAGTTTCACAATCATAAGTGGTTGTTGCAAACAACACCATTGAGAAGGTTAGATGCTTGCTTACTAACTGCTATGTGTTGTTGCTGTTGTTGTTGCTGCTGTTGTTGTTGTTTGCATTAAACTTGCTAGTGTATAGTTGTTGTTGATGGTTTTTTTGTGGGACGCATATTCTGATTGTCCTCAAAGAAACCAAATGGTCTTTCATCAGTATAAATACAAAACTTACACAATAGGACAAACATCTAGAAAGATTATCATCTCCATTACATAAACCCTTTCGGCAGAAACCTCATCAACATCATACTCTTCACCCAACAATAACACACATCACACATGTGCCTACCTCTCCACTTTCATCTCCGCCCATTGCAAAATACACATACACTTAAAGACAAAATTTTGCATCAAAGCTAAATATTATTGTCCCTGTGTATGTACATTTAAGTGGACGTAGAACCGAGAGCTACATACATATGTGAAGAACCCAACAATAACAAAAACAACTAAGACAGGAACAACATCAAGCACTTTTGTCGACCGGCCATCATAGAGAAAAAAAAAGAAAATATTGCATATTACCTGGAAAATGTCATTGGCAGCTGTGTTTTTGAAAACCACAAGTAGTACAAAATCTACGAGTTATTTTGCTATTGTTTTTGTTGTTGCTTTTGGTGTACTTGCTTTCATAATAATATCTAACTCATCCTTTTGTAATTTTCACAAATATGAGAATCATGGTTAAATACAGTTGGTGGTAGAAAAAGTTGGCCCAAGGAATTAAGGTTTTTCATCAAAAATTATTTTTTTTGGGAAAATAATGCCCCTATTACGGTTTACAACTCAACTCTAGTTCAATTGAAATTTTGCAGTATGGAATTATTGTTAACATCCCTGTTTTAGTGCGGTTAACAAAACATGTAAGGGTAACCTGTCCGTGAAAGCGGGGGTTCGAGCGGCTTTAAATTAATTTTCATGTTGTAATCATGTTGCTTTCTTCATAGAAATAATTTAATGAAAATTTAATTTGATGCACTTAAAGCATATAGTGCACGGAATGTAAAAATCTACATTCCGCAATCCCGGAATTTCTTAAATAAGTATAATATTCTTAAATCAAGTAAAAAAAGTTTATACTTTCGTTAGTAGCGCAACTCTGAGAGTAAAATTAAAAATTGAGTGTTTTAATCTTATATAACTTGTCAAAATTTGTTGTACACCTACTACACTTGTTCACTTGTCAAACGTGATATTTTAACCTTTAACTGTTGAGGAGAAAATTTTAACATTCTTAATGAAGGGGTGGTAAAATTTACTTAAAAATTTAGAAAAAAATATTTTTTATAATTATTTGTTTTTAAAAAATAAGGTACCACATTTTTAATCACAAGAAATAAAGAAACCAAAAATTACTTTTATTTGTTTAAACAAAACAGGTACTTTACTTCACAAACCTTTTATTTTTAATAAAAAAAAAAACGATACAACAAAAACTTATCAAAAAATGATTTTAGAAATCAAAAACTTAAAGATATAAAAGAGATCATGAAAAAAAATTAGGTGTAGACCCTACAGGTCAATCTTTTAGAGGGGTTTTACACACTAAAATCTGCATCCTGCATAAAGCTGTCAACTTTGGTCAAAATATCTTGATTATCAATACACAACATCTGATAAAATCTGGGCGGGAGAAGTGGGCGTGGTACCTCTCATTCAAAGGCCTTGTAGCTTTCTATATATCTGAAAAGAGTCAAAGTTACGCAATTAGGTACGAGCATCTTGATTGGCAATACACAGCATTCGACAAAATGTGGGTGGGATTAGAGAATTGGGCGTGGCACAAAACAAATTTGTTTGTATCTATTGAACTGTAAGAGAAAAATTATCCATATTTAGTACACGCAGCTGAGTTATCAATAAACAATGCCTCTACATGGGTGTGGCACCTGCTTTACAAAGAGATATTAGATTTCTGTATAACTAAAGAATGGTAACAGCAAGAGTTTTCAAACTTGGTACAAACAGCTTCCTAAACAATGCACGAGACCTGTTTTTAATAAAATCTACTTATATTATTTTAATAAGGGTTACAAAGCGCACTGAGCTAAGCTTGTATCATATAAAATATTTTTTGCTTTGAAAAAAACGGACGAGTGGTAAAAATAATTCCATGAAAATATTACGTTTTTTTCTACTAAGTATTACGCTAACGCCGACGTGGTGGTAATTTTTACACCAGCATGTCCGTAACTCCGCTCGTGCTAAGTCGAGCTCTGCCAAAACAGAAGTGAATAACAACGATCACGATATGAGAAGATACTAAGCGAATTAAATTTATAGAGCGCAACGGAAACACGATTTGCTTGGTGTGTGTAGAAATAACGAAAACAACAGAACAAGACTAAAACACATTATTTTCATATTTAAAAAGTAAAATTGAGAACTCATGCTTCTCATTTATACTACATTTTCAGTTATATATGTTGATTAAGTTTTTAATGTAAAAACCATATCGGGAATGATGCTGGTGTTTTATAATTGAAAATCTGTGAGGTTTAAAATGGATAAGTAGATCAGTTAGAATAAACTTCTCCTTCTAATTTCACTTTTGGCTTATTTCAAGTACGCATTCGGTATTAAATCAACTTTTTAATTTTTAAATCAATTGATTCAATCTTAGTTTTACTTAAATCAATCTCATTTTCGTATTATTTGAAATACGAATTTGGGATTTTAATCAATCTTTCTGTACTTGACTCTTCGGATTGATTTGAGAACGTATGGATTGATTTTACTTTTGAGTGTAGCACTCACATTTTTTTTATAAAAAATTGACAAAGAGAAGTGAATAAGTAGGGTCATAAATACGCAATTTTAGGCCAAATCTTCAGTAGAAAATCTAATAATCAGCTGTGAATTTCGTGTCTTGCAGCAAGCTTTGTAAACTAAATCAAAGAAGTCATTCAAAACTGATAGAAAATATTTTTAATTGCATACATTTGCAATCTCAAATGCACAAATAGTAAATTTGGTTAATGTTTTATAAATGAAAAAAAAAAACAAATATTGGGATTTTGAGGCCACCTTGCTTAGTTATAGACCATGGAAACTTAAGTTGAATTTTAATGTACCAGTTTGGTTAATTCAGTTTCATTTAGGTATTTAAAACTATTTCAAATATAAATGTGATTTAAAAACAAACCTGAAAATTGGCCTTAAATCGAGTTAATTTTTTCATCACTGACTGTATATCTATGCAAAACTTCGGGTTTACCTAGAAACACTTCAGTATTTTTTTTTTAGGTTGACCACACATACATGAACATCTACCCAGTAAAAGTACTTCAATTATAACCCAAAATAATCAGAAAAAAAACAGCAAAAGCTTTTGATGATGCTGACTATGATGATGCTTCAATTCTACTCTTGGCACATACTCGGAGTTCCATCTATTTACATACATACATACATACACACATACTTATCTCCATACGAGAATAATGTATACGAATATCTATTAAAAGTTCTTCCTTACCAGATTCTACGATTTGCAAATAGTTCAAGAGGCGTGTATGTCTTTGTTACCTTCGTTGTTGGGTTAGTTATTCATTCATACATTCAGATCGGTCGGTTGGCTTTTATCCCAGAAAACGTTGTAGCTGGGTTTATTTAGACAAACGTAAAAAGTACTTTAGCAACACTTCACTTGTGACAGTGCATATGAGTATGTTTTAAATATACTAAAGATCTGCAATATGTTTATAAATGCATTTGCTATTGTATGTACCTTTTTAAAATATATTGCTCAAGGTAAACTATAGTTTAAATGGCGGTTCTTTTGTATTATTTTATTCTTTATAGATTCTTTTTGTGAAAAGTAGAAAGGCAAATAGATAAGAAATTTACATATCGTGACAAAAGGCCATGAATTTCATCAATATGATCTGGAGGATTTTTGATTGAGAAAATTATACTAATTTATATGAGGAGCCAATACGAGTATTTTGATGACTGGAGGTAATTTTAATGTTTGCTTTAGTAACATCGATGTTTATAATCCAGTAAAAACTTCGCCTACAAAATAATGTGCTAAGTAATCAGAAAAACATAAGAGCACTACTTACAATTCTACTGAAAGAACCAATGAATTTTATATGGGATGTCCCAAAATTAACGCATTCAAAAGTAAGTCATTATTATTTTACATTAGTACATCCAGAAGAAAATAGTTATAGAAGTTGTTATACATAGATGTAGTTATAGAAGAAAGCTACTAAATAATGAGTTGAAGAAGCTATTCATTTTGAAAAAGTAAGCGAAGTTTTTACTGGGAAAATAAAAGAAATTAAAGTTATTAATATCTTAAACTATTTGACTTTGACAGTTCTCAAAGTCTAATTGTGCCCAAAGAATGGATATGCATATTGCTAAATAATATCTTTGAATGAGTGAAAGTTAAAATTTGTTTTTTATTGTACTTGACTCTCTTGTCATTTTAGTTTTGGGGACACTTTGGTATTCTGCTGAAACAGAATTTCCACCGTTGACCCTACCTGGGGTTAAATTACGGCATTCGATATCGACCGAAATTCACAATTTAATTGTATCGTAAGTTCGATCGATATCGAATGCGGCAATTTAGCCACTGAACTCCTAAAAAAGTCAAAAAGCTCTTGAAGTAAATGACAGAAAAATCACACAATTTTTTAATGTAGCAGACTGAAAAATGTTGAATAAATTTGAATTAATTTTCATGTTTTAAAATTCCTTTCTTCATAAAAATAATTTTATGAAATTTAAATTTGTTGAAGTTTAGCCTACTTAAAATATCAAAATTTGGATTAAAAATCATAAACAGTTCAACAATATAACCACAATACTAATTATTATTAAAGTTTTTCTTCAGCGCAGGGCAGTAACTTAGGAGATGTTAAAATTTCTCCTCCTTACTTTTGAGGTAGTAATCGTAAGGTCTGGATTCTAGACACTGTGTATGCCCAGCAATGCACGTAAATAGGCATTCTTTATAGTCATCCACAAAGGGACAACAGAAGCATAACGAGAGAGAAAATAATTTGTTTTGTTCTGTCTCTTTCTTCAAAAGCTGCCCTTTTTGCATATTTTAAGGTTCAGTTAGCCGGAAGTAACAGTAACGTTGCAAAGCAGCTGATTCATTTTGTTGTCTGTAAATCAGTTATAACGATTATAGTTAGCAGTAAGATGTTATGTCTCAATCTGTAAGAAATAGATTGGTCTTATTATTACCGGCTAACTGAGCCTCTATGCCGCAAATACAAAGAACACAAATTTTTTTAATTGAGTTAATTTGCAAAATTTTGTAAAAATTACCTTTTAAGTTTATCTTCAAGGTGGCTTAAAAATGTTCACCCAATGTGGTTTGACTGTATTTCTTAAGCAAATGAAAAACTTTAGTTTCGCTTTTGGATTCTGTTAATTTAATAGCAAAATGTTTTTAGAACAAATTTCAATGGCCAAGTTCCTACTGCCAGAACTGATGACCATACAGAACTTCCGTCGTTATGTTCTCGCTTTCCTGACGAAAATTCTCATTGAAGAGTTCAAGAGTCTGAGGCTTGTTGACATTGAGTCGTGACTTTAAGGAATCCGACAAAAATAAGTCTAGAATGGTCAAATCGAATACAATTACTCCGCGTTCTAGTGGAGAATATACCTCCATACCTTATTCACGTGGGAACTGTATTTGTAAGGGCATTTTCAAATACAGTGATGATTTTTACACCAAATTTTGTATGAAGCAACAGTTGCCTGGTAATCCTTAAAGCAATGTTTTCGTAACAATTTTTGTCGATAAATATGAAGGGCACTTATGCAACACAACGAAACGATTCTCTCAATTTGTGTTTATCTGAGTCGATAAAAGATTGCCTTGATATAAAGTGAATAATTACTTTATTACAAGCCCTATGATATTCTGTTTACAAGCCAATTTGTGTTCCAGATTGATTTCCAAATATTTTTCTCAATTCGTCAGGTTTTCGATGCAAAAAATGAAAATTGGTCAGATGTCAGGAATCTGATACTTCCGACTGAAGAGGATAAGTTCGGTTTCTAAAGGATTAGTAGATATTCCAAACCAGCAATTCATATGCAAAATTCGCTTTTAGTCAATTGCATTTTTAAAGCTCGCCGTGATTTCAAAATTTGACGGATTAAAAAAAATTACTTTGAAGAAATTTCATGTTTAAAATATTAATATCAAAAGTACGATTGCGACTTATTTTGGAAATCTTTAAAAAAATCATTGGTTATTACTTTATCATCAAGTTATAGACATAATTCAGCTTTTTTTGAACTCCCTTTTTTTAAAAGGTACCAATTTACAAACTCCATTCCTGCGTAACAATTCATTTGTTAATAATTACGATTTCCAAAAAATCCTCTACATTTCTTGAATAAACTTCTTTATTTTTTGAAGAAGACACAAAATAAAATGAAAAAATTCTCGATAACATTCATTTAGCATTTCAAATATTCATTTATATTATAATTAACCTTATCTAAAATTAAAAAAAAAAAATAAACGTAAGAAAAGAAAAATAAAAAAGAATTTTAGAAAATCTAGAAAACAAACGACCCATAGAACATCATTAATCTTGTTAACATTTTAAATGGTTTTTATTTATTTTTTGTTTTTCATTTTCATTTTAAACTTAAACATTGAAAATAAAATGCATTCAAGTAAAAAAAGGAACTTAATTGAACAAAAGGGAAACAATGGCAGCCAAAAGAAAAAAAAACTAAGTAAAGGAAATGATAAGGACTGGAAATAATATAGAAAAAATATAAAGGAAAAAAGTTTTCCGAAATAAGAATATATAAAAAATAATTAAAAAGTCTTCAATCTAAAAAAAAAAAACAAAAACAAAAAAAAAAAAAACAACAGTTAGAAAAAACATTAGCAAATGTAAATGAATATAAACAACTTAACACCACTAAATGATAGAAAATCGCCCCCCACCCATTTCCCCCTCTCAAAAAACAACATAAAAAAACGTTGGACAACAAAATGATAATTATATAAAGCACAGTGGGAAATAATTAAATTAGAGGAAATTAATCTTTAATTTCTAAGCGACTGTTGAAATTTTGCGAAAAATTCTACATCAATAGCAGAAATGTAGTCGAGTTTAACTGCCTGTTTTTGCACATGGTTTGCAAACTCAGAACTTGCTCGCTGTTTTTAGAAAACGAAAACAAAATTTCGTGTGACAAATTATAATAAAAAACATAATTAAATACGATTTTTTTTTAGTATCATTTTTCAGTTTTCGAAAAACAGAAAGAAAGTTTAAAGTTTGGAAACTATGAAAACTTAAAACGGACTGAAAAGTTTTCAATGAAAGACACTTTAAGGCTAATTAAAGTAAAGATCGCAAACCGGACGAAATTAAAAATTGTCTCAATCACTAAATTCATAGAACCAACCAAGCAAACGGTTTGTTGATTTTGCTCCTATTATCAAAATGATTATATTGATATCTAAAAATTGCAAAAAATTTAAAATTATAAATTTTTTTTCTACAAACGATTAATAAAATGATCAAAATCCTTTGCCATTTCAAACAATGTGTTTGTTTACGTATGAAGTACCCCACCCCAGTTCCGTGTTCACTTAGTGCTCTTATATGCTATTTCACATTTATTTTCCTTCTCTCTTTGTTCTAGCGTCAATGCTTTTTATGTTTTTATCGAATCTCTTTTTTCTACTTAATTAATTTTGTTTATAGGAATCCCATACCGAACGTAAGTGTTTTAAGAAAAGATAATAAAGAATTTTTTGCAAAAAAATCCCTAAAACCTAATTTTTTTTTTATATTTTTTGTTTTTTTTTTTTTATGAAAATATTTCACCACAAGACTGTTAATCGATTTAATTCAATATAGCTCACGCTTCGACAATTCTTAACAACAATTTTACTAGTTTATTTTAAGCGAAAAAATCAATTAAGATTTTTTGTTATTTAATTATTATTTGAATTAAAAATTTATTTCAAAACAACTAAAATTTAATTATCACATTCACTAATTGAATACCTTTCAAAACAATTTTATTGAATTGATAAAAAAAAACTACTGGAAATTTTTTCTGTGTAGTACGTTTTGTATGATTTAAAATATTGCGCAATAAATGGTTAGAATCTGATAGTCAAAACTTAAAATTAATTAAACTCACTGTTTACCTACAACTCCTGGTATAATAACCCCCACTGTGCGTTGTAAAGGAAAACCCTAAATGGAAAGAAAAACCTTAATAAAAAATTTTTGGGCAAAATACTTTTATCGTGCAATAATGTAATCAAGTAAAAAATTAAAATTTTTTTTTGATAAAATCGTAAAATCATTTGCGTATACTTTAATATTGTTTGAAGATATTTAAAAAAATAATTTTATTTAAATTAAGGTAGAGCTTTTGTTTAATTAAGTATTTAATCATTAACTTATATTCACTTATGGCTAATAAATCACTGATGGCTTAAACGCTGGTTTAGATGAACTAAACCTGAATTTTTATGTAGTTTAAACTCAACAACTTCAAATCAGTATTATATGTTATTATAAAGCATGTGGCAGCACAGCACTACGATAAATTTTATCAAATTCATATGTTCTGTATTGGTAGTTTAAACGAATTTTAAACCAAAAAGAGAGTTTAATTTGCTCTGATTTTTTAATTTAATTAATTTGAATAAACTTCTTACACTTTGAATAAATAAAAATAAATAATAGTATTAGACAGAAGAGAGAAAAAAGGTTAGTGTAGTCAGCGATGCCAGAACTTTTAGGGCCATTATTACAACTTAAAGTTAGCTAAAGTTAAGATAAAGTTGACAGATAATAATGTGTTATCTGTCAAAAAGCGTCTGTTATCTGCCGGGTAACAGCTAACTTTAAGTTGTAATAATGGCCCTTAGAGGTAAAATCAGCAAAAAAACATAATTTTTCATCAAAAAATATGTGTCAAGATTTGAAAAATCTTTAATACATCTTCAAAACACATTTATAATATTTTTTATGTATGTAGTTTATTTAGAAAAAGATATAACAATTAATTTCAAAATAAACGGCCATATTCTGGAATTTAAAATCGATGGTAATTTTAAAAGTAGTTCTGGTAAATTTAAGTGGTCCTCAAAGTATGAGGTATATAAAACCAAATATTGTTTTATTGTTTGATTTTTATTTCCATGATAATTTTTTGATAATTTTACATTAAAAATATCTTTCAAAATTTAATTACTCAGGCTGAGTAAGGATTATTCACATCTTTGTTATTTAAAACAACAAATTTGAAGTTGACATGTTATTTAAACTATCAAGGGTCTTTATTTATACATAAGCTCACATGAATATATAGAAACATATGCAAATTATTTCGCGTAAAATCAGATGACATAAGTCCGGCAATACTAATGTGTCAAGGCAATGAGAATTTTGAAGTAATATTTTGTGAATAAAATTCCTACCAATGAATACATGTATTATAAGAAGTGAAAATAGTACAAACATAAGTGAAATCTGCATATTTGCAATTCTGGGTGTAAAATCTGCAAAATGAATTCAGTATTCAACTTCAGGCAAAAATTCTAAAGCCCATAATGAAAACGTCGGCAGTAACTTCAAATTCTCTCTCATTTCTTTCTTTTTCTTTTGTTCTTATTTTTCTTTGTTTACTAAATGTATGAAATTGAATGAAAGTATACTAGCATTGTTAAGAGAATAAGGCCCTAATTTTGTAAAACACAACGCAACGACAAAGAATAACATTAAAAGCAAAAACAAATTCAAAAAAATTTTGTAATTTTGTTGTTGCCTCTAACAGAAATTAACATTGGTTTTTAAGATTTCATACGCCTCATTGCTTGTGGCGTTGAAAATTTTAAAACGGTAAATAAATTTCTGTACAAAGCAACAACAAAATTGCAACATATTTATGAATTTGTTTTTACTTTCAATATAATACTTTGGCGTGCGTTGTGTTTTACAAAATCAGGGCCTAAGTGTCTATATGTGAGAGCATTGGAAAAAAGTCTTCAAAATAAAATTGATTTTATTTCTCGACCGCATTTTCTGGCATAATTTTATGTCAAACTGTATGAAAAACATCGTTCTGCCGCAGTTCTGTTTCATCATTAAATCTGCACTTCTGGCATCACTACACTGTGTAGTAGTTTTGCCCGAGTTTGGCTTAGAATTATGCTAAAATAAATGCAAATGATATCTGAAGCTTTTTCTCACTGCTGCTCTTCTTCTGCTTACAAAGGAAAAAGTATAAAAAAAATATTATTTCAAGTACGAGTTGGGAATTATCCACTTGAAATTATTGAATCAAGCACAGTTTGAGATTAATTTTATCTCGCTCATACTCCAGTCAATTAAATATGGCTAAAGTTAATTATTTGGCACTTGAATAATCAGTCATTGAATCAAGAATTTTGTTAATGATTTAAGAATATCCGTACTTACCACACTAGTGACACGGCTTTGTCTTGATTTAAGTACGGATAGGTTGATTTTACTTTTCAGTGCATATTAGGGATGCTAAACGGGATTGGTTTTAAAAAATCCCGGGATTCGGGATTATTGAATCCCGAATCCCGAAATCCCGGGATTTTCGGGATTCCGGGATTTTTCGGGATCCCGGGATTCCGGGATTTTTCGGGATCAATGTGTTTCTTTAATATACAATTTTTTTTTAAATAAACAACACTTTATTTATTTCTATTTGAATTTTTTAAAAAAAAAAACTTAATAAAACAATTCATAAACAACTTTTTTTTAAGTAACTAAATTTTTTTTTATTTTTGAATTAAAAAAAGGAAAAATTAACAGAACAATTCATAAACAACTTTTTTTAAGTAACTAAATTTCATTGATTTATTTTTGAATTTTTAAAAGAGAAAACTTAACAAAACAATTCTGTTACAACTTTTTTTATAAACAAGAGTTAATTATATATTTTTTTTTATAGAAAACTTAACAAAACCATTCGTTTTATATAAAAATTTTAAATTATTATATTGTTTTTATGTCTTAAAATAATCGTTGTTTGCCAACAAAAAAAAAAAGAATGTAACTCAAAAATGAAGGGTATAATAATTATTTACGATAAAAGAAATATAACTCCAAATATAATTTTTTTTTATGAAAAAGTTCATCACGTAAATTAAGTTTAAGTAATTAGTTTGTCGAATGTAAGTAGCTTCTTAAAAATATCAAAGTGTTCAATTTTTCATCAGATAATCTAGAACGAATTTTGTTTCCAACATTTGCTGCGGTGGAAAAAAGTCTTTCACAATTTACACTTGTTGGTAAAATAGTTTCTAAATAGTTGTATGCATCCTGCAAATATTTACCTCTAATGGCTTCTGATTGAAATAAATTTATTTCTTTGGTAAGTTGTGTGTCTATGTCATTAACTTCTGACTTTAAAGATTTAACTGGACTTTTGTTTAATTTTTTAACAATAGAAACGTCATGATCTTCTAAATCCTCGTCTGATATGCTATCATCAATCTCGTGTGATATCATGGAGTTGTTTAAAACAGCACTCTTTGTAAAACGTGAGATAAGTAACTTTATTTCCTTTATTAATAAAACCATGTCCAATTTGTTGTCAAAATCTGATATCTTATTTGGATTTTTTAAAAAATTTTAAAGTGTTGAGTACATAGTTCTTCTTTCTCGAATTCGGTTGCTAAGAGAATTGTATAAATCCTTGCTTAACTCACAGTTAGTTGTTAAAATCTCTTTTATCATGAAAGCCAATGCAGCATCAGCCTCACACAAAGTCATGTCGTTGCGACATAGAGCTTCAAGTGTGATTTTTACAGGATTTAAAGTATTTATTATTTGTTTTACTAAATAAAATTCTTCGTCAGAAAAAGCTTGCAACTTTAAATCAATTAAGGCCTTTTTAACAGGAATTTCTAAATTGGAAAAGCGTTGGCACATTTCAAACCGAGTATTCCATCTTGTTGTGCAGTCCAAGATCAATTTTAGTTCCTTACCTTTTTCTTGTTTTACGTAAGATTGCAAAATATCGTTTTTTGTTGGTGCCTTTCTGAACATTCTTTCTTTTTTCTAGCTTTTTCAATCACAGGTTTTATACAAAATCTTTCTGTTATGTTATTGTGCTTGACTCTTAGTCCCATTTCTAAAGATTCAAATAAAAAATCATCGTCTTCTGATGAAGACAATTCTTCTTCGGTACAAACACTTGGCATATTTTTATACAATACATCTACAACTGCAAGATGCAGACCATGTGCATAACACAATTGCTGTTCTGGAACTATTAACTTTCCGATTTCTTGCATTTTTGATGCTCCATCAGTGGTGAAACTGACCACGTCTTCAGGCAATAGAACTCCAAATTCCTTCAGTCTGTCTTCTAAATATTGAATGCAGTTTACAGCAGTGCCAGACTTCTTCATCCTTACCAAACCAATATTAAAAAATTTTTGATTTGTGTGAATAATGATGTTCATAAAACGCTTATTTGAGGTAGACGTCCATTCGTCGAACGCGATACTAAATTTTTTTCCTTTTGACTTTAATTCGACGATTTCTTCTATTATGTCCATTTTACATTTAAGAAAATATTCCATAAATTTTGCCTTTATTGTTTCTCTAGATTATGGAACTTCAAAACCACGAGCTTTCAGTGATTTTCTTAGTTTTGTAGACGTTACCAATAAGGAAAATGGCAAATTATCAACAGCAGTCAAGCGCCCAATAGTAGCAGACAAAGACTCCTCTTGCTTTAGAAAATTTTAATCTGTCATTTTTAAAATTTTTCGTTCAGGCTCACTGCAATCATTTTTCTCCAACTTTGTCATATGAACCTAAACAACACGGTTTAGTAAATATGAAAGTTTTAATTAATTAACTTACTTTTAAATGAGTTATTAGTCCTTTTGTTGAACCGCCATTAGTTTTCAAAACCCTTTTACATATTTTGCATTTTGCTTGAGGGGCGCCTTTAAACTGCATCAAAAAATAATACCACACAGAACTTTTGTCATTACATTTTCTTTTATGCTCTTACAACTGGTATTTTTTATACATTAATAAAGAAAAGTTTTTTCCGTTGGCTTTTTACAAATACGTACATAGAATTCACGTAACAAAGTATCAAATTTGCTTGTTTTCTCTAAATAATTTTTGAACAATGTGTTACAAATATTCATTAAATTGTTAATTGGTACACAGAATCAAATTAAGACATTGAATAATTATAAAGTATAAAAATTTAATAAAAACGAACATTTTTGTACATAATTGTTGATATATTAAAAATCCCGAAAATCCCGAAAAATCCCGGGATTAAAAAAAATAAATCCCGGGATTCGGGATTAATCAATCCCGAAAAATCCCGGGATTTCGGGATTCGGGATTTCCCGTTTGGCATCCCTAGTGCATATACATATATTTTTTTTATAACATTTCTTTGTTAAAAAATTAATCGTATTTTTAGAATGGCTAATAAAATTTCTAAAACAAATGTCAAAAACTTTATAAATCTTTCATCTTTCAATAGATTTTTTCGAATACCTGACGCCATTCAAGTCTCTAGTCTCTAGAATTTGAAGAAGGTGTCTACTTTATCTTGCATGAGCTCTAAGGAATATCCAACAACTTTAAGCTTATCCAAATTATGAATGCTAATTTCTTTTGTATTATTCTACTCTCTAACAGGTTGTGAATACTAATAAACTTTAAATGCCTTCCTTTTGATCACAGTTCGCAAAAAGTTGCTTGTTCTTACTGGTGTTGTTGTACAACAAAAACTTACATATCTTATTATTGTTATCTAACAAATCTTAAGCTTATTCTTTTTTTTTTAATTTTTGTATTTGTTTGCCTCATATTAGTGGCATTGTTAAGTACTGGCAACATACAACAACATCTTTTTAATATTCCAAGTTCAGTTTAAAACGCATAAAATTAAACCAACATAAAACTGGCAGCAACACAAACAACAACAAATAATATTTAATCATTGGAAAACAATCTTAACGGAATAACAGCTGAAGCAGCAGGAGCAATCTCAATAACAAACAACGACAACAAATAGATTTTGGAATTCTACAACATGCAGCGTTTTGTGCATGCAGAAACGATATTCTTCCTTAATTTTTTTTATTTTTTTTTGGAATTTTTCTGAAAACAAATAAATACTATATATATCTGGAAAAGAAAAGTGAAGATTTTGGAACGAGCAAAGAATTAAAAAAAATCTGTAAACAGCATTAAGACTACAGGGTTTAAAAAAATGAGTTTCAAATAAGAAACGCTGTACTAGAAATAGATTTAGAGTAGACCGAGAGACGACAAAACAAAATTTGGTTAGTTGTGAGCTACAACCAGTACATAACTTTAGATTCGCTTAGAAGCGGAAAAAAGGCAGGGTCTGTTGAATAGTAACGGCACACAAAACGACCTGTCGCACATGCCAAATTAAGTCAGCGGTTAAGGGTAAAATTAAAACCCTAAAGGCTCAGTTAGCCGGGAGTAAAAGTAACGTTGCAAATCAGCTGATTCATTTTGTTCTGAGTAAAGTAATTAGAACGATTATAGTTAGCAGTAAGATGTTTCGTCGTAGTCTGTAAGAAATAGATTGGTCCTACTTTTTTACGGCATGGTTACTGTTACTCCCAGCTAACTTAGCCTTAAGCCGCTAAACTTAAACCCCAACACCGGCACCCTGTGAGCCATTTGCCACAAATATACTCCAAAGACGCACACCGTAACCTGCGAAGAAAATATAATATGACTAGCTGATTTTATCAATTTGGAAAAGCATTATCTCTCAGAATATGCAGCTGATGCTAACAGTCGGTGCAGAATAAACCTAAAAACACTTCAACTCTGGGTTACTTATGATCGCTGTTTATTGATAAAATATACAAATATAGAAAAGGTTTGCAAGTGGCATACACAAACATACTACTTGTTGCAGTGGAATATGCAACAAAACATTAAACCCGGCCTGGCCTACTGTTTGTATTTTGCAGTCGTATTGATGTTTAAGCTGCTGTTGTTGTAAGTTACTCTAGAGCCGACGAAGAAACAAAAAACTAAAACAAACTTTAACTTACGCGTTGAATTTAAATACTAGAAGCATTTTACCGCAATTGTAATGTCGAAAGTACATGATATAAGATTTTAGATAAATGTTTGATATTTTTTGTTTCTTTCTTTGCTGATTGTTTTGCCGTAAAAATACAGATCTTGACAAATATTTTCTTTTGCTTTTTCTGTGTGCAAGTTGTGATAACTAGCAAAGATTTTTCAAGGAAGTAGAAAGTCTTATGGATTGTTTTTTCCTTTTTTATTTTCTTCTATATTAGATCATTAGTCGTATGAATTCAAAATAGATAAAGATCGTCAAAAAACAAAAAGTAAATATATACGAGTTTTAAGATTTGCTCAGCGCGGCTTAAAAAAAATCTCAAGAGAAACAAAAAGATTTCTTACAACACGCATGTAAAGTTTTTTTTTTTTGTTACAAAGATGTTTAATTGCTCTTCTTTTTTTATCAGTGTATTGACTTTTGGAAGTTTGAATTTTTAAATAAGACATCAAAGCAAATCCACCGACTAAATTAGTTTATCTCTCGCCTTAAAGAGTGGCTGAAAGACCAAATTATTTGAGCAAAAGTGTTAAGCTATTTTCTAAAGCGATAAAGGAAACGTCTAATACAAAGCTTTTAGAACATCAAGAGATATTGATCGCAATAAAACAAAGGTTTTAGTTACAATTGAGAAACCAAGAGCGCTTACAGCGGAACACATTATCGTAAAAGAAATCTCTTTTGCAACATACATATGTAGATATATAACTACATAAATATTTAAAGGAACTTTCAAGATTTTGATCAAAAAAGATTTCCTTTGTCTGTAAGTCTCTCAACAAGGTAGATATGTATTCGGGATGATCGTGGCTACCAGCCTCATTTATGCCACTCTTAACGTTGTAAGAGCCAGTTCAACCACATGACTTCCCAGGTCATGCACATAACCACATGCTTAAGGCCGAAGTTCAGATTCATTCAGAAAATTCACCAAGAAACCGGTCCAGGAACCAACTCCCTTGGGACTATCTGTTGCCGTAGTAGCTGATTGAGCTTTACTGAAGATCTGTCAATATTAAGCCTTCAAGTAGTTCAAGGTCGATATGTTCACAGAAAAAATGTTTGCCCAAAATTTGTTCAATTAAAAACTTAATCGATGTACTTTAATTTTTTCAATTAATTTTTGTTTGCTGCAATTGATTTTTTTAATAAAAACACATTAATTTGAATGTTTGTGCAGATGTTGTGTTTTTTTTTTAATTTATGCAATTAATTTTTTAATTAACAAAATTTGTGTGGCATGACTCGAAAATACAAATCCTTTAATTGATATGATCAATTCTTTTGCAGGGTCAAAATTAGTAAAATATTTAATTGTCTGAACGAATTGTTTAATTAAAGTCAATTTTCTATTTTTTCTGTGTTGTATTAAAATTAAATATCAAAGTCTTATATTTTACCAACTAATTCGGTTAATTAATTTTCCGAAATTTTCGCATACCCGGGAACAAAAATTTCTGGAATCATTGGAAATGGTAATTTTTGCCCTTTTGATGCTTATATTGTTCTTGATATAAGTCCTTATCCATATTATGAAACATTTTCTGCAAAAACTTTATTCAATTCTCTTTAGAAACTGCATTTTGTTTTATTTTGTTTTACAGCATCGAGTTATTTTCTATGCCTTCTCTCTTTCTTTCAATAACAAACTTACAAAAACTGCTTGTACATGAAACAAATCACACTTTTCCATTCGTATATCCCCGATCATCAACAAACTCAAATGTTTTTCAGCAAATGTTTTTTAATATGGATGGGGTAACCCCAGTGTATGGAAAAAACATTGTAGGGCCATATAACCCAGCTTTGGATTACAAAGGAGTAGTCTTAAAACTACTCCATTGAATACACAAGAGGATAAGTTTTAACTTCGTTTAAAAACGAAAACATGTCATTAATTAAAAAACGAAAAATGTCGTTTCACTAGAAAACCTTTTTAACAATAACATGGTCCATGGTTGCACTACATTGGACCAGTCCAGGGAATAGTCCATTTAATCAAAATCGATCAGGTAGTCCAATATTATTTGCAGGGTTGTGTGTAGAAACAACAAAAACAACAGAGCAAGAAGAAACACATACCAATAAGCACTCAAATATTAAATTTAATTGGAAATAAATTTGACGTATTTTGAAATGCTTATCAAGTTTCAAAATACTAATATTCACTTAATTTAAAATTCCCATTTTACTGCACAGAAAAAAATTTGCACCAGTAAACGCATTAATTAAAAATAAAATCAGTTTTAATTAAAAATTTAATCAAGTGAATTAAAAGTTTAATCAATTGAATTAAACGTTTAATTGATATTATTAATTTGTTTACTGGTGTATATTAATATTGTCAATTAAACGTTTAATACACTTGATTAAAAGTTTAATTCACTTGATTAAACGTTTAATTCAGTTGATTAAATTTTTAATTAAAACTGATTTAATTTTTGATTAATGCTTTTACTAGTGCAACATTTTTTTCTGTGTGGAGAATGTTATTGAAATAAAGTGTAACAAAAGTATATCTCAACCCTTGAAATTTGAAATTCGAACTTGAACACCAATTGTTTAGCATTTAATTTCCAGCAAAATTGCTTATTGGTATATTATTTTCATGTTTAAAAAAGTAAAATTGCAAGCAAGATTTCACATTTAATTAATATTTTAATATTAGATTTTAAAGTAAAAACCATATCGGGCGTGATGCTGGTGTTATGGTGTAAAACGGGTAATTAAATCAGTATTATAATTGCGTTTATGAATCTTACAAATGTATAAAAATTAGCCAAGTGGTACTGCAGATCACCATTGAGGCACTTAGTATGAAAGTGCTACATCAGCCGTTAATGTCAGCAGTATATGTATATTCAGATTATCATTTATAAAACAAGTGGCCAAATATAGAAGGAGTTATTGTAGAACGATGAAATCGGTAATAAATAACAAAATGTTGTAAATTTGATATATAATCGCATTTGGTATATAATACCATGTATCCTTATTTCAAAAAAATAATAATAAAAGAGCGCTAAGCTTCCTAAATTGTTATACATGCATCTCTGATAACACTACGCAACAACAAATTAACCTTCAAAATTAAGAATTTTTAAGATTAATTAGAGCGGCTGACCACGAATATAACATAAATATCGCCGGCAGCAGAATTATACGCAGATCTTAAAAAAAACTTCCTGAATGAACGAGAGTTGTCCACCAAAACTAAACTTGTTATGTACAACCTACCCTGATAAACGATTGCGAGTCATGGGCACTAACGACGAAGACACAAAGCCGGATTCAATAAGATGACGTGAAGTACCTAAGACGTTTAGCCGGAAAGACCAGAACAAACAAAATAATAATCGAAATGATCCTAGAGCATCTAAGTACAGAACCCTTACAAATTAAAATACATCGCTCCAAGATAAGGTTCTATGGGCACGTTGCCAGGATGTCAGACTGCCAAGAAGAACTTTAGAGGTTAGACCAGAAGGGTCAAGAGGAAGACACAATAGAAAACATCTTCAAAGAAAACAGTTAAGCAGCACAAGATAGACAGAAATTGCGCAACATTTGCAATAACCTCTACGCTTAAAGGTAGAAGAGGCCCAGAGTAAGTAAGTTGGTAATAAAAAACTTCCATTCATTCGAAACAAATATTACGAAAGTCATAATACACAGTACAAATTGTTCGATCTCGTAAATTCTTTTTTTTTTTTGAATCAAAAAAACGTTTTAAAAGCGAATAATTCCTTGAAACCTTGGAACCAACATGGCTTTCAAGTGTCGAAAGAAGCATTCAAGTGTCTTGGTTTCTTAAAACGGTGCAGGAACTACTTCACTCCGTCTTATCTCTTCACTATTTATACCGCCTATATCCGACCGAAAATTGAATACAACTCCCATATCTGGGTAGGTGCTTCAAGGTCTATCTTGAAGCTTTTGGATCGGGTGCAAAGAAGTGCGTTGAAGATCATCAATGTGGGTTGTGCAGCATTGTTCTTTCGATGTTACCATGGTAAGTGTTCAGCTGAGAGGAACGAACTAATGCTTGAGACGCGGGTGCATGCCCGTAGTACTCGCCTTTCCAGCAGATCACATCCGTTTGTTGTCGAATGTCCAATTTATATAGAGAAAATTCATTTTTGGTCGAACTAGCCGTATGTGGAATGGACTCCCGGCAGAAGTCTTTCCAGTCGGCTACAATTTGGAAAAGTTAAAATTTAAATGTCCACAAACACTACTCCCTATTGCCTTCTCCCCATAACCTATTTTCCTAATACCTACACAATGCATTGCATTAGTAGGGGGCATCCCCTGAGTGTTGGCTAAAAGTAAAAAAAAAAAACATCTTCCGCATATCATTAAGACTTGTATACAATTTCTACCATCTTTATTTATGCGCACTTTGTACTTCGACAACGAAAATCAACTCATAGTAATTATGTCGTCATGTCTTTTCCTAAAAACTAATTTCCCCCTTTTTTAAGTGTATCAAAATGCTATAACAAAATATTACAAAGAGTCAACAACTACAATTCAAGCCAAATTGCTGCTTATACCCCCAGTCAACAGCAACAAAAAGGAGCTGCCACGGAATGAAACCCAATGCCACAAATACACATGTGCTCATGTATGTCGGTGGATCTGTTACAAGGAAAGGAGTATAAATAAATGAAAAATAGGTGGACACATTATATGAAGAAGCTACTACATACAGCAACAATCAAAAACTACATTCAGACAGACAGACAGAAATACGGACAAGACAAGTCAATGACTATACTCGACACTAACTCAACTGATTCTGAAATATATACACCACTTAACCACCACCGAAAAACCTAAGAAGGAGCCTTAACTAAAATGAATTAAAGAGGGAAGACCATCTGAAAAGTTTCACCGTTTTTTAAAGGAAAGACAAAAAGAAAAGTACACACACACACACACACACACACGGAGCAACTCGCTGAAACAAAATGAAAAATTTACCAAAATGGATTTGTAATTTCATGTCATAAATAATTGGTCGCTAAGTTAAATGCAATTGAGCCACAAAAAAAAAAGCAAAAGAAAAAAGGTGCACATGCTCCTCCAGTGAATTTAGTTAAGTAAAGACAACTCTTAAGGTAAAATTGAGAAAAGAAAAAGAATTAAAAAACGAAAAAGCTTAAGGAAGTGGTTTTAACATGTCTTAAAGGAAGAAATTTGTACAAGGGCTTAAACAACAACTGCAGCAAGCTGAAATTACACTAAATGCTGATTAAGTATACATTTATCATGGGACAGACGTGGAATTTTACAGACGTACAGACGGACGGGCAGTTAATTTCTACTCGTATTGTAACAATTTTGTTGTAAATTTTGCAAAGTTTTTTCTTTTCTAAAAAAGAATGGTGAATTTTAGTTTAGTTTCTTGTTGCTTATTTTTCGGTTATGAAGTATTTCATTTCCCTCTCTGCTTATACATACAATACGATTACAAAGAACGGTTTAATTGGCATGTTAAAATATAATTCCTAAAGAAGTTAAGTTTTTTTTGCTGCTGCTATTGCAACTGCTGCATCTCTCTCTTCCTCTCAGTTTCTTTATGGACTACCACTTTTTTTAACCAGGAAAAGTAGTAGTTCATCTCGACAGACTTTTATGCACTTACATAAATTCATAAAGTTTTTAGTAAGTGCTGACTTTATAATTATTAACTTTACAAGCTTTAGTGTGTGGCGAAGGTTTATAAACAGCAATTAGTTGTTTGCTATAAGTCATTAGAAAAATATCGTGATTTACTTTAATTGCCATAAGAAACTGAAACAACAACATTGACTTTCGAAAGACTTTTTAAACCCACATGTCCAACCCAGTTTTTATTTACAAGGTTGAAAATAAATGAAGAAAAATAATGGGAAAATTAGGTGAATCCATTATGGCCGTTTTCTCAATGTATCGACTATCTAACTGCCTGTTACGAAATCTCGACATAAATATGTTAGACTGAAAAACTGGCCGTTGGAAATTTTGGTTTTCTTAATAAACAATTGGAAGATGAAGGCGGTTAAGCTTTGCGACTGAATGGAAGCAAATAAGACATTGAGAAAACCAAATTTCTTTAATCTGTTGAAACGGCCTACAGAAAATAATAAAAATTGATAGCAATTAAAAAAATTAAATATATTTGCACCAGTGAACCAATGAATAGTATCAATTAAACATTCACTTGATTAAATTTTTAATTAAAACTGATTTTATTTTTTATTAACGCTTTAATCAATTTTGGATAATTTTTTCTGTGCCATCAGACTTTTAACTGCTTTATTCATGATATGTCTCAATCTTACATAACTTACACTGTGCAACAAAAAAAAAAAAAATCTCAATACTTGCAACTCGAAATGAAACTGGACTATTGGTAGAGCAAATCTGTTTGAAAACTTAGCTCGGGTTCCCGAAATATCGGCCCCAAATATTTTGAATTTTTTGAAAAGGCAAACGCACAAATGTTTGGTCTTATAAGACCCCCAGTGAAATTTGATGCAGAAAATATTCGTGGAACTTTTAAAACCTCGCAAGTGCCGTTTTAGTATAATTTTGTGTGGAAGTTAAAAAAAGGACAAAAATTACCCCTTAAAATGAGTGTTGCACAGAAAAAATTCTCGCTAATTTTTTTTCAATTAAAGCAATTATAAGTAAAATCAGTTTTAATTAAAAATTTAATCAAGTGAATTAAACGTTTAATCAAGCGAATTAAGCGTTTAATCAATTGAATTAAACGTTTAATTGATAATATTAATTTGTTTACTGGTGCAACTTTAATTAATTATTTAATTAATATCACAAATTTTTTTATTGAAATCAATTTTTATTTTTTTCTGTGTAGAAACAATTCTACTAAAGACACCTGGAATAGTCTTTTAGCTCATAAGTACATACAGTATATTTTTTTGACTTGTACCAAACGACTTATCAAGAAATTAAAAAATCTCAATGCCTTAAATTTCGAAAATCCGTTTTATACATTTATACATAAATTGCAGGGTCGACGGCGTATGAATTGCGACAGGGACCCACCCGAAAATGTTGGGTGCCACTTTAATAAGACTCTTTACCACCTCAGTCCACGCCACTGCAACTACGCACAAGTTGCGAAATATGTATTTGGTTTTATTTTTAAAAGCCAAAAGTTCGCTAAGCACAACTGAAACGAACGAACACCAATGAGCTAAAACGAATACAATAAAGTTTGTGGTTCTCATCTTTTTGTTGGGTTGGTTATAAACAGTGTTATTTTTGTTGTCGAAGATGATAAACAGGGAAACGTTTTTTTTTAAGTTTAATACACACAAATCTACCGAACCGAACACTTAGGAGCGATATTTAATGTTATTTTCGAACACTGCTTATAAGTAATCAGAGACAAACATTTTTAAGTGAAACACCCAAATAGAACATTTCTTTATAACAAACGTATTTGCAATGCAAGTAACATCTATTTAAATATCTGCTGAATTCTTCTATACGGTAACCAAATAAGCTGACTTTCAGGTTGTACAGATCAGGTCCAATTTTATAACAAAGTTGTAATTGCTAAATTACATTAAACATAAACTATGGAATTTATTGTTTATTATAAACTTCATTCAAGAAATTTGTGTTTCTTTTTGGTTTATTCTGTACATCTTGTTAAATATTTTCTACCATCGTCATTATGATCCTCAAACACTTGCACACTTACTTGCACCCATGCACATTCACACATGGTACATAAAGTCAAATAAATGTCTCTTTTAGTTGAGAAACCTTAACATAATCAGGGTTCTTTCTATGATTTTTTTTTAACTGTATATTTCTCCAGTTTCCTTTCACTACCAACGACTGAGCCTGCATAAATGACATTCATGAAACTCATAATGTTGCCAGCAGCAGCAGTGAAGTAGTTTGCAGCAACAACAGTAGTGTTTTATTAGAGTGTGGAGCTGTGTGTATGAGGAACCTCTTTCAAAGCTACACACAAAGATTTTTACCCATAATCTCTGTTGGAAAAGTGCTGGCTTTATTTGTTTTTTTTTTTTTTTAATATAATATTTTTTGCCAAGTTATTTTTTATATTTATATACCTACATTTATGATTGTATGTAATTTGTATATACATATGTATGTATATAAAAGAACGTATGTGTTGTACGGTTAGCATCAGTGTTGTCATTTGCACACTTGCATCCTTTTTATACCCTTCACCGAAGGAAAAAGGGTATTTATTTATAAGTTTGTCATTCCGTTTGTAATTTGTACAATATTGTTCTAAGACCCTAAGGGTATATACATACATATATTCTGGATCCTTATGCAAAGAGGAGTTCAAATCACGATGTCCCAGATATTATGGGGTCTAGGTCGTTAAATTTGTATGTCCCATATAGTTCGAAATTCTTTGATATTGAAATTAAGCCGTATCAGTCCAAAAATTGCGGAGATATGAGCAAAAAACCATGACTGCCTCTAATTTTACCCATAAACTCCTTATTGTGGTTTTTTTTTTGTTTTTTTTTTTTATTTATATCTCAAGAATAGCAAGAGCCAAATTAGGCTACAAGCATTATCATTATCAGAACTCAACATACGACAAAATGTAGTTGGGATTGGAAAAGTGGGCGTGGCACAAAATAGATTTATTTATATCTTAAGGACAGAAAGAAAAATTTTCCAAATTTGGTACATATAGTTATCAGTACACAACTTCTCTAAAATATGGGCAGGAATATAGAAGTGGCCATGGCACCTCCCATACGAAGACAATATAGATTTCGGTATATCTTGAGAACGGCAAAGCCAAAAGTTTTCGAATTAGATAATCGCATTTTGTTTATCACGACAAAATGTGGTCGGAATTGGAGAAGTAGGCGTGGCACAAAAGATAATAAATTAGACCTGAAGAACAATATTTATATAACTCTGTTCTTATCGTGATAAATAAATTGTGACTGACACTACAGCCCAAAACGTGATCGACACAACACTAACTTTGTGTAGTATAAAAGTCAGTATTTTTACATGAAACGTTAGAATTGAAATCACAGCGCATAAAATAGGAACTCTAAATTTTTTTGAAAGATACAAAATTGTAATTTATCAACCCGTTAGAATGCTATTTTTGAATCACTTATAACAAGTTAGAAACCAAAATTGAAACTAAAATAATTCAAAACAAACCCTTTTAAGAAATAAGAAATATAAATGTTTTAAAAACTTAAAAAATTTATTTTTTTTAATTCTAATTTTTTTTAAAAAAGATCAAAAAATTATAGCCACTATAAAAACTTAAAAATAACATAATATTGCCACGATACTATTTTTACTACAGAAATCAGATATTATTTTTTTCCATTTATGGTAGACTTTTGCGTGGAATTGCCCGTATGTAGTTTTACTTGGATATTTTCAAAACCGAAAACCGAAACCGACCGGTTGTAATTATTTCAAAAACGTAACAGGGGTTTCACAGTTTAACGGTTTTTAGCAAACTCTAGTGTAGGGTATTTAATATCCGGCATAGCAGAATATATCACTATGTTTTTTCTCAATTCCTACTTTTTGTTCTCCTTGTTGCAAATCTGATGTCATATTTATATTTAATTTTTTTTAATACAATTTTGTTATTATTGTTGTTGTATTCCTTTTTGTTAATATAATTTTTCATTTCATCATGTTGCTCATGGTGTTTTATGTCTATATATACTTGCATATACTACATATAAATAAAAATGCATATAGCAAGCATATGTACGTATACTTTATATATTTTTTATATACATACATACGTATATACATATGTTTTTTATTGCAAGAGTGTAAAGTAAACTTTAATTTTTTAAAGAAGGTGGTAGAATGTGTCTCTTAGATCATATGTGGGTTAATTTATAATTTATTGCAATTGGTGTTTGAAGTTAATATTAAAATAATCGTTGCCTGTAAAACAATTAAATGCCATTCTTGTCCTTTGTCAAACATTTTAAATATCTCCGCTGAACAGCTGTTTTCTATTTCAATCAAATAGATGAACCCAGAAAGAAAACCCTTGAATATGGTTGAAGAAAAATCAAAATTATATCAATGTTGTAATTGAATTTACCTCGTAAACGTCTACTATAACACTTGTCTGCAGCAAAAATCGCCATAGAATATAAATATATGGAATATAAAGACTTAAACGGGCTTAGTTCGAATCCATTTGCAGTTTTTTTCGATCGATCTCAAGCTTTTTTTATTCTGCCCGAAATAAGACGGTTACGCCAATACATTTCGACATAACTTGAGAACGATTTGTAGCGTTTCAAAATTGAGTCTATTACAAAGAAAATCGCCAAAAAGGTTTCCATCAATACTAAATTTACTGAATATTACTTATGGTGTTTTCTTTTCTACAAAAAAAATACCACATTTTAAAAGGTGTATGTATAATATGTCTTGCCGCACATGTAATTCTGCAATTTTTTTTATCTGTCGAGAACAAAACACAAAAATGGATCGTCCTGTTTTTAACAGCTGACAAAAAGTTTGTTCATCATTTACGTTTGCGATTTCCAGCACACCCCTGTATATAGGGCTTGCAAATTTACCGACTTTTTCAATTACCGGTAATTCGGTAATTTATGTGGAAAAATCCGGTAAACCGGGAATTTACCGGTAATTTTGAGAGTATTTTAGTTAGTGAATATTTTATTCAAACTAATTAATTATAAAATTTTGTTTTATAATATACACACACACACACATTTCGTGCTGTGGTCATGGAAACTGTTGCTTTTTAGGTGGTTGTCCATTTTTGTCGCTGGCTGGTAAAAAAGCAATTGTCAAAAAATAAAAATATAAAAAATAGGACATTTGCTTTTTTGCACAAACGACAAACAAAACCTTGGCTATTGAAAAAAAAAATTAAAAATTTCAATAGCAGTGGCAAAAGCAAAAATAAAAAGCATCCAGCTTATGGGTGCTTTTCAACCCTGTACACAACACACAACAAGAAACCAAAATTTGTTTTATTTTTACGTAGGTGCAAGTAAGAGAAAGAAATTTTTTATATTTTACAATATTTTTCGTCTTGTTCCGTACACTTTATAAATAAAGTTGAATTTCTTTATTATAGTATAATTAATATGTTAAATATTAAAATCAACTATTTACTTATAAAATAGTAGGTACGTATGGAACAGAACAAAACGACAAATAGTGTAAAATATAAAGCATAAATTTTAACCGAAAAAACCGGTAAAAAATAATGAATTTACCGGTTTTTCGGTAGTGAATTTTTTAGCAATTTACCGATAAACCGGTTAATCGGTAATGCAAGCCCTACCTGTATATGAAAAGCACTCATTCCATCGCCTGTCATTTGGAAACAGCACATAAGAGCAGTATTTTTAAACCATTTATTTAAATTTTAAATGTGTTTTAAGCAGATAATTTTTATTTTGGAAATTTTTTTAAAATTTTTTATGCCGAAAAACTTTAGTCGGAGTCGCGACTCTTTAACTCCGACTCCGACTCCACAGCCCTGGTTTTTACTATAAAATAATAGAAAAAATAACCATTAAAACTTGAAATTTTTACTGTCTTGATAAGAGGCGATTTTTTCCCAACTTCGTCTGGTAACCCTATATATGTATATATAAACAGAAGCCATTTTTTTACAGGGCATTATCAACACCCCATGCCTTATGACATTTAAGGGTGTTTTTTTTTCAGAATAAAACACGCTGCCCTTTTAGAGAGCAAAGCATTTTTAAGAAACGAACACCAAATTGCATTTTTTTAAATAAAATGTGACATTTTTTGCAGAAAAGAAAACACCATTTGAAAGTATGTAAAATGCGAGTTGAATAGTTTTTATTCTTAATGTTGATAAAAATAATCGAGTATGTCTCTGTTTATTTTACAACATTAAACATTAAAAAATGCCGATTAAAGTTCAATGTATTTTACAATTAAAAAAAAATACATATTAAGTTTATTCACCTTTAAAAAACTTTTAATTTTTTGTAAAAACAATGTAATTATGAATTTGTTAGTTAAAAATTCATTACAAATAATAAGAACCCAAACAAAAAAAAAGGGAAAGTGAAGAAATAATAAGTTTGTTGTACATACGATCGCGGTGCTACTCATAAAATTCCTAACATAAAAAAGAGCAAAGTATATCGTCTTTCCAAGAATTTGAGGAGGAAAAGATTGCTATTTCATCTTACAGCAGCAGCAATGAGCCTAATGATTAGCTGAGAGTTCATTTAAATAAACTCTCCCTACTTGCCCCTTTTTGTTGAGAATGGTATGATTTTCAAAACATTTTCACACGTTTGTCGTTTGAGAAAAATCTATGTGTTTGTTGGGACAGGCGTGCAAATTATGAAATGCATCTAAGCGATAAAACTTTATTTGTAAAAAGGAATTTTTCTCAACTATGCATAGCGTAATATCGTGTTTACGCAATAAATCACATTATTGAGCTCAATTATCCGTATAAAATTGAAATTAAGTTATTGCTTAATTAATAAGAAATTGTTATAAATATTGAATAAAATTAAAATGCGACCATGTCACAAGTGTGTTTAGTGAGCAAAACACAACTTACTAAGCAAAGTGTTTTGACATTTGCCAACTGAAATACCAACAAAACAAAGGCCCATCCATTAGGTCTGCGCAAAAGCCAAATGTTTATTCCTTAAAGATGTAAAAAATTGTTTACATTTTGCTTATACATGTACATTTTTTTTCGTTGAATGTTGTATGTTGTAGTAAAAATTTTTGTTGTTTTCAAAATTTATGTTAAATTCTCAAATTTCTAATAATTTTTTTAATTTTTTATTTTCAGGTACTAAAATGTCAAACATGTAAGTGAAATTTTATGGACATATTTTTAAAATGCCGCTTTGTTAGTTTTATTAAAATAAATATAGTAGGTGTATTTATGTTCTTTTTAGTTGTCAAAGTTGTTTACATTTTGCTTACATGTGCATGTATACTTTTATGGTATGCCACACATACACGTTTTTTCCTTTTGCTTTGTATATGTGTCAGTAAATTTTTGACAACTAAAAAGAATCGTATTTTGTTTTTGTACAAGTAAGCAGACCTGATAGATGGGCCTTGAAAGGTATAATATGTATTATACAAATGAAAACATTATTTTTAGTTTGAGAAAATTTATTTTAAATTCTTCCATTATTAAGATTGTTGTTTTTATTTATTATGGGGCCAATCGCATCCTTTTCGGGGGTCAGATATTGATGGTTTTACTGCATTGTTGAGGCGTGGAGGAGTTATAACCGCATGAAGTAAATAAAAGAAATAAAGATGACGTGAATCTGTAAAACATTTTTCATGTAAAAAATAAGAGAAAGAATATATTGCATCAACTTACCAAGATTTTCTGTCGATTTATATTTTTCAAAATACTGCAATTAATTTTTATTTTATAACTAATTTTAATTATTTATGTAAGCTTGAGGTCGTTTTTTATAAAAAATTATATGTATTTATTTAATTCAATATTTCGCTAACCTTTGGTTAGCATCGTCAGGAAATTAACAAATTTTAATAATAACAAAAACGATAACAAAATTATGAAAAAATTTTTGTCAGAAATTAAATTCAAAAACCTATTTGTCATAAAAAATTTTTCAAAAAATAAAAATTTAACTGAAGTATAACAATTCATATAAACTGAAAACATTTTCTATCTATAAACCTAATTCGAAAACCATATTCACAATAATAAAAAATATTTTGGCTAATGAAAATTCCTATAAAATAAATATTTTTTTAAAAAACTAACACTCAATTTACATGAAGAATTTTATGACGTCCAATTTTAGACGTTATTTTTTGTTTGATAGCAAGCGGTGTAGAGAAGAAAGAGGAAGAGAAAACAGAAATCATGTCTATTTTTCTACCCCTCTTTCTTCTCTACACCGCTTGCTACCAAACAAAAAAATGACATCCGAAATTGGACGTCATAAAATTCATCATGTAAATTGAGTGTAAATTTATTTTTAATTGCTATAAAATAAAGATTTTTTTAAAAACTAAACTTATTTTAACTTATCTTACAAAACTAATGTGTATATCGTGACCTAAGGACAAGAAGGTCCTAGTTTTCTTGTAACAAATTGAACCCTCTTGTTCCAAGGCTGCGATAGGTACCTATATTTATATTATTATATCTAATCTTCTATCCCTTAATAACTAAATTCCTATAATTATTCGCTATATGTTCTGTGTCTGCTTTAAAATTTATCCTCTGTGCCGTTGGTGTATTAATTATGTGTAACATTTCCAATATATATCTGCCTTTGTAGTTAGTTATAAAATAAAGGTCAAATAAGAATAAATATCAATTTTTATTTTAATTATTTTAAAACTAAAAAGTTCACTTTTTACTAGTTTTACACCGACAAAGTACTTAATAACGTAGCAATCATATCATTGCCAAATGTTAATTTTTTTACGACAACAGTAATGCTATTTGATTCCACAAAATAAGTATTTTATGGCAACAAAAATTTTTATTTGCTGCAAATCCAATCATTTTCGTCAACAGCAAATTTTAATGTGCTGTTATTTTAGAAGAAACCCTTTACCAGCAAAAGTTATTTTCTTTGCAACAATTAATTTTGCTGTTAAAAAATTTCAAATACTTTCATTTTGTTGCGGTAATAAAGTATTGTTGAAAAATTTCTTGCGACAAAAAGTTTTCATTTTCGGCAGCAACAATTTTTGTTTACCCCAACAGCATAATCGTCAAATGCTAAAACTATTTACTAGGGTATTCATTCGGTTAACCGTTAATCGGTTAAGCGATTAATTACTACCCGATTAACTGACCGGTTAATTTAAAATTGACTATTTTCGATTAACGATTAAACCGGTTAATTTCAGTCGATTAATCGTTTAACCGATGCTACGATATTTTAAAAATAAGTAGTATTTTAACATAATTTTTTATGTTTTAAACTATTTGTTTCGTCTCATAAACAAAAGGTATGTGTTTTAAAAATATTTTTTCATACAATATATTTCCTTTTAGCAATAAATTCTTAAAATACAGCACAAAATCAGTAACTAAGGAATTGGGAAATGAATTTTTTGCAGAATGTTCTGTGCTGAGCTTTGCCAGGACGAGTCAAATGATGACCTTGCAATAGCAGAAACTCTCGCTAGGAACACAAACATTCTTTTAACATAATTGTCCGAAACAATTAGAAGTGTTAACAATTTAAAAAAATTAAAACCGGACTGCAATGGCAAAATGGAAGATTTTATATGTCTAGAGAAAGCCTGGAAAAGTCTCCAACATCTTTGAAGAGTAAAAAAAAACTATTTTTTTGCTCATTTTAGTCCAAGAATTGTTTCGCTGTTTATGTTATTGTTTGTTTTTTGCTAAAACACGCTAAATAATTTTTGCATTTTTATTTATTTAAATTACTTAATTTATAACAAATCTTTATTAATCGGTTAACCGATCAATAACAAAATTAACCGATTAAACCAAAACCTCGGTTAATTAATCGAGCGGTTAACCGAGTAAAAAGAAAACCCGATTAAATGAATACCCTACTATTTACCATCAAAATGTTTTTTTTTGTGTTGCGAAAAAAACTATACCTACATTTGTGCGACAATTGTAATTCTGTGTATTCTACTGTTGGATTGCAAACAAATATTTTGCGCAAATATTTTGGTAAGACCATTTGCATCAAGCACTGAATTCCGCTAATGTGTTATGGCCCGTTTACACTGCAACGAAAACTAGTACCTCGATCAAAATCTAGTTGTTTTTAACTACATTTCCCTAACAAAACAAAATCTGCATTGTTACTAAATTTTGACGAAATCTACTGAAAAATTTTGAATTCCCAAAAATTACTTTGATAATTAATTTGCATGAGCAGGGCATAAAAAACTAGGCATGTAAGTTGCTTTATTTTGATTTTCTTGCAAAAACAATAAAGCAATTTGTTTTTGTTTTGCTTTTTCTTAACCTTCTTAGAACTACAATTTAATGTTTGGAGAATTCCAACCAATTGCATTGTATTGGGGAATGTAAGAAATTCTGTTTATTATTGATATTTTGTTTAAGCTTTGATGTAGTTGCAAATAAGACTTTATAAGTGTTTACAATTCTCATTCACTCTGCAGTTTAATTTGCTAATAAATTTGGAATTTCTAAAAAAAAATAAATTGGGAGAATGTTTTCGAATGATCTGGCCTAAGCAACCAGTGAAATGCTCATAGAAACTAGCTTATCCCCCAACAATAAGTTTTAGCGTTTTTATCATGAACAACAAACAAAATCTTATTTATTTTTTTCAAAGTAAATTGCCACAATTTAGAAGCGCTTTTTCTAGCATTAAACGATCCATAATGACTTGTCAAACTTTACTGACCAGATATGGCAACACAGTTTGATATTCTCAGTCAAATCATAGTTATCGGTGTATAAAGTTCGTCTGTCAAAAATGCTTTTTGCTTGAAAGATACATATGTTGTTTTATAAGCGTCTTTATTTGCATATAATTGCATATTTTGCAATTCCTTATCAAAAATTTGAATACTTGTCATCAAGGATTCAAAGTATCTAAGCTTTGAGAGACATTCAAAATCCCCATAAATATAAAATAATTTCACATGATATCTTTTCCAATTGCAATAACTTTTCAAACATCCTCTGCTCCTCTAATAATAATCGTAGTAGTTTGTATTTCTTTTTTTTTAAAGTGTAAGAGTAGTACTTTTAGCACCCACAAACACACACACACATATAATATCCATACATATTTAGATCCCATATATCTACAAAAGAAATAATAAGTAAGAAGAAGAAAAAAGTAAAGAGTGTATCAAGTATATTTATATGATAGTGTTGACAGCTTAAGTCTAATGGAGCACTTTAATAAAGTTGTTTGGTCTTTCAGGCTGCATTAGTTTCGTTTTTATTCCAATCTTTCTCTTCATCTCCAGCCCGCTCCTGGTTCAACTGTTTTAAAAGGCATTTTTGAGCATCTGGTATTATTTACATTTTCTATCCATGCAATTCATGATGATGTTAGTTACTGTATTGTATACGAGTATTTGATAAGCATAACTAATATTTTGAGGAACAAAAAAAAAGTGCAAGAAAACAAGATACGCCAGAGATTTAAAAGAAATTTATAGTTATTAATAAAAAAATAAAATAACTCAAATAAAGGTCCTTTAAAATAAGTAAGTATTATTAATATGTTACTCTAGATGTTAAGATTATAAATCATTTTATAAAACTCTTTTTCCACATTTTTGAATCAAATAATTAAGTAACTACTATTTGGGTTTTTAAATATCAGTCATGCACTTAATGTTGTGGACCAACATTTTTGTTTTTAAAAGATTTGAAAAAGTCGAACCCGAGAACTCTTTGAGAATTATTAAAAGTTAGTACCGCAGTAACGAGGTACTTGGGTATTCAGTGAGAGTCGATAGGTCGAGGTACTTAAATTAATAATTGAGATTAACTTGGTGTATGCAAAGTATTGGCTTTCGTTGGCTGTATCCTTTGAATTGCTTAGGTTTTTTAAGTCAGTTTCAGATACCCTGGTCTAAATTAATTATGTCCGGTACAAGTCCATTGGTAATTGCCTGTATTAGATTAGATGCCTCTGGTCTTTTACCTGAAGCTAATGCCATTTATATTCGGTATTGTTTGTTACATACGAATTCTTGCGCCTTCGATTTTCGTAACAGATCCAAAATTCGTCGCCAGTAATGATTCGATATCCTTAACGAATGCGAAAATTTTGCAATTTGTGCTTGAGTGGCTTCCAACGAATAAACAACAATCTCTATAGAGTAATGCCTAGAAATCATAATTTTTGATCTTTTTTTCGCTGGCACAAATCATCCGGTTGAAATCGATAGCACATATACAGTACCTTGTCATTTATTTCTCGCATAAAAAATTTAAGCATGAAACAAGCAAATTGAAAACAAACCATGCAAGTTTATTACTTGTTATGCTGGGTACACACAATGCAATGCATTTACGCAATCTAGCAAATTAAATTCATTTTCATTTATTCCAGATTGCATTAACATCAAAACGGCTGCATTGAAACAGATTGCATCTAGATTGCGCTGTCTGTACCCAGCATTAGGTTTTTTTTTAAATTTTAGTCTAACCATTTATTTGTCTACATTAAAAAAAATGGTTTTGGTTTTCAACTCCACCTTTTAATGAATTCGCCTTGCTTACTTTATGCTTTTGACGTTTTATACTCTTTGCCATTAGATGACTGAAAATATTCCAATAAAACAGACATTGTTTGGTCGTTTTCGCATTGAAATACAAAGATAATTTTTAGTCACAAATCGTGAAAATATGGATTTTTTTTTACATTTAATGTTCGTCGAATTTGTCTTATTAAAAAAGTAAAGCAAATTGATACAAAATTCTACAAGAAACTTTAATTTTTACACTATTCCGTTCAATGGCTTTGTAAGAATAAATAGCAGATTTTTACCCTCCAAAATGTCATAAAAGTTAGTTAAGATCAGTGTTCGAAAATTAATCATTAAAAAAATAACGTTTCTCTGTTTGTGATCTTCGAACACAAAAAATAATACTGTACTGATCTAACTCAACAAAAAGATGAAAAAATTTGATTCCATTCGGTATTTTAAAAAAAATACAAACTTAATTATGTTCGGTTCAACTCATTAACCTTCATTCGATTCTATTGTGCTTAGAGCCCTTTTGGCCGGTAAAAAAAACCAAACATTTTTTACAAAAACAAAATACACATACGAAAAAAATCAAAAAGCCAGTAAAATAATTTTACACCATTCGTGCTGAGGTTATTGCTAAAATTGTTTGTTGTTAATTTCTTAATCAATGTAAAAAAAGATATACATTAACATATAATGTTTGTCTGCAGTATCACTACAATTGATCTGTTTTTTAACGAAGAACAGAACCCTGTTTAATGTTCGGCTCTTTCTTGAAAATAGTTACGAACGGTATTAAGGTTTGTGTTCGTCTACACAAACACTAAAAAAATAGATATAGTTCCTAGGTGTGTGAGTCGAACGCTCGATAAAGTTCTATTTAGTTTCGAAATATTAATAGAATTTTTTTATTATCGCTCGTCAAAACTAACAGTTTTTTTTTTAAATAATGTCGAGTGGCAAGTGTTTTGGTGGCTTCTGTCAAATCTCGTGATTACTACACTTTCAGTCATATCACATAACGGCACTTCAACAAGCAAAACATTGCAAACCCTAACAAGTTGGGGACTTGCCAATGATACTAAATGTTTGTAAGGTGGCCCGTTACAATGCGTCGACGACAACAGTTACAACTGCGATAAAATACAAAGCCTGACAAATGACGCAATATCAAGCCTTAACTTATCAAACTCGTAGAAATATAAGCTTAAGAACCTGTATCCTTGCTCTGTATTTTAAAAATTAATACGCTTAAAAAAATAAAACTGGAATGGAATCCGCAGGAGAGTAGGAGGCACGGCAGACCCAAAATAACAACACTGAAATTTATTGTTGATGGGATAAGCTATTCCTATGCGCAATTCACTGGTTGCTTAGGCCAGATCATCAGGAAACTTCATCCATAAAGATTTTAGAAAAACTAAAGATATTAAACTAAATAAAACTGTTAAGCGTATAAGAATTTTTCTTAATCTACTAACAACTACAATTAATATTGGAAGAATACCAATCAATTGTAGTGGGGAATGTAAGAAGAGATAAACTCACTGTTTATTGTTGATGATTTTGATTAAACTTTGATATTGTTACAAGTAGAACTGTTGTTGTAATTCTTATACGCTTAACAGTTTTATTTGGTTTAATATCTTTAGTTTTTCTAAAATCTTTATGGATGAAGTTTCCTGATGATCTGGCCTAAGCAACCAGTGAGATGCGCATAGGAATAGCTTATCCCATCAACAATAAATTTCAGTGTTTTTATCAAATAATAAAAATTGGGAATTAAGCACGAACAACAAAATCATTTAGGTATCTTATTAAAGTAATTTATAACGACGGTCACCTTACAATATTCGCAAAACTAACAAATTGATTTCAAAAAGTTGTTTAAGTAGCTGAACGTTGAAATCACTTTGATAAAATGTGATTTTCAGAACAGTTTGCCACTCCGATTGTAATATCTACAATATTGATTTTAGACCCTATAAAGTATATATTAACTGGGTCCTAATAAGTAGCGAAGTTTATTTAACTATGTCCGTCTGTCTGTTGAAATGGCTTTTCCGATGATCGCAGATAGGATTGTTTGGTTTTTTTTTCTTTCGCATCTGCTCCATATAATCTTGCTATTAAAATTTAGCCGTACCAATAAGGCTGAAATATGAGAAAAGGACCAAAAAACCCCCATTTGTTGTTGTTTTTTTATACTAATTACCGAAAGTAACAAGGACAATATAAAAAAATGTGGTTGGAATTCCTTTATATTTGGCAAAACTATATTTCTAGTATATAATAATGAGTGAGCGAAAAAGTTTCTTTGTATGATGTTTATTTGTCGAACAAAAACTAATCAAACAAAAAAAAAAATGTTAAGTGATTCTTATAGAAATACGATTGATCTTTATATTAAAAAAATTCATTTGGGTTTTTTGAAGCACTTAAGAGATAAAGCGCATAAACAAGCGCTTCAATAAGAGAGCTCTTATACAGCAGTAAATGATAAAGAATAAAATATAAAAAAGCTGCTATTTTAGTGCTGACAACGAAGAAGGTTTTACAGCGCAAAAAAATAAAAATATATTATGGTTTACGAAAATAATTAAAAAGTGCATTTAAACAAGCAAAAAGCAAAACATAAATGAATATGTTTATATATGTATTTAGCTCTTAAAAAAGCACTTTTGGAGTGCTTTGTTTGCATGTTGAAAAAAGCGCTTGTTGTCAGCAGAAAATAGTCCTCCAAACCAGGAAAACCCCATACAAAAATCAGGCATCCAAACATAAAACCTGCTCCTTTTGGAGCATATTTTTAACTGGGTTTATAGAACTATTATAAGTCTCTCACACATACATACATACAACTTTAAATTTTCAAGTCCCACCCTTATAAATTCAATAAAATAAAAAATTACATCTAATTTTTAGTAAACATATATATACTCAGCTAGCATTTTGTATCATAGTCTAATCAGTTAGGAATCAGCTTAAAGAGCAAAATACCCGTATATGAGGTCATTTTTTAATCATAAATGATACTCTCGTTGTGAGAAAATTATACCTTACCGATGAATCACCTGAAAGAATCATTTGTGATACAATTTTCTGAGTCCTTTTTGATCAGTTTTTATAATCATTATTGAGTCGTTTTCGTCACATTTTTCAATCAAAAACTATATAATTTTTGATTATATTTCTTATAATTTTTTAATTGTCGTTTTTTTTTATTTTTCTCCGATAATTATGGCTTTTGATTATTCGAACCAGCTTTATTTTAAACCAAATAAAATGTATCGGTATTTCGCAATAAGATAAGAAACAATTTGCACTAAATTTTTTGTTCTTAAATTGTCAATAATTTTTGGGCTTCTTTTTAGCCAAGCTTCTTATTTATTTGGCTAACATGAAAGTTTCTATTGTTACATATATTTTTCATTTGCAAAAACAAAAATTCAAAATATTTAAAAATCATTATTTAAACATATAAATGAATCATATATGAATACTTTTTCAATAAACTCAAGTGATAAATCAGTTTTTAATCATCAAAACGGATCTGAACAGAATCATTTGGGTGATTTTTACAAAAAATAATCAGCCAAATGCTAGCTGGGTACATAAGTATATGTACATAAATATACTTATTTGTAATAATTAGTAATGTGGTTATTTTGTTGAACTGTTTATGGTTTTTAATCCACATTTTGATATTTGAATTAGGCTTAAATTCATCAAAGTTAATTTGTGGTTAATTATTTTAATCAATCTCTTCAGAGTATCAGCCTGCCAGCCGTCCTCAATGGCGGAGAGTGTTAAACAGCAAACCCTTTTGAAGAGATTGAGTGGTTGCAATCGAAACTTGTAAGAAAAAAACCTAAGTTCGGTTCCCAGCTCAGTCAAGTATGAAATATTATCAATAAATTTTAATTAATTTCATATAGTAATAGAGCAATTCCATATGAAAACGATCAAAATTGGCAAATTTTTGGACGACCCCTCTCCGATTTTAAAAAAAATAGTCTCAATCAATTGCCCAGCAAAAAATAATGTACCTACATATTTTTTTTTTTTTATAGTGACTGGTTTAGTGGTGGTGTACACCACTGTCATGTGACAAAATTGAAGAATTCTTCATAAGGGACCTCATTGAAAGTTGTTTAAAAAAAAAACTACTAAAGCGATCGCAACAAGTGATAGCTCGTTGGAAAGGTATTGAATCAGGCTTTAATTGAAAAATAAAATTTTCCTAATTTTTCTTAGAAATTTACCTTTAAATTTTCCCATGAAAATTAAATTTTCCGATTTTCCACAGAAGCTCCTAAATTTTCCGGCTAATTTTTTTTTTTGGATTCCTCATAATTTTTGCTTTAAGAATTAGTAATAAAAAAATGGGCCCCGACTCCTTGTTTGGACAGAAGAGCATTTAAGAGACCACCTTGTTAAAAATACATTTTAAAAATTATTTTACAGTTAAAAATACATTTATGAAGAAAAAATCTTTCTTATTTTGCTGCTTATACTAAATTACAATAATTATTAAAAATTTCAATTGTCTTGGCATCATTATAAAATTAAAGTAACTTTAAATTTAGCACGTCGGCAGACGAAGAGTACCGCTTTACATTAATTACCATATCAGAAATATTTGGTATGAAGCAATGAAACTTTTGCGTTCCAGTTATAGTTTTGACATTATTATATCTGTTTTGAATTCGTCGCTCCATGGCATAAAATGAGTGCATAAAACTGTGTTAATGGCAATTTCCTTGCTTTGAATCCACGAAAACAAATGTTGTACATTTAAGATCTGGTCAGTATATGGCCTTTGCAAACTTGCCTTAGTCGCCATGCGTTTTAGGGTTCCCCCTAACGCATCGCATGGGCCCTCGCGAAAAAGTGCCACTTGACCTTGCAGTTTTGTTCTTCTTCAATTATGCAAAGATTGTAAAAATTTTTTTTATTCTTGTACTGAGAAGCCGCGCCGTCTGAGAAAAACGTTACTTTGTCGATTGCATCGAATTTTGATCTTAAGAATTCAAACAGTTTCATTTGAAATAAATAAACGGACACATAATTATGAGCTAAACTCTCCGCGACAACAACAAAGCTTACGGTCTGTAGTTCGTTATCTTCGTTTTTGAAATAAATGCAAAAAGGATGCACCGTGCACTGGTCGTTTGCCCAGTGATAAGCCTGAATTTCATCCTGAACGAGAAAAGTGTAATTCTCGGCAAAGTCGCTTATCACAATGAATTAATTTTGGGCTAATTTCTCCTTACTTTCCTTTAGAAATTTCGATTGCATCTCGGATATGAAATGGTGCGCCTTCAGTTCATTCAACTTGAATCCGAATTCCTCGATGAATTCCGGAATCTGATTTACCACGGTCTCAAGGGAACATCTGCCGCTGCTAATTATCCACTGTTTGAAATGCACCTCCTGAATTAACAGCTGTTCAAACTTTTCCGCCAAATATTGCTCTAGCTCGTCAATCTTCGGACAATTGTCGCATTTGGACAGATGACAATTTTCCGTGGGGTATGCGCACAACGACTTCGACAGGAGGTCCCTATATGTTTCAATATCACCGTGAAATACTTTCAATTTCTTGCATGGAAAGAAAATTAATTTGATGTTTTGATGAAACATGCAAACGCAGACTGAATGCGTTCCGTGCCTGTCTAATGCCAGCACGCATTCTTTTGGTCGTAGGATGGCAAACTTAGAAAATCCCACTTTTTCTCCATCTTCACGTGGAATATTTATTACTTTCTTAATAAAAATAACAAATTTATTTGCTTGTGAAGATAATGGTTTTGTTTTACAATTTTACAAGAGTGTCCATCGCAGAACTAAAAAAATAATTACCGTATTCACAAAACCCCTTGTTTCAATGTATCAATTGCATGCTGTATTAAAAAACATAGTTCACTATTGGTGTTTTATACAACATACAATAGATACAACGATACTAGGAGTTTTGTGAATACGGCAATTATATAATAAAATTTTGGTGCAGTAGTATTATCACACCATGGTAAAGGGTACTTATGATTCGTCATGGCCGAATATAGCACTCTTACTTGTTTTTCTTTTTATAATTCAATAAAACTTGGAGTAAAAGCTTAAGTTTACTTCCGATCTGTGACGTTAGGAGTATTAAGGCATAAAAAACTATAACCGAAGAAAAGTAAGAATTTTAATAGAACAGAAATATATTTTCTTAAAGAATATTTCAGGTTTATAACAGATTTATTGATCGGATTTTCTATGAAAATATATTTTATGAATATGGAGGTAAAATTGCTATTTTACACAACCAAAAAAAATCTCTTTCTTTATTGCCACAGATATATAATAGTTAAGACAGTTAAGCAAGTTTTATGACTAATACCTTACATTCAAATGACTAATTTAAAGAAAAAAAAAATTATAAAAATTATACCTTCTGTGCCTGCAATGGCTGGCTACTCCTTTCTAGCAATCGATTTACTCGTATGAGGCCAACAAACTAATATTATTAAACGTTAAACAAATAAATGTCATTACAAATCACAATGGAATTCAATACATACACCCAAATGACTCGGCATTTAATACAATACACATATAACTGAACTTAAATCTTTGTAAGTTTTACAGATCTTTAGCTACAGATATGAAGTACTAGTTGTACTCGTATTTTTCAACCATAGAAGAGAAGAAAAATCTCTTCTATTTTGTGGTATAAATTAGAGTAGTGGTGTTGTTTCATTTTAATAGACTGATCGATCATAAAAAATGATCTCATTGCGACAAGAACACAAGGAGTAGCAAAATGCAAGAAAAAAAAGGATTCATTTGCTGGCAACCAGCCAGCTGAACATGCAACTTTAACTAAAATAAGTAGACTCACTAATATAGAACACAAGCTTAAAGACATAATAGTTGTAACGTTGTAAGCCAATACTATTACATTATTTTGTTTTTTTTTTGTTGGTTGCTGCGGCATGATTGAACGTTTATGTCATTCGAAACGTTACAACAATTCTATGATGTTTAAAACATAAATATTACTTCAGGCTACAGTTGTTTTTTCGGCCACAATTGGATCACTTCTGTTTTTGGTCTCTTTTTCTCAACATGGTTTTTAGTTTTCCTTTTTTGCAGTGGCTGAAGTCTTGCGGCGAGTGTTGGTGGCGGTAAAAGTCTCTTTTTTTTTGTTTAGCTGGTGTGGCTGGCTCAGTTTTGGAATTAGATGATTTACGAGCACCATTAAAACGTAAATTGACTACATGTGCGTAAGATAAAGAAGACGGAGACCGCATTTTCTGAAGTGAACTGAAAGCATCGCGCACATGCGTAGATGATCTTCAACTATTTACGTACATACACACATATTTTGGGAGGTATGTGTATGTGCACATTGAAGGGAGCTAGTTGTGTCTTTATGAACACTATTACTAGCATTATTATTGTTTTTACTATTATTATTTTCGTCGTAGATCTGTTTTTACGTCTTATGACTGTTCTGATTACTTGATCGTTCTTTGGTAACTTTTAGGTTTGTTTAAAAAAAATCTTTTTTATTTCGGCGTGTCTCGTTGCCGCCAAACAATTTCACAATTATTATGTAAACATTTATGAGTGTATCGAATGGATCTACACATGTATATCTGTCAAGGCTAATTATTGGAAAAACATTTTCTAAAAATATAATTATTACAAGTTTTAAAAAAAACTTTAGAGATATCAAGGTAGACCTGGATTCTGGAATAATTTAGCTGTTTTGGTATATCATTAGCATAGAAAACCTCTTACAATTGGAACGAAGATTGCATATGCTCAGGATTAAAATAGAGGGTACCGTTTAAGAAGTAAAATTGGTAATATTTAAGTTGTAAAAACGAGATAAAATTGGTACTTTTCCTCTTATCGATCAATTTCATATACAAACAGGTTAACACCTACATTAACATACAGTGTACTTTCTTGGGGCCTAAAATGTGGGAAAGCTGGTAAAAGAGTACCCTTGATACTCTTTCTCTTTTGGAAAAATTTGGTGTAGAGATAACATATGGCCCAGATTTAAATATATGTAGGTTAATTTTTATGATGCAAAAACTAAAAAAATTTTACTTTTTCTATTTTGATAAGCTTGGTATACAGATTGCAAATGGTCCAGTGGCCAAAATATATATATTAAGACACTCCTTGCTTTTCATATGAACAGTAGAATATCAGTTGCTCAAAACTTATATGTACAAATGGTTTAGATTTACGTGAATACCTCTAGATGAGCACAAAATCTCACGGTGGATCTTAACCACATGGTGATTCATTTGCATTTACCAAATGCCTCTGCATGTGTAGGATCATTCAATCACACACAGGTTGCAATTTAAATATAAGTCCAAAATCTTCATATAACTTCTTGCTTAGGGGTTGGAGCTATCCAGTCCTCCCCTGCATAGTTTGATCCAAGCAGTTTCACAAAAGAGAATTCACAACAATCCTAAGAACAAGAACCACAACCACCACGTGTACTCTGCAAGCAGCGACCTCACCATACAGTCATTCCGGGTTGTGAGTCCCTGGTCGCCACCTACGCCATCTTGGATCCTTCTCCCAAATTTCAAATTTTTTTACCTGCCAAGAAAGTCCTTCTAAAACTACGTATGTATAGATGTTAATATTCTCACTTTTTTGACACGCCTCCAAATTAAGCCCTTTTTTCTTTTTCACATACATACTACATTAAACCAGGTAGAAGCCATTACAAACCAAAAAATGTTCATCAGTCACGCCCTAGACTAAAAGATATATATATTAAGTTTTAAGAACTTCAAAAAAAATTGTTTTTGCCACGCCCTAAATTACAGCGCTTTTTGTTTTTTATGTAGCTTCGGCATTTAAAGTCCAATTAAATTTAATAGCTAGAATATGGCTTTATTTTTGTATTAAATGCTTTTTTTAAACTAATTTACAATTCTAGATGATATTTATGAAATATCGGATCCCTCTAATGTCTAGTTGTTCATAACTAGAAAAAAATCCTTCTGAAACTGAAAATGTAAAGATTTAATGGGCGTGGCAAAAAAAAATTTTTCCTGTTATAGAAACTTTATTGACATACATATCTTTCATTCTAGGGGGTGACTGGCACAACTTTTTTTTTGTATGGGGGTCTACCCGGTCTAATAATTTACATATGTGTTGGCTAAAAATTATAGTTCCTATAGAGCCAATTTCACCCACTCTATTTAAATATCAATTCATATTTAAATAAACATTTTCATATAATTTTATTTTTATTTTACATGAAAAACGAATTTTAAACATTAATTAAATATATAAATAAATTAGCCAATAGTGTTGTTTATTTTAATATTTTAACATAATAAATATACATACATACATAAGTATAAAAGTAGAAAACTACATAAAGTCACAAAATGATCGATTTATAATAACATTTAGACTTATGTAATTATGTGCATACGACGTTTTGCATTTTTCGAACTTTTAAGTTACGAATATGACTTGCAAAAAATATTAGATGCATATCTAGCGACTCGTTAGACGCAAGTCAAAACATTTAAGAATGGATACATGTATTGAATGAATAGCGCCATCTCTTCCCTTCTATTTATTCAATATTAAAATTACCCTTCCCCTTGTAAACTAAAACAAAATTTTAAAATATATTTTTCGTTGATTTTGCTGTGACAGTTATCAAAAAAGTTTCTTTTTTTTAACTCCCCCACTGAAATACATGCAAGGTCGCTTAACATTTCATTTTAACCAAATGATTTTTTTTTTTTGCAAGGGATAGTCAAACTGCAACAAAAAAAAAATATTTATAAAAATGAAGAGAAAATTAAAAAAAGCAGAATAAAAGTTTATAAATATATTTAACTAACTTACTGTCGAGTAGAGTATATTATTTTGTGCCACCATGTTAACAGTAAAAAGTCATAAATTACATTTTGTAGGCGTTGGCAGGTGTCGCCAGTGCTGTCTAAAATCGCGATAAATCTTCATGTTGAAATAAATTTCATACAAAATTGCTTCAGTGAATTTCTTCTTCGTTTATTCAGATGTTTTATTGTAGTTGTTGTTGCTGTTGTTGTATATGTTAGTCGGAAGCTGTATGAACGACAGTATGAGGTTGTATGTTTTTTGTGTTATTGTTGGACGATGAGTTGAGTTGCAAATGTTTTATATCATTCATTCAAACATTTCTTCTACCTACTTCTACTTAGCTTGCAACACATTTCCTAGTTGTGAGTGTGTTTGTAAGAGAGCCTAGTTAAAAGGGAAGGATGTACAGAGTTGATATGAATAAGACAACCCAAAATATAACAACAAACAACCACAGCCTTAGACCAAAAAAGAAAAAAAAAATAAATAAATATTTAAAAAACGAAGTCAACAAAAATTATAAGAAGAGCATTTGTATGTTCAACAGCAATATGTTACAGAGCCAAATACTACATTTACTTGTAAAGTTTAGATATACATATTTGTGGACAATCGCAAGCAGAGACGTGGTCAATACTTAAAAGAGCCCTTACACCCGTAGTTAGGCGTATTGAGAATTGAGTCTTCACATTTGAACCGTATTATTTCTTCTTTGTTTCTTAACATTTGGAAAATTTAAGAATCTTACAACGCTTTATAAACTGGTTTATGTTTATTTCTTAAAACATTTTGGAATTCTGTAAACCTTTTTTAAGAATTTGTGGATATCAGCTTTTCTTAAGATGAAAATAAGCCACATCTGACCAATAGGATGTGCAGATATGCATAAATTCAAATATCCAAATTATCCATTAAATCGCAGGATTAATAGAAATAATTTGACCTAAATATCTAACTGTGCTTTAGGAAACAACCAATGTACACAACAAATTCAAGAAATTTCAAATCAAAATAAACCGAAGTTTTGCTTAGAGAGGGATTTGATTTTGTTGCAAACGATTGCAAGATGATCGTTAAATCGTTGTTCCGTTCCGTCTTAATTTAATGAAACTTCTGTATAATTAGCAGAGAAGTCGGAAATTATGAACGAAAAAAATGGGTTTATGCATATTAAATATGCAGTAAAAATTTGAAAAATATGCCTTAAAAATTTCGTTATTTAACAATTTAATTATATTTGCATATAAAAAATCAGCCAAAAAATTTAGTCGCTAAAGTCGCAGTATTCACCGCCGAATTTTCAAGATTTTAACATTTTAAGAAACCACTGAAATTTTAATATAAAATAAATGAAAATTCAGTTAAAAACCGGTCTACTTATTTTTCATTTATTTTTAACAAAAAGTTTATTTAATTTTTACTGTCAAAAATTCAATTCCATGTTCCGTAAAAGCAAATAAATTTTCACTTATTTTATATAAATTAACTATCAAAAAATTAAATACATATTCCGTAAAAAAACAAAGGAATATTCAGTTATTTTATTAAATTCAGTGATTTCCGTTTACTCCACAAAAGAGCCGAATTACTAAAAAACACCAGGCAGACACCTGTACGCTTGTTTTTCTAACCCCAGGTCTACATTAAAGATAAATATCTTAGCAAGTTGGCAATAACTTCGGAAGAATAATGGAGCAATATTATTATTGCTCAGCTAATGTTAAAGGCATGGGAAAACGTATTTATGTTAACTCATAATTTGAAAAAAATCAAGGATGATGGTACGGTGTAAAAACTGGCGCTATCTTGCAAAAATTATTTTTGTTAATATAATTTCTTTCTTATTCGACTTAATTAATTACATGTATTTAATTTTAAGCTCCAGGTCTTTTTAGATAAAAATCTTTATTAATTTAATTATTTTTTCGATATTTCGCTAACCTGTGGTTAGCATCTTCAGGGAAAAAAAATTAATTTTATTATATGTTTTTTGTTTAAGTAAAATTAATATTTTTATATAAAAAAGAACTCAAAGCTAAGCAAATAAATATAAATTTAAATAATAAAGATCGAAAAAGAAAAAAATTATATTAATAAAAATAATTTTTGTAGTATTATTTTAGTGTTTATTAAATTTTTTTATTTAATTATTTTACTTCAATTATAATTTGCTACCATTTCACAAATTTAATTTCTTTCTCACACAATTTGCTTCTATGTTTTTTCTTTCTTGCATTTTTTTTAAATGACAACCAAATTTGACGTTTTATGTTAGCAATAATTGTCAAGGAAAACAGACTAAAAATTATTGCAGCAAAAATTTCTGGCAATAAATATGTACAAAAAATTGCTGTCTACATTAAATATAACACAATTTTGACATTTACTGCAATGTATGTCGCAATAATTATCTCTGGTATAGACGGGCAGTAAATAGAGAGAAAGAGAGAGAATATTATTATTTACTTACCACGTTACACACGTTTGTTATACTCAGGGATGATAAATGAGAAAACCAATATCGTACTAACGAACTTTTAAAATCATACTTTTTCGACACCAATAGAAATAAATAATTTTTTATCATTTTTTTTATTGAAGAAAAAGTGGAAAAGGGAAAATATTTCGTTGGTTATTCTACTAAGCTCTGGATATATTAAGTGATATAATTAATTTATCACTGCATTTATCACAGTGCACTGTAGTCTCGGACTAAAAACATAAATATTTTCGTTTTTTAAGTTTTTTAAAGCATCTTCATATATCCGACAACGCTCGAAACTCGTTATTAATAGTATCATAATTTTCACTTTCATTTAAAAATATTTTTAATAAAAGCTGTTCTATACTGGTTTTTACTGAACTCATATTTGCTGGAGTAAATTTTGCTAGCAAGTTTAAAATTTCGTCATCGAAGTTAACTTTATTTTTTAAAGCCTCGCAAAATGTTATATAGTATTAAACTTTCAATGTTATTGCTTAGTCTGCTTTCACACGTTTCATCTTTTGATGCTTAATTCTTATGTTTTTAGCTGAGAGAAGAAAGAAGAAAGGGGATTAGTACGGAGATGCCTGTACTCGGTCAGTACGCTTTGTGTTTTTATTCGTTGGTATATGCACAACGATGGATGCATGTAATTTTCTTTTTCTCTTTGATTCGCTCTTAATAAAATTGTTGTTGTTTTGTACCGAAAAAAGTTGAAACCGATTGCTGCGTGTGAATATATTGGCATCTTTAAAAGGGAATTGAAAAGAAGTTGGGCATCACAAGATGAAACGTGTAAATTCATACTTATTATCTTAACATCTACAATTTATAAATATCGATAAGTGGCAGATGATTTTCTTCAAATCTTAGCTTTGATAATTCGGATTTGTCTAAAAACTCCTTATTCAAAAGATTGTGCCCCATTTGACAAAACAAAAATTTTAATCGTTCTAAAAATATGTGTATACGAGCATCTTAGGACGGCGTTTTCAAATTTATTGTGTTTACAATTTTCAATACGTACTGCAGAAAGAGGAAAGACATTTTATAAGCTGGAGTAGAAAGTCTGTATATAATAAAATTTAATTTAGCGCTTGTAAAATCTCCTTCAAATCTTTCAGAGCAAAATAATAATAACGTGACAATAATCTTGTTGGCGAATATTTCAAAATATAATGAGTTTCCGTTCCAAAAGAATCTTGAAATGAGAGGAATTCGCCTCTTCCACTAAAAACTTTTAAAAAAAACTTGTCAATATAATCAGATTATGCAAGCTGCCGCTGATACTTAATGTAGAAAGTGGCCTATGTAATCGTCCAATTAATAAGTGCAAAAAATCTATTCACAGTAGCGTAGTTCAGTATTTGGTGAAAATGCTCTTGCAAAAGTCCAAATACAAAATATCATAGCTGTTTTTTTAAATCCAACAAAAAATACACAGAACTTCCATTAGATTTCATAAAAAAAAGCTACGCAATTTAGCATTTTCTACTTTTCAATTCAAGACCATTGGCACCAAACACTGAACTCCGTTTATATTCAATGGACAGTAAATACAAGTTGCCTTTTTATATCAATAAGTAATAGGTAGTGAACAATTTTGAAATAGTACTAAATGAGTCACGGGGGTACCAGCGTACTTTTTAGATTTGAATTGTACCAAAAAAAGTACAATTGTACCAACTTTATCCACCGTGGTTATACTTTTGTCATACTGACCCCGTTATTTACAGAAGACCTCTTAATTATAACTAAATAATTTAAACAAATAGAAAATGGGAATTGCTTACACAAAACAAGCAAATCGATTTTTATAGATAACTAAAAATTTATTTTTGGTAGTTAAATTATTTAAAATATTCATCTGTTCCGTAAAACATGGGGTTGAATTTTTGACACCAAAAATTTAATAAACTTTTCGTTATTTTAAATTATATTTTCATTTAATTGTACATAAATAAGAATTTAAAAGTTTTTTTTAAAAATATGGCAACATTAGTATTTTTATTAATTTTTTTAATTAACTGTCAAAAATCGATGGTGTAAAATACACTACAGTTTAACCAAAAGGTAAGACATAAGTGTTTAAATTATGAAAAACTCGTTAAACCATTGATATCTATACACAGCCAGATTTCTCTTTGTAGAAATTTCGGGCATGAGCCCCATATACATTTGTGTCGATAAGATATCACCAAGAGATTTCGTGTGTCTTGTGTATTTTGATCCCTTATATTTAATTAATTTCCTAACAGTTAATTTTGCTTTACAATGAAAAAATTTTGCAAATAATAATTTGACTAAAGCACATTTTTGTCTCAATATTTCAAAAAATTTCTGTTACGTATACTAACAACACTGCGTACACAGAAGATCACATTATCATTAAGAATTTTGACAGCAGTCCGCCATAATCAGTCAACTAAATTTTCAAAGTAGCTTTTCTTTTGAAAAACTATTTTTTTAGTAATAATTAAAGAAATATCAAAAGAAACTTGTGAGATAGTGTAAAGTACCCATAAGCATTAGGTTTTCTAGCACCTTGTCAAATGCAGTATTTCTAAAAATGTAGAAGACAAGCAATTAAGCTTTAAACATGTCTTCTGAAGAATATTAATGATTCACGTGGGAGAGTGATCCAAACTAAAATACACGAGTTTTTAACAGAGTTTCTATAAAATTAAGTGATTTTCTGTTCCCATGGAGGGAACATGGAAGTTCGACTGCATTTCGAAATTGGCAATACCTACATCATCGAAAAAATTTTAACAATCCGCTGCTTCACGCATGTTGATAAGTAGCAATTTAAATTATTTATATTTTAACTGAACGCGCTTTTTGTTGGAGACCATTTCAACTACGACAGTTTTTGCATCATAGCCCTACACGTGCTAAATTCCCTTGAGTGTTGTAATTCGCTGTACAGTATTTTTTGTATTATATTTTAAGCTTTTCTCAAATCTTTGGAAAAAGGTGTTCTGATGATCTGACCTAAGCAACCAGTGAAATGCGCATAGAAGATAGAGATATCTTATTAATAATAAATGTTTATTTCAATGAAAAAAAGGTGTTATATTAATTAAAAAATTAATTAAATTTGCACCTGTAAACAAATTAATAGTATCGATATATAGTTTTTGATATTAACAGCCTTTTCTCCTGTTATATTTTCGAGTTTGGTGTGGCTAAATAAATCGTAAATCCAATATACGCTTACCATTATAAAAGTTTCTGTACCATTGTACCAATACCGATATAAATAATCAAAACATAGAAGGCGATAACGATACCAAGTTAGCAAATATCGATACTGAAATAACAAAAGTTATAATACGGATATGGAAATTCGTTTGGTTTGCCAATCTTGTTTTTAATATACTCACAGGTAACTCACGATAATAGGGCTGCTCAGGGAAGGCTGAATTTTAGGTTATATAGTTATGTAGTTAACTAAATTAACAACATTAAATACATATTTTGTTTGTTTGATAATATATTTTGTCGCTGTCAATATAGCTACATAATCATACAAAATGATAATCCGCCTTCGCCGAATAGACTTATGATGATCCCGACGTAAATATGGAATAAACATAATAAATAATAATTTAAAAAACTATCTCCTAATTACACAATGTCGAAAGAACGCTTTCTTTCGTACAAATACATTCGAAACACAAACAAATTTTTGAGATTTTTTGTTTGTTTTGCATGTAGTTGTGAGAAAGAATGACTTCTATTGCATTTAGTGAAATACGCAGTATATCTAAACATGAAAACCCCTTATATTTCCTTATACAAAAAGTATTCTACGCTTCTGTTCTATAGTCTTTCCTTTTTGACAAACCCAACTTTAAATTCATCTATTTTAAATGTTTGTTCTTGTATCTTCCATAACAACTTTTTGGAACATAATGAAATTTTCTTGTCACAATAAAACAAATGCAAACCATGTTACTCATGCATTCATTTATGCAATGCAATATTGTTCTTCTTGTGATGTTGTTGATGTCCATGTCCTGCATGGTAACAAACTCATACCTCAACATCCGACGGAAGGTCATACAAGAATGAATATATTTTTCTTCAACTGTTTTTTTCTCTTTGTTTTAAATTAAGAGCTGAAATAAAATGCAATTCAAAGACATATAAAAGACTTTAAAAACATTTTTAGAATAAAAATTAAGTATAATAAATCAAAACTTTAGGATTTCTAACACTCGTACGTATTTGTCATATAAAGGACTGTACAAAGTTAAATTTTTAAGAAAAAACAAAAGAAAAAAATCAGCGTATCAATACATTTCCTTTGAGATCACGTTAACCCTTTTTGCCGATTTCTCGTAGAATCAGCTTTATTTGTTCAGGTTAACATTTGAATAAGCTTAGAAATATAAATTTACCATACATTAGCTAAAATTACTATTAAAGTTCATGTATGCTTGCAGTGGAGTTTTTCCCGGGGTTTTCCTTACCAGGAATTATTTGTTTTCAATTCCCACTTAAATTGCGGGCTGCCCGGGAAATTTTGAAGAAAAACGGGGTTTTAAGCTTTGGTAAATATATGTGGGAATTGTGTCTTTAGTTGTTCGATCCAATAAAATGTCCCCACAATACAATATTGGGGATTCACAAATAGTGCTATCAGGTCATATCGTCATAATGTCCTGAATAATATTTTACAATTGTTTAAAAAAAATTTTTGTTCTGTTTTAAAAATTTAAATGCTGTGTTTATTGATTCCTCATACCTGCATAGTGAAAATCTGAATTATAAAAGGTTGCCCACAGCAGTCATATATATTTCTTGTAATTATTTTAGACATATAACTTTACAACTTTACGACTACCTTGTGAATCCCCCATATGGTTTATAGGGCCCAAGGTAAATTATAGACTGATTTGTGGGAAATGTTATTTATAGTCTTATCAAACTGTAATGGGCTAAAGTTTAGAACAATATTATTATTTTTTACGGCTTTGAGCGTTCGAAAGTGTTTGACGAGAACGGGTTCCTAAAGGGCCTATGATAAATTATGACCAGATCTTTTCGTATTTTACTGGTGTGATTTGGAGTCTTATGAAACCAGATAAGACCAAACTTCACTATGAAAGTATTATTCGTTAGGGTTTTAGACATACTGACGGGATTTCCGAAAGTTGTTTTTATATGGGGCAACACACAAACCCTAATTTGCAGGGATACTTTTTTTGTATTAGTCAAATCCATTTAAAATTTTAGCTTAACACAATTTTCTACATAACAATTTAAGCCACAAAATAAAATAAAAGATTTCTATTTATTATTCTAGAAGCTCCATTTTTCTCCTAATCCTTTTTAAATGGTCACTTCACTTTTGAGTGTCAACATGTTCTGCTCAAGTACAAAAATAAAAAAAAAAAATTATGCTATTTTTCTTCTTTTGTATTTGTTTATGATTTTAAATTTACATTTATGTGCTTTCGAGTAAATTTAGAAGAAAAGTCATATATTTTTTTGTTTGTGCTTAAGTAGGTGTGGCTTTGTCCATAAAGTAGTCATAAAATGCAAATGAATTTGCAGTATATTCTTGTAAGAAATGTGTTTTGCAATGTAAAATGTAAAAAAATATGTGATTTTTATGTTTTATTTTTAATACTTTTTAAACAACATTAATAACATTAAGATAAAATAATTAAGTATATTGCACTATTTTAAAAGAGCAAATGCTAAGAGGAAGTGACAACTGAGAAGGGAAACCTTAAGCAGTTCGTGAGAATTTTCGACATTTAAAAAAGAAATATTAAAATTCCTAAAATTCTAAGTATTCAAATTATCCAGAAACTGCTCAAACAGTTTAAAAAAACCCACCTCATTTGTTATCTTGTGTAACTGAGTTTGGCTATAATTTTATACTATGGATAACATGGGTATAAGAAGAAAGTAGTATTCCGCACCTTTAACAAGGCAAAGTATTTGCTTCAGTTTATCGAGAATACCAACACTCAAAAGAAAGCGGTATTAATATTATTATATTCTTGTATCAAGTAAAGAAAAATTGATTCAAGAACGGAATTTCAATCGCGAAATACTCAACTTATTCAATCCCGAATTCGTACTTGAAATAATCCGAAAATTAAATTGATTTTAGTAAATCTAAGATTGAATCAAACTCAAATGTCGCTTGAATCAAGTATCATAAAGTTGATTCAATTCAAAATAAACTAAAAGTGAAATTGGGATTTGATTTACTTACACGTTTTACACCTTACAGAATTTCAATTATGAAACACCAGCATCATTCTCGATATGGTTTTTACTTTAAAAACTTTATTTACATAAATAAATAATTATATTAGCTAAATGAGATGCAGGAGTTTTCAATTATTATTTTTCAACATGAAAATAATGTGCTTTCTTCTTGTTTTGTTGGTTTTGTTGTTTCTATACACAACAAGCAAATCGCTTTTAACTACTTGTGTGGTGTTGTCGTAGTGTCTACAACAAACTTTGATAAGTTGAATAAGATCAAAACGTTCACTTTGTTATTTTACTCTCAGAGTGGCACTACCAACAACAAGTTTCATCAATTTTTATATTTGGATTAACAATTTTATACTTATTTTAAGAAATTCCGGGATTGATTTTCGAAACTTATCCCATTTAGGATTTTTTTAAGTATGTTTTAGTATTATTCGTATGACTAGTACATAAAGTAAGTATAAAACACTTTATTTATCCGGAGTGTTTTTCTTTCTGTGTTCTGAATATTATGTCCTTTATCCAGGATACTCAAAATTTGGGTATTACCGTATGATCCTGCTTTTTTATAATGAAGTTGAGTATTGAACAGCAATAGCACATGATCCTACACCAGTTTTTTAAGTTCCAAACTACGTAATCTCACCAATAGGCAGTACTGAAAACTTTACTATACTGATTTCCGTGCTAATTTGCATACGTACACCCCATTACTTTTTGGGATAAACATACTTAAATCAAAACTATACATAACGTAGTACACAAGGATTTTATACCGCATCTGCTTACCTGATCCCCTAAATCGGAGACAGTTAGTTCGGTTCCAGCTTTTTCATCCATCGATTTATTGTCAAAGTTGTACACAAGGGAAAAAATTCCTGGGAAATGTATTTTTCAAATTCCTAAAAATTTTAAGACGGGAAGCTTCGAGAGTTTTTCTCAACGTTATGAACTGTTCTTTATCGATGTCGATAAAATATTCTTAAAGAAAAATTTTCAAGCCGGAGCAGAATTTTTGCAAAAAACTCAAAACACGATTTTCGAACAATGATTTAATATTTGGCATCATTTTTGAAATGGAGTTTAAGGCTGTTTAAGTAAAAATTTTACAATGTGATACAAGATGGCGATAAAAGGTCGTCACCCGATGTTCTTTGACTCTATTTTTTTTTTTAAATAAAACACTTTAGTTTTTTTATGTTTATTTGGTGTTAAAACTTTTTTCGCGAAGTATAAAAGCCGATATCATCCTTGTGAACACCGACAGATTTATGACATTCTCATACTTTTGCCAGGTTACTGCATCCTTGACGGCTATTGTCTTTGAGGACTTCAAGAGTATGAGGCTTGTTTGAATAGACTTGTGACTTTAAGAAGTCCCACAAAAAAGCTTTCTAAAACGATTCAATAGACCGATCTTGCCGGCCAGTACATTACACCAAAACGAGAGGTACACAGAAAGAAAAAACTTCTACTTAATTTAAGTTTTTGTTACTTAATTTTACTACGAGACATGCTTAAAATTGTAAGTACAAACAACATCAAAAATTACTTAGAATAATTTAAAGTGGGATTATTTTTGAAAACAAATACATTCGACACGCGGGTGTTTGTTAAAGTTTGTTTCAAAATTGATAACAACACTACAAAAGTAGGTAAAAAATGATTCGCTACAGAAAGAAAAACAAACATTATTTTTATGTAAAAAAAGTAAAATAAACAGCAATAATTCCCAAATTCTATTTGTTTAAATAACTTATTTAAATCAGCGTTTAAAAAACTGCAGTCAACGTTGAAAAACTGCATTTTCTTACACTTCTTCATTTGTCATTGGCCAAAAAACACTGTTGGTTTTACTTCTGATTCATTAAATGTAAACAGTCGCTGTTTACAACAACACATATAGCGAGGGTTGTACACAAATTTTCGCGTTTTGATCGACAGTTTTTGGTTTCGACTGCAGTTTTTTTTAAGCCCTGATTTGAATATGTATGAACATAAAATTTTCAAAATATAATTATTATAAAAACCATATTGTGAATGCTGCTGGTGTCTTATCAGAGCTCTTCTGTGAACAAAAAGTGAAAACAACAAATGAGTAATCGGGTAAGTTAATTATTATTTTAAATTTATCTCTGTCTCTCTCTCTCTGGTTTTCTGGGAAAAGCGTTTATGTTAGATTCAAAATCTCACTTGCGGATTATTTCACGTACAAATTCGACCTAACTTAAAAATTCTTGAGTGGAGCAAAGTTTGAGATTAATTTTTGTCTAAATTTTACTTAGGTCAAACCCTATTTCATATTTTAAGTACAGGCTACTTTAATACGCCGTAAACTTGAATCAAGCATTCTCTTCTTGATTTAACCCTCCGTCTTACACATGTTTTTATTTTCACATTCGTAACGCATGAGTCTAGCCAGATCCAACAAACTTTTGAATAAATAAAACCAATTTTTTTTAACTAAATGTTATATTATACACATTTATCATTTAAATACATAGTTTCATATATTATTTAAATTTTAAATGTGTATAATATGACATTTAGTTAAAAAAAAAAATTGGTTTTATTTATTCAAAAGTTTGTTGGGTCTGGCTAGACTCATGCGTTACGAATGTGAAATTAAAAATCATGTGAAATAGGGAGGGTTAAATTGAGAACTAGATGGTGCTAATAGTTTGTGTGTTTAATAAAAATAAATAAATAATAGATAATTTAACAAAAAATAATTAAAAACAGCAGGAAAGAAAGTTAAAAATACGGCATCTTCTATACAAAATATATATGGGTCTGGCCAGACCACATGTGTTACGAATGTGATGTGTGCAGTCAAATATTCGAATAAGTTTCCTTATATATCCTTTCCAGGTTATATTTTTCAAATTTTTATAGTAAACTAAATTTTAGAAGGGTACCTGAAATTTCATGTCCCTACCTGTGTTTTATATATGCTAAAATAACATTTAAAATCGAAAAAGGTCTGGCCAGACTCATGAGTAAGACGAAGGGTTAAGGAAATTCTTTCTTGCTGTCGTCTTGACAACGCTTCGGCTTGATTTAAGTACGGATGGATTGAGTTTTCTTTTCCGTGAAGGCGACCCGGCAATTATAACGCCAAAAAATCGAAACAATTATCCCGGTTTATCAGGAGTACAGCGCTCAATTCTTATTGACGTGTATTTTCTACCAACTCACTTCGCAAACGTCAAAGCAGCATCTTCGGATAGGGAAATGACGTTTGCGCAACCTTGTACATAAGCCCTTAAAATGAATTGTCTAAATGCAGATAGTTACGTTTTTTTACTTTAACATACTACAATGCAAGCAACCAGTATCCAATCAGGAAGAATTGATGCCAATTATTTTGAAACAACTGGATATTGAAAAATTAAAACGCAAGAAATTGGAAGTTGTTTTTAATACCCTTTTAATCTTATTTTTATAATTTTTATAAAATTCTGTTTAATAGAGAAATAATTGTTTTATATTTATCATAAAATTCTTTTATTACAGAATTCTTATTAGAAAACTACTTTAAGAATTATTGCGTGTTACGTTTTAGATTTTGAGCACTCCCCCGTTTATCTTGGAATTTTTTAAATTTTTATTTTTTTTGATTAAGCACATTTTGTTTTATTATACTTTTTACTAATATAAATCTTATTTATACGAGTTGACATAGTTCTTTCCCAAGTATTTGGCACTGGAAAACGGAAAAGTCGAGAAAATAAGGAACTTTAAAGTGTCCCTTAGACGACTATCGCCTTTATTGCATTCGCCAAAAGAAGAAATTAATATTTTAGCGAACAAAAATTCACCTCAAAGAAAAAGAAGTTTCCTTTTAATTAGCTTTAAAAGATTTGTCCCGTCACGAAAGTGGTGTCACATTCCTGACAGAAACGTACATATTTCCATATATTCAAGCATACATGTGCAAGTATTTGTGTTCTATAAGAACTGCATGTTTGTTGCTAATTGAAATTTACATTAGGTTGTGGCCGGTATCTAAGATAAGCATGCGTAATTTTTCTTTAAGATACACATTTAAGACCCAACACAATTCCACAGTCAAGTTGCTCGCTGCACCTTAAGCAACTAAAGTTACTCCAGTTACTTACCCACTAAGTTAAAAACTGGTATATGCAATTCACATAGTTTATAATCGTACGAATATAATGTGTATCATTAATTACTAGAAGGGGTAATAAACTTATCACAATAAGAAATTAGCACACATCTTAAAAAAGTCATAAAAATGCATTTAAATTCACTCTTACAACCACAAGCAACAATTGAAGGGAAGTTCCCTTCAAGAGCAGCCTAAGCAATGACGTCTGCAAGGCTAAAAAATGGCCTTTGGCTTAAAAAAAAACTTAAACAATTTCATAATTAAAAATGTTAAAATAAATATAATCGTACTAAAATTGTTTTCGTTTTTTGCTGTTGCAAAATCGCCGCAACAATTAATTTTCTTTTCATTTCGAATATTTAAACGGCCATAAATGCTTAGAACTGTATTTATGCCACTACACAAAATTATTTAATTGCCAGTTAAGAGTTGAATTGTTCTACTTGCAGACCAAATATTCAAGATCATTGTTGCTTGTTTAGTTGTTGGCTGGCTGGTTGGTTGGTTGATTTTTGATTGCTATGGCGATGTCTCGTACCCAGGCTTAGGAAACTTTTAATTTTGAATTTGTTTTGTTTCCTTTAGCAAAAGTTATTATGATATTACTTATAAACCTGCCAGTCTTGCTTGTTGTTAAAGTTTTTTTTTATTAATAACTGCAACATATGCACATGTAAAATGGTGTACAAAAGTACATATAAATGCAACATATTCACGAACGATTTCAACCGGAAGCCTAATTACAATTACCTTAAGGCTATGCCCACTTTTCAGATTTTTTGGTTTTTCGTTAACTTAAACTTTTTCTCTTTTCTTGCCTTAGATGCCATTTTATGGCAATTTAGTTTTTAATCGTTGCAGTTTAAATTTATACAAGTTGCACTCGTATGCCATTTGATTCCATGTAATTTGCTATTGATGTTTTTTTTTTGTTCTTTCTTTTTCCATTTAATCGTTTCTGTTTTGTTTCACTCACTGGCCAATTGCTTTTCAAGTTCTTGTCTTGTAAAATATATTTTGATAGCTACTGTTTGGCGGGTTATAATTCTTTTAAAGATGGGAGGGACTATTCTTAAGTCTGTGCTGTTGTACTATAAATTATAAAATCATTTTCATGTTAAATGCTGAAATATATATTTTATTTTCTATGTTATATGATAAATTTCTTATAAAATACATTCACGGAATTCTTTTAAAAAGGTATTTTTATAATTTTAATGCCAGAAAAAAATTAATAGTTTTTATGTTTTCGAGAAATTGCGCATTGTCATGTTGATGTTTTAATTGAATTGTTGAACAGTTTTAGTGCCTTTGGAATTTTTATGAAATAAAAAAGTACAAAACTAAAAACTGATATTTGTTATAGAAAGACGTAAATAGAATTAAACAGAGGAAAACCCCCGTTGAAAAAGTGAGCTAATCACGATTATTTTGACAAAGGATGAAGTCTTAATTACTTGAACGCCGGATTGTCATTGTGGACCAAATTGTTTTTTTACAACGCATTTTTGCCAGCGCGGTTTAATAACACATCGTCTTCGTTTTCCAATTATTAATTCCAGGAATTGATAACCCATTGCAAAAACATTGATTTCATAGTGATACATTTTAATTAAGACACTACATACATTTGAAAACAATGAATACCTACATACATATTTTTCCTTATTTTAGGGATTATCTATAGACACCAACTTATTTACAAAAAAAAAAACAAGAAGAAGGTCTTTATTAGAGGCCAGCGCAACTCAACTTGAAAAATCAAATCCTACTTGCTTCTACAATTGGTTGCACTTTACACTCAAGTATTTTTGTGCACGACTTGAGGTCTTATTCATAAAAAATAAAACATGTTTATAAAAGGTTTATAAAATGAATTCTCTTTGAAATAATCCTTTTATAAACCTGTTTTATTTTTTATGAATAAAGCTTAAATACTACGTGCATTGTGGTGTACGTCGCAGAATTCAAATCATTAACACTCACTGCTTGAGAAAACACAAGTAGCATGCACAACACGAGTTGTTCAGAGAAAATTACTCGTATAACTATGAAAATTACCAAGTGCTCTTGAAAGTTAACTTTTGATTTCAATACGTTAGTTTTTTCCCCTAGATATTGTATGTCTGCTTTCACACGTTTCATCTTTTGATGCTCAACTCTTATGTTTTTGGGTGAGAGAGGAATGGTGAAAGGGGGTTAGTTCGGAGATGCATGTACTCGGTCAATTACGCTTTGTGTTTTTATTCGTCGGAATATGCACAACGATAGCTGCATGTATTTTTTTATTTTTTTCTTTTTCTCTTTGATTCGCTGTTAATAAAATTGTTGTTGTTTTGAATCGAAAAAAGTTGAAACCGATTGCTGCGTGTGATTATATTGGCATCTTTAAAAGGGAATTGAAAAGAAGTTGAGCATCAAAAGATGAAACGTGTAAATTTAGACTATGTGTATCTAAATGTATACAAAAACAACGAAACGAAATTCTGAAAAACGCAACTCAACTGCTCAGTTAAGATTATGGTGAAATTACTAGAATGTGGCAGCACTGGGAGTTGTTGTAAAATAAAACAACAAAGAGGCAGCAAAGAGTCCATTTAGTCAAAAATACACCTCACCAAAAAAAAATAAAAGCACTTTTCAAATATGGGGGTTTCAACACCAACAACGTGATAGTTTTGACATTTTGTTTTTTGACGTATTCCTTTCTAAATATGTTGCAAAAAATAAATGAAAAATTTGTTCCATTTCTTACCCCCAGCTTTAAAGCTTCGTTATACATTCTATCACTGCCTTCATTCCAACAAGGAATGTTATGCTTTCGAAAACCTCGAGAACGATTAAGCCAACCAAACGGTCATGATTTAACGACGTAGGAGGAATAAAATGAATAGATTCATCTAAAAGCTTAGAAAATTTTTTTCAAGTCGGCCTTTTGGAAATTCCATCTGGGCGTTGGTACAGTTTTGACTATTGGGATTTTAATTCCTATATAAATGATAACCGGACGATGCTATCTTTGGGGGAAACTTCTTAAGACCATACGTGTTGTAGATTTTGGATGTGAATTGAAAGAAGAGACAAAGCAAAGATCTGGGTTGTAGTCTCTATTCCACATTGCCGAATGGAAAGTGCCCCTGTCCTTAGCGTCAAAGACGAGGTGAACATTTGATGCGTCCGTCAGCCTAGTCAACTAACCACGAACCGTTATCATCATCAGCTTGATATCGCCAGAGGCTATGATGGCTATTAAAATCTCCAGCGTATACCGCTGGATGTTGGGATGGAATTTGTTGACCACTGAATAAGTGGTGGTTTGTAGGTGTTTATAATATTAATCCCATTTAATTTAGCAGCTATGATAAATATGTCGTTTGAGCTTCTGCATTCTAATACATCTACATCGGAAATATCATTTTTGGCATATGTAGCGATACCATATGAACGGTGGTGGATAGCGGCTATTAGTTTATAGCCATTTATTGTTCCTTTACGTACTAAGGATTCGTGTGTCGGTGTTCGTATTTCCTGAAGAAGCATAATATCAATGTTTTCTTCATTCTGTCATTAAAGGCCGTTTTACACTATCCCACAAAGTCTTTAGTAATTTACGAAAATGCAACCCTGTCATGATAAGTTGTTATTGTTTTTTGAAAATGTTCAAAGAATAATTAGATCAGGGAAGCATTTTTGAAAAATACGTAAGACTTTGTGGGATAGTGTGTAACAGCCTTAAGCAAGACAGGTAGTCGGATGGATAATTATTTTTTAGAAAAGAAAACACCACAAGGAATTTCACCAAGAATTGAGCAAAAAATAATGGATGCCGTAGTGCTGCCACCTTCTGGTATCTTTAAACATAATAGAAGTTAAGATCTTCGGTAAATCGTGGCTTTTTACTAAGATATGGAGCTAAAAATTAAATTATTTTTTATACTTTTTCTATAAAAAAGAAATTCTGTGCCAGATTTTCGGTACCACTACTTCTTACAGAGAAGATAGCGAGAAACTCAGACGTTCTGAGACGAGATGGCCAATAAAATCGCTGTTTAATATTCTGTATGTAGGTAGGGTGGCTTAATTTTGTTAAGTCCACCTTTTATTTTGGATTCTCCAAAGCTAACCACAAAAAATTTTCTTAAAATGATGCGTTATTTCTGGAGCGGCAATCGGGTTTTCATTTTCTTTTGAACTGTATTTTATGTTTACACTCAGCAATTTAGTGGCGCAATTTTCCATTTCTTTTTTGCTATGATTGTTCATAATTTTGAGATGTTTTTATTTATTTTTCATTTCTGCCTTCATTTTAATTGTAAAAAGTGAATTGAATTGTTAAATTTTGTTTAAACAATGGAACTTGAAAATACTTTATTAAATGCTTGGGCCTTCTTAATGCAGTGCACATATTAAGAGCATCTTACACTAAAAATGCCCAGATGCTGCTGAACCAAATTAGTTAATTTTAACGTTTCAAGTCGCTACCAATGTCTCATTGTTCTATTTTAAAATAATTGAAAAAAACGAAACAAATTTCATAAAAAACGTACAACAATCATAAAACAACTCACTGAAAAATTAATGAACTACAAATATATTCGTCTTCAAGCAAAATGAAGAATTAAAAAACAAAACGAATTGCCAATTACAACCAAATCTTCAAAACAAGAATTGCGTAAGAGACTTGCGTAGCTAACATGCCAAGTCTGAAAGGGGTAAATGCATTTCCGACTTTATACCAAAAGCAATATAACCCTGCGGCCACACGATCAAGTTGCACTTGATAGTTTTTTACATATACTGCTTGTCAAAATTTACAAAAATTGAAAGCTGTGACGTTTCGAAAAGGCCGGATGCGAGAAAACTCCTAATGAGAATATAATGATTTATAACACAAATTTCATAAAGCGCAACATTTGTATTGGAGCCCCCCTAAAAAGTGTTTATAAGGGGCAAGTATGTCTCGAGAAAAGTTTAAGGACAAAAAACTAATTGAGGTCGGTTATACATTTTATCTTACTAGGGGCGACTCCTGGGCATTTACGGGTTTTATGAAATATAAGTGGGAGTCAGTCTTACATTTTACCCCTCTATGAGCGACTGAGGGACAGTTGTGAAGCTTTTTTGGCTTTTGTATCATTTTCCACTAGCTTTGACCACGATGAGGAGCCATTTACCCCAAAACCAAACTTCACAAAATTGGGGTTCTAGCGTATCGAAATCAAAAAGTCGTACACTATTCCACCCCTAGTGTACAGTTGTGACCTCCCTTTTTCAGCAATTTTTTTTTAATTGACGAAACAATTCAATTAAAAGACGAGCTGCATCACATAAAATACTTGGTTTTCAACAACAAAATACGAGTTTTTTAGTTCGTTTTTTAATTTATCTAAAGGAAAATTTTTTTAAAATAATAAAGTCATATTTCATTTTCGTTTCTATGGGGGCCTTATTTTACTTGTACTTTTCGCATATTTCAAACGCCTCTTTGTTATGCTATGTTCACATTTGGCTTCTTAAACGCGTTTAAGCAAAACTTCAAAATCGAGATGATAACCCATACATTGAAGTGATTTGTTAATCACTTCAAATTGACTTGATTACAACTAAATCACTTCATAAGCCACATAGAATCCTGTGAACATACCTCAAACCAAGGCGAATTTAAATTCGTCTTGCCTCAAACTGAGAAACGGCCACAATGAACGTACCTCTTTGACAGAAATTTTTTTTTTATTAAATAAAAAAAAGTTAAAATATAATAAAAACTTAATGGATATGGAAAAGAAAAAAAAAGAAAGAAGCCTTGGAGTCAGAAGGACGTAGAGATGCTAGTGGAAGTGTGGGGTGAAAGTAAATAATCTGCTGATAAATTTATTAATGTATTTCTTTCCATTTTTAATGTTTTCAAGAAATAAAAATTTGCCTGTTCTTTTTTGTTTATCGATCAGCTGTTTTTGCTGTCAACTTAATCATCTCAAATGTAATGTGAACGGCTTTGATTAGCTAAATCAACATTTTGCTTAAACGCGTTTAAAAACCTAAGTGTGAACTTAGCATTACATTAACTTATGTATTTATAAGATTTACTATAATGTTGCATTAGAAAATCGATATTAATAAATAAATTAAAGTAATTTTTCTATAAATATTTCTAAAAATCCAATACACCTATAGAAAAAAAAATAGTTGTCAGTCAATTGCCATTATTTAACATCCACAATAATTACATTAACATTCATTGTTATTCACTGACAATTGGCATTTCAACTCAAATTAGTTACAAGACATTAACTGATCGTTTGCAGATCCAATGTAAGAACATGTCATTGGGAGCACATTCATCCATATGTGTACTTATACACACACACACACAAACACACAAACACACTAATATACATATATTTTCAGATTTTAAACATTGCTTAACTGGCATTTGCCAATGTCAGAGCAATTATAACAGAAATAGTTAAAAGACACTAACGTGGTAGTCTGGCATGTACCTACACTCTGGTATTCATTTGGGCGCATGGCAGCTATAGAAATGCTCGAAGTAGTTTACTACGTCCAAAACCAAGTTATCTCATTAAGAACGCCTTTTAGAACTGGAGGAGAACAAGGAAAATAAAAGCAAAATTCCTACCTTTATTATTGGCAATGGACTTCTAGTGTTTTCTTTAATATTGAAACCAAAATAGAAATAAAATTAAAGTTATTCACGCTTTGTTTAACTACAAAATTCTACAAAGAATTAAATGCCTATTCTTACGTGAACACATGAACATATCAACCAGCCAACTTCATTCTTTTACAACAGCAGCAGCCATTTCGGTTGGTTTCGGATTTTAATCTTTATCTTTTTACATACGGCTACAACATATTCTTCGTTTTTTACTCCTTCTTTTACGTCTCCGGAAATCATGTGTTTTGTATGTATGATCTGCATTGTTTTTTGTTTTTTTTTTTTGTACTTAATGGAGATTGCTGCGATGCTCATACTCTACGGTTAGATGGTGTGGCTGCTGGTCATCTGACTTCAGTTCAGTTCACTTCATATGGTAATGGCTTGACTTAATAACGTAACGTTACGTTGATCAGTGTAATTCGACACATTGGCAAAAAAAAATTTAAGAAGAAGAATTTAGCTAGAGCTCTGCTCAATTTAATTGTTGTTGCTTTTGTCTAAGAGTTGTCTTAGCTTCTGGCTTTAGGAAATCATGGTCTTCATCATTTCAGTTCTCAATGCATGATCATTTTGTGTTACGGAACAAAAGAAAAAAATTATTTTTGCTTAAATCCACTGAAAGAAAAGAAGTTATGAATTTGTATCTAGGGTATGCACTAAATAAAAATTAAAAAACAATTCTAGGCAGTTAAAGTATTTGTTTTGTAAAACATACCACCGCAACAGAGTATTTTTTTGACCAGTGCATGTAAGTCTTAGCGCTTAATAGCAGATGCTTGTAATAGTGATTTAACAAGTGTAACTCACCTTCTGTGAAATAAAAATTGGGTGTATTTGGACGGGCTTGCTCCACTTTTTGATATGTTAACATGAATTATTGCCTATGTTAACTAGCTAAATGAGCTGCAGGTTTTTGCTTTTAACGCACCCTTTTCTCAACATTGGTTGAAAATCATGTATTTTCTAACGCTAATGATCGCTTAAAATAAAGCGAAAAAATATCATAAAATTAAAAAGCAATGAAAAAACTTAATCAGCCTACTAATAGACAATTAGAACATGAGTCACAGGATCATTGAATTATTTAGAAAGCGAAATAAGGAATGGGTAAATGAAGATACATTTTTTCGTTACCACAAACCTTTTTAGATTACACAACTAAAACTTAAATAAAAATAATATATCGTGGGTGAAACCCCAAATCAGCATTGCCGTTTTTATGAGATCCTTGCCACTCGTATGCCCCTTTATTAAAAGTACCATTTTGTATTATTTCAAATTATTTTATGGTACTTTAAGACTATTTTTAAAAAATGTATGTCACGAAGTTTTTATATAATTAAGTTTCCGAATTGTTTCCGAAAATTCCCATAGCTGGGCTGTTGACGGAGAAGCCCCCGCAAAGTTTCACAGCCCATACATATGTGGGTTGTTCATTCATAAAATTTTAAAGAGCTTGAGAATTGTTAGATAATCTTGAGATAATATCGTTTATTTGAGGTATTCCTTTTATTTTTTTTTATAATTCCCTAAGCTAATCCCGCGAAGCTCTACTCTTGTCGGCATGAAAGAAGCCAGAGTCTTTGGCGTGAATCTAACCTGCAACCCCGGCGCTGATAGACTAGCTCAATACCAAAAAGCCTACAGGGGAACTCTGCCTAGTACTGAAGCGAAAACAGAGCCTTTAGCCCTCTCACTTATAGGCTTACTCACTTGTTTAGCGGGGAACCCATGTACAGATTGCTTGTATTAATTAAGGAATAATCTTTTTTAGCATTTAGGAAAAAAATAGGAATTAAAAAACAAATAAGATTGCTATATTCACCTATGCGTAATCTTATATACCCTATACCATCCTCAAGCTTAAAAAAATCTATTTTAAGCCACGCCAACTTCTTCAATTCCGCCTATATTTTGTCTGACGTTGTGTATGGAGAGCCAAGATACTTGTTCCTAATTGGAAACTTTGGCTCTTGCCATATCTCCTGATATATATAAATCTATAATGGGCTTAAAAGGTGGGTGCCACGCCTACTTCTCTAATCCCGTCTACATGCTTTTTAGAGGGGTTGGGTATTGATAACCAAGCTATGTGTGCCAAATTTGGAAAACTTTTCTACTACTATTCATAAGATATAGTAAGTAAATCTATTTTATGCCCCGCCCACTTCTGCTTTTCCGCGCGCATTTTGTCGGATATTGTTTATTGATAACCAAGAGGCTTGTACCTAAATTGGAAAAAACAACAACACCAAGGGATTTATGGGTAAAGTTAGATGCAGCTGTTTTTTTGTTTTTTGCTCTTAGCTCATCTCGTTATGGACCTATCAGGCTAAATTTCCAAAGCAAACAATTCCGAACTATTTGCGACATAAATATATTCACACCTGGTCTTCATCATAGCTGGTGTCTTCGGAAAATCCATTTCAACGGACACGCGGACAGACGGATGGACATCGTTATTTGAACTTCTTTTCTCATAAGGATCCATTACATATAAACTTTATATGTATTTATTGTTGATTGGATAAATTTCAGTTTATGAATAGTATGAAATGGGAATTGAGTACATTTTAACGAAACCTTGTTAATAAATTTTTTGAATCCGAAGAAAAACTTTGATAACAAAATTCATGTTTTTCTTTTTATTGAATTGTTATTGTTTCCATACAAAACCAATAACCAGGGCTGCCAGATAAATTTGTGAGGAAATCGTCAATTTCCTGAGAAAAAACAAAAAAATCGTCTTTCACGCTTCGAAAATCGTAAAAAAAAATCGCATAACATAAAATTTGATATTTTTAACCATTTTTGTTCGATTTTTTATGAAGAAAAAAAAATAATACTTCAAACAAAAACATAATTACTTCATACCCAGCTAGAATTTTCAATCGTGTAAGGGAGTCTCATGATGAGTGGCTTTGATCGTCTCTGACCGAGTTTTTTAATCTTAGAAAATTCCTCACATGGAAAAAACTGTAACACGACTGAGACTCTTCCATGCACAGCGAAAGACGCTACTTCAATCGTTGTGGGAATCGTTTAAGAAGTGGGTAAAAATTGTCTAACGAGTTTTTCATTTCAATAATCGTATGAGACTCATGTAGATATTATCTTGCAACTTGTGAAATGTTCGCCGTATAATTATATGATTTATACAGAGAGTAGTAAAAGGTTCATTCGGTGATGGTTTGACGAAAGATAAACAAAGTGTAACATTGGTGTTTTTTTATTTTGAAGACTTGCATACTACAGCTGTACCTAAACAAAAGCGGCACTCCTTTTCTGTTTTTTGAATGGAGCGGCCACAACGCTTTGCAATTGGAAAAACCGATTTTGACAGCTCGTTTTATAGTGAAGTTTGCCGCTATTGTTAAAAAATAATGGCAATTTAGCTAAGTTCTGTGGCCGTATTCTGTAATTCGCCATTGCCATAAAAATTTAATTCGCCGCCATTTTTTTGCTTTTAATTTCATCGCTAAAATTTTTCAACTTTGTATTTTCTAAGGCATTTTAGCGATAGAGATTTAGCTTCAGCTAAGCGAATTACAGAATACGGCTGCTGGTCAATCTAGCGTTTGTATCTCTATTTTTATTTATAATTTGTGGTTTTTTTTAACACGAAATATATCACTACTATTCGTGACACAATGTCAACGCTATGTATGGCATATCAGCGTAAAAGTTATGCGAAAGCATAACTGTAAAATATTCCAAGATTAAACAACGAACGTGTTAGAAAATTTAATGATTTATTCAGAATTTGGAGACTGAAAAAATCGTCACTTTTAAGAACAAAATCTGCAAATCGGCACTTTACTAATTTCAGAACAAAAAATCGTCAAAATGACGATAAATCGTCAAATCTGGCAGCCCTGCCAATAACACAGGATTTTATGGACTCTACATTGAACAATGTTATTTTAACATTTTTCGTTTTAAATTAATATGAAACAATGATAATTTTAAATAATGTATATACTTCTGCAGAAATTTAGTATGATTGTTAATCAACATTGTGCAATGTTGATTTGACATTGATAGTTTTTCTGTGTGTTCTAATTCGTGGATAACCACTAATTGTTAAGAGGGATTTGGAAGAAATATCCGTTGGCAGCTAGAAAGTTATCTAGCGTTGGACAGGATTTTAGAATAGAATTTAGGTATTGTATTCAATTAGAGTTCTTAAGCAAATTATTCTTTTTACACTTTCCTGCCAGTGTAGATTCTCTTAGATCTTATTGTTTCTTATTTGCACATTTGGTATAATGCTCGTATACATACATACATATATATTTTTTTATAACCCTCAAGTGGTGGTGGCAGGACTAGCAAATTGCTTAAACCGTAATGATTTTCGTGTAGTTGTACAATCAAAGATTATTTTCTTGTGGTTCTTATTTTTGCTGCTATTTAGTGATCAACATACTCCGTTTTGGATGTTGGGTGTTGTTTCGAGTTGTTTGGCTAAACTTTACTCTGTGTACCCGCAATTTGCACGCCTTTGACCATGAGGCCAAATAAAATTAACGAAAATTGTGCATAAAGTCCTAAAAAGCTAATTGTTAGTTTGCACTTGTGTTCATGTAGATCATGTCCAAATTGGGTATGTCGAAAATGTTTCAATAGTTCTGTTTGCTGTATTTGAGTCTTTTTTTTATTGTTTTTTAAGTAGTTATCATAGTCGATTATAGAGGAACTACAATAGCAGGAAAAAAACCATTTAAGATTATTTGTTGCCACTTGCAATATTTAGGAAAACCAATTTTTATTGCCAGTTCTTGTAAAATTAGGATGAATGTGTAAAAACGGGTTGTCAGTTATTGTGACCGGATTAATTTGGAATTATAATGTCCAAATTTGTTGTCAAGGCTTTAATTTATGAAAGTATTTATTTTTTTCAAAAGCTGTAATCCGGTAATATCACCATTTAATAATACGTATGCCCCTAAGAATAATATTACGCCAATGGAGCTCACGCCAATTCCCAGTGTTAGGAAAGAATACATGATTAATCAAAACCACCTGCACTACGCAACTGTCTTTGCAGCAAAAATCATTTTGTGAATCTTTTTTATAAAAACTAATAATGTTTTATTTTTTCCGTTGACCTTATATAGATCTCTCTCTCCCTCTCTTTGTTATGTAAAGAAAATCTACAATTTAGCCATATTTGAGATCATAAATATAATGATCGTTTTAATTTTACTTAGTTTTCTTTTTTTGTGTAACAATCAGTAACAACTATACCAACAACACAACTTTCCAACAACTCAAAACAATCGGTCTCTAGACCACAAAAAAAAATACAAAAACAAATCACAAACTATAACATTTAACAATTTCTCGAGTGATCACGTTCACGATTTGATTTTTAATACAACAAAAATATTGCATTAAAAAAAATTTAAAAACTTTTTTGTTAAAAATATTAGTGCTTTTGTTGTTTTATTTATATTTCAAACATCACCAACGACAATAACAGTAACAACAACAGCAACAGCAACAGCAACATCAACTACAATAATAACATTAGCAATGCGAATCCTTTGAAAAAATGCCGATCAAGTTTTTATCTATCTATCGGACAAAAAAAAAATTACTGCAGCAAAACTAAACTCAACATAATCGTCATCATCACCAACAGCATCAGCAACATTTGCTGCCAGAAACGAAATCTTAAGTATTAACGGCATCAATATGATTGTCAGTGTTCGGCCACTTTTGTATGACGATTATTACCATGATGCTGATAACGTTAATAATATAGATAATGATCATCATCATCGCGATCATCGTCAACTTTGTCGTCATCATCAATGTCAACAAATAGCACCACTAAGCGATGGATATCGGCTACAATTTGATATCAAAAGATCATGTATATAAAATATGCCGCTTAGAGATGGATGGACAGAAAAAGACTAACAGAGGGAACACAGACTCACCATACCCGCATGTAGAGGGAGCTAAACAAAAAACGAAATGATACAAACAAAAAAAAAATAAATAAAAAAAATAAGAGATAAAAACCAAAACAATCGTTACAAGTGCATCAATGGAAATTTTTTTCTAAAGCGTTTCTGTTCAAAGGCATCATTCGACGTTTAGCTTGGTTGCAAACATTGATAAATTCTAATTGTTAAATTTAATTGCCATATCCGTTGCAAAAATATCTTTGCTATATGGTTATGACTTTTTGAAACAAACAAAAAAAAAAACCTAAACAATGCAACCACTTCGAAACTTGACCATTTTATGTTTGACTTCAAAAAACATGCTGTAAAGTTTTTAGGTATTATAAGTTCGTTATGGAGTTTGTAACATAGATTTAAAAGAGAAGTAATGCGGTGCTCTTTAGTTTTTTGAGTACAGAGAGATCCGTTAAAAATAAGTGAAAACAATGCGTCTACCAACGCTCCTCTATGCGGATAAGATCCCACTCTCACCGCTATCCTGCACATCACATAGTGGTCCGTTATAATACCTATAATGGTCCTAACGCAGGCCCTGCTCCAGCCCAGCAGCGAATCCGAATCAGACTTCTTAAACACCATCCACATTGCATGCGATACCCTGCAGACCATAACAGCCCATAAACCCCGTAGGAGCCGACTAGGTGTTTGTGGACATCCATTAAAACACAAGTAACTCCATCCTAGGAGCTGAAGTAATCTTATCTTCATTGTAAAAATATTTTACGTTGAATGCCAACCACATATTTTTAAGATCCCTTTCCTCGCGATTTGTTAATAAAGAACAGCTATGATGTTGTTAGATGAGATCTAGCAATTTTCAGTCCCAGATAGAGTTGAGCTATTTGCTACATCTATATCATCCAAGGATGCTACTGATAAAAAAAAATCGGACAGTTTAAAATTTAGTTCTTTTTAAACAATTTTTGTTCGATTTTTATAAAAAAAAAACATTCAAACAAAAACATAATTACTTCATACCCAGCTAGCATTTTCAGTCCTTATAAAAAGGATTTCTAACCCGAAAAAGAAACGGCGTAGAGGTTCGAACATCATAGCCTTAGTCTTTTACGTATTGACCATAAAAAAGCTTACTACGTTTCACTGCGAGAAACGCCTTAGGAACAAGATAATATTGCTTTCCAAGATTTCAACAGATTCCCTATCACCACTAAAGAGGAGAAAAACATCATCCGCAAAAAATAATAATTACATTCATTTATGTAAATAATAAACAACAGAAGACCTAAAACAGAGCCTTGAGCAACACCAGATAATAGGGGAAGTATATCGGATGTAGCACGATTCACAACAGCAATCTGAGATTTACTAGATAAGTAGGACATCAAAAGCTTACAAGCAGCCTTCGATAAAAGTTAGTGTAATATATAATATATTAATTCCTGTTGTTCGTTGAAGGAGCTTTAGTGGCTTTAGTTTCCCCCCACCAGCTTTTGTAAACTCTCGTCAATACCACATAAACCTGCCGCTTCCATGTATGAGCAGATTGCCCTCTTTGCCTGCTTTCCTGGGGATTCCATTCGATTGCCTGCTTGTTTGAATTTGTTGAGTTTGTTTCGCAAAGACAAGATTTAGAGACTGTATTTGGCCAATATCTTTAAAAAATTCTGCGAAAACAGTTGTTGGTAAACCAGACTTGCATAGATAGAACATCAGAGCTAGGGGCATTCCACGTTTCACACGCATATAGCATAACTGCCCTTACGTTGGTGTAAAAGATTTTTAGCTTCGTTCTTTGCGAAACATTGGAAGATTTCCAAACTTCAGTCAAATTCACAAATGCTTGTCTTGCTTTCTTTACACATGCTAATATATCTGCGCTTGAGTCGCCCTGCCGGTCAATTATGCTTTCAAGGTAGCAATAGGATTCCGCCTCCACAAGTAGTGTGCAACTAATGTGAAATGGGGAATTGTTTTCGGTAAAAATGCGCATTATTTTCGTTATACTGATGTTTATTTTTAGACCAGCAGTGAGGGCATGATCGACAATATTGCGCAACTTGTGTTCCATGCAAGCATATGAATGTGCAAGGAGCCTGATATCGTCAGCATAGTCAAGGTCCCCAAGTCTCCCTTGAAGGCCCCACACAATTCCATTTCTAGATGTTGGAGCTTGTTGCATAATTACGTCTAGCACAATATTAAACAGAAGTGGCGAGAGCACACATCCCTGGCAGACTCCTTTACCGATGTTTATTTTATCAGATAGTTAATTATTATGCAATATTCTACATGTTGCATTAGCATAAATAGATTTTATGAGAGAAATGAGCTGTTGCGGAACTTCCATAAAGGCTAACGCGTTCCAAATTGCTGTATTGTTGAGCGTTTTAAACGCATGTGCAAAATCTATAAAATGGATATATAATGAGGATATCCATTCAACGGGCTGCTCGACTTTTATTCTGAGACTGTTGCCATGATCAACACAGGATTTTCCACGGGGGAAACCGGCTTGTTCTCTTCTCATACCGCATCAGATAGCCTTTTCTTGATAATGTCGGCAATAACTTTATTCAAAAGATAAGTCTCCTTTTTTCGATATTTTTATGATAACACATTCCAAGAGCGAATCTGGTAAATAATTGGAATTGAAAAATCCTTCCATTAGCAAAGCAGTAGTTTTTAGCTTGTCATTGGGTCAACGAGCATCAATGCGGGAGGGATGTTGTCCAGGCCTGGAGACTTATTGTTTTTCAATGCCTTTGCAGCTTCACATCTTTCGGGAATAGAGGGAAATTGCGAGGTGATATTTTATTTTAACTCATGTGACTCGCAGTCGCACAGTGCTCGATCATGTTTGTTGGGGGCTTACGCTACCATGTTCCTGTAAAAATCAGTCCAAAGTTGCATTTGCTTATCTTTTGATGTTGTAAGCTCCCCATTATTATTTTTTAAGGGCTTTCCACCGAGTTCAGAAGTGTTTGTTAGTTAACGTATAGCTTCTTATAAATATCTGCTCCGATTTGTTTTCGCAGCCCTTTGAGCACCCTTCGTCTCTTATTGATTTGATGTAATTGGCATAATAATTTAAAATGAATTACGAACAAATAAAATAATCCGCTCTCGAAATTTTGTATGCCCAATTATGTAACTTGGATCCTAATTGGGCTGCTAATTGCGAATGAGAGAGCGAATTACGAAAAAACGCTGTCGTGTATTTCGCATGTAATGGCAAGGTCCAAGCATTATAATGAAATAAAGATTCATCGAAATCACAGCTTAATATGAGTTTTATTTTTTTTTTACTTGACATCAGAAACTGAAAAATGGACAACCAATTATATTTCAGCACCTTCGAGAAGAGCTGGGATACACAGTGAGGCCCGCAGATGTACCATATAAGAGTTTCGATTGCAGCTGGATTAATTAAGACTGAATAATTATTGAGCAGTTCATTCGGCTTTTTTTTTGGCTTAATTATTTTAAACAAAATTTTGAAAACCACATTATTAGTAGCACTTTCAAACTTCATTAATACCGACCTAATCAGCTGCTTAAGAAAGATCTGTATGAAAAGAACAATTGCAGAAATAATTGTTAAAAACAAGAACTGAAGTAAAGAAAATTTATTAAGACAAATGAAACTTTTAATGATTGCTTTGAGCTTTAAACCAAACTAAAACACAACAAAAACAAAATAAGAAAACCAATTCAAACACGTTAAGTACTCGAACTTCCACACAACAATTGTTGTGGCAACATAACAAAGAGAACGTACAACAACAGTAACAGCACAACAGCAATAACTAAAGCAGATACAATATGAACCGAACTGTCTTTGATTGTTATTAAACATCTGAAAAATCTGATGTTAAATTAACTGACATATGGCTAAGAAGAACTTCTAGTTTTGGTAACATAATTTAAAATCTTGCTGTTATTGTTGGTTGTTTATTATTATTAATATTGTTGTTGTTGTTCTTCCCCCTTCAATTTCTATCTACCGCCATTGGCTTGGATTTAAATTGGCTGCAAGGCAATCAGCCAGGTAACCAGCCAGACTCCATCTTAAAGTTAGCGCCAACCTGTTGAACACAATTGTCTCTTGGATATTTAAAGTAAGTACGAGTCTTATATCAATTTTTATTACCAGCATATATTTCATATTATTGAGTCGTTTAATAAACATTTTCATTGTTAAAAACTGGGGAAACTTTGATGTCGTCATTTTGCCGAGCTCTCGATGCATTTGTGTTTAAAATATTCTAACGAGCAAATGTTTCGCATCCCATCAAAACTCCAACCAACTAACTTAAACGTTAATTATCATGAGAACTTTTAAAAAGTGCAATATATTCATTTATGTATGAGAGGTGATGTTGTAAAAAGTGCCGCTCTTCCGACGATATTGATTTTGACTCCTGGAATACGTGTATTTATTTGTTAAGTTTTTTTTCCTAGAGTTTTTATGTTTGTTGTTAAAAGTTGTTAAAAAAAATCTGCACACTTTGCGGTGGGTATGTATGATGTGTTAAATTGTCATTGCGGTAGAGTCATGTAGATTTAGCAAAAAGGATTTTAAAGAAGGTTTCATGAAGATTTGCTGTAAATAATTACAAGTAGCTACTGTTCTATTGAAATTGCAGTAAATCCTTAATTACCGAATAAATATTCGGATTTTTACTATGAAAGGAAGCCTGTTTAAGAAGTTAAAACGAAAAACAAGTAAGAGGGTAAAGTTATTTAAGCTTGATCATATGATGCCCTACACCAAAGTATTGAAAGCTAAGTTTTGGACACCATATTTGTGACCCTATCGGCAATCATGCCGAATAATATAAAGAATTTTTTATCAACACTCACAATATTATTACAGTAACGGACTGCAGTTTATTTAAGAATTATGTATTCCGTTCAGCCATTTTTAAATAAATAAACATTTAAAATTCCAAGCAATTTTTTTTTAACTAATTCTAACAGTTATTTAAAAACTATGTGCATATTAATACGGATTGTCCATTGATTAAGATAAATTCTTCTAAATGTAAAATGAAAATGGAATTTAAAATAACGAAAAGTTTATTTAATTTTTACTTTCATAAATGCAACCCCATGTTCCGTAAAGACAAATGAATATTCAGTTATTTTTTATAATTTAACTACCAAAAATAAATTTTTAGTTATCTATAAAAAACAATTTGCTTGTTTTGTGTAAAAAAATTCCCATTTTCAATTTGTTTGAATTATTTAGTTAAATACATCAAATTTTTAAAGTAAAACAATTGCGAAACCATATCGGTCATGCCGCTGGTGTCTTATAATAAGGAGTTCTTCTGTAAACAACGTGGTCAGTACAACAAAAGTATAACAAAGGTGTGTAACGGTGTAAGTTAATAATAATATTCTCTCCCTCTCTCTCTCTCTCTCATTAGAAAAACAGGGGTCTGTCTGGTATTTTTTCGAAATCCGGCTCTTTTGTGGAGTAAACGAAAATAACTGAGTTTAATAAAATAGCTGAATATTAATTTGTATTTTACGGAATATGCAGTTAATTTCTTAATAGTTAATTTATATAAAATAAACGAAAACTCATTTGTTTTTACGGAACTTGGGGTTGAATTTTTGACAGTGAAAATTAACTTTAAAATTTTTGTTAAAAATAAATGAAAAATAATTAGACCGGCTTTAAATTGAATTTTAATTTATATTACAATTTCAGTTAATTTTACGAACAGAATATTGTGAGTGTACATATATAAGATTGTTTGTTTTTAAGTGATTTTAGGCAGGGAGTTCATATAAGACCTACCATCACAAAATTTTGACTAAACATTGTAACTGCTATAGAATATGTAGCAACCTCTCGAAAGAAGTTATGGCATTAAAAGCTATTTTCTGGGTTAGTATTTGTATGGTAGCTATGATCTGTTATATACAGATTCCAATCAAATTTGGTAAGATGATTGCAAAAAATGGCTTGCAAGAAAATAAGTTTAATTTAAGTTTATGAGCACAAAAACTATTCCGGAAAGAAGCTTGTTTGGGGTCGACTGATTTTCGCCATTTTCAATAGGCTTGGTCCTTGTGAAAATTTTGTGATACTAAAAAACTGCCACCTGAATTTTTCACATAAGTTTTACATTGACAGCCAGCCGGACGACATCGTTAGACTAATTTAAAAAGTGATCCTGAGTCCATCGTTATACTAAAACTACCAATATTTTTAGGTATTACTAGGGAATTCATTAAGTGATCGGGTAGTTTAAAATTGACTTTTTTCGATTAACGATTAAACCGGTTAATTTCAGTAGATTAACCGATGTAACAAAATTTTTAATTTTTTGTGTTTCTAATTATGGATGAGTTCCAAAACGTCGGTTGAAAAGAAACCCACTTTTTTAAATGTCGCACTATTTAATCGAACAATTTAATATTATTCGGCTAATCGAATAATTTTAATTAAATCTAGCTTCGAAATTTATAAATAAACCAAAAATTATATTTTTTAACATAAAATTTAATTAAAAAAGTAACATAAATTTAACAAAGGTGCTTCATGTTATAAAAGAGGAATAAAAAAAATAAAATTAGCATACAAATTTAAGCTTATGATCTAATCTAATAATAAAAGAGTAAACAATTTAAATGTTTATGTTTGTTTTGATGAAACTAGATTTCGAAAGGATTCTTCACTTATTGTTGACGTTGGAGAGATTGAAAGTAAAGCGTTAAAAGGCATATCCAAGATCTCCGTTCTTTTTCTTGTCGTTTTTTTTAAAATGGGTCGTCTTCCATCATACCACTTGAATCTCTTTTTGAATTTTTAACAATTTTAATAGTCTTCTTAAGGGCTGATAGAAGGTTGTTTTCATTCGTCGCAAAAAATCATCTTCTTAATCTAAATCATTGCGGTAAATTTTCGATTTGTTAATCGAAAATAAGCAACTTTAAATTGTTCGAACAGTAAATCGCCTATAATTATTCGATTAATCGAACAACGGTCCATCGTGTGAATTCATATTAATTTCGTGTTAATACCCTAGTATATACATTTAAATAATTTGCTTCTTTGATCCAATTGATTGTGACATTAATCCAATGAAAAATTACATTAAAATTCAACTATAAAACGTTTTATCATGGTTAATGAAGAATGTTTCGCCATTTCATGAAATGTTTTGTTAAATCGATGAAAATTTTGCATTAATGTTATGCAAGCAATTTTATTGAGACTGACGATTGCAATCACATAAATAAAACATTTCATTAACATAATTATGAAGCGTCAAACGTTTAAAGAAATTGTTTTCTTTATTTTAACGAAAAGGTTTTTGTACATTAATGAAATTTGTAATGTGTTCAATGACACAAATTCATTGAATTAATCACTTAATATCGTAATTTTTATGGCAGGCTTTTATTAGTTTAATTAATATTATGGTTGATTGATGGGTTAACGTGGTAGCATGCCAAAAAAACTATGCGTGGTACAAGTAGAGTCTACAGCGACTCCATTTTGATAACACACAAGTCGTCAAGAGTACGATCAAGCTTGACATCATAGCAATATTAAAGCTGGAGGTCCACACCTCGCGTTACTCCCTTTTTCGCAGCTGTCAAAAAAGTAGAACCTGTGTAGTAATACCTGTGTAAGTTACATGCACAAAAGCGTAGATGCCTTGAGGCACTTTACTTTCTACTTTTGTAAGCGTCACAAGCAGCGTTCGAACAAATCAGCTGATTTTGACAAATTAAATTTTATTTTTACTTGTTCCTTATAGAAGGTAATTCCCAAATAATCCATGTTGTGTTGAATAGGCAAGCTCATAGGAGATGAAATACGGTCTTATCAGTTCCAGCTGCGGCAGCATTCATTAAAAAGGATACAGAGGCTTATAGCGTGACCAGACAGTACGTATTCATACCAGTCTCAAAATGTCCCTGCGACTGAAATTAAAAATTAGCTCAGAGCGACTTATATAGTATGTGGCCCACGTTACTTTGGTAGCCCTGCAGCCATCCAATTTCTTCCATCTATTACATTTGGAATATCCAGATAGTGTCTGAAGATTTCGCTTCTGATAGTTGCTAAGCTGCCTGGCTTAAAGGCTGATTTCACCAATTTATTTAAATATCAATTTGTGCTTAAAATTCGGTTTTCATGTCAAAAAAAAATTGTTTGAAAAATTATACGTATTTAAATATGAATTGATATTAAAATAGAACTGGTGAAATTGGCCATAAGCAACAAAAACTTGATTAAAGTAATTATAGAATTGAAATTAATTTTTTTAACTGTATTTAAGTTATTTTAAGTTCGTTTTGAGTCATAACTTTTTGTTTAAACCAAGCCACACATATGTTTCCAATAAGGAACTTTTGGCTTGGACGAGAATGGCGCAAAATTTTCTTTGTTCAAGCCATATTTTCTGGTAATTTAGTAAACAAAATTTTATTACAATAATGAAATATTTCACTGTATTGAAGAAAAAAAAGTTGATGCATTTGATTCATTAGATTTATGAATCATAATTCTTTCAGTGTACGCTATGGTAACCTGCAATTAATGCAATACAGAGGAAATATATTAAGTTGTTGACAGATAGCCACAGTAATTGGATAATTTGCTCATCATTATAAATCTATAATTCATAAAAAATATTTCAGTCTTATATAAATTTTAATAGAAAATTCTTTTTATTAGTGAACAAATTACGTTTTATAAACTTTTTTTATACCTGAAATATTTTGTATGATTAATTTTTTTGACCTCGTTAATATTGATACATTTCCTGGGAAAAGAACGAACGATGAAGACATTTTACGTATTACGGCAAGTCTTAACACGATTCTTAGCGATAGAAATGAAGTATAGACCTCTAGTTAATTCTTGATCATGTAAAACATGCTTGGCAAGCATGAACAAAACAAAATATATGAAAAGTTTTTAGCAACGATGGACGATTGTCGCATCCTAATCCCACGACTTAAATAGTCTTTGTTACCTAAATGGGTAACCCTGGATATCCCAAGTTAAACGTTTAAGGAACGGCCCTTTTCCTAAGATACGCTGGGTTAAAAAAAAACATTCTTTCGGAAACTTCCTCGATATTGCAAGATTATAAATCACATGAGCCACATATACTGGGCAGCTTTTTAAATGACAATTCCACAAAATTGTGTCTGATTTAGGTAAATTTCACACCCAATGAAAGTTTGAAAAATTTGCGTGAAAAACTTAAAGTGTTCATTGCCAAATTTTGCCAGAATCTAAAAATCTAAAATAAAAACAAACATTTTACGTGGAAACTCTTTAGTTTAAGCACATTTTCAAAACCACAGCACACCACATAGAAAATAATTAACTGGGACAGAAGTTGATACTGCTCCATGGGCAGGCAGCGCTATAAAGAATTTTTGTTTGATTACAAACGAAAATTTAACCCAAATTTTCGCGAAACAACATCAACCAAGACTACAACCCTAATAAAAAATGTACTAATAGTTGTTAAACGTTGTTGTTATTGTTGCTGGTAAAAGTACTTTTTAAAATTACATCGTGATGTTAAACTAAATGAAAATTTTTCTTGACATTACAAAGCAGCCCAAAATGCCAGGCAGCCAGGCCAGTTAAAAAAAAGGCAGAGAAACTTAAAAACACAAAAAAAAAAAAAATCGGAGGTGCACAAAGTTCATAGCAATTTTCATATTGTTGTATTGCCTGAGTTGTTGGAGTTACAACAAAAACAGTATAAAATAAAAACATCTAGAGAGTATCAACTGCAAATTAAGGTTGTTCTTATTATTGTTGCTGTTTTATATGCTTTTTTTATAGCAGTTGTTGAATGCTGTTGATGTTGTTGTTGCTATTGTGATGGTAGTTGTTATTAAAGTTGTAGTTGCAGGCAACATCAACAAAGTACAAATCGCAAACAAGCGCCTCTAGTGACTTTTAAACAAGAACACCAACTACAACAGCTACAACAACTTCAGAACATATCAACTTTAGTATCTGAAATTCTTAAAGGTTTTTTGGGTTTGTTTTTGCTGAGTTTCTTGTATAAATTTTTTTTTAGTTTAAACTAAAAGTACGCGCGATCGCTCCAAATTTCAATAGTTGTTGTTTGTTGCTTCTTTGTTGCTGGCTGTTGTTGGTCAACATCGTGTGCAAGAAAATTAGTTTCATTTTGCTGTTGTACCTTTATTTTTATAATTTCAGTTCGAAATGAAAAAAAGCTAAATAAAACTTCAGCTAAATAAAAAAAAAATTGAGCAAAACTAATCAAGTGCTAAAGCTAAATCCAATCGTTTTAATACAACAGCAACACTCTTACATACGTCACACAAAATACACACTTAGGTGGGATAATTTGTAAGTTTATTGAAAATGATTTACCATTTATTAAAGAACATGAAGTTGTCGTGAAAAAGTCTGTTTTGGTCAATTGGAAAATTAAAGGTATTTATTTACTAGCTCGATGATTACCAACTGCTTTTATCCCAAACTAGATAATAAGGATTCCAGCGACATGTGGTTTATACAGGACGACTCTACGTGCCACACAGCTTTTGCTTTATTTAACATTTTGTACATGCGATTTGAAGGCATGCCCATCTTAAGTCAAGATGATGTATGCGGGCTTTTTTGAATTCACAGGTCCATGCAAACAAAATTCAAACCATAGCGACCGCCTTAGCAAACATAACACATTAATCGTTTAATATCAGCGAAGCAGCGGCGCACACTGGGGATTTCGCGGAAAAAAGTCAAATTGTCAACATAGTCTTCAAGCAATATGCAGTGATATGTTGCAATTTTAGACTAAATGGTACAATCAAATCAAACAGATTTACTCCGATCTGACTGCCAGTTTTTTTTTATATCCGTCTCAAACTCAGAACTTGTGTGTTTTACCGAACCAACTTAATTTTAACCTAAGAATTTAAATACGAATATTATTTTACTATGTGAGCTAACGTTTTTCTTTTTTTTTCTATTTAAAGTAGTATATTTCAGTATACTAAAATTGAAAAAAAAATCTGCAGAGACTTAAGTTTTTTTTTTTTTGTATTTTTATGGACATATAACAAAAATCCCATTTTTCTCCAAACATTTGGACCTGGAATTTTTTCTTTACTTTTCCTCAGTTTGAAATCACACCGAATACATTATCTTATCTGTTTTAACATTATTAATCAATTTCAAGTGCCACCAGGTGCCACCTCTCAAGTTTTTGCATTACACAGTACAACATTTTTCAGCTGATTGATTCGGGACTCAATTCTGATAAGGCTCTTTTGTTTAACATAACTCGAGAACCACTAGTCGGATTTTGCTGAAAAAAATTTAGAAAAATCAAGAATTACAATTACTTTCATCTGTTTATATAACATTTTGCTACATAAGCAACAGTTTCGCAGTTATAAATAAATGTATGAAGAAAAAAAATATTTTTTGCCCAAAAAATTTAAATTTTTTATTTTTAATTCATAAAAAATCCAAAACAGTAAAAAAAGTTTCAAGTTTTATTACTTTCACGTAAAGTCGCATAACCTATGAAAAAAATGAGACATAAATCATGAAAATCGATGAACGCGTTTCGCTTTTATTCACAATTAAGTAAAGGTATGCATTTCAAAAATTTGCTCGAGATATGCACAAAATTCTTTGCAAAAACATTTATGACTTTTTTTATGATTCTCAGAATTAAAAAAAAAAAAGCAATAAACAAAAGGTTATTTGATTTTTATGATTGCGGTAGCAAAGTAATAAGCGGTAATAAATGTGCGTGGAAAATTGAAAGGAAAAAAGATAAGTGCACTTTTTTAATTATTTGGGTTTTTTTCGTTGGCTACCTGCATGATTTTTTTACACAAATTGCACCCACATTTATGAGTGGTCATGTTTTAGAACGTTTCGAAAAATTTTAAACGCACACGAAACAGGTATATAGACTCCCTTAAAAGATGCGCGAATTCATAAGTACCTTTCAGTAAAATGTTGAAACTTACGTAGTATTTATGGGTGTTCACTGATCGATTTTTGTCATTCAACAAGTGCTGGCGAACGCGAAATTATTTAATTATAACTGAAACTAAGGACCAAGAGTTTTACGGCAATGGAAAGTTTTTCTATTTCTCATGGGGTTTTATGCTCGAAGCTTCTGGAATTTGACAAAGACAGAACAAAATTAAAACAGTTTTTGCAACAATTGCACGTTGGCTTAAACGATACTAGAGCATGTGAAATTTTGGATACAATATATAAAAACTTTTACTATAACTTCAAACAAAGATGGCAGGATTCTAACCGTACGAAGTCGCGATTTGAAAAAAAAAATGCAAATTGGCTTGAAGGCACATTTACAATTAAGTTTACTGAGGCTGAATGTTCTACCAGTTCTGCACTTGGTCGGCCACGCAAATCGTTTGAGGAGTGCTGTGATCGCGCCAAACGATACAAAAGGGATGAAGTACGTTCTTTGTTTCCTCAAGAAGTAATTGATTTTTCATCTAGTATTTCAAAAACCAACCACAAAATTTGTACATTAAAAACTTTGGGGATGTTTACAAACCTTGAACTTACAAAAGAAAAATACGAGTATCTAATGCATTGGTTACAAAATGAAGGATATAACATACTCGTACCATACAAACAACTCACGAAAGAAAAAACTAACAGTTATCCTCTAGAAATTTCTATCACTGAAAGTTCAGGCAGTGTACCTCTGCAAAATCTGTTGGATCATACTGCTAAAAGAGTCCTAGAGACCAAATCAGTAAAGGAAATAAATAATATTGAAAGCGGAAATCTAACAATGTACTATAAATGGGGATGTGATGGGGCATCTGGTCAAAGCGAATATCAACAGAGGTTTTCAGATGATCAAATTTCTGATTCTCATTTATATATGACATCAGTTGTACCACTAAAATTATCATTGAGTGATGACATAAATAAATTAGTATGGAACAACAATAAACCTTCTTCCACACAATATTGTAGAACACTACAGTTTGCGTACGTTAAAGAGACACCTCAAGTTATACGAGAAGAGTCGATGAGGAGATATCTCAACTAAAAAAATTTGAGTTAACAGTAAATAATCGTAACTTTAAAGTTAAACATGAATTATATTTTACAATGATTGACGGCAAGACAGCACAATCAGTAACAGAGACACCAGCAGCATCTTCTTGTTTTATTTGTGGAGCAACAACATCCAAGATGAATAAAATCGAAGAAGTTCAAGCTATGCCCGTAAATGAACAAGCACTGCAATTTGGTATGTCACCACTTCATGCGCGTATTAAGCTGATGGAGTGTCTTTTGCATGTAGCTTACAATCTTGAATTTAAACGTGGAAGAGTCGACTCAAATACTCGTCCGATAAGAGAAGCCCGAAAATGTTTGATAAAGCGTGAAATTAAAGAGAAAATTGGAATACAGGTTGATACTGTTAAACAAGGCTCTGGTACGACAAATTCAGGAAATACGTCACGAAGATTCTTTGCTAATCCTGCTTTAATTTCCGAAATCACGGGTCTAGATGAAGACATAATCAAGAGGTTTTCAACAATTCTCGAAGCTATAACCATTACCGAGGCACTAGATCCGAAAAAATTTGGTGATTTTTGTCTGGAGACGGCAAAAAAGTTTGTTGCACTGTACGAGTGGTACAATATGCCACCAACACTCCACAAAATTCTGATTCATGGAAAATATATAATTGAAAAGTGTATTTTTCCTGTAGGCTTATTATCCGAAGAGGCTCAGGAAAGTCGTAACAAAGACTATAAAAAATATCGCCTTAGACACTCCAGAAAATGCAGTCGAATTGCCACGAACGAAGATATTATGCACCGAATGATGGTAACATCAGATCCCATGATCTCACACTTGACTCCTTCATTTAGCCAGAAAAAGCATAGTGATATAAGCGACGAAGTTAAGGCTCTTTTAGAATAATAAATTAAAAAGTAGATTTAAAATAAATAATAAATTAAAAATTAAAAAAATCATTTAAATTTTTTGTTAGTTAGGGCTTTTTACATTGTAGGTAACGATATACATTTGTCTAGCTTTCTTTATTTTGATTACTTTTGTATATAACTATATAAATAAAACTAAGTTTGTGATGAAATTAAAAATAGATTTAAAATAAATAATGAATTAAAAAAATCATTTACATTTTTTTTGTTAGTTAGGGCTTTTTACATTGTAGGTAACGATATATATTTCTCTAACTTTCTTTATTTTGATTACTTTTGTGTATTAATATATAAATAAAACTAAATTTGTAATGAAATCATTATATTTTTTGAAAAATATACTTTTTTCCTCACCTCCATACAAAAATCCCCAGTGTGCGGCGGCGATTCGCACGATTTGTGGCCTTTCAAAAAATAAAAAAATTCGACGATATCTCACACATACTTTGTTTACTTAAATATATAGATAGGACGCGCTTAACAAAACACCCTGTTGATTTTGAGTAGCCAATTACATATAAAACTAAAAGGAAGGGTGTTTATACTTGGGGTACCCGAGTTGAAAGCTGCAAGGTTTGCCCGGCCCGCCCCACCTTACACCAGGCTACTTAGTACTGATTTGTAAAATTAATTCACACATGTTTTTTTCTCTGCGTGCAGTCATTTAGACCGAATTGGTATTTTTTTCGTACATTAAAATTGTAAAGGGTGGTTAAATTTTAAGGGCCGATGTTGATTTTGAATAAAGCACAAATTATTTAGGGAATTATTGTCATTTCTTTTTATTATGATAATATTGATATGGTTCAATTATGTATGGAATAAAATATACGCTAAAGTATAATTGAGGTTCAATGCCGTTAATATGCCGAATTATCTCATCCTTTAGCTCTTGGAAGAAGTTCAACGGTGTCAAATCACATGATATGTATGCCATTTTCGATATAGTATAGAGTAGCCATTGCAATAACGTGAACGTACATTTGGCAGAACCTTGCTATTATACTAATGGCAAAATAAACCACACAAATTGCTTGGCAAACATGTTCAAATATACGTATGTACACATATTTTGTGCTGTTTATTGGGGTGACAAGCATTTAAAGTATGTTTCTAGAAATATTAAAAAAATTTAATATTTTTCAGAGCGATGACGTGAAAAAAGCATTCGATTATTTTAAGTCGTAAATTCAAATTTGTTTTTTGCCACAAAATAGCTGGTTGTTTAAGCCACTATTTACTGAAAATTCTTTTCCTTTTGTTTATATTTCTCCTTCGATTTAAACAAATAGCGAGCAAAATTCCCGCTGCACTATCGTCGTCTGCATCCATAGAATACACAATTCATATTTAAATTGGTGGCTATACTCGAATACGCGCCGAATTGTTAAAGTAACATCAATATTAGACCCATTTCACACTCGGCAAGTTGCTTGTGCAACTCTTGGTTTGTTGACGTCAGCGGTCGGGGTAAGGAAAAAAAATTTTTTTTGTACAGACTTTGTTGTTCTCGGCAAGTAACTTGTGCAACTTACTTGCCGAGTCTGAAAGGGGTCTAACATTTTTAGTATAAACCTACTGAGCGCCAATTGACAAGATGTATTTTGGGAACTTAAGATCAAACGGGAGTTACATTAATATTCTTATGAATGCACCCACAATTATTTTAGTTTTCCCTTCGTCTTTGGTTTGGCAAATATTCATGGTATGAGTTTACTGTTGGCCCAGCCAGCCAGTCATTCATTCAATGTATTGCAGAGTGTATTAAAAGATAAGAGCCTGCAATAACAACAACAGCAATAAACCTTTAACTACATTAAGAGTTTTAAGTTATTTTAAGTTTTTTTGCGTCTTTCGTTCATTTTCTTAATCGCTGGTAAAAAACTGAAGGGCAACTATAATGTCTGTTAAGTTTGTTTGACTGTGTTTTTTTTCATATAATTTTCTGATTGTATGTATTGGCAACGCCATTTTTTTTGCTCCTTTTTTATAATTTGCAATTTCATCGTATTATGATCAGGGCAACAATTTTGTTTCTGTTGTAAACAAAAATTGTACTTTCATGTAGAAAATAATATTTGTTTGGATTAGGGTGTCTTAATTTCCCGGCCTTTTTCCATTACCAGGAATTTATAAAATTATTGCTTTTATTTCCAGGGTTTTGAGACTTACGATTAGAAAAAATTTGGATAGTTAGAAAAAATTTGGATAGTTTGTGCTTTCAATTTGGTATCAATTTGTTGGAAAGATAACAAAAGTATTAAAATTTAGTTCCCTAACGTACGGTGGACTATTTTAAGCCTGCTCTTAGAATTAAAAATTTTTTTCAATATCGACTTATCGATTTATGGACTATTAAATTTTACAAAAAATAAAATTTTAGTTAAACAAAGATCAGGAAAATATCCCAAATTACACGTCGTAAAATTCCCAAAATTTTAAAAAATATTTTTCCCGGTAAATATTTCCCAAATAGGAACCCTGGTTGGACTAAAAAAAAAGAATGTTGAAAATGTTTTAAATTTATTGCCAAACTACTAGTTGTTGTAACGGAAATGTTGTTTTTTAAGTATGGTATTCCAATAAGCGCCTTAAAGCTTGATTAAAACTTTGTGTTAAGGGGAAAAGTTATTAACTTAAATAAGTTTTTTTTTTTGATTGGTCAAGCTTTTTCCCCAAATATATAATTTATACGACTAAAATACTATTCAGAATGTTCTAAAGAAATAGCTTTTTGGTTTTAAGGATTCTTTAAATATCTTCCCTTTTTATAATCTCCACAATAGAGCCGAAAAACTATTGATGGCACCAGTGCTGCCAAAATTTGGTTACCAAAAATGGCTTAATTTACGGAAAAAAATTGCTAAAAGTTTTTTTTTAAATAAAAAACACATTAAAATACAATAACAAAACAGAAATAATTAATTTAAAGTTGTTTACGATGAAATTGTAAGTTAAGATCAATTTGTTTATAAGAATAAACGTAAATTAATATTTTGATAGATATTTAAAAAAATAAATCTCCGATAAATACGATGTCGCTATTGTTCATCTCACAGGAATCACTTGTGCCTATTAGTTTTTAAAAATTTTAAGATATGTAAATCATAATAACGACAACATTTACCCAACCCCGACTATATGATACCTTACACCACATTAGAGCCCATGTGCCAAATTTTATCAACCTGCGACCTGTGCTTTGCCCAAAAAGCCGGACAAACTTCGTTAATTCGGATCAGAAAGTGATTCCGAGTCAATCGGTTTACGTAAAGGTGAGCTTAGGACTAATATATAAAGGTGTTACAAACATCAGCACAAACGCATAGTACCCTCTCCACTATTGTGGTATTGGTATAAATATTTTATTGTTGTGTTAAAAATAATTGATAAAATCGAATTAATGGTTGCTAAATGAAACCAATTTCTCAAATTACTTTAAACGATGTTTACTTGGCTAAATAGCCTCTCTACTTCAGCATGGGATCATGGAAGCGAGAGCAACTTTATAGTCAATTCTGAAATTTCAAAAAAAATTGTTGTTGCTGAAATACTTGCAACCAGAAAGAACCACCGATGCTTGTGTTGATCAGTTTTATAAATTTAATATTGAAAGACTGTTCCTTTATTTTGAATAATTTTTCATCCTCGTTAATAACGATTTTCAACATTTGTAAAAGTTGTGATTTAAATTAAAGGCGTTTTAATTGTTAAAAATGTTTATTTTACTTTTATTAATATTTATAATAAATTGGCTAAATTGGCTAAACTCATTTTTTAATGGCTAAACAAGGTGAAAAATTGCTAAATCTAGCCACTTTAAATTGGCAACTATTGTTAGTATTAATACTTCTATTATTTTTAGGATACCGATTATCGGCATAAACAAACCTCGACACTAGTCCATGAACCTGTAAGGGCCCATATCAGCTTTCCCGGATGTCCGCTCAAAAGCGTAAGAAAAGTATTTTAGTTTGCTGGCTGGATCACCTTTCCTTATGTACAACATTGGTGTTTGTTCGGTGTCTCTCGACTCAGTGCTGCCAACCCTTGGCAAACTGAATGCTTTTTTTAAGTAAACATCAACAATTTTAAACAAAACAATAGTATTGAGAGTCGCATCAGTTTACATTCAATTAAAATATCGTACTCGTTCATCTTATAGCCTTTCCACACTTGCATACTTTTCAGAGGAACATCTTCTATCTCATTCTGGATTAAAACAAGGTCTATGTCTTGCTCGTTTTAACTTTGTTATTACGTTAACAAATCGGGGTTGGACCATCTTTTTAAAAATTTTTAAAACAATGTAAAGAGCGTTTAAAATTAAGGAATATGACAACCACATCTCAATATGGAAAAAATTGACATACGCTGTTACTCCAAATTTCACAATTTCTGAAAAAAACTTGCTTAAAAAAAAAATTTTAAAAGAAACCACCGAAATGTATTTGGAATGCATTGTGTATAAACCATAAAAAGAAATTAAGAAAACAAATTGAGAAAAGGAATATTTCACAAATGGTAACGCTGCCTTCAAAACAAATATCATTTTGTCAGTGATGCCACACAAATAATAGAATTTATTGCCACTTTTCTAGTGCTGACACTAGTGATGCCATTAGGTTACGAAAGATAAATTTTTTGTATCTTTTGATAACTTCATTTGAATCAGTACGCAAAATGTACAGAAATAAAATATTAAACTTTCCGTCTATGTCAAAGTTTTTTAAAGTTATCATTTCGTTAGTATATAACGCTAATTTATAACTAAAAAAAAACAATGACAATTAAATACAAAAATAACATGTATTTTGTTGTTATGTTTTCTAAGTTCTTCTGTCGTCTGCTTATTCGAGCGTATGTGGTAATTTTTACAAAAATGAATTGGTTTTGATAACATCCAAAGATAGTTACATGTAATATGTAAAATATAATTAATTTTATATGTAATTTTATATGTAAAAATTAATTAATTTTAAAGTTTGCTTACTATATCTTTTAAAATTACATACCTACCTAATATTTTTGACTTAAATATATATGAAAATTCAAAAATCATTTTCTTTACAATATTGATTAAATATGAAATAAAAATTTTTTTTTAATTAATATTAAACGTTAAAAATGGAGTTTAAAATTTTTTACAAAAATTATCTTTTTGGGAAAACGTGTATCTTTTTTGAAACTAAAATGTGACTTTCTCGGAATTTCACTGGCAATAATGGCTGACATTAAAATGGTCGAAAGATGTGGAATGGAATACAATAAGATAGGAATATCTTGTAAGGATGGTGATTTTTAGCAATACTTATTTCTTATGGGAAAATATCAACATCTTCACAAATTGATGGTAGATGTTAGATGTTGACAAGTGTGAAAAGCCTATGCAGCTAATAAAGTACTATTTAAAATTTTAAAAAAGTTCTTGTTCATCAAAACCTACCATAATTCTTTGAAACCGACCAAATTTTTCAAATATTTTTATTTATTTAAAATCAAATAAATATAATAATAAATTCCAAAGGGCCTAACATATATTTCAATCATTTTTCAAGAGCGGTAAGAAGTTTTATAAAAAGCAAACTATAACAAAATTAGTGCTTTCTTAAGATAGAATCATTCAAAACAAATCAAAAAAAAAAGTTTTTTATAATCACTGGATTTTATTAATTTCATCAATCAATTTTATTAAGTTTGTTTATCTCTCCTAAAATATATTTTAAAATGACGATAGGCCCTTTTGCGTTTTATATGACGATATGTTTTCTTTTCATATGAAAACTAATTTTATTTGGGTAAAGCTATTATTTTCTTTTGTAATACGTTTTCATAGAAATATGTAATATTTCCACTACATTTCTAAAGGTGAATATTGGCATCGTTTTGAAGGTTTTGACTAGATCTTTCTGGATATATAGAATTTATTTAAAAACTGTTAACTCTTTAGCTCAAATTACATGTACATTTTTTAATTTTCATGTTTAAAACATGTTTTAAAAAGAAGACAATTCCCGTATTCTTTTAATTAAAATTATTTAGTTAAATAGTACATCAAGTTTTCAAAGTAGAATAATGACGAAAACCATATCGGGCAATTCTGCTGATGCTTCTGTTAACAAAGGAGAATACAAAATAATTGCAACATGTGTTACAGGGTAAATGTTTCACACTGTTATATCACACTCAAACCAATTTGATTCTACACCAAATTCACGTTGTTTCAACTTGAAATAACTTTCATTCAACGTGATTCGGATTGTTATTTCAATATAACTATATATATAATTAACATGAAGTAACAAAGAAGCAAAATCACTACCGAAAACGGTAAAATCAATCTTGTTTTCGAAGATTTTACATTGATTTTATTCTGCGTTTAAGTGGTTAATTTATCCATATATACATAAATCGGCAAAGGCAAAAGAGTTAAGAACACTTTCCTTCTCTGTATGTCAACCGATTTGAAAAGAAAACACACATCATTCGAAAGATATTTACTTACAAAAGTGCACAATATATATTTTATAAAAATCTGTTCAATATTTTCGGAGTAATAAGCGTTCAAACTAGCTACTAACACATATGCACAAAATACAAAATTTGTTTTTTTGTCAATTATCACATAATAAAAAAAAAGGGTGTTCGAATATTCGACATTTATAGAAACCGATTTTCGAATATATCAACTATATAAATACTGGAAATTAAATTTCTTTATTTTACTTTTCCGGGCTGCATGTGATGATTTTTAAATTTTCTATAATATTTAACTTAGAAACATAATCCCCTCTATTACTAAACTCGCTGTCGACGGCGTCGTTAATTTTTAGCTCAAGTCACATTTAGTCGACGCCGACGTCAACTCGACATTAAATCGGTATTAATTTGCATGTATATATTGATGTCGACATGTTATCGATATTTAAAAAAAATATTTCTCATCCCTATGTATTTTGACAGTAAATTAATTTATTTTTTAAATTTTCGTGTTAAATGTTATTTTTGTTGGACTCTGAAAGTAGTGATGAAGAAAATAAAAAAATGCTAAAGCTAAACGCTAAATTTACTGCAGCTTCTTCCAGATGCGAATATATGTACCACCACCAGTTGCATTTATTTAACTTACATTTAAAATCTCATCACACCTTGAAATGGTTGAAATTTAAAAATTTATATTTTTTAAACATTTTCTAGCCAAACCTTTTGCCAACCCTCGCTGCCTCTAATTGGTGGTCCCATTGAATTTAATTTTGTTGTTATTTCCTCCCATTCTTTTTTGAAATTGTAAGGAGTTGAGCTTCGTTGAAATCCTTTTGCCAAACTGGGCTTATTTTCAAGTTCAGCAATAAGGGTTTCAAATTGTTTTAAAGTTGTTACTTTAATTTTTTTCCATTTTAATACATATTATTTTTATTAAAATTTTATTTTATTTAACCTTTATTTATTAAATTGCAATATAATTTATTAAGCTTGAGGTTTTTCTTTTTCATTTAAAAAAATTGGATAACATTTATTTTATAGTTCCAATATTTTGATGCAGCTATGTGTACCATCGTCAGGGAATTAATTAAACAATTAAAATAACGTTTACAAAATAATGATATATTGTAAAAACTTTGTCACAATTTCACTAGACGACGGTAAAAACTTTGTTGACAAAATCAAGGCAATTCGTGTCAACGTCGGCGTTAAATTGTATTTATTAATACCAATTCTTTGTCAATAGTAATCGGTAATCGTAGGTATTGACGGCGGTAATGCCATGACTGCGGTGTCGACGTCATTTAAGTCGACATTGACATTCGCAATAGGGGGGAATATTATAGGTGAGTGAATAAGAACATGTAAGGGGAGCTTTTTGGTACTTTTCGCTCAACATCTGATATTTTGATTAATTTTCGTTAATATTAGACATCGAAAAATTAAATTAAACATGCAATGTCCTGAGTGGAATACAAATTACAAAGGAGATTTTATAATTCTATTTGGTTTTTCAATTGATATTTTCTGATATTTTTTATATTGAACTTACAAAATAAAATCAGTAGAAGATAAAATATGAACCAGAGGTTGGTCCATTGCCAAATCGATCCACTAAGATGGAAAAAATTAATGCTCAAAAAATGTAAACATTTATGGTCGAATTTTGACTATTAGGCGAACACTAATTTATATAAAAGTGCAATACAAATTTTATAAAATAACAAACACCAATGTCGCAAACAAAAACTTCATGCTTAGCTGGCCATCGGCCAGACGTGAACATTAGTAAAGAGTAGAAACAAAAGAGCACCAATATCGGTTTAGCAGTTGAAAACCCAAATTTTACGCAGTGTATTCTCCTGAGAAGATATGACTTTAGCCAGCTTACATAAATTTTGTCGAAACCAATAATATCAAATTTTTTCAGAAGAAGGTTGGATTAACGTTATCAATGCGTTACTGAGGTCGGTATAAATAACGCCGGTTGTTTGTTGTTCACAAATCCTTTATTTACCAAAGTTGTTATGTAGTTCCAAAATATTTGTTGGAAAGGTGTTAATAACGGTGAAACTTGATGAACCTTAAATGCGCTTTTCAAAAAGTTTTGGAATTGCGCTAAGTTTGGCTATACCCCTGTAATTAATCATACTTGATTTATTTCCAGATTTGAACAAGGGAACTAGATATAACACATTTTTCTAATTTTTGGGAAATAACCATTTTTCATAGAAATATTAAAAATAATTGACAACGGCATTTCTAATGCTTCCATGCAATTGATTAAAATACTGCTTGGTATACCATCAGGACCCATTAAGTTTGAATATTTAAAAGATTTTAAACAATTGATAATATTGACTCTCGTTATTGGTGAAAATGATATAGTTTGACCAGTAGCTATATTAAATGGATAAATTACATTTTCAGCACAATGTGCATCAGAATATGTGGACGAAAAAAAGTCTGCGAATAAATCACTGATTTCCTTTTCATCATGTGTTTCTGTAACCATATATTTCATGACCTTCGGTGCGCCAGAGATCTTTGTTTTCGAATTTACAAATTTATAGAATGTTCTTGGATCGTGTTTTAAGTTGTTTTTATTTTAATCAAATAATTTATATAATTTAGCATTAACAAATTATATTTTGCTGTTACCGCATGGGGATCCAGATTTCTTATATTTTTTGTAAGTATTATATTTTTAAATTTTTTAACGAAGAAAGTTGCTTATTGCCCCATGGTGGTCCTGATTTTGAGCACAGTGAATATTTTGGTATACATTCATTCATATATTGTTTAATTGTACTGTAAAAATTATTAATCATTTTATCGATTGTTTCAGGTGCGCCAATGCTAATGGATAACAATTGAATTCAATTTGTGTTAATTAAAAGGTTATGTAGGTCGGTGTAATTTTCCCTTTTAAAACAAAACACCTTTTCATTTTTATGAAAATTTTGATCACGATAACAGCTAAAAAATGAGTGTTATAAGATCAACACGATTTATTATACATTCCTTGTGTGGGCGTTCCTGTAGCAAACCCGTTATTTCTAGAAGAAAGAGGTAGTTATTTGTCTACCACTAGACCGTTTATTTTATACAAAAGTTTTTGTATTACAAGACTTTTAAAAGTGAAATTTAATGGGAAAAATTAGAAGACCGATCTGGCCGAATTTCATATTTTCTTTAGAAAACCCATTTCAACGTTTGCGCGGATAGAAAAACTGACGGACGAATAGACGGGAACGTTAATTCAACTCCGCATTTATTAGATCAATATTGTAAAAATTATAAACTTTTATAAAAAACAAACTTACATACGTTCACCTGTGTTGGAGAGCAAAAATAATATAAATTATTTGTCAATTTAACCGAAATATTAACTGTAAAGAAAAAGAAAGCTTTCTTTTCAATGCCAAGCTTTTTACCGATTTCGATCTGGCAAGCCTAGTATGCTTGCATATTTGAGCTTATTTTATTTTACAAATATGCATTGAAGTATAACACTCTTCTTCTAATGTTTTTCGATATGTGGACATAGTTTTCCATACAAATACATATTTGCTACAAATGTAGACTTCCGACAGTCAGCGTTAGTTTTCAATCCCGAACACATAAAGGTTAAAAAAAACTCGTGCATTTTGTTTGCGATCTGCCATAGGTTCGTAAAACTTGTTGCGATTTCGATTTATAGAACATCTTTTATGCGATTTCAAGTCAGAATCGCAAATATTAAGCGTTCTGCGATTGTCAGAACATGTCCGACAGATTAGTTTTATATGACCAGAAATTAATTGAAGATTAGTCGATAATTTACACCAAATCTAGTTCTTAAATTGATATTTCTTTGTGGAACGTAAAACAATTTTACTTGTTTTTAATAGACTTTAAATCTATGTAAACGTTTAATTGCCAAATTGATTTTCTCTTCATTCCAATTTCAATTCCTCGTTTCTAACGACCCTCCTAAATCACATTATTCTCCTACTAACAATGACAATGGCGACACCATTTGGTCTTTAAAGATGTTTGGTCAAAAAATAAAGTTGTTTTTCATTCCTCTGGCTGATGTTGCTGCTGTTGTTTGTCAACAATGTAGCCAATTGTGCAGTGTCAAATCAAAATGGTAAAACAGAAGAGACAAAGAACACAAAAATAGAAAACAAAAAAATAATTGTTGAAATGTACATAAAAACCACAACAAGTTTAAAACCGCTGTTAAATACAAATGTTGCTTGAATACTGCACATTACACTGACGCACACACACATACACATATGTGTATGTATATACAGCCAACAATAGAAAACAACAGCTTCTCTTTTGGTTTTAGTTACTCAAGCTTTAGTATTTCCGTTTCCTGTTTTCTTTACAAAATTCCAACCAACATCAACTTGTGCTGACCAAATGAGAGCAAAGCGGGCAATGATGTCATATAAATACAAAGATGCAGAGAAAATAGAAAAATTAAATTGAAAAATAGTTTAAAAAAAAAGAGAAAAACAGAAAATCCTTAGACAAGCTGTGGTTAAAATAGCTTTTAGTTTCTTTTTCTAGAAAGATGAGCATATACTTACATTAAAAATAAAAGAAAACAAAGCAAGAGCATTGCTGTGGGTAAAGTTGCATTTGGATTATATTTTACTCTATTGCAAAAAACAGAAGACCAAATGCATCAGCTGTTTATGATGGGATTGTTGAGATAGAAACAAACAAATACAATTTTGAAAAAAGCTTTAAAGACTTTAATGATTTTTCATTTAAATAGTTGTTCTATAATAGGGAATAGAACTGATTTGGAATAAACTCTTGCAGTTTGCCATCACAGAACTCTACCAGTAGCATATTCTTGGCGCAGTTTTTGATGAATATGCTGTCTACGAACCACAAGTAAGTATTGGTTTCGATACTTCAGAAACACTAATTTTGATGTTGAAGATACAGAAATCGCGGGACTGAGAAGGTGAAGAATTCTCATACAGAATGATCTGTAGTAACAAAATGGATTGTTACCATTAAAGTTTAATCAATATCAAGAACATTATGTTTTTTACGAACAAAAGTCGAAAGACATTTAATGTCAATTTAAGCGATATAGTACATAATAAGAAAAATTGATGCATTAAACGGTAAAATGAGATAATGAATTAGACAAGTTAGAGCAAAATTCGGAATCTGTGATTTGTGGGAAGTAAAGGATGTCTTGCATGAGGGGCTGATAAATAGAGGCGAGAATGGTACAGCAATATAAAATTTTTATATTTAAATTTTTGTTACAAAACTTAAAAAATTCAATTTTTGATTAAAAAATTTAAAAAATTCAATTTTTGATTAAAAAATTTAAAACAATCGATTTCTAGTTGGAAATACACACAATTGATCACATGTCTCTTTGTCGTACATTTCCCAATATATATAAAACGGATTTAAAAATGATTTTATGTACTTAAATGCAATGTTCGAGTATAAACACTAAATATGTTCGGTTCGGTAGATTTTTGGAAAATACAAACTCAAATATTGTTTGTGTATCAAATCATTAAAAAAAACAATAATGTTTCCCTGTTTGTCATTTTTCGAACACAAAAATAATACTGTTCTTATCCAAATCAACAAAGAGATGAGAACATTTAATTCCATTCGGCTTTTCTTAAAAAACCACAAACTTCAATGTGTTCGTTTCGGCTCGTTAATGTTCGTTCGTTCTATTGTGCTGGTAAAAAAAACCAAACATTAAAAAAAAACAAAATACACGAACGAAAAAATCAAAAAGCCAGCAAAATAATTTACACCAAAAAAAAACATATACACAATACGCACACAAGCTGTTCGTGCTGCAGTCGTTTCTAAAATTTTTTGCTTCTTAATTTCTTTATCAATGTAAAAAAAGAAATGTTATAGAACATTAAAATAAATTGTTTGTCTACGTTATCACTACAATTGTTTTGTTTTTTTTTTAACGAAGAACAGAACACTATTTAATGTTCGGCTCTTTCTTGAAAATAGTTACGAACGGTATTAGGGGTTGTGTTCGTCTACACAATCACTAAAAAAAATAGATATCGTTCCTGGGTGTGTGAGTCGAACGCTAAAGAATGTTCTTTTTATTTTCGAAAACTGCCTTTCTTTTTTTACCGTTATTTTGATGCCCTTCACTAGTAGTTGGGAGTAAAGGTAAACATAGTTTGTTATTTAGTGTGAAACATTTTAAATATTCAGCTTAGATCCCATAAAGTATACATCTCTCATTTGCTGCAATGTTAAGCTGACCGCAAACGAGTGATTTGTGCGCGCAATTTGTTCGTGCTCGACGTCTTGTTACTTGTGAATGGGGCTGTGCCCGAAAAAATCAAAAGTAATTTAAAATTTTTTATTTCTTGTAATTTGTTTTTTTGTTAGTTGGCTTGTGCGCGAACGTTTTACTATTTGTTCAGTTAAGTGTACAACGATACGTCAAATTGTACCAATTGCAATGATGTAATTTCTCTATTTTTTTAATAAAGTTACATGGGAACGCCGGTTTCTTCTTAAAATCCAGTACGATATTTGAATACCATTTTTTTTTTAACATATAAAGGTTTTCCTGTTTTTCCTTTAAAAATTTTAGAATATAAAATTACTCAATATCTGTGATTATAAATATAATTCGCTGTAATATCTATAGATAAAATCTCGAAAAATGTAAATATGTAATCAAATAATTTAATAAAGATGAATTTTAAAAATGAAAAAAAATCCAGTCATTTTTCGAGTATCTTCTTTTTTTAAGTTCTTTTTTTTTGTGTTTACAAATAAATTATTAAAAGTGAAATTGCATCATCCGCCCAATTTAAAATTCCTGTTTTCTTTTTGACGTTTACTGTTATTGTGACTTGTTCGCCGTGTGTATTCAAAGGACGCATAAATCACTTCTGTGTGGGCATGACCGTCGTCTGTCCTTTAGTCCTACTTATGATAGACTCGACAGAAAAGAACTACTTTAATGTCATATTGTTTCTAGTTTTCCTAAGGGGCTTGAGATCGAAATCCAGTACAATCGGTGCAGTACGATAAGAGTTATAGGGCCAATGGAAGAGTTGTTAAATAAACCTAACAATATTTCGAGGCAGAATGCACCGATGGTCATTCAGTTTTGCACAAATTCGTTTTATGTAACTAAAAATGAAACTTCTAAATGTTGTAAAGACCAGTCCATAATTAATCATACGCCACTCCAGGAAAATTTAAATACGGTTACAAATAAAGGTATTGTGGTAAAATTTTTCTATGCATATGCGAATTTAAATTTAAAAATTAGAATTTTCAATGAGTTCTAAGCTTGACAATATCTTTTAAACTGTTTTTTTTTTAATAATGCCAACAATTTTAACATATTATTGATCTTAGAAAATCTTTAACATTCAACCTTTCTCGTTTTATTTACGTCTTAACTAAATTTAAGAAATCCTAAGCATTCATCAAGCTTTTAAACTTAAATGCAATTTAAAAATCCCCAACATGACTGACACTTTTAAGAGACGATAAGAAAAGCAAAATATTATCCTCTCCTTCAAAAACAAAACAAGAAAAAAGCAGATTCTAAAAGGTCCTTTTTACAGTAACATTAAGAGGAGGGGAAAAAATGGAAGGAACAATTTTACGCACATAGAATTGGCCATGTTTTCCAAAGTAAATAACTAAAATTTCTAAAAATTCTTTCTTTTTTTGCTCGTCTTTTTTTCATTCTAGTATGTTGCAACCATTGTTGCCGCCATTTATGCGCCGCCATGACATGCACTTAAATTCAGCAAAAAAAAAACCGAAATTCATATACAATTGCACAATGCATGGCATTTGAATGTGAATATTAATACAAATGCTGCTCTATGTATGATGGAGACTCTTAAATACTACTACAAGTACGTACTATCGGTACTCCTAGCGATAGGAGCGTTGAGCAGCAAGAACAATGTTGATATTGTTGTTTGATGATGATGATGACTGTGAGACACGCAACATTTGAAATTTTGAGTTGTGGCGGTAGGCCAAAAAGCAACAAAACAGCAATGAAATAAAGGAAAGCAGCCAACGACAATGTATACAACATTTATGCATACACATACACTACTTTAATATACATACATACAGATGTGTGTATGTTGATATATTTGAATGCAACAGAACTATGTTTGCAACTCGCCTCTACAAGAAGGTGCTTTACATATTTCGCTTTAACCATAGTTAAGTTTCAGTTCAGCCATGTTATACGATACATGCATGTTTAAGCAATTTTAGCAAAAAAAAAAGGGAAAAATACCACACAAGAAAACAAATATGTACTAACATTCTTTATCATTCAGCAACACCAACAACAACCTAAACAAAATTACGAATCCAAAAACATCTACAGAAAATTCTGAGTACTATATTCGGTCAAATAGAATCATAGAAGCTAAAAACCGAAAGCCAAAGGAGGCGAAAGCTTAAAAGCATTGTAACATTTTTAAATCAAGTTTGATTCATACTTAATTTAAGGCTTAATTTCAAAAAAACACATTTTAATTTGCTTTAGCTTCCTCTACACGGTTCATTCCTTAAAAATGTTACATTCATTTTAAAGAATTTAATATGCCCTAAAATACTTTTCGTAGTGGTTTTAAAAATGAAATGAAAGGTTTTTATTTGAAACGGCGCTAAAAGTTTTCAAACTTGCAAATGCCTGAATATTTTCAGTTGTGTTTAATTTTGTTGGTTTATTTCTGTTCCTGCTTCTTGTGATGTTTGTGTACAGTTTGGTATTTGTGAACATGTCTCGTAATCTTATACGAATTCTGCAACAAACAAACAAACAAACACACAAATGTATTTGTGTTATTTATCCCTCATTGCAACATGAAGAGTTTGTTTTTGGCGAAAATAAAAAAAATAAATTAAAACGCATTTCATAATGACGTTATAAACTGAAATTTTGTACTTTTGGAAAAGTATTCCTAATAAGGTTTAGGGTATAGTGTAGAGGGGTAGTGTTAGTGGTGGGCACGCGCAAGAAAGGGGTTTTAAGGAAATGAAAAAAAATGCATCCAAGTTATAACACTTGAGGCGTCACTAGCTGCCATGTTAAACTACCATAACATGTTTTAATGCCGTTGATTGTAGTTGGCACAAAACAGCAAAGGTCTCCTTATTTTTTTTTTTACCAATCACACCATGTTTATGTCGTTTAAAAAAAAGGACACCATAATAGCTTTTAGGCAAAAAGAAAAACCACTATTTTAAAAGAAGTCTCTAAAAAAGTACATAAAATAATAGTTTTTCTTAAATATCCACCAATGTAGACTGATACTTTTGCCCATCACTGTTCTCGGTATTACGATATGCCAAAAAATCGGGCGCAACCGCAAATGTCTTTAGAGGACAAGTCAGAATTATCGTTAAAAACTTTTTTTACGGATTTCGTCCACAAATTTAAAGTAATGTTGCTACCGAACAGAAACGAGTTCAAACTTTTGATATGAAATGACTTTATAATTTGACATCAAACGTAATTCTCAAACCTTTTTCAATTGCTTAAATTTATCATTTGAATTCAAATTGATAATGATTCGAATACAAACATTGGAAATACAATGCTTTATCAATTTGATAACACATTTTTATAAAATGTTATTCTCAAATCAAAAATAAAAAATAAATGTTAAATGGAGATTGAAGTTAAATGTGTTGTACAATTAAAGGAAAACTACATGTTACGTAAAGTGAATACGCTGCTAAAAACCTTATTTTCTTATAAAAAAAATATAAATTATTCCTGAAAAAAAAAATTAATTACAAAGCGTAGGAATGCGAATTAAAATAAAACGAGAAAGTGAAGAAATCCTAAAATTAAAAAGGAGCCAAGCGTTTAATTTTTCCAAGAATTTAAGGACGGAAAGAACACGACATTATATTTGACAGTTTATTTAAAAAAATAATAAATTAAGAATTAAGAAAAATATTTTTCATTATGTTTCACATTGTAATGAAATCCACATTTGAAAAACATTAGAGAATTACGTTTAATAACAAGTTGAAAATTAATGCATTTCTTAATTTTCAAAAAAATTCCCCCTTTTTTTGAGAATGCTGGGATTTTTAAATGATTTCATAGAAATCATTATCAATCGTTTATCGTTTGAGAAAAGGTTTGAGTTCAAGTAATTTTCAATTTGAAATTAAACCTTCGTGTTTGTTGGGTAGTAGTAGTTATTGATATGTTAATAACATTTTGATGCAATTACACGCTGACTTTATTGCATCTGTGGAAGTGAAAAGAATCAATGAACGCTCTAAGACAGTATTGTATGGTAAACTCTTCCAAATCAATCATGGTTTTTGATGCCGCTAGACTAATTCTAATTAAATTTTTTAAAGTTGCATGCGCATGTTTAATGTACCTAATTTTAAAATAAACCACGTCGTTACCCCGATAATTGACCCCTCCAAAGGTTTTGTTCTTCATAAATATAATAGTATTCAAAGTATTCCGAGAGCTTTCAAATAAAAAGCTTGTGTTATTCCATTTTTTTTAATATAGGCGACCTTTTTGGAAAGCTTTTAAGTACAAAATTTAATCAATTCTCCGTTGAAGCTTAGAAGTTGCAGAATTAACTGCCTGTTTTTGAAATTTTGTTTTTGTTTTAAATGTTAGTTAAACGAGTCACTTTTGCGCTCGCGTTCTAAAGTAAGACTTTTTCAATATAACTAGCTTGTTGCACAAGTTCAATATATATATTAGAGTGGTTATATTTATTGTCCAGTCGTTCTTAAGTTTGAATATAAATAGAACCTTAAGTACAGTGTATATGTATAAAATTTTTCAAATTTAATGTTCCTAATAAATTGGCACTCTACAGCAGCACTCCTGCAACTATTTAGTTGTAAAGAGGGTATACAAAGTTTGTCATGGGCGAACAACTTTTTTTATATTCATATAAGACCCCATAAAGTATATATATTCTAGATACTTGAGTAATCCTAAGTCGATTTAGCCATGTCCATCTGTCTGTCCGTCCGTTGAAAACTCGCTCACTTTCGAAAAACTCAAAAAAAATGAACAAACTTGGTGTCAGATTGCTTCTAGTTATCCTAAGCAGTTTGGGATTGAGACTCGCCAATAACGGATAAGATTTATGAATCAAAATGTGGAACCCCCCAAAAAATATTGATAATTTTGTTACAAAAACTAGAATAAAAAGCCGCAGAATACACATATTAAAATTAGATTTTGCAAATATTCGTTTTATATGACTAGAAATAATATCGAAAAATTTCGTGAAGATCGGTCCATAAAATACCATAGGCCCCATATAAAACCCACTCTCGCAAAACACTGTAGTACGCCTAAGGCCAAAACAAAAATTTCTATTGTAATAAATTTAAGTTTGCGACAGTTAAATAGGAATAGAAATCACACTGTCGTGTTTCGTGAAGATTGGTTAATAATTTACCACAGCTCCGATAAAGCCGACTCCTAAAATATAGTAGCTGTCAGTGGAGGGTACCAAAGCACGGCACTCTAACTTGTTTATGTTGCCTTCCATGCTTTGGATTTTTTTTTAATCATTTCTTCCCCTAAAGTAATAATTCGTATAGTTATAAAATTATGTAAAATTCCGTTGCAAAATATGGTTCGAAGGACCAATTTAAAGTGTCCTAAAGGACTAAATTCTTTAGGAAGATTTGTTTTTACATTTTTTTTTTTTTAATAATACCGATACAAAGATTAAGTTTCTTAATGCAATACAATCAAAATGGTAATTATTAACTTCATAATACATAAAATATTTAACCCACTTCCTTGTCTACTTGCATCTCAATGCATTTTAATTACACATTGCTCGACTCTCAACAATATAATTCTTTTATACATGTTTTTTTTTTACCAAAAAACAGGCTTAATATTCCAAGTGCATCCCCTGCAAAAATAGGAAATTTCACCCAAGTTTATATATACAATTTCACACTAAATAGGCGTGTCGGATTGTAGATAATTTTACTTTATGATTGCATACAATAAAACACAACAGCAGGAGGAGTTGACAATTAAATGGAACGGAAATCTAACTACATAAAGCGCCATCTATTTCCTTGCAGTTGCTGGCAAGTAATATGGTATTTTAGTAGCACTTTTATAAAAATAAAAAAGAAAAATACATCAAAATGGTAGCAACACGTATTGCTGCCAGGGCTGGAAATTATAATGCAATTGGACTTGAATTTATTCATTTTTGAAGCCAAAATTTTTAATTTTAAATAAAAAAAAAGTATTTTTTTTAAATATATCAAGAGATTAGCAAGAAAGTATTAAACTGGTAACGTCATAGTCTACAAACTACATGTTATTATTTAATTTGTTAGAAGATCCCAAACCCCATTTTCCATCCCTGATTGCTGCTATACAAAAGTGCATCGAATATAATTCGTTCCTTTCTGGTAAAACAAGAATTTTTTTTATAGTTTAACAATGTTTTTTTGTGACACGATACCATTTAGCGCTCTTCCACTCGGAATTTTATAAAAAAAAACAGCAGGACACCCCATACCATCAGTAGCTTTAAGCAATTTCAAGTGTGAGATTCGAGAGCAAAAGATTGTACGTTTCTTTTTTATGGCACTAAGTTATTTCGTTTTTTCGAATCAGACCTCCCAGGCTTTGTTGGTCTAAAGAAGTTTTAAAATTGTATAGAAGTTGTAGAAAAACGTCACCATTTGTCACACATGTATGAAGGCATATAAGGGGAGGCATATGTAAAGATGCATACATTCGCACATGTTTATGTGTGAAGAAAAGTTTGAACTTAAAAGAATAATTTCATAGTTTTTAAGATACAGTTTTTACGAATTTTAATTGCAAACAGCCAGAAACCTCCATAATTAATGTTGTTCCAATAATAGAGAAACTCTAAGCTACTGTCCCTTAAATGCCAAAAACTACATCGATTTGCATATAAAGGGAACCGTAAACCTTATAATTTTGCAAAGAATATATCCTGCTAATTAGTTTTCTGTATAAATACAGGATGGCCCATAAGTTACGCTATAATTTATTTAATGAAAACCTATTTTTTATTCTTAAGAAATATCTTTTGAAAATAAAATCTTTTAATTAGTAAATATTATTTGCTTCCACTTGGCGGGCTGTTTTCAGTGAAGTTCTAAACTTGTTTTAGAATTTCATGCTCCAGAGCCCTCACTTCTACATTGATATTGGTCTTGAGCTATTAGATGGTTCCTGCAATATTGGTATACTCTTTATCATTTGGGTAGCTCTAAAACTGCAAAGAAACCCCTATATTATTGGAAGAAAGTCAATTTTGGACGAACTGTGTGAGCTATGGCTCCACCACAATTTAAGTTCTTTCTACCCCTGACTTCGTGATTTAAAGAAAAATATGTTCCCATGATGCTTTCTAAAGTTATACCAGACCATACTGGATCTTCATATTATGCACTTTTGCTTATTCACCTGACTATTAAGGTAAAAATGGGCTTCATTGCTCAGTAAAATTTTTGAATAGTCTTTATTTTTTAGCCATTATTACCAGTGCTCGAAACTAAACATTATATACTGTTCTTTAGTGTTCCGTACGGTAGAAATATTGAAACACAACTGCTAGAATTTGTGTAGTAAATACCTTAAAAAGGACGTTTCTCTGTTTGTGGTCTTTGTTACACAATAAAAATACTGTACTAAACCAACTTAGCACATTAATCTTCGTTCGTTTCCGTTATGATCAGCGCCCTTTTGGCTGGTAAAACAAACGAATATGTGCTGTGGTCATGCAAATTAACAAGCAACAACAACAATACCAATGAGAAGCGTTGTTAAAATTTTCTGTTTGTTCACTCCTTCATCAATGCAAAAAAAAAACACTAAAGAACGTTAAGTATAATTTTAAGAACTACACCTGTTCTGTTCGCTGAAGAAAAACAGGGTACCAATTCTGGCTGTCGTGATCGAATACTTTTGCAATTAGATAGCAATTTTATTTCTAATTCTTAAGGTCGATACTGAACGAATCGAATCGAATTATGTTCCCGTAGTTTCTATAACAAATTTACGCCATTCATTTTGAACATTTTACGCAAAACCCTGTTTCCAAAAACCTGAATTCCAACTTACTATGCTGTTTTTATTCTATATGAAATGTTCGTATCGGATCCACCGGATTTTGTCTATATAGTGCCCAGGTAGCAAAGGGATTCCATGTCTTGAATGACAGTGCCTTGAATTCCTAAAATTCGTGAAATAACAGAGTTTATGCGAAAGGACTTTGTTTTTTTGTACAGTCAAATAATGTTCAGTTTATTTCCGAACACTAATAATTCGTTTTGTGTTCTGTCCTGAAGTTTTTTATCATAAGTTGTATGTGTTTTTTTTATCCTAAAGCGGAAAAAAATCAATACGTTACTAAAAAATGTTATCCACCAAATAAATTATAGCGTTGCTAATGCGCTACCCTGTATTACAAAAACCACAGTTACAAAAAAACTACTACAAATTTTTCTCAATGCACTCTATATTTACTCTGTATTCTAGTGACTCGAAATGCGGCTAACGACGCGAAAGTGCTTGTTAAGCGATTTGATATGCTGTATGTATGTGTAGTGTAGGCACATGGAATATAAAAACAGTTAAAAAAATAAGCCAAATAGAAACTCTTGCAACATAAACTGCTCATACTCTCATACTTTCATGAATTTCCTTTGCATTTCATGCACACACACGCATATGCGTTCAAAATAAATTAAAAGCGCATAACTGCAACACATATGAAAGCTCAAAGGGTATTTAATTTTGAGACGAACAAAAATCTAATGAATTAAATGAAGTTTTTATTTTGCTTTCTGGGAAACTCCATGTTATTTATTTATGTTTAGTAAATGATATATGTTGTACTTTGATTTCTGATTCATTAACTGCATCAGTTATGTTCACCCTCAATTGCTCTAGAGTTCTTGAATTGTCAGTAAAACATGTGGAATTAACGTACCGCCCAAAATAATCAAAAGGCGTCAAATATTACGGTGTGTGAAAACAATACTTCACTCAGGAGCATTTTGTGAGTGCTTTATTTTAACACACCATGTGGTTGAGATCCACTGGGATCCACAACCCAAGACTTCTGTATGGTATAAGATACAGCGGCCTCGCTAACTAAAGCTCCTCTACATAGATGGCCTTCGTGCGGGCGCAAGGATTTCCTTTTCAATGGTGTAACATAGACCAGCTTCGATTATTAAAGCTTCTCTGCATAGCCGGTCTTCGAACAGGCCCATGGATTTCCTTTTTTAACGTATAAACTAAATAAAGCTTCTTTATATTTGGGAGTTTATCGGCACAGAAAAAATAGAAAATCGACTTCAATTAAACAATTCGTTCAGACAATTAAATATTTAACTAAGTTTGCCCCTGCAAAGGAATTGATCATATCAATTAACGGATTTGTATTTTCGAGTCATGGGTCACACATTTAGTCAATTAAAAAATTAATTGTATAAACAAACATTTAATTTTATGGGTTTTGATTAAAAAAATTAATTGCAGCAAACAAAAAATTAATTGAATAATTAATGTACACCAATTAATTATTTAATTGTATAATTTTTTGCAAAAATTGTTTCTGTGGGGATTGCGGACTTATATCGTTGTGAAACAAGTTTGCATTAATAAGGTTTAAGATCATTTTTGTTTAGGGGTTACTGAGGATTTATTCAGTTTTAAAATTTGGGGCTTTAATTCATAACGAACTAATTCCCTAATTTAAGGATTAAGACCATATTTTGCGGCTTCGTTCATTAGAGACTTAGTTCGTAGCGCTATTCATATTTAGAATTCTAGTATTTACTCCTTTTTAAAGATAATACAAGCTAAAAAAAACACCCTGTATTTTTTGTTTATTTGTCCAAAAGTATATATATATTTATACATATATGCTCTGTGCATTATATAGACTTTCTTATGTACACATAACACTTGTATAATATGCAAATGCTCTAAACATGCAAGTTGTCGTAAACATGAAATGGGTTCGTATCATATTTAGAATTATTTGACGTCGTCAGCCACACAAAGCCGTCGCCATCGTCATCACCATCATCCCTACCACCATTCACATCATTTGAGAATGTTTTCGTATTCTTGCTGTTGTTTTGTTGTATTGGATATCCTTAGATGGTTGATATTCTTAGGCACACAAAGTGTACAAAGTGTTGAAGTTAAATCGAATTTTAAGCATCCTTTTAGGTCTGAACTTACTGCATTATTTTAGGAATCTGTTGCATATAAATACTGTCAGATGAAATTCTATTGTCTGTTTGTTAATAAACACAGCACTAGAGAAGAAGAAAAAGGAGTATTTTGAAGTTTTTAAAAACAGCCGTCCAAATGTTGATAAAAGATCAGTGACCTGATTATGGCAGTCGTGATCGAGTACTTTCTCGATTCGAAAGCAATTTAATATCTAATTATTTCAGTCAATACTTAACGAGTCGTTATTAGTTTTTTCAGTGTGGTAAAGCATTAATTTGAGTTTCATAATACTGAAAAAATAATTTCGTTCAGTATCGACTGAAAGAATTGGAAATAAAAATGCTCTCGAATCGTGAAAGTACTGGATCACGACTACCAGAATTAGGCCCGATTATTTGTCCGAATACTTTTGTCATATAACACTACATCTGTATGCCTCTCTAAATGTATTTGCATCCCTCAAATTCTTTAAAGATGTACCCACAAAAACTAAAAAATTAAAAAAAATTTCTAATATAAAATAAAAATTCAAATAAAAATCACTGGTTAAAAGATTGATGTTAGACTGTTGGCTGGCAGGCACCGCAGTGGTGCAGACGTTAGAACTCAAAGAATTCTGATGAAAGAATGTGGTGATTCTTGAAACATGTAAATTCAACCCAGGTTCGAGCCCCAGCTTAGCCAAGAAAATTATCAATTAATTTAAATAAAATTCCAAGTTGTAAAAATTCCTTCCTTCAGTAAAAATAATTTAATGAAAATTAAATTAGATACACTCAAGCCTTATTAAAAAAATTATTTGAAATTGGCCATGCAACATTTAAAAGTTTTTCGGAATACTTTTTTTGATATATTTAAACATTTAAAAGGTACTGCATTAAAGAAATAGTTTAAAGTCAAATAAGGACCAGTCTCATGTACATTAAGCATCAATTTTAGAGTACGAGTCGAAGTTAAAGCTGGAGTCGGAGCCGGACAAAAAAAATTTACGCGGTTGGAGTCGGAGTCGGGTTAGAACTATTTTGACGTTTCCACAGCCCTGTGCTAAAGAAACGCCTTAGACGTCTCGAATGCAGACAATATCTGCTTGCTGTAACATAGCCACAGAGACATGATATCGAAACTCAAGTCTATAGAGATTGCAGCCACAGAGGCTGGTCTTAAGATACATACCAACCAAAGCGATGTGGAACGCATTGCCACGTGATAGAAATGCTGTGAAGGTGCTTATCAGTCATTGGTTGCGAATAATTCCCGAATATGCTGGCCAGCAAAAATAGCAAAAGAACTTCTATGGAGACGAACTAATCAACGGCCAATCCAGATTGAAATACTAATTCGAAACTGGCATCCATTTCGCACATGAAGGTGCCAACTGAAATGCGAGATTGACCACAAATCGGATAATAGAACTGAATGGAATAAGTTTGTGGTAACCCTATGCTCCTTATAGGGACCATATATGTATAAGTTATTTGAGGGTAAAATTATAAAGCAATTATAAAGTTGTTGCTATAACTGTAGTTACTGCTTATACCCCACCAGTTTTGTGCGAAGCTTGAATTGGTTCATTAAAATGAATAGTAACAATTTTACTATCTTACAAGTTAACCAATCTCAACCGATCCTTATTGCCAAATTTTTAGGACAAAAAATATATCAATCATAACTTTCACCTTTTATCACGAGGAAGACCTACACCACCAGTTAAACAAACTCAAATAAATTTAATTGCCAAATATTAAGAAAAAGTTAACTCATCTTTCTTAACGTTCACCTGCATATTCCAGTTTTCGTATCGCGAAAAGCTGAGAGATAATAGACAACTTAAGTGCTGGCGTTTATATGCGTCCTATGGAGAACCTAAATTGCTAATGTTCAAATTGATATCAATGGAATCAGCAGCATCAATGCTGTATTCCCGTATTTGTTGTGTGTTATACCCAAATACGGGGTAGCGAGGTTTTTAAAAATGTCATTTTGAATGTCTCATTGTTCATGCATTGCGGACACGTTAACGTTGCGTTCATCTTAAATGATTGGTATTTACTTTAAATACGTCAGCGACAATATTTATTGTTAACAAGTCCAAGTGTGCTTTATTACAAAATATGATTTTCTGGTTTTTACGTACGTAACGTTGTAGCAACAGAACATGAACTTTGCTAACATTAACGAATCGTGTATCTTTTTATAGTATAAAGCGAAGCCAACTTCACTACTATTCGAGAAATTTCAAAAATAAAATGCGTTGTACCTACACGAAACCTGATGGAGTCAACTTATCGAAACAAAGTTTTATCTTGAATGCTTCGCTACTTAAGCAACTATAAAATACGTAGAACATAAAAACCATTCGGTATCGCAAACTCTTCCCAGAACTCAACATTTCCTTGTCAAAAGTAGAGTTGTTGCTTGATATCAAAAATTTTCTTTTTGTTTTTTGACATTTTCTGGACTTTTGTTTAAGTTTATGAGCAGCAACATTACATTTTGTTTCATATTTCCTCATATTTTTAAAAATTTCTTTATATCATCTTAACAACACTGCACTGCTAAACACACACAAACTCACAGAGAAAAATAAAAATCCATTCATTCTCAGATTCGCATAGTCTTTTTTGTATTTTCGTACACGCTTTATTATTGTATAATTCAGATAGTTTTGCAGTGATTGTTAGCGTTTAAATTACAATGGCTGGATGGTTTGGCTTGTTGGTTGGTTGGTTGGTTGGTCGGTCGTTTGTTTGCCTTTTTGGCTTTGATTCATTTGCCTGCATGATGTGTTTTTAAAAAGAAATCATGTTTTATCTCATGTATTTCAGTGTTTTTTTTTTGCACTCGCATTTGTTTTGTTTCACATGTGGGCGTTCATTCTAGTATTCTATTTCTAGTTTAAATGCTTCTCTTAGTGTTAAGAAATTTGTACATGTTAAGACCAAAAGTGTCAACTTTTGTGTATTTTCGTTGTACTTTTTTCACAGCCATAGTTTAACCAGCAACAACATGACAAAATTTGCTATGTATGACATGTAAACGCCATTCTATGATGAAATGTCACAATCATCCGCAAATATGTACTTATGCACTACGTTCATACATTCCTTAAGCCATGTACGGTGGGTATGAGTTTACAAAAAAAAAAAAAATAAATAAAAAAAAAAAACGAAAAAGTACTTGTTTGTATTCCATTCTATTCTAAATATTACAACAATTGCAATTTTCAGCATGTTTTCGTATTAATTTATATTTTTTTTTCTAGAGTTTATATGCTCGCTGCATGTAACATGTAACACGTATTTCTAATGAAAATTCATCTTATGTCAAGTCAAATTTTATATCTCTTGTGTTTGAGTCGAGTGTTCTGTATGAATAAAAGTAATTAAAAACAATTTATCGCCAGAAATTAACATTTTCTTTAACATGTTGGTTTTTCTGGCATGATTTATTTTGAACATTTTGAAAAATGTCTTAATTTTGTGAAAATATTTTAATCTAAAATATGCAGTATTATTTGTGAGTTGCCTTAAGGTGAATATTATTTTAGGTTATTTTTTTTTTGTTTTATTTTTGGTGCCTAAACAATGTGCAGATTTAAAAACTTGTATTTTTTATAGGCTTTTGGAGAATACTTTATTAACAAAACCTTTATCTCACCGACAAATATAACATGCTGACATAAAAATCAGAAATCAATTTTGAAATCGGAAATCTTATGCTTAACGTAGACGTTACTTTATACAAAAACTATATTTAAAAAGAAATAGAAAGAAAAGACGTTACAGAAAGAGTATTATTGTATGAAGTGACTGTGTAACTGAGCAATTTGATCGTTAGAATACAGCAATAGAAATTTCGAAATTTTCGAGAGTGTGAATAGGGATATATCTATGTTTTCAATTTCATTAAAACCGGTTTGATAGTTTCTGATAGCAGAAATCCCTCGTTGTCTTTTTTTTTTTAAATGCATAAATATAAATCTATCTATATGTGTACACGCAAAGAAAAAACATGATTGATACAATCACAATCGCAAACTATCATTAATGTTTGTAGTAATGATTGTGTCAAACACGTCTTAAGTAACAATATATGTTCAGGCATTATGTTTATAGCTAATTATTGTCCCAAACGTATTATTATGTTTAGAAGAAAAATGCAATCGTTCTTTCAAACCATGTTTCTTTATTTCCCAGCACCATTCAAAATGTCCATGTCACAATAAAACCAATAAAATGTAATGTAATTTCAAAAATTTATTTTTTATTAAGAAAACATATTTATGTATGTATGTATGTACATATAAATTCTTTGTATAAGCAAACATTTAAAAATAAAATTAAATACATAATAATTGAAACAAATTCGGGGCTAGTGGCAAAATTGTATGTTGTATGTGTTTTTGGCTGCAAGAAAGACAAAAAAATTGGATATTTATACATGTATTCTTATGTATATTTTATAAATACCTTACATGTTTAAATAAATGTATAAAAATTTATTTCGTTAATTTTGCGAGGCAGCATGGCCTTTTTCTACCCGAAAAACGTTTTAATTATTTTATTCTCATTCATGTTTCCCGATTGACTGACGCTTGCATACTGTTTGTTTTGACAAAAAATGTTTGCTTATTCAGAGAATGTGTTTTACAACAAACATAAATTATGGTATTAAACATAACTTTGTATGCAACTTATATTATGATTTTAATTGTATAGTTGAAAATAAAAATATTATAGTAGCAAACATTTCATATAATTAAATATGTTTAGCTAGATCATACTTATCTTTTATGTGTAAAACACCATATAATATTATTGCAGTGAATAAAAAAATATTTAAGACAATAAATATTTATTCAAGTAATATTAGGACTATAATAAACTTATTAGGGTAAACATATTAGGCTGATATGAATAATAATGGTTGTAGTGACCACTCATTAATCATGTTATTTCTCTGCGTGTATGTTTTAATTTTCATTAATATTGTTTTGATAGTGGGCACAAAGACCCTATTCCGGAAAGCATCTATATGAAATTATGGACCGATTCGCTATTGTGCCAATTAGAACCTATGTAAATTTCATTAAATTATCTTCAAAATTGCGACCTGTACTTTGAGCAAAAGGTTGCATGCACAACCAGCCAGCGGACATCGTTAGAAATGATTCTAAGACAATCGGTACAATATTTTAGGGTGTTACACACAATGACAACTCTTCGGCTTAATATTCAAACCTGCTAACTCCCTTTGAGCTCATTTTACAGAAGAGACAAAAATCGTCTCATATTTCATGTTATTTATTTGCAGCGTGAGAGGAAAACCAAAAATATATAGCTGGTTAACACAATTCAAGACTCAAATTAAAAAAAAAAAAAAAATCATGCTGGTCGACGAGGCGTATCTTTCTCTACCACACCGCATCAAAATCTCAATTAAATTAAAAAGTGGATGCAGAAGGTTTGCATTTTAATGGCTAATTAATCACTGATGGTTTAAACGCTGGTTTAGTTGAACTTAACGTGAATTAATATTTGGTTTAAACTCAACAACTATAAATCAGTGACCCATGTATTATATTTATTTATTTATTTATTTATTTATTTAATATCGATTTTCTAATACAACAAGATAAGTATATTTTATAAATTAAAGTATTAGAATCAGAGATGTTAAAAAATAGTATAAAATGTCAAAAGTTTTACAAAATTTTCGGAGAAAAATACATTAATTTTTAGAAAACAGAAAAAATACATAAAAAACAAAGATCAATTTATGTTGAAAAAAAAAAATAAATAATAATAATAATAAAAGTATATGTGTGTAGTAACAATTAACACAAATATACATATGTAACTAATTGAAATAAAAACATTGATTTAAAATTAACTTAGGAAATCAATAAGCATTTTCTTAAAATTTATCCCAGTAAAAAAAATTTGGGTTTTTTGAAGCACTTAAGGGAAAAAGGGAAAAAGCTTCAATAAGAGACCTTTTATATAGCAGTAAATGATAAAGAATAAAATATAGAAAAAGCAGCTTTTTTAGTGCTGACAACGATGAGGTTTTAAAGCGAAAAAAAATAAAAATTTTATAATGGTTTACGAAAATTATTGAAACAATGCATTTAAGCAATTAAAAGCAAAACATCAATAAATATGGAAATATAGTTATTCCTTAAAAAAGCGCTTTAGGAGTGCTTTGTTTGTATGTTAAAAAAAAGCGCTTATTGTCAGCAGTAAATAGTTCTCCAAACCGGGAACACTCCATACAAAAATCAGGCATCTTATCAGCAGGTTTGAAGCGATTTGAGGTATGCATTCATACATAAAACCTGCTCCTTTTGGAGCACATTTTTTACTGGGATGTTATTAAAAAAATAACATATGGCAGCACTATGATAAAACTTATCAAATTCATATGGTCTGAATTGGTAGTTTAAACGCCCAATTTTATGCGGTTAAAGATGGTTTATATGTTTAGTGATTTATATATTTGTTGGTTTAAACTCATTTTAAACAAAAAAGAGAGTTTAACTTGCTCTGATTTTTTAGCCCTAAGCCGACGAACTATTGTTAAAATTTATTGCAGAATTCTCAATTTTAGTCCGATTGAAAAATTTTTTTTCTATTTGCGAAATATATTTGTCGAAATCTACAAAAAATTCAGCGACAGGAATAATGCATCTCTTATAGATTTTTAAGAAGGTACAACTGTACTTTTTCGTGCATTTTGAACTATGTTGGTACCGTGGTGCTACCACGATTTATTTGGTGCAATTTGAAATTTTTAATTAGTATCCTTTGATTTTTAACATATTTATTATTTTTTTACTGAATCCGAACAGGATCAACTTCAAAATTGGTTTTTGTAATCCAGTACATTTTTGTCATCCCAGTATCTAATAATTTATATCAATAAACTTAAATTTAAGCGGTTTAGCTGGCACATTAAAAATATAACTTTTAAACATATCATTTGCTGGATACTCGAACTTAATCTCAAAATTTCTTATTAATCTTGCCAGAACAGTTTCCAACTGCAAATCCACAATTCGTTTTCCAATGCAGGTACGTGGACCAAAGCCGAAAGGCAAGTAAACAAATGGATCACCCTTAGTAGCAGGACAAAAACTTTCTTCTTCAGCTAAAAGGTTAGAACGTAACCAACGCTCGGGCAAAAATGTGTTGGGTTGATCAAAGTATTTTGGATCCCGATAAAGTAACTGAGCAGTCATTAAGACATCAGTGTCGGCAGGTACACGATAACCACTTAATACAATATCCTGTCCTGTTGTACGGGTATTTCCCACGGCAACGGGATACGAACGAAATGATTCTTTAATACAAGCTCTTAAGTATGGAAGATTTTGCGTATTTTGCTGAGTTAATTGTGTACTTCTATCAGGTAAACTAGATAAAAGTTCTTCCCTTAGTTTTGATTGCTTGTTTGGATTTTTAGCCAAACTTAGTAAACAGGCGGCCAATGCAGAAGTTGTCTAAAAACAAGAGCAATTTTCATATTTGTATTTAAGTTTTGGATTACAATCTTACGCAAAAAAAATAAATAAAAATTGATTTCAATTAAAAAGTTTGTGATTTTAATTAAAAAATTAATTAAATTTGTGCCAGCAAATAAATTTATAGTATCACTTCAACGTTTGATTCACTTCATTAAACGGTTAATTAAGTTGTTTACACGTTTAACTCACTTGAATAAATTTTTAATAAAAACTGATTTTGTTTTTGATTAATGATTTAATTCGTGAAAAATATTGGAGAATTTTTTCTGTGTACTTACCGTATCTACACCCGCTAAAATTATATCCATAGCCATAGTTTCAGCAACCAAAGGATCTGTACTTGCCAGTCTCTCCAATATACTTTTCTCCCCTTCTGGTTTGTTTTTGTCATCACGTTGCAATCTTTCCAAAGCTTGATTTACATACTCCGATATTAGTTCATTTAGCAAATCTAATATTTTAATAACCTTTTTAAATTTGGGTGTTGGTACAACCTTCCACATCGACGGCTGCATGTCTAATTCCAATAGTAGTCGGAAAAATTCTTCTAAATTGTCTATTATAACTTTAGCTTTGCGATTTCCTTCACTATTATCTATCATATTTAAGTCAGTATCTAAAGCGACTAGACCTACAGAATCCATAGTCCAGTACTTTATGTATTCTTCAAAATTTTCAGGAACTTCCAATGTATTTTGATCTCTTATACGTTTTATACATTCCACAAACTTCATTGCTACTTGATCCATTTTTGGTATATAGATTTTAATAGTTTTAGGATTCATCAATACCGGATTGACTGCAGAACGAAATTTCGACCAGTTTGCACCTTGTCTGTAAAAGTGTTAAAACAAAAGTTGGTTAAGGGTTTTAGCTAGTTTTAGGATAACTATTCATACGCCGCTACCAAGCCTACTGCATTCTTAAACCTATCTTTTCTGAGCTCTTCACGGTAATATTGTACAATATCTAACCCTCTACGTATGGGATATAAGCCTTCAGTGCGATAAACTTGCTGAAAATCTTTTGGATTGAACGTGTATAGAACATTTCTTTTGCCAAAAAGTCCCGGCACAATAAATATATCGCCATATTGAGATCGTAATTTATAATTGAAGTCAATAAAAGATTTTTTATAAAATTCTCCTAGAGAGGAAATTAATAATTCAAATATTGAAAATTTGGAAATATGAAATGTTTGTCTTATCTTACCTCCCGGCATAAATGCTCTAAGTAGCTGATATTTAGAAGGTCCGGGTAAACTGTCAAATGATTTTGCAGCCTCCCATTCTGTATTAGGCGTTTTATGCTTCTTTGTATAAAAAATATTAACAAATTTTAATTTAATTCAAGGATTATTTACTTACAATAGAATATCCAGACTGCATGCATCTTTTAAATTCATGCTTGCAAACATTTGTTTTTATTAATTTTAACATTTTTATTTAAATTTATACGTAAAAAAAATCACAAACTGAAGTATATTCTTTGAACTCATTAAGATAACTGAAAGAAAGCAGTCAAAAATAATTGTTTGAAAAAAGTATTTTCTGATAATGACCACAACAACAAAAAAAAACTGCATGTTGAAGATATATCAACTAAAGTGCAACTTATCAACAATTATCAGTGTGGCCATATTAGCTTTTTCGAGCTAAATTTAACTTTAGTTTTTCATGTTGAGCTTGAAATGTATCATTTAGCCTTTAGCTTTTTTCAGGATTTTTAAGAATGCATTTAGCTCTGGCAGCACATATTCAATCGCTGTTGCAGATTTGATCTACATAATATAATATTTTCCCTGCAAATAATAGGACTAGTCCAAGCCCACGTGCAAAATGTAGCCCACAAGGGACTAGGACTAGTCCAAAAGTAACCCAAAACGTATGGAAAAAAACATGCTCTATTTAACATTACGATGTCCTAGGGCAGGGCCATAAAACCCAGCTTTAGATTACGGGAGTAGTCTTAAAACTACTCCATTGTATACACAAGAGGACTAGTTTTAACTTCTTTTAAAAACGAAAACAATTCGTTTAAAAACGAAGACATGTCGTCTCACTACAAACACTTTTTAACAATGACGTGGTTCATTTAATCAAAATGGTGCAGGTGGTCCAATATTATTTGCAGGGCTATATCATGAGGCAGTAAATCTGAAAAGTTTTCTTCTTATAATTAAAATTATTTTCTTTTTATGATGTTAAAAATGTTTTGTGTTATTGTGCAGATTCATATTTAAAGGAAACTGCTGTAATTTTTGTAATCAAGTACATAAAATGGTTAATTTCGATTTTTTCTTTTGAAATATTAATTACCAATTGCAGCATATAGGAGCAATTTTCGTTAAACAATTTACCTTTGATCTTGTTATTTGACCTTTGGCGTGGTTCGATTTTGACCATATTTTCAGACAATAGTCCTTGTAGCTTCCCAACAAACACGAGGTTAAACCTTTGATATGCAATGACTTTATCATTTGACAGCAAACACAATTCTCAAACGTTTCTCAATTGTTTCAATTTAACATTTAAATTCAAATTAATAATGATTTGAAAATAAACATTTAACATAAAATGTTTTATCAATTTGATTTCAAACTGATATCAAATGTTAAATTCAAATCAAAACTAAACTTGGCAATACTAAAGATAAAAATAAATGTAAACATTAAAAATGGCGATTAAAGTTGCATTTTTACTTCGTGGTTAAATGTGTTTTACAAGTGAACAAATTATTATTTGTTGTGAAAAATAAAAATTATTTTTGTGTAATTACAATGATTAAAAATACGAATTTAAAAAAATAAAACGGCAAAGTGAAGAAATTTTAAGTTTGTTGTATGATCGTGGTGCTACAATCCTCCAAATAAAAAGGAAATATTTCATACTTCTTTTAGCTGTGTTGCCGAATGTTTATCTCACAGTTTATTTAAATTAATAATGAATTTTAATTAAAAAAATAAAATATTTTTATTTATGTTCCACATTGTGTTATAATCCATATTTGAAAAACAATTGAGAATTACGTTTGAAAGCAAGTTGAAAATAAAGGAATTTTTCAATTTGATAATAACTTCCCCTTTTTGTTTAGAGTGCTATGATTTTCAAATCATTATCAAACGTTTGACGTTTGAGAAAACCTTTGAATTGAAATCATTTTCAATTTGAAATCAAAACTCCGTGTTTGCTGGGTTGTGTCATAGAACTCGGAATAGCATTACATAATTGCAATTTCATAAAAATGGATAAAAATTATCACATTGATAAATTTTATGCAAAAAAAGAACATTACCTTATTTTCATTTCCTTGTGGTTTTAAACAAGTTGCTGGAGTGCAAATGTCAATTTTATTTTATTTTCGTGGGTGTACTGGAAATCAAAAAGGTAGAATGCAAGAATTTGGAAGTTGTTTTCAATACACATTTAATCAAATTTTTATAATTTTTGTTAAAAAATCTGTTTAATAGAGAAATGGTTATACATATAATAATATTATTATAAATATTATTTGCTATATAAAATTCTATTATTACAGAAATCTTATTAAAAAGAAGAAAATTTAAAAAAAAAACTCTCAAAAATTTTGTCCGCTTTTGAAATTACCTGAGGACAGGTAACGCCAGCAAAAAATAAACTTTTCAATATCTCACAGTTTTGACATTTTTGAATTAATAAAAATTTACTAAAGAAATTAATATCAAAAATGTTTTAGGTGTGTGCTGGAATTTCTCGGTCAAGTAATAAGTTAGTGGTACATTTGTGAAAAGCGGCATTATTTTTTACTGGGATAGTTTTTAACATATTTTGGGTTTTTATACTATTTTTAAAAAACACTATTGTTACTTCATTTCAATTAATTTATCACCTAGAATAAGACTATTGCGACATTCAAAAAAATTGGCAAAAACTAAAGAACTATTTCTTTCAGTCGCTTTGATATTTTGAATTTTATATTTTTTAGTTTTTTGTGTATTCGCATAGTTCTATATAACGAAGAACCACTGTAATGTACTTAATGCAGAATATTTTTCTCAAAAACAGAAATCGTCATATTAAAAATATATTACAAAAATAAAATTAATATTTTGTTTCAGATAGTGTTATCTTTTGAAGTGGACTGAATGTTTTTTAACATTAAGTGTACTAGGGTTGCCAAATGTGAAATCTCATTTTCAAAAAATCGTGCGATTGATAAGATTTCTATTTTTAAAATTAAAACCTAAGATTTTTGGGATTACAAAATCCCGATAATTAAAGCATTTTTTTTTTTAATTTTCCTTTGTACACGTCAAAATCACAAAAATGAAAATTGATTTTAAGTCAGTTTGCCGAATAAGTTACTCGGAAATAAAATTAAAAATCTGAGATAAATCAAATATTTTCTCAAACAATTAAGCATTTGATAATTTTCTACGGATGTACCAGTTTAGCGTCTACTTTCAGCTTAAAATCATTTCACAAGAGAAGCGATATTTTAGTACTATAAATACAAATATTTAACACTTTTTCCACCAGTAAAAAATTTAATTTTTTTATTTTTATCGTTTCCGTTAAATGGGCGTCTACAAAAATAAGCCAGTTCGACCCCGAGATTTTGTCGTTGTTACGAAAATGATTTTTTTTTATGTTAATCATTAAATACATATGTGACCTTCTCCGGGAAAAGGGACCTAGTGTGTGAAAATTAAGTTTTGAGAAAACGCATCTTATCTTACTCTACACCCTTTTAGGTACCAGAATCCACTCTTAAGTCCAAACCCGTTTTTTTTTACACATATGTAAGAATATGTATGCTTGTGAGCAACTTTGGGCCACTTGGATGTACAAAAAATGTAAACAATATGCAAAACACAAACATAATATGCAAATAATATTATTAATGTATTTAGAACAAGAGTTTTTGTAATTGTGTAATTTAAATGAAAAGTGTCTTCGTTTTTGACCCCATGACACTTTTCATCATTGTAATATCAACCTTAACATCACTTGGCCAAAGTGTCATCAGGGTCAAAATGAAATTATGTCATCAATAGGATGACACATCGGCATCATAGAAATGACGTACATGTCCTCAGTGCGATGAGGAAGTAACATCGGAGAAAGGGTACATTAGCATAAATTAAATGACAGTTTGTTATTAAGTCAAAGTCATTGGAATTGACTTAAGTCAAAGTGAGAGAATATTATTATTTACTTACCCGTTACATATGCAGCAGAACTCTCAATAATAAGACACCAGCACCATGCCCCATATGGTTTTCGCAATCATTATACTTTAAAAATTTGTTGTATTTAACCAAATAATTTAAAAAAAAATTGAATATAGGAATTTTTGCTTCTACACAAAATGTGGCATCGAATTGATGTCACTATAGTCATAAAATAGATGACACGTCACAAATGACAAAATTGCTCGAAGACGTTAGTCATTGGATTGATGTTCCTTTTTGCATAATTGATGCCATTTGTACGAACATTGATGTCACAATTTTGATGTTAGGGCATCATCAATATGAAGATGAATTTTTCTATCAGTGTAGAAAATATTGTAGGAATAAGACTATTAAAGTATAAAAAGCTTTTAAAAATTGTAGTTTAATTTAGAATAATATGAAAATTTAGAAAACAATTTACCTTTATGAGCACACTGATTTTTAAACACAGAGAGAAAAAATATGGTTCAGCATTGCTACGGCAACTACACTATGTTTACTGCAGCAATATATTGTTGTCGTACACAAAAAACTGTTATTTTTATTTATTATTAGCAATTTTATAGTTACTGTCAATATTTCAATGCTTATCGCAATTATAAATTTGAGTATGGTACACTAAAAAAAATTATTTTTATATCAACTAAATAATGATAACTTTGAAAACTTACAACCATTTCATGATATTTATTAGTCATAAAATGATAACTTTCTATACGTGCAGTCATAGTATGCTTACGACGCAAACAAAATATTTGTACTCTAATAATATTTTGAAAGCGCCATTTATAAAATAAAGAAATTAAATTAAAAAAAAGTTAACAAATTGTTAATTAAATAAAATTGTTAAATAAAATAGCATTGCTAAACAAATTTTAGATTTTTTTTATTATTGTGAAAGTGCATAAATATTGGTGCAAAAACCAATTGACCAGTGCATGTTAGTTTAATGTAATTTTAACCCTCGGTCATACACATGTTTTTATTTTCACATTCGTAACGCATGAGTCTAGCCAGACCCAACCAACTTTCGAAAAAATAAAACTAAGGCCCTAATTCTGTAAAACGCAACGCCAAAAATTACATTGAAAGCAAAAACAAAATAAAAAATATTTCATTATTTTGTTGTTGTTTTCCACAGAAATTCATATTGGATTTCTATAGAAAGCAACAACAAAATTATGCAAAATTTTTGACATTTTTTTTGCTTTTAATGTTATTTTTGGCGTTGCGGTTGCGTTTTACAGAATTAGGGCCTAATATTTTTTAACTACATGTTAAATTATACACTTTACATGAAATTCTTAATATAAAATAAAATGCGTACATATTTATATTATTTTTATTTATAATGTCCAAATTAACATATTTTGACCTATCAAAATATATCTAAAAACTGGAAAATAAGATCGTTTAATTTCACAAAATGTGTATAACATGTCTATAACATGCAATACTATTAAACTTGTAATAAAAAAGAGAAATACAATAAATGTATTAGCATTATGGATTTCTTAAGCAACTGAAGCATGTCATTTTAATTTTAATTGCTGACAATCTGAACACTTTGAACAAAAATTGTTTTGGAGTATATGAATATTCCATTTTCAATATTAAATAGCAACAATTCGTTTGCAAATTTTCAAACTTCGTCCCTTTCGATGCAAATACACGAATACAATTTGTTTTGGTTATGATTATAAATGTTAAATGTATTTGGTATGCAACCTCTCTTCAGCGCTTTAATTGGAATAGAGACTTGTTCCATGGGCCCAACTCCAAACGCATATTATTTTGACGCAGCATATGCCAACATTACGTTGCTGCCATTTAGGTGAGTCTTTACCATAGAAAAATTCATGGGCAGATCATTGTTCACAAGCTTGAACATGTGTTTCGTCTTCATCGTCCTAAGAAGCAAACGATTCATTTGGTTTTATGATCAAATTATTTTCTTATTGCCCTTTTTCAAAATTGGGGTACATACTTACTACTTTAATTGTACACCCAAAATTTTTTATTTTGTTTGTCATTATACATTCATATTTTTTTTTTTAGTCATACGCCTTAAAAAAAGTACAACAATGAGAAAACAACAACAATAGTACGTATACTCAAAATATAATGTAGCTAAATTCAAAAGAAAATGCATTTAAAGCAACTAAACATTTTTTTACAAAACGGATAATTTACATTTTACATTAATTTTTAAATTTTTTATTTATTAAACAGCATGTTCCGTAAAATTTAATAGTTGGCAATTTTAAAATATATTTTTTAACCGACAAACGGAATACGAATATTATAACCCAATCTGTTACTATAATAATTTTATGAGTGTATTAATAAAACGTTTTACTGCTTAAACAACAGAAACAACAACAACATTATAAGAAATAAAATTTATTTTTGGTTGGTTTCAAAGTTGGTAAAAAATAATGAAAAAATCCCGTATTATATTTTTATAGTACATATTAGGATGATGACGAAAACCATATGAAGTCAGATGTGGCGGTTTCTCGCCAAACGTGGCGATTTTGAAACGTGTTTGGCGGTGGGATTTTCCATTTGGCGACTGGAGATTTTTTTTTTGCGATTTTTGATATAACTGGCGACTATCTTTGATATTTTTACCATGTATATTATTTCAGTGATTTGTAATTTTTTTGTTATCATAACTAATTAAAGAAAATAAACATGGCAACTTAATGTCTCATGATTTTTGTTTTGTTATCATTTTAAGTGCATTTTATATTCAGTCACTATTTGATTCTAATAATACATACTATGATGAGGATCGATTTTATATACTTGTGAACATATTTTGTTTTTTTTTTATCTGAATATATGATCTCAATTTTATGTTATTAAAAAAACATATCAGACTCTAAACAAAATTTACTTTCGGCGATTTTTTGTATTTTTTCTCTGATTTTTAGGGAATTTTGACTGTTAAATTAATTTAAAAAAATAAAAAAATGTTACGAAAACTAAACAAAATTTATGTTTGGTGATTTCTGACATCCGGTTTGGCGATGCAAAAGCATAAGAATGCCTACGTTTTGATTTTGAGCAATTTTGTTATGGGCATCACTGAATGCCAGCGCTGTCAGAAGTAAGATTTTACCTTATTTTTTACGATTTTTTAACAGAAAAAAGATTTTAAGATTTTTCCCCCAAAAACAAGACTTTTTGATTTGTCTAGACGAAGGTTAGGTTCAATTACAAAAAACCGTATTTGTTGCCATTTAAAAATTTTTAAACTAAATAGTTCAATTAAGTATAAGGAAATAAATTTTTTGTAATGTTTTTTTTTTGGTTATTTTTGTATTAAATAAAATATGAATTGTTTTTATTATTTATAATAAAAAAATTACTTTTTTCCAAAAAATAAGATTTTTCCTTCCAAAAGAAGATTTTTTAGTTGAAATTAAGATTTTTTGCTGAAAATTTCTGGCAGCCCTGCTGAATGCAAACAAAGCACGTTCAATCATCAAACTCACACATGCACAAATAAAATGTTTACGAAACGATGTCAATATTACCAACGTTGAACTTTGTTTTGCAGGCATAGAATTGATGTTAATTAATCGTATTAGTAAATCAAAAAAAAAATTGATTTTTGCAGATCTCTGATACCAATATAATAAGGTGGTTTATGGGCAAAAATACCCCATTCCGGAAAGAAGCTTGCATGGGGTTGTGTGAAATTACGAACCATTTCGACCCGGTTTTTCTCGGTTCTTGTGCCAATAAGAGCCTATGTTCTAAATTGCCTCAAAAATTGCGACCTGTACTTTACGCACAAGGTTAACATGGACATCCAGCCAGCCAACCGGACATACATCGTTAAATCGTCTCAAAAATTAATTCTGAGCCGATCAGTATACTTAAAGGTGGGTCTCAATTTTAAGGTGTTACAAACATCAAAACAAATGCATACACAGAAACAATTAAAAATGGTCTCTAATCACCAAATTTATATCAAATTCATAGAATCAAGCTGCCCATTTGTTGATTTTGCACCTTTTACCAAAATGATTATATTGATTACTAAAAATTGTAAAAATTTAATATTTTGAATATATTTTTTCAATAAATGATATTTTTAATTTTAATTAAAATAATTATCAACAAACTTTGCCGTTTTAAACAATATGTTGTTTTGTAATTGAATTAATATTTGAATTCAAAGTTTGATTTATTTAGCACAACTAAAATTTTAATTAAATCAAAATTATATTTTTAATTTTCGTGCAACAAAAAAATAATTAATTCAATTATCAAATTTATTAATTTTAAATACTTTTTAAATAATTTTTTTAATTCATAAAAAACTACTAATAATTTTTTCAATTAAAATCGAGATGATTAAGCATACATTGAAATGATTTGTTAATCACTTCAAATTGACATGATTACAACTAAATCATTTCATTAATCACATTAAATCCTCTGAGCATACTTCAAATTGAGTATAATGATGAATCGGCCACACTAAACTTACCTCTCACGTGTACAACCGACAACGATTTCTTCTTAATATTTTTTCGCCTTTATTCTGATAACGTAATAAAAGTTTCTTTTTATTCATTTTTAATACTTAAAATATATATAAATTTGTTTTTTGTGTTTTTTTCTCAATCAACTGTCATCTTAATCATCTCAAATGTAATTTAACCCGCTTTGATTAACTTATGGCTAATAAATCAGTGAAAGCTTAAACGCTGGTTAAGTTGAACTAAACTTAAATTTATATGTAGTTTTAACTTAACAGTGCCCCATATAACTATTATATGTAGTGCAAAAAATAATAAGGTGTCACAGCACTTCGATAAATGTTGTCCAATTCAAATGGCTTGTATAATTAAGGCAATAAGTCGAGCTGCCATAATTCTGGGTTGCACTTCTAGGTCACATAAAATATCTTTAACTTAAAAAAAATAATACAAATCTTATGTAAACAAAATAAATTGAAAGCAACAATTTCTAAATTATCAATTAAATTATTTTTTTGTGTTACTTAAAAATATAGTTATTTTTAACTCATTAATTTATTATTTTCTTCTTTAAGCTAGACCCATTTTAAATAAAATTATTACCTCAAACTTTGTAGACACTAAATGCCACAAAAAAAGTCAATCTCTTAAGAGATACATAAATTCAAAAATATAACTTTTTTAAACAGCAATAAAGAAACTTCAGAATAACTGTCAACAACATACGATTACGCACTCGTATAGACAGACAATATGAGTAGAATTACTTTTACTTAACACACACATTTTCTTAAGAAAACAAAAATTACATACAAACGCACATTCATTTTTACATACTTTATATACATACATGTGAATATGTATGATAAAATATTTTATAAAATGATATGAATATTTTGCCAAAAATGCCAGAAAAAAATGCTGCAAAAAATTTAAATTATTTCTACAAAATCACACAAAAGATATACTTTCAGCACGTCTTCTAACGCACATTCACAATAACAATAATAATAAAACTAAAAAGATGTCTTATCTTAATAATATTCGTATGAAAATGTGTACAACAACAAGGACATGTGGCAATGAACAACCCAAAAAATAGGCAATTTTCCAAATAACATGAGACAAAAAAAAAAAATAAAAATAAATAAACACATATATGAAAAGAAAGTAGGAGTTAAAACACAAAAAAATATGGAAAATTGTATCAAAATGAAAGTTTAACTTACATGGCTGAAAGTATGTGTGTATGTTTTTTTAATGTACGTTTGCCATTTTCAATGTCAAATATGAATAATTCAGCGGAAGTTATTACTTGTAACAGTATGTGTATGGTAGGAGGCATGTGGAAATGCTTACGCATTTATAAATGTGTGCGAGTCGTCTTTATGGTAGATGTAGCCCAGTGAGCATGCGATATTCTACATATATCCCCACAACTTTATTCGGCTCTTGTAACTTTTTTAATACTGAACACATTAATGAGGACCAAAACAGATCCTTTAAGTGCATTTGGTTTATCCTTAAAGTCTAATGAGGATGAGATGAGATATGTATATCTAGAGGATATATCTTTAGGGTCCGACTGAGGGGGTACTCTTTTTGAAAGGTATCTTGTATCGAATCTTAATTTAAAAAATAGAAAATCTTACGAAAGGCTTTCAGTAGTGCGTTTCTCTATTCAATTAAAATTGTTAAAATTATTTAACAGCAAAGTTAGCGTTAATTTGATTCAGTAACTTTTTTAACAATAACGTTTACTGCTATATTCTACCTTAAAGTCAAGGATTAAAGCGAACTTAAGGACAAAATAGTTTTCATTGTTTGTTTTAAATTCGTATTTATTCTTTAAAAAAAAAAAAAAAACAAACAAAAATTTTGCCAAATAAAAGTCACAGAAATATTTTAAAAATTCACATTATAGTGTTTTCTTTTCTACACAAAAAATAAGTGGTAGACTTTCCCATCATGCCGCTGTTAGGAAATTTTTGCGAATTTTCGCTAATTTAGTAATTTTTTACCGAATTTTTGCGTTTCCTTATAGTTTTAGTGACTTCAAATAAATTTTATGGTTTGCTTGAAGTATTAAAAAATTTCGAGAATTTTCGCTATTTTTGCAAAAAAAAATTTTATATATTCCAAAAACTTGATTTTTACGCGATTTAGCGATTTCATATAAATTTTACGGGTTTATCCAAGTCTTGAAATTTTTCTCAAATTATAGCCACGTTCGCGGCAGAAGCTATTTACTCTAATTTAACTATTTTTACCGAATTTTTGCCATTCCTTATAGATTTAGTTACTTTAAATCAATTTTATGGTTTGTTCGAAATATTTGGGGGAATCACAAGGTGTGCTATCAAGTAATATCGTCATAATGTCCCAAATGATTGTTGTGTTTCACACAAAATAAAAATGTTAATGCTGTGTTCATTGATTTGTAAATTTTTGCTATTTTTTAGTACTATGGAAAGTGTCTTCGTTTTTGACCCAATGACACTTTTCATCACTGTGAACATCGCTTGACCAAATTGTCGCCAGGGTCAAACATTGAAATTATGCCATCAATGGGATGACACATCGGAATCACAGAAATTACGAATAGGAGTCGGTTTAATACAAAATTTCATCGACTAAGTATCATCGGAGAAATTACTCATTAGCTATTAAATTAAGTCACTGACTTAAGTCAGACTGAGAGAATATTATTATTCACTTACCCGTCACACATGTTTGTCTGTTTTTCTCTTGCTCTCTGCTTGCCAAGGAAGCTTTAGCTTCGATAACCTTATGTAAATAAGACACCTACCTCCGGTGATATTATAGAAAATACCTTTCAATTTCTCTTCGTTTTTATATGAAATACTGAAAAAACATTTATTAAGATTATCTTAGCGAAATTGTTTACTGGTTAACATTTAAATTTAACATGTGCTTGCCTCACATATGAGTTGAATATTTATAAAATTATTCGTAAAATTACGTGTGGGTGAGTCACGTATAATTTATAAATTGTTTATGTGTGTTTTATCATTAAATTGTATCAAGATATATTTTTAATATTTTACTTTCTTCTCCATACATTTAGTCCTGCTTTTATTTCTACAAATGTTCTTTCTCTGACAAATTTTTATGTAAATTTTTGATTGCCTTTTAAAAAGAAAAGAAGAAATTTTCATCTGAAGAAAACAAAATCTCAAAGGATTTAAAAACCAACTACCAAAATTGTTGAAAAATTATTAAAAAGGATTTTTTTTTGTCTTTTTAAAAAAAAAGATTTTACACATGTTGAAAATTTTTTTTGTGGAATTTGTTCACTCGATTCGTTTCTTTTTAATGGTTCCTGTGGTTGTATTACAATATTTCAATTTCATTATCCTGACACTTTATCATTTTGCAATTGAAAGAAAAAAAACAAAATTGTGGCAAAGACGTAAGTAAAACATGTGTGCAAATTTTTATTTTCTTTATTTTAAGCAAAAAAAAAAAAATTTTTAATACCGGAAAATTCTCGCGAAATTTGTGGTGACATTTTTACGGGATAATTCTTTTTGATATTAATCACAAAAAAAAAAGAGGAAAGAATGAAATTGCTTAAGCAAAATGTTTTTGTATGCGAACACAGTAAAAAATAAGTGCATTTTGTCTAGGAGTTTTATCAAAATGTATTCATTCGTGCGTATGATTTCACGTTTTTATTGTAAATTTTCTGAAACAATTTTCTTTTTAAGATTGAGGAAACAGAAGAAAAGGGCTTTCTTCAACAATAAAACTAAAATGCATTTGCGTTGAAGTTTATAGAAATTTCGCTTAAAGAAAATGTATTAAAAAAGGAATTTAGAACAGATTTTAAAAATCCTTGCAAAAGATAAAAAAGGGTTTAAAACTAATTTTATTCAATCACAATAAGATGGTATCTCAAAACAAGAATACAAGAAATAATGGTAACGCTAAAAACGTTTAGGAATCTTAAGGACTTTTTTGGTTGGGAACCGTTGCCAGGGACCAACTACGTTATATAAAGGCAAATCATGTTCATGACTTAATTAAAAGCGCATTAAAACAAAAAGTAATATTAAAACAGATTTAGAAGGCCCTAGAATTGGATAAAAAAAGGTTATTGTAATTATAAATATATGGCGGATTTTTAATCCAAGTTTTGATACATTTTTAATCTGGCTAAAGTTTATTCAATTTAATTTTCATTAAATTATTTGTATTAAGAAAGGAACTTTACAACATGAAATTAATTAAAATTTTTTGATAATTTTTCTTTCTTGCCTGAGCTGGGAATCGAACCCAGGTTTTCACGGACAGGTTGGTTGCCCTTTCGTTTCGATTGTAACCACACAATCGCTTTATTTCGTTTATTATTATTTTTTTTTTTTAATTTAAGATATTTCGTCAACAAATATCTGTGAACACAAGACACAAACTTGACTTGTATCTCATAAATTTTTTTTAATCGTTCATGATTAAATATTTAGTAGTTGTTTAATTTCGTTTCGTAAAGTATTAAATTTGTTTGATAGCAAATCTAACGACATATTTCCGCTATTAATAAACCTGATGATCCGACTGATTATAACGATCTTTGCCTACTTAAAATAAAAATATATTTATAAACTTTTTTTAACAAAATCTTCTTTAAAGCTAAAATTATTGTACTACAAGTTGTATAGACATTTGTGCTTGTTAATGTTGTTGCAAGTAACTACTACTTGCAGCAACAATAACTACTGTTGCTGTTACTAAACTTATTATTGCAGTTTGTTGCAAGATAACATTTCCTTTAGCAATTATGTTTAAGCTACATTTTTATTATAAGTTTTCGTTTTTTTTTGTGGACTTTTTTAAGTTAAGGAGGAGTGTTAAGTTTGTTGTACAGTTTGCTACTCAAGCAAATGGATTTCACTTATATCAACGGTCTTGGAAACTACAGGTTGCCAATCAAGTTTGGTTGTTGTGTTGTATTCCCCTATCTTTTAAGAGTACAAAGCTAAGAGATTGATACTTCCCTAAGGTATTCGAAAAAATCATAGATGTAATCAGTTAATGTTTAATCACACTTCTAAAGTCTAGTGTGTGAATACTTTCTAGGCAGTTGGCAAAAAAGTGGAAAACCCCTGGCTTAGGACCCGGACCGCAAAAGAAGCAAGCCCCACTTCATACAAGATTAATTAATATATTTTTTTTATTTATGTCTATAGAACGTTGTTCCTAAGATACTAAAGGGTGTCTCAGGAGGAATGCACTTTTTAATTTTAAAATAAAAAGACGAATTTTTTGAAATGGTATTGATTTTTTATTGGATTGTAAAGAAGACATTTTCTGATAAATTATGGAATAAAATATCTGTCAAATGCTCTGATGACAGGCAATTATTTTTTTAATGAAATTTTTAAGACTTTTTCACAGAGATGTGCCTGTATCTCACCGATGACGCGTTGGATATCGGATTTGTGGTCAGGAACTGTTTCTGGCTTATTTACATAAACCAAAAATTTTACAAAACCTCAAAGAAAAAATAGCACGGCGTTAAATCGCATGATTTTGCTGACCATTTGACATTAGAATTTCTTGAAATGACTTGTTGTGGAAATCGTTGCTGCAATTAATCGATAGTTTCATGCGCGGTGTGGCAAGTGCGCCGTCTTGCTGAAACTACATGTCGTTTACATCCACGCAGTTCAGTTGATGCCCAAAGAACTCCATTATCATGTTTCTGCAATAAATGCCGTTTACAGAACGATGCCGAGTTAAAGTTTTTGTTTTTTCGGCGTCACTCTCGTTTACAGCAGCAATGTTTTCAAGAGACCGACCGGTACGTTAACGCACTGGTTGGTTGGTTAACGTTAAGCATGCCCAAAACTAGGCGTGCTGCAAGTAGAGTCGACAGTGACTTCGTTTTGATACCACACAGCTCGTTAAGAATCGGAACCCCCAATCCGATTTTATTTTTTTAAATGAAAACTTAATAAATATTTCAATTGAACGTGTAGATACTCACCAGTAATTTTTTCGGCCCGATCTAAAGCTTTGAAATATTATTTTTTCGATGCACAATATTAACTTTCATCATAAAGAATTAAAAATGAACGTTGCCATTCAAATTCAAGGTGGCAGTGTACTTTTTGTCAAACTCGTAAGAGTGTTGCCACTGAATGAAAACTTTTTGATAAAATAAGCTTTGATTTACACCTTAAATTATTTATAAGGGATATATTGTCAAAATTAAAAATTTTGTGATTGTTCTTTGCTACCCGGCCTAAAGGCGGACTTAAGCATAAGAGGGTTAATATTGTAAAAATTTCAAATTGTGATTTTTTTTTTTTTCATTAAATGATATTTTAAGTTAAAGATTTATTTAAATAACACTGTGCTAGAAATTGACAATTATTTTTAGACAAGCTGCTCGTTTAAACCTAATTCGGTAACGCTAAATCCAGTGGTGCTAGCTGTTTTTTTAAGTTACCTCTGGTTTTCGAGATATACCGTTATTTCGAAAATAAAGAAGGAGGTTCCACAACATATATTCGCGAAACTCAAAAACTATTTAGCTTATTAAAAAAACTAAAAAAAAACCGAAATTCCGCAATAAATTTCCTTTAAGAAAGGTAAAACCTTTTTCCAATATGCGCAGTCGTTTTAGAAACACATTTTTTTTTTTTGGAAAAAAAGATAATTTTTTTTTATCAAAATTAACAATATTTGTATGGGAGCCCCCTAAGAAGTGGTGATAAGGGGAAAGTATGTCTCGTGAAAATGTTAAGGACAAAAAAGTAATTGAGGTCGGTCATATATTTTAAACCCACTAGGAGCGACTCCTGGTCATCTATGGGACTTATTCTTCAATATATTTCTAGTCTGCATTGAACATTTTGTATGGAATTCAGGAATTGAGATAGCGGGTGGGTATGTTAAAAAATAAATGATTGAGATGAAAAATAAAGTGGGGTGGTTCATACATTTGACCCAGCTAGGGGCATCCTACGCGCGATAGGGTCCACATTTAAGAATTTTATACAACCGCTATTATAATTTTAATAAACTAAACCGTTTTTGACTTACACGAACATATGTTGTGCATCCTCCTCAATTTTTAAAATAAAGGTTTATCTCGAAAACAAGAGCTAACATTAAAAAAAAGGTTAGCACCATTGGATTCAGCGTACCCGAATTATGTTAAAACTCCATGTGCTAGGCTTGTCTATTTTTGCAACTAGCACAGTGTAATTATTAGTTAACATTTGTTTCAGATTTAATTCAATATAGCTCAGGTTTTGACAATGACCAACAACAATTCTACAGTTTTAAATTATTCTATTTTAAGCGAAAAAATCTATTAAGATTTTTTGTTATTTAATTAATATTTTTTTATTAAAAATTTAAATAAATATAAAATATAAAATGTTTAATAAATCAAAATTACTTTTTTAATTTTTCCCCCACTAACAAAATAATTAATTCAATTGTCACATTAAAATGAAATACTTTTCAAACAATTTTTTTAATTGAAAAAAAAACTACTGAAACTATTTTCTGTGTAAAGGTTATCGATAACCGTGATACAGCCAAATCGGGCAGAGGATTTCCAAAGTTCCGCAGTACTAAATATGTTATACGTTTCTCCAGCAAGTGGGCTCCATTACAAATCTTGCACGGGGACAATCCTTACCCATTATCAGTCAAGGACATATGAAATGACTACCGTAATACAGCCACTTCGGGAAATATGTTTTTTTGCCTGGTTGTTAGTCGTTAGTAGCTGTCATGATCGGGAATGCGACTAAAGTCTTATATTATTGTTAGGTATTTATTAGATCGTATTTAATGCAGGGTATTTCAGTATCAACTCTTCCATTTATGCCACTTATTGTTATCACTATGTATTAAATATTTGTTGTTATTCGTGTTATTCATTTAGGCCTTCCTTCTTAAAGCTTTTTATGGCAAACAATCATGGCGATCATGATTTCTTTTCTTATTATTTTTTCTCTCTTGCAATTTGGACTTGCAACCAACCAACTAGCCATTGAGTCAGACGGCAACAACAATAACATATAATCATAATATAACAACAAAAATAATAATAACAAGTTACATTGCAGGCCATAAGAAACGTGTACAAAATATAATCATACTAATAATAACCAGAGTAGAATAAAGATGAAGTTTAAGTTGAAGTTGCAACGGACACAATAAAAATATAAAATTTTATTAAGAAAGAGAAAAAAAAAGTTAAAAACACCAATAGCAATTTTTAGTACAAAATTAACTAAATTTTTTTTTTCTCTTGCTTCATTTCATTTAAGTTGTTTTTTTTTTTTGTTTGACCGTGAAACTGCCAATTTCATTTATGGTGTTTTGGGTAAGTAGAAATCACATTTTATGCCAACACATCCATCCATACATCTCTACCATTATGAAAATATATAGTTTTTGTATTTTTTTTTATTTTTATTTTTATATTGTTATAATTTCCAGTTTCCTTTCTTACGAATCTTCTTTAGAAAACAGCAAACATTGTATTAGTGTGTTGCAGGAATTTCTTCGTTTGTGTTGCAGGAATGATTATAGTTGCTGTAGCTTTTTACATCATGCTGTTGTTGCTGTTGTTGTTCATGTTATTTCTTTTCACATGTTGATGTTGATGATGATTTTTGTGCCACGCCTCAAATGATTTCAAAATCATTTTTCATCTGAATTGCATTTTAAATTGAAAATATATACCAGAAAGCATTATTATTGTATTCATTCATATCTGTTCATTTCAATTTGGTAATCTGCTGCAGGGTTTAAATGTTGTCATTAAGATTGAACGGATAAGAAGTATAAGAATCTTTATAGTGTTCTAAGTTATATATTCGTTTTAAGCAAAAAAGGAATAGTTTAAAATAACGGTCCTTTAATTGCACTTAAGACTTATCTTAAGTGCGGGTGGAGGTCCACTGTCTAATTTTGTTTTTTCAATACGATCTAGTAACTTTACAAAGAAGCAAAGGACCTTTTTAATCGCTACTTCTTTCTTCAGGTTTCAGTTTTGCTTTAGAACACAAAAATACTTAAGACTCAGTTAGCCAGGAGTAACAGTAGCAGTAACCTTACCGTAAAAAAGTAAGACCAATCTATTTCTTACAGATTGAGACGTAACATCTTACTGCTAACTATAATCGTTCTAATTGCTTTACACACAACAAAATGAAGCAGCTGATTTGCAACGTTACTGTTACTCCCGGCTAACTCAGCCCTTAGGCTTAGAAGCGTCACGTCTAATTCTAAGAATATTCCTAATTATACCCTTCACCACAGTTGGATTGGGTTCATACAAGTTTATCATTCCGTTTGGTTTTTCTATCATATTGATGTAATACCCTATAAAGTGGGTCCTAATGAGTAGTGAAGTTGATCTAACGATGTCCATCTGATCGTCTGTGCATTTATACGTGTGTACGTTGAAATAGGTTTTCCGAAGGCCTCATAAATTAAATCGACTTCGTTTTGTTTGTTACTGAAATTCAGCCAGTTCGGTCCATAAATGACTGAGATAATAACCGCGGCTCCCTCTTGTTTTCTTCAGTACATCTGGAGTACGGCATAAGCGAAAGTTTCCGAATTATGTACAAGCATCTTGGTTGTTAATGCGCAACGATTTTTTAAAAAATGTTTGGAATTGACGAAGTTGTGGCGTGGCACTTGCCATACAAGCACATTACAGATTTTTGTATATCAGGAAAATGGAGAGAGCCAAAGTTTCCAAATTTGATACAAAGGATCTTCGTTATCACTTGACAACATCTGACAAAATGTGGGAGGGATTTAAAGTAGATTTGGTGAAAGAGAAGGCCAGATTTTATCTTCCAATTTACAGCGCATGAGTTGAAGAAGTCGACAGCAGAAGCTAAAGAAGAATATTCATATGTTGACGTATTTAATTTTATAAAATTAAATTTTTTATTAAACATGTTATGTAAATTTTATTGAAATACTAAATAATAGTCATGTATGGGTCATGTTCCTTTGATCTTTTGTTATGGTATGGTACCTTTTGTTTGAAAACTTTTTATGTACGTATGTATGTATATAAAGACTGAAATATATTTCTTTTATAGTTTTAAGACTTTTTATGTTTTATAAATATTTTATTGTTATTTTTTAATGAGTTTGTTCTTTTGATATGATGTGAGTTTATAGGAAAGTATTATGCAAAATAAATCATGTACAAAGGCATATTAACTAAAATAACAAAAAAAAAAAATAATACAATTTAAATTTTAGCATTATTTTTTGGCAGTTTAGGATTTTTTTTCCATTATTTTAAAGCCGATTTATCTGTAATATATTTTTGGATATGGCCACACTACTTGAAATTATCCACTTATTTTAAACAAACACCACTTGCCGGCAAATTAAAAAAATATTTTCCGTTTTAAGGATTTGCGTATCGATCGGATTTGTAAGATTTGTCAAAGTTCTAACTCCAATGTAAATAATTAAGTTAAAGTGTTTCAGGTGATGAAGGACATGTGCAATTTCCCTAATAACCGAACAGTGAAAGCTAAGAAACATTTCATGCATTTTAAGTTGATTTGCTTAAGAAATACAACAAAATATGTTTATTTAAAGAAGCTTTTTAGCGCTTTTTAATGGCGGAATCCAGCATTTTTATCTTTGGAATAAATTTTGGCTCTTCCAATGAAATAACGGTACACATTGTTTTGTTTAGAAGGCAATAATTATATTTTTAGGAAAATTTTAAAAAAATCTTTGACTCTTTGCATGATATTATTAAGGATTGAATATTCACAGCAAAAAATACCCTCTTTATATTCATACCACAATTTGTTCTAGGTCCACTAGGGTGGGTCGAAAAAAAAAGTTGTGCCAGTCACCCCCTAGAATGAAATTTTTTTTTGCCAAGCCCCAAAATACATCACGTTTGGATTTTTATATGTAGCGATCTTATCATATCTCATATCTTTGTTCATGGCTTGACAGTGACTTAATTTTTTCCCTTGGTGACTTTTCAATCCGACCTCAAATTCTGGGCGCCACTTATGCCATCTCGGATCCTTCTCCCAAATTTAAATTTTTTTTACACTTGCCAAGAAATTCCTTGCAAAATTAAGTATTTCTAGCGTTTATTATACTCACTTTTATGCCACGCCTCAAAATTGAGCCCCTTCTTTCTTTTTCACATGCATATAACATTAAACCAGGTAGAACCCAATACAACAACTATAATAAAATCCTCCAGCGACTTCATAGAATAAATGTTATATTTATTAAGATTTTGAAATAAATATTATTACAAAAGCTCCTATTTGTTGTATTGAGTTTTCAAAAGCAAATAACTTAGAGTCAGTTTCAGAAAACTTTCACAGTACAAATACCGAAATTAAAAAAATTATATCCACGATACAAGTCATGCAAATATACGCGAAATTTTTTAATCAGATTACAAGGGGAGTTGTAGTTGCTATGTGAGGAAATAATAAAAGGAGCATAATTAAAGGGCGTGGGTAAAAAGTGAGTATTTAAAAAACTTGACTTACAAAGAACCAGAAGGGTTTATTTTCTATTTATAAAAAATGTAACATAAGAAGGGAATGAACTCAGATATCATAATTATCATAAAAAAGCACTAAATACAAAAATGAAGCCATATTCTAGCTATTAACAATGATATACGATACGATGAGATTCGACTTCAATTGGCGATGCTATATATGTGTATAAAACAGAAATGGCTGCATTTTGGGGCGTGATAAAGATTTTAGCTCTTGAAACTAAATAAATATGCTTTTTATTCTATGAATTTGCTAGTGAATTTTTTTTTAGTTCTTGTGTTGGGTTCTACTTGGTTTAATGTTATATGCATGTGAAAAAGAAAAAAGGAGCTAAAAATTTAGAAACCCTCGTCTCGAGTTAGAAATTATTTTCTTTTATACATAAGCCACTCGCATCCCAAAAAGCGACCAAAACTACCGTAAAGGAAAAGACATAAGCTTTCTTTGAGTAAAAAAAAACATTCCGGATAAAAAATAAAAATAAAAAATTTAAAAAAACAAAAAAAAATTTTCAAAAGATTGATCAAATAGCTATCGAAGCTAACACCAAAAGGTAATAAGTTACATGGATAAGAAAGAGCACCTGTATGGCAAAATGTCAAATTTTGACCCCTCTAGCTCAGAAACTTTTTGACTGATCTGGTTAAAAATTTGTGTCTAAACTACTCACCAATAGGACTAACCTAGGTGCAAATTTCATCCAAATCGAAAGACATCGATTTAAAAGTTGGGTCACTTGCCACGAAATCCCCCATATGTATGTATCGAGCCCTTATAACAAAAATGATGTAACCAACAAAAATAAAATTTTACAGGAGAAGGTTTTTTTTAAATATCTTTGCTTCAAGTTTAGGATTTCGTTTGAAATTGCTTTTGCTCTTATTTCGTATTGGTACTTCTCAGAGATATGAGATTTTTAGACAAAAATCTAAAATGTTGTTGGTTACATCATTTTCGCTATTAGGGCCTAATTCGTTTTGGTATCAAACCTTGCACAGAACCATGGAATATATTAAAGATATACGTTGAACATCAGTACATGTTAATGGCACATACTTAATAATATTAGCTCTAATGGAGATAAGTGTGTCAATATACATATTTATCGGATTCGCTTTTGTTGGAATATAGATGGTTTTGTTAACTTGTTTAAGGTTTAAAGACCGAATTCTTAACCATAATGTGCATGAGCTGAACGGAAAGAAAGTTTTAAAGTTTTATGAAACTGACATTTGCTTAAGCTTAAGTGCGAAACTGAGCTCACATTCCGTACGAAATCAGATGTTCTTTTTTTTATTTTTAAAATGCATTTGACAGGCTTTCATGCATGTTATGGTTGGCCTTAAAATTTCGAATAAAAACTTTGTGAAGTTTTTCAATAAATATTTTATTCTTAATGCGTATTTTGAACTTTTTCTTTTACTCTTCTGTGACTAATAAGCCTTAATGTCAAGCACACAAAACCGAACGGAACGTTAAGAGTTAACGTTCTTGGGTTATCTCTCACCATATACGAGCAGTGCAGCCAGAACTTTTAGAGGTAAAATCAGCAAAAAACCATAATTTTTCATCAATAAATCTGCTACATGATTTGAAAAGTCTTCAATAAATCTTCAAATCACATTTACTACATCTTTTATGTTGTTTGTTTAGAACAAGATAAAACAATTAATTTTAAAATATACGGCTAATGTTCTGGAATTTTAAATCGATGGTAGTTTTAAAAGTTAATCTGGTAAATATCTATAAGCGGTTCTCGAAGTACGAGGTATAAAAAAAGAAATATTTTTTGAATTTTCAACACAGAAAAGTTTGAAAAATTTGTTCGATTTAAATTTCACTCAGATCCGATTTTCAGAACATGGCTGATAACACTAGCCAACAAGGCTTGGACCAAATTCTCTCCTGGGGTAATTTAATGGGCTGAATTCGAATCTGTTATTGCGTTTGCTCTATCACGTCAGATTTTCTACCATAAAAGAATCACTAGTTTATTTAAATATCAATGAATTTTCAATAGTGAATCGCGTTATTTGAACGTCGTTTGTATTTTGTTGGTTTGGTTTCACGCGTTAGATTCCAGAAATAGTCTCCCAGCATGCTTTTGTCTCAAAATCCTTGAAAAATTCTTTCAATTTTCATTTAATCTTGTTGAGCACGTTCCTCTTGTTTGCGCCCACTGCACATTGTTTCATTTTGGAAAAAAATCTAAATGCGAATGAAGTCCACGGTTTGCCCAAGTTTCTGACTGCAAAACAAAAATAATGTAAAAATTCATATTTTAATGATTCTGATATTGCATATCCTTTTTCTAACCAAAAATTTACCACATACAAAGCAAAAATAGCTTAAATCAATAATATGTACACGATCTGCCTGACATACTTTAACGCTACTTTTATAAAGATTAAGAATGAATGTGGGCTTGTGTCAAATACATAAATAATTGTGAAATTGTAGTGTGGGTATGGACTGTTTTACAGTATTGCCAGCATGCGATAAAACATTAACAACACGTGATAGCCCAATTTTTTAGTTAAAAACACACGCTTCGTTTCTGCAAAAATTTGCCAAATTTGTAGACCAGTGTAATTTTTGCATATGCATATTATTTCGTGTAAAATCAGATGAAGTAAGTCCAGCGAAATTAATGTGTCAAGACAATTTTTAAATAATCTATTGTGAATGAAATAAATACTTATAAATCTATTTCCACGCGGTGCCTCCATTAATGATTGATAAATTTCGTTTATCAATGCAAGCAGTGGAAATAGTACAAACCTAAGGGACAATGTAAAGAAGTTTCCACCGAGCTAAAAAATCTGCAATTTTAAACCAAAATTCTTCAAATCTGCATTTTGGGTTATAAAATCTGCAATATGCAGATAAACCTGCACTTCTGGTAAATAAATTCTTTTGAGTCAACCTGCATTATATGCAAGTTTATGTTAAGCATATATTTTGAATGCATAAAGCATTAAAAACTTGCCCTGCTCATGATAAATTTTTGTTTTGCCGGATCTCAAATGGGTCAAATGGTATTGACCAACTATACTTCGTACTTGTTTTAAGTAAAATCAAGCCTAAAAAGCGTCCAGGTAAGCGCTGCAAGTTATTCCTTACATATTTTTAATAAAAATAATGATTTTTATAATTTTCTTTATCCAATGAATATTTACGCTTATTTAATAGACAAAAAGAACATCAACTTCAAAAAAAAAAAAACAAAAACAAAAAATAAATAAAAACAACTTCTTTGTTTTTGTTTATTTTAATTCCTTTTTTTTTTGACAACACTTTTACACAATTGAATTGAAATGAACTGAAGTGTATATTTAAGGAAATTAGTACCACCTTGACGCATGACTGCATTAAAATAATGGGGAAAAATATACTCAATTTAATGCGTGTTTGGAATATGAAGAAAACTTTCATGAGCTTTCCTTTAAAACAATACAAATCATTCAAATTCTAATAACATTCATTTCAACTATTTAAGAACAAAAGGATTGAACTTTTGTTGAAAAGAAAAATTAAGGCAGAATAAAAAAAAGGGAACAACTTTCAAGAGTTAAAACAATGTTGAAGTTGAAGAGTGAAATAATGAGCAGTGTTTTCCTTAAGTAGTTAGATCCTGTTAAGACTCATGTAATGACTTCCAATTCACAAATTTTGATGTGATACGATAGGACGAATTTGTGTTAATTATGAAATAAGTTTGGCTTATATATTTGATTAGTTATTTACGGGCAGGGAAACCAAAAATATGCTATAAAATGTTTTTCTTTGGCGTTCAATGGAGCCAAAAACAGTATATTTATCTGTTTTAAAGTTTTTTTTATGAAATTTTACCGCATTGCGTAGTGCCTATTTTTGCATATTTTAACCATTTTCTATAAATTTTGGATGCTTATGAGTAGCAAAATTGATTAAATCTTGCCTGTCTGACCGCCTGTCGTTCTGTCCTTTCTTTCATACAAATAGCAAATACATACATGTACAGCGAGATTCATTAAAGGATGTCCGTCTGCATATCTGTTTTTTTCCTCCTAAACTTATCCCTTGAAGCTCTACGCTTGTCCGCAGGAAACCAGAGTCTCTGGCGGGAATCGAACCCATAATCCCGGCACTGATATACTACACTGATAGAAAAGGCGTCATAACGCTGATGTATTTTGACATCAGTGCTATGCCAAGTGTCTTCGTTTTTGACCCCATTACACTTTTCAGCATTGTGATGTCAACCTTAACATCACTTTCCCAAAGTGTCATCAGGGTCAAAATTATGTCATAAATGGGATGACATATCGGCATCACAGAAATGACGAACGTGTCATCAGTGCGATGACGCAGTAACATCGGAGAACTTAAGTCAAATTGAGAGAATATTATTATTTACTTAACCGTTACAGATGTTCGTTTCATGTTTGTTGAATTACGACCTTTGTTTACAGCAGAACTCTCAAAAAAAGACACCAGACCATGGACCCATATGGTTTTCGTAATCATTCTAATTTAAAAATTTGATGTATTTAACTAAAAAAAATTTAAAAAATTTTTGCTTCTTCTAATACATTGTAATCAAGAAATTAATGTCAATAATATACAAAATGTGGCATCGAATTGATGTCACTATAGTCATAAAATAGATGACACGTAAAAAATGACAAAATTGTACGAAGACGGAAGTCATTGGATTGATGTTACTTTTTGCATCGTTGATGCCATTTGTAGTAACATTGATGTCACAATTCTAATGTTAGTGCATCATCAATATGAAGATAACTTTTTCTATCAGTGTAGCTGACTACCAGCTTGCCTACTGACTGAAGCACTGAAGAACGGCAAGTGCAAACGTTTCTAAATTAGGTACACAAGCATCTTGGTTATCAGTATACAACAAGTGAGAATTAAAAAATAGATTATTTTATATTTTAGGAACGGGATTGTTTTTAAATAAATTTCTTCTTGATTTTCGAGGGCATACAAATAGTTTTATTTTGCACTCTACTCAAACGAGACCTAAAGATACTGTTTTTAACCTAATTTTGCCCAAAAAGTTAAGCAATCTGAACTAAGCAACCAATGAAATGCGCATAGGAATAGTTTATCCCCACAACAATAAATTTCAGTGTTTTTATCAAGAATAAAAATTGGGAATTAAAAACGACAAACAAAATCTTGTAAATTACGTCTAATTTATTTATTTATTTTTTCTTGAATTTGAACAAGAAATTTCGTACACCCTTTTGACGGACCACAAAGAGCCATCAAACTACATTTATTCATATACACAATATTAAATCCCGTTTGTAGCAGTTAAACAATCACTTCTTATTCACTTTTCTTTGTTGAAAATCTTTCCCCTTTGAAAGTAAAAGTTTTGTTGTGGCCGGAAATATCTTAAAGATTATACCGGAAATAACAGATTTATTGCTATAAAAGAAAACAACTACAAGTAACAAAACTTTGGTTTGAACAGCAAAGCGTAAAAGTATTTTAAACTATTAAAAATAAATTCAAAATTTAAAGCCATTAAATCTTAGCCACAACAATCGCCAACTCATCTACCATCAAAACCTTTGGCATTTTTTTAATAAACATTTATTATCCATTTAAAATGCGACAAATATTAACCAAACCCCAATAAAATTTGAAAAATAACCAAATAAACGCTGCAATAACAGCAACAGCCAACATTTGCATTAAAAGCCACAAAAAATTAACGATGGTGGTCAATAACAGCATGAATGCATGAAAGAATGCACGACAGCATCAAATGAATGAATGAATGAATGAATAAAATACCAGGCATAACGTTTCTTCCTAGTTCCCATACTCCGCTGCTGGAAACATGCACAAGCAACCAACTAAAGTGACAAGTGAAATGTCCGATTATTTGCAATAATTCACAATTTATATATAATATAAATATGTATGTATTTTTAAAGACTCATACATTCGCATGTGTTGAATTGTGTGTGAATAGAGATTGGTAGTATGTATGTGTTTATTGAACAAGGATACAAACGCACAACAAAGTATTTTTATTAAATTTGTTTAAATTTTTTTTGGTTGCATTTTTTGATATTGTTATTGTCAATGCTTGTGGCTACAAAAACACAGTCGTGCAGAAATTTTGCAATTTTTTTTTCTATCGTCGTTGTTTCTGCTGCTGCATTTTGTCGGTGGCGGATGTGAACTTTTACATAAATGGCTACGTTTCCGTTTGTCATTGATATTATAGATACGTATGATTATTATTATTATTATTATTATTGTTATTTTAAATATTTTTTTAAATTTATTTATATCATCATTTTAACTACTAGCAGTTTGTTTTTTTTTTAATTTATTCAACTTTTTTTTGCATTCTTTTAATATTTACATACACATATTTAATAAATCTGGTTTAAAACTCAGCATTATTTTGATAAGGAAATTGTAAAAGTAGTATTTATTTAGAAATTATTTCAAATATGTACAGCACATCTATTACAAAGTACGAAGAGCCTCTAGAAGATTTTAGAAATGGTTAACAACTTTTTGTAAGAAAAGTTTGCTTCAGGTCTCTCCAAAACCACAAACACAAGTATTTCCATCCTTTTCAAAAACTATAGCCTTCTTCAATCTTTATGTGTATAATAAGGAGGGTCTAGAGTTTTTCATTTCCCGAGAAAGCGGGATTTATTTTTCAATTTCCCGGAATCCCGGGAAATCCCGCTCGATACAAATCGATGCAATTTATTATTTAATTTAATTTATTTGAGCAAATAGCATTTCCTGAGATCAATTAAATAAGTTTGTAAATGCATTCAACTTTCTCAAATTTCTGTGGCAAAAAGGAAACAGTGCTTAATGGCACCTTAAGATCTTCATGGGCAATATTTCAATTATTTTGTAGGATTTTTGGAAAAGTTATAGCAAAATTACTTTTTGGTTATCTTTTTTCAATGTGCAATAACGTTTAGAATAATAAAAACCGATTTTATTTTTGATTATTGCTTTTACTGGTGCAAATTTTTTTTCTGTGTAAGAACAGCTAAACTCACTGTTTATTGTTGGTGTTTTTGCTTAAACTTTGATATTGTTACAAGTTAGACTTGGAGTGTTTATAATTCTTATTCGCTTTATGGTTTTATTTGTAAAGTATTTCTAACTTTTCTAAAATCTTTGGAAAAGGATTCCTGACGATCTGGCTTAAGCAACCAGTGAAATGCACATAGAAGCTGGCTTTCCCTCAACAATAAATTTATCAAATATGAAAAAATTGGGAATTTAGCACGTCATACATAAATTTTATGGATAACAAAACACTTTTTAGTTAATATTAAAGGCATATGAAAAAATTTTTAAACGAACGGTTTCATTACCAAGAAGTAGGCAAAATAGTATGATATTTTTGCAGCGGGTAGATATGAATATTACGTGTCGATTTTTTTCAGAAAGTGAAAAAATAAAAATGTTTAGGCAATAGTCTCTTAATTGTAATAAAAGAATTTAATTAAACTTTTGCCCATTATGGCAACAAAGGTAATACGTGACAAGAGAACTGTTTTTTTTTTATTTTTTATATTTTTGAGAACAAAGTGCAGCATTTTCCAGTTTTGCATCGATGGAAACAAAGGGTTGACGAACGAGTAGTGATGGATCACTACGACTTAATGTCTTTTCTCATTTATCGCCCAAATTTCTCGTGCGTTGAAATCGGTGGAATGTGTAAAGAATAAGTTTTGGTGATTAATGGGTGGCTTGTCATAACGTCCAGTGACAGTTTCCATGGACGTTATGACGCTTAAAAAAGTGTCATTATGTCCATCAGAGCAGTGTGGCATTGTCCGCGGACGTTATGACACTTTGCATAGTGTCATAATGTCCACAAAATGTTTATAAACTCAAAAGCATAGGCGGCCTTCGGCCGTGCGCAACGGGTTTCTCCTCTATGGTATAACAAATACCAGCTTTGTTAACTAAACCTTCTTTATATACCACACGCAGAGAAAAAACATGATTAATTAATGGTCACAACCAACATTTTTATTCATATTTGCCTAATATGTTTACCCTAATAAGTTTATTATAGTCCTAATATAACTTGAAAAAATATTTTTTGTCCCTAACATTTGTAAATGCACTATAATAATACTATATGGTGGTTTGCACCTAAAAAGTTACTATGATCTAGCTAAACATATTAAATTATGTGAATTGTATACAATTAAAATCATAATATGAGTTGCACACAAAAGGTATGTTTAGTACCATAATTTTTGTTATTACAAAATAATTTAAACTTTTTTTCAGAAAGAAAAAGGCCATGCTGTCTTGCAAAAATTATACATACTTTTATTGAAACCAAAAACACCTACAACATTGAAAAAAGTTGGGAGTCAGCAGATTGAATTTATATGTACGGCAAAGAAAGGAAAATAAATAATTGGCAGATGAGTGCTGGTTAGCTTAGCGACAGAAAAGAAGCAAATGAGTCATTGAGAAACCCAAATTTCTTTAATGTGCAGTTTTTCGTTAGAAAAAAAGATAATCGCTTAATGTGAAAACGGCCATTAAATGTATGTATTTAATTTTATTTTTTTTATTATATGCTTTAATGTACCACTTCGATATTATTGCTACCCAAGTTTTAATTATAAAGTAATGATTGTTCATGTTTGGAAGAATAAAGAATCACCCCATTTTCTGACGAGCTTAGCTGGTGTTATAGGTAGCAGGCATTCCGAAGAATATGGAACTCAGAAATCATTATAAATTTTCGTTAATTATTTTAATGTCTTTCTTAACGTTTATGGTTAAAAGTTGAATTTTGAATTTCAAATCTACCTAATTTTAAATCTTATAGAAGTGGACTTATACTCTTTCTAGAAAAAGAAAACGAATCACCCCATTTTCCGACGAGCAAAGCTGGTTTTATAGGTAGAACTCTCTTTTGATAGATAGGGTCTCAGTTTTCGTCCGTTTAAGCAGATACTTAAAAATTCTTTTATTTTTTTTTATTGTTTTATTATTATGTATTTTTATTAGTTAGTTAGTAGACTTTATTATTTACAGCTACCTAAATTTTAAATGAATGTTCGTACCATAGTCTAACTAGGAAGAGGAAAGAACCACCCTCATTTCGACGAGCACGGCCGGTAACTATAGGTAGCAAATCCTCTTTATAGTTAGGGCCTTTTGTGGTTTGGTTCGTTACATAAATTCATAATTTTTAGTTCATTTATTTCGATTTTAATTTTTTTTATATATTTATTATACATATGTACCTACTTTGGTTGGGGTGGGTGTGATATGTTCCCTTTCGAAAGGAGTTAACGAAGTTACGAATCTATTACAAAAGATTTAAATTTTAGGTAGTTAATTCAAAACAACAGGATAGCGATGAATAAAAAATTAAGTTGAAGTTGTGACGGCTCATAATACAAACAGTTTACTTGTTGGAAAACCTGGCTACCTTTAAATCCGGCCGTGCTCAGGGCTTTGGGGGGAATCTTGTTTTCCTTTAAGTATATTTAAGCCAAGTCCATAAATTAAATTTTAGGTAGCAATAAACCCGTTGAGTCGATCTTCCTATTTGTTACTCAACACGTGTTTGGCACAAACATTAATGATAGTAGCCGATTGTGATTGCATCAACCATGTATTTTCTTTGCGTGCATAGAACAGAAAATTCTAGCGCCGGGCCGAAGGGCGGCTGTGCAGAGTAGCTTTAGTAAGCGAAGCCAGTATGTACTTGTTTTACCATAGAGGAGCGCCGTCTTTGCCGTGACGCTTTAGTTTGCGCAGCCGGTATTTGTTATATCATAGAGGATAAAATCCTTGCGCCCAAAAGTGTTTTCGTTCTATATTTACAGCCGTATTCATAAACATTTTAAGCATCATTTAAAACCTGTTTAAGCATAAATAGTTAAAATTGTATTCATAAGAGAATATTACCTTAAAAACCCTTTTTTTAAACCTCGTGTAAATAAACGAATTTTGAAATTGGTTCGACCCTTGTGTAAACCTAATTTAACATGACATTTTTGCTGTGTGTTTATGGGCATTTTGAACATTTTCTCGAGAAATTTAAATATATTATTATGATTTTTACATTAATAATAAAATGATATTCAACAATATGTAAGTTTGTATGTATATACTTATATATATTATTAATATATTTTTCAACATCAAAAATTAATTTTTAGTTCATAATCAAAGAAACATTTTTACATTTTTACAAGAAACAATTTCATACAAATTGTTGCTGAAGTTCTAGTTGACTCAAATTTTAAAAAAAAAACTTTAGTTACATTTTCGTTTATAGATTGAAAGGAAGAAATAAGATAGAAGAGCAATTGTTCACAATTGTGAACAAGGCTAAAGCTCAAAAAATTATTAATTGTACAGAATGAACTAGGGATGTGAAAACGATCAAAACAAATAAAACAAAACTCGTTATTTGAATACTTTTTTTTTATCAGCAACTAAAAGAATTTTTTTTGTATTCTTTAGTAATTATGGACCTTATGATATGTTTAAAAATGACATAATGTCCATTTGCAAAGTCTCTTATGCCCAATTTTCAGGATTTATATTAAAACACATTTATGTTTAAAATCGTTTTAAATACAAAATTCTCTTCTTCACTAAATAATTAAATGACACTTAATTCACCGATGTGGTACACTTAATTCAACTTAAGTTTGCATTGTAATATTTTAGCAAGGTGGCTTCAATATCACTACAATACAACAACAACAGGCAAAGCAATAACATTCCGTTGTTTTTGATACCACCTTGCAAATAAATGAACTTTTTTATGATATTTTTTTGTATTTAGTAGTGCTACCATACTTTTATATTAATTAAATAAGACTTTTAAAATAACAATCAAAAAATCAATCTGTATTTAAATACGATATAAGTTTATATGAAAATTAACTAAATATAGATTTACATACTATCCTGAAAATTGGGCATAAATGTCAACGGAAATTATGACATAGTGAAAAGTTTCATAGTGTCCAAGGACACTAGTACACGTTATGACACGCCACCGTTTAATGAATGTGGTTTCGCTGCAGTTTTTTTAACTTAAAGAAGAGCACAACTTTGTTGTCGTAAAACTCCACATTTTCGAATAAATTTTTTGTATACCGAAAAGTATATAATATAATCTTCTTATTCCGTTTTTAATTTCTACAATATTGATCATAGACCCTATTAAGTCTATATATTTTGAATTCGTATGAGAAGATAACATCAAATATCGATGTCCGGCTTTCCGTCTGTCTGTCCAAGTGTCCATTGATATGGGCTTTTCGAAGGCCCCAGATATGGTGTGTGTCACGCATAATTAGGAATTGTATGCTTTAGAAATTCAGCCTGAAAGTTCTACAAATGGCTGAGATATGAGCAAAAAGTAACGACTGACTACTTATTTTTGGTGTTATTTATTTTCATGTATAGCTAGAGGGCGGCAAGAGCCATATTAGGTGCAAGCATCAATACACAATATCTAGTAAAATATGGAAGGGAATGGAGAAGTGAACGTAGCACAAAATAGATTTGTTTATATCTAAAGAACCGTAAGAGAAAAATTGTCAAAATTTGGTTCACAAAGCTGGGTTATCAATACGCAACATCTTTAAAGAAAAATTACTGGGATGATAGAAGTGGGTGTGGCAGCTTCCGTGCAAAGATATTGCAGAGATATGCAAACAGATCCATACACAACACCCAACAATATGTGAGCGGGATTGGAAAAGAGAGCGTGGCACAAAATAGATTTATTTATATCTAAAGAACGGTATTTATAAAACTTTCTCTTCTTATAGCGATATCGTGAAGGGTATAGAAGAATTGTCAAAGCCGAATATGCTACTTTTACTTGCTATTTTCTGAAAATAAAAAGAAATACATATAATTTTTGAAAAGGAGCGTTGAAGTGTAGGGTATGGGTTCTCTTCGCCTAGTGCTTTGAAACGCCCTAGAAAATCTCAATTTATTTATAGCCAGTGGCGGATTTAGGCCTGCTTTCTCCTAGTATAGGAGTGATTATCCAAAAAAAAAAAATTTCAATACTAAAATTGTTGTGTATTCATTTTATTAATTTATATACATACATCTTCGGGTGCTTCAAAATCGTCTGAAGAAGTCCGATTTTTACTCTTTAAGGCTGGATCATTTCGTATGAACTACACCACCATGTGTTCCAAATTTAAGCGAAATCTAATGACGTTTTAAGATCTCTAAATATTTCAATTTTTCGAATTTTTTGTATGGAAATGTACATACAAATTTAAAAAAAAGTTTAAATTATACATATATGTAATGACTTATAATAACGTCCTTTAGGACTTCTCTTCTCCATGAATTGTGAATCAAAATTTAATTACCTCAAAGATTGGAAAACAAACAAAAAATTGTTATAATTTTTTATTTTTATAGCCACTTTGCACAAAAAATACATTCAATTAATTATTTTGATCTTCTTGATTAATGCTTAAAATAAAAATGAATGACATTCCCATTGCAGGAAGGATAACGATATCCTGGGGATACTTCATTTTTGGAAACTTAACAAAAACTTTTTGGTTATTTACACTTTAAATGCATAATTATTAATCAAAAACTCGATTTTGGTTTTCTTGTGTTGTAACGCCCTTTTGCATTTAAAGGGACGATATGCATGTTAATATATGACTTAGGCCCACAACTTACCGATAGTTTAAAGTGGAATTTAACCAGCTTTATAAAAAGTGTTCCATTATTAAAACTTTACTTTAACCTAAAGTGAGCGATAAAGTAAATTAAAGTCCATCCTACCAGGTAGGTAAAAGTAAAGTTGTAATAATGGAATATTTTTTATACATCCGATGAAATCCTACGGGCCTTAGTATATTCAACAATTGATCATAAGTCACTGAATACTTCAACCGCTTAACGTGATTGCTTAAAATTTTGCCAAGTCGTAAAAATATTTTCTGAAAAGAATTGATGACTCGATGTATGGTTTCTGGGCTCTTTATGGCTAAATTTACTAGTTCTATTCAACTACATCCTTATTTATAAAACTTGCAGTGTAACAGTAAACTTAATCAGCAGGGAAGGTTTTTATATGCACAAATATAATTAAAAAAAAAAAAACAATGAAAGAAATATATTGAAAATATGCAAAAAGAGAAAAAATGCATACCAAACACTGCAATGAAAAATTATTGTTGTTGTTTTTCGGTAAATGTTGAATGATTTTTAAAATAAAATTATCAATTATCTTACAAATCAATTGAATATAGAAAAATTGTTCATGTAACATTAATAATAATAAGAAAAGATTAAACAATAATATCTTGCATTCAACACAGTTAATTGAAACAATTAACAAATTGTTTGAAACTTTAAAATATTTTGAAATTTGTGTCTATGTTTTCATATATGCAAATATAATTTTTTCTTTCAATTAAGGCAAATTAAATGGAACAATTAAAAAAATTGTTGGAAACAGCATTATGTATATAAATTTTGGTGAACTTAACACTTGGTAGGCAAAACCTGATCGTGTATCCCTTAAGTAAAATCACACTTTAGTTGTAAGGTCGTATTTTTTTTAAGAAATTGATTTGCAAGTTGCAAAATATGCATTTATTTGGAAATTAAACATTTGTTTCAAACGTTTAACCAAATATTAAAGAATTTATTATTCAGTCACTTGAAAAAGTTACCCTGGTAATAATATTGGTATGCATTTTATATAGTCATGTTTAATTCATTAACATTCATATTTAATTATTTATATTATAATAATTGCTTTTTACTAGAAATGCAAAAAAATAAATACTCGACAAAAGTAAATGTACTCAGGACATTTTATTTAAATTTAAATTATCTGTTGTTTTACAGATGAAAGAAAATAAATTAATATATAAATGTAACTCAATATGGAATTAAAAACTAAAAAAAAAAAAATCTTTTAAATATTTCAAAATAACAATTGATAAAAAAAAGTAAAAAATCTTTTTTTTTTCTTAAGTCAATTATTGTTTCATATCTTACCAATGAATCGGAAATTTATGCAATTTAGCCGTTAAAAAATGGCCGCCTATTATTAGCTTCGAATAGTATATGTAGTATAGTGTATGATTTTTTAAGATTTCAGTAGATATGACTCGATTTTTTCTAGAATATTATTCTTTAGTTGGTGCATGCTCTGTGACTCCTTCACGTACACACGTTCTTTCAAGAACCCCCCTAAAGAAACACAATATCGAAAGCCGTTGTATCCGGCGAATGTCAACTAATAACAGACAGCGTTGGATCGACTCAGAAAGTGGTTATCAGTCTATCGGTTTACAATACCATGTCTGACGCCACTATTGTGGTGTGGTTATTTTTTTTCTCTGGACCACCCTCTATCTGTGTTTATTTGTCTATGTGAAGCGTATATGAAATTACTATTAAGTAAATATTTAACCCTTTCTGAGTTTAGGGAATTCATCTTTACAGCATCTGTTTAAATTCCCATTATACATGGCATTACGATATTAAAGACATTCTTGGAGTCAAAAGTAAACATTAGAATTTCTACTGTTTTTTTTTCTCTTTCTTGTTATTCTCTTAAAACATACAAGTGAAGTATATAGAAAACTAATATTATTGACTTTGTGAACAAAGTGATTTATGTCCCCGGAGAGACATTTAATTGTTCCCCAAATGCAGTGAAAGGATTATACACTTACAGACATACAATTCACTTTTATATACACAAATGCAAACAAACTTACAGAATCACATGCAAACAAACATTGACGCAAAATTGCAATTAAAATGCATTGTAAAGCAATAATTCAAGAGAAGAAATGACAACAATAACAAAAACTTATTAGAATGACAGAAGGGAAGAAGAAGTAGTAGTGAGAAGAATAGAAAAAAGTCAACCAAACAAAAACAACACGAAATGGTCAAATTTGAGATGCAGTTAAAATAAAGTAACTATTACAATGCTTAGACTACTGCTACAAATGTTGCCTCATAAAGTGACCTTTGACTACGCAGAGCTGTGATAGAATGAATTCTTGTAATTCTTCTTATGTAGCAAAACGGATAAAAAAAGGTTAACTAAAAACTGTTTGTAAAACCAAAAGAAACAAAAGTATTTTAAAAATTATTTGTGTCAAGCTGTAGCCCATTAATTTTGTGGCGTCCATTTAATTTAGTTCACTATCAGCCTGCAGAATGAGAAATAACCGCATTTTCTCTTATATGGCGTGTTAAACTCTTTAAATGGGTTTCGCAGAAAAAAATCAATAGTTTGAAATTTACAACTTCATATTCGTTATGAAATCTGTCTGCTAGAAAAAATATATATTTAAGGCCGAATGAAACATATACCCAACAAACATAAAGTCAAACCTTTGATATGAAATGTCTTTTAAATTGTTTGATTTTAAAATTTGAATTCAAATTGTTAAGATATGAATATAAACATTTAAAATAAAATGTTTTATCAATATGGTATAAAATGTTTATCAAAACTTATTCTAAAATCAAAACTATTCTTTGCGATACTCAACTTAAAAAAATGGCGATAAAAGTTAAATGTGTTTTACAATTGGAGAAAAATTACTCCTTTAAAAAACCTTAATATTTGGTGAAACATTTTAATTTGTCAGTGATTAAAAAATTAATTACAAAGTGTAAGAATGCCAATAAAAAAACGGGAAAGTGAAGTAAATATAAGTTTTCTGTGCGATCGCGGTGCTACGCCATGACAATCGTCAAAACAAAAAAAGAGCCAAGTATTTCGTCTTTCCAAGAATTTGAGGATGGAAAGAACACAATGTCATCTTTATGTTTAGCTAAAAGTTTATTTAAGAAAATAAATAATTTGAATTAAAAAAAAAATATTGTACAGTACCGACTACAATTGGTTGATTTTTTTCCAACTCCAAATGTGGGAATAGAAAAATCAAAAATAAAAATGATTTATTGATCACATTCGGAAAAATATCAACGCAACTAGTCATGTGCACGAATTGCTGTCTCATAAACGAGTAAATTCAAGGGCATAAGAAATAAGATGTGGCTTCTTAACAATCCTATGGTGAAATGGGCATCCTGGTACACTGAAAGAATTTCTTCGCAATCTAATGAATTTTGACATTAATTCAATGAAAATTTACATTAAAAATTTCCCTATGCAAAGCTTCATTGGATTAATGAAGAATGTTTTCTAGTTTTAAGTATTTCGTAGTAAGAGAACTTTATTTTGTTTTCATTGATTTGGTGACATTTTTAATTGAAAATATGAAGTTACAAAAGTTTCCTTTTCTTTATTAATTTAAAAATATTTCAAATATTTTAATTAATTGTTAATTTTTACTTGGATTCTTTTTTTAAAGAAATAATAAGTTGTCATTAAAATTACGAAACTAAAATGAAACGGTTTCAATAAATTTTGCAAAATAAAATTTTAAGTCAAATTTAAAAGTCCCGTTATTAAAACAACGAAGTCAAAATGTGTTTGCAAGGGCGTATTATATAGAGCGTCATAAATGTAGTCAGCTTTGTTTCGCTAATTATAAATAAATAAAATAAAAAACTAAAGTTATAACTATTTTTTTCGTTATAACCTTAACCAACCTCCCTGCGGGAAATTTGTGTCAATTGGTCAAACAGACTGGTCCTGGGATTTGTGAAAATAGAACAAGTGCAAACAGAAAGGACTCATGACCAGTGAAAGCAAAACCAATCCCTTAACTGGTTTATGAAGAACAAAAAGGTAGAAAAAGTAAAGAATAACAGTACAGTCTTCACCGGTGTGGAGACACCTTTTTTTGTACCTCCTAAAATTTAGTTCTCCAATGACAACCCCATGTAAATATTAAGTCTTAGAGCTAGAACCGGCCTCTGCCGCTAAAGACCTATCACGGGAATACTTTTGCGTCAGTTCGCTTCCCTCTAGGGCTGTTACTGATACTTTCTTTTACTCATTATTTAGTAGCTTTCTTCTACAACAACTTCTATAACTTAATTTATCTGTTTGTATTTAAGTAAAAAAATAATGACTAACTTTGTAAAATTCATTGGTTCTTTTAGTAGAATTTTAAGTAGGGATGCCAAATGGGACCAGGATTTTTGAAACCCGGGATTCGGGATTTTTTATTCAAAAAAACGGGATCCCAGGCGGATCGGGATTGTTTGGGATTTCATGTCAACAAGCCAATTTTCAAGATTCATATACATTATTATCATTGATTTGATGTTTATGTATAACTATCAAAATAAATTAATTCATGAAGAAAATTAAACTTATTACAAAATAAAAGAATTATGTATTATAACTTATATTTTAAAAAGGTTTTAAAACAAATTAATGACGTCTGATAATAAGGTATCCATTATTTTATTGCAAACATATGCTACCGACGAAACCAATACGCGTATTCAACAATATTTAATTTATTTTATCTCAAATATATATGAAAATTAGATTCATTGCCAGTATGATTTAATATTACATTTTTGAATTTATTTTTAACCGGGTGACCCACGTTTATTTATTTGTATATGATAAAAAAAATACCACATATTTACTAAGTTCAAAATCTCGGGATTTTTACATAAAACTCCAGGGATTCGAGACTTACATTTTAAGAATAATCCCGGGATTTTGGTATTCGGGATTGGCATCCCTAATTTTAAGTAGTGCTTAAATGTTTTCTAATTACTTAACACATTATTTTGTGGGCAAAGTTTTACTGGGTAGCTATAACATGTATTTTTCAGGGACCGTAACGGTTATAAGTGATATCAAAAAAGTTATTTAATAACAGTTATTTTAAGAATTAAAAAAAACTCAATCTTTAACAGTTATTTTTTAACGTAAAAATAAAAGGTCGAAACAAACTCTTAAAAATAAAGTTTCATTTTGCCATCATAAAATAAAACTCATTTATGAGTTTTAGTTTTTCCGTCTAAAATAAAACTCATTTTTGGAGTTTTATTTTTGCCGTCAAAAAATAAAACTCGTTTGAGTTTTATTTTTTCCGTCAGAAACAAATTTGCATATTAATACAATTTATATTTCACTAAGTTCATTGCAAAAATCTGATTTTTTTCAATTAACAAAAATTACAACTGATCACAATCAGTTGTCTTAATAACAACTCAAATGAGTTGAGTTGTAAACCGCAATAGCGGCCAATATATAAAAAGAAGTGCTACTAAAAACCCTTAAATATAAATGTAAAAAATACCGTGTTAAAACAGGATTGGGTGCACTTTGTGTAAGTGTCACCAGAAAATTTGGAAAACATAATGTTTGTTAAATTAAACAAATAAAAAAAGTCTGTTAAAAAAGAAGAAAGTAAACAAATGAATTTTAATTAAGACAAAAAAATTAATCTCTTCAAATAGTTTTATTTTATGAAGGCGAATTGAGTTTTATTTTAGACGAAAAAAATAAAACTCCTTAAATGAGTTTTACTTTATACGGAAAACATAAAACTCCTAAAATGAGTTTTACTTTAGACGGAAAAAATAAAACTCCTCAAATGAGTTTTACTTTAGACGGAAAAAAGAAAACTCCTAAAATGAGTTTTATTTTAGACGGAAAAAATAAAACTCCTTAAATGAGTTTAATTTTAGACGGAAAAAATAAAACTCCTACAAAGAGTTTTATTTTTGAAGGAAAACATAAAACTATTTTTTTTTAAGATCACCACAGATTCTGAAAGAGCTCGTCAGTTCGAATCTATTGATATATGACACCATAAGTCTCCGTTGGCTCTAACATGAAGAGTTTTTATGTTAAAATTTTCCGAATAACTGTTATTTACGGTCCCTGGTATTTTTCGATCCACTTTATATTCGTTATATCGAAGTTTTAGTGTAGATGCTAAAATATTTTTATCAAAAAAACGAAATCTAGGATCTATAATTTATATTTTTTTTATTTAAAAGAAATGACCAATTTTATTTACTGCCAGAGTATATGGCAACAGTATCTTAATATATCAAAACTAGCTACAGAACAGTAACCGAAGAGTACATTTGTAATTGTAATAAAAGGGTGAGGACTAGATAAAAGGATTTGCCAATAATTATTAGCAAAAGTCAAAAGGATATCAGCATTAAAACATTAACAAACACCGAAACAACACTGAAACAAGGCATCCATCCACATTAATACAATTATAAAAGGGGTTGCAAGAGTGTTTTGGACAAAACCCAACAGGAAAGGGTGTGATTTTGCTACGAGGGGTACAAACGTTCTTCAGCAATAGTATTTGTGTGTTAAGTAACAGGAAACGAGGTTTGTTGTTGAGTATTTCAAATTCGTATTTAAATTTATATTTAAATGTTGTTTTACACCCTGCTGTTTGTGTTTTAAGCATTGGAATTATTAACAACGCATTTATTTCATAATAGTAAAATAATAACAAAATGTTTTTGTATATGTTGTTCTTGTTGTTTTTTTTTGCCTTTCTTTGGTGGCTTAATGAAAAACAGATGCCTTACATTTTCTTCTATTAAATATTTTGGTTAAGCGTTTATTTTCAATTTATATTCGCTGCCACTTGGGTTCTGTGTTTCAAGATAACGTCAGAGAAAGGGTGAAATGTTACATAATTTAAATTTGTGTAATTGTGTTTTACTTTTTGCAAATAACACCTATTGCGTAGCTAGTCTTTTTTTGTTTTGAATTTTATTTGTTGTAAAAGAACTTTAGCGTTAAAAAGGAATTAAAATTATGTCATGTTACGCTTATTTTCCTTTTTCACCAAGATAAAGACTTGACAGAAGCGCGCTAAAGGATTTAAAAAAAAAACAAATATAATGTAATAATGAAAATTCATACAACAAGTATGAACAAGACTATTTGACAATAGACATCATGCTAAGAGGATGTTTCCCGAGGAGAAAACTAAAGAAACAGGTTGTTTATGAAGGAGTCGTATCGCTTTTAGATTGTAATTTTAGGAAAAGAACAGTGGGTATAAGAAAACGATAATTGCTGTAAAATGGGGAAGTATAGTAGTGTTATTGGGAACTAATATCTAATTGTATTAAAAGTGTTATGGATGTTGGGTTGTCCGACGGCCTGGATTGTTCAGTTTTTTTGGGCTCTGTCCAGCTAAAATACAATCTATTCAATAATATTAATAACTTTTAATTTTTTTTATTTAAATAAGTGTCCTTCCAAACCGGGGGTTTTGATATGAAAGGTCCATATAAGTGAATTTAAGCCTGTGCACTTGTTATTTTAAAATCCAAGTGAATTTTTCCATTTTCCAGTTATTTGAATCTTGGGATCTGGCGACCCAATATGGCTGGCCTAACCAAATTATTATATTTGAATATTAAGTGGATTGTAAAACTTTAAGACTTGTCGCTAACTGGTCTCAGGAATAGAGTTGAAGTCTATAACACAGAATACACAGAACTGTGAAAAGTGACGTGTGAAAAAGGCCCAAATCAGTTGCGAGGGCAGCTTTCGAAGAAAGAGAAAGAAAATGTTTTTTGGTAGTAAAGTGGCAATGTGTAAAAACAGGCCGCTACTATCAACACGAATTGCGTAATCAAAACAAAAAATGCAAAAAGGGCAGCTTTCGCAGAAAAAGACAGAAAAAAACACAATATTTTCTGTCTCGTGACACCTCTGTATGCTCTGTGGTCTATAAGGGAACTCAAATAGATATCGCCTCTGTTATTCCAGAAATGGAGTCTTAGCTTTTTTTTCTTCGCTAATATTGGCTTCATTTCAGTGTGCGCTTTAATGGCGTGCGTGCTTCGCCCCCCACCTCCCTCTTAGAACACTTAGGACAGTGCGGTAGGACATTGTGATACGAAGGGCACTTGCGACATATACATCATTAGTATGATTTACACCTAGCAAAATTCTCATGGTCTTCAGAGCTGATCTTCATACAAAAGTAAATCCCAATTTTTCAAATAGAGCCAATCGCCCCTCTCATAAAAGTCGACACAAGTCGGCAGCAACGGAAAACTAATTGTATTATATTAGCCGTTTTTTACTTTATTCGTTAAATTTATGAACTTTTTCGTTTTATTAATGAACAGTAGCTAAATTTTTTAATGAACGGTCATTTAGTGCTAAAACGAGCAAATTTATTGGACAAAAATAAAAAATTATTTTTACTATTGACTATTTTTTACTTTGTATTTTTACAATCTTGCCAGATTTAAATAAAAACTCAATTCCTAACGAAGTTGGAAAGAATACTAACGAAACGTCGGATTTTATTGAGAATGAAATAAATAATCTTTTATTTACATGAAATGAATGATCTTGAAAGCCTGCATATAGGAAACTATATAAACTATTTATAATTAATAAATTTTTCGTTTAATCAACGTAAATTTTCGTTGTTTGCGCGTTGCTTTTGGTTCTGTGGATTATTAAACAAGTTCTTATCGAAAGATTAATGTAACCACCCTCTTCGTAAGATTACTAATTTATGCAGCTCAATACTTATTTTTGTCATTATATTGATGAACTTTTTCTTAAGGAATTTTATTTTTACGTAGATTTTAGAAGCCGTCCTTAAAATTTATATGTTAGAATTCTTTCCCATAATTTTTCCCATTTGTGCCCACTGTTCAAATGTTACAATTAAAATTTATCTAACACTTTAGTTCAGCCTTTTATTTAAAATATATTTTTCAATTTTCTTTAAAATGTGGCATAATTAAAATTTTCAACATTAATTAGTTAAAATAACAATTTTAATTTGGAAATATTTTGTTCGGCTGCAGGTACTTGCCAACTGTCTTTCACTCTAAACTTTACTCTAAAGTGGTAATAAAAATTCTAGTAATTTTCAATTAAATTACCAAAATAGACAATTAAGTTTTTTCTTTTGCTTTTCCAGCAAAAACCGAAGGCAGGCAAAATTCATAATTTTATGTAAAATTATGGCTGAAAATTAGAAATTTTATTTTCATACATTTTAAAACCAACCCTTTCTTTCGTCTAACTGTCCATAGAATAAAAATAAATTTACATTAACTAAATACAAAGTTGAAGATGCTTTTAAAATTATTTGAAAAAAAAGAAACAATTAAATTGAAAACATTAATTGACATTTAGAATGATAATAATTTAGTGTGAATATTTTATTATTATTTCTGAATAAGCCGGTTGCTGTTTGCAAAAGGCAGAAATTTTAATTAGAATTAAGTTTTTGTAATTTTTTTATTTGTATCCCTTGCGGGTTAAATGCATGTTTGCATTTTTGCCAGTTGTTTTTAATTTAATTTTTTTTGTCTAGGCAAGCATATCAAATAAAATATTTAAAATTTTACCGTGTAATTAGTTGGAAAATAAATAATATTTATTTGCTATTGTCAATTTTATTGGGGGGAAATAAAAAATGTTGGACTTACAACTTTATAGATCCTTTTATCTCAAGAGAAATATGTATGAAACTGAAACAAATAAATGATACGGCAGTAAAAAAAGTCCAAGAAATAAATTTTTTGGCTTGAAAACTTGGTAACAAATAAAAATTGAACACATTTATGACCGTTTTCTCATTACATAATTATCTTTTTTCCCAACGAAAAACTGCACATTAAAGAAATTTGGTTTTTTCAATGTCTCATTTGCTTCTATTCTGTTGCAAAACTAACCAGCACTCATCTGTCAATTATTTATTTTCCTTTAATTTGCCGTACAGATAAATTTAATCAGCTGACGCCCAACTTTTACATGTATTTTAAGAGGTGTTGCCAACTGAAAACAAAGTTTTTGTCGGTATATTGAGAAACCCCAAATTTTTAACAGACAGTTTAGCGGTCAAATAAATTTATGTTGACATTAAGTAACAGTCAGTTTGTCGGTACATTGAGAAAATTGCCATTAGAGGGTACTTGGGAATTCTGACTTAAGAAGACGTAACAAATGTATTGTAGTTTTTGTTTCTTCTAAATAACTTAATCCGAAAATTAAGGAAGTTCTTTCTACTTTATTTATTACTAGCGGATGGCCCGGCGTGCGATACTACGCCTAAAAAAGCAATACGTTTTGTTTATGGTATTATTTGAAATCTATTTATGTTTTTAATTTCATTAAAATCTCTTAAGTAGTTCCAAAGGGGCATAAATTTCCCCCACCTCCCCTCATTGCCCTATTTTTCAAAAAATATCTAACTAATATGTCGATATATGAAATTCGATGAAATTCTCTCAACATTAATAAACAGGCAGGTGCACGGCCTAAAAAACACTTAATTGACAACATCTTTTGTAAGTTGTTGTTGTTTTTTATTTTGTTTTTCTTAACCTACTTACAACTACAATTAATGTTGAGAGAATTTCAACTAATTGTAGCGGGGAATGTAAGATGAGATGAACGCACTGTTTATTGTTGATGTTGTTTTGTTTAAACTTTAATATTATTACAAGTAGAACTGTTGCTATAAGTCTTATACGTTTAACATATTTATTTGGTTTAATATCTTTAGTTTCTCCAGTGAAATGCGCATAGGAATAGCTTATCCCATCAACAATAAATTTCAAGTGTTTTTATCAATAAGAAAAACTGGGAATTTAGCACGAATAACAAAATCTTTTGAAATTTAAATTTTGTATTCCCAAAAATTGGATGATAATTTTTTATAAAAATCACCTGAATAAGTCTTCTCAGATAATTTTTGTTGATAAATCAATTGAGAGATTGAAAAAGGATTCATATATAATTCATTGACGAAGAAATAAAAAGATTGGTGAAACTAGAAGCCCAAAAATTACTGTCAATTAATGCAAATAAATTAAATTACGAATGTTTTCTTCTTTTATTTCCAAGATCCCTATAACTTTTGTTGTTTTGTTCAAAATAAAATTTGTTCAAATAATCAAGAGCCATAATTGTGCTGCTTTTATCGGAAAACAAATTAAAAACATGACGATTAAAAATTTATTTAAAACATAATCAAAAACATTATTGTTAACGATTGAAAAATAAGATGATAAAAACTCACTAATAATTATCAAACTACCATTAAAGTGATCAGAAAATTGTATCACAAGTTATTCTTTGAGGGGATTCATCGCTAGGGTACCATTTTCTCACACTCACTTTACTATTTCGACTTTACTCCAAAACTTTTTGATTCCCATCTTTTACATATCGAGCCTTTGGTGCAATACCGTAGTAATTCAAAAAATCGTGAACTGAGAAAAATGCATTTGAAGTTTTCAGCCATATTTTTGATAGCATTTTGTTTACTAAAGTTATGTTTTTACAAGTTTTTAAATAAAGAGGAATGTTTTGTAAATTTAAAAAGGTGAACAATTATTAATAATATTAAATATTTTTTTTATATTAATATCAATATGGTTTGAAATAGCTAGAGGCAATAAAGACATTTTTAGCTGTAAAATCTGAACAGTTAGAGATGGAATCATAGTCTTTTTTTCTTTAGATAGATATTTTCCCAAAGATCATTTCTGCATACCCAGCTCAAAAAATTCAAATTTTGAGTTACTACGATATTGCACCAAAGGCTCGATATGTATTATCTATTTCTTGCTCTATAAAATAAGGTTCAACAGATCTCCTTTCTTCTAAAAGAGCTCATCACAAAATTAGGTTAAAATCAAAGCTGAAATGACGGCAAGCGATGACTCAAAGAAATTTAACAATTTTTATTGCTGCCGTATTAACAAATTTATTAGTATGCTATCACAAATCGAACAAAGCTACCAAACGTATAGTTTTCCAACATTACTGAAAAGTCCCTACATTTTAATGATTTCAAAAAATCTGTCCCTTTTTTACTACGGCTATTTTTTTTAAAGAAAATCCCTACGAAAATCACTGTTAAGATTGTTCAAGAAATGACAGACTTACAGGGGACAGCGGACAAAAAAAAATAACTTGAAAAGAGCAAAATTAAACAATATCATAAAATTTAAAATGAAGTTTGAAGTTTTGTCCACTATAACTCATCCATTTAATGACTCATCTTCACAAACGACCCATGGTTATTTAGGAAATTTTATAACCTCTCCGTAAAAAGAAAGAAATACATAGTGCGTTTAAAATTGTTGAAGATAATTGCATTTCAGTCACATCATCTTTTTTAAAAACACAAATAACGGTTATTTTGGAATATCTCAAAAACTGTTCTGCTTTTGATAATTCTGACTTCATATTCGGATTCAGGGGATATACATATATAGATTAGTAAGAAAATATAATTTCGTGTTGCGAAATCAAACTAATTCGAACATAAACAAATAGTTTTAATTAAACAAAACTAATAGGTCGACGACGGACATCAACACAACTTTAGTTGCGTTGTCAAAAAGAATGCAACTGACATTTAAATTGGTATTAGGTGCAGCAACATTGTTTTGCTACCAAAAAGTTATCGATAATGCTATTTTGACAGTTTGGCAACTCAAATCGCGTTTTCTTTTCTGAGTAATATTCTGCATTTATTCTTTCTTTGTGTTCTTTTCGGAAAAATGTGTTCTGTTTTAAAAGTGCAACGTGTTCTTTTCTAAACTTGTGCTCTTTTGTAAACGTTAAATATACAACACTTCTTAAACATCAGGTTATCATTTAAAAATGTTGCCAGATCCCATGTAACACTTATGGTACACTTTTTTTAGAAAAGAAAACGCCGTAAATAACTTATGCAAATTAAAAAAAACGAACAAAAAAGTGATCAAGGTGAATAAAAAGTTAAGTAAAATAAAATTAAAAAATATGATTGGACCTATTTTTGGAGTACAAAGAGGAGGCAGTAAACGTGGCATCTATTAGGCGCTATTTTAGAGATACTTCTAAGCCTCTAACGTTTGTTATTGCCGCTCGTTTGTATTTTGGAGCTTAGACCCTTGTTAAAAAACTACAGCTAAGTTTTCCCAAAAGACATGTCCTTTAGGATTTACTGCCAGCTCCATCTGGAAAAGCTTGGATGCAGCCTGTTCAATCGGGGCCAATGTTATTTCCGCTGACAGCCCTTAGCATGTAATTTTTTTTCATTTTCTTTAATTTCGCCTTTTAATGTACACGCAGTCGTTGCAAAAAGTGTTACATATTTCTGCGATACGATCCATGTAGTTTCGGTGCTGGCTTTTGTTTTTTTCAAAAGACTGAATACGAGCAATTTGACTATTATTTTCCATTTCATGTGTTAAAAGTTCAAACTGCTTTCGTTATTTTTGCCATTTTGAAATCTAAATTTAAAGAAATATGTATATACATAATCTTGAAAACATTTTAGTTTTTCCGCCTTCTTCACTTTCAAAATTAAAAACAGCAACTACAAGCTTGCTAATATGGTATCGATATGGCAACAGAAATTACAAACTGTAAGTTAACAGTTGCCAGGGCTGCCAGGTGATTTTTCCATATCCCCAAAAAATTAAAAAAAGTCCCCAAAAATCCCCAAATTAAAAAACAAAACCTTAAAAAGTAAATATTTTTTTCTGTTGTTTTTTTCTGGCCAACTTAAAAATTTTTTTAAAAATAGCAAGAAAAATTTTAATTTTAATCCTTTTTATACGATTCCAGTGAGGAGTTACAAGCATACCAGTGTTCTGTTTTTGAAGGCGAATGAAGAAATTTATAAGAATTTGGAGCTAGCTCAGTTGGTTTTATATACATATACCTACCTATTTACATATTTATAAAATACTTCGTACCTACCAATAGCCCAGCATTACTTAGGCATTATTAGGAACCTTTACACCGTATAAGTTGTTGATAAGGGTAGGATAAAAGTTGTGCTACTGTTTTCATATTTTATATACGAAACAAAGAAAAATAAGTGAAAATAATAAAAGAAGGGAAAATAAATTAAAAATGTGTAAAATTCCCAAAAAATACCCGAATCCACAAAAAATCCCCAATCCCCAAATGACTTTCTTTGTCCTTTTTGTTCGCATGAAACCCTCAATCTAAATACCCAAGTCTGACATCCCTGACAGTTGCCATACGTTTATTTAAGTTAGTAACTTGCCATACAACATCAGTTGTATTGCCCTTCGTAATCGACTCATAAGTATTAACTTGTCTGATTATCACAAAAAAACGTTAATGTGGGAGACGCCAAAGACGTCCATTAAATTATTTTAACAGCCAATACTTGTTTTCTGAAAAAAGAAGAAATAAATAAAATAGTACCAATGTTTATGTGTCAATTTGCCATCATTTGGTAGCAAAAAAAAAAAAGTTGCTGTTCTGGCTTTACTCATTCGTTTTTTTCCATTTAATTTTTCTGCCACGTTACTTCTACACATTTGCTGAATTATGCATTTACTTGGGTTTTATAAAATGCTTTTGCTCGTTTTGTTTTGCCTTTTAACAAAATTAAAATATTTTTTTGCTTATTTAGCTGATTTTCTCGTTGATTTTTTGTAAATAAAATGAAAACAAATTTAAATACGTTTATAATTGAAGTTTTTACAGACAGCTGAGGTTTGTCATGCTTGGTTATGGCCACCACTCTTACTTACTCTTCCATTATTTCAATACTCCTTTTTCGGTTTGAAAAAAAAACGAAAAAATCACCATCAGCATCAAAACAAAAAACAAACGCATTATAGTCACTAACGGAAACAGGCATTCTACGGAAACGGATGAAGCTGGTCAATGCTTGTTTATGCTTGCTACTCGTACAATGCTGAGTGTGAGGTTATGAGAGGAAGGAGTGTGTCTGTAAGAGTGTGTAATTGTGGCATTAAAAAAACAGTGGTTTTTGATCAGTTTTCTCTAGTATGTGTATTTAATGTAATGTACACATATAAACATACTTATGATTTGGATTTGCCTGTAAAATTTGTATGAGTTTGTTTGTTGGTTTATTAATAATTTGATGTCGGCTGATTATAGTGGACATATTTTATGTGGAATTTATTTTTTCCAATTTTTTTCTCGTTGTAATACCATTCATGAATCTTTTATAGATTCTTGTCCAAATTATTTATTATGCACGTTTTAATATAGTATTTATTAAATTTTATTATTTTTTGCTGTTGAGGTCGTGCTTTTTTTATTGTATTAATAAACCAAAATGTCAACCAATTTGATATTATTGCTGTCGTTGCAATTGCCAGAATTTGTAGATAATGTCAGGGGAAATGTTTTGCAACTACTAGTGCTTACTAATATTAGTAGGGGCATGAATTCAAAATGAAATTATAAAGATTTTCGCCAAAAAGAGGTTCTCTTACTTCCGGGAATTTACGGTAATTTTTTTTATGATGTCTTCTTTCAAAGGATAAAGAGATTTAAGCATTTACTGACAAAAAAAAACGAAGTTATTCGTACCAGCAAAGTCGGCCAGGTTGCCTTGTCATCAGATATACTAGACGTTTCATCCCAGTCTTGGCCAAATTTTGTTTTTTATTAACCTACGTTTTGAGATTGTAATAAAGCCTTTAATATATTTTTTGTATGTAAGAAAAGATTATCTCATTATTGGGGGTTTGTTTGAGCTTTGAAATTGTTACAAGTAAAACTTTGGGTGTTTATAACTCTTATTCGCTTAAAAGTGTTATTTGTATAATATTTTCAGCCTTTCTAAAATTTTTGAAAAAAGGTTTCCCGATGATCTGGCCTAAGCATTGAAACTAGAATTTCCTCAACAATAAATTTCAGGGTATTTATCAAAAATTAAAATTGGGAATTTAGCACGCCCTGGATAAATCTTAGGTTAGGTTAGGTTAAGAAAGGTTATGTGCCCAAGGGCGCACATCGGCTCGGAGACCGATGCGGTCTGACCTGACCTTCTCAGCTTTTGTTGGCTTAAATTAACTCATTAACATTATTAACACTGTTGGCTTACTGTTTTAAACGTTTCGAAAAGTTATTACCTACGGCATTTATGGACAAGTATTCGAGTTAAGATTTTGGATTTGGGCTGAAAGTAGGGCACCTCGGGTATTATAAAACTTAAAAACTAGCAAGAATTCTAAAACGATTTTTAAATTATTTTATCAAAAAGTAGTTTCAATTTTTGGGAATACAAAATTTTTAATTTCAAAAGTTTTTGTTATTCGTGCTCAATTCCCAGTTTTTATTCTTGATAAAAACACTTGAAATTTATTGTTGATGGGATAAGCTATTCCTATGCGCATTTCACTGGTTGCTTAGGCCAGATCATCAGGAAACTTCATCCATAAAGATTTTAGAAAAACTAAAGATATTAAACCAAATAAAAATGTTAAACGTATAAGACTTATAGCAACAGTTCTACTTGTAATAATATCAAAGCTTAAACAAAACAACATCAACAATAAACAGTGGCTTTATCTCATCTTACATTCCCCGCTACAATTAGTTGAAATTCTCTCAACATTAATTGTAGTTGTAAGTAGGTTAAGAAAAATAAATAGAATATATAATATATAATATATAAATATAATATATATATAGAATATTTTTTAAGGTTCGGCTCTTATACGCAGAAGCGATATCTATTTTTTTGTGTTTGAGTAGACGAACACAACTATTTTAAAGACAGTAACTACACAGCTAACATTTTTTGAAATTTTTAATCATATTCGAGTCTTTTTGAGTCTTCAGCGCGATTAAAATTCCAGAATATGCGCTCATTTTCTCATCATAAATGATACTTTTGTTGGCAGATAATGGTACCCTACCCACGACTCTTCTTGAAGAGTCATATTCGATTCGTTTTATAATTATTCTAAAGACATTTTCGACACTTTTTTAATAGTTTTTGTTATTGAATTTTAAATCAAACACTTTTAAATCATAAGCGCGAGTAATTTGTGTAAATTTTTAAGCGTGCAAGTGATTTATCAGTTTTTAATCACCAAAAGTACTCAAAAAAGACTCATACCAATGATTTTTGAATAAAACAATCTTCCAAATGCTAGCAGGGGAACATTATATGTATAGTGTTCTGTTCTTCGGTATAAAGCAGAACAATTGTAGTGGTTCTGTAGGCAAGCATTATATTTATATGTTCCATAGTGTTTCTTTTTTGACATTGAAAAAATTTTAGCAACGACCGCAGCACAAACAGTTTGTGTGTGTATTGCGCATATGTTTTGTTTGTGTAACATTTTTTGTAAAGTATGTCTGCCAAAAGGGTATTAACGAACTGAAACGACCGAACATAAATGAGCTGAACCGAACACAAAGCAGTTCGCGGCTTAAAAAAAACAGAACGTAATTAAATGTACTCTTCTGTTTGTTGAGTTAAATAAGTACAGGGGCCAAATTACGGCATTCGATATCTATCAAAATTCCGATTTCAAGTGTATTGCAATAATGATCGATATCGAATGCGGTTATTTGGCCCCAGTATTATTTTTGTGTTCAAAAAGCACAAACCGGAAAACGTTATTTTTTATTGATTTACTACACAAACACTTTTAGTGTTTATGTTTTCCACAGTTCTTCCGAACTCAGGAACGATATTTAATGTTTACTTTCGAACACTGCTTCTAGTCGAGCTCTACAAAAAAGTAAGCGAAAAAGTAAGATATGGAATGTGAATGCTACCCGATCATTAGCCGTACTCCTATTCTATGGACCTAAAATGTTTAATTTCCTTCTCTTTCGGTATCGATTAACTGACAGTATTAACTGCCACAAAACTTTAACATTTTATTAAGAAATCTTGAAAAGAAATGTCCCGTCTTGAATTTTCTGGGATTTTCAAAAATGTGTTTCCCGCCAAAAATTTCTAAGTGGAGTCAAAAGAATAAGCTTGAATTGGTTGTATTGCCTATAAAAACTATTTTTGCTCTATACTATTTTAATTTTAATATATTTTTTGGACCAAGTCCCTCTAAAGAACCCCATGAGAAACTTATTTCATAACCCAAGGACCCATAATCAAAATTTGGTTTCAAAAGGTAGGAGGAAAATTTCGATTTTAAGTGGCTGGATCTTTTTTTTTGCAAATTTAAATTGTAAAGTTAAAACATTTCAAAAAGAAAATTTTATTTAACCATTTTCGCGGATCTTTTGGCAGCCTGTTATGGATTCCAAGGGATCTGTGAACAGACGTTTGTAAACAGCTTCTTTTAGTACATAAATACATACATATTTATATATTGTAAGTTTTTCTTTTATGAAAGGTCACCAATACAAATCTTGCAGAGGACACAAATTTGTTTTCACCCCAATCTCCGTGCTTTCAAAAGCACAAACCATTTTAATGACTTTAAGTACTCACATATGACACCATTAAAATTACGTTTCATCTTGTTGTGAAACATTAAAACAACAAATATGAAAAAAAGTTAAGAAAATGTGAACTTAACAATCAGCAAACAATAACACAAATTACACAGCATATGGTGCCAATATTAAACCTTTTCTTCCATTTTCACCGGCTGGTTCACTCACTGGTGGCGAAGAAATAATAAAGGAGTGGGATACCAATGAGCAGTAGAAAGGATCCATTGCAGAAGAAGTGTAGAAACAGGAGAAGTGAATAAAAATTTGTGACATTATAAAACACTTGGTAAATAATTGAGACTTTTCCTTAAATAAAATGACAAATATATACATATACACCCACACATGGGTTAATTTATATAGGTAGATGTTTATGTGTGTATGTAAGTGTCATTGTATTAAAGTATGTGTGCATTATAATTTCTTTGTAATACTCATGCGTTACATTTTAAATAAGAAAAAACTTTTCTTTCTTTGTGCTTGTGCATGTGAAAGGAAGGATTCAGTGTAAAAAATGTAAAGGATTGTTTTCTCTATCAATCCTTTACTGCCAAAAAAAATTGTTATATTTGTTCTTTATTTTTTGTTTTTTGCTGGGGAAATGTAGCTGTCAGTGATTTTAATGTTTTTTATTGGAGTTTTGTTACTTTCCCTTTGGTTTAATGCATGAAAGAGTTGCTTGTTTTTTTTTTAAATAAAATTTTTTAATCTCAGGTGACGCCGCCTGGGAGTCGTAAATCACAAAATTTTTTTCTTTTGCTCAATATGTGGTTGCCTTATTTTAACTTTTTTTGTTTTGAAACATGGAATTGAGTTGTATAATAGAGAGTATAAATAGGAAGCAAATAATGGGGGTTTGAGTTTGTAATTGTATTGTTGGCATACAAACACACAAACAAACAAACACATATGTGTGTATGTACGTACACAGGATCAGACAAAAGTGTGTGGGTTCTTGTATAAAATGTTGGTGTAACATTTTTTTGCGTATTTCTTCTGCTATTTGGTAGATGAGATATTGATAGGAAAATGTGAAAGGATTTTTTTTGTGTGCTTTTATATGCTTGGAGTGTTGATATGATTATACCTAGGAAGCCATTATAAAATTCCGGATTATTGAGTTTATATTTGATGTACAGTCTAAATGAAAGGTGTTGTACAATGTCGTTTGAATGGAAGATTTTTTTTCTCCACACACATTACAGGAAGATTTATTTGCCACAATTTAAATTTGTTTATGTATATTGGGTACATTGTCAATTCATAGTGATCAAATTTCAAATAAATAATGCAGCAAGTGAAATTATATTTTCTTTGTTTGAATTATTAAAAAGTTTTCTTACTGGGGAAATTCGGTTTTATGGAAAAGTTATTAGTTTTAACATCAATTTTGGCACAGATTTTAAGATACGTAAGATTTAAAATTATGCATGAAAATCTTTTTTATTGCTATGAGTTATTTATTATCCTGGGATATAAGGAGTGAAGTTAAGTACAGAACAGGGTAAATTTGGTAACAATATATAGGAACATTTACTCATCGAATTTCAACACTTATTAATCCGGTGCAAGACTGAAAATCTTTCAAGTCTTTAAGTTTTACACTTGCAAGTGTCAAAAGATGTATTCAAAATTAATTGTCGCGGCTGTTCGCTCAACTTAAGTTTGCTATAAACCGTTTTCGGTTTTGGAAATGTCAAAGTTAAACTACATACATACATATTTTTTTGTATGCAATACAATTTTTTTTATTTGCTTAAATTCAGGTACTTTTATTAACCCATTAATGTATACCTGTGCCTGGCCCATAGTGCCTATTGTAAATTTTATCTATTTAACTTCATTATTTTAATACATAGAATCTAGGAATTAATTTCTCATGGTGAGTAACTTTTATTTTGATATAATTTAATACATAAAATTTACAATAGGCACTATCCAGTTATAAGATACAAAGAATGCTGACGAAGGCTGTAGTGGGCCAGAAAATGCAATTCATTCTGCTGGTATCTAATAGTTGTATACAATTTTCATTTCTAGCCAAGGATAGCTAAAGTAAGCTTCGTAACAGAAATATACAAACGAACATTCTGATACCGCATAGAAAATATTTCTGGAAAATATTGAGACTATTAAAGTATAAAAGCTTTTGTGGATTGTAATTTGACTTAGAATACACATTCGAATAATATCCAAATTTATTTTACATTTTTTCAAATGTGTGGACTAGATCTAATTCAAACATTTTATAGGAAGGTTCTTATCACTTTAAGGTGGTGATGTCCTGGGAGTGGGTTAATTTGCAGATTTTTTGACACTTTGTACAGGTCACTGAAATAATCTTAATAAACACATTTAATTACCGTTAATGAAGCGACTGTCGCAGATATTGTCCGGAGTGAACCATGTTAAAGTAAAAGAATAGATACAATCTGCTAAAACACGCAGAAAAGCGATGCACATGATGAGTTGTGTAACAATTCTTCTGTTACAACACTTTAAACACATTATCACCATCACAGAGAAAATTAAAAATTGTCTCTTATATTGATTATTTAAAATTGTAATAATTTTTATTTTGAATATTTTTGTTTCAATAAATGATATTTTAAAAAAAATGATCAGGATTTTGACAATTTCCAACAACAATTTCACAAGTTTAAATTATTTTATTTTAAACGAAATAATTTTTTGTAATTTTATTATTATTTTATTTCAAAATTTATTTCAAAACAACTTAAATGTCACTTAAGCTACGGTCACACTTATCAAATATTTGACGAAAAAAACGGGACCAACAAGCAAACTAAATAATTATTTCCTTCAATTCAAATATTTATGTAGATTATAATACCCCATCTTACAAAAAACAATTGTTTGCTATTCAATTATTACATTAATTAAGTTAAAATACTTTTTAAATATTTTTTTAATTGACAAAAAAAAACTACTGATAATTTTTAGTGTGCAGTTAAGTTACACGTATGTATGTCTTGTTTACACAATTAGTTTCTTTTAATTATAGTATGATATTGTGTTCACTGGACATGGGATTAGTGCTTTAAGCATAATTAATACAAATTTCCCGCATGGTCAGTTATGAAATTTATATCAGTTTAGAGGCTCCACAAAAAGCCCCCCAGTGAAATAACGCCCAGGAAATAACCCCCAATGAAATAAATCCCAAAAAATAGGAAATAACACCCAAAAACAGTGAATGAAATAACATCGACAAATAAATAAAATAAACCCAAAAGCGAAAACGAAACAACCCCCAATATTTGGGAGTTATTTCATATGAAATAACACCCAATGATGAAAATAAAATAACCCCAATGAAATAAACCCCACCAGCAACAAAAATGAAATTATGCCCAAAATTCATAAAAGAGTCAGTTTCACCAAGGATAACCCCAAAAAACAACACCTTTAAAAATGAAATAACCCCCGAATAAAAAATGAAATAACACCCAAATTATACACGCTATGAAACAAGCCCCGAATTTTAAAAATTTGTTGGGTGTTATTTCTTTGGAGATTATTTCATAATTTGAAAACCCCAAATGAGGAATGAAATAATTCCCAAAAAAAATGTAAAAGGGCCCAAAAAATGTATGAAACAAATTTGGGGAATATTTCATTTCTCGTTTGGGTGTTATTTCATTGGGGGGCTTTTCGTGGAGCCCATTTTAGATATTGTGATACAAAAAAGCCCAGTCTCTTCAACCAAAGTCATAGTGTTTTTTAAGAATAGATTTCCATGGCGATAAATATGCGATTCATAGTGATTGGAGAAGAAATTCAAATTTAAAATAACTTTGGGGAAGTATGTACCCAATATTTTGCCAGTTCAGAGAATTTCAAGCACCCTTAATATTAATAATAATATCATAAACGATATTATTTAAAATGTACCTTTCCTAATAATATCGTTTATCCAAGAAAATATCATATCGTTTTTTCAATCATATCGTTCTCTGGTTTATTGGGTATGAATTTGTCCTTAAGGCAGGGTAGTCAAATTTCACATTAAAAAGTAAATTAAATTAAGAACCCAATTTTTTTGACAAATTCAGTTTTGTTGATACCAATGTGAAATACCTATTTGGAAGCGAGGGTGGTAAGTACTGGCCTCCAATGACATCGCCGTGCTTAAATAATGAGTAAAATCCAATGTACAAGTAGTGACAAGTAGTTGGAAAGGGTAGTAAGATTTTAAGGCCAGATCTTGACTGTGAACCAAACCTAAATGTCAAGTTTTTTTTCTGTATTTCATTTGACATTTCTCAATCCCAGACTTACTCAATTTGAACCATGGAAAGATACACAATCGAGCAAAGCGTTAAAGTTATTCAGGCTTATTATGAAAATGGGCTTTCAGATCAAAATGCATATCGTGCACTTTGTGATTTTTTCGGTCAATTTAATAGTCCAAAAAATTTGAGCAACCGAGGTCAAAAGGAGATGTGAAAACACCAGTGCATGCTCGTACTGTAAAAATATTGCTGCTGTTCGCGATAGTGTGGCTGAAGAGCATTCCACCTCAACTCGTCAATTTCACTTCTCACGCTCGTCGTTGATGAATATTATGCATAAAGACTTGCATTTACACACCTAACAGGTGCAATTGACTCAAGAACTAAAGCCACTTGACCATTCCAAACATCGTCAATGGTCAGAATGGTGGCAAGATATGGCAACTGTGGTTGATCATATTTCGAAGAAAATAATCTTCAGTGATGAGGCACATTTACACCTCAGTGGATTTTTCAATAAGCAAAATTGCGGCATTTGGGCGAATGATAATCCAAGAGTGATTGTCGCAAAACCAATGCACCCACAAAAAGTAACTGTTTGGTGCGGTTTATGGGCTGGCGGCATCATCGGGCCGTATTTTTTCTAAAATGAGGCCGGTCAGGTAGTTACTGTGAATGGTGTTCGCTATCGTGAGATGATAACGAACTTCTTATGGCCCGAATTGGAAGATATGGATGTGGACGATATGTGGTTAATGTGCCACTTGTCACACATCTAACAAAACATTGGCTCTTTTGCGCTACAATTTAAATGGCCGTGTTATCTCCAGTGGTGGCATGCCAATTGGCCGCCAAGATCATGTGATTTGACACCGTTAGATTTCTTTCTTTGGGATTATTTGAAAGAAAAGGTGTACGTCGATTAGCCAGCAACAATTCAAGAGCTAAAGGATGAGATAAATCGGCACATTAACGGCATAGAACCTCAATTATGCCTTAGCGGCATCGAACATTTGGACCGTCGGATGGTGGTGTGCCGCCGAAGTCGCAGCCTACCAAAAAGAAATGAAAATAATTTCCTACACACAGAAAAAAATACCAATATAAAATTAACATGGAAAAATGTTGATTGAGAATCATGTTAAATTTCTGCAAAAGTATGCCCTTTATTTAATTTTATCATTATTTCATATTAATTTTAAATGAAAAATATTAAAATAATCTTTATTCCCGCTTATTAATTATTATTCACTGATAAAAAAATGAAAAAAAAATATTAAAATATAAATAAATATGGATTCAATATTGAATCCATAAAAACCTGCTTTATATTAAAATCAAAAGTTTATCTTGTTAAATTAACATGCATACATAGTTAAGTATGTTAATTTTTTTATTTTCATTTTTAAAATATGTTATAAAAAGAAGACAATTCCCGTATTCTTTTAATTAAAATTATTTAGTTAAATAGTACTTACATCAAGTTTTCAAAGTAGAATGATGATGAAAACCATATCGGGCCATTCTGCTGATTGATCTGTTAACAAAGGAGACTACAAAATAAGTGAAATATGTGTTACAGGGGTAAGGGTTTTGAATTATTCTTAAAAAAATGCATATGTTGTCTCTGAAGCTGCTTCACACCAATTAGTTTCTACATGAAATTCACGTTGTTTCAACATGAAATAACTTTCATTCAACGTGATTCGATTGTTATTTCAATGTAATTGACATTTTGCTCTAACTTTACTGCAATGTTAAATTAACATGGATTATAGTTATTTTAAAAGAAAAAAAATGTTGTTCGCAAGTTATTGTAAAATCATGTTAAGTTAACATAAAGTAACAATGAAGCAAAATCACCACCGAAACATTTTAAATTAACCTTGTTTTCGACGTTTTTAACTTGATTTTTTTCTGTGTGTAAATAATTTGTGTTTTATTAAAAATCAACATCGGCCCTTTAAATATAACCACCCTTTATTAGCCTTTTAACTCATTATTTTGCAATGCAAGTTTTTTCTGAGAATGTATACAAAAGAACGGAAATTAATATTTTGAACCATCCGTAGATATCTTCTTCTTATAACCACTAGTTTGTGTATGAGTTCTGTTAATTGGTCCTGTTTTAAGCAAATTTGTGTTTGATTAACTGAATTCCTTTACTGAATCTGAATTTTTTTTCGGTTTAAGGATGGTTTTTTCACAGGAGAAAAAGAATGTTTCATTGTATTTATTATTCCTATTGTACATTTTGTCTACATGGACACAGTAGTGATAGTATATTTTTCTCTCATTTCGTTAAAGTTTTTGTTGGAGTCCCGCATAAAAATCCCGGGAAAGCCGTTAAACAAACCCCTTTAACATAATTACACCTTTAAAACACTTCCTGTATTATGCACTAAAATGTACCAAAAATTTAAAGTTTAACATTCACTTCTTAATTTTATCCAATCATGTAACACATGCAAATGTCATAAATTTCATTTTTACGTAAAGTAACTGGTGTTAATGACAATATTCCAAAGCAAGAAATATACACAGTATAACAAAATTTTTTTTATCACATTCCTTAGACTTACTAAATGATTTTTGTCTGTGCGGGTGTGTGTTCTTGTGTTGCATAAACACCAACAATTATAAAAATTCATGCATAAATAAATGACAAATTACTCATTACGAAATTTAAAATGTTTTCCCACCCCAACTTAAGCGAAATTGCTAGATTTCATATTTTTTTCAAAGGAATCCAGCAAAATATTTATTTTTTCTAATTTACACCATTCGGTTATTGTACGTAACCAAACTCAGAGTTGAAGAGCATCCTTTATGTCTGTTTCTGTTCAGTAAGTAACGCAGGAGTAAATTTACTTACCGAGTATTGCAATGACATTTGTTTTGATAAGAGATTCATACACATGTACACAAGGACCCAGTTTTATACTCGCACATACACATAGACACTAGATATAAAGCTTAAGTTTTAATTTAAACTACAGCACAAATAGATCCTTTGTTTATTTGCCTATGTATATTCATATGCGTGTGTATGTGCCATATTTGGGCAACAAAACAAAAAAAAAGACACATTTTGTAGATTGTAATAAATCAAATTGCAATTACACCAAATTAGGCATGTAGTTTTCATTTCAGTGCTGTCGTGTTGTGGTGTTTACGAGTACAATCCTGACGTCGTTATTTCTTCTTCTTTCTAGCTGTTTAGTCCTTAATGAAAAAAGGGTAAATATTTGCAATAGTGTGAGTGCTAATATCTTTTTTAATTTGTAGTTCTGTGGATTTGAGATGCTGTTCTGCTTTTAAATGTTTTTAGTTCGAGTTTTATGTTTGCAATAGATCTACGCTTTAAACTACATGTGAGTGAGTATATGAAACACATGTATGGCTGCGTTAAGAAGAATATTTTTAATTAGAAATTGCTTTTATTGTAGCAGGGTAATTTTCTATTCCCAGGTGTTTAATAAATATAACAACTTTTGAACTTAATTCACATATTTTGCTTTCCTTTATTGGTTCTTAAAGTATGTTTTTGAAAAACAAAATTGAATACCCCAATGAGTTCATTAAATTTGTATCCAAAGTTCATATGAATATATTTCTTTTTATTATTTGTGTGCTGCAAGGCACCCTATGAACCATCAGTTCTGACGTTTCGACATCCACCTTACAAAATCTGCATATCTTGGCAAATGCATTACCCATTAAAAACTGGTGGTATCTAAAACTACAGTGCCCCGTAAATAGGCCAACAAGCAGTATAAGTTTTGCGTTCACAAGCAGAAATAGCTAACATGCCGTGTCACGGTACGGTGTCACAAATCTCTTAGACTGTCTTAATCCAGAAGTGGACGTATATGCGTGAATGAATTCACGTACAGAACCTTTTTTACGGCCCACTAATGTGACCAACAGCGACACCGAAGTAAGGCTCAGGGCCTATGTGTGGACGACGAGTGCCCCTGTTTGTCAGGCAATCATAAATTTCGTAGCCCACATGGCCAGGAACTCAACACAAATTCAAGTCATTGTGTTTCCCTAACTTATTTAGAGACATAAAATAGTCCATTACTAACTTTTGACTTTATCTCCATAGAAGTAAATGATCTAAGAGCGTCTTTGCTATCCGAAATTACACTTATAAAATTATTACAGTAACTGATTGTGGGTTATTAAATTCGTTTTCCGTACTGTTAAAATTGAATAAAAATGTAGTTATTTTTACAAATAATTTTATTTTTCAACATTTGTGTTTGTTATTCAAAAAACAAACTACAAAAAAATAATGTTTTTCCGTATTTATTTTGTTATGTAGTTTGATTTTTTTCGGTTAAAATATATTTTTTAAAAGTAAAAACTATTCAATTTTACGGAATATGCTGTTTAATAAATAAAAAAATTAAAAATGAATGTAAAAATCATTCGTTTTAAATGAAATGTAAATGATCCGTTTTTTAAATGAATTTTAAGTTGTTTCAAATGAATTTTCGTTTGAATTTAACTACATTATTTTTTGAGTGTACAAATACCAGACAAAGCAGCATACGATCACCAATTGATGGATCATTCCTAACAATCTCAAGGATCCGCATATGATCCACAAAGTCACCTGCCTTGTATTCAGCAATGCGCGGCATCCTGCTATCAGACCTGCAGGCCTCCTCCTTTACAGATATGTCTAACGGAGGAATGTGCAGAATCCAGAATCCAGCCAGAGTGGCGCAGGTCCTCATGGCCCCCGTGATCGATACGCAGATTAGGTAATAGACCTCATCAAGTATCACTCCAGCTTTGACCTTTGCGGTCTTAGTCCACTGCGCTGGGGCGGCGTAGTTCAATATTGGTCTGATTATCGTTTAAGGCTTCAGCCCCCATGTCTTCCCGAAGAGCCTTTGGCGGGAATATAATGCCCTTGCTGCCCTTCTGGTGACATGGGATAGCTGAGCATTCCAGTTAATAGATCTATCCAGAATAAGCTTCAAGTATTTTACCTCGTTAGAAACAGATCGTTAGCATAGCCATAAGGTCGAAAGTCTAGACTATTAAGGGTCTCCAATAGCTCGCCGATAACCATGTGGACAACATTTGTTTACTTCAATGGTCCTCGATGAGCCACACAGATCCAGCTTGATTAATTAACTGTAAGTAACCGTTAATAGGGATATTATATGGTTTTAGCAGGTCTTATTTATTTTCCGCAAAGTTGTCATAAATTAGGCCAAAGATTAATTTATTGGAATTTTTTTTGGAACTCGTTAAGCAGCAGGTTTATATCAGTTAGCTTTAACTGATTATGTTATTAAAAGACGAAACAACGAGGCAGAGTGTTTTAAGAATTTTTCTTCCGGAAAGTGGATCAACTTTCAAATACTTTGCGTTTGTATAAATCTGTGCGCGAGGTACCAACTTAATATCTTGAATACTTCACATGAAGCCTATTTTATTCCATGTAAGCTAGAAGGTGTTTTGTTATTTATTAACTCTGTCAAGTAATTTGCAGATGCCTTAGCAACTTACTTCTTTCTCTTACTTTCTCTCTCTCTCAGAAGCCAACAAATCCTGTAACTGAGAATTTGGAAGGTCTACTGAGTTAAAATACAAGTTTTAATCGAAATTTCTGCATTGAATCTTAATTTAGTTTTCTTTTTTTGTATCCAGTTAAAAATTTAAAATTGTTAAAATTTATTTTAATCCAAATTTAGTATCATTTTCTAATATAAATAAAATTTTTTTGAAAACGCCGTAAACTAAAGAAGAAAAGTTCTCCAAACTCTAATAAAATAAATTAAATGCAAATTATTTTATCATAATGAATTTTTTAACACTCTTTGCAAAAAAAAAAAAAAATCAAAACATTTCAACTTCATCACAGAAATGATTTAAAAAAGAAAAAAAAAACAACGTGAAATTTTAAACAACCAGTACGTTTTGCTGGTATGTACATTTGCGACAAGCGTTTAATTTGAATAAGCAAACATGCAACATTGCGCTTATAAATACACTCATCACAAATGCACAAAACAGCGCAGAAGAAACACTGCATGCCGCAAAATAAAAAAGAACATCAACAACTACAACATTTGGAGTCCCAAATGTACAAGATTTTAACAACAGCAACTTCCAGCAAAAGCATCTGCATCATATCAAACTGAATATTTCTTAGATGCAGTTAAAAATCTTTTATTTTCTCTTTCAGTCTCTCCTTCTTAAGGAATGAGACTTAAACGCATAGAAATTAAACCAAATGAAATCAAAGAAGATGAAGAAAAATAAAATAAAGTGCGTGATTTGTGGATATTTATCTTATTTTTCGTTATTCGCCAGTTTTATTACAAATCAATTGAAGCATCATTAGCATAATTTATACAAAACGTTGTTTTAATGATTGTTGTCTATCGAAACGGCTGTATGTCTGTCTGTTAGCTAAAAATCTTTCTTTGTACCTCAGTTAACAACTGCAGGAAGTGAGACGAAGAGGTAAATATGTACTTTAGTAAAAGAGCTATCTAAAGTCTACCAATAAAATTGCGGTGTTGCTCGCCTCTTGCTTGTTGCATGCGTTGTTGACAACATGGCACAATGACGCCAAACGCAATGTTCAACACATATTTAAACTAGAGATGTTTTTATTTTATTTTACTTTTTTTCTTGCTTTAAGAACAAAAATAAAAAACAAACAAAAACCCTGAGCTGTAAATGTTAAAAAAGCAACCAAAAACTGCAGCAATGTTGCAACATCAACAACGCGACGTCGGTAACACCAATCGTTCAATAAAGGACGATAATATGAACTTAAGTATGTGTGCGTGAGTATGCGTTTTTGTTAATGCCAACCTAAACGTGATATCGCGACAAATGTTTACTATGATATCAAAGGTTTACAATAAAAAACTAAACCTGAAGATTTTTGCTATTAAATCTGTACTTCATTCTGAACCGCCTGCTGTAATACAAACCATGTTAAAAACTTAGTTTGCAACATGTTGCAGCAATGGGATTGACACTTTGTTCTTACATGCGTTCTTTAGTTGCTTATTTTCTTACATACTTTTTAACTCCTCTATTTAAATGTTTTTAGAGTGTATTTTATAGTTGCACTGATTGCATACCTTTGGGGATTTCTCACATTTATATCTGTTTGCCCGTCCGTCTGTCCTTTGCATCCATCTGTCTATTTTACAACATTTATTCATTTGTTCATATCTCATATAGATGTTTAGAGAGGTTGTTTTTCTAGAGTTAGTACAGCTTTGACTCAATTTGTGATCACATCACATATTTCTTAACGCTTAGAGGCTTGTTTCTGGCTTAAGCTAGTAATTAATGTATGACTTTTGCTTGTTGTTGTTTTTTAGTAACTATTGCCTTTTGGTAGTTTGATTTGGTATACAATTATCTAATACATATTGAGAAAGACACACTGTAATTTAATTGACTAGACCTAAATTTGCTAAAGTTCGGATATGGGTTTTAATAGCTTTAAGGAGTTTCTTATATAACTGCGTTAGGGGTAAAAAATTGAAGCAATGCGTTATCTTAAGATTAAAGTTTAACACTTCTCCTGATATCGCTAGTTACATTTGCCTCAAAAAAAAAACTAGTCCTTCCACACTTTTGTAAAGGAACTCAACAATCCATCCGTTCTCAAATCAATCCGAAGCGGTATTAATAAACGGAGAGTACGGATTTTCTTGAATCAAGTACAGAAAGATTGATTCAAGTACGGATTTTTAATCGCAAAATACTTAAATTATCCATTTCAATTCCGATTTCGTACTGGAAATAAACAAAATGTCAAATTAGAAGGAGAATTTTATTATGATTGATTTACTCACCCGTTTTACACCCTACAGATATTCAATTATAAAACACCATCATCATTCCCGATATAGTTTTTACTTAAACAACTTAATGTTCGTATATAACTAAAAATATAAACTAAATGTTGCTTCTCATTTAGTTTATATTTTTTTTTTTACTTTTTAAACATGGGAATAATGTGTTTTTGTCATGTTCTGTTGTTTTTGTTCTGTCTACACAAAACAAGCAAATAGTTTTTTACCAACTTGTGTTATGTTGTTGTAGTGTCTACAATAAACCTTAACACAAACGTATGCACCCATTAAAGAATGCAATGCTGAGAGATGAGACTTTGTAATTTAACTTTTAATTTTTTAGAATTTAATCTTTTTTTAAGAATTTAATACTTATTTTAACGAATTCCGGGATTGATTTTTAAAGGTTATCCCATTAAGGATTGTTTTATGTTTGCTTTTATGTTATTCGTACTTGAATTTTCCGTTCTTAAAGTATAGAAAATTTAATTTTTTCTTTTTGTGTATTTCCCATACAGACCAAGTGTATCTAAATGTAGGTTCGCGGATTATAAGGGACTCGATACAGGTTCACAGACGGACCGATACAAAATGCTAATAAGAAATTTGAAATCCTTTTTAGTTAAGTTAAAAGAAAATCATTATTGTTAGGAAAAACCATTAGACTAAAGGTTTAACGGCGACTATTTCGGCAATTGCCAGTATATTAAAGACTTTATGCTCTTCCAAGACCATAAAGTGTTGGTTCTGAACGTAACTTAACACTTTAAAAGCCCTGGTAATGGGTTACGTGGCGGCCGTGTTAGGCGTTGATTTTCGCCTGTAACTTCGGATGGAGCTTCTTCTCCCTACTTATGTTTTTTTAAGGAGGTTAACTAACCAAATGTTAGCTTAATAGGAAAAACACAAAATCAAGGATTGAAAATCTCGCCTTTAGATCTAATTGTATATTTAATTCCGAAACTATTAGAGCTTTAACGGATATTTGTACAAACGCGGGAGGCAGACTTTATGCTCTTCCAAGACCATAAAGTGGTGGTTCTTAACGTAACTTAACGCTTTTAAAGCCCTGGTAATGGGTTACGTGGCGGCCGTGTTAGTCGTTGATTTTCGCCTGTAACTTCGGATGGAGCTTCTTCTCCCTACTTATGTTTTTTTAAGGAGGTTAACAACCAAATGTTAGCTTAATAGGAAAACACAAAATCAAGGATTGAAAATCTCGCCTTTAGATCTAATTGTATATTTAATTCCAAAACTATTAGAGCTTTTACGGATATTTGTACAAACGCGGGAGGCAGACTTTATGCTCTTCCAAGACCATAAAGTGGTGGTTCTGAACGTAACTTAACACTTTAAAAGCCCCGGTAATGGGTTATGTGGCGGCCGTGTTAGTCGTTGATTTTCGCCTGTAACTTCGGATGGAGCTTCTTCTCCCTACTTATGTTTTTTTAAGGAGGTTAACTAACCAAATGTTAGCTTAAGAGGAAAAACACAAAATCAAGGATTGAAAATCTCGCCTTTAGATCTAATTGTATATTTAATTCCGAAATTAATAGAGCTTTAACGGATATTTGTACAAACGCGGGAGGCGAAAATTTTTGATTTTTATTTCATATTAGTCTTTAAAGATTCGAAATTCTCCACTGGATGAATGTCAATATTTTTCGTTTCTTTTTAAAATACAGCGAATTTTTCCCTTTTTATATCCTTCGCCACATGTGTACAGGGTTATTCCGTCTGTATTTCTAAAATATTGATTTGAGATCCTATAAAGTTTATATTTTATGGATCCTTATGAGTTGCAGAGTTGATTTGATGATGTCGGTCCGTCTGTCTGTCCATCTGATTGTTAAAATTGATTTTCCGAAGACCCCAGCTATGATAGGGACCAGGTTATTATATATTTATGTTGCACCAGCAAAGTGTTTATCCCATAATAAATTTACAGAAATTTAATGTAGTTTTTAACATCTATACTAATTTTATGTTAAAATATTTCCATAAACAACATTAAGGAAATTATCATTTTACGCCAACACACACATGCATATACATATGTTTTGAGCTGTCAATATTTTTTTTCAACCGACAAATAACTGTCCATTTCAAAAGCTAGGGATCTTTAAAATGTATATTCCGGCAGCTGAACCGACCATATGTACTTAGTAGGGACATAAATACTGTTACTATTATGTTGGGTTATAAAATAAAAACTAATGAATGGTTTTGGACCAAATTTTTTTTTAATTATTATATGTATTGTATACAAAAATCTTAATTTCATTTAAAATTTCCGCCCTTAGCCTTCACACACGCCTTAAGTGTCATTGGCCAGCCATCAATACCTGCACGCACCTCATCATCCATTGGAAAATTGGCTACAGCACGAACCAAAGCTGTCTTAAGGCAATCAATGTTAGGGTATCTTTTGTGGCAGACAATATCCTCTAAGACGGTCCACAATTTGTAATTCAAATGGTTTAAATCACGGATGTCAGATGGACAATCTTCAGAGCATATAAAAGCTGGCAAATTGTTTCGAAGCCAGGCCTGTGTCGTTTTAGCCTTATGAGCTGGAGCAGAATTTTGCTGGAAAGTCCAAGGCTGGTCTTGGAACAGGGAATTGTTTAGCGGTTTAACAACTGCTTCCAAAACGATGTCTTGGTAAACTTTGGCCGATGTTTTGACCCCTTGTTCACAGAAATGTAAGTCAGTCACTTCATCGTAAGAGACACCCCACCAAACCATGACTGCAGCTGCATGATGACCCTTTTCGACCCTTGGAATGAGTTCTGATGCTTCTTTAGATGACCGAGCATAAACCCTATCATTTTGTTTGTTAAACTTTTCCTGTACGGTAAAAATGTTTATATCAGCAAAAGTCGTTTGGATTTTTCTATCCTACTTTTTAAAGTTGCAGTCAACAAATGTCCTGTACGCCGTTTGAAAGCTCCAAGACCCAAGACTTTTTTAATAATACGGCTCATGGACTTTTGTGTGATTTTTCATCTCACGGGAATGATTTTCTGTTTCCGGAGGGGAACTCGTTGAATTATTGGCTTTGAAGGCTTTGATTACTTGCTGCGTCCGAACGGTATGTGGGCGGCCCGACCGGGGGCGGTCTTTTATATCTCCGGTCTCCTCGAATAATTGTATGCACCTGTTAACGAACATGCGACTAATGCAGAGTAGTAGTAGGTTTGAAAATATATTTTTTTCTTTCCACACTTTAAATGCTATAACTACGGTTTTCTTTATCAGACCACAATTAACACAATTTCAAATTCCCGTAACTGGCTAACACTATAGAGGTAACCTTTCCCAAAATATGTGATAATAAAAGGGTATGTTCAATTTTACTATGCTAAGTAATCTCAACAAGAAAAAAAGTACCAAAGCTTAAATTTCTTTCGTTTTATAATCATAAAAATACCCTCCATTTAAATCTGGGCCATATTTTATCTCTATATTAAGTATTTCGAAAAGTACAAAAGTACCAAAGGTCAAAAAGTACCAATAGTACCAGTTTTTCCTCATTTTATGCTCGCAGTAAGCACACTGTTTTTAAATGTAGTTTTTAATATATGTGTATATATCAAATTTATCGAAAAGTGTAAAGTACCAATTTAATCCCCTTTTGACCCCTTAAAAGTGCCAATTAAATCCCTACAAAACTACCATTTATTTTAATCCAATTTTTCTCCGATTTTTCCTCTTACAGATCAAAAAACTTAAAGACCATATGCTATCCGTCTACCGAATTTCGTCCAAATCCATTTAGCGGTTTTCGCGTAATTAAGTCACAAACTATCAAACATCCAAATATACAAACTTTCCCCAATAAATTATTGTGTGGGGAATATATACTCCGCTAAAGTTTGCTGTTGAAAATTAGACAGATCGGTATATAAATGCCTGAGATAAAAGCAAAATACCACGACTGCCTCTAATTTTTACCCATTTTTACTGTTTGCCACTGACCTTTACTTTTTTTTAAGTACTCTTATAATCTATAAACTATATTTGTTCACTTTCGCCTTATAAAAAACCTCTTAGAAAGTGAAAATTAACAAATCGGTGTATAAATAACCGAGTCATAGCCAAATAACTACTTTATTCTTCCCAAAATAATTATTCTGGCACAATATCGCCAATACCATGCGAACTAGGAAAATTAAATTTGACTCAGATATTTCTAATAGATATATCGACCCATTATTTTACCTGGCCCTTGTACAAGTGTTCTCCCGAATTTAAGATTTTGGTACGATTTTTAAGACTATGATGTTCCTTACGGCTGTTTTACACTATCCCACAAAGTCTTTAGTAATTTACAAAAATGCAACCCTGTCATGATAAGTTGTTATTGTTTTTTGAAAATGTTCAAAGAATAATTAGATCAGGGAAGCATTTTGAAAAATACGTAAGACTTTGTGGGATAGTGTGTAACAGCCTTTATGAACATTAAATACACTGAAATTAAGTACAAAATTGTTTGTGCGGAATAAGTCTATGATTACACAAATTTTTAGGAATATTTCAGACTGAAAGTCAATGTTTTTGGCAGGTATTATTTGTTTACTGCTATACTGATATGTTACTTCTATACTGTTGGGTTCCGTACAAAAACGATTATATATAAAGATGGTCCATGAGGTAAAACCTCAGATCCAAATAGCAGTGGGACCTCCAGTTATATTCACACACTTAAAATCGGCCTTAAATATTTTAATTAAGTTGAAATTTGGTAAAATCAGAAAGATAAATGGTTTTAATATCTTTCCACAAGTGCTACATATTGGATTTGCATTATCTTAATTCCGTCAACCGCACTCAACGCTTTGTACGCTCTCAAAGCACTAAGATTCATGGAAAACATAAACATAATTTGTTTTCCTATTCAAATGATCCGAGTTGTAGTTGTATAAATCTATGTACTTTATACATACATTTATAGTTGGTCTTCATGTACATGTACATACATATTTAGGTGCAGATATGTGTGTATAAAATGTCTAAATGCTAAATATAAGATGCTAATGAAGTAAAATAATCCAAACAATCTTCCCAGTCTGTTCGTTGATTGTCGATGCCTCGTTTTATTCGTAGTCAGTCAGTGAATGTTGGATGTAAGACCATCATTAGTTTATAGATTAGTTAGAGGAAATGTTCGATTAGTTTTCAAGTAGCCATCATAATCAGGTGACTCAGAGATTTAATGAGATGGTTATTACTGATAGCATTTATATAATCATACTCATACAAATGCGTATAATGCAAAATTATGTGATTGAGTTTGATTAAAATGAAATCCCAAGAAATTGTTAATGACAGGCTCAATAAGTTTATGTTAACTTTAATACTTATTTGGAAAAATATTTTTAACATTTAGGTGGGATATTTATTCAATATTTCTAAGTTATTTTTAAAGGTTAGAAATATTGGAAAGATTTTTTGAACACATAGTTTCAGAGATCTCCCCCAAATAGGAAGTATTCCATGTAGGTATTTCTCTAAAATAACTTAATTGTTAAAATATAAAGAGTATTGCAATTTTAACCGTTTAACACTGAAACGTAATAAAATAACTTAATGTGTGTGTGTGTGTGTGCGTATGTAAAATCACTAAAAGGAATATTCACAAAATCTTTAGACTATGTGACGTATTAAATAGTACTAGTGTTTGTGTTTAAAATTGAATACGCAAATAGATCAGAGATCAGCAATGAATCGTTTTTTCCCTACTAACCACATTTGCGAGTGAAAAGAAATTTGCATAACTTTTAAACTAATTGAGGTCCCATAATAAAACTTGTACAGTATGAAAAGGACACTATAGGCTAAAAGAAGAGGACTAAGTTAGAAAAATGTTGATTTAAATTGGTCATTTCCGGTTTTGCAAATGAAATAAAAGTTAATTTTTTTTCAATTAAATTTTTTTTATTTAAAGATCAATCGATTTTCTTAACTTAAAATTTTTTTTTTCTTTGATTAGTTTTATGTTCAAAAAGACAATTAAAAAAATTTTTTTGAAAACAGCAACACTTTACCACCCCGTAACTCAACAAATAAACATCATAGAAAAATTATTTCGCACACATTGTTTTATCTAATAGAGTTCTAGTTGTGCCAAATATCAAGGAATTCCAACAAAATTTTTTTATTACAAATAATGCACAAATATATTTTTGTTGATTTTTTTATGCGACTTTGTTTTGAATTTTTAATTCAAATTTGAATTTATGCGGTTTTTCAGAATTTTGGAACGAGTTTCGCTTTATGCGAATTCAATTTATGCGATTTGTTTTTTTGGAACGCATCTATCGCATAAAACGAGACCTGAGTGTAGTTCATATTTTTATGAATAAGTAAATAAATTAAAAATTTGATTTTTGTACACATAAATTTATACTGGAAGGCTTTTTCAAAGTTACATTATTCAGACTCCTACACGCATATATTACAAACTCAGAACTTAGTTATAAAATACTTATCACTTCCTTGTTTTTAATCATAACATTTTGCATTTTTTAAATAATTTTTGTGTTAACATTTTTTATGTCTACACAACAATAGTGGAGAGGGAATTATGCATTTGTGCTGATTTTTGTAACACCTTAAAAAATTGGTTTTGTACTGATCGGCTCAGAATCACTTTCTGAGTGGAATTAACGACGTCCGTCCGGATTGGATTATTTTAAGTAAAAAAAGTGAGAAAACAGTTTTTAAAAGATAAAAAGAGCAAAGGATAAAAGGTACTAAAAAAAAGCGGGGGTACTGCGACATTTCTAAAACGAAAAATGACTGAAAAAAAGTACTAAAGTACTGAATTTTTCAACACTGCGTATTACTCGCATTTTGCTTCGTCACACACATTGTGTTAAATTGAACCTAAATCAACCACTCCAAGTGTTGCTAAGAATGATAACGATGAGTAGCATCCAACTTTTGAGTGAATATGATAACATAGCAAAAAGTATGAGTGCGTATTACCACAAGAAATTGTGAGTCATGATTCAAATACTTTCACTTTTTCACTACTCATTGCTGATCTCTGAAAGGGATTCGAGAAGAGTTTCTTATTTGCCGGACTTTTTCCATTTTAGGGGGAGCAGAAAATATTTCTTTTATAAGTAAAAGTAGAATAACTGAAAGCCATGGAGCGCGCTTAAACTTAGAAGAAGTTGGTCCGCCTGCCTTTTGTTCTGAAGCGCTTGTCATCGCCTTAAAATCTTCTGGCATTATCAAAGATTAAAAAAGAAAATAGAGCTAGAATTTATTTTGGTACATTTTTGAGATGGTACCGTCGTCCAGTATTTGCTTGAATTTGTAATTACATTTTACGTTCATGTTTCATAATGTTAAACATTTTGTGAGGATTCTGTCAGACATTAAGTCGAACACTATATCCTCGCCCTAGATCCGACAGAATTAGAGCCACAGCCTAAAGTGATTCTGATTTTAAAGACAAAATAAAGTTTGCGTCATCTAACAAATCGGTCATCTCGGATAAAATCTATAATCGTCGAAGAATTGATTTGGAATTTGACGTGCTCCTGTTTTAATTCACTTTAGAACTGGCTCTAGTAAATTTTTTACAGACGCAAAATTCTTCGTCCTTAATGAGACCGGCAGGATCATATGCAAATTTTTAACATAAGTATTTCCAGGAGTGCACACTGACACTCCAATAGCTTTGTAAAAATTCAGAATTTGCCCCACTTTCTTTGAATAAATACTAAGCAGCCGCTAAAGATCCGATTAAATCTTTGTTGATAAACAAACCGGATGTCTCGTATTTAGAAATCCCATACCAAATAAGTTTAAATATAATGCAGACATTTGGGAACCGATAAGCTTCTACAGCTTCTTGACTGAGATTTGCGTCTGCAGCCAACTCTCGGAACAGAGTTCAAATCCGGATTTCAACAAGAACTTTGTTTTTTAATTGTGGCAACACCAACAAGTTTTTTGACGTATAGATGCATTAGCAATTGTTCTAATGAATTCAATTTCGCACGAAAATCGCATTAAAACAATTAAAATCCACCATGAAAATGGTGGTTCTGTTAAAGTCACATTTTGTAAAATTCGTGATTCTTCTGAGACCACTATTAAATTTGGGTCGACAGGCTCGATATAAAATGTGCCAACACCAATTTATTGCAAACCAAATTTCCCGATCGCATAATTGTACGAGCCTTAGCTGTGAAGTGGCCAGCCAGATCGTGTGATTTAACACCACTGGATTATTTTTTGTGGGACTATGTTTAGGACGGAGACTACACGTAGCCAATCGAATCGACTGGTGCAGCCTTTAAACTCAAAATCCATGATGTGATTTTCGAAATAGAACCGCTATTTTGCCAAAAAAGGGATTAAAAACTTTGATGAAAGAACCGACATCTGTCAGCGTGCTCGTGATGGAGATTATGCCAAAGATAATTTTTAATTCATAATTGCCGAACTTTTCTCTTCGTAATACAATCAAAATATGAACATCTTCAACCAATTTTTTTGTTTTAGAAAACAAAGTTTTTGTTGAAAACCCCTTCAGAACGATCTCGTTAGCTTATAAAATTCTCGTTGTTTAACATTCCGAATTGAGACCACAAATGTGGAAATTATTCTTTCGGAAATCCCGTTTGTATCCCTGAAACAAATTACTATGTGGTGACACTGAAAATCACAGATATTGGAAATAAACCTCTATCGTTTGCTTGATCTCGTTTAAAATCCTTAAGCAACCGTCGACAGAGTCTGGCATGGTGCACTTTTGTCAGAACTTATTCTTCCCGAATTCGGACTTTATTGGACACTAGTACCTTTAAGCTAACCTTGTGTGGGAGCTTAATATCACTTGCCTTTCGAAATCAGTTTGCGATTCTGGGCAATTTAAAACCTAATGAAATTTAAAAAATTAAATAGGTTGACCCTAATCTAAAGCAGAACCCATAATTGAATTAGATTTTAAATATGTAAATGGAAAGGAAATTTTATCAGACAATTTAAATTTTTTTCTTATGCAGCCGGTTTTTTTGTTTTTTATTTAAATTTGTTTATAAAATCAATCTTGCTCATGTGTATGATCACTTGTGGTTTATGGCTACTGAACTCCAGCCTCCAAAATTTAATGGCAGGTAAAGATAAATTAAGATGGTTTCATAAATTGCCTGTTGCAACTATTGCCAAACCGCATGTAAAAAAATTTAATAACAAAAGCTGATTAAGTCGTATTTTTTAAACACTCCGAAAAAAGAAGCTTAAAATGCGGCACATACTTATGGGCAAAGTTTAAAAACAATTTTTCATACTACATATATGGCACACAACTGATACACACCAATAAGCTGCTGGAAAATACTCTTACATTGTATGTGTGTGAGTATAGGACATTAAGTATTATAACATAAAAAAAAGTTGGTCTTTGTCAAAAGGATTTTAGCCGACACTCATAACTGCATTTAGAATTTCCAATTTTTCTTGCTGTTTACTGATTTCTCTCACTCTCTTTTATTTTTATTTTCAGAAGCATAGAATTTGTTGTTTGCTACGTTCTTTGGGGTTCAGGGTGTTTTATGAATGTTTTCTGGAAATTAAAAAAAAAATTATAGTGTTGTTTTTGGGGCTGGTACATCTGTTTTGCTACTGCTTTTAAAAGTTGCAACCATTGTTACAAGTAGTGATGGTGTTGCTGATGAGGCTGATGTTTCTGTTGTCTCCAGTTGCTGCTGATGTTATTATTGTATGTTTGGTTTGTTTTTTTTTTACTTGGACTTTTGCAATGAAGATGACAATCATTTAATTAGAAAGTTTCCCATAGGCTCTTAATTGTTGTTGATGACATTAAGTCGTCTTTTGTGGTGTTTGCTGTTATTTGGCTTTGGCCTAAACATTATTGGTAGTCATAAACACAACTTTACTCTTAACCACTACCCCGCTTGCACTCCGAATACTTCCATTCTGTATTTTCTCGCTTTACTCAAGTTGCATCTCTAGTTGTTTGTACTTTTAGTTAGTATTTCGCTAGTGTTAATTATGTGTTATGAAAATATTGTTGTGCCTAGAGAACCGAAAAAAAGAAACACAACAATTTTTTTTCTTAAATAAGCACAGGTGCTGCTGCCAGCAAACAGCACTGAGTGAGTGTGTTTACTGCAAATAAAAGAAATTATTCCGAGAGTTTGTTATTTTTTTTTTTTTTTGTATTTTGTAAAGTTAATTACAAATGAAATTTTTGGCCTGAGGTGTTCTCGCACACTGTGTCCTATTCGTTTATGACATAAAATTATACGAGGTCAATGTCGAAATTTTCTGTAAAACTTTGATTAAGGGTCAGCCATATGCTTAAGTGGCAACTTTCCATTCTAAAGTTTTCAAATGATGGAAGCAAAAATGCCGATGTTGTTCATTTTATTATCATTCATCAAGATTCAAGCGCAATCAGTGTAACACATCCCAATAAAAAATTTTGCTTCAAACGAAGCAGGTTTGTTAGGGAGATATGTAAGAGTTTTGCATGAATTTTATATAGCGAGTTCCCACTTTAAAGCAATAAACTTTTGACACAAAAAGCGCTTTATTCAACGCATATAAAAACTGGAGAACGTAGCTACCAGCTTTACACACTGAATGATTTGTTTCCAGCTATTTTTAATGTTCTCCGTTACAAACCTGTGTCACGAACGTGGACATACAATGTCGGAAAAACAACAGAAGAACTCTTGGTTTATTTTCTAGATTTATATTTAGATAATAATGTTTTTTAAATTACTAAGACAAGAAAAATATGAAAAATATGTCAGATTCTTTTTAAACTAAAAACAGACTACTACATAAAAAAATACAATATAATTCCAAGCCAACTTGGTTATATGGTTAATTGCTTTCACAGGGTGACAGCTCGGCCTATTCTGACCCTAAATCGTCCTCGATTTCGTCGGATAACTCATCCAGAGTAGGACATCCACTGCACCAGGGTTTGATCTTCTCGGCTGAGTATACGGAATTAAACTTTCGACCCGTTATCTGTATACCCGGAACATCTTCAATTAAATAACGGTCATTACCTAACGATTTAGTAATACTGTAGGGACCACGAAATTTCGGCGCAAGTTTTCTCGAATCACCGGTAGCGGGAGCTTCATTTTCGATTACAACCAGATCATTTTCTTCATATTTCCTGGGAGTTGTATGTTTTGCATTGAAACGTTTCTCCCATTTTCCTCGTTCCCGTTGTATATTTTCCATGGCGATATTGCGTTTGTCGGCTATTGGAAGTTCGCTGTCAATCAGATCATCGTGTATAGCTGCGACTAATTGATTATGCGTTATATCGCGTAGCTTAAAATCAAATACCAACTCATTGGGTGTAAAACCGGATGTAGCGTTTCTTTGGGAATTTACAGCCCATTGTAGATCACGTAAGGTAAGGTCCCAGTCCTTTGGATCTTCAACTGTGGTACGAATATATGAAAGTATGGTCTGGTTTGCACGTTCGACCTGACCATTTGCTCTTGGGGTCCGAACAGCGGTTTTAATATGCTTTATTGAATTGTGATTGCAAAATTCTTCAAATGCCTTGGACGTAAAAGCGGTGCCTCGATCGCTGACAATACACTTAGGCAGACCAAAATATGACGTCATCTCATTCAAGGTGTTGATTACGGGTGCTGTTTTTGTTGTACGTACTGCCTTTACAATCAGGTACTTGCTAAACGAATCGGATATAGCTAATATAAAACACTGTCCCCTCTTACTTCTCGTGAACGGGCCAAGATGATCTATATGAACGGTCTGGAACGGAATAGGTTGTATTTCACCATAATGCAAACGAGCCTCAGATTTACCACTACGATTTTTATTGTAACAACATGAGATACAGCTAGCGATATAGTCCTTTGTATATTTTCGAATTTTCGGGAACCAGAATTTCTGTTGAATTCGCTGTATAGTTTTTTCTAGTCCGAAATGACCCATATCATCATGAGAGTATTTTACTATTCTCCATCGGATGTCTTTTGGAATAACTAGCTTAAGACCATCTGCGTCCTTGTGATATAGTCGGTGATTACGTACACAATATTCCTGTTTTATTTGTTTCTCTCGAACAGATTTTAAATCTCCCTTTAATACAGCCATTATTTTAACAAGTTTTTCATCTTTCAGTTGCATCGTAACGACCCAGTCATCTACCTCAGCAGTGACTTTCATTATAAATCCAGCAGGTTCGAGTTCGTGTGGCGGCTCATCAGGGCTGAGGGCATCTACGTGTGCCATACGGCTGCCTTCACGATGAACGAGAGTGAAATCAAATTCTTGGAGCCGCATCCACCACCTAGCTATTTTCGGCTTAAGCTCTCTATCGGCTTTCACTTTAGCAATTGCAGAGCAATCAGTTATTAAACGAAAAGATTTACCCAGAAGGTAAATCCTAAAACGATTCAACGCCTCCACTACTGCCAGAGCCTCTAGCTCATAACTATGATACCGACTTTCGGTGTCAGTACAATGACGGCTATAATAAAAAACGGGCTTCCATTGTTTGCCATCCACTGACTGCAATAGAATACCGGCGAGACCTATTCTGCTCGCATCTGTGTGTACTTCATGATGGGCGTTACTGTCATACAGTGTAAGTACCGGTTGACGCGTAAGAATTTCGATAAGCCTTTCAAAAGATTTTTGTTGTTCTTCACCCCAAACAAAACCATCAGTTTTCCGCAATAACATCGTAATTGGTTTAGTTATGATTGAGTAATCCTGCACAAATTTTCTAAAGAACCCGGTTAAACCGAGGAATCTTCTTACCTCAGTTATATTCGTTGGAGAACAAAAATTTTTGATTGCGCTTATTTTCGCCTCACCTGGTCGTATACCATTTTCGTCAATTATATGTCCCAGATAAGAAATCTTCGTTGAGAGAAAAGCACATTTATCAAATCGTAAAGTAAGGCCACTTTCGGTTAATATTTCCAAAAATCTGTCAAGACGTGAAAAACCTTCTTCGATCGTTTTGCTAGGGATCACAATGTCATCAAGATACGCCAGAATTTCTCCAGGTCTCATTTTATGTACAAGTTTGCCCATAACGGATTGAAAAACGGCAGGAGCATTTACGAGCCCGAACGGCATTCGGTTATATTCAAAATGTCCCTCGTGTGTAACAAATGCCGTGTATCTCTTAGACTCTTCATCGACCTCTATCTGATGGTATCCCATACGTAAGTCTAATGTTGTAAAATATCGGTTGTTAGCCAATTGGGCGAACTGCTCATCCATAATTGGCATTGGATACGGTGTTTTTGCGGTAATTGCGTTGAGCTGGCGGTAGTCAACACACATGCGGTGTTCACCGTTGCTTTTGTTGACCAGGACGACAGGCGATGCGTATGATGATTCGGATGAACGGATGATTCCGTGTTTAAGAAGGTCATTTGTGATGTCAGTCAAAATCGCGCGCTTTGCAAACGGGACACGATACGGTTTTGCTTGAATAGGTTTATCAGAAGTAAGACGTATTTCCATTTTACCAATATTACACACTCCGAGATCTGCGGTATTTTCGGAAAAACACTTACGATGCTTACGGAGTACGGTTTTTAATTTGTCCTTTTCTGGCGACGTTAGCGCCTTTATGGCTTGGACACTATCAAGTTTTTCCAGGCGGCAATCATTATCTTCAATAGTCAAACGTTTACCTTTGCCACATAATATATCCATACCCAGTAAAATATTTTCGTTCAAGAAAGCATCCTCAACAACAAGTAGATCCACTTCAAATGAATTATCATCAATAACTAAAATGACATGCACTTTACCTTTACATTCGTATTGTCCACCACCAAAACCTTCCAAGACAACATTTGCATAATTTATATCACCGATTTCCTTGGCATACGATTTACGGATCAGTGACCGGTTACTTCCAGGGTCTACAAATGAATTGGTATCGTATCCGTTTACACTCACCATTTTCACTATTTTCCCCACGGCTGGGGGCACTACTGTCAAATTTATTTGATTTACGGCTGAGGGCACTGTTGTCGTTTCTATCTGGTTTACAGCGTTTCTGGGTGTTGGCTTTTCGGGACACCTTTCTGCAGTGTGTGTAGTACGTTTGCAATTTGAACACCGGGGTTTTCGTGACGGCTCAGGACAATTTAGGGAAAAATGTCCTAACTTCGAACAGTTGTAACATTTTACTTTTCCCGTTGTATGAATGTTCTCGTTGTTTTTTTTCTCACCTCTCGTATTGCTCACATTCCTTTCATTTGACGCCGTTGGTTTGACTTGCCTTTGCACTGTTGTGTTCACGTTTACCACGTCGTTGTAGTTGCAATAACTAATAATATCTTTAAGCAGATTATTACACGATTCATAATCATTAGATATTTTCTTCTTCAAATCAGGCTCGTTAATACCGTTTATAATATGTCTAGCGATAGCTGATTCTGGCAAACCACCTCTAGTGCCCAAAGCAACCATTTTAAAATAATATTCGCTTGGCGGTTCGCTTGGACGTCGTTTCGTATAACACATTTTTATATGAATGTCAGCAGGGTTTTCGAAATGAGGAAAATCTTTTAAAAATTTATCCACGAACTGTTCCCATGATCTAAAAACGATTTGCAACGAGTCAACCCAATATTTTGCCGGACCGTGCAGCTTCTGCTGTACAGCAAATATAAGATGGTGATCATTCCATCCGTAAGCTGACCTTAAAACGTTAACACGTTTAACGAACTGAGACGAATTAATAGACTCTTCTACAGAAGGATTAAATTCTGGCAAAATTGCTATCATTTCTCTTACATCATTATACGGACCACTCATAAAACTATTTCTAGGATGTGAATGCTGCTCCTGTTGTTCATTGGCGTTGAACACCGAAAATGGATAATGTCGTTGATTACCAACGTTTGATGGTAGTCTCTGCGCATGCGCATTTGTTAAATAGCAAGGAGTCTGTTGAGGAATTCGTACGTTGTTTTCTGGAAAGCTACATCGTTCATCAACAGCACTTGGTAAAGTTGGCTGAACACTAATAGGAGGTTGATTAACATTATGGTCTACCAAAACATGTGATGGCGGCTGCTGTCCTTCGGAGTTAAGTGCTACATATTGCGATGGATATTGTGGACCAGCAGAGCTGTACGTGCCAACGCTTTGTGTTGAATACGGCAACACTTCTGGTCGTTCGTTGAAATTATTTGCGGATGTGGTCATTGTACGGCCACCATTAAACGTGTTGCTTAGCGTAGCAACAGGGGTACTGTTTCCGTATGAAACAGCAACATTTTCATTACGCACTGGTGAACCTTCAAAAGAAACAAACGTTTGTATAGGTGATGGCGCTTGTGATGTTTGAAATCGCTTCGACACTTCACGCATTTCCACCAATGCCTTCTCCAACTGGTCCATTCGTTCGGCTATTGTAGGCTCATTAGGAATCTGAATAATATTATCCAGGCGTTCGATTAACTGTTTCTTATTTCCCGTAGATGACACACCAAATTCTCTACATTTCGCTTGAAGATTCTTAACGGTCATACTATGTAAGTTCTCCATGTTTTACGTTCTACGAATAACTTTTCCTGCGTGCGATCGGGTAATTTATCCCACTTCTGAAATATATGTCACGAACGTGGACATACAATGTCGGAAAAACAACAGAAGAACTCTTGGTTTATTTTCTAGATTTATATTTAGATAATAATGTTTTTTAAATTACTAAGACAAGAAAAATATGAAAAATATGTCAGATTCTTTTTAAACTAAAAACAGACTACTACATAAAAAAATACAAAATAATTCCAAGCCAACTTGGTTATATGGTTAATTGCTTTCACAGGGTGACACCTGCTTCGTAGTAAGAGAATGCCGTGGTACTTGAAATGTAATTGTTTTTTAATGAAACTCCTTCAATTACTTCACTGCATCTCTGTATGTGTTATTGCGTAGCGCATAATTGTACGCTTATAGTTTTAAATGTACCATTAGTGCTTCGCAAAATGATAACATTTTTCATAGGGATACCATACCGCCGACCAAATTAACTTTCCCAGACAGAAAACTAAATTTTATATTCATAATTCGCGAAAACGAATTATGTCACAATCTTCAGAAAAAATCTTCAGATAAATTTCCAAACAGCGTGTAGAAAAATAAACACTGCAATATGACCCAGCTTATACATTTCAGATGGACTTACCTCATACGTAGCAGAATGACTCAGATCATACCTTGCGGACTGACTGATTAATCTATCGTTTATATGACTTATATTTCTGCCATCATCATTGTATTAAAAGAACGAATCGTCCTTCGAGCAGAGCTTACAATCAAACAAGTTTTAGTCTATGACCTGGTAAACTGACACAAGAGAAAGTGCCATAGCTGCAAAATAGAGAAAGAGGGTCGCAAGGCCATTCTTATAGGTCAGAAGGTTATGTGGTTTCTTTTTAAATCACACAGAATTTTAAAACCACAACCCAATTCCTTACAAAGAAGTGACATTCATACCCTAACCTATTAAATAGAAGACTTTAAACTTAATCGTGATCGTAGAATGCAGGAATAGAAATCCCGCAGCCTTTCTTAGCACAAAGAACCAACAATTATATCGAGCCCTAACCGCGAAAATAGTGTAAGCGCCAAAAATCAAATTTTACAGGAGAGAGCTTTTTATTTTATTTCATATAAATTTTGTATGAAATTTGTCGCTTACAATAAAATTGTTCTTGCTATAAAATCGTAACGGTACCTTATGTGACCATGACAATTTAGGAGATGATGCAAGTGTTGCCAATAAAGTCATTTATTAAAAAAAAAGAAAACTGAAATTTAAGTCGCCTACGTTATTTTCGCGGTTAGGGCTCGATATGAACGAAATTGTATTTATTTAAAGATCACAAAGAACTTCTTATTCTGCCATCGTACATTTTCTCGATTCTGCTCAAGTCGCTGGGTTACCCGGATTCGATTTTAATGCCAACTCGCCATAAGTTAAGTTGTCTTTTCTGATGTGGCACCACCAGGTGAATGATAGTTTTTTTAGTGTCCAGTAGTTAATGGTCACCGTAGTATGTTTTTCTAGGTTGCAAGTACAAACTTCTGTATTGTATGTAATTGAGAGAGTTGAATGTTATTTTTTTTTATATTATTTTTTGTGTAATAAATAATTTTGAAGTTTTTATTTTGCTGCTGTTGTTGTTCATGTGATTATTATTACTAGCACTATGTATTTTTTTAAACTTTTATTTTGTATTTATGTTGTTTTGTCTTTTTGTTTAAAAAATAATAATAATAATTATTTTTTTCAACATGATGTTGCATTTTAAACATCATTAATTATGTGTGAAGTGTATTATATATCATATTTAATAGAGTGTGAATTTTAAAGTTCACTTTATGCTCAGTTCAATTAGGCTTTCTAGGAATTATTCAATTGTAGATTGTCATCGTGTCAGCGTGTTGTTCAGAATTCATACAAAATTCTTCACGGTTTAATGGGAGTGGCATAAAATATTACATTCAATAAAGTTCTATATCATTTCTTTTTCTATATTTTTTTAAGCTGTTGACAGTTTCAGAGTTTTATCAAGGTAGAACACATTTCTAAATTTTATAAAATGCTTAGGAAATTATAAGTTTGAAATAATTTTAAACAATTTGAACCTGGACTTTAAACTTTTGTAAAATTTTAAATTATTCATAGTGTAAGCTCTCGTTGGCCATGACCTTTTTCTTTCTTTCTAACAAAAAACTGCTAATTTTTTTGAGGTAAAAATTCAATAAAATCGAAAATACTGCCCTGATGTGAAGTTATTCTTGTTAAAGGAATCTGCATCGAGTAAAGTTTATGAGGAGGCGCTGCAAAAAGTTACTTCAGGAAATATATCCTCAAAGTACTAAGTTCGGCTTTTTACCTTCTTTCGTTTCGGTGTTTCTTCGTTTAATGGGAAATGACAAGTGATCCCAACACCAAGGAATAAAACATTACCTTAAATAAATCGCAATTTTCACTTTGGGACAATTTTCCATTTACTAATATTGAAAGCGTTAGTAAGCGAAGCCGATGTTTGTTTTACCATCGAGTAAGCAGGTGTTTGCTATACCACAGAGGTGAAATCCTTGCGCCCGGCCGAAGGCCCAAGCATGCTATCTTGGTTTATAAAGTTCGGTATTGAAAAAATGCATCATTTTTACATTTCGGGATTTTGAAATGCCTTTTTTAATTTTAACTTTTAGGATAAATATTCATTAAAAAATATAAGGTAATTTTTCATAAATTTTCAGGATAATACTTAAATCTATATTAAGTTAATTTTCATATAAACTTAAATCGTATTTAAATACAGATTGATTTTTTAGTTTTATTTAAATAGTGTTCTTTAATTAAGATAAAAGTATGGTAGCACTATCAAATACAAAAAAAAATCATAAAAAGGTGTAAGGTGAACTCAAGAACAACTTTCAGTTATTGATTCGCCTGTTTTTGTTGTATTGGTTAAATATTGAGACCACCCTGCTTAGTTTTTCCAATGGAAACTTAAAATGTATTTAAATGTACCACATCGGTGAATTAAGTTTCATTTGATTGTTTAGTAAAGAAAATAATTTTGTATTTAAAACGATTTTAAACATAAATGTGTTTTAATATCAATCCTAAAAATTGGGCATAATTTACCTTAATTAAGGAACATATTTTAATTTATTTTTAGGGCTATTTTTGTCGTTTCATCAAAGAAATTGGGTAACATTACGAAATGAGAAATAGTCCTAAATTTGGAGTCAGTTATGTTTTTGCTTTTTGGGGCCACATTTTGCAGCTGGTTTTCATGAGATAATGCAATTTGAGCCAATTTCGATTTAAACGAATCACACAATTACAGGCTCGAGTTAAGCAGCACATAATATACAGGACCGAGTTGATCCCATTAACTTAAAATTATTATCTTGGCTTTGGCGTTGCTTGGGCTAATTCGCCTGCGATTTTTTTTATCGCAAGAAATGCAAAAATTACATCTGATATGAAAAATCCCCTTTAATCGTTACTCATCCTCAATTCATGTAATTTTGTATGAATCCTGCTGCTTGAAAACGTTTTAAAATTGCTACTAGAGAGACTCGACAATTAGCAAGCAGTACCTTCAATTTATTAAAAGAAATTGTCTAAATGCAAATCTTTTAATTATTTGTTCATAGCTAAACTTGATAAAAAAAGAGGATAAATCTAAGCAGCATTTGGCTACATCTAGCGTTGAAATGGCTTAATTGGCATCACTGCTTAAAAATTTAATTACACATTGAACTTGTTATTTTAAGGAGAGTTAACTTTTTCAATCTTCACTTTTTGCAAGAAATCGATGTACAGTGGTCATATCTACGCACTGTAAAAATCTTAGATATATTTCTCTAGCATTTTGCCAAAAAAAAAAAAAATTTAATTTAATCCTCTTTGCACTATAAGAGTACATATAAAAACAAACCTACTGAAAATGTATAGATTTTGAGTTAACCCCCTTAAGCGGAACAAGTGCGATAAATACAATCTACTAATATTTTGCATGTTTTGTTCAAAGAATTATTATGAATTAAAGTCCAATTTATTCTCATACTAATTTTTAAAACAGAAGATAACATTTATATTATAAAATTAAACTAATTGTATACCCCTTTCCAAATTCCTATGCTAATGACCCCTAAATTCCATAAACGAAAAGAGAGAAAGAAACAAATATTTTCCATCTTGAGATTTATATCTACACACGCTGACTCATTTATTATAAACTACAAACCATTTTACTGACATAATACACAGTATTTTTTAAACCATTTGGACACTTTGCTAAAATTATAATACCAAGATCTCATGACTCAACTTAAGACGTAACTCTCTGATGCTTATGACGAAGACGGCGACGATCATGATGACGAACCATAAAGGTAAAATATATGCAACCATAAAGCGACACTTTATATTCCACATGATAAAGTCACGAAGATAATACCAACAAAACAAAAACACAAACAACATACTAAAGCTTTACTTTTGTTGCACTCATCCAAATGGTTTACTAAATTCGAAGTAAAAAAAGGAAATTTAACTTAAATAAAACAGGGAAATAGCAACACACAAGATACAAAAATAGTTAAAAGATCATACAAATTTAGATGTAACTTAAGCTAAACTACAACGAAAAGCCGATCATAAACCAATAGAGCCAATAAATATACAACATTCAATAGCGCCCAACAATCCAGAGTAGAAATAAATAAATAAAATAAACAAAGATGCACAGTTGCACATTACTAGCGGCAGCAGCGTATCTCATTTAGATGATCGCATACCATAAATTCAATAAACGACATTTAATGCTTCACTGACAATTTTGGCCAACAAACTGCAACAATCATAAAATTGAAAAGGACGCGCCCACTACTACAAAACTACTAACACATACATTTTCACTGGGGCACTACTGGGAAACACAGTCAGTTTGTTTGTTTGCTTTGATTGTTTGTTGTGTTGTGTTGTGTTGCAATTGCAATTCTACTGCTCTGAATGCCAATAAATGTGCCACATGTTTCCACAGCATTGTGAAACTAAAGCAAATGAGCAGCAATAACAGCCACTACAGCAGCAGCAGGCTAGATTTCATTTCAAAATAAAAATAAAAAAAACTTTTGCATGATGTAGCACATTAGCTTACGGTAGCTGATTAAATCACGATCATCAGTCAAATAGAAACATACTGATGTGTGTGAGTGTAAACGGGGAATAGCCAGCAATAACAAACATAACCTAGCAAGCTTACTCTATATACTAATAAAAGACGCAATTACACTTAGAGAAGAATTTAGTTATAAACTGAACTCTATTGGAAATAATCAAGACTTTCAGTTACTAAATTCACAAAGTGTTCTCAAGTGTTCAGTACTTAAGTGATATTTAAGGCTAAGTAGCACTGTTGTGAATAGCCTGTTGTATTATCATATGATAAATTATTGTACACGTCAAAATTAAATGACGAAAATATATAAAAATAAATTTTTTTTATATTACGTGAATAAATAAATAATTAACGAAAAATAATAAGTTAAAATTGTAAGCAAAATACATAGAAAATACTACAAACCAGCGAAAGCCACAAATAAAATACAATTGGGGGATTCACAAGGTGTCATAAAGTCATTAATCTTAAAATAATAACATGAAAATATACGACCGTTGTGAACAACCCCTCATAATTTAGTGTGCTATTTTGAATTTAAATCAGCTGATTTAAAAAAAATAAAAAAAAAAATAAGTATTTACCTTAAATCAATATATTTTTTAATTCTAATACATGAATTAATAAATTAAATTAGATCTTACCTAACTATTTTCCATTTTTTTTGTCGCAAATCACAAATAAATTTTATTTTCTTTAATGGGACTTGACACTTTTTTTACCGTTTTGGATTTTTTATGAATTAAAAATAAAAAATTAAAATTTTTTTCTCCATATATTTATTTATAACTGCAAAACTGTTGCTTATGTAGCGAAACGTTGTATGAACAGATTAAAGGAATTGTAATTCTTATTTTTTTTTAATTTGTTTCAGCTTACTCGGACTAGTGGTTCTCGAGTTATGACAAATAAAAGAGCCTTAAACGTGACAAATTCCCCTATATGATACTTACTAACTTCAAATTAATTTTTAAATTATTTATTGAGGTACCATGACCAAACTAATGATGCAGAAGTTCTTCCTTTTGGGTCTACTTTCATAAGCAATTATCAAAATTGAGTCCCGAATCAATCACTTGAAAAATGTTGTACTGTGTTATACTAAACTTTTTTTGTACAGTGTATTTACTTAATTACGTTTCATATTTGATTGTCTCTTGACTCATTTTCCTGCAATTTTCTTAGGAGTAATGGCTCGTCATATGGACTCTATTTGCCTAGACAAATGTGACATTTTAGCCAAGCATACAAACGACGATTGTCGCCACTGATAATGCCATAGCAAATGACAACTTCAGCAAAGTGAATTTCTAGCAAAATGGTAAAAGCAAAATAAAACATGGCCCTTTCTTTAAAGAGGCGTACCAGAAGATATCCATATGCTAAATTGCTTCCAATAGAAGACTTGTGTGCCAAACTGAAATCAATAATAAAAAAATAAATAAAACAATCATGTGCGTAATGGCGAGACCTTGATTAGGTTTGGCGTTAAAAATTTAATGAAACAAAAATAGAATATAAAAGAGAATTAAGCTAAAACGAGTAGCTACTGTTAATGCCACTCAATGATTATAGACAACATACGTTTGAAGCACATTTGCTCCTACATATACGAGTATCGTAGCGTATCGTATGGTAGATGTCAATATTTAATTGTTTCTAAGACTAATCGCTAGTTTCAGATCAGAATTTTAATTTTTATTTTGGTGCAATTATCGTGTGGTAACGATCAATTCAATTCAACCATATAAACCATAAACCATGCAACAAGTCATGCCACAAAAGCAAAAGGTGTGTTTGGAAATATGAAAATATGTTAGGATTGGCTTTTGCGTACAACTATCGATCAATTTTTTATTTCATTAAACGAGCAAACTGGCATGTTAAGAAAATTAAGCCACAAAACATTTGTTTAAAGAAAATGATGTATGCAATTTCGTTCGTATACATGTGCACCAAAACTAACGCGTAATTAATGTGCAAACAAAAAAAAATTGTTCAGCGAGGTTTTAGTGTATATTAAAAACAACAGCTTTTGGTTAAAAACGTATTAAGAATAAATGTTTGCATTTGATTTGGCACATAACAGGAATTTCCATTTGATTTTATATTCGTTAGATGCCAAACGTATTATTGACACGACTTTGAGAAGGTCGTACGTGTAGCTTATGGCGTCTCATTGAAATTCGACATTTACAAGAAATTACTTTTGCAATAAATTCTGTTATTTCCATAATCAAGTTAGTTTAAATACAAATTTGTTTATATTTTTCGAATATAATTTTAAAAAGAGTGGCATCAAATGTATTTTTTGAATTAGTTAAATTATGTCGTGTAATAAGTGTAACAGATTCCCCAGGCTCTACTGCATGTTTTAAGCGGAATTATGTGATATTATGAATTATGACCAATTTTACCGAAACAAATGTCCTACAAAGCTTGTAAGGGCAGTATGAGGCCTGTAAAATTTTTTTGATAATGAAATGTCCATTAATGTCGGTTATAAAAACTTGTTTCACCACATGTGGAAAGTTTGGCATTACATTTCTAATTTCTATTTTATTTATATAAGACCCTATATCGAAGTTGATTTAACGATATCCGTCTGGCGGTGTGTAAGGGGATTTTTTCGAAGATCCCAGACATGATGGGGACCAGGTTTGTATACATTTTTATCACATATAGACCGGAAAAGTTTTCTATTCAGCTAGAGCGATCCACACATGGCTAAGATATGAGCAAAATACCACAACTACCTCTAATTTTTACCCAAGAGCCTTTGCTTTTGAAACATGCTTCCGGAATGAGATTTTTGGCACGATAGCGCTCAACCCGTATAAGCTAGAAGGATAAAATTAGGCTCAGATATTTCTTATATACAAGAATTATTTAAAGTTGAAAACAAAGCGAATCGGTCCTTTCATTCACCTGGCTATCATATAAGGGTACTCCGGAGTTTAGGGTTTTAGTACAATTGGGATATCGATTAACGTGAATACTTGTATTGCGACTTTTCTTCACGATGGATCTTAACCATTGGTGCGTTAATATTAAGCACTTACCAAATGCTTCTTTGTGAGTGAGTGTATAATCCACCAACAAATTGTACCTCTCCCCTTGTTTAGGAGCCGGAGCTATATAACATCCACTACTTAATTCATAATACCAGTAGGTTCTGTCGAATAGCAACGGCACTAAGGGATCCCTCCACGAACGGAACTTTACCGCAGGTCAAAGATCGATACTTAACTGGACGTCATCCTACCCGCATCTTGGGTTTAAACCACAACCAATACGTGTACCTCTATAGTATGTTTTCAAAGAAAAGCAAGGATTCCGGAAAGACAATCATCCTAAAAGACAGTTAGCATTTCTCGTAAGAAGCATTCTAACGGAGACCTCAACAATAGTCAGGCTCGTGCTTGCACTCACCGGGGGCTACTGATACCGGGAGTGCCTCAACTAAGCACTGAGCTACAGCTTCGAACCCAATGAAGACAAGGAACTCTGTCATTGGAATTTTTGGTGCGTTCCAAGTCGCCGAATAATGCCAACACATTCGTATTTTATAAATTTTTAACCAAGCCAAAATGGCCAGGTAGATGTAATGCCAAGAGGTTTGAATTTAAGGTGCTTTAACTATGTTCCCTTAGAGATACAGCACATCCCCCGTGGGGAAGAGTTTTGGTACAAGAACATCCAGACAAAAAGAACTATAGCATGTAGGTTGATAAAGTTGAGCTCAAATATTTTCAGTATATAGTTGCATAGTCTGTAAGAAATTTGGTTTTTAATAGACTGAAATTAAATAAATAAATATAGTTACATATAAATATATAAGTTATAGCACCACAAAAGTGGAAATAAATTAAATCATTATATACATATCGTCGTGCCGGAGTTATCTTGTCGTATATCATAAAATCCAAAAAATGAGATAAGACCGTTTTATGTGGTAAATTTAACAGGTCTATCGATCTGCGCAATCCTCATAATTTTTAAAATTTGATGAACTCAAGCCTAATTAAAGAATATCAAGATAAAAAACAAATAATTTAAATTAACTCTACATTAATTTCCTAAAAATTGTTTCTTGTTTATTACAACCAGCACAGTAAGTCTACTTAAGTCAGACACCCCCTAGGATAAAAGATTAACCCTTAAGTGTATACCAGGGCCAGTTTTTTTTATATAATTATTAAATATATTAGAACGAAACTTCATGTATTCCTCAATTAAAATGTCTTTTACAAGAAAACGAGAAAAAAGTGAAAATTAAAACACAGTGGGAATGGCAATTGGCAAAATGGGCCTGGCCAGGTCCTGCCATGTTATATTTGTACTTTAGTAAATAAAATCAAATGAAAATATTAGAATTCTTTCTTTACTTTTATTTCGAAGAATTATTCTCGTGGACAAAAAAAAAGTGTTTCAAGCCAGGCCCAGGTGGCGGTTTGTGCCACACAAATTAGGTATCTACTTAAGAGTTAATATAAAGTAGTCCCATCACAACATGTTGTATGCCATTATTCATGGCGTGTCTAAGGCTTTATTTTTGTCCTGGGTGACTTTTTAAGGGATCCTTCTCCCCTCATTTCCACTTTTTTTTTTTTGTTTGGGGATTGAACCAATTTACTGTGATGTCACACAAGAACAAATAAAATTTGGACCATCGGATGAAGGTGTGCCGCCGCGGCCACGATAGCCATTTGGCCGATATTTTGGTCCATACATAATTTAACGATACCAATATTATTCCGTTTACAATGAAATTACAACAATTTTCTCAATAATTTGTGTTTTATTCAAAATCAACATCGGTCCCTTAAAATTTAACCACCCGTTATTTATCGTTTATTTCTTTATCCTGTCCTTAGTGTGTCAATTAAATGTATTTTGTTTAAAATTTGACATTACGGTAAAATAAAAACAATTAACTTTTAAAGTTTTAACCATGGATTGCCAGACCGTCGATACCTCATTGTGCCACTAAGCCGTCCAGCAAATTTCAAAACTTAAATAAGCCTTCTATATGCCTACACTGTTATTAAAAGGCTTAAGATTAATTAACATACTTTTCCAATTTCGATTAACTTTACTTTTCGTTAATAAGTTTTACACCTAAGACTTACAACACTAACACCAACATTATAAAGCAAAAAAAAACTTTTTTTTTTAAAAAACTTCTTTAATTTCCAAAGTGCTTAATAATATCGTACTAAATAAGAAAGAAACAAACAAACTTTTCTCATTTCAACTTTTTTGATACAAAGCTTAACACAACTCTAATTAGAAATATACATTAAAAATGTAAATTTCACAGAAAGCTAAAACAAAAACTAAATGGAAAATATACAAGACTTACCACAAAAAAGCAAAAACAAAAAAAAAAACCCGAATCTCTAAAACAAGAGTCTGTGACATAAGAAGACAAGTTGAAATTTCCATTAGCGCCTTATCATAATTGCAGCATTAATCTGCGCTTCCAACTTCAGCATTACGTTCCATGATTTTACAAAATTCAAATGTTCACAGTCTCCCAAATACTCCGGTACACATACTCACAATGATACACGAGTTAAAAATGTCCACATATGAAGAGGAATCTACGGGAAATATTCCTACACTTCTTTAGACCTCATGATGTGTTCCATACACTCCAAACACTACATTATACAACAACATTCCTTTAGCAAACCAATGTCTCATAACTATTTAACACCAAAACATACCAAAAATAAGAAAGAAACAAAAAAAAAACCAAGCGCATCGTACATGAAACACACACGTAATGAGACACCGGAGACACGTTTGTGGCAAATTTGTGAACTTGAAATGTGAAAAATATGCAAAAAGTATTTAATGCTCATTTCACAGTCGAATCTTTTTTACCTTGAAAAAAAAGAACCACCGACAGACAGACATACAGACTATTTCAACAAACGCGTCTCTAAGTGCTGATTGGGAGGGCAGAGGTGTATTGTGGTGGCGGCGCGTAGTATTTAAAGCTTAGTTGTCTTGTTAAAGCCTCCACCATGAAAAGGTAATAAACGGGTATATTAGTTTATCATTCCATGTGTAACTGCGCGTAATATTCATCTTTTTAATAAATTGTTTCGGTCTTCGTCAACTGTGTAGATGCTTTTAATGCACGGGAATTGTATTTCTTGAGCATATTTTTGGACTAATTAACACAAGTCTCTTTTATAGGTATGGTCCAGTTATGCAGAATCTAATGCGAACAAATCTATATGACAGCTAAATGTTCTTGCAATATTTTATTGATGTACGTCTTACTAAAGCCCAAGGATATTATATCCATCTTGCGATTTGCCTTGTGACGATATTGCTTTATTCATTAGCATTCGATTTTGGATGACTTTCACATATTTCATAATTAAGTTCGTTATTCCAGTGATCGCAGTGACCAGGTAAGTGAAATCAGCGACAAAAGTCAAAGCAAGGTTATCAATGTACTCCTGTCTTGAATATCCACGACGAAAGTGTTGTCATTAAATGGCAATTTTGCGAGCTAATTCGCTGTGATAAAACTTTCCAGTCACTGCTGCATGCATTCCTTTAATTCTAAATTCAGTGTTGCAAAAGCTCAATAAATCAGTAGCAAACCTCGTTTATATATTTTGGGTACCTGGTCCGTCTGTTAACATATTTGAAAGTAAGAAAGTACAGTCGGTCAAGCCCGACTATAAGATACCCTTCACCACAATATTTTAAACACATTTACGAGACTGCACCTTATTCGAGACCCATAGAGAATAATGTATCCATATAAATACGGATCTATCTTTTCATTAAAATCGGTTTGATGGTTTTTAAGAGGCAGAAATTTTATCAAGTTAGCTCCAAAATTGCGACCTGTACTTTGCGCACATTGTTACATGGACAGCCAGCCAGCCAGTCGGACGGACATCGTTAGATCGACTCAGAAAGTGAAGGTGGGTCCAGGACCCACATTTTAAGGTGTTACACACATCAGCACAAATGCATAATACTCTCTCCACTATTGTGGTGTGGGTATAAATATTTTATGTTTTTATTTATGTTATTTTTGTCAAGCTAATAGGGCCTAAATTTCTTCAATGTAAATACAATTCAATATTTTATTACAATATTTTGTTCCCGACGTTTCGTCGCTTGTTTTTCGACTTTTTCAAGGGATTGTCTATTTAAAAATTATAAAACAATAAAATAATTACAAAAATGTTACACATAAACAATACAGACTTTCAATATGGTATACGGCTCAGCGAATAAAGGCCTAACGAACTAACGCCTAAAAAAAAAATGAAATAATGCCTAAAAATTGCAACAAAAAATTATATAGGAATTAGGCGGTTGTTCATTATGACAGAATGTCTAATATTTTAGGCATTCCTTCATTAAAATTGTTAGGTGATTTTTCATAATGGAAGAAAGCCTAACAATCAAAAATGAAAAAACGCCTAATTAGATATTTATTCATTTTTTTTTTGTTATGAAAGGTTACGAAAGGTAAGTTCCCTTTTACAAAATGTTAAAATAATGGTATTAATTTTCCCTTTTACAAAATGCATACACTATCTTGTAAACATTCTGTAAAAGGGAAAATTATTAGTTTTTAAAATTATAAAAGCAATTGGTTTTAATAAGAGTAGAGATTTTGAGCTTCTTATATGCAGTGGTGGATCCCATGGCACTTCAAAAAAAAAGAAGACCGTCTATGAGCAAAAATCAAGTTACATTGAAGAAGCCAGTCATAAACTCTTGGAGGGAAAAATTACTCCCAAAGAATTTATGCAAAGAATGGTTTTCGGAAAAAGTAAAATTTGTGTTGACCTAGAACCAGATGAGGACATATTTGAAACAAATGGGCATAACAGTGATAACGAGGACGATAATGATAGCGAAGATGAAAATGATGATGACGACGATACTGTTGATCCAAACATACCAAGTCATTATTTTGGCGAAACTGATACTGCGATGTGCATAGTGTGTTTGGTTTCAAAGCCAAATATATTACTTTTGCCATGTCGGCATTTAAAAATTTGCTTGAACTGTTGTAATGAACTAAAAGCTAACGCAGGTGAAAATTTTTTTCAAATGTCCGCTATGTAAAGCTATAGTTGTTGAAAATTTAACTGTATTTACATAACTTATAGTTAAATATAATTTAAAAATACATTTTTTCCTTTCAAAATATATTTTCAGCATTTTAATTCCAGTTGTTAGGTTTTCTTTCATTAGGTGTTAATTCATAATGAAAGAAACCCTAACAATTTAGACTTTCTTTCATTTTTATAATTAGACTTTCCTTCATTTTTAAAGTTAGACGTTCTTTCACTTTCTTCTTAGGCGTTCTTGTTTAGGCATTCTTTCATTTTGAAAAATTAGGCGTTAGTTCGTGAGGCCTTTATTCGCTGAGCCATGGTATACAGCTGTCCAGACATCATCTAAGAAAACTAATTGCTATTATAACTGGCCACCAGCCCATTAGGAGGCACGCCTAGAGGCTGGGGCTCACTTATAATGACTTGTGTAGAAGTTGCGGCGACGAGGAGGAGGAAGAGTCAACGGAACATCTTCTCTGTAATTGCCCGGCATTCGGAGATTTAAGAATCGAAATGTTTGGTCGATGAGCCCTTGGGGACAAAACTTGTCTCTCTGATGTTGATGTTAACAGGATCCACTCCTTTATTGAATCGACCGGATGGCTGCATGGGAATACTAGCAGCCAGATAACACAGGGCCCATGGAAGACGGTGTGGCATGGTAACTCGACGGGAACTAATTAATGGACCCACGTAAGCTGTGCTTGATCACGGCTGCCAATGTAACCTAACCTAACCTACAATATGGAATTTAATTTTAAAAGTTTTACATATACCAAAGAGCATACAAATATGAAACATAATTTTAATATTTAAACACATTTTATTTTAAACTTGAAATATATCACAGCTTAAGTGATGGCAACAATATAACTCGCATTTATGTTGTTCGTGTCTTTCTTCATTTCATTGTTTTCTTAATTTATTGCTGTATTCTAAGGCTTTCAATTGTGTATCTCTTTCTTTCTTTGTTTTTTATATCTAGAATTTTAACATCATCGTGACCAGTATCAAGGCGAATTCAACTACAGGTGGTGTCGCAACTACAACAATCCAAAAACAACAGAAACAACAAAGGGGGTTTTGCATTGCATTGTTAGTGTTTACGGCTCGAAATATCAAACATGCTTAGCAAAATACTAACAAATCAAAACAAATAGGCTCGAACTGTCAAAATCAGAAGGCGTTTCGACACCACCTGTAGTTAATTCGCCTTGACCAGTATGTATGATGTGTTGTGCTAGTGCTGTTGTCTCTTTTCTCCACATTATGTCCATCTTGTGTTCTCCCATTCTTCTCTCCAGTGTACGTATTGTTATTGCTATAAAAATTAGCTCGAATTTCTTTGTGTCATTTCCTTCACATTGTAATTCGTATACAATATTAGTTTGTTGTTGTTTATTAATTGGCACCTTAACTCTAGAAAAAAACGTGCTTAATGTCAAATTGGGTTTGCCCTATTAGCTTGACAAAAATAACATTCATAAATTCATCACTCTTGCCAAAGGAACAACTACAACAATTTTATATTGTTTTTTATTCATTTTAAAGAAAATATTCCCTATTACAAGAATCGATTTGTGAATGATAAGTGTTCTTACTTATAAATTCTCATAATCTTTGGAGGCAGACAAATCGATTACTGGCCGGAAGCACTACAATAGCATTACCAAATGGTGGCAATCTGTCCAAAACAGTTTAAAGGTATTTACATTTATCAAGTAATAGTTGCTAAGATACACAGATTGTTTTGTCAAAGTTTGTACACTTGATGATTGGAAAATTCACGTGCAGTAAATGCCTGGAATTCGGCAGGGATCCGAATGAAGAGATATCTTAAGATCGGCATTCTAGTCTCGGCTCCATTCTGACTATTGTTTGAGGACCATTTGTGGGGATCACGTGGTGGTAGTTGTTTGTTCAAAAAGTCGTGCGAAGGGAGACCTGAAACAGGCAGCTACAAAGGCTGATTTTTCACCGCTTGTGTGAAGGTATGGTCTGCTGACGGATTTCCCTTAACCAGAGGAAGTAAGATAGCTCCAGCTTCTAAAGAATGGGTGAGTATAAAATTCTGCCGAGCTGTAAACTCAAATTGTTTCTATGTGTGGGTTGGTGGCGCTCTCGCACACGGAAGGCGCTCATGTCAATTATTTCTGCTCATACTCCTTAATCACCTCCGAATCAAAGGGATCAATTTTCGACCAATCCATGTAAAGAAAGCTACAACTCGTCTCAAAAGCAGTCTCTAAAGCCAAAAAATTGGTTTTAAATGGTCTTTACTTCCGAACGACTTAACAGACTGGCATTATTATGATGTCAAACGCGTTCTGAAGGGTATAAAATATTCGGCACAGGCATTTTAACTAGCTTTATACGAAAACACTTATACTGCTAGCAAAACTCGAAAAAAGGCCAAACTACTGCAAAATTTATATTTGGTCTTTGGTCTGCAGACATTTAAGCGTTGCCACAGTCAACTTTTAGCTGCCTGATTATCATGACAGTCGCTGATTACTCGTATTCTCGTACCAAAAAAAAAAAAAAATCAAATAAAGAAATGTGGTCTCCCAATATAAAAACAACATGAAATATCGTTAATATTTGCTGTGTGGAATGGCAGAAAAAAAAAATATAAAAAATCACATTAAAATGAAGCTTAAGAATCAATGCAAAATATTGCTACACATACACCCATGCATACACGATACATGAATCCATAGAGACGACAATATCGTTAAGTAGTTACTGTTGTTAGAGACCGAGACCGATTTGCTATAGTTTGGTTTCATTGGTTTCGTTACATTTAAATTGAGTGTGATGTTAATGAGCTTTTGATGAAGTTTTGATGTTGTTGCCGTTTTTTTTTTGCAACTGCTCTTAACTGCTTCGTTTATATTTGTTCATCTTTTAAGTAGACAGTTGGGCCTGTTTTCTTATATCGATTTAAAGCTTGTTATTAGGGTCATTTATATTGTCCAAGAGGTAGACGAATAATTTTATTTTATTGATTTCTTAATTAAGATCTTGATTTTCTTAATGAATAAATAATTCAAAAGCAATTTGTGTTGATTCAGTGTTAGGAGATTCATAAGGAGGACGGTAAATAAAGTTTAGACAATTACACTTAAATGGTTTAGTAAAGTTAATAGTTTCAAAAATTTGATTATGCATTTTCATGGGGTTTCAAGCTAACAGCAATATTATGTGAAATAAGTAAACTTTTTAAAATTCACCTTTAAACAATCGTAAAAGAAGGTTAGTTGTTAAGTGCATAGTTATCTATAGTTCATTTAAAATCTCAAACTATTGCCTCTTTGAAATACCCCATTAAAAATGTTGACCATTGTTATTAGTATTTTCCTTCCTTCTGTCAAAAAAAAAGTGCTCCAATATAGGGAAGGAGTGTTTCTGGTAGGTTATTTTGAATGAGTTGAATAAATTGCGGAACATTAAAGCTACGGAACTTAAGTTTTAAAATTCTAAATGTGCTTAAAACTTTCTTAATGGATGCCTCTCCTGCTTCCTTCCCGCCTAATTTAAAAGACCAAATTTGCAAAAAATATATTCATGAAAAAACTTGTATTTTCCGTTAACATTTTCTTACTTAAGCTTAAAACAACCAGGTCATTAAAACACGTGTTAAACTATACTGCCCTCCTAAGAAAAAAAGTCACATCACCATTTTAGTATTTTAAAGCAGGATAGGAAAAGATTCTACTTGCGAGCACAAATCGAGTCAATTCTCTCGTTTTAAAATTTGCGCTGGCAAGTTTAAAATTAAGACTCGCGTGCACAAACCTAAAAGTTTATTTGTATGAGAGGTGAAAAGATTGCGGACGGGTACTGAGTTTCATGTTCTCTGCAATTCTGTTTTGTAATTCTCACACTTTGCTATTTGAAGTTGGCTGTAGGTGTATTTGTATCTTCTTCTATCTTTATACCTTTAAAAAAATGAGAAATGTTTGTCTGTTTGGTTGATTGTTGGTTTATAGACTCCTAAACTAAAGAACCGGTTTTCCTGAAATGTTAACAGCGACATCACGTTAGCCCCGAAAATAAAATGGTATCCTTCATAGGTTACAAAGGGGGTAGGCGCAGGGGGATTAATATCTATACTATAGGATGCATATAATATCGCGAAACTTAAGAACTAATATAGCGAGAGTCTTCGAACTTGTTTTAAGCCTCTATTGTGGATAACTTTAAATTTCAAAACAAAAATGGGCGGGGTAGACGAAGGGGGAGAAGTACCCCGCTTTGAACAAAAATATTCAATTGCACATATCTTAGTGCGACTATTATGGTAAACTACACGTTTCAAAATAAAAATAAACGGGGTGGGCTTCAGGGAACATTTAAAACAAAGCGTCCTGTGAGCCCTAAAAATAAAATAGGCTACTTATTTTGTCGATATTTATTTTTCACACAGAAAAATACATACATATTGTGTGTAACCATGGTCCAAGTAGGTCTGCGCAAAACGCCTGCTGATTTTTGCAAAGAAATCTATGGCGTAGGGAAGCCGGCATCGGCGGTCGTCTATTCATGGAATAAATAGCCAGCTGAAGTTAATGTTTTACAATACCAATAATAAACCATTTAATAAAAATTATGTCAATACATATGTATATAAAAACGTTTCATTGCTGTATCCTAAATGAGTATCTTCGAATTTTAAGAAACATTTTTTGAGATGGCTGAACTCTTTTGCGCTGCAAATAAACGTTTTTGGGGCATGTACGTGTTTTCTATTCAATAACATTTTTGATAAAGACCTTTAGGAAATACCAAATAAGTATTGACGTTGTGTTTAATTGGTGTTGACTTAAAATGACAACGATGTTGGCAACGCCAAATAAAATAACGGTTAATATTGGCCCATTGTCTACAGATCTTTATGAAAATAATCATCTTTAAAGATATCTAGTAACCTCGGTAATACAGCACTGAAATTCTTTTACTTTTTTTTCAAAATCAAAATATCTTCAATACAATACAAAACAGCAGTATGTTCTATTCAATTCAATTCTATTCAATTATTTATATGAATCCAAAGTGGTTACGTTAGTTTTAAACTTCTTTACGTACCCTAAACAACCACAATCTTAGCAAAAAAAAATAAAAAAAAACAATTTCCGTTCGAATACAAACGCATTAATATAATGTTGGATAACATTTAATTCCATTATCACAATAACGCACAACCAATACAACAAAAATGAAAAAAGAAAGTCAAAAGGAATAAAAAAATCCCATCGTCCAAAAATGTATAAAACCATAAATCAATGCGAGTACCAAAGTGTACCAAAGAAAATAAGAGAAAAACAAAAAAAATATCAAATAAGAAATTGGAAAAAATCCCCGCCTTCTTAACTCAGTCTCTACCTTAAGGCCCCCCCACCCTACATACAAACGCAATATACAACAAGCACGTACCACTGTTTGTAAATCCTTTTTTCATATACCGGATACATATCAATTGAAAATATATGCAATATTTTGGTTTTCCATTTTTTTAATAGGACAAGAAAAGAAAAAAATCTCCATAATATATGCCAGAACATATCCTGTACACAAATTGCAAAGACACGTATCCAACAGAGCAAAAAGTTGCACAGAAAAAAAGGAAATACGCATAAAGTTGGTGGATAAGGTCCACATAAGAAATTTACAAATTTGTTTAAGAAAAAAGATCCCAAAAAGGGGTTTAAGGAACAAAATATTATTTTTCATTTTTTTTCTTTTGGATAGATGAAATATATTTTTAAATCTCCATAATATTTGAACACTCCTTTATGGCAGATTACTAGCGCAGACATAATACATTTGCTTGTAATAAGGCGTTCCTTTTTTAATATTACGGGTACTTTTAAAAGGATTTTTGGCTTAGGACGAATTTAAAATGCCTTATTAAATTTTGGAAGATCTTCTTCAGTGTCTGAATTTTCCTTTAAGGTGAATTTTACTGTTTTTCTTATAATTTGAAACCTTTTAGATAAGATGATATAAGTTTAACATTTATGGAAGAAAAATATTGCTGACATTATAGAATTATCTCCTTGAATGACCCATATTTTGACCCATCGCTCATAAAGTGCTATGAAGACCTTCAAATAGTTTATCAAGTGATCGGCTTTGATTGATGAAAATCAAATTATGTTGTTTTCTAGGCGAATGCTTGTTTTTTTTGTCGGTAGTCGAGTTATCAAAGTTTGTATACAAACTAAAGATTTTTATGAAAACAAACATTCTTAGCGGGAAAAAGACAACCGATGCCTACTGTACTCCTGTATTTGGAAGTACAAGGCCTGCCCGCTCCATTCCATACTCATAACTTTTTTACACACTTTGTCATTGCGGTTATGGCCTTCCGCTCCCTCTTCTTTCGCAGTTAGAAAAGAATGATAACTGGATTAAATAAAAAAAAAATAAAAATTATTTTGCCTTTGCTCTGGCAAGAAAAACAAAACAAAAAATGTTATTCCTGTCCTTCTCATTGAAGGACTGTGGAATGCGTATCTTAACATTAACACCAAAGAAATCTAATTTAACATATTAGTTTGTGTTCACGCCATCTCACAAAGTTTAAACGCTCACACATGAAATAAAATGCAACCCTGATCCAATGAAAAGTATTATTGTTTAGAAATTTTTCAAAAAAATATGAAGTCGTTTGGGACGTCATACTTTTTTCATAATACTTGTCATTTTCATTCACACTATCAGACTTTTACATAATACTTGAGTTTTTGACATGTATTAATACAAAGTATAATAGTGTAAACTAGCCTTTAATAGCAATAGTTTTAACAAAAGCGGTGTTGTTGTAGAGTTGACCTAACCTTCAAGTGAATTCGTCTTTGTTGATATTTTCATTTGCCGAGTGGCTTATTTGATCGTCTCGCGTTATGCTTGACAAAAAAAACGTCTATCGATTTAAGTTTGCCATCATGGACAAGTGCCCGGTCGAAAAAAAATATTATATGTAAAATATTTTGGTTTGTAAAACGTTTTATTTCTTTGTACCAACGTTTCAATCAGAGTTTATTTTATGAATTTTTTTGAGAAAGCGTCAAATAAACGACATTAATAGCACATATACAATGCTGGGTAAATGATTTGCACGTCTCCAGTGCACTTTTAACAAATTTGCCTACGCCTGGAAGAACTAAACATTCACAGCTTTTTATGCAGCGCAGGAAAATATTACATTTGGTTTGATTTCCTCCTATTTATCTCTCCTAAACATTTCGACATGTTATTAAAATCTTGTTAATGCATGTATTTTATGCTGTTTATTTAGCCATCTATGTACATGCATTTATTTTGATATATTATCATATTTTCCCAATAAAAAATAAAGAATTAAATAGTATGCGGAGAAAGGGGTTGGTCAAGTGGGAGTTGCTTCTCTTCAAGTATGTATGAACAAATTGACAGAAAATGAACTTGCAACAAGACGAATTTTCCTTAGAAATAATAGAATTCATATAACTCATACGCATGGTAGAAAGAATACAAACTCTTTCGTTTTGTTTTTATTTTAATGTCCTGGTTGATGTGTTGTGCCAAAGAAAGGATACAAGGGCTGTTAGAGAATTGCAGCAAATAAAAAGTTTCGTTAAAAAAAATTTAAGGAAAATGTTATACCGTATTAAAGAGGCAGCAGATTATTTTAAAATGTTGTTTTAAACTGTCATAAATTATTATAGATCTTTTTTGACGTATTTGCAATGCAATTGATTTTTAATGACACTCACAAAAATGGGTTTACATTGTCTATTATGCCGGAGTACCACAGGGAAGAATTTTAGGAGCTCCGTGCAGTTGATATATATGTGCTTCAAATATGCCAAACAACAACTACAACCAAACATAATTAAACCGCTATAAAGCATCTTAAAACTTGGAGGACACTACATGTCTTCCAATTGGAAAAAATGTTAAAAGCAATGAAAAACAAAGGTAAATGAACAAAAGTATACACAAATAACTTTTACTCTGCGTAAAGAATAATGTCCTCCTATTAAAATTGATACCAAAAATTAACATCAAAATGCCATTAAGAGGGAAAAGTTACTTAAATACAGCTTAAATCGATTTATATTAATTAGCTGGCCACAAGTAATTCTGCCCTTAGTGTGAATTGCAAGCTTATAAACTACCACTTTATCTTAAAGCTAATTTGGTGCTACGGTAGAGAAAATTTAGATGTGACGAAATAATATTCTGCGAATGGTATGCAAAGAACTCGGATATTCACAAATATCGCAATTAACCATAAGCAAAAAACCATGACCACAAAATATTCAATAAAATATATATGAATAAGCCTAATTGCATCCAAACCTCTAGCTCGAAACATGTTTAAGGATAATAGGGCCTATCCAAACAGAAAAACGATATACCCCTTCATATGCAAATGGGGACAGTGTTAAGGAAATCAAATATAAATCAAAAATACATTAAAATAATATGTACTATTTTAAGATCATATTAAATATATGAAGATTCAATACATAAATAAAAAACACAAATTTTTATGAAACCAAAAAATGCTCTAGATCGCCCTAGATGGGACTTGCACTGGGTAGTTTCATACATTATACATCACGTGATGAAAAAATTATTTTTGTCAAAACCGAGGATGAATTTCGGTCTACTGAAGGATCTCACTGTATGCACCCATTAAACTGAAGCGGCTTTGGCGGTTGGACAGCTCCGACTCCTAAGCAATGGGTAGATGCAATTCCCAAATTATGTTACCCCTCGCGTTCTATGGCACATCTCTAGAGGATTCGCGTAGCAAAAAAAGGGTGAATGCAAAAATCATATTATATCTTTTAAAATTGTATAAGCAAATTGTAATGAAATTTAAAATTTTTAAAAAAATATCAAGGAGGCTTCTAAAAATTAAAAATATTTTGTATTGGTTAGCAGGTTTTAAGTTTTTTTTGTTAACCTTAGATGGTTACTGTTTGTCGAATCGCCGAAGCTCATTTACTTTCTATCATATAACCTTTTTATGAGTTTTCAAATAACAGCCTTTTTGTCAACAACGTTAGCTGATGCTGAAGGCTTGTAGCAAGTGGACGTACGCTGGATCCTCATTTTTTTTTAAAGTTGTAATTTAGAGTTGCGTACTCGTCGCAACGACGAAGAGTAACCATATGGTGTTTTCTTTTCTGACAATAATGTTCCATGTATGCTACCATTCGCGCGGGTGGTTGTTCTATGCTAAAAAAATATGCAAAAGTGTGAAAATTTGTCGCTTTTCTTTCTTGCGAAAAATAAATGGCAAATTTGTTTGATTTAGCTACCCCCAGTTATAATTGAGTGTGAGATAATACCCTTTTTTGCATCTGCTTTAAGTACATTTTTATGCAAGCAAGTATTTTTCTTAATAAATTTTTTCTTGTTTTTGCGTACAGTTTGTGTTGTATTGTAATTTATGGTTATATTGTGATGGATTAAAAAACGTTTTCTTTTTCGTTTGTTTTATTTTTATTTAATAATTATTTGTTTTTTACGCATAACTTTTAATAACACTTCACTTTAATTATTAAAACTCAGTGCTGTTAACAATGTTTAATGGTGAAAATCGCTACAACCGTCGTGAATATCGCTTATTAGTACAAACTTTGCATTCAATATTTAACACGATAAATACACATTAGTGTTGAGTGTAAAACGTAGCTATTTTTTTGTTATATTGTAATTTAGGAAAATGTATCACTTTTGAAGGGTAAGCGTGTAACCTAATAAATATATTAAACCAATTTTTAATATTTTAATTAGGCTTAAGTTCATAAAATTTAATTTTCATTAAATTATTTTTATGAAAAAAGGAATTTTACAACTTGAAATTAATTAAAATTTATTGATAATTTTTCATTCTTGACTGACCTGAGGATCGAACCCAGGCGTTTACGGATAGGTTACTTATGTTTCAATCGCAACCACTCGATATCTTCAGAGGGATTTGCCGTATAACACTCGCAGTCTTCGACGACTGCTGGCAGTCTACAGTGCCTTAGCTTTAACAATTATTAGTATTGTGGTTATTTTGTTAAACTGTTCTATGGTTCTTAATCCAAATTTTGATATTTTAATCAGGCTTTAGTCCATCAAATTTAATTTTCATTAAATTATTTTTATGAAGAAAGGAATTTTACAACATGAAATCATTTAAAAAAATTAACGAAAAAACAGAAGTAAAAAGCAAATTTCGATCTACCAAAGGTTAAATACAATTTGGTTTAAAGATTGATGTCTGACTGTTGACTGCCAGCAGTCGTCGATAACTGCGAGTGCTATACAGCAAATCCCTCTGAAGATATCGAGTGGTTGCGATTGAAACATGTATAAGCAACCTATCCGTAAACGCCTGGGTTCGACCCTCAGGTTAGTCAAGAATGCAAAATTATCAATACACTCAAAAAATTATGTAGTTAAATTCAAACGAAAATTCATTTGAAACAACTTAAAATTCATTTGAAAAACGGATCATTTACATTTCATTTAAAACAAATGATTTTTACATTCATTTTTAATTTTTGTATTTATTAAACAGCATATTTCGTAAAATTTAATAATTTTTACTTTTAAAAAATATATTTTAACCGAAAAAAATCAAACTACATAACAAAATAAATACGGAAAAACATTATTTTTTGGTAGTTTCTTTTTTGAATAACAAACACAAATGTTGAAAAATAAAATTATTCGTAAAAATAACTACAATTTTATTCAATTTTAACAGTACGGAAAACGAAATTAATAACCCACAATCAGTTACTGTAATAATTTTATAAGTGCAAATTTTAAATAATTTCATGTTGTAAAATTCCTTTCTTCATAAAAATAATTTAATGAAAATTAAATTTGATGAACTTAATCCTAATTATAATATCAAAATTTGGATTAAGAACCATAGAACAGTTCAACAAAATAACCACAATACTTATAATATCACTGCGGGAAATTTGTGCCAATTGCTCCAAAAGACTGGTCCTGGGATTTGTGAAAATAGAACAAGTACAAAAAGAAAGGACGCATGACCTGTGAAAGAAGAACCAATCCTTTAACTGATTTATGAACAACAAAAAGGAAGAAAAAGTAATGAAATACAGTACAGCCCTCACTAGTGCTGTGACACATTTTTTGGGACTTTCTAAGAATTGGTTCTTGAAATCTAGGATTTTTTTTATTGAAATAATACTATTTACATTGTTTAGTAATTGACACTAAGCACGATCATTGAGAATAGATCTGTTACTGGTAGAATTGTACCCCCTCCAATGACAACCCCAGGTAAAAGTGATAGGTCTTATTCATATAAAGTGTTAGAACTAGAACCGGTCTCTACCACCAAAGACCTATCACGGGACTACTTTGGTGTCAGTGCGCTTCCCTCTAGGTTTATTACACAAATATAATATATTTAATATTGTTTTTTCTTTCGAATAGTAGTTGTATCGATTCGAAAAAAAGCCAACCCATTTTTTTAGAAAAGGAAAAAAGATTAGTGTAAGTTTTATGTATATTTTTGAAAATTTAAATATTACTTTTCTCAACAGCTACGTCATATACACTCACAATATGTTTCATAAACATCGAAAACACAAAAACCGACGACAGTATCTGTAAAATCTTCATTAATCTCTCGTGGCTTCCTATTTAAGAGGCAGATTCGAGACACCTACCATGCAGACCTTAATTAAGGAAAACATTCAAAATAAAATACCTAATCAAAAAGAATCTGTCTCTATAGCAAACTCAAAATGACAAAAAGTACATGCAAGAAAAGCATCTGTTGCGAACATAAAATTGAACTTTGTGTCCCATTCGTAAAATAAAACTGAAAACTAAATATTTTTTTCTTTTGTATTATTTGACTGATTATCTTCAAAGCCTTAAGCCTGATACTCTGTGCAGTATTTCGTGCGAAATGTTTTCAAACTCAATATAAAAAAAAATTCTGTGAAATACAAACGAAAAAATGTTGATAGAGTTGTACTCTGTATATATTACGAAAAACATGCGAAATGTTTCTAGCAACATTTTTATTTTCCGTGCGAAACAAGTGCAGCTCATATTATTTCGCACGGAATTTTAAGCAACAGCTAATAATTTTTGTAATATTTTATTTTGTTTTTGTGAGGTGGGGTTTATTACAAGCGTTTCAAAAAGAAAAATGTAGAAAAGTGCAAAAATTAATAATTAAATTAATTTTTTTTATTTTTTTTCTATAGAAAATTATTAAAATAAAATTGTTTTACTTTTTTTAATGACAATTATCGAAACACATGGTTTTTGTCATAGATGGGGGTAGTGCACTAGTTTAAAATTATTGCAATAATTTTGTTGATGTTGAGTTATGAATTGAAAAATAGCAATCTCACTACACATAAGTGATAGTAATGTTAAAACATTTTGCACTAAAAAAAATAGTTTGGTTTAAAAAAAGCAATCATCAGTTAATTGCATTTTTTTTTCTTCACTTATTTGACTAAAAATTTTGTACACAATTTAAATTACAAAACTTGTGTTTTAATGATTAAATCCAAGAATTATTCCGTTATTGACAGAATTTCATTAAGTTTAATTTCCTTTGCTTATGCATATCATCGGAAAAATCAAAAACCATGCACGTGCAAAATTAAATTTATTTAAATTTTAGTGATATTATGTTTTCGTACAGCTTTTTGATTGCATGTTCAAATTTTGAACTACAAATTTGGATTGAGTGCAGATTTTATGCATACAATCACAGTTAGCGATAGTGAAAAAATTTTCAATACCAATTAATTTTTTTAATTCTAGTGAAAAAAAATACCAATCTTCACTAAAGCTGGTAAAAAATGTTATAAACTAATTTTTTGCAGTTTTATTTAGAGAGAGTGCAATGTTGATTTTAATCAACATTTAGTGCACTACCCCCAACTACGGTTTTTGTTTACCTTCAAAAAAAATGTTGTATACTTGTAACTAATAAAAACGTTATGATTTAAAATACCGCAAGACAGACAATATTGATACATGACAAAATTTTCGTGTGAAATAATCAATGTTGCTCAACATTTTTCGCAAGTTCGAACAGAGAACTAGGCTTTAGTAAGTATATGTTGTTTTAAAAAGTTAATTAATTTGAAAAACAAAAAAAAAATAAAATGTAAGGAGAGAAAAGTTCACTGTTTCTTGTTGATGATTTTGTTAAAACGTTGGTATTATTGAAAGTAGATTTGTTGCTGTAATTCTTATACGCTTAACGGTTTTATTTATTTTAATATCTTTAGTTTTTCTAAAATCTGTATGGATGAAGTTTCCTGATGATCTGGCCTAAGCAACAAATGAAATGCGCATAGGAATAGCTTATCCCATCAACAATAAATTTCGGTGTTTTTACCAAAAATAAAAATTGGGAATTAAGCAAGAATAACAAAATCATTTAAATTAATATATGAAAATTTTAGTTTTTCAACACTGCAACAGAGAGATGTGACTTTCTATATGACTGAGAGTTGTCATCCTAAAATAAAAAAAAATGTACAACATTCAAAGTGGGCGTGCTTGTGAAACGTGTCAAGAACTGATGAGCATTAATTTCATTATACCTATAAATATCCAATATTTAAAAACAAATTTACTAAAGTTTGAATTAAAAATTCTTGTTTTATAAAAGCAATTTTATTCAAACTCAGCCCCATAAGAGATTCCTTCTTGAAACGCTTAAAAACTGAATTTTAAGTTATTTATCGTGTGCACAAACGAATGTATATGCAAATTTATAATTGTTATACATTTGCTCCAAGTTGGTTCTACTATTACTTCCGCAGTGGTAACTATATTGACAGAGATCTGAAGGTTTTAGATGGTTTATATATTTTATGTTTTTTGGAAATTAAAGTAGTAAATGAAATATTTTTTTCATAGCTGTTAGGTATATAAAACAATGTTTTAATGTTAGTCCAATTTCAAAAAATTTCTTTTAAATTATATTAAAACAAGATAATTATTGGTTTTATAATAATAAAATAATTTAATTTTTTTATTATTTGTAGCTAATGTTTAAATTATACAGGTTGGCGCAGAATGAGGTATATGGTTTGAATTCTTTACAACATTTAGAATTGTGGTTATTTTGTTGAACTATTTATGGTTTTTAATCCAAATTTTTAATTTTTAATCAGGCTTAAGTTCATCAATTTTAATTTTCATTAAATTATTTTTGTGAAGAAAGCAATTTTACAACATGAAAATTAATTAAAATTGTTATTGATAATCATTCATTCTTGACTGACCTGAGATTCGAACCCAGGCGGCTGGTTACCATGACATGTTTCGATCGCAACCACTCGATCTCCTCAGATGGATTTGCCGTCTTACACTCGCAGCCATCGACGACTGCTGACGTCAATAGTCAAATATCAATCCTTAAACCAAATTGTATTTTTAACCTTTGCTTCTTTGCATGTAAAAAAAAAACATGTAAAATCAATTAAAAAATGGATAATCATTCAAAGAAGCAAATTTCGATCTACCAAAGGTTAAAAATACAATTTGGTTTAAGGATTGATATTTGACTATTGACGTCAGCAGTCGTCGATGGCTGCGAGTGTAAGACGGCAAATCCATCTGAGGAGATCGAGTGGTTGCGATCGAAACATGTCATGGTAACCAGCCGCCTGGGTTCGAATCTCAGGTCAGTCAAGAATGAATGATTATTAATAACAATTTTAATTAATTTTCATGTTGTAAAATTCCTTTCTTCATAAAAATAATTTAATGAAAATTAAATTTGATGAACTTAAGCCTGATTAAAAATTAATTCTTTACAACTTTTTTAATTAATATTCTTTCTTTGTTTTTTTTCAGCATTTTGTGAAGGAGACTTGGGGACTTAATTATGAGTCATTACACGATCGCACAACGTACAAAAATGAATTTTATTTTTCCCAAAAAATTCTATTGTGTTGACACAGCGTGCAACTCGGTCTCATTTTAATATGCGCATTGCACCCACAGCATCAGCAATAAGCCTTTTGATAGGAAATTTTCGTCAACATGGGTCTTTAAGAACCCTTCCTGGTGCCGGAAGAACACCTACCCTGCACAATGGTCAAAATATTGTCCATTAACATCAACAAGGAGGCGAAATTTTGCGAAAAGTAATGGCAAATATGCCAAGAAGAGCACGTATGTGCGAAGCAGAAAATGGACATCACTTACAGGATTTAAGTGTATTTAAAAAAAAATTATAATAATCGCATAAATAAATGGTTTATTTAAACCATATTGCTCATTTTGCGTCACCCTGTAGGTTAAGCTTTAATGGGAGGTACACACAGAGAAAACACATTTTTCTAATAGCCAACTTCCAACAGAACTATTTTCTAACAAACATTTATTAACATGCAATGGCTATTTAAACAATATTATTGTCCCAGTAACAATTGTTTTTTAATAATAATAAGTTGCTCCTCTAAAGAACAAAATTTTAATGTTAATTTAAAACCATACAATTATGTATTAGTGATAAATATGTTCTTGGTTATTATAAATTAGAAAATGCTCGCAGACAACCATACTGCGATGAAAGACCATGACCATGATGATTGGTTACTAATTTTTTTTTAATAGTTTTGTTTAAGGTGACTATATAGACAAACGCGTTTTCTCTGCGTGTATGGTAACGCTTTAAACCCACTCGGGAATATCCATGTCGGCAATATAATATTCACACCATGTTATTCAGTTTTTTCGATTTGCGGAAGGCTTAAAATTAAAAATGTTAAACTCAGTTTAGAAAGATGAAAAGTATCGGTGGAAAATTTGTTATTTCAATAAATTTAACGGTTGATTCACTAAAAATATATGACATTTAGTTCTCCTGTTACAAAACAACTCAGTACTCCGATCTAGGCTTTCGAATTTGTATTAAAATTTAAAACGGTCCAGCACTTTATACTTTTAGAAGTATAAAAGCCAGTTAGTTTGTATTTTTTTTTTTGTTTTTTTTTTTTGACTTAATAGCCCACGCCATTAACTTTCCGTTACCACCATCGTATTCCCATACATTTTCATGTTGAAGTAAGTGGTTACCAACTCACTAGAGTACGAACTGAAGAAAAAAACTACCAAGGAAGTTACGCTTGGTTTGCATGCCAAAACTTTTGCATGCTGTTAAATTTTCTAAAAAAAAAAGAAATACAAACTTTTTGAAATCCGGATGGAATAAAAATAATAATAACGGTTTGACGGCGTTACATAGTAAGTATGTATATTTATATAAAAATGTAAAAAAAAAAACAATGAAATACAAAAAAATCTCTAGCTTCTGATAACCCACTCTCAATATTGATTACTATGTTGTTCTTTTAGAAAATAAAAAAAAGTATGCTGCCAAATATCGACACTTGAAGTTAATTTATAGCTTTTTACCCTTTTATTTTTTGCAAGTTTAATTTTACACATTCTTTCTCTCTCTCTCTCTCTCTCGCTTTTTGAAGCGGAGGAAATGCTGTAAAACTATTGAAACACACAAATCGCTAAAGACATCAATGCCTCTGCTATTTTTCCCATCAGTCTGTATTATAAATTTTTGTGTTTATTTTTTACTTTCCTCTTCTCATTGTTGTACTTGTTACTTTTATTTGCATCTTGGTTAAAGTTTCTATTTGAACAAAATAACTTCCTTTTCCACTTTGATTTTTAGTTGAATTTTCATTTATTCATTTTTATTGTAAATGTAGTTGTTGCTATACGAATGTTTTTTGTAAGTTTTATTTCCGTTTCAGTTGCTGTAGGGAGAGAATTTTGTTGTTTGTGGCAATAAAGTTTTGCCTGGATATTGAATTTGTGCTGTGGGAGTGTGTGTGTGTGTCGTTTTTTGTATTTTTAATTCCAACTTTATTTAAATTTTCATTTTGTTGCTGTATTTAAGGTTGAAGGGGTTAGTACTTCATGGAATTGCTGTTAGTTCTTCCTTTCTTTTTTTACTTCTCCTGAATTTATTTTCTATATTCTTTGACTAGATGTTTGAATTTAAATTGAAATTTTTTTCAATGAAAAGCATGAGATTTGATTATGCAGAAAGTTAATTTAAATTCATTTCAAAGTTTGAACTGAATAAGTAAATGGTGGTGTAAGGAAGTTCTTTTAAAAATGGAGTGGGCAATTTTATAAAAATTGTTGCTAATTTTTTTTCTTTTTCTTAAATAAATACAGAATATAAAATTGCTAATGTTTTTAACTGCTGGTTGAGTTATCAAGAATTTTGAAATAAAGAAAAGAAAAATTTTAAAGGCAAACAGCCTGTTACTGAATCTCGACGTAAATTTATTAGACTGATAAACTGTCCGTTAACGATTTTAGTTTTCTCAATATACCGACAAAAATAACTTTTTTTTTAGTTTGCAACACTTTTCAAAATACACGTAAAAGTTGGGAGTCAGCTGATTGAATGTATCTGTACAGCAAATAAAAAATTGGCTGATGCGGGCCAGAAAAGATTCAAATGAGACCAAATTTCCTTTATCTGCAGCTCTTTGTTGGGGAAAAAAGTAGTACATTTTAAATGATATCGTGTATTACAAAAACGAACTGTCATAATACGCTCACTTTTTCACACTTATGATCAGTTTACTTTGGAAAATTATCATCAATAAATAAACGCTTAAAATCTTTCAAAAGCTGTCATTGATTTAAGCAACTTATAATCAAATTAGTGATTCATTTTTGTTTCTTTTTGCTAATTGCCATGAATTCAGATTCAGTGCGTTGTTATACCCTCCACCACAATTAGTTGTGAAGAGGGTATATTAAGTTTGTCATTTCGTGTGAAACTTTTTTATTATTCATCTCAGAATAATAAAGTGTATATATTCTGGGTCCTTGAGTGATTCTAAGTCGATTTAGTCATGTCCGTCTGTCTGTCCGTCTGTTGAAAACACGCTCACTTCCGAACAACTCAAAAAAAATGAACAAACTTGGTGCCAAATTGCTTGTAGTTATCCTAAGCAGTTTGGGATTGAAATGCAGCAAAATCGGTGCAGTAGTTTTATTTGTTTTATTCGACTGGAAATTACGCTGCAAAATTTCGGGAAGATCCGTCCATAATTTACCCTAGGCCCCATATAAACACTACTCCCGGAAAACAGTTTAGTATGCCTAAAACCGTAAATAATAATGCTATCATAACAAAATTTGTTAAGCCACAGTTTTTTAGGACTAGAAATAACACTGTGAAATTTCGTGAAGATCGGTCCATAATTTACCTTAGGCCCCATAAAAACCCTACTAACGAAAAACAGTTTATTACGCCTAAGACCGTAATTAATAATGCTATCATAACTAAATTTGGTACGTTACAGTTTTATAGTACTAGAAATTACACTGCGAATTTTCGTGACGATCGGTCTATAATTTACCCTAGGCCCCATCTAAACCCTACTCTCAGAAAACAGTTTAGTACGCCTAAAGCCGTAATAAATAATGCTATCAAAATAAAATTAAATACTTCACTACTCAGACTAATACAATTCGTGATGCTCGGTTCATAATTTACTATAGGCCCCATATAAAGTCCACTGAGCTGTCGGTGGAGGGTATCAAAGATTCGGTACAGCCGAATTTAGCACTCTATCTTGTTTTTTTTTAAATTATCAAAATTACCCTAATTAAGTTTTGTTAATGTTAAATTCATTGCAAATATCATATGGGCATTTCCATGAGAATTTCAACCACGACTCAAAAGAAAACCTGTAAAGCTTTTTTAAAATATGGTAGAACAGAAAACCCTTTAACTTTTTACAATTTTTAAAGAACTCTGATTAAATTTAAGAAATTTGCAATCAACAATTTTGTCTTTTCGGGCGGTTTAATTTAGTTGCATTGCAGTTATAAATTGAAATTAATGTAACAACTGCAATGAACAACACCAAATATTTAGTTCGATCAGCGGTATATTTTTTTGGTTTCTTTGCAATGCTATTCGAATGTCACGTACGTGGTGCAAAAACATCATTTGAATATGATCAGTCGGAAATGTTTAAAAATATAAGCGCAAAGCAAGATATTTGTCGCAAACAAATATTCGTCGTAATTTTTTTTTTAATTGGTATAATAAAAATTGTATAAGTTTTTAAATGCCGTCACTTATGATACTGTATGATCTGAAATTATCTCTTATTATGTCGGTATTTAGATTAAACTTGGTGCAAACTTATTTTATTGCAATCTAAATCATCTAATCAAGTTTTATTGGGATACTACAACTCCCCAAAATAGCTTTTAATGCCATAACTTCCCCATAAATATAAGTGTTGACATACAAATTGGCGACAATAATTTTTACGATGTTGATAAACCCTCTTCTTAAAAAAAGGTAGAGGCAACCAAATCTCACATGATGAAGATATCTTAATAATATTCGGCAACAAGAACTTTTACATAAATCTTAACCTCATAACATAATTTTGTTTTGGCAGATCCATGATTACCCATGCCACCTAAATAGTGAACACTCTCGAAAGTTGTTTTGCCCGACTATAATTTCTTACTTGTTTGTTTAAAGTTTTTGTATACATAAAGTTATTGTATGCACAAAGGATGGTATACATAATTTTTATTTCTATTATGATAATATTGGTATGGTTCAGTTATGTATGTAACAAAATATCGATGACGCTAAGGCATAATTGAGGTGCTATGCCGTTAATGTGCCGAATTATCTCATCCTTTAGCTCTTGAATTATTGTTGGCTTATCGACGTACATCTTTTCTTAAAATAACCCCAGAGAATGATGTCCAACGGTGTCAAATCACATGAACTTGGCGGCCAATTGACATCGCCACCACGTAAGATAACCCGGCCATTGAATTTGTCGCGCAAAAGAGCCAATGTTTCGTTAGCTGTGTGGCAAGTGGCACCATCCTGTTAAAACCATATGTCGTCTACATCCGGTACTTCCAATTCGGGCCATAAAAAGTTTGTTTTCATCTCACGATAGCGAACACCATTCCCAGTAACTACTTGACCGGCCTCATGATGCCGCCAGCCCATAAACCGCACCAAACAGTCACTCTTTGTGGGTGCATTGGTTTTTCGACAATCACTCTTGGACTATAATTCGCCCATGTGCGCCAATTCTGTTTATTTACGAATCCACTGAGGTGAAAATGTGCCTCATCACTGAAGATTAGTTTCTTCGAAAATTGATCATCCACTGTTGCCATTTCTTGCCACCATTCTGACCATTGACGACGTTTGTAACGGTCAAGAGGCTTTAGTTCTTGAGTCAATTGCACCTTGTAAGTGTGTAAATGCAAGTCTTTATGTATAATGTTCATCAACGACGAGCGTGAGAGGTGCAACAGCGACGAGTTGAGTTGAGCCGGCTCTTCAGCCCCACTTTCGCAAACAGCAGCAATATTTGCAGCTGTACGAGCTGTACGAGCATGCACTGGTATTTTTACATCTCCTACAGACCCGGTTTGCTCAAACTTTTGCACGCTTTTACGCACATTTGGACGATTAAACTGATAGAAATAATCACGAAGTGCACGATATGAACTTTGATTTTAACCCTCATTTTCATAATAAGCCTGAATAACATTAACGCGTTGGTCGATTGTGTATCTTTCCATGGTTCAAATTGAGTTAGTCTGAAATTGAGAAATGGCAAATGAAATGCAGACAAAAACTTGACGCTTAGTTGCTATTAACATTTAACATCGGCCCTTAAAACCACCCTTTATATACAAAACATAAATTTCATGCATTATAAATACTATAAGAGACAAATCTATCGCGTATAAAACCATTAAAAACTAATTTTTTTTACTTTTTAATTTATGGATTATAAAGATGAAAAATTGCTTTAATGTAAGTTATTAAAAAATCAACACAGCATTAGCAGATTTTAGCATATTTTTACATTCACCTCAAAATCACTTCCGTTTCATTTCACGTACGATATGCGATATTTTGGACAAAATGATTCGGAATGTAAAATTTTTATTTTCAAATATAGTACCCTCTAAAAGAAACACATCGGTGTTGGAATAATCGATTTTTCTTTTTAAGTATCGGTATCGTATCGACAAAAGGGCGTATCGTTACATACTTAATAGCAAGACAACTCACATTGGGGCAACTCTTACTGGGATACCAAATGTGTACCTAAACTTGCGACGTGCTTTAAAAAATGCTGTTAATAGGTTTATTTTATATTAAAAGCAAAAGAACTTACTTTACCTCTTTACAATCAAGAACAACATTTTTTTTTTTTTTAAATTTGAAATTCTTGATAAGAATTTAATTAATGTCTCCTGTATAATTTGAAGACACTTTTGTAGCTAAATACTTTGTTTACTGACTAAGTCCGCTAGACTCGCAAATGTTTTGTGTGCGTTTTACAAGAATGTAACATTTAACAGTTGGCGAAATCTATACAAAATATTCAGTCAGACAAGTTTTTCTTAAAAAAATTATGCCTGCTGATTATTATACCCATTCGTTCGTACCATACCAAATTAGCATCTGCATAATTTCACCTAAGAATGACTGACAGAGAGACCCCATTCTAATTAATATGTGTAGAAACTAATGAATCCGTGCAAGATGAAAATAAAGTGCACACAAAATGAGAATATGCTGTATCAGATTTGCAAAAAAAAAAAAAAAAAATAAAAAACTGTATGAATTAAAATATGGAAACCATACGCATTAAAACTGAAAATGAGGCAAAAGAAAAAAACATTATTCATTAATAAAAATTTCAAGCAACTGTTAATGAATTTCGAAAATAAATGAGACAAATTTTCTTTACTAATTTAACCCTTCGAAGGAAAATTTAACGAAAAACAAAAAGACTAAAATGTGACAAAATTTATGAATTAACTAAAGGAAGACAACAACTGCAGACAAATACACACTGCACAACAATCCCAGAAATGTAACAGCAAAATAAAACATATAAAAACATGGCGTATACAATATGGAATATCATTTAAACACACACTTTACTCGCTCCCTTTTACAGTAAACACACCAAAATTACTGAACAAATAAAAGCCCACAAAACAACAAAAATTAAATTAAATGAATCCTATATTTGGTTGATTTCAGCTGCCATGTTGTAAAATATTTTAGATGCAAAATCTCGAAAATAAAAAAGGCATAATTTGAAAAACTAAAGAAATACATATGAAGACTTGTCTGTCTTGCAATAAGTCCGTCCAATTGTCTGTCGTTCTGTCCCATGGCATGATTAGCTCTACGGCATCCATGAAGTTTCTATACAACATTTTACCGTATTGCATGTAGCATGTAGCATTTTTTCGTTTATTTGTGATTTTCCAACTTTTTTTTTTGGCCAAGTCTGGTGGGTTGGATGAATGTATGAATGAATGAATAAATGTTTGGTTGGTTGGATGGATGGATGGATGGTTGGATATATGCATGCATGTGTAGACTCTTATGCAGAATAAGCATTACTTGTTTCCAAAGATGACATTTCATCTAATTACAGGGTGTGTTGCATGAATGCCTTAAAAAGGCAACAACACCAACAACTACAACAGCTATATTGGCAACAAAATGTTCGCATTCATGCATTACCAGCAACAAAAAAAAATTACAGAACCATCAGCGGCAACAAATCCGAAATATGTATGCAAAAGTATAGAAAAAAGAAATCATTTCACATACGCAAAACATCAACTTCTTATAACTTTGCATACTTTTTCGTATTTAAAATACATTATAGATTTTCACAGTTTGGATTCTACATTTGTACAAACATTTACAGATCAATGTGAAGCATGTGTGTGTGTATGTGTGCGTGAGTGCAAGCACAAGATTATGCGTGCTGGTGTGTTGCAAGTAACAAACAACATTTCGTTGTTAGTAATTAAGAACGCAATGAGGCTCCACAGAAATGTTTAAAAGCGTGCATTTCGTTCATGTGATGAAAAAAACAAAAAAAAAATGCACACGTTTCTCTTTAAGCCAATACAGTAAAACCTTTTAAAAATGGATGAAATTAAAAAATAGGTTTTAGGGAAATTTCATTGCGGGCTAATAAATCAATGCAAGTTGAGAGTTTAACTTGGTTTAAAATCTGTTTAAAATAGCAAATCTATAATTCAGTTAACATTTAAACCATCTCTAAACGCAAAAAATTGGGCGTTTAAACTACCAATACAAACCATATGAATTTGACCAGGGTTTAAAAAACTGCAGTCGAAACCACAAACTGTCGAACAAAAACAAAAATTTCTGCACAACTTTTTATTTTTTAAGAAGCTTTGACAGCGACTGTTAACATTTAATGATTTAGAATTTAAGCAACACTTTTTGTTGGCCAATGACAAACGAAGAAGTGGAAGAAAGGCAGTTTTTATACTTTGACTGCAGTTTTGCAAACGCTGAATTTGACAACATTTATGCATTTATGATGTACAGCTGTTAAGTTTAAACTACATATAAGTTTAAGTTTAGTTCAACTGAACCAACGTTTAAACATCCATTGAATTATAAGCCAAAAGGGTGGTTAATGCCTTTGCTTATAATGAGTTGAACGATACACTAGACTAATTGCCAAGTCGTTAAAGTAAATTCACCAATATGAAAAAATTGCACTGCTTGCAATTTTTGAAAAATTTTAAATATAAAAATTCCGATTAAAATCCCTAATGCTTAGCTGATCTCTCCTGAAATTTCCGGAAACGTGACAACTCCTAAGCCATCTATGGAAAAAAATTGCTGTGGCAACTGCAACAACAGCTTATATCAGCTAACTTTCCCTTTTGACTAATTCTGTAGCGGTCTAGTAACCTTGCCAATATGCCCACTCTCAGCTTCTTAAGAGCATTTTTCCCATTCATTTGCACTTGAAAATTGCACTACCTATAACTTCAATTAAATCAGCGTTTGTTATTGTAGCAGAATATCCAACACGACAACATTTTTCTTAATATGCCTATTAACCTATTCGAAAATGCATCTAAATCTATATGTCCAGCGAACGAACATGTAGAAAATATTCTATAAATCATACCCATCACAAACCCAACAATAGTCAAAGGAAACTTTTTTTTATTTTTTAATAAGATAAAACTTTCTTCCAGCTTCGACACAAACAAATTTTCATAACCAAATGACACACAAGATAAAATCTTCCCGACACATTAACGACGTAGAAATTTCCTAAATATCTATAAAAAAAGAATAATATAATTTTAGCTCGTCGAGTTTTTTTTGCGTTACTTTCTTTGGCTCTACAACTTAGTGTTGGTCCTGGCTTGCTTCATGAATGATCTACAAGCACTTCGATCTTGCACTTACTGTCTCCAATTTGGATAACTAAGGATTTTCGCATCTTCTTCTGCTTCGTGCTTTCACCGAAGTCTCAGTCTTTCCTGGCTGCTGCGCCTTCCGTGGTAGATGTCATCGGATGCCTATCTAGCTGGAGCGTTCGCTTCCACTAGGCCAACATGTCCTAACCAGGGTTATCGCTGTATTCTTATGCGCTCATCCATTTGATTAAGTATTAATATCCGATTGCGGAAATTAAGTTGGCTAGGACACACAATTAGAAAGTCAGCACATGATTTAACTCGACAGTCTGTGCAATATAACCCCCAAGGATCCAGGAGACCTGGTATACCTGCGAATACTTGGCGACGCAAAATTGAGAACGTGTTGCATGAGCATGGCGTGTCCTGGAATGAGATGAAAACGATGTCCACTGATAAAATACAATGAAAAATATTTGTTACGGTCCTATGTTCCACAGGGAATTAAAGGATTATATTAATATACATTCATGTCGCGATGCAGCTCGTACTGCCTGTTCAATGTCTATACTCCGTTTACGCAGATAAGCCCATACATTTTACGAAGAAACTTTCTGTCTTATACATCCAACACAACTTCATCAGCTTTCGCAAGTAGCCAAGTCTCGGTGCTATATAGAAGCACAGGTGGTATTTGTATATTGCAATGTATCATTTTCGTCTTTCGAGAATCCGATCCGATCTTGAATTATTTACCGAGCCCGAAGTAGCATCTATTTGCAAGCAATATCCTTGTTTTTATTTCGGTACATCATGCCTTTCGTTTATGGCGGATTAGAGGTTTATCAATTCGTCTACTATTGTCTGCCGGAACTAACTCGTATTTCTCAAATTCTTTCGTCGTGGCACCCTCTAGCAGATGCCAGCATTATTATCGTCTTTTCCTTATTTAACACCAGACCCATTTTAGACGACTCATGTGCTCAAAAAACTGAATGCTTTCCATATAAATTTTGCTATACGTTCAATCATTTGTGCTGTAGAAGCCGCTATTACCCTCAATTTTTGAAAACGCACCAGTTACATCTCTTTCTGAGTCCTTCCGACAATATCTACGTCGTCTGCATATGAGTGAAGGATGTGGCCCTTGGTATTATTTGAGTCCGTTTCTGTAACCTTTTTGTTTTTCAAAATTTTCTTTATCAGGATGTTGACGAAATTTCCCGATATGCTATCCTCAGACCTCCTGTAGTTGTAAAGCGTTCGGATAGGCCACTTCCTATTTTAACTGAGGATTTCGCCAGCATCATTTTACAAAGCGTATAAGTTTAACAGGTATTCCATACGTAGTCATGGTTTCAAATAACCTCTTTATGGGTGGGGGTGTTCATTCAACAGCATCATTTTTGATTTGTTGGGCGCTGATTTCTTCATTTGGATCTGCAGTCGGCAGAAAATTAGAAAAGTGTTCTTTACAACTATTCTGCCGCCAGATTCCCAATTTATCACAGCTGAAGCATCTTTACTCTATTGTTTTTCGCGTAAGTAGAATTTTCTGACATCATTCCTGTTACCATTAAGTTCTATTTTCTCAGACTCTCGCCTTTCCAATATTCTACGGAATTGGCGATCCTCCTTCCTTATCAGATCTTGATATCGTTCTAGCACGGCCCGTGTTGTCATAGGGGCCATTGTTGCCCTAAATACTGCATTCTTAGCCTCTGTAGCGGCTCTACACTCCGCATTCTACGATTGGTTTCTTTCTGGCCCTTGCAGTAAGGAATTTATTCTTCGCCCGGCTTCTGTCAAGGAGTCTAGTACGTGCTGCCATTGATCGTCAATATCATCAGGATGCGGGTTTTTTGCAAGACATAGCTTTGATATCTTCGTGGAGTATGATTAAGCTGGGAGCTGTGAATGCAGCTTTTCGACTTCTAACTTTTCCTTGCTGTTGTTGCTATCTAGCTTCGCGTTACTTATTTTAGAACTTACCTCTGCTGCAACAAAGTAGTGCTCCAAATCAATGTTTTCTGTTCGGAAAGTTCATATGTCCAACACGCTGGTGGCATGCAGACCGTCGATCACAACATAATCTATTTCGTCTATTCACCATTTAAAAAATTAAGAAAACTATCCTTGATTTATAGGATTTTAAAAAAATTAAAAACTGCCTTTTAGTTTTAATATTGTTAACTTTAAGGAACATTCACTGTACATATAAGTACTTCGAACTCCACCAATATTATCAAAATCGGCGGCCGCCACGCCAGCATCATTATTATTATCGATATGATGTGTAGTGAGTGTGCACCTCTTCTTTAGCTCCATTAAGATTAATGAGGGATGGATGCTCGACAACGACGTGTACGAGGACTAAAAATAAGGAAAATGAAGTGAATTTAAGTTGGCAAAGGGCTTAAATGCGGTAGCAAAATTAAACAGTATTGTACAGTGGTTTCTTTAGGTTGTTATATCAATATAATTCAGCAAACACTTTAATTGATATGTATTTAAAGGCACCGATTTGGCATCTTCAGTTTAGTAGGAAAAGAGCCAAAGACTCCGTTGTGGAACAAGTAGTAAAAAAAATTTATATATCTGTTGAAAAAAAATTGGAGGCGGGAATCAACGATTTTCATTAAATTTTGCATAAAATCGTTTATTATGACTAGAAATCTTACCACTTTGCCCATATAAAACCCGCTCAAGGAGAACACTTTGGTTTACCACAGTTTTACAGTAGCAAATAATGCAACTACTGTAAAATAGGGTAGCTATAGTAACATAATATCGAATTGACAAATTTCGTGAAGATCGGTTGGAAAAATACCATAGGTCCTGTATAAACCCCAGCCTTGGAAAACACTTTATGACGCCTACAACCGGTTTAAATAATGATACAGTGGTAAAATTTGGTACGGTTTAAAAGGCTGAAAAAACACGCCAAGTTTCGTGCAGCACAATCCATAACTTAACAAACACTGATAGAAAAGGCGTCATAACGTTGATGTAATTTGACATCAGTACTATGACAACTAGTGTCCTACCGAACTCGCTTTTTTAAGGTTAATGTTCGGCCGAAGCCGAAGCCGAACCTTTTCTTATTTCAATAAAATAAATAAGTTATTTCAATAAAACAAAAAGTTTTTAAGATCGATTTTTTATTTAAAAAAAAAATTAATAAACAAACATAAACAAAAATAAAAATTCATTTCTGTTTTTTTAATTCCTATTTTAAAAACAGTTGTACTGTTTAAAGTCTGACAAATTTAGAAAATATTTGTACTATATTTTTTAGTAAAATAATATTAAATAGTTGACCTATTTTTTAGTTAAAATAGAAAAATACTCACTGCCTTATTTATAAAAAATAAAACAGGTTTATAAAGGGTTTATGAAACAGAATTTGTATGAAAATCCGATTTATAAACCCTTTATTAACCTGTTTTATTTTTTATAAATTAGGCCGTCATACTTTAGTATTTAAAATTAAATAGTTTGATATTCTAATGACAGAAGAGCAATTTTTCTGCATTTACACCATGTAAATTGCTTCTTCTATCAGAATACAGCCGTCCAGCAGCGCTCAACAGCTGTTCGCTAGCTACACTAGTTGGTGGGGCTGAAAATATATTATGGCTACTGCCTTTAAGTTTGAAAATGGACTCGAATTCCAATACTCAAATCAAATATGTTTATATTTCTGGGACTTAAAGGTTCAGTAATAAACATTCTAATTTCCAATAATTAGAATTGTGGTTATTTTGTTGAACTATTTATGGTTTTTAATCCAAATTTTTAATATTTTAATCAGGCTTAAGTTCATCAAATTTAATTTTCATTAAGTTATTTTTATGAAGAAAGGAATTTTACAACATGAAAATTAATTAAAATTGTTATTGATAATCATTCATTCTTGACTGACCTAACTTTTGGAATTTTCTTTTCAAAATTTGATGGCTTCACACAGAAAAAAATCAAGTTAAAAACGTCGAAAACAAGGTTGATTTAAAATTTTTCGGTGGTGATTTTGCTTCATACGTGTTAATTTAACATTGCAGTAAAGTTAGAGCAAAATGTCATTTATATTGAAATAACAATCCGAATCACGTTGAATGAAAGTTATTTCATGTTGAAACAACGTGAATTTCATGTAGAAACTAATTGGTGTGAAGAAGCTTCAGAGACAACATATACATTTATTTAAGAATAATTCAAAACACTTACCCCTGTAACACATGTTTCACTTATTTTGTAGTCTCCTTTGTCAACAGATCAATCAGCAGAATGGCCCGATATGGTTTTCGTCATCATTCTACTTTGAAAACCTGTTGTACTATTTAACTTAATAATTTTAATTAAAAGAATACGGGAATTGTCTTCTTTTTATAACATATTTTATGAATGAAAATAAAAAAATTAACATACTTAACTATGTATGCATGTTAATTTAACAAGATAAACTTTTGATTTTAATATAAAGCAGGTTTTTATGGATTCAATATTGAATCCATATTTATTTATATTTTAATATTTTTTTTTCATTTTTTTTATCAGTGAATAATATTTAATAAGCGTGATTAAAGATTATTTTAATATTTTTCATTTAAAATTAATATGAAATAATGGTACATTTAAATAAAGGCCATACTTTTGCAGAAATTTAACATGATTCTCAATCAACATTTTTCCATGTTAATTTTCCATTGGTATTTTTTCTGTGTGTTCTTCTTGAAATTTTATCACACACACATATATATTTATATTGTAACATCGTTGTTTTTTCTGTACATAATTTATGTTTTATATATGATTGACAACGTTGTTTTTTTAGAACTATTTTGTTTAGTATGATCGATTAGCAATATAACCACAGTTGTATATTATTTGTATTTGTTTATTAAATAATCATTAAAAAGTTCGGTTGTTCGGCCAAGAACACCGAACTTGGCCGAACATCGCTTTTTTGGCCGAACTCCGAAGCCGAACGTTCAATCGGACACTAATGACAACTGTCTTCGTTTAATGTCATGTCAGTGTTGTCAGCTTTAACATCACTTGGCCAAATTGAAATTGAAATTATGACATCAGTGGAATGAAGAGTGAAAATGAATCAGTAACATCGGAGAAAGAATGAGTCTTTTTTTAATGACAAACTGTCATTAAATTCAGTCATTGTGATTGACTTAAATAAAAATGTTTGCTTCACCTTTGTTGTATTCCGTCCTTTGTTTAAAGAAGAGCCCTCAATTATAAGCCACCAGCAGCATGCTCGATATGAATTTCGTAATCATTCTACATACTTTGAAAGTTTGATTTTTTCCCAAAATTTTTTTATGGAATCTTCTTATATTAAATATGAACTAACAATTATTAATCGAATCTTATCCTAATACATTATATGTATCCAGCCAGTGCCGGACAAAAAAAAAAGCTGTATTGCTCTTCTGATTGGGTGAGTGCTGCAGTCTCTCTTCTTCTTAAGCGTGTGGCCACAATGATTTAAAATATTTCGAGCTAGTGGATTTGGGTGTTGTTCAAGCCTTTTTAAATATGTTACTGCATATTTTGTAATCATAGTTTTTACAAATGGCACATGGAGATTCTTATGGATGTTTGAGTTTTTAACATACCAGGGAGCGGCTGTAATTAGTCGAAGAAGTTTATTTTGGCGTCTTTGAATTTTTTCGATATAAGAGGCCGAGGCAGTGCCCCATAGGTAAATACCGTAGCATCATATAGGCTTAAAGATGGAATTGTAAAATAGAAGCTTGCAATCGAGACTAAGGACAGAATTTTTTCCATTGTAATTCTTAATTTTTTTCAATTTGTTTCAGCTTGGTTCTCGAGTTAGGACAAACAAAAGAGCCTAAAACGTGACAAATTCCCCTATACGATACTTACTAACTTCAAATTAATTTTTAAATTATTATTTGATGTCCCATGACCAAACTAATAATGCAGATGTTCTTCTTTTTGGGTCTACAACATTTAACTTTGTTATCCCGAGCCTTTAATTTTCTAAACTAGTAAACACTGTGCACTTCGATATCACTTGCACTTCCACGATTTTATGCCCAAGCAATAAGTACTTTTGAAAACTTCAGATATTTTTTGGTTTTAGTTTTTGCTTTTTAAACATTTGAAAATGCAAATTTATCATCGACTTTGGATGGTCGGGGCTATTTTGCGGACTAGCGCTGGCGTTAATGAGTTGTCCATGAGCTCGCGTTTTACATGTTTGCATGTTGAATTAAGGCATTTTTGTTGCAGTTCCATATGTCTGTGCGTTTAAAACCAAACAAACAAACTCGAACGAGCAACATCAACAAAAATTTTGAACATTTGTTTAAAATCATTGTAAAATCTTTTGGGGAAAAAGAGCCTTAATTTTTTTTGCCGTTTTGTGCGTAAAATTACAGAAAAATGAAGAACGCTGTGCTCAAGTTTTATAATGATGCTGCTGGTAGAATGGACTATATGAGTGCTGTAGTTGTTTTTGCTGTTTTGGGTGTTGTTGTTGTTGGCGCGCATGTGTATTTGTCATTGTCAACATCATTTCTCAAATGTTGTTGGTCGCTTTCACGCAGGTGATTAACATAAATGCAAAATGTCATGTTAATTTTTTTCTGCTGTTGTTCTTCATCTATTCATTTGTTTGTTTGACTGTCTCTCTATCCGTCCGTCTATCTGCTGAGGCTTGCAACAAGCAACAATCACTAACAACGCATCCACTTTGGAAGGAAAAAAAACTAAGAATAATATATTACACTGCGAGTCCATATTGCATGTTGTCTATTTTGTATTCTTGAAAACTAAACTAATGCATGTAAATACAAATGTAAATAAATATTTCAATTCTTTTATTTTTTCTTAAGTCTCTTTTTGGTGTTTCCTGCAAACTCCCCTTTTTGTGTTTGTTTGCGAGTGAAATTTTAAATTGTATGTTTAATGTCGTTTTGCATACAAAAATTTCTTGGTTATGGCGTTCCTTATTAAGTGTGCATATAATCATAAATTCCAACACTTAACCACCGTCATCTTCTAGACTGCCACAAAATACACCCACTTGTCTCGTCTCCTCTGGGTGTATTCGTCTCGTATAATTTTGTTGACTTGTTTGATCGCTTTCTTTTTTTACACTTTGAATTTTCGGTTAGTCTGCTTGAAACTCGCGCGGGTGTATTTCCTTAAATATTTTTTTTAAATATTGAAATTATAAATCACTCTGTTTGTTTTGCTTTAAGGTTGTTAAAGGAATTCATAATGTGTAAAGTGTTAAATTTAATTAAGACATTTTGGTCTTTTCTCCTTAGTTTCAGTCCATAAAGCGGTAGTTATTGTTTCAGATAAAATTTATGGGACAAGGTTAATATGCAATATGTTGTAAATGCGCATATAACGCAATCATCAAACTATATCTTCACACAGTTTAAAAAAAAAACAATTAAATGTAAAAAGTAATATTAACAACATCGTAAAATCTAAAACAATTTAAAACTTCTTGATTCAAATAATTTTTATTTTAAGGTTTTTCTTTAGCAAACAAAACTCTAATTTGCCATTGCAATTTATACTGTGTGAAATAATATTGCAAGTTAATTGTCATGTGTACGCAAGTTTTTGAAATTGTTTGTTGCAAGAATTAACATTATTATTCAAGGTGGCAAAAGGTCATCACTTTATCGGAATGTGCTATAATTTTTGAATATGTCTGTACGTGTCAGCTCTAATTTGATATTTGAGAAGTAAACATATACAAAATACGCGTCAATAAGACGCAGTACTCTGCACTCCTCAATAATGTGGTATAAATGTTTCGATTTTTTGCGTAATAAATTCTGTGCCAACCAAATCGCCCAGCTTAACAGATCTTGACTTAATATTCGTGGAATATTTCGACAACTTTTATGCCACCTTGTTCTTACATCGTAACGTCGAAAATGTATCCTCGTTTTATTATATTTAACAAGAAAGAAAGCAATTTTGGGCCAACGATCATACAGAGTTTAGACAAAATGATAGAGGGAATCCTTTGGGAAATTATAGAACTACAGACCAAAAATCATGTCCAGCTTAAGCTTCTGAAAAGGGAATTTTTACCGAAATATACTCTGGAAGTACCACCACAGAGTTTTGTAGGTTTTAGGGTTTTAACCTAAATTCTAATTCCACACCAACATACATATGTATATAAGATAAAAATTAGGTAAAAATTATTTTCGAAAGGAGTCCTTGTATGGAAGCTTTGGTTAAGTATGTAACTATTCTCATTAAGTTTAGTTACATGATTTTAGTTGATCTTAAATGGACTATGACGTAGTGCTATATGGGTACTATGGCTGTATTCTGGGAGAACATTAATATTGGAACTGCGTTTTTGGATCAATAAAATCTTATGAAGCAATATTCATAAAATCTGTCAAATCAGCGTCCGGCTCTTGGAACACAAAGTTTAGCTGGATGATTACGCAGTCGCTACTGTTAAAACCTCAATTGTGCGTGGGAGAGTTTTAATTGTCTCTTAAATTCAGTGCTGGGAAACTATCGATACTATCAATAGTCTTAAAATATCGAAAATATCGATAGGAAAAATAACGATATCGATATTACATTCATAAATGCGTATTATTTAAAAACAATAAAACCTATCAGCCCAATTATGAATAAAAATTTCCCGGGAGTTTTTTCCTTCTTCCATTTTTGCAATTGAATTAACATGAGAAAAATGGGAGATGTGAGAAAACTCCCGTGGAATTTGTATTCACTATTGGGATGTATGTATACATACACACATATGTACTTTAGACCGTCTCAATTTTAATTCTTTTTCGAAATTCCTTCATGAACTTTTCTTAATCTTCTCTAAAAACCAAGAATTTTGGTGTATAACACTTAAATGTTGATGAACGGGAAGTGGTCTCTCAAATCGTTTTAAGGTTGTACACGCAGAGAAAAAATATGGTTGGGCATGGTTACGGCAACCACACTGTGTTTATTGTAACAATATATTGTTGTTGTACACAAATAATTGTTATTTTTATTAAATATCAGCAATATTATAGTTACTGTAAACATATTAATGTTTATCGCAATTATAAATTTGAGTATTGTTGACCGAAAAATAATTATTTTTCTAACAACTAAATTATGATAACTGTCAAAACATATTATATTACTCACAGCCATAACATGATATTTAATAGCCATAACATGATAACTTTATATACATTTATCATAATAAGTTTAAGATGCGATCAAAATATCGTTACTCTAATAATATTTTGGTATCGCCATTTGTAAAATAATTTTGTATCAGTTGTGTCGTGTTTTACATAAACATATCGAATTATTTGTTAGTGAGTGGCTAAATAATAAAAAAATAACCATTAAAATAAACAAGAAATTAAAAAAAAAATAAAGAAAAATATTAAAAAAGAAATAACAAAATAACCATTGAAATAAACAAGAAATTAAAAACAAAATAAAGAAAAAACATTAAAAAAGGGTTGTAGTGTCACAAAATAAAATATCTTTGCTAAAAACTTTTAATAATCTTAAAGTGGTGGAAAAATTTGTGAAATATTGGTGCAAAATATTAACCATTACTGGTAAGTTTTGTGTTATTTGAAGAGAAAAATAATGAAAACTCCATAAAATAATTTATAAATAATTGCGACCTACGACAAAAAGATTACAGTAACTATATTATGTTTTTTATTTTATCATAAGTATTTTTTTCCAATAAAAATATTATGTTTAAAGTTGTATCATATTAAGATGTAAAAAATGTATGTATAAAAGTTCATATCACTTTGCATCATAATATTATTACTTCTAAACTTATTATGATTGCCATGACAATAATATGATTACTTCTAAACTTATTATGATTGCCATGACAATAATATGATTACTTCTTATCTTATTATGATTACCATGACAGTAATATTATAACTTCTTAACGTTTTATGATTAACAGGATAACAATATGATTAAGGGAAAAATATTATGATGTAATATTACGAACATATTTGGTCATAATATGATTTAATAACAATCGTAATATGGTGACTACAATCATTAATCTTATCATAATATGTTGCTCTTAGAATATGTTTACCACAACCATGTTTTTTCTTTGCGTGTAGGCAAAATGCCTTTTTCCAAAAAATTAATATTTTTTTTATTATTTTAGAGCATATTTTGGATTATTTAGTGCGTTTTTTAAGCGCATTTTTTTGATTTTTTAGTGCATGAAAATCTCATCCCTACTTTTTAAAATGACTTTTCCTCTTATTTCCTTGCAAGAATTTTTTTGCAGCATTTATTTTTTAGCTAAAGATCTAAAAGCTTCTGTCGTTTTAGCTAATGGTTTATTTGCTTCAAATATCGATATCATTTCGGAAAGTCGCACTTCTATGAGAAAACAAAATGTTAGAGAACGGACTGGACAACGATCCCTTTTTGTTTATCGAATAAAAATCAACAATATAGTTTTTATTAACACCACTGTCACATGACAGTTATAAAGAGAAAGGGACCGCTTCTAGCTCTAACACTTTATATTAAGGGGACTTGTAACATTAACAAGGGGTAACTTGGCACCTTTTTGACATATTATCACATGTCCTTGAAATAACCTAAATGAACACATTCAATTGGTTTAAATAATATCAGAGATATTGTCCCGGTAACACCTATCTTTGTTTAAATTTTCATTCCTCTGTAGAAACTATACATTAAACACATTATCACCTGTTAAGTTATATGTCATGTTTACACCCATTACAATTCTTTCCTTTCTGCTTTAAGAACAATTGACACAAATTTCTCGCAGATTCTGGTCTCTGGTACGTTTAGTTTATAAAGGGTATTTTTGATACCAGGCTTAGTAGATTTTGTGTGGTTGAGGACGAAACGTCAGAACATCTGCTGTGATGCTGTCCCGCCCTGGGGACTACCAGGCGAAAATTTATAGGAGCAGCTTATGAGCCAAACTGAAATTTATGATATTTCACCAGGTAGGGTGAGAACACGGGACAGTGTATACTATGTCATATATACTACTATTAGTTCATTTATGGTCTACATTATAAGAAATTTATTGTCAAATAAACGTTTAAACAAAAAAAAAAAAACCAGGTATGGTAATTGAATTCATAAGTTCTATGAACCTGACATGATGAGATACAAAGGATGTACAAAAGACCTTCTGAGTCGCGGTGCTTATGGCCTTTTATATACCAAAATTACCGAAGGGGTTTGAATTGCTTATAACTTTTTTATTATAATTTTTTTTTCTTTTCAGTATTTTGTAAAGAAGACTTGGGGAATTTAAAATGGAGCAGTACTCAATTGAACAACGTGTCCAAATTGTTGAGCTTTATTTTTCAAATCAACGATCCATTGTTTTGACTCAGCGTGATTGTGACTGAGTGATTTTAATTGGCCTCCGCGTTCAACCGCCCCAGACTAGGAATGGGAAAAAATATAGATTTATCAAAATATCTATATTTAAAAAAAAATCGATATGTATCGCCGATATTTAAAATAGCGATATATCAATACATCGATATTGAAATACGACTATCGAATTCGATATTTTTTGAAGTCAGCCTTCATTAAAAACTCAAAATTTTAGCCGTTTTTCAAACAATATGTTTATTTTAAGAATTGGCAGCATTGCAGTTGTTTATTTGTTATTTATTTTTTGAAATAAAATTAAACAAAGAGGTAACAATGTAATAACATACAATATGTTTGTTCATTAATATGTTTGTACAAAGGTATATAATTAATTTTTTAATTTGGTAATAGTTTCAGCAAAATCGATATTTTTAAAAAATTTACTATCGATACTTTTAAAAAATATCGATTCGATATATATCGATTTGCCCATCCCTAATCCAACTGTTTTCTTTGGGGTTATTTGAAAGGAAAGACTACATTAATAAGTCTTGAACCATCCAACATTTAAAAAACATTATACGGGACGAAATAATCAACATACCACCTGGGGTCTAATCACCGCATACGATATCGAGCAAAATTGATCGAAATTATTTATTTTGGTATCATGAATCTCGATATAGAATGAAATTTATTGAATTTGAAATAATAGCATTCGATATCGAGTAACTCGACATTACATTTCTCGAGTTTTCATTCGATACGTCAGTGTCTATCGTATGCAAAAACATTCGATAGTTTATTCGATACGATAGTATCGAATGCGGTGATTAGACCCCTGAAGTTACAACATAACACCTGAAGTTTTGCGAAAGGCTATGAAAAATGAGTTGGAAAGAGCACGAATTGGCGAAGCAGAAAATGCCCACCACTTGCTAGATATTATTTTTCATAACTAAACTAAAAATATTCCCAATTTATATACTGTATTAAAAAAAAATTTAATAATTATTCCTCAGATAAAAAGTTATAACGAATTCAAAACCCTTCCATATATCTGTTCATATATCTATATAAATGTAATGTTCATTATTTGTGTGGTGTATGTTAAAGAAATGCATACTTAAATTAAAAATTGGTGTTAAAAATTTTGAGATGGGAACTTAAATTGAGGACTTTAAATTGAAGATATAACTTCTTTGCTACACAAAGTACATGTTAGAGACAACAAGAATGTTCAAGATATCATGTTCTGGCAGCAATGATTTAGTTTCAAAAAGCCCAGAATGACTATACCGTCGCTTATATTGTACACAGAAAAGTTATATTCGAACACAATATTTAGGAAGTTCTTATCGTATTTGCATTTTAAACTACTATTTTACAATCACTGATACATTTTCCCCTATACCGTTTTTTAAATCTAAAATGAACTGGAACCTTAAGGCCCAAAATCCTAAATTAATTTTTATGAGTATGTAATTTTATAATGTCCACATTTCATTAACCTTTAGTTATTGGTCCCTTAATAAAACTCACTAAAATCTTTATGTTTACTCGCATAGGCAGACATGCACGCATACATATAAACTAAATAATGCTGTCACAAGTCCTTTGACATTTCCTAACTGTTATTTAGTTATTATTTTATGATGACATATAACTTGACCATATAACCCAAATATCCGACAAAATACAATTGTACTTGTAATAAAAATATACAAATAAAACTAAAAATCATCTCTGTGATCTCTTTATGTCAATGTGTGTGTGTTTTTACGGTTACCTACACACATGCAGACACAAATGTACTTATTTTCTTGTTCACTGATTTTTATTCGTTGTTTGAGGATACGCAAATGACCCATTTGGGGGTTGTTATAACACTACCACATACTTGTATATTTATTGTATTTATGAACACGACAATGCTTCATGGTATGAGTTTAACAATGTTCCATAGTAAAGGGATAAGCATACATAAACTTATGTAAAACTTTATAAATTGTATGTACTCTTAAATATGCGTGTGTTTGTTTGTGTATATAGAATTTTTATTTTATTTTTTCTCGATTATTTGGACGTTTATGGCACATGCCAAATGAGCATATAAAAAGGATAAAAAAAATTATTTTCACATTGCATTGCAAGTAGGTAAATATGACCAACAACAATAATGTCAACAGCAACTATGCTGACGGGTTTTGTAGTCAGTCGTTTATGCGACATCTCTTTGTAAGAAATTAAGACGGGAGAGCTGAGATATTAATACCAACACATGAGAGTCGCATGGCAAATGTATGGAGTTGATAAGCTTTTGTTATGAATATGAAATGCAGGTGGGTTAATTCAACATTTTCCAGTTTTTTCAATTTTTTTCGGTTCAAAACAACAACAATTTTATTTACAGCAAATCAAAGAGAAAAAGAAAACAATTTACGAATACCTACGAAAAAAACTCAAAGCGTACTGATCGAGTACAAGCATCTCCGCACCAGTCCCCTTTCTTCTTTCTTCCCTCTCCTAAAAACACAAGAGTTAAGTATCTAAAGATGAAACGTGTGAAAGCAGTATAAGAATAACAGGTCTGTTTTTAAAGCTTTAGAGGCTAATGCAGCAATAGTTTTGACTAGGAATTGTTTGGTTTGCCTTTGAATGGTGTACAGAATATGCCCAGATCATTGCTTTTGCATATTTATTTTCTAGTGTATCGTAAAATGTTGCCGTACCATACTTCCATACGTTCGAGATAATTGGTTATGTAGCCGACTAATTCTCTTAACATAATTTGTTTTTGGTAATCACTTTTCAATTCCGCAAAATGTATAACTTTGGAATGTCTCAGCTTTAAAATTGGCGGATTCATAAAAATATTGCTGAACCAATGTGGACACCGTAACATCCAGACTTTAAGTTATAGACTGGATATTGGCAAGAAGCCTTCGGTGATCACTTGGTAGCCGTGTTTCTAATCAGAAATGTTACATATTAAATAAAAATTCATATAAAAAAATTGGTTTGAAGTGCACATAAGTTCAATATTTTCCGCGCTTTTTTATTCCTGTATTAAAAGTTTAAGTTTGCCAAATATTTAATTAGAAAAATACTTAAATCACGGGTACATTTATAAGAAAAGTAAGGAAACCATATATAAATTACACATTACTAGAATAATAACCGGTTTATTCGATATTCGAAAAATGGACATTCTAAAATCTTTGTCTTGGGCAAAACTAAAATAACCGGTTAAAACCGGTCGAATACTATTCGATCGATCTCCCTACTCACTAAACATGACTGTTTTTTTTAAATTCCAACGGACACATACATTTGGTTTGTTTATTCGACTTAAAACTTAAAAATAAATTATACATTTAACAAAAATACTTTATATTATTATTATTCGATTAATCGGTATAAATACATCGATTAATACTTTAATCGAATTTAGCAATTTTAAATTATTAGAATAATTAATCGTCTAAAATTGCTCGATTAATCGAACGAGAATTATTAGACTGAACACCCTAAACACCTCTGAAGCGATTGTGTGTATACAATCGAAACATGTCAGTGCAACCTGTTCGTGAAAACCTGGGTTCAATTCCCAGTTCAGTCAAGAATAAAAACAATTATCAATAAATTTTTATTGATTTCATGTCGTAAAATTCTTTTCTTCCAAAAAAATAATTTAATGAAACTTAAATTTGATGAACTTTAGACTGATTAAAAATATTAAAAATTGGATTAACAACCATAAACAGTTCAATAAAATAACCATAATAATAATTATTATTATTTGAGGTCTCTCTAAAATCCGATATTTTAGAGAAGTCTAAAATTTAAACTATATAAATTTAATCTTAATACTTATTACTCAAAAGTTGATTCTAAAACAAATTTAATTACAAAACTCCATGGTATATTTCCAAGTCAATTAACAATGGATCCACTCGCTTACTTGTAAAAATAAAACGAAAACCAAGTATGATTTCTGGGTTAAATCGGGTTCTTGGTTTTGTCATTACAATGCCAATGGTCTTTTGTTTTTCCTCTTCTATTTTATTTTTGGAGACCTCCATATGAGTTTATTTTATTTTAATCAGGAAAAATCCAGGTTCTTGTTATTGTTGTCGTCCTTTTTATATGAAAATTGTATTTAAATGGTCGTAAAGGGAATTATTTGTTGTTTTAAGGTTTTATTTTAAATTTAAAACACAGCAGGATATTTGCAAATGCTATAAGAAAAAAAAACAAAGGGGTTAAGGACTCTCATGCACTAAAAAAAATGTTTATGTACAGATTTGTAAATAGAATAAACAAAATAATTTAAAAAAACAGGAAAAAACTAATTTTATAAAATATTAAATAAAACAAAACGTATGTTGATAAAACCACAATAAAAGAAATTATTTATTATTTTTATTAAACAACAATTGTGTTAGAAACTCAGTTTTTTCTGGAGAATTTAAATACAATAGATTCTAATACAACAAGTAAACAATGATATAATTTTGTAAATAAAACATTTTTTTAAAAAAAATGTTTAAACATAAAACCATATAATACAAGTATTGTATTCTATAGAAAAATAAAAAGCTAAACACGATGCACGACACAAACTCCTTTATTTAACGCTTCTTTTGAACAAAAAAGCAGAACTCATCTACAACTGGCTGGAGGGCCAGGAAGAAAGAAAAACTCCTTTTACTCTCATTCATTTATAATTGTTGAAAGAGTAAAGAAAGAACCCTTTTGCCTTTGTTCAACGTTAAAAATTTCATTAAAAAGACTGACAAAGCGCAAAGAAATGTTAAAAAAAAAATTATACAAAAGCATTGTAATCGTATGTAGTTTTGAAAGCATAAAGCGCTAAAAAGCACCCACAATAATAATAACAACAAACAATCCAACAGAATGCACACAATAACACGCAAACACTTACATGCTATAACATACACACGCACACACACAAAAGGACTTAAACATCCTGACAGCAGAAACAATTGCAACAACACATGCGCCAAGCCTTACACACGCTTCTAAACAATTTTACACACGAATAAAAATTTACAAAACCCAAGAAAAAGCAAATAAAATGAAAAGGGTTAAATAACAATCTAGAATTTAAGGACAAAAGGAGGGATGTAAAGGACACCAATTGCATCAACAATAACTTCAACAGCATTCCATGCAATTTGATCTCTTTCATCTGTTGTGCCACAAACTTTGTTTAACAATAACGTTGCACAAGAAGAATATTTTAACTGGGGTTGAAAGAAGCATGAAGGGTTTGCAAAATTGCTCCGTAAACGCACACATGCAGATATTCCCTGTGCTCAGAGAACCTTAATTATTGACACGCGTTTGCAAAATGACATTGCAGCATATTTGGTTGCAAAAACAAAGTTAAATAAAATCAATTAAAGTTGACAATTTCAAAGCATGTGAATTTACCAAAATAATTTATAGTGTTTTATGTTATAGGAAAAGAATTAAAGAAGAAATTTGATTCAAACTTTTAAAAAATTAAAAAAATTTAAAAAGCTATAATGTGTTTAATGCTTTATTTTATATTAACCGTTACTTTAATTTGAATTAACAAGATATTTATGCCAGTTTCAACTTGCTTTACCTGAAATTACCTTAAAATTTAAGTCTTGAACTCTCGGGGGACAGCGGTGCAGTTAAAATCTCAAGTTTGTCTAAACCTTCTAAATGCTATTTATCTGTGGGCCGCTTTCTGTTTGATACCATAGGATCTTGTGCTTTCAAAACTTTCTAGATTCGATTAGATTTAAGTTAATGCCCCCTAAGAATTACCTAATTCTCGGGGTAGGACTTCTTTAAATGACGAGTTAATGAATAACTTTCATCCGTACCTTAAAGTGTAGTCTGGCCTGCTCCTGGGCATGAAGGGGGTACATAACAAAATCAAATACTAAATTTTACACCAGTGTGTCAACTCGCCAATAAAACCACTTTTGCTATTGCTTTAAAGGTTAACTCGCGTTTTGCCATTTTAAAAACCTCGTAAGCGACATTCATGATAACATTGGTTTAATATTTAAAGTTGAAATTTTTAAATTGGCATCCTTTATTTTGTTTTTGAGATACAAAAAAAAATCTTGAAGTTTCAGGCCAATCGGAGGAATTTTGGTGCGGCGCCTGGCCCTCAAAGTCAGTAACTTCGGTAACAACGACACTTTTCGTCGAGTAACTTTAGCTCGATCCCCCGTTATTATATTTAAATGCTACTTTCTTTCCTGAATGCTACAGCACTAACTCGATGTCTAAACGTAGCTTTTATACAAAATGTTCTGATCCGAAATTCGCTTTAGAAATTTTTTAGAAAATTTAAATTTTCACGGTGCGATGCATAAAAAAAATTATTTTAATCAGGAGTCATACAAATCGAAATGAAGTAGAATTAAAATCGAACGAGATTTTAATTTCAAATATTTACAACATTTTTAATTTATTGTTGAAGGGATAAGCTATTCCTATGCGCATTTCACTGGTTGCTTAGACCAGATCGTCAGGAAATTCATCCAAAGATATAAGAAAAACTAAAGATATTAAACAAATAAACTGTTAAGCGAAAAAGAGGTATAAGCAACAGCTTTACTTGTAACAATATCAAAGCTTAAACTAAAACAACAACAATATACAGTTAGAGATAAGCTATTCCTATGCGCATTCCACTTCAACAATAAATTTCAGTGTTTTTATCAAGAATAAAAATTAGGAATTAAGTACGACAAACAAAATCTTTTAAATTATAAATTTTTGTATTCCCAAAAAATTACTTTGATAATAAACTGGCAAGTGCACGGCAAAAAAACTAAACTGGCAACATGCTTTATTTTTTGCGAAAATAATAAAGAAAGTTGTTTTTGTTTTAATTTTGTTTTTTCTTAACCTACTTACAGCTACAATTCATGTTGGAAGAATTCCAACCAAATGTAGTGGGGAATGTAAGAAAAGATAAACTCACTGTTTTTTTATTTTGTTTAAGCTTTAATATTGATACAAGAAAGCAAAAAGTGCGTAAAAGTTGGCCCATCTAAATGCCAATCGCAGAGTTCTTGTACAGGCAATCATATTTAGGTATAAAATTCTCGAAGTTGAACAGAAGGCAATAAATTCGCACAACTGAAATCTTCGTTTGTTTAGTTAGCGCTAATCAGGGAGTGATACTCTCGAAAAGGAGCTTCTTGCGATAGTGTTGTTTCGTTAATAATGTTTTATGTATGTATCAAATCGACCTGTCGCTATTGGGGGAAACCTCCCCGCTTTATCGAAAAAAAATGTATTAAATCGATTAATCAAATCGGCCTAGAAAGAAAAGAATTATGACCAAATATAATTTTTTTTATATGCGCATTGTCAGGAAACATAAGTCTTCCAAATTTTATAATCCAAGTAAATTGTAAATTTCTTTTTAAGAACAAAGTTTAATAAATCTGTCTGTATTTTAATATGTACTATTTTAATACACGAAAATAGAGGATAAAAGAGGTGGGCGTGTCATCTACAAAGACAATTAATCGAAGTGAGCTTGCACAAGATGGATTAATTTATATCTAAAGAATAACTTGAAGGTATATAAGATTCGGCAAAGCCGAATAAAGCCCTCTTACTTTATTAACCCATATCCACCTAACGCGGGTCATAGTGATCCTCTCGTTTTTTATTTATCAAATATCCCCGTTATTTTGCGAGCTGCGCAGTTTAATGTCTATGTCCTTTCATTTCTCTCATCGGTGCGTTTTGCACAATTATGCAGTCAGCATGTGTACAAATTTAAAAATTGGAAAAAGTGTGTTTAAAGTGGATCAAGTGCCCTTTACTTCGCTGACCAACAACGTAAAAAAATTTGAAAACGTAAAACCAGTTCATTACCAGCAAGTACATTCTACATGTGTTTTGAATGGAAAAATCCACTTTAGTTGAATGTTGCCATGTGGCCAAAAATTGTGATGATTGACATGTTGAAATTTTTTATTTTTGCGATTTGATCACGCCAAAAACACATTTAAGTTATAAAAAAATTACAAATTTTAAGTTCTCATATTTATTCCTATTTTAATCTCATTTAATAAAAGAATCCACGTTTTAAAATTTGGTCGATTTCATTCTGACTCGATTACCAAAACATGGCTGAATGTTTTTTTTTTTATTTACAGTAAATTTTTTGTTGTTTGAATTTATAAAAATATTTGTTAAAACCAACTTGAAAGCAATACCCTCTCCTATATTTACCACATTTCACTTGAACTTCAAACTAAAGTTCTTATTCCGTTTATACACTATCAATCCTTATTATCGGCAAAAATTACATTTCCCTTATAAAATGATACGTAAATTTAATCATTTATTTCAATTGTTTTATAGTGATTTTATACCGTAAAATTAGGATCAAACAATCCAATTTAAATAAACACAAACACACACGAATACGAATACGAACACCAGAAAAAACAATTGGCACTACATTGACGATTATGAGGTTTACCAAATTGCTGATGGTGTTGCTGTTGTTGCTGCTGCTGCTGTTGTTGTTGATGACTACACGTTATGACCACTTTTATAGTTAATTTAACTGGATAACAAAAGACATCAAAAAACAATGACACTACCACTAATATGCAATAAATAAAGGTATAAAAATTTAACTTAAATCCTATTTAACAGCTAAAGGCTAAAAAATCCCAAACAGCCACATGCACAGTGTGTATATGTATGTGTGTGTGTGAGTTTTTGTGTGTATGAGCACGGGTAGTTGCAACATCAGAATAACAGAATATCTTCCCCAAAAAATAACATTTTGTAATGTTTTCTTATCTTTTTTACTAAGATTTTTAAGTTGTTTTGTGTGTTTGAATGTTTCGAGCGTTTTGCATATGGAAAGAAAGTTAAGAGGACAAAATGGATGTCTTTTTGAGTTGGTTATAATGTTATTAATTCCTTTCTGTACGTTTCATACTACAAACATGACTAAAGCAACTTTATTTGCCTAAAATTTTAAGCCAATATAAAATACCCCTGAAGTCTTATTATTGGTTGGGAGGAAGAACTTAGTACGTTAATTGAGAAGGTATGCAAAGTCTGGGATCACACTTTGAAAGTTTTCTTTCAGAAAGTCTGAGTTTATGGGTGAGAGAAGAGAGAAAAAAGCATATTCTCTTCCCCTCTCACCAATATACTCAGACTTTCTGAAAGAAAACTTTCATAATGTGAACCCAGACAAAGTGACCCTGCAATTGCTATTTTAACTACATTGCATTGAGGACTATTTGCCCAATAAGTTTTAATATTTATATATGTATTTTTTATTACAGAAACCAATTTTAATTATAATCTAACATAATTTTCCGAGCATTAGTAGCATAACATTTTCAGTCCATTGCAGTAAAATATACAAGAGTCTGTGAGGGCAATTAGACCCGTAACCTCAACACTGATGGGCAAACCTACTAAAAACTTGCCTTCAGGGGCACACTATATCTAAAATCTTTAGAAATCTTAGACTGCAATCGAACCCTGGACTGAAAGACGTGCATAGTACTTGTTGGGATATCTAAAGAAAAATGGAATTGCGAAGCTACATTTTTTATTTTTTTTACACTATGACGTTGGCTATCTGTTGTTAGCCTTATAACTTAACTACGTTCTTCAAACGGCGGTAAATTATAAGAAAATATTATATTAATTAAAGCAAAAGAAACTAATTTTTGTATTTTGCACAAGCAGTTCATCCTTAGCATTAGAGCACTAAGCAACTGCACCATATTCTAACTTCGACCTAATCAAAGATGTGTTTGTAGCACCAGGATCACAAAAGCATGGACATTTCTAATAATAAATGTTTTTGATATCTTAGCTTTCAGATTATTTAGGAACTCAATAACCTCATCATATTTACAATTTCTTAATTAAAAATTTTACAAAACAAAAAAGTTAGCTCAATAGAAGATTAGGTTAGGTAAGGTTAGAAGGGCTGGTGCGAAGAAAACTTCAAACCCTCACCCAGAGACCAATATGGTCTATTATGACGCCTTAGTTATTGAAAGGATTCTAGTAAGAAAAGAATAGAAAAAGGAAAAAAGAGTGAAAGCATAAGTTAATAGAGAAAATATTGGAAGATCGGAAAATCGCAAAATCGGACAACACAAGCAAAAACAACCCTACGAAGCAGATCAAGAGATGGCTGAACCTATTTATTCGTGGCTTAACCAGACTTTCATCTTGTGGTTAAATTTTGCCACTAAACTATCCCCTTAGTGACAACAGTGACTCACACACTGGTCACAATTTTTAAACTTGACCATCTGGGTAAATTTCTTAACGTCTTTTCAACTTTCATTACAAAAGCAATTTTGGTTCAATTCCGACAGTCTACATGTACGAAGGCAGTAATTTTACTAATTTTGCCTTAATGTGATTGCGATAATATCTTTAATGTATACAGAAAGAAAAGCACTCGGGATAAATCAAGTTTTTTATGATTACTTTAAGTACGAGTCGTACTCAAAAATTCAAGTACGAATTACACTAAAATGTACTCAAAACAATCCTAAATTGGATTACTTTTGAAAATCAATCCCGGAATTTCTTGAAATAAGTATAAAATTCTTAAATCAAGTAAAAAATATTAAACTTTCCGTTGGTAGTGCCACTCTGACAGTAAAATTACAAAATAAGGAATTTAATCTCATAAAGCTTATAAGTCTCATCTCTCAGCATTGCATTCCTTTATGCATGCATGCGTGTGTGTTTTTCAAAGTTTTTTTTTTTGTAGATTTACAACAACACAACACAAGTTTGGAAAAAACTATTTGCTTGTTGTGTATAAAAAACAGAACATGTTTAACCCTCCGGCTTACGCATGTTTTCATTTTCTATACACATTGAAAAAAGGTCTGGCCAGACTCATGTGTACCACGAAGGGTTAAAAAGTAAATCTGATCTCTTGCTTCTCATTTAGTTTATATTTTTTGTTAAATATGTGCATAAGATTTCTAAAGTTAAAACCATATCGGGCATGATATTGGTGTTTTATCATTCTGTAAGGTGAAATGCGGGTAAGTAAATCTATTATAATATTTTTTATTTCTAATTTCTTTTTTGGTTTTTTTCAAGAAAGAATTTGGGATGAAATCAACTTTATAATACTTGAATCAAGCACATTTTGATATTAATTCAATCTTAGTTTTATTAAAATCAATCTCTTTTTCGGATTATTTCAAGTTCGAATTCTGATTAAAAAAATTTTATAATTCTTAAATCAAGATAATTTTGAGATTGATTCAATATTAGTTTTACTTAAATCAATCTCCTCTTCGGATTATTTTAAGTACGAAATCGGGATTGAATATGGATAATTTTAGTTTTTTGCGATTGAAAATCCGTACTTGAATCAATCTTTTTGTACTTGATCAAGAAAATTCGTACTCACCGTACTAAAAATACCGCTTCGGATTGATTTGAGTACGGATGGATTGATTTTTCTTTTGAGTGTAGCCATAATACATTTAACAATTTTCTTTAATAATGGTTTTTTGTAGGTGACAATATCGATTAACGCGTATAGAGAGACCAGTCAGCAGTCCAGCTTCCGCCTTAATTTTTTTTTTTTAATATTTATTTATTATATATTCATATATAAAATATGAACTAACAATAAATTATCAAATCTTTTCCTAATACTTATTTTATATCCTGCCAGTGCTAGACAACAAATTTCGTTATCACGGTCTCGTTATCGCTCTGGAGTCTCTTCTCCTTAAGCGAACGATTCGAGAGACCGAGAAAGTGCCCCAGACTTGAATAATGTAGCACCAGATTAGCTTTAAGATTGAATTGTAAGGACAGAATTTCATCCAATAAGCCTTTATTTGATAAGCAAAAATAATCTGCGATATCTTTAAGGTTTTCCCAGGAAAGCTACCAAGTGCCTTTAAGGATCACTTGAAAACTTTGTTTATACCTAGTGAATAAACATTTCAGGAACTACTGTTTAGCCGAGATCTATTAGAGATCCCTTTATTTTAAGTCTTAGGTAAGCTTATATGAGGGGTATGTTAATAAAGGTGGTAAATTCCTTTTTCTCATAAACTAATCTAATAATCCCCTTTTTTACAAATACACTTGAAAACAAGTTTTTGAGAAATTGAATTCTTTCGAATTAAGTGAAATAGGCAGTAAATCTTTTGAGGGATTTTGGGTTGGTTATAATGCTCTAAAAAAATGTCTTATATGCATTAAAAATGCAGTAAAAACTTGAAAATATGCCCTGAATCCCAAAAATAACTATGTTTTAAATAATATTTATCTTCAATGACAACCTGCTTTGTCTTACCATTTTCGAGTAAAAATTAACTGTAGATGGCGAAATTGAAGCAACACGTTGAGATTTTGCAAAAAAAAATTATTTTTTTATTTGCTGCGAAAGCTCTTGTAGACATCTAAAAAAATTTAGCATATATCAAAATATGCCTTAAAAAGTCAAAATAGGCACTAAAAACTTGAAAATGCGGTAAAAAGTCTCTATTAACTAAATTATTAAAAGAATCCTGCAAACGGTAATATATGCACTAACAAATCGATTACAAAGTTCAAAAAAAGCTCTAAAGTGGACAAATGTATTGTTTCTGCCTTCATTGGTCGCACAAGGAGAATCATGCAAATGCATATTTATGGATTCCCTGGTTATAATCAATAGAAAAAACAAATAACGTCGGATGGTTTCTGGTATGCCGCATTTTAAAAAAAAATTGAGTTAAAAATCAATTCTATATTATAAATGTGCCCTCTTTTCGAATTTGTTTTGAATTTTTTGATATCTCGAAAATATTAAATATAAAATATTATGTAAATATCAGTTATTTAAACATTGATTTGCTCCATGCGTCTCTTTTCGTGTAGAAGTAAAAATATTATTGTTTGAATTGCTATGCTGCATGTTCTATTCAAATAATATAGAGCAAAACATTTTTGTTCCGTATGGGAAACCAGTAACCACCCGACGATATGGACAGTGGCTTATGATGTTATAACAATAAACCCTTCAATTGATAAGCAAAGATCTTGTTAAGTAACCGAAAATCACAGTATATGAATTAAGAAAAAAGACCACCAAAAATAATTGAATAAAAACAGCTTTATTTTGTATCCGATTATTTCAGTTGCCCATTTGTTTGAAACAAACACACCAATCTTCAATTTCCGTATTGGATTTATTCCTAAACCTTGCAGTGGATTTGGATTAAACTTGCATGTTCTAGTAAGTTTGTACCAAACAGCAAAACATCATATTACAAATGCAAATATCTATGAAGATATAGGTTTTTATTATTTACTATAAAAACTACAAAAATTGAGATAAGCACTTTTGGTTCTATACACCTTAGATGTAGGTGTGGTTCTTTAAAGTACATAGACACTCTTTCGGGAAAAAAACGGACCACCTTAGAGTTGAAATTTTAGAAATCGCATTAATATAGCATTTTATTAAATATGAGCTCATTTGTTTCTACACATAGATTTCACCAAGGCACATTCACACAACGTAGACTCGTTGGCGGACAGACATAAACCCCAATTGTCAAATTCGTATGTGTGAGCCAAAATTTGTACATGTGTGCGTTTGATTGTTTTTGTTTTATATGGTAACAATTTTGACTAGTCGGGTATTTTTATAAAGCAGCATGTCTACTGCCAAATAAGTCTACCTTGTGTTAATGTGCCTTGGATATCGCCATGCCAAATGTCAAAAATTAGAAGGATATCAAAAACACGATTACACATTTTATTGGATCCGGATTTTGAAATTTGGGCCCACGTTAAAACCAGTCCTTATAAGCCAAGCACTTTTATAACTTATGAAGAAATTACTATGTCCCTTCACCAACTATCCTTTTCTCTATGGAACGTTGTGTTTACGTTCGTATTTGTTTATCTAACGTATTAAATCTGTAAAATTTTCACAGTGCGAAATTGCATAATTTTACAATTTTCCAGAGTGATGCTTCTTCTTTTCCAAATAATATTTCTGTGTCATTCTTTTATTTTGTTCATTCCTCTATTCTCTATTATTGGTTGAGCTTTCGTTTAGATTCTTGTCTAATCAACTGTCATTTGTTTGACATTCCCTGAGGAGTAGCAATGACGAAAACGACATACAGAAAGATACGATTGTAAACGAATCAGAATACAAATGCTGGGAAACCAAATAGACAAAGGACTATACCGTACAACGGTTTCCTAAACAACAACGGCTTCAACAAGCAAATGATGAGTTTAACTCAAAGATGAATACTGATAATATTTGTATCCTTGTAGTCTGCTCTTTTTCAAAGTTTTTGGGGAGTTTGGCATTTTTTGTTTAATTTTTCCGTTCTTTACAAAAGTATTTGTAACAAGTTCTTTCTGCTATTATTATTGCTGTTGTTGTTGCTAATACCTTATTACTATTGTTGTATCTATTATTTTGTTGGTGCTGGTATTTTTGCCATTTAAATTAGGTAACTGTTTATTATGTTTGTTGTTGTCGTTACTGTTACTTTTATTTTATTGTTATGACGAGTCGTCATTTTCATACACACACACACACACACATAGGCACACGCACACACAGCAGCACTACACAAACACCACTTAAAAAAATTACACCCAACAACGTATTTTAACTGCATATTCAGTGAATTTAATGACTTTTTTGTGAGTATTTGATGTTTTGATGTGTCATTGTCATTTAGTTAAGAATCTAGAACATTTAAGATGTCAATGGCGAAATGCCCTCCTCTATTATTCTAATCATTCGCATGTATTAACCCAACAAAACATAATCTTGCTCATCTTTATCACACTTTTAAAATGTAACCGTAGCAGCAGGGTTGCTGTTTGTTCCCGTTACTCTTGATTTTTGATGAGATCTGTCTGTACGTCTGTCACACCAGGGAAATTGTTTGCGGACGCGAGTTTAGTGTATTTTGATGTTTGTTAAATTGTTTCTAATTAGAGATTGTGGTCGTTAAGATATTTTTGGTTATTATGGAAATTTCTTTATGTGGCGATTATAAAATTAAATGTTCAAAAGGGATTATTTAATATTTCGTAAAGGATTATGACTACTAAAATTCAGATTAGGTTTATTAAAGTGAAACTATCGGAGTTAAATGTTATTATGGTAATATCTAATTTTAAAAAGGTTTAAAGTTTGCTTAGGATAGTTTAGAAAAAGCTCATTAAGGTATTTGGGATATTTTAATATTTATATTCAAAATTACCTTTGTGACCGTTTTTAAACACAAATTGGGTTATGGTGAAAGAGGTGTAATAGCTTTTGCCAAAGTATGTTATACTTAGCAAGAAAAGCAAAAGCTTGACTTTTTTAAATATTCCAGTATTATTTCTTAAGCCTAGTACTCTGTTCGAACTTGCGAAAAATGTTGAGCAATATTATCAAAGTTATTTTCGGGAATACAAAATTTATTATTAATACGATTTCCGTATGACGTGCTAAATTCCCAGTTTTTCATATTTGATAAATACACTGAAATTTATTGTTGAGGGAAAGCTAGCTTCTATGCGCATTTCACTGGTTGCTTAGGCCAGCTCATCAGGAAACCTATTCCAGAGATTTTAGAAAGGCCAAAAATATTATACAAATAAAACCCTAAAGCGAATAAGAATTATAAACACTCAAAGTCTTACTTGTAACAATATCAAAGCCAAAACAAAAAACCAACAATAAACAGTGAGTTTATCTTTTCTTACATTCCCCTACAATTGGTTGGGTTATTTCCGACTCGAATTGTAGTTGTAAGTGTGTAAAAAGAAAAAACAAAATTAAAAAACAAACTGCTTCATTCTACAATATTGATTATTTCACACCAAAATTTTGTCATGTATCAATATTGTCTGTCTTGCGGTATTTTAAAACTTAACGTTTTTATTAGTAACAAGTATACAACATTATTTTGCGAAAGTAAACAAAAACTATAGTTGGGGGTAGTGCACTAAATATTGATTTAAATCAACATTGCACTCTCGCTAAATAAAACTGCAAAAAATTAGTTTATAACATTTTTTACCAGCTTTTTTTACCAGTGAAGATTGGTATTTTTTCACTAGCACTTAAAAAATTAATTTGTATTGCAAATTTTTTCACTATCACTAACTGTGATTGAATGCATAAAATCTGCACTCAATTCAAATATGTAGTTCAAAATTTGAACTTGCAATCAAAAAGCTGTACAAAAACATAATATCGCTAAAATTTAAAAAAAATTAATTTTGTGCATGGTTTTCTGATGATATGCATAAGCAAAGGAAGTTTAACTAAATGAAATTCTGTCAATAACGGAATAATTCTTGGATTTAATCATGAAAACACCAGTTTTGTATTTTATTTTGTGTGCAAAAAAAGAAAAACAATAATTTTCTTAAGTAAAAAAACAAAAAAAAAATTTATTTTATTATTAATTTTTGCACTTTTCTACATTTTTCTTCTTGAAACGCTTGTTATAAACCCCACATCACATATGCAAAATAAAAAATTACCAACAAAGATTAGCTGTTGCTTTAAATTCCATGCGAAATAATATGAGCTGCACTTGTTATATAAATAGAGTACAACTCTATCAACATTTTTTTCGTTTGTATTTCACAGAAATTTTTTTATATTAATTTTTAAAACATTTCGCACGAAATACTGAACAGAGTACCAGGCTTTAAGGTCGGCGAACTTAAATCTTATATCTTTTTGTGCGGACCTTAGAAGAATATGCAACTTTTAAGAAGGGATCTTCTTTAATTACCCCTTAATAGTAAATATTCTGTTATTATATAAGAACGGATGTCGGACAATTGACACTAGCAGGAACACTGAAAAGAAAAGTCAATTTATCCGTTTAAATCAATCCGAAGTAAAACTAAGGTTGAATAAATCTCAAACTGCGCTTGATTCAAGTATTACAAAGTTGATTGAATCCCGAATTCGTACATGCCTATGCAAGCATAATGCTAGAGACACAACTGGGACGAACGACGAATAATTCGCAACGAATATTCGTCGTCAGAAATAGAACACATTGGTATGTATGATAATAGACACAATCGTTGCGTAGACCGAAATTCGTCATGCGTAACGAACACTGCGATAGGATTATTTCTATTTCTCACGCAGACGAACGACGAATAAATTGGGACGGGGACAACTAACCGCAGCTAAATCGTGAAAGCAGTAAAGAATCACAGGGTAAACTCGCTTCTAATGCGAACTTGGCTAAAATTTGCAAAAATCGCGAAAATTCGCGAAAATTTTTAATATTTGAAACAATCCATAAAATTGATTAAAAGTCTCTAAAACAATAAGGAATAGCAAACATTCGACAAAAATTGCTAAATTAGCGGAAATTCGCAAAAATTTGCTAACAGCTCACAGTGCGAAATTCAGGAAGTTTAGCGGAACTTTATTAAATTTTTTAAGTACGTAAAATGCATAAGATTACTCATTATTGCGGTTGATTAATATCCCACCTCAAAAACCTCATACTCAGTTTGGGGATTTACCCTGCGAAACAACTCCAAAATACACCTGAAAGTTGCATTTCTTATTCAATTATACTTTTTGCATACAGAAAGATTTTCGATTTGTTTCAGTTAATAGAGTGGTACATACAAACGGCAGTGCAGTAGGCCATGATTTTTACATAATTTATTTTATGAGAAAATTGTCAATTATTGGCATTTAAATAATTGCAAAATCGTTTCGTACTCGTGTGTGATTTGTTCGTTAAAAAAGTGATTTTTAAGAAGTAAGTAAATTTAGTTTTTTAACTTCGTTGGAGACTTTAAAAGGTGATACCGCATAATACCATCTTAAAACCCACAACATTTTAAAGGTATGTTTTTCCTCTATTGGGAACACAAAATATCTTCTGCGATATTTTGCGATCTTCTTTTAAATTAAACTTTTTCCAGAATGACTTTGCAAATTTCATATAACTGCATTTTCTAAAAGTGGAAGGAAGAACCGACATCGGACGCCATCATTGGTTGTGTTTTGGAAAAAATAGGCTAACATCTGACGCTCTGTGCAGTTTAAAGGCACCTGTTCGTGCGCTAGTTTGTAAAATACAAAAAAGGTGGTGGGAATCCAGTCGAAATTTAGCATAATTTCTAAAAAAAAAAATGCAACTCAAAGACTTAAAAAAAACACATTAATTTTTATTAAAAATTTAAAAAAATCACAAATAGAACTGGTTTACTGGTTTAAATAATTAAGTTCCGCTAAACTCAAGAAATTTTGCACTGTGCAGCGGCATAAAAGCAATGTCTAATATTTTTTAAAAATCGTTAAACCTGTAAAGAATCATAACCCTTATAGATAAAAATCGCCTTTATCGCGAACATGGCTAAAATTCGCAAAAATTGCAATATTACAGTACAATACAAAAGCAAAAATTTATTTGAAATCGCTAAATTAGTTTAAAATATCAAAATATCCGATAATAACCTTAAAAAAGTTTGCAAAAATAGCGAAAATTCGCGAAAATTTTTCATTTTTCAAAGAACCTATAAAATTGATTAAAAGTCCCTTAGACTATTAGGAATGACAAAAATTCGTAAAAAATTGCTAAATTAGCGGAAATTCGCAAAAATTTGCTAACAGCGGCATGATAGCAAAGTCTACTATTTATTATAAATCGTTAAAGCTGTAAAGAATTAGACAACTTACAGACACAAATCGCGAAAATGGCTGAAATTCGCGAAAAATTGCAAAATTTGAAACAAACCTAAAAACTAATTTGAGTTTGCTAAATCAACTTAAGAACACCAAAAATGCTTAAGTAATCCACTTTCGAGTGGATTCGGATTCTAGAACACACCCAATTAATAATTATTTATATATTTTTTTTGTTGAAATATGGTCAACCTATGATTTGATAAATGTTAATAAACAAAGAAATTTTAATAAAAGTTTTGCTAGTTAAAGAAGAGGAAAGTGGATGAAAATGTTTATATAATCAAGCGTCCAAGGTATTTATTTTTATAAATTAAAAAAAAAATTCAAGGCTTATTAATACCTGGAATTTACGCACTTATTGTGTCTCATTTGACGAATTTACGCAACGAATTCTTGCCGACGAATTCGTCGTACTATGCGAAGTTCGTCGTTCGTCCCAGTTGTGTTTATAGCATAAAGATTGCAAAGATGAGAGATGAGACTAGTAAGTTAAATGAGATTAAAATGCTTACTTTGTAATTTTACTCTCAGAGTGGCCCTACCAACGAAGAGTTCAATATTTTTTACTTGGTGGCCACACGATCAAGTTTTGCCTTTCAATTCCATTCAATTCAATACACTCTCACTTTTTTACTAACACACCCACACTCTTATAACTGACCACGAGATTGCTTTCAGTTTCACCTTTCCATTTGTTTGGTAATTTTACTTTCAATTTAACAGCTGATTACATGTTTGTCTTTATAAATTGTTTTCTTTTTGACATCTTGAAATTCAAAAGCATACAAATTGAGTGCAGCCTACGTCAGAGGTTTCAATTTATGTACATTTTGACAAACAGTATACATATGTAAAAAACTATCAAGAAAAACTTTACCGTGTGGCCGCAGGTTTAAGTCCAGAATAAAGAAGTTATAGTAGTAGCTGAAACTTACGAATGCTCTGTAGCGCAAAAATGTTAAAAATTTCGAATTTTACCCTTCAACTTCAACTGCAACGACTACTACAACTACGTATTCTGTTGACACTTCTTTGAAACTGTAATTTTTAACTTTTGACAGCTTGCAGCGCTATTCGTAATGTTATACCACATCGACTATTCTGTTCCACACTTAAGAATTTTATACTTATTTAAAGATATTCTGAGATTGATTTGAAGTAATCCCATTTAGAATTATTATTCATACTTAAATTTATAAGTACGGCTCGTACTTAAAGAAACTATAGAAAATTTAGTATATCCCGAGTGTTTTTCTTTCTTTAAAGAAACCTTAAAAATGACAGAGACGAACAGCTTTGCATACCCATAGATATAAACCCCATTTAACATCTATCAAAATCTCTGATTGGATTCCTGTGCTCCTCACAAACATTTTTTATTTAGGGAAGTAGAAATGTTTGTGTAGAAAATATAACGGTGAAAGATCGCGGCTGATCAGGTTTTAGTCAAGCAACTCGGAAATGAGCAACTCAAGATATTTTAAAATTCATTACTGAGAAACCCTCTGATATAAAAATACCGTTGCTGTAGATGAAATCCAAACAGTAGAAAAATTAAGGCGTACATTTTGGCGCTGTCATATTGCCGAAGTTCGGCGGGTTTTAATGTTCCGGTACTTATCGGCAGAGGTTGCTTAGGAGAAGTGATTATATGTACATATAGCTCGTGCTTTTAAAAACGATCCTTTTGAATACAGGTGATCTTCAGAGATCGCTGTTAACTTCTAAAAATCTTTTACATCTGGTTACTACGAATTAATGTTACAACATTTAAATTTGTGTCTTCTGCAGATTTATCGTCCTCCGCAAATATAAAATGCACTTGAATAAGTTAATTATAATTTCGTAGATATTTCTAAGAGTGTCTGGGGAGTACGGGTGGATACAAGCCTAAAGATCAAGGGGATTTCATAAATATATTCGGAAATTCCTGCAAAACCTATTCTGTGGTATTTTGACAAATATAAAAGGTTGAAAAAAATGTTAATTATTTATGAAAAAAACATTTTTGTTTACGTTTTTAAAATTTTGTAATATAAATGAAATTTTTCAAATATTATTATTTTTCGTTAGTTTTTATTTATTTTATTATCAGGTAAAAATGATTTTTCACCGAATTTTTCTTAAACTTTTTTCCTATCTTATCTCGACTTGAGATGTTTTGTCGATATGCCACAGAAATTATGATTTCAGAATACCAGATCCCAGCTAGGCCCCTCTTGGTCTTGGTCTGCTTAGGATGTCTCAGAGGACATAAATGCTTGAACGCTATAATCATTGCCAACTAAAACTTTGCCAAAACTAATCAACTGCACATCTACCCTTTTGGTGTGCTTGTTTACCCATAATTTTTGTTCGTACTAAGTCTTTTCGATCCACTGCAATTCATGATTGAAAAAAAGCCATAATTTTTAGGTATTTTATTTACCAAACAATTTGTCAACACTAAATTAAAATTAATATTTTAAATTAATTTGACACAAAACACATTTAATTAGTTCACCTTTTAGTGATACAAATCTTTGGTATTTTTAATGCAACAGCTCGGCAACAGAGCCAACAACAAAAAATTTTGCCTTTCCTCAAATGAATTATGCGGGCACACAGGTACATAAAATGAAAAATCTGTGTATACGTGTGTGTCTATAAGTGTGTTTTTTTAACTGTAAGAGAGAGAAAACAATAAATTCCAATTATGTCACAAGTGAAATATTTTAATAAACATAAGCTGTGACTACTTAAGAAAGCCCAGATACTATTCACTGGTACAAACACAGATATTTTTATTAACAAGACACAACAAATAAACTCGTAAATATTCAAACAACCGCAACAGCAACAACAACAAAGGCAACAATATTATAAGAAACACACTGGCAACATCGGCGGCTAACAGCACCACCAACAACAACTGCTACAAACTTTTTTATCAGCCAAATACAATAAATCATGAGCAGAAAAACGGCAAAACTGCACTGGTACTCGAACAAGGAACTGCTACGACAACACTTTTTTAAACGTTTGAAGTATAAAATAATAACAAGAACAATAGCAACTAAGCACAGAAGGGTTCAACGTCTTATTGTTTATGTTGCTGCTGTTGTAGTTGTTGTTCTTGCTAGTGTTGTTGCTGTCGCTTTGGTATGAATATAGAAAATAACAATAACAACAAGAGCGAAAAAAGCAGAACAACACACTAAAATCTTTAACACAGTGAGTGCCTCACTGTCAAGTTACTCACTCGCGCAATTAATTACAAGCTCATTAAACAACGAACAGACCGAACAAATTAACAATATTCAGGCAGCAACAAAAGTAAATGATCCAGATATTTAAACTTTGGTTTCATTGCTTAAAATAAAAACGTTTCGTTTCGCATTTCTCGTTATGAGGACAATGGGGGAGCTATTTTCCGTGCTTTATTCAACACATTCTGATGGGAATTTTTTTATTTTGCTTTAACATGTTCGAAGATTTTAATGGGCAATGGGCAATCGACACAAGGACGGCTCACTTGGTTATAGTGGTCCCTTTGTGATACCCCGAGCCAAAAAGCAGAGCCAGCCAACATCCACTAGACTATTCCCCAGACACCACTGAAACACCGTTTTCTCCTCATGTCTGCTGTAGTCGTTGCAGCCTTACTACACTTTTTCATTTCCCGGGAAAGCGGGATTTATTTTATAATTTCCCGGAATCCCGGGAAATTCCCGCTCAATACAAGTCTATGCAAAATATTAATTAATTTTATATATTTGAACACAAAACATTTCCTGAGATCAATTCAATTATTTTTGTGGCAAAATGGAAAAATGGGCAAAATTTAAATTATTTTGTAGCAGTTTTGTGGAAGCTACAGCAAAATTACCTTTTGGTCATCTTTTTTCAATGCGCCATTACATTTGGAATAATAAAAACTTCCGATCTGTGACATCAGGAGTGTTAAGGAATAAAACTATAACCGCAGAGAACTGATGATTATATTAAATTCAGAGTAAAATTCTAAAAGCCACCTTTAAAGTTTTAAATTGTTCTCCTATAAAAGTAAACAAATAGACTTGTGCCCTTTTTCACAACTTGCCGATAGCTAAAGGTAGGATTTTATGGGCCGTATAAAACGTGTTCAATTATTACAACTTTACTTTAACCTACCAGGTAGGATTAACCTTAATTTACTTTATCGCTCACTTTAGGTTAAAGTAAAGATATAATAATGGAACAATTTTTATACGGCCGGTTAAAGACAACTTTAAGCTATTGGTAAGTTGTGAAAACGGGCCTTAAGCTTTTATTGCTACAGAATAAATTCAAAGCCAACGGCATTTTTGTATATAAAACCATAAAAGTCAAATTATTTAAACAAATTATTACAAAATATTTCTATTAAAATAGGATTTTAGTTTAGAATAATCAATGTTTGAAAGCCTATTTCTTATTTTTATCAAGAAGATTGCAATGATAAAACACGTTTCCTTTCTACAAATGTTTTTCTTTAAAGCCAAAGGAACATTTTGTAATCTTTACATACTTTCAGTTTTTTTGAGCCCTTCCTTCAAAACTTGTAATTCTCAAAATGCGTTTTGTTAGTCTTAAGACCTTTTTGCCTAACGGCTAAGATCTATTTCATGACACAACTAATTTACAATAATACATATCAGCAGTAAAGTTCCTATAATTAAATAATAAAAATCTCGGGAATTCCCGTACAAATTTTCCAGGATTTTTTCCTGAAAAATGTGCGGGATCCCGGGATTTTTGTTTGACTCATCATGACCGAAATCGCCGTTCTAACCAGGTCACTACCGACACCAAGCACCACGATAGTTCTCCCCGCGTCATAGCCAGGCCATAAAGTCCTGGCCTTCAAGCAATTGTTCTCCCTCGCCCCCCACCTATCCTACCTTTTTCCCAGGGGTTCGCGGCTACCTGACCATTGCCATTTTGCGATTGTCGTTTGCTTAAATGTTGAGAATTCTTTGTTTAAAGTCAAAACTATTTTTAAAATTATTCACTTAACTCTTTTGAATAACTGAAAGGAATCACCCAGCAATCTAACCCGACGAACAGGCAAACAGCCAACCAACCGCAAGTCTTGCTAAGATTTTTTAGCTTCTCACACACATTCATAAATTAAATTTTTGAATGAGCGATAAAAATTTTTTTATTTCTCATTGCAGTTTTGCTTTGTTTCCATTTAATCATAATTTTTGTTTAATTTTTCTTTTTTTAAATTTGTTTGCATACAGTTTATCATTTGTTCCTTTTCTTCACGCCTTGCGTTAAAAAAAAAAATTAAAAACAAATGGCAGGACAAGAATTCAACGGAAAAAACTGTAATTATGTCAACTTTGCCGTCATATTGTCCACTTATAGTGGCGGTCTTTGGGGCAACTGTTGTTGTAAATGTGGCTGCTGTTGCCTTTGCCGTCATTGTTGTTGTTAGCACTTTTTGAATTATAGAATTGTGTGACATTTGTGACATGCATTTGCTTACGTTAATTAAATCATTTATTAAAAGAATTAAAGGAAAAACAATTTAATAACAAAGTATTACAAACAATTTTGGTATGTGAAATGAATTGTAAAATACAAAATAACGTAACAACACTTTTTATAAGTTTATAGGAGAAGCAAAAAACTTTACAATATCAATAACAACAAGGTGTATTCGGCGTTTGAATTTCTTTAATAAATTCGCCTTTATTGATCGCAGGGATCAAAAATATTTTGTGAACATGTAGTTTGATAAAACTACTACTACTAAAAAAAAATCAATCACAAAGTCAATTTTGGATTTTTTTGATAATACGTTGTCTTGTATTTTAGTTGAGGATACACTCAAAAGAAAAATCAATCCATCCGTACTCAAATCAATCCGAAGAGGTATTTATAGTACGGTGAGTACGGATTTTCTTGAATCAGGTACAAAAAACTTAAATTATCCATATTCAATCCCGATTTCGTACTTCAAATAATGCAAAAATGAGATGGATTTGAGAAAAACTAAAATTGAATCAATCTCAAAATGCGCTTGATTCAAGAATTATAAAACTGCTTTAATCCGAATTCGTACTTAAAATACTCCGAAAATGAGATTGATTTAAGTAAAACTAAGATTGAATCAATCACCATATACGCTTAATTCAAGTATTAGAAAGTTGATTTCATCCCGAATTCGTGCTTGAATGAAACCAAAAAAGAAATTAGAAAAAAAAAGTTATGATGATTGATTTACTTACCCGTATGATACCTTACAGAATGATAAAATACCAACATCATGCCCGATATTCCTGGAAAATATTGAAGGAATAAGACTATTAAAGTATAAAAGCTTTTTAGGATTGTAATTTGACTTAAAATACACATTCGAATAATATGAAAATTTGTATAATAAATGTTACCCAACATGAGAAATAAATTCCCAGATTCTAAGTATAAAATTCTTAAATCAAGTGGAAAAACATTAAACTTTTCATTGTATTTAACCTCCTGCTTACGCAGGTTTTGATTTTCTTTACACATTGAAAAAAAGGTCTGGTCATGTGTACCACGAAGGGTTAAAAAGTAAATGTAAACTCTTGCTTCTCATTTAGTTTATATTTTTGGTTAAATATTTATGTACATAAGATTTCTGCTGGTATCTAATAGTGGTATAAATTTTCTTTACAATTTACTTCATTGATAGCCAAATGATAGCTAGAGTAAGCCTCGATACAGAAATATACAAAACAAAAAGTCTGATAGTGCATACAAAATATAAAAGCTTTTGAGGATTGTTATTTGACTTAGAATTCACATTCGAATAATATGATACTTTTATACTTATTTCAAGAAATTCCGGGATTGATTTTCGAATGTAATTCCATTTAGGATTGTTTGAGTACGTTTTAGTATAATTTGTACTTGAATTTTTGAAAAAAACTTGATTTATCCCAAGTGTTTTTGTTTCTGTGTATAGTTTATTCAGTCGATTTAAAGAATAGAGAAATCCGATTAAGCATATAGATCAGACGGAATTCGAAAGCACTATTTTATGATGTACTCAAGATTAACGTGGTCTTAACACCTAGATGTAGAGGTGGTAATTAAAAGGCACATACATTTATTGCTTGCTACGCTCATAGGAGAATCCATCTTCATATTGAGGAGATCCTAATATCAGAATTGTGACATCATTATTATTACAAATGGCATGAATGAGGCAAAAAGCGACATCAATCCAATGAAGAACATCATCATAAAATTAATTTCATATTTTATGCTTCCTTTATGCTATGACTGCAGCAGTGAAGGGCAACACACATGCCATCACATATATGCTTGTGTGGGAAGTTGCAGAAAACGAATGACGCTCATCAACAAATCATGACAACAAAGAAACAGCCGAACGTACATTGTCACAGAATTTTTATTCCTATGCACGCGTACATAGGATTTGCAAAAGTGCCCTTCCCTGGACTACAGTGACATCAATTTGAAGCCACATTATTATTATGTTTCATGTTTAAAATTATTATTTGGTTAAATACATTGAATTTTCTAAGTAGAATGATTACGAAAACCAGGGTTTGAAAAAACTGTCGAACAAAAAACAAAAACTTGTGTTCAACTTTTCGCTTTTAGAGTTGGTTTGACATCAATTGTTTACATTAAATGAAGCAGAAGTAAAGGCAAAAGTTTTTTTTTGGCCAATGACAAATAAAGAAGCGGAAGAAATTACAGTATTTTTACATTGACTGCAGTTTTTTAAACGCTGACGACAACCATATCTGGCTTTCTGCTGGGGTCTTATAATATAGAGTTCTTTTGTAATCAGAGGACGGAATACAGCAAAAGTTAAACAAACATGTCTGACGGTTAAGTGAATAATAATATTCTCCTAGTTCGACTTTAGTCAGTGACACAATTTAATGACAAACTGTCTAATGAGTACTTTCTCCGATGTTACTGAGTCATCGCATTTATGACATTTTGTATTAAAAGGACTCCAATATGTCATTTATGTGATTCCGATGATTCTCCCCATTGATGACATAATTTCAATGTTTTACCCTGGTGATAATTTGGCCACATCACTTGGCCTGACTGACATCACAATGGCGAAAAGTGTAATGGGGTCAAAAAAGAAGGCACTTTACTGATGTAAAAATACATCAGCGTTATAACGCCTTTTCTGTCAGTGAAAGAAGCCAATTTTATATTACCTTCACTGCAAAGCAATCTTCTGCAGACCAAACCCCGCTCTAAATAGTTACGGGCAGAAATTAGTCTTTTGATTCGACATTTTTAGGATCTCGCTCCTAGCTATTTTGGTTATTCACTCTGACTGTACCCTAACCAATCAAAAGTCTAGGCCAGTGGTTCTCATGAATACCCTATTGTTCTCAGTTCCGCTGTGGAAAATCTTGATGGATACCCTCCCTAGGGCTTATCCCATGGTGCATCTTAACCACTGGCTGACAAAGAAGTCATTTACCAACCTTCCACGATTGTGCGGGCAACCAGCGCATCTAGGTAGCAGTTTGAGTGCATAATACGGCGAATTATACATTCGCCTTCCCTACTTTTGGAAAAATGCTAGCAGCATCTGTTGAGTAGCAATGCCACCTAGGGATGATTCTCCCTTAACCCTTTAGTGCGATATTCAGGATATCCCTTTCAGCGACATTGGGTTGTAAGCCACCACGTGAGCCCCGAAAGTTTATTTTTAGGGGAAAAGCGAAAATTTAGGTTATTGTTCTTTCCAGTTTAAGAGAGGTATTATATCCAAGTCATGTTCGAATTTCCTTAAAATGTTGCTAAAGTTTTAAAGGCTTCCTTAAATTGATCGCAGAACATTTATTTCCATTAACCAATTTTAATTTTACTGCACTACATAAAAATAGTATCCCGCCATTAAGTGCATTATTATTATTATCCGTGCAGATTTTCAACAGAAGACCAAAAACTTATCAAGTTACTTTTGAACAAATTGCATTTTGGTTTTAATGGTTTTTATATACCTTAGGAATTACTCATTTTCCTCTAACGACTTTTATTACCAGCAACAACAACAACAACAACAACTACAGAAAGATTATAAAACCAACTAAAGGAAAACTCTATTAAGTAAAGTAAGAAAATCTGTTATTTCTTTTGTCTCCCGAAAAAAAAAATACAAAACAAAAGCTTAAGAAAATGTAATGGGAACAGAAAATAAAATAAGAAATAATGGTTAAACAAAATCCTTTATGACTTTATTGCAGTTTCAAGATGATAATAACTGTCTGAGTTTAAATGTCTACAGGAGAGAGAGAAGAAAATCAGGCAGTGCCTTTAGGTCGAAGGGGTTGAGTTGAGATGAATTTTAAGGGAAAATCCACATCAACTTTAGCAGTCGCTTTGGCAGCAAACAAAGATGTAAGCCTAACTACTCCCAAAGGTGACATTTTCAACATTTTGCACAATTTTCTTTATTTACCAAAAACGCAAAAAAAAACACAAATACAAAAAAGGCATAAAAAATCTATATACCCTCCACCTTTTTTTTGTGGCTGAAACTACTAGTATTAAGGTTTTTATGCACAACATCCCATTAAAATCACCACAATATGCCATTAAAGGTGCTTGTTATTACTTATTTTCCTACCATTTCCATACACATTCACATTCACTGCTAAAACCAATGAAGGATTCCTAACAACTCCAAAGTTTTCTTCAATGATCCAACAACAGCAACAAAAATAAAAAACATCAACTACGAGCAAAAGGATAATATTGTTAATGTCTGTTCTACCCGTCTAGATAATAAAAATTTGATTAGTTTTTCCACAAAACAATGTAAATCTGTAACAAACGACGACGAAAAAAATAAACAAAAGCTGAAAATTTTATGAAAATTATAATGTTCATCTATTTGTTTAACAATCAGTTATGTAGAACTTAACAGCCTGTTTTACGTCTTTTATCTTTAAAAATTGTAGAACTTTCAGGCATTCTTGATTTATCGTTCTGAGGGCTGCATTTAAATGTTGGAATATAATTTATGTTACATGTTTAAATGTCGAAAAACATATGTATATAAATGGATTTAAGATCGATTCTTTTTCTTCTCTGTATCAACGGTCTCGTAATGGTGGTCCGTAGACTCCTTTAAGGACATTAACAATTTTCAGGGTTTATACGAAGGAGATAAAAAAAATGAATCAAAATCAAATGAAGAAAACACTCTTTATATTTATATATATTCAGCATATTTCTTCATCTAAATCGAAAAATTTAACATCATAGTTTTTTTCAAAACGTCTAAAAATATACTTTTTTTTAAATTTTAAGGCCTATAATTTAATACATTTTTATCCGATCAACACAATTGTTGATTTGGCTGACAAAAATAGAGATATATAATATAATAAACATTGCTTAAGTTATGCTAGGACCACAAATTCGACGCACAACGAATTTCGCTCAACAAGACGAATTTTTCAGTAAAATTCGCTGAGTAATTTCGTAGTATGAAGTACAATAACGACGAATAACCTACAGCTTCTATAATTGAGAAAGTTGTTTGCTGTTTCCCTCAAAATAATACAGCTAGTCCATACACGCATATAAAATATAGCCCATAATGGACTAGGACTGGCCCAAATGTAACCCAAATGTATTTAACATTACGATATTGGACCATTTAACCCAGCATTGCTTAACAACGGAGTAGTCTTAAAACTAATCCATGTTCATACATACTCCCAGTGCATTAGTTTGGAAACTACTCCATGGTATACTCCAGAAGATTAGTTTTGAAATCGTTTAAGAACGAAAAATTTCGTTTAAAAACGAAAACATGTCACTTAAAAACGAAAACATATCGTTTAACAACAAAAACATGTCGTTTAACTACAAACACTTTTTAACAATGACATGGTCCACGCTTGCATTACATTGGTTCATGTTGTAACTAGTCCATTTAATCTAAAATGGATCAAATAGTTCAATATTATTTGCTGGGTTGTGCGAAGAGAGAGAGAGACATAGTGTGAACGCATTAAAAAAAATAATACTCTTAAAAGAAAACATTAACTGGAACACATTAAAATACTATTTCTTAGTATTGTGGTAACTTTGTTGAACTATTTATGTTTTTAATCCAAATTTTCAATATTTTTAATCAGGCTTAAGTTCATAAAATTTTTAATTTTCATTAAATTATTTTTATGTTGAAAGGAATTTTACAACATGAAAATTAATTAAAATTGTTATTGATAATCATTCATTCTTGACTGACGTGAGATTCGAACCCAGGCGGCTGGTTACCCTGACATGTTTCGATCGCTCCCACTCGATCTCCTCAGAGGGATTTGCCGTCATCGAAATTTGCTTTTTTGAATGATTATCAATTTTTAATTGATTTTACATGTTTTTCGTTTACCTCTGTTTTATCGTACTATTTTTTTTATCCATTGGAAGCCGAGGACCACCGCCTCCCAAAAGTCCTATGTTATCTGGGTGGTTCTATTGTCACCCAGCCATCCGGTTGATTTAATAAAGAATGCAACCTGTTTGGGCGTGTTTTCAATGGACCAGTGGCCAGTTATAACTGCAATTACGTTTATAAGAAGAAGTCCGTACAGCCTTAATGCGCACCTTGTCCTTATTTCATCTATGATGGGCCTGATGTTCCTGGTTTCCGTACTTGTAGTTTTATAAAAGCAACTCTGACTGTCAATGAGATGAAATTGGTGTTCAATAAGTTTCTTACTCCTTGTAAGTGAAACAATTAGCATTAGAAAGCAGGATCAAAGATTGGCTCAGGTGTGACATAATCAACGGTTATAGCAAAGTTAAAGTTTACGATTATTGCAAAGTCACCGCGTATGATGATTTTAAGCTGACGCCGTGACTTTGTGTATTTTTATATTAAACACAAAAATATTTTAGTTTTGGACACGAATATTCGCGGTCAATAATTCGTCGTTCATCCCAGTTGCGTTCCTAGCATTATTTTCATCAGATAAACTGTTTTCGACAGTTTCGTCAATGAGTAAAAATATTAAAAAAATCCAAAATAACTTATTTTTCATACAAACGAGCATTAAGAAAAGTAAATAAATTTCATATTCATGTTCAGTGATCTCAGTTCTTATTTAAGATATGGCAAACAATAAGGAATTAAAAAATTGTATTTTAGATCTTACATTTTATGTAAAACAATTTGGATGTTCTGAGCAGTATTCGAAAATAAACAGTACATTGTTTAGCGTTCGAGTCACACACCCAGGAACGATATCTATTTTTGTAGTGATTGTGTAGACGAACCCGACCCCTCATACCGTTCGTAACTATTTTCAAGACAGAGCCGAACAATAAATAGTGTTCTGTTCTTCGTTAAAAAACAGAACAATTGTAGTGATACTGTAGATAAACAATTTATTTTAATGTTCTATAATGTTTCTTTTTTACATTGATAAAGAAATGAATAAATAACAAATTTTAGCAATTACTGCAGCACGAACAGCTTATGTGCGTTTTGTGTATATGTTTTTTTTTTGTGTAAAATTATTTGGCTGGCTTTTTGTATTTTTTTTTTTTTTGTTGTGTATGTATTTTGTTTTTGTAAAAAATATTTGGTTTTTTACCAGCCTAAACGAACATTAATGAGCCGAACGGAACACAATGAAGTTTGTGGTTAAAAAAAAACCCCAAAAAGAATTAAATATTCTCATCTTTTTGTTGAGTTGAATAAGAACAGTATTATCTTTGTGTTCGAAAGATGACAAACAGGCATTTTTTTGAATTTTTTTGAATGATTTTGTACACAAACACTATTAGCGTTTGTGTTTCCACAAATCAATCCACCCGAACACTAAGCAGCGATATTTAGTGTTTATTTTCGAACACTGATTCTTACAACAACTACAAAAAAAGTTAAATGTTGCCACATATTGTTTTGCAACATATTAAGATGTTTCACAAATTGATCGATTTGATATTATTTTCAAATGTTTATGCTGCGGTAGAGGGCAATATTTTTTTCCTTATGTTTCTCATGTATCTAGAAATAAAATGCAACGTTTAAGTTCTATTCGAAATTTTAATTCTCAAAAAAATTCTGACGCTCCACCCTAGTGTTCAAACTTGTTTTCTGTTAATTTTGGATTTTAAATACGAAAGAAAATTATTAAGTTTGCAATTCCTTACATACCTGAGTAGTCCTATAGTCAATGTTTAGAACCGAAGTTGTTTCTAGAATCATTACTAACCCAATATTGTATCTTAAACTCTAATGATTTCATGACTTCATACACAAATTCTAGCAGCAATATTTATAAGCAGAGTATGACTTATTATTGCAAATTATCAATAATAAACTTTAAAGACGGTGATCGCGCTAAGGTTTTTAAATATTTGTCATACATATTTCAAAGGTGTTTAAATTGTTTAAAAATTTGAAAAAAGCTCCACACAAGTTTTGAGAACAACAATTTACGAAGTCATTGGCACTATAAATTAGATCACGGCCCACATAAGATGTATGTGGTGCCAAAGGAACCACTATCCCAAAGAACTGGATGTCCTTGTATGTTGTTGCTATTTTACAAAACTATATTTGTCAGTGTGTGTTGTTTGCTCCAGCTTCTTAGCAAACAGCAAGGGTATGATTCAGAAAATTATGTACTAAAATGTAAACCTATGTTTCCATATTTGCACATGAGAGCGCTTCTAAATGCGTTATGTCCACTTTGCGGTGAGAGCGCCGTAATGGTTTGTACCCATGTTAACCTTAAACACATCTGACCGTTGCACATCCCTCCCTGGTGAATATATGCTCTTTAAATAGACAACTCCTTCTTAGCGTATAATTCTCGGGTATATACTAGTGCTGGGATACAATTGATATTTTCTACTATCGATAATTATTGATAGTTCATATATATCGATATCTAAGTTTCCCAGCACTAGTATATACACCGGTGGCTAAAGCTAAAGCAATTGCCATTACAGAGCGATGTTATGGCAAATATAGTTTTCTATAAAACAGTGACATGGGAATTTTCATTAGACTTACAAAGATAACTACAAATTATATACTAACTTAATTTTTCGAACAAAAATAACTAAGACCTCTGGCCCGATGTAGCAAAACAGATTAGAGTCTTTTGCGGGAATCGAAAACGCAACCGCCGCACTAATAGACAAGCTTCCACCAACTAGCTAACCTTTATTAACACTTTATTCAAACTAAACCAGGGCTGTGGAGTCGTCAAAAAATAGTTCTAGCTTCGACTGCAACCGCTGAAATTTTTCAGGTCCGACTCCAACTCCGACTCGTACCCTAACCTTGATGCTAACTGTATATGAGACTGGTCCTTATTTGACTATAAACTCTTTTATTTAAATGCAGTATCTTTGAAATAGTTAACTAAAGCATAGCCAGAGAATGTTCCTGTTAAAATTTCAAATCGACATTTTAATTCTAACACGTGCCGCATGTAGATTTAATTGTAATTATTTTCGGACCTAAAATTAAAATTTTTAAAGCAGACCCTCTTAAAACATTTTAATTTTGGAAAGTATTTTTTCAAAAACCTCAACTCCTACTCCACAGCCCTGAATTAAACCAATTCGATTGTTTAAATATTGAAAATTTCCTGAGCCAAATATTAAACCACAGGAATGCTCTTTTACCAAGCTCTTCATGGTTCTGGGCTTGTTACTGCTAAGACTTCGAAGACAATATGATGACTATTGTGTTAACCTAAAGCTACGGACACACTTGTCAAATATTTGACGAAAAAAACGCAACCAACAAGCAAACTAAATAATTATTTCCTTTATTTCCAAAATTAATTTTGATTATAATTCCACATCATACAGAAAAGAGTTTTTTGCTATGTCTAACAGAATAATAAGCTTTATTTTGTGATATTAATGGCCATTTTCTCAATGTACCGTCAAACTGCCTGTTACTAAATGCCAACATAAATTTATTAGACCGATAAACTGTCTGTTAACAATTTTGGATTTCTCAATATACCGACAAAAAACATGTTTTTAAGTTGGCAACACCTCTCAAAATACATGTAAAAGTTGGGAGTCAGCTGATTGAATTTATGTGTACGGCAAATAAAAGGAAAATAAATAATCGACAGATAAGTGCTGGCTAGTTTGGCGACAGAATAGAAGCAAATGAGACATTGAGAAAACCAAATTTTTTTAATGTGCAGTTTTGCGTTGGGAAAAAAGTAAATCGTGTAATGAGAAAACGGCCATAAGAGTTTGATAAATCGCACTAACTATTAACAAAAGTAGTGGTTACGCTTATTTGGTCAAATATTTAATAAGTGTGACCGTAGCTTAAACCACTAGAAGAAAGTTTTTAAAAGGTTTTGCGTTTGAATGCACTCGAATTAATGATTGAAAAAAGGTGGTGGATTAATTTTCAAAATGTTTTAGTTCCCAATAAAAACAGTGGTCAGATATTGTAAATTTTTGTTTCGCTATCAAAGTAAATAAGTAGCGCATACTTCAGTTCGCCAACACCAAATTCTACTCAAGTATTAAAACACTGTTAGAATATCTATAACAAAACCACCCATTTTGACTTATAACGCCCTCAGATACAGGTTACTTTGCTCTACCTCCACCTTAAAATTAAAAAGTACCTCCTCCTTGTTTAACTTTTCTTGTAGTTTTTATTTATTTTTTTTCTCCAACAAAACCTTATTAAATTATAAAAAAGCAGTTCTTTTTTTTGTTCTTTTTCCCCCGTTTTTTAGAAAACAACATCAATGTTGTTTTGCACACCTTTTTCCTGTTTTGACATGCTACTTCTATTAAATGTGTAATATCGTTTAGACCGATTTCTTTTTTTTTCTTTTTATTTTTTTCAAAGGTACTTCGTATCCTTAACAACCTCCTTGTGAGTTTTTTCTTCTCTCAGTTTTCTCGTATTGAAAGGTAAAATAACTGGCGTTCATACTCACAAATATTCAATTGATTTCGTGGGGGTTTTATTGGGAAAACAAGGAAGAAAATTATGCTGAAAATTGAATTTCAAAGGCGTATTGATACCAATTTCTTTTTAACAAGCATATTTATTGTTTTACAACCTCAATAATACAATTTTTTTAACAACATTATTTTTATGACTTTGTTGTTGTGGGTGCTTTATTTTTTTTATTTTGTATTGTTTGGAAATAAAAAGATTTCATTATTATTTTTTTTTTCTTAAGATTTTGCATATTTAATGGTTAGGAAATAATTTGATTTTTTTTTTGTTGAGTTGAATAATTTGGGGAGAAAAAAGTTTAAGATTTAATACTTTAAGTTGAACAGCCATTAAAATTAATTTCTTACCTTAAAAATAATTAATTATATTTTATTATCTTTTTTATTATATTTTTTAGGCCACGGCTGGTAAGTGGAAAAAAGCATATTTTGTGTGATATACAATAAAAAAAATATCAAAGTAATTTTTGGGAATACAATATTTTCAATTAACAAGATTCGTTTGTCGTGCTTAATTCCCAATTTTTATTCTTGATCAAAACAGTGAAATTTATTGTTGATGGGATAAGCGCAATTCACTGGTTGTCATCAACAATAAATTTCAGTGTTTTTATCAAGAATAAAAATTGGGAATTAAGCACGACAAACAAATCTTGTTAATTGAAAATATTGTTTTCCCAAAAATTACTTTGATATTTTTTTTTATTGTATATCACACAAAATATGCTTTTTCCACTTACCAGCTTTCCATGCTTGTGAAAAATAAAAACTCCCGTACAAAAGCGAAACCAGGCTGATGTCTAACAAAGTAGCTCAGACTCTGCAAGTATTCATTAATAAATGGTAGCGAACATTTTGGCCTAATACAATGTTAAATTTAGAACTGTAAAAGATAACGGATGAGGAGCCGATAACGATCCACATAGGCAGAAGGAAATTGAGATGGATAAGTCAAACATTACTATGAAGAAGATACAGTGCCACAAGCACAACCCTGGAAATGAATCGCCGAAGTCGCGGACGCCATGTAAATACCTGCAGAAGAACACTATTCAATTAAATACGCGAACACAACGTAAGATTTAACGAAACGATTAAATTAAATATGAATTTTTTATAGCAGTTCATGTTCCCAATTGGAATGAATAAAGGATTTTATGAAAAAATAAGATTTCAATAGCTACCAATTTTAATATTATTGATAATTTGGGTTAATACCACAGTTAAGTTTTCTAACGGTAAGTTAACAGTAATGTTCTATGCAACTAATTTGTAACTTAATTTTTAGGAGTATCAGTGAACTTATTAAGTTGGGATTCATAACAAATAGCAGTAGTCAATAGGTTTTTTAAAAGACACTTTATTAACAAGTATTTGTCGTTACTAGAACTTTACTTATTCTTATAAACTAAGATATACTGTCGTTATTCATATTAGAGATAGAATCGTTCTAACACCAACAATGTCAAACGAAGCCTTTGGTAGAAAGGTAATGGATAAGATTTTGTGGGAATATCCTTCCTCCAAACTAATTCTAAGTCTATTATTAGCTGATCAGCATTTCTAATACTCACTCTTATTTTATTAGCTTAAAAACTAATCAAGAAGCCAAGCCAACAGGTTCGCTTCTCGTTTCTCTAATAGAAAGCTGGGAAGTACCTTTTTACTCTAAGTCTACCAGAGTAGTTTTGTACTGCGATTTTTTAACTTTTCAAAGAAGATATGGAGTATACGAAAGAACTAAACTGAAACGAGTTAACTTTTTAAATAAATAAAATGTAGGGTCATAATTAACCCTGCAGTGATAGTATACTTAGGCTACACCCCGGTAGAAGTTAGAGTGCATAGTCTGGAAAGTTATACGCTCCCTCCTTGCTTCGGAGCTGTTGCAATTTAACCTCTGCTGCTTCTGGTAAAATTCCAGCAGCATCTGTTGAGTAGCAACTGCAACTATGGATAAGCCTCCATTAGGCCCACTAGTGGTGAAAATCAGACATTTAGTTTGATTTTCAGAATATCCTTTCCCGCGACTTTGTATAGTAAACCGCAACCACCACGTGATCCTCGAAAGTAAATTTTCAAAGGAAAAGCGAAACGAAGATAATGTTCCTTAAAGACGGGGGCCTCAACCAATAGTTAGTGCGTTATCGAGCCACAAGGAGCTTTTGCCTCCCGTGGTGCCAGACTGGATGTATGGTCAGCCGCGATCGCAAGAAATCATTAAGGTCTCCTGAGATCTGCTAATTTTTGATTTTTGGCTGTACCTGATTATACTTAGGAGGATAGAACTCTAGAGGTGAAATATCCTTAGATGATCCCTACGCCATTGGGGGAAAACACTTACAAACGGCTCGTGTCCTACCACACAAGAGATGCTGAAGCGATTGCTCGTTTTAAAAAACCTAATAGTCATTTAGTTTCAATGCACTGCTATTAACCATTTGAACATTAGAAAGATATAAAGATTGAGAAAACCCTTATTGAAGGAAAACAGGGATTGGAAGGCACACCTTGAACTTAGCGGCACTGCCGAATGAAAGTTTCGAACGCCAATGGGACCTTAGTTTTTGCTTCTTTGTTCTTACAGTTGAATTTCTTGATTTGCAGAACTAATGCGATTTTATGTCTTTCATATTGAATATGCAAAATATGGGCGAAGTTTTTAAAGTTTCAACTCATAAAACGAAATACCTCCCTAATAAAAATGCTTTGTGAAAATTCCTTACAACTCTAAATACTTTATGAATGAAACTTTACACAAACAACTAAATTAAAAATATAATAATATTTTTATGTTTATTTTATAGTTTTAAAATCTTAATGCCTTCGCAGCAAACTCACAATACATCATTCTGACATGTCAAACTGCACAACAAAGTTTGTTAATTTCTGTTCCCAACAATTTAATTTTTTTTAAGCGTTAAAATAAAAGCTTTTGCAACAATTTATGTTTAAGTGTATTCGAACAAAACAGATAAAAATATTTAACTCTCGTTACCCGACTGGCCAATGTGTGCTTTTATGAGGAAAAGGACTAGCGCTTTTGGTTATACCTGGTTGCGACTGGCTATTCCTTTCATTCAAACTCTTTTCTTTCTTTCTTTGCGAAAGTGTTTTAATGATCTGTGTATAGTTAAAATGAAACGCATCTGCATCCATAAAATAAGCAACGAGAAGAAACAACACACAGCATGTTTAATTACAACTTCAAAACTTCAGAAATCTCACACCTATTAAATCTTCTTCTCCAAACCAATATGCAGCTCTTAACTCAAAACTGAACTTGGTTTTTTTTACCAGCCCGTTCTATTCATATTGTATTACTTTTTTCTACTTTATAAGTTCCATATTTTTTTTGTAAAAGAAGGCATAAATTCGTTGCTTTAGCGGCAAAACTTTATGGCTTAAGTTTCAGTCAACTTCTTTCAGTTTATCTGCTGGTTTCGTTTGACTCCCTCTGGTTTTTGAAGGCAGTTAATTATTAAAAGGGATTCTTTTCGTCTTTTTTACTTTTTGTTTTTTGTTTTTGTTGCATTCGTCTTTTTACGAGAATAAAAGTAATTAAAATATCACTGCAGGCTTCCTGGTTCTGTTTTTTTTTAAATTTTGAAGAATTAAAAAAAATACAATTTAAAAATTTAATTAGTCTTTATTTGTGTGCATAAAAAACTACAGTTTTTATTAATTTAATTGCATTGGACCTGAACGCTTTTAGTCCTTTTTTTATAGACTTTTCTTTATGCTGCTCAAACACGACTACAAACTATCTTCTCCTGTAACTGTTAGATATGGTCTGAGGCAAGGATCCTTACAGCCTTACAGCCATTGGTGGAATTTTAAGTGGGGCAATTGACAAAAACCCTCATCGTGAAATATATTGGCACCAACTATGCACCTCGTATATGATAATGACGTTGTTTTAAAATCTAAACATCAATCTGAATTTCGAAGCAAAGTAAACGGCATCGATAAAATATCGCGTGATTGTGAATTTAAAATCAATACCGACAAGACTCAAATCAGGGCCAAAACAAAAATAGTTATCATCTCTCTGTGTTTATTACGAAAATACACTTGGGGCGCATCTATTGAAACAACAATCCACAAACATTTTTCGACATATGCAACTGGGTATCAAATGTGACATTATACCATTAAAGCAATATCAGAACTATTGCTTCATGAAAGGAAATCGACATGGTACTACGTTAACCACCTAATGACATAAGTAGAGAAGCGTTTGATTTGAATCCTCAAGAAACACGAAGGAGAGGCAGACCACGTGTAGTTTGAAACACGGCCTTAAGGAAGATATATGCTCGCATCCGAGAAATATTTTATGGAGTAAAATGAAACCCTTAAGTTAAAATACAAAATGATTGAAATAATTTTGTATTGGAACTATGCGCCTACGATTTGGCGTAAAAGCAATTAATAATAATATTGAAATGATATCCAATAAGACTGTTTTCAAAACTTAAATTTAATCAATAAAACTTGATTTTTTATAAAAGCACAAACATTTTAATGGCGTCCCCTAGATGAAAAAGGGTTAGACCAAAGAATATGCAAATGGAAAAAAGACATATTTCTATAACAATTTTCCTTTCTCTTAACCTTTTGAGAGAAACGAAAAATTTTAACAACAATTGTCCAAGTTAAAGATTTGCATAAAAACAAAATTTTCATTTATTTTTATTTGCAGTTATATTTTTATTGTAATTGCAATTCCGGAAAACTATAATTTTTCACAAACCTCATCTGTACATACGGGTGGTATAATTATTGAGAAATCAGAATCCCTTATTGTTCTGGGCATGAATACATACAATGTGTCGAAATAAACTTCACTCCATCTTATCTCCTTACTATGTATACCACATATATCCGACCGCGTATGGACTACCACTCTCTTGTATGGGCCGGTGCTTCCAAGTCTATTTTGGATCTTTTCGACCGTATACAGCAGAGAGCAAAGGTTCTCATTGGTGGCAGTAGGGTATCCCATTCTATTAACTCCCTTCAGCCACGTCGCAACGTGGGTTGTATTTCCCTGTGTTTTTGTTTCTTCAATGGGATGTGTGCTGACGAAATTAGAGATTTGGTTTCCGAAACCCATACATATGTTCGTAATACACGTTTTTCTTCAAGAGCCCATCGTCTTGTGGTCAATTGGCAGGGGAGGCGTACAACGAATTAACAACATTTGGCCGGACTGTTCGTATGTGGAAGTCTTCCCTCTCACTTTCAACATGAACAAGTTCAAGTCGAATGTTTACAAACACTACTCCCTATCCTCCTTCACATAAACTAATTTCCTAGTTCCAACACAATGCAATGCACTAATAAGTAGGAGTCATTCCCTTAGTACTGGTACTGGTATTAAAAAAAACCCCACAGATAGTTTTTAAATTTTTGAACTTTCTTTTTTTTTAGTATGTAGAATACAAAGCTGAACAACCAAATTTTTTATTTTTAAAAGATTTAAACTTTACAAAAATTTGAAAAAATTCAGTCTGACTATGTTTTTGAGTTTTGCATTAAATGGGTATTGGCAAATGATTTGGCGTCGCATAACTGTACCGCAATAAAATTTTTCAAGGTTCAACATCAAATATGCATTAGTTTTGACCTTCTTTGTGTACCCTTTATCTGCTGGAGAACAAAAATAGAACTTGGTGGATTACCATTTATAACTCAGTTCCAGAACTGGTAGAGTATCGTTTCTAACTTAGATAAATTAAAAATATATATCCTACGAGTCCAGTTTTTTTCTTTTAGTTGACTTAGGAATATTTTAAAGAACCTTCCGTACTTGAAATTTTTCGCTTAAACCATCTTTATTTTAATGGTCTAAATCCTATTTGTTTTTTTTTTCAATTAAATAACATTTTTCAAATGTTGCCAGAAGTAGAGACAAAAACTCATATTTTTAAAGTATGAGAAATTGGAAATTTTCTAAAAAAAATTTCAATTATACTTTTTTAATTTTTCAATTTTTATAAAAACTTGCAAAAAAAAAACTAGACGTTATATTTCTCTTCCGGAAAGAAATAATTTTAGATTTTGTCTGTGTCTAAAATTTCTGTTGAAAGTCTATTGATGTTTGCCCATTGACTGACAGCCGTCGTCAATAGCAGTAACTGTAAATGGCAAAGATTTCTGAAGAGATATTGTGCCTACTATCAAAACATGTACAATCAACCATTCCATGAACGAACTCCAACCTGATTAAAAAATAAAAATCCGGATTAAAACCCATAAACAGTTCAGCAAAATAACCACAATATAAATTATTTCAAATATTTGCAAAAAGTTGCTGGAAAATGAAAATTGATAATTTCAAATTTTTATTTTTGTTTAACACTTTTCAACAATGATAAAAATTTTTCATAAAATTTTTATTTTCAATTAAATTTTTGTATAATTAAATATAAGAAATTAAAGTGCCTACAATCTTTAAAAAAAAATGTGATAATTTAAAAAAAAAATGTTTGGCCGCACTGGTTTAACCAGATTAGGTTCCATTGGCAGCATTCAAGCACAGATCACGTGGGAATTGAAATTAGTTCCAATTGCCTTACCATGTGTCATTGTCTCCCCGGGGCGCATTTTTACTCAGCAAGCCGGTTGAGTCAATTACGGAGTGTAGACATCCTATTGAAATAACTGTGAGATATACAAGTTTTGTCCCTGAAGTATCTTTGACCAAACAGTTTGAATCTTGGGTCTGCGAAAGCTGAGCAATGCCGAAGAAGATGTTCTGTTGCCTCTTCTTTGTTGCAATCATACATAGGTAAGGGATCCACAGCCTTTGGGCGTGTTTTTCAATAAGACAATGGACAGGTATAACCACAATTAGGTTCCTGAGGATTCAACTCAGCTTTCAGAGATGTAAAAAACAGAAATCAATTGCAATCTAAATGATTTCAACCAAATTGATTTCATTCTTTTATTTCAAAATGAATTTAGATATGCAGTTATTGCAATCACAAGATTGTAACACTTTGTTATTCCAATTATTCTTCAAGCATCGTTTTAATAAATCATTCAATGCAATCAATTTAATTGTAACCAATTCAATTGCAATGTTGTCGTTTCATCAAACCATCTCGCACTAGCAATAAGGCAAAATTTGTGAGCGATAAATTGCTTTCTCTTCGAGAGCGAAACACCTATATGTATATCTTAAACCGTTCCGACTTGAGGTGCTGGCTGCACACGTCAACGATTTAGCCATGCGGTTTCCATATATGCCCTGTGTCAATGTACTCACTTTAGGGTAACCATTGAATGACCCTCTATCTTCCCCAGAGACATCCGCTTTTAACTAACGAATTTCATAAATGATCTACCTCCAGAGAGTCTTCTTAATTATTATTATTAAAAAAAAAAACAAAATTCAAGACTTAATACATTTACATACATACATATATATTTTTTAAGCATTTATATGTATTTCATGACAAAATTTATGAACTTTAAAATCATGTTTTTTGTTTAAAATAATGTTGTGAACATCGCCAATTATTCAAAAACTATGGCAACATCAGAAAGAGAAAGAGTTTCAAATATTTACAGAAAAAGAAAGTCCGCAATGAAGAATTATCAATAAATGTTAATTTATTTCATGTTGTAAAATTCCTTTCTTCATAAAAATAATTTAATGAAAATTAAATTTTATGAACTTTAGCCGAATTAAATATCAAAATTTGGATTAAAAACAATAAACAGTTCAACAAAATAACCACAATACTAATAATGGAAAATAAAATAGATTTTAATTTAATGCCGTTCCGCACTGCGGTTTTTTAAAACCGCACCACAATAAATTATCGTTACATTGTGTTCAGACTCTTAGTGGTTCTCAAGCGGAGTTTGACAAACTCCTTTTAGTCCGGAAAATAACATCTCGTGTTTGTATTGACAAATGATTCTCGGATCTAAACATGACTGAAGGAGCTGCTAAAGAGTCCTAGAAAAAAGTGCAAACGTCTAAGTTAATCTGCAAATACCACTTAAAACACACAATAAAAGAACTCACGGGCGTATGATGACTTAACGGATTTATTTAAATTTTACCTTGTTTGCAAATTCCCAACCAAATAATCTAATTAAATGCTCTTTATAGAATTGTTCATTTAAACTTTTATTAAAAGTTCTTTGACAGCTATTAAATAATCCTTTAATTAAGTAAATTTAAAATGGAGTACAGTTTATATTTAACCCTCTTTCTTAATTTCCAATACAATTACAAAATAAATACCGAATAGCAGAGCTTCAAAAAGGAAGAGTTTAATAAAAAAAAAAAAATTGAAGGGTTCCACATAATAAAACCAATATGGCTGCTTGTTATTTTTTACTACTCCAAAAAAAAACTCTCACTTTCAAAAACAAAAATTTGAATTTGAAACACTTGTATTGAAATATTTACATTCATACATACAATTCACCAATTTGTCTGAGTATGTAAAGTATTGTAGTGAAATTATATACATGTGTATGAACATTTTCAAGCACGTGCATGTGTAGAGCACAGATAGACAAACAAAAAATATAAAAGCGAAATGGTTTTAATGGCATTTGAAAAGTAAATTGGTGAAAAGCAAAAGCAATTAAAATGACGCCCCAAGGACACATAACAAAACAACACAAAGCACTACAAAATGGGTGGGTTAATTGACAAGTGGGTAGGATTTGCCTAAACAAGAATTTCCAACGATAATTAAAAAAAATTAAAACTTTCGCGATTTATTTCTACAGACGGCTCTTTATTTTTTGTAACCGTTTGCTTCGATTGTTGTCTTGATCGTATTTTAAATACTTTTTTTCAAACCTCTTATCAATTAAACTACTTATTCTCAGTGTCTGCTTAAACCACCCAACGGAAAACTTTCGTTTATTTATATGCTGTATTTACTTTCAATACAATTATAAACAACTTTTTTCTACATACTCGAAAATATTTTCACATAAGTATTTCCATTGTCTTATTATTATAAGAATTTCCTAGTATTCTTTGTCTTACAACACTGTGTTGCAAAAAGATTCTTCTGCAACTAGGCCCCTCAGCTGATATATGTAGATGTCTAAAGCTTTAAGAATATTTCTGCAGAAAAATTATGATCTTAAGTTTGGCTTGGTTGAAAAATGTTTATAAGCAAATCAGAAAATATTTTAATACACTTATAAGCCTAGTCGAGGCTGTCTGGACATTCCCGAATGAAAACCTGTATAGCTCGGCAACAGATTCCAAATTAAATAGTTCCACAGCGGGAAATGTGTAAGTAAACTTCTCCTAATTAATTCTAATAAATGTTTCAGTATGTTTCTAAATCGGCATGGCCACACATCAACCTTATTCATTAAATTTACTTATGAATGTGTTGGTAATATATATTATGTTTGCACCCAGCAAATCCAGGCCATAAATCTTCATTTACGTGCTGTTTTCACAACACAAGTGATTGAATGTGTAGTAAAATGTTCATATATGTAAAACACTCAAAAAACTGAGAGCTCTCCATATAATTTTTACTACCCGTTCAAGCACTTGTGTTGTGAAAACTGCACATAAAAGTAGTTGTAATAATAAATAAAATTTGTCGGAAATTATTAAATTATTTGTCAAATAATAAAATTTGAATAAAAATATTAAAAAAAAATTTTTTTTTATAAATTTGTAAATAAAATTTGAAAAAATTACGTGCACACACATTAAGGTTAGGTTAGGTTAAGAAGGGTTATGCGGTCTTATGTAAATCTCTTTAATGTATAAAAAAAAAACAAAAGAGAGGTGTAAAGAAGAAGAGAATTGGCAGAAATATTTAAGATAGTTATTAAATACTACTTAGGAAAAAACTTCTCCCTCATCAGAAACAATATTTCCCTGACAAACCCTAATATATCCACTGGACTACATTCAGCGATACACCCCAGTCCGCCTGATATCTAACTTCTAGCCATTTCTGCGTAAGACCCTGCATCGTAGGGCAAGGGGCATAGTACATGCTCAATCGTCTCTAGCTCCTCGGTATCCTCCCATAGTCTTCAGAAGTCCGGTATGGTATTGCCCCGCTTACTCGTAAAAACCCTCACAGAACTTTAACCCGGCAAGAACCCTAAAAGGGTCCAGAGAACACAACTAGCCAATCCTAATAGATCCTTGGTGCCCATGCGTTCAATCCGGACCATTAATGCCTAGTCACCCTAAAATCCGTTCTATCCCTCCAGGACCGGTTAACAGTATCGCGGAATCTATTCCGTATTACCCCATAGTAGCAACATAAGGGAGGTTTTACCCCCCGTCGCTTAACTCTAAGTCACGATTCGAAACCTCTCTCTCGTGCTCGTCCGACATCTCATTACCAACCACCTTTCAGTGTCCGGGTACACAGCACAGCCTTACTGTGAATACCTCCATGAGCACCCCCAGAGCATTCCAACACCGTTCTACCAGGCACGATTGCACCGTATAATTTGTCAATGCTCAGAGTGCCGCCTGACTATCAACGTAAATTGTCACCACACCCTCCTACGATGCACATCAAACTGACTTCAAACTGTTATAAAAATAATATATAAATATTTTGATTTTCACATTTACAAAAAACACAATTGAGTCGCACGTCGTAAGAACGTAGGTCGTAAAATTATCTTTTCATATCTCTAAGCAATTTAATAAAAAACTGGTTTTAAAAAAATCGCGACTACAAGACTATAATTTTTATTCAGTTTTTTCCTTCTCCTGTAAAGTAAGGAATATATTAGTTAGGGCTTTTCTATATTAAAGTAACGATATGTAAAAAACATGTCGTGTGTATTCAACTTAAGACGTGAACGCACAGTTTTGATTTAAAGTATCAGCTTATGATGATGCAGATAAGTGACTCAGTTTCTCTCTTAACAATCTATACCTTGATTTTTTTTTAAGAAATATTCTTCGCTAGAGCTTTTAAAGTTGGAATCTGTAAAAAAAATATTAAATTTCTACAACTCGTCAGCTATGAAATCTATCAGACCATATGCGCCCCTATGAGGTATCCCCGATAGGCCTACTTCTTATAGGTAATGAATCGAATTCATACCGAATTAAACTAAATAATGAATTTCAAAATGTGGTAAAGTATACCGATAATTTTCAACTGAATATTTAACTCGAATCCTTTGTCCTCTCATTAACTTGACTTGTTTTCCAGTGTACTTACAAGTATATTCTGCACTAATTACTCGTATATAAAAGTATAATAGTAATTTATACTAAATGTCTTCTAGGCATCTCTTTCAAAGTTTGCGTCTTTTCATTAAGTACAAAATGCTCGTATTTTGTGGTTTCTATTCATCACATTTAGAAACAATAAGAAAGCAAGAACAAACCAAAAACAAATAATACAAAAAAAAACAAAAAAAAGAAAAAGGATTTAATATGCCGTAAGACATCAGCGATGGCAACATCATTCTCACCATCGCATCGTTAGATATATATTTGCTTTAGTTATTATTTTTTATTCCTATTTTTATTATTATGTTGAAGTAATTTCTTATTTGTTTTGTTTCCTGTGCTTTTGTCTTTTATTATGCTCTGTTCCCCTCCCTCCAATGGTTTTCTTGCTTTCTCCTTTAGCAATGTTACCATTGATTTCTCCTTGCAACCAGGACGTATTAGTTTCAATATGATTTTTATAGAACACGCGTTTCGAAATAGTCTTCACTTATTTTGGTTTTTCTATGAATGTGTGTATTAATGGTTGATTAAATGTGTGTGTCTGCTCTTAATTTTTTTTTTCTATAAATACCTACTTATTTGTTTTCCTGCTCCTGTTGCGCATTGCCAATTGTTTGCGGCAAATACAAATAAAAATACAACAATTGTACCACAAAAAAAAAAAAATAATATTTATAAAGAAAAAGAATACCAGCGAGCACAATGCTCATATCAAATGCAGAATTTACTGTAACTGACAGTTTTCGCGTGCACTTCAAATTGAAGTTCTTTTCAATATTTGTACCCTCTTTTTTTAGATGACTACGATGACGGTGATGATGATGCTGATGATTCCTTGGTTGGTTGGTTGGCTGGCTGACTGGATGTTTGGTTTTATTCTTAGTACTGTTTTTTTTTCAATTTTGATTGTTTTTTTTTTTTGTTTTAACAAAGAGTCCTTTAAGGACACTTATTTTGAAATTCAAACGGAAATGATGAATTTGTACTCTTAACGGAATCTGTTGTATCAACAAAAGTCCTAAAATTGATTTAAAATTTAAATATGCCAAACTAAAAGAGTATCAGCAAAAAATTATAATGTTGGGTAAGGTTATGGTAGATTTATGGAAAATTAATATGAGTACCACCCATTACAGCCTAAAGTCACGGTGCTCTCAGGTCTGCTTAGAAACAAAGTGTCTCTAAATCAATGTTGCCATGCACCGAATATTAATTTTAAAATTCCTTATAACCTTATCTCAAAATATAATTAAACAATTTTGTCCCTTATTTCTAATTATTTTATATACTAACAAAGCAATTAGAGGGCCAATACACTCTCGCTATCAGTGGAAGGGAACTTGAAGCAGATAATCTGACGAATGAGAAACCGTTTGAGGCAACGAAAACGGAATTAAGGGCGTGGGCTAGGGTAACCCACACGGCCAGCTGGAATAGTGGGACTTGGGTAGGACCACTAAGATTTTGTGGGGTAACCCGGACGCGAAGAGGACAAGAAGCCTCCTCAATGGGAGTAAGTCCGAGATTAGTATGATGGTGCGTATCCTGACTGGTCATGCAGGATAATGGGCACAACAACACCAAATTGGACGGGCGGAATCCGATGAGTGCAGAGCGTGTGGCGAGGCGAGCTAGGCGCTCTGCCACTGTCGTCCGAGAAACTGAGTTTCTTAACGTCGGACGTTAACTCCCTCCAAATAGGTGGTGGTATTACTATCAACCTAAATATCCATGTTCGTAGGGAGACACTACAGGCCCAGTGGAGGCCTAGGTGTTTACCACTCGTGATAAGAGGTCGCACCCTCCTTTCGACGTTACCTAACCTAACACAGCAATTATGAACTTTCAATTAAATATATCAACTCTCATTTTTAGAATTAAGAGGTTTCTATTTTAAAAACTGACATTGTTTTTCGAACCTCTAGCACGAAATCGAGTCATATATTTTCATACAGAAAATCAATTTTTAGAAAAAAATTTTCTATATTTTCATCATTTATTTGCAGAGACAACTTGCAAAAACTAAAAAAAAGTACTTAAAGTTATAAACGCAGAGAAAAAACATTTTTCAATTTTTTAGTTAATTCAATCATATTATTATTATTACTGGCAACCATATTACGGTTATATTAGTCCTTCATCACGAATCCACAACCATATTGTAGTTGCGTTTCAACATTTATGTATTTTCGTTAAAAAAGTTTTGTTGGAGTTGCCCTTTTTGAAAAAAATTAATGTCCGCCGGCATGAGGCGAGTATGTCGCCCTCTGAATGGAGGATTTCTCGTTTTTGTATTTTTTGATCACTAAGAATCAATTTCTGAGTCTAATTTCGTCTTTTTGGTCGGCATGCTGTTTGACAGCGTGTTTGATTATGTGAATCCTGCCTATAAATTTTTTTGAATGTATAAACAATTTACTTTAAGAAATTTTTAATCTCAAGTATGTTTATTTCAACAGATAATAAAATTACCTTTTACCCATTTTGTTTTTTTCCGGAGTTTTTTGATTTTAAATTTCCCGGGATACCGATATCCCGCTCTATATAAATAATACAAAGTAAATTTGTTTTTAATTAATGAAAAAAACTTTTATAAAAAAACGTAAGGGAACTTGTTTACAAAACAAAAGAAATGCTTAAATACTGCAAAAATCTTGAAAATATTGAAAGAGCAACTTTAATTATTTTTACCAGGGAAACCAGAAATATGAACTAAAAACTGCGTCTTATGCGCATTAAATATGCAGCAAAAACCAGAAAATATGTCCTCAAAATTGTTAAAAATATGCCCCAATAAAATCAAAAATTTTTGATTTAAAAACAAAATATTCAACATTTGCATTGAAAAAAACAATACTTAAAAAAAAATCGGTAAAGCCCAACCACCATAGTATTTACAGACCAATTCGAAGAGAAAGAACACAAGTTTTAAGTTTGAGCGAAATTACCTTAAAAACAGTACCAACAGTATACATTTTAAGCCATCTTTGCAACTCAAACTTATGTTTAATAATACAAGATTCAAGTTCGAGCAAAATTATTTGAAAAAAAAACTTGTTTAAACAAACTACCAAAAAGTACGAAAATTTATCCTTTTTGCCTTAAAATAAACTTTTGTTGCTTGCTGCCTTCATAGTCAAGAGCATAAATTTGAAGTTTGCACAAAATGTTGCAAAAGATTTGCGCAAAAAGTAAGAAGTATCAAATTTGTAGTCAGTTTTTCACCTCAAAGAACATATGTTGAAGATGTTAATGAACATATGTAATTTTCAAGTTTGAGTTTGAGTTTTGCTTCAAATATACTTTATTTGTTTGCTGATTTTATACTGAAGAGCATTAGTCTTTAATTTGCACAAAAAGAACCCTGTTTACAAAAAGTACCAAAACTACGAATTGTTTGCCAGTTTTTTAAACCTATGTATGTATGTGTGCCCCTGGCGAAAACTTAAGCATAAAAATAATGAAATTTTTCAAATTTTGCAGTATAAATAAGCTTAATGAAAAAGTACCAAAAATTCCCTATTAAAACCCTCAAAACCCGTTATTCATAATGTTATTTTATTGCGACATTATCACCGTCGACATCAAAATTCATAAAAATACAAAGCTGCAAATAAGATTGCAAAAATATTTGGAAAACGTGTTTTTAAAAAGGTAGCAAAAAAAAAAACTTTAACCCTATTTGCTCGTTTTAGTTAAAAATTTTCACACATATGCGCATCCCTTCTTTTTGATGGAGGACTAATTTATATGGTTGTTGCTGGCAATAATGTAATGATATTGTTAAATTAAACATAATATGTTTACCATATTCTTTATAAATGGTTTATGGTGGAGGTGACCATATTTAAACATGTTCTTTCTCTAGGTGCGTTTGATCGTAATTGTGGAACAGGCGACAAGCAATTTTTCTACACAATCAATTGTTTGTCACCTGGAAACAGCACATTTTTATACTTCTCACCACCATTAGTTTATTATTCATCTCAGACCCCATAAACTATATATATATATTCTGGCTACTTGAGTAATTCTAAGTCGATTTAGCCATGTCCGTCTGTCTGTCTGCTGAAAACACACTCACGCAAAAGAAATACACGAACTTGATGTCAAATTGCTTGTAGTTATCCTAAGCAATTTGGGATTGAAATACAGCAAAATCGGCGCAGAAGGATCAGAGCTATGAATCAAAATGTGGAACAACCACCTTAAAAAATTGATAATTGTATTACAAAAACTAACATAAGAAACTAAACTAACAATGCACGGAATAATATAAGATTTTGTTTTATTCGACTGGAAATCACGCTGTAAAATTTCGTTAAGATCGGTCCATGATTAACCCTAGGCCCCATATAAACCCGTCTCCCGGAAAACTGTTTAGAAGGCCTAAAACCGTAATAAATAATGCTATCATTACAAAATTCTGTACGTAACAGTTGTGTAGGACTAGAAATGACACTATGAAATTTCGAAAAGTTCGGTCTATAATTTACCCAGGGCCCCATATAAGCCCTACTCCTGGAAAACAATTTAGTACGCCTAAAACCGAAATTAGTAATGCTATCAGAATAAATTTTAATACTTTAGAGTTTTAAAGGACACTAATAAATTTCGTGATGAGCGGTCCATAATTTAGTATAGGCCCCATATAAAGCCCACTCTGGTAAATTAATTAAATATGCCTAAAACCGTAGCAGATATATTAATTGTGGTGACATTTATTCCAACTTAGTTTCATTTGACCAAAAAAATTACATGCAATTATGTTGTATACGGTCCATAATTTACCTTAGACCCCATATTAAGCAGCCTTCTGAAATTAACTGTAAACGCTAAAACTAATTTCACCGCTGTATTGAAATTCATGTTTTTTAATATCATTAATTACTCTGCAGAATTTTGGGATGATTGGTCCATAACCTACCATGGCTCCAATATAAATTTCCCCCTGAAAATCATTTAAGTTCGGCTCAAGCCAGTAAAAATTGCTATAAATAGCATACAACTTTCTGATAGCCGGTCAATAATTTAATATAAGTCTATACCGCAACCAATTTTAATGCTGACGTCTGGTGTCATAAAGAAAAACTAATAATAAATAGATATCATATAGATATCACTCCTGAAATATTCGAGCTTGCGGTGGAGGGTATAAAAGATTCGGCACAGACGAATACTTTATACTTTACTTTAACTGGTTTTTAATAATATTAGGATATTAGGATATTCGGATTTCCAATATTATAGAGTTGAAGCGAGCAGTTATTTGCAGTTCTATACGCAATTTATTTTTATTTTTTAAAAATATTAACACAACAGCTAAATTGCAACAAAACTTATAAAACGCATGGAACGGATGGTCTTGACTTTATGCTTAAGTTCGGAAAGCTTTCTAATTGGTTTTCTTTAAGAATGCGCTTAAAGGAGTCAAACATCTTAAGTAGCACGTTAAACATAAATTAATGTACATCCATAATTTCATAACTCATATTTTTTACGAGTAAAGTTTTAATTCTATTTTGCCAGAACTTGCAAAATACTTAACAATTCAATATTAGCAATTTTTTCTTAACTAACAAATGTTTAAATTTAAAAATTTTATAAAATAATCTCTCTATTATGCAAATCTAAGAAGCCTCTAAAGTAAAAAAAGCACACACAAAATCATGACACTTTGCATACATTTATTATGACTCTTAAGCAAATGCAATTGTGGTAATTTTGTACTCATCAAATAACCGGACTAAATGACTTCATTAGCATACACAAGACGGCAAAAATAAAAGAAGGAATAAACAAAAAAACTAAAATTCAATTGAAATTTTCACAGCCTAAGGGTGCAAACCACTTAAAAAATCAGACCAGCATAAACACACACACACACACACACTTACATTAAGCCAGAGTGGGTGTTAAGAAATGGTTAAAAGAATTGGAATTCCAAAGTATAATTTCGTTATAAAAATTGAAATGGATGAAATTCAATTTGCAAATAAATACAAAATACTCACTCTCAAGCAAACATAAAATTCAATTAAATGAAGTAGTTACGAATCTGAAATAATAAAACCCAATACTCTTGGAAAGAAGGTGGGCTGATGTAAATTGAAATAAAAAAGACCAAACAAAAAATAAAATGTAAAAACTCAAGAATTTCATTAAATCTACATGAATAATAAATTCAATTTTTTAAACAGACAGACGGATAGACATATTACGAGCATGTTTGATTCTGTTTTGCTATTTTTTTCTCTCTTCTTTTTTTTTTTTTTGTTTTTGTGAAAAACATGAGTAGGACTTTAAGGATTGTATGCATAACTTTAAATAAATGATTTTTACTGCATTTATGTACAAATATGATTATTTTTTTTTATTTCAAAAAAACGTTACAGAAAAAAAAAAACAAAATCATCATCATCGTCATCATAAATGTTTTCAATACAAGCGATTGCAATACAATAGTTACTGCATTATTTACCACAAAAAATTTTATACATAAATAAAATCTTTAATTTTTTTCTTCAAAAATTTGGATCGTAAAAGTGTTGCAGATACATATTCTTGTTGTTTTACTTTTTTTATTTATATTTCAACAAATTCTCAACAAATAAATAAATTTAAAAAGTATTTTATAAAAAACAAAACTTAAATTTGCATGTAATTAAATTTTATATGCAAAATATTTGATTTTAAAATTTTGCAGTTGCATTCGTATGCAAATTTAATAAATTCTTGTCTTCTCAAGTTATTTCAAATTTTTTTGGTTATTGGTTTTTTTTGTTGTTGTTGTGGCATTTGAAATCTTAAGGTCCGAAACGAATTGAGTTATTTTTATACAAAAACTTAAATAAAGTTGTTGTTGTTGTATTTTTCCTGTCATTTTTGCTAAGAACACAGAAAATTAAAGAACATTTTCAAGATTTCCTTAAGGAAAGTTAAAGCAATTATATCTAAGGATAAGTAAAAAATACAGGGTGATTGGTTTCAAGCAAAAAATCATACCAAAAATCGATATCAAAACGATCGTTTTTAAAAGGTGTGATGGATTTTTATCGATTTTAATATGTATTTCTGAATTACAATAGTTTTAAATTTTGTACATATTAAGATATTAATTTATAATAAAAAGAATATATCGCCACCTTAAATGGGGTTCGACACTAAGTTTTTTTAATCGATTATGGTTCGTTTTATCAAACTTATTTCTACGCCAATTAGAAAGACCCCTGTGATCATAAATAAAAAATAAATTCGATTGCCAAAATAAAGGGTGGTCCAACCATAACGCACGATGTCATTTGTGAGTCAAACCTTAACGTCAAGTTTTTGCCCAACTTAATTTGACATTTTTTTTGTTTGTTTTTGTTTTAGGTTTTCACCAATTCAAACATGGAGAGATAAACAATTGAGCAGCGCGTTAAGATTGTTGAAGCCTTTTACAATGCATTTCGTGGCACACTTTCCGCCCAGTGGATTCATTAACAAGCAGAATTGCCGCATTTGGGCAAATTAAAATATACGAGTGATTGTTGAAAAGATGATGCATCCACAAAGAGTGACTGTTAAGTGTAGTTTAAAGGCCGGCGGGTGGCGTCATCGGGCCGTACGTTTTCGAAAATGAGGTCGGCCAAGCAGTTACCGTGGATGGTGTTCGCTGTCGCGAAATGATAACGGCCTTCTTGTGGACAGAAATTGAGGATATGGACCTGAACAATATGTGGTTCCAGCAGGATCGTGGCACTTGCCACACAGCCAACAAACGATGGTTCTTTTGCACGAGAAATTCAATGCCCGTGTTATCCCACGTCGTGACGATCCTAATTGGCCGCAACTATCATGTGATACAACACAAGGGGACTTCTTTACTTGGGGACATTAAAAGGAACAAGTGTACTTCAATAAGCCAAGAACAATTCATGAGTAATTCGGTACATTAATGACATTAAACTTCAATTATGGCTCATAGTCATTGAAAATATGGACCACCGAATAGAGGTATTTCGCCGATTTGTCCGATATTTTGTTTCACACATAATTGTTATAATAAAAATATAATAAAAATTATTACCTGTACGCAGAGAAAAAACATGGTTGGAGTATGGTTGAAAAAAACATATTATGGTCCCTGCAATGGAAACAAACAAACTTTTATTGTTCTAAACAAAATTTTTATCACGATTGATAATATTTTGTTTCTATTTAACAATAAAGTGTTTACCTCCCTTGAAACTTCAAATATGGTTGATATTCAACAATACATTGTTTTAATTAAATAAAACTACAACCATACACTTAAACATATTATGGTAACCTTAACCATATTATTATCACGGCAACCATATTATGGTTAAATTCATCCATATAAAAGCTATAAACATATTATGGTTGCTTCCGAACATGTTATTGTTAATTTTTAATAACAATAATATGTTTAAAATTATAATATTTTAAAACATTGTATGTTTAACTTTAAATTTTAAATAATATGTTTAAAAAGCACCAACATTCTGGTCGTTTGCATTTTACTTGGTTTTCTTAAAATTCTCATTCATTTTTTTTTTATTATTGATTAAAATACTTAAATTTACGTAGAATAAAATAGTAGAAAAGAAAAAATGGTAACGAAGGTCGTCACAGGCTGTAATATGAATGAAAAGGGGATTTTTATAAAAGTGGAACATAACACCTATCAGGGATTAAAAAATTAAATAAAATTATAATTTGACACTACAAACAAATAAAAAAAATGGATGAAATAAATAACCATAATATGATTAACATTGACCATAGGATTGTTAATTCTGACCATAATATGGATACTTTTGTCAAAACTCAGGAAAATTTGGACCATATTATGGTAAATTTTAAATATTATATGGTAAGTTTTGATCATTATTATGGTTAATATTAACCAAAATATGGTTTATTTTAACCATACCATAGTCATTGTTAAACCTAATATGGTAACTGCAAACATAAACATTGTTAAAATCCAACCATAGTATGTTGCTCTTGGAATATGGTTACCTCCAACCATATTTTTTTTATACGTGTGGCGTGCCTTTTGGTTAGACCACCCTTTATTTTATAAGAATTAAAATAATGCATACAGGAAAAAGAGTAAAATATATTCAAATCGTTTTGTTTTTAAAATCGTTTTCCATTGCATACCGGAATAAAATTTCTACCGGTTCTTTACAAATTCAATTGGATATAGAAATGTTGATTTTTTTATTCTTCTTGTAATCATCATTACCTTTGTTAATGTAATCATTCCGCCTTGTAGCCTAAAAAGCCTTATTTTTTAAAATAAATATGAACAAACGATGGTACTCGTTCCTGGAAAACTTACCCACTAGGGTAAATTCTTTCTTTGAATGCAAAATACCACTACAGTACCATGTGGGGAATGTTGTTCTGATGATAAAAACAGTTTTTAGGTTGATTCGGTGAAAAAAGTTTCCGCACCGAAAGCGAATTCTAAAGTACCTTAAATTTTTATTATTTAAAAAATTTTGATTTTTTTTTAAATTATTTTACAAACATTTGGGAGACTATTTTAAATGACAAAGTCTTAATTGTCTATTGCTCATATTGTCGAATTCACCACATTTAATTCGGAAACACCATAGCAATATCAGCACATGATTATCTCGATGATCATTAAGACCCAAATACTCTAATCAAAATACCCTTTAAGCGTTGTGGTAGTATTAGTGAAAATGTGTTTCTTTGTGTGACACCGACGATCCTGGATGGAAAATCAAAAACTTTAGATATTGCGTCCAGCACACGTACACAAGTTAATTCGCCGACATGACAAGCATTTGACAAGTGTATTTGGCACTTTAAAGCCTCCGCCAAAGGCGTCACCCAGTTGGAAAATGCTATAATATTTGCAAATGGCGGTTAATGTCAGTTCAGCTTTGACATTTGTAAAGTTAACAATTACCAAACGCACGTCAAAAGGTTCAGGTCGCGTTCAGTAGGATACAGAAAAGCCACGCTCCATTTATTTTTCAATTTACTTTCAACAATTAATTCCGAGCGGGCAACGCCGCGGCTAGTATATTTCAAAGTAGAAACAAGTGAAAATTGTGCATATGACAAATCTGTTGTTTGGCAACAGAAACAAATTTCGGTATCGGTTTTAATGTATTAGGGGTCTTCTTATTTCGGTAATGGTATCAATTAGAGTGTTCAAATGATTAACAGTTGTCCGATTAATCGAATAGTTTTCGGCGATTAACTATTCGAATAATTTAAATTGCCTTATTTTCGATTAACGAATAATTAATGTCGATTAATCGAAAATTTGTTTTTCCACTATCAAAATAATTTTCGTGGGAATAAAAAATTTAATTTAAATAATTTTGTTATTCGTGCTTAATTCCCAATTTTTATTTTTGATAAAAACACTGAAATTCATTGTTGATGGGATAAGCTATTCCTATGCGCATTTCACTGGTTGCTTAGGCCAGATCATCAGAAAACTTCATCCATAAAGATTTAAGAAAAACTAAAGATATTAAACCAAATAAAACTGTTAAGCGTATAGGAATTAAAACAACAGTTCTACTTGTAACAATACTAAAGTTTAAACAAAATCATCAACAATAAACAGTGACTTTATCTCTTCTTACATTCCCCACTACAATTGATTGTAAGTAGGTTAAGAAAAAACTAAATAAAAACAAAAACAACTTGCATTATTAATTTTTTCTTTAATGTAAAAACCAGCCGGTACGTTTAAAATACCCTTTGATTGTTTCTTAACTCGGGAACATTTTCTTTGAGTAACAATTTTTTAAAATATAGTTCAAAGAATGAAAACAAAGAGTTTGGGAATAATTTATTTTTAAAAATGTTTAGTACAGGCGAATGAAAAGAACCTTCTACCAAACCTTAAAAAGACTATTTAAAGTATTAAAATTGTTAAAAAAAATCAAAACGAGATTAAAGTGGTATAATGGAAGACTACTAATTTTTAAAAAAGAAAAGCAGAGATACTTAATACACTTTGAAAGAATCTTTTCTTAATGAAGTTTCATCAAAATAAAAGAAAGAAATCGTTTGAAACATAAACATTTAAACTGAATACCCTTTTTATAAGATTATTTTAGAAGATTAGCTTAATTTTTGATGCTATTTTTTATTTAAAAAGTTTTCCACTTTTATTACATGAAGTACCTTTTGTTAAATTGTGGTTAATTTTTCAATAAAATTTTATGTTAAAAAATATAATTTTTAAACTATACAAAATTAAAATTATTCGATTAACCGAATAATATTAAATTGTTTGATTGTTATTCGATTTAATTGTCACTTCGAATAATTATTATTTTATTGAACTCTAACCTGCATTTTTAGTGTGTTTTAAGAAAATTTAAAAATATTCGACCAAGCTTTAAGCCCTTATGACACTACATTTTTAATGCATTGTTCAAGTTTTGGTGAACAGTGCATACATAAAGTAATAGAAAAATTAACCAAGTGCGAAGGGATCAACAGTATTAAGATAAATGGCAAACTGTCAAAAATTTTACTAAAGCTATCGATAAAAATGAAGTTATGTCAAAAAAATATGTAACATTTTTCAACTTAAAATTGACATTTCAAGCTTGATATATAAAAAGTGTTGCTGAATCAGCGGTTTATGGGCAAATTCAGCGATTAACCGCTTTTTGTTTGTAGGTTTATCATAAACAAAAAGTTGGCAACATTTAATAAAATTAACAGAACAGGGATGGCTAAGTTGTTTCAATTGTACTTTTTTGTTGATACTTTTTAAACTAAGATTTATAATAACTTTTTGTGGTGTTTTTTAAGAACATAAATAAAATTAATTTCAACAAAAAAAATTTTTTTGGTACAATTAGGGTAAAAAAGTAAAATTTTTAATGGTTGTTGGTGCAATTTTAAAAATTCTGAACGCCATCTCTGAAACAAAAGCATAACAAGAGTTTTCTCTTAAAAAACTAAAAAACTTTGTTTACATTTTTTATTCTTTGATCTTTCTAGCATTTACTGTTTCTTTCCATCAATTCTACATCAATTAATGAATAAAGCTGAAGGTCCACACCATGCGTAGATGCGTATGATACTTTTTATGCATTTTATGCGTTTCTAAATTCCAGTTACATGCCATGCGTTTTATGCGCCAAATTTGTTTTTTTTTATCAGCTGTTATGCTAATATGTTTACACAGAAAGAAAAACACTCGGGATAAATCAAGTTTTTTGTGATTACTTTAAAGCTGGGATCACACGATTGCCGCAATGCACCAATTTTCACACTTTTTAATACCCCAATCGTGTGACCGCACAACCAAATGGCTCATGTACCAATCGAGGACAATATTGTGCTTACTTTTACCAATCAAATGCAACCCTGGTGCGGCAATCGTGTGACTGTTTGCTATGCAACCTCGCGTCAATAAAAATGACAAAAATGCACCAATATTTATTGTGTTCTTGTGCGGCAATCAAACAACACAATACGCGCCAATATTTGCCTTTTTTTTATTAAATTTACTTTTTTGTGTTTCTTTTAGTAGGTAATGAAAATAAATATGTATGTATTTATTTATTTTGCATTAAAATTTTTTTAATTAATTATTTTAAGTATGTATGTTCACAAGCATATTGAGCTGTTCTGTGCGAATATTTTTAAGATATTTCTATTCGAACCTAAACATACGAAATTGTTGAACAGACTGTTAATTTTTGGAATATCTTAAAAAATTAAATAAAACTATTCAACAATAATTTGTTTAAGTATATGATTTGTATCATTTATCATTTAATTTTGTTCAATGAACAATCTAACAAGAACTTTCAAACAAATAAAAAAGCTACCACAACAGCTGTTTTCGCAGTTAATATACATAAGTAAGAACAATCGTGTGACTGTTCTGCGGCAATTGTTGTAACCATTTCGCTTTGTACCAACTAGCGGCAATTAAATTTGTATAAAACAGGGCAATCGTGTGATTTCAGAAAATTTGGTTGGGGCAATTTCATTATTGTGCGTCAATAAAGCACAATAATAATTGTGTCATATTGGTGCATTTGCGGCAATCGTGTGATCCTAGCTTAAGTACGAGTCGTACTCAAAAATTCAAGTACGAATAACACTTAAACGTACTCAAAACAATCCTAAATGGGATTACTTTTGAAAATTAATTTCTTTTCAAAGTTTTTTTTTTTTAAATTTGAACTCATGCTACTCATTTAGTTTATATTTTTGGTTAAATATGTACATAAGATTTCTAAAATAAAAACCACATCGGGCATGATGTTGGTGTTTTATCATTCTGTAATGTGTTATACGGGTAAGTAAATCAATCATTATCATTTTTTCTTTGTAATTTCTTTTGTTTTTGTTTTTTTCAATCATGAATTCGGGATAAAATCAACTTTATATTACTTGAATCAAGCTCATTTTAAGATTGATTCAATCTTAGTTTTACTTAATTCAATCTCATTTTCGGATTATTTGAGGTACGAGTTCGGATTAAAACAATTTTATAATTTTTGAATGAAGTGCATTTTGAGATTGATTCAATCTTAGTTTTACTTAAATCAATCTCATTTTCGGATTATTTCAAGTACGAAAACGGGATTGAATATGGATAATTTAAGTATTTTGGGATTAAAAATCCGTACTTGAATCAATCTTTCTGTACTTGATTCAAGAAAATCCGTACTCACCGTACTATTAATACCGCTCCGGATTGATTTGAGTACGGATGGATTGATTTTTTTTTTGAGTGTATCAATTAAAAACAATTTTGCCAAAAATGGAAAGTGTAATTGATATTATAATAGAATTAATTTAAAAGAATTCATAGAGGAGTAAGCTTTTATTATAAATATATTCGTGATTTTTCACGGTATTAATAAGTTTCCAGTTCATGGCATTGGTTAAAAAAAAAAATATAATAAACATAACAAAGATGACACTCAGAACATAAAAGTAATCGATAACTAGAATGGCAAATTTTGTTCGTGGTAAAATTGTGCTTAAAATTAATTTTAATGTATTTTATTCTTTAAAGTTTATACAATCTTTATAACGAAAGCTTTTTCTCTTATTAAAAACCTTTTTAAATGCAAAAAAACCACACAAACATATTTATCGATAACATTGAAAATAAAATATGATTTGTCATCCATGGCCATTAATAACAGCTGACTTTTTTTCACCACACATGCGACGGATACTAAAGTAGAAAGTAAACCTTCTTTCATGCGTTGATACAACTATGCATTCTATGCGATTTTCTGTGTAACTTGTCATATACAATTACACTGATTCTACTTTTTTGTCAGATGCATAAAAAGGACAGACGCATAAACGCATGGTGTGGACCTTCAGTTTAACAAGTTAGAGTGCTATATTCGGCTGTGCCGAATCTTTGATACCTTCCACCGACAGCTCAGTGGGCTTTATATGGGGCCTATACACGCAAAGAAAAAACATGGTTGTGGTAAACATATTCTAAGAGCAACATATTATGATAAGATTCATGATTGTAGCCACCATATTACGATTGTTATTAAATCATATTATGACCAAATATGTTCGTAATATAACATCATAATATTTTTCTCTTAATCATATTGTTATCCTGTTAATCATAAAACGTTAAGAAGTTATAATATTACTGTCATGGTAATCATAATAAGATAAGAAGTAATCATATTATTGTTATGGCAATCATAATAAGTTTAGAAGTAATCATATTATTGTTGACAATCATAATAAGTTTAGAAGTAATCATAATATTGTCATGGCAATCATAATAAGTTTAGAAGTAATCATATTATTGTCATGACAATCATAATAAGCTTAGAAGTAATCATATTATTGTTATGGCAATCATAATAAGTTTAGAAGTAATCATATTATGATGCAAAGTGATATGAACTGTTATACATAAATTTTTTACATCATAATATGATACAACTTTAAACATAATATTTTTATTGGACAAAAATACTTATGATAAAATAAAAAACATAATATAGTTACTGTAATCTTTTTGTCGTAGGTCGAAATTATTTATAAATTATTTTATGGAGTTTTCATTATTTTTCTCTTAAAATAACACGAAACTTACCAGTAATGGTTAATATTTTGCACCAATATTTCACAAATTTTTCCACCACTTTAAGATTATTAAAATTTTTAAGCAAAGATATTTTATTTTGTGACACTACAACCCATTTTTAATGTTTTTTTTTATTTTTTTTTTTAATTTCTTGTTTATTTTAATGGTTATTTTGTTATTTCTTTTTGAATATTTTTCTTTATTTTTTTTTTAATTTCATGTTTATTTTAATGGTTATTTTTTTATTATTTAGCCACTCACTAACAAATAATTCGATATGTTTATGTAAAACACGACACAACTGATACAAAATTATTTTACAAATGGCGATACCAAAATATTATTAGAGTAACGATATTTTGATTGCATCTTAAACTTATTATGATAAATGTATATAAAGTTATCATGCTATGGCTATTAAATATCATGTTATGGCTGTGAGTAATATAATATGTTTTGAAAATTATCTTAATTTAGTTGTTAGAAAAATAATTATTTTTCGGTCAACAATACTCAAATTTATAATTGCGATAAACATTAATATGTTTACAGTAACTATAATATTGCTGATATTTAATAAAAATAACAATTATTTGTGTACAACAACAATATATTGTTACAATAAACACAGTGTGGTTGCCGTAACCATGCCCAACCATATTTTTTCTCTGCGTGTAGTAAATTATGAACCGAGCATCACGAAATTTATTAGTGTGAGTAGTGAAGTATTTAATTTTATTTTGGTAGCATTGTTTATTTTGTCGATACATACCATTTAAATTTTACGACAGCGACGTTCAAAAACACATTGAAAGTTAGTCGTATTTATTTCGTTTACGGCAATTATAAAACCAATTTTTAAAATTACTTATTTATGAATACGAAGTTTTGGGTATGCACCCTGTTTTTTTTTTTTTGTTCTAAAAAACATTAAGAAAATAGTTTTCTTTAAAGGTTCTTATAAAATTGTCTAACATGCATATTATTGTTGTATGTTGTCAAATATATTTTAAATTTCTACATTTATACGTATATAATATATGCGCATGCATATGAGTCGCATTATATCCTTTTCATTTCAATTTATTTTATGAGTCCTTCCGTTTATGCTGCATTATAAGCAACAAATATACAGAAGAAGAAAAAGAAAAAGGAGCTAAGATAAAGTATGAGTTTGCAACCTTAGAAACAATTTTTTACAGATTTTATATTTAATTTCAAAAAATTCAATGAAACTTTTATTTCTTTATATGTTTGTATGTATGAATGTACAATACACTCATATGCACTTTATTTAAAAGTATTTATACGGATATGTGTATCCAGGATCCTTCTATTAATGTGTTTGTGTATGTGATGTTGCATTTTCTTTAGATATTAAACAATGACATCAACATCATTATCAACGTCTTTGTTGTCAATGTTTTTAGTATTATATTGTCTTTTTTTCTCTTTTTTTCTTACTCTTCCTGTATTCAGAGTATTTTTGTTTTCTTTATGAAAAAGATGTTTAAAAGTTTACTTTTGTTGTTGTTAATGTATTGTGTTTCATTTTTCCTACCTTCCTACAACACGAGTAGCGAATGGGACTGGATTAAGTTTGTCTTTCCATTGGTAATACCAAGAAATATCAAAATGGTCCTTCAAAGTATATACCCAATACGAAATTGAGATTCGAACGAAGCAGGTGTGTAAGGGAGAAATGTAAGAGTTTCGCTTACCATATCGCTTACGGAAGACGAGTTCCCACTTTGAAGCAATACATTTTTGGCAGAAAAAGCACTTTATCCAATGCATAAATACGGGTGAACGTAGCGTTCAGCTTTACACATTGAATGTTTTTCAGTTATTTTTTGGTATTCTCCCTTACAAACATGCTAAGCAGTAAGGGAATGTCTTGGCTCTTGAAATGTAATTCTTTTTTAATAAAACTTGTTGAGAGGTCGCTCACTTACTTTAATGCATGTCTTATTGCATAATTGTGCGCTTATCATAAATACGGGAACAATTTGTTTGTGTTTGATTTTTAAGTATCTTACGTCCACCGATTTTAATGAAACATTTATCGTTTTAAAGGAATTTTTGTGTAGATATGCACAAGATGTATTTTTTCTTGCATTATACTTGCTATAACACATGTTCGAACGAAGATGTATAAACGAAGGTTGTGCTATATGTTGTTCTACCATAATGGTTTTGTTTTCATTTTGCACTTGCCAACACACATGTATGTATAAACGTATTAGGACACAATAAATAAAAGTCGGAAACCTATTTTAATAACTTTTAACGAAGATCTGTTTTTCTATTTTTTACTTTGATTAAATTTCATGAAAATCTTATAAATTAAATACGGGGATATGCACAATATTTTTTTTTTTTGTAAAATTTTGGAATTAAAGTGTTTTAAAAGCGTACAAAGATGGGTTAATAGTGCATTTTACCGTTCTCTTAACCCATTAGCGCCCAATTTTTATGTTAAATATTGTTATTTTTTCAATTATTATTGTTTTAATTATTTGTGTATGTTCCTAAATAAGAAAATTTTATATGTTTTTATTATTTAATGCACAGGTTCACTCGAAATTAAATGTCAATTTGTCGAATTTCGACCACCGGGCGATCCTAGTTTTTATAAATGTGCCATTACTGTTTCGCAAAATGATAAAATATTTTATTGGTTATATGAACATTATTATTCTAGGCCCCTAAGCCCTGGGCCTTACATCACAAAAACACGTTATTTTATGTATGAATTAACGCGACAAAATGCCAAAAGTATGCATTAAATTCGAGGCGGTATTACGTCGAAATTTGGCAAAAGTTTGTATTTTCATAGAAATTTTACTTCCAGCAATTAAAAAGCCTCCTTCTTAAAAGCACACTATACCGCGTAAGACAAAAAAAAACAACAATAATGCTATTGTTCTGAAATTCAATTAAGTCTTATCTGATTATAAATTATACCGCCAAATTGTGTTATGCTCGGTCCATAACGCGACAAAATGCCAAAAGTTTGCATTAAATTCGAGGCGGTATTACGTCGAAATTTGGCAAAAGTTTGTATTTTCATAGAAATTTTACTTCCAGCAATTAAAAAGCCTCCTTCTTAAAAGCACACTATACCGCGTAAGACAAAAAAAAAACAACAATAATGCTATTGTTCTGAAATTCAATTAAGTCTTATCTGATTATAAATTATACCGCCAAATTGTGTTATGCTCGGTCCATAACGCGACAAAATGCCAAAAGTATGCATTAAATTCGAGGCGGTATTACGTCGAAATTTGGCAAAAGTTTGTATTTTCATAGAAATTTTACTTCCAGCAATTAAAAAGCCTCCTTCTTAAAAGCACACTATACCGCGTAAGACAAAAAAAAAACAACAATAATGCTATTGTTCTGAAATTCAATTAAGTCTTATCTGATTAAAAATTATACCGCCAAATTGTGTTATGCTCGGTCCATAAGTTGCTATAGGTCTCAATCTCGAAGACCCCTTTAAGCTTGACGCAAACTTTTACTCTCCTGAAACTTGGCACACTCTATTTTTATGTGACTAGAAACTGTGATATCAGATTTTATGAAGATTTATCACAGAACGAGTAAAAAATCCTCTTCCGAAAAATTCTAATTCTTGGTGATCCTCTATACATAATTTTCCATAAGTCCCACGCTCGAAAAACCCTTTAACCTTGACGCAAACTTTATCTCTCATGAAACTTAACACACTTTTTTTTTTATTTGACTAGAAATTGTGATATCAGATTTTATGCAGATTTATTCCAGATCCAGTAGAAAATCAACTTCCGAAAATGTTTAATTCCTAATGGAGGGTATCCAAGATTCAACACAGCCGAAGAATACATTCTTAGTTGTTTTAACGTGTGTTTGTATGGTGTATAAATAGTTTAAGAACATTCTGTGTCACATCCTTGTTAATTCTCTCTCGTCCTCGTACTGTGTACATATTTTAAAACTAAATAAATGAAGTACGTTTTTTACTGCAACTACGAGTGTTGCATGAGTGGTTGTAAACTCACAAGCACACCAACTACCAGCACACACTCACATGAATGCAGTAATTTTATTTCGTTTAACATTTATAGAAGTTCATATATTTTTTCCTTTCTTTAAGTTATTGTGAATGAACGGAAGAAAGTATGTACAAATGCGAATGCAAGCGTTTGTCTTGTGGCAAGTAAGTAGTAGTAGTAGTGGCAATTTCTTTTCATATGTCATGTTCTTTTTGAGTACTCGTACTCAACGGTCTGAATGCATTAAAAGAAAGACTTTATTGTAATCGAGTGCAAAAAAGTTTCTTTTCGTTTTCATTTATGCGTTCGCATTAGGGTTAAGAAAGTGTATATGTGTTACGTTTTGCAGCATACAATTAGTTTTTAATGCATCTTGAAAAGTTTTGTGTTAAAATTACAAAGATCTGTAATTCCTTATTTAATAAAGTTCTTCGAAAATTAAATTTTGAAAAGATTAGAATGTATAATATTTTGTATAATTTTAATTGAAATTTAAGTGTTAGCTAGGTTTAGGTTTTTAAGAGCTATTTATATAAACTATGTAGGTGTATACACCTTTAAAGCAAATTATTATTTTTTTTTTTAAGATATATGTACAATTTTCTGAAAAATTATGAATTCCCATCCTATAACACCAAAAACGAATAAAGTAAATTTTGTATACGTTGTATACTCAAACAAATATATGTATATATTAGCCATAATATTGAATACCTGCAGCCATTTTCTGTAATTCGGTACAGCTAAATCTCTATCGCTAAAAATCTATAAAGTTGTATTGGTATTTTTGGCTACAAATGCAGTTCTTTAACGTGCATTGCTAAAATTGGAGTCGCCGCAATTTTAGCTTTTAATATACATTTTGTATTCTCTAAGTAAATTTTGCGATCGAGATTTAGCTTAAGCTAAGTGAATTACAGAATAAGCTGCTGCACTTTGTATGAATATATTTTAAATAGTTTTAACTAGCGCACCATAACAAGGCCGAGAGTTGCCATAATTGATAATAACAGATTTCTGTCAAGTCGTTGTTCAAACATGATCTGGTAATTTTGCAAACGAATCAGTTATGTCCAGTACACGTCTCTTAAAATTTCTTCACCCGGTTTAATATGTTTATAACAGATTATTGTGCGGTTTCCAAAAATACAAGTGATTTAACGTGTGGTGAAATTTATATGAAAAGCACAAATTTTTTATATAAATTTTACTACATGTTCCATCACTTGTATTGTGCAAACCGAACAAACATGTTTCCTATCATTGGTTTCTTAAGACCCATATAAATTTTTAACTTTATCTTTGAGGCGGTACAATGGAACCTTAATGTAAATTCGCCTTTAAATGTTATTAAAATGTAGTTTGTAATGTTTTTTGAATGAATTCAAGTATTTTATTTACATGCAAATGGTATATCAATATCTTGACCGTAGTCCTCATAAAATTCGCTTAAAATTCACAGACTTTCCCCAGCAATTTTTTGCAACAAAATGCAACCGGTGCGCAAAATTACCGCGGGAAATATATTCCCAAAAATAAAATAAGGAATGGTCCCAAAATTTTGACATGAGACTAAACAAAACGCCATTTTTAGGCAGTTTTTTGTTTGGTTTTGCGTGGGGTTTTTTCATTTTTTCGTTGGAGTGTTTTTGCATTTTAAGTGAAATTAAAAATTATCCCAGTATTTAGGAATAAAAAATAGCGCCAAATGAAATCAAAATTTTTATTTAAGGGCTATTTCTTATTTACTAATACATATAATGCAAGTTTAAAGAAATGAAAAATGATCCTAACAAATTAAATTTTAAATTAAAATTTCTACGGATCATATCAAAATCCCGAATTCTCTATCAAGGAAGAGAGATTAATTGCGTATGGTTATGCAGAGATGTTAAAGTTAGCGAAGCCAGTGTTTGTGATACAATAGAGGAAAAAATCCCTGCCCTGGCCAAAGACCGGCTACATAGTAAAGTTTTAGTTACACAACCAGTTTTCATTATACAGGGTGGCGCAGAATTAACTAAATACCATATAACTCATTATGCGCCACCCTGTAATATAAAGGAAAAATCCTTGCGACCAACTCTACAATTATTTCGTATATTTAATTTAGGATTTTTAAACTTGGGATTTTCTGTTTCGGGCATATGAACCCAACCCAAATTTTTAATGGGTTTTTTTAATTTTGACTTTTTTTGAGGTAAAAATGTATTAAAAAGTTTGAGGTGATTTCTCATAATGAAGAATGTTTTTTTGTTTAAGTTTAGTTTTAGTAGAGTTCTAGTTCAGTTTCAGTTCTAGTTTAGTTCTAGTTCAGTTCTAGTTCAGTTCCAGTTCAGTTCTAGTTCAGTTCTAGTTCAGTTCTAGTTCAGTTCTAGTTCAGTTCTAGTTCAGTTCTAGTTCAGTTCTAGTTCAGTTCTAGTTCAGTTCTAGTTCAGTTCTAGTTCAGTTCTAGTTCAGTTCTAGTTCAGTTCTAGTTCAGTTCTAGTTCAGTTCTAGTTCAGTTCTAGTTCAATTCTAGTTCAGTTCCAGTTCATTTCTAGTTTAGTCTAGTTCAGCTCAAGTTCAGTTCCAGTTCAGTTCTAGTTCAGTTCAAGTTCAGTTCTAGTTCAGTTCAAGTTCAGCTCCAGTTAAGTTCCAGTTCAGTTCTAGTTCAGTTCTAGTTCAGTTCTAGTTCAGTTCTAGTTCAGTTCTAGTTCGGTTCAAGTTCACTTCTAGTTCAGTTTCGAGTTCTGTTCAAATTTCCCAATTGTCGCAATTCCATAAAAATAAATATTTGAATACAAAAAAAGGATTGAATATAGAGAAGAAAGCATCAGCATACAATCTAATACGCGCAGAAATTTGGTTATTATCTTGTCATATTAACAACTTGAGGTGACTTATTATCATTTGAAACAACTGTCGGTGGTGATAAAATATTTCTTTAACAAATCTCTTATTTAATTTTAACTAAATTCAATTAAAATTGAATATCCATTGAATTAAATAAATTATTTTTCGCAACAATTATATCAAGCAATCGATAAATGTGGTTTATCTCCGATGCGGATATAAAATAAATCAATTAAAATGACATTGTTAAACATGTTCCATATTAAAGTAGACCAAGTACTTTTAAAAAATAATCTCAATAAAACAACACAACCATTTAACAAACTACTGCTGTTGCTGTCGCTGCAAAAAAGAAAAAAATAAAAAATGAAACTAAAATGACACTTACTATTTTTCAAAACACATCATGAACTTTGCCACAAAGCCTGAGCCACTCTCAGATTCAAGTGTTAAACTGCTACACACACACAGGCTTCTACAATGTATTTGAAATACATGCCATAAATTACTTTACAAACTGATATTGAGTTCATAACATTTTATTTAAAACATTGTGATGTGAGTTGTTTTTTGGTTTTAGCACTTTTTTCTGCTTAGAAATTGGAATCGAAATACAAGAAACCTACATTTTTCTTCATCTTATCAACAATTCGACTTGGCACAGCCCAAATTGTAGTATTGCGAGGATTGTGAGAGAATTTACTTTTAGATAAATAAATAATGTTCTTAGGTTGTCAGTATAATTTTAATCGAGGTAATGCAGAGAGTAACTACCATCATTAGACTGTAAAAATTCGCTGAGTGCAGTGAAAAGTTTCAAAATAAACGTAAAATATCAAAAGGCTTTAAGCCGTATTCTGTAATTCGGTAAAGCTAAATCTCTATCGTTAAAAATCCATAAAGTTAATTTAGCGATTGTTGGCTACGAATGCATTTCTGTAGCGTGCATTGCTAAATTTGGCAATGCCATAAAAATTGGATTCTCCGTAATTTTAGCTTTTAATGACATCGCTAAAATTTTCAAATTTTGTATTTTCTAAGGCATTTAGGGATCGAAATTTATCTTTAGGTAAGCGAATTACAGAATTTTTGAATCTGATAAAATACAGAGAATAATTGTAATTGCTTTTAATTCTGAGTTAGACGAATTTGTTTAAGATAGATATGAACTCCACCCACAACCCTCGTAATAAGCTTTTTAGATATTCAACCTCTATGACTACAAGGTGGCGCTATAAATGGTTCGTACTTTTTTTCATAGAATACAGCATTATATGTGTTTGTGGTGATGTTAGTAGAACGACGAGGCATGTAGTCCTGGTGTGATGTAAGTTAAACAAGAAGAAGGAGGTCTTTCAATGCACTTTGCTCGTGCTCTAGTTTGTTTCTACAATGTTTGTTTGTACCATTCTGTTTTTGTCGAATGTCGTTGTTGTTACTGCTGATGCTATTGTTGTTGTTTTGTTTTAGCAATTGCAATTTTATATGACATTCTAATTGCAGAATGCAGTCAATGCGAAAGTGCAAAATCATGTCAACAACAATTTTCCATTGGCGGTTTAACATTGATTTTTTTTATTTTTGGTTACAGTTGGTAAATGGAAAAAGCAAAAAATTAAAACGGCTACAAAAATAGTTAAAACATGTTATTTTTTATGATGTTTATATGTGTGTGGCCATAGTGTAATTGTATGTGTTTAATGGAGAAAAATATTGTGGTAGTTTCAAACTTAGTTCAGGTGGTAGACTTCATTTGAACAGAACTTATATAAATGATCTAAAGTGTACTTCCTTTGGTTTTTATATTGTTTATTTATTGGTTTTGAGAATTTAAAGTTATAACATTTCAATTGACAATGTACTGTAGAGCAGAATTATTATTAATTACAAAACCGAAAAAATTTAAGATACTTTTGGAAAGACCTAGTGTAGGTTTGGGGCATATTTTAGTAGACAATTTTTCCATTATCAGAAGTGTTGCGTAATCTGAAATGGTTGTAATGTTCTTAAAAAGTCTCACTGCTCCGCTTTTAAACACCGTTTAAATCTTCCAAATCGGTGCAAAACTAGTTTAGCTAAAAACTGTTTAGCCCACAATGCCCACAACGCTTTATATGCGATCATAAATCTCTTTTAATGGGAGTCACTGTTTAATCCAGGGCTGTGGAGTCGGAGTTGAAGAGTCGGAGTTGATGTTTTTGTGCCGGAGTCGGAGTCGTAGTACCCACAAAAACTCGCGACTCCGACTCCAAAGTTGTTCGGCATGAAAAATTTAAAAAAAAATTTCCAAAATAAAAATTATCTTCTTAAAACACATTTAAAATTTAAATTAATGGTTTATGAATACTGCTTTTATGTGCTGTTTCCAAATGACAGGCGATGGACTGAGTGCTTTTTGTGCTGAAATCGCAAACGTAAAACGCAAGAATTTTAAAAGTCGTTTTTAAATAAGATTTTTGTAATAAAAGAATTTTATGACAAATATTTAACAAATGTTTTCCTATTAAACAGGATTTTAAACCAAAAATTATAACGGTAATTGCTTCTCAAAAACTCTAATTTTTAGAAGGCCGTACGGTAATGAAAAAAAAAAGTTAACATCACTGAGTCTCATATACATTTAGCATCAAGATTATAGTAGGAGTCGGAGTAGGAGTCGGAGTCGCACTTAAAAAATTTGAGCATTTGGAGTCGGAGTCGGAGTTAGTACTTTTTTCGGATGACTCCACAGCCCTGGTTTAATCTCCTCCCTAAAGCATCTGCATCACCACTGGAGGTATATATTTTAATGCATTTGTTGTTATGAAAAAATCACTATTAAACACTTATTTTACGGAGACTTTAGTAAATTATGTAGTAATTTCGGAAAGTCTTTGGTGGAGTGTATACAAAATGCATAAGTCGACTTTTAAATTCTGTAATAATATGTATCTCATTCGAAAATTTAATCTATTTTCATATTTACGTCTTCTTTCAAATTGATTTTCCCCGAGAAATTGTATTTTACTTAACATGCCCATCACTAAGCATTCTTGCCCCATATACAAAAGTAATTGTTTGTAATGTGATACATTCAATTGTTTATAGATTAAAAAAAAATTGTTTGTAAATTAAACAAAAAGCCTTTGCCAAAATTTAAAAAAAAACTAAATTCATTAAATTAGTCGCACATGCCCAACAGGCAAAATACTTTTTGCATAATTCTAATTACATCAACAAAATACAAAATAACAATAACAAAAAAAAAACAATTACAACAATATTATACAAACAAAAACAAACATCACCCATAATAGAATAATAAAATTTAAACCAATCTTCAGACAATAAAACACTTTGCAACACAAACGCCAAACCAAACTTCTCGGTTCTTCATTAATCGAGAAGAATCGAAAAAATAACGAATAATGAGTGTGTGTAAAATGTGTGCTGATAAGATGTAAATAACATTGGAAATTGTAGATACAGTTGACAAAGTTTTCGCATTTGGGGAAAAATGTTTTAAAAAAAAATTGAATTAAAACCGAAACTTAAGCAACAATAAGAGGCGTTGAAAGACGAGTAGAAGTGAAGCTCATACTTGCAACTACAGCTATGAAAATAACACCAACAAATATAACATTTTAATGTAAATTATGTAAATTATCAAAGTAGACGAAAAAAAAAGAAGACAATGGAAAAAAATAACTGAACTAAAAGTCTAAACAGCACAGGACAGGCAGACGAAATATCTTTTTACAAGCATTCTAAACCCATTAAGAATACACTGAAATTAAAATGAATGCAAAATTATCGTGTTAATGCAAATGCAAGTTTTTTTGTCGATAGTCTAAGAAAGATATTGAAAAATTATCCTCCGAATCATTAAATTTTTGCATATTTTGGTGAAAATGCATATGTTTGCATATTTTGACTTTTTTAATTTATTTTTTTTTAATTTCCATATTATAAAAATAGTTCTTAAACAAAATTTTTAAATACACAAAAAAACCTTCCAAAAAATTTTAAAATCAATAAATAAATTCTCTTGGAGTTTTGCTTTAAGATTTCGACAAAAGATGTAGCACCCTACATCCAAGACTGTTACATTTAACTTGCTCGGTACATGGGTTAAACTGCTTTGCCGAGGAAACTTGAACCCAATTCGATAATATTGCAGTTTCAATGAACTGTATCCCCTGATTCCCCTTCCACTGCAGTCAGTATTAACAACCCAATAAAAATATTGATTATTTTGCGAAGCACTAATGGTGCATTTAAAAAAATAGGTAAGTGAAAGAACTCTCAACAAGTTTTATAAAAAAAAATAACATTTCAAGTTTCACGGCATTCCCTGACCACGAAACAGGTTTGAAAGGGAGAATACTTAAAAATAACTGTATCACAAGCATTCAGTGTGTAAAGCTGATCGTTACATCCAACAATTTCTATATGCGCTGAATAATGCGCTTCATGTGTCAAAGATGTATTGCTTCAAATTGGGAACTCGCCATATAAAATTCAAGTCTTCCGTTAGTGCAATGGTAAGCGAAACTTTTATGTTTCTGAAGCTTCAGCTTTTATTGGGAAAAAACTTTGAGTAATTTAAGAATGTAAGCAGAGCTTTCTAATACCGATGATTGTGCAATTAAAAAAGTAAAAGAACTTCATTTAGGTTTTGCTAGTCAAGCGAAAATGGCAAAAACTCGGAAAATTTGCAAAAATAGCGAAAATTTTTGATATTTCAAACCAGCCATTAAATTGAATAAAAAATGCTTAAACTATAAGGAATTGCAAAAATTCGGTAAAAGTTGTAAAATTAGCGGAAATTCGCAAAAATTTGCAAGCAGCGGCTATTTATTAAAAATAGTTAAAGCTCTAAAGAACTACAGGAAAAAATCGCTTATATCGCGAACATGGCTAAAATTCGCAAAAAATTGCAAACTTGGAAAAAACCCGTAAAATTTATTTATTTATAAAACATTTTTTTGCAAAAATAGCGAAAATTCGCAAAAAGTTTTAATATTTCGAACAAACCATAAAATTGAATTTAAGTAATGGCAAAAATTCGGGGAAATTCGCAAAAATTTATTAAAAATTGTTAAAGCTGTAAAGAATTAGAAAACTTACAGGAATAAATATCTTCTACCGCAAACATGGCTATAATTCGCGAAAAACTGAAGTAGAGTTGCCAGCAGCGAAATCAGGCCTGGGGGCTCATGTTGAATTTGTTTATGTTATATTTTAACATTAGCATCGTTGCCTAATTTCGCTGCTGGCAACTCAACTTCAGTTATTTTGCCATCCGTATTCTACCCATTAACTAGGTTGGTTCCTTGTTGTCTGCTGAGTATTTTCATTACAAATTTACTTAGTTCTTTTAAGTTAATTCTGACAAAAATAAATAAACAAGAAATGTTTTCATAATTATGCGCCACACTGTATAAATAAAATTATGCTTGACGCATTAAATCAAACAATATATTAATTGCTAATTGTACTTCCTTTTATTAAATAATTGCTGGATATAAAAAGGACTATACGCTACTAATCAAATTATACGGAAAAATATTTTTTTTTTTATTATTTATTTATTGAAGCTTCATATATATTTAATATGAACTAACAATAATTAATAAAATCTTATCCTTATACATTATAAATGTCCAGCCATTGCCAGACAAAATTTTGTCATCACGGTTTATGTTCACATATGTAGGGTTTATCGTTCTCCTAATTGGGTATGTGCTGCAGTGCCTCTTCATCTTAAGCGAGAGAGGCCGCAATGATTTAAGATATTTCGAGCTTGTGGATTTGGGTGTCGTTCAATTCTTTTAAATATGTTACTGCATATTTTGTAATAACAGGTTTTGTTAAAGTCACATGGAGATCCGTATGGATGTTTGAGTTTTGAGCGGCTGTTATTATTCGGAGAAGTTTATTTTGGTGTCTTTGAATTTTTTCGATATAAGAGGCCAAGGCAGTTGAATACCGTAGTACCAGATACGCTTTAAGATAGAGTTGTAAAGTAGAAGCTTGCAATCGAGACAAAGGACAGAATTTCTTCCAACAAGCCAATGAATTTGAATTGCTTTTAGTTTCTTTGAGTTAATTTTGCCTCTTTACGACATTTTAACGTTAATCACCGATCCAGACGTATACCGAGATATTTTCCATGCGAATGTTGAGGAATTTATTGATTACTAGCTGACCCGGTCCACGTTGCTGACCCTAAGCAAACAGTAGTGTTGTATTACCACACGATTTAAATTAAACATTTAACGAAATTTACGGCCTTTAAAATAAAAATCAATGGAATACCTATCATTAAGTTTTTTTTACAAAATAACTTACATATGGTGTAGATATGGGCTCAATCAAAAAAGAAACGCATGTATTTAAGGCAAATTGGAAATTATATTTATTTATTACTTCATCTTAAGGCCAGCGCATAGACAATGTTTTTTGTTTTTTTTTTATTTGGTGAAAGAGCCGTTTTCTGATTTTAGGTAAATCGGAAAAAGCGGGCGGGGCAAAATTTTCTTTCCGTAAAAACCTAAGTTAAACCATGGCGATCATTTTGAAGAAAAAATCGTCCAAATCGGTCAAGTCGTTCTCCAGTTATGCGCTTAATAGAAAAAGTAGGCGTGGTAAATTTTTCTTTCGATGAAAACTTAAAGTTGATTAATACGAAGATTTGAAAGAAAAATTAGTCAACTCGATGGAGCCGTTTTCTGATTTTAGGTAAATCGAAAAAAGTGGGCGTAAAAGTGGGCGGGGCAAAAGTATCCTATGTCCGTCTCCTGGCTCTAAGCTACCTCCCTACCAATTTTCAGCCAAATCTGTTCTGCCGTTCTTGAGTTATAAGTGGTGTAACTAACACGACTTTCTTTTATATATATAGATTATTATCTGTGTTTTTTTTTGCTTTCGCGTACATATTACCCCATACAAATTTGACATTGACAAATGACATTTCTAACTCCGATAATTGTTAGGTGTTATCAAAATGTTGTGAATGCCATTATCAGATTGTACAGAAATTATAAAAAGTGCTGCCAAGTTTATTATGATAGTTTTTTTCCTATTCCTTTTTCTAAACGTTAATTTTAAAATTTTGCTTATAACTTTAACACAAATTTTTTTATGTAGGCGTGGTCGAGAAGTAGGCGTGGCCGATGAAACCTATCTCGAGTCCACCCTGAAGGACCATTCTTAAAATTGGTAAAAACATTTTTAAAATCGAATGAGTAGTTTCATAGGTTTTTTAAATTTTACATTTTTTGCGAAAAGTGGGCGGAGAAATGGGCGTGTTCAATAAAACCCAACACATTTCCACCCTGAAGGATCGTTCCAAGTATAAATTGGTGAAAACATTTTTAAAATCGGATTAGTGGTTTTGGAGATTTTTGAATTTTACGTTTTTTGAAAAAAAGTGGGCGTAGAAGTGGGCGTGGTCGATGAAACCTAGCCTATGTCCATCCTGGAGGAACACTTTAAACATTGCTGAAAACATTTTGGAAATCGGATGAGTAGTTCCGGAGATTACTTTCTACAAACAAACAAACAAAAAAACAAACATTACCTCTTTATAATATTAAGTATAGATATAGATTGACTTTAATAGGCGACTTAGTAGCTTTCTAACAGCTTGTGTGTGTTTGCTGGTCAATTTTGCTTCAATTTATATCAAAAGCTTGAGAAACATAGATGAAGAGCGCAAAACAATATTTTCTTTCTTAAAAGGCTTTTCTTATGGCGTTTACTTTTAGATGGGTTTGTTCAATTGTGCTGTGTTCTCTTCTAAATCCGAATTGGTAGGAATACAGCCACTTTCACCAGCACTCTAGCAGCAACAGGTGTTTAATGTTTAACACACAGATTTCCTTTTTCTATATCGTTTTTTGCCCAACTTCCGTTCAAGTTTCTTAATTGCGATTTAGAGACAACAGGCCTTTTGAGATTTCTAGCTGCACGCCATAATGAGTAGTCTGATTGTGGAGTTGCACCAAGTTCCTTAAGATATTTTTCCAGAAACGCCGTTGTCTTAGTCTGCAGTAACTTTCTTAGCCTTTTTGTGCACTCTTTTAGTAAGTTCTTCAGTTGAGGGGATCTGTGCAATTGCCACTCTCTTCGAGCTCTCCTTTTTTTCAGACAAGTGACGCTAGACATCTGTGGAATATATTTTAATATTTTTTTTTTTTTTTTTTGAGGCAGTACTGGAATGGTTAACTGCTGGAATGGAAAACTCTCAAAATTAACAAAAGAGCGATCTACATTCTCCGGTGTACTAAATTGAAACTGAAAAATATTAAAGCCACTCTTTTCTCTCAGTGTGATAATGCAAAAATGTTGAGAAAAAATTATATCGAAAAACAGACAACACAAAAAAGATGTTGTTGTGACATACAAAGTGCGGGCGTTGATATCTTTTCTTCATCATTGTCATCGTAGCGTCATAATCATCATCATGTGGTTACCAGATTCTTTATGGTTGTTTGTATATTATTTAAATACACAACTGACAATAACAACAACAGCAGCAATAACGAGATGAATAAAAAAAAACAGCTATTAATTGCCTTTATTGTCTGTTTGCTGCTGCTTTTTTTTTAATTTTTATTTCCTTAATACTAGAGGAGGTTCTTTATTTATTTTGTTTAATATAGCATGTGGCAAACATTCGTTTCCATTCATACCATGCAACAGCCGTAGCAACAGCAACAGCAATATCTTTCAATATTCAAACAAACAATAAGTCGCGAGCGAGAGTGTAGTAGAAAATGGTTTAAAAAACCCGCACTTTAGATTCACTTACAAATTTAATTAAGTTCAATCGACAACACCAACAAGCACACATTCACAAATTTACTGTCATAGACAGTGTTGTCATCATCGTCATCGTCGTCTTCACCAGCCTCGTCATCTTCATTAGCTTCATCTCATTTAGTCGACAATTCTTAATAACAATGCAAACAATTTTCTATTTTTTTTCTACAAACGATAGAATAACAGCTTCTCGTTTCATATATTTTCTTTTTAATTTAAATACAAATAAAATTCATGGATAAACAATTTTCAATTTCATTTGTAACACTTCAATTTCGAGTATTTAATTTAAAATTGAATTTATTTCAATTCAATTGAAAAATATTAGATTGGCTTTGCCATTTTCAATCAATTGGCTAATAAAAAAACCCACAAGCAATTCATATCGCATTTAAAAAATTTGGCGTTCTATATTAAAAGGCCTCAATTAACATACGGCCTCAAGAAGGCCCCAATAGTTAGTTACAGTCGAAATTGTCAGAAGTAAAATATACATAAGCCTTAATGGACATCTGGAAATACCATTAGTATACGAATTTGAGGATTTCGTATAATGAGGAACTGATGTTTAGGAATCACCTGTGGAATTAAAGAAAGAGATGCACTTTTTACTTTAAGCAAGAATTTACATTAGCTTTGTTTCTAAGCCATGACGAGAAATACAAAGAACGTTTTAGACTGTCAATATCCTAAGAAGACAATAAGATTCAAAATTTTTATCGATCAATTTTTTATTTCGTTTTGTTAAATCGGTTAATCGCACCTTAAAATCAATTTTGAAATCATTTCAAATAATTTTCACTTGAGGATTTTGTTAAAAAAAAAGTTTGTCCATGGAAATCGAATGAGTGCTAAACCTATTTTCTTAATAAAATGCAATCGGTTAAATTACATCTTTTGTGTTTTTACATTATTATTATCGTGAATTTCCCAAAATTTGATTTCATTGTAAATATTTTATTATTGGTCTGTAAGGATTTATTCCGTAGACCTTAAATAAATAAAATAAAAAAAATGTTTGGCCGTTTTTGTTCGCTATCTATTGATGACTTTAATTTCTAGAGCAAAAACGCACCTTTCATTAAGTTAGGAAGCGTACTCTTAGGGCTAAAAAATCAGAGCAAGTTAAACTCTATTTTTGGTTTAAAATGTGTTTAAACCAACAAATCTATAAATCACCCAACATATAAACCATTTTTAAACGCATAAAATTGGGCGTTTAAACTACCAATACAGACCGTATGAATTTGCTAAGATTTATCGTAGTGCTGCCACATGTTATTATTTAACAACATATAATACATGGGACACTGATTTATAGCTGGTGAGTTTAAACTGCATATAAATTTGAGTTTAGTTCAACTAAACCAGCGTTTAAACCATCAGATCCTTCTATAATAATAAAAATATTAAGATAATTCTCGGAAAACTATTTGTTTTATTTTTAATTTAAATCGTGCTTTTTTATTGTACCAACCTTTAATTACCTTTAATACGAAAAAAATTGATTATTAATTCGTATATTTTTCATTTTCAGTACCAAAACTAGACTAGATTTTTAAAAATGCACTAGTGATTCCCTGATTCCAAATGTCTAAAGTCAAAAGTAAATTTCCAATGACATGAACATGTTTAATGTCTATAGTAAATAACATTGTCTGGGGTAGAATAAGTCACTAGTACTGGTCACTGTGTCAGTAGTGAATCAGTACAGATCCACTTGTGACATTTCCTACAGGGTGTATACACACATAATTTGTAGTGGTATTGTTAATGTTCATATTTTATCTTCTTTTTTATTAAGATTAACATATAATATTGCCAAAATAAATATAATAATAAAAAAATTTATTAAATCTTAATATGTAAACGATTTCAGAGCATTATAGCCTTTTTACACTGATCAACATCTAACATCTACCATAAATTTTCCACATTTTGCGGATATGTTAACATCTTTGCATAAGAAATACATAGGGCTAAAAACCAAAAGATGTTCCTATCTCATTTTATTCCATTCTAGATCTTTCGATTATTTTAGAGTCATCATTAAAAAAGTGGCAATAAGTTCTATTATTGTTGTGGCATCACTGACAAAAAAATGGGGTTTGAAAGCAGCGTTACCATTTGTCAAGTTTTCTCTTTTATTGAAATGTTTTTTTGTTTGGTATTTTTTATACATTTATACAAACTGAACTTCAAATACATTTTTGTGTTTTCTTATTAAATTTTGGCACTTTTGTATAAAAAAAAAATTTTTATTTTAAAAACATTTTTATTCAAAAATGGTGACATTTTTTTTATGGTAGATGTTAGATGTGACCAATGTAAACGAGTGTTTCACATTTTCTACATCTTTGATGGTAGATGTTAGATGTTGATCAGTGTAAAAAGGCTATAAATCGAATTTTTTACCGCAAAATCGATATAAAACGATTCCGTGTTGATAAGAATCAGTATTGCCAGTGGATTTTTCGAAAAAATGCATACACATACTAAAAAATCCGATTTTTCCCCACACGTTGAAAAAAATTCACCTACAAAAATCCCTACGCATTATTGTCATTAAAATAGAAGAAAAACATTAGTTATATACATTTGATTCGAATATGTATATTAAATTTTTGACAAAAAAATAATACATATATGGGGGATTTCATGTCAAGTGACCCAACTTTTCAAAATTGATGTCTTCCGATTTGGATTAGCCAAATTTTCAGCAAGATCGGTCAAAAAGTTTCTAAGTTGGAGGGCGTCAAAATTTGACAAAAATTTGTTCTTTCTCATTTTATGTAACTTAACACCTATTGGGGTTAGCAACATTTGTCCCGAACAAATTAGAAAGCTTTTTCTTCAATATTTTGAAAAAATGTTTTTGTTTTTTTTTTATTATTTAAATGGTATTTTTTTGCTCCAAAAAATGCTTATGTCTTTTCCTTTAAAGTAGTTTGGTCGCTTTTTGGGCGAATGATGGTTTATGTATTAAAATTATAATTTCTAACTGAAGACGATGGTTTTTGAATTTTAAGCATATGCACTATTTTGAATTTTTTCATATTTGTGCGTAAGTGTTTCTAACGCCTTAGCAATAAAACTAATGCTGCGAAAATAGACAAATTGACCTTTCCGACGGTATGTAACATACCTAACTAGCAGTTTATCCTATAAGTAGTTTTGAGCGCATCTCTAACTTAGAAACTATTTGACCGATCTTATTGAAAATTTATGTCTAAACTGCTCTCCAATAGGATTAACCTTGGTGGCTAATCCTAATCAGAAGACATCGATTTCAAAAGATGGGTTACTTGACATGAACTCCCCCATATGTATGTACTTTAAATTAAATCCTTTAACATTGAACAATATTCTTAGAAAAAAAATTTACATACATATTAGTGTCGCCAACTTTTTAAACCACAAACAACTCTGGAAATATATTTTTAAGCGATTTTGGGAAAAATAATTTTTTTTTTTTTTTTGACAAGAAATTAAATTAAAAAACGTTTTTGCCTGCATTTATTGCATAATTAATGCGATATGTCGAAAAATCCCTACGTCTTGGAGATATTAAAAAATCTGTCCGATTTTTCCTACACACAAAAAAAAATACCAATGTAAAATTAACATGGAAAAATGTTGATTGAAAATCATGGTAAATTTCTGCAAAAGTATGCGCTTTATTTAAATTTATCATTATTTCATATTAATTTTAAATGAAAAATATTAAAAAAATCTTAAATCACGCTAATTTGATATTATTCACTGTTAAAATAAATAAAAAAAAAATATTAAAATATAAATAAATATGGATTCGATATTGAATCCATAAAAACCTGTTTTGTATTAAAATCAAAAGTTTATCTTGTTAAATTAACATGCATACATAGTTAAGTATGTTAATTTTTTTATTTTCATTCTTAAATAAGAAGAAAATTCCCGTATTCTTTAAATTAAAATTATTTAGTTAAATAGTACATCAAGTTTTCAAAGTAGAATGATGACGTAAACCATATCGGGCGATTCTGCTGATGCTTCTGTTGATAAAGGAGAATACAAAATAAGTGAAGGGGTAAGTGTATTGAATTATTCTCAAATAAATGCATATGTTTTCTCTGAAGCTTCTTCACACCAATTAGTTTCTACATGAAATTCACGTTGTTTCAACATGAAATAACTTTCATTCAACGTGATTCGGATTGTTATTTCAATATAAATGACATTTTGCTCTAACTTTACTGCAATGTTAAATTAATATGAATTATAGTTATTTTAAAAGAAAAAAATGTTGTTCGCAAGTAACTTTAAAATCAGGTTGAATTAACATGAAACACGTATGAAGCAAAATCACCACCGAAAAATTTTAAATCAACCTTGTTTTCGACGTTTTTAACTTAATTTTTTCTGTGTGTACGCTTCTTTTTTAGTATCAAAATACCTACATGTAGGGACTTTCCCATACTTATGCCAAAACTGATAAGAAGGTACCTCTTGAAATATTCCCGGTCTTATTTTATCAAAAATGCGAAAAATATGGGCTTCTAACTGTCACCAAACGCTTGGCTCGACAAAGTGTTGGATTCACGAACTGTATGGCATGTTGCGCTGCCTGGTTGATACTATTTCTCCTCCAACTTATTTTATTATTTTCAATGATATGAATAAAATAATCACGAAGAATTTACCATTTCGGTTTGTGGTGTTTCCACAGAAAATTACGCCTTATAGCTCAAAATTGAAATTATTATTGTAAATTTTTTTTCTTCTAAAATTATACAAAATAAATGTAAATGTTATTTTCCGAAAGATTAACTTTAATTTTCTTTTTACTAACAAAAATATGCTACTTTGAGTTACCCATAATAAGTGAGTTCAAACACAAAAAACTGTTAACTTTTTGACTTAAACAAAACATTTCAAAGATTTTTATTAGATATTTTACTTGATATATCCTGCGCAAAGTTTTACAGTACATGATGTTTGCTTCCGACATTTGAAAACAGCACATTTATAAAGTAACGACCGTTACTTTTTTAATAATCAAAAAAGGTATGGAAATTACATTTTTTATGAATTCTTTCGGTTGCTGCCGATGCTTGAACTTTTGTAAGTCCAAAATGGAGCAATCCTCGTGGCATATTTGGGTAGGTTGGAATTTTATTTAAAAAATCTCCGAGAATCGGTAACGACCGTTACTTTGGAAACACCCTTTGTTAACTGCACTAAACATTGATTTTTCCGGAGCTAATTGAGTCTCAAGAGTGTCGTAAGGATTGTGGTCTCTCAAAAATCGACAATAAAATTGTATACGTAGCCATTAGGCTAGAAATAACCCTCATTGCTGAAGATGGTTTGGCGATAAAACCGGGTCCATCTTCCAGTCGACTCTTAGCCAATTCAACGAACTGGCTACGCAATTGATGGGCCGCTGGCTTTAATTCTTGCATCCGTAGTATCTTTTATAGATGTAGCCTAAGCTCCTTCCTCAAACGTTTCCAAGATGTGGACGGGCCAGAGATGAAATTTCTGGCGTCTAATCGATAATGTCGAGGCCTCTGTCACTCTAACGCCTACACGAAGAGAAAAAACACGATTAATAATAAGTGATCACTACGAACATTTTTATTCATAATTGCCTAATATGTTTACCCTAATAAGTTTATTATAATCCTATTATAACTTGAAAAAATATATTTGTTCTTAACATATTTAAATTCACTATAATAATATTAAATAGTGTTTTACACCTAAAAAGTTATTTTGATCTAGCTAAACGTATTAAATTATATGAAATGTTTGCTACTATAATATATATTTTAAACTATACATTAAAATCATAATATAAGTGTCACACAAAAGTTATGCTTAGTCGGTACCATAATTTTTGTTTGCTTTAAAACACATTCTCTAATTAAGCAAACATTTATTGTCAAAAAAAAAAAACAAAGTGTATATATAAAGAAAAATCAGTGAATCGGGAAACTTACATTTTTACAAAATAACTAAAATTTTTTTACATGGAAGATGCAGGCCTGCTGCCTTGCAAAACGTATACGTTTATTGAAACAGGTAAGTAATTTCTTTATAATTATAAAAATATCTACATACATGTATAAACGTTGTCTTTCTTGAAGCCAAAAGCACCTACAACATTGAACAAAGTTAGGAGTCAGCTGATTGAATTTATCTGTACGGCAAATAAAAGGAAAGTAAATAAATCATTGATGGTGCTGTTTAGCTTTGCGACAGAATAGAAGCAAATGAGACATTGAAAAACACAAATTTCTTTAATGTGTAGTTTTTCGTTGGAAAAGGTAAACGCGTAATGAGAAAACGGCCATTAAATGTATGTATTTAATTTTATTTTTAATATGTATATGGTTTACTGTTTTTATAAAACAAAGTATATGTACATTAGGGTGGGTCGAAAAATAAATTTGTGCCACTCACCCCATAAAATAAAAGATATGTCAATGAAGTTTCTAAAACAGGAAACATTTTTTTCTTTTTTTCTAGGCGCCACTTATACCAACTCGGATCCTTCCCCCAAATGTAAATTTTTTTTAAACGTGGCAAGAAAGTCCTTGTAAAATAGAGTATGTCTAGCTCTTATTATACTCACTTTTATGCCACGCCTCAAAATTGAGCCCCTCTTTTCATTAGTACGACAGCTAGTTGTACAGTTATCGCTGTCGCAAGTGAAAAGGTAAACAATGAGACACTCAAAATAATGACTTACCAAAAACATCCATCGGCTTAGGGTACAAAATTGAACACCCCTCTTCATTTGTATCTATTGGCTTAAAGTCTATCCCCGTCGAGTACAACACCTAGTGATAAATATTCATCAAAACGCATAAAAATAAACCTCGGCAGAGCAGACGTGGTAGGTTAGGTTAGGTTAGGTTCAGAAGGGTTATGTGCCCAAGGGCACACTTCCACTCGGAGACCAGTACGGTCCATTGTGAATCCCTTCAATATGATAAGAATAGATAAAGAAGATAGAAAAAGAGAAAGGTTAAGAAAAGAAGTATGAGGTAGATAGAGTATAGAATATAGGAAAGTTAGTAGGTGATGTGAAGAACAAAATTCCCTCTCTACTGTCCCCTCAACAGAAACAACCGCACTATTTCCCTGACAAACCCCAGTAGATCAGCTGGACTACATCCAGCGATGCACCCCAGTTCGTCGTGAAACCTATTTCCTAGCCACTTCTGTCTGAGGCCCTGCACCCTGGGACAATGGCAAAGTACATGCTCGATCGTCTCCAGCTCCTCCGAATCCTCGCACAATCTGCAGAAGTCCGGTATGGTATTGTCCCATCTGCCTACAAAAGCCCTGACCGGACAATGACCCGTCAAGAACCCTATAAGCGTTCTAAGACTACTCCTATCCAATCCCAATAGAACCCTGGTTGCCCCCGCGTCCAATCCGGGCCATAATGCCCTAGACACCCTGCAATCCACTCTGTCCCCCCAGGATCGGTTAACGTCATCACGGAATTTCTCCCGTATCACACCATAGTAGTAACATAGGGGAGGCTTAACCCCCCTGTCCCTTACCACTAAGTCCATACTCGAACCCCCTCTCGCGAGTTCGTCCGCCACCTCATTTCCCTCAACCATGCAGTGTCCAGGTACCCAACACAGCCTCACATTGAATGCCTCCATGAGTCCACCAAGAGCATTCCTACACCGAGCGACCAGGCACGATCGCACAGTATAATTCGTCAATGCCCTAAGCGCCGCCTGACTATCGACGTAGCAGACGTGGTAACAAACAACTTGTTGTGTTTTAAAAAAACTTGACGTGTTTCAAAACATCTGGCGTACTTGCAAATACGGCCTAACCTCTGGGTGTTATTGCCCCTGTATAGTTAGCAATATTAGTACATAATTTTTACCACGAACTGACGTTTTCTAACCTCCATTGCGAGCAGGTTCTAATAAATAGCAGCAGCACGCAGTATATGGTCAAAATCGACTGTATGTTACAGGCAAAGTCAGCTTTTAACTTGGCATTTTAAGATCATAATTTCCGTGATTTTGGTTTTATCCCAATCCAATACCAATTTCCAGATTATTGTCTACTTACACTCACGGGATACGTGATTCCTTTTCTATATATTATATTATATATACATATATTGTCAGCAGGGTTTATAATTATAACGCCTAGACAGGCTAAAAGAGATAAGTGCTCATCAACGTGGCTCACCAACGAGGACTTTTCTATCTACAGTTTAAAAAAAAAAAATGAGCCACATAAGAAAAGTATCGATCAAAAAACCAATAGTGCTGACGCTTTTAATATCCAAATTCACTACGGTTTCAATGAAAAATCAATTATTTTAATTAGTCGTTTTTAACCTTTATTAAGACCTAATCGAAAGCCAAAAGGAAACTTTCCTATCAACGAAACACAGTTATCGTGTGGTGGCTTTTTATTGACACAAATTTGATAGAACTCTATTTTTTTTTTAAATTGTTATTATTTTTATTCTTATTATCATTGTTGTGCAGCTCCATTTGGAACCTCGAAAATAATATTGTGCCAATTATGATATATGGCTTTACACTTAACTACTTATGTGAATCTATTTTCTAGACCAACTTTCAAGGTCTAACAATGACCATATGCACGTTATTTCCCTGCCTTTTGTAACAATATGAGGATTTTTATACTTGGATATGCAATACCAATATTGCTAAGTGGGTTTGAAAACATTTATACAACGATCCACTAGTAGAATCTTTTGGACATATTTAAAGCAAAGAATTTCTCAACTATAAGATTATGTATGTCAATAATGTTCCTTTACTTGGTATTCTATGGCACTCATTTAAAAAAAAAAAAAAAAATTCTTTAAATTTTATTTCATTTAATTACATTTGCAAAAATCTATCTACGAACACATTAAATCCATGAAAATTTCAATTACACTGACACTCACTACATTGAATTGTACAACAATTGAAAACAATACTCGCACTCTGTTGCGACCATTGACGACAGTGACGCTGTTCTATTGCTACAGCTACAATAATGAATAAGTGTTGAATAATTTACAAATCTCGTAACTATTGAAGAACGACAAACTTACACGTTCTACAAGCTCAGACATACTCTTGCACACACCAGTGGTACGAGAACATTTAAATATGCATTGTGTGGATAGATATAAAAACAACACTTGTTCGTTAAACAAATAAATAAATGAATGGATGGATGGATGGTGGGCTGGCTGGTTGGTTGATCGAATAGTTGGATGGATGGATATGTAACATATTTAATTTAACAGATTCTTTTGTCTGAATAGCAAAAGCAAGTCCGAATTGATTCGAATCAAAAAAAAAACACACACAACAGGCACAGCGGCTGTAACGACAGTTAAGTCCAGTGTGTAACCGCGTGTACACTCGTATTTGAGTGAATACCAGTAAAAAATGTTTGCAAGGCCATAAAGAATTTCATTTATTTTAGCGACTATAGCAAAAACTTTTCGACTGACAACGCAAGATTAAATACTGGCTGTGTTATTTTATTTTAAATGAATAAAAGGTTGTCAAGACTTTTAAGTTTGACCCCCGGTACTGCTCTGGCGTATAGCCAACCATCTGATTGTCTTAACTTCGACTGTTGAGGGAAGGTTAGCTTAGTTTTTGACTAAATATAATAAATATAATATAAAAATAATTGTCAAAATTAGATATTTTATTATTATGCTATATTAAACAGAAGTAAGGAAGAACATGTAAATCAATTAAAATAGATAATTATTCAAAAAACAAATTTTGATCTTCCAAGGTTAAAATAAAATACCAGCTGTCGTCAATGGCGGTGAGTGTTTAACGGCAAACCCATCTGAAGAGAATGTGTGGTTACAAGCGAAACATGTCAGGGCAAACTGTTCGTGAAAACCATGGTACGATTCCCAGTTCAGTCAAGAATGAAATATTATCAATAAATTTTTAATAATTTCATATTGTAAAAGTCCTTTCTTCATAACAATAACTTAATGATGAGCTTAAGCCTGATTCACAGAAAAAATTAAAAATTGTCTCTAAGCACCAAATTCATTCCAAATGCATAAAACCAAGCTACCCATCTGCTGATTTTGCAGACATTACCAAAATGATTATATTTAATAATAAACTGGCGAGTGCAAGGCCTAAAAGAACTGACTGGCATCCCGATTTATATTTTGTTTGCGAAAACAATAAAGCGAGTTGTATTTGTTTTTATTTTGTTTTTTCTTAACCTTCTTACACCTACAATTAATGTTGGAAGAATTCCAATCAATTGTAGTGGGGAATGTAAGGAGAGATAAACTCACTGTTTATTGTTGATGATTTTGTTTAAACTTTGATATTGTTGCAAGGAGAACTGTTGCTGTAATTCTTATACGCTTAACAGTTTTATTTGGTTTAATATCTTTAGTTTTTCCAAAATCTTTATGGATGAAGTTTCCTGATGATCTGGCCTAAGCAACCAGTGAAATGCGCATAGGAATAACTTATTCCATTAACAAAAAATTTCAGCGTTTTTATCAAATAAAAATAATTTGGAATTAACCACGAATAACAAAATCATTTAAATAAAATTTTTTATTCCCACGAAAATTATTTTGATAATTGTAAAATTTTTTATTAAAATAATGTTAAAAAATACTTTTGCGATTCAAACAATGTGTTGATTGATTTGGACAATTTCCAACAACAATTTCACAAGTTTGAATTATTTTGTTTTAAACGAAATAATATTTTGATATTTAATTATGTAATATTTTAATTCAAACCAACTAAAATGTTAATTAAATCAAAATTATATTTTTAATTTTCTTTCAACAAAAAAAAACATTAATTTAATTTAAATAATTTTTTAAATTGATTAAAAACTACTAATAAATTTTTCCGTATTTTATATATCAAAATTTTAATTTAGAGCCATAAACAGTTCATTAAATAACCACAATACAAATTATTGTTAACAGCTAAGGCACAAACTCTATGTTTACATTTGGAAAAAGAAAAACAAAAACATGAAAAATAGAAAAATTTACTTTCTGGCTTCAAGAAGAATTATGGACAAAAAGTAAGAAAAGACAGAAGTAAACAAATTTCGATCCACCAAGGTTAAAATACGTACTAAACGTGAAAAGCTTGTACTACACAACGTTAATAAACGAATTTTTCAACGACACAAGATTTCTTCAGACAATTGATCACGTGCACAACACAAGGCGTCGAGCGGAAGGAAGGTTCAAAGTAGAACGCTTTCGCAACGAATATGGAAGGAACACCTTAGCCGTAACGCTACCTACAATTTTCAACACTATACCAACACAAACTTTAAATCTTAAAAACAAATACACCAGAAACAAAATAATTAAAAACCATAACATTAGTTTGCCATGAAAGAAAATACATGAATTAAAAACAATACTTTAAATTCCTGCAGACAAGCCGTATGGCTTAGCGGGTATAGCATTAATTATTATGTAAAATATTTATTGATTAATAAAAATTAAAAAAAAAAAAAAAACAAACCATTTGGTTTTAAGATTGATGTTTGACTTTTGACTGTCAGCCGTCATCGAGGGCAATGAGTGTAAAACGGCAAACCCCTCTAGAGAGATTGTGTGGTTACAATCGTAACATGTATCCGTGAAAACATGGGTTCAATTTCCAGTTCAGTCAATAATGAAAATTTACACCACGTGACAATTTTGTGACCAAATGTATCTGACATCGAATCTTTATGAAAAATGGTCCCGATTGTTATTAATCCTAATATGAAGTCTGAATTGCCAAAAGTAAAATAGTTTTCGAGATAGGCGAAAATAACCGTTATTTGTGTTCTTAAAAAAGGCGATGTGACTTAAGTGCAAATATCTTCAAAAATATTATGCGGATTATGATTCTTTTTAGAGAAGGATAATAAAATTACCAAAATAATAAAAGATTAGTCAATAAATGTCAGAGTTACAGTGAACACCATTTCAAACTTCACGAAAAATTAGATGAATTTTTGTAATTTTGCTCTTTTCAATTTTTTTTTTAACCAAACAATAAAATTTTTTTAAGTTTTATCACTTGCGACGTAAACTATTGAATTGCTCTGTGGGTTGATTCCAGTGCTCGAAAATAAACACTAAATATCGCTCCTTAGTGGTTGGTAAATTTGAGGAAAACACAAACGCTAATAGTGTTTGTGTAGAAAATCATTAAAAAAAATTACGTTTCCCTGTTAGTCAATTTTCGAACACAAAAATAGTACTGTTTTTATCAAACTCAACAAAAGATTAGAACATTTAATTTCGTTCGGTTTTTTTTAAATCTATAAACTTTATTGTGTTCGGTTTTGCTCATTAATGTTCGTCCCTTTTGGCTGGTAAAAAACCAAACATTTCTTACAAACACAAAATACCTACACATACGAAGAAAAAACAAAAAGGCAATAAAATAATTTTACACAATACACACACAAGCTGTTCATGGTGCGGTCGTTGCTAAAATTGTTTGCTTGTTCATTTCTTTGTCAATGGAAAAAAAGAAACATTATAGAAAATTAAAATATATTGTTTGTCTACAGTATCACTACAATTGTTCTGTTTTTTGACGAAGAACAGAACACTATATAACATAGCGGCCACACGATCAAGTTTTGCCTTTCAATTCCATTCAATTTACTCAACTCTCTCATTTTTTTACTAACACACTCACACTTTTTAAATTGACCACGAGATGGCTTTCAATTTCACCTTTCCATTTGTTTGACAATTTACTTTCAATTTAACAGCTGAGTACATGTTTGTCTTTATAAATTGTTTTTTTTTATGGCATCTTGAAAGTAAATTGAGTGCCACCTACGTCACAGCTCTCAATTTTTGTAAATTTTGACAAGCAGTATATGTAAAAGACTATCAAGAACAACTTGATCGTGTGGCCTCAGGGTAATGGTCGGCTCCTTCTTGAAAATAGTTACGAACGATATTAAGGGGTGTGTTCGTCTACACAATCACCAAAAAAATAGATATTGTTTTTGGATGTGTAAGAAAAACGCTAAATAATGCACTGTTTTTTTTAAACACTGGTTAATTCACTTAATCTACCGTAGCTTTGCCATTTTTGCACCAATCTATGTCCTGTAAGGCGCAAAATGTTCATATTAAAATAGTCTAATGTTGTATGTAATAAAACATTAAGATTTTTTTATTTTGGTTTAAAAAATAACGTGAAAAGAACAAAATTGCAAAATTTCATAAAATTTTTCACGAAGATTGAAATTGTATCCACTGTAACTAGGGTTGCAAGGCGGTCTTGATTTGGCTTGATTGTCAAGCTTTTTCAATGTGCATCAAGAATCAATAACAAATGTAATTAACAAAGTTAAGTCGAAATTTTAAAAAAATTTCTATTAAATTGTCAAGAAAAATCCAGAAAAAGATATATCGCCTAAAGTTAAAATTAATTGTCGGAAAGAACTATGAGAATTTGTATCCTAAAGAATAGTTGAAGAATATATATATAGCAGAAAGATTTTCAGGGTCTTATTTGTGTATTATTTCTTATATCTGTGGTTTTCACGAATAATCGCGTAAGTTATAAAACCAAACTTTTCAGGAGAGCAAAAACAATTATTTTTCAATATTTTTTTCTTTACTATCCTCTTAACAGTGACTTTCTACGTATTATACATAGTTTTCATGAAAAAATCCTCACAGGATCACAATCTGTAAAAGGATTAAAAATGCATATGTTTGATTGACTCATTAAGTGTGTGCAATATAACATCATATCTCCGCATAAGTTCTTTTTTGTGAAAAGAAATGTTATAATTTTAATCACACATGACGACTTACGTTGTTATTTTTAGCACACAAGTTGGCGACATATTCAGAGTTTTTGATACTTATAGCATAACGTATGCAGTAAACGGGACTTAAAATTACAAACAACCGCTCATCTGCTGTTGTTGCAACTAAAGAAGTCTACAATAAACGCACATGTACATATAAGTTGTTATTAATAGAAAAATTTTCAAAAAATTCTTTCATATTTTTTGCACGAATAACAACATAACATCACATATGCTTTTTATTTGGAAACATATTCAGCAATTTTACAATTTTTGGCGATGTATGTCGACATAAATCGTTATAATAGCAAAATATTTTATTAAACAGTTAACTTAAGTTGTTTTTAGCAGAAAAAAATAATAATACTACATTATATTCTAAAAAGCTTAATACTTATAAAAACCTAATGCAAAATGAAGCACTTTGACATCATTATCTCAATTTCGGTAAAAACCAACTTACGCGACTATTCGTGAAAACCACAGATATAATCCATTAATTTTATGTTTAAATTTTAGCTTCAGAAATCAATTTCGGATTTAGATATATTTTACGAAATATCTAAGCAAAATTAAGTTCTCCCATCTCATTTTGAATAGGCGTTACTGTACGAAATCCATGCATACACACGGACAGACAAACCAACGGGCGGATAGACGGACATAGTTAAATCAGTTTCGCTACGTATTACATCAGTATTGGTTAAATAACAAATTGAACAACAATATATAAATTTGTTTGTTCATATAATCGAATTTTTTCATTGTCAAGAAAACTCAAGCTTTTTCTTTTGAAAAAGCTTGTCTATCTGGCAAGCCTAACTGTAACTCTGTCATTATTTGACTAATCTTCACAAACGACCCATGATTATTTTAGTAATTTAATTATCTTTCACTAAAAAAGAACTGCATAATCCGTTAAATTTTTTTGAAAAATTTTTGACTTCTTATTCGGATTCAGCGGATAATTTTACATAAAGATTACGTGTCAGATTCATTTGGACTTTGTTGAAAGTTTGTGGCACAGTATTACAATAACTTTTAATTAATTTCATGTTGTAAAATTATTTTCTTCATAAAAATAATTAAATGAAAATTAAATTCGATGAACTCGAGCCTGATTAAAAATATTTATTATCATTAAGAAAGGGGTCTCAACTGTCCGTACGGGACACACTCTAAGTTAAACCCAGTTTTAACGACGTAACAGAAGTGTTTCCAATTTGCCTCCCAAACTAAAGTTTTACTTCATATGATCCCATCTTTACCACTGGCGAATAACATTTCTATATGCAATCAACATGAGAATAAATCTGCGATATGCAAATTCAGAACGCCACATATTCTGTTTTTTTTTTCTTTTATTATGTACGTGTGCACACACAATGAATAGAATTTAAAAACATTAATAACGCATACGATCGCAAAATATAGTAGTACCGGTGTCCAATTGCTGGAATAGATGCTCTCATTAACATATACACTCTCTTAAATATGGGACAGTATTTCTAGTGAAACAGTATTTCTGCAGTGACCCATAGAGTGGTATGGTATTGATAAACTCCCCCCTTTTAAGGGAGGTGGCATGCCCGCAAACATGTTTTGGGACTCTTGGCCTCCCTGTTACAACTTTGTGACAGGAATGGAAAAGAGACAGTGATGAACGCTTTTTATGTAACCGAGTGTTGAGAGCACCGTGGAATCAGGTCTACACGACAGGAACTCACGTAAATCCAACTCGACTTACATAAATGATCAAGAATTTTTAAATAAAGTATAACCCATGCCCTTAGTATACGTTCTCTTATTCTACAGAACTGATTGCTTTTATTTTATTATTGCTTTTAAGCGAAGCGGCCGACTGTATTGTGGACGGACCTTCGCAAAAACACATATTTACGCTCACACTTGTACAACATGTTGCATTTATGGATTTACATAATTGAATTTGTTATATTGTCACATTTCGAATGTAGATTTTGAAGCTTTTCGAAATTCTAGCTTGTTCTTGTTATATTAGTTTTAATCAAGTGATACAACTCGTCGCCGTCGTCGTCAGCATCATCATTGTACTCCATACAGCTGCTGGTTAAATGTTACTTAAGGTTGATTTTATTTTTTTCAATCTCAAAAATATAAAACTGATGGTTGTGGATAACTTAATAGTAGTAGAACATGATAATGTTGTTACATATTTTAGCTGCTGTTGCTGAAAACGATGACTTTGACGATGGGATGATAGTTAAATGATTATGATGGTGTGTACAAATTGTTTGTTTTATAGAATACTTCAATAACAATTGATAGTTCCGGTGCGTTTGTCGCTCTTGTCGTCGAAGTCGTCATCATTATTATCTTCATCGTAATATAATTCAAGTGTGTTGTTTGTTTTATATTATTTAACGCACAAACATACTTGTTTCCCCTATAAACAGATTGTTTGCTGTATTGACCACTATTCATATTCCACGGCTTGGCATGGTTTGTATGACATTCAATCGTCCAGCATACGAGCTGTCCGTCACAAAAGTGTATAAAAGTGAGTGATTATCATAATTTGTTGTGTTGATTTGCTTTTTTGTAGCATTATATGAAATTGTATACGCGAGGCGAGTTTGAAAAGCATTTTTGGAATACAACTTAAACATTGTTTATTTCTCAAGTGCATAACGTTTTTGGAATTCTTGTATTTCAAGGCTTAGGCATATGGACACGAAAGTCATCATTGTGTGATGCCCTTACTAGTCATCTATTATCGAAATGGTTAATATTGGCAAATTAACGCTTAGTTTTAGTTTAAGTTTAGATCCGAAGTAGTTCATTTAAGTTAAGTTCTAGCTCAATTTCAGTTCCAGTTTTGTTCTATTTCTTGTTCAGTTTAAGTTGAGTTTCAGTACAGTTAAAGTGAAGTTTCAGTTTAGGTTCAGTTCTAGGTAAGTTCAAGTTCAGTTCTAGTTTAGTTCAGTTCTAGTTCTAATTCAGCTCCAGTTCAGTTCCAGTTCAGTTCTAGTTCAGTTCTAGTTTAGTTCTAGTTTAGTTCTAGTTTAGTTCTAGTTCAGTTCTTGTTCAGTTCTAGTTCAGTTCAAGTTCAGTTCTAGTTTAGTTCAGTTCTAGTTCAGTTCTAGTTTAGTTCAGTTCTAGTTCAGTTCTACTTCAGTTCATGTTCAGTTATACTTCAGTTCTAGCTCAGTTATTCATCGAGACACTTTTATTTCTATCTTTATTTTTATGTTCCGAAATTTAAGCAAATATTAATTCATACCTTCAAGAAATCTTTTAATATTTCATTTGGATCCTCAGAAAACACTTTTCAGCTAATCCTCGTTCATCTACACATTCCCAGCAATCAAAAAACAATCCATACGAAAATTTGTATGATGGTATTAGTGCTGTTTATTGCAATTGTAGATGCGAAGAAGGGTGTATGTGTGAGAGTAAGTGTATATATTTTGTACCCCATGCCCTGATGCCCCACTGTGCTTGTTTTGCTTTTGTTGCATGCCACAAAAATCACCACAATTTGTCAATATATTAAAAAAAACGATTCAAACTAACACACACACGTACAATAAGTACACTGCCGTACACAAAATACCACAAGAAAAATATGTATGTTGTAGAAGATGAAAACACCAGCAGCAGCAACAACAGCAACGAAAAATCAACAGCAAACTACAAAACAATTGTGCAATAAACATTTTTAGTGTTTTATATTCTGGCTGTTGTTGTTGATGCTGTTTATAAAATTGTTTGTTGTACTAAAATGGAAATTTTGTTATTGTTATTGTTGTTTTGAGATTTCATCAGATGCTGATTTTTTGTTTGTTGTTGTTACTTTTTTATTCATATGCTGCTGACTGATATTGTTGCTGATGCTGATGATGTTACTTCAACTACTGATGGCTTGTTAAGTGAAATAATAAATATTGGTGTTGCTGTTGTATTAACATACACATCCATGTGACATAATCAGCAAGTATTTACAATATTTTTTTTTTGTATATGATGCTGCTCTCAGCTCGTTAAAGTAGTCATGGTGTGGCGGTTATAGTAATGTATCATAGAGGTCGTCGTAGCTTTGTTAGTATATTCTGCGTGGGTTGACAGTTATATGACACTTAATGACACATTATTGAGTTGTTACTTTAATGAATGATTTTGATAATATAATTTTCTTATTCGTTATAGTTTCGACTTTATCTAAAAGAATTCATCTAGTTAAATGTAAAAAAATTAAGGTTAAATGTAAAAGGAAAAGAATGAAAATTGTTTGAAGTTATGCAGCAAATGTAATTTAATTTGCTCATTTACGGTTCCTGTTAAAGTCTTAGTGGCATGAAACGTTTAATTAGTTTGAGCAAGTATTTATGTGTAGTTATCAGAATGACCCAGAGGCAACTAGAATGAGTAAAACGGCCTAATAGAAGGCATTTTTTATCAGACACAAGCGCTCCTCGCCGCATTCCATACTGATTTATTTTTTACACTGGTGATCATTGGGATCAAGGCCTTTCACAGCTCCTTTGATAACAAATTCGTTCCCTTTCTTTCTTCTTCTTAAAGAAGGGAGTAGCTAATGTGTACTGAAATTTTTGTAGGTCTTTCAAAAAGAAATGTATTCCTTCTAAAAGGTGTTTTTTATAGAGTGACACAAGTTTAAGTCATAATAAAACAAGGCAATATATTTTATTATCAATAAATTTAATAAAACTATTGTTTGAATATGATTTCCGTCATATGGTCGTTACGGCTGGTACGTAGAAGGCGCAATCTGAAACACCAATATGCAACAACTTTTCGCAGCATTTGCGACCGTATTCCGCTAATAACTCTTCCAATGTTGATTTCCAGGTGGTCAATTGTTTGTGGTTTATCGACGTAGATAAGTGACTTAACATAACCCGAAAGAAAATAATCCAATGGGGTTAAATCACGTGATACTTGTTGCCTATTAATTGGGCCATTACGTGAAATTATTTTTTCATCAAAAGTTTCTTTGAGTAAATCAACTCGCAGCGCATACGTTGGTCGTTTGGCTTTAACTCCTGCACAAGTTGAATCTTGAAAGCATTTAAGCCAAGACCCTTTCGAAAAATCTTCGATAAAGTGGAAGGACACAACCCCATTTGCTGAGAACGGCAACGAATTGATTGATTATGATCATCTTCAATGCTATCCTGTACAGCGGCTACAGTTTCTTCAAAGCGCACTGTTGGGCGTCCCACGAGATGCACATTATCAGTAACAGTAAATGTGGTCCGGAAACTCTCTATTGTTTTCCGAATTAGCCACTCTGAAGGAGAATTATGTACGCCATAAAATGGAAGAAGTGCACAACGAGTTTGACGAATAGAACAACTATTTTGATTAAAAATTTCAACAATTTGCACGCGTTGCTCTGGGATAAGTTGATTCATAATGAAATTTCAAAGCAAACTAAACCAAAAGCAACTATCAGCTGTTAAATGGGTGCTCAAATGGGTGCAAACTCAAAGCAGTGACACTCTAAAAAACACGCTTTAGAAGGCAGGATATCAAACAAATCTTTTAGAATGAAGTATAGAGGCCTGCGGTTCTTTCAATACTTGCCGCTGGGGAGAGTTTTTATAAACAAACAAAACAAAGGAATATGTGTTACATTTTTGAAATGCTGAAATATAATTTGAAAAAGAAAAATTAATTATTGCTTTTATTGTAAATTGTTGGCTAATTCAAAAACTTAAAAAATCCTACCCTATTTTTTAAGTTTTGGTTTTTTTAGACGACAGTCTAAGTCGAAATTTCGATAGACTTTGCTGAAATAGTAATTAAATATTAGTAGTAAGACCAAATTATCTAAGACCCCAATATTTTCGTGGATGGCAAAATATCATAGTTTTGCTATGGCCAATGATTACAAAAAAATCATTTTTCCATAAATGTAAAAACCTATTTTCCAAGCAAAAAACTTGAAAAGACTTTATCTGGTAATTACAAGTATTTAAGGCAACCAAGTACAATTTTTTTTATCATATACTAAAAACGCTGCTCAAACAGTTCCACATTTTTAATTGGTATTAATGAAAATCGAAACGTGCAAAACTTTTTAAATAGAGGTCCATAGGTATGGAGATGAACTAGTTCCAGGTACAGATATTACTAAGTAAGGCGTTTCTTTTTATTAATAGAGGATCACCGAATTATGAATGTTTACATTGGATTTATTCCCTATTTCTTAGAATTAATATTAGGGTGGAACAATTTCCAACCTTTTATTTTGGAAATTGTGGTAATTGAACTACAGCGTTGAAAAAGGCACAAATAAAACAAGAGAAATTTTATTTGTTACTTACTTAGTGGGGTTTTCTCTATGAAAACACTGGGGGTTTGTTGGGCTTAAAACTGAAGTCGGTTTTTATTTGGGTTGGTTATTTCACAGTATTTTTTTTTTTTTTTTGTTGCACCGGTAGTGCGTGTTTTTTCTTTTTTGTTAAAAGTTAATTTTTAATTTTAATTTTATTAAAAAGGAGTAGCTGCCGAGCGCGCACTGCAATCGTTTTTTTTCATTTTTCAATCGCCCCGAAACCGAGTTATGGAGGTGTTTGGAGGCCGTAATCGAAGTCGATAAAATCGTCATCAAGATCGATAAGATCGTCTTCAATAACGGCTGATCGATCTTGAACAAGGGCGATTCCATGTCAAATCAGCCAAGAGTAGGAGCTGACCCCAGAATTTCGATATTTTTTCTTCGTAATTTCAAGAATCTATGAATCTATGTTGTACAACCTCCTACATTTTCGAAATAACAGTATATTTGGACACAAGAGCTTACCAAAAAAATTGTTAGCACCACTAGATTCAGCGTGCCTGAATTAGGTTAAAACGCCACTTAAGTCCAAGCCCGTTTTTGACACACTAGGTCCCTTTTCTCGGAGAAGGTCACATATTGTTTGTAGCGCCAAGTATTCTCATCAAAATTACATAAAAATCATCTTTATATAGAAGAAATAAACTCAACACATTCGGCTAATTCGGCGAAATTATGACATTTTCAATATGACATAACTTTTGAAAATAAAAAAATTTTAAGTTTTTTCGTTCACATATGGGCTAATCCTGCGTTGCGGACGTTACATTCGCACGAATATATGCTTGTTGAGATTGACACAGCTGGCGTTCACATTGGAATATTTTCATGAAAATTTTTGCAAAATGCAGTTCAGTGGGAGTACTTTAAAACTTGTTTTAAACTTAAAGGTTAACTGTTTTAGAAAAAAAAGTTATGCTTGCTTAAAGTTCCGTTACGGACGTTACAGAAAATGGAAGTCGACTTTGAGGCTTATGTGCATTTGCACATTTTTTAGCTAATTTTGCATAATAAACAAAAAAAGTCCATATACAAAAAAATAAGTGGAATATATGACCATATCAATCCAGCTTTGAAAATAAGGCTTAGTAGTTCCGTTAAACAAAAATCTTAATTTTTGTCTGTTGCGGACGTTACACTTTTTCCATTAAACCAAATTGTGTATATAAAAAACATTCATGTATTTAAAAATCTTTGTAAACTTGTAATTATTAATTTATTAGTTACAAAAAATTATATAATATTTCATTACTCTTCTAAGCTAATATTTATTTATTTATTTGTTTATTTGACTGTTTAACATTGTATCTTATGTTTAATAGACCCAGCTGTTCGAGCTACTTTTATAGTAGTGTCACTGGAAAATAGTGATATGATTTAAGAGCTGGAAAATTTTTTACATTTATCCATGTTATTGATATTTCGTCAGATGTAGTTTTGACATAATTTTTACCAACGTGAAAATCTCGAGCGTTTTTTAAGATGAGATTTATAATTGAAATGAAGTTTGACAACATTTTGAGATCAAAGCAAGAATTTCTTAAAGATTTCTAACGGAAAATCCACCAAATATTTAAAGGGGGGCCTGGGGGATGCAGTTTACAACATGGTTATAAATTACTAATTATTGATTTTCAGGAATTATTTTATGTTTCAGAAGAATATGAAATTCATCTCAATTTAAGTTGCCGATTGGGGGATCACATGTTATTTTAACACACTTTTTGTTACTTTGAGGTGAAGTTTTTCGGATTCTCGGCAACCTAGAGCAATTTTAAGCCCAGATTCAGATTCAGCAGGTGAAAATCCATTATAAACACTAACTTCCACCTCATAATATTAAAATAAAATTTTTGGGTATTTCCATGCCGTTACGGACGTTACACACTTTGTCATTTATATTTAAAAAAAAAAGTGTAATAAAGGTATTTCTTTTTTTTCATCAGATTAAAGTGCATAAAAAACACTGTTTATAAAGCTAGTTTGGAAAACAAAATTATTAAAATTCATTCTGTTAAATTTAAAAAACCCTATTTTCCGTTACGGACGTTACACACAGTGTACCCATTTTTAGTTCAAATTGTTAATATATATTAGATAACTTACATATATGATTTTTATTTTAAATAAAAGACAATTAAACAAACTTAAGCTACGGTCACACTTATTAAATATTTGAACAAATAAGCGTAACCACTACTTTTGAAAATAGTTAGAGTGATCAAACATGGTCTTAATATCAAAAAATAAAACTAATTCTACTACTAGGCATATAAAAAACTGGTTTTTGTAAGATGTGGTATATTATAATCAATATAAATAATGAAATTTAACGAAATGATTATTTAGTTTGCTTGTTGGTCCCGTTTTTTTAGTCAAATATTTGACAAGTGTGACCGTAGCTTTACAACTACAATTCGAGTCGGAAAGAACCCGACCAATTGTAGGGGAATGTAAGAAAAGATAAACTCACTGTTTATTGTTGGTGTTTTGTTTTGGCTTTGATATTGTTACAAGTAAGACTGAGTGTTTATAATTCTCATTCGCTTTAGGGTTTTATTTTTATAATATTTTTGGCCTTTCTAAAATCTTTGGAAAAGGTTTCCTGATGAGCTGGCCTAAGCAACCAGTGAAATGCGCATAGAAGCTAGCTTTCCCTCAACAATAAATTTCAGTGTATTGATCAAATATGAAAAACTGGGAATTTAGCACGTCATACGAAAATCGTATTAATAATAAATTTTGTATTCCCGAAAATAACTTTGATAATATAAACAAATTGAAGTTTTGCTTAACGCTAAATACTGAAACGTATGTTTTGCCAACTTTTTTGACTATGGAAAATACCCTTTTTTTACTAGAATAAATTTAAGTAAGAGGTACGTTTAGGTTAGCCTCTGCCAATAACAAACAAACCACCGTAAAACCTTATTGCTTATATATTTTGAAGCTTGAATATGTATCCTATTATTCCATTAAGAAACATTTGGATTTTGTTCAACTTTAAATTTCTGCCTTTGGTTTACAAATTTTCGGACTAGCCCATATGCTCCTTAAAGAATAAAAAGATCCTTCTCAACCAATTTTATAAAAATAGAAAGGGATCGGGTCCCACTCTTTGTCTATTTGACATGGAGTTACCCATTGGGCTTTGTATTTTTTTAATTTAAAATCAATTGATTTCTCAAAAACAAACCTATACCATAACTAAAACGGCTCTCTTACAAAAGTATTGGGCTCCCTTGCGGCACACGAGATGGAACTTTGATAGGTTTGGACGAACAGTTTTAAAAGGTACATTTTGCTGTCCAGCTCTTAGGTAAGATTTAATCCATCTTAGGAAATTTGAACAAAAGTCAAGCAAATAAAGTTTGTTAAGGAGGTGTTTATGGTTAACTTTATCAAACGTTTTGCTTAAATCGGTATGCATGGCATTAGTTTGTTAATTATTCACTAGCCCATTTTTAAAAAGGGTCGCCAAAACGTAAGAGATTAGTCATAGTTGAACATTATTTTTTTAAATCATGTTGATATTGTTATATTACATGTGATAAATTGGGATTGTGAAAATAAGTATAACACTTTTCGAAAAGCTTAGGAACAGACCTGTGTTTAGAACAGGTTTGTTTTTATTTTAGGAGATGGGATCAAAGGAGTGTTGCCAGAAAATACCTACGCAGTAATAATTTAAAATCTGTCCGATTCTTCCTAAACTATTATCTTAGTTAAGAAAAAACACTTCTGGCAACTCCGGGTTATTTTTTTTTTTATTTAAATAAACAAATAAAGATTATTTACCATCATTAAAATATAAACCAAAATCAATAATTATTTAACCATCAATAAATCCCTCTAAAAAGCACCTGATGTCAAAGAAAAATTATATTCTAAACACATCAATATCCCAACCACCCAATTTAACGCCCCATGAGTTTATTTTTCTAAAAAAAAAATATAATCAAATTAAAAAACAATAAAAATACTGTTAAACCTTTTAGGAAAAACTTTTAATACATATTTACTTGTATAAACACTTATGAGTTTATAATTAACACTAATTTGCGGCATGAAAAAATAAACAAACAATTTTAGGGAAAATGATTAAAAAACCATTTGGAGGCTAACACCTCTAGCAAATTATAATAAATTACATTCTAACCAAAGAAATCAAAAAAAAAAATTAATTCCATTAAAATACTTGTACTGCATTTCTGTTCGTAGTTCGTAGAAACTAATTTCTCTTTTCTTTATTATGAAAGACCAACCACATGTCAAACTTCTGCTCTAATTTCCCCCCCAACAAGACCTTGATGATGAAGCCTTGAGAATTTTAGTGATCTTTAGCAGCTGTTAAAGTGTTGAAAATTATATTTTAACGGCAAACAATAACTAAAACAATTAAGTTTTGTTGCTCATCCTGATGTACAACCCAATTTTTACACTTCAAATGTCATATTTAAAACTTGACCACACAGTATTTATCACAAGAGAAAATTTCGTTACATTTCGTGAGGGGAGCATCTCATCACAATAACACACGCTTTCATGTATTTCTTAATCATCATTATTATTATTATTATTATTATTGTTGTTGTTGCTACGAAAAGTCCTTATTTTTCTACATTTTACATTTTATGTCCAGGTACTTCTTTTAAGCCAATTAATGTTTAATCATTTGTTTTATAAACGAATTTTTCTCAGGTTTGTCTGAAAAGCAACACGCAATCCATGTGAAGTAATACGTAAGTGAACGGGCGAGCCAAAGAGTGTGACCCCCATCAGTTTTGAATTTTATTTGAAAAGTTGAATGTTGTTGAAAAATTCATTTTAATCCATACAAAAGAATGAATGTTCAAGTATTCATTAATTTGTGTGTCTCTTATTCCATCACATGTTATTGAAAATTATCCTTTCGTGACCTTTCGTTTCTGTGGCTAGGAAGTTGTATTTCTTTTCTTTCCTGTTTAGTTTTGGGTTAATACTGCTCACAGTATTTGTATAAAATCGAACAGGGGGATTAAGTCTTTTGTTTTCTAGTTCAATTTCGTTAATTGGTAATGGTCATTTGTGAATTGTGTGCAATTTAATTGGTTTAATTTTTCTATTATTTTTGAAAAGAAAAAGAAAAACCCTGACTCGAACATATGCTACTTAAAAGAAATATTTCCACATATTCTATTTATTTAGTTTAACTGACCACAATTTGTTACAGTTTTTAATGGTTATAAATTAGTATAGAATTTAAATATAATTTTAAGTAGTGTAGTTTAAAATGAGTTAAATTGCAATAAATAATACAAGAAATATTTTCCAGGCTGAGAAGTAATAAAAATTTTACTAAAGCGACATTAAATGATTTTTAAAACATTTTTTTTTTTAATTTTCCTTCAAAGCTGCTTCCAAAGTCTTTTTGAAATTTACATGATCATCCTTGAGGCATGTCTTCGTTTTAAATTTTGTTTAAAACTCGATAAAACGAATGAAAATAAAACATAGTAGCAAAATTTGAAGGAACATTAGAAAAAAATACGAAGAACAGAAATCATGTCTTTTTTCTACCTCTCCTTCTTTTCCATCGAATTCGTCTATAAATAAAACAAACTTCACTTAAAGACTTCTTAAAAATCGTTGTATTAAAGCCGCCTTATTTAATAAAATGCTGAAATGAATCTTAAACGTAGAATGCATAACCGGATACAAACACTACAGAGTATAGCTGTTGTTCCTGACTTGTCGGTAGTCGGGTGAGCAAAGAAAAAGCCAGCGGAATTTAGTATAACGCTGTTCTCCTCGTCTTGTGGCTTTATCGCTCATCTGCCCTAACATTATTCTACGTATTTTAAGGCAAAATTTTTAGCTGCCGTTTTACTGTAAAGATCCTGCCCAATAAGCATTTCGGCTGGAATTCAAGTGGAATTACATTTGAAATCCAGTCACAATTTCCAATTTCCAGTGTTGAAATACAGTTGAAACACAGTGGAATTCAATAGCGAATCCAGCAAAATTAACCATTGAATTACAGTCAAACAAAACAGTACCTTTACAGTGTAATTCCAGCCTTAAATAACAGTGTGATTCAAGTTGAACCGAACCTATTTTTACACTTGAATTCAAGAATGGAATTACAGTGAAATTCAAGTCAAACCGAACCTGTTTTTACCGTTGAATTCAAGCATGGAATTTCAGTATTATTCAAGCAATGTTACAACAGTATTTAAATACTGTTATAACGTTATTTTAACAATAATCTTAAAACAATTTTCTGCACATTTTTTAAACGATTTCATCTTGTAAAAATAAAACATTTTATAAAAATAGGTAAATAGTTTATATTTTAAAAATAAAAATAAACGATAAATAACATTTCATTAGTCTTTTTAAATTCTTTATTTTCTTTTTGCTTATTTTCACTTTTATTTCTTTATTTTCACTTAAAAACTCTGTGATTTTCGCGTTGTAAAATTGTTCACAATTAATATTTTCTGATTGACATTTAGAGAACATAGCTGACTCGATTTGATTTAACAAACTTCAAATAGACTGGAAAAAGGATGGATTTAAAATGTAATTCAAGCTTGGATTCATACTGGAATTCCAACATTGGAATTCACAAAAAATTTGTGCTTATTGGGTGTGTTGAAAAACAACTTAATACTAAGAACGTTTTCAATTGTTTTAGTTTGATATTTGTTGGAAATCTGTACAATTACAAATAACATTGTAACTAAATATACCGAGCAATGGTAAGACTGATATTCAAGCGTGTTAATATAAGAGACCAGGGTCTATAGCGGGAGTCGAGCCCGCAATACGCTAACTAATAGCTTGCTGCAAATAAGCCTATAATATAAAATGAACTCGTTCAACTTTTTTACTTGGACCGGAATAAAACTCACAATTTATATCTTTTAAAAATCTCTCGATTTGACAGACGGACATCTGTACATTAACCTCGCTCCTGATAAGGACCCAGAATATTTATTTATTTTATATGGTCTAAGATCAATATTGTGTAAATTACAATCAGAATAACAATATTTTAACCTTTCCACTTGTGGTTATGTGTATAACCCTTGTGATAAAATTGTATTCTCTATTTTTAGTCGTAATCATCTCTAGAAAACATTTAAGTTTTCCCATTCATGAAATATTTTATAATCAAAAGTATATAAAAAAACTTTATTCGTGGCTAAAAACCAATTAAATTACAAAAGTAATTACAATAACAAACCTTATTTTTAGCTAAAAATGTATTTTTAATCTAACGAACACCACATAATTACAATTCAAAACCTAAGTTTTTGTTACCCCAAAACTTTTTTGTAAGACCTTTAACGAGGTCTTTGCTGCTTCCATAAAATTAAAAAAAAACACCATTTCATAGAAAGAAATAGTTATAATAATTACGTTTATGTAGTTTTTAATGCTATTACACACCATTTTTGTTGTCTTCTTTTTTAAAACAAACAAAAAAATTATGCAAATTTTTCAAAAAAAAAAAAAAAAAAAAAAAAAACATTCTAACCTCCCTTAATCCAACAGCCAGTTATAGACTGACATCTCATATTAACTGGCCTTTAGGTATTTATTTAATAGTATAACAAACCATAACTGTCCTCTTTAACATCTATTAACCAAATAAAAAAAAAAATACAACCAACAACAAACTTCATATCCTCCCAACACTTGTTACCTTCCCCTCATCCGCATAGAATGTTTTGTGCAAAGGGAAGTTAAATAAAACTTTAAACACCAAATTTAAAAAAATGATTCATAAAAAGTTTTTAAGTCCAATTTAAAATGAATTTTTAATTCATTTGCTGTAATGCCCAACACACTTACCATTTTGATCCTGTTTTCCTTTCTAAAATCCCAAATATGAATTATTATTAAAAACACAATTTTGTTTTGAAATAAACGAAAATAAAAAGAAACCACCAGTTTCAAGAGAATTAAAAGTATAACAGCTTATGTTTTGTATTTCATTATTAATATTAGCCGAGTTTTATGTTATTCTTACGATATGAATATTATTAAATATGAAATTTAAATTTAAAAAAAAAAAAATTGGGTATTGGGTTAGGGAAAAAGTGTTATTTTCAGATCTATAAATATACCTTAAGTGCAAGTTTTTCGACAGCACTCTTTAGGCTTAAAACGAAAAATTTCTTTAAAAATGTAGAAGTAACATAAAGAGGTAAAATAGCCCGCAACAATAATTTCAGTGTATTTATCAACAAAAAAAAATTGAGAATTTAGCACGTCCTTGAGAAATCTAATTAATAATAAATCTTGTATTTCCATAATAAACTTTTTTAATAAATTTGCATGTGACGGTGCAAAAAACCCGAAATTGCAAATTGTATTTTTTATTGTTTTTTTACGACAACAATAAAATCAGGCAATTTGTTTTTTCTTTTTCCTTGTATGTACAACAATTCGAGTCGGAAAAAAGCCAACCAATTGGAGGGGAATGAAAGAAGAGATAAATTCACTATTTATTGTTGGGGTTTTTTTTTAGCTTTTGTATTGTTTTGGATAAAACTTTGAGCGTATATAATTCTTATTCGCTTTACAGTTTTATTTGAATAAAATTTTTAGATTTTCTAAAATCTTTGGAAAAAGGTTTCCTGATGATCTGGCCTAAACACCCAGTGAAATGCGCATAGCAACTAGTTTTCCTCCTAACAATAAAAATTGCGAATTTAGCCCGGCATAGAGACATATTATTAATAATAAATTTAGTATTCCCAAAAATAGCTGTGAGCCGCAATTATATGGTTAATTTGGACCCACCAGCACAAGATGTCAGAACATAGTACATATGTCCTTTATTTATCTAAAAAATTAATAATACGAATACAAAAAATTGTAAAATAAAATATTTAAACAGACAACATATGGCATCAGTTTAAATTTAAATTTGTTGACGTGTCTGTAATCGATTGGGTTTCAGAAGATCAATTGATTAGGCTAAAGCTTACGATCCTAGAGTTGGGACTGCCAACAACCCGCTAGGCCGGCTAAATTCAGTTGAGTTTCAGCGACTTATTGTTATCGGATTGTCACCTATATTCCAGAGACGCATCGGTGTTAACATGCACTCTGGATTCCCGGTACTATACGCCTTCTCACTTTATCTGCCACCAGACGGAAGCCTGAATGACATACACAGGCTTAAGATCGGAAGTAGTGAGATGATTGGGAATTTCAACAGAGTAATCGCTTCTTACTACACCAAGTGTATAGCAGAAAGAGAGCTTTCAGCCCCATGACATAGTAACTGTCGTAAAAGTAATTTTTGCCAATTTTTATGTAAATACTTTTATGTTAAGAAATGACATTAAAAGCTATTTTCGGGTGTAGTTTTTGTATACGATCGATAGTCAAATATAGATCGATTTCCATTAAATTTGTTAAGATGATTTTGATTGCAATAAAATAAGTTTGGACCACATTTAATCTAAATACCGACATAATAAGATGGCTTATTGGCACAAAGACCCTATTCCGGAGAAAATCGTGTATAAGAGCTATATGAAATTATTCGCTATTATTGAATAGGCTTAGAGACCTTTTGCCAATTAGAATTTATGTACCAAATCAAATTATCTCCAAAATTGCGACCTGTAGCTCGCGTACATGGTTTACATGGACAACCAGCCAGCCGGCCGAACGGACATCGTTAGATCGACGCAGAAAGTGATACTAAATCGGTCGCTATTCTTAAACATAGGACTAGGACCAAATTTTGAAAGTGTTACAAACATCAGCACAAATGCATAAAACCCTCTCCACTATTGTGGTGTGGGTATAATAAAGTGGATTAGAAAAAAATATATTCAAAATAATATGAAAAGTAAAAGAGAATTTGTTAAAAGCACAGCCAACTTCAGGTTAATATTGACTCGTAATCATTTTCTGAGTATACAATCTTTTACCGTGTCGAATAATTGACTTTATTTGTGGTCTTAATCTACTTCAGTAAACAGTTGGGCTGCACAAAAGATCCTTTGGATCGCGGTGCTTATGGCCTTTATATAATAACAATAATAATAAAGCACTTACATAATCTCGTTAGTGAGTCAAATTCAGTCATCAAAATGTCATTTTAATATTAAATGCATTTAATAGTGGGCCATTTTTCTCTACATGCAGAAAAATTAATGTAAAATCCTCAAAAACCAGGTTGATTTTACATTTTTCGGTAGTGATTTTGCTTCATATTAACTTCATGCTAATTTAACATGCATGGGTGGGCTGGAAATCTTATAGCAAATAAGGAAATCGCAAACGTAAATCGCAAGAATTTAAAACGTCGTTTTTTAATAAGATTTCTGTAATTAAAGAATTTTATAACAAATATTAAACAAAGATTTCCCTATTAAACAGGATTTTAAACCAAAAATTATAAGAATTTGGTTTTAAGTTTATTAAAAACAACTTCCAAATTCATGCGTTTTGAGTTTGCGATTTCCAGCACACCCCTGTTGATTTTACAATAACTTGCGAATAAGCGCCGGTTCACATACGTCAAGTCTTGAGTTTTAAGGATAGAGGGGAAAAGAAATGTCATCCTCTCTTCTCTTCTAAAATCTCAAGATTTGATAAGTCAAACTTGACGTGTGTAAACCGGCACTAACATTATTTTCTTTTAAAATAACTATAATTCATGTTAATTTATCATTCCAGTAAAGTTAGAACAAAATGGCATTCACATTGAAATAACACTCCGAATCACGTTTAATGATATTTTTGTTTCAAGTTGAAACAAACTTGAATTTCATGAAGAATCGAGTTGGTTTGAGTTTGAAATAATAGTGAGAAGAAGCGTCATGGACAACATATCGCTCCTTTACCCGGCGTTTCCACATGCAAGTAATTACTTGCAAGTAGTGTATACGTATTATCAACGAAAAATCGTGGAAACAGCCGCTTGGCTGAAAGTAAAAAAATTGTGTGAATGTTAGTGAAAAAGTGTGAGTGTATTAAGTTTTTTGAACTTGTACTTGCATGTGGAAACGCGAGGTTATTGCAACATAGTTATATCTCAAAAAAATCGAACTTGGCAAAATGCGATTAAAGTTTTCAAAATGTACATTTACCCTTTGTTCACAGAAGCACTCACAATTAAAAGTCACCAGCAAAGTGGCCCGATATGGGTTTCGTCATCATTCTACTTTGCAAATTTGATTTTAACTAAATAATTTAAAAAAAACAGTACGGGAATTTTTGTTTCCTTTAATAAATAATTTTAAATATGAAAATAAAAAAATTTATGTTTTTCTTTTTCTGGTGTGGTTATTGTCTCTATTTTTTTGGATTTAATATTGTACAATGTTATTTTAACATTTTTCATTTAAAATTAATATGAAACTATGAGAATTTTAAATAAAGTTCTTTTGCAGAAAAATAAAAATAAAATAATAAATAATAATAAAACTTTAAATATAATGTGATGCTTAATATAAAATTGGATATTCCTATTCGTCGAATATTGGCGCAGATATTCGTATTCACGAAAAAATTGATATTCGTTACATCAATTATACGTATGCACATAAATGCAACTTTCAACAGTTAAAAAAATTTATTTTCAAACTCTGTAATGCGAGGTACGTCAAGTACTGCCAAAACAGATCCAAGTTCTAAGGCGTACTCCATTTAAAATTTACAACAAATTAGAGTCCAATATAACCGACCGATTTTGAACCGACTTTTACCCTTACCTAATATTGAATATTACATACATTTTCCTTCGTGTAATATTTGCTTTTTTTCTGTTATGCTTCTATCCGAAACTGTCATAAAACATACATCCATGCCATTTACAATCATTCTGCTAGCGCTTGTAACAATGTCACCATTTTTCATAATTTCTCATTTTCATTTCATACAATTGTGTATTTTTAGGGGTGGATAGATGATTTTTTCTGTTCCACAATTTTAATCTTCTTCACAGTTTTTGTAATGCATGTACATATTACCTTTTTTTGAACAAAAAAAAAAAAAAAAAAATCTCTAGCTATTCTTTTTTAAAGTTTTGTTATGATAAAATAAAAATATATAACATTAACATATTTTTATTTTAATGGTTTAATCCTACGCATATGAGTCTCTGTATGAGTATTTATTTGTATGTGTGTAGGAACAAGCACGTCTGTGTTTGTATGATATTTTTATATTTTAATAATACCGGATTATAGGGTGTCAAAGTTATTAAAAAAAGTGGTAAACAGTTTATTTTTTTTCTGCTGGTATTTAAGGTATTAACAATAGTTTGGTAACTTCCATATGGGACTTGATACAAAAAAAAAAGAAAAGGGTTTGGGATTTTGTATAACGCTACAGGATTTTATTTAAGCCAAAGAGATATTCCATTTAGACAGGTTAAGAAAGAAAATTCAAATTGATATTACAAAATTTAATAGAATTTCTGAAATAAGAATGTTTAAAGTCTTTCAGTTAAAATTTCTATACAAATTTGCCAAAATGAACTCCAATTAGAGACAAAGTTCCTTTCACCTTCTTTCTATCCGATTTTCAGTATATCATTTCACAAAATTTAAAAATATTTCTTGTTCAACCTTAAAATTTAAATTATCCTTAGAAGCCAGGATAACAAAGAAACTAACAAAAAATAAATATTTAAACATTTCATTTACAAAACAGAACTAAACAGCAATGAATCCAACGCAAACAAGGAAATGGAAACGGAATCAGTGACGAAGGCAGCAGTAACACAAATACAAATATTTTCAAACGGAATCTTAATTTAAGGGAGGTGAAATAGAAATTTAATAATGTTGACAAATGCGAGTATACGAAAACGATACGACTCCATTTGTGTTTAAAAAAATGAAAGAAAAAAATTAAGGCAGGAACTAAAGTCATTGGAGGTGGTAGACTTCTACTTTCATGCTTACAATGAGATTGTATAATAAGGAGCAGCTTGGCACAGCACTGTATAGTAACATCACCAGACAATGTCTGGTGATAACAATTCAAGCGTAAGCAACTTCAGCTACAGCAGCAAAAATACGACAGCAAAAATAAAAAACAGGAGAAATTGGCGTGTGGCATGTGATTAATGATTGTCAAACAAATTTGAAAATTACGAAAAAGTGAAGGGAACTGTCAACCACTAAAAAAATAAAAATAAAGATTGTGTCTGTATGTGTCTCTTTAAAGGAAAATTTGATAAAAGATTTTAAAAATTTAAATAAAAGTTTGAAAAAAAAGAAGAAATAAAAAAGAATAAACTTGTTTAACACCTGTACTGAAAGTTTTTTTTAATGGTGCTGATAATTATGAAAGAAAGATCAGAAAGCATCTCATTTTGTTATGAAGACACAGCAGTAAAAGTTATAATGACATTAACTTTACTGATATGGTGATACGAGATTTGGATGCTAGGAATTGCAAATTTGACTTGATCATGAATTTGTTGAATGTTGAAATTTGGTACAAGTATAGAACCAGTATTAAAAAAGTGGTTCCACTTGACTTTTGCATACGCTTCCTTTCTGAACATTGTGAGTCGGTGATTCCTTTAACATATGTGTTCCGTCATACTATAAACTAAATGAAAAGCAAGAGTACAATTTTAGTTTTTAAACATGAAAATAATTTCTAAAAAGCAATTTTGCTTGAAATCAACTGCAAAACAATTGGCATTCAAGTTCAAACTTCAAGTTTTAAGGGTTGAGATATACCTTTATTACATTTCATTTCAATAGCATTCTCCAGTAAAATGGGAATTTGAAATCAAGTAAATATTAGTAAAATATTTTGCAACTTGAATAACATTTAAAAATACATTTGAACTCAAGTTAATTTCCAGTTAAATTTAGGGCACTTGAAATTTAATTTTTAAGTGCATGGAGTGCTTATCGAAATCAACGAAACCCAATTTGAGTTTGGCTAATTTAGCTGCCGTCTGCATTTTATAGTTGCATGATTATTTTAGATTAAACTTGATTTTTCCAAACAATATGTAATTTTTCTCATGTCTCTATATCTCGGGTTATAATTATTGAAATGGAAGGCAATGAATGGACAAACGCTTTCACTGGTAGCAACTAGGGGACGAAGTGTCAGTCCTACTTTACCCATAATTTGTCACAGACAATGTTTTCCAGCTAGGTTGGCTTGCGGCAACACTGTGAAACGGCAACAGTAAAAGTATCATAATTTGGTACAAATAACTTGAATATCAATAGAAAATAATAATAATAAAAAAATCCACATTTTAAATGATTTTTATTAATTTGTTAAAAACACTGAAATTTATTGTTGATGGGATAAGCTATCCTATGCGCATTTCACTGGTTGCTTAGGCCAGATCATCAGGAAACTTCATCCATAAAGATTTTAGAAAAACTAAAGATATTAAACCAAATAAAACTGTAAAACGTATAAGAATTATAGCAACAGTTCTACTTGTAATAATATCAAAGTTTAAACAAAACAACATCAACAATAAACACTGAGTTTATCTCTCCTTACATTCCCCACAATTGATTGGAATTCTTCCAACATTAATTGCAGTTGTAAGAAGGTTAAGAAAAAACAATATAAAAACAAAAACAACTCGCTTTATTGTTTTCGCAAACAAAATATAAAGCGGGCTGCCCGTCAGTTTTTTTCTATCCATATCGATATCCATTTAATTTGAGTGATAAAACAGTCTAGGATTCTTGGTTCCTATCCCTATTTATAGAAATTTATTTTCAAATTTGCCTAAAAAATATGAATTGGTGTCAATACATGTGCTTCCATTGTAAAGAAGCTCCCATCATCTATGATACGATTCAGGGACAGCCTGCAGCAAAAAAAAAAAGTAACAAAGCACGTATTAGATGTTTGATGATAACTGACTCTTTTCTGAGACTGCTGGAACGGTTTTGTTTGCATATTTGACTACTCTGATATGTGCTACGTACTTGTAATTTTTAAGTCTTCATTTATTTGCAAACGCATGGTAAGATTTTGAAGTACATCCGGCAATTGTTACCTTCAACATAGCTCTGGTTTGGTTGCATTGTATCAAAAATTTTTACAGGATCGTCGTTTTCTATCAACCGGCTTTTACTGTCTTATAAACAAAATATTTTCCAATTTGGATTTCAGAAAAGTGACGAAAAAATTCAAATTTCTTTTCTTTTAATGATATTTTTCTAATTATTAGTATTGTGGTTATTTTATTGAACTATTTATGGTTTTTAATCCAAATTTTTAATATTTTTAATTAGGCTTAAGTTCATTAAATTTAATTTTCATTAAATTATTTTTATGAAGAAAGGAATTTTACAACATGAAAATTAATTAAAATTTTTATTGATAATTTTTCATTCTTGACTCAATCTGGGCTCGAACCCAGGTGTTTACGGACAGGTTACCCTGACATGTTTCGATTGCAACCACTCAATCTCTTCAGAGGGCTTGCCGTTTAACACTCGCAGCCATCGACGACTGCTGACGTCATTAGTCAAACATCAATCCTTAAACCAAATTGTATTCAACCTTTTGGTAGATCGAAATTTGCTTTTGAATGATTATCTATTTTAATTTATTTTAACATGTTATTCCTTTACTTCTCTTTTTTCGTACTTTTGTCAAGAATTCTTCTTGAAGTTCAAAGTACATATATTTTTTGTTTTTTCATTTTTTTGTCTTTCTTTTTCTTGTTGACCTTTTCAGCACAACTTGAAGGACAAATGCAAACATAGAGCTCGTGCCTTAGCTTTAACAATTATTAGTATTGTGGTTATTTTATTGAACTATTTATGGTTTTTAATCCAAATTTTTAATATTTTTAATTAGGCTTAAGTTCATTAAATTTAATTTTCATTAAATTATTTTTATGAAGAAAGGAATTTTACAACATGAAAATTAATTAAAATTTTTATTGATAATTTTTCATTCTTGACTCAATCTGGGCTCGAACCCAGGTGTTTACGGACGTATGGCTGCGAGTGTTAAACGGCAAGCCCTCTGAAGAGATTGAGTGGTTGCAATCGAAACATGTCAGGGTAACCTGTCCGTAAACACCTGGGTTCGAGCCCAGATTGAGTCAAGAATGAAAAATTATCAATAAAAATTTTAATTAATTTTCATGTTGTAAAATTCCTTTCTTCATAAAAATAATTTAATGAAAATTAAATTTAATGAACTTAAGCCTAATTAAAAATATTAAAAATTTTTCTAATTATTATTTTTTTATTGAACTGAGTTCTTGCCAAATAGTTATGGGGAAAGTGCCCATACCTTTGCCATATTTTGTTTTATTTTTGCACTGATGGTTGAAAATCAGTCCATACTTCATTCCGCATACATTAAGCTCTGATCCTTTATTTCTAACATGCAAAAGTTGCCCAAAAAAGGTTCATACTTTGCCAGAGGAAGCTATGGATTTAACTATACACGATGTTTGTGGTGATAATGATGACGATGATAATGACGATGCCACTGATTTTGATGATGAATTTGAAGCACAAGAAAGTACCTTATAACATATTTGTTCACATTTTTCTTTACCTGAATATCGCTATATTAAATTTTTGTATACGCACTGGGTTTAAAGTGAAAACTGCTTCACCACGCCTTTTCAAAGTAATTTTTAAGCTAAAGAATAATCATAATTTAAAATTTATTAAAAGTTTGGAGTTCTCAAGAAGTTTTGGATATGTGGACTAACTTTTTATTTAAAAAAAATTAAGTTGAAAATGCCAAAGGTACTGGGTACCTTGCCATTCACATAAGGGTTACACAGGACTGAAGAAAAATAGTTTTTTACATAACACGTATGAGAAATCATTTTTTGCAGGGAATTTAGCAGAAGTGTGCGAGAGTAAAAAATCATGTTTATTTTTTTATTAATAATTTTTTTGTATTGTGGGTACCCGTCTCCACACCTTTATACCGCCAAAGTTTTCTTGGAACATAAGGTTTGTTCTGAGAGTTACGCACATCAAATTTAGTATGCTTTACTATTCAAGTTCTTTACATAATCTAACTATTGTAGCTGAGGAGCTATGAATTAATCCTAGAAAAAAGGGCGACGGCTGTATTAAAAAAAATTGACTTGTTTCAATGGGGAAAGCGAAGCACACTGGGTGAAGCAAGTTGTTAATAAAAATTCAATTTTCTTTTTTGATATTTTTAATAATATTTTCTTTTATTATTATTTATTATTTTCTCATTATTTTCATTTAAGTGGTATTTTTTCTTTTAATCTTAATTCATTCACGTTTTTATTTATAATTAATTTATTACAATTTTTGAAAATTCTTTTAGGTTTTAAGATTGATTTGTTTTATTTTTATTATTTACTTAGCAATTATTTTACACATTAAGCAATAAATGACTTATTATTTAATTTACTTTATTTTATTTATCTTTTGGTAATGAAATTATGATAGATTTTAAGATTATTTTTTCTTGTTTTTTATAATATTTTAATACATATTTTTTTTATATTTAGAGTCTAAAAAGAATACAATATTACTATAAAATAACTCATATTATATAATATACACGCACATACATAATTAATTTAAAAATATTTTTGGATTTTTTTAATTAAGTTTAATTACTAATTAATATTATTTTATTTTTTTGCCATCAAGTATACTTCTGTCGGGTTTAGTTTTAAGTGATTTTTAGAAGTATTTTTTTTTATAAATTTTTACTTTTATAAACCTTAAAAGCATTGCTAAACTCCCGGTCATTTAATCGATCATTCATTCATATGTTTTTTTTTATTAATATTTTGTAAATAGTTAATTATTTTATACAAAAATTCGTTTTATTTTCTAATCTTGGGTTTTGTTGCAAATAAAAAAACTATTAAAGTTTTATTTTTTCTTTACTTTCATCTTTTTTTTTATAGCCTTCAAAACAGGTGAAAAAGCATACAGTGAATGCTCCAGCAGGTAAACAGCGAATGTCGACGCAGTTTTGTTGTTTTTTATGTGCGAAGAGGAAACATGAAAAATCTTCTAAATATGGAAGCTGTCCGGCTGAAAGAGCTGCACGTAAATTGAGCTTTTACCGTATAAAAGTTTGTGATTTCCTTTGTAATTTTCACAATATTATCTTTGACTCTGTTAACTATAGAACAATATAAAAGGTTATTATGTCCGTCTGTCTATGTGTAACTTGAACCGGCTCTTCCAAAGACCCCGGGAATGATAGGAACTAGATTGTAAGACATTTATATAACAAATATAACATAGATAAAAAATATTGTTGTTTCATTTAGATCGCTCAGCAAACGGTTTAGATATGAGCAGAAAACAACGACTGTCCTATTTTTTTCCCATACATCTCTAGTTTTTACACAAAAAAGTTTTTTGAAGTCTACTTACAATAATAAAATTTTATTTTTCCTTTAATTCGTAAAACTGCTCTGGGCGAGGAAGCAGCTCGTTCGTCTCTGTCGTTATATTTGGGTGCCTGCTATGCAGCACAACGTTTTTTTTAGCACCAGCACTCAGGGGTTCACCCCTATTAATACATTGCATTGTGTATAAAAAATAATAATTGTGCTGGAACTACCAAAATAGGTTATGGGAAGAAGAATAGAGGGAGTAGTACTTGTGAACATTCGACTTGAACTGATTTATGTTGAAAGTTATAAGGAAGACTTCAACAGGAACAGGTTTAAAAATAGTTAAATTGCAAAGAAAGTGCGAAAAATATTTCACAGTTTAACGAACAACGTAAAATCTATTTAAACAAATCTAATTTTTGGAAATACCTTTTTCAGGCTCGTGACATCTTTGAAAGTTCTCAAGCGTTCAGCTACAATTTAACGTTTTAGGAATCATTGTAAAAAGGAGCATTAAATGTTTGCTTGATTTAAGGCGGCATTTAAACGATGTCTTTCCAGACATGTCTGTTTTATTTATTCTCTTTTGAACATGCTACCAAAAACCTTTGCGTTTTAACGATGACTTTCCAAACATGTCTGTTTTCATGTCTAAATATCTAATATACTACATATCTGTGGCATTTTGACAAAACGTCTTAAGTCGAGTTAAACTCGATAAAAAAATCATTTTTCGCAATTAATAAAATAAACAAAATTAAAGAAAAATTTTGTTTATAATACAAAATTTTAAAAACGGAAACAAAAATTATTTTTATTGAAAATTCGTATGATTTAACTTTACTTTAATTTTAGAAATTTAACTTAAAGTGTTTTGTCAAAATTCCACAGATATACAATCATATTAAAAAAATCAAAACTCACATTAACAAACATACAAATTTATTTCGAGTCTGTTTGGCAACCCCAAAAAAAAATTATAAAATTATAATGGTATAAGGAAATTTTTTACAAGTATCTACTGTGATTTGCTCTGTTGTATTTTTTTATTCAGGTTTAATAAAATATTGCCACATGAGTGAACTGGACAGAGATTCCCAGAAATTACAAAGTTGAATGTGTAGTTTTAAATAAATGAAAATTACGTAAAAATGTTAGTCTTAATCTTATATTCAGGGACCGTTACAGTTATTCCTTTTTTCATAAAAGTCAGATGATAACAGTTATTTTTTTACTTATATTTTTTTGAATAAAGATAACAGTTATTTTTTGATTTTTATTTTTTCGAACACAAATAAAAGTTATTCTCTAAAAAAATTAACGTGGTTTAATAATTTAGTTGACTTTACATTGTGTTTAGTTTTCTTAAGCGAAATGAATTGAGCAAACAAATGATTCTTTTTTCAAATCTGCTTCTTCATTCCTGCAACCGTTAAACTACTTTTTACGTGTGAACGGCAACAGGGGTATTTTAAAAAATGTGATATCCAAACGCTTACAATTGCAAATTTAAAACTTTTTGTGTTGTTGATTTATTCAAAAAAAAAATTTATTCCGACAAAGAAGAAGAAAATGGGATTATTTAGAACAAATATGGTATCACAGTTTTCACAAAACACGTTAGTTGTCAAAAGGCAATAGGTCAGAATAAGAGAGAGAGTGGCACTACCTTGTAATCTTTATAGTAAAAAGATTCCATTGGCAAATGTTTATTTTCTAAACCATTTTAGAAACTTAAGTATTCTCATCACACCAGAGGTGTATTTTAAAGTAAACATTGACAGCACTAACAGAATATAGTGAAGGTGCTAACATTTTTATACAATAACAGAAACAACTTACGGAATTTAGATGTTTTTGTTTTGTAAATATGTATTGTAGAATTGTTACCATTAGCATCTACAGAATTTTACTTTATTTTTTAAACACGGAGAGAACTTTTTTTAGTATTTTGATTTTACAAAGTTGAAATACATTGTATAACCGTGCAAACTGTCCTTGAAGAACATTTTCCTTAAAATTGTTTAAATAAAGACGGACTTTAAACTATTAAAAATGGCATTTTCAATGTTGTGGTGAAGGGTATAAAAGATTCGGCTAAGCCGAATATATCACTTTAACTTTTTATATTGAAATTTGTTTATTGCAGTTTAAATCTTATTTAATTTTAAAATAAATAATATTAATATTTACATTAATTTATAATTCTTTTGCGTATACTTTACTTTTTTTTTTAAATTATAAAAAATAATCACAATTCTAAAATTAATAATTTTTTTTTTTTTTTTTTTTGTAAATATAAATAAACTGAAAATAAATTTTTTTAATTTTTTACTTTATCTAAAATTCCATGTTTAACTGTAATTTAACATTGGAAAAACCTAAATCATTCGTTTAAATCACATTTACTTTTCTCTTTTAATTTTTCCATAGACTCTTCTTAAATTGGTTCTTTTTTTAAAGAAAATTTTTTTTTTAAATAAGAAAATCGTTTGTTTTTTTAATTTCGAATTAATTCGTATACATATTTTTATTATTTAATTTTTTTAGATTTATTTTTTGTATTAAGGCGCACTGTACATTAAAATTTAAGATAATTTTTTTATGATTATTTTTATAATTTATGCTTATTTTACAATTTAAAATTATTTCAATATTTTTTTTTTTTTTTAAAAGTCGTATACATTTTTTTGTGTGTTTAGCTTTAAAGTGATTGTTTTTTTTTTAATTTTAAATTTATTATTTTCAAATTTTATTTTGTAAATTATATATTTTTTTTTTTTTTTTTTTTTTGAAAAGCGTTTTAGGTACTTTTTAATTTTAGTTTTTTATGGAAAATAATTTCTGTAAATAGATTTTTTTGTGTTAAATAAAATTTTATTAAATTTAGCATTTATATTTACGTATATCGTTTGGGTTTATTTTGTAAAAGTGAGTTATTTCTAAGCACTTTTTACAAATAAATTCAGTTCAAATAGCTGCTTAAGTTAAAGAAAAAAAAGATAAATTTTTATTTATAGAAATTATATAAAACAAATAAAAATATACAAGAAAAATATTAACTAAGCAAATTAAATGAACAAACTTAAGGATCTCCCCTTTACTACTGACATCATAAGAAAAGTTTTCATCTGATATTTGAATAAATATTGTGTTTGTTTTGACTAACTTCCTAAGTCTCGTCTTAGTGATTGAAAGACAAATGCAACGTGTTTCTTCCCCAATCAATCTTATCCCTGGATGGTTACTGTTCATTGTATCGACGTAGCTCATTAACTCTTTATCATATAATTGTTTTATGTGTATTAAAAGAACGCTTTTTTGTAACAACGTTAGCTAATGACAAAAGCTTTTGAAAGTTAATTAATTACCGAATTATGAGAGAGAATTGGAATTTTTTTTTTATGATTTTATGATGGTCTGTATTGATAGTTTAAACGCCCAATTTTATGCGTTTAAAAATGGTTTATATGCTGGGTGATTTATAGATTTGTTGGTTTAAACACATTTTAAACCAAAAATAGAGTTTAACTTGCTCTGATTTTTTAGCCCTTAATGTGTTAAAATTACCCTTCCAAGGTTAAGACCCAAATACATTTGTCAAATTACTCATCAAACGCTATGATAGTATTAGTGAAAATGTGTTTGAATGTGTGACACCGACAATACTATATTGAAAATCAAACTAATTAAGATATTAAGTCAAACACCCGTACATGAGTAAATTCGCCTTGGTATCAAACAATTTGAGAGTGTATTTGAGGAGTATTAATTTTATATTTTAATAAATATCATATTAGCTGTCACTTAGTTTCGCAGTTCTAAAATCCCTGAAAAGGACTTAAACTTTTCAATTAACAGAAGAGCAGTGCAGAATATAAAAATTTGCATTAAGAATTTTTGCATTTTTGGATGTCCCTATTACTACTTTTATCATGAGAATAGTTTTCAGCTGATATTTCTATTAAAATCGTCTCAGCTTTTATTTATTTCTTAAGTACTTGTTTCTTAAATGTATAGGTTGAGCAGTGCTGACAATTTGAACTCTCATACATTTAACAGATAAAACAAATTTTAGTTTAATTCTCTTTTGTTTTTTTAGATAATAAAAAATCATATTTCGTAGTTCTAAGAAGAGATGGCGAAGACTTGCAGGATTGCTAGGAAATTGCAGACCATGTTGGACGAAAGACGTTCGCTATAACTATTGAACTATGAAAGAAAGAATAAGATGAGGTATCTGGTTTAACATAGTATCGATATTGAGCTAAGGTAACCTCATCAAATTCTTGAACAAGACAGGTTGGATCTAGAAATTTAATCCTAGTCCTTGATATCATTTTAAGTGGTGTGGTCTTCTCAAAATGGGACTATACCTGATTGCTTTTTTGTTTCTTTACAGCCCGCCACAACAACCGACCCAAGAGCCTAAATCTAAATTTATAAAAAAAAAATTTTAAAAAGTACTAAAAATTCTACCACAAATTCAACTACCACGGTTATACGACACTCCCAATAGATGGCGTTGTTCGCATTCCAATTAGAATATTACTATCCAAATTATTTTCCTTTATAAAACTGATTTCCAAAGGATTTATTTACATTGGCATCGACTTTTTAGCTTTATAAAATTGAGACAAGTTCTAGTAAAATGTCACGTTGTGGAAATCGATATAAATGCCCAGTGCAGACCTACAGAACTTTTACATTCGCCACTTTTGTTTTAAAGAACTATAAATATCTCGAAATTTCCGAATTTTTATACAGCTTTTTAGTTCTGAGCAGAGCCATTGAGCTCAGTAGTAGAATAATCCCAGTTCCAAAAACAAACCTTATTCCCTAACTATCGCAAAGATTATACCAAGCGTAATCTAAACTATTACACAAACCTCTGCTATACTTAAGAATTTCTTTCTTTAGACAGGTATTTATTATAATTCATTATCATAATAGAGGTTCACATTCCCCAGCCACCTAAAAAAGAACAATACCTTCCGTTACCTTCTCCACTTAAGCGTACCAGTGCATATGAATTAGTTTGAAAGAATGCAATACAAAGAATTTGTTAAAGAAACATCATGAAGTGCAAATTCTGCAATTCAAAATATTTCTAAAAAAAAGTCCGGAGTATAAAAAATTTAATAATTTATAAGCAAGTACTCCCTTTACTATTAGAAGTAATAGAATATTATGCATCTTTGTGTACGACCCATTAACCTGGATTAAAAAGTCAGTCAATGGCTCGAGCATTTTAAGAACAACTAAAACAAATCTATTTTAAGGTCTCCAATTTCGGAACTCCATGTACTACAACTAAATTAATAGCATAGCTTGAAATCAAGAAAGTGAAAGTAAATGTTACGTTGCGGAAATTTATCTCAATTTCATAATTAAGATTTTCTTTAAGGTACAGGTCCTAGTTTTTTGTAACTTGCTTTATAGAGTTGCCAATTTCTTGGTTTTTTACAGTCTTATGCCCACAAGCTGGAATTTAAAATGGAATTTCTTCAAATTAATTTTTGCTCGGTTATGAAAAACAAAAAACAGCTGCCAATTTCCTGGCAAAATTTTTTTTTACAATACTTATTAAAAATAGTAGTTTGGTAAACAAAATGTAATGAAATTAAAAAACCCATTGTTTTCATATTTTACAAAATAATACATATTACCGTGTATATACACGCAAAGAAAAAACACGGTTGTGGTAAACATGTTCTAAGAGCAACATATTATGATAAGATTCATGATTGTAGTCACCACATTACGATTATTATTGAATCATATTATGACCAAATATTTTTGACGCCCTATGTTCTTCGTGAACAATTTATTTAAGTATTTCTATATCGCTGTATCTATACTGTATTTAAATAAGTAAAGGACATATACATATATATATGACCAAATATATTCGTAATATTACATCATAATATTTTCCCTTACTCATATTATTATCCTGTTAATCATACTTAGTTAAGAAGTAATCATATTATTGTAATGTTAATCATAACAAATTTAGACGTAATCATATTATGATACAGTTGTGCTGTCACAACATTAGAAAAAATTGAATTTTTTTTTGCATCGATTTTTTATTTTGTGGCACTTTACAATTAGTTTATGTTACATAATACAATTTCTTAATTTTTTTAAAATTGTTTTTTTAATTTGTATTATTTTTTTTATATGTTGAACCACTCACTTACAAATAATTCGATAGGCGACACACTCTGATGGAAAGTTATTTTACAAATGGCTCTAACAAAAAAATATTAGAGTAAAAATATGTTGATTGGATCTTAAACATATTATGATAAATGTATAGAAAGTTATCATTATTTAGTTGTTAGAAAAATAATTATTTTTCAGTCAATAATACTCAAATTTAAAATTGCGGTAAATATTAATTTGTTCACAGTTACTAAAATATTGCCGATATTAAATAAAAAATAACAATTTTTTGTGTACGACAAACAATATTTTGTTACAATAAACATAGTGTAGTTGACGTAACCATGCCCAACCATATTTTCTCTGTGCGTATATGCATCTATATATTGTCCTTTATTTTCTTATGAAATAAAGGACCACGATAAATGTTTCCCATTGTTTTTTATCAATCGACATTAGTTCTTGTGTTGGTAGGTTTCCAGGAACCATGTCTGCTGGCTTTCGCAACCAACCAAATGTTCGCAAGGTTAAGCTCACATCCAAAGGTATTTGATTCTTCCGGTTCCACAGATCTTAATTTGTAATCGTGGTTTCGAAATGGTTAAAAACACCGAAATTTTATCATAGGAAAACATCAAATATTTGAAGATTAACTATTTGTCAGAAAATTGTACTCGGCCAACTATACAATTTTACTCGGAGAACTAGTTGTCAATATGGGATAAAGTACAGGCAACTTAATTAAAATTAGATGGCAACAAAGTGTTTGAAAGATGTTAATAGTTTTTCGAACAAATGGCGAAAAGTTGCCAACTCCTTTAGTACAAACTTTACAACTTAAATTGCTTCCAAAATTTTAAGAAAAATGTAAAAGAAAGATGTCATATCAAATGGAAATATGTATATCAATATTGTCTTTTTGTATTAAAAAATAAAACACAAACATAAAATTGAGAAGTATTTTTGACTAAAACACGAAAGAAAAACATTTATAAAATTTAATTAAAATGGTTTAACTAAAAATCGAAAGAAAGCCAATTTGAAAAACTAAAAATAAATAAAAACACAAAAAGTTTTTTGTTTTTATATATATATTTTTTTTTAATAATTATTATTTTTTTATAATAGTTTTTTCCACTTGAATCATTTCCATTTTTTCATTCATTCAAAAAAAAATTATCATTCATATTAATAATAATTAAAATTAAAAATAATAATAATAATTATAATAAAATAATATTAAAATAAAAATACAATTGTTTTTTTTCTTTTTAATTAATTATTTTATATTTTAATACAACTAAAACTATATGCAGCTGCTTTTTTAAAATTAATATTTATAGATTTAAATTTAATTGTTGAAAATTAAACTTTCAAAGAGATAATAAAATTATTTAAAAAAGTAAAAGGGATTTAAAGGAAATTAAGACATCTTTAAAACAAATTAATAATACTCACTACTTTAAATAAAAAAAACTAAAACAAAAAAAACAAAACAATTTTTTATGGGTTTTTATAAATTTTAAGAAAAGCTTAAAAGCTTTTAAGTGTTTTTTTTTAAAGAAACTTTTGAAATTATTTTTAAAATGGTTAAATTTATTATAATAATAAAATATAATAAAGCATTTTGTTGGTTCTTTTAAAATATTTTAAACTTAAAGGAGAAATAACTAAAAGAAATTAAATAATTTACAAGAGTTAAACAGTAGAAAGTTCAAAAAGGAAAATTTAAAAAAAGCTTTATTTAACCCAATATTGCTACGACTGCTCTGAAGGAAACGATTATTTTCTCTCAGAGCAAGAAGAATAACAACAACTCTATTGACAACTTAATGTATAGTATATTATGGGTTTAATTTAAGTTTATTTGTTAAAAAAGCTTGTTTAACAAAACTTCGAAAAAGAAAGCTTTTTACAAAATTTTTACTGGAAAGAAGGTATCCAAAATTCTTTCTTACAAATAAAGCTTTTTTAAAAAAAACCTTTTTAAAAAAGAGAAGAAAACTTTTGTGAAAAAAATTTTTTTTTAAACTGTATTTTTCGAGTTTCTTTTAAAAAGCTTTAAAAAAAAACGTTTCTAAAAAATGCTGATTAAAAAGGCTTTTTTAAAAACACTTTTTTAACATAATGCCGAAAGCTTTTTAAATGCTTTATAGAACAGAAAGCTTTTTAAAAAAATTTTGCAAATGGCGTTCTTAATAAGCTTTCGTTAAAAAGCTATTCGAAAAAAAATCTTAAAAAATCATTTTTTTTTAAACAAAGCTTGTTGTCAAAACAATTTTTTTAAATACAAAGATTTTTGTTTTGCCATTAGATCTTCCCTTTAGAAACATTTTCTAAATAAACATTTGCAAGATTTTGTTGCCAAAATTCTTAAAATTGCTGCTACGCTTAAAGAAATTTTCTAAAAGCTCCTAAGAAAAAATCTTTGTTTAAAGTGTTTTAACTAAAATTTAAATGAAGCAATTTTCTATTACATTTTTTATATAGATTTTTAGTTTTTTTTTTCTCTTTAACATAAATTTTAATTTTATTTTAATTATTTAATATTAATATATTTTTTTATTATTTATATTTTTATATTTAAAAACTTTTTACATTTACAATTGGTATACATGGTTGTATAAATGTGTGTGTGTGTGTGGCTGTGTTTATTGGTTGATTTTAAGTGTATGTTTGTATTTTGGATTTTGTTTTAAGATTTTTACTAAAAAATGTTGTTGTTTTTTTATGTAAATTTTTGTTTTATTTTTAATATTATTTAATAATTAATTTATTTAATTATGTATACATATGTGTGTTTTTGTCTTATAATGATAAATATTAATTTAAGTTTTGTTTATGTAAATTTTCAGTTTTTTCATTCTTTTTTTTAACTAAATTCACTTTACTATTTTTCTTTTTAAGTAGATTTGAATTCAAAATTTATATTCGGAATTTGTTTTAGGGTTTTTTTTTTGAGTTATTAAATATTTATATAGTTATTAATTCCTGTTTTGCAACTTGTTTTTCTAATATGCAATTTGTGTTCAGCTCATGGGCCCTTAAATAAGGAGATCATTTTCATGTTTTTTTTATAAAATTAAATGTTAGAAATTTTAATTTAAAAAGTTTTTTAAGATTAACGAAAACAAAAAAGTTTTTTTTTTCAAAAATAAAATTCGCTGTGTTAAAGTTTTTAATTTAAATTCAACATAATTGAAAACATATGGGCGCCCCAGATACGAGGGGTGTAAAAAAAGGATGTCCAAGAACTCTAATTAAAGAGTGATCTTTAAAAAAAAAATATCCATAAAACACTTGGTGGTTGGAAGTAGTTCTAAAAAGAGAATATAAAAAACCAACTTTTAGTAAATAATAAAATTTTAAATAAGAAAAAATCATAAAAAATGTAAAAAACTCTTTAGTGGATTGACAGTTTTCTTGCTTGTGGGAAAAAGCATGATTTTGTCTAGCCGAATAATTATTACAGGCATGTGATGTAAATAAATAAACATTTAAATCATATCATTTATCCAAGAAAAAAATCTAAATAAAAACTACTTTATGACTTTTGTGATAAAGAAAAAAGACATGCCTTTAAATGTCAAAAGAGCCATTTGTTCAAAATTAAAACAGAAACCAACATTTAAAAAAAAAGGCACTTCTTTGAAAATATTTAAAAATGCAAGATTTAAACAAGTTTTAAAATTTTAAAAATGTTTATAAAAGAGATTATAATAAAAAAAAAACAACCACTTACCTCTATTTTTATTAATTTGAAAACCGTTTCTTTGCATTTTTTTCCGCAAATTAATCATAAATTTGTATCAATGGGTTTTTAGATTAAAGCTTTTCTTTTTTAAAAGTTTAACATCTTTACGTATATTCGGTATTTAACTCTCTCTCTCTCCTTCTTTGAAATAAAACATTAAAACAACAAAATAATTTAATTTTTCTTTTTGATCCCATGTTTTAATAGCTGTTGCTTTTAATTTAGTTGCTTTGTTGTTAAATTATTTAGGACTTATAGATTTGCTCTAAGATTTTGGTTTAGGTCTCCTTTGTTTATTCACTTTTCTATATTATAAATCGTTTTTTCTTGGTTGTTTATTTTGCAATTGGTATTTGTAAATTTGTTTCTATCTGTTTAATGAGATTTTATTGCAGAAGTTAATTACAAATGTTGTCCATAGTATTCAGCAGCGTGGGGGTAATGAGGATATGCTTGATGGAAACCAGGATCACCGGGAGGACGATGCATCATATGAGCTTGACTGTCCATCATATAGCCCATGGGATCATGGCCATAACCGGAGGGTCCAGCATGGGGGGTATAAACTGAAATAGGCAGAAAATAAATAAATAAGTCAGCTTGATTGTCTTTAGAGTTATTTCAAATTCATTAGGTTAATTAAATTTCTGAAATATGGTATAACTTTGGAAAACTTAGAAATTAGATTTTTGTTGCAAAAAAGCTTCATAGTGTAATTTTAAAAAGTTTAATTTCATTATAAGCCTAAATTTAATATTTCGAACTTTCGGACTTTAATTCGAAATTTGATTTTCTCTGCAAAAAAATATTATTTTGTAATTTTAAGTTTAATTTGATTAATTTTTTTTGAATATCAAGATTTTTTCTTTGTTTTTAAAATTTCGAGTTTTCGAACATACTAATTGCAAAATTTAGATTTTTTTTAGGAAAACTTGTGGTTTTAAATTTGTTATCAACTTTGTATCATTAAAGTAATAACTTTCGCTTAATACTGCCATTTTTACATTATTAAAGACGGTAAGCATTTTTTAAATTGATATTTTGTTTTGTTTGCGAATGATTAAATTGTATTTTTTATTTTGAATATTTAAATAAAATTCAAAATTAGATTTGTTATGAAAATGTATAAAATTTTAAGAAAATTCTTAAATAATTTCTTAGAAATCTTTTTTTACCAAATAGAATATAGGAATTATATTCCAAAAAATTTATAAATTTAAATTTGACTCAAAGAAGCACATTCGAAAAAAATGTTAAAATAATAAGATAAGTTTTTATTTTTAAAATTTTCGAACATAATTTCAATTAAAAAGGTTTTACACCACAAAAGCAATATTTTAAACTTTTTTTTAATTTTTATAAAATTTTTAAATAAATTATTTAATTTAGAGCAATTTTTATTTTATCAAATATTTTGTATAAAACTCCACATCTTTTTATAAGTTTTCAACTTATAATCCAAATATTTTATTATTTTTTCTTAGGTTAAGAATTTTCTTAATTTCGAACTAAATTTTGAAATAAAAATTTGTTGCAGAAAACTTTTATCGTTAATTATATTATAAAGAATATTTTGCTGCTTAAAGTAAAATTTTTAAAAATTATTAAAGTGTTCGAACTTCAATTCGAAGTTTTATTTTCTACTGAAACCCCCAATATTTATAAATTATTTTTATATTTAGCTATATTAAATGAATTGATTAAGTAATATCTGCAAGATTTTTAAAGCTGTTCCTTATTTTTAAAAATTTCGAAGTTTGCAACTTAATATCGAAATGAAGTTTCTTTGTAAAAAATCCATTATTTTGATAATTTTTCCTGTTTTAAGAAAATTTTTAAAAAGTTTTTTCGTCATTTCGTCTCATTTTAATAAATTTCGAATTCTTAAACTTTATTTCGATATTAGGTTTTTTTAAGGAATTGAAACTTTAAGCATAAAATAATCAATATAGTAAAATATTTCTAAAAAATAAATTTCGGATTTTCTAACTTGATTTTAAAACTCTTGTTGCCTTCTCTTAATAGATCATTTCTAAATGAATCACCTTTTTCAGTCATATTATCTTATTTAACTTTAATATTTAATTGATAAAATTACCTGCACGATTTGATTGATCAATCATTGGCTGTACAATTCTTCGTCTCGCATTAATGAACCTGTAACAATGAAAACGAAAATCATTTAATAAAAAACAAAATTGACTTGAAAAAATAAAAAGGAAAAACATTTAATAAGAAATTATTGTTCGTTTGTTGTATATATAAAATCCGTTTTTAACAAATCATAATTAGGCTTATAATCCCATAAATGTTTTTTTCATAAATAATTTATAAAATGATTTATAACATCTCTTTTTTCCACTCGCTCTTCTTAAAATTTACACAAGTTTGTGTGTTTTTGTTCTTTTTGTTTTCGCTGGGTTCTTAAAGAACCGAATCTTTAAGTAAAGCAGCCACAACAAAAACAAAAACCATAAAAAATAATAAGTTTTTTTTTCGGTTTTTTGCAATTTTTATTGTATTTATTTGCTAGTTTTACTGCTGTTGATTCAATGTGCCACTGCATTTAACCATGATAAAAGTCTAAAATGCCGACAATTGTATATTTTTCTTTGCAACAAACAACAACCATGAGAAAAGAGATGATGATGATGGTTGACAAAATCATAATGTTGCAAAGATATAATGCAACAACAACTACAACAATTACAGCAACAAATATCATTATAACAAAAAATAAAATCAACCTGATTTAAGATTTTTTTGCAACCATGATTCTGATTCTGTGGTTGATATTTTTTTGTGTATTTAAGATGTTTAATACAAAATATATTTATTTTATTTTTTTGTTGTTATTTGTGCTGTAGTTATTGTTGTTAGTAAAACTTTTCTGGGCTGTTATTTATGAAAAAACAGCAAAAACTAACAATTTCTTGGCAAACAAACATTATTTTTTTAAGGTTGTCGGTTGGTTAGTGTTGTTTTTTTCTTTGATTTTTTTTTTTGTTGCAAACTTTAGTTGCAGCTACAAAACAAAAAATCAAAAGAAAAAAAAATCGTATATAAAAACCTTATTATTATTGTTGGCTACAAATTGAGGTTAATGCTCGAAGATTGGTTTTTTTCTTTCGAACATTTTTGTATATTAAGAACAAATGAAAAAAAAAAAAAATTTGGCCAGAAAACAGCAAATAATTTTGAAAATCATTTATAGTATTAAATGACTTTTTTAAAACTTCGAACAAAAAGCCTTGAAATTTTGCGGTTGCCTGATATATAAACAGCTTGTTTGTAGAGTTTTGAAGCTTAAAATGGCTTAATTTTACATATTTTAATTAAAAATCTTATATTAGATCTACTTTTTAAGTATTTTTTAATATTCGAAATTAGTTTCGAATTTTCGAACTTGACTTCGAATATTTATTTGTAAAGCTTAAGTCCTAAAATTAAATTTTTTTACTTCAACTAATTTCGAATGTTCAAACTTAACTTTAAACGCAAAAAAGTGGTAGAATTTTATTTTTTTTATGCTTTCAGAAATTTTTTTTCAAATGTTTTGAAAAGTGCAATTAATTTTTATTAATGTCTAAAGTAGGAGTATTTTAGACATTCAAGATTTTCGAACATAACTTCGAAAAGCGATTTTTAAATCGAAATGCAAAAAATCATATACATACGTACATATTTAACTTTTTATTTATATATTAAATTATGTTGAAGTTATTTTTGTTATGTTATTTTGCTGAAAATGCAAGAAACTTTAGGCAGCAACATTTTCACTGGTGTTCAAAAAACAGCAACAATTTTTTTCACAAACTCACACATTTTGCATTAATAAACCGTTTGCAAATTTTGCCCACAACATTTTCGTTCAAAACTAAATATAATTATTACAAACGTAATTTTCAATTTCATACAAAATTTTGTTACATTTTTGTTCGAAAAATTAGAGGAAAATATATGAAAAACGAAATTGTTTTTCCTATTGTGAACCAAGCTTTAAATTTATTCATAGCAAAAAAATTACTTTTACATTTTTTTAACAAGTTATACAAAATTTGTAATTTTTGTTTAAATTTTTAAATTTTGAATATAGTTTTTAAATTTTTAACATTAACTTATTCAGTAATGTAAAGAATATCAAAGATTTTGCTCGAATCAAACTTCGAAAATTGGAAAATGTTCGTTTTAATTTATATTTCATAATTTTTCACAACTTTTTAAAAAGGCGTTTAAAATCTCTTACTTTTAATATAACTTTTTGGACTTTCGAACTTAATTTCGAATTTTCTAACATAATTTCGAAAATTTATTTTTTAACTGAAAAAGCTGTTTTTATTATATAAATTTAATTAAAGAAAATTCGAAATAAGACTTTCTTTCATTTATTTAAAGGAAAATTTAAAATTTGTGTTTTTTTTTAATTAATGAAATAAAATTTTAGTTTTTTTGAACTAAAAATTTTGTCACTTAAAATTTATTTCGAGCTTACCAATTGTTCACTTGCAGTATCGTTAGGCCGGTATCTTGTGCCAATTGTTTTTTCTGATCTTCGGAGGGGTAGGGATGCTAAAAATATAACAAAATAACTCACATTTATTAGTAAGTAATCTAATTTTTGTAATATAAAATTATATTTAGAATTATCTTTATAAATACTGAAATACCCGAAATAATATCATCATCAATCAATCATAATTATTTGAAACAAAAAAAAACCTTAAAAATATTTATTTAGTTATTAATGACAGGTAGTTTATCTAAACAAATTCCTTATTTAAGTTAGATTTACATTGATATAGAAAATAAAACATAAATTAAATAAAAATTAACAAACAGGAAAACACTAACGCCACTTATCTACGACTAAGTAATCGAATAACCAAAACTTATCTTTCTCTTCAATAAACAACACACACTTAAAATGTCCTAAATTCTATTCCGTTTCTTCTTTCAAGCCAACTGATTTGAAAGTTCTGATACACAAAGGGAAAAGTGCATACCGCAGTTTGTTTCAACCAACTCCAACCAAAAAATTCCATTTATTTAGCCCTCCCTCATAAATTTTCTCAACTGAATGTGTGAAATGTTTAAAAAAAAATCTAAAATCAAACTGAAAACATGTCTACCAAGCCGCCAGAGTGGCGTCAGTATGTAAACAATTATTTTGTTCGATTTGAAAATCATATCAAAAATCAAAACAACAACATAAACATTTTCCAAACAAAAATTATTTAAACGCAACAACATTTTCATACTTATTATTGAATTGAAAATCGAATCAAAAGAAAAAAAATTAAATACTTGAAATGCAATATCTATAAAAAAATGTGCAGTTCGATAATTTTTTTTATTTTTTTTTTTCTTATTACAAAAACAATTATTGTAGTAAGTTTTGAAGTTAGTTAATCTAATCTTTTGGTTTATTTGCTGTAATCTTTTCTAAAATTATATAAACAAAAATTATTAATGATAACAAATGCAGTTTTGTGGCGCTTAAAAGAAATTTTGGGTAGAATTTCAGTTTGGATTCACTTAAATTTAATCTGAATGATAGAACTGCTTCGAAAAGAAACAAAAACAGTAGCAAACGAAAATATTTAGTTAAGTTACAGAAAATTGATTATGACAAGTTCATTACTTAGAAAGATAAGAAAACAGATTTACAAATAAAATTTGCGAAATCCAAAGGGTTTTGTTACAACTGCCTTAAATGTCTTTTCTTTAAAATATAAATACAATTTTCTATAATTGTCTTACAGTTTTGTTTTCATGCCTTAAGCAGAGTATATACTGCTCAAACATCCTGGCACAAACAAGTGATGTTGAATCGTGCTTGAAGCACACACCATACAAGCATACTGGTGCAATAATGATTTCTTTAAAACGTTTCTACAGATGAGCTGTTGCGATTAGTGCGCACCAAATATATTACTTTGAAAAAAAATTAAGAAAATTCAGGTGCTGTTTTATTAAAGATTCGTAATTTGTTATTAAAAGTACAGAAGATTCGCCCAAAATTTAACCAAAATTTCCCAAGGGTTGTTAGCTTTTCGAACTATTAAGTTTTCTAAGCGGGTTTGAATTAGAAAATATACAAGAATAAACATGTATCTTTCGGAAATAACATACTTAACATATTCCAATGGCTTAGTTGTCATTATAACAAAAAAAATTAGATTTTTCATACGTATTCGCCAGAGCCTCGAGAATTTCAAAATAGAACTTTGTTTTTTGATTGTGGTAACACCAACAACATGAAAGTTTCGACATTTAGTTTTTTGACGTATTCGTCGTAGATGTATTGGCAATTGTTCAATGTTGAAGTAATATTTCGTAAAATTCGTGATATTTTCGGACAACATAATCGTCCTTCTGAGACTGCTATTAAGAATTTGGTTGTTAGGTCGGTGCCACATGTCACACAGACATTGAAACGATCAATTTATTGCAAACTAAATTTCCCGATGGCATTATTTCACGAACATCAGCTGTTAATTGAGCCATAAAACTCAAAATCTGCGATATTATTAACGAAATAGATCCGCCTTTTTGCCAAAAAGTGATTAAAAACCTTGATGAAAGAATCGACATCTGTCAGCGTGCTCGTGGCGGACATTTGCCAAATATAATTTGCATTCATAGTTGCCGAACTTTTCTCTTCGTAATACAATAAATTTTTTGTTTTATTTTGGTTTAGAAAACAAAATTCTTGTTGAAAAACCCGATACATATCGCTAACTAAATCGACACCAGGAACAACTCAAAATTGATCAAAATCGTTTATTTATATAAACTAGTTCGCAAGTCAAATTTTTCGCGACCACGAAAATTTCGTTTGCGTCACTTTTTTTTGTTTTTAACTTTTCTTGTTAAAACTTAATTCGATAAAAACAACGTTTTTGAAGCCAGTGTTCTGCCTCTTCTTAACATTTTTGATTTTTGACTTGTGCCTGTTCAGTGGGCGATATATTGTAATATGAGCTAACAATAATTATTCGTTTCTTATTCTCATTTCAAAGGCTGCCAATACTGGGCGAAAGTTCTCGTAATTACCGATCCCGTTAACATAGGTGTTAAGCGCTCCTCAGATCGGGAAAGTGCTGCAGTTTCTCTTAAGCTCCTTAATCCATCATTTAAAATATTTCTAAATAGTGGATTTGGGTGCAGCTTAATCCTATTTTGATATTTTGTTGAATTTTTTGAGATCAAAGTTCTTACCGGTGACACATTAAGGTCTTTGTGAATGTTCGAGTCGATTCGAAGTATTTTGTTTGATCGCCTTTGAATTTTGTTTCTATATTCAACAAGGATGGTGTACGAAACTTTTTTATATTAACAAAAAATTAATTTAAATATTCGAATTAAATATGATTTATTTCTTTGTTCTTTGCTTGATTGAAAACAATTACAACAAAAAGCGGAAGTTGGTATTTAATTACTATTGTTAAGCCCCTTTTTAACACATTTCCTAAAAAGAATCCTTTTTTTTATTTTTATTTTAAGAATCAAACCAAACCCTAAGCCAGGCACGAGTCGTCATCAAAAAAAAAAAAAAAAAAAAACATCCGGCAGCTGTTTAAACTCTTTATTTTTGTTAATTCTCTAATTGTTTAAAAATAAAATTCAATTTAAGGATACAGCAAGTAAAATATTTGAACAAAAAAAACTTTTTTTTTGTAAATAATGAAAACATGACTTTTAATAGAAGACTACAAGCGAACTTTAGCTACAGCCAATAAATGAATTTTACAGATTTTATTTATTTAACAAGCATCAATGGTTATTTTATACCCAACAAAGCTATCAAAAGCCAGGCGAAAAGCAGAACAAAAAAAACTACAAGCCACAACATGAAGCATAAGAAGACCTATGACAATTTATGGGTTTTTCCCCAACAACAATTGCAGCAACAAAAGAAAATACACTTTTCTTTGCAATAAAATAAAAACCTGAAAAAAACTAACAACTCAAACTTCTAAAGTAACAAGAAAATCTTATTCATTGAATAAAGCAAATAAATATGGGTGTGTTTTTGTTGTTGTTGCAAGTGTGGGTATAGAGGAAAAACAAATAAAATATGCAGATATATGCACAAATATGCATATTTATGCTTGTATATTGCACAAAACTATATAGTTCGATGCAAACAGGATAACAAGAAACTGCATTTAGACAAGACATTCAGGGAATGTCTACATATCCTTGTGCATGTTTTTAAAAAATTATATTTGTGTGTAAGTTTACCGTTATGTTTAAGGTTTTAGGATACCCAAGTCAGATATTCTGTTAAGAATTTCAATTTCAACATATTTTCCAACTTAAATAAATTGTATATTGTGTAAATTCAATATTGTTGTTATTTTCTCTTTATTAATAAAGAAATAAACAAACATACATAAATAAGTATATACATATATGTATGTGCATGTGTAGTTATGTGCTAAAGCAACTAGAGATGTCCTTGTTAGTAAAACATGATTTTGCATAAGAAAACGGTAAATTTCACGCAACAAATGACAATATCGACAGATACCAAATGCCAATATACAATTGAAAATTGTATAAATATCCACACGATATGGATATTGTTTATGTGTATGTGTTTTTGAAAATGTCCTGTAGGTGTTGTTAAGCAATTCCTTTTTAACCAAAAGGTAGTTATTGTTGATGTCATTTGTTGTTGTTGTTGTTATTGCTATTGTTTGTTTTGTTAGACAAACATTATTGCGCAAAATAATATTGATTATTTAACAAAATTGCATTTTATTGTCATTTATTTCTGATGGTGTGTGTGTGTGTGTGTGAGTTTTATTATCTCTCTCTTTGATTTTTCTCTTCCTACAAAAATACATTTTATGCAGTTGTGCTGGCATTGCATTTTTGTTTCCTTAACTCTAGTTCAATATTCGAAATATTTAGTTGTTGTTATGTCAAAGTTTTAAGGCGTGTTTTTTGTATTGTTTTCCAAATAATAAATTTTCCAACAATAAACGAAAACTTGTTGTTCTGTTTTAAAATGAAAGTATGTTGTATTATTTTGGCAGTTTGCTAGACATTTTGTTAGAAAATGAGTAACATTTAATGCATTTCTATCTTTGGGGAGTTATGTTGTCTTAACTTTTGAGCGAAAAGACAATAAATTTAATTAAAATATTGGTTAAGAAATTAATTTATTATTAACCTAAAGGATATAAATTAAAATTAAAGTCTGGCATTAGAATTAATTGAAAAATTATATATGGATTTGTTAAAGTATTTAAAGTGTAATTTGCAATTTAAAAAACATTTAAATATTACACAAGTTTGATTATAAGCTTTAAATATTGAAAAGGATTCCTGACTTAAATTAACTTTATAGGGGGTTTTTGAGGTCCCTTCTAGCTAGGGTGGTCTCAATAAATCAAATCCCTAGAACGTAATCGTTGTCGTTGTTGCAGGGTCTTGCACGATTGTGATTTTGTTTAGAAATCAAGCTTTTATACTTTGTTTTAAGGAAAAAACATGTTTAAAATAGCGCCTAGCCCATCAACAATTTAAAAATCTACACCCAAGGCGAAGTCATAACAAGTGGTATAAAAAGTCCTGCTGATGGATTTTTTTAGCTTTATGGCAAGGCATAAATTTTGCAAAAGTTTAAGGTGAGTGCAGACTTAATAAATGACTCTATATTAAAAAATAATTATATTGCGAGTAAAAAAGTCCTAAATGTCAATTAAGCCAGATTCACAATGCAAGCGATATTTTTATGTCAACGTTTTGTTTATTTTTGTTCTTTGTTTTTGTTCTGTTTCTATTTTTGACATTGTAGAATGATTTTCCAAAAACAAATCGCTTGTAGTTTTTGTACGAGTTGTACTTGTTGTAATACCGAGTGTGCCTCGCCTTGCATATACCAGTTAAAGCGATTTCGTCAATATTTTATCTTCCATTTGCTTAATTGTTTCTCCTTGGTGAGGACTTTAAATGACATATTATTTATTGTAATACTTAGAGGGTCTCCCAAAAGGGACTGCCAAATTTTGAAAGTTGATTAAGACCATATTGTTTAAACTACATCTGTAGAATTGGTTGTCCAGTATTCACACTCTTTTCCCAAATCACCAATATAAAACGCTTAAATGATAAAATCTAAAAATACAAAATTCTAACTGATCCTAAGCATTTCTGGAAGAATTGGCGAATGACCTTATTCCCATATTCGATAAACAAAATTCTCGGATATTAGCCGATACCATTCCATATGAACCCTTAAAAGTCACTGTTTGGTAGAGTTTTTGGACAGGCGACTTCATCGGACTATATTTCCTTAAGAACAACTTTGGCCAGGTCATTACCGTAAATGGCAAGTGCTAAAGGTCGAAGATTGACCTGAATTGGTTGATATGGCTTCAAGAGGACGGTGCTAAGAGCCACATAGCTCATGTCATATTGTAAAATCTGCATGAGCCATTTGGTAGCATGGTCCTTCTGCGTAGAGGCAATGTGAGCAGGCCAGTGCCAGTTGACCCTGTGAGATTTTTCTTGTGGGGTTTTTTAAGTTGCTGGTCTATGCGAATAGGCCTCAAATCACAACAATTTTCAAAGCTAGTAAAACCCTTGTCATCGGTCAGATTCAAACTACTTAATCGCACAAAAATTATCGATGATACTCCTGGGAGATCGTAGCCACGACTTTGAAAAATAGGACAATTGATAACAAGTAAAAAAGCCCTAAATTGTCAATTAAGCCAGATTCACAATGCAAGCGACAGTTTAAATGACTGTTCACATTAAGAGCAACAATTTGGTTTGCAATGGCGTAAATTTTTAATGCTGAAAATATCCGCAAACTACGCCCTACAAGCAATATAACGTAAAAAAATGTTTATTTACAAAACATATTGTAAAGTTTTAATTCAAAACTTATACAAATTTTTATAAAAGTCATTTAGAACTTCATATAAATTGTTGCTGTAGAAGATTTTTATTAAGAGGTAGACGAATTTATATGAAACATTTTGTATTAAAAATAAAAAGAATTTATATGAAACACTTTGGAAAAGAATAACACTTTAAAAAACCGAAATGTTTGCTTCCATTGTGAATGGGGCTTTAAAGTTATAAAATGCTTTAGAATTTTAACTTTCATTTAAAATAAAAACAAAGAATAAAACGTTGTTTTGATTTGACATGTAAGTTAAGCAATCGAAGTCTTTGTTTGAAATCATTTAACAATAAGTTCTTGGCAAGGTGAATTCAAATATCAGGTGGCGGCAACAACAAGTGATTTAAGTAGTTTATGTGTCAAAAGACATTAACAACTTTTCGCAGTTCTATCTCTTAGTATGAAGCCGTGTATTTAGGTGAGTTCACCTTGATTCTTGGTTTATTTAAAAGTCAAAAAATATATTAAAAACGCACAAAACTATAATAAAAAATCCTCAGATTTCCCACTAATAGCAAAGTTTGATAATTTTTAATTAAACTCTTGAAGAAAACAAAAAACGTGTAAGAAGTTTTAGCTAGATAGACATTTTAATGATCTTGGATGGGGTTTAGAGGTCAGAGACGACTTTTTCAAAAAATGGAAATACAAAAACACATTACCTAGCAATGTTAACAGTAATGCCTTTAAGTATTAATAAAAACAACGTATATTTTTAGAGTAAAAAAACTCTCAACAATCACGATGCGTATAAAAACAGAACTTCGGTGTTTAATTACAAGGCGGTATAAGTAACTTAGGACCATTAACTTTTAATTATCGGGTAAGTACACTGCAAAAATGAAAAACCAACTTCAATTAACGTATTTGTTAGAAATTTGTACTATTAATTAGATTCTGTACTAATTTTTCGCTTGCAACCAAATTGATCATATCAATTAATATATTAATTTGTAAATTTGAGCTTTCCTTGCTATTGAGTTTCAATCAATAGGTTCAATTGAAATGCGACCACCAGAAACATGTTTACAATTAACACAGTTAACTAAAACAATTACAAAATTGTTTGAAACTTAAAAATATTTTGAAGTTTGTGTGTATGTTTTCATATGTATACAGTGTATACTATACACACAAACATTTTAATTTTTTTTCAATCAACGCAAATTAATTGGAACAATTTACAAAATTGTTTGAAACAGCATTATTGAATTATGTATTTGAAAAAATTTTGGTTAAAATTTGTTCTGTGTTATAAGGAAATGCCATTTGCATTTAAAACTGATCTTCAGGCAAACTTCAAAGTTTTTCTTTAATTTTATTAAGATTTTCTTCCAATATTTTAAATGAAACAAAGAAAATTCATCTAGAAAATCCACATGCGTCGTTAAACTTTTCGACTTGAAGTTTTTCCACTTAAAATTATTTAACTCAATTATAATAGACCGACCGACCAGCAAATACCAGGAGTAGAAAAATAAAATATTTTTTTTTCTTTTAAATACGAGATAAGATCTTTGAAAATGTAGTTATAATCACAAACCGGCTACCAGGTTAATTTTTGTTGTCTAAACGTTAATGTTTGCATGTACGTACATACATGGTTCATGCGTCTCCGGCTGTTTACAAATTAAAAAAACAGAATTATACTAACAGTATTATTTTTTTTTTTTTTTTTTGTTTAATTTTTTTATAAATTTTAATTTTAAAGTAAATATCATATAAAATGCTTTATTAGCTGGTTGCTGTTTTAGAGAGTGGGTCTATCTACATATAAACGAGAGTGTGTAGCTGTGTTGTGTTGGTAGTAGTCTGTAATTTTATTGCTGTTTCTGGCTGATTTCGTTTTTTTTTCTGTTCATATATTTTTTATTATTATTATTTTTATGGTAGGAGGTGGAGATTTGCTTTGGTGCTTGGTGGCTGGCTGGCTGACTGGTTGACTGGCTGGTTGATTGCTACAAAATACAATATTTAGCCAGCCATATTTGTTATGGTTGCTGTTTGTGTTGTTGTGTTTTGCCTTATATTCATTATGAAACGATACGCAAAACTGTGTGTTCAGCTTGCTATTGGCTACCGACACCACACATACATCACATCACTACTACTAAGAGCTCTACGTAGCAATAGCAACTAGAGAGTTTTGCTTTATAGAGATATCAACACTTGAAATTGAAGGCTGGCAAAATATAAAATAAAAAAACTTAAATATTTTTTTTTCTTTTTTTAACCAAAAAAAAAAAAAAAGTTGGGAAAAGAGAAAACTTTTCATAATGCAGAAAATTTTAACTTAAACTTTGTTTTTTTCCGGAAAAATTTCTAAAGTAATACATCACTGTCAAAGTTTATAACACACAAATAAAATGTCAGTAAAACTGAAAATTATTTAAAAACTTTGTCTTTTTTTGTTGTGCATAAATATCTTGTAACCAGGAAGAAAATAAAATTTTATTTTCTTCATCTGTTTTTCCATTAAGATTAAAATCTTTAAAATTACCTTTTAAACTTCATATCGAATAAAATTTTATAACCAGCAACATCCTTTAATCTCTTGTAATACTTTCAATGTTAATTTGGTGGTCAATTTAAGTTAAGCTTCTTTTTTTCTTTTGGGGTAAACAAAAATATAAAATTTTATTATAAGAATTTTCTTTTTTTTTAATTTTTTTATTTGGCTGGCAATCCTTTTTTGCTTTTCCTTTAACAAATATCCTTTTTAGTTTGCTTATCTTAAGCTGTATATGGTTGGCTATTTTATGCATTAAGGAAATCATGATTGAACTTGTATGGTTTTTTAAGAAGTTCCTAAAGAAATGTTACTTTGCAAATGAAGCATAACGAATAGAATTTATTTCCGGTCAGTGATTGTAATATTAAATAAAGTGGTAGTTTCAGAAAAGTCATTTAAATATATAAAAAAAGGATAATTTTGAAAGGAATTAACATCTACAACAGACAGAAATTTCAGGAGTGCTATTTTGTACGGTGACCATCAGTTCTGTGTTATAAAGACGAATACTGTAAATACTGTTAAGGGGGATTTTTAGGCGTTTGGGCTATGCAAATTTATAAAAAAACACAGACAATTTGCAGAGTATACGAGATATTTATTTATTTGTCCGCGACTACGCACAGGTGGTCCATGCGTGAGCTCCTATTTTGGCATACTTTTTCCATTATTTTGGCCGTTATCTCACTAATCGCACGTGAAATTGTAATTGTGGCAAGCCTGCCCTGTAAGGGACTTGGAGAAGTAAAACGAGGAGGAAACTCTCATTCAGAATAACTCACTACAACACAAGGTGCTTAGCAAATACATATATATACTTTGCCCATGCCTGTCCGATATAATCATCCATGACATATTCAAAAGCTGCAAATAAAGAATGAAAACCTGCACAGCCATATTGTGTAGTTTTCACAACACAAGTGATTAAAGTAAAATGTATATGAAAAGCACTCAGTTTTTTTTTAGTGTTATATGAATTTATATGAAAAGCACTCAGTTTTTTCAGTGTTTTTCATTTAAATTTTACTACACATTCAATCACTTATGTTGTGAAAACAGCACATATACACGCAAAGAAAAAACATGGTTGTGGTAAACATATTCTAAGAGCAACATATTATGATAAGATTTATGATTGTAGTCACCATATTACGATTGTTATTGAATCATATTTTGACCAAGCATATTCGTAATATTACATCATAATATGTTTCCTTTAATCATATTCATATCATGTTAATCATTATAAGTTAAGAAGAAATCATATTATTGTCGTATTAATCATTATAAATTAAGAAGTAATAATATTATTTTAATGTTAATCATAACAAATTTAGAAGTAACTATATTATGATACAGTGGAAATTTTACAACAAAAAAAAATTGAATTTTTTTGCATCGATTTTTTATTTTGTGGCACTTTTCCATTATTTTTAATGTTAATACAATATTTTGATGTATAGAAAGTTATCATGTTATGGCTATGAAATATCATGATATGGTTGTGAGAAATAAAGTATGTTTTCAAAGTTATTATTATTTAGTTGTAAGAAAAATAATTATTTTTCAGTCAACAATACTCAAATTTATAATTGCGATAAACATTGATATGTTTACAGTAACTATAATATTTCTGATAGTAAATAAAAATAACAATTATTTGTAGTAAACAATTAACAATATATTATTACAATAAACATAGTGTACTGGAAACTTTAACCAGTGGGAACGACATGACCACATGCGCGGACGAAGTGGCGCTTACTATAAGGGCGGACGAACTGCAAAGCTACTTGAACTTCTTTGTCGGCGAAATGACCACCTGAAAGTTCTGTAATATGCCGAGAAAGAGTCGACAACTTCATTGTACGGAACAACTTAAATAGATGGAACAGTTCAGCTATCTTCGATAAGCGATAAGTGAGGATGGAAAATTGAAAAAAGACCTAAATGCCAGAACAGCGGCAGCAGCTGGATTATAATCAGGTCTTAACAAAAACTTCCTGAATTAACGGGAGAAGTCCACCAAAACATATTTAGCTGTGTAAAACTCTACCCTTACATACCGCTGTGAGTCATGGTCACTAACGACAAAGATTCAAAGTAGGATTCAAGTAGTTGAAATGAAGTACCTAAGAAGAATAGCCGGAAAGACCAGCAGAGAATAAATAAGAATCGAAACTATCCGAGGACATTTAAGTACAGAACACTTAAAAATAAAAATAAATCGCTTCAGAATGAGGTTGTATGGGCACGCTGCAAGGACGACAGACTCCCTACTGCCAAAAAGAACTCTAGAAGGCTGACTAAAAGTGCCAAGAGGAAAAAGACGCAGAAGAACATTTTAAAAAGGCACAAGATGATGTTAACCATTCGAAGAAAACGGTCTAGACAAACGAAAGGCCAAAACAACTGCACAAGACAGAATGGCGCAACATTTGCAGAACACTTTACACTGGAAGATAGAAGGATCCGGGATAAATATGGATATCGTAGCTATACGCGACTTTACGAAAAATCTTATTTGCTTTATAGTAAAGTAAAATAAAAGTTAAATATTCATGAATATATTTTTAAACATATCTTAAAGCTCTAGCAAAATCGTTTAACAAACCAATTCAAATAAGAAAATCCTAGTTTTCGTAGCTCCACGCAAATTAAAAATTTCTTATAACAATTCCTTTTAATTTTTTTGTTTTAACCACCAACTTCATTCTTATTCTCAGCTCATTTGATTAAAAAACAAAACGATATCTATAAAAATACATCCATCCATCTAAACTTTTTAGTATCTTTTTTGTAAAATTTTTTTGTTAAAGAACAAAAAAAAAAATTTTTTTTTGAAAACATGGTGTGAAATGCATATGAATGTCATTTTGAGACAAAGTCCATTTCATGTATTAATTTACCATACAACAAAATAATTAATTACTGTCACGCCTTAAAAAAAATACAGCAAAAAAAATCAACATTTGCACATAAACTGTAGAACAATTTCACTTGCATTTGGAATACCAACAAAAACAGGCAAAACATGGTAAAAACAATCATCGTACACATGTTGCAGGCAGACAAAGGCTACAAACAACAACAGCAAATTGAATTTTTTTTTCTTTGTAAAAAATTCAATTTAAAGGAATAAAATGTTGCATAAAATTTCAAAGAAAATTGAGGGCGAAATACTGCTGTATTCTTAAAAAAAAAATATTGCAAAAAACTGCTCTATTAAGGCAAATATATGACGATTAAATTAGTCTTGCATCAAGAATCAACAACCATATTATGGTTGCCTCCGAACATTTAAAAAACACAATAATATATTTACAAATAATAACAGTATGGTTGCTGTTCAACCATAACATAATGGTATTGGAAAAGAGAAACATTGTATTGGTAATCTAAACCCATGGAATTATTAATGGTAAACAAATTGCAATTATTATGGTCAAATTATGGTTGTGGCTTCTTGGTGGAAGACTTATTTATTTTTTGTTTAGAAAAATATAGTTAAATTTAGCATTGTATGTTAAAAAAATATATGTATACATTTATAAAAAACTGTTATTTATCTGCGTAAATTTAAATAAATTCAATATGTTGGGATATTGTAAAAGTCTGATTAAAAAATCAGTTTATTGAATTTTTTTTTAAAATTCTTACAAGTTTATGTTAACTACAATTTTTGGAAATACCCAAAATATCTTTTTAAGATTTTTAATTGTAAATTATTAAAAAAATTGCTTCTGTTACAACTCGACAATTTTTCTCTAAATTTATGCCGAATTTCTGATTCCTAAAATCCTCAAAATCTACTCGGAAGAAATCCACAAAATTTTTCAGTGAAACTCATTCCAAAAAAACTATGTACATATGTATGTTTTGAATCATTAAAAGTACCGAAGTAGATGTAACGATGACCATCTATCTGTACGTGCATTGGTCCATAAAAGTTTTACGAAAACCCCACATATGATGGCGACTAGGTTTCATCATGTTTATATCACATTTTGACTGAAAAATGTTGCTATTGAAATGCAGCCACGACTGCCTCTAATTTCTAACCACTAATCTCTAATTTAAGTAAGCTACTAGTAGTGAAAATCAACAAAATCGGTTTATATATGACCAAGTTAAAGACAAAATATTGGTTTTGGCACAATAGCGCCCATACCATACCAGCTGGAAAGACGAGATTTTTCTCAACATTTTTGCAAAATCGTCAAAACTTTTCAAAATATTTATAAAATTTTAATTCTAATCCTTAAACAAATTCAAAAATACCCAAAATGTCCATTTTTGAAAGTTAAGCTCTTAAAATAATACTTTTCTTAAATTTAATGATTTCTTTCTATAAAATTACTGGTACAACGTAAAATTTTGTAAATAAATGCAAATACTTTTTTTTATAATTTCTTTTGGTGAAAATATGATATTTGTCGTTTGTCTGTCATCAGGGGTGTAAGTTAGAGACATTAGTTTAAATTTTGTTTCGTTTGTTTTGTACACACAACAACAACAAAAATAAAATAAATAAATTGTTTATTTAAACTTGGTGAAAAATATAAAATAACAATTTTCTCATTTTTGTTTTATTTTTTTTTTTTGGCTTAAACTTTTTTCTTGACTCATTTTTCTTCTTAATAATACATACTTTAAAATGTAATAAATAAATTGTATGTGGAGAGTTGAAATGGAATAGTTGTTGTTGGTGGTGGCAGTAGTAGAAGGTTGTCATGACAAGTTTAACATTTTGCTGGAACGTGTTGTCTGCAAAATTTTTATTTTATTTTTCCATTTTTACACACTGCAATTTATATAAATGTAAAAGTGTAAATGTTTGTTTATTTGTTTGTTTGTGTGTTTATATGTATGTACGAGTATGTGTGTTTGTGCAGCCAACAAATGTTAACGTCGCCATGCGCAAATTGTTTTGTAGACATTTTTGTTGTACGTACGTTATTGCTTTTGTTGTTAATGTTGTTTTTGCTGTTGTATGTACATTAAAATTAAAAACAGCCAGTATGAAAAAAAAATAATTCAACAACAACTACAACAATTCAGCAAATGCATGATGGTGTTAAATAGCGAGCAAAAACAATAATAACAGCCAACAACAGCGACGTCGACGAAATATGCACATGTTATTTTAAAAATAGGCGGCCTTAAAGGCGTCAGCCATTATGGTTTACATTTAAGACGAACGCAACAGCAAGAAAAAACTTATTAAAATTATATACAAAAAAAAAATGCAAGAAAAACTAATAATTATTTAAGAAATTTGCACACAGGATAAGTAATTATAGAGTGAAATGCCTAAAAAAGCTTCGTAAATAGGGGGCATGTTTTATAAGCAAGTAGGAAATTTACATACAAAATAAAAAAGAAAGAAAGTATGTACCTACATATTTTTAAAGTTTTTTATTATTTTAAATGAAATGAATTTAAAGCTATTTTTCATAAGCTATAATGCTGTGAAAATTAGATAAAGCTTTTCAAAAGCACTTAAATTTTACGTTTGTGTTAAGTGAATATGAATGTAATTAATGTTACAAATTTTTTTTAATTTCCATGTTTATGTTAATTTTTTAAACTAAGCTTTAAAAGTTTGTAAATACAAATTGCTCAAAGCAAAGCTTTTAGAAATAGTTAAAAAAGCAAACTTATAAGTTTTTGTTAAAAAAAGTTTATATTTTAAACATTTTTAAAGTTGGTATTTCTAGAGTCAAAAAGCTTTCAAAGCTTGAATATAAAAAGCAAATTTTAACAAAATGAAATATTTAAATTTGTACATTTTATTATAAAAAAATCTAGAAAAAAACTTAAAAAATCCTCATACCTATATTTGAAGCTTTAAAAAAGCTTTCCTAAATTTTAATATCATAGCTTTATCATTATAAATTTTCTTTTTAAAATCATACACATTTTAGCAGCTTATTAAGCATTTTCTCGAAATCTGCATTAAATTAAGAACATCTTGAAACAATTTTACCTACTTTTGTACAACATCATAAGAACTTTTTTAAAATTAAAAACGAACGAAAACTAATATCATAAAAATTTTAATCTTGGGAATCAAATAATTTCTGGAAAATATATTCAAAAATCGTTAAAAATGTTTAGAGCTTATTTCCAAACCCTGAAAATTCCAATAATTATTAAATTTCGTTATTGAGACTGAAGGCTATAGGAAGCCCTAGCAAAACATAAAAATAACTTCAAAAGCTTCTGCAACCTTTAAAACCCTTAAGATTTTAACAAATATTGCAAAGTTTAAGAGAATAAAATAAAACTTTTAAAAGTTTCAAAGCGTTTTCAAACTTTTATAAGATTTTCAAAGTTTTTTTCTCTTATATGTACTAGAAAATTGTTACATATCTAATTCCATTTAAAATCAAGCTTTTTCTAAAATTTACCTTTCTAGTTTCCAAACCCTCGTACATTTTCCATTTGTATAAAGTTTAACCCTTTTTTTCTTACATTTCGCTTTTTTCTTTTCTTTGGCTTTGTGTTTCATTAGCACTCTTTTTGTTATAACTTGAAACCAGGCAAATGTTTATAGGGAATGTCTGTCGGAATATGTGCGTCTGTCATTCAGTCAGTCAAACAAACATGCAAAAGACGAGAACAGGAAAATACAAGAAAAAACTAAGCTACAACAGAGACTCCCCTCCTACTTTTTTGTTTTTGTTAAGTTTTTCTTGCTGCAAGAATATAATATTATTATAGGTTTGTTGTTGCTATTGTTGCTGATAATATGTTCCATGTGTTGTTGGTTGCGCGAGTAACCATAAAGTAATTTTACAAAGTGTTTCATTTGCACAATGTCGACATTTATACATCTAAAACAATAATAACAACAAATGCAGCAACAACAAATATACCAACGACAACAACACCAGCAACAACAACATACAAGAAAGTAACATTTAAAACAACACAAGTTTTAGGTCGTGTCTGGCTGCAACACACAATTTAAGTTTCCACTTCTTCTGATACATGTATTTAGTTGTTTTGTTGTTGCTTTTTTTGTTTGCCATTTCTGTTTGTTGCTTTTATTAATATTGTAGTTACTGATGTTGTTGTTTTTGTGTGTATTATTATGTTTTCATATAAAAATTTTTTGTTTGATGGCTGACTGACTGACTTGACTGTTTCGTTTTCTTTCGTTTTGTTATTCTGCTTGCTGCTGCTGGCTGCCTCCGCCGTTTTGTTTGGAAACTAACTTTTTAGTTAGTATGTTGCATAGTTATTGCTGTTGTTTGTGTGCCTGTATTGTGAAAAGCCTGGTTTTTGTTTCAGTTTTTATTTAATTTTCTGTTGTATTGTATTATTATTGTGATTGTGGCTGTTTTTGATAATTATAGGCTACTAAACGGTTAATTATCGACATTTAATATGGCTGTCGTTTTTATAGTTTATAGACTGGCTGGTTGGTGTAACCATGTTTTGTATATTTTTATGGGGAGGGTGACCAAATAAAATGGCGCGCGATTTTTTGGTTTCCCTTTTTTTCTTAGTTTATGTTACAAAAAGAAGGTTTTATAGAGAAAAGTGTTTTTAATAAGCGAAATTTTGTATTGAAAAGTGGTACTTACTGTTAAATGCTGAAACAGCCACGCTCTTAAAATATTTGTTGCTACTTTTGGGAAAATGCCACGTTTCTTTTGGTTCTTTTTGCCATTCGCATCGTCATCCTCTTCGCCGGTGCCCTCGCCGCTACCTATACTAGCATTGCTGGCATCGCCTGTAAAGAAAAAAAAGGAACAAATTAAACAAGATTTAATTAAAACATAGTTAAAATATGTGACATGTCATAATGTCCATGCACATTATCATTATGTAGGTACATTATGTACATTTTGTCATAATGTCTATGACATTATCCAATTGATATCATGACATACCACCAAAAAACAGCATTGAATTGTTTAAATGACTCATTTTCATTTATTTAAAATGTTATTTTAAAATATTTCTTAATATGTTTTTTTGTTTTCCTTTAAATAATTAAGAAATATGCTAAAATATGCTTTTAATTGGTATCATGTTTTTGGAATTTCTGTTACATAAATAATAGCTTATGGCTATTATTGTTAAATATGCATTTAACCGTTTGCCAGTTGACCAGTAACTTTTACCTGCCCGCAACATTTACGTATGATTAACGAGGCGCTCAGCAATAAATTAGAAAATTTCGAAAAAATTTTACTTTTTTATAAAAAAATATAAACAAAATTTTGAAATATATTTTCATAAGCTAATATTTAACGAATTATTTTTTAATGTAGTGCAAAATTTTAACAATTCTTTAAAATAGGCTTTGGTATTTTTGGCATACAAATAGAAGAGAAAGTCAAATGAAGTTAACAAGTACTAAATATTTTATTTTTAACCTTTTTCTCTCCTTTTGAATGCAGCCAAAAGCCATTTATAAAAAATACTCATGCCGCAATTTTAGCAACTACCTGTCTCATTTCTGTGGTTTAAGCTCCATGAATAATTTTATTTATCTTGGGAACAACTCAATGATTTCTCTTGAATGTTTACTAGTTAACTGAAAATCTTTTGGAAATTATTTGAAAAAATAATGTTTATTTAACTGAAACCCCATGAAATTTAAAAAAAGAAGCTAAAACAAGCAAATCAAAATTTTCATACGAAATTTTAATACACCAAATTATGCATTTTGAATGAATTCCTCTCAACAACACCTAAAAGATCATTTCGCTAATAGTGTTGTCAGATATGTGATAAAGGAATGTCAATCAAATATTTTCTAGTCACCAAAAAAAAGTTTAATTAATTTGACTGTACAAAAAAATTTAGGCAGTGGCACATTTATAACTTGTTATAATCGGTAAAGACATTATTGCTCTTTAATTTTTAGAATTTTAAATATCTGACCGATTTTACCAATATATTATTACGAAGAATACTTAAGATTTGGTGGCCTAGTGTATAGTCACAAATGAACAACTTCCATAAATCGCCGACAAGGACGACATTAGCACAAAAATAAGAAGAAAATCTAAATGGACATACACTAAGAAACCCATACAATGAAATTTGCACAAAACACTCGAACGGAACCCACGGGGCTGAAGGAAACCAGGAACACTAAAGGCAACATGGAGACGTTCAATTCTGCTCGAAACCAGGAAGTGGTTCAACGAACTTAGACATATAGCAGCAGCCAGACAGACAAGGATATTCTATGTATACAGCCTATGTTCCTGATGGATTTTGCTGAATAATAATAAGATAATATATAATATTATTTTATAGATGTACGAATATTACTTCTGGCAACACTGGATATAGCAATAGTTTACATTTGAATTAATATGTTTGCCATCACTGTTTCCAGAGGGTGGGATCAAAATTAATATTTGTCATTAAAAACGGTAGACCAACCAACAAACTGTGCTTTTGTTGGCAGCATCATTATCATCATAATTTGTGTACACAATGTTATTGTTGTTGTTGTTGTTTTTCTTACTTGCTTTGGTTGTTTAATGTTTATGCATAATTTTAACTTAATTTAACATTTTTTCGTAAACTATTTTTTTTATCTATTGTTTGAATTCTCTTTAAAAAATGTTTTGTTGAATTATTATTTGTTTTATGTGTATAAATATTGTTTTTTTCTTTTATTTATATTATATTTCAAAGTTTGTTTATGTTGTTGTAGGTAGTCAAATATTTTTTAGTTATACCATAAATTAAATTTATTTACTAAAATGAGTTGAAGAAAATGAACAAATTAAAAAGCCTGTATAAAATATGTAAATCACATCAAAAAAAATTATACTGCATTGTTTTAGTAGTCATTGTTGTTGGTGTTTTTAACCACAATTTTTTTTAACAATAAATAAACGGAAGTTTATTTTAGATAAAAATTTCAAGCCTAAATAAATAAGAAAAATTTTAGGTAAAAAATTGTAAAATTTTGTTTGTGGAATAAAAAAAGTAAATAATTAAATTCTAAAGAATGAAATAGTGATTTATGAATAAACTTCGAAAAAACTCATAATTTATAAGATAATAATTCGAAATTTACAAAACCCTAATTTGCGGAAGTTTTGAAACAATTTTTAAAATTAAAGTCGAGGTTTATCTGTCCATCCATCCAGCTGGCCGGCAGGCCAACCTACCTTTGACACAAAATATAGTTCAGAATTTTAAAAATATGTACATAATACAAATACATTTGTATGAATCTTAACCTCATAGTAAAATATTGTTTCCAAATAGGGTACACTATCGAAAATTTGTTTTTAAATACTGTGGTGTAGGGTATCAAATGGTCGGGCTTGACCAACAATACTGTCTTACTTGCTTTGTATTGCTATTGTTTGCTGATTGATTTGCTCCTTTAAAAGATTTATGAGACTTCAATAAAAAGAGAGCTTATTAAAAAGTCATTGATAACATGTAAGTGCAAAATTCAAAAGTGTGAGTAAAAAACTAAACGAATCGTTCTCAAAATACGTATCCTCATTTGTTTTATTCTCTCACTTAATTTCATATTATTTGAATATGAAATCTATAATATGGATACATTTTTTTGACATTTCTTTTTTAATACCGCATTTAGACTATGCAATTAACGCCGAGTTTTTTTTCTATTTTCTTTTAAAGTAGTTGCTACGAAGCACTGTTCACATTTAATAAAAAATTTTTTAAAATTTTTTCAACCCCGTTTTCCTCCCTTCACCTATCTAACAAACAAAAAGTTACATGCGAAAGTTGCGGCGTTAATTGCATAATGTAAATATGGTCTAACTTATAAAATTTCATGTTAAATTATTTTTAACTTTTGTGGAAGTTTGTATTGGTACATAATACATAATCTTAAAAAAAAAAAATTTCACTGTATCTTTGCCTCAAAGTAGACTTTATGTTTTTTAATGCAATGCAATTTTTTTAATAAAAGTATGCTAAAAATGTAGTATGCCTTAAAGTAGACTATAAAGTTAGTAATTTAAATTAAATATAAAAAAACATTATTTGTGTTATTATTTAATATCAAATTCTTTTAATATTATTTAGGATTTTGCACAATAGTAAGCATTAAATAAAAGTTACGTATATGTACATACTTAAATTTTTTATTAAAATTTTGTATATGTCTGCAGCCCAACAGAAGGCATTGTATTTAATAAAACTAACAAAAATTTGGAAGCATAACAGGCTCTTTAATTTAAAAGTTGGTTTTTGAGGTGATTTTTTTACTATTCTAGCCTTTATTGTACTACGCCCTAAAGCAAACTTCACTTTACACACATTTTATCCGTTATTTTCCACTATAGAAAAACTCTGTTAAATTTATCACTCAATTATTAAAATTTTGTTAAAATAATATTATGTATTTGTATATTTAAATATAGCAAAGCCATGAAAAAATCCCAATATAAATCCATGTAAAATTTTTTACAATTAAAAAAAAGCCACAGAAAAAAATAAAACTTTTTTGTTTTACAGGCAAATTTTTACAGCCGTAAAACTACAAATTATTTGGCTTGAATTAAAAAACCAACACACAACAACACAATTGAAATGAAAAAAAAAATAAAATAAAAACGATATGGCAACCACAACGAATTAAAATGAGGGTTTTTTGTTTACTGATTTTATACACCTTCAAAATTTTTAATACAGTAAAACAATTTCAAAAAAATTAAATTATATTTATTATAAATATCATATAAAACCATAAATTAATCAAGAGCTGTGAGCTTTAACTCAAAAAAAAAAACAAAATAATTTGAAAACGCCTGAAAAGCTGCTTTAATTTAAAGGGGAAAAATTTTTAATTAAATATTTCTGCAAAAAAAAACGAACCAGCTTATTTATGTATTTTAATACATTAACTTTTGCGAATTTTTTTTTCTCTTTATTTTAAATATAAAGAAAATCTAATATGTTTTTCTCTTACAAAAGGAAATAAAATTGCAAAATTTACTGCAAATTGGAATTTAGTTTTTCTTTTTTGTTTGGCTTTGTGTAGATTTTGTTACTTTTTGGAGGGGAGGTATTAGGGAAAAGTAATATAGAGAAGAAAACAAAATATAACATATTCTTTTTAATATTCTTTACATAAATGTAATTCAGTTACTTCATAGAGTCATACGTAAAGTATTTGGAAAGTGCAAAAATTTGTACTACATCATAAAAAGCTGTCATACAATTAAGAAATTTACTCTGCCAGCCAGAAACTTAAAGTCTTACTAAATTTATTTCTTAAAAACCCCAATAGTTTTTAGAATACAAGTAAAAATCAAAATACAATATGATATCCGATGGACAAAACATGTACGAGATACTTCGCTCCATCTGGTTTCCTTGCAATTTATGTCATCTACATCCGAGCGAGAATGAATATACTTCTCGAATGCGTGCAGGAAAGGGCAAAGGTTCTCATTGGTAGCAGTAGGGTATCCAATTCTATTGACTTAAACACCGTCGCAATGTGGGTTGTATTTGCCTATTTTATGGTTACTACAATGGGATGGGTTCGAAAGAAATTGGGAATCTGGTTTCCGAAACATAAATTTTTGCTCGTTACACGCGTTCTTCCTCAATTGTCTTTTGTGGTTAACTGGCCAGTGCGTTAACGTTTTTCTTGGGAATCAAAAATTTATTGACAAGGTTTCTTTTAAATGTGCTAAATTCCCATTTCATACTATTGAGAAACTGAAATTTATTGTTGAAGGGATTAGCTATTCCTATGCGCATTTCACTGGTTGCTTAGGCCAGATCGTCAGGAAACTTCATCAAAAGATTTTAGAAAAGCTAAAGATATTAAACCAAAAAAAACTGTTAAGCGAATTAGAATTATAAACCTCAGTTTTATAACAACAATATACAGTGAGTTTTATCTTCTCTTACAGTCTAGACTACAATTGGTTACTTTTTCTTCAACTCTAAATGTAGTTTTAAGTGGGTAAAGAAAAAACTAAAATAAAAACAAATTACTTTATTTGATTTTGTCGGTTCAGATTATTTACACTGCCACATGCATATTAGTTATCAAAGTTTTTCTTGGGATTCAAAAATTAGTTAACAAGGTTTCTTTTAAATGTGCTGAATTCCCATTTCATACTATTGATCGTACAAAGCATTACAGGGAAAATTCGATCTTTGGCCGAACTCTTCGTATGTCAAATTGACTTCGTCTTCACTCTCACTTTCAACAAGAATTAGACCAAATTGAATATTCACAAGTACTCCTCCCTCTATCCTCCTTTCCATAGCTTATTTTCCTTGTTCCACAAAGAATGCATAAGGGGTCATCCCCTGACTACTCTTTCTCACAAAGAAAATAAACTGGGGTCAAATTATGGCAGTCGTGATCGAATACTTTTTCGATTCTAAAGCAATTTTATTTCTAATTCATTTTGTCCATTTTTTTTCATAGTGTTGTAAAACATTTATTTGAATTTTTACAATACTGAAAAAATGTTTAAGATTGACTGAAACCAAATTGCTTTCGATTCAAAAATGTATTCGATCACGACTGCCATAATTTTGCCCCCTGATATCGCAACATCATAATTCGTTAAGCGTATTAAAGTTTATTTCCATAGTAGTATTTATATGGGCCCAATGGTAAATTATTAAGCAATCCTTACGTAATTTACCGCATTGATTTTAAGACCTATGAAACAACGACAGACCAATTTTGAATACAAAAGCATTATAAGTTATGGTTTTAGGCGTTTACAAAATTTAATTAAAATTCTGGTACCCATTTTTTTGAGTTTGTGTAACAAAAATATTAATTTTGGGAGGTTGTTTCAAATTTCGTTTCCTATTGAACCGATTATGCTGGATTAAAATCATAAACTGCTCAGGAAAGCTAGACACAATTTGACACCAAAATTGTTTCTAATGAGTCTTTCGAAAGTTAACGTGTTTTGAACAGACGCACAGACGGACACAGCTAACTAGACTTAGAATTATTAAGAACCCAGAATATATATAAACTTTATAGGGACTTAGAAAAATATTAAACAAGTTTTATCACTAGTGGTGATAAAGCAAAACATTGAAATTTCAATCAAAACCCAAAAGATTTTTTTTTAAACAAGGTGATGCCTACTTATAGAAGATTTACAAAAGGAGAACCCTTACCCGATTCGTAAAACTCCCCTTGAAAAAATTAATTTGTTTTAAATTTGTTAATTTTAATTATGTAATAAAACTATAAATTTTTAAAAATCTTAATCCTTTAAATAACAAAAGAAGCCCACTTCAGAAACACTTGATGGCTCTAAACTATAAATTTTCTTAAACTTGAACATTGAAACCATATGCACCAAAAAAAAAAAAAAACCGAATTTAAGTTACATGATGATCATGATCATGTTGCCCCGATGATACAAGTGGCTTTTGCACATCGTTATTATAACAATAAGCAACACGCCTAAAAGATTAATTTTGCTCTTTTTTTCTTATTTTCTTTATATAATAAACAATATTAAACTGAATTGATTGTTACTTTAACCTAGAGGGGAGGACGGAATGGTGTTTTATTTTTCTTTTTTATATTTGATAATCGTTTTATGGTTTCAAGAACTTTAATACATATAAAAATTATGTTGTTGCCTTTTTATATCGTGTATACATTTTGCTTCAAACTTTAAGTGCTGCTAAAGTGCAGTCTTAAAACCACTTGATAGATAGTGAATAAAGACGATTATTTTATATAAAAAAAATCCATTAATCATGGATTTTGAAAATGTTATAATTTTGTTTCGTTTTTTTTATTTGTTTGTGCTCTAACATCAAGTGGAAGTGGGGATTTTTCTGATATTAAAAAAAAAACAAATTTAAAGTGTTTCAAAGTTTAGAGAAAGAACAGAAGAAACAAAATTTTGTTAGAAATTTTTTTTAGAACATGTAATGAACAAGTTTTTATTGATGAGAGGTAAAAAGCTGGAACCTATTAATGCTTCTTGAATTTATATAATTTTAAGTTTCGTAAGTCTATTATTGTTACTAAGGGGTGTCTAAAATCTTTCTCCAAGGGAATATCACATAAGATGTTTTACAAAGATTTTAGGTGGCCCTGATTAAAGAAAAACTCAAAGCCAAGTCAAAAATACATATCAATAACTGATATTTATAAAAGTGGCCATTCTATCTGAAATTTTTTAATGGAGAACTGTTAAACTAAAGTACTCTGGAGCTATCTCAAATGTTTTCCATGGCGATCATAGCAGCCTTAAAAATCTGTTTAAGAGCTTTGCCTGTAGGAGTTCAACTGTGACTTGAATAAGAGTTATGTGGATCTAACGTTTTCAAATTAACATTTCCTTGGAGAATGTTAACAAAATTTAATATCAGTAATATCAGAAAGACCTGTAGTGCCTCTGATTGCAGTGAAAATACCAGTTGCCTTAAATAAAATATCTAAAGTTAATATTTACAAAAGTTATAATCAAATCATAAAAGTACTAAGGGAGTACTGCTTAACAGGGATACTTAGGGGTACCTGAAATATCTCTTCTAAGGAATATCATATTAGATGCTTTTTTTCATAATTTATTTATTGAATCTTCATATATAATATATAATCAAATCTTATCCGTATACTTTATTTATGTCCTGCAAGTGCCAGACAAAAATTTTCTTCATCATTCACTTATATGTGTGTTTATCGCTCATCCAACTGGATAAGTGCTGTGTATCTTCTTCTTTAGCGATTGTGGCCGCTATCATTTAAAATATTTCGGATGCAATTCGAGCCTTTTTAAGTATTTTACTCCAAATTTCGTAATCCCGGTTTAACTAAGTAATATTTGAGTTTTTAACATACCAAAGGGCAGCTGGGATTATTCGAAGAAGTTTATTTTGGCGTCTTTGAATTTTTTCGATATTAGAGGCCGAGACAGTGCCCCATAACTGAATACCATACCACCAGATTGGCTTTAAGATGGAGTTGTAAAGTAGAAGTTTGCAGTCGAGACTAGATTTACAAGACTATTAGATCTAACAGAAAGAGATTTGAGAAGTTTTCGTTTAAATGTGCTAAATTCCTGAATTTCCATTAAAATTTGGTTGCCCTGATTAAAGAAAAACTGCGTCAAAAATACATATCTATAATTGGTTCTTATAAAAGTGTCCATTATATCGAAAATTTATTGAGGGAGTACTACTTAACTGAATTATTTCGGGGAGATCTCAGATCTTTTCCCTAAAGAAACTGACATAAAGAGTACCATAAAAATTTGTGGGATTCCTTATCGATGATAAACTGCTAACCGCGTAAAAAAAACTTTTAAGGATTCATATTAACATAGTCTTCATTGTGCTTGAGGGAGATCAACAAAACTTATGTACTTCGAAAGTTGTATTAGGAGTGCAGAAATATCTGCGGTATCTCTGATTGTTTTTAAAAGTGTACATTCAATCAAATATTTTTTTAAGGAGAAATGCAAAATGGAAGTACGCCGATCAGTTTTCCGAAGAAATTAATACCAGGAGCAATTGAAATATCTGTGATTTCCCTGATTGTATACAACGACGTTTTTAACTTGATTTTTTTCTGTGTGTAGGGTATTGATACTTGTAAAAGTGCTCATTTAATCAAATATATTTTAATGTAGAAATGCTAAACGGAAATACACCGAGGATCCTGATATTAGGAGTACCAGACATATTTATCTTATGAATGTCTAGCCGCGAAAGAATAGTAACTGGGGGAGATCCGCTAAGCGGAAGTTCTATGGGGGTATATCAATTTGAACCTAAATTACATAGATACTTGTACTATCCCTTATTATAGGGGACATGCTATAAGAAAAAAATCCAGGGTTAATATTAACAAGTGTCCATTCACTCTAAAATTTTTAAAACTGAATACTCTACATCCAGGATTTAAGTTTAAGGAGTAACAGTAATAAAGGTGCACTAAAAGAAAAAGCTTAATTCCAGGCATGAATTTCGTTATTAGATCAAAGAATTTGTATTGATCTAAGGAAACTTTACATTGCTTGAAAGAAGAATATTCATTATGATTCATATATATTAGTTTTTGAACATAATCGGTACATTATTAAGCGTATGGTGCTCACACCCAGAAACTATTTTTTTTTGGATATTAGTGTTTGTGTATTAGTACACAACTCTAAATACCGTTCATAATTATTATCATAAAAGCAACAAACATTATATAGTGTTCTGTTTTTCGTTATAAAACTGTATAATTGTACATTATATTTTAATGTTCTGTAGTGTTTCATTTTACTTTGATGAAGGTATGAGAAAATAAACACTGTTTTTGTTTGTGAACATGTTTTTTTTTGTTAAAAACACACATAAAAGAGTAAAACTTTACCAGCCAAAAGGGCACTAAAAAAACAGAACGCAATGAAATGTTCTCATTTTTTTATGTTGAGTTGGTTTGGTACTGTATTCTAATTGTGTAGAAGATCACAAACAGAGAAACTTTTTTAATGTTTTTGCTACACAAACACTAAAGTGTTTTTCATATTTCTGCCATACAGAACGCTAGAATACAGTTTATAATTTATATTTTTGAACTCCTATTTATATTGGGAAATGATTTTCAAACAATGTAAACATTTTCAATATAACATTAAAGTAACGAAACTTTTTCAATTAATGAAACTTTTCTTTATATTAATAATACATTTCATTTACCTAATGTACAATTATTAACGAAGCTGTTTTATTTTTTTAACTAACGAATTTTCTCTTCAGATTAAAGTGGAACCGCTAGCGGTATAACAATATCTTGAATTGATATTTATAAAATCTGTTCATTCAATTTTAAATTTGTTAAGGGGAAACTGTTAAACTGAAGTACTCCAAAGGTGTCCCAGAAAAGGCCTGAGGCATCCCAGGTATAATTGATAATAAGGCTTAAACCCCACAAATGATCTACTTTAATTTTAGAAATCAACAACAGGAACACCTGAGGCACTCCAGTCGGGCAGACTGGTAAACTTAATATTTTATTGAGAGAACATTCTCAAGCCATTAAACTTCCAATTAATCCAAATCAGAATTATTTTTTTGAACATTTACTTGAAAGTAATATTTCTCGGATTTTTAAATAGTAAAAATATAAAGTTTAAATTTTTATTATTATTTCTATTTTCTTATTTCAATTTATTTTAATAAACATCTATAATAAAAATTAGTGAGCTCTATTAGTCATTTTGTAAACTTTGTTACATGGGATTTTTTTTTTTTAAATTACATTTTATTAATATTATTTTTTATTAGAGACATAAAACTGCAATTCGTATTTTTTTTTCAATTTCAAGATGCAAAATCTGTTTAAAAACGTTTGAGGTGTTTTTTTTTTAGCTTTAAAACCAGTTTTACAATTATGGTAATAAATTTTCACCTTTAGCCAATGATTTCAACTCATTAAACACATTGTCTTTAACTGTCCTCCTTTATTAGCTGCCGTATTATGATAAATGATAAATCAATAAAAGGTCATTAATGTTTTATTTCGAAAAAAAAAAATATTATTTTAATTTTGTTGTTGTATTTTTTTTAATAAAATAATAAACATTTTATTAAGCAGTTTATTTGAACTGGAGTTAAACAAAAAGTCTTGGATATTTTACTTTAAATTTTAAATGAATGGCAAGAGGTAAAGAGTGTCTGTCTGTATGTTTGTTTGTTTGGGTCGGTTGGTTGGTTAGTAAGTGTGTGTGGTCTAAACGTGCAGTGGCACAAAAGTTCACAAGACGACAGTTAAACAAGGCGGTGGAGGATTGCTTAAAGTGAAAAGAAGTTGGAGTGGAAAAATAAAATTATGAATTTAGAAGAGTCATTGTTTTTATTGTCATTTAAGCATGTTGTACGTGTCGTCTGTAAACACTTGAAATAACAAGCTTTAGCACCCATGAGTATGAAAACACAGTGGCTTACAAAAACATTACCGTCATAAAATTATATGATGAAATTAGTTTTGTTTTCTTAGCCACTGTTTAAATATGTTAAACATGCATACACTGTTTATGCATCATTCATGTTTATTATTCCAACAATTTAAAGTATGTATTGTGCCAATTTTTGTTTTCAAGCCACACACCATGTTTTAAATGAATTTCTCTTCTTTCCCCCTCTTTTTCTTCTTCCATTAGCAAGCAAATAAAATTTTATTTCTAATTACAAAAACAAAGGCAAAATATTTTCTTAGCACTTTACCTATGGAAAAATAAACATATTTATGTTTGATTGTTCGATTATTTTCAAAATTCAATATGTGTTAAATGATAAATTCTTTTTACACAAATCAACTTGTACTCCTGCATTTCAATTTTTCTTTCCAGAGGAAGCATGAAAAATTAACAATTTGTTTTGTGTTTATTTTAATTGAAAGCAAAGAATCTGGCTAAAATGAAAACTACTCAATAACATGCTTAAAAAATAAATAATAAACATACATATGCTTGTTTGTGTTTGTGTATGTATTCCAACACCTTATAAAAGAACGACCGAAATGGCCAACAAAAATAGGAAATCAGTTCATCTTTTATAAAAAACAAAAAAACAAATTTTTGACTTAAAACAGATATCCGGTCATGTACAATTACAACTATCCACTAGTAGTTTAAAGACCGACCATTAAGAATTCTATATTTTCTTTTATTTTTCTTTGCATTTTGTATATGATTGGTTGTTGCCTTGATTGACAGCCGATTGGCATGATTTTGTATAAACATATACATACACACATGCACTTATGTGTACATTGGCAAATATAGCAAACTCGAAGCACTGGAACATGAAAGTTAGTTTAAATGTTCGAACAGAAATTATATTTTAAATAATCAATAGTAATTGAATGTGTTTCAAGTTGTATTCTTAATAAAAAAACAAACAACAAAGAAATTAAAATTTAATGAATGAATATAAATGCTAATGTTAATGAAATTTTAAATAAATGTGTAGCTTTTAAAAAATTTTTTAGATAAATTTATTTTTTTTTAGAATACACAATAATGGCAACATTGTTTTTATACCCACCGTCATAAGTGGTGAATGAGGGTATTCTGACTTTGTTATTCCGTGTGAAAGTATGTGTTTATATTGTGGGTCCTTGAGTAATTCCAACTTGATTTAACCATGTTCGTCTGTCGGACCGTCTGTTGAAAACACTCTCGAATATTCGAATAACTCAAAATTAAAGAAAATTAGTGGTGTCAAATTGTCTCTAGTTCTCGTTAAGGTTGTTACAGAGGACATGTTCTTAGCAGTGTGTTCTCAAATTTGTCACAACAAAATGCATACATGTCGTGTTAAAGCAAAAAATGCTTCCAGCACTACTATGGCGGCAACTGCATTATATTGCTGTAAAATGGTCATTGGCTTGAACTGGGGTATCAACCCGAGAAATGTACACAAGTTAAAATCATGCATTGAATGTAAAAAGTTTAAACAGGATAAACAAATATGTAGAATTTCTTTATTGGGCAAAATTAAGCCAAAAAACCACAGGATGAGGGTTAAGATAATAAAAACTGCATGTAAGTTTAAAAGTAGTTTTATTACGGATTGAGAGAAAGTCTACAAGCTTACTGCGGACTGATCAGAATATTGCCAAAACTCATTAGTTTTGATAGATTATAAAGAAAAAAACATCTGCAAAGGTTTCTGTGATCACTTTTTTTAGAGAGTATTCCAGTACCTCGGTAACACGATTGATGACAATGAGAGCGCCATCTTGGATGTAAATACGCCTACAAATACAGACCTACTGTATGGTTGTGAAACGTGAATGTTAACGGAAAGCCTAAAAACAAACTATAAGCATTTGTCAACAGATGTCTTCGTATAATCCTAAAAATATACCGGGCAAGGAAGATCTGTGACAGAACAGGAATAGAACCGGTTGTAATAACAATAGTGAAGAGAATATTCGGCTAAACTGAACACACTCTCATTAAGGAGCCCTCGCAAACGTAGAAGACCACAATAAACAAGCTGAACTCCTTTAGGAACTATACTGACAGAAATATAACGGACACTCCGAATTGAAACTTAACTAAATACCTATGTTTACGGTGAGGTAGCTCGGGTTACCTCCCGAGCAAAGTTTATTATTATAATATTATTATTATTTGCGAGTTGAGAGTACAAACTTACAGAAAAAAGTTTGTTATACATATGAAACTTCAAAATATGATTTTAAAGGAAAAAAGCAGGGAGTACCAATGCCAAAAATAATAGAAGTACTGGTTAAACCTGATTTGTTCATTATAAATGTATTATGCTTATAATGATTAAATTTTTCTTAAACATTTCTTGTGCGATTCTTCTAAAAACCAACCGGAAATGGGTTTAAAACTAAACTCATATATCTTATAACCTAAAATAAAAAAAAATAAATATATAAAAAATTTCAACACAGAACCCTTAACGATATTAAAACTAATTGCATTTAAAACAAAAATTTTTTGTTCGCAAAAATCAATGTTTCTTTTCGCAACAAACAATAACTAAAAGCAACGCAAAATCCTCAAAAAAAACATATTGCAATGGATCACACAAATCCGCCATAAAATCCATACAATTTTACAGCAGCCACTACCACTATTTCGAAACCATGTAGCAAAGCTCTATGTTGCAACATTCGAAAAAAAAAATTATAACAAAAAAAAAAAAAAAAGGTTAATGCCATCATTTTAAACAGCTAAAATATAATAAAAAAAAAAGAAAAATTATTATTGACTTTGTATGTTCTTTTCATGATGTGGCTATTGCAAAATATTGTCTGTTTTGTCTGGGAGTGAGAACTGTGTGAATATGATGTTGCAAATGCAGGTTGCCTTATTTCTTTTTTTTTTTAATATGCTTGTTATACATATATAGTTTTTAGTACTTTTTTAAAATTTTTTGTACTTTGTTTTTAATTTTAACCAATATATTATTATTTTTTGTTGCAAGAAAACAGCATCACATATAATAAAAAAAAAACGCAAAAATCATTTTGTGATGGTGTTGCTTGATTGGTGATCCATCATATTTTTTTTTTTTTTTTTTTGGTGTAAGTAGAATATTTTTTTATTTTGGTTTATACTTTTTAAGCTGGTTGGCTTTAGAAAGTTGGATTATTTGAAGGATTTAAAGCAAAAAATCATATAATGTATTTATTTTGTTTCTACGTTTTTGAAATCAGGACTTAAAGCTGCTTAAATGCCAAACAAAAGGGTTATTAAAGAACTTTAGGAATAATAAGAAACCAAAAAATAACTGCGATCAAAGTTTAAAGCAAAAGAATGCACAACTATCTCAATTCTCATGATTTTGTTTAAAGCAATTTCCGTGTTATCCAAATTTCGCCCCATAGACCTTTAAAATAGGAACTATAAGACTTAAATAATAAAACATTACGAAACTGTAAAACTCCTTATTTAACACTCTGTATAATAAATATTTTAATTTTTTTTTCGAAAAAAATTTTTTTTTTTTTATAAATTTTGAGTTTCGTGTTGAAATATTTTTCACATGATGTGAAATATGGAATATTGCATGCTCATAATGTGACTTATGCGTTGAATTAAAATAATATGCAATTTTTTTTTTCTTTTTTGCAGCAAGAACAAAATCCACAAAATTTTTAAAGGAAGTAAGTGATTCGAAAAAAAAATTCTTTGGTGCATATTTTTTATAATGAGAAACATGTACATATTTATAGTAATTTTTGTTTTTTAGTTGCTTTTTTCTCCTCCTTTTCCATATGCAAGCAATTATGATGTCAAAACAGCCTTAGGATATGTGGCTGTTTATATATATTATTTTTGTTGTTGTTGTGGTGAATGCTAAAAGTTATAGAGCTTTTAGTTTTTTTGCGGGTAACAAAAAAAACAAAAATTAAAAATCTGCATACAAGAAAATTTAAATAATTTTATATTAAAAGCCATTAATTTTCTAGTTAATAAGCTTTAAATTTAATTTCAGATATAATTTAATATGTACTTGCAGAAAAGGGTTAAAACAGCTTTGTTAAAGGCTTGCGTTTTATCTAAAGAAGCTTTATCATAACAAAAGCGAAATTTATTCATAAATAACGAATTCTAACTGAAAGTAAGATTTAAAGCTATACAAATTTGTATACATTTTTATTTGAAAATTGATTCGCATCCCTTCAGTCCTAATTTGAAATTCACTTTAAATCAATGTGAAAGCTTTTTATATAAGCTTTCTTTTCCAGTCAACAATTTGCAATAAATATTTAGCCTTTTTTCCTTATATTTTTTATATTTTTTAAGCTCTATCTTTTTCCATAATTAATAATTTTATTTGGTAGATATAAAAACTTGCCTTGTGTGCTATATTAGAATTAAGTAGCTTTTGCTGAGCTTTAGCAATTGTTATTCAAGATTTTTTTAAAAGCTTTAAGACCGAAAGGATGTTTTTTATAGTTTTAAGAAAAAAGGAAGTTGCTCTTTTCAATATCTGACTTTGGTGAAGATTATAATAAAAGTAGTAAATATTCGGTTTTTATAATAAGTATAGACCTTTTTTAAAAGCTTTACTTACTTAAAAGAGTTTAAGCTTTCAATATAATTATTATTATTATTTATATATAAAATAAAGAATTAAAAGAATTTCTTAGAAAAACTTTAAAATTTCATTAAAAAAGCTTTTGAAATAAAAATAGCTTTTGAAATAAAAAAGCTTAATCAAAAGCCTTATATAAACTTGATTATAAGCAAAACAGCAATAAAAATTGTTACATAAACACATTTTTAAGCTTTTGGAATTAAGCTATCGTGAAAACTTAAAGTAGATTATGGAAAAATTTTAAAGAACTAAAATTTGAGTTTAGAAATTTCTAGATTTTAAATTGAATTTAAACAACATTAAAGCCTTTTTTCCACAACTACATCTTTAATCAGCAAACTTTTTAATAAGTAAACATCAAAATCTTGCTCATTAAATATTAAGCATTAAATTAAAGAAAAAAATATTTAGACTTTCTTTTTTTTCTGAGAGTACAGTATCTGTTAGTCTCTTTAAATATTAAAATATTCAACTGTGTACACACTTTACATTGATGCAAAGACCTTGTCTCTTTCATCATCATCAGCATCGTTAGAGTCCTCATCTCTAGCACCAGGACCAACCAGCACCATCTTCATCAAGCAAAACGATAACGTCGTAACAAACATACAACATGCCACCATACATCCAACATGCAACATACAACAATAACAATGAAAATGATGACGACAAAGATGATGATGATGAGGATATTTTAAAGATGCTAAAAGTGATGTGATATTCAATGAATTGCATTTAGATATGCATGTATGAACTGTATACATTTCTATATGTATATGGATGGATGGATTGCAGCAGGCTGGCTGAATTGTTGGTTGGTTGGTTGGTTAAGTTGTGCTGCCATTATATGGATATATAGAAAAAGGACACAAACCAACAAACGAACGGTTGTAAACTTGTCTCCTAATAAAGAACTCAAATTGGCGCGTTCAACAAAACGACATCAGCGGCGATGATGACGACTGTGTATATTTTGTGTAAAAATGACTACGAAACCAGCAAGAGTTCTATAAAATCGTATAGGTGTGTGAATATATAATATGAAATGTCATACGACTACAATTTTTGCCAGCCAAAAACCTAAAAACACACGAAACTTCAGAAATAAGTAAAAAAAAAGCAAAATATACATCATGTAATATACAAAATAAACTTCAACCTCCTGTGGTGTAAAGTTGACGTACGATCTTGTGGCGGGCATATAAAATAACTATAGATAAAATAACTTTAACAAATAAGTTACATTCAGACACAGAAACACACAAACAGATACCAGAGATTTTAATGAATTTTTTTTTTATAAAAATAACATAATTTTAACTGTAAATTTAAATTTTTCTTTCAAAGACTTTTAAACAAGTATTTGCCATCAATTTGACAATTTGTTGGCTTATTAATTGTTGTTTTTTTTTTTTGATATTTCTCAAATACCAGAATTTTTTTTTTACCACAGAGAAAAATAATGTCACTTGTTTAATTCCCAATCGAGTTCATTTGTTGGTTTGTTTCCTTAAAAAAAATCAGTATTTTGTGGGGCTTCAAGATTTGCATATTTTGTTGTCTTCGTTTTAAATTGTTTTTTTTTTTTAATTTTTTCTTTCTGCATTTGGTGTCTTGATCTCAATTTCTTGTCGTAAATTCATGGATAAAAATACTTTTTTTTTTCTTCGGATTTTATTCTTTTTTCCTCCTCTGCTGGTCCTTCTGTCCGTTTCTGGTGGTGGTAGTCATAAATTTGGCAAATTTGACAATTATGAGCGTTAATAATAAATAAAATTGACAATCAATATGGTGATTTTTTCTTATTTATTTTCTGTATAAGTTTGAACAAAAAAAAAAAAAAAGTATTGTAAATAAATTTATTTACATACCTAAAGACAGCCAACCAGACTGCCGTATTGTCAAACATTTATAAGGTGGGAAAACATGTGTTTAAACTCAAGAGTTTGAGAGAATTATTAATTCAATAAAATTCAAAAAAAAAAGAAACAATTTTAAATAAATAAGATTTAAAAATGATTATTGATGTTGGTTGTAGGGGTCATGAGTTAAAGAGGATTAATAATGTATGGAAGAAATTGAATTTAATTGAATACATATATATTTTTTTTTTAAATTGAACAAAATTCAATTAAAAATCCAAAGGGGCTTAAAAATATTTAATATGATTATTTATTAAATATTGTTTAATTTGTTAATAGGATTTTTAAATTATATTTAAATCTTTTGGCAGTGTTATCAAGCAAGTTTTATTTCAGTAAACTGATTATTAAAACAAATAAGATCTTTGCCGAATCTTATTTAACATATTTTTCAGCATATTATAGAAAATTATACACTTGTAAGTGAAATAACATACCGGCTTGGCTTAGTTATTTTCATAAAATGCCGTTATTTCTAGAATGAAAAAGGGTGTTTTTTGTCTTTAACTCATCGATTTATAAACCGATTTCGCTTTATTGAAGTATGTACAACCTGAACCTATGATATCGTCGTTCTAAGGCATGTTGATTTCATCATACACACGTACAGACATGGAGACGGACATCGTATAATTGACTAGTAAATTAAACTTTATAGCATCTAAGATAAATATTGTTGAAATTGCAAACTTATTTATGTATCCATTATCCATTTAGTGGTTGCAAAACCGCCGGTCTGGCAAGGCTGGCAGCTGTTAAGTTAATATCATCTGAAGTGTCCTACATGTAGTGAAAGGTTTGCCATTTACGATTATGGATCATTTCACAGTCAAAAACACGTACAAATATATAAAACTTACTTCAAAAGTGTTGTTTCAAACGTGACCACTTTTCGAACATAACGGGGCAAGGATGTTGCAAGATTATAAAGAAAAGTGAGAGCCTGGAAGCGTTATAAATTTGGTCAGGCCAGTGCACCATCGCAATGTGCGCACTGCCAAAATATCGCTTCTGTTAATTAAGAGTGTGGCGGATAGTCTGAATTCAATCCAGAGCGCTTTGGCCATATGATTGATGATTTGTTTTGCCCTGCCTTTGGTGATTATGAACTGGCCGATATGTGGTTGTAATAAGACGGTACCACGAGTCACGCAACATAACTCATTTCAACCTTTTTGCGTAATCTACGTTTTGGCGACTAAGATAATGCGGTATGGCACAGCTAGAGTTTTTTTTTTTGGAGGCTACGTCAAAGAACGTGTCTACGCGGATAATCCCCTAACGTTGGAGCATTTGTCAAGTTAACATCAAGGCTTCGCCCGCAATATGCGAAAAAGTTGTCAAAAACTATTATCTCAATATGCTGCTTCCAGTCGGGAGGTGGCCATTTAAATGACATTATATTTCGTAAGTAAGTCCAAGTCCAAAATGTTATAAAAGTTTCATCGAAAGCATAGCTGTATGTGTGATTTATTTAACTTTACTTTTGAAACCTAAAAAAAGCGATAACTCGCTATAACAAAAGCTTCCAAAATAGCTTAAAAAAGCTATTTTTATAAAAATACTTTACAGCAACCTTTATATACACTTCAAATTTTTAATAAATACATATATATTGCATTTTAGCTCAAAATCTGTTCTAAAAGCTTTGGAGGATTTTCACTAAACTAAGCTTATATTTTAAGTCCAAAAAACTTTTAAAGTTTTTTATGAATAAAGCTACAGTTAAATCAAAATTTAACTTACAAAACTTTTTTAACGAAACTTGTAAGAAACTTGAAACTTTGTTATTTACTTAAACTTTTAAATATGTATTAAACAAAATTATTAATAAAAAAAACTTTATTTATGCAAAAATAGAACGATTTGTTATCGTTTTGTTTAAAAGCTTTTGAAACATTTTTCCAAATTAAGCTTTATTTGCCACATTTTGGATTTTAAAAAGCTTCTTCGCAAGTAAAGCCACAAAATATAGTTTTATTTTTGTATTTAAGCTTTAAAATAATGCCAAATATGTTTTATTGTCTGTTAATGTATCAAATAAATTAACATGATTGGTAAAGTGAGTTTTGGTAAGATTTTATTGTAAAAGTTACCCAAATCTTTAGAAAACAAACCAGTAAGAAATTATAGCCGGAAGGTTGTTTGGGTGCCATGTGTAATTATGGATCAATTCTTACCATTTTCAAGAAGCTTTGCTTTACGACAATTGAATCGTATGTTCCAAATTTTGCACATGGTAACATGGATAGACAACCAGCTGGACGGACGGACAAACATCGGTAGAACGACTCAGACACTGGTTCTAGGTCGATCGATTTACTTATAGGTTTACGGCTACGATCGGCAAAATCAGGGCGCCTCGTTTTCTCTCGTTTTCTCACACTTGGAAGAGAATTTAACAACATTAACAACTACAACGCATACAATCGCAAAATGTAATAGTATATGTTGCCGATCGCGGGTTAACAGCCGTACCTAAACAAGAACGAAAGGTGGAACGTTATCTTCCGCTTAGCTTTCACGCTGATATGCCATAGCTAAATAAGAGCGTAACCGTTGTGTCACAAACCGTAGTGTTAACTTTCTTCTTGTTTATTAAAAACTACATAATAGAAATAAAGAGAAAAGAAAAAATCGCTAGATTGACAAAAAAAAAGCGTTGACGCCGCGCTACTTAGGGATTCTTCACACAAATTGTGTGGGCATGAGAATTTTTGACAGCTAGAAAACGCTTCCGCTCTTGTTTAGGTATGACTGTAAGGGTTACACACAGCAGCGCAAGCGCAAATTATAATATTATAAGAATATGCTCTTAAGCTTTACATGAAGCTTTTACATTTGCCTTTAGCAATTCACTAAGCTCGTAAATATTTATAAATTTTCTTAATCGTTAAAGCAATCATTTGTCATTTTTAATTATCTCAAAAAAAAAAATTCATCTCTGGCTTAAATAAAATCAAATATTTCTTATTTCAAAATCGTTTTTGTTTAAATAAAGCAAAGGTCATCATTTCGTTTTTTGTATTCATCTCCTACAGCTTTTTCCTTAAATATTTTAAAAACCCAAAGAAGTCCCAAAAAAACCTCAATCACATAATAAGTATTTCACAGGAATTTTTTTTTTTAACAACAACAAAAATCTATGATTTTTTTTTTTTTTTTGTTCCATAAGAAACACCCGCAATCTGAGCATAAGATTGAAAATATCATACGCATATGATTCCTTTTTTTAAAAGGTATTTCAATTCTTTCTTCATTTTGAAAAAAAGGCTCAAATCAGAAAATATGTGTGTGTTTTAGGCCGTGGCTTTAATAATGATAAGCTGGTTTTTAATCAGAAAATTTATAACTTTTGATACAAAAAAAAAATATACAAAAACATACCCATGCATTTGTTAAAAAAAAGATAGGATGGATATAAAAGGTTTTTACTTTACAGTTGACCATTTTTTCTTTCTTTCTTATTGTGGCCATGTTTTTGGTTACGATCTTTAGCTTGATAATAGGTTACGCTTGATCGTATAATTATATAGCGTGTCAGATAAAAATTGTTTTAAATGAAAAGTTTATATTATTTAAATTTATTTTTTTTTTTTTGAAAGGAGAGAACACAAGGTCTTGGAATAAAATTTCGTATAGATATTTGTTTATTTAAGTTATAAAATTTGACTTACCACTTGCACTTGTGCCGTAATTGTCTGTAAATAAAAGAGAGAAAAATAAATTATTATATGACTTTTGTAAATAAAGGAAAGATTTCTGTTAAAAAAAGGTTTTTATGGTATTATATGTTAATATTCTCAGTTTAAATAAGCCTAAAAGTATGCTTTATTATAATTAATAAGCTGAATCTCAAATGTAGGCTTTATATTAGTTGCAAACAATGGTGCCTGGTTATTATCAGATAAACATCTACATAACAAATCTTATTTTCTTCATTTTTAGTATAAAACATCCTACAAAAATAGTTTTTTACAATAAATTTTATGCACATTCAGCGGCCCAATGCTCCTTGCAGGAGTAAAAGGAACAAATATATATATATATATATATATGCATTCAACACAAAATTAAGCGATTTTGTTATCGGATAATAAAAATTAGATCTATTTAAAACCATTTTTCTAGTATTAAAATGGTATCCTAAACAGTGAAGGTGTTTTTAAGCCCTTTAGAACATACGCTGTCATGATCACATCATGACAGCCTGAACAACGCTAACAAATTATCAAAATTTACTTTAAAAATCACTAAACGATATGCACATTTTAAAGACGCTAAATTGTGATAAGCAGGGAGGCTCAGTTTTGGCTTAATGGATTCGTGAATAAAAAAAATGTGCCCTATATCAACTAGAACATCCAGAAAATGTACCGTTTGGCATCATCAGAATATATTTTTTTCAACAATGAAGCCGGAACTCGAGATATGGTCTTAATAAAATGGCACTACGTGTCATACAGCGAACGCAATTTGACTACAAGGTCGTGCGATTTAATATCTCGCGATTATCTCCTGTGGGTCTACGTGAAATTACTGGCTTATGCTGATGAACCAGTAACAATTGACGCTATGGAGACCAACAACCAACTACTCAAAAAAGGGGCCCAAAATTTGGCGTCCGAAATACGCTTCACCAAGAACCACCACGGTCCTAGCGTTCCTATTGGGAAAAAAGGGCCGCATTATTATTAATTGTGGTCTAAGACCAGATGTGTGAATTGTTTAGGAAGTTTAACAAATGAATCACTCCTTACCATTCCTAAGTAAGTGGCATTTAGACAGCTTTAGCCCTGAAAGTTTACTCTTCATTTTGGTACATTAAGGTAACTCTTCGTCGGATCGACGAACTTTAAAAAAAAAAATTCTAGCGGAACGATTTTTAAGGTAAAAAATTAACAAAAACTTCTTTAGTTAAGCATTTTATTAAAAAATAAACAAAAAAATAAAAAACATAAAATATAAGAGTTATTCATCTTTCTCAAAATTTGTTACGAATTTTGGCACTTTTTGTGTTTTAAAATTATTATTTTTTTAAAGCTTTCGTCATCAGCTAACGTTGTTACAAAAAAGAGCGTAATTTAAATACACATACAAAAGTTATATTTTTAAATGTAAATGAGCTTCGTCGATTCGTCGAAGAGTAGCCGTGCAGGGTTAAGGATTCACCTTATATGGCCGAAATTAATTTCAAATGTTGATGTCATGTTCAAACTGTTTTTACGAAAAAAAAAAATTGGCTTAAATTTTATTTTTCGGTGTTGTTTTAAGTTTTTTAGTGCTTAGAAAACATATTTTACCTACAGTTAAAAGGATTTCTCTACGCAGGCATTTTTTCTTACGTCTGGCAGCACCGACTTTTTTATTGTGCTGTTTTAAAATTTAAAATTTAAATCAAATGTATTTAGCATAATTTTGTACATGAAACTGGGTTTAAGCATTTTAAAGCTAAGGGGATTTTTCAGACTAATCAAATTCGTTATAGTTATCCAATGTCTTGGAAGCTTTTCTGGCTTAAAAGATAATTTAACAATCTTATGGGTTAAACAGCTTTTTTCTGATTTTGTATGAGATTTTAAAAAGTTTTTTTTTAACTATTGGAACCTTTTTTCTTGGTTTAGAAATTATGATGTTATACAGCTTTAAGGATTTCTGTTGGTGTTTTTACTTTTTTCTTACCTTAAAGTTTTATCTAAGCAGGTGTTTGAAGTTTGTATTTAAAAAATTTACTAACCTATAATTATTATCTTTTCATGCCATTTATCATACAAAGAATTTTTTAAGACATTTTTCGGATTGTTTTAATGTTTTGAGACTCCTAAACACGAACAAATTTTTTTTTCTAAACCATAATTCAAAATACAACTTGATTGAAGCTTTAGAATGTTTCCTTTTTTGAAAACATTTAAGTTTCAAACCTAAATGCCATCAATCAAGTTAAAGTTTAAAGTTAGAAACAAACACAAAAAAAGGAAATTCCCACTGAAAGCTGATTCTATTTAAGTTGGTTTTTTTTTTAATTTTTTGGTAAAAGAATCAATTCTTTTAAGATACAAAAAGCTGCTTTTTGTAAATCCCCACCCTTTTTCAAGGCTGTTTTCTCACTTTTTTCTTTGTAGCTTGGCTTTCCTAAAGAAAAAAATCTCTTTTTTAGCTTAAAATATAAACACTGCAGTAAATATGACCTTCTACGTGTTAAATATATTAAATTGTTTATAAAATTTATACTAATTTCTTTGTTAAGCTGCTTTTATTTCAACAGCCAACGACTTCAAGAGCCAAAAAAAAACAGTGTTGTCAACTTTCTTGTTTGTTTATGTCATGTCTCTTCAACAAATTTTGCATACTAAAATAAACAAATGCCAAATAGGCGCGATGCACAATGCATTTTAAATGATTTTTATTTTTTTTAACAACAACAACCAATAAATGCTGATGATAATGATGATGGTTTTTTAAATGGTGGCTAAATATGCATCCATGGTTGGACTTGGACTGAAATGACAAAAATCAATTAGGAATACAATAAACGTAATAACATTTTTTTTCTTTCATTCTTTTATTTTCTTTATTTTTGCTTTCTGTTCAGAATATGAACAATATTTCTTTGTTTTTTTAAATTTTATTTAACAAGCAACACGTATTTTTCATTTAAAGCATCTTAGAATATTAAAATGGGATCAACGAAGAAATAAAGTTTGAAATGCAACTGAAATGTCTGCCTACAAAATGGCCATAATTTTTAAAATCAACCACTGAAGTGATGGAGAGGGTATAACGATTTTGTCATTACATTTGTAACACAACTTCGAAGGCTTAACAAAATGCACAAATATATTCTGCGTCCTTTTTACAAAATTTGAAACGATATCCGTCCTTTTGACTTTTGCAAAATAATGCAAGTAGCAACAGAGGAAGTAGAAAGATGAAGTTTGGTAAAAATAATGAATGGCGAAATGGGCAAAATAAATTAATTATTACTCCTAGCTGTTATTCAAATGAGGGTGTTTGCACAAGTTTTTTTTAAATCAACCTGGGTACCTGTCTGGCTTGCCTAACACAACGTTCCTAGTAAAACCGATTGTCGTAATTGTGTCCACCAATGGCCACCATGGGCGCGTGCACACCATAGTGCACACATAGCTGGGTTGGAAAGGCAAAATATACACGATAAGATAAGCTTAAGCAACCAAATTTTGCATCAATACTAAATATGTATATATTCAAACTGGTTTTTGCTGGTATTAGCTGGCCATAATACTTTCCTTAAACGAAAAGTGTTAGGTATAGATAAGCTGATGTGTGTATAACCTTAAAATATTGGTCCTAGACCCACCTTAAAGTGATTCTGAGTCGATCTAACGATGTCCGTCCGGCAGGTTGGCAGGTCGAAATTTTGAAGATAATTTGATGAAATCGGTACTTAGGTTCCAATTGGCACAAGGGTCAATCCAATTGAAGTGGGCCAAATTCATAAGTTCATAATATCATATAGCCTCCATATAAGTTGCTTTCCGGATGAGTGTCGTTGTTCCCACTATCAAACCAATTTTAATGAAATTTAAAACATAGATATATCCATAATTATATGGACACATAAGCTATGCTTTTTTAAAAATACGAGGGAAGATAGGGGCAAATATGTCGATTGCTTTTAAATAATGAGGTGTAGGGTATCATATGGTCTGACTTGACCGAGTATACTTTCTTACTTGTTTTTTTTTTTGCTTTATTTTTAAGTTAAGCAATTTAATATGCTAAAAATGTTTTTAAACAAAGAAGTAAACAAATTCCTGGGAGTTTTAAGTTAAATTAAGAACAAAAAACAGAAAAGTTTTTTTTTGCTCAGTCTATTTGTATGTTAACGTTTTGTTAAACATGATGAAATATTTTAATCATACTGCTTAGTTTTTTTCTTCAAAGTACTTAAAATTTTTTTTTTAGTTTAAGTACTTAAAAGGATTAAATGAAACGTAGCGAAAAAACCAGGAAATTCCTTTAAGTCTTGCTTAACTTTTTCCTTAACTCAGAAAATAAGGCGAGAATTAAAGCTTAAGCTTAATCCAGCCAAGGTTTAAAGTTGGTAGAGATAGGAAAAAAATTATATATATTTTTTTTAATAAAAAAACTTGAAATTTTTACATTTAAGACGATAATTTATGAACTGCAAGCCAAATGTCATGTGATGCTTACTTAACGCAAGCTTGTTGCTGTTTATAGCCTCCACCAGCACCAGTGTGTACCACTACCATCATCATCATCATCATCATCATCATCATGAGAAAGATGATGCTGTGGCATCTCTAAACTTTGGCTGATGCCCATCAAAGCTCTTAACTTTAACTTAAGCTTTTTCATCATCATCATCATCATCATCCTTATTATTGTTATTATCGTTTTTAAAAGCGGTATGTGTGTATGTGCAGTGTCCGTCCGTCTGTGCATTTTTATACCTTAAATACGGGTATAAATGTTTTTTGTATGTTAACAAACGTGTATCAATGCATGTTCAATAACTTAAATGACAAAGAAATCAAAATGAATGAAAGTCTTATGAAGTTTATTTTTAATTTTCTTAAACAGCAACAAAAACAACAACAATAACAACTAAAATAGCAACAACAAAACTCCAAGCCCGCCAGACTTTTTTTTAACTTTTAGGCCGTTTTTTTTGCTTGTTTTTTTTTTACTTTTGGCTCATTCTGAGTCTTTGAAGCTTCATATTGTGAAGTGATATCCCCAAGTGATTTTAAGGTGTGTTTCAGGAATTCACTTTTTAGTCATTTCATTTCAAGCAGCAGTATTTTTTTTGTTTCTTTCTTTAATTCCAATATTTTTTCTCTTAAAGACTTAATGTCTTTAAAAAAAAAAAAAACAAAAAATAAACAAAACTAAAATAAGAAAAAATATTTAAGCTTAAAAAAACCCACCAACTTCATCATCATTTTCAATGTACGATTTTAGGTTATTTCACATTTTGGATTTTTATTTATTTTTTTTCGCTCAGCGTTTCATCACAACATTTAAGCCATACATCTATGGCTTAAAACATTAATGTTGGCCACAGCCACCAAAAAATATTTATAAAAACAAAATCTAAAAAAAGAGATTCGTGTTGATCATCTTTAACATCATCAACTCAAACGTATCGCATTTCATTGAAGCGCGAAATTATTATGCCTAGTTGGGGATTTTGTTAACAGTGTTTCAGTTTTTTTTCCTTTTTCCAACGTTACAAACAACTTCAAAAAACTGTTTTTAAGATTTTCAATGATTTCTTAAAAAAAAAAATCAAACAGCATTTAATTCCAGCAAAAAAAAAAAAAAAGAAACCGAAAATAAACCTTTATATATAAATTTTTATAGCGTAAATAAGAATTTATGGGACAACCTTAAACTAAAAACAACTTTCAAACCAACCGACAAAATCATCTTTAATTCAAAAGCTAAAATAAATGAAATATTTATATAATTTTAAAACTAACTAAATAAAAAAAATTTTGAAACCTTAATAAAAAAAAGGATTAAAATTAAACATTATAGAAATAAGGACATTTTTAGCAAAACAATTTTTAGCTATGGAAAGATCTTAACAAGGTTTCTTTCAAATGTGCTAAATTCCCATTTCATACTATTGAGAAACTGAAATTTATTGTTGAAGGGATAAGCTATTCCTATGCGCATTTCACTGGTTGCTTAGGCCAGATCATCAGGAAACTTCATCCAAAGATTTTAGAAAAGCACAAGATAAAATAGAGGAGTTGTTTTGTTAACTGTCTATTTTTCTGATGGCATACGACAATAAATATATGTAAAACATGTTAAACATGTGGAAAATAACTAAAATAGAGTTAAAATAATTATGCCCGGAAGCCGGCTTATCAGTTTATGTAGTTTGTCTACAAAAAAAAGCAACAAAATTAATTTCATAAAAAATAATTAAATGTATTTTGTTGTAGGTATGCCCGTAATGTCTACCTAACAGATATCTTTACGTTAATTTTGCCTACGTGATTTTTCCTTTAAGTTTCCTTTTGAAATATGGCAACATTTGTATTTGTATAAATTTGTTGAATTAACTGGCAACAATCGATGGTGTAAAATACACTACAGTTTAACCAGTAGGTAAGACTTACGTATTACAAATTATGAAAAATTCGTTACACCATAAATATCTATACACAGCTAAATATCTATTTGTAGAAATTGTGGGCATAAAACGAGCAAACAGAAATATAATTCATAAATATGTAAAACATAATATCTGTGCTATTTTGACAAAACAACTTAAATCAGATTTTAAAAGTTGACAAAATAAACATGTTGTTTATCATACGAATTTTCATTTAAACAACATTTTTAATTACGTCTTTAAAATGCCACAGATATGTATAAATTAAAAAATAAACTGTAAGATCATTTTATAAGTTAATTCAATAGTTCCAGAAAATCTTATTAAATAATCTTTTAGAAACATTAATGTTTAGGAATAGTTGACTTGGACAAAATATTTTCACTTATCGTAGATGCTGGAGAAATCGAAAGCAACCCATAATACAGAATATCTAATTTCTCAATCCTTTTCCTGTATTAAGCCCAGTACTCTGTTCAACATTCCACGTGAAATGCTGTCAAAATGCATATGAGAAAAACTTGTGTGGAAGATCAATGAAATAATCTTGATAGAGTTGTGCTCTGTTAATTTTGTGAAAAAGTTCCGAAATGTTTCTAACAACATTTTTTTACAACTGCGAAATGATGTAAGCTGCACTTCTTTCACGTGGAATTTTACGCAAAAGTAAAAAAGTATGAACTGATTATTAAATAAGAAATAAAAAAATTAAAATAACGCAACCATTAACAGTTTTTTAACCATATTTACTTTCTTTTACATGCGATTTTGTTTACATACGCAAAACAATGTCGCATACTTTGCAGGAATAAAAACACAAAATTGTACAAACTCGCATGATAGGTAACATTGATACATGTCGAAAATTTCGTGTGAAATAATTAATGTTGCTCAACATTTTTCACAAGGGTGCCCCAGTAGGCTAGTTGGTAGTGAGCTAGTCTATCAGTCCGCGGGTTGCGGGTTCGATTCCCGCCAGAGACTCTGGTCTGTTTCGCTACAACGGGCTGAAGGTCCAAGTTACTATTGGTCGGTTTATTAAGTTAGAATATAATTTGTAATTGTATTTCTATTGTAACTCTTATTAAATAATTAAATAAAATAAAAATTTTCACAAATTTGTGCAGAGTACTTGAATAATTGAAAAATTTTTTAATTTTGAACACTTCTAATTATTTCGATTAATTCTGTTAAAAGTTTGATAGGAGAAAAAACAAATAACTAAACGATATGTTCATATAAAAAGTACGTGAAACAAAAACGGTGGCAAGAAATAACCCCCCAAAATATAACCCCACAAAAAAATAATGAAATAACTCCCCAAAAATTTTGTACAGAGAACAACAACCGCGATTTTTTGGGGTTTTTTCATTTTGTTTGGGGTGTTATTTCCTTCTTATAACTGGGGTACCATTTTGTGTGAAGTAATCACCCAAAAAATCATTTTGAAATAAAGCCCCAATACATTTTTTAGGGGATTATTTCATGTTTAAATTTTTAAGGAAAACGTTTTTGGCGCAAGGCGTTTCTCCTCCATGGTATAACAAACACCGACTTCGCCAACTAAAGCTTCTCTGCATAGCAGGCCTTCGGTCGGGCTTAAGGATATTCCAAACACCGGCTTCGCTAAGTAAAGCTGCTTTACATACCCGGCTATTGGCCGTACGTAAGGATTTTCTCCTCTATCGTATAACAAACACCGGCTTCGCTAACTAAAGGTTCTCTGCGTAACCGGCCTTCGGTCGGTCACTTTTTTTCTTTTTTTTTTTAACCCATTTACAAATTGTTAATGGCTTGGATTTAATTTAAAAAGTTTTCAAATCTTTGTAATGCACGCTAATTTCGGTTTTTATTACAAAATTTTTATTTTTTTTTTTGTTGCTCCACTTGGAGTAGCGTTCTTATCAATATTGTAAGACACGTTAACTAAAATAAAAAAAAAAATATACAACATTTTTAGTTACAGCAAAAATATTTTTAGTAATTTTTTCCTTTTAAATCCTAATTAAAATTAATCATACGCCAGCTTTTAAAAATCATTTAAAATTTAGAAATATTGCAGAAATAATTAAAAATTTATATGAAAATAGTAAAAAAAATAAAGAACATTGGAAATTTGAAATAAAACAAAAAACTAGAACAAATTTTAAACAACTAATAAAATATAAAATATTTAAATATTTTTTAATAGCTATAAAAGATTTTATATATCTTTTTTAACAATTTTGAAGCTTATAAGAAATCGCGATTTTCATTTTATTATTATTTTTTTGTTTATTTTAAGTACATAATTATGTCCTTCCCCGAATGTAAAATAGAATCTGGGAAATTGATTTCTCATGGTGAGTATCATTTATTTTATAAACTTTCATCTAAATCGCATGTGTATTCTAAGTCGAATAACAATTTATAAAGCATTTTTACCTTAATAGTCTTATTCCTTCAATATTTTCCAGAAATATTTTCTATGAACAATCAAATAATTAACTTTACTAAAATATCCCTTTTAATATAAATCATACGCCTTCTTGGTGAAAACGTTTCTTTTTATTAAAAAAGTTTTAATTTTTTTTTTTCAATTTTAGCATTAAATGAATGCAAAATTTTTAGAGAATTTGAAATTCCAATAAAAATTTTTAACAACTTGAAAAGTTTTTTTTTTCAACATTTTCCTACATCTGTTCCAAAGTTGTATGACCGACCTAAAAGAAATCGTGGTGTAATAATATTAAATTGTTGCTGATTATCCTTTTGGCGGTTTTTACTTGTATTTTTATTTTATGCTTTTTTCTTGTTTTTTTCTCTATTCAAGTCACTCAAATAGTCAGTCATTCACTAGAAATATCCAGCATCTAAAAAAAAAGCTTAAAAAAACTCTTTTGCATATTGTTTCATGGCCTTAAACATTTTGTAGTTTAACTTGAATTTGTTGTTTTTTTTCGTTTGTCTTACTTTTATGTTGGCTATTTTTTAAAATTCTATACAATATTTGCTGGCTAAGTGTTTGTTAACGGCGGCTATTTGTAGTTGGATTTGTTTTTTGTTTATTTCGGTTCAGCCAACGTTTTCTTGGCCCGGCTAAAGTGAAGCAGAGGAAAAAGAAGAATGTTGTCTACAATAATGCAGCCATTTGTTAGTTACTGTTTAGTAAAAATGGCGTTACACTGGCTGCACATACAACTTAAGCTGAGAATTTTCAATAGTCTAAAATAGAAAAAAAAACTTTGAAACAACTGTTGGCAAATACGAATGAAAGAAGAAAAAATGAAAACAACACATGCCGCCACCGACGCTTTTCTTACCAAAAAAAAAAAAAAAAACATTGATTTTTGCCGTGTGTTTCCTTTTTGTTTGAAATACTTGTGTTTGTTGTCGAAATAAAAGCCTAAATGCAACTCTATTTAAAAATGTTGCTGTTGTTGTTTTTGCTGCTGCCATTAAGTGTTGTTTAAACTCTTGGCAATTCCTTTGTAGAAGAAATCAAGCAAAAATATCAAACAATTTTTACCGCATTTTAAACTTGAGTTTTGAATTTTTTTTTTCGTTTTTGTTCTGTATGCCTTATCATGTTGCTGAAAAAAAATGTTGCTGACTATGTTGAATGTTACTCGGATGATGATGACGATGATGATGAGAAGAATGACGTGCCTCTTGTAACAAATGTATGAACATAGTTCGTTTGTTTTTTTTTTTTTTTTGTTATTTCCTATAATTTGAATAGAAAGATCATGAAATCTTGTGCTTAAAACTTCTTTCCTATAGCTGCTGCATGTTTTAAACAACAAACGTCAAGTGCAGCTTCACTTATTTAAAAATCTTTTGTTGCTGTTGTAATTCGCTAGACATTTTGTCTGTGAATGTATTTTGTATTACAGCCTATTTTTTTCCTATAGATGTTGATGCATTCATTCATTCATTCATTCATTCCTATTTTTTTCCTATAGATGTTGATGCATTCAGAGTTACTTGTCGAAATATTTATGCTTCAGTGAAATATTTTTTATGATGTTTTATCTTTACAGGGTTTTTAAAATTGAACTTAAGGTTTTTGATAGCAATTTTTTAAAAAAGGTTTTAATAAAATTCGATTTTTAATTAATCTCTTTATCTTATTGTGTGGCTTAAATTTAAATGATGGTGTTAATTAAATAAAATTATTTTTGGATTTTTGCAAATTGATATGGATTGCTATCTAAAACTAATAAGTTTTTCACGAAATTTAACAGTGTGATTTCCAGTTGAATAAAACAAACTTTTGCAAATTCTTATATCATTCCGTGCATTGTTCCATGTTAGTTTTTGTAACAAAATTATCAATTTTTTAAGGTGGTGGTTCCACATATTGATTCATAGCTCTGATCCTGCTGAACCAATTTTGCTGGATTTCAATCCCTAACTGCTTCGGATATGGGGTCTGAGATGAATAATAAAAATGTTCGCACGGAATGGCAAACTTAGTATACCCTCTTCACAGCTCATTGTGGTGAAGGGTATAAAAATACTAAAAATTTTAAATTCTCTAAGGCATTTTAGTGATCAAAATTAAGCTTTAGCTGAGCGAATTACAGAATACGGCTGCTGGTTTTTAAATACTTTTTAAACATTTTTATTATAAAAAAATGTTAAGATGTGAAATATGTATGTACTAACTGGTTGTTTGGCACCCACTGTGGTCCAAGTGAACTAGTACTAGTACACATCTAGAGTTTACAGTTAAAAACTAGTACTGGATATTTTTGTACTATCTTGGTACTAGTTATTTTCAATTTCATACAAATTGTGGCTGAAGTAGACTCAACTTTTTGAAATAATTTAAGTTACACTTTTATAAAATACTTTGGAAAGACAATCTTAAGAATCGGATTTTCATGCTTAAGTTTAAAAATATTATTGTAAATACAAAAAAAAAAAAAACTTAAACTAAGCAAAACAAAATTTCTAAATAAAATCATAAACTTACCGGGACTACCCAGGAAGACTGAGGAATATAATCGTCTTGAGGCATCGGCATTTCTAGTATCGGCAGGTGATGACCATTCTCTTCGACACCATCGACCTTAAACATAAAAGAGAAATCAGGTTAGTAAAAAAATTAACGCTTTCCTAAGTTTTTTTATAAAAATAAAAAAAAGAATAGGAAAAAAATAATCACAAACAAATTATATTTAAAAGACAAATAAAGTAAATAATAAAAAAATCTAAAAAGAAATTTTTTTATAAAACCCAAGCAAAGTTAAGTTTTTTCTTTTTTTTCAATATTTGTAACACTTGTCATGTTTATATTAACAGCTTAACATATCATTGAAAATAATTTTTTTAAAAATTTTTTATATAAAAAACAACAATCAGCCAAAAAACCGCTTAAATAAGAATTATAGATAAAATTGACAGTTTTATATCTAAAAAAAATATTTAAAAATTGTTTAAATGTGATAAAAGCAAACGACAATAATGAAAAAAAAATTAAATAAAAGCGGAATTAAAATCTTAATTTAAAAAAAAAAAAAAACTATAAAAAACTGTAGGTTGTTTGAGACCTGAGCAAGGGGATTGTGCAATCATGATTTCAGTTTTTACGAGTTTTTAGAAAATTTTGCGACGTCGTTATGTCTGGCTTAAAATTTTGTCTGTTTGTTTATTAACACACCATCATCCTGTTTAAAAAGAAATGAATCCAGCTTTTAAATAAAGTTTTAAATCGTAAATGTTGTAATTTCAAATGACGTTAATAATAATTTATTTTATAACCTTAAATGGCACATAAAAACAATGTTAATAAGAAGTGCCATATAATTTTTATAACAAGAAGGTTGTTTCAATTCTTTTTTTTTTATTATTTAAAAGACAATACAACTCCAACCACCAAAAACTCTGCTGCATACCCTGAGGCAGATTGGTTTTATTTTTATTTGGCAAAAAACAAAAAAAAAATATATAAAAAAGAACTTCCTTGTAACCTATTCCTGGTTATTAAGCACTACACACCTTTATTTAAATTCAGGCGTTTTGTGCTTCAATTTTTTTAAGACGTTTAAAAGTAAAAAAAAACAGAGAAAAAAATTACTTCTATGAAAACTTAATGGCTAATTTTCTTTTGGGTGTAATGTGCGTATTAAATTTAATGTTGTTGTGGGGTGTTTATGCGTATAAAGTTGAACAAAATATTTTATTTTTTGTAATAACAAAAAAAAAACCTATTAGTGACATAATTTTCTTCCTAACTGTAAGTTAAGTGAATGACCCGGGTAATTACGCAGTTTATGAGGTTATTTTAGAATAACACAAGTTTTAAAATTTTAAGCAATTTTAAAGAATTTTTGTCAGCAAAATAATTGAATTATGCTAGTTATATTTACAGATCTACAATATTTTATTTTAAACACCAAATAAGGTAAATTTTAATAATTTAAGAAAGTTATACATTTATTTTCGATTTAAAAGCCTTTAAAAAAAAGTACTGACTGTTTTTGTAATAAAAATAAAAATTTTCTATTAGGAACTTACATTTAAAAACAACAAGAAAAATAAAATTTGTTTTAATATTAATTCCTTAACGAAAATTTTAATTTTTATAACAAAAAAAACTGCCAGTACTTTTTATAGCACTTAAGCGGAAAAAAGTAAGATAATCGAAGGATTTTGTAACGATTCAGTAAAATGATTTAATTACAATTTTGAAATGTTCTTATTTGGTTAACGTAACTCACAACGTAAGTTAATTTTATTGCAGTTTATAAAATTTCACCATAATTCTTACGTAATGAAATTGTCCCTCTACATTTTCATTTAAACTATTTCATAATTTTCAACCAGCAGCCAGAAATGTTGGAAAAACTGTCATTACGTTTTTAAAAAAATCTAACGAATTTAAATAACATTTTTTAATAAGACCTAAAACTACAACATTTTTATGACAAAAATACCAAACAACTGCAAAAGCATGACCTTATAACTAAAATCAGTTTGGCCTTTGAAGTAGGGAAATAACCGATACCGATAGCAAAATGTCGGCGATACATCCTGCCAATATATCGGTATCAATGATATTTTACTGCCGATACGACGATACTTTGCTTAAAAGTTTATTTTAACAAACAATTTAATTGCAATGCCTTTTTTAGCTTAATAACAAACTAACAACAAAATCCGTTCGAAACTTTACTTGAAACTTGTATAAGTCGCAATCGACGTAGATTGAACTTTTTTACTAAAAATTTGTTATAAGGGTTATGTAAAGTAAAATAATTTACTTTACGTAACGTAATATACATAAAGTAACGTAATTTAAGAGCTTTTATGTACATTGCATTGTTTTAAAGAATATTCTAGACTTTTAAAATAAGGAAAAACTTTTTCTCTTTCTTTATCATGTTAAGAAATGTTTGGGCAAATATTAATTTTTAGTTCCTAATGAATTTTTAGTACAGGCATTGTCTTTTTCCCGTTATTTTTATTTATTTCTAATTTCGTTTGGCATTTTTTGTTAGTGGATTGATATTTTTAGCAGCCGATTAAACACATAAGATGAATTCCAAAATTCAACAGATTATTTATCCAAACATTCTTATTAGTGTTGCTAGTTGCGAAAGAAGTTTCTTAGCTATGCGTAGAATAAAAACATGGTTCCGTCTTTATTACGCAATGCTTCAGGAACGATTTTGATATTATGTATTTATTTATTTATCAATACAATACAACAGGAACAAGTCTTATATTACAGTATTGGGTAGTAATTCGGTAGATAAATATGATTTATATTCAATATTTAGCTGTTTTAAATTATTAAAAATGAAAAAGTCAAACACAAAATAACTTGAGAAAAGTTATAAAACATAGAAAAATAACGTTAGAGTAACTTTTTAAATAATAAATTGATTTTAATATACAGCCAAGTTCTCGAAACCGACTTCGAGGAAAATTTATATTAAACAACTTTTAAAAACTTTTCTGTTATAAAAGTATAAAAAATTCTTTGTTTTATACATACACGCAAAGAAAAAACATGGTTGTGGTAAACATATTCTAAGAGCAACATATTATGATAAGATTCATGATTGTAGTCACCATATTACGATTGTTATTAAATCATATTATGACCAAATATGTTCGTAATATAACATCATAATATTTTTCCCTTAATCATATTGTTATCCTGTTAATCATAAAACGTTAAGAAGTTATAATATTACTGTCATGATAATCATAATAAGATAAGAAGTAATCATATTGTTGTCATGGTAACCATAATAAGTTAAGAAGTAATCATATTACTGTCATGGCAATCATAATAAGTTTAGAAGTAATCATATTATTGTCATGGAAATCATAATTAGTTTAGAAGTAATCATATTATTGTCATGACAATTATAATAAGTTAAGAAGTAATCATATTATTGTCATGGCAATCATAATAAGTTTAGAAGTAATCATATTATGATGCAAAGTGATATGAACTGTTATACATAAATTTTTTACATACTGTAATCTTTTTGTCGTAGGTCGCAATTATTTATAAATTATTTTATGGAGTTTTCATTATTTTTCTCTTAAAATAACACAAAACTTACCAGTAATGGTTAATATTTTGCACCAATATTTCACCAAGTTTTCCACTACTTTAAGATTATTAAAATTTTTTTAGCAAAGATATTTTATTTTGTGACACTACAACCCTTTTCTAATGTTTTTTCTTTATTTTTTTTTTAATTTCTTGTTTATTTTAATGGTTATTTTGTTATTTCTTTTTTAATATTTTTTTTTAATTTCTTGTTTATTTTAATGGTTATTTTTTATTATTTAGCCACTCACTTACAAATAATTCGATATGTTTATGTAAAACACGACACAACTGATACCAAATTATTTTACAAATGGCGATACCAAAATATTATTAGAGTAACGATATTTTGATTGCATCTTAAACTTATTATGATAAATGTATATAAAGTTATCATGTTATGGCTATTAAATATCATGTTATGGCTGTGAGTAATATAATATGTTTTGAAAGTTATCTTAATTTAGTTGTTAGAAAAATAATTATTTTTCGGTCAACAATACTCAAATTTATAATTGCGATAAACATTAATATGTTTACAGTAACTATAATATTGCTGATATTTAATAAAAATAAAAATTATTTGTGTACAACAACAATATATTGTTACAATAAACACAGTGTGGTTGCCGTAACCATGCCCAACCATATTTTTTCTCTGCGTGTATGTATGTATGTATACCCACTTAGCTACATCTGATCTAATCTTAAAATTAAAAAACAATGTCACTAAAATGGTCCCTAGATTTCAATTTTACATACAACAAACCTAAGGATTCGATTTCCATGCAAATGCATGCTTTTTGTCGTTTTTACCAATCATCTCTCCGAATCATTAAATTTGCGTAAAAATGGCATCGATTTGGTTTAGCATATTGTTACATATTTTGGTGAGAATATTTAGGTTTTAAATGCATATTTTTATATTTTTGAGTGATTTTTTAAATACAAAAAAACATTCCAAAAAATTTCAAAATTAATAATTATGTAAATTTTGTTGGATCTTTGCTTTAAATAGAAGATGGTCAAGATTTCGACAAAAAAATCCTTCTTTTTAACCGATGGTGAAGGCTTACAATGGTTTTAAAATATTTTATCCAAAACTGTTACAAATTACTTCATTGGCACATGGGTTATTTGCGTTGCAGGGGAAATTATAAGCCAATTCGATAATATTGCAGTTTTTAATGAAATGTATACCTTGATTCCCCTTCCACCGCGGCCAATAGTAACAAGATTGGGACCTCACTAGATGTTACAGAAATTTGTTAAAAAAATACCGATGATTATGCAATTAAAAAAGTAAAAAAATATTAAATTTAAATAACATCAGAAGTCAATTAGCATTTGTATCTTCCCACTACGAATATATTGGTGAAACAATTACTAATTACGAGAAATTTAGTTCACTTAACACTCATGGCAAATAAATTGATATTGCAGAAAGAAAAATTTCAAATAAAAAATAAAATAAATTTCAATTATGTTTGATCTGATCTGAAATCAAAGTGGGATCTGAAAATATTATTTTCACAACGCATTCTTTAAGTTCAAGACAAAGTTTAACTTTTAATATAACAGCACATGCCTACCTACATATTTATTTAAACAAACAGAAATTTAAATTAGTTATTTAAGTTTTTTAAGATATTTAAATAACATTAGACTGAATTTTTTGTTATTTTTATAATTGAAATTTTTTCAGTTTTAAGTGCATATTTTTATTTTGTTAGCGCATATTTTGGATTTTTAGTGCATATTTCCGGTTTTTTAGTGCATGAAAATCTCATCCGTAGTTATTACGTATTATTAACTTGAAAACACTAGTACATACATATACAGTGCACTCTGGAAAACGTCAACTAATTAAAACCGCGGGTGTTGACGTTTAACAAATTGTTGACGTTTACGAATGTAAAATTTTTATATAAAAAACATATCGATAATGTGCTTTTAAACGTTTTTATTAATTATAAACTAAATCCAAACATAAACAAATTCAAAAAGGAAATAAAAAAGGCATTCAATCTGACTAAAACCATAGAAGACAACTAGAACTAAAAGAATACATTTTAAATGAAATCATATTTTTAATTTTACATGCACACATATGCATTTAAAAAAATCTGTTATTTTTTTCTGCTGTTTTTTTCTATTCAACACTTGGAAGAGAGCCTTCTCTCTTAAACGTCTTAATACATTTAAGTCATTTTGCTCAACATTCTCGCATTGAGCCCAATCCAAAGCCCTGTTAAATATTTCGACGGCTTCGCTTGGTTTTATTGTCTGCACAAAAAAGCAACTGAACATAAATAAAAAGACAATACAGACATACAGTTGTAATTTTTTTTTACTCTACTTACAAGGTGGATCCCCATTTTCTGAATTGATTTCATAAAATAAATGTGTGTGTGTACAAATGTGTGTATTTTAACTGCTGCTAAATTCGAAATTTTATTTTATTCAGAGTTGACGTTTTAGAGCTTTATGGTTGGGTTGACGTTTTAGAGTAGGCAATGTAAAAAAAAAAGGGTTGACGTTTTGGGATGTTGACGTAAACGAGTGTTGACGTTTTCCCGAGTGCACTGTACCTACATAGGTATATTTTCTTCAATTGGCGAAGTGTGCATTTGCCCACCCCAGAATAACAGCCTAGCTACGCTTATGAATACAACAATAAAAAAAAATCGTTCGAAGCCATTTTATCCCATTTACCATCCTTCTTTCTTTGCAAACAACCTGCTTTAAATTGTATTTAAGTTATAATTTACGCATTTTCCGTTATACCTACCTATTTCTCTCTTTGTTTGCAAACATTTTTCCAATTATCATAAATAACAATCAGGTTTACTTTTATTTTCATTTAATTTCCAAAATACTAATTTGAATATTTTTATTTTCCATAAAATAAAAATATCACATTTATGAAGTTTTTTTTTGTTTTCTTCTATATTGCAGACACTACATACCATGTAGAGTAGAACATACAATTTTATTTAATAGACTCACGGTCACGACCCCCAAAGAAAATGTTTTCGCACATAAATCTTAATAATTTTTATTTCGTGTGTATGATTTTTAAGCTCAGCGCTCGTTTTGCGCGCAAAAAAACACACAAAAATATGAAATTATGAAGTAAAATACAAAAAAGAAAACATAAAATAAAAATCATTAAAGTTGCCACACAGTCTGTAAGAATATGAATAGTTTTTGTGTTCTCTAGATTTATAAGAGTACATCAATAACAGTAGTTTAAAGAGCAGAGAACGAATCTAGAAACATTGAGTGAAACTAAGCAAATAACTCAAAGCGAATTGTGTTTTTTCTTATTTTTCCAAAACGAACAAAAGCAAAGTGAGAGAGAGAGTGGATATAAATGAGAGTAAATAATAAGAGTTATTTCCCCTTATTTGCTCTTGATACGAAACAAAACAAATATAAAAGTAAAATTTTTTAAAGAGTATTTTTATATGAGTATTAGAGTGCATTAATAACAGAGTAGCGAGACTTTACCAAAAAAAATATCGTAAATTGTGTGTGTTAAAAGTTAAAATAATAGTAATTTGGGGATTTTATGTGTTTTTATTTTAAAATATTTAATAAAAATTCAGTTCGAAATCATTGCTAAAAAAATTTCAAGGTGTTATGAATTATTTTTCCTGTTAATTTTTATAAACAAAATAATTTAAAATTTTTTTTAGAAAAGGCATTTAAGTTTTGTTCTCTTTTTTATGTAATCATCATCATCATTCAGCCATTTTTCCATTTTGTATTTGAAGTTTTTCAATTTTGTTGCTATAATTTTTATTTCTGTGCTTTTATTGTTTGTTTTTGCGTCTTGTCTTATTTTTGTTGTAATTTTTCAGCTTTTTGTTGTTTTTGTTTATAAGTGTTGGTATGTATTTTTCTTTTTAGTTTAAGTAGTTGTTGTTTTTTTCATATGGCTGTCATATGGTGGCTTAAAAATGGGTGGAGTGACATTTTATTTTTTGTTGCTGATTTTGTTTTCTTCTTGCTGTTATTTTGCTGAGACAACATGCTTTTCTTTTTCTTTTTTTTTGTTGCATTTAATAAAATTATTTAAACCAGAAATCGTTTTGCGTTTTTCTTAATTGAGTTATACCTATTTATTATTTTTAAAAAGCCGTCGCTTAAAATCAAAAGTTTTATAGAAAATCCAAAAATTCTTTTTTTAATTAAAAAATTCTTTTAGTAGGTATTTTTTTTTTGGTATTTCTCATTTCATTTAAATTAAAAAAACAATCTTTGTTTTGTTTTTTTTTAATATTTTGTTTCAATTGTTGTTGTTTCTGTTACTTTTTTCATATTGTTTTAAGATAAAATTGTATTTCGAAAGTGACAGTTAAAATGATTTATCACTTTGTTTCGCTGCTGTTGTGCTACGATTTGTGTTCTGTGTGTATGTCTGTCGCTCCATACGGCTGTCTGTATGCTTGTTTGTGCCTCTAAAACAACAGATTGTTGTTGCTTCAGTCTTCTTTTTTTCAAATATTTTGTGATTTTTGTTCTAAAAAAGACCCTCTCTAGAGTCTACTAATAGTAATTTTTGTTCAGTATTTTTTTTTCAAACACTATGTCTATCTTTATGTCTCAATATACACTAAACACTTGCTTAACGGCTAGAATGAAAATAAAATTGCTACCTACCTACCAATTATGAAAAAATAAAAAAAAAATAGGAAAATAAAGAAAATAAATTTAAGACACAACCAGGGCTGCTAGATTTGGCGATTTATCGTCATTTTGACGATTTCTTGTTCCGAAATTAGCAAATTGCCGATTTACTGTTTTTTTCTAAAAAGTGACGATTTTTTCAGTCTCCAAAGTCTGAATAAAACCTTAAATTTTCTGACAAATTGGTTTTTTAATCTTGGAATGTTTAATAGCTTTCTTTTCTTTCGTTTTCTTTCGCTTAGCTTTTACGCCATGATATGCCATACCAAACCAAGAGCGTCAACTTTGTGTCACGAACAGTAGTGATAGCATTCTGGTTTAACAAAACCCACAAATTATAAATAAAATAGAGATAAATAAATAAATTTCCATGATTTATTAACAACCGCGGCAAACTTCACTACCTATTAAAGGTCGCTCTATCCAAAAACTAGACAACGCATGCCGCTTTTGTTTCGGTACGGCTGTCATATGCAAATCTTAAGAAAATCTTTGATTACACTAGCCAACAAGGTTTTCTAGGGAAATTTGGTGGGCTGAATTCGAATCTTTTATTGGGTTTTCTCTATAACGTCAGCTTTTCGAGACACAAACAATTTTTTATTCATTTTTTACAAAAAAAAAATCACTAGTTTATTTAAAAATCAATGAATTTTCAAAAGTGAATGGCGTTATTTGAACGTCGTTTGTATTTTGTTGGTTCGGTTTCACGTATTAGAGTCCAGCAATAGTATCCCAGCATGCTTTTGTCTCAATATCCTTGATAAATTCTTTAAACTTTCATTCAATCTTGGTGAGCATGCTCCCCTTGTTCGCGCTCACTGCACCTAGTTTTTTTTTGGAAAAAAAATTTAAACGCGAATGAAGAATATGCGAAACATTGTCGGTGTCCACAGTTTGTCTAAGTTTCTGACTGCAAAACCAAAATATGTAATATACATATGCATATTTTAATGATTCTTATATTGCATATCCTTTTTTCCAACCAAACATTTCTAACACACAAAGCAAAAATATCTTGAATCAGTAACTCACGATCTCCCTGACATACTTAAACGCTACTTTTATGACGACGTAGAATGAATATGGGGGTTTCGGTCAGATAAATAATTGTGAAATTGTAGTGATAGTATTGACTGTTTTACAGAATTGCCAGAAGCGATAAAAAATGAACAAGACGTGATAGACCAATTTTTATTCGAATTCAGCGAACCCTTAGGTATGTTGAAGTAAAAAAATTCAAAAGAAAAGTTTATATTATATAGTGGTTCCTTTAGTTCCTATAAGGAGCAAAGGGCCTCTTCAATGCTTGAGGTTTCGGTAATCAGTTGGTTTAAGATTAGTAGGCTTTGATTGGGTAAGTTGTCTCATGTTACGTTTTAATAGCCGCCCCTATCATGGGAAACAGAAGCTGGCTGATGGTCGCTATTGGTAATTGAAAGTCGCCTTGACGTTTCAACTATCAAAGGCACTCCGAAATTATTGGGAATCAGGCCACATCTGAGACTCTCCATTTGAAACCGTATTAGCAGCTGTTCCGTATATTTGGGAAACTTTCCAATATACGCAACCTTTGGATGCGATCGATAGCACTCAGCTGTGCTTCTGGAAAGAAATTGATGGAACAACACACTGTAGCAAAACCATTGTTTTAATTTTAATATTTAATTTAAAACAAAATCAAAGCAACATTTTCTTGAAACATTTTTATAGCAAAATTTAAGTTAAATTGATTTTCATTTTTAAAGCCGCCGTTAAATCAGTCTGAATCTAAATCTAAATTTTCAGTTTTCAAAGCATTTAAAGTATACACCCCTACACTCATCATTAAATCCCTGGTACATTTTTTTTTTGCTTTTTATTTGCTGTCGTCAAAGTTTTTAGCACAAGTGTTTTGTTTCTCTAATATATGTATGTAAATATTGCTTTTTTAATTTTTTCTATATAAAAATTAATAAACATGAACAAAATGTCTATAGGAATATGGTATGTATGTACGTATATAAAATATAATAAGTTTTTTTTCAAAATGCTTAAAGCAAATTATATTTCTAAAGCTTACACTTTATACCCAACTACTACTGCCAGATACTCATTCTATTACATACAATTTTCAATATGACTGTATGAGCTTTTTCTATATAATTTTTTTCCTTTTTGTTACAAAGTGGAATAAAGTTTAGTTAGAACAAAACAAAAAAAAAAAACCAACATAAATTACTTTTTTCCACACAATGTCATTTAGATTTTGTTTTCTGATGTATTTTAGGAATTTGTATTTTTCTTTCCTTTTTTTTATAATTTTTTTCATCTGTGTGCAAATAAATGTCTGTTAGAAATTGTTTCTTATTTGTTTGAATGTATATTTTTCTAATTTAAAAAAAATTCCTATTTTTTGTTATTGTTGTAGTTTTACGTTTTGCATGAATTGCGGCAAAATGATTTATGTACCGTGAAAATATGTGTATGTGAATGTACAAATGTTATAAGTTTAATTTTCTAACAAAAGAAAAAAAAAAACCAATTGAGTAAAAGAGAGCGCTTAGACATGTAATAACAATTACAATAAGTTACAGATAACAATAAGGTGCATTTTTAAAGAAAATTAAGATTTAATTACGGAATTTAAGTTACGATTGGTTTTTGTTGGGGAGACATTTGGACGGAACTCTTACATAAAATGAGTTTAAAATATTCATAATTAAGTTTTGCCGTCGCTATTTAATGCTAGAGGTTTTTTCAATTTCAATTTCAAAAAATTTACACTTAAAAGAAATTTTCCTCCAGGTACCCCATATCTCAACACAAAATTAAGTTGCTATTTTTTTTTTTTTTGCAAAATCAACACAATGTTAAAGATCATTGAAACTTGCTATAAATTTATGAAGTTAAGCAAATTTGCATAAATTTTTTGTACTTGCAGCTTAGATTTTAACTTTTATTATCTCCCGGGTACCACCAAGAGCTCCCTTAATTTATTATGCCTTATCTTACAGTAAAATTATTTATTAAGAGTTACAACTACAGTTACAATTTACATATATTCCAACGTAATTAACAGAGAAATAGTAACGTAGACCTTCAGTCCGTTGTAGTAAAACAAACCGGAGTATCTGGCGGGAATCCAACTGATCTACCTCACAACCAACTAGCCTGTCGGGGCACCCTTCAATATTTAATTTGCTATAAAAATTAAAATCTAAGCAAAATTTTACACATGTTTCCTATAAGAGCCGATTTACATCAAGGGTAATGCCGCTGCGACAAGGCTTAAGTTCTCTTTTAGAGTCTTTTTTCAATAGACGCGCATTTACATACATACATAAAGACTTTTTTGTTGCAACAGTCAAGGAACTTTTCGAAATCTAATTGATTCATGTTTATTATCATTTTATTCATAGCAGTGTTGCCATAATTTTACTAATTGTTATTTTGGGAAATGTAGAAATTTTGTGCTAAATAGCCAATATTTAATATATACAGACATATATTTATATATCTGTGGCATTTTGGCAAAACATCTTAAATCGAGATAATACGGTGAAAAAATTATTTTTATCAAATAATAAAATAAACCAAAATTAAAGAAAATTTGCGTCTATAATACAAAACTTTAAAAACGTTAACAAAAATCTTCTTTGAGTAAAAATATGTACAAGTAACAAAATTTGTTTTAACTTTTTAAACTTGGCTTAAGATGTTTTGCCAAAATGCCACAGATATCTACATACATATATATAAAATTGTCACTAACTAATTTGCCATCAAACAGCCTAAACGCTTGAAGCTAAAAACTTGAAATTTCGACCGGAGGTTGGTCTCTCCCCAATTTTGAATATTTCAACTAAAAGAGAAATAGAAAAAATTTAAGACTTATCGTTGTTCTTTAGAAAAATAAGAGGACAGGTGTCTGGTACTTTTTTAAAATTCGGCGCTTTTAGGAAATAAACGGGTAAAACCCGTATTTTGAAACTTTTTGTCACACCATCCATCTTTTAAACCAATAACCATAAAAATAAATGTTATATCATATTCGAAACTCATCTAAGAAGAACAAATACGAATTCGATACTTTTTCGAAAATCGAACGTTTAAGGGGGAAAGTCGAAACTATTTTTGATACTTCTTTTACTGAACATTTTTCTCCATTCTCCAACTTCAATATTGAATATTCTTGATATTTTAATGGGAACATAAAAGTACCAAAAAGGGGAGGGGGGGAATACGGAAAATTAAATTCCTTTCCTTAGCTTTTTGTTTTAAAACCAACTGGTAATTTGTTTAATCATAGGTAATATTTTACCTAAAAACATAAAATTCAACATGCAACGTGGATAAAAACCTGTGACAGAATTTTTTGGTACTTTTTTGTTCTTTAACTGGCCTTGAGTGAATGAAACGGGAAAGGTCCCTAGTGAATAAGAATTTGTAAGAGGGCTTTTGGTACTTTTTTGTTTTTTAACTAATATTTTTTGAATTTTCGTTAGAAAAATTAAATTAAACATGCAAGTTCCTCAGTGAATGAGAAGCTGTAAGAGGGATCTTTTTGGTACTTTTTGTGCTTTAACTGGTACTTTTTGAATTTTGGTAATTATTGGACCTAAAAACAGGTCCTGAGTGAATGAGAATCTGTAAAAACGATAGATTTGGTACTTTTTCGTTATTTAGCTGGTACTTTTTAAATTTAAAACATAAAATTAAACATGCAATGTCCTGAGCTGATTAGAATAACTACTTGGCACTTTTTTGTTTTACAACTGCTCGTTTTTAAATCTAGAAATTTAAAATTTGGGACTTTAGACATGATGCTGAAAATATTCTAGCAATGTTAAAAGAGAAGATGCAAAAATGTCGTTTCAATTCTCATTACTTGGTTCTTTTACCACCCGGCAAGCTTTTCTACACTTGCCGCCAACAAACATGAGCCCCTAAAGGCAGTTTCACACAATAATACAAGTTTTTAGTATTTTGAGGCAAATGCAACCCTCACATCATAAGTTGTTCTTTTTTATTGAAAATGCTCAAACAATAATTAGATCAGGGAAAAATATTCGTAAAAATACCAAAGACTTGTATTAAAGTGTAAAACGACCTTAAGGAGCTTATTCATGTAAAACTTGCAGCTAATCTTTTTATAAAAAGGCCGTTCTCTGGCCGCAACCTTTGACCCGTCTGGCACCTCTAGGCCATCAATTCCTAGAATATCCTCATTTATTCCGGTGTTCTTCCAGATACCACCTCTTCCCATATCTGATCGCAAATTGTTGCTGCCTAAATATATTTTGTGTAGATTCAACTAAATTAAGCCATGCTGCTAGTTTTTAACTTGATCACAATTTTTCACATAAAGTGTAAATGTTAACTCCCAGGAGTTGTGCCAGATATAATTCTTTAGACGCCTTAACAACCCAGTAAAAACTTTGCCTACAAAATAATGTGTTGAGGAATCAGAAAAACATAAGAGCACTTCTTACAATTCTACTGAAAGAACCTACGAGTTTTACATGGGATGGCATTTAAAAGTAAGTCATTATTTTTAAACGTACATACATCTAGAAAAAAATTGTTATAGAAGTTCTTGTAGATGCAGTTATAGAAGAAAGCTAATAAATAATGAGTGAGAGAAGCTATTAATTTTGAAAAAGTAAGCGATGTTTTTACCGGGAAATTTCAACTGCTTGTTTATACAAAGTGAAAACTAAATTTCGTGTGAAAATTAAATTCAAAACAACAATAAAATTGGAAAATTTGCTTTTGTATTCAATAGAATTTCTCACACAAAATGTTGTTTTCATTTTCTAAAAACAGGCAGTAAATGGCTAACCTCATTATTGCAAATTCATATAAAACTAAATCAAATTACCAGCTCTTTAATAAAATTTATGAAATTTATTTAGTAATTTTTCTCACTCCATAATAAAAAGTAAACTTTAATTTTCTCCCGAATACATTTTCTTTTACATTTCCATTATCATTAGTTAAAAAAAAAGTGTTCGACTTGCATCATAAATGATGCATATGCCTAATGGCCTCCAGGCTAAGTGTTTGACCAATCAATGGTTGGGAGAGTTGTTGTTTTATTTTGCTCCTAGCTGTATACTTCAATCTTTTTTGGTGTTTATTTGCAAGAGAAAAAAAAAATATGCTAGTCAACCCCTTTTTTGCTATAAAAATCCTTTATTAAAAACAAAAAACGGAGATGCGTTTTTGTTTTACTGCCACATAAAAGCTGTTGTTTCACTTTTTTCCTAACAAAAAATTTATATAATTTAACAATTCCACTTTTTTTATATTCATTTTATTGCGTGTATTTTAACATTAAAATAATTTAAGCTGCAAAACAACAATAGCAGCAAAAAAATTGAGTGTAAATATGCAGTTTTACATAATGTTTTTATTTAGTTGGAAAATAAATTGTTATCAGTTTATGGCCGTGTTGGTTTTGTTTTTTTTTATACACATACATATAATTAGGAAATTAATCTGTCAGATTTTATGAGGCAAATAAATAGCAACAGTAGCTTACACCCAATAGCAGCAAACTCTCGGTTGGCATGATGGTTAATGTGTATATTTTTTTGTTCCGCACAAACAACAATTGTTCATCATCACAGTCATTGGAAATCAACGTTATTGTCATGCCACAACTTTTTATATTAAAAAAAAACCAACAATTTTAATAATATTTTTTTATATATAAAAAAACCAGCAAAATTATGAAAAGACAATTTTAGTCCATTCCAAAAATCCTAGACATTTGACTTAACATTCTTAAATGAAATTTCTGTTGGAATAATTAAATTGCTTTAATTGCTAATTCCTGAGCAAATTTTTTTAAAGAATTTTTTTTTAAATGATCGTTGGGTTATGTTTTATTAACATTTCGGTTCAGTTTTGTTTTTATTTTAATTTACAATGCCTCCATTTTGTTGTTGTTTTTTTTTTTGTTGCTGTTGATACTAATTTTAATTTTATTTGCAATTTTCGCGTTTTTTTAAGGTTTTTCCACGTGTAAAAAAGAATTTTTTTTATACATACATACGTATATGAGAAAAAGCTCAACCAATTGGAAAATTTACACGTGAAAATTGTGAAAAATTGTTGTGGTTTTAATTTGGTTTATTGATGTGTTGCTGTTTGGCGTAATACCCGGGAAAAAGAAAGAGTTCAAAAGTTTGTTGGTGTTGGGAAAAATTTAGATTTTAATTTGTTAAAATCAGAAAATTATATTCAGAATTTAAAATTTAACTGCCTTATTTATAAAAAATAAAACAGGTCAATAAAGGGTTTATGAAACAGATTTTGTATGAAAACTCGATCAATAAACCCTTTATTAACCTGTTTTATTTTTTATAAATTAGGCCGTAAGTATATAATAAAAACATGATTTAATTTTAAGGACTTTAAGACGGAAACATTTTAAAGAAAAGCCATCAGTAAGTTAAAAGGGAGCACTATATTAATGGTCCTTCGAACCTAAACATTTAGGGATTATTTAATGTTATTTGTATGGCTTTATTTTTGTTATCTTCATTACCCGCAGAGAAAAAACACGGTTGAAGTAAGGTTAAGAGAAACATATTATGATCCCTGCAATGGCAACAAACAAACTTTTGTTGTCTTTTACAAAATATTTTGTTTCTATTTAACAATAAATAAAGTGTTTACCTCCCTTGAAAATGCAAATATGGTTGAATTTAACAATATAAAGTTTAAATTAAATAAATCTACAACTATATTTTGGTTACCTTAACCATATTATTATCACGGCAACCATATTATGGTTAAATTCATCTATAAAAAAACCATAACCATATTATGGTTGCCTCCAAACATATAATGGTTAATATAATATAATATAAAGTAGAAAAAAATATGGTTATATGTAACCATATTCTAAGTTGCAACATACTATGGTTGCCTCCAAACATCGATATTTTAGGCTTCTTAGCATTCTAGAAAAATTAACCTTAAAACGCCTCGACATCTAAACATTTTAGACCGACCATATTTCCTTAACAGTTACTCAAAGACTTTTAATGGCGTTCCTTACGAAGGCGGATCAATGATTATGTGACATTTTAAACTTCCTGTATCTTAGCTGAAACGGCAACACTTGTCCTGTCAACAGGAATCTGTCAGCTTGCTCGTGTCATTATTTTAATAATTTTTTTCCATCAAAATAGTTTGTGCTAAAAAATTTTATTCAGTAAACTAAGCCTCAAACTAGGGTTACTATACGCGGAAAAAGATACCGGGAATTTTTAAATTTTTTGGAAGGAAAACTTTGCGGAGTTTATCCATAATGTCCTTAATATAAACTTCAAAGTTTTTTGACATTAAACCTGGGCTTGTGAGATCTGAAAACAGATTTGAAACCATAAAAAATTTTGACGGAAGAGATTAGATTTGCTTAAAATGTTATGCCTGTATTCATAAAAAAAAAATTTAAATTTAAAAAAGGTTTACAAAACAAATTTTCTATGAAAATTTTTAATTAAATAATCGTTTATGAATACGGGGGGTTAGTCTTTAATAAAATAATAAAAAAATACATCTCGCCGGAAAAATACAAATTTTCAGACTACGTTAAACTTAATCGAAATCTCAAAAACCAGGCATAAATTATGCTAAATTTTTCTTCTTTGATGTTAAAAAAAAATTATTCCAGAAAACTTTTTTAATCAGAGCAAAACTGCTAATTTAAATTAATTCGAAAATATAAAAGCGTGATTTTATAACGACGATTCCGCATTCTTTATTTCCTTGGAATTCCTAATAACACTAGTCGACATAAAAATTGTTTGACATAAAAATACATGGCATAGTAAGATTATAAGTCGCTTAGCTCGAATCCATTTTCAGTTTTTTTCTATCACGTCTGGTTTTTTTTATTTGGACGACTAAAACTTCGCCCTTCCTAAAATTTCTAATCATTTGTAAGTGCTTTGATCAAAATCCGACGAATCATTCTCATGTTATGACGAAATGTGTTAGCAGAAACTCTGTGTTAGCGGAAAACTGAAAATCAATTCAAAGCACACAAAAAAGTTCTTGCTCGAGACTTCTTTTTGTTTTTTTATCGATCCGTGTAATTAATGAAATGTTTAATACCCCTCCGACAATAGAAAAAGTCCGGAAAGGCTAGGAACCCTGTCACTAACTAACCTTAGCAACATTCTAGACCCTTAATGTTATAAATCCCCACCTAAAACATAAACTTGCATAACAACACTTTTTATAAGTTTACTGGAGAAGCAAAATACTCCTCCATATTTTTTTTTTACTTAAACACCTTTATTTAAAGCCTACTTTGAGGTGTTAAGCAATTAAAATCAATTTCTTTTTTATGAAAAAAAATATTAAAAATTTCCTTTTAAATTGTTTCAAAAAATTTCTATTCAATAAAGTAAAAGTTCATTTAAGTTTCATTTAAATAAAACCAACCATTAACCAATAGACACGTCTGTCACGACCTCCAATTTTGCCTGTTAAATTGGTGAACACACCACATACAGTCATACGTTTAGTTCAAACATGCACACATTCATGCATACACCTTACACCGCTAAGTCGGTCTATATACAATCGAAACTAAACAAACAGCCATCATGGGTGGTTGGGATTTTGGTTTTTTATTTGGACGACAAAAAATAAAGGCTTTTGTTTGATTTTTGTTTTCGGAGTTTGGTTTACTTTTCTATTTTTTTTTTTTTTGTCAAAAGCTTAGAATTCTATTTTTTTATTGTTGAATTTTTTATGGTTTAGGAAAAAAAAACTATAAAGTGTGACATAGGCAAAGTGTGACTCCAAACAGTCTCTCCTATAAAAAGAAAAACCAACAAAAATTCAATACTAACTTTAACACTACTACCTAGCCCAGCAAACACTTTAATACAAAAGATTTAACAAAAATAAAAAAAAAAAAAAAACAAAAAGGTATTTGGATTTTAATAAAAACAAACGTATAGTTTTTCGCTTGATTTAAGATTCTTTGATTTTTTATGAACCTTGAAAATGAGCCAACAATATTAAATTAGAAAATAAATAAACAAAAACTAAATTTATTTTTCATTGGAGAAAAATGTTTGTTTTAAAGTTGAAATGTTTTTTTCGATTCCAGAAATAAAAAATTATTATTAAAAGCTGAAAATGAATTTGGTTGCATTTTATATTTTTCTCTCAAACAAAAATGATATATGATCTTGTTAAGCAAACAAACCCTTAGCACGTGTCAGATGTTTGAAAATGTTTTTTTTTGCCATTCTCATGTTGCCAAAAAGTAAAGAAAGCAGAAAAAAATATTAAATAAAAATGTTTAAAGTAATTTATCTTGTGTATAATAAAAACAATGATTATGATGATGAGGATCGTTGTTTTAAAGTAGAGGGAGTATAAGTCAGAGTATGTTTTTGTTGTTGTAGGTATATGAATATAAATTACACCCTGTTTAATGTATGACGATGCTATTTTAATTTTTGTTTGTTTAAATTTTTAAATTTCCAAAAAAAATGTATCAATTTACATTGAAAGTAATCAGGCAGATACCCAAAACGTACAAAATATCGTTCTCTTGTGAATTTTCTGTTAAATGGACACAATTTTACATGTAATATATATCCTGTTCCCACACGTCCAAACACCTTTAATTTAAAATTATTTTTTTTTTTGTTTTTTTTTCGTTTTGTTCTGAACTCAAAAGTGCACTAACCGATGCGTAATATTATTGGCATGATGCATATTCTTAATATTTTTACAAATTTTTTTTCTTGCAGTTGCGCTTTAAATTTCCAAATAATTTTTTTGGTTGTCTTATTAAAAAAAATAAAAAAAAACAAAAAAACATACACATATGTACATCTTTGGTTGCTTTGTTGTAGAAGACTTCCATAAAAAAAGAGAAGGAGGAAGCGAGTAAAAATGTTAAGTTTAAAATTATTGCGTTTTACTAAATGCTTGATGATGATGAGCTACACAAATTCTTTAAAATCTTCAAAATAGTTGTAGAATATGTTGAGTAACAACAACTTAAACCTATTCAAAATGTGTTTTAAATTTCCACAAAACAATTTGGAAAAAGTTATAAAACTTGTGCTATATAAGCTTTAAATGGGCTTTTAGACTGAATTTAGCTTGTTAGTGAACAAAAATTGTCTTAAATTAATTGGTAAACTAAAGGAATAAAGGAAGTGCAAACTGTATTAGGAAAAACTGCCATAAAAAAAAGCGTTGCCTATACTAAGGCATTTAAAAAAATTATGTGTTGAAATTAGAGCTGCACGGCCTTTGAAATAATTCTTAAAAGACAACAAAAATAGCATATGTTTACCGTCCTGTCAACATAAAAAGTATCGTACCCTAGAGCCAATTAATTCTTATATAAAATTACCTCCTGATTATGAATAAAATCACTTCCCCATTATTTTCAGCCCCCTATTCATTTTCGATAATATTACAATTTTTTAATATATTGAAATTTATTGTTGATGGGATAAGCTATTCCTATGCGCATCCCATCAACAATAAATTTCAGTGTTTTTTATCGAATAATAATAATTGGGAATTAAGCACTAATAACAAAATCATTTAAATTAAATTTTGTATTCTTACGAATATTATTTTGATAAAAAATTTTTACTTTTTCATTTTCCTTATATTCTTGTTCCAAAGTCGTCTTGTACCCTGAAAGTTTATAAAGTTTATAAAGTTTGTCTGTCTATGGACCAAAAAAAATTCCACTTTCCGGGACAGTCTCAAACTAAGTGATGCTTTGATGAATAGAAATGCTTTGACATTATCACATTATGCAGCCTTTTACTGAAATTCACCTTAAAAAAATCGGAGCCAACAAATTGCAACCTTTCTGTTAAGTTTAAATAGCATAAGAACGCAGAATCCCCCCACCCCAAGAAAACAAGGGGCTTTGGAGAAATAAAACAGCTTAAATAATCCTTTATAACCCCTTAATAGAATTCACTGCCATAAATTTATCAAAAATTGATAAAAAAAATATCGAAAATGAGGGCTGATGAGAAACATTCATATTCATGAGGTCATTTTACACAAGGATCAGCTGAAACGGTCCCTTTACCAATTTTTATGCAGACCAGTAAATAGCATTGAATAGTTAAATTTTAATTAAAGACTGAAATGTCAAATTGTAGCTTCCAACAGAAAACGTAACGTCTATACGAATACGAGTTTTCGTAGGGACTCTAGAAAAAAATATGAATATTGCTGCAGGGACACGTCGCGCAGTCTCTAACAAGTATAAGAAATGTAAAGAAAATATTGCCTGTAGCAAGACATTCAATAAACAATGTATATTGTTAATATTTTAGTATGCTAAATATTGGAAATACAGTCATACCTCGATTAACCGGACCTCTATTAATCTATTAACCAGCATGCAGATCTTTTTATTTTTTCGCTCTATTATCCGTGCTTTACCTCTATTATCCGTGTTTAAGATTTATACCTCTATTAACCGTGCTTTACATCTATTATCCGTGCAGCATTCGTATGTTTTTTTATGTACATTTATCTAAATCCGGTGTTTCCCCCTTTTAAGTTCATGTTTTAAGTTCAGACATGTAGTTTGAACAACCAAAGCATAATCAGTAAAAATCCCAGTTTTAATGTTTTTGATGATATGTACATAAATAGTTATTTGATTTTGCATTCTTTATGACGATGTATATGTTGTGTATAAAAATATGTGGTATATTTAAATCTGTAGTTACATAAATCGAATGTTTAAATAAAAAAAAATAAAAATAAATATATTTATGTATATTTTAATATAACCTCTATTAACCTTGTATTTCGATTATCCGTGCTGGTGCCGGTCCCACGAGAGCCGAATAATCGAGGCTTAACTGTATCTAAAAACGCTTATAAAGGGTGTCGGTAACATTGTACGGATGCTAATCCTGCAATGCAACTAGTGGTGACTTCAGAACCGAAGCCTTCAACGAATTCAAAAAATTTTGTAGCAGCCATGCTTGATTCTGGACACAATCCGGGTGGACCCCAATCAAAATCGAAACACGAAGACGGAATAGAGGTGGATCTTGCACTCTTCCGGCATAACCTGGATAGCAATTGTCTTTAATCGCCAAGGCAGTGGACGAAGAGGACGATCAAGCTACATTTGGCGCCGCCAGCTTGAATTAGAGGCATTAAACAAATCGTGGAACGAACTCAAGCCATTTGCGGCAGACAAAAGAGAATGGAACAAAATAGCTGAGGACCTAAGCGTCTCATAGAAGCAAAAGGAATTTTTATTTAAAGCGATCTTTATTTCGATGTTTTTATTGCTCATAAAAAAAATTAATAAGATTTTGTTTGTCGTGCTTAATTTACATAAATATTAATAAAAAAAACATTTTGTATTCACAAAAATTAACTACGATAGTTCATAAATAAATTTTACAAAATTTCTCAAATTAGTTAAACTTAATAATCAGGCATGTCACAAATTCCGATCGGAATGGTTTTAATTCCGTATGTTCAATTCCGATCGATTTAGTATTAGCTTCTTCAGATTCCGATCGATTTTGCTAAATGGTTTTACAATTGGATATGCCAACTTTACATAAAAACAATATGATTTTTGTGTTAAGTATGGCAATGTGCAGAAAAAAGTGGTTTGTGAGGAAAAAAAGGTGGCAACGCAACGGTAAAAAATTTATTATGTTTTTAATAAAATCAATATAAAGTAAAATAAATAAATCAAAAGTGTGTTATTTCTTCAATCTTTATCATAAAAAACATTTATTTATCCATAAAAAATAGTTTTAAGTAGTTTTTTCGGTTATAAAATACTGAAACAACCAATTCCACTTAGAAAACCAAAAGTGGTTTCATTCCGAAAAAATTTTTCGTTTTTCGTTTTCTGAAGAAGCAAAATACGGAATTAAAACCACTTTCGATCGGAATGGAATTCTATGACAGGCCTGAATATAATTTGAGGAATCATTTAATAAAAAAGCGAATTTTAAATAGCGTTTTTTATATAAAAGAACGTAATTTCAACCAGTTTCAAATCATTTTTCTAAATAGCTTGAACTGATTTTAAGTGTTTAATATGTGAGAATACAGATTTTTTTATATACATACATATATCCCTTTCATGGTATAATCTAGAGATTAAAGAGCTTAAAACTATTGCATACTATCAGGTGTTAGCAAAACTGTAACAATACTGAAGCATACTTGCTTTAACAAAAACCCAGCAAGAATTATGGCCTACTTTTAGGCTCTTGACACTACAGTACCCTCAAAATGTGTTTTGATATGCTTGCATTAATTTCTGCACTAACTTCTGCCTACTACTTCTGTCTTAAGTTAACTTAAATGTTATTATTAGAATTTTTGTCGCTGTTAAACACTGCTCAAGTAAGCAAGTTCCATGTTCATACACAAGAGCAGTACATCTAAATAAACTAAAAGTTGTATGTATGGTGTTTTATAGTTTATTACGGATACCACCGAACGTTCAACTTGGGTGATGGTTGGAATATCTTCTTTGTCTTCTCTGATACTTATTTAATCATAAGGCATAATATACATACAGACCCATTGTCGTTTTTTTCTTTATTTTTTTTGTGTTTTTGTTTTTGTCATCATGATATACCTCTTCTGGTGCCTCTACTGATTGTTGGTAAAATATCTTTAATTTTTTTTTTTTTTTTGATGTATTTAAGTAACAATAAAAAAACAACAACAACCACAAAAGAACAGAAAAAGAGTGTGACTAATATAAACATACCAAAGGCAAAGTTATAAGCTAAAATGACAGTTGCGACATGTTTGCGTAGGCGTCATCATCATCAACAGCATCATTGAGATTCATATTATTTTTATTATTATTATTATTATTGTTGTTGTTGCTCGTGTTGTTGCTCTTGTGTTGTTAGTATGGTGTTGTCTGCTTTAAGGAGTTTATTTTTGTTTCTTTCATATGCTGGCATTTTAATATGGTTTTGCATATTGTACCCAAAAAAAACAAAAAATATAATGTAATGTATATTCTCTAGTATTTTTTTTTTTTTTGTTTATTTTGTCTTGGTTGGTTTGTATATTATTATGGTTGTCATATTTGAATTTGTTGGTTTAAGGTGACAATTTACATTGCAATTGTGTTAAGCAGCAAGACAATCAAAAGTCAACAGTTTAATGCTACAACATAAAGAGGAGTTCTTTTGCTAAAAACAATAGTATTAATAACTAATTTCGGTCTTTAACAAGTTAGATCGTATAATTATTGTGGCAGGAATATATCAAATGAAAATGAGATTAAATTTTAAATAAAAAAAAATATATAAAATACTTACGGCCAGTTTCACTCAGTTCAGTTAAAGCTTACTATTACTTTAATTTCCAGTAAAATGGTATAATAAATTCTATAGTATACTTTTGGGACTATTGTAATTACTTAAACATTTTGCAAATGCTACGAAGCAAGACAATTTCCACAAGATTGTAAATTGGACTAATATGTTTTTAAGAGTTATAACTGAACTTGGTGAAATTGGCCGTTAATGATTTCAAATTTTCTAAAAATTATAAATTCTTCGTTAAGACTTTTTGTTTCAAATATTAAGGAGAATTTAAGATATAACATTTATTTATTAATGTCTATTTTATTAAGGTTCATTTTTTTTTTATCAAAAACTACCATATTTATTTTATAGAAAATATATTCTTATATTTTCCGGAAAATTATATAAAGCGGGGTATCGAAAAAAGTGGACCTCAAGCTTAATTAAATAGACATTTATTCATTCAAGTGAAATTTTAAGTTTAGCTAAAATATGAATTTAAGCCAAATTAGGAAATTTGATGCAAGAAGATAAATTCGCCGCTAAATAAATTTAATAAAAATTATGATATTATTCGAATTTTAATTAACAGTTCACTTTAAATAATTAACAGGAATTTGCCTAATGGACAATTATTGAGACAATTAATAATTTGTTTCTAATGCTGGATACCCGCTATGCAATGCATTTACGCAATCTAGCAAATTAAATTAATTTTTATTCATTCGAGAGCCAGCACAATATTTTCATACAAAGTCGCAGTCGTATAAGTTTTTGTCAATATTAACATTTATGATAAAGTTATGGCATTAAAAGTTTTTTTAGGAGTAGAACTTGTATGGGAACGATTCAACTAAACTTGGTAAGATGAATTAGATTGCAATAAAATAAGTTTAGATCAAATAAACTTATTGCTTAAGGCACAAAGACTTTATTCCGGAAATGATCCTTAAGACAATCAGAACCCATGTACAAAATTTTATTAAACTATCTCCAAAATTTGTTGAACTTTGCGCGCAAGGTTTTTATAGACAGCTGGGCAGACGGAGGGACGGACATCGTTAGATCTATTCAACAGGTCGGTATACTGAAATGTGGATGTAAGACCAATATTGAAAGGTGGTACAAACATCGTTACAAACGCCCAATAATCTCTCCATTAAACATTAAAAAAAATGTTTATACATACTATTCCGTCCAGGTTATGAAACGAAAGAATAGTGGTATTCGTTTCGCCTACAAACAGCTTGTTTGAGTTCACTACCGAAAGGAAAAAAAGAATAAGGACAGGCATTCAAAACAAAAGTTTCATTCCATAGACATGAATGAAAGTTCAAAAGAAAGTATAAAGAAAGTTTCTGCAGCAAATTGTGCGTAACATGGACGAGGACTAAGTAAAGTTTTGGAACATCAAAAACGTATACATTAGAGTTCCGAACCGTTTAGAGTTAAATTGCATTTTGTTGCAACTCATAAAAAGTTTGTTTTTAGAAAAAGATTATTTCCGCTAAATCTATTTGTTAAAACGCCCTGTTCACCTTTTTAACGAAATAAATTTTTAATAAGCTTTTTTTTTGTAAAATCTTAGCTAAAGGGAAAAACAAAAATTCGCCTAAAGGAAAATGTTGCATGAACACGAACCATTCTCTAAATAAGGCATCAAGTACACTATAAACTAATTTGAAAAATGGAAAAAAATTTAATTCGCTTTAAAAACTATTTCTTGTTAAGTATGCAAGCAATTTTAAATATTAAGAGATAAATTCGCCTTAAAGAACTTGAATCTAAACAACATCGGAAGAACAAATTATTCTTTAATCCATTTCGAAAAGCTATGAACATGAATTTAACATACAAAATGTTTAAGCTAAATTCGCCTTAAATCTATATATATAAAATGTTTATTTAACCTTATTTGTTTTGAAATTTTGTTAATGCTACTCTCGTTTTTCAATTTCCTTTATTTAAGCAATTTTATTTACTTTGAAAAAATTCTCTTTGAAATTGGCAGACCAAAGGAAAGTACAATTTTTCCGGTTTAGAAATTAGTTTGTTTTTCATTTTCCAAAATACAAGACTGCTACAGTATTTCGTATTGAAAGTCAGTCAGTCAAACGGAGATTCTTGTTGAATCTGCCTAGCAAATGATAGAGTGTGAGTGTTTAAGCACACACACATACATGTTCATACATACACATTTCACGTAACATTAATTCTGTGATTTATTAGGGTCACGTGACCGTCAAACGGACGAGTAACTGAAACGTATTGTACATATGAACAGGAATTAAATTGAACTAAGAAGTTTTGGAAAAAAAGTAGCCATTGACTGGCCGATACTTACTTTCAAACACACACACATACCCATTCATACACCAAATATATACTTCATGGTGATAATGATGATGATCATTTGCTTGATAAAAATTGTTGTAAATAAATGTTATTTTGGTGCTTGGAATGTGCGAGAGTTTAGGCATAAAATCCTTTTTTATATACTTAAGCTTAAACGAAATCAACCGCAAAGTTTTTGCAATAATCACCAGTAAAAAGCCATTATGGGAAACTTTAATTTCCAGTTGCCTTTTTTTTTTTTGGTTATTTTTGGGAGTTTATATTTTTTTTATAGAAGTTAAATGTTTTGCAAAGTATTTAGTTTTCTTTTATTTCTTTATTTTTATTGAATTTTATATTTTTGGCTTGCGTGTTTTTATATCTTTTACGAAAAACTAAAGCAGTACTGCAAATTTATACTCATTTTTTATTTTAATGTAGTTTATTTTTTTTTCTTTTACTTTTAGCTAGTTTGTTGTTCTATTTGTTTGATTAGAAAATCAATAGGAAATAAAAACGGAAATTATATTCTGGGTAAAATATCAACATTATTTTTATTAAAAAATAATAGAATAGAAAAGCACCAGTTTACAAACTGATAAAGTGGGGGCAAAACTAAACTAAAAAGGCTTTAAATTGCTTAAAACTCTATATAAATAGTTCTTTTATAAGGAGCTACTTAGAGCTTTTTTCGGAAAATCCCGGAACAAGACCCATTTTTTGAAGTCCAAAAGAAAAATATGAGAGTAAAATTGTATTATTTCACTTACATATACCAAGATCAAAGTTCTTTGTTAATGTTAAGCCAACATTTGCATCTAATTTCAAGTACTTTACGTAATTAAATACTTACGTAATTAATGAGATGCGAGATTTTTTACTTACTTAAATAATGACTAGTAATTAATACTAGCGTAAGTACAACCTTAAGTAATTATTACTTACGTAATTATTTACTTAGGTAAATTATTATTAACGTAACTTATCACTTACGTAATTAGCTACGTATTTTACAACTTGCGTAGTTTACTACTTACGTAGGTTATTACTTACGTATTTAACTACTTACTTAGTAAGTGTATTTATAAAAAAATTTTAAATTTAATAAATTTAATGCTTTAATAAACATTTGTTAAATTTAATATTCGTTTATAAATACGAGAGTTAATCTTTAATTACATAATTTATTATTTACGCAATTATTATGTTACGCTATTATTTATTTACGTAGATAATTAATTTCTTGCGTACTTAATTACTTTTAATTTTTTAAAAATGAAACCTCCATTTTAGAAAGACCTACAGCCGTAATCATAAAAAATTTAAAAGGAATGGAATACATTTTAAGAAAAATTTGTATAAAAATTTTGCCTTAAAACACATTTCAAACTTTTTTTTTTTTTAAGTCCGTTCTTAAGTCCGAAAATAAACTTTTTATCAAAATAATTTTTTTAGTCGAAAGATCAACACTAAGCATAAACATTTGAAAATGATATTGAGCATGTGGCTACCGCAGGTTTTCTTTACAAAGAGCATTCTGGACGTCCGATTTTGTGCTTTTTTGTGCCACTTATTCCAGTTTTTTCTGGTGGTATGTCGCTCTAAATGGAAAATATTTCTGGATGCAATGAAGTCTGTAGGTTTTGTTGTAGATTGTTCTCATGCAATATGTGGAAATATTTTTAAACTGAAATTGAGTCGCACGCAACTAAAAATTAAGTCATCTATAAGTTGCGCGAATCGATGATTGATTTTATAGTCATTTTTGATAATTTGGTAGCGTGGTTCAAGTGTGAATATATTCATGATAACTTGACAGAGAATACTGAATACAAATTGTTTAACAGCTAACCCTTTCGAAAGTTCTATTGCACTAAAAAATACCCTTTATTTTGAATTCTTTTTCACAATTGCATATTTAAAGACCATTAATAGTTTTCAAAAGTATGGCCTACTTCTAGGTTGAAGTGATGCCTACTTTTAATTGACAAAATATTATTTTTATATATTCCCTAAAACTTCATTTGAACAAAGGTTGCCTACTTTTAGGCTTTAAATTAAATGATATTTACTCTTGAAATTATTGATTTATTAGTAAAAATAATTATGTTTATTTGCGTACATTCATTTATATTGTTGTTTACTACCAAAAACCAAACGAAAACCCCAACATCATAAAACAGACACACACACAATCTATCAAAAAAAAAAAAAAAAAAACATGACTTTTACTTATACAATATGTAAACTAGTAGATAAAATTTTATGTATTACTTAAAATGTTGTTGAAATAAATATGGAAATACAACAACAACCGGCAAACACATGCGCTGTTATGACTTTGAATTCTGTGCTGTTTTTTTTTTTTTTTTTTTTTTTTTGTTGCTATTCCTTTAGCCCCATTCACGGAGTAATTTAAAAAAATAATAAAAAAAGTATGAAAATTACAAATTTTATTTTTATTTTTTTTTTGTTGGATTGTTCATTTTTGAAAATAACAACCCTTTCTGCTGTATAAGTGTGAGTGTGTGCGTTTTAACTTAAAATATAGCGACTTATGTGTGTTTTATTTAAGCAGACTTCTTTCGTTTTGTTTTATTTTTTTTTTTAATAAATATTTAGGTATAAAGTCTACATTAAGGCTTTAATGCTTAAGGCCAAAACCATACAAAAAAAAAATTAAAACAAAATATTCTATTTGTTTGTACGTGATGCTTGGTTATGTCTGCAATGCATTTTGTTAGTGTGTTATATACATATTTTTGGTTCCATAAAGTATGGAAGTTGTAGGCCATGAACAAAATATTCATGTATATAGAATTTTTCTGTATTTACAGGCATTTGTTTTTCATTTATGGTTTTTAGGTATTTAAAGTTGCTGTGTTTTCTGTTGGCTCTTAAGCCAACCAACACAAAAACAGACAAAAACAGCAGAGTTATGCTGTTGTGATACAAGTATTTTTTAATTATGGAATAAGGACACCTAGTCTGGCTGCAGTTTTCCAAAAATAATATGAAAAATGTAAAAATATATATTTTATTTACCAAGAAAGTAATTATGTACTATCATAAAAAATAGCATTGTCTGGCCAAAGAAATATAGTCTTAGTATATATGCATGCTGCAGCCTAAAAGTATGTTAAATTAATTAAATTTGTTTTAAGCTTAACAAGCATACAATATGCAAGGCCTACTTTAAGGCTAGACATAATAAAATAGTAAACAAAATATGTTATTTATAAAAATGGAATATAAAAATTATTGCAGACACGACTTTAGGCCTTAAGTTAAGTGTTGTTCAGAAAATAAAAAAATTAAATTAAACACTTTAGCCAAATGTCTGATTTACAAACAAAACTTGCTAACCCTCTCTCTTTAAGGGAAATAACAAACATAATAATAATATTATCGTAAAAACCACACACACACTGATAATTTAAAAAAATGCCAATGTAGAAGTACATTTACACTCTTTAGTTCTGGCAGTCACAATTACAGAACAGATAGTTAAACATTACATACATATACACGATTACAATACTTAAATAAGATACACATTCTGGTTAAAACACTTTCATATACTCCATACTCATTCATACATACTAAAACAAGTACATTTTATTCGCAAAAACACACACACACACAAGTGGAGCAAGTTAACGTGTAATGGTGGAAAAACCAGTGTCAAGGTTAACGACCAATGAATTTATTTTGCTTGAATAAATTTTACGATAATGAGGAAATCGTCGTTGTAAGTATGACTACTACATCTATATAAACACTTATACACTTACCCTTACATGCATACACATACACAATAAAAGTAAAGTGTCATCGTCATGTTTATGTTCGAAAGACCAGTCACTACACAACAACTACAATGAAAAGTTTTTGTTTTCAAAGGAAGTTAAATTTAAAATATGGCTCTTAAAAGTAGGCTTTATTTTTTTATGTTAAAAAAAATTACTGTAAGTTGAAGGTAGTTTGCGGAGAATTTTTTGTAATTAATTCTTTAGCCTTAAAGCAGACTTTTTAAAAAAATTTTTATATCTGTGTAAGTGCTGCCTTTAATGTCTTTAACAAAATATTTGCCAGTAATTGTGTTACTGTTTTCTGGCTGTGTGTGTATTGTTTTGAAACTTTTGCTAATAATTTATGGCCATCTTGACGGTTTTTTAAGGTTTCGGTTGGCTTATAACTTTTTCACATAAATTCAAGGTAAAATTTGTAAGAATTAAAATACACTTGTTGCTTTGGCAAGCACATTTTTTTTTGTCAGAATATATAAACAATTTTGCAATAAATTTTCAAAATTTAAATCCCATCTTGTTTAAATTGAACAAAGGGAATTTTAAAATAGTTTTGACGAACAAAGTGGAAACAATATTTCAGAAGTAAAGCTTTATGTTAAAATTAAATTTATAAACTAGTTAAATACTTGTTATGACTATAAATAGAACAACTTAACTTTTCTTACTACCTTAAAACTTGTTTCTTTTAAAGATTTAAACAAAAAAGAAGCATACTTTTAGTTGTTTTTTTTATTCTGTTTCTCTTGTCATGTCTGTTTCAATCTTCATATTTCTTTTGCTACATCTTTGCATTAAGAATTACACAAAAAAAAAAGAGAAAAAAAAGAAAAGAAATATAACAGAAAAATCTTAATACTATATATTTTCTTCTTAGAATGATTCGATGATTTTTAAGCGCCTGCGTTAAAATGAAAACCAATCGCATCAAAGCACCCCATTAAATAACGTCATCTACCAACATCATCATCATCATTATTAACATCCTTTAGAAAAACGAATCATATTATATACATACATACACACATATATAATTTTTTTCTAACTGCTTTTTATCATACAATTTTGTTAGAACCAACAACAGCTGTGTGGATTTATAAAATGGAGAAAAAAAATTAAGAAATAATTTAAAATGCAATTTATATAATTGGGAGAAAGAAAAAAATGGCATTAAGCTTAAAGCAATTTCAAAATGATTTAGATTTAAAAGAAAAATTAAATACGATTTTCTTCAAAGTATACATTTAGGAATTTTTATAAGGAAATATTTAGAGCATACTTTAAGGTGTTAAATATTGCTTAACTTTTAAACCACATTTAAAACTTTTTACACTTGCTTAGCTATTCAAAAAATAATCTAATTGTATTTAAAAGTCAAGCTTAAAGCTTTAAGAATGTTTTTTTTTTGTTAAATTAGTAAGATTTTGTATAGAATATCTTCAGGATCTTTAAAACTTTTTAAAGTGAACTCTTAGAAAATACTTTTTTACCTTAAAAGTTTCTATAAAATTTAATAAAATGGCTTATTAAGCTTTTTTACTTTTTCGATTGCCACCATCTCCTCATTTTACTCCAAAAATCCATTTTTTGTCTACATAAGAAATTTTATTTATGTAAAATATTTTTAGTATTTTTGTTATACCAGCTACTGCTTGCAATTCATACAACACTATCGTTCAAATTCGTTAATTTTTTTTTGTGTTCCTCAACATTTCATATACATTTCTTTGCAGATATTTTTTTGCCAGTATTTCTCTAGTTGCTGTTCTAAAGAATGTTGTTAAAATAGAAAAAAAAAACGAAAGAAGCACTTCATTGCTTTTTTTGTTGCATAAATGCTACTAGATGGTGGCACAAACAACATAGTAAAATAACATGGTTGTAAGGAGTGTAAAGAGGGCAGAAATACAACAAAAAACCAGAAGCTTAGTAGCAAAAATACCATAAGAGTAGTGCAATGTAAAAATTCCAATTTACTATTTGGCTAAAGCCTGTGCTTAAAAATACTTTCATTTCCTTTTTGGTTGTTTTTTGTAATATTTTTTACCATAAACTTTTTTTAAGAAAAAAGGTTCTTTATTTTTTGATGAAGCACATTTTTAATTTTGTAGAAGCTAAATTTAACCTGTTAAGAGAAAGTCTTAAATGAGTTGTTATTCTTAAAATTGGAATATTTAGAAAAAAATTTCTTTAAAAAGTAACTATTTCCTTGAAATAATCTAGAACAGCATGAAAGCTGTAAGCAAATATCTTAAATTTTAATCAGCTTTTAATTAGGCTAAGAGGAACTTTTTTCTGTCTGAGCTCCAAAGCTTATCATTTCGTAGCTCTTTGTTTGTGTTAAGAACGCAAATCCTTAATTCATATTTTAGTTAAATAACAAAATGTTCAATATTTATTGTTGATCTGTGCCGATTATCTATGTTGTTGTTTTTTCTTTGGCTTAAGGTCATATAAAAATTATAAATAAAAAAATCCATAAAAATTATAAATAAAAAATCGACAAATTTTTGTATTTTTAATATTTAATTTTGTTTTTTATTTTTTATCCGATATTTCGACCATACATCGATGGTCATCTTCAGGGGATTTAAAACACTGTCAATACAAAAAAGTTGATACGGCCTAACTGCTTGTCATATTTTCATAAATTTTTATATTTTCATGATTAAAATATGACAAGCAGCTAGGACGTATCAACTTTTTTGTAGATGACCATCGATGTATGGTCGAAATATCGGATGAAACAAAGTTAAAAATACAAAAATTTGTGGATTTTTTATTTATAATTTTTATATGATCATAAGCCAAACAAATAACAAAAATTTATAATTAAAAAAATTTAGATAAATTGAAAGCTTAATAACTCAAAGCTATAAACAACATGACATTTTAAATGCTTTTTAAAATTATCAAGCTTAAGCATTTTTGTATTACGAGCTATGCAAAATTTCAATTCATATTTTGTGTTACAACGACAACTTCATTTTTGGTAAGCTTTAAGCTTTTCAAAATTTAAAGTAACTTGAAACTTTAAGAAGCGTAATATTTAACATGCTTTTTTAATTTTTTACCCTAAATTCACTTTTTTTAAATATTCAAAAAGCTTTCAAGTATATCTCTGAACAAAAGCTTTTTTACATGGGTTAAAACTTTTGTTTCAGATATATTTTATTTTTTTCGCCTATTCTAGTCTTTACTAAAGCAATTAATTTTTCTAGTTTTTATTTTGTTCTTAAATAATAATAATAAAAAAACCATCTAAAGCTTATATGGCAGAGATGGCAGTAGAGAAATACCAAAATAGTTGAAAAGGAAATTATATGAAAAAAATGTAATAAAGCAAATGGTATTATTAGCTTTTTTTGTTTTCTATTTTCTTTTGCTAGGAACATACAAAGAAGGGTTGCAAAACATTTTTAAATTTAATTTTTTTTCTGCTTAACAATTTGTTTTTTTTTTTTGCTTCTCAACACAACTTTTTTATTTAAGTTTTTTTACATTTCGGTTTTTTCGGTTATTGCAATTTCATTTCGCAGCACAGTGTAACGTAGAATTCCTTAAAATCCTTAGCTGTCACAATATATTTTTTGTGCCTGACTTAATTTTCTTGCTTGCATTTCTTTCCATCAAAAATAAAAAAGTTCTTATTTTTTTTTGTTCCTTCATTCCTATAGATTTAATTTTTTTTTTTAGAAAAATTTTCTTTTTTTTAACACACAAATAAACATACTTTACAGTTTTGTTGTTATTTGAAGCATTCATTCGTGCAACGCTTTTACTTGGATGGATACAGAGAAGTTTTGTGTGAATTTGTATGAAAGTATCTGAGAGTGTAGAAATATGTGTGTGTGTGTGTGTTTGTGTGCCCTGCCACTTCTAAGCCACACACCATTTTCATCTAACAAACAACAACCAGTCAAAGTCTTGGATGAGGGTAGTATTTCTCTATACATACATACAGGCAAACATACTCTTAAGCTTTTCCCTACTCTTATATTTATAATAGGAAAAAATACGAAATTTAGTATATTCTTTATTATATGTAGAGACAAATGGCACTAGCTAGGTCCTTTATATACCCTGTTGCCAAAAGACTTCCTTTATTGTTGGTGTAGGAAGAAGCGGAAATAGTTTTTAGAAAAATCTAGTATGGCAACCATGGCCACAATGCCGAACAATTGTGTAAGCTTAACAACCAATACTAACAAACCGTGTTAAGGTCCTGGCCAAAACAAAAACAACAAAAGTAGTGTATATAAATTATAAAATTTAAGAAGAAATATAAAAAGAAGTGTTAAGAAAATGCAATTTTCTAGAAAATTGCTCGCAAAAAAAACCAGAAAGAAATTTTACATTTTGTTGAAAAATAACTTTAAAAGCTTTTAAGCTGCTATTTTATTATGTAAGTAATACCGTGTTCAGATATGCACCTTAATTGACTTTAACGCAATAAATACCATTATTAAGCTCAATTATCCATACAAAATTGCAATTTAGTTATTGCTCAATTAGTACGAAATTGTTATAAATATTGAGTAGAATTTGAATGCAGAACTGTCACAAGTGTGTTTAGTGAGTGAAACCCAACACACTAAACAAATTATTTTGACATTTTTGACAATAACAAAACAACAAAAACAAAGGTCCATCCATTAAGGTGGAGGTCCACACCACGCGTTACTCGATTTTTCGCTGTATACGCAGCTGTCAAAAAAGTAGAACCTGTATAGTAATACGTAGTAAGGCGAAAAGTAGGCTTACTTTCTACTTTTCTAAGCGTCACAAGCAGCGTTCGAACAAATCAACCGATTTTGCCAAATTAAATTTTATTTTAACTTGTGCTGCTGCTGCATAAAAAGCGTTGCATGTAACTTGAAACGTAGAACGCAAGTATGGTTAGAAAAGCATGCACTGCATGGACGCGAGAAAGCGTGATATGGACCCCCAGCTTTAGGTCTGCGCAAAAACCAGATGTTTACATGTTTTTTTCTTTAAAGATGTTAAAAGCGGTTTACATTTTGCTTTAGTTAATTGCCAATTGCTAATTGAGTTAGCTAAATTGTGTATAAAACAAAAGCCAAACATCCCCAATTAAAGCAACTCAAGCCTCAAGCTTTTATTTGCTTTATATTAAAAATCGTTGAACCCTTGCGGTGTCATGTAGCATAACTACTTTAAGGGCCCGTTTGAAGGCAAAATACTTAGAGATAAAGGTTTTTAATAATTAAGATTTTTAATAGAAATTAATGCAAAAAAGTTTTTTTATTTCATCCAGTACATTCTGTGGGAACCGAAAAAATGCATGCTTGCTGAGATTTGTTATTTACAAAGTCAAAAACAAAAAAAAAGGTACCGAAAGGGTTAATGATTCCTTATCTCTGGCAAAGCTTGTCACGGTTTAAAAAAAAGTCTTAATTCATTAAGTTATTAATTAAACTTTTTCTAAAAACGATTTTATTCTTATATATTTCTATTGAACTTAAAAGAACAATTATTTTAAAAGTTGCTAAAGTACCTATTTTATTTAAAGCAATGCATAAAACATGCCTATTAATAACATTAAAGCAATTTATAATACTTTATTTAATTTTTCGTCAAGCGCCTTTAAGTATGCTTTTAGTTTTTCGTATGCCCTGACAAAAGATAATCAACAATACCTAAAATTATATATACAATTTGTCAAAAGCCTAAACGCAGTCCATTTTTGTATTTAATTTTCAATGATTAAATTTACTGAAATTTAAACAAATCATTAAGTTCCGTATTTCATATCATATCGATTTAACCAACTGAACTTGGTGAATTTGTCAAATAAGAATTTTGTTTGCATTAGTACCACTAACCTAATAAAATAAAAACATTTTTGTTTAACTCTATTAACTGTAAATGACATGTGTAAAAATGTTTGTCAGAGGGGGGACGTCGGCAAATACAAAAAAGCATGCTTAGCTGTCAAAAAGCTGTCAAAAAAAGAAATATGCATAGAGAGTGACCTCTAAATATATAAATACAGGCTGGTGTTTGTTTATTATTATTTTTTACTGCTGCTGCTGCTGTCATACTCTGTGCCACAAAACAATTTGTCTGCTTGATTTTTTTCGCTTTTTGTTTTTGTTCATTCATATTCCAAGCGAAGAAAAGAGAGTTCGTGTGTCTGAAATTTATATAAAATAAAGTAAAACAAAAAAACTGCAAACTACTGTATGAAGTGTATTTGACATAATGTGGCACTTTCATTTTTTGTTTTATTGAAATTAATTGAAAGTTGGAAAAAGCCTTTAAATGAAAATATGTATACATTTTATTATACGCGAGTCTTGCAAAACAGCAGACTGACGCCTAATTGATGATGATCATCATTACCATCGTCAGCAATAACATCATTGTCATCTCCAGAGTCATTATTAGTGATAATAATGATGACAATGATTGTTTGATTGTATGCTAAAAACTGTTAAGTTAGTTTATTAAGTGTCATTATTGACACATAGTGACAATTAGAATGACATGTGTAGGCTCTTACAAACATATTGAGAATATAATTTATAATTTTTTTTTTTTTAAAAGGTTAAACAATTGTCTCTTGATTCCTTTTTAATTTTCTAATATTTGGAGATGAAAGATGACATGGAAAAAAGCACAATATAAAAGGTATAATGGCCTTTTAAGCAATTGAGCAAAACATTAATGAAACCGAAAAATTTTAATTAAAAGCTTTTTTAAAGAAAGTTCTTTGTCAAAAAAATCTTTGCTTAATAAAAGCTTTTCTGAACTTGTTTTATTCAAATATTTATTTAATAATAAAAAATACAAAATTGTAATTCAGTCTCTGTTTTAGAAAATACAGAAAGCTTTTTAAGATTTAAAAAATTATTTTGTTAACTTTTTCTTAAAAGTCTTAAATCCTCTTTCCTACTTTCTGTAGAAGTAAAAATATTTGGTTGGAAAAAGCTTTAATAAATGTTTTTAAATGAAAAGCTTTAAGTATTTTTTTTGTTAATTTTTGTAAGCTCCTTTCAAACATTTCTAAGTGTGACAGCGCATAGAGAAAGGGACCTAAGGTTAAAAAAATCAATTTTCCCTTTTTTTTTTGATGTGGACAATATCTGAGCATCTAATGAGACCGATCTCATGTCCCAAAAGTGTTACCTCCCAGAGATATGCGCATTTTATGAAATTCAATTACACCAAAGATACACGTATTTAAATCTTTAAAATGGCTCTCCTCAACAAACCCGGTTTTTACCCTTAGGTCCCTTTCTATTTTGCGCGTCACATATATAGTTTCAAGGGCTTTTTATAAAAGACTTTCTGTGAACTTTATAAAAAAAAATATTGTTCTTGAAGCTTAAAGCTTAAAAAATTTAAATTTTTCTTTAAGAAAACTTAACATTAAATTTTGTTTTTAATAAGTGTTATTCGGTAAAATTCTTTTTCCAATTCTTTTTTGCCTAAAAGGCTATTCCTTTTAATATTTTCATAAAAAAGCTTTCCTAAAAAAATTTTCTTTGGAAACTGATTTGTATAAAAGAGTTTTATGTATTTTAAAAATCTGATCTGTTTTACAAAACAAGTGTTTTTTTTTACTAATACAACCGATAAGCTTTTGTTTAACACATTTATTAAAGCTTTTTCCTAAACGATTACATATTTAAAAAGTTCATTGGCTTTATAACTTTATCCGAAAGCTTTTATTGCAATTAAAAGTGATTTATTTTAAGGAAATCCCTTACAAAATATCTCTTAGCTCACAACTACATACAATCACTGTAAAGCAAAATCTAGCAGCAAAAACAAAAATACTGCACATTAAAAGCTACAATAAGAAAAAATATTCAATGTTGGCGACCTTGAAATTCTGCTGGTGAAATTTATAACAAATTAAAAGCCATAATTTTTCATCTTGACTTAAAAGCACACAATGGGAGTGTGTAAATGTTTGTGTGTATATGGGATAGTAGTAGCAGTTGGTAGCATAACAGAAGAGTTCAAAGCTCCCACATTAATATATCACTTTTATTTTTTTAAAGTTGTTTTTGTTATTGTTGTTTTAAAAGGGAAATCCCCGTAAATACTATGATTTTACTACAAGACATTATGGATTGTATGTTGTTCTTGCTGTTGTTGTTGTTGCTTTTTTTGGTTTATTGTCTGTGTTATAGGCCATCTCGTTCTAGCCTGTTTTAAATTTTTGGCCCATAAATTGTATGAATGAATGAATGAATATTTGTTATTGCTGTCTGTACACACACACACACATACTCATACATACATGCCACACAAATGTAAGTAAAAAAGCTCACGAAAATATAATAAATTTTAGCCCAAAATGAAAAAAAAATATATAAAACAATAATTCAACTTGGCGGCAGCAAAAGTGGAAAAGTAAAACAAAAACAAGAACAAGAACTGAAAATTTTGCATTGCATACTTTTGTTAACCAATGAGTACACACACACACACACTCACACAAAACTGAATTAATAACAGACAACGGCGAAAAAGCCATTGAACCATAAACATTCTTTAAATATTAAAGAAAAAAATCAACCGAAAAATGCAACAAAAGAATTTAAGAAAATTTTTGCTTAAAAACCCCAAAAACTTACCAAGAGATATAAATTCAAGTATCTTTTAAAAAAAAAATCATAATTGCAAAAGAACAATTGTTGCTGTTGCTGAGAGTCAATGTTGCTGGCTGAGATGTTTGGTGTTGTACGTATGTATGTATTTGTATTTGCTGCCGCAAACTTGATGGTGGTGCCCATTAATTTTATTATTTGCCGACTTGTTTGACAGTTCTGACAGACAATTATTTAAAACTTGTGTTTTTGTTCTAAGTTGTTATTGTGTGTCGAGTTATTAGTACTCTACTCGCTAGTGTGGTAGTTGTGTCAGCAGTAGACATTTTTAGTATGTACTCAGTAGTGTTAGTAGTAGTTTGTATGTAGTCTAAAACATAAATATAAACTTCACTTTTTTAGAGGTCACCGTGCTGAAGAAAAAAAAAACAAATATTTAAAAGAACAAAATTATCATCATCAGTATTATCGTCATCATATGAAGCAGCTTAAAACAGAAATGATAGTAACAAATAAATGTTAACACCATTTATTACTGTTTTTTGTCAGTTCACTTGCACTTTTTATTTTTTGGTTGTTTCGTGTGTGGGGAGGAGTTATTTCAATGTTTGTTTTAAAATTAATGGCTTTTAATATGGGTTAGTGGAGAATTGAAGAAATTTCAAAGTTCAGTTTGCTAGCCTTGGTAATTTGAAAAAATTAACAGAATTTCGTATATGGAAAAGAAAAGAAAAGAAAATTTAAAGCCGAAGCCTATTATGAGTTTCCTAGTAATCTATTACAAGTTTGTAAAGTGTGCTTTTTATGCCCGATAGAACTTACGAAGGGTTAGCCGTCAAACGAAATGTTATACTGCGCTCACTTTTTGACATTTAAGGTCAATATTCGCAAATGATCATGAATATATTCACGTTTAAACAAAGCTACCAAGCTTTACTAATTTACTATGAAAATCAGACCTTAATTTTCTCAGCTTTTCGACGCAAAATTGTTTTCTTCGACTTAGCGCGTTTTTTTAGCTTGGAATTGGTGTATTGATAAAGGAAATGGTCGTATATGGAGTGAGGACAACTCACAATCCAGAAAAAGGCACCGTTTGATGTGCTAAAGTCGGACTTCGCGTTACGGCCAACAGAGATTGTTACAGCACCATGAGCAATGAATGTTTATTTGAAAATATGAATGACATAGACCCGGCCGAGGTGTGGTTTTAACAGGATGGCGTTTTGTATCATACTGCGATCGCAACTGTCTCCATATTGTATTAAACATTTGGCGATAAGTTGATTTCGAGAAATGGACCTGTCAATTGACCCATTTGATAATTAACTGTAAGGCCACGTAAGTCACTGGTTTTTGCTTATAAATAGCATTGTTTAAAAAATAGGCTTTTAATTGTATGTTAAGAATAAGCCTTGACAAGAAATACTTAATTTTTAAATTTTAATGAAACGTATTGTTAATTAGAAAAAAAAATTTCAATTAAAATTAAAATGTTCGTGTTATTCTAGCCAATTTAGTCAAATGTAATTTGTATAGCATAATTAGAGGCTTTTAAATAAAATAAAACCTAAACCATAAATTTAGGTACTGCAATATTGATTTAAAACTATTCTTCAAAAAATTTCTATCTTTTATTGGCCATTTCCTTTTAAAATACCCCTTTAAATCCAACACCCCATATTATTGTTAATTATGGGCATAATCTTTAACATTTTATAGTCCATTTTATTGTTTTCATATTTATTTTCTTAAATGCTTTTTCTTTCTTACTTTATTTTAGTTTATGGACAAACATAACTAAAAATTATGAAAAATGAAGTGTAAAAACTGTTAATGTTGATCATAAAACTCATTTTTATAGTTATTAAAAATGAACCAACAACTCTTAAATGTTTTTTGCATATTATTTTTTTTTTAATAAAAACATTTTTGCTTTCTATAAACCAGAAGACTAAGAAAAAAGCTCGTAAAAACCTGAAACAACTGTGTAAAAGATTTAATGGCCATAGAAGTCATAAAATGTATGTAGAGTTTTGGTTTTAAATGCTTTTCGTATTGGTAGTTGGTTACGTTTCGTTATTTTTCTGTTGTTTTTTTTATAGGCAGAACAAATTTTTAGAGTAAACTTTTTAAAACTTGCTTTTATTGGGATGGTAGATTTGTTAAAGGAATTAGTAGCGGTAAGAAAAGTAGCAGTTAAGCGGCTGCTGCTGCTATTGTGGCTGTTTGTTGAAAATCAGTAGCTTTTCTTAAGTGTAAAGTGCAGTGGATAGAGGAGTAACCAGTTTGATTAAAAAATTTGAGGGTTTCTTTCAATAATTTCTCAAGCTCAAGGTCTGTTTTATATAAATAACATTTATTTAAAATTTATCCAATATTTCGCTATCTCAATGGATAGCTTCTTCAGGGATTTTTTGGTTTTTTATATTTCAAACAAATTTTTAAAAAACAAACTTTAAGACATAATTTTTCATTTGTAACCGGACTGAAATTAAAATATTTTTAATATCTCAAAAAACTATTTTTTTTATTAAAATTAAAATGCTACCTCATTTTTGGACACCCCTTATTAGCATCCATGGAGATACCTACGCACGCACCTAATCGGGGAACCCGGGTCCATATTAGCTGTTCAAAAACTTTTTGAGTTAAATTTTTTTTTTAGTTTTTTTTAACCGTTTTTTCGTTTAAACTGAAATTATGAAAAAATTAGATGGCGAACAGGGGTACCTTGGTTTCGTATTTGCGTGATATTTTGAAGTTATGTATTGTACAGTAAGAGGGTTGATAGCAATTCATGAGAATTCACAATAGCTTGCTTATAAAAGGGAGAATGCATTATGCCAGGTTCCCACTACATAGCTAATGCTTAAAGAGTACCAAAACTTCGGATTTAGAATATTATAGTCTTTGTTGAACATTTATGTAATTTGATAAAGTTGTTCCATAACTATTAGCTACTTAATAGGATACTTACGTTTACACCTAACCGTATTATCCGTATACCCCATAGTTGAAAATAAAAGTCTGTTAAAAGAGTTTTTAATTCAAAAATTTTTTTGTAAAGCTGAAAGTGATTAAAAATTTTAATGGAGTACACGAGTGCGCTGATTATGTGTTCCGTTATATCTTTCGTTTATGTGTTGTAGAGTTAATGGGTTAGAACTATTTAAAGAGTTCATAAAAGCATATAGCAAAAGAAAAAAAAAATATTAAATAGAGGGGTAGTCAGGTTGTCCTAGAGGGCTTAAAATGGTTAAAGAGTATTCAGAATAACCTCTGGAACAACAAATTAATTTTATTGTAGAATGGGCTAGTTTAAGTTTTCTTTTAATATCAATAACTATTTTCCAGATTTAGAACGTTTCAAAATGTTACATTTTTGTTCTAAGCTTATTTCCTTTATTTTTGACTGATTGTTGTAAAATACAAATTGCAACCAGCAGACAACTTTCAGATACATGTTTTCATTTGACATAAATGGAAAATCCTCTTTTGCTGGTTTAGCTTTGAACAAACATTTTTATATTAACGTCGCAAGTCGACGCATTAAAACAAAAACGATGCAGCTTCGAAATCACCGAAATCCCTTTTAAAACTATTTTAAGCAGTAATTTTTGTACACTTCACCACTAGTGGTGAATAAGGGTAGGTATACTAACTATATCATTCCGTGCGAAAGTTTTTATATATTCATTTAAAACCCCGCCAAGTATATACATATGTATATCCTGAGTCCTTGAGCAACTCTAAATCGAATTAAGCATGTCCGTCTGCCTGTCGTTCTGTTGAAAACACTCTCGTTCGAAACGCTACTCTCAACTGAAAAGAACAATTTTGCCATCAAATTCTTTAAAGTTCTCCCAGCTTGGGATTAAAATCCAGTAAAATCGGTTTAGTAGAAAAAAAGTTATGAGACCAGATGTACAACAAACTCCATAAAAAATTATATATTTTTTTACAAAAACTAACAAAAATTCATAACAGAAAAATTTGTTGCACAAATTCGTTTTATATGACAAATTTCTTGAAGATCGATCCATAATTTACCATAGGCCCCATATAAAACCCACTGTTGTAAAACACTTTACTACTCCTTAAGGGCCAAATACGCTTGTCATGCAGGAGAATTCTCTCGTATACTTTTGCTGGACGTAATATTCGCCGTCATATCTAAATTTTTAATTTTCCATCCAGCATCGTCCCTGCAGATATTATTGGACCACCTCATCCAATTTCATGAAAAGGACTACTCCATGGACTGGTCCGATGTAATGCAAGCATGGACCATGTCATTGTTAAAAAGTGTTTGTAGTGAGACGACATGTCTTCGTTTTTAAACGACATGTTTTCGTTTTTAAACGACATGTTTTCGTTTTTAAACGAAGTTAAAACTAATCCTCTTGTGTACACAATGGAGTAGTTTTAAAACTTCTCCTTTGTAGTCCAAAGATGAGGTATATGGTCCCGCCCTAGGACATCGTAATGTTAAATGTACCATGTTTTTTCCATACGTTTGGATTACTTTTGGACTAGTCCTAGTCCCTTGTGGGCTACTCTTTACACGCGTGTTTGGACTGGTCCTATTATTTGCAGGGGTCGCTGTCACGCATACAAACATATTTTCACTAATACTACCACAATGTTTGCTAAGTATTTTAATAAGTTTTGACAAGGCCTTTAAACAGCATCGGTAAGCTCTATTGTAGTAAGATTTGACATATCATACTTTCATTAGCATAGAAACTACTCTACTGAATTTTGTGATTAATGATCCATAATTTACGACAACTCCAATCAAAATCCTCTCCTGAAAAGCACTTTTTTATGCCTACTTAAGTTTCAGAAACAAATCGTGATAGTTACTTTTTGGTTTAGACTTTTTACGCCAGATTGGTTTATTATTTAAAGATCCCATATAAAGTCTACTTCTGAAATATTCAAACCCACTGTGGAGGGTATTAAATATTCGGAACAATTGACAGTGCAATTGTGTTTTCCTACTTTTTGATATTATATATCTCCTCTATTAAAAAATTTACATTATTTTTATAGTTCTCTTGATGATTAAAATTTAAATTATTTAAAAATTGTTTTATTTACTTTTTTTATGGAAAAACTGAATAAGAGCACTTAATAGAAACATTTAGTAGATTATATTTATGTGTCTTTTATATTAAATTTTTTACTTTTGTTTTGGTATTAATGGGGAGGAGTTGATAATTTGAGATGCTGGTCACATACTGGTAGATATTGCAAAATTGTATAAAACATCTTAAAAGAGATACAAATTTTATGAGGGGTTGCTTACGTTTTTTGCAACTTATTTTTTTGTTCGTTCTTTTGTGTGGGTATCAACAGGATATTTAAGGATAAAAGTTTTATTTTCTTTTTATACAGTTTTTTTTTGTCCTGTTGGACTAAAAACAATTTGTTTTATAAATAATTCATAAAAAGAAATTGAATTTTTGTTGTTCTTTTTTCTTTTGAAGTCATAGTTTTGTATGAAATAAATACATATACAATTCACATCATTAAGTAAAAAAAAATTAAACTTAAGACAATTTTGGAAAGTTTGTTTTAAGCCTAGTTTTTTTATCTCCTGAAAGAGATAAAAATCAATCAATTTGTCTGCTTTTTGACCTGTTGTCCATCTTGCGTTTGCCACTTTGTTAGCAGAGTGATGAAAATTTTCTTAATTTTTTTAAACTCTTTTCTTTTCAACATAAATTTCTTTCAAAGAATTTTGCTGCTAAAAAAATGGGTGTTGACCAAGCACGTTCTTAAACATTAAAACACTAACAGTAGCGTTTGAACCAACAAAAAACCATATAAAATAAAAAACAATAAAAAATATTATAATCAAAATTAAACTCTAAACTACTTGATATAATATCAAAGAAACCTTAACAACAAGAAATGAATGAAAAAGTCCTCCATTCAGAAAAACAGAAACTGCTCTTGTTTTATTTTTTTTTTTTTTTTTTGCAAAACTCATTATAGGTGATCTTTTAATATATTTATAATAAGTTCCTTTGCCAGACAGTAAGTTTAAGGCCAACAGGGCGTTGTTTATTACAGCCCTTTGAAACGTGATCGATCATTAAGCGTGCGGGAGCTGTCCATCAGTCTTCACTTTTTCTATTCATCTTCAGTACACCACAAGAAAAGAAGACCGAACAAAAAACGTCATCACATTTTAAAACTCAAGGTGTAGCTTAAAAGTCAAGAAGTTTTTGTTTTTCATAAAAAAAAACAAAATTTTTAATTAAAATTTAAAACTTTATAATGAATTTTTATCAGCTGTATTTTTTATATAAAAAAAAACGATAAACATCCTGTTGTTTTTCCTTAACAAAAAAAAAATATATTTTCTGTAATATTCGAGATGATTTTATGTCATATTTTGCTTGATTATTTTTTCTCTTGTTTTTCTGGTTCATGTTTTAAAGTCTTTTCAGATTCTAAGTGTTTCTTTTTTTTCAGAGATTCTTTTTTTCTTTGTTTTAATATTGATTAATGTTTTTGTTTTTAAAAGCTTTTAATTAATTTATGTGTTGCCTGAAAATGCTACTGTTTCTTTGTTTTGATGTACAGTTTAAGTTTCTTTACATTAATATGATTTATAGATTTCAAAATAAACTTAACTTCGCTTGATAGTTTTTTTTTTAGATTTCTTATATAATTTTATTTAGCCATGCATTATAATAAGAATTAAGTTACCAAAACGATAAAAAGAAGTAAAATTTTTTTTTAATATAAAGTGTTAATAATGAGGCGATGAAATGTGACTTACCATCATATGTTAGTTCTGTAGGATTTAGTGATGATAAGAACTTACCATCTGAAAAGAAAAAAAGGAAATAAATTTTATTAGAAATCTGTAAATATAAAATTGTAACGCCTGAAGCTGAAATTTGGACCAGAGATTGGTCACTAACCAAGTCGATCCAGACGTGATTTTTCGAAATTCGAATGTTAAGGGGGTAAAAAATAGTAAAAACGGGAAAATTCGGTAACCTTATTTTTCCAAAACAAAAAGATATACAAAAAAAATGTAATACTTATCGTTGTTACTTTTTTCTGGTACTTTTTTGAAATTCGGCCCTATTAGGGAGTACACGGGTAAAACCTGAATTTTGGTAATTTTTTGACACCGCATCTATCTTTTGAACCAATAAACATAGAAAAAAAGTAGTTAATACCACATTCGAAACTTATCAAAAAAAAAAAAAACGAATACGCATTTGGTACTTTTTCTCCATTCATTGACATATTCGTACTAAATTATAGGCAGACACTATAATACTGTAATTTTTGATACTTTAATGGGGAAAAAATAGAACCCAAAAAAGGAAATACGGGAAATTTGATATTTTTCTTTAGCTTTTTGGTTCTCCAACTGGTATTAAATGATCGTTAATATTGGAGCTTAAAACATAAGATTCAACATGCAATGTCCTGAGTGGATAAGAATATATTACGGAACTGTTTGGTATTTTTTTGTTCTTTAACTGGTACTTTTTGAATTTCCGTTAGTATTGGACCTAGAAATATTAAATTCAAGATGCAATGTCCTGGCTGGATGAGAATCTATGATAGTGAATTTGTTGGCACTTTTTTCATTCTTTGACTGGTACTTTTTGAATTTTCGTTGGTATATGACATAGAAAGAAAATATGCGCATAAAATATGCACTAAAAACTCCAAAATATTCACTAACAAAATAAAAAATGTTCCATAAAAAATAATTTTTTAATTTAACTAAAAACAAAAATAAAAAAATTCAGTCTATTGTAATTCAATGTCTTTAAAAACTTATTTAACTAATTTAAATTTTGTTTGTTCAAATAAAAAAGAACTATTTTATTAAAAGTAAAACCTTGTCTTGCACTTAAAGAATGCCAATGCATTTTAAAAAATTTCATTATTTAGAACTATTTTTTTTAAATCATTAATTTTTTCCTGCAAAACGTTTTGGTTTTTTTTTATTTTTTTTTTTAAATTGCCGGGCTAATTAGTCTTCCTTCCACATTGTTAACTTTACTTTCACCAATATCAATTTATTTGACTTGAGTGTTAAGTGCACTAAATCCCTCCTAATTAGTTATTGTTTCACCAATATTTCCGTTATTGGAAAATACAAATGCTAATTGACTTTTGATGTTATTTAAATTTTTAATATTTTTAACTTTTTTAATTGCATAATCATCGGTACCAAAAAGCTCTTCCTAAATTCTTAAATTAGTTTTGGATTAAATATTTTAAGCCCATTGGAAGCCTGAAACACTTAGGGTGCTACATCGGTTTAAAATAGAAGGATCTCTTGCCGAAATCTTGTATTTAAAGCAAAGCTTCAACATATTTTACATACATATTTAATGATTTTGAAATTTTGTTTTTAAAATTTTTTTAGGACTTTTTTATGGAAATTAAAAAAAAAACACTCAAATGTCATTTTAACGCAAACTTAATGATTCGGAAAGATAATTGGTCGATATCATTCTTAAGCTACGGTCACACTTATTAAATATTTGACCAAATAAGCGTAACCACTACTTTTGTTAGTAGTTAGTGAGATTTAACATAGTCTTAAAATCAAAATACATTAATTATACGACAAGACATAGCAAAAATCTGTTTTGTGTAAGATGTGGTATTATAATCAAAATTAATTTTGGAATTAAGAGAAATTATTATTTAGTTCGCTTGTTGGTTCCGTTTTTTTCGTCAACTATTTGACAAGTGTGACCGTAGCTTTAGACTATTGACAAAAAACATGCATTTGCATGATAATCGCATCCCTGTTTATAACTATTGTGTTTTCTTGGATTTAAAAGACTCGTAAGGATTTTTGTAGGGAAATTTTTTGAACGTGTAGGGAAAAATTAAGTATGCGTAGGTATTTTTAAAAAAATCTTCTGGCAACACTTCTTCTAAGCCATTTTAGAATCTTATGTAGGTTTTTCATCACACCACAGGTGAATTTTAAAGTAAATATTGGCAGCATTACCAGTATATCTTGAATTTAAAAATTTCTGATTAACTTTTATTCCTGATGAAATAATGTCATTACATAACCATTTTTTAATAATTTCAGCAATTTTTGCAATTATTTATTTACTGATTTACTAAGATTTACAAATACAATTACAAGTTATATTTTTACTTAATTAACCGAGCAATAGTAACCTTCAGCCGGTTGTAGTGAAACAGACCAGAGTCTCTGGCGAGAATCGAACCCGCAACCCCCACACTAATAGGCAGCTTTTTTTTTCGTTTTTATATTAGTGAAGACATAAACCCCTGCTTTTACTTTGTCTTTTTTCTACTTTAAATAAAACGAATGTAGTTAATAAATTTTAATTTTCTTTTTTAACAACTTGTTGGCCACATATTATTATTTTGTCTGTTATGATTTCTTAATAAATCATTATAATTAACCAATTTTAAAGACAACTTCGACAGTTTTTTTTTTACGTTTTTAAGCAACTGTTAAACATAATTTTAGTGTCAGCAAATCTACAACAAGAATAAAACCATTTTTTTTCAATATAAAACAACAATTAACATTTTCAACAACAAAGTTTTACAAAAATCACAAAACTCATGCATCATTTGATATAGCTCGCATATACAAACAAACAAACATGATCTTTTAAGGTCTGCTCTGCTAAAAAAAAACTGATTGAAACTCCACCTAAATATGCGCTTAAATCCCTACAATAAATGTCAACTCTTTTAAAGACAAGTTGTCAAATAAGCACAAATCACTGACTGGCTGTTTCGAATCTTTTTTCAACTAAAATACACTAAAACTTCTTTATCAAAGTCATTACAATGATTGTCATCATTATTATCATCATCATGAGTAGTAAAGGAAAAAAAAACAGGCGACCATAATAATAATAATAATTTTTGTTTTTGTAAAACGTAAGAAACGTATAAATAAATAAAAATACCAATTCGCACTTGCAATGAAAATTGATAGCAGGCAACACCTTCAACATTACTTGGCTGCCAATACAACCGCCACCGCCACCGCACCGCCATCGCCATCACCACGTTTTCAACAACACAAGCCTTAGACCTACAACAACAACAAAAAACAACAAAATTATACCATTTTAGTCTGTTAAAAACCTGGCTCAAAAGACACATCATCACATCACTTGTTTCCACATATAAAACTCATCAACGCCAACCACCATGAAGAAAAATTGAAGGATATTCTTCTTTAAGTTTATTTTTTTTAGTTTCGTTTGATTTCATTTCTTTTAAACTTTGTACATTTCATTTCAATTTTACAATTAAATTCAAAATGTTCAAGAAGAAGAAAAAAAAATTTATTTAAAAAAATAAAAACAGCAGCTCTAAAATGTGAACATTCATGAGCATTGTCGTGTACAGAACACAACATTAGTAGAAGCAACAACACTAACAACAACAATAGCAGCAGCAACAAAAGTCTTTGACTGTATAGTTTTTGTGTTTCAACGCCCATATAAGGTTTATTTCGATTTATTTATCACCTGTCGTCCGAAATTGCAAATTTTCTTAAACAGCAACAGAACTCTCTTTGTCTTTGTTGTTTCTGTTGGTTGTTATATCAAAACAGAAAATTATATTAAATGACCATTATATATGCCTTACGCGATTTTTTTTCTTTTCTGCCTTCTTCTCTACTTTTTGGCTACAACTACTGCGTTTTGTTGTTGGCTGTTGGCTCTTGTTGCTGCTGCTGCTGTTCACAAAAGACATTGTCATTTCAAGCACAAGCAATTAACAAAATGTTGCTTAAGGTTTTGTGTTGTTGTACCCCTTTGTTTTTTTTTTTTGGATGTTCTGTAGCCGTAAGGTGCCACAATATAAATATGCATTTTGTAATTGGTTTTCAACTTTTTTTTTTTGAATTTATATGTGAGTGAGTACGTACGTCTTTAAAGAGCCGTAGGAATAGTAAAGTTACCCCAAATGAATACCAAGTGGTAGAGAATTAAAATAATTTTGTAAAAAAAAGAGGAATTAGCGTAGGGTCTCTGTGTCATTGATCTTGATTACAAGTGGAAATATTAATCCAAAGTGACAGGTCCTTCTTAAGAAGGGAAAATGGACGTAAGAAAGTTTAATTTAATTCTAAAGAAATAAATTTATATCAAAAAAAAAAAAGAAATTCAAAAAACCGATTCTTCCATTTCCGCAAGAAAAAAACCCTTGATTAATTTTTAAAAGAAAAGCTTATGACAGAAAGTTTGATTTATTCATTCACAATTGAAGTTGAATATGTTAAGTCTTAATATTCTTTAATTTTTCAAAGCTCTTTTTTTTAATATGCAGGCAACAAGAAAAGTCAAAGCAAGTATTCATAAACGATTATTAAATTTAACAAACATTTATTAAGGATAATTTTCATAGTAAATTTGTTCTTTAAACCTTTGTTAAATTAAAAAAAAATTTTATGAATACTTTTAAAAAATGTTTGTTTGCTTAACCTTGTTTAACTTTTTAATTTACAAAAATAGCTTTTGCAATTTATCTTCAAGTACAATTCTTGGACTTATTTTTTTAAATCATTGTTCTTTTAATTCCTAAAACAGCTTAACAATCCGGTTTTTTTTTATTATTTTTTCCTAATTTGCTGTAAAGTTCAAACAGAAGTCATGCATCATCATTAAAAGAACTATTTTGGTTCGTAAAAACGGGGAATTGCTTCGAATTCGTTAGCCCTAAAATAAATAGTTTATTTAAATTAATTAAAATAAAATCGAAATGCGATTAATCAATTTTTTTTTCAGTCTGCATCATAAGGGAAGTATGGTTTAACAAATCTTTTTCTAATGGCTCCAAGTACTACCAACAGACAGTTCATGTAGCTTATGGAGTACCATGTGCTCCTGGTTTTAATAAAGTTTTTTAACTTTGTTTTCAATTTTAATTTGGAACTTGATTAAACATTAAATTTGATAGGGGGAGTTTGGTTTAAGAAATCTTTTGTTTTAAGGTACTTCTAGCACTAAGTTCTACCAAAAAATAGCTCATATACGGCATGGATAACCTGTGCTGCAGGTTCTAATTATTTTTGTTGTTGTTGTCTTTGTTCAATTTTAGTTAGAAAATTATAAAATCACTTATACCTCAGGCCCAAGAACCCTATACCTTGGGTTTTTTGTGTTTGTTTTCCATTTTCATTCGAAACTTGATTAATTACTAATTTTGATCTGCTTGTAATAAGGAAAGTTTGGTTTAAAAAAACTTTTGTTTTAAGATACCTCTAGCTCCAAGTTCTACCAAAAAATAGTTCATGATCGTCATAGATTCCCTGTGCTCCTAGTACTTATACATTCATTTATTGTCTTGTTCTCAATTTTATTTGGAACTTGATAAATTACCTCTAATTTGGATCGGCGTGATAAGGGAAGTTTGGTTAAAGACAACTTTTGTTTTAAAGTATTCCTACCTCCAAGTTCTACCAAAAAATAGTTTATGTATAATTTGGAGTACCCTGTGCGTCACATTGTAAAACATTTTGTTACTGCTTTAATTGCTTGCTTTTTAATTTGAGCTTGGAACTCTGGCTTCAAGCTGATTTACGTTATGGAGTACCTTTTGCTCTGGTTTCTTCTAATATATTTTATTCCTTTTGACTTTGTTTTAAATTTTCATTTGGATTAATTACTTATTTTGATCTGCGTATTATAAGGAAAGTTAAATTGGAAACATTTTTGTTTCAGGGTACCTATAGCTCCAAGTTCAATATTAATTTGGTACTTATTTTATCACTTATTTTGATCTGCGTCATAAGGGAAGTTTGGTGTTAGATACCACTGGATCCAAGTTAGTATACTTTATGGAGTACCCTATTCTCTAGGTTCTAATATCTTTTTTCAATATGATTTGGAATTTGGTTTTAATTCTGATTAAAGTTTTTGTTTTAATTTTTTCTTCATTTCTTTTTCTTAAAGACTTACTGATTGTCTGATTCATGTTTATGCATGCATTTCTTAAAGTGCAACATTATGTTTTTTGTAATATACTATATATATTTTTCTTTTCGTCTGCACTTCTTTCTTTTTTTTTATGTAGTTTTTACTCATTCATTGTCTTATCAATATTGTGAATTGAGAAAAAAATAAAGAATCGTATGGAAAAAGACAAAAATAAATAAATAAAAATAACCGGCCCATTTCATAAGTAAATTTACATGTTCTTTTCGAGATAAAGTTTTGCTGGTTGAATAAATGCACAAATTGTAGGATTAAAACAACAACAACAACAAAAAAATTATTTGCACACAAACAAATATTGAATTGAAATTGGCTGAAATGCTTAAACAGGAAAGCATAATTTATTGATAAATAAATTTTTACAAAAAAAAATTATCAGACGATTTTTTTCGATACTTTAAAAAGATTTTAATAAAAAATTTTAAATTTTCTTTAAATTACTTAAGATTTTAAATACAAAAAATGTTTTTTTTTTGTCAAGCTCTTAAGAAAAGCTTTAAACAACTTTGTTGTATTTGTTAATCATTTAAAACCATTACTTAACCATCCTATGTATGTTAATATTTAGATTCCATCATCTTCTGTAGCTTATTTTGTATTTATTTTTTTTCATGTATAGAAAACAAGTATAGAGTTTTATATTAAAAATAAAAAAGAAGAGCCCAGCAAAAACTGAATACCTTAACATCATTATCATCAGCATTAGGTTTGTTTGGCTGGCTGAATGGTTGGCTAAAAGTCAGTACGAACGGTCGAATTGAATGAGCTGAACTGAGCTGAGTTGAGGCTAGTTGGTCTGGCTATTTTGGCCTGATGGTGGTTTTAAATTCTAAAGCTTTATCGGCTTTATATGTTTTAAGTAAATTTCAAATGAACAACAAAAGCAACAACAACAAAATAAATAAATAAATAAACATACAGTATAGTTGAAATGAATTAAAAACAAGTTCTCAAACTCATTTTCTTAACTTGGCTTGAAAAAAAATAAATAAACATTTTATATATATTGTATTTTTGCTTTCCTTCTTATGTTAAGTATTTGTTATTTTATTTGTTATATTGCAAAAGCTCAAATTGTTTAAGATGAGTTACAGTTTAACGAAATGATAAAAAAAATCTTAAAAGGTATTCATTAACTCTCTTAAATCACAACATGAAAAAATTCGTTCAGCCATTCCCTTCGAAATTCTTCCTAGTTTGATTCTGCTAAAGTTTATAATGGCTTAAAATCCAAGTATCAATTGGCAAAGTCTTACTTCCTTAACTTTTCTAAATTAATTTAATGAAAATTAAATTTGATGAACTCAAGCCTAACAAAAATTATAAAAAAAAATAAAAAAAAATGAGGTAACTTTACATTATTAATCAAATCAAGACTTGAAAAACAAAACGATGTCTCCCGAAAATTTTGTTGTTAGTCTCTTTAAAAATTTATATTTAATGCTTTTTTCTTATCTTTATTCTTCTTTATTTGATCTTGTACTATATCTTAGCGTCGAAATGCCAAATTGATGCAAAATCAACCCAAATGAAATTAAAAGGAATTTAAATGTTTTTCTTTCCTAATTCTCGATTGCAAACTGGTATTTTACACTATCTGAAAGCCAATCTGGTGCAACAGTATTAAGTTTTGGCGCACTTCCTCGGCCTCGAGCGCCAAAATAAACCGATTTGAATGATCACATACGAGGGAATGTTAAAAATTCAAATATTTACAAGGATTTTAATTTGTAATCAGTATAAATTTAGATTTTCCTGGTTTCCTCACAGGTAGTTTCATCGTGCCACCTCTGACTGGCAATAAGGTGAAAATGGTGCGCTATAAGTTGCTTACTCCTTGGGAGTGAAACACCTACATTATATGTTGAACCGCCTCGATTCCGCCATGCAGTTTCCCTAAATGTCCCCGTGTCCGGGGACATTTTTAAGGGTGACCAATGAATGTCTCGCTACTCCTTTAGAAACATCCGGCATTCCCGGATAATTCTCGATGTGATGAACACATTCGCCAGGGATCTTATGACCGCCTTGCTATCGGTAATAATTTGAATATTCCTTCCAGATATTTCATCGTACCGGATGAGTCTCGCGGCTGTGTGGATAGGCATTAGCTCGGTCTGGATGACACTGCAGTGGTCCGGCAGCCTTATAGGAATGCTCCATTCACAATAAGAGGAGAACCTTTCCTGATATTTCCATGAGAATACTTTCCTCTTTGAAGAAGAAGTTAAGGGCTCTAAATAATAAACTAAATAAGTATGCCTTTTATTGTTATATTTCTAAAGCAAACTCTCCAAGTTTTAAGAGCTTAAAAGCTCGTTAGCTTCTTCAATTCAAAAAAAAAATTGTTGGAAAATTTAATCGCATTTTCATAACAAATTTTTATAGTTATAACGGGTCGCCATCTAACTTTTTTTTTAACTAGTGCTTATTTCGTGAATGGTAACACTTAGCTCATGTCTGATTTGACAGATAATTAGTTTTATCCTTCCGCTGAACGAATATGGTTGTGTATACGCTTGAACAACGCTGGAATATATGCGTTTTTGCTTCGCTAAGTAGGCCTGCGATCGACTTACAGAAGATACCCGATTTTTCCAAAAAAAAAATTAACTTTTCAGACGAAGCTTATTTTGATCTTGGCGGATATGTAAACAAGCAAAATTGTCGCATTTGGGGCACACATTAAAAAGCCGTTACACCCAAAACGAGTCACTGTCAACGGCGATCGGGCCATGTTGAACGAATTTTTGTTTACAAAAATTGAAGAGGAGGATATTGGCAGCATTTGGTTTCAACAAGACGGCGCTACGTGCCACACAGCCGAGGCTACACTCGATGTTTTTGAAGATCGCATTATCAGCCGCAGAGCTGATGTCGATTGGGAGCTGCGATTTGACACCGCTGGACTATTATTTTTGGGATGCCGTCAAAGATAAGTGTTACGCCGACAAGCCAGAGACAATTGACGCTTTAAAGGACAATATTCGTGAAGCCATTGGTGAAATACAGCTGCACATAATCGATAACGTGCTTAAAAATTGGACCGATCATGTAGGCTACTGCATGGCCAGCCGAGGCAGCCGTTTGAATGAAATTTTTCCTTTATTAACCGGAAGGGTTGTACTTTCAAATAAAAATTTCATTTTCAAAAAAAAAAAGAAGTTATTTGGCGGCCCTGTAGAAGATAAACAGGTTTTTGTATGGAAATTCTGTTCAATAAAATTTTGATAAGTTAAAAAAATTGTTTATGAATTCGGGTGTAAGTTTTTTAAGCCAAAAAATTTTATATTTTGTTTAATAATTTTTACTTTATTTAAAACAATTTAAAAGAAAACTTTAATAGCGTTCAGATTAGTAGTTCTAACGTTACACTGTGCGGTATATTCTCTATATAGAGTTTATTTTTTTTAGGTATTTTAGCCTTTTTGATTAGGTGATCATCGCAACGCATCACATGCCATGTTCTTTAGTTAGTGTTGTTGTCATCGTCGTCATCATCATCATCTACATCTTTTCCTTTAGAGCATACAATACACTTCTTATTTTGTATTATCATTGTAAACGGCTTTAAATACATACATACAAACACTCTCTTAAACATACCTAATAAACATTAAGGCATACTTAGGATAGGATGGGAGTAGTAGTATGATGGTTGTTGGTCAGTCATTGGTTTCTTTTGCTATATTGATGTTAAATTTGTTTTTGTTGCCGTTGCTTGTATTATTTAAATATGCAAAATAGTTTTAGGTTAAAATGCACACACATTTTTTCTACTTGCTTAAGAAATTTTCTTTAGCTTTAAGACCTGATCTTCGGTGAGGAGTCGTCTTTCTTTTCTACTTGTCTTAGCTGATCTGTATTTTACATTTTTGTGTGTTTCATTTCAATAATATGGAACAAGTATTTGCAAAGGTTTCTGTTGCTGTGGTGGCTGGTTCTTTTGATGAACTCAATGTCGTCGTACTCCATTATACCTCATTATCGCCTTGAGCGTATAAATTATGTTGATGGGTTTTTTTTTTATTTAACTTAAAAAAAAAACATTTTAATTTTTTTAAGAGGTTTAAAATGGTTTTAGTTTTTTTCTGGAATTAAATTAGCTTGAAGGTGGTGTTTTTAATTTGTAAACAGAAAATTTTAAATAAAACAGAATGGTTAAAATATACTGAAATTTTTAAAAAAATATTTGAAAGAAATTTTTGTTAAATTTAGTTATTTTTATAATATTGCAGGGAAATTGATTATTTTTCGTAATATTGCTTGTCTAAGCTAAAATTGAAAAGTGTCTAGACTAATTTCAGTCACAATAATGTATGGTTTTAATATTTGTAACAAATAAATTTTAAATAATACTACATTTACATTAGGCCGAAATCTTGTAGATTTGATTTAAAATCTTCTACGAAATCTAGTGCGTTTACATTATACTTTTTTGACATTAGCGAGATTTTGTTTTTATAACAAAACAACTAATTGAAAGTCTTTTCGTTACACATACAAACACAAAAAGAAATATACATTAAAAAATTTGCATTGCCTTTTATTAATAATCAACGATATTTATTTTATCAATATTATTCGTCTTTTTTATTTTTTACACTTTTTTATTTATTTATTTTATAAAACTTTTTATTTTTTTTAACAATTTTTGTTTTGTTTTTTTTTTTAAATGCCATTTATTCTTGTGCAGGGAAGTATTTTTTAGTGCTTTATTGAAAAAACCATAGTTGCATCATTAAGTACTACTAGATTTCGAGTAGATTTCGTCGACATCTAGTCACGAAGTAGATTTTGTTTTGTATGGGAAAACTAGTCAAAAACAACTAGATTTGGCTCGAAATCTCGTAAGTACTAGATTTTGCGTAGGTGTAAATGTAGTATTAAGAATAAGTGTGTAAAATTTTGATTTGATTTTTTTCAAAATGAATATTACATAAAAAGGGATGTAACGATACGCCTATTTGCCGATAAGATACCGATACTCAAAAATAAATATTTTCTTCTTCTGCAGAGCCACACGGATTCTCTTATAATTTTTTAGCAAGCATTTCAAAGGGCAGTTCTCGTAGACTTATCAGATCTTGAATGGGTGTAGGAATGACCGCACGGAAAAAAATAAAAAAATTGATTTTAATTAAAAAATTGTGATATATATTCAAAAATTAATGAAATTTGCACTAGTAAACAAATTAGTTGTATCTATTTAATTTGTATTTCATTTGATTCAACGTTTAATTAACTTAACAAAACGCTTAATTCACTTGTTTAGTTTTTAACTAAAACTGATTTTTTGCTTTAATTGGTGAACATTTTTTGAGAATGTTTCTGTGCGCGTCTCCAACAGTTTCGGAAAGCAGAGTCATGTTAAGTAGCCAATATTAAATTTTTTTTCAAGACGATTGAAGTTGATTGTCTTTGAAATATTCGAGCTTTGTATCGAGTGTCAAGAATTGTATATAAACAATAGGTTTCATTATTCTCTAAACCCTGAAATCTTTTATTCACAGCTAATGCTAAGTTAGGGACTCTGAACAATTATCCATCTCCGTTGATTCATTTATTATAATGTTCCAAGACTTTTAACTAGCGGAATAGCGTTAGACATTAAAGCATTGACTTTGCTTATGGATTTTGAAGTTCCTTCGAAGAAACCCACAATTTTCACTATAATGATTTTTATTCTCACAAACGTTACTAAAAACTTTTCACTACTATGCTGCCCTCCTAAGAAAGAGAGCCACGTCTCCATTTAGCAGCTTTGAACAGGCTAGAAAAAAGTTTTACTCTCGAGGCCAATTCGATTCAATTCTCTTGTTTTAAAATTGGTTTTGTTGCTAAGTAAAAAATAAGCATTGACAAAAAAATGATTTGCTCAAAAAAAAAACATAGCCAATATATCGGTTCATCCCTTTTACTTTTAGTCATAGGCAGCACTTATTCGATGTTTTTTTAGGTATGTCTAACAAGTACGTTTGTTTTGTTTGTAGGCGATTGGGAAAGAGAAGAGAGGTTGCCAAACAGAGATGAACTGAGTATCCATAACAAACATGTTTGGAAAGAAATCGCTAAAAAGACATCGTATAAATGCCACCCTATTACTTAATTAATTAATTTTGGTTGAGCTAAACTTTGATTAGCAATCAATAAAGCTTGAGATTTGTAAAATTTTGCAGGTCATATATTGCACATAACCTGGTCGCGGTACCTGTCACTGTGGGGGAAACCACCCCGCTCTATCGTGGAAAAAAAATTGCACATATTGCTCAAGCCTAGCACAACGTAAACGAAACTAGGCTAGTGGAGCACTGGTATCCTAAAATAATAAATTGTGTTTAGAGGCTGTCCCGAATGAATTTCCATTATCTGGTCTCCCAGAACTGTAGGCTGGTTCCGCTCTTGGGTCAAATTGTTTAACACATCTCTTTTACACTTTTCTTTGCAACTTTATATAACTAATACCTTTATAAATCTTAATTTAAATACATTTGTATCATAAATTATTATCATAAAAATACACATACATACATACTTACATACATAAATATTGATAAAATATTTTTTATTTTACGTAAAATATAAAAACAATTACAAAGCAAACAGAATATTGTATTTTTTGCAATATTTTATTATACATTTTATTTATAATTGTATTATAGATAAATTTCCATAAAATACAATAAATGCTTTAAAATAAAAAATGTATTTAACAACAACTCATTGATAACATAAGTCCATAATACCTATAAAAAAAAAGAAAAGAAGAAACACACACTCTCACCAGCCGTAAATTGACAAATTATAATAATACTATGATTTTATTTTATTTTTTTAAGCGTTGTACTATAAATAATGCAAAAAAAAATGTTAACAATTTTAATTAAATTATAAAAACAATATAAAACATTATTTAAAAACCACAATTTTTAATTAAATTTTTGTTTGAAAGGCAAAAAAAAAAAAAAACTTCCAACAGAAAGCAAGAAGAAAAATTGCAGTCAGTGAGTGCATTTGCAACCTGCAACATTTATTCAAACATTTTATGAGCATTCAAAACTTATCTTTGGCTTTAAATATAAAATACAAAAAAAAGAAAATACAGTGAGAAAGAAAAGTAAAAAAGCTAGAATTGCATAATATTTTAGAGAATTTATTTAAATAATAACTGTCATTTTAACACATTTTACGGGCTTACAAAAAACAAAGAAGAGATAATGAACAAATAGTAAAAGAAATTAACCAAAATGGGGGGAGACAGTAAAACCTTGATAAAAAGCACCAAAACCGTTTGTTATTTTTTGGAAAGACTTTAAATGCTTTTAACTTATTGCCACTGTATTATTTCTGTTAAATCGGGTTTTTATTTTAATTTCTTTCAACTATTTTAATTTTTAATTGTTTCTGAATTATGTTGCTGTGTTTTTTTTTTTTTGCATCCAAATTAATAAAATTGTTCTCTTTTTTTATTTTAAACAAAGTCATGCCAATGTTTTTTCTTTTGCTGTAATTTTCTGTAATACGAAGTCGTGCTAAAACAATTCTGTTTAGAAAAAAAGATAGTAATAATAAAAAGTATTGCATGCAACCATTCAATCATTTAATCTTGTTTGAATTGTTGAATACAACAGCCATGTGCTCATAGTTTGCCAGAATAATGCTGCAAATGTTGCTGCATTTCGACTCCTTTTTCAGTTTTGTAGCCATGATCTAATAGGAAAAATTTTATGCTTGTGTAAACCATTTGTCGACAATTTTGTTTAAAACATGTCCGCTATTTTTTGTTGTTTTTTTAAAAATTTTTTTTTTTTAAATAAAAAAATAGACTGTCTAGGCCATCGGTAAACAATTTTCTTGTTTAAACTAAAACCATGTAATACAAAAGAAGCAGGAAAAAATATAAAGAGAAAGAGAAAATAAAAGACTCCATCCAACTTCATGCAATTTCTTTAGTTATAGACTCTTGTACACATGTATTAATTCAATGTTTTAGATTTTTTTATTTAGTTTTTAGTTTTTTTTCTTTCTTTTTTAATGATTCCATATAACACAGAGGAAAAACTATGACTTAAAACTTCAATGAATAGATACGAGGCCTGGATTTAAGCTTTAAGGCAGCATGTTTCTTATTAACATTTGTGAATTTTTGAGAATTAAACGAATTAAAAATGCTCTATTTCTTCTTAATTTTTAAAATAAATAAATTCTTTTTATGGTTTCGAAAAGTATGTTTAATCTTTATTCAGTTGTTAAAACTTTTTGTCTTAAACTTGCCAAAACCAAGTTTAGCAAAACTCGCTTAATCTAAGTTTAACTAATTTCTGCAACAGTTTTAAAATAATTTGTATTTGTAATGAAAACAAAAACAAATATTAGTTTTTTATTATTGTTTTCAATAGGCAGTGAGATTTATTTTATGTATATTTTAAACTGTTCAGTTATTTTGAATATTTTTTTGAGGGGTTTTTTAAATTTTGTTTTATAAAAGGCATGGTTTTTAGTTTTAAGTTGAATTTTTTGCTTTTTACGTGACTACATTGTAAAAGGAGGAAAACTATGACTTAAAACTTCAATGAGTACTTCCTCGATTCGAAAGCAATTTTATTTCTAATTCATTCAGTCGATACTGAACGAATCGAAAATATTTTTTTCAATATTTTGAAACTCAAATTAATGCTTTACAAGACTGAAAAAATAATTCAGGTTCGTTCAGTATGAGCTGAAATAATAAGATATTAAATTGCTTTCGAATCGAGAAAGTTCTCGATCACGACTGCCAGAATCCCAGGTTTATCTAAGCTCGCTTAATCCAAGTTAATCTAACAATTTTGTTTTCTATTTAAATTGAAAACCATAAAAGAAACAGTGTTTATTTGTTACATCTCATTTAACTTACTTAGAATATCGTTTAGCTGAAACAGCAGACAAGTTGTAAGGTGTACTAGAAGTCATGAACAATTATGGAAATCATAGACACAAAAAAACAAATTTAATTAACATCAATTTTCAATATAAGAAAAAAATTGGATGGGCAGATATTTCAAGTTATTTAAAAGAAATTAACTTAAATGTATTTCGGAAAATTGCACTATTTTTTATAATTAAAAATAAACTATTTACGCAATTTTAATTAAAACATTTGAGCAAACTCTTTCGAACACACGACACAAGCAGCTTGACAACAAAAAAATTGTTTGTAAATATTAACTATTTTTAATATTTACTGAAATATTCTTATTATTACATATTTTTTCATATGTTGGTGCAACAGTTTATGTGTTTTTTTTGGCCTTTTTATGTTTATTATATTATAAATTCAAACAATAATTAAATGTTTGATAAAATGTTGTTAAAATATGCAAAATGTTATAAATCTATTTAATTTTCAATAGAATTTGTAGATACACCTCCGAAGAAATCAGGGACATGTCAATACGTAGAATTCGGCAAAAATCCAAAATTGCCAGATCACAGGAGATCTTAACGAACTCTTGCGACTTTCTTGTTTTACCAAGCATTTGTGCAAACTTTTTATGAAATAGATGTGCAAACAATTTTTGTGTTTTTGGTTGTTTTGCTCTTTGTGTAAACTTTTGCTTACAAAATTGAGCATTGAGAATTTTCACAACATTAAAAACTTACAAAGTTTGTGCAAGCTAGTGTAAACAGCATAACAAAATTTTTCACATATTTTTTTCTTAAATAAATATTTTTTAATTTTGACTTAATAATTTGTTTAAAAAATATTTAATTATTTTTTTGTTATTATTGTCATAGTTTTCATTTATTATGTAAATTTCTTTTATTGAATTATAAAACAATTTTTTTTGAACAGATTTTAACGACTTTTTTTCGGTCGATGGCTGAATTTTTTCTGTGTATTTCGTCTTAATGCAATTAACGATAAACATTCAAAAATGTGTCACCATTAATTAAGATACAAAATACAAATAATTAATTATTATAAAACAGCAACAACAACAACAATTATTAAAAAAAAAACTAGCATTAGTAAACTCTATTGCCAATTGAATTAAAAACGGTTGGAATGTCAAGAAAACTAAAACTGTATTTGAATTCGAAAATTACGAAAAGATTTGCTTAAGAATTTATTTAATTTTTCAAAGCAATTAAATAAAGATAAAAAATTTTTTTAAAAATTGTTTTTTTTTTTTTTGTTGAAAAATTATTTAATAGAGTTTAAAATTTCTAAAATTCTTTTTATTGTTATATAATTGCATAAATTATAATTAAAATGTTACCTGTTTTATACGTATTTTATAAGTTTTTTTGTAACAATCGTTTGAAAAAAATCCGTATACAAATAATTTATTGTAATTTATTTTATAAAACAATATATAATATTTTTTGTTTAATTTTTGTCATTTGTGTTATAGTCCTATTCGTTTTAAAAATATTTCATGTGTATATAAAAGCTTTAAAAAGATAAGCTGATTCTGATTTTGCTTTATATTATGTTTTTTATTTAAATTTATTATATACAATTTTATTATTTCTATAAAAAAATGTATGTATATTTTTTTTTTAAATGTTTTGCATTTGCATAATTTCTGCATTAATAATGGGATTCAATATATTCACAATAAGAATTTTTTATTTTTATAAACTTTTTGTTAATTCGTTTTTTTTTGTCTTTTTTTTTGCGAATATGTGATAGCTTTGGTGGAATTAATTTAAATTATATTTTATTTTTTGTTGGTGTTTTTGTTGTTAAGAATTTGAGATTAAATTAATGAAAAAACCACCAATATTATAATTATTTTAAATATGCCATGACACATAATAATGAAACAGGATTTAATTATTTATAAAAATAAAATTACACATTATTTAAATTAATTTTTTTTTTTTTTGTAAAGCACCAGCAGCATAAAACAACCAATCAGAATTAACCATAAATACATATTTTTAGTTAATAATAATAAAAAAATAAGTTTATTAACCAATAACAACAATTGTTTTTTAACAAGAGTTTGAAATTGTAGAAAGTTATTAAAAATAAAAAAGATTTGGTTACAGTTATATGATACACAAATGTAACAAATATACAGTAACAAACAAAAATAGGTAAACAGCAATTGGTCAATTATAAACTTTTCATAATTATAAACAGGCGTAACCCAATTTTAAAAATTCAAGGTTACACCTATAGAAAAATCAGAATTTCGACATCAATGCTATTACAAATGGCATCAATGAGGCAACAAGTAACATCAGTCCAATGATAAACGTCACCATAAAATGTTGTCATATTTTACGCGTCATCTATGCTATGACTACAATGACATCAATTTGATGTCACATTTTGTTTATCATTAACATTGTTTTCATGTTAAAGAAGTAAAAATTCCCATACTATATTTGTTTATATTATTTAATTAAATACTTCAAATTTTTAAAGTAGAAATATGTTATTTTTGTCATTTATTTTGTAATCTTAATAAGCAATTTTTTTATAGCTTATATTGATTACGTTTTTAAATCCTAGTTTAAATAAATTCGTTTAGCGCATAATTAACTAAACCTTAAATTATAAATTATTTAAATTAAAATTAAGAAAAGACAATTTCTTTGAAGTCTTAACAAAATCTTTTTATTTATGAAAATTTTTTTGCTTAAACTTCCAAAATCCAAGTTTAACTAATCTCGCTTGTTCAAAGTTTAACTAAACTTTGTATAAAAATTTGAAAAATGTTTAGTTTATCAGAAATATTTTCAAGTATTTCTTTTTTTCTATTTTTATTTCTATATTTTTTAATTTAAAGTTACAAAATCTTTTTTAACTAAGCTTGTTTCGCAAGAAACTAATTTTTTTTGGTAATTATATTGATTACATTTTTAAATCCTTGTTTAAATTAAAATTAAGATAAGTTATTTTTTAAAATCTTAACAAATTTTTTTTTGCTTAAACTTCAAAAGGCTTGGTTTTTGAGGTCTCAGTTAAACAATGTTTATTTAATCTGAAAACAGATTTGTGCCGTCATTATCAAGTTTGTATACTAACATTTGACGGAGCAGAAATAATTAAAAAACATTTTGCCGGAAAACCCCGAGATTCAGACTACGTTTTCATTTCACTGTTTGCTTAGGCCAGAGCATCAGGAAACTTCAATTAAACTAAAGATATTATATAAATAAAACTGTTAAGCGAATTAGAATTATAAGCACCAGTTTTACTTGTAACAATAACAAAGCTTTAACAAACACAAGAATAAAAATTGGTTATTAAGCACAACAAATGAAATCTTATTAATCCAAAATTCTTGTTGAAAATTTTTTACATAAGTAGTGATTAATATTCCGAAAATTCCAAAAAATATGTATAATTCCTTATTGAGTTAATGAAATCCCAGTATAACTAGACTCATTCAAACCAATATTAATATTTTACTTAATTTAAAGTTTTTTTTTATTCTAAGCAAATATTATTATTTTTTTGAAGTTAACACTACTTTTAAAACAGTTCCAACTTTAAACGTTAGCAAAACACCGAAAATACCGCTCAGCTAATTGGATAGCAGTCACTGTTTTTATATATATATAAAACACAACTTAAAATTTGCCTTGATTAAAACTTTTGTTTATTTGTACAAATTGTAATTTTTTTCTTTAATTTTATTAACTGAATCAACAAAATCCTAGTTTGAATAAACTTGTTTTGGATAAAATTGACTTAACTTAAAAATATTTCTTGAATTCTTTTCATCGTTTTGCTTAATCTTGCAAAATCCCAATTCAACTAAACCTGCTTAATCCAAGATTATCTGAACTTTTTGCTTAATTTTAACTTTTTTGTTTATTTTTCTAAAATATTTTTTTCTAAATTTAAAAATCGTATCTAGAAATTGTAATGAAAATGTTTAAAAATTTACAACAAATTTTAAAAACAAAAAAATTGTAAACGAATGATCTGCTTGAATTCAAATTAAGGTAATAACAGCAATAACATTTGTTAGAAGAACAACGAATGACTTCCTCTCGTTACAAATTCTTGCCTTCTTTTTAACCTGTCCTTAAAACATTATTTAAACATAAACTTGTTATATTTATTTAAATTGTATGTCATGTCTAATGTGTATTTAATATTAAGTTTTTTTCCTCTATCTCTTACAAAAAGCCAAGTACGCTTTTCAAATAAACACTAAAGTTGGAAATTAGACATCCCTTATGGGATTAATATTAAAGCAACATTCGTTTGAGCAAAAAAAAAAGAAAAAATAAATAAAATAATATTTTCCAACTCCCTTTTAACAAAAACGAAGTAAAAAAAAAACCCACAACTAACATTTATTTTTATTATACACCTTTTTGGTTAAACAACCATTTTTTGCCAGTCTTTAGCTGTCTCCTGATACACCCCCTCAATATCTGATAACCTAGTAAAACATTTTGTGGTTACTCGAATTGTCTGCCGAATGAGCATAAATGTTGGATATTACTTACATTTTAATGGTAACTTCTCTTTTGGCAATTTCAAATTAGTTTCTCCACTTTCTAAGCTAAACTGCTTATAAAATTGTAATTTTCTTTTACGTTTATGTACAAACATACAATTGTTGTTGCCTACTTCTAGGCTTAAAAACCTCTATATTAAAAGAAATGTCTTTATACGTTTTAATTTTTTGTTTTTTTTTTTTTTTTTTGCTTTTTGCCATTATTTTTCTATGTAGGCATAAGTAAAAGGCCATAAATTAGTCAACACAAATTAGAAAATATGTTCGCAAAGTTTTCCTTTTTCCATTTGCTTGACTACCCTTGTTAAGGTTTTTCGTTTGTTTTTCTTTTTGGGAAATATACAAAAAATATATTTATATTTAGTCTTTGGATTTCTTATAAATTAGTTGTTAAAATATTTACGAATGTTTTCTTTTTTTCCGTTACTTATGTAATGGTTTTTGTTACTTTTTTACATAATTTATGGTTTTTTTTTGAATAAAGAATAAGAAAAAATATATATTAAGTTTTTCTTTTTTCGGATCAAATAAATAATATTAAAGTATCAAATTTAAACGAACACGTTATAAAAAGTTGCTAAGAGCTAACAAAACTTAAAAGCATAATTAAGTTTTTTTCCCCAAAAAGTCATTATGGTTCAAGGGTGAGTTTTTAAAGTGTTAAGTAAAATTTAATTTAATGAAAAAACCTCAAAAATAAACTTGTAAGCTAAAGACCTCGAAAGTGTTTGAATAATACGAATTAATACGTAAAAAATTGGTTTACCTTTGAAAAGCAAGTTTACCTAAACTCACTTATTGAAAGTTTAACTTAAATTACTGTTTATAGCATTTTTACACTGATTAACATTTCGGTTCAACGCGTTGAAGATTTAGAAAACGTGAAAATGTCAATCAAAATGTGATCATATCTGAAAAAACTGTTTTATAGAGAAGCGCCAAAATTCTTTTAGAAAAGATGTCACTTTTGATCTCACCCGTTTTTGTAATGTTATATATTATATTATATTATATAAATACATAATACACAAATTTTAAACTAACCCTTTTTTATCGGGTGCGTCATGGGTACATCAACAAACCAAGTTGTCGAATTGGTCCAACGCTTCCTAAAAAACTAACTGTTCGGTGTAGTTTTTGGACTGGCGGCGTCATGGGTCCATATATCTTTAAAAGGAAAGTTGACCAGGTTATCCCCGTCAATGGACAGCGCTAAAATTCATTAATTACCAAATTCCTTTGGCCTTAATTAGATGATTTGGACCACATTCTCAAGTGCGGAGAATGTCAACTTGTCAATGGTATCGTGCGATTTGATCACGTTAGACTTTATGTAGTGGAGTATTCTTAAGTCGAATAAACTAAAAACCGCAGAGCCCCTCAAAGCCAACATAATCCATGACATGTCAGCATTTTCATCTTTCTCATGCTAACATTTTAAAATCCCAGTTCAACTAAACTTCAGTAATTAAAGTTTAACTTAACTTTTTACTAAATTTAAAATTACAGGACATTTGAAGTTATCTTGGGGAGTGTGCTTAATTCTCATGTCTATGCAAAAAATCCACAAGGACCAGCGGCCGTCAAAGCCAACATTACCCATTATTATCTGTTAAACTTTTGAAATCGTAGTGTAACTAAACTCGCATAATTGAAGTTTAACTCAGTTTTGCTAATCTCGCTTAATTAAAGATTAACTAATCTTTTACTGAATTAACACTTTCTGAACATTAAAATTATTATATTTATTTTGTTTTTTTTTTTTATAAATTTTTTTTTTAGTATTTGAAGCTTAATAAACAAAAGTAATTAACAGATACTTTTTTTCTACCTTAAAACTAAATTATTTTCTCACTCTCACTATTTTTTCTTATTTGCGTTGTTTGCATTGTCTATTTTTGTACTCTTAAGTCCTTAATAAAATTATTACATGATTTTTGTTGCTTTTATTTTAGTTTTTGTCGTAATGACAATTGTAACAATTAGTCGAAGTTTTGTTTATTTCAGTTACAACAATTAAGTGCGTGTTTTTTTTTTTTTTTTGTTGATGTGTACTCGTATGTGGACTGTTCTGTTCTGCTTGGTTGCATGCAAGTGCTGAAATTTCTAATAATTAAATGACTTATATGAATTTAATGACAATGACGACAACTGCAACACACGGCAAAATACAATAATAATATTGTTTGTAATACGATTTTCAGACACTAAAAACACAAAAAAGAAAAAAAACAAAAAACTAAAAATGCACTCATCAGAGGAGAAAAAAAAAGGAACAACAACAAAATTGTTTATTAACACAATATTAATAATCTAAATTATGGCACTTGTAGTGTTATCGAAATGTAAAAATCTTTTTGTGTAAAAAACACACTTACAGTGTAGTTTTAATTTTAATTTCAACAAATTTATTAACAGTTTCAAAAATATTATTAATTTCATTTTGCAAATTAATGATTTAAAAGATGAGATTATGAACAGCGTTTAAAATACTGCAGTCAAAGTGGAAAAACTGCCATTTCTTCCACTTCTTCATTTGTCATTGGTCAAAAAAAAAAACTGTTCCTTTTACTTCAGATTCATTATATGTAAACAGTCACTGTCAAACCAACTCTAAAAGCGAAAAGTAGAACTCAAATTTTCGGTTTTTGTTCGGCAGTTTTTTTGGATTCGACTGCAGTTTCTTAAACCCTGATTATGAAAGAGGATTTTTTATATTTTTTGAATATTGAATTGTTAAAATCTTCAATGGAATAATGAAATTTCGAAATTTTTTATTCTACAGCTTAACATTTTTTTTAGCTACCACAATATGAACTATAGTTTCGAACTTATCACACCACTTAATAAAACCGAAATGTTTAACAGATTATATCCTGGAACACACTCACATACATACATTACTCGGCAAGCACACTACCCACTCAGCATTTTATGAAAGTAATGGTCTTATATGAGTCTTCTTTAACTCCTTTAAATGAGAAAAGTAGCCGTAAATTAGCTCATTTTATAAGTAATTTTTTTTTCGAAAAAAGAAATGGTACCCTACATGCGACTCTACTTTAAAGAGGAAAATACATGGATCCCATTTGTGTCAAGTATTATGGCTGTTTATACTACGACAAGCACACTAGCTTGAGGCCAAGCAGTTTGCCCCAGCAAAAAATTATCAAGATTAGGAAGCAAATCAAATGAATGCAATACTTTGCTTATTTAATCGCAGAATTGCTTTCAAGGTGCGATTAAGTTAGGGAACGATTAAATGATTGTTTTAGATTTTAAGGCAACAGACAGAAACTATTGCTTCTTAAATTATGCATTATAAATGCGCATTGGTAAGTGATTTCGTAAGGTTGGCTGGTTTTCAAAACTGCTTCTACTTAGGTAAGCAGTGTTTGTTGCTGGGCCTTTAGAGTCGTTTATTATTCCATTTTCTAGTCAGTTCCGCCCAATTTTTAAACCGCGTTTTGATTATATTATTAATAAAAACTAGAGTTCTTATCTATTTGCATAAGGTTATATATACTCATCAACCCGAACATCTTTATGAACATATACTCAGCCCTATACTGTAATAAACAACTTTAAGTCTTGTGTATGGGACAACAAATAAATAAATAAATTTCCGTTTATCAATGGTATAAAATAGGAATTTAGCACACCTTGTTAATTAATTTTTGGAATCCCAAGAAAAACATTGATTTTATTTTGATTAGTGGTTAAAAAAAATTGGCGACAATTTTTTCTGTGCACTTATCAGATTTTTATCGTCCATCTAGGTAAAACAATGTTCAAACCAGTCACATTTCTAACGTTGTACATTTTGTTCTTGTAGCCTCAACTAATCAATTTGTTAGTAGAAATAATTTTCTAGTTACTTTTTGAAACTTCCAGGGTGATTATTCAGTTTAAAGGCATCATAGGTACTCACAAATGTTCATTATATCAGATTGTTAAAAACTGATCTTTCAAATGCATACTGGGTATTCACATACACAAAATTTAGGCCACTTGGCATTCAGCATGTATGAAATACAGGAGTTTCTATGAATCCTGTTGCTGTTCATTTCTATACCGCGTAATTTTCAATGTCAGCTTGTTCTAATTAGAGTTTTGTTGAGCATTTTCAAATCTAAAGCCACAAAAACTAAAAATTTTAATCAATATTAGAAAGTTTTCACACAAATATTTTTCAAATAACAAAAAAAAAACCTTGATTTATGTGCCTAGCATTACCTTTAGAGGCAAAAAAAGGATTATATTATAAATTATTTAGTACTGTATTGAGTATTTGAATGAAATGGTTTTTAATAAAAATTAGTATTGATAAAAGATCTTTATTACGGTCATAATAATGAATACAAAAACTTTTACATGTTGTAATCATCATTATTATTATCAAAATTATACAAATTTTTATTATAACAACTTTAGGACTTTGTTAATGAAATGGCTCGTCCATGATAAATAAAATAATGTAAATAGGTAGGAAAACCTTTCCCTAAACTACTGCCGTACAAAACATACAAAGTAATTGCGTTTAAATGCATTTGTTTTATTATCATTAATGTATACACACACACACGTAATTTTATGAATTACACATTCTATGGATGGCCAAAATACATTAAGAACGTTCTACCACAAGCCACTCAATTATGACACGTAGCCACAAACGCTCAGACACTATAATATTAACGCTTTAATGTAATAGTTGTGTCTAGAGTAATTTGTAGAGTAGAGTAGTGTAATAGTGGTGGGAAAACTAACTACTATGATGACATTTCAAAAGAATACTTATGGCCAGTACTTTGGTTGCTGTTGGGTAATAAAGTAATTTCTTTTAACAAAACTTAATGAAACTTTTGGAAAAGTAGAAAAGTTTTTTTTAGTGGGGGACAAACAAAACAATTACAAATTTAGGTTTCATAAGTGTATTAAAACATTAATTAAATGATGATTATTAGATAAAAAAAAAACATTTATTTAATGATCATTAAATTTACTCAATACGAAATTAAAAAAGAAGGAGATGTAAAGAGTAAGGACTTTATAAAAAGAAAAAAAGGGTTAAGGCTTACAGGAAATTTAATTAACATTGGTGGAATCAAAATTTGTTAATTTTTTGTGTTAAACTTGCAAAACCCTAGTTTAACTAAACTCGCTTAGTTGGAGTTTAACTAAACTCATTTGAAGTTTAAAGTTAGTTTTTCCTAATTAAATTTACTTTTTATATATGTTTATCCTTTATTGGACACACTAGGAAGAGTTACCTTAAATTAAAATTGAAGTATATTTCAAAGCAAAAATGTCAACAAGCTATTTTAGAAATGAATATCCTTTTTAAAAAAAAGGTATTCTCAAAAAATAAAGGGTAACAAAACCAAAAAAGCTTCATGAAATACCCGAAAATCGTCAAAATGCAACACTGTCTTACACACCAAATTAAACGAATTTGTTTGTTACAATTTTTAGACTTCTACAATTTCTTTTAATAATATACTAGGAAATAAAATTCCATAAGAGATCCCCGCAGAATACCTGCTAGAACTAAAAGAGTCTAAAGAAATACACAAAAAAAACCCTTAATTAAACATTTAATATAAAAGGCGTAACCTAAGGCACAATACGACCATACAGACGCAGGTATTCACCACCAGCAATTATAAACAAATTAGTCGTTATTCTTTTAGGTTTCTCAAACCATTTTTTTTTTTGCTTTTATTAATTTAAAACCGTAAGCAAATTATTACATTATTTCTAAGTATTTCTCTTTCCCTTTCGAAAAAGAAAAAAACATTTTAGAAAAAATCTCATATAAATTGCAAAAAACTGTCTAAATTGACTGTTACAGGTCGTTAAAGGTCGTCACCGATTAATACAACAATAATAATTACTGATTAAATGCTATAAATAATAATTTTTTTGTTATTTAAACTTTCATACATCGAAAAGTACAAATCATATACATACATACAGAGGCACTTAATAAATAACCACAAAAACAAAAAAATTTAAGAGAAATGCTTGTTATTTTTTATTAAATAGCAACAGACAGACAGATGGATGGACGGACGGACGGACAGTAAGACGTACAGATACATTTAGAGTGAAATAGCAAAGAAGAATTCTAACGTTAAAGACAACAAACAGCTTTTGTATTTGAATCGAATTAACGAACGAACAACGAGCGTTTGAACACACAAAATGGACAGTTGAGACAGTTGAAATCAAGCACAATTCTTCAAAATGTCGATCATGATAATTGTTGAAATTATTACTTGTTATTGTTGGTGATGGTGTAGTTGGTGTTGTTGTTGTTGATTCGGCTGTTGATAATGATGTTGTTGGGTTGCTGGCTGTTGAAGATCATGTTTATATGAATTATGGCTGTTGTTGAGAAAGATTATTGTACTGCTGCTGCTGCTAATGCTGTTGCAGTTGTGTTTGGGTGTTCTAATGTTTGCTGGGTTTATTTGTGTTAAATAAAAATATCAAAGTTTTGAGCGTGTCTTTGATAGACAAAGCGAGTAAGAATTTAAGCATGTCATCTAACAAAACAGTAGAAGCTACTTGCTTTCATTTTAAGGGAAATTTCCTCATGGAAGTGTTAAAAATGTCAATGCCATTAGCCGAATTTTGTTCAAAAGTGGGAATATTAAACAAAAATGTCAGAACGTTTAGTTAAACTTTAATAAAGCGACTTTATTTAAGCAGTAATATCAACAGTATTTACAGAATAGTTTTCGATAGTGGACCCCATTTAAGGCCCATTGGCAATTATGAACCGGTGAAAACAAAACAAATGTATTTATATGAGATCTATGGTCAGTTCTGGACCTACGAGCTCAAATGGACTTATTTAATAATAGAATTTAACCCGCTATTATTTTCAGTTTTTGGTACTTTTTTCCCCCATTGAAGTATCAATAATTTCAATATTGTAGTGGGAGCCCATAATATGTAATTGAATAGAGAAAAATGTTTTTTAAACGTTCGAATTTTAAAAAACCACCAAATTTATATTTTTATTTTAAGATAAATATACTTTTTGTTTCTATGTACATTGTTTCAAAAGAAAGATGCACTCCATAAACATTCGAGTTTCCAAGATTAGACGGGATTGATTTGGAGAGCGAACAACCTCCGGCCCAAATTTCGTGCTTCAGGCAATTAATTATCGTCGCTAAATTTAATTTCAATGCAAATATTTATAAGGATGTTTTGACATTAGAAGCAATTTTCGTGGTTTGTATTTGTACGGAAGCTATGGTTATATGGGAACAATGATTCTTTTCGGAAAATGTGTTTATTTGGAGCTTATGTGAAATTATAGACCAATTCGTCCTTACAACCTATTTACCAAATTTCATCAAATTGTCCTCAAAAAATCGACCTGAACTTGAAGCACAAGGTGTTCATGGACAGCCAGCCTGCACGAATGACGGACAGACAGTAGTATATCGATTCAGAATATGATTTTAAGTAGAGCGGTATACTCAAAGACAGACATAATACCTCCTCCTTTATAGTCATGTGGGTATAAGAAGACTAGATATCGAGGGTGTTAAAATTCTAGAGATTTCTTAGCTACATTTTATTCGGAAAATTTTACAACATTTTGATAAACCTTGATTAGGCGAGTTTCCATAAACTTGGTTTTTGACTTGTTTAAGTTAAAAAATCAATTAATAAATTAATAAATTGAAAAAAGCGTAAACTTTGAACAAATTAACAATGTTTCTCCAAAGTGTTAAGAGTTTCTAAAAGTTTTACAAAGTTTATCTAAGCTTCAACTTAACGAGCTCAGTTTAATTAAGTCTTAAACGAGTTTAGTTAAACTAAGTTTTTATAAGTTTGAAGCATTATTACTTAAAAAAAACCGGAAAATATGCAAAATCTTTTTCAATTATAAATAAAAAAAGTTTAATTGATTTACTTACATTATAAATTAAAGTCAAGCTAGATTTCGTGGAATTGTTAGTTAAAGCTTCGGTAAAAAAAAATTAACTAAAGCATAAAAATATTCCAAAAAAAATATTTCTGAATATCCGGGCTCAATATGCTTTTAAAGCTTTACAAGTTTTTTCCTTTGCAAAATCACTTTTTAAAGCATTTTTAATCAAGATTCTACTGTTTGGATTCTTTTTGTATTAAAATTAAATAGAATATTTTATTTAAACTTTTAAAGCAACAAAAAAATGATGTGATAATGTATTTCCCGGTGAAACGGGGTAATCTATAACAAATAAAACAGATAACAGATTAAAAACAAACCGGATTGACAACAAAATTCCTCAGGTTCTCTAAATATAACTTTACCTTAATAAGTTTTAGTTAAAAAAACATTTAAGGTGATATTATTAAGCTTAACTTTTAAAGTGTTTTGTTAAACTATTGTAATAAAATTTTAAAACTCAATCCAATAATTGTTTATAACTCAATAATAAAATTTTCTTTAGAAACTAAATACAAGAATACCTTGATCTTATTTCAAATAATTTCAATTTCTAAATTAAAATTTCCAATAAAATTTTACGACACAAAAAAAATGTGTGTTTTTATGACACAGACCTTAAACCAAACAATTGTCTCTACTTCTTGGTCTTCAAAGTGTTTGAAATGGGGGCCACCAGCTAAACAAAAACAAGAACGGAATATGTTTTACAGACCAAAAAATAGATCAACATCATCAGCAGCAGAAATTCATAAAAATTCCCAAACCAAAACAAAATATTGGGGAAAAATTAGTTTTACGATTTTTAAAATAAAAAAAGAAATAAACAAAAACAACCTACAAGCAAAAACAAAATCGCGGCAACAAGTTACACATCAAAATAGAGATATAAGACAAGACATTAAAATCACACACATACTCAAACTTCCAGTATGAAGAACTGAAATCCTAAAGATCTCTTTCAAAATCTATCCGCTTTGCTTTCAATTTTGAACAGTTGAACACAACTAAGAAGATATGTGAGAAACTATTAAAAAGCTATAAAATTTATAGTCAAAAGTATTGAAGAAATAAAAAACAAAACCTCAACAACTCAAACACTTATTACGTAGACAACATGTAACTAAAAAAAAAAATGTTAAAGGTAGAACTAACGGATACATTTGTGTTGGCTGAATGACTGACTGACGGATTTGCTACAACTTTGTGTATTTGGGCCATAAAATTAAATTAAAATCCATAATAAAAAAAATACTATTGTATACTTTGTTTTTATTATTTGGTACTAAAAAAAATATTTTGCTATTTAGTTATAAATATCAAAGATTTTTCTTTTCAATATAAAAACACTTTCAATTTCTTTTTTGAAGTTTACCAATAATGTTATGATTAATGGTAACAAAATGAAATAAAATTTTGATTTAAAAAGAATTTTTATATGAAGAATTAACAAAAAAAAATTAGCTTAAATTTTGGATTATATGTATAATTTAAAAAAAGAGGATTTGTATTGTTTTTTTTTGTCGAATTCTTAAATAATTATTTTTAGCTTTAAGTTTTTTACTTAGAAATGACAAAGGATTTTAAAAATGTTAGAAAGTTTTGTTAAACCTGGATTAAGCGAGTTTAGTTAAACTTGGTTTTTGCAAGTTTAAGTCAAAAAAGTTATAGAAATCGATTGCTATCAATCCAATTATTCAAAAATGTTATATATTTCTTAACTAAGTAAAGTTAAACTAGCATTTTGTAAGTTTAAAGTTTAAATCTAACATTTTTTTATTATTTATTTTATAAATAAAATTTAAAGCTTAGTGAAATCTTAAATTTCTCACATTAAGCTAAAGTTACCCTTATAATTATTGCATTTTAAATAGATTCTCTTATTTCCCCCTGCCTTTCAAATTATGAAATATTTTATATGTTACTTTTTTTAAGCACTTGTATCTACTAGATACTAAACTGAATTATTTTATTTCTACTTTTATTCTGTATAATTTTTTATTTTATTTTTTTTTGTGTTCATTCATTTGTTCGTTCATCTCTCTACTGTCACAATTGATAAAAATCACATTTTCCATTTGAATAGAATTTTATGAATTCGTGCATAAAATTACACTCTTCTCCTCGTTGGCTTTGAATGTTTAGTAGATATTTTTTTTTTACAAAATTGCAATGGAATTTCTTTAGTTTAGTTTTTTTTTATTTTTGTTGCCCCTGTTTACAGAGCAGAGGAAAAATAAAATTAAGAATTACAAAAATTTTGTTTCATTTTACAATGTTGTAAGAATTTAGTTTTTAAAGAGCTAGACAAACAGGCGGAAGGACAGAGGCAGAGACTGAGGCAGAGTTTACTGTTAATTTCCCATAAAAGTAAACTATTTTTGTGGTTGATATTTTACATTAAATTATTGAGGTGTTAATAATTTTTATTTGAAAAAAAAACCAATTTTGTTGCATGATGACGATAATGATGATTGTGTTGAAAGTGCTTTTAATTTTGTTTTTCTATTTACTTAAGTGGAGGAATTTAATGAAGCATAATTTTTAAACAATAGAAAATTTTTCATTGAGTTTGAACAACAGGCTTGTGTTTGGTTTAGAAACAAAAAAATGTGTCAATATAATTAAAATAAAATTTTCCCATGATTTTATTTTTTTGTTTAATACTAAACAAAATTTTGCAAAATTTCTAAAAACGCTTTATCATTTCTTAAAATTCAAGCTTAAGGTTTCGAAATGCTGCAGCGTCATGTTAAATAATTTATTTCTCTAAGAGCCATTAAAATCTATGTAAAATATTTAAGTAATAAAATTTACATACAAACATATACACAAATAATTGTTGCCAGATTTTTTTCTTTAAATGCAATAAAAATGGTCATCTTTCCATACACACCAAAAAGTTTTCCCTAAAAAAGTTTGTACTTTAAATTCAATTTAGGCTGGGTTTCTGAGATCTCAGTTAATATAGGCAAAGTTAATCTAAAACCATATTTGTACCAACATAGACTTGCTGAAAATTTGGTCTAAAATGAAATAAGAACAAAAATTCACATTTCTCCGGAAAAATCCGAGTTTCAGACTGCGTTCAACTAAGTTTAAACCTAACCCACATTAAAAATTTTAAACGAGAAAATGTTCCATAAAAATTTGCAACTTAAATTTCCAACATCGTTCTTAAAAGAAAATGTAACGCAAGGACATAAAATGAAGAAGTTTTTTTTTAATCCTGAACAACGTTAAATACGTCTATTTTAAAAGGTTTTTTAGTATAAAAACAAACAAAAAAGTATAGCCGGTCAAACCCGGTCGTATGATATCCCAACACAACAGTATTTAACATTTTCGAGAGTGTACCCTATTTGGAACCCATTGGCAATCTTGGACCAGCCAGAGCAAAATTATGTTATTTGGGTAAGATTCATGTAAAAGTTCTTTGTGACTTATATTTAAGATATCTTCATCTATGTATATGAGATTTATTTGTCTTTTAGTGATTTTAGAAAGGGGACTTATTTTGGACCTAACATGTGGGAATATTTTCTCTATTTCTGGCAACACTGATCAACATCGATGCGAGTATCGCCATTATCTTCCTAAGTGTGGCTTGTAAAATGTGTTAAAGAAGTGCCACTTGAAACTGCTTAAATACTCTATGACCGAAAAACAAAACTCTGACTCAAGTAATAATCGTTTTTTAAGGGCACATCTAAGCTGACCGACCAAAGAGCGGAATGGAAAAGACACATTTGTAGCCATTATTGTTAAACTTTAAAGTCAAGTTTCTTTTTGTATATTCTTTGAAGAAGTTTAAGTAGAATCTAGTCAAACATAAGTTGGAGCATGAAAAAAAGCACACACACACATCATAATTTTAAACAACATTATTATTAATAACACTCCTTTGTAGATTTCAAGTATGAAACTCTTTTTCCAGACAAAATACTGAAGTCATTGTTGGTGGTAAAAGCTTTTAAAGCGTCTTACAGTCTAAGAAATATTAGGTTATGTTGTAAGATTTTAAAGTAAAAACTTATGGTTGGAAAATTTTGTAAAAATATTTTAAAATTAATTAAAATTTGATTATAAAAATAACTAAAATTTAATTTCAAAGTAAAGTCTCGTTAAACTTTTATAAAGACAGTTTAGTAAAACTGGTATTAGCTAAGATATGTTACCAGAAAGAAAGCATAGCAGTTTAAGCTCGACCATTTGATACCCTACATCATAGTGCATCTTTGTATCGAATATTCTCTAAATATTAACATCTAAATGAGCTTTATTCATCTTAAAGCCTTATAAGAGAGGGGCGATATATGGGACCTATGGTCAATTCTGGACCTATCAGTGCCATGATAGAGCAGCTATTACAGATGTAAGTTATTGCATGCTACGCTATTTTCGAGATTTGGTTTAGTTCAACTAAACCAGCGATTAAGCATTCACTTTTTTCAAAAGCTAAGAAACTTAAACACAAGTGGATAAATAATTGGAAAAAATTAAAAAGTTTAGTTAAACTTTATTTAAGCGATTTTAGTTAAACTTGTTTTTTGAAAGTTTAAGTTAAAAATCCAACAAATTTAAATTCTTAGCCTTTTACCAAGCTAAGCAACAATTTTTTGAATTATTTCATTTTAATCTTTTAATTACATAGTTTACAAAATCCTTAACAAAACCATTAAAATTTGTGTTCCAACAACATTTTCAACAGCATAATAATAATAATGTTAGTATCAAAATTAAACTGTACAAAATTTCTAACAAAAAAACAACTAGAACCTATAATTATAGCTCGAAGACAAACCCTCATCATCATCATCATAAAACAAATGTTTAATAAAACATAAAAAAATAAAAACTCAACACCATTAAATTGTTTAATTTTATATTATTTAAGCGTAAATAATTTCAATTTAATTTTAATTTTATAATTATAGTTTTAACGATAGTTTTTGAACTCTACACAGTTTAAATGATACAAAAAAAAATGTATAAATACTGCAACAAGTGGTTTTCAAAATTGACACTTTAAATTCAAATTTCTATTTAAGGCCAACTTCAGTCAAAATGTGTGTGTGTTTTAAAGTAATAATCAGTAATTAAATGGTATTTGATTCTATTAAAACTATTTTTATTTAAATTTTAATAGTGTTGTTAATTTGGCGTTTTTTTTCGAAATGAACCCTTATTTTAATTGTGAACATAATTTTTTCCACCTCATGTGGTTTGTTAGGAGTTTGAATAAGATTTTTATTTTGATTGAGGGTTAAATTCAATCAATGTCATTTTAGAACGGAAAGTTTTATCGGTTGCAATATTTTTTTTTTTTTTTTATCTCAGGTCACCACGAATCTCTTTTGTTGCTGGCTTTTTCAAAAAAAAGAACCTTTAAAATTGTTATCTTTAACTTTACACAAAACTATAAAATTGTAACTGTTACATTTATTTTGTATTTATTTGATTTTGTTAAGGGTGTTTAATTTTCATTACTTTCCTTTTTTTGGCATCCCTTCGTTTGTTTTATTGACTTTCGTTTAATTTTTTGGTTTTTCTTTGTCACTGATTTATTTTTTTAAATTCATTTTAATGCGCTTAAAATGTTGCTTGTTGCTTAGGGTTTTTTCTGGTCTCAAGCTGTTTTTATTTTATTTGGTTGTATTTAATGTTATTTTTTGTTTTTCTAATGCTTAATTAAACAATTTTTATTGTGCTTTAAAGAAACTGAAAATTGGAGCGAACTGAAAGGCACTTTAAGAAAGATTTTCTGTTAATTATTTAAGCTGACATTAATGAATTAAGATAGAACGGGAATAATATTTTAATGATAAGGACTAAAAATAGATCTAAACAAGCTTATACAATTTATAATATCATTTTGTTAGAATTAAAGTTTCGGAGGAGTCACTCTATGCCCTCACTTGGCTGAAATGGAACTCGTTTGTATCTTTAGGGAGTATAAGTTTAATGAGAAGGACCAAAAATAGATATTAACAACCTTCTAAAAATTATGATATGAATTTGTAAGATTTTAAGTTTTTGAGGAGTCCCTCCCTCTTTGCCCTCAGTTGGATACCATGGAAGTCGTTTGTGTATTTAACTTTTAGTAAAGAGTTAATAATTGAGAAATTTTTTAATTTTACTAAATCTGATATAACTAACACAACTATTTTTGGGAAACAAATAATTGAGTTGTGGTTTTAGAACAAACTACAAAATCGAATGGATGAATAAAAACTAAAAAATTATTTTTTAATTATTGGAGCATTACACATGGATATACCTATAACGTAAAGGAGTCCAAGTATAATAGTGAACGTGCTATTAAAAGAACAAACATCAAACGCATTAAAGATCCATCTCAGGGATCTACTGGAATGTGTAACTTCCCCTGTCCTTTTCGTTTTAGTACTGCCAATTAAAGCAGATGCTTTAAGCGATATACAAAGGATTTAAATTTCTAAGCTTAACGACCATGATTGCAGCGATGACCTCTGGCTATTTGCCCATAGTTTTGAACACAGACAAGAAAAAGTACAAGCATTTTATCGAAATGCTTATAGGTCGGACTACGGATCAGTACAAGGCAAATAAAGGCAAATTTAAAGAGAATTAATACTAATAACAAAAACGCTCTTGTATTCAATGAATACTGTCATAGAGGATTTCCAACCTATTTGTTACTTGCGGTGTACAATTTCAAGGAACAGTGGTGCGTATAAAGCAGAGTTTCAAATGCCAAAGACAAAGCTCGTAAGGCCATTCCGTCCTTAGAAAATATGTGGATTTCCAATGACGTAATCTGTGATTTGTAATTAAGAAATTAAACCAATCCTTTCTTTTTGATTGTGAAACATGGGGCCTTAACCTAAGAGTTACCAGAAAACTACAGACTTTTACTAACCATCATAGCAAGATCCTACTAGTACCATCGAAAGCGGATCTCCGTTATCAATTATTAGAATTCAACAATATTTGAATAAATTTAGTTTGCTATTTTTTTTTAATTTTAAAACTTTTTCTTAATCTTACTTAAATTTATGGTCTCATTTGCTGAATTTAATTTTTAAGACATCAAATTATACACAAATTTATTCTTTTGCTTGGTACTTTTCCTTTCCCTTGAAAATTAAAACCAAAATAAAAATAATTTCAATTTGCTCATTTCTTGAATTTTAATCCTACAGCTTATAAATGTTGGAATAAAAAAACACACACACAACCATAACGAAAATAACAAACAAAACTGAATCATACTTTTAACGGGATACAGCTGGGATTCTAAATATTATTTCTACCCTAAAAACAAGTACCAACAAACACAATTTTCTCGTAGATAAAAGTGTTTATGTGTGTGTGTTTGTGTGAAAAGAGTACGATTACGTCAAAACAGACATAAAGCAATTCATCTTCATCCCTTGAATTTTTATACAGCGACCACCGAAACAAATATGAAATATACGCATATTATCATATTTCTACACTTAGACAATAGACAGCAACAAAATACATAAAAAAGGAAAGATCTAAAATACAAAAAGCCAAATAGGGTGTGTTCAAAAATTGTCTAAGCATCATCAAATTTCCACCTTTTCACGAAAACAAAAAAAAAAAATTAAAACCAGCCACGCAGGGGAAAAACATGTATTTGAAACAAAAAAAAAAAAAAAAAGACAAGACTGGTACTAGAAAAAACCATTATCAAATCACATACAGCTTTTTTAAAAACTCAAACATATGCTGCCTTTAAAAATAATGCTTAGATATGTTATGAAATAAAATTACCAGCAGAATGTGGAACTGTTGAGAAGATGTTACAGTTTTTTATATATTAAAATTGCAATCATGGGCAAAATGCAAAATAGGTTAATAAAATAGATAAAATTTCTTTATATTTCAAGAAAATAGAGATTTGAGTTTAAATAAGTCTTCTTCTTCTTTCATCCGCTGAACTCTTATCGGACCATAGGGCCGCTAGTTTCAAGAAGAAGGATTGTTTTAATCGAATGTGCCTATTTTTGATACCCTCCACCGATAGTAAGAATATATAAGGAACGTGATTTTTATGGGATCTATGAAAAATAATGGGCCAATATTCACGAAATTTAATTGTGTGATTTCCAAGAGGGGGTTTTATAGCAACCCTATAGCCCGATCATCACGAAATTCAGTAGTTTGATTTCTAGTCATATGGAACTAGTTTATACATTCCGCCACCATCTACTATTAGTTTTTCTTACAGAAATTTGAAAATTTTAGGGTTTATTATATTTATATTTTGGATTTATAGCTTTTTTTTAACTGAACCGATTGCGCTGGATTTTAATCCCAACCTTTTTAGCAGAACTAGAAATAATTTTGCAATAATACTGTTCTTTTCATTTAAGACGTCTGAAAGTCAGCGTGATTTCAACGGACTTACATGGCTAAATCGACTTAGATTCCTCAAGGTCGCAGGATGGGGTCTTAAAAGAATATTAAAAAAGTTTCACTAGAAATGAAAAATTTAGTATACCCTCATTCATTACTAGTGGTGGATGGTGTAAAAATCAATTAAGCTTAGTTAAACTTGGTTTAATAAGATCGAAAAGTATCTTAAAATTATTATAAAATAAATTCATTTGAAAAAATTATATTTAGTTTAGTTAAACTTAGATTAAGCAAGTTTAGTTAAACTTGGTTACTGCAAGTTTAAGTCTTGAAAATGACAAATATTGAAAAACAAAAACTAAAAATGAATGAAAAATACAAAAAACTGGAAAACTTCCACAAAACGAGCTTAGTTTAATACTTTTAACTCAAATTGTTAAGGTTTGTTAAACTTGTTCAAGTCAAGTTGAGTTAAACATAGTTTTCGAAAGCTTTTAACAAAACACTAGCAAGTTTATATCTTTAAGCATCAACTAAATATTTACTAAAATAATTATATATCTTTCTATATATGTAAATACATATGTTACATATATACATACATATATTGTCCATTTCATTTTCCATCCTTTTTTAAAACTAAATTATGTATCAATTTGATATACACTATTTTATCTGGTACTTAATTTGTCGCATTTTGTCAAATTATATTTAATTATAATTAATTTGATTTTTATAGAAATCTGACAGAAATCTTTGTTTAATTAAAACTTATCTATGCAAACAAATAATTTATCAAACTTTTATTTCTTTTGGCGCTTTTTTTCTTTCTTCTTCTTTTGCTTCAATGTTTTAAAAGTTTATCTTTAGAAACTACAGAAATATATAAAAACGCACATACATACACACACAGACACAGCTTTTTAACAAATTACTTTAAAATAATTTAATAGCCACCAAATGGCGACAAAATAATAAAAAACCCCAAAAATTTTTTAAACATAAAAATCATTCATAACGTTTCATCTATTCTACACACAGATACAGTTTTTACAATACATGTACATATTTTTATCTACCCTGTAGGAAATGTTAATAGTGAAACTGCACTGATTCACTCTTGACCTTGTCACCAGTACGACTGATCAACTACAGACCAGACAATGCCTTGTGTTATGGCCATTTAGCAGGTGCTTGGTATTGAAAATCTACTACTGACTGCACTAAAACTTTTGATTAGGTAGTTTTTGTGGGACCTTATGCAGACATTGGAACCAGATATTCACTAGTCAGCATTTTTGCGGCTGTCAAAAACTTCCTCTTGCTTCTCAAAGAATGACAAAAATTAAGACGCTTTGATGACAGTGTCACCAAAACAATCAACAAAAGTAGCGACTTTTAGACACTTGATCCCAGGTTTCCTGCAGGGTATCTATATGTATGTGTACAATATAAATATATTTGTTTATGATCTGTATACAGTAAATGTTTCATTTTTATATAAGTTTTGTTTGTTGTGTGTGTGTATTTTTTAAATATTTTTTGCCACCGACAATAAAATTGTCTGAAAATAAATGTGAAAATAATGAATAATAAAAGTCAAAGAATACATGATTTTTTTCCAGTTCACTTTTATGACGCAAAAACGAAATACTCTACGTTTTTTTAACATTGAATTCCGAAACCAAAATATAAAAAAAGAAAATAGTAATAATAATGCTAGAGGGTACTATTGTCTTTCATATTGAATTTATAATGAACAAAATATATAGATAGACCTTTATGTCTTTTTTTTCAAAATAATTAAAGTGCTTTAAAAATGACAAAATTCTGCGTGCTTCAGGAACAAAACCACAAAATTGTGAATTTTTGATTAATTTATATACTTGAGATTAAATACTCATTAAATTTATGAGTTAAAATTTTAATTTGCTACAAAATTTGTGGCAGTGTAGTAGTTATGATTTAAACATCAAAATAAATTTTATCGCTTGCGTTTTTTAAGATTTCAAAAAATTTAGAAAACGAAGAGGTTTATGATAAGAGGTTTATGGGTTTCGAAAGCTAACGAATGTGTGCTGTCAGGTGTCCCTGGCACTTGGCAGTACCAGCCTATTTGTACAGAGTTTTGGATCGCTTTTTTACTGCTAGATTTACAAACATTTTAACAGTTGACAATACTGAAAAGCAAGCAAAATATGTAAAGTAAAGATCTTTATTTAAAATTTATAAATTGTATAAAATTCATAATACCAGCAGGTTCCTGCCTATTCAAATAAAAATGCTATCAGATTGCCACGGCCGTTGAGAGAATACAAGGTATACAAAAAGTTTATATAGAGATAATAATCGCTTTAGATAGACTATTCCAATGTACATTTAAAAACGGTTAATTCGTTAATTCTCTTCATTTTTTGTTTTTACAGAAAAATGCAAATAGTCAAAATTTTAAAGTAAAGTAAATTGAACACAATACACACCTGTTTTGGCTCATACACTTACAACTATTGAAAATTTGGAATTATGAATACGCCTCACTCTCTCTCTCCCTAACTCTCTCTAATGTGCATTCCTTACTAATGTACCTTGGACTTTTCTTAAAATATTTGTAAAAATGTACACTCCGTTTCGAAAATTAAAGAGGGAGTACCCCGGTACTCGCTTAGCCATAAGTCCAAGGCAGAATGAAGTGCTAAAGCTAGTTAAATGTGATAATTCTTTTGTCATAGCTAATCACCTTATGCCAGAGTTTTCTTAGAATATTTTAAGAAATTTGAAAAAATAAAAAACGCCGAAATTCGCAAACTGAAGGAGTAAGTTCGTTCTAATAGTTTATGGTGACATGATTTTTAATTATTAGAATATTTTGATTTACTTAGAAAACGTTATAAAGTCGTTTTTCAAACTTCAATTCAAACATACGAAATGAATTCTGTTTCCGAACGGAATTGTACTCTGTGACATGACCGATAACGCTGTTCTACAAATTTGGAAAAAAATTAACTGCAGATACGAAGCATGTTTTGTTAATTAATCTGGGAGCGCTGAATTCGAATTGGGCTATCACGTCTTGTTAATTTTTTATCGCATGATGGAAACAATGTAAAACGGTCAATACTGACACTACAATTTCACAATTATTAATTCGACAGAAGCCCACATTCATTCTAAATCTTCATAATAGTTGCGTTTAAGCATGTCAGGGAGATCGTGTGTTACTGATTGATGTTTTTTTCCTTGTGTGTGGTGAATTTTTGGTTGGAAAAAAAGGATATGCAATATCAGAATCTTTCAAAAAGGCATAATTACATTATTTTGGTTTTGCATTCAGAAACTTGAACAAACCGTTGACACCGATAATGTTTTGCTTTTTCTTCATTCGCATTTAGATTTTTTTCCGGAAAACCTTGGTGCAGTGAGCGACGAACAGGGGAGCGTGCTCACTAAGATTTAATAAAAATTTAAAGAAATTAACAAGAATTTTGGGACAAAAGCATGCTGGGAGACTATTGCTGGACTCTTATACCAACAAAATATAAACGACGTTCAAATAACGCCACTCACTTTTGAAAATTCATTGATTTTTAAATAAACTAGTGATTTTTATTGTAAGAAACGAATAAAAACATTTTTATGTATCTCAAAAACCTGACGTGATAGAAAAAATTTCTATCAATTAATTTACCCTAGTAAAGATATTTGGTTGATCCAGTCCAAAACCTTGTTGACTAGTATAAGTAGGTTTTATTTGGTAAAAAATGTCCACTTTTCTTTCTAAAGGTTTTTATTTAGAGGCTTTAAGAAGGCCTTTTAATGAAACTTGTTTTTATATCTGGTCAGGAACTGATTTAGTTTTTCTTAAATTATTTTAAAAACATTTTCCACTTACCAGGGTCTGATGTATCTAGGACAGGTGGTTGTTGAGATAAAGGACCAGGTGTACTTCCAGCGCCCGGCGATCTAGCATCATCGTTCATGGCTCCTCCATATGATAATGATGAACTAGGTGGCCGCTAAAAACAATTAAAGAAACAATTGAAAATCAATAAATAAAAATATATTAAGGAAAAATTTCTAAAATACTAGAAGAAATTTAAGAAAATATCAAAGTGAGGTTAGATCTTTTTCTGCAACATGCCAAAAATACGGTTAGAACTAAGAACATTGTATTTTACAGACTTAGGCTTCGGGTTTTCAGTGCTCAGTTAAACAAGACTAAGTTAATCGTTGCCGCCATTATCAAGTTTGTATACAATATTTTGACGGAACAGCTTAGTTTTGCATAAAATGTTTGATTCAACATTTTTTATTTTTCGAATTTATTCTATGAGCTAAATTTCAGTTATGTATTTTATAAAGCTTTTTTGTAATAGTCATATTCCTTCAATTTTTTTGAATATAATATAAAGTAACCTCCAGAAGGAAATAATTCCCAGTTTCTATTTGATAAAATGTTTGAGTAAAAAAAAATCAAATTTCGTCGGAAAAATCCGAATTGCAGACTTAAATAAACTAATATTAAACTTAATTAACATTTCCAAAAACCAGGTCTTAGAGATAGATGTAAATATTCCCAAGGCGATATGGTTTTCCTTTGCCATTTTTATCCAATTCACCATAGAGCTCGAATATTTCAAATAAATATCAAGCCCTAAACGCGAAAATAACGTAAGAGCCAAAAATCTATTTTCACAGGAGAGGTTTTTTTCTTTATTTCATAAAATTTTTTTATAAAATTTGTCGCTTTCGCTAAAATGTACTTGCTATAATATCGTTACGGCCAGGGTTACCGTTCGCCCGACTAAAGTCGCAGTTTGACCCTTTTTTTAAGCGGCCTACGACTTTTTTGTGAGACTTTTTTATATCACCGACCGACATTTGCGACTTTTTTCATTTTTAACATTTTTTGTAAAATTTTTCAAAAAAAAATTCAATTTGCAGTAAATATTAAATTTATCAAAAATATAAATCGCCAAAACAACGTCATATAAATTTAAAACAATTCACAGATTATTTATTTTTACTTTGCCAATAATTTTTTACTTTTTTTAACCTTGTCTCGTCAAGTATAGGTTTAGCAAAAAAGCGTTTTTAAATAAAAAATTGCAGAGCTCATTTTACAAAATTAGTTTTAGACGCCCAGGCAATGAAAGAAGATAACGTTAACATCGCTGAAGGTCCTTCCACGAAACGTAATATTTGGTGATACCATTCGAAAGACTGGGAACTGAAGTAAAAATGGCTTAAACAAGACTTGGTGTCAAAGCGGTCTTTTGCAGTGTTTGTAAACAGTTTCTAGTGAATTCAACAATCGTCTTTAGCGACATGGAAAAACACATTAATAAAAAAAAAGGCTTCTGACGGTTTTATTTCAAATGTTTTGCTATGCTTTGTATTAATAACAAACGTAAAAAAGATGTTGAACTTTTACTTTCTCAAACGACTTTTTTATGCGACTTTATTGTTATAAAACGACCTTCTGTGCGACTTTCCAAAAATTCCTAACGGTAACTCTGGTAACGGTATCTTGTGTGACCATGAAATTTTAGCAGATGATGCAAGTGGTGCCAATGAAGTCATTCATTTATAAAAAAAAAAAAACGATAATTGAAAATTATGTCGCTTACGTTATTTTCGCGGTTAGGGCTCGATATATTAAAAAGCTTGTGCTTTTTATAGATAAATCTAAAAATATTTTAGAATAAAAACAAATTTACTATTCAAAGATTCTGTAACAGTTTTCTAAAAAGGCACTGGAATAAGGAGCTAAAATGATATCTTAAAGCTTAACTAAACGATATCTTAAGAGAACAAAAAAACTTTTGCTAAAATTTCACAATTGGGAGCGACACATTTGTATAATGTTACTGTATGGAACCATCAGACCAACCTAAATCAACGCTTCGTAAGTTTTCTATCTGTTAAAAATTCTCATTTTGTACAAAATTAGTCATATAAAAAATCGTCATATTTTTAAGACCAAAAATAGTAAAACTTACGTTAAAACGTGGCAACCGTGTTGTGATACTTCATACAATTCACAATAAAGCCTTTTCGGTATGTATATGTTACACCGTTCTTTTAAAAATTGACTTATTTATTAAAAATTGTAGATAAAACGTTACTGAAATTAATTAAATTTCAAATTTAAGACTAAAACAATTAAAAAAAATTTTAACGTTCAAAATTCGTGTGTGGCTTAAAAAAATTAAATTTTTTGTTAATACTTTCCTGCTATTTATAGCAAATATAAAATTTTTATTAATAATAAATTTAATTTACGACTTTTGTACATTTATTAATATTTCTAATTTCAAACTTCATAAATTTTGCCTCCCCCAAAACTTAAGCGAATTTACACTACAACAATTCACAAAAAAAAACACAAAAAATCAAATCAAAATTTATTAACAAATTTCAATTTAAATGCCATTAAATATAAAATATTTTATTGCTCGTTTTTTTACAAATTCTTATTTAACGATTTTGTTGTTATTTGTTTTATAATTTTTTTTTTTACTATATATTAAAGGCGATGTATGATTTGCTGGTGATAATGATGGGTCTGACTGTCTGTTTTTTAGTTTATTTTATTTTCGGTTGGTCGCGGCGGTATGCAAATGAAAGCACGTTTTGAATAGAGGTGTAATTAATATAATTAAAAATACATTATACAAAAACAGAAAAAAGAAATTTATTTTTTTGTTTTTTTTTTTAATAAAACACGGTACAAACACAACACAGCTTTTATGAATTTCAATTATTTTAATTTTAATTCTTTCAAATAAATACTTAATGTTAGTATGAATGTTAGTTAGTAAGTCTACGTTGTATTCTTTTGGCTTTATGCAAAAAGCCGCTTAAATGTCAAAATGTCATTTTATTTTATATTTAATTTTTTTTCTTCTTTCTAAAAGAAAACAGACTTTTCCAAATGCTGATTATGGAAAATGTTGTTAACTCTTAGAGTCTAGACTTTTTGTCTATAAATGGCATTTTAAGCCAAAAGAGTAGAAAAAAATATATAAAAACTGAAGAAAGAAATTAATGCAGAAAATTAATAAAATGTGTGTGCTGATGGTCTACGTTTTAAAGCTTCTAAATCTAAACAATGACAGGCCACATTTAAAAACTAAAAAGTTGCTTGGTAGGCATACTAATTTAGTTAAAAATACTTTTTTTTAAGTTAAAAAGCCAGTTTAAAATACCAAACAACAAATATGAATTATTAAGAAGGCTGCTTTAAAAACAAAAGGCAACGAAAAACAGTTTTTGTTTGAACTGTAATTTGCCCGAAGTCATGAAACCCTGTGGAGTTTTACTCCTTTAGCTTCCTTTTTTTAAAAATAATTTACGCCATTTCAAAGTATTTTATACTAAACAACAAAATACTGCTGCTTAATATTGTATATAAAAATAAATATTGGCCCCATTCACAATCTTGCGCATTTGAGATGGCAAATTTATGCAATTGTAATATTTTCTTTTTATTGTGAATGACATCTTTGCTTTAGTTCACAATGATTGTTGCAACCAGTGTTCAAAAATAAACACTAAATATCGCTCCTTAGTGTTTGGTTCGGTAGATTTGTGGAATACACAAACGCTAATAGTGTTTGTGTAGAAAATCATTAAAAAAATAACGTTTACCTATTTGTCATCTCAAACATTTCCAACACAAAAATAATACTGTTCCAACTCAACAAAAGATGAGAACTTTTAATTCCGTTCGATAATTTTTAAAAACCACAAACTTCATTGTGTTCGGTCCAGCTCATTAATGTTTGTTCTTTTGTGTTGTGCTTAGCGCTTTTTTTGATGGTAAAAAAAACCAAACAAAATACAAATACGAATTAAAAACAAAGAGCCAACAAATTAATTTTACACAAACAAAACATATACACAATACACACACAAGCTGTTCGTTCTGCGGTCATTGCTTAAATTTTCTGTTTGTTTATTTCTTCATCAATGTTAAAAAGGAAACATTATAGAACATTAAAATATCAATACAATTGTTCTGTTTTTTAACGAAGAACAGAATATTATATAATGTTCCGCTCTTTCTTGAAAATAGTTACGAACGGTATAAAGAGTTGTGTTCGTCTACACAAACACTAAAAAAATAGATTCCGTTCATGGGTGTGTAAGCCGAACGCTCAATAATGTAATGTTTATTTTCGAACACTGGGTGCAACACACGAAACAAAACACGCAAATCGAAGATCATGCATCTTAATTCTTCAGCACAAGTAGTTTGCGATTACAAACGTAAAATTCATTGAGTTTTAGTGCCCATTTACATTGTACGATTTTTGTCGTTGCGATTCGTACCTTATAGGAGAGGGGTGAGAGAGGAGAGATGAATTAAAAGGGGTACAAAACCGAGTGTACTCATCGATTCATTTTGTTCATTGATTCTTAGTTTTAAACATGAAGTTTGTTAGTTGTACAAAATAAATGTATAGATATACAAAAAGTTGTAACAACAAAAAACGCACAATTAAACATAAGAGGGAGTTCAAAGAAGAAACGACAAAAATCGTATAATGTAAATTTGCACTTAGCTGTCGGTTTGCAGTTAAGTGTTGCATACATCGAGTAAATAAAAACACTTGGTTTTAAGTGTTGCATATTAACAAAAGGGTAGCAAGTGCATTGCTGTCTATTTTGTTGATGTAGGGTAAAAATATACTACACCATTTCGCAAATGCTACGATGCAAGTCCATTTGTACAAGATTGTGAACAGGACTATTGTTTTTCAAGTATAATTGCAAGTTGTTATTTCAAAAGCTAAAAAAGTAGCAGCTTTAAGTATTATTTAAACCAAGTTCTATAAGTTATTTCATACCAAACTCTTCTTATATGAGTTTCATTCCTTTAAGTGCGTGCTGTGAATTTTATTAAATTGGTTTTTTTTCTAAATTTATTTATATTGCAGCAGGAGTTTTTGTAGAAACGTACAACGTTGACATTTTCCCAAAGCCTTGAATTTTAATACATGTAGATTTAACTAAAAATATTTTGTTTTTGTTTATATTTTAAAAGATTTTTTTTTTTTATTTTCATCATAAAATGAAATATTTATTTATTTATAGTTGCTAAGTGTTTCTTCTTATCAATTTTCCCCATTTTCTTAAAAAGAAAAAAAATTCCATTTTAATTGCTTTATTTTATATTTCATTCCCCTTATTTGAGTGGGGAATTCAATTGATTTCAAGTGACCTTTTTTTGTGTACGAGTTGAAAATAATAAACAAATAATTAAAAATCTATATAATCTTTTTTATGAGGTATAAAATGATCTATTAAGCTTTAAAAGAGAATATTATATAAAAAAATCAATTAATTGAAAAAAATCTTTACCCATAAAAAATGCTATTAAGACCAAAAATAAGTATGCAATTAAAAATTATTTAAATGTGGAAATAAAATGCGTCGTAAATTTTGACCTTAGAAAAACAAAATCATATGCAGAAATGACATAAAGATTAATGGAATACTTCAAGTGGGTTGTGGACTGAACTATTCTAAAGCAAAATTCACAATAAAGGAAACAAGTTTTCATTTCTTAGGTCCCTGTCCAGACTTGAAATTTTTAAGTTTATGGGTGTGACTGATGGGAAGACAGTTTATATGATCTGCAGTTCTAATTTGTTTGTAATTTTCACTTTTTAACTAGAAGTTGGATGTTGGTGTATGTGTATTTATGTATGTATGTACATAAAATATAAAAAGGTTTAGAAAAAATACGCCATAAATACACATACATACATAAATTGCAAAACATAATACGGACACAAGTACAATTTCGAAAGAGAGCTTTAAAAATTTGAAGTTACAAACATGTTAGGTCTGGACGAAACCAATGTGTAAGTCAAGACAAATAGCACTACGTGGAACACCAGGAATATAAGAAAAATCTAAGCACTTCTTAGATACGTTTTTATCAGTGTTGCCACTTTATGGGTAATTACCCGAATTTGGTATAATTTTTACCGTCGTGGGTAGAGCGTGGGTAATTTCTCTTAGGTGTTATCCCGGTGTAATATGAAATTCTTACTTTAGATACCCAAATAAAGTCAAGATTCGATTTCAGTGATGACATTTATTTCTTTTAAATATTGTCGCTAAAAAATGCACAGTCTTTTGGACCAAAGTTTCGGTTTCTTTTTAAGAAAAGACTTCAATCAATCAATATATATTTTAAAAAGTTTTGTAATGAATATCGCAAGATGGTCGCTTAGATTTGGATAAAGATGCCTCTTATAGTGATTTAGAACCTAAAGTTTGAAATTGAATTACGAAGGAGGCAGGTGTATATATAAAAAACACAGCAGGCATTTTATTTACTAAATAAGGTAAAACGGGTATTTTTAAGACCATGAAATTTAAAATTTTAGACAACACAAATATAAATAATTTAAATCGGCATTACTAATTGAAACTGATTTCAAACAAATAGCGGCGACTGTCCTTGACGAAACGCCTTGCAGACGTCCAATTTTGTTTCTTTTTTTTGAGCATTGCTGGCTGCTTGTCACAAATAAAATGAACACTGTTAACCTCCAAGACGTTAATTGCTGCTGTTTTATCAGCATAAACCTGTGACTTCAATCAAGAGATGTCACATCGCAGGGCCTTGAGGTCAAATTGACAGTTTATTTTCTCTAAATCAACACATCGCCTTTATTTGTGAAAAAATAAGTTGCGTCAGTTTAATCATGAAGTTACCTTCAATTTGCGAAAATCGATGGCTGTTTTCAAAGTAAATTTGGATAATTTGGTGGCGTTGTTCAAGAATGAATCCATTCATGATGATGTGCAATTGAAAGCAGTATGACAGTTCGTTTGATAGCTAACCTTTCGTAAGGTCTATGGGGCTAAAAAAAACCATTATAAAGGAATTGCAATGAACTTTTTAAGCTTTGCCTATTTATATGCAACCAACTGCGGAATCTAAACTCATTATTTTAGGAGTTTTATTAATTGTTTTTAAGTCATTTTTATTGATTTATTTAAAATTACAATAAGAATCTTAACAGTTTGACTAATATTGATCTTCTTTCAATGAGTTTGTTGTATTTTTATTAAATAAAACTTCAGTGTTATATCAGGTGTAATTTTATTTAAATCGGGTAATTTCGCTTCAGCTCAAGTGCAATTTTGAATTTTGCTGGTGGTAACACTGGTTTTTATAACAAAATTGCCATTTAAAAGCAGAAAATCATGCATTTCTTTTCAACACTATTAATGAAGAGGTCATTTGATGTATGCGAAGGAATAAACAAAACAATTTCTTAAGAATACCACTTAAGGTTTTATAAAATTCACAATAGAGAACAGAAGAGTATCACTAAAATTATGACCCCCTCCAAAGTCATGAGTGCACCTAGAAATTTGTAAATCAATATTAAAAATTTCAGAATAAATGCCTGAGCAATCAAATTAATTTTTAAATAGTACTTAACCAGCTAGCAGTTTGAGTGTTGGAGGGTACTCCACTAGTTGTCTTATCAAGTGACATATGGTTGTCCACCAGACAAACAGGTTAAAAATATATTCTTGTGGTTAATGTTAGAAACTGTAAAAAACATAACTTCGTACAGTTATTTGACGCCAAACCATTAGAAAATGCATATGAAATGCCAATCAAACGTAAGGCAAAGAAACCAGGATGACCTGATTGCCCTTATATGATATTAACAACGAGGCGCAAGCTACTTCCGCACCCAGTGCAGTTTTATGAATGACAAGACATGTCTTATTAAATAAATAATAATTATAAGACAATTAATCACCACGTTATTCACAATAGAGTACAAAAAATGGAGAAATTAGACATTTTGGGTAAAAAAAACACACACACACACTATGACCATAAAAATGTGTTGTTTAAAGGGGAATACCCGTTTTCCAAACGCTGTGGGAACCAGGTAATATTGTCCGTCAAAAAGGGCTTCCGCTTAAGAAAGATGTCCGTTAAGGAAGACTATACTGTAGATTTAAATTAAATTGGTAGCCAGTAAATTTCTAGTAATGACCCATAAATAAATAAATCTTTTAATAAAAAAATTCATTAGGTACCCAGTTAAAGTTTCAATTACTTTTTCAAAATGAATAGCCTTCTTCACTCATTATTTAGTAGCATTCTTTTATAACTACTTCTATAGTTACTTCTGCAACCACTTCTTTTTGGATGTATGTATTTAAAAAAAATGACTTATATTTGAAAGCGTTAATTTTGGGATATTCCTTGTGAAATTCATCGGTTCTTTCAGAAAAATTGTGAAAAGTGCTTGTAGTTTTTTCTGATAACTAAACACACTATTTTGTAATCGAAGTTTTTATTGGGGTTTTTTTTACTATATGGAAAAGAAAATTTACAAACAGCAGATGTTGAATAGAATTAACAGTCAAGCTTTATGCCCAACTTAATGTGGCATTTCTTTGTTTCAGTGTTTGATAAGTTCAACCATGGAGAGGTTGACAATTGAGCATCGCGTTAAGATTGTTGTAGCCAGACAAAAAAGTGAATAGTGACTTAATAAAGAAAATCATCTTGAGTGGATTCGTTAACAAGCTGAATTGCTTGTTATTTACTAAGGCAAATGTAATTAATTATATTTTTTTTTTCGTACGATGGAACGGGGAGGTTTCCCCACAGTGACAGGTTGCCAAAAGACCCTCTGCTTCCCATAGGACCCCAACCAGGGCCTTTGCCGGTATATCACCGATTTGGGACGCACACATTGTACCATGCCCCAAGTGCCCCCTCCTGGCCCATGCCAGCGCCGGGCAGTCACACAGTACATGCTCAGTCGTCTCGTCCCCGTCTAGACATAGTCTGCATTCCTGATCCTCAGCCAGGCCCATCCGATAAAGGTGGTATTTGACCGTGTGGTGGCCAGTCAAGTAGGCCACCAGCAGTCGCAGATCCCGTCTGCCGAGACCATTCGTCCTCATTACTTTCCCGGGAGAGATAAATCTCCTTGCCTGACGCATTCCCGGAAGCGATACCCAGTATCCTCTATGTTCGCCCAGAGCCCAGTCCTCCATGACGGACTGAACCCCTGCCCAACTTAGTGCACAGAAGGGCTCGGGACCTACCATCTGCGCGTTTGAACCAGCCCTGGCCAGTTCATCAGCCATTTTATTACCCGGGATCCCTGAGTGCCCCGGCACACAGCAGAGCGTCAATCTGCTCCTTGTCCCCAGCTTCTGTAGCTTTCCACGGCACTCCGCCACCAGCTTCGAGGACATTCTCCAAGAGAAGAGTGCTTTGATGGCCGCTTGGCTATCAGTAAAAATCACATTAACCAATTAATTATATTAATAATATCGGAAAGTTTTTAATCGAAATGAATTTTTATTATCTTCTGTGAACCAAATCTTACGAATTTGTTTCAGTGTTATCATCTAAACTAAAATATCACCAAATATTTTCTTTGAAACTCTAAAGTTTTAACATTTTTTTCTTAAATAACTTTACAACATTATTGAATAACCATTTTGTTGCTATTAAAACAAAAACCAACAACAAAAGTTATTTATTAAGTAATGGTCATCAAAAACTTAATAACACAAAAAAAAACTTTTTCAAATAAGTTTTCTTTAAGATTTATATTTTTGCTTGTGTTATTAAATAAAAAGTTACGTTAGAAAAACAAAAAACATTTAATTACATTTCTAACAATAAACTTTAAGTCCTAAACTTTACACTCAATTACATTCTCGTACTTAACACTTAAAAAGGGACTTATTTATGTTCCTGTGCTGTAATATTGACCATTAAATACACTCACACAATACACAATTTTCCAAACATTTGAATAAATCCGGATTTAATAGCCACGTTCTAAAATATTTTAGGAAATCGAGAGCACAAAATCGTTTCTCCCATCTACAGTTTTTTTTTTAAGGACATGTAATCAACAAGACACGTTTTACTGCTGGAAAAAATGATTATAGTGTCTGTTCTATTTTTAATAATAATTGTATGTACCAAAAATTTCGTAATGACCACCCTGTCAAACAGTTCAAATTTTGTCTCACACTCTTTCCTTTTCAGTCATCATTTGACGTGCACTTGAAAATAGCTAAACAATCAAATTAACGTTAGAAATATTATTTCTATAACACCCTTCTTATGGAAACCCAAAATTAAGCAAAAAAAAAAAAAAAATATTTATATAGAAAATCCCTTGTAAGTGTTTTCTAATGTTATTGTTGTGTGTGGGAAGGAAGATGAGAAAAACATTCCAAATAATTTCTCTATTTGATTTTTTGATGTCACTTACACATCACACTCAACCTTATAATAATGTTCGTCCCCGGTTCCCCGGACGTCTGTCATTTAGTGTAACGTCTAATTTTTCAGGTTGGTAAACGTACGCTCTTAAGCTTAAATCCCTGTGGGTATTTGCGTATGGTATCCCACTCTACGAACGATTACTTTACCCAGGTTTTGTCGTCTGCATGTAAAAATCACCCTCTTGCTTCAAATTATTGTTAATGAAAATAAGTCTGACTGACTTTTCAGAGTAGAGTGTATGTTTGAATGTGTTTTTTTTTGTTTTGTAGGACTTGTTAATTTGTTTGTATTTCTGGTATTATTTGTTTGCTGTTGTTGTTTTTTTTGGTAATTGTAGTAGTAGCGCTTTGTGGTTCTTATTGTAGTTGATTTCAAGTATGTTGTTATTTTCGTTGAGTTAACACCCAGACATTCGTCAAAAGTTCAACAAAAGGAAGAAAATTGCAGCAGGGAATTTATTTATTTGTTCGTTTGCTGTAGTATACAGAGCGTCGTGGTAAGTGTGTTTAATAGAAAACAAAGGAACTTTTTGTTAAATAATTTCACTGGGATTTTTTCCACTCTTGCTGGCTTTGGTATGGGTTTTATAATTGGCTGGTGTTATTAGCTGGATGTGGAGTAAAGAGAGTAAGTGGGTGGATGGCTGGCAGAGAGTTATAAAGATCTAAAGATTCGTTAATGTGTAATCAAATATCAAATTTCTGTGTTAGTTGTTGGGAATTGATTTTGTTAGAGTGAGAATTGGTGGGAACTGTAGGAGGTATTGTTGTGATTGTAGTAAAGTTGGTTAATTATGAAGTATAAGTTATGTTTTTTTTTTGCAAAGAGGAGGGCTTGAAATTTTAAATTTTAGACTTTATTCACATAGAGGGTATAGTTTTTTTTACCCGTTACATCAGTAATATCTTATTGCAAAAACCTTAATCTTGGTAACTTTAGTAAATATTTAGATCTTTGGTTTTTATGACAACTGCTTAGGTTGGCATGATGTGAAGGAGGAGGTAAGGGTGTTTCACTTTCACCAATGTAGCGGTCTGAGGTTTTTAGAATAAGGCATGTTGAGAGGTCAGGTGCTCCATCTAATGTAGGACTAATAGTGATCTCACCTGCCTTCAAGAAATCGTAAGCTTTCGAGGCTACAGTGATGTCTGGAGAATAATCTTGCGAACACTCGGTTGACTCTGGCCACTGGCACAGTGTACCACTAAAAGACCGCTATAAGGGCCCAATTGAGCCGTCCTTGTGACGCCTGCACATAGAACCTAACCATACCTAGATTTTTGGTAAATATTAAGATATTGTATATTTTAAGTGAAAAAAATTACAAACTAAGTTCTTAATAAGTAGCAGCAATATTATCACCCTGAGCATTTGGTAAATTATAATGCAAGTAAGTTACACCAAATGATATTTAAAACCTTTTACTATGGAGCTAGTGATTTATTTGTTTTGTCAGTCTCTACTGCAGGCAATACTTTGGGCTAATTTTGAATAGAAAGGAAACCAAAGTGTTACCCATTTAAAAGAAAAATTTATGATTTTTATAAAATTCGTTTAATAGGCGTCCTTTCTTCCATCTTGTCTGCTGTGCGTCCATGGAAACCTTGTGTTTTTAAGACACATGTTTCCAGACGATCAATTGTTAAAACACAAAAACAAAATATCGTCAACATTAATTTTAATAAAGCAACAGTCCCCAGTGACAACATCAAAAGAAGCCTTATTAGCCTTTATGAAAATCAGGGTTCAGTAGTAACTGAACGACGCAGAACTCTTGCTCTACCAATTTGCACTGGAGAACCTGTTGATGCTAAACGGATCCATCTGAGTCTAGTCGTGCCCAGAACATCGCTGCGGCACATTATTAAAGTTGATCGGGGCATAAATCCATATAAAATTCAATTGGCTCAAAAATTATTGCCTTGTGAAGCATCATATGCCAATCAGCCGAATTTTACCAACTCTTTATTAGTCTTAAAATTATTGTAGGAATTTAATCTAAATAAGCACTAACTACGCATGATCGACGCACACGCCTCCAAAGCTGGCGAACCGAAATTAATGCGAATTGTTACCCAAAATATCTCCCTTCTTTATATCAATGGAGTACAGCTTTAAGAGGTGAAATCTTTCGCTACCTTGAAAGCTTTATTAATAGACAGGGCGGCTGTAGTGCTGATATTTCCGAACGCATTAAAAAGGCAAGTTTGGAATTTGGTATGTTTACCAACGTTTGGAGATCTTCAATTATACCGATTAGAGCAAAACTAAAAATCTTCAACTAAAACGTAAAAGCTGTTCTTCTGTATGGCTTTGAAACATGGAATGCCGCCAGATCTGATGTCCACGATCTACAAGTGTTCGTCAACAACGCCTTTCGTAGACTTCTAAAAAATATTCTGGTCAATGACCAGCTCCAACTCCAGACTTTGGTAAATAGCACTACAATTTGTAAACGAAAGTATAATTCGATAGGGTGTACTCTCTGGAAAGATGAAGATGATAGTGCCAGGCAGGCAATCGAATGGAACTCCATGGAAGCGTCAAATCTATACAGAAATCATTAAAATATAAAAAAACTGGAGAGAAATTAAATCAATCGCGCTCAATAGATGAAAATGGATAATGCTTGTAACGGCCCTATACTCCTTATAGGAACAACAGGAACAATTATACCCAGTGGGAAAATTCAGAAGACCTTCTTACTTTAGACCTTTTTAAAGGCCGGCTTAATTTTTTTTTGATTCAATTACTATTCGTATCTTACTGCTAAAGATTGCCTCATACAAGGTCTCGGCTCTTTGGTATAAACGATAAGATACACCTTCCACACTCGATCCTATGAAAAGGGAGTAGAGAAGAAGTAACATTTTTTGTATTGTTTTTTGCACAAGCAAAACCTAACTTATTACTTTGTTTTGATACCATTACCGTTCTTATGTAACAATGGCAACGTATGAAAAAAAAGATATTAGTATGGAATAGAGCGAGCAGGCCTTGCATATCAAAAAGAAGAAGTACAGAGGCCTTCTAGAAGGCATCCATACTCCATATTTTTCCCGCTGGGTATATAGCCGTAACCGCATTACCAAATTTAAGGGTAACTAGTCAATATTTGACCATAATTCCCATATTAGTACAACTACAACTGTTGAAATAAAATAAATACTAAGTCAGGGAAATATTTTCTGCTGGTAGATCTGAAATTGATCAAAAGGTTCATATGGACAAAAATCGCTTTAAAATTAATAAATCTCATAAAGTTTTTAGTTTTCAGAAAAAATTGGTCACAAAAAACTTTAATATAAATTAAACGTGATAACAAAATTTTGTGCTTATAATTGCATTTATATCCCAAATAAGGATTAATCACTGGTGGCCCCAAAAAAATTTACTTTCTTTTTTGTTTACTGAATAAATAGTTTCTATTTCAATAAACAAAAAAATTTCGTAAATGATTTACAATGAAACAAATGATAAATTTGAAAGCTCCCGCAATTAAGGCTTTAGTTTCATTCACAATAGCAATCACAAGTTTCTTTTACTTATAAATTACTTCCATTTGAACAACAATTTAATTGAAAAATGATCATAAAATTCATATAATCATTACAACTCATTGCCAAACTCATAAATTTAAAAAAAAAAAATTCAAAGATGCATTAAATTTTTGTATACAATTATTATTTTTTTTTATTTTTAATTATCAGAAGTTTTATGAGTATTTAACACACTCTTATGAGTTTTTATAGAGCGCAACATGCAACACCATGGAATATGATAGATTTACAAAAGAAAGAAAACAAACAAGAACAAAATTTACAACATGTAATGATTTGTGAAAAAAAATTACGCATGATTTACTATAAAAAATATGTAGAAAATAAAATATGATTTTTAAAAAATCATAATAAAAAATTCATTTAAAAAAAATTGTAAGAAAAAAAAATAATGTGCGTAAGGAAAAAAGAGATGTGTCCAGTAATTCAATACTGTTGGCGGTACTAAGGTTTTAACTTTTTTTTTATTGTTTCCTTAAGAGCTTAAGGAATTTGTACCTTCTGTTGGTTTTGATTCTTTTTTTTTAATCAGCTGGCAAATGAGTTTTAAACTCAACACTTGTGCTGAAAAGGAATTCAAAAATTTTAATCTCTTAAAGTGTTACAAAGTCTCAATATTAATATAAAAAAGCTTCTTTATACCAAAAAAAAAAATAATTATGAAAGGCGGCTTAAAACAGGACACAAAGCAAAAAATATAGACATAAATATTTATATAGACAAGGAAAGTTTGTGTTGGTGCTGAATAAGGAAAAATGTATCAAATTTCCTTGAGAAAAAGTTTTTTTCAGGTCACTTTCAAGCCACGATAAGCACGTGGTTGTAGTTTAATTAATATTTTTATAAATTAGTATAAATTAAGTTATCAAATTGCATCTTAAACTCTTAAGTGTTTCTTGTTTCATATTTTTTTTCATTAAATGTTAAAGTGCTGTTTTTTTTTTTTTTTTTGTATGGCCTGGTGTTTAAAAACGTTAATAGGATATTAACATGTTACTAGAATGCTGGTAGGCACCCTCGAGTATATATACCGACACCACGATAGTGGAGAGGGTATTGTGCGTTAGTGCTGATGTTTGTTTAAATGTTTCTAAATATATTGGTCAAAGACTGAGAATCACTTTTACAATTAATCTCACGATGTCCGTCCGTCCGGCTGGTTGGCTGGCTGGCTGTCCATGTAAACCTTGTGCGCCAAGTACAAGTCGCAATTTTAGAGATAATTTAATAAAATTATGAACATACCTGAGAAGCGGTTCATAATTTCACACAGCTTCTTTTCGGAACAGAGTCTTTGTGCCCCTCAACCATTTTATTATGTTGGGATTAAGGATTAAAATTTAATAAAACTTATGTTTCAGCAATATAAATCATCTTTACAAATTTTTTTTTGGATCGATCCATGTTTGACCATAGCTCCCATAGAAATCCTACTCCAGCAAAAAGCTTTTAATGCCATGAATTATATCCTTCTCAGCAAGTAAAGGGGTATATATTAGTTTGTCATTCCGTTTGTAATTCCTACAATATTGATATTAGACCCTATAAAGTACGTATTTATATTCTGGGTACCTATTAAGGAGCGAAATTACTTTAACGATGCTCGTTTGTCTGTATAAATGGGGTTTCCGTTTAATCTTGTTGTTGGAATTTAGCCTGATCGTTCCGCAAGTGGCTGGGATATGAGAAAAAAACAAAGACTGCCTCTAATTCTGCCCATAAATCCCTTGATGTTGTTGTATTTTTTTATATCTGCAGACCGGCAAGATCCAAGGTATCCAAATAAGGTACAAACATCTTATTTATCAACAAACAACCGCTTTAAAAATAAAGGCGGAACTGGAGAAATGGGCATGGCACCTCTCGTACAAAGACATTATTGATTTCTGTATATCTAGAGAACGGCAAGAACCAAAATATCAAAATTAGGAACAATCATCTTGGTTGGATATATGTACAATATCCAGACAAATGTGGGAATATAAAGAGAAGTGGGCATGTCAAAAAATAGCTCCATTTATATCTAAAGAACTATAAACGGAAACAGCAGCAGCCAACCTATAGATATATATATTAAAATAGGAGTATGTCAGGGTTGCCCACTATTCTCTCTGCTATTTAATAATTGCTTAGAAGATCTAGACAACGCGGATGATATGTGTCTCCTATCAGACAGGTTATCAAAATTAAAATCAGTTGAAGCGGAAGCAGGTCAACACCAGGTGCAACAGAAAATTTTCAATTCGCAGGAATGAATTGGAAGAAGTGCTACTGGGGTAGCTTAATTACAATAAGCGAGACTCTAGTGAAGGTGGCGCAAGCTGCATTAAGCCAGACAATCATTCGGGCAACTACCCAACCTTTTGAGATGCCGCCACAAACCTTAGCCTGTTTAAGTCATGTGTGATATCCGCACTTCTTTGGCCAGCAACTCGGTATAATAAACTTAAGGCTCTGGGAGATTTCCAAACATCCGCCAATCGCTATCGAAATTAAAAGGCGTAAGTGGCGATGTATTGGCTATGTTTACGCAGAACACGAGATGATGTCACAAGACTACCTCTTGACTGAAACCCTCAAGGCAGTCGTAGATGAAGTCGTCCCTTTCATACTTGGCGACGTCAACTTGACACTGAACTCGAAGCAGTGGATGAAACTTGGATCCAACTTAAGAACCTGGCATCAAATATAGGAACAACTGGAACACATATAAAGAACGGAATGTACATATAATTCTTATTGCACCATTATGAAGGGTTCATAAGATTCGGTAATGCCAAGAATAACACTCTTACTTGTTTTCCTATAAGTGTTGGTATTGGCATAAAATTCGGCGACAATAACGGGTAATATTGTAACGTAATTTTGTTCTAGAGGATCAATGATTGTTTTCCAAATAGGGTACATTCTCGAAAATTTGCTTATAAATATAAATCTAGTGGTATCGTAAAGTCGGGCTTGACCGACTTTACTTTCTTACTTGTTTTTAATTGTATTTTTAATAATTAAATAACAAATAAGTATTGTAATTTTCATTTAGAAGGAAAAAAGCTATTACAAACAGACAATTTTAATCAACATCATCATCTTTGCATGTTTCAACACAATTATTGCTGGAATTGTTCCACTGGGGGCTTAACTCCCTTTATCCCCTTTTCTACTCTTTAAATAGAATATTTCAAACAAATTAAAATGCATTACAATAAACAATTAGTTAAAAAGATAGAATAGTAAGTAATACATAATAGAAAAAACGCAAGGAATTTATCGAAAAATGCTAAATAATTAATTGTTACAATTTTAATTGATTTTTCTAAGGAAACATTTTATAGGGAAATTAAAACAATTAATTTATTAAAAAGAAATATAACAAAAAAAACCTTAATCAGTAATTTTTTTCTAAAACAGTTTGTTACAAAGGTCCAATAAAGTAATCAAAATGGTTATTTTTTCTGTTATTATAAATATTTCTTTTTTTTTATTTAATTCCTTTGATACCGCCTTTTAGGTTTCAGTTTCATTTCTATTTGTATTTTAACAATTCAGTCACGTTTATATTTTCCAGCATCAACTGAATGAGAAAAAAGCTTTAGCAGTAGCAGTTTGAATAAAAAAAAAAGTTGCAAATCATTTATTTATAAAGTTTAAATGCTGACTAAAGACTCCGAGGTATGTGTTTGTTTGCTTAGAAGCCGTTCAAGAAAATTGAAATGAACACACTTGCCATAGAGGCAACAAGTTACTATTCGCTCTAAAACGTTAGTTAGTGAGTTGTCCTCAGGGACTTTGGTGTTTGTTATTTAATGGCTAAGAGAGAAGAAGTGTTGCTACGTTGCCAGCATTATGTGGCATCTAAATAAAATTCTTTTTTCTTTCGAAATGTTTAATTTTTAATCATTTTAATAGAGCCGTAGCGAAAAGTGTTTAGCAATTTATGGATGAGAAAAAGAATATAGAGTTAGGAGGAATTTAAGTAATTAAATGAGGCTAGAAATGGGAAAAGGGTAAACATTCGGAACTTTCTGATCCAAAATTCACAAGATTAAAAAATTTCGTATACAAAATTCCTTTACCACTTCAACTCTTAAATAGAGTTTTTTGTCCCCTAAATGTATTTAGAAATTTATCGTTTTAAAAAACAGAAGTACAGTTTCTTTTTTTTAAAAATTTGGGTAGACTTTTAAATGCAAACAACAAATATTGGTATTCATATTAAAATTAGTGAAAATTATTAAAAAAAAATATTTAGTCAGTGAAATACTAGTAGTAAGAATTACCAAAATCGGTTTAAAAAAAACAGAGTAGGATAAAATTTACTTTAATGGTTTGGCAAAATAGCACCCATACCATATGAGAGCTCGAAGGACCATAATTGGCTGAGATATTTCTCAAATAAAAAGTGTATAGATTCACGAAATTTAAAGTTTAAATGCAATTGGGTCCATACACAAAAAAATTGAGTTTATTAAATTAAGCTCAAAATTCTCTACTCAGTAGATTGGTGTATTTTTAAAGATCAGGCAAATATAACTATTAGTTCACCTAGCACACCCTCACATTGTAACACATTTAATAATAGTAATATCCGTGAAATCAAACACACGGGGAAATAACTTTTATAATATTGCAAATTAAACAAATTGTTTAAAATTCAAATACAAAATGTTTACTGTGCAGCAACAAAAGTTATAAGCGAACTTCTAAAGCAAATTAGTAATCAACAAGAATATTAAGAAAAAAATTTAAGCTGCGCTTCTTATAAATTAAATGATAAGAGCTTAAAAAACCGTTAATTACCAGTTTAATAATAAGTACAAATAAGTTTACCAAAAGAAAGAGCCTAATTTTACAAAACAAATAAAATATTTTGTGCAGCGTTGCCGTTTTGGTTACTTATAACCAAAATTGGTTACTTTTACACTCAATGTGTACTTGTGTACTCTTTTTCGTTTTGCTTACTTTTTTTCAACTGAAAAATTATTTTTTTTTTTGCCTTACTTGGGGATCAAAATTTGCACTTCTAGTTTCAAAGCACTGAAACTTTTTTACCAAATTACTCATACTTTTTAAAATGTGCTGCTCCAAGTGGCAGGCAATTGATTGTGTAGAAAAATGTATGTATATGAATTTCACCCAGTTTTGCTGGACATATGTTATTGTGTGTTATTAATGCATTTATGTCGGCTAATGTGCTCAAATAAAACAACTTGTAAATTTATTCTAATAATTATATTCCCACATATTCTATGTATATTAATTATTTAAAGTTAAAGTTTATAAAAAACGTGGTTGTTAAAACAAAAAGAAGAATATAATAATTATTTTAGGGCCATTATTACAACTTGCCAATAGTTAAAAGTTGGATTTTGTTGGACCGATAAATAGCTTTGCATTATTACAACTTCTATTTTTTATTGCTGTTATTTTCAATAATAATAATATTTAATAGATGAAAACATAATAAATGAAAGTTTTATAATGCAAAGCTATTAATCGGTCCGACAAAATCCGACTTTTAACTATTGGCAAGTTGTAATAATGGCCCTTAGTGTTGTTTAACATAAAAACATTTTAACAAATTGAATAGGTACCAAAAAAGTGTTGGTAAGCGGAAGTAAATTAAACACACGATTGTGTTCACACCACACATTTATACTATTTTTCATTTACTTTGCAAAGATTTTTAATGTACCCGATTATTAATTACTGCAAATAATAACCACTATCTGGGGCAGTGATGTTATACCTACGTAGGGAGAATCCATATTTGTGTGTCATAGGGAAAAGAAGGGAAGATTTTTCGAAATCATTAAAATGTAGGGACTTTTTTAAAGTTGTAGGCATTTTTGTAGAGACAATTTTTTGAGCGCAAAGGAAAAAATTGATTAAAAGTCTGTTGATTCTTCAAACCAGCGCTGCCAGAAGTAGGATTTTACCTTATTTTTTTAAATTGTTTAGCCGTAAAAAGATTTTAAGATTTTTTTCCCCAAAAACAAGACTTTTTGTTTTGTCTAGGCGAAGGTTAGGTTCAATTAAAAAAAACCTTCTTTGCTCCCATTCAAAAATTTTTAAGCTAAATAAATAATTCAATTTAGTATAAGAAATTAAATTTTTTGTAATGTTTTTTTTTTGTTTATTTTATTTATTAAATAAAATATGAATTGTTTTTATTAATTATAATAAAAAAAACTACTTTTTTTAAAAAATAAGATTTTTTGCTGAAAATTTCTGGCAGCCCTGCTTCAAACATTTGCAAGCTCTAACTCATACAGTTTTTCAAAAAAAAAAAAATAGGACCACGAGGGAAGCTTGAGGGTATTTTCCTTTACAACTTTTTAAAAAGAAATGTTTGAATTTTAAATCGTTACAGAAAGGCGGCCAAGCAAGAGCTAAATGTATTGCGTGGCGGTTACATTCTTTTCTATTAGCACAACATACAAATCAATACTTACATGCACAAATAAAAAACAATATCTTCCATCTCGTGTCGTCTACATATGCTTTTTGTGTGTGACAGAGACAAGTGCAGAAGTGCAAAAAAAATTTTGCGGATGTGTAAAGGGTTTTTACATGCAAAAATAAAAATATAGTGGGTTTTTATGTATGTAAGTATTTTTTTGTATGTTGTGCTAATAAGAAAGATTGAAACAACCACTCAATACATACATATGTATTTATAGCGTTTGCTTCCCTGCAAATAATAGGACCAGTCTAAACACGCGTGTAAAGAGTAGTCCACAAGGGACTAGGACTAGTCCAAAAGTAACCCAAACGTATGGAAAAAACATGGTCTATTTAACATTACGATGTCCTAGGGCAGGATAATATAACCCATCTTTGGACTATAAAGGAGTAGTTTTAAAACTACTCCATTGTGTACACAAGAGGATTAGTTTTAACTTCGTTTAAAAACGAAAACATGTCGTTAAAAAACGAAGACATGTCGTCCCACTACAAACACTTTTTAACAATGACATGGTCCATGCTTGCATTACATCGGACCAGTGCATGGAGTAGTCCATTTCATGAAATTGGTTCAGGTGGTCCAATACTATTTGCAGGGTTAAGATACTTGTACACGACATGTTTTTTACATCTGACTTGTCAACTTTTCAGGTTACATGTTATTGTGCATATTCGATCAAAAACGTGCATGTAATTTGCCCCTCGTGGTCGTAGTTTGAAAAAAATACATAGCTACTGTGTCCAAATAAATAAAGATCTTTATATTTTTAAATTTCATTAAAATCGACTAAATAGTTTCGGAGAGGCAGACATTTTTCCCTATCTCCCTTTTAGTCATATTTTTTTTAAAAATACACAGCTTAAGTGTCTGTATATATATGAATCTATCAATGTTTTAAATTTCATTAAAATCTATCAGATAGCTTCGGAGTGCAGAAATTGCCCCTTCCCACCCCTTGTGATCCTATTTTTTATAAAAATGTATAGGGTATGTGTAGTTCTAGGTATCATAAATAATATGTACATAGTCCTATACCTGCCTAGTGATCAAAGCACATTTTTGTTAAAAAAAATGTTTTTTTCATTTTTACACAGAATTGTCAAAAATACTGAAGGTATTTTTTTTAACATGGATATTTTATATGCATGGCAGATAACCAATACACAGTCATGGGTAGTGAATAACATCTGCATAATATTCATGTATTTTTGTCTACTGAATGTGGTTGCGAAGATATTGCCGTGCATAAGGATAAGTAATAACCACACTTTTTGCAACGCACAACCATAGCTGTTCTTATCATTTGTGTTATAAATATATGTATGCACAATAACGAAAAGCGTGGGTAAATACCTCTGTATATTTTTCTTATGGGTACTTGTTGTCATGCTCTGGTATATATGTACATACTTATATATAATATTTTCTTACCTAAGTGAAAATAAAATAGTGTTTTTAATACTTGAATATTCTGATAACTTTTTAATGCATTTGGTTACTTTATTTTTACTTTTTGGTTACATATTTTTCTTAGTCGTGGCAACACTGGTTGTATGTAAAAATATAGTTGCGAAATATAAATATGTATGTATAAAATGAAGTTTTTTTTATATTTTTAAATAAAAAAGCTGATTTTATGTTGTAGCAATTACTTTAACCATAATATCATAATCGGCAACCATGTTATAGTTAAGAATAACAATTCTATATATACAAAATTGTAGAGTTACTGGCTGACTGAGCCTAAGCGCCTGAACCGGACCAAAGGTTGGTCTCTTTGAAAATCAATCAAATAAGAATTAATTTTTGAAAATTTGAATGTTAAGAGGTTAAAAAGTGTAAAACGAGTGCAACAAAATTTATATTTATCGTTGTTCAATAAAAAAAAATAATTGGACAGATCCGTGACACTTTTTTGAGTTTCGGCCCTTCTGGGGAGTAAAGTGTTAAGCCTGTATTTTGGAACTTGCTTGTCACCCCATCTATCTTTTAATATAATAAACATAGCAATAAAAATTATAAAATTCTATTTATGTACATATATTATGTCACATTCGAAATTTATCTAAAAAAATACAAATATGAAATCGTACCTATTTTTGGTAATTTTTTACAAAATATTTTTCTTCATTTATTGACACGGTACCAATAATATTGTGCAACTAATCCATATTATAATTAAAATATTTTCGTTCAAAAATGTGTTTTTTTAAAGGTGACCATATCAAAAAATTAGCTTTGTCTCTAAAAATCGGTTTTATCACCAAAATAATTGAAACAAGCAAAAAATTGTTTAATTTTGCACCTATCACTAAAATGATTATACCAATTACTCAAAACTGCAAAAATAGCAAAACAAGGATTATTTCCAATTAAAAAGTTTTCACATTTTAATCACAAAAATAATTGAAAAAATTTATTATATGTATTAAACAATTTTTTAATTGAATGAATTAACAAAGTAATGAAAAAATCAATGTTTTAATACCATCAATTGCTAACGTAATTGAGTATAATACAGAAAATTAATCATTTTAATAATTGTATTGATTAAAACAGTAATTTAATTTAATTAATTATGCAGTGTATTGGAAATACAAGCCTAATTGAATTACGTAAATTATGCAATCAAACAAATTGTTAAAATCGAAAAAATTTAAAGGCGTATTTTGGATGGAAACAGAACTAAAGTAGCGTTGTCAGTTTCAAAATAGTATTACAGATGGCAACTGGCAGCTATAATTTTTTCTTGCCAAATTTGTGGTTGCCCTCTGAAAATGCAAATGCAAATTCGGTTGCCATACATAATCGATACACTATTATTATTATTATTATTATTATTATTATTATTATTATTATTATTTATATGAAAATAAAACGTAATATCTACAAATAATATAAAAATATTTTACATTTTGCTTAGCGTTTTTATGTCATGTTTGTGTTAGCATTATTTTAACAAAGTGTTCAATTCAAACAACAAAGTTGATTCAATTAAACATTTACTTAAAAATAAGGTTTAAAACAAGAAAAATGTTAATTGAAAAAAATATTCTTTTAAATTTAATTAATTTAGAACATAATTAAATGTTTTCTGAAATTCAAAAACCACTATTAATTGAAAAAAACTTACACTAATTTTTTCTGTGTACGTGCACTCAAATATGCTCGCGAAATAAGGATTTTGCCACAATAGCAAACACATTTTTTTATGGAGCGAAATCTCTTTTAAACCCTCTCTACCAGGATTACTTTTAGCCCAGGGCTTATTTTAATGTTTTTGTTATATCCACAACCAGTATTTGAATAAAATCTTAATGTTTTAAAGAAAATATTTCTACTATTGTTCTTTTTTCCACAATATAATAGCCTCAAAAAATATGTTTAAGGATTAAAAAGGATTAAATTTTTTAGCACAACATAAAAACCAAAAAAGCCTTTAAGGCTTGTCGGTTAATGTTAATTACAAAATTTAATAAGGCTCATTTAACAAATAAATAAATAAACATAAAATAAATCTATAACAATGCAAAACCACAAACAAAAAAATTCCCAAAGCACGCACTCCCTCCTTAACAACAATAAAACACCAACAATAACATCTACTAATTCTTATAAACATGGCAAATGATGACAATAATAATGATTATTCACAACAACAACAAACACTTCAATAAAAAAACATACGTTATTTTTTTCTCTATTTAAATAAGGAATTGAGAAAAAATCCCTTTTTCCATCAACAACTACAAAGTACTATGAGTAAAAGATAGAAATTCCTAAAAACAAATAATTAAATCCTTTTCATTGTTTTTCTAGTTTTGTTTTGCTCAGAGATTTTTCTAGTGGTGAAATGATTTTTCTCGTTAACGGTAAATTCATACCCATCAAAACAAGAGAGTGAGAGTTTTTTTCTTGGAAGTTTGTATTTATTTATTTGTTTAGGATTGTAAGTACGTGTGATTTGTTTATTTTTTGATGGATTTGTTGTTATTCTTTTTTATAGAACTCTCCTGTTTTTGTCAGGCTCTAACTTGGCCATTTAAGTATATGTAAAAGTGTGTGTATGTGTCATATTTGAGTTGCTTTTAGTGTAAGCGTGTGCGTTTATTATTATTGTTTAAGTTTGCTGTAAGTTTTGTAGTGGAATTTTAGGAAAATTTAAACATGCATAAAGGTTTTGTTTAAGCTTTTTTCTAATTTCCTTTGTAAATGGTTCTTTATAGGTAGTTTGCAATAGTTAGAAAACCAGAAATCTTTTTTATAATTATAATTGTTTGTTGGCTGCTTTATTATTAAAACATACATAAGCATTTAAACAACTCTATAGAAAAGACAATGGCGTTTATATAAATATAAACGTATAATATATGTATGTATATTCATTCAAACATATACATACATATGAAATTACTCCCTATGCGCTTAATTAAGGTTATACACATAACGACATGCGCAAACTTTTTTTGTAATTTTTTCTTTTCAATTCTGTTGTTTTATTTTTCCCCAACAATTCTGTTGTTGTTCTATTTGGTTTACTGTTGTATTTGATTACAGTGCTAGACAGACGTCGACAACGTTAACTTACTCCCCCACATTTACATGCATACTTATATACATATCTACATACATACATACACTTGCAAACATATTAAATCTTCATACTCAAATTACATTTACATTGTTGTTTGTTGGGTTATTGTTTTGTTGTATACTATTACACTTGAGTTGTTTGTTATATATATGGAAAAATATACAATAAATAAATGAATGAACGTATAAATGAATGAAAGAATAAATGTAAGTATGAAAAAATGTGTGTTGCCACCTTGTGAACATTTAATTGCTTGCAAGAAATTTAATTGTTTTCTTTTTTTGTATTTATTAAATAATGATTAACATTCTTAATAATTAAACAAAAATAATAAAAAATGTTTACTGAATCTAAATGAATAATTTTGGCAAATCTTTGTACCCAAACCATAATTATAGAGAGGGTATTTTGCGCTTGTGCTGATGTTTGTAACACCTTAAAATATTAGTGTTAAACCCACCCCAAGGCTTAGAAATCGACCTTAAATCACTGTTTGAATTGATATAACGATGTCCGCCTATCTGTCTAGACGGTTGGATGGCTGTCCATGTAAATTTTGTGCGCAAGGCAAGGTCGCAATTTTAGGTTAGAATCCATAACTTCACATAGCCTTAATACACGCTTCTGTCCGGAATAAAGCATTTGTGATTATAAACCATCTTATTTTGTTGGTATTCAGATTAAACTCGGTGTACATATAATAGTTAGTAATCTAACCCAATTTAGCTGGAAGCGGTCCTTCAATACAAATACTTCCACTATATCTTCCTTTAATTGTTTGTATTGATACACAATTTGGCGACAATAACTTCAAGGACAGCCTTGAAAAAATGTTATGCTTATAGATCCAATTTGACCATGTGTCACAAATAAACCCCCTTTCTTAAATCACCTAAATCCCTTTTAGATAGAAATAAAAAAAATATTCGGCATAAAGAACTTTTACACGAATCAAAACCCATGTGTTTTTTTATAAAATAGTGTGGTGTAGCAACCAATTGGTCGTGCTCGACCGACTATACTTTCTTACTTGTTTTATTGAAAATAAATTATTTTTACGGCTAATTTTCTTGTTAAACCACTTCAAAAATAAATTTCTTTTAAAATGTTTTATGTGTAATTATATAAAAAAAAACTTTATCTCGTGACGTTATTTCTTTTTTTATAACCAAAAATCACATTTTGTAATTGTTATTAAAAAAAAAAAACAAAAATACCTGTATTATTAATTTTTTTAGGTTCCTGATAATATTAATAATATTTTTTAAAGTGTTTTTGTTGTTTGTTAAACAAACATTTTTGTTGTTGATTTTTGATAATAGAAAACGTTGAAAAACAGAAGCTTTTTTATAATTTTATGTTAAAAGATAAGCTGTTGATTTCTTTTTAGCTATTTAGAAAAGTTCAAATAAAAAGAAAATATTAGAGGGATTCATGGACAAGAAAGATATTAAAAGAATTCTATTAAGAAATATTTAAACTGAGTTTAAACTCAGAACTTCAAAATAAACTGGTCTGTTTGAGTTTAAAAGATGTTGAGTATTTTTTTTTGTCAAAATGGTGTTTAACATTTTTCTTTACACGTTGCAGAAAAACATTTTGCATAAACAAAAATTAAATATTTATAATAATTAATGATTTTTTTTTATTATTTATTTATTTATTATGGTTGTCGTTGTCGTAAGCGACTGTGTCGTTTTTTGGAATAAATCAAAGTAATAAACTGACTGTGTTCCTAAATCTACTACAAAAAACTTCTTAGACGTTATTAGACGAATAAGGCTGAATATTTATTAGATAAGTTTTTCAATTAGTTTAAGAATTCTGGCTTGAAATTTTACGAAATAAAATTTTATATTTTTTATAACAGAATAAATTTGTAGGTTTTATTTTAATTTTATCAGAAGACTCTTCATCTTAATCGTCAGAAGCTCCTCACAATGCCATTTAAAGAGGTACTATTAAAGCACCATTATTTTGGTTTAAGCAATTGTAGTTGCAACTCGTAGCTAATGACGTTACTCAAGATGAGACAAAACTTCAGACAATTGTAGCTTAAATGGAGATCAAACATTCTTGAGAAAGTTCAAACCTCATCATCAACCCTCCTGTAACAAACAGGTATGCAATTTTAGAGACCAAACTTATATGCTACGACTCTGAGGAAAAGCGCCTTAAGAAACACTTGACTGAGGTGGATTTTTTTAAAAAAGCAGTCTTAAGATACAATTTTGAATTGCAGCGATACGGAAATGCACACTGTATTATAAGCATCAGACCACCTTATGAGCATACTTTACAATATAGAACGTCCGATAGAACGACTTTGCAATAAATGGAATCTGTAAGTAGATAAAGCAGCAACAACAAAGCAACAGGTAACCACAATCGTTCAAAACCATCTTCTAGAAAAGACAAACCTTTATGCTGGTATCAAGGCGAATTTAACTACAGGCGTTGTCGATACTACAGCAATCCAATAACAACAGAAACAACATAGCGTTTTTTGTATAGCATTGTGAGTGCAAACTATGATCAAGTTAGTAATGAATATTAAAGTTTAAAAAATTAATTTTATTAAATATTTTGAATTACTAAAACCCTTGATCTTCATTTTGAATAGTTTATTATGAAAGAAAATATTTTAATATTTTCCTAATCCTAAAAGTATGCTCCTAATTGTCAATTTTGCAAATCCTAAACGTATGAAACAGTTTTGTTGGTTGAATTTTTTTATTAGTGGAAATAGTTGGCTTTTAAAGAAAAGCTTTTAATACAAATATTTAAAATGTTTAAAGTTAAAAAATATTTGTTTTTATCTTAAAGTTAAATTTTAAAAAATTCTATGACCTTGTTAGTTTTTACAATGATTAAACTTAATGCCATTAATCATAAAATTATTTTTGTTTTTCGTTATCATGTTAAAATTATAAAGTCATAAAACAACAATTAACCCGAGAAGTTTCATAAAAAAACACTTTTTATTACATAAAATAAAAGATTGTCTGTCAAATCAAAGTAAAAACTGTTGGCATATAAATATAAAATTTAGTTTTTTGTCTTTTATCATAAAATTTCAGAAAAATTTTAATTTTACTTTAAAATGTTTTAAAAATTAAGAAGTTTTATTGAAAAATTTAAATTTTTTTTAATTTAAAGAACTGGAAAACTTTTTTTGTTTAAAAGGGACTTTAAGTTTAGGATTTTATAAAATATATTTTTTATGGCCAATTTCACCAATTCTATTTAAATATTAATTCCTGTTTAAATATAGATTTGCATATAATTTTATTTTTATTTGACATGCAAAACGAATTTCTGCATGTGCCCCGGTAGGCTAGCTGGTAGCGAGCTAGTCTATCAGCGCCGGGGTTGCGGGTTCGATTCCCGCCAGAGACTCTGGTTTCTTTCCTGCAGACAAGCATAAAGCTTCGAGGGATTAGCTTAGAAAAATTAATTAAACATAAATTGTTATTTAAAAAAATTGGTGAAATCGGCCACTAATCCATAAAGAAATTTATTAAACAACTATTTGGTTTTACTGTCTGTTATAATATCTCAAAGAAAAAAATGTAATTATTTTAGAAATTTGAAAAATATAATGGCTTGACAACAACAACATAAAATAACACCTTAAAAAAAGAAAACTTTATTCTCATGCAGTATATAAAAATGCCGCAATATGGTGGCGTTTTTGACGTCGCAAAGTCTGCTTAAAAATACGAAAAAAAACTATTTTTTCCTCTGGTAGTTTTTATACAAATATTATTATTATTAAATTTCTAACATAAAATGTAAAATTTGTGATGAATCATGTTCACATTTTAAGTAACACAAAATGTACTAACTAAACACCTCATTTTCTATGTAAAAAAAATTCATTATAAAGAAAATTATAATAATTTGAAATTCATATACTCGAAAATAACAGACCGGCAATTTTCATAATAAAAAGATGTTATACTTTGATAATATTAAATAAACTTAAAATCATTTCATTTCATAACAAAAAAAAAATAACAGAAATTGTATATTTATTTGTTTAGTCATTATTTAGGAATACAGCTACAAAAATGTGAACTAAAACAAGAAATAGACAGAAAAAACGCTCTAAAAAATTTCAACCTAAAAAAACTGCAAGTAAGCTCTTCCTAAGAACTGCATGATCACACAGCTTTTTTATTTTTTTTTTTTTTATATTGTTCAGCTTTCTTGTACATATTATTAGGCGTAGGATTTTATATTGCTTAGACTTTTAGACGACTTATGACATTTTTGTTTACTCCTTGTATGTTTACAGCAAATGATAAGGCAAAATTGCTGTATTGAATGTTTTAAAATTTTTGGCTAATTCATGATTTTTTTGGTAGAATGGAGGCCACAATAAAATGCCGAAAAAAAAATTAAGAAGAATTAGCAAATTGTTTTGTGGTGGATTAAGTTGGCAAAAGAAGTTACATTTATAAAGGAATTTCAACTTAAAGAAAAAGATATTTAAGAAATTAAAGAAAATCCTAATAAAACTGAAAAACTAATTCAAATTAAGTTGTTAGAATCTAAGGAATTCCAGAAGTAAAATAAAATATTTTGATAAAACTAGCGGAAATTTTAACATTTTACATTTTTTGCTTATGAAATTTCCTAAATTTGTAAAATTATTATATTTTTGTTTTTATGTGACCACTTTTTGATTCACTAAACCTAATTTCTGTTGAAAATTGTGACAGATTGTAAGTAATAAGCTATTGATCAAGCCAATGTTATGCAAAACCAAATAAATATTTAACAGGTTCGCCACTTAGTAAATTTTGTATTTTCTATAGAAACTCCCAAAAAAAAAAAAAAAAAAAGTTTGCCACACATACATGTGTCACACGTATGTGTCATGACTTTTGCAAAAAAATTCTTTAAGAAACTGTGTGTCATATATTTGTGACATACGTTAAAGTCTCATATATGTAGGTGGAATAGTTACTCAGATGCGTCAGAGTTCATTTGAAAACTTAAGTATTTATGTGCCATTTTCTTCAAGTTTAAGGCTCGATTCGCCCATGCGTTCCAAACAATATTTTTTATATTGAGTTCGACGTCTTACTTCTGAGAGAGAATGAGAAATTATTTTGTTCGGCAAGTTTTTTCTTGAATTGGTTTAATTTGAATATTTGTACAGAACAGTGAGTTGCAACTTTTTTCAATTTGTACATAAATCTTGAAATTATTGTTATTTTGCGGTATACATATAATAATAAAAAAAATATTAAAATAATTAAATATAACAAAATCACTTTAACAAATAGAATCTGGGAATTTATTTGTCATTTTCATATTATTCGAATGTGTATACAAAATATTCCTGGAAAATATAGAAGGAATCAGAATATTAAAGTATAAAAGCTTTTGAGGATTGTAATTTGACTAAAAAAATATGAAAATTTTCAAAATCACTTTACTTTTTTCGTCAACTTTCATTATCACACTTTTAAAAAGCAATTCAAAATAAGTTGTTTGCTAGTTGTGCTACCCATTTTGTACAATTTTTCACATCTATAAGCCATATGGTAGCTTTGTTTTTCCGGACAAATTTTCCGAAATGGGTGGTTCTTTCTGCAGAACACTCTCAGTAAAAAAATTATTAATAGTATAATATCTCATTGTCCCACTTAATAAGCAGATCTACGTCCCAGAGCTGATGCTAACTAAGGGGCAAACTTTAAAAACTCTGAATAAATTTTTTATCTCCGCTTATTCTGTTTAAGCAAATAATAGTTTAATAAAACTTAACGAAAAGTTTCCTTCAGTTCAACATGGCTTGACACATATGATTAGCATGTATTCACAGAGTTGTTAGACCAACTCAGGCACATTATGTAGGGTGTTATAGTGATAATACAAGACAGACACATTGTTGGAATTTAATGAATGACATTTGTTTTTAAATTATGAGGAATTTAATGGTCCATTCGATCAGACAAATTTTTGACTACTCTTTCAAATAAATCTGGCCGAATGGCGTTAAAGGTGGATTAAATATTGACCTGCAATGCTTCAAGAGTTGCTACTTTGGCCAGAAGCCAATGCTTTAACATTGCCCCATAAAGCGTCAAATCGCACAAACGAAGGGACCTGTGAGCTTTACAACTTCTACAAATAAAGTAGTCACCTTCGCTAAAAAAATAGAAATTATGTTAATTGGCGTAGCCATTTTACCAGAAATGTGCTTCGATTAAAGGACGAAGTGCTTTGTAAACTTCGCAAACAGATTTATTTTTTTCCCAATTTAAAAGCGTGGTTCTAACATCAAACGATTCATTATGACTTGTCAAACTTAACTTAACAGAAATTTCAACACACGTTTGAAATTAAAAGAAACAATACTCTTTTGAATTTATGCTCTGCTTTTTAATGTGTTATTGAAAATGAATTGCTCATTCAAAATGCATATGTCAGTAATGTGTATATCGCCGATACCGATATATCGGTAAACCTGAAGTATCGCCGATTTATCGGCATTCATATAGGTTACATCCACACATAAAATTAATGAACTTGTGCAAAAATTTCGGCATACCACAAAATAGCAGATCGCAAATCTTTCATCTAAATATTTCACATACTTTCGAACAAATATAAATTTTGTTTTAATCTTTTATATCTTAGCGATAAAACAAATCTCCAAATACTTGTAGTTTAGCCATGAAAATTGCTTGAAAAAAATCTTTAGTGGACATAACAAAAACTAATTTCAAATGTCAAAAGCTTATCTTTAAGATTTCTACGCCATTTTTGTTAAGAAACAAACATGATTTCATGATAATTTTGTTTTTTATTTGCTTTGCTTTGTCTTAACAAAAACATGATAATGAAGAAAGAGAGGGTGAGAGAGAGAGTGATAAAGAGGGCAAGAGCGTGTTTAACAGTGTTGAGGAAACCTTAAAACCTGTACAAACAAATAGATTAACATCTTTTTGCTAAGGAATTGCACAAATACAAACAACTCTTCTAAAGCAATGCCAGCCTGGTATGTAAACATGTAATCCTGTCTAACACCTTCTTTTCTTCCAAGCAAAAGACACAACATTACAAGGAAAAAAAGAAAGAGAGATTTTTATCAATAAACATTATTGCATGTCATGATTGTAACTCGTATTCGAAATGTAAAAAAAGAGATTTTTGTTTCTTAAAAAAAAAAATTACTTTTGGTAAAAAGAATAATATGTCACCGTTAAATCTTTAAACATTATGAAATGATAACTCTTGTAAAACGATTTAAACTCTTTCTTCTGCTAAATTTTCTAAAATCTGATAAAAATGTTGTAAATTTTAGTTAAAAACCCAGACGTTTGCTTTTCCTTAAATGAAATTTAGTTTGTTTTTTTTTTTGCATATTCAGCTTTTAATGTTGTCGAGAGGTTTTATGGGTGTGACATGTTACACGAAATAGTTTGCATATGTTGCACTAAAACTGTAGCAACAAAAAAAAAAGCTAAACATTGTATACATTTCTGCAAAAATGTCTTGCTAACACAAACATGCCTCAAATTAATTATACGATTAATGCTTTTCATGTTGCACTACTTTGCAATAAGAAAATAAACCATCTTCTGTTAATTTTTTTCTTCTCGCTTTATTTTCAAAATTGCATAAAAAATCACTTTTTTAATGTTTCCTTTTTCATTTTAGCTGTCTTTTTTATGCAAATCTCTTTAAAAGTCTTTATTCTTTTGGTTTTATCTTAATATCTTGTAGTTTAAACTAAAATAAAAAAAAAAAATATCTATTTAATTTTGTTGTTGAATTTTTTTCTTTTTTCTTAAAGATTGTCTTTTCATTAAACTTACAACATGTTGCTTTTCTATAGAGAAAATGTCTATATTGTCTGTAAGTACTCTAAACGAGAAGTTTTGTTTTGTGAAAAATGCTGTAAAACATGCAATTTGAATAATTATCTTATTTGTTGTCGTTTTAGTTTTTTTTTCTTGTCTTTAAAAGATTTTCACTAACATAAACTTTAATGTGTTGGAAATAAACAAAGATTAAAGAAGTTTAAATAAAAATCTGTTTTTTTCTAAAAGATGTATTAAAATGTAATTAAATTTAAAATAAATAAATTGCATTATATTGGTTTAAAAAGAAAAATCATAAATCTAAAGAAAAACTTAAAGGTTAATAGGATTTTGAAAATAATATAAATAATAAAAGTCCTTCGAATTCGAGCTTTTTTCATAAAACCTTTCTTAAGTGCATACTATACTTTTAACGTATTTTTTATATTGAACGTGTTTTGTGAAATACTTACAAAGAAAACTCTACCCACAGGCATTTCCTTCGGCCTGACATCTCTCAATATTCTAAATATATATTCTAAATATTCTAAATTCCGTTTCGAAACACTAAAATTAACTATCAAGTAAATGGACTAATCCCTTCATCAGACACAATTGCGCCGAAGGTTGGTTTCTGCCCACGGGAGCATTTTCTGTATAAAACGTTTTTCAATTCCAACTATTGCAGTTTGGTTTTTCAACAAAACTAACAAATGGTCCTTCGAGCACAATTGTGAATTTAAGTATGATATTTTAAATCTACTGAAGTATAATCCTTCGATCTCTAATTAAAGCTAACTTTAAGAAATTTAAATTTTAATTTAACAAACGAATTAGAATATAATTATTATAGCTCTGCCGTCATTTTCATTGTTACGTACTTTTTATACCCTTCACCGAATGTAAAGGGGTACATATATATATATATATAAGTTTGTCATTCCGACTTATAATTTCTACAATATTAATGTAAAACCCTATAAGTGTTTGGACTTAAAAGTGGCACCTAAGAGGGTGTAGAATAATATGCGTTTTTTCTTAAAACTTCATTTTCACACACTAGGTCCCTTTTCTCGGAGAAGGTCCTTAGGAATAGCGATGTTAATTTAACTATGAGCGCTTGTGCGTCCGTCTATGTGTATGTTGAAATTGGTTTTCCGAATACCGCAGAACCGATGGGGACCGAATTGGTTTGCTTTTTAAATGGTATAAGATTAATTTGATGTCAATGTATGACATCTGACAAAAACTAGGCGGGATCAGAGAATTTGGATTGGCAAAAATCATTGCTTTACGTCTGGAGAACAGTAGAAGAAAAGTTGTCCAAATTTGGTGCGGATAGCTGGGTTGTCAATACACTAACCCCATCAAAAAGTGGGTGCTATTATATATGTAAATGCACGGCCCAGTTCCCATACAAATAGTTTCCTAAAAAGGCTTCAGGCGTGCGTAGGAGAATGTACGTGGGTTTTAAATATCAATCAAGCATGTAATTTTAGTTTTGCAACTACGTTCTCTCTATCACACTCTCTCTAACTTAAACATTTATTTTATTAGAGTAAGCTTAAGGTTGTTTTGAACTAATTGGAAAAAGAAAGATTCCGTCGAATTCCCCTTTTATCAATGGTTAAATGAAGTATTGAAAAACAATGAATGTCTCTCTAAAGCTGAAGGTCCACACCATGCGTTTATGCGTCTGTCCTTTTTATACATTTGACAAAAAAGTTGAATCAGTGTAATTGCATATGACAAGTTACACACCAAAATGGATAGAATGCATAGACGTATGAACGCATCAAAGTAGGTTTACTTTCTACTTTTGTATCCGTCGCATGTGTGGTGAATAAAAGTCAGCTATTATTGATGGCCATGGATGACAAATCATATATTATTTTCAATGTTATCGATAAATATGTTTGTGTGGTGGATTACTTTTTACTATTTTTTGGCATTAAAAAAGGTTTTTAATAAGAGAAAAAGCTTTCGTTATTAAGATTGTATAAACTTTAAATAATAAAATACATTAAAATTAATTTTAAGCACAATTTTATCACGAACAAATTTTGCCATTCTAGTTATCGATTACTTTTATGTTCTGAGTGTCATCTTTGTTGTGTTTATTATATATATTTTTTTTTTTTTTTTTGAACAAATGCCATGAACTGGAAACTTATTAATACCGTGATATCACGAATATTTTTATAATAAAAGCTTACTTTTCTATGAATTCTTTTAAATAAATTCTATTAAAATATCAATTACACTTTCCATTTTTGGCAAAATTGCTTTTAATTGATAAACATATTAGCACAACAGCTGATAAAAAAAAAAAATTTGGCGCATAAAACGCATGGCATGTAACTTGGATTTAGAAACGCATAATATGCATAGAAAGTATCATACGCATCTACGCATGAACGCCTGGTGTGGACCTTCAGCTTAACAGTTTTTCGAGTCTCAAATAGAGTTTTTCTTTTCCCGGACTTTTTCATTTCCCGGGAGAGCGGGATTTATTTTTAAATTTCCCGGCATCCCGGGAAATCAAGCAAATCGATGCAATTTATTATTTAATTTAATTTATTTGAACAAATAACATTTCCTGAGATCAATTAAATAAGTTTTTAAATGCATTCAACTTTCTCAAATTTCTGTGGCAAAAAGGAAACAGTGCTTAATGGCACTTTAACATCTCCATGGGCAAAATTTCAATTATTTTGTAGGATTTTTGGAAAATTTATAGCAAAATGACTTTTTGAATATCTCTTTTCAATGTGCAAAAACGTTTTGAATAATTAAAAATTCCGATCTGTGACATTAGTAGGGTTTAGGAATAAAAACTTAAAAACTACAACCGCAGACAACTGATGATTCTATCAAATTCGGATAAACTTTCCAAAAGCCACCGCTTAAATTGTTCTCCTCTAAAACTAACCAAATAGACTTAAGCACTTATTGCCACATTTTTAATTCAAAGCCAACAGCGTGTTTATATGAAACCAAAAAACTTAAATTATTTTAAGATATAATTTTTCTTTAAATAGGATTTAAGTTCACAATTAGCATTTACAGAATCGTTTGAAAGCCTATTTCTAGTTTTTATCAAGAAGATTTCAATGAGGTAACACGTTTCCTTTCTACGGATGTTTGCCTTTATAATCGAACGGACATTATATAATCTAAAGACACTTTCAGGTTTCTTAGCACTTCCTTCAAAACTTTTAATTTCTTTTTCGAAAAAGCGTTTTCTTTATTAATAACTTTTGCCATCATCTCTTACAGAATCTAATCTGAAAAGCTGCTCATTAAATTTTTAGAAGCAAGTGGAAGCAACTTTTTTCGTTTTTATAAATTAAATCTCGGTCTTTAAACATATAAAAAATTCTTTACATTTTTACTCTTTTTCTTTCGAAATTTTAGAGCAATAAACATTACCTTACACTTATCGGTTATGAATTGACATCTCTTTGGCGTTTGGCAAAACTGTCTTAAGTCAAAAACTGTAATTTTTCGTTACGTTAAATTGAAAAATATTTATTTGGTGTATTTCATTCACTTTTTTCTAAGAGCCGATCATAACGATTGGAGTTGTGATAGTTGTGATAGACTAAAGTGATTTAAACCAAACAAAAGAGAATTAAAAAGAATGAATAAAAGCTAATCAAAAACTCAAAATAAGTTTTTTTGTCCTAAGACCTTTTTGCCTAACGGCTAAAAGTTGCCATAAATTAATTAACAAAAATTCCGGGAATTCCCGCACAAATTTCCCCGGGAATTCCTGTATGAAAAACATTAGTCACAATAAATATTTATTAAGAGAAACAACAAACAGAAAAGACGACTACAATCGAAAAAGACACAAAATAAAATAAAAAATTCAGTATGTTTAAATTTACCAAAACAAAATAAACACAATTTTGACTAAAGGCTTTATTACTCTTGCGTAAACTTATTCTTTGCGGATCAGCTGTTCCGTTTTCCCTACCAAGCTAATGTTAAAGTAGGCACACTTGAGTAAACGTAACGTTGCGGATGAACCTGATAAAATTAAAATTTTCTCCGTTATGACGTATCAGCTGGTAAAAAATTTAATTTTTTGTATGCTAATTGATAAAGCGATCATAATACCTTCGACGCACACGAAGTATTTTTTTATATTTTTTTACAAAACACAATAACAAAAGCTAACTTTTGACCCTTGAAGGCGACCGCAACATTTATGTGTCCACAACATTTACGTATTAGTAAGGAGGCCTTAACACAATCGTAGGGCTAGGTTTTTTGAAAGCTGAATTAGGCACTTTTCTATCTATTTTTGTTCTAGAAGACTTCCATTAGCTGTCAAAAAAGTGTAACTCTATGATGGTGTCACTAAGAATTGTGTTTATATACTTGTTGCAACTTCACATAAACGAAATTGGGATAGAAAAATGTTTTTATTCTTTTGAGCAGGGTTTTTCTCTAGTCGTTTCTCCATGCATTTTTTGCCTATTTGTACTCTCTTTTTCTTTTAAACAAACAAAAAAAAGAAAGGAGTCACCCTGCACCTATAACACTTTTTTCAAAACACGCCATTTAGTTTAAATTTTCAAAAACTCTTTGCTTAAAAAATTCCATGTTATTTTCTTAACTAAAAATCTAGTTCTAGTATAATTATTTAAACTGATCAAAATCTTAAATAAAAGATGCAACTGTTAACCAACTTTCTCTGGCATTGTTTAACAGAAACAAAAATTTAACAAAAGCAAAATGGCATTAAAGCAAAACTGCATTTGCACAGCTGGATATCTAAGATTGCTCACATTACAGTTTAACTGGGAATTCTTTTCCTTTTTTGCAAACAGCAATTATTCCAGATTATTTTTTTTTTCTTTTTTTGTTAATTTTCAATTGTTTGGTAGGGTACATGCTATGCAGTATAACAGTTAAATTGGAAACACCTTTGTTATAAAGAAATCACAAAAAAGTTAATTGTTTAGACTCGCCTGGCGGTAATTGCAAATAACAAAGAATTACATAAGAATTGATTGGAGCGAGAAAAAAGCAAAAATCTAAGAAAACATTGTTTTGATAGATATGTTTGTATGTATGTATGTTAACAATGCAACTTCGGCGACTAATCCGATTTTAGGTAAAATGATCACCCAGGCCACCAGAGAAATAATGATTAATTACTTGGCATGCTTGACGAAAAATAGAAGAAAATTGGGAAATTTTAAAAAGATTTTGTTAAAATTAAACGCTTGTCTAAATGGAAAGAACATCTAAAAAGGCCTTTGTGGAAAATTTTATTAAGGATAGAATGAGAGCTGCTGAGGAGCAAGGCCACTATGCCATACAAAGACGAGCACAAAGTGCGGCACCTTAGCGAATCAGCATCGTAGACAAAAATTTAGTTAGTTTTTTAAGGCTTTTTTCGTTAACTGTGAGGTAGTTATATGTTTCTTCCAAAGAGTTATGTACCTCTTATAAAAAACATTTTTCCCTCAAATGTTGCTATTTTGGTTCAAAATCCTTTTCCAATTAAATTTCTAGCTTAATAATTGTTTATCAACATCTTTGCCTTTTTAGAAAAAAAGGAAATCTTGTCTTTATTTTTATAGAAACACATTTTAATTTATACAATTTAAAGACATAATTCATTGTTAAAAATGTCTTATGTTTTCTAACATTTTATGTGTTAATTACTTTTAAAAAAACAACAACAAATGTTGTATCTATAAAATATTTATTTTTTACAATTTTCGTTGTTAAACATCAGCTAACGAAGCAAAATTGTATAAAAGACTTTGTAACTTGTTATTGTTTTTTTTTTTTGCTTTATCGACAATTTAATTAATTTTTCTAATAAATAATTATGTTGCTAAAACAATTTGTTGTAATAATAACAAACAATAAAAAAGTAAAATAATGAGAAGAAAAAACTTGCATGAAACAAAAAAATTACAAATAAAATGAATTAATAATTATGAAATTAAACTTAATAAAAACGAGAAAAATCGGTGACAAAGAGAAGTCTTAACTTAACCCATTGGGAGATTGGGAGGTAAGTGAGAAGTAAAATATTAAATCATCTTTTGTTTACTTATTTAGCATAAGGAGAAGAAGAAACTTGAGATTTAAACACTACATAAATTTCGGCTCTTATGTCACTTTTCTTGTTATAACTTCTGCATTTATTAAAATTTTTGGTTCGTTTTTTCTAATATGTCTTAATTATCTCTATTGAAAACTGATAGAATACCTTTCTTCGTTACAATTTTATAACATTTAATTTTCTTTTGAATATAATATAAAGTAACCTTCAGAAGGAAATAATTCCCAGTTTCTATTTGTTAAAATTTTTGAGTTAAATACATTCAATTTATAAAGTATCACTATCCAGTGTGGCACAAAGAATGCTGACGAAGGCCGTAGCGGGCCAGAAAATGCATTACATTCTGCTGGTGTCTAATAATTGTAAATGTTTCCGTACATATAATATACCTCATTGCTTTCCAAAGGAAAGCTAAGGTAAAATGTAACAAGAAAATACAATATAATAGTCTGGTAGTGCATAAAGTCATTTCTGAAAAATTGAAGGAATAGGACTATTACGAAAAAGCTTTATAATATACATAACTGAAATTTAGCTCATAGAATAAATTCGAAAAATAAAAAAATGTTGAATATAATATAAAGTAACCTCCAGAAGGAAATAATTCCCAGTTTCTATTTGTAAAAATTATTTTATTTCGGTTCCTTTAAGTTACATTTTTTTAAAAACTCTTAATATCCTTAACAATATTAAAACGTATTTAAAAAGGTCTTGTCGTAATTGTTATATCACCACTCAGATAAGTAAAAGTTTAATAAAATATGACAAAAAAATACATAAAAAAAAATCACAGAAAACCTGACTTAAATGACCTTAACTTTAAACTTATAGAACAATTGCTAAACAGTTGTTTTTTTTTAAAGTTGAGTTCTAAGTATCATTTTAAAAAACAGCTATATTTCATAGTGATAGCGATCAATCAAGTTAAAACTAAACTGCACCTTATTTTTTTACTCAAGAAAGAAAAAAAAAGTTAAATAGAAATAGAAACAAACCTAAAAATTGTTAAAGTAATTGAGTTAGAAATGTCATTACTCATAAAATCAGCAAGATCATAATACAAGTATGAAAAATTACTGGAAGTTTTTTTTTCTAAAATAAAATAAATTTCGAATAATGTTTACAATTTTTAAACAGAGTTTATTCATTTTTTTTTTGCTTCAAAAAAAATCTTTCTCATTTTATTATGCAAATTAAATTAAATATTTTCGTTTATCTAATTTCTAACATCTTTTAGTAAACATTTTTGTACAGAATTTTATGCAAATCAAATCTCAGTTGTATTTTCCACTCTCACCTTACATTTTTTACCCCAATTTCACTTAAATTATGCACCCCTTTTGCCTGGTGTTTGTTTATTAAATTCTCATATTCTGGTGCCATGATTTAAAATCATAAACTCATTATCAAAACACACACAACGGGGTAAAATCATTTTTTCCCGTTAAAGTTTAGATGTGGGTGTGGATGAGGTGTTGGTTTTCTTTCGAAAACGTTAATAGCTTTTAAAAGCTTAATTTGGTTAAGCGTTGCAACAAAAATTTTTAGATTTTGTAAATATAAAAAATAAGAAATTTAGATTTTATAACAGGTACCCCTTAGGGATTTTTAGGAAAGGAGCGACTCAAGAGTTACATAGAAGAAATCAAAACATATTCTTTGGGACCTTTTGAAGGAAACTTTTGAACTAAATTGTGTAACAGGCATTCTTTTTTGGGCCTAAGAGAAAAAAAATAGGGTTTTTAGAAGAAATGAACAGATTATGTTAAGGGGCCATTTGGAGGTCATTTTAGTGCATCCACATTCAAGTCTTTTAAAAGTCTTGATACTTTAAAACAAGGTTTTTTGGAGTTTTACTGTTTTAAAAGGTACACAATTTGAATTGGCGACTGGCATTTTAAAATTTTTCCAGATTTACATTAATTTTATTTTTTGTTTCGCTAAGTTTTTATTGAATCACAAAAGAGAAAAATTAAGTTAATTTAGTCAATGGATTTATTTCACATTAGAATTTATTTAAAACAATTAAAAAGGCTTTATGTTTGATCAAGAAAATGTTGTGACTATTTTTTATCAATTATTTTGTCAATTAATTGAACATTTTTGTAAAGGCAATTGAGAATCGAATCGAATGACTTTAATCGAAGTCTGACTTTTTGAGATCTTCGTACTCGATATCGAATAGCTTGAATCGAAAGTTGAGATCATGGCATTAGATAACGAGAAGTTGACGTGGATTGTTATTGTTTTGTTAGGCTGGCCATGTTTTGGAAATCGAAAGCGAGTCAAATTTAAATCGAATAAAATTTTTAGTAAAATTTTTTTTAAAAACGACCGTAATTTTTCATAATTTTTAGAGTTTTTAAAATAAATATAAGTGTTGCTCAAAGTATGACGTATAGAACACGGAATATTTTGGTGAACCTTTTTAAAAAGGATTGTTTTCAAAATTTGGTCGGTTTAAATTTTACTCGAATGCGATAACCAGAACATGGCTGAATATTTTTTCTCATGAATGTATTCATATGAGTTTTCCGATTCCGGACAACGTTTTTCCCATAATATTTGTATGCATTAACCTACGTTTCCACATGCAAGTTAATACTTGCAAGAAGTGTATACGTATTGTCAACGAAAAATCGAGAAAACAGCCGATTGGCGTAAAGTACAAAAATTCTGTGAATGTTAGTGAAAAAGTGGGAATGTATTGAGTTCTTCGAACTTGCACTTGCGTGTGGAAACGGGGAGTTAGTTACCGTCCTAACAAATGGGCAAATACGCGACCTACGCTACATTAGTACTCTTTTTGGATTAAAATATAAACATTTGTCAGTCCTTCGTAAGCGCTAGCATCAACTTAAATGTACATAGCGGTTAGTAGAATTTGTGTGTACTTTTAAATAGCATAAAACATTATTTCTATACAGGTATTTTTTGCAAAATAATTGATCAAAAAATTTTGTGACATACGCTACAAAAAGTTAAAGAATATTTAAAAGAAAATGAAGTGTGTTTTTCTAATTTCAAGCAAATTTTGCACAATAAAGTACATTAAATCTAATGCCTAAAAGTAACATGAGTATGTGATAATTCTTAGATAACATTTTTGCAGTCAAACATTTCTGTCGCTTCGCATCAAAAGCCAACATAAATTATTAAACTTGGTGTGGACATTTGAATGTATTTTTAAGGAATTATATGTATTATTTCCACTGCAAAGCAAAAAAAATCTATTACATTTTTAAGCAAATGTCGATGCGATCACTATAGAATGCAGCAATAATTTATTTTTTTTAACGTAACGAAATATTATTCGATACGAAACCTTATTAGATCACGAATACGATGTTTTGGGCGATTAAAACTACTACACGCATATCGTGCTTGGCATTTATTTATTTTAAAAAAATTAGAAAACATTTTGCTTTGATATAAAGAAATGGCGTTTTTAATACCTGAAGGGCATTCAAGTACTCCACTTATGATTATATAAAATAAGTGGGAATTGCTATGAGAATTTAAATCCGCTCAATTCTGCGGATAATAATTCGGATACTCCATCTATATTGGTGCCAATTTATTATCTGCGTCAAACTTTGCGAAAAGTGATAGGCCCCGCAGACATGCGGAGAAGCTGCTTAATGCAGTCGCGGACAGTCAACGATTTAGAGAGTAGACATGGCGCCATTCAAATTTGGTATGTCTGGGAGCGGGCGCCTGTTCTTGCATCAAGCGGCTCTCTATATAAATGTGTTCGCATGTTCTCCGTGCCTGTTCTCTTATTTAAGAAATGTTAACTAATGAATCGTAGTCACATCTTTGCACACAAATATTGAGAGTAGTAAGTACTTGGACTTTATTTGCCTAAAGTTAATGAATTCTAAAGATGTCGTTCTGCTTATTTGTTGTTATATGTATTAAGCCCCGTTTTCAAAACTTACCGATATCTATAAGTACGATTTTATCGGCCGTATAAAAAGTGTTTCCTTATAGCAACTTTACTTTAACCTTAAGTGTGCAATAAGTAATATGGAATACTTATAATACGGCCGATTACATCCTACCTTTAGCTATCGGTAAGTTGTGAAAATGGACCTAAGAATATTAACTTTATAAAAAACATAAATGATATTTGTGTAGTATTATGTATGTCTGTTTGAATATAAAAATTTTAAAAAGAACATCTACATCTACATATGTATGTATATGTATACAAGTATATATTTTTTTAATTTATACTTTTTCAAAGAATTAATTTTCAGCTCGTTTGTTAAGTGTGTTTGAGTTGAGAATATGAGTATGCATGACTATGTGTATATTAATATTGTTTCTTTCCAGTAACAAACCTTAATGACTTTGATTAAAAACAATCTTAAAAGTAAATGATTTCAGAACAACAACTACAGTAACAAAAAAAACGGCACCCTGCTGGGTAAAGCATTTTAAATGTGTACACATATGTATGTATATATACAACAAAGAGGCAGGCAGACAGACAGAAAGACAGACAGACAGACGAATAGACAGTGAGGCAGTTAGTTAGAGACCAGCCAGAAATCAAAGAAGGGGGAACACTCCAAAAAAAAAAAAACAAAAAAAAACGCTAAAAGATCTTACTCATATACAGAATTAATATGTAGAAAAGTAAAGTATAGAGTGGAGCTGAAGTTGAGCTGGGGAGTAGGTATTGGCTTGTATGTATAATCATCATCATCATCATCGTCATCATCATCACCTTAATAATAAAGCATATTAATACATATCATTGAACAAACAAAGAATATTATTTAAGAAAAAAACAATTATAACCGAGATATTTTATTTTTAAATTAATTACGAAAAAAAATCATTTTAGTTACTTTTTTTCTTAAAAAATATAAAGGTAGACAATAGAATTAAAATGATCACAAAAGTTTTGATCAGCAATGCCAAGGTAGATGAGGACGGACTTCAAAACTTTGGTGTAAATTATGCCATGTAAAACTTCATCATGTTTTAAAATAAAACAGACAATTCGGTGGTCTTCTTTAAAATAAATATTAAATTTGTGTAAATTTTTTTTGCTTATTTTTGGCTTCTTTGTATTGTTTTGTCTGTTTTTTTTAAGAAAAAATACAAAAACAGCCACGTAAATAAAAATCGAAACCATATAAAAAATATATTGTACTCATCTCCCGCTGAGTTAAAGTGATTTCATTGACTGTCTACAGACAATTCAACAGACAAATGAAAGGACAGACATAAAGACCCTCTAACAGGCAATAAGACAAAATTTTGTTGATTTTATAATAATAAAAAAAAATATAAATATTTTCAATGTTTCAAATAATTGACGCCATAATAATTAAAAAATAAGAATAATTTTTTTTTTAAATTAAGCTAAACAACCACCCATAATTTTTTGTTTAACTTTAAAAATCAATAATTTAAAATAAATAACAATTTCATACTTTTTACACAACAAAAAAAACCATTCTGAAAAGAAACAAAATTCTAAAACACCCAGGCCTTTTATGTTTTTTACAAGTTCCCATTTCATTAAACACTCAAATCCACTTGATTATTTTTCTGTTCAGATTTTTTTCCCTTTACAAACTAAATTTGTATTTTTTTCAAAAAAAAAATTTTTTTTGTGTATTTTTTTCAGACGTGATCATGCGTATAATTTTCATCGATCATCGCTATTGTGCGTTATTTTGCTCTAAAGTGTTCAAAAATAGTACTTGAATTTTTATGGCGTATGATTTGTATGTTTTTCTAAGGTTCTTGGGTTAAATCTTGTGCAATTGCACATCATTTTTGTAGAAAAAAAACTAAAAAACAAACATTCATTTAGAGGCTTTTAAAGTGCGAATAGTTTAAAATGTGTATGTTTGTAGTAAACACACGTATAGATTTTTATTGTAAAAATAAACTGAAATTTTTCTTAAAAAGAAAATACACAAATTTTTCAGTCAAAATAAATAAATGTCATTTAAAAAGAATTCGAATTAATGGAAATAGTTTTTAATGTGTAAAGTTCAAAAGCTTTTTGATTTTTATAGAAGCCTTTAAAATTAAAATGGAATATTTATGTAGTTGATCACAATACTTTGTGAGAAAATTTTAAGCACCAGGTAAGGGTAGTTACACGTAAGCTTTTAATAATTCTAATATAAAGCTCAGATAATGCTAAAAGCCTTCTTTCAGCATTGTTGTCACCGCGATCTGATTGGCTGGTTTACTCTCGTCGGTGTGAAAGCACAAAAGCTCTTTTGTAAAAGCTTGCCCATTTGGCATATGAGCTGGCGGTAACTGATTTAAATCCTCTGAAGAAATTTAAAAAGATTTTAATGTAAGAAGTAAATGCACTGTTCTTAAAAGCACTTAAAAGCTTAAACGTGTTTATATTATATATTAATAAAAAAAGCTTTAATCGAAAAGAGTTATTTAAAGTTAAATATAAAAAATTAAATAGATAAATTATTTTAATATAAGAAGTTAATGTATTGCTTTTTAATGATAAAACATTTTTATTTCAAAAAGAAATAAAAAAGCTTTAATCTAAATACATTTTTAAGCATTTAAAAAACTGCAGAAGAAAAACCGCTATTTGTCCACTTTTTCATTAAATGTAAACAGTCGCTGTCAAACCAACTCAAAAAAGGAAAAGTTGTATACAAATTTTCGTTTTTTGTTCGACAGTTTTTGGTTTCGACTGCAGTTTCTTAAAACCTGGAATTTATTGAAGTAAAATCTAAAACATTTAAAAGTAACAGTGCTCACAAAAGTTTTGTAAATCTTTTTATGTCTAACTCTTTAAGCTTAAGAGATCAGCCCAATTTGTAAAAATGTATATTACACAAAAAGTTTAAGCCTGAAAGAAAAAATAAATAAAATGCTAATAAAAAATTAATCTCATTTAAATCCGCTCAAGGAATTTAAAAGCTTAAAGCTGTTTTTAATGCAAAAAAGTAAATTGTTATTGTTCTATAAGCAATTTTAAAACTTGATATGCTTCTTAAAGTCAATAGAAGTTTAAAAAGTTGTTGACTTATTTTGAGCTTTAAGAGTTGTTAAATTAATTATGGAAGCAAAAGCTATAAGTTTAAAATAGATTTTTCTTATAAAATTAAAAGATTTTTTATAAAATTTAAGAAACTCAATAATTGTTATTTTTATTTAAATTTTTATTTTACTTTTGTTGCAAAAAGAAAAAAGTACTTTAGTTATCTAAAGCTAAATTTGAGTTAGTAGCACCTTTGCGATATTTACATTTAATAGTACACATGGGAAAAGTGTCAATTATTTTGTACGTTTTTTCAGGAAGTTAGAGAAAAATTACATTTTGCTTATGCATCTTTTTTCAATGTGCAATAACATTTAGAAAAAAATTAAACTACAACTTCAGAGAGGGGAAGATTATATTATAATGGAGCAAATTTTCAAAGCCAATCTTTAAGGATTAAAATTGCTTTTCTACAAAAATCAAAAAATTTACTTGAGCGCTTTTTCCTTATTGTCACACTTTTATAGTGACCATACACAATTGATTAACTATTTTCGTGTTTTATTTGTATAGAAGTAAAGCTTTTCAAGTTTTCATTATATTTTAAAGCTTTTTATAAGGAAAGTCTTTTTGGTAAAACTGTAGGTAAAATAATAAAAATATATTTGGGAGTTTAAAAGGTTTGTAATCAGTGCAAGATCAGTATGTATTTTGTAAAAAGGCCAAAGCTTTAAATTTAAAAGCTCTTTTTAATAAGCAAAATTCTTTTACTTGGAGGCCACACATCAAGTTTTGCCTTTAAATTTCCAATACACTCTCACTTTTTAACTAACTCACTCACACTTTTGAATATACCACGAGATTGCTTTCAATTTACCTTTCCATTTGTGTGGCAATTTAACAGCTGATCACAAGATTGTCTTTATGAATTGTTTTCTTGACAGTAAATTGCTAACAAATTGAGTGCCTCCTACGTCACAGCTTTCAATTTATTTAAATTTTGACAAGCAGTATATGCAAAAGACTATCAAGTAAAACTTGATCGTGTGGCCGCAGGGTTAGGTAAAATTTTTAGTAAAAGCTAAATAAGATATTTGGTAGTTTAAGAGGTTTGTTATCAGTTCAAGTTCTGAGAACTTATGCATTTTGTAAAAAAGCCAAAGCTTTAAATTGAAAAGCTCGTAATATATATATAGAAAGCTTTTTTAAAGAATTGTAACGCAAATATGATTTCTTTTCACAATAAAAACCACTTGAATGCATTTTTGTTATTCCTATTTCGATTTTGAATTTCTTAAATTTGTTTTTAAAATTGGATTTTTTTTTAAGAAAAATTCCATTTATTTTCTTTTTATAAGAAATATACAAAAATTTTGTTTTTGTTTTTATTTCTGTCGGCTGTTCAATTAAGTAATCAGGTCATTAGATCTTAAGCCAAATGGTTTTGTTAATTTTCTACACTTGGTGATAATGATGAGGCCCATAAGTATGTGGCATGGACGTCGATTTGATTGTGTATATAGCAACAACATAAACATAAGAAGACACACAAAAAATACTTTTCTTAGCTTTTTTTTTTGTTATAAAGCGTAAATGCAATTTTAAATAGCGTGACGTTAAATACATATAAATTATAAAACCTTAACGAGTTTTTGTAAGAAAAAAAAGAAGGTTCCCTTTTAAGTTTAAAATAAGAAAAATAAAACAACATTAAAAAGAAATTATGGGAATCTTAACGAGACAAAAATTAATTTTTTTTTTCTTTTTAGATTTTTTCTATAGGTTTTATTCTAATTTTATTCTAACTAATCTATCTTGTGTTGCTGTGAATGGTTTAAAGTTATTTATTTAAATTGTTGCCTACATTTTTATGTTTTTAATTCAAATAATATTTCTCTCGCTCTATGTCTCGGTGTTTGTTAAATGCAATTGTTGTAATACATTTGACATTTAAATTGTGGCAAGGCGCCGTAAAAGTTTAAACATGCTACAAAATGAATGAGAGGAGGCTGTTGCAACTATTAAAATATCTTTTACTTAATTTTTTTCTATAAACAATTTCGTTCTGTTTGCTTTGCGTTACAATTAAATTGTATTAAAAAAAAACAAAAACAACAAAAAAGGCAGCCAGTGGTACACACTCGATTTTCAGTGAATGAGTGTTTATTATACAGATGAGAATTAAATTTATTTACAAGCTTTTTTTGCTTTTTCAAAATTGATGAATTTTAATTGTTTTGATTAAAAATAATTTAAAATAATTAACAAAACAAACTCATGAATAAAAGAAAATTTAGTTTATTTTTAATTAATAAAAAAAATTTGAAGGTATATTGCGATTGTTTACTTTATGGAGACAATTTATCAAAAAAATTCTCTTCCAAAAGTTTTTTGTAGTGTTTTTTAACTCTGAAAATCAATTCACAATAGAAATTATACATCAAATGATTTCAATATTATATTCAAAATAAGTTTCCTTTTACAAATATATGAGCAGTTGCAAACTAACTGGGTGGGTTCTACACCCACTAAAAACTTTGCTAACTTTTTCAAACTTAATAGCTTCTTTCACTCATTATTCAGTAGCTTTCTTCTATAACTACTTATTTTTCAAATGTATGTACGTACGTGAAAAATAATGACTTACTTTTAAATGTGGTCATTTTGGGACTCCCCTTTCAAAATTCATTTTTCTAGTTACTCAATGCATTATTTTGTAGGCGAAGTCTTTACTTGGGTAGTTTAATACAAGACTGTCTGTACTGAACATTCTTTAGTTTTTCATTCTTGTTTTCGTAATTTACATGTTGTTGTTTCATATCATTTTTCGATCCATCGTCATTATGGTATTGTTGTTGTGTTATGCAGCTAGGCTTGCCAGATAACCTTGATTTTTCTTGATTTACAACATGCTTTCAATGATCGGCAAGAATTAAGAAAAATTTTGTTTTGTCAAAATTTCGTTACGTTATTATTTTCTAAATTTGTTAACAGTTTTCTTAAAGCAAAGCTGTGTGAAAACAAATGAATATTCCATTGTTTTGTTTTATTAATTTGTTTAAAACTGTATCCAAACTATGTCTTTTTTAATTCAAAATTTATATTTTGATAACACTGAGATGCCGAAATAAAGACGCTAAGTCTGGGTTCACACCATGAAACAAAGAAAACAAAACAAAACATTTTTCTCTCATTTTGACATATTTTTTACAAACATTCAGCATTACGTAAATCAAGTTTTTTAATGATTGTCAAGGATTTTGCAAATTCTAATCTGCCTGAGTGGGAAATTTTCTGTCTGACAACTAATTTCTCTAATGTAAAAGCTTTAGGCAATATCATAAGAAAATTAAAATAAGGAAGAAAGTAGAAGTGGTCAAGGCCGACCATTTGATACCCTACATGGACCATTAAAAAAAATTATTTTATGAGGTCAAAATTCATATAAGACTTCTTTTTGCCGAATGTTGTTTAAATATCAACATCTATATGAGATTTTTTGGTCTGAGAGCGATCATGCCATAGTAGCTATTGAAAAGTTGTTGTCGCTAATTTGTAAGTCAATACTAGAGTTGTCAACCGATTAAGAAAAATTCGATTAATCGATCAAACAAAACCAAACTCTTGTTCGAATACTTTTAAAACGACGATTTTCGAATAACGAATAAATCGATTAAATACTTTCGATTTATCGAAAAAAAAATTTTTATTAATAAATAAATTAATTAAAAGCTTAGGATTTAATTGATTCTCATACGGTTTAGTGATGTTGTTAATACAAAATGTAGGAAAGTTAAATAATATTGTTGCCAGTAAGCAAAAACCGTGTTGAGTACTCATATTATTTAAAAAATTTATTTTATGTTCTTATTAAACAAATTTTAACAAACAATTGAGTAGGTGAGTTGCAAAACACGTTCGTTGCAAAATTAAATATACGAAACGAGATCAGAAACAGTTATTTTGTTTAATTTTTAAATCAAACGTTAAAAAATTTTCAAATAAAAAAAAATTTAAAAATAAACAAAAAGCTTACAAATGAGGAACGGATCATATCTTGAAAGTAGAAGTCTATTTTTTTTTTTACATTATATATGTATTTTTTCAGAATTTGCGTAAGTGTAACAATATTACCATTGAAAATAATGCAGGGGAAGATAATGCAACGACATCAAGGCCCGGTTTCACAACTTACCGATAACTAAAGTTAGGATTTTATGCCGTATTTAAAGTATTACATTATTACAATTTTATTTTAACCTACCAGGTAGGATGAACCTTAATTTACTGCCAAAGCCTTTCGAAAATCCAAAGTAATATCAGATAATTAAGGAATTAACGGTTTTACGATGCCTTTAAGAAATACAACGATATGGAGTTCATATGAAAAATTTTTTGCATCAAAAAAGAAGAAATCATATTTTTCAAAGTATTATTTTTGGTCGTTATTCTCATCGGTTAATCGAACGAAAAAAAACAACTCTAGTCAATGCCAACATGTATAAGGAAATTACGCCAATAAAAGTTTTTTTCGTAAATAATAATTGCATGGGAGCTCTCTAAATTTGGTAAGATGACTAAAATTGTAATGAAATAAGTTTGGGCCAAATTTCTTCGAAGAACCAACATAGTAAGATGGTTTATAAGCACAATGTTTGTATGGGGGCCATGTGAAATTATTCAATAGACTTTGTCCTTATAACAATTGACAGCTAATTATCAAAGTATCTTGAAATTGCGACCTGTATCTTTCGAGTAAAGTAACATTGACAGACAACCAGGCAGCCGAATGGGCGGACATCTCTAGATCGACTCAGTGATTCTGACTTGATCGGCATACTAAAAGGTGGGTCTAGGACAAAAATGTATTACTGTTATACACAACAGCACAAACGCATAATACCCTCATCCACTATTGTGGCGTGGGCATAAAAATATCAAGAAATGTCTCATGTGTAAAAGGGTACTGATTTTTGGCAGAGTTATATTTCTTTCGTGCAACTGTTTTTGAAGCAATTGTTCTTGACATCTTTACTCGTATCATGTTTCACACAAACAAAATGCTTGTTGTTTTTTCGATTATTGCATTGTTGTAGTTTTGCGGCGACCTACTAATTGGACCATGCTTTATTAAAGCTCTTTAAACTATTGTGACAATTCACAATAGTTAGTATTAGGATTTTAAGCTTTTCCGCATTTTATTTATTTCTTTTATATTTCAAAAAGTTCAAATGTCTTTAAAATCGAATTGTTTAAAGAAGCATGTTTGTCTGTTGATTTTTAATTTTCACAAGACTTTTCTTTAACATGACGTTTGTTTAATATGTAAGAAAGAAAAAGAAAAATCAGAAACTACATTGCAAATGGCAAACGATACCAAAATGCTATTTTGGCGTTTAAGCATTTAAGTGGCAATTAATAACAATTTTTATGAGCCGAAAAAATAGTTGACAACACATAAACAAACTAAAGTCAAAAAATAATCATAATGAACGTCATTATGATGATGTTTTTTTGTTTTCCTCTTACAACATAAAATGGTAGGACTAATCAGACAAACTCTAAGCAAATAAACACACAAGAAAAAATGTTGCATGTTGCATAAATACCCTTTTGTTGTTGTTAATTTAACAAAAAACAAGCAGGAAAAAAAGAAAAACTTCTTATAAAAATATGATGCTTAAATTTCCATTTAATTTTTTTTTTTTTCATTTTCTTAAGAGTAAGAAAGCCTTTGTGTTTGATTATGGGAGAAAAAAGAGTAGTGTGGCAAGAAGTCTGTGTCATAAACAACCAGCCAACAAACCAATTTGACAAACTCATAATGTTGTATATTTTATGAACAATTATTATATAAGTTTTATTAGCAACAGCTTTTTTTTTTTTTTTTTTTGCTTTTAGCCAACTAGAATCCAGGCAGTTACATGTAACGTGGTGGAGAGTCTAAATTTTGTTGGTGTTTTTTTCTTTTGCTAGTTCTTTCCATTTGCAAAAAGTTTTCTGAACTTTTTTTTATATAAATCCTGTTCGCTTGGAAAGCTTTTATATTAATTAATTTGTAATACTTTTGTATGTTTGTCTAAAAACAATCTTTAAGAAAGTAAACAGCAACAAAAAAAAAAAATAATAGTAAAGGAAGCCATATAGTGTAGATTTTTTAAATTGTAATTTATGTTTATTAAAAAAAATTGATTAGACTTAATCATTAAGCTTTTGGTAGAAATGTTTATGAGGAAAGAAAAAGTTTGTTCAAGATTAAAACTAATTTATTTTCGCAGACCGAACAGGCGTGCTCTCTTTTTCTTTAACAGTCAGAGGTAAAATAGACTAAATCAAAAAGTTCAAAACTAAGATCCTGCTCTTTAAGGCTCTTAAGGATTCAAGCAAACTTAAAGCAGTTTAAACCAAGTTTAAACTTGTTTAAACCAAGATTAGAATAATTTCTAGAATTATGCTTATAAAAAACAACAAATACTTGATTTCGGAGTTAAAAAAAGACCCAAATGAAGGTCAGTAATAAAGCTCAGTTAACAAGGTTGACTCATCAAGGAGAACAATAATACCAAATTGTCGAATTTCGTATGTATGAGCCAAAATATGTGGATGTTGTTTTATATGTAGACCATTTTGATAATACGGGTTAATGCTCTCCCAAATGACTCTACCTAAAAGTGCGTTGCTTAGTAATTTTAATGAAAGATGCTTTCCAACAATTTTCATCGCGACAAATGATGCAGGTTTCAGTAGAAATGAGGGCATAACCAAAGCAATGCTTGCAGAAAATTCAAAGTGGGCTCAACGCTGTGAGACTGAAAGGAAAATATTACACTTCTGTTATAAAGCAGAAAGTAACATTTGCAACAAAAGCGCTTCATGCAAAAGCGTTTAATGCACTTATAAATAAACCTTTTCTGACATATGACTGCGAAAAGTAGACAGTAAAGGCCTGCATAAATGCAGTTGAAAATCAAATGCACAAGAAAAACCAAATGTGCGTACAAAATGTGATTTGTTTACAACTATAACGACAAATGCTATGCATTACTGTTTGTCCCACAATTTAAATAGTGTTGTGAGGGTTCAATATTTTAAAGAAATACATTCCAGACAGTGCTTGTTTTTTTTTCAAAACCTTTCAATACAATAAAACATTTTAAGCCTTTACTTCTAGTATTTGAAAATTACCTCATACAGTCTGCAAGAATTTGTGATGTTTATTTGTTTGTCGTATGCGGCGCACCAATATAACTAATTGTTCGTGCAATATAATGAAATAATTGACATACAAAACATTGAGTTCACACACAACCCAAACTCACAAAAAAATATGAGTGTATTTTTGTTCCCCTCTTACTGCTGGGTGTTTTTTTCATTCCCTTATTAATTTTTGGGAGTATTTTTTATAGCCGCACTTCCACTATGGTGAAACATTTATTTTTTGCTTCTACACGTTGATACCATCACATAAATTGGTCGAGTGCACTTCTCTTTAATATTTGTTTGTTGCAGAGACACTACAGTACAGTGTTTTAAAAATTGTTCAATGATTTTAATATGAAGACACTGAAAAAAGCTGATAACGACGCTATTGAAATTTTCCAAAGAAAATTTCTTAGGAGAATACTTCGGATAAGCAACGTTAAACGACTACTCAATATTAGCATACATTAAAATCTCATAGAATAAGATGGGAAGGCCATGTAGCCTGAATAAATACGAATTCTATAAATAAAAACAAAATACGTTTTGTTAATCCGGGACGCAAGAGAACAGTATGGCAATTACGAAGTTGGTGGATAGATGGTGTAATGTCCGGCCTAAAAAGTGTTTGAGGGTTTACAGATGATTGGAGAGAAATTTTGAAAAACAGAGAAGAGTTGAGAAGTATAGTGTGAAAGGCCTTGGCTAAATTGCAGCTGAAGCGCCAAGACAAAGAATTTTTAAAATCGTAAATTTAATTTTTAACTCCTAACACTTTAATTCAAAATTCTTTAAATTACTACGAGATCCTGCACATTTTTCTTATTAAAAATTTTGCATTAAGAATTTTAACACGTGTAAGCATTTAAATTTAACCATAAATTATTATTTTCCTCTCTACCAAATTTCTTAAATTTATTCCCATTCCATATTACGTTTCATTCATTGCTAAACATTAGGAAATACTTATTTGTATTTTTTTCTTTTCACGATTTTGCTTTATTTCTGCAAATCCTCTCTAAAGCTTGAACAAATTATAGAAAATCCTTAACAAACGAAAATAAGTCACATGAAAATAGCCAATGTCCTTAACATCCCTGTTATAAGATACTATTTTCTCTACCCCCAAACCCATCTTTCCACCAGACCTCCATCCTTAAAATCCTCTATAATATTTTTATCTAATGGTCATATGTGTATTGTTGGATTTTTTATTTCCTCTTAAATAGACAAAAATATATAGAAAGAAATCTTCTATTTTAGCCAATAATAATTGAAATTTTTGCTTCTTTTTCCTCTTCTCTAATGGTCAATTTCTAATGGCCATGCATGAGAATAAAAGTCATGGAGCTATTGTGGGGGGGGGGGGGGGTTATCAAAAAAAAAAGGAAACTAAAAGCTTTATATTTATATAATGATATTTTAGTTATAAGGGCAGAGAATAAAATAGATATAAAGGAAATACAAAAAAAAAGTTATGGCAATAAGGTTTGTTTGTCAACAGAAACGAATTTGAAAGGTTGTACTTAGAAAGTTAGGTTACTATAGCAAAAGTTTAGTCAGGGCATTGAAATTTCTTTTCCTTATAGTTTTAGTTAACTTATTTTGGATAGAAAATTTATTTTCTAAATGTTTAATTTTTAAACTTTTGCTTTAATATTATGCCAGTTTTATAACTAAATCTCCCCAAACAAAATATTTAGTTGTGGCAACAAAATTTTTAATCTTGCAAACCTAAATTCTTTTATTTAAAAGACATTCGAAATATATTTCTTAAAAATATTTAATTAAAATAAAAAAAACATTTTAACAAAATTTGCTTTCTTTTATAAACGTATTGGCTTAAGTTTTTATGTTGAATGCCTTAAACTCATTTCACCTCCCATTTTAGTGTAGGGAGCTTTATCAAAAAAAAGAGGATTTGAGTGCAAGTGATTTATTGGTTGTTTTATGTGGAAAGATTTTATTTTGGATGTAGTAATTTTCACAAGACATAATGGCCACACAAAATATTAAAAGAAAAGGGAGGATGTAAATATTAAAGTAATAAAAATCGAAAAAATTTTAAACAAAATTTAAAAGAAATATTTCAAGAAAACTTTAAAAAATAGCAAAAGTTATTCACAAAAAAAAAAACGATTAACAAAACCAGTGTTGCCAAAACTCGATGACCAAAAATGGCTAAATTTAAAAAAAAAAATGGCTAAATGTAAAGAAAATTTACAAAGAAAAAGCCATGTCATTAAGTGGCTTAATAAAATTCTGTTCCAAAAACATACAAATCTTGAGCCAAGAAGAAACAAAAGAAATTTTTTCAATCAAATTTTAAATTTTTTTAATGCCTAACAATTTTTTGTAAATATAAAATATAGATTTGAATAACGGAAATGTATTTTTTGTTTGCATTGAATTTTGAAAAACTCTACTTTGCCTAATTCTCAAAAACTGGGAATTTAGCACGTCATACGAAAATCGTATTAATAATAAATTTTGTATTCTTGTCTTTGCTTACTTTAAAAACATTTGCTACAAAGAAAATTTAAAAATTTAATTAATTTAAAACTATTTATAAGTTACAATTTTTTATAATTTGATCACATTTCACTGAATTTAAATTTCTACACAGATTATTTTTTGTTCCTATTTGCGTTTTATGTTTTATTAACAGGGTTTTCCAACAAGAACTTTGTTTTTCAACACAAATGAAAACAAGGAATTTCAAAACAAAATCATTAAATTTTTTTAATTTATTCAAGATGTTATTTTTTGGGAATTATATTAGACAGATAATCGCGAAGACCACACTTAAAACTATCGATACTTTCTCAAAATATTCAATTACATTTTGTAGAAATCATGCCTTTAACACAAATAGCGCACCACACGTTTGCACGTTCAATGTTCAAAGACTTTTTCCAGAAAAACCAGTAAGTTGTTGTTGAATAAATTCAGCAAATTTAAGGCGTAGTAAATGCTTGGCTGCCTACAAATAGTGCAACAGTTGCATCTTTTATGGCTTCAAAATAAAATATTTGCGCAAAATTTTACATGTAGACATTATGTATTGTGCCCATTGTGGAGGACTTAAGAGATTTAGAATTTCTTAAACACGGCTGCCATGACTTTACTAAAACGACCTGGGTGAACACGGGCTGGTGTAGCCACATTATGTAGAAATCAGGACGACTTGATTTTATCAACAAAATTTTCAATAGCGGTTTCAAGCGGGTAATTTACGCCATTGGGCGTGAAATTGGCAGTGTACGAAAATGAGACTTTTGGTCTTCTGTAAATATACGGAGCAGCTTCTAATGCAATCGCGGACAGTCCACGGCACCAAGTGGAGAGTCTCATAGATTTTCCGGGTATCACCGGGCTCCTAATAAGTCCTGAATGCCTTCGATACTTGAAATGTCAAGGCGAGTGATTGGCACCTTTAAATAACCAACTTCCACCATCGCCCAGAGTCTGTTAACCATGTAAGGGACTGAAGGCAGCGGCCAGCTCGATAAAAACACGACATAAGGCACCTTATCCATCCCCGATTGAAGGCCATGCTAGCAGTCACAGTTCCAGGACCGAATGCAAAAGCTCACTCAACTGCTCATCTTAAACCATCTGATTTCCAAAGCCGCAATTAATGAAATAAGGCCCTATGCTACTTACAGAAAATAAAGGATCTATAAAGAGTGACTCAGTAAGAGTGCAGTTTTTAATTTTAGTGTAATTTTTTTGTGCCAGGGGCAGCCCTGAAATTTGGCAGCAGTCCTGTTCATTCCGATTATTAAAAATGGAGTGCTTTACAAAAGAAAATCGCATTATAATTATAAAAACTTGTTACAAAAATTTTGAAAGTAATGCTGAGACCGCTTGCAAACTTTAAATGTGGCAACCATTCTTGGAGTGATCAAAATATTTGAAGAAACACCTTTTTTAAATTTGGAGCTCAAAATCCCAATTTAATTCAAGAAAAATACTATCTGGTGCGGTTTTTGTTCAGGCGACGTGACAGGGGCTCACTTTTTTGAAGATGAGGACGAAATTGAAATGACTGGGAATGGCATTCCTAACAAGAACATTAAAACAGAGATCTTGTGTCCTCAGCTGGACAGTACGAATCTGAATGACATGTGGTTTTAGTAAGACGACGTCACCTGCCACATCGAGCATAAAACAATCGATTTATTGTAGCAACGATTTTCAGAATAAATTACCTCAATAAATTCCGATGTCAACTGGCCACCAAGATTTAACGTCACACTTTTCTTTGGAATATTGTAAAACTCAAGATTATGCGAATAAACTAGAAACAATTCCTGATTTCAAATCCGAGATCCAACGTGTCAACGGTGAGCTATAGCCACATCTCTGTGAAAGAGTCATGGAGAATTTCATGAATAGAAAACTGCTGCCGATGCACCAATATCATAGAATATTTTTAATATTTAAGTGTTGTTTTCTAGCAAAATTGAATTTATTATAAGAAAGGGTGAATTTTCTTTAATTAACTCAGCAAGTTCAATGTCAAAACTATTATATTCGTCTAATAAGCCCCTGTTGAAAAGCCAAGTTCTTGCGCGAAAACCTATTACAAAACACTTGGTTCTTGTCTGTACTAATTTTTGGCTCTTAAACTATCTGCATGTTTTAAATAGCCTTAAAAAACATTTAAACAAATTGCTGCGCTTTTCAAAGCATTTTCTTAAAATATCTGCCTACTTTTTTATTTTTTTTTAATTTCATTCCTATAAAACGACAAAAAATTTAAATATTTAATTCTGTAATTAATTCTTTTCACTATTAACAATTTCTACATTAATTTCTTTGTTTTATAGACGGACAAACACATGCGAATCGAATGAAAAAATTAAAAAAAAAAGAAAAGGAATAAAATATAAATAAATAAGACGACAATTATTCTTGTACACAATTATTAAAATTTCAGTGCAATTAACTATTTGACGTTTTGTAATGCATTTATTTAAGTTGAGACATAAAACTTTTCCTTTATAGAAACGAAAAAAAGTGAATTGAAAAAAAAACCAAAAGAATACAAATAAATAAATTCTCTAGCAAATGTTAAAAATGAATAAAGAAAAGCAGCACTAAAATAAGGACAGACAGATGGACAGACGGACCGACGGACAGACAGACAGACAGACAATCAGAGAGACAGTGCATCATACTGAATGTAGAAATAAAGGAATCATAATAAAAATTAAAGAAACAAACAAACAAAACAAAAAAACCAACAACAAACGTACTGAAACAAAATATCTCATGCTTATAAAACTGCAATGCCAAAGTGTTGATGATGATGACGATTGTATTTATACAATTTTTTTTTTTTTTTTTTTGTTTTATTTTATATAAAAACTATATTTTTATTTTGCTGTTATTACAGTTTAGTTATATATTTATTATTGTCTAATAATGAAAAGAATGACGGACTTTTGTCCCTAGAGTATTGTTAAAAAAAAGAAATGACTACGGCTGAACAGCTATGACTGCAAAACTTTATGCATGTGTTACAAAATTCCTTTGAAAACTGCATTCATATGGTAAGTTGTGGTGGTGAATGCGGCTATTGTGAGTGAATGTTATTGGCCCGACTAATAGAGCAGTAGTATGGCATTAATGTGGACTTTGTCAGAGCCAATTATTAATTACAAACATGCATTTTTAATTATTTTATTTTAATAATTATTGTTATTATACATTATTTTTTGCTCAGTCTTTGTTTTTCTTTAAGAAAAATCATTTGTATTTGCAAAACAATTAAAACTGTTTATTTAAGTGTTTTTCTGTAATAAATTAAATGTGTGTTAAGTTTGTTAAAATTGCAAATTGAGTGGAAGACATAATAATTAAATTATTTTATACATGATTAAGTATTACATTTATGATATAAAAAAGAGAAATATTTATATTTTTTGTTAAATAAATTTTTTTGTCAATAGTTGTCTTTATTTCGTGTGTATGAGCCAAAACCTAGCATCTCGCTCCTCATCATAAATATTTTATGAACTTAAAATTTACAAATTTTCAGTAGATCCAACACAATTTTTAAATTAATATGAAATGCATATGAAAAAGAATCTTTACGCCAACTGTTTCAATACCAAAAATTAGACAACTGAACACGATATGTTGGTAGCCGATAGACATGAAGAAAGAATACGTGTCGATTTTTTCCAATAAGTGAAAAAAAAATAAAAATTTAGAGTTAATACCCCCATTATGATCGAGCGCGATGTGTGCGTTCAATTTTCTTTATTTTATATGGAGACGATTTTAATAATTTAGAAATTTCTGTAAAAAGAATTAAGAAGCCACGAGATCATCTTGTTAAATGTGCATGGAACTAAAGATTCATTTAGCCAAGACTCGAACCAATAACAGGTGACATAAGGTATTTTAAACCTAATCAAATTGTAAATAAGAAAGATAAAAGGTTAAAATTTTCTATTAATAATGAGAAAAACTAATTGAATATTTGAATAATAAAAATAACCTTCAAAGTCCTACTAAAGAGAGCATGCTTAAACAGAATAAGCACAAAATAACCGGACGCCAAAGGGACCCTTAAAGTGTATCTGTATAGGGGGACATCTTCCCAGCAGAACTAAAGACTTTACTTAGGAACGCTGCCGGGACAAGGAAGCTAAAGAAAACTTCAATGTATTTTTACTGCGAATACCATGCAAATGCATGTTTTTTTGTCGATAGTCTAATAACTATGTCGACCAATTATCATTCCGAATCAATTAATTCGCTTTAAAATTGCATCGATTTGTTGTTGCATATTTTGGTGGAAATGCATATTTTGCTTTTAAAAGCATATTTATGCATGTTTTACAACTTTTCAGTAAAATTTTCCTTAATTTCCATTTTATAAAAAAAGTTCTGCAAAACATTTTCAAATGCCGAAAAAATGTTTTAAATCAATAAATAAATTATTTTGAAGCTTTGCTCATAATACATGAGTTTGACAAAAGATCCTTCTTTTTCTAACAAATGTATGGTTAAGTCTGCCAAGGGGTTTCAAATATTGTATTGCAAACTGTTACAAGTTTCTTGCTTGGCACATCTGTTACACCGCGTTGCTGAGTAAATTAGAAGCCAATTCATTAATATTGTATTTTTAATTAAATGTAGCCCTTGGTTGCACTTTTACCGCAGCCAGTAGTAACAAGTTGCGGACCTGGCTAGATTCTTCAGAGTTATATTCAAAAAACTTTTAGTAATTCAAGAATTTTTGAAGATGATTATGCAATTAAAAATGTAAAACAACTATTAAATTTAAATAACATCAGAAGTCAATTAGCATTTGTATTTTCCAACTGCGGTAATATTGGTTAAACAAGAACTAATTAGGAGGTATTTAGTTCGCTTAATACTCAAATCCAATTAATCAATATTGCAGAATTAAAATTAACAATGTGGAAGAAAGAATAGCCTGACATTTAAAAAAAAAATCGAAAACGTTTTGCAAAAAATATTAAGAAATTAAACAAAATTTCAAATATCTTCTTTCATCTTATCTGGAATCAAAGTGGGATCTGAAAATTAATCTTCTGTAAATGCATTGGCATCCTTAAAATATGCTTCTATAACTTCGGTTGACGGTGAGAGATCATTATCCATGTACAAATGTTTTTTGAGTCCGAACAGACAAAGTTTTACTTTTAATAATATAAAACTTAATTGTATAATCAAACAAAAATTTAAATTAGTTTTTTAAGTTTGTAAAAGATATTTAAATAACAATATACTGAATTTTTTACTTTTTTTTAATTTAAAACACTAAAAAACAATTTTTTATGGAAATTTTTCAAGTGTATCCTCCATATATTTAATTTTTTTTAGTGCATATTTAATGCGTATATTTTCGATTTTTAGCGCATAAGAATCTCAGTTCTAATTAATATTATTCATGCCTTTAACTTAGTAAGCAGAAAATCTAGTATTTTGCATTATTTGCTGGCAAAAAAGAAAGATTTTTCAATATTTTTGCGCTTGACTTTAAGATTTTAGTTCTAAAGGACACGTGGCCAACTTTTAATTATTTTGTATGATTCTTCAAGAAGTTATAGCAAAATTACTTTTTCAAAGTGCAATAACATTTGGAATAAAAACTTTAATTTAATTCCGATTTGTGTCATTAGGAATATTTTGCAACATAAAATTAAAATAACTATACCAACCGAGAAGTGATGATTATTTTAAAATAGGAGTGAATTTTCAAAAGTCACCTTTAAAGCTTAAAATTTTTCTCCTACATCCTAAAAAACTAAGAAAATTGACTAACGGCCTATTTTTTTAGAGTTAAATTACAATTTTCGTTTGGGGAATTAATATTGAAAACAAATTTGAGAAAATACTGAACAGGTTTTAGACATTTCTGGGCACAATCTTATTAAAAATGTCCCTTCCTATCACCTTAATTTCCTTATTTATGCCTTCTCTGTTACTTAAAAATATATGCTCATATGTTCGATTGCTATTTTATGTAAATTTCATTATTATCTTCAAATAATTTTCATAATTACCTTCGGTATAAACATAAAACACTCCCCCTTTGCAAAACGCCAGTAACTAGGCAAAGAAGAATTCCTTAAATTACACCAATATTAGCTCAACAAACAGCTACAGCCAGCCATGGCATTAAAAGAATGCTAAAAAAAATATGACACTAAAACCATTTGATGACATTAATATGATTTAATGCATTAATTACCCGCCTCTGACGGGAAACCTTTTACCAACTAAAATTCCTGGTTATTAAACAATGAATGGCTGACTGACTGGCTGGCTGAATGAATGAGGGGGTGATAAAAATCAATTGCCAACAAAAAGCCATAAAAGCCACTCAAGGAAAAATACTTTGACTGAGGCTTAATACTTGAAAACCAAACATAAATTGGCAAACATACTAGAAGTATGCAATATATGAAAATTGTTTTCAGTGCTGCTGTTGCTGCTTAAGAATTCCCAAAATCCCTGAACAGGATTTACCCTTAAAAAAGAAAAATATGACAGATAGAAGGCAGCAAGAGTAGCAAAAAGAAATTGTTAGAATAAAAAAAGTATGAAAAGTAACTTCATGTAATTGACGTCAATTCGTATTTCGCACCGTGAATAATAAAACATTGTCTCTAAAAAGCCAACCACCACTTAGACGTTTTCAAACACACACACACACACGCACACAAACCATAGTCAGCCAAAAAGTATGCTCTAGTTATTAAAAGTGGTAGTTCCATTCCATTTTTATAAGAAATGAGTGTGTGTGTGTTTGTTATTTATTTATGTAAAAAGGATATTGAAAATTATGTTTATAGGCTAGGGAAGGAAAACGACATACATTTTATTAATGTTAGCATATGAAAAACTGATAAAAATTTTTCTTATTTATATTTTTGCAATTTAAGCCCATGTAATAATAATCAGCCATATTTCGATGTATTGAAAAATTAACATTACTGCTGGTACCCCACGAAGGGTGTTTAAGGTGTGTGCTCATATTTCGTTTTCATATTCTAACAAAAATGTAAAAAACCTATTTGTGCGTGTGTGTTTGTTCTTTTTTTGGCATTTCTGCTTAAATCCTTAAAGTATTTGTCATAAGGCCACATATGTTACTTATAAAAAGTATTTTAAGAGATTTGTTTTTATTCATATTAAAATTCATATTCGTATAAAAAAATATTTTCTTAAATATTTAATTTAAAACTTGTTGTATCTTCTGGTATATAATTAAATTTCTTAAAAAGCCATTTTACAGTTTTTAAAAAAAGGGTTCATTAATTAACATTTTTTTCCCTGAACGACAGTCTCTTAAATGTTTGACACCTTTTGTGGCAGGTTGCTGCTGTTTTGTTTCAGGATTCTTAAGAGTCTTTTAAATGAAATCAACTTTAAAATGACAATTTCATTAAGTTAATGCTAGTCACGTATGTTCTTTGAAGCTTTTAGAGGGATTAAATTATTTTTTTTTTCAATCTTTAATTTTAAATACTTATTTCATTTTGTTGCCAAAGTGTTTCGTGGAAGGAGCAAAAAGTAATGAAAAAAATTAATTAAAAATATTTTAAGGCCAAAAGGTGTCAAATGATTTGGGAGAATTAAAGTTTTAGAATTTAAGATTCATTTTAAGAACAAGGAAACATTAAATATAAATAAAAAAAAATTGCGAACAACAAGAAGGAGTGCTGTATTCGGCTGTGGCGAACTTTTAATATCATAATATGCATAATATTAGGCATTTCAGCAAGATTTTTTTAAATCGATAGAAATGAAAATACTTAAAACTAAAACCTTCAAAATATTCAGAAAACATAAAAAAATATTTAAAATATTAAATTTTATCTATTTGACTTATATTATGCGAATGAACTGCAGCAATGTGTCAAGGATCCAAGTAAATGGAAGTGAACTGGCGGAAGTATATATATATATATATATAAACATATATATTAATATAAAAAAAAAAGGAAGTAAATATCTTTGGCTATTTGGGCAGCATCATTTGATCCGCATGAGGATCGGGTGAGGATATAAACAGCGGTATGAACAAGGCAAAACAAACATTTAGTGCCCTTAACCCTGTGCGCATTTCTCAATTAATACAAAACTGCTACTGTTCTCCTCAAATTTATTATCTACTACGTTGTATGGATTTGAACTCTGGAACACATCTTAACGCAAGATTAACAACCTACAGGTTCCTGTCAACAAATCTTTGAGAAGAGTTTTTCGTATTTTCTGACCAACAACATTATCTTATATTGAGCTCTGGAGAAAGGCAAACCAAACACCCTTGAAATGTGAAATCATGAAGAGAAAATGGAATTGGCTCGAGCTGGAGTGAAATAAAAAGATTGGCAAATAAGAGTTAGAATAAAATAAAATAAAATCGGTGTGGACCTTTGTTCTACTATGGAACCCTAGGATGGTGTTGAGACAAGCAACTATCTAACCATTGACATTAACATTATCATCAATGGTCGTAAATAATATTGGATTGCGGGAGTAACATCAACTTTTAGAAATGGAAAATTAATTTAATTAATAAAAATAATAAAATACGGTTGAATTGATAATTAAAAACAAAAAGCGTTTTTATTTATCTGCAAGCTGAATAGAAATAAACAGTTGGTATATACAGGGTCTGCCAAATTACTTTTTTTCTGAAAATGCTATAAACAAAAAACTACTGAATATTTTCTCAAATTTCTTTTTTTATTTGAAAGTACAATCCTTCCGTTTAATAATGGAAAATAATTTCATTCAAATGGCTGCCTCGGCAGGCCATGCAGTAGCCTACACGATCGGTGCAATTTTTAAGCACATTATGGATTGTGTGCAGTTGTACTTCACCAATGGCTTCACGAATATTGTCCTTTAAAGCGTCAATTGTCTCTGGCTGATCGGCGTTACACTTATCTTTGACCGCACCTCACAAATAACAGCCCAACGGTGTCCAATCGCAGCTGCGAGGTGGCCAAACGACATCAGCTCTGCGGCTGATAATGCGATCTTCAAAAACTGGGCGCAAAACATCGAGTGTAGCTTTGGCTGTGTGGCACGTAGCACCGTCCTGTTGCAACCAAATGTTGCCAATATCCTCCTCTTCAATTTTTGTGAGCAAAAATTCGTTTAACATGGCCCGATAACGATCGCCATTCGCTGTAACGGCCAGTCCTTGTCCATTTTCGAAGAAAAATTGGCCAATTATGGCTCTGGACCAAAACCCGCACCAAACAGTGACTCGTTTTGGGTCAACGGCTTTGCAATGTATGCGTTCGGGTTTTCTATGCCCCAAATGCGACAATTTTGCTTGCTTACATATCCGCCAAGATCAAAATGAGCTTCATCTGAAAAGATGATTTTTTTTTGGCAAAATCGGCTTCTTCTGTAAGTCGATCGCAGGCCCACTTAGCGAAGCAATAACGCATATTTCCCAGCGTTGTTCAAGCGTATACACAACCATATTCTTTCAGCGGATGGATAAAACTAATTATCTGTCAAATCAGACATGAGCTAAGTGTTACCATTCACGAAATAAGCACTAGTTGAAAAAAACGTTAGATGGCGGACCCGTTACATGCATACATATTTTTGGGTGCACCGGTAGGAGCTGGAAGTAAGTTTGTCTATTAGTAGGGCAGCGGGTTCGATTCCTACTGTAGTATGTTTCACTACTACACACTGATTGTGTAAGTTTCTATTGCTCGCTTATTTAAGTTAGAATAAAGTTTTTTAATGTATGTGTAACTCTTAATAACGAAAGAAAACCTTTAGCTTTAGGTTGCTTTAGCAGTTTTTAGCAGGGTTACAAAAACTGCAGTCGGAACCAAAAAATGACGAACAAAAAAGGAAAATGTGTGTACAACCTCTTGCTTTTCGAGTTGGTTTGACAGCGACTGTGAACATTTAATGAATCAGAAGTTAAAGCAACAGTTTTTTTGGGCAATTAGAAATATTAAAGTGGAAGAAATGGCATTTTTTCTACTTTGACTGCAGTTTTGTAAACGCCGGTTTTAAGTATAGATAGATATACTTACAAATGAAACGGAAAACTTAAAAAAAAATCGTAATTTTTCCATTATACGGAATATGCGGAACTTTATTTTCCAATTTCCCTAAAAATCAAATATTAATGGTGAACTCATTTGTAAGAACTAATGTGTGTGTGTGCGTGGGGGATGGTGCCCTTTAACAAAAATAAATCCGTTTTCCTATCATTCCTTCTTAAATAATTGAACATTTGTGGCCACAACGAAAATATTCAATTAAATATTAACCCCACTAAAATTTTCAATTTAACCCCTTATTTTCAATTGCCTTCACAAACAAATGTCAAATATCCTTTAAAAGCTAAAAATAAAAACCAAAAGAGCTCAAGCCAAATGATGGATTAAATTACACAAAGGGAAAAAGAACTAGAACATTTTCCAAGTGGTCAATACAATTTTAATGATGTACATTTAAAAAGTTCCCCTTAAACGTAAAAGGATAATTGTTATTGATCCTTTTCAATATACATATGTATGTACAAAGAAAGCTTCAAAGAGTTTGTTTTTTTTCCAAATGCTACTTAAGAAGGTTAATCAAAGATTAAAATAATTGTTAGTTGAGGAATTAAAATTCCATTGATATTTGAGTATCAACTGCTATTTCCCCAATGTGGTTACATTTTGTAACACATCAAAGGGTCACTTATGGCCAGCTTAGTTAGTTAACATTCGTTTAGAGTATGTCCATTAAGCTTAAAAGCTCATTGGCTTTTTAGCTGAACTTATGTAATTAAATGTAAATTCAGTGTAATAAGTGTGTTTTCTTTTAAAGGTTTTTCTTTTTTTTATTTTAGCATATTCAGCTAAGTAATTTCTCTTTTTAGCTTTTCATTTCTAAGGTTTCCTATAAAACTAGGGGAATTATTAAATAGCGTTAAAAAAGTTTTATTTTTCCAGGGGTGTTAAACTATTACAAATATATACAATTTATTTGCTAAGCTTTTAAGCTGATTTAAAAGAAGCTTATGTGGTAAGTTAAGGTGTGTGTGTGTGTGTGTGAGTGCGTAATAAATAGGAAGACAAAAACAAATTCTTTAAATATTTAAATTTAATCCGTTATATAGTTGGATTTTTTTTTTTGCTTTCTTGGCCAAAGAATTCCTTTTTGTTATAAATTCCATAGAATTTTGTTTCGATTTTTAGTTAATTTTTTCTATAGCTTTTAGTTGTTTTTGTATTTGTCATTTAAAAGTTTGAAATTTTAATACGCATTAGAAATCAAAATATCGCTTATAAGCGGCTTCTGTTTGATTTTTTTTTTTTTCTTTTTTATATCTCTAAAGTTAAGGTTTAGCATATTAAAATCCAAAAATTAAGTATCTAAACGTTTTCAGTTGATTTTGTTTGTTACCTTAAGTTATAAAAAAAGTTTTGCTTTTTTATTAAAAAAAGGCTTAAAAGTACTTCCAAGAATTGTTAAAAAAAAACTTTAAGAAATTTTATGAAAAAAATCCATAAGAAATATTTGGTAGAGTTTAAATTTTATTGCATGGAATTGAATTCTTCATTAGGGCAAGAATATGCAAAAATTAAGAACAAATAATAAGATTTAATTCAAAAAACTTGAAAAAGAAATAACAAAGTTAAGCAAATGCTAAAAATAGAGAGCCTAAATAGGATACAAATGTAATCATGGAAAATCCATTAAAAAGGTAATTAAAAGACACTTCAAACTTTAAAGCAGCGGTAGGCAAGCACATACCCGGCAGGAAAAAGAAGGAGCACAGATGCCTTTAAGAAGGCCGCTGTACTTCTTATTTTTTATATACAAGGCCTGCTCGCTACATTCCATACTCGTATCTATTTTACACACGTTGTCTTATGCCTTCCTATCTCACTTCTTTCGCAGGTACACTTATTTTCTTGCTTTTGCTTTGGCAAAAATAACATAACAAAAAATTTTACTCTTTCTCTACACCATTCTTTTAGAAGGAAATGTGAAATGTGTATCTTATCTTTTATACGAAAGAGCCGAGGCCTTCCATAAGGCATTCTTTAGCATTTAGATAAGAATAGTAATTGAATGAAAGAAATTTTTAAGCAGGCCTGAAGGTACAAGATCTTTTGAGTTTTCCCGCGGGGTAGATGTGTATTTTATATAAACGTTAGTACTTGATGGCTCTTACGCTCTCAGTGTACTATAGCGTTGCCATATTTTTTTTTAACCTCATGTTAAAAATACACAATATAACATAAAAAACTGCACATAAAAATTATTAAAGAATATAAAATTTATATATTTTTTTTTGCATACAGCAAAAAATACAATATCAAATTTTTTTTACGAAATTCTTTACTCTGGGGGGTACACAATTTCACGTACTCTTGCCAAGTAAGCAACTCAAACGGCTTGCAATATTGTACAAACCTTTTGCGTTGTTTATTGGGGGGTGTTTAACAAATTTATTCTCTTACAGATTTAAAGGGAGAGAATCTTTATTATGTCAGTTTTGAAAAAATTACTTAGAGGCCGATTACATTGAAAAACGACAAGAGTAGTGAAATGTTAGCCATAACTAACCTCCAATTTGTTTATTTTCTTTCTGCCAAAAATCTGAAAACCTGATCACCCGATCAGACATGTCACCTACCACTCGTGTTTGTTGGCGTGCAAGGGAAGAAAAGCTAGCGGGGCAGAGAAAGTAGCACGTATTTCTTTCTCTTATATTTTTGCTATGTTATACATACATGAGAAGTATTGGCAGTTAGAATTTTTTCAACATCATCTAAATCGTAACTTTTGACAGCCAAGGTGGTTGGGTTCCCAATTTCTGCAATTATTTCTTCTCTTGTTAAATCAGGCCTTTGATTAAAAAAATTTCTACTTAAGCTTTATAATTGTTGTTAATATTGCCTATTTAACAAATTAATTGTACATTTCCCAAACTAACAATTAATTTTGCAACAAAAAACTTTTTATTTAAATTCGCGTGGGTTTTAAGAAAGGACTCGTAAGCATTTTGGCAACGTTATTACCCTTAATGGAAAACGGCTCTTAGGAGGAATTAAAAAATCTGCCCGAAATGAAGTTTTGCAAATCGTCTTAAAAAGTACTTTTAAATTAAGTTCAAATAAAGGAGCGAGCCATAGTTTTTAATAGTTATTGAAAAGTACTTAAAGAAATACATTATTTAAGATTCTTCAAATAAAAAAAAACTTTAAAAACATGAAAATTAATAAAACTGTTATTCATTATCATTCATTCTCTGAGGAGATCGAGTGGTAGAGATCGAAACATGTCAGGGTAACCAGCCGCCTGGGTTCGAGTCTCAGGTCAGTCAAGAATGAATGATTATCAATAACAATTTTTATTAATTTTCATGTTGTAAAAATTCCTTTCTTCATAAAAATAATTTAATGAAAATTAAATTTGATGAACTTAAGCCTGATTAAAAATATTGAAAATTTGGATTAAAAATCATAAATAGTTCAACAAAATTACCAAAATACTAATTAAACTTTAACAACTTTAAAGTGGTATTCTTAAAGTACTCCGAGAAGTACTGACAGGAAAGAGCTTTAAGTGTTAGTTTCAGACAGTTGTGTAAAAACAATTACGTAGGAAAAAAATTTGAATCAAAAGGCCTTTTAAATCGCATTTAAGTAAACTTCCAGTTAAACCATATGCAAATGCTTTATAAAGTACTTTAATAAATGATTAAGAAAGTACTTTATATATATAATCATCCAAAAAGTACTTTAAGAAGTTTTTGCGAAAGTACTGTAAAAAAAACTAAAAATATTGTACTGTAAAAAGTACTACAAATATTGTACAAAGTGTTTGAAGGAGAATTTTTAAAGGGTTTAGAAGCCCCTTTTATACTATTCTGCAAGTCTTAAAATTTTAGATCTCACAAAACAGATTTTGAGTCTTATTCTCAACAAATTAAGTAAAAAAATGGTATTCGTTACATATTTTATAATTTGTCTTCTCAAATTTTTCAAACAATTTTTCTGATACTGGCGGCAAATAATTAAACAAGGGTGGGATGGTTAATTCGAATGTCCTTTTTTCAATACATATTTCGTCTATGTTGCAACAACTATGAGTGATTGATTTAAAATGTAAAAAAAAGCATTTATTCAACATTTTTTATTGTTTCGATATTTTTCTATGAGCTAAATTTCAGTAATGTATTTCATAAAGCTTTTTTGTAATAGTCCTATTCCTTTAATTTTAAGGAATGACATTTACCACTACCAGACTATTATCATTCCTAAAAATTAAAGGAATAAGACTATTACAAAAAAGCTTTATGAAATACATAACTGAAATTAAGCTCATAGAATAAATTCGAAAAAATAGAATATGTTGAATATAATAAAGTTACTTATGAAAGGAAATAATTCCCAGTTTCTATTTGTTAGAAAGCATTTATATTTATATATATTTTACTCATTTTGCATTTTTTTTTTTAAAATAACAAAAAATTGTAGTGAAAATTTGTAAGCAAAATTCCTACTTTCCATCTCCGATGTTCTTCTTGAGCTTCCGCAAAAATTCAACTCTGATAAAATCAAAAATCCTTCCATACCAAATTACAATTTGCTTTCACACTATTACACATAGTGAATTTATTCAGGTTTTTGACATGACGTAGCACTCTGTATTACAGTTTAAAAGGGCCTTATTAGTTAAGTTATGTTTTTTAGCTTAAACCTTATATTTTAATGCCAATGTAAGCTGGTTGGTGGGGAGCTAGTCTATCAGTGTGAGAGTTGCGGCTTCGTTTGCCAGCATAGGCTCTGGTTTTTTTTAGAAAAGGCCAATGGTCTGCATTACTATTGCCTGGTAAATTAAGTTGGAATGTAAAATGACTCTGGTCGGTTTTTTTAGAAAAGGCCGATGGTCTACATTACTATTGCCTGGTAAATTAAGTTAGAATGTAAAATGTAGCATTTAATAAAAAAAAACTTTGTCGTTTTAAGAAAAACTACCAAAATGTCTCTTAATCAGACACTCTCAAATATTTTTTTAAAAGTAAATTTTGAGACCACCTTCTCAGAAATACTTTATTTTTTGGCATTCCTTTGTAATTAAGATCTTCTATTCAGTTTTAACTTCAGTTATACAAGTTTTTAATTTTGTTTAAGATCTTTTTCAATTTTTTTGCTTTAATTTGTTTTAAGTCTTATTCATTAAAGCGTCTTTCTGTCTGCCAAAAAATTTTCGAATTACCCCAAAAACTGAAAACCACAAAACATATCCTCTTTTCAGTTTTTTTTCTTTTTCTTTGTATTGGCCAAAAACATAATGATTTAACCAGTTTTTAAAAGACATAAACATTACTTTAGTTTGGACTGAACTTTTTTTATGTCGATTCCCGTAATCAACATCATTATCATGAGCATCAAGGTGATGGCTGTTGATGAGTTCCCCCTCTGCTCTCTGTTTGAAAATGATAATTATAAAAATCATAATAATAATGATGATCATAATGATGTTAGTGATCGTGATTTTAACACATCTTTTAACTAACTGAGTGAGTGAATGACTGCAAGTCAAGTCCAAAAATTGTGCACTCATTTGAGAAAAACAAACTTTTACTAGATTTTTTCGGGTTTTATTTTGTTTATGTCTGGTCCAAAATCGTTGCAAACCGCAAAACTCCAAAAAGTTAAAACCTAAAAAATGTTGACGTATTATATTTGATACTTTTTCTTGATTTTTTTGCAATTTTTTTTTTTTTTTGGAAATGAATGTGTCCAAGTTTAAGGTTAAATAAGAAACCTACAAAGTGTAACAGCAACAGCAATAAAATGTGAAAACAAAAAATATTTTTATTATAAATTTTAGAACCTTTAAAAACGTGTTGTTGGGTTTTTATAGGTATTATTGTACAAAAATATAATTCTTTTTATTTTTTGGTTTTTGTCAATACAAATTCTGTTTAAATCTATAAAACAGGCGACCAAACATTTTGAGTCCACAACACAAATACTCGACAAATATCAACCCAGAAATAAAAATGAAACATTGAAATCAACATTTGAGACATTTCACGATTTTATTATGTATGAAGTGTCGCGTCTGCAAAAATTTTTATATATTTTTTTGTGTTCGTCTTCATACACGTTTGTAGTATCTTTCAAGTCCAAAAACCACAAAAATGTCATCATTTTTAGAGCAAAAGTTTTTTTTGCAAGAATACAATCAAAACTCGGCTGTCTGTCTGTTCTCTTCTTTTTTTTTTTTTGGTGACTGATTTTGTTTGAAGATTTTTTTTTGCTGGTGTTCAATATTGCAGTTTGGTATGGTTTTCAAGTACGTTCTTAAAATATGTTTAATTCACAGTCCAGTTTTAAACATTTCTTTATAGATTTGAAATACAAAATGCTCTGGTTTCTTTTCTAAGGGGGTTTGTGTTGTTTAACTTTTTTGTTAACTTTTTGTATTGTTTATTGAACGCGTTTAAAATGTTAAAATTTTGATAGTTTGTTTTTTATTGTTGCCCTTGCTTCAAATTTTTTTTTTAAAGTTGGTAAATTTTTGTTTAACTAACACTTTGGTTTTAGCGTAGAATGTCATACCTTTTGGAAATTGTTAAATTCTTGTAGGTAAACAAAAAAAAAAACGCAAAAAATGTTTAAGTAAGCTTAAAAATCTAAAGATTGAGGAAGTCTTAAATCCCTTAAAGTTAAAGTAAACATCTTCTCTTTAAACGTAATAATAATATTTAATTCTAGGCTAAGTAACCAGCAAACCACAATATTCCCTTTAAAGAAAGCTTTAAATGAAAATAGGGAAGGGAACAGCTGAGGCGAATACCAATTTGTAGCTCCAAAATACTGACTACCAGTTTGAAGTTCAGAATGGTTTATGCACGTGATTATGTTTTTTGTTCTGTGTAATAAATTTTTTTTCATTAACTTGACTTTTTATAAAATACAAAAAACCGGACAATTGGAATGATAAAACAAGAATTAGGATCGTGCGCTGCAATCAATTATTTTAATTGGTCGTGTTCGTTGAAAAATGGTTAGGCGCACTTTAGTCGGCACTCCTCTAGCAGAGAGACTATAATGAGAATCGTAAACATATTTATCGAGTGTAGGTAAGTCTTCTAGATCCTTCAGTTCGGGAGCAGGAAACTATTGCTACTCCAGCTGCTGGCACACTATTTGATCCTTCAATGTCTTCTCATATGGGTGTCCGCAATAAACACAATATTGCATAAGAACTAAAATTTATTTGCTTCTTTAAATAATTAATTTTGCAAGCCTGCCGATTCGCTTGGAATTTTTGCTAGAAGAGCATTTAATCGACAACTGAGAACAAGAACATGTTGAACTGTATTTCAATGTGTGACAAGTCCCATTTTGATTAAAACGGCAATGTCAACAACCAACATCGTCAAATATAGAGTAAATTTAACACACAATTTCTTTTATAACAAATGTTGTGAGCAGTATTCTCAAGCGACATTGTCCGGCCTTACGATTTCGAAGAAAACGATCGAACTGTATTCGTGTCTTGATTAAATTAAAGAGTTTTACTCTAAAGAACTACGCCGAAAGAGAATCCATTAAAAAGTGTCTGGCTTCAACAAGATGATGCAAGTTGTCACATAATCAGGACTGTTGTACCAGAAATGCAGCGTAAATTCCTATTAGCTAAATATCCAGAAACTTCGTAATCCGTTGGCTTCTAATTCTGTTCATTGGATTGGATCGTAGGGCAGGTATCCACGCTACTGTTAATTTAATGAAAAAAGCTTTTGATAAACAAATAAATTTTCCGAGTGGTATTTTTAATTGGCCAACAAGATAATGCGAATTATCCCAATTAGATTATTTTTGTTTAGGTTATGTTAAGTCACCCGTCCAAGCCGATAAACAAGATACAATTGAACACCTAGAAATTAACATTTGGCGAGTTATAGACGAAATACGTTCCCAAATGCTACGAAAGGTGGATGAGAATTGAAGTTCTAGACTGTTACAGCTGTGGGGTCCCCATGGCTTAAAATTATCTATGCACTAATGTCAGTTTAATTATTATTAAAAATACTTTTCTGTGCATTAATTTTATTTAAAGTTCTGCAACTCTAAAAAAAAAACACCCTGTACTTAACATTTTCAAAAAATTTTCAACTACCTCGAAAGTATAAACACTTGCTTTTATTTATGTATTTTAACTTTTGTCAATCTTTAATTGTTAAAAAAAAGTTAAAAATTCTTCAACAATTTATTTTATAGCAAAAAAACTTACTCCTACACTGCAATTTGTGTTCCAAAAATTATTACTCTCTGTGTGGGTGTTCCTATAGCAAAACAAATTTTTATCTCTTTTTCTTTAAAATTCTGTTTTCATTTCAAAACACGCAAATCACAAATCTGTTTTGTTGCTCATTTTAACAGACTGAATAAACGAAGAACGTAGCGCAAAAAAAGAGGCCCACAGTAACCTTAATGCATGGTTGCATGTTGTAAAACATGTATGTTTTGTCACACTTTTGGCAAATAACAATGGCTGGAAAAATAATCATAAAATAATAATAAAAAAATAAAAATAAAAAAAAATAGAAAATCTAAACACAAAAAAACTCATAAAATCAACACCACCCGTTTTTGTCTGTTGAGTTTTTCACACAATAGGCGTGACTAGATACGTTTTTTCTCCATCTACTACTCCCCTGACTCTTTATCATTATGCATGTCTACGATGGATTGTGTGAATTGTCAAAATCAAATTTCTGTCATACGAAACTATAGACAAATGTTATATGATCTGTTAGATTTGGATTTTGTGTAAATCAGCTTATGATTTTCAGTTACATTTTAACACAATAAAGTGTGCCGAATTTAAAGTTTTTGTTGAATTCAAAATTGGTTTCGTATTATTTTATATATTTTTTTTTTTTTTTTTTTTTTTTTTTTTTGTTAAAAGTGTAATACGATCTTGATTAAATATATTTAGAAACATTGTCAATGAATGGCGGCGCGAAAAGAAGTCAGTTCAACACATGTAAAAACAAATGTATTTTTAGCAGATTTTGAAGAAATCCCAGTTAAAGTGGTACATTTGGCTATGCTGAATTTTCCATACCTTCCACCAACAAACAGTGGGTTTTTTCGATGCCAACAGTGTTTACCGCGGTTTGAAATTTTAGATCTTTTGGTAAATTTCACTTAAAAAGCTAGTTTTGAAGTTAGAAAAAAAACTAGCGCAGTAGGACTGGAGCAAAGAATATTTCAAGACTGAAAACAAAGTTAGGTGAAAAACTGACGAAACCCTAACGTGCAATAGAAGTGAGCTCTATATGGAATATATAACTAACGCCGGTCGACATTTTAAATCGTCTTAAAAGTTTTTTTAACCACTCCAATTGACTCGTATGTTATAAGTGAAATCAAAGATATGTTTTATAACAGTTATTTTGTGACTTGAAAAGAAGATATCCATCTAAAGCAGTTATTTTTTAACGTAAAAGAAGGTCGAATAAAACTCTGAAAAAGAGACTTTTAATAAGACTCATTCGAAGAGTTTTATTTTTTCCGTAATTTAATAAAACCCATTTTATGTGAATTGACACCAAAAGGCCTGCATCACTATTCTTAGGATTTTAATACGCACTTTTATTGTTTTCGTTGAAAAATAGGTCTTAACTGTGGATTTGAGATCGTTTTTCCAAAATCACCTTAGATTGTAAAAGAGAACTTAAATAAGAATCTATTGGTATATAACAGTAAAGGTCTTCGTCGGTTTAGGTTTTCCGGATAACTGATATTCATGATCCCTGGATTTTTGGTATGCTTTATCCGCATATTAGCTCAGTTTTCACTTATCACGTTACATTTATCAGATAACGTTACATTTTTGGTATCCACTGTAAACTTATCTCTCAGCCGCGATCCAGAATCCAGAAAGGCTACTTAATTACGTGCCGAATAGTGGCTAACTGGTACTGATGCCTGAGTTATAGGCGATCAAAGTTAAGATTTAATAAAAATATTAACGTTATCGCCATTTATTGTAATTTCCAAAGATGTTTTGTACCATTTTAACGATGGATGATGGCTCAAAGGGTAGTAAACAGCGAAAACCACAACTGTTTATCTGATAAATGTGTCGTGACAATTTTCTTCCATAACTGAGCTCGTATTTGGATTAAGCATGTCAAAAAACAAAAGAGTTAATTGGAATGGTCGACATGTGTTTTTAATCAATTTGTACAATTTGTGGTTAAGACTAACATACATAAAAGCTCTATGCTTTTATCTCTAGTCATATAAAAATACATTTTATCTTCATTGAATAAAATGTCATGAAGTCGTACCAAAACGATTTTCAGGACGAGAATTTATATTCTGTAAAGTGATTTCTGGCATCAAATCAAATCGACTATTAAAACAATTCCACGGTGTTAGTTTTTGCTATATAAAGCAAATTTGTACCAAATGCTACTGCTATTTCTATATTTGATACCGTTTTAGGCATATTTAGACGATTTTCCAGAGTTGGCTTTATATGGGAACTGTGGTAAATTATGGAACGATCTTCGTTAAATAAGAGACCGTTATTTCTATTCTCATAAAACTGTGGCCGGCCAAGTTTAATAACAATAGCAATATGCGTTAATTTTAAAGGCGTACTAAGGCGCTTTCCGATAATGGGCCTATGATAAATTGTGAGCCGATCTTCACAAAATTTTGCAGTATGATGATTATTTGCATATACAACAAATTTGTGCAAAATCTTGTTTCAATCCGTCCATTCTGTCACCATTTATCTTAGTTTTTGTTACAAAATTATCAATTTTTTAGGGTTGTGGTTCCATATTTGGATTCTTTACTCTTTTCTTTCTGAATCGATTTTAATCCAAAATTGCTTAGACTAACTAGAATCAATTGGTATTTTCTTTTGAGTTGTGGGAAAAAGAGCGTGTTTTTAAGAGACGTACAGAAAAATGGACAGACAAAAGGGCAGATAGACGGACATGGCTTAATCGACTTAGAATTACTGAAGAAACCGGCTCCACGAGAAGCCCCCCAATGAAATAACGCCCAGGAAATAACCCCCAATAATATAAATCCCAAAAAATAGGAAATAACACCCAAAAACAGTCAATAAAACAACATCGAAAAATAAATGAAATAAACCCCAAAGCGAAAACGAAACAACCCCCAATATTTGGGAGTTATTTTATATGAAATAACACCCAATGATGAAAATAAAATAACCCCAATGAAATAAACCCCATCAGCAACAAAAATGAAATTATGCCCAAAATTCATAAAAGAGTCAGTTTCAGCAAGGAAAACCCCCAAAAACTAACAGCTTTAAAAATGAAATAACCCCCGAATAAAAAATGAAATAACACCCAAATTATACACGCTATGAAACAAGCCCCGAATTTTAAAAATTTGTTGGGTGTTATTTCATTAGAGATTATTTCATAATTTGAAAACCCCAAATGAGGAATGAAATAATTCCCACAAAAAATTTAAAAGGGCCCAAAAAAATGTATGAAAAAAAATTTGGGGAATATTTCATTTCTCGTTTGGGTGTTATTTCATTGGGGGGCTTTTCGTGGAGCCAAGAAACCAGAATTAATATAAAGTCTTAGATGAATATCAAAAAACTTTCGTACGGAATGACAAGCTTAGTATACCCTCATTCACCACTATGTAGTGGCGAAGGGTATAATTACACTCAGAAATTTAGGGCCGGCCTGTTCGTCGATTTCTAACGTTCGTTCGCTTAATTTACATTTAAAACAAAACAAAAATTCGAACATATTGTTTTTATTCTACGTGAAAGTTAAACGAACAAAGTCTTCGTTCGAAATCGACGGACAGGTCCTTATGAATATATTTCTCTAAAAATATAAAAAAAAGCTGAAATGTTAAAAAATAAGCTGAAAATTTGTAAATACAGATGTATGTATATGTATGTATGTACATATATTCTATATTTAGTTAAACACACTCAAAAATGTTAGGCCATATGAAAGTCACTTATTAAATCCTTTTCAATATTTTGTTATAAATTAAGTCTTAAAAAAACACATTTTCAAACGCAGTTCAAATATTTTCGTATACATTAAAAGAAAACGAAGCCGCTTAACTTTTGCGATGATAGTTTTTTTTTTTTTTTTTGCTGCTGCTGTTGCTGTCTGGTTTTGCTTTTGCGTTGTTGCTCAGCTGAAAACTTCTTTAGAAAATCCTCTTTTTTTTTGCAAATAATTAGATTTTCTGTTTTTATTTTATATTTCACAATCCACAATTTTTATTTATTTTGAATTTATAGCAAAAATATTTTATTTACATTAATTTTTTTTATGGAATTTGGTTAAAAAAAGCAAGCAAATATTAAATTTTTTTTTGAGAAAAATTTTTTAGCATTAAATATTGTCTTTAAAATTGTTGTTTTGAGTAGTTGGTGAAAAGTTAATTATATGGGCATGATGACAAGTAAACAAATTTAATAAGAGTTATTTTAATAAAAAGCAAAAATATTAAAAATTTTGTAATAGAAAAATTTTTTTTGTTTATTTTAAGAAATTGTAAAGGAATTACTTAAAACTAAAATTTTTTTTGAAGTTATTTTAGTAACTTCAGTCCTAATTAAATTGTTAAGGACGGCTAGAAGAGCTCATAGTCTACATGAAATTGATAATTGATCAGATACATAAAATTTTGAATCGGGAACGGTGATTAAAGCGCGTTCACTTTTATGGTGGCATTGAAAGCAGAGCTGACCTACTTTCTTTATTTCTGTTTCTGTTTGCCAATAAACAATGCAAACATATTTCGTACAAACATTATTTTTTATTTCTGTATTGTTTTCAACAGGGACCGTAACTAGTATGACTATTTTCATAAAAGTCAAAAAACTACGATTATAATCTGGCCAGTATGTTTTTTGTCAAAAAATAACATAAAAGTTGAAGTTTGACTTGTATTTTTTAGTCAAAAAGAAATAAAATAATTATACTTATTATTTCTATGATATCTTTAATTTTTCTAATTGGATGAAGTTTCCTGATGATGTGGCCTAAGCAACCAGTGAAAGGCGCATAGGAATAGCTTATTCCATCAACAATAAATTTCAGTTTATCAATAGTATACATTTTTTTTACTGACGTCTGTCAAATTTTAACTTTTATTTTTGACTTTTTTGATATAAAAATAAAAGTATTTTAAGGATGTTATTCCTTGGCTAATAACCAAAATAAATGCTATACTCAAATAACGCATCGACAAATTCTTTCTGTCTGACTTTTTGAACGGAAATTTTAATAATACATAACTGTTATTTTCGATCCCTGGTTTTCAATGAATGCAGACGACGTGCACTATCGGAAGAGTAATCTAAAAGAAATGAAAAGTAGTTGGGAGTAAAGAGTGATTTTAACAACAAGCTGCTTTGGGTTATTTTCCCCAAAGTAGCTTGTTGTTAAAATCACTTTTTACTGCTGCTAAGAGTTTGAATTTACGGTTGAATATGATTTAAATCCTTCTTTTTCTACTACTTCACTCTGGAAAGTTTTCACTGAAATTATAACATTTAGCACTAGACACTACAAATAAAGGTTTGACAATTTTAATGTTTCTAAAAACTTGCTTTAAATCTTTGTCCAAACCGCAAATACACCAATTAACAACACGAAACGCTTGTACAAACGAAAACTTTGACATGTTTGCCAAGAAGTTTGTGTTTTTTTTTTGTCCTTAAGAACAAGAAATTTCAAAAGTCGCTTATGATTGTTGACTTATCGAATCATGTTGTTTTAATTGCTGTACTTGTTGTATTATTGCCGCCATCTGATATATGAATTCGCCTTGGTATCAAGTTTAAAAAGTATGAGTGTATAAGTAGAAAAATGCAAGTGTATTAAAACTTACAATGAGCTTTATTTTGCCTTAATTTACATGTTTTGGTTGAAAAGTTATTTCTAATAGTTTTAAACATAATTCTAGTTAAGGTGTGTGTTTAATGGTAGCGAAGTTCTATGGTGAATTAAAATTGTTAGGAATTTCTTCGCTAATTTTCATATTTCTACTAGACCACAGGGCTATTGAAATTTTATTTACCTCAACAGTGTAAAAATTTTACTTCCGTGAGTAATTTGCTACCGTTTCACACACACCCTTATTAACGAAAAAAAAAAACATCAAAGATTATATTAACCATTTTATTGATACGGGCAACCACATTATGGTTAAACTAGTCTTATATAAGGTCACGACAATATTAAAGTTGCTTTCGACCATGTTATGGTTAAAAAGAGCATTAATATTTTTACCTTAAACGATAGTTTATTAACAACAATAAAATTTCCCTCTTTCTTAAGAGTAACATAATATGGCTGCCTATGGCAATAATATGTTTGACAATTTTTCGTCCATTGCTTACATGTTTCAACTCTTGATGCTCAACTTGTTATTTTTATTTTTGTTTTTCTTTTCTTTTCCTCTTTGATTCGCTGTGAATAAAATTGTTGTTGTTTTGCACCGAAAGATGTTGAAACCGATTGCTGCGTGTGATCATATTGGCAACTTTAAAAAGGAATTGAAAATAAGTTGAGCCGCAAAAGTTGAATCATATAAACCTATAGACATTAGGGCGGGTCGATTTAAAAATCGCCAAAGTGACAAGGAAATCGTATTCTAGGGATCAAAATAAGAAACATCAGAATATATTTTAGAGGTTCCTTCTACAAAGTTTCATATTTTATTCCATAGAATACGATTTTCCCTATCACTTGGGCTACTTTTTTTGCCGTCCCTACAAATCGACCCGCCCCACTAGTCATAGTTTTGTTATATTTTCTTTGCGTGCATATCTAATATTGCTTTAAAATTCATACAGAAAGTCTTTAATCTTTGACTAATTGGTTAAGAAACTTTTTTATTTTATAATATTTTGGTAATCAGGGTTAGGACTATACCCAAGAAAAAATTGTCAGACTTTTTACGAGATTGTTTAAATAGTTGCCTGAAATTTAAACAACTTTTATTTTGTGCTAAATTGTTGGCTGTCAGGGTTCGGATTGTATCAAATAAAATCGAAACATTGTTAGAGTTAACCATAATCGTGGTTGGAGTTAACCAATATCTAAGGCAATCGTACTGTGATTAGATTATAATAATTCTCTGGTTGTAGGTGATTATATTGTGCTTAATTTTGACCAAAATTTTAATTTTTGATATATTTTTAATTCTAAATCTTTCTTTAGTAAATTTTGATCAAAATGTGATAAAAATGAAATTAATTAATATTTTTCAAGGTTGCTAGGTCAACATTTTGAGGCTTAATTAGTTTTAAGCCATTGCGGAAATCTATATATGTATAGTTTTTTAAAACCATACTTCAACTACGTTTTTTTAATATTTCGATTTCTAGAGTCAGGCTTATGCCCAAGAAAAGTTCTGAAATTTCCAAGATTCAAAAGGTTTTCTTATTAGATAAATGTTAAAAATTTTAGGAACCTTTTTTTCATAAAAGTTATTTTGCGTCTTTAGTTAGGGAAAGGAGTGTTTGTTACAATTCTTGTTAAGTTTTAATCTTTTACAAAATATTTTTACATAATTTTTGCTTTTTAACTGAATATTTTCAATAGTTTTTATAATAGTTGCTTTAAAACTCTCCCTGAAGGAGCTTTCTTCAGGTTTTGTTTACATTGCTTTTTTTTGTATTCTTTTCTTTTTTATAAAATTACAAAGTTGTTACTAAAATTACATTTTGATGAAATCCTGTAAAAAATCCTTTTTTGGGGCTCCTGGACTATAAAATCATTCGGTATCTGCCTTTTGTAGAATAATCCTTTTTGTTTCCAGTCAAGTTTTCAGTAGGAATTTTTTCTCTTTCTCTCCAAACAAAAAATAAAAAAGCTTTTGGGAATTTTTTATTTTTTAAATTTTGTTTTATTTTTGAAATATATTATTTTAATATATATATGTATATATATATTTTTAATTATTGGCTAACTTTCTTTTTTCATTTTTTGTTTTTTTTTATTAGATTAATAATAAATTTATATTAATTATATTAATTTTGTTGTTTAATATATATATCTTGTTGTTGTTTTTTATTTAGTATACATACAAATCGATTAAAATTATTACATTTAAAAATGTAGATTTTCGTATAACTTTTTGTTTTGAGGGGGATTGTGTTTTTTTTTTTTTTTTTTTTTTTTTTTTTTTTTTTTGAAAATTTAATAAAAATAAAAAAATTTTTAAAAATTTAACTTTTTGATTGCGTTTTATTACAATTTTGCTAAAAACTAAAGTTTAAAAAAAAACTTTTTTTTTTGTTTAGGAAATAATAATATTAAGTAAAAATAAAAATTGTATAAAATATCACCTAACAAAATATTACGTATTTTCAGGATTTTTGTGTAAGTTTTTTTTAAAGATTTTTTTAAGTTTTTTAAATATATAAAATAACATAAAGACAACAATAAACAAATTAAAATGTTAAAGAAATAATAATAATAATAATAATAGTATTTATAGGAAGTTTTAAGATTTTTTAAATTATTATTTTTTAATTAATAATTTGTTTAATAATATTATTTAATATTTTTTTTTAAGAATTTAAAGTAAATTAAAGCAAAGCTTTTATCGTATAAGTTTTGTTTTAAAAGTGACAAGAACTAAAAAAGGAGAAAGCTGAGAAAAGCTTTCTCTTTTTTTATATACACTTTTTTAGGGGGGGGGGAGGGTAGAGGAAGGGTTTTTTTACAATAATTTTAAAAATATTTTTTTTTTGTTTAATAATAAAGTACAACAACTATTTTAAATAAAGTTTTTAAAAAAAACACAATAAGAAAACCATTTTATAATTAAGCAACTTAAAAGGAAAAAGCTTTTTTTAACTTTTTTTCTTTTTGTATTTTTTTAATTTTTAATAGTAAGTTTTGTTTTTGTTATCCTGCCCATATAGCTTTTCAAAATGTTTATATTTTGTATTTTCGTTTTCTCTCATTTTAGTTTAGATTTTCTATAAGCTAAAGTTTGCATTTAACAAGTTTTGGAAAAAGCTTTTTTAAAAAAAAGTTCGCTCTTTTAAAGCTTTTCCTTTAACTTATTCATCGAAAAACGTTTGTTGACCTGCCCATATAGCTTTTTCTTTAGTTCATTTTAGCTAAAAACTAAAATGTCTAGAGATTAGTTTTAGGAAAAAGCTTTGTCGAAAGCTTTTGGTCTAAAAAAGCTTTTCCGAAAGTTTTTTGTTGTTAAATTACCTATATTTATAGAAATTTATTTTTTATAATTAGTAACCACTTTATTTTAAGATTAAGTTTAAGTACTTTTAGTAAGTAGTTGTAGTATTTAGTAGTAAGTAAAGATTTTTGTTTAAATTTAAAAAAAAAATATGTTTTATATATCAGGAAGTATCTATTTATCTTTGTTTTTTTTTAATAAATAGATATTTTTATTACGTATATCGTTTTCTTTGTTAGTTAGTTGTTTTTTTTTTACTTTTAAGAAGGAAATAGTTTTTAGATTTTTTTTAAAATACTACTTTTTATAGGATTTTTTTTGTTTTTAATTATTTGCATTTTGTAAATGTAAAACGTTTAGTTTTTTTATGGTTTAAATAAATACTTTTTAAATTAATATATTACATTTTTTTGTTGTATTTTTTTTTTAATATTTATAATAATTTGTTTAGGGTTTTTATCTTGTTTTTTAAGAATATTCGTATACTTTTTATTTGAACTTAAGTTTTTTTGTAAGTGTTTCTTTTTTTTATTAAAAAAAAAACAAATTAAAATTTAAAAAAAAAAATTTTTTTTTAATTTTTTGACAAGTTTTTTTCTATAAAAAAACTTTTAGAAAAAAAAGGACGTTATTTAGCTGTTTTTTTTTTAGAAAAAATCGTATACTTAAGGTTTGTTTTTGTTTAAGAGATATAGAAGTTATAAAAAAAAAATAAAGAAACTAAAAGTCGGCCTCATTTTTGATGCGATAACTGGCATAGGTCTGTTCCACCAGTTTAAAGGACTGAGAATGGGGCAATTCCTTTTTTCGGTCAAGGTTTTCAAAGAAAGAAAATATTGAAAAATAACTTTAACTTAAGACCTGTTTTTAATTCATAAGAATATTAAAAAAAAAAGAATCAAAAAGATAATTTTTTTCTAAAAAAAATTTCTTTTTCTAAAAAAAATTAAATCAGTTAGTAAAAATTAGTAAAAAAAATTTGCATAAAAAAATATTTCAAATATTAAATAAGGTTAGTTTGGTTAAAAATTTTGTTTAAATATTATATTTTAAATACTATATTGGCGAGCTATATGGGCCTCTTGCAAAAACGAAGTTGTTTTAAGATTTTTTTTTAATTTTCTTTAAATTTGTAAAGTTGCGGTACTTTTTACAATTTTGTTTTAGATTTTAACATAATTATGATTGTTTTATTTTAAATTTTTTTTATATAATAAAATATAAAAAAACAAAAATATTTTTTTTAATTAAAAATTCAATGGCTTTTACTTTAGATATTTAAATTTAATTATTTTTATTAAAAAACTTTTAATTATTGCCTTCAATTTCTTTAAAAAATATTTTTGTTTTTTATTTTTTGTTTTGTTGAAAAAAAAAAATCATAAAATTTGTCCACTTTATAAACATATTTTTCTCTAAAAAAAGAAAAACAAAAAAAAAACATTGCAGCACGTATAGTTTTAGTTAATTTTTTAAATATTTTGTTAAAAAAAACCTGCAATAAATTAAAAACTTTGCACTTAGATTTTTCAAACAAAATAAATTAAAAAAAAATCAACAAATTTTCTTAAAACTTAAACAAATAAAATAAAAAAATGTTTTTACGCACTTTTTGTTACGAGTGTAATTCGTATTTTCTTTTTTTTTAAAGCAAACAAACAAAAACAGCTTCAATTGTAATAAATCACTTGGAAAAAAAATTATTCTGTGGCCTGTTTGTTGGTCAGTGGTAAAAATCTATACGTGTTGCAATCTTTCCTTTTTTTTGTTTCAATTTTAGATTTAATAAATTTAAAACGTGGTTTTATTTATAACTTTTTTTTTTTGTAAATTTTTCATAACTTTGTAATGCTCTTTTTAAAATTTTTGGTAATTTACACTTGTTTCTTTTCTAAATTTTAAAAAATGTTTATTTGTTATTTTTTAAAATTTTAAAAATTTTTTTGTGTTTTAGTTTTTATTTTTAATTTATTTAATCCCAGGGCATTGTGAGCACCCGCTTCGTTTTTGCAAGAAGGTCGTTATCGTACTACGAACATGGGTGCACCACCGCATTGTAGCTCGCCAATATAGGACCATGTGCTCCCGCGAAGGGGGTACTCACAACGTCTGGTGTACTAGCTCCATCGGTGTGTGATGTTGAATCGGCATTACTTCTTCCTTCACCATTAGCTGAACCCAATTCTGGTGGTTTGGTGGTGTCCCGTTCGTCAATTACTAAATCTATTGGCATTTTACCCTTTAGACATGATATATATCGATGACAGAAATTATCGCATAATTCATGTACCTTTTTTTTAATTGGTGTGATTAGGTTTTTTGTTTTGTTTTCAATTTAATTGTTGTTGTTGTTGCAAAAGTGAAGTGAAGGTTGGAATATGAAAAAAGAAGAAAAAAAGGAAGGGAATTTAATTAAAACTCATTGTTTTTTTAATTCTACATTACATAATATTTCTACAATTGGTTTAAGGTGTAGGGTTCTTTTAATGGTGCAAAGTTAAATTTATTGCTTTAAAAGTTGCTATAGAAAATTTTAATACGTGAGAAAACAAATGATAAAAAAAAGAAAGCTGTAAAATACATACATACATAATTAAAAGTTGAAAGAAAACTAAAAGCTTTTGTCTTGTCAGATATCAAAGAGATTAAACTTAAAAAACTATTTCAACCTGAAAAGCTTTTCTCTAAATAAACATACTCAAAAGCTTTTAATTTTCTTCATAATTTTAAAGAATAATGCCTTAAACTATAAAACGACATTAAAAACTTTTTTTGTCCAAAGATAATTTTTAATTTAAAAATGTTTTGCACCTAAATTGTTAAAAAATTTCATGTATTTAAACAAAATTATTTAGTTTTTGTGCATTAATAACAAATAACATGCATTAAAAGTAATGAACAAATTCTAAATTCCCAGAAAATTATTTTTAACTAAACAATATATAAAACAAAACTTCCTTATTAAGAGTTCTTTTGAAAACATTTAATATATTTTTTATTAGGCTGTAGATCAGAGAAAATCAATAAGATCAGAGAGAGAAAAATATATGCAGTAGTGACTAAAGGCTTTTATAATTATGCTTAGTTTTTAGAATAATCGTCAAAAATATGTTAATAAGAAAAGGAAATCTTTTGAATCATCTATAAGAAGGTATGTTCAGACCTAACAAATATTTGACGCAAATTTTCAAAATACCATGACATAACTTTATTTAACTTTTCCATTATTTTTAACAATTTCTATGGATTTGCTGAACTTTATTTGTTAGAAGATAATTGTATAATGTAGTTAAGAAACTGAATAATGATGTTTGATCTAGCCAAATGTTTTGCAAAAGCAAATAATTTTTTAATAAAACAAGTGGTTACGTGTAGGATGTCATATATTTAATGGGTGTGAACATTGCTTTAGACCATATCATTATTCGCCTTTTATAAAGAAAATATGAAAACATCACAAAATGGCAACATTGAATGCAAGCAACATACGATAGCACAAACTTCATATGTAAAAGCTCAAGAGAGACTGACTGAAAAAATCACGCTGTAGTAGTTTTGCCAAGCTCTGCTGTAGAATGATCGATTTCTCTGCTATATTTTTACTGCATAAAGATCCAATTAGACATGACTTAAACATAATGCCAAATACATAACAATGACCACAGAAACCTAAATTCATATGGTTTGTATGGTGATGGTTATGTCGTTATGACATAAGCAACTGTTTTGTACTGTTAATTTGAGCTTAATCTTAAACCCGTGTCGCCTAAGCCATATCCACAATATGCGAGCTTCTACAAAAGAGCTTTGTGCATTCACACCGTCAAGAGCAAGCAGATACCGGAGTCAACAGCACTTGCTGTTTTCTTTGCAAAGCAAGAACATAGCATGTACGTTTCGACGGTACTGTCTTTAAAGTCTACTTAAAGCTTTTAGTTTGAGCTTTAAGCAACTTGTTTAAAGTAAATTTTTCACAAGTTTTATTCTGTTTGCAATTGAAGGCTAAAATATTTCAGATAGTTTAGAATTATAAAATAAAATGTTTAAAAAGCTCTAGAAAGCCTAATTAACTTGATAATTTAAAAATGCTTAGGCTTTATAAAGCTTTAAGCTGATAAACATTTCTCAAATATTTTTATTGCTTCATAGACAATTTTTTGCCTAATCTGAAAGCTTTTTCAGAAGCTTTTAGTTTAATCTTTCTGAACTAGATATCAAGTTCTAACTTTAGATGTTAACTTAAAAACAGTGTTTTGTTTTAATTTTTTTTTTTTTTGTTCTATTCCACTTGAATTCTCGCTATACAAGAGAATAATTTTATGTAAATTCTTTTTATATTTTGTTGCTGTAGTCTTTTTTTTATTTTTAAACCCATCAACTTCATGATAGACATGCAAATTAGTTTTTGCGTATGGTTTTAAAATTTTTCCATTATTTTCTTTTAGCGTAAAAAATGGCGCATTGTTTTGGCCAGTGAGTAAAAAAACCCTTTTTTATAAACTATATATTGTTAAAGCAAATTAAGCCGGCCGGTTTCGTTTTTTTGTGTTTTTTTTTTTTTTTTTTTTTTTTTGACAATAGTTGGAGGTTTTGTTGTTGCAGTTGGCTGTTTGGCCGGCTGTAACATAAAAATTGGCATAAATATGCATCAGTTTCTTGTCTTATTTTAAAATTTTAACTCATATGCATATTGGCCTAAAGGAATCATTCCAACAATGGTAACCATGGCTAAACACAACAGGCTCTCTACTCCTCCAAACCCCCCCGCCTAAGAGTCAAGGCACTTACTGACTGACTGGTCTTCTCAGTGTATGCGTGTGTGTGTATGATAAAATTGTTTATGCGTTTTTTTCTTGTGCAAGCTGCCGTACAGTGTGTTTGTTTGGTGTTCGTGTAAGTTTTATGCTTAAACTTTAAAATGCAGAGTTGCATTTTTTTGTATTTTTTTTTTAAACTTTTTTTTGTAGTTTGTTGCTGGATTTAATGTTTCTGATAAAATTTTTAAGATAATACTGGGAGTTGTGTTGAGAGAGTTGAGTCCAACTGCCATGACATTAAGAAGAAAAAGTTTAAGCTTTCAATTGATAATGGAAAAAAGGCTGTATTTTTTATTTTATCAGGCTTTAAGCAGCCTGGCGTACAAAAAAAAATTGTTTTTGTGTGTCACTGTTAAATATTTTGTGTGTGTATCATTTTGAACTTGTCAAACTGGTTTAAAGTATTTTTTCTGTTCAAAGTTTTTGTTAAACTGACCAGTCATCCCGCCAAGCTAAAGTCAGTCAGCTTAAGCTGTGTATATATTTTTTTAAGCCTGTTGCGAGAGAGTCTTACCCAAAAGTTTGCGGTCAATGTTATTGTCACCAAAACAAGAACAACAAACAAAAATGAAATAAAAACAAAAACAGTAAAATGCACATGCCTGGACGTTTTTTTTTTATTTTTTTATGTGGCCAGGAGTTTAAAATAGAGGTCTTAACTGTTGTTAAGTTTCAGCCAAACAAAAGACTGGTTTTGCCAAAGTAAGCCAAGACAGCCAGCAACAAAAAACCAAAACAAAAGTTTCCTTTTTAGTATTTTCTTGTAAAAAAAATACTTGATTAAACAAAATTATAAAAATAGAAAAATTGCTTAACAATTGCAAAACACTGTTGAGAAAGTTTTATTTTTTTAAACTTACACTAAAAAAAAATGCCTGACAAAAAAAGAATAATTTTCCCATAAAGATAATTATTAATTTTACGATTTGTTAAATTAAAAAAAAAATTTTTCAGAGACCACTATAAAGAAGTTCTTTAAACATTCTGGACATGATTGTTAAAGGCAATTTTTTTCTCTCACTGCTGGTTGTATTTGCAGTTGTTATGCATTTTATAAATTGTTATGTTTTCTTTATGGTTGTTATTGTTATTATTTTTGTAAAAAGCCCAGGATGTTTTTTTTTCTTTTCCCGGATTTTTTTCAGTTGTGTTTTTTTCTTGCTTTCATTTTTGAGTGTTCGGTTTTGTGCAAAACATGTCTGGCCAGTAAAACAGTAAAAGCTGCCAGCCAGAGCCCATAACCATTGGAATCATTGTCATCAGCATGTGCTGCAGCAACAATTGCATACATACAACATCAGCAGCACCATCATCATTGTAGTCGTCGTCGTCGTCATCATCATCATCAGCATTCTCATTCAGCATCGTTCTCATTGCAGCTTCAAAACAGTGTGTTGATGCATTGTTAATGATAATTTTGATTAATTTGTCAAGTGTTGAATTTGACATGTTAAGCGAGCAAAATGCTATGACTGACTCAATGACTGACTGAATGGCTGTTTGTTTGTTTGCTGGTTGGTTTGGTTGAATGTTTTAGTTTCCTTTTGCCAGAATGGCTGGCTGAATGACTCGTTATTGTCATTGTCTGTTACATTGCAAACGTGAGTATTTGTGTATATAAAAATGCACTTTATTTTGCAGTACAACAAAGAATAATGGTTGATTTTCCTAAGGAAACTAACTAACTGGCTGCAGAGAGTCAAGTAGACAGACAGACGGACATACATACAGCACATTTTTGTTTAATGTTCAATTTATGTATGTAAAAAAACAATCGCTTAAACAATTCATTTCCCTGAAACGCGAAGTATGAGGAGGAGTAGAATTGAAGGAAATAATTCAACTAAAGAAATTCCTTTTTATTACCAGAGAGTCAGGCAGTCACTCAGTGTTTGGGTGGTATGTTAACTATTTCGTTAAAGGCAAGATCAGGCAGAAAAAACCAAAACAAACAATCAAACTACAAACAAGAAAAACAATCTCAAATCGAATTGTCGTACAATGATAATTTGTGGTTTGAAGTTGTTGCTCGTGATAAGTTAATAAGAAAAAGTTATGACAGAGTGGGGAATATTTACAAAATACCACAGTTAATGAAGAAATTATATGAAATAAGAAAATTAAGTGATAAATCTGCAAAAAGACAATAATGAAGAGCTTTAAAATGGAAACATGTTTTGTTTTTTTTTTCTTGGTCAATATGTTTCTAAAGAAATTTTTGAAAAATGGCAATTAATATTGAGATTTTAACACAAATATTGCAACATTTTTGAAATGTTGCATCAACATTATAAAAATTTGCTTAATTAAAAATAGTAATATGCAAATTACAAAACTACAAGAGAAGAGCTTAAAATCTTTGAAAGTCTCAAAATAATAAAAAAATATTTCAGCTACATGTTGCTAGAACTATTTTAGCTGAAACCAAGCCAATTTCAGTTATTTTGCCATAAAGTATTTAGACAAATATGTAAAAATAAAAAGATAATTGTACGCAAATGTAAAGCAAAATTTTTGTTATCTTAATTCATTATAGAAATTAGTTTGAATCGAAATTTTTCATGGTATTGAATATTCGATATACAAAACTACAAGAAAAAAACTTTTAAATTTCCACAATTTCAAAAAAAAAAATGTTTCAGCAGCATGTTGCTTGAACTATTTTAGCTAAAGCCACGCCAACTAAAGTTATTTTGTCGTATTATGTTAAAATAAACAGATACAACTATTTTACTATTGTATGTATATGTTGAGAAACAATTAGATTTGTTTACAAACATTAATTGTTTATGAAATGTTTCCCTTTTATAATTAACTGTAATTTGCTCTAATTGTGTAACATTTTTCCAGCTGCTCTGTTTTTCTGTTTTTCCCTGCTGATTGTATTTTTAATTAAAATAGACAAAATCAAGTTTAGTTTTTAATTTATTTTTCTTATTTAAATAAAAATCTACCATAAAAAAAAACAAAAAATGTTTGTTTTTGATTTCCTTTTTTAGATAAGATTGATAAATATTCAAGCAAATATAGAAATAATTACAAAAAAATGTAAAAAAATTATTAAATTAAAAAAAAATTCGAACTATATTTAGAAACTTGATTTTAAAATGTTAACTTAAACACATTAAGTGGGTTTTTACAAAAAAAAAAAACATTCAAATTTGTATCTTAAAAAAATTAACATAATTACTTATTTAAGTAAATTAGTTGAAAAAAGCCAAACAAATTAAGGAAATCTATTTAGTTTTGGGAAAATATTTTTTTTTTTATATTCAAGATCTCTTCATTTTAAAAATAGTCTTTTTGTAGTTTTATTCGTGAGTTTTTATTCAAAATATGTGAATAGTTTAGTACGTTTTTTTTGTCATGCTTTGCTTAACATTTGTTTAATTAATTTCGTTTGAACAAAAGGGGGATGTTGAAGTCCAAAAATAAAAAATAAAATAAAACACAAAGAAAGTTAAAGTTTTATTTATTAAGCGTGAAGTTTTTCAGTGCACAAAATTCTGTTAATTTGTATATTAATTGTTTTTTTTTTGTCCATTATTAAAATTTAGTTAGAAAACAAAAGAACAATGTAGGGAACTTGTTTTCAAATTGAATAAAACAAAACTACTATAATTTTAAAATTAGCGTCATTTTAAATAGTTTTGATGTCATAAATTGGTAGAGTTGTATTTTTTAAGAAGACTTAATAACATCTAACGGGAAACCTCTAATAGAAGTGCTAATTAGTTTAATTAATTATAATATGATTAAAACCTCTTAAGGAAGTTATAAAATCTGTTTATAACCATTTTATTTGTAAAAAATAAGATTTTCAAAGCATATTAGGAAATTATGTTGCAGCAACATATTTTAATGTTGCTGAAAAAAATTACTAAACATTTTTAAAAATTAAATTTTTTTGGTTTAAATAAATAAATACATATTATTAAAATTGGTTATTACATACAACATTTTTATTTAAAGTTTTGTTTTATCAACATGTTGCAGCAACTTGTTGCTCCTGTTTAATCTCCAAGAAAGTTACAATGATTCTTTTAAATCATTTATTGGTATGAAAAATATGATTTTAAAATATTTAATAAAAATGTTGCAGCAACACGTTTTATTATTTCTTTAAGTTATATGCAACATATTAGTAAAATACCCTTTAGATCTACAGTCAGATTTATTCTGAGACTTGCAGGATGATCAAATCGCATGTGATCTTTTCGTGCGTTTTACGTTTCAAACTCAACGTGACCGACTGGTGAAGAACCATAGAAAACTCTGCTGTTTAACTCTTGAGCGGAGTCTGAAAGCTCTCGCCTTTCTATACAAAGGCCTAGGTCGACCGAAGACTTGTGGGATAAGGCTGGAAAAAAATTGTGTGATTCCCTTGCGATATAACAGCATTTAGCTTAGCCATAAACTTAATTTAAGAAACAACCAAGAAAAGTCATGTATGAAAATACAGAAGACAGATATCGTTAGATGGACTCATAAAGCGATTCTGAGTCGATGGACTTGGACAAATGTGGTGTGGATATAATAGATCGCCAAGAATGTCCTGAAACTCACGCGTTTTGGTTTTGATTTGTTACATCGTTAACATCCCTGCTGGAAATTTGGGTCAATTGTTCAAACGCTTATCCCGTAACTAGTGAACACAATAATGTAATAAAAATGAACGAATTGTAGTAGCTGAAAACATGCCATATCACTTAACCGTTGATAATTTGTTTAAAGTGTAGCTACTCCAGAGGAAAGGTAATTTACACAAAACTAGTCACGTGATTTGATTTTGTGCAGGTAGTGGCTGATTTTATTAAGTTATATTTTTTTTATATGAAATGCATCTATCATAATAACATGGTTCACTCGGGACAATATCTGCGATAGGCATTTTTTACCGAAATTAAATGTATCCATTTAGGTTATTGCAGTGGCCTGTTACAAAGGGTCAAAAAGGTGTCAAATAACTCCCACCTTTGACATCACCATGTTAAAGTAACAAGTCCCCTTCATATAAAGTGTTAGAACTGGTCCTTACCACTATAAATCTGCCACGTGTCAGGTTTGGAGTTAATTATCTTTCCCCTAGGGATTATTCTCGTGTTTGGTATATTTTTAGATCAGCTGCTTATTGAGATTGCAAAAAAAAAACAGAACACAATGGATAAACCTGCAGAATATATTTAAAATTCCCTTTTTTTAATAAAAATTCTTTAAAACAAATATCACTTTTAATAAATAGAAAACATATTCAATAATGCCTACATATGAAAATACATATTTTAAATTGAATAAAGGTTTCCAAAACAGATTTTGAATGAACATTTTCCTTAATAAAGGTTTGTTAAATTTAATAATCGTTTTTGAATACAAGGGAAATCTTTTAATTTTTTTTTTAAGTTTGGTTAGGCCTCAGAACGTCAAGTATACTGCTTTGATTTAAACACGCTAAGAGACTTGCAATTTCGTTTTACTGAACACCTCTCTTGCCAGTTTAAGTCAAAATCGTAATGTTGAACAAAGAACCAGGCTTAAATACAAAAATATTACTTTTTTCAACAAAATGTTTCAGCAGCATGTTGCTAAGATTCTTAAAAATATTTGAAGGCTGTTAAGGCTGTATATATTTTCCAAGAATTTAAGGCATTTTTCTTTAAACATTTTTTTTTTATTTTAGAATATTGAAGTTAATTTTTATGAAATACAAAAAAAAATACTTACTTTTTCTAATTCTAAAAGGTGAAACCGAAGTACTTGTATTGCTTGCACCATCTGCAAAAAAAAATTAAATATTTTTAATTTTTTTTACAAAAAATTTATGTTTTTTATAAATAATTTAAGGTAAAACTAATTCACCTTGACCTTTAACCGTTAATTTGAAAACAAAAAATTTATTTTTAACTGAATAGTTTAAAAACGAGTATTATGAAACAAAAATCTAATTATTTAGAAAACGAGAAAACCGGATTTTTAATAAAAAAAAAATAATTTTTTATTGGAAGAACACATTTTTTGTATTTTAAATTAAAATATCACTTTTATTTGTAACGTAATAAAAATATTCGAAAAAAAGTTTGTTTTTATTATGATTTTTACTAAAATGACATTTTTATGAGTTTGAAGTTAAAAACTTTTAACGATTTTACCTCAAAAACCTCAAACTAAAGCAACTGCATTTTGTGAAACTGTCTGTCCGTCTTTCTTAAAGTTTTTTTTTTATTTGTTGTTCAGAACAAATGAGCAACAAATGAAAGCCAAACAAACACTTTACCCACAAGTAATAAAACATCATCATCTTCTCGAGGTTTTAGTTGTATAATAGTCTTGAGAAGTTTTTATGTGTGCTGTAGCTGTGTTGTTGTTGCTTTTTTACGAGCGAAATATTTATAAAAAAGTCAAGAAGTGTCATTAAAAATTTGTTTACAAATACTCGATATGACACTAAGAATTTTATTTAGTAAGAGCATTTTTTTATATTTTGGTTTCGTTTTTTATGGGCAAAAAGTGTATAAAAAAAATCTATAAAATTTGAAAAAAAAAATTGTATGTTAAATAACTATGTGTTACTAAATGTTTAAGCATTTAAATATATTAAGTAGAAGAGCAAAAACTAAAACAAAACCAAACAGACAATATCACAACTGTATTATAAAAATAAAAATGCAGCAAATGATTTGAAAAATGGCTCTAACCAGATCCACAGCATCAGCAACATCAACAGCAACAGCAGCAGCATGCATGCATGCATGATGTTTTACGACGACAAAATGATTTATGAGTTAAAAGTACTTGTTATACGCAAGCGCATACAGCTTTGCTATGAATATAGAAATGCAGTTGTTTGTTGTTGCAGCAACAGTCAATGGTTTTTGGTTTTTACTACATGTTTAACTTCATTCACATGCTACAATTTAATGCATGTTCTTGGCCTTTAAATTGGTAATAAACTAATAATATATGCCATAAATGGCCAACTAACCGACAGTTTGGCTCACTAACTCACTCACTCGCTCACTCAGTTAGTTATTCAGTCTGTGACTGGGCAAAATATTATTATGATGTAAAATTATTTGCCCCAACAATTTAACTGAAATCCCAGCATTATACACAGACAAATGGACTGAAACAAAAAAGGGTTTTTTTTATACAGTAAGTTAGAAAACGATAAATAAAAAACACAACGAAACAAAAAAAAATGTTAAAATGTTTTTAACAACACAAAAAATTATTTAAAACAAATACAAGTCATATTAAATGCCATAAAATTATTATAATTACTTGATTTGCATTTGCATTCAAGTGTCAAGTTAATGACAATAACGAAACAATCTGAACACAAAAAAACTATTATTAACAAGCAATAAGTTTAGAAACTTCTCTAAATAAATGTAAATAAATTTTTAACTTTTTGTTAAATTCAAGTTAATTAAAGAAAAAACAACACAGCAAACTTTACATGTTAAACAAAAACAAGCAAATGTGTCGAATCTGTAATACCCTGCACCTGTGCCGAGTCCTTAAAACTCTCCACCGAGAGCTTGGATATTTCAGGAGTTGGCTTTATATGGGATCTATAAACAATATAAGCCTAAAACTATAAAGCAATATTGTTCTTTTCTGTTGAGTCTTGCAAAAGTGAGCGTGTTTTTAACAGACGTGCAGACGGACAGACGGATGAACATAGCTAAACCGATTTGAAAGAACTCAAGGACTGAGAATATATATACGTTATGGTATTTTATATAAATACTATACAAGTTTTACACGGAATCACGAACTCAGTATACCCTCATTCGCCACTAGAGGATAGTTATACAAAAAGTTTAAGATTTCCAAAAACATTTATAAATTTCGCTTCTTTATTAAAATTCTTAAATATGTGGGCTGTCAGTCAGTGTTTTTTGTTTTAAAAAATCTTTTAGATGACATTGAACTTGTTGTAGACATTTATTTATTTATTTAATTTTTTTTTATACATTTATTTTTTTCTCTAAATTTCAAATATATTTTTTTAAATCATATTTTTTGTTTATTCTCGCTCAACTGCAGTTGTTAAACAAACAAACAAAAAATAACGTTGTGACAAATTTATTTAAATTCTTGTTTAAAAAAATTATATTTTCCATTAAATTTAATTGAATTAAATTTGTTTGAACATTTGTCTCTATACAAAAAACAATAATAAACATTAAACTATGGCAATTTTTATGTTGTTGTTTGTGGGTCAAGGTAAATTTGTTTAGATTAACTTTAGAAAAAATTGTATAAATCAAAAACTTACCAGTGAATCGACTTCGGGATCTGCTGAGTAGTAGGGTTTTTGTGATCTGATCTGTAATGTTAACAAAAAAATAAAAATTAGTTAAAGAAAAAAAACCAAGATTAAAATCTTTAATATTGAATGCCTGCAACAGGTTGCCAAACATATTTTCTTCAAGCAATATGTTGCATTAAAAAAATATTTGTTAAATAAACTGTAATATTTAAAAAAGAATTCAAGTCCTTAAATTAGATCTTAAAATTTATAGCCGGCAACATATTGCCAAACTTAAAAAAGTCAGAATTACGCTTTGTACCTTTGTACAAACCTTAAATAATATAAATATAATCTCTTAGCAACAAGTTGCTGAACAATTATTTTTTTAGAAGTTTTGATATAAAAATATATATTTTCTAACTATTTTAAAAATTTATGGAATGGTACTTTTTTGTACATTTTGAAAAACCAAAGTAAGCATGCTGCTTAACAAAAAAGCTGATACATGTTGCAAGTAACATAATTTTATATATGTAATAAATTTTTTCTATGTGTAATTTTTTATTGTTTTTTCATTTTATTAAAAATTCTGTTGCTAAGCATAACTCTTACTGCAACATGTTGCAAAGTATATACATTTTTACATGTTATTAAACTATTTAAAACAATTTAAGAAAATTAAACCTTTACATCCTAGTTTGAAGAAAATATTGGTTATTAATTTTTAGCAACATGTTGCTAGTCTAATATTTGTTTCCAAAATGTTAAAGATTTTAAAAACTATTTTAATTTTCTGCAAGAATTAAATAAATAACAGTTTTTTCCAATTATGTTTATTAAAAAAATCTTAGTTGTTATTAAAATATATTATTTCTTAAAATTAGTGATGTTTAAAACCATGTAACTTAACTTAAAATTTGTTTATTTTATAAGTTGCCAAGACCTTAACATATTGGATTATATTGAAGAATATAAAATTTTCACTTTTCTTTAACTTAGTAAAACGAAGGCTTAAGTTTTTATGCAGATTTCTAAATGTTTCAGCAACATGTTGCAAAGTCATGTTTTCCAAAAGTTTGCAGGGCTATATGCGAAAATTTCTAGTTTTTTAAATAAACATGTCGCAAATTAATTTCTTTTTTTAAGTTGTATTATTAAAAGGTTTTACTCTCTTATAACAGAAAAACTTTTTATTTGAAAAAAGTTACAGCAACATGTTGCAAAACCCAATTTATCTAAAAAGTTATTAATGTAATTTTTAAGATAAAATTTAAATTTTTTATACACGAAATCGTTTTAGTTGAAATATTTGTACAAAGTTTTTAAACAATGTTGCAGCAATTTATAGCCAATCATTTATCTAACCTAATTTCTGGTTTTTCCTTAAAAGTTTTTTCCCAGTTCGCTTATCTTTCATTTATTTTTTGTTTAGAAATTTTATTTTCCTTTTAACTCCCGGATGTTTATTGAAAAGCACATAAACATATTCTATGTTTCTTTAATTTCAAGCCAATGACAGTGAAAGTGCATTAGAAATTTGTGCCTTGTATCTTTTTCTTTTTAGTTACACCAATTATTAATCGTGCTTATCAAAATAAATATGACCATAAACTGTTTACCTGAAAACACATGTATGAAAAAATCTCAACTCAACTCGAATTTTTTTCAAAAGATTTAAAATTTGTTTAATAAATATTGACTTTGGCAGCCGTATTTATTTTCTGTGTCTTTTTTAAGTTTCAATTCCTACAAACTGTCTTTTGCTCTAACTGTCGCTACTAAATGAATAGTTACACAAAAATTATCATTTTTCTTTGTTAGTTGTTTTGTTGTTGAAATTTTATGATCGTTTAACTATTTTTTTTTACTGTCGCGTCTAAAAAATATTGTTTATATACATTATAGGTAGCATTTTACTTGTAGAGCATTGTAAAGATAATAAAGTAACACAAATTTTTCGTTTCGTTTTATTATTTTTTTTTTTTTTGTTAAGTATGAGTGTGTGATATATTCTTTAAACAAATTTTACAAACAACAACAGAAAATTATTATAATTTTATGTTGTAGTTATTAGGAACATCAGAAATACGAGCGATAAGTACAAAATGTTCCCTTAGAAGTTTAGATAATTTCAGGGTAATGCTTTGTAGAAGGGGGTTTTAAAGAAGGTATAACCAATTTTAGATGTTAAATGGGAACTCCCTGAAGGAAGGCCACCTGAAAGTAAATGTTATCCTTAATTATTTATTTAGTTTAATAGGCTTTAAATACCCTTACGTTATTCTTTTTTAAATTAAGTTTTTCTTAAACTCCTAATTGTAGGCACTGAATTTTGTTTTCTTGTTATTTATATGTTATAGGTTATATAAGAAGAATTTGTTTTAATAAAATAATTCATTATTTAGGGTGCTCTATACTTCTTCTATTACCTAATTTTATTTTTCCCCTGTGTTAGAGAACAAAAAAAAAACACCTAAAGAACAAATAACCATAAAATGGCAAAATAAAGCGTACTGCGTATGTTGAAAAAAAAACCTTTATCTTTATGATTTTATAAGCCAAGTGCTGAGGCAAATGTGTATAGATAGACGCTACATGATGCACTACATTTGGTGTTTGTGCAGTACACTCAAATATTTTTGTGGGTTAAACAACATGCGATTACATTCCCAGTACTTGTTGCTCTAAATGTTAATCTTCCGTTTCATGCTATAGATAGATTTTTTCAAGACCATTATTTGTGTTCTTCTCTTACCGAGATAACATTATGTTGCAAGTGTATTTCATAAGAAGTTAAAGAGCCCTTGAAAGAAAGAATAAAATAATAATAAAAAGGTAGTTGTTTAATTATGATTGTACACCCACCCTGGTAATCTATTTGTGTAAATTTTGGAATATTCTTGTTTTGTTAAAAAAATCTAACAAAAAAGATAAAATAAAGATAAGTTTAAATATCATGATTGCCGTTAAGAATACAAACTACAATTACAATATTAATTGTAAAAAAAAAGAAAATATTAGACGCCACTTTCCACTAGAAAAGAAAAAGTTGTTCTGTGAAGTTTTTTTCTTTTTGTCAAATACCACCAAAGTCTTATCAGTTAATCACGTGAGAATTAAAACAAATTAAAAATTTGAACATTGAATCATAGAAATGTTTAATAATTTTTTAAGTAATAAATTAAATGGCTTTTCAAACGAAAAGTATTTTACAAACGGTGTATGTGTCAGTAAGAGTACATTTTGCTTATGACCAGGTTTATGATGGTTCTTCTACTGATTTCTTTTCGAAAGTTTGCAAAAGCCTCAAATGTTTTATAATCAAACGGCAAAAAAAAGTAAGCAAAGACTTTTACGATGGGTAGTTATAAAAAAAATCCAAACAATTATTGACAACCTCAACTCAAGTAGCAGATTTATTTTTTTGTTTTGTTTTGCTTTGTTGGCTGTCTGTTACTTTTATAATTTTATAAATTTACTGCAAAAGCAACAAATTAAATAACAAAATAAAAAACCAGTAGTTTAACAATTTGTTTATAGTTAATACTGGCCACATTTTATATAAGCAGTGTTGTGATTTGACATGTGCCTTAGTTTTTAAGATTTATGAAAATTTATGATGGCTTTTTATAAAAAACTGATTTTTGTTTAGTTTGTTGGTTGATTTGTTAAAATCTCTATCTAGACGTTTAAGTGTTTTACGTCAAACACTCGAATATAGACAGCGACAAAAAAAATATCGCAAATTTTCTTAAACAGAAATAAACAATCTTTAACACAAATTAACCTTTAATCAAGTAATTTGTCAAAATGTTAAAAATTAAAAACAAAAAAATTTATTTAAAATAAAAAAAGCGGTAATATAAAACGCATTAAATCAAAATATTAACAAACACAAAGACACACACACATAAAAAACCCAACTGTCGCGACAGCCAAAAGCAACAAACATTCATAACAACATAATAAATGTTGCAGCTTCAAGTTTTTGTTGCTCGCCAATAAATCATATTAAATAATTAACGGCAACATAAATATAATTCACACATTGTGGAGAAAAATTGACCGCAACAAAAGTCACAAATTATTATTTGCACAAATGGTTGTTTCGTTTCGTTTTTTTTTTGTTTTGTTTTATAGGTTATAAATGTCTTAAAATCATCATAAGATTTATAATAGCAAAAATATGGGAAAAAACAAAAAGTCTTAGAGCATTAAGCATCATGTTGCTTAACAAAAGCAATCAATGCATATAGAGCAATAAAATAACCTGTGGGATTGCTTAAAAATTAAAAACCGATTGCTGAATTCACAACATGAGGAACATTAACTTTTACAAATATTATCTTAAAAAATCAAAGATAAGATACTATATTGTTGCGGCAACATGGGCTCAACATTATGATACAATTAAAACTTAATTGAAGGCTTCAAACTTAAGTGTTTAAAAATCTATAAAGTTAAGAAAATCTTAAAAAATCTATTATTTTAATTCATTGCAACTTGTTCGTAAGAATATTTTCCTATTAAAACTTTCAAAATAATTTTGTATTAAATAAAATTTAAAAAAGTAACTTTCATTACAGAAACTTAAAAAAACGCGTCTTTTAAAAATGTAAAAAAATTTATATTAAATAATGAAATCATTTTCCGTATAACTAAATGTTTAGCTGACATTTTATTGTTAGCAATATGCTGCGATGATTAATTTAAAAACTCTAGATATATAACGAAATTTCTAAAAGTAACTAAATCACTAAGTCTTTAAATGCGTTAACTTAGATATTATAAAATATTTAGTTAATGTGTTAGCAACATGATGCTTTATTCCAGAAACTATATAAAGAAAACGCGGTTTTTATAGTCAGCAACATGTTGCTAAGCTCATCATAAAAATTTCTTTTAAAATGGTAAAAAAAATTCAATTATTTTTTTTTAACTAAATGCTTAGCAAATATATTGAAACACAAATTTTGTTGGCAGCAATAGGCTGCGAAGCAATTTGTTGCTATAGTTAAGAAGAGGTTTAAGAAAAGTTTTTAAAAGACATTTATAACTTTTTATTATTCGAAAAGGAATTTTAAAAATATTTTAACCTAGCAACGTGTTGCTCATTAACATCTTTTCTATTTTTGTTTTTAAAATTTTTTAGCACATATTTTGTTGTCAGCAACATGTTTCGATACTTTTAGTTAAAAACTTTTTAAAAAATTTCTAAGCATAGCAAAGTTATTTAGCTTAATGGCCTGTAGCAACAGCTAAAGTATTGAGGCAAAGATTTTAAAAATTTCTTTGTATTTTAAATGAAATGTTAATCATTTTCTAACCCAGCAACATGTTGCTTATTAACGTCTTTTCTATTCTTAATGCCAAAAGTAGAGACCTATTTTTAAAATTGTTTGCATTTTTGTTTTAAGACCTCCCATATTTATTTTCAAGATTAGTATTTAAACCCAAACAAACCAGCAGGATATTTGTCTTTAGATATACAGGATTTAATAAAAAAGTTTTATTTGTTTAGTGTGTGTCCCATACTGAACAAAACTACCTGTTTTGCTACAAATATGTCATGTTTGTTTCCTAACATTGCATGACTAATTTCTGTCTCTGTAAAAACAAAAACAATCTTTTTGGTTTCCATACAACAAAATGCTTTAAGTATTTGTTAGCTGGATCTAAAAAAAAAAACAAAAATTCTGACGAAATCCCTGTCTATAGATAAGCCAGCTCTGACTGCACTATAAGCCTATGCCTACTACAAAAAATACCAAAGGGAAATTTAACATTTGTATACACTTGATGTCATAAAAAAATGTTAAAAAAATCTTTTTTATGCACATGTGTTTTTTTGCTTTGGTTTAGTTTTATATAGACCAGTTCTTTTGTGCAAAAAATACTACAACAACAACAATAAAAACCACACACTTAGATAAAAATCACTAAAGCAATAAATAGATAAAATGCCACCTAGTAGTATAAACATTTTAACATTAAACATAAATCCACAAAGGAATATACTTTCGTATACCACAATAAAAACCTTAAAAAAAAACAACAATAATAAAACCAAAGTATAGCAACATCAACAAAAATGTATATAAACAAAGTATAATTTTTATTTCGCCAAAAAAAAACTGAAAACCAAAACATTTTTTGAAAAAAAAAGATCAGAGGAGAGAATGAAGAACAATTAATAAAACATATGTGAGACTAATGATGGGTCATAAATCATGAAGGTGTATTCCGCAAAACAAAACAAAATCATGTGAATATGAATTATATTATGTGATCATATAAAATAGTAAAACTAAATTTATTTTAAATTGAATAAGCTTTAAAACTTTATTTAAAAAAAATCGCCAAAATAAACGAAAAATTAAGAAACATCAATCAAATTTAATACAAGAAATGGTTTTGCCAGAAAACGAACTGTTTATGGAAGAAGAATTCTCAAGCCAATGGGAACGAATTTAAAATAAACACCATTGTTTTAAGCCATAAGGCAGATCCATATTTGATTATAGGTTATAAAACCCAAAGCCTGCCTTTTAACCATAACAATTATTTTAATTCTAGTCTATAGGAAACATTCAAGCAATTAGACTTTTAACCAAATATAAACAAGAAAGCCAAAGAAACTCTTTTAAGTTAAAGGCCTCTCTGTTGCACTGCCTAACAACTGCTTTAAAGCCAGCAACATTTATTGATGATATTGTTTTTGTTTGATTTGTATTTTATTTTTGTTGGATTTTTTGGGGAGTCTAAAAGTCAATAAAAAGAAAAGGAAAAACTATAAACACAACAATGAATTTATTTTCATACAAGCTGGTTGGTTGTTTTTTTTATAGTTTTCAATTCAAAATAAACTGAAAAAACACTAAAGTTGTTAAACTGGTTTTTAGCTGTGCAACAAAAATTAAACACACATAAAATTGACACAGCTTTTTATTTTTATTACAAAGTATAAGTTGCTTCAACCTTTAACTAACGTAAACAATAAGGTGTTTATTTTATTTTTTGGCAACATTTCTTTTAAAATATTTTTTTTTTTGAGAAAAAAAGTCCATAAATCATTTTAACAAGTATTAAATCACAGCATGATTTTTTTTTATGAACAAATACACAGAAATATTAAAAAAAAGATATCAAAATTTTCTAAATATAAAAATAATAAAAAGAAAAAATAATTAGCACTTGGCTACAAATTAAAAAATATAGAAAATCAATTTCAAATAAAATTAACAATACAAAAATCAATTAATCATACAATAAATTTCCTTAAAACGCACTTAAACTAGGCAACAAAAAATCCTTAAACAAAGCCTGTTATTCTGTTCAACATTTCACGCGAAATGCAGTCAAAACTCTTATGAAAAAAAACTTGCGCTGGATATTTATGAAATAATGTAAATGGAGTTGTACGCTTTTCATTTTGTGAAAAAGTTACGAAATGTTTCCGGCAACATATATTTTACAACTGCGAAATAATTGAGTTGCACTTATTTTACGGGGAAATTTAATCAACATCTAATCAATTTTGTTAAGTTGAAATTTATTTTGTAATAGCAGTTAATAACAAAAAGGAAAAAATTTATTATAGGATTAATGCAATCGGTAGCAGTTTTTCATTCATATTTCGCTTTGTTTTTAACTTAATATTTTATTAAAAATAAAATTACTTTGGTAAAATGCCTTTTTTCTCAATGGCAATATAGAAAAACATATTACTTTTGTTTAAATTAGCAAAACGATGTTGCATACTTTGAAAAAATAAAAACGTCAAATTGTGCAAACGTGTGAGATAAGTAACATTGATACACGTCGAACTTTTTGTATGAAATGTGAACAGAATACAAGGCTTGGGTAAAAAACATGTTGCGGAAACATTTGTTGAACAGAAAAAAAGAAAAGTGTTGCAATACCAACAACAAATTAGAATTTAAATGTAAAAATATCAAGTTCAGGACTATAGCAACATGTTGCTTAAATCGAGAAATCTAAAATGTTTTGAAAACTCTTAACAAAGTTAATAAATTAAACAAAGTTTTTATATCGAGGCAAAAACAACATGTGGCTTAAAATCATATACAAATATTTAAGAAATAAAACGACTTTTAACGATTCCAACAAACATCAACTGAAAAAAACAAGTTAAACTTCTAAGCAACATATTGTGGTAAAAACATCTAAAATAATGTTTGAATGTATAAAAGTCAATAAAACATCCATATTCTAAAGTTCTTGTCAAAAGCTAAATTTTTCTAAATCTAGCAACATTTTTATTTCTCTAAGCCATAAAATCTTACATTTCAACCGCAAAAGACATGTTGCCTCGCTTTAAACTTCTAAGCAATATGTTAATGTATTAAAAAAAAGTCAATATACCACCCATATTCTTAAGTGCTAATCAAAAGGTTTTCTAAGGGTTAAATTTGGAAACCCCAAATATAATTTGCTTGATAAGACTGAAGTAAATATGTTTACTCTCTTAATGTTGCTTAATTATTGGCTTCTATTTATGGATTAAAAAACAAAATGTTGCTTGGGCATATAAAATTTAATTAAGGCATACACTTGAACGATTTAATACTATTCATATATGTATTACAATAACCCACATGAAAACCAAATTTAAACTCCATGCAAAATGTTGCCTCAACATGTTTCAAAAACATATGCATATCACATTATTGCTCCAAAGAAAAGTAAAAGTATTTTAATCTTAACCATTAAATCCAATATTATTCGATACTTTTAAGGTTATTCTAAAGCTAATATTTGTTTTTAGCCACATGTTGCTTAAAATCTGCCATTTGATTACAATTATTTGTTTGCTCAATTTTTGATGATCATTCTACGAAAAGTAATGCCACACTTTGTGTTCATTTTATTTTTATACTCAATTAATAAAATTTAAAATTTTTTGTTTTTGCTTAAACTAACGTTTTCGTCTTGAGGTCTATAAACGAAAACCAAAAAATAACAAATCTGCGGCTAAAGTAAACAACTCTACAAAAATTTTCAAAAAATTTTATATTTTTTTCTTTTTTGCCCACAAACAGAAGCCCCCATCAATCATCGCTAGGTATGAAAAAAATCAAATAAGAACTAACAAAAATATCTATGAAAAATAATTTTGAAATAAAAAAAATAAAAATATGAATTTATTAAGAAAATTGTCCTCTTTGGAAATTTTTACAATATCTAAACATTTGCAAGCAAAGAAAAGGCGCCAAAAAATTTATAATTTTTTTTTATTTTTATTTTGTATAACAATTTGTTAAAACTATGATTCCCTTAACATTTGATCAAATAAACAAATTAACAGAAGTGTGAAAAAATGTTTGAACATTTTGAGCATATTTTTTACTAAGTTTTCAAAAAAGCCCTTTTTCAATGTTTTTGAGCAACTTAATAAGAACACATCATTTTGCACCTCCTTTAGAAAAAGAAACAAGCACAAACTGTATTATTTTTAATCATAAACAATAGAAACTAAATGCGGAATTTCCAAAATTTTCTCCCTTTATACCAAATTGGATTTATAAAGCAGAAAAAGGAACTGTTGCATATGTTGCACATGGAGTTTGTAGTCTTTTCAACACAGAATTTAAAAAAAAAAGAACAATACCATTTAAATATTGCTCTTTTTTACGGTTTGAAAATCTTTTGAATCCAGAATCCTGTTGTGTTATTTTTTATTTGTGTTGTGATTTAGACAACAATGCCTTTGAAGAATTAAAAGAAATTTAAAACCTTTTGCTTTAAGGGTTGTGTCGTTTGTGTATGAGAGGTACCACTACGAGTTTTGTGGAAAAACAAAGCATTTTTAAATACAAGAAAAAAAGGTTTAATTTTGAACTCATTATTTATCATTTGTTAAAAAAAAAAACATTAAACATACACAAATACATATCTGTACAAAATTTTAAAAAAAGACCCAGAACAAGATGAAATTATTTCTCTAAACAAAAGAGATTAAAAGCAATGAATATTTTTTTTTGTTTAATAAAAAGAATTTCTCAAATCCTCTACAGACAACAACGACGCATATAATGTATAACGTCATACCTATTGACGGACAGACAGACAGACACACAGACGGACTGAAGAATAACGTAAAACCCCGCAAGAAATAAAGATCATTACGAAAAATTTCAACGAATAAAAAAAACGAAATTATTGTTAAAAGGTTGTATACCTGCTTTGTTAAACAATAAATTGTTTTTAAAAATGCTGCGACACAATCAACACACACACATGTTAGATGCCGAACCAGAAATTATATTCAATTTAACCTTATAACATTTACCAAATACTTAATTTACTTTCCTCTCGGTATTATTTCAAAATATTTTGTTAATCTTTTAATGAATTTTTATGTTTGAGGTTATTTGAAGGTAATTTGTTCGAAATGGGCATTTTGTTAAAAAAAAATAAAAATGAAAATCAAACATGGAGTTAAAAGTGTTGCTGCAACATGCTGCTAAGCAAATTGTCCTACTTAAAATATGTTTTTAAATAATTTAAAAAACATGATTGTGGGATTTAAGAAACTTTAAATTTTGTTCCAAGAATATCTTCTTCATTTGCATAAACCGCGGTATTCTGTTTAACATTTCGTATGAAAAGCTTACCAAGCTCCATGTAAAAAACAAAAATTGAGTGAAATATTTCTAAAAGAATATTGGTAGAGATGTAATCTGTTTTTATTAATAAACAAACTAAATATGTCTGGCAACATTTAAAATTATATACATCGATTAATTTACAAAAATTGAATTTAAAAAATATTTGCATGCAACATTATAATAAAACATATGGATTTAGCTTAAAGCTTAGTACTCCGTTTAACTTTTCACGTAAAATACTGTCGAAACTCTATTAAAAAAAAACTTGTGCGGAATATCTATGAAATAATGTTAATGAAGTTCTTCTTCTCTGTTCATTTTGTGAAAAAGGTACGAAATGTTTTTGGCAACATTTTTTTACAACTGTGAAACTTTTTAAGCTGCAAATATTTCGCGTGGAATTTAAAGCAAATGGAGAAAAGATAAACTGTACATTAAATGAGAAAGAAAAGATTTAAATTACACAACCTGTAACAGCTTTTCATCTTTATTTACTAAATAAAAAAAATGCTTTTTGATAAAATACCTGGGGGTTTTTTTACATACGCAAAACAATGTCGCATACTTTGAAGCAATAAAAACGTAAAATTGTGCATCGCAAAATATGTAACATTGATACATGCAAAATTTTTTGTATTTACCACAAATTTCAAAAACAAATTCTAGGGCTAATACAAAGAAAGATTTTAAGTCGTTAGGAATTTGGAATGTTGCATCAACATGTTTGCTTATTTCCAATTTTTATTTTTGAAAAAACACTTAAATTTATTGTTGAAGGGATAAGCTATTCCAATGCGCATTTCACTGGTTGCTTAGGCCGGATCGTTAGGAAACTTCATCCAAAGATTTAAGAAAAACTAAAGATATTAAACAAATAAAACTGTTAAGCGAATAAGAATTATAAGCTTTACTTGTAACAATATCAAACCTTAAACAAAAACAATAAACAGTGAGTTTATCTTTTCTTACTTTCCCCACTACATTTGGTTGGAATTCTTCCAACATTAATTGTAGTTGTAAGTAGGTTAAGAAAAAACAAAATCAAAACAAAAACAACTTTGTTTATTGATTTCGGAAACAAAAAATAAAAAAGTTAAAAAAAAATTTAATATTAAAAAGTAATAAATTTTTAACAATTTTATAATATTTCAGCAAAATGTTTCTATGTGTGTTGTTGCTTAGAGGCATACAGTTTTGAAATAAATTTAATTTTGGTTTAAATAAATTTGTAAATTTGCTTGCAACATGTTGCAGAGATTAATTTCCACCAATTACATGGCTTCAATTTAAAGTTTAGGACAAAGTTGTATTTATGACATAGAAATGTGTATAGTTATAAGTATCTTTTTAAAATTGTAAAATTTTCTCGCACCATGTTGCTAATCTGACTTTTTTTACTTTATTTAGAGTTCAGTAAAATCTTTTTGCTAAAATTATAACCATTATCATTTTAAAACAATTAAAATTAAATTTTCATTGCTTTTGTTACATGTTTTATCTTCAACTTGTTGCTATGAAAAATATAACACAAATTTAGGAAATTAAAATAATTTTTAACAAGGTTTTGTAAATTTAATAAAATCTAAAAAAAAAATTCTAACAAAGATACGAATGTTAAGGTTTTGAAAAAGTTCTGTTTATATCCAATGCATTTGCCACATGCTGGCTAAGCCTCTTCAGTTCAATTTTTTTTGAATTTGCTTAACAAACTAACGACCAAATGATTTTTATTAAATGAACCCTTAAAATTTTTTCAAGTATCATTTTTATTACTTAAAGAGTTCCTAATTTTCTGTAGTTTATCCATATGCTTTAAATATGTTATTAACTTTAATATGCCCCAAAAAAATTACACTAGATCTAATTATGTTCCCCCAGAAGTTGGAAAAAAGAAGAAAAAATTAAGACAACTACTGTTAAGAAAACCATAAAATTTTGTGGATTTGTGTTTTAATGGTCTGCTTTGACATTTAAATAATTTACGATGTTTTAACATCCACAATTTTTATTTTTCATTCCATAACCACACACTATAAGCAGCATATTTAAGTACTTAATAGTATTTAAGGGAAGCAGCATCAGCTTCAGCAACATACAAAACTCATGCAACAATAATAACTGCAGTTACGTATGATAATGAGCATTTTTCTTATGATCACTAACGAAATTTTTAGAGTTGCTTTAGAATGCTATGAAAAAAGAGACTTTATGTCTGTGTGGAGTAGAATGTTGCTTTGACAGTCTTTTAGGCACTTTTTTTAATTTAAAACTCTAGAGTGATGCGTATGCACATATAAGAAAGTGCTCTTTCAAACTATTTTTTTGTGTGCTAAAAAAGATTTAACTGAAAGTACTTTTTTTGTTCAACTTTTTGTATTTTAATTCTGTGGCCATTTAGTTATTGCTTAAGACGCGCGCGCGAAATCACATTAAAAACCTCATCATTTTAGGCACCTCATCATGTTATAAAATTCTTTTTGATTTAATTTTTTTTATTTTATGTCTGATTTTTCTTTCTTGGTTGCTTGATTTTTTTTTTTTGCTATATATTTGTTGCATGTAGTTTTTTGCCACATAAATTTTGCTCTTTAACATTATAATGTATTTGTTTAGTTTTATACACCAGGCATTTAGCATGCGAGTAGAAATATTTTTTTATACTTCATACTACTTGCAACATGAAGAGCAGAGACTATAAAAGGAAGTCAGTCTAAAAATGATGTTTTTATTTATGCATCATTTGGAATTTTGACAGCTTTGCCAAGAGACTTTTTTTCTTGCGTTACGAGGCATGAATCAAGAACACATTTTTTAAGTGATTTAGAGGAATTTATTTTTGATAAAGTGAGTTTTTATAAAAATAATAAATACAAAAGTTTGGTTAGATAGATGTATATTTTTTTTTATTAACTTCAAAATATTGACAAATTTTGTCAATATTAAAAAGAATATGAAATTCCAAAACTTTTCTCTTTTGTACCAACAAAATAACATATTCATATAGCAACCAACACATGTCTTATTTTGTTGTTGTTTTTTCTTCTTTTTCGTTTTTTATTTCATAGCGTCTTATTTTTAACAAAATGTTAAAGAAATGTGTTTTAGCATTCATGTGTCGGTTTGTATTCATGAGGATTATTTTGAGATTTCTTGTCTATATAAAATATATATATAAAAATCTTTTATATCGAGTTGCTGCCAATGTTTTGGTGATGTCTCTAGTCGTTTGAATATCGCTGTTGTGTTGTGAGTGTTGGCTTTACTAATGATGCAGCTAAAAAAATGCTTTATTTAACAAAAAAAAAATATTTATATTTTTAATTTTCTTCAGAGAGCCACAACGGAAAGAAAACTAAAATTAAATACGAACACACAACAACTACAGCAAAAATTGTCAAGAGATTAAAATCGTATATTTAAAACTCTTATACGGCCCTGTTCTGTAAACCGAATCGTTTTTAAAAACGAGAAATGTCTAAAACCGAATAAATCGCTTTTTGGTGTTCTGCAAATTACTCGTATTGATATGATTCGAAATTAGGGTCGAATTTTTAGTTAATCGTCAAAGTCAGCTGTTGATTAAAAAATTCATAATTTGTAAATAAAAAGAAAGATATAAAAATGCCCGGAGCGTTTGTGTTAAGCTACAATTCCATAAAAAAACGTAAAATACGCCAATTAAACATTTAATTTCAAAAATTGTTTGTGGTTTATTTTGCAAGAACATATGTTCTACAATTCTAGAGTTGCCAGACAAATGATTGTATTTTATTGCTAAATAATGAATAATTGAACCTTCAGATATATTTGGTCTTTATTTTTATCGCAAATATTATAAATTTAATTTATTATAATATACAAATACTGAGTTTGGACTAGACAAACTTTGACAGCTACATATTCACAAACAGTGGTGACTCTACTTTTTCGAAAATAAGAAAAAATGGTGATCGCCATGTTAAAAATAAATTGTGTTTTTGCAAAATACTTGTGATTTACGCAATTATTTTATTTTAGATAAGTTTTTTTGAATTAAAATTTAATTTTAAAAAAAATGTTTGTCATAAAAATTTAATGTATAATGTTAACTATTATTACAAGATTATTGTTTATTCAAATACCTTTTATATTCTCTATAAAAAAAGTGTTTTGTTTATTATACTTTTTTTTGTCACTTTTGAAGCAAAAATATGCAAAAGTTTTAGGTTGTTTTTAAAATATATTTTTTTCAAATTCAAATATATTAAAATGCATGTAATTTTAATAGAATAAACAAAAAAGACTTCATATTTTATATTGCACTTGTTTTTTTGTTATTTTGTAGTCATTTATTTAAATAATTACACATTCGATTTCCTTTCGACTAGGTTTGTTTACTCGGTTTCAAATCGAGAAAAATTATGTGAATTAGGTTTACAGAACACCAAAAAATGTGAATTCGTTTTAAAACGAGAAATTGTCTCGGATTCGGTTTACAGAACAGGGCCGATTAGCAGTCATAAAATTAGAGACATTGTACGAATATAATATTCTACATTGCCACAGAGTGTAAAGAATTTTTCAGTCTCAATTGTTATTAACACTTGGCAAAAAAAAGAAAGAAAAATGCTACAAAATACACTCATACGTTTTTCAAAATAAGTTGTGTGTATGATTTTTGTTTTTGAAAAACTTTTAATGGGTTAATTTTGTTCATCTTCTTTATGTTCTTTTATACTACAACTATATATCTGAATGTCTGTCCGTCTGTCTTTCCAATTTATGATCATGATCATTTTCATATGTTGAAATTTAATGTTTTGGTTTTTAAGTTTTTTTATTTTTTTCTTTTGTTGGTACTTACAAATAACATTAAGAGGGAGATTTGAAACGAAAAAGAAAAAAAATTAAAAAAAAAGTTAAATGACGTCGTCGTTTTAGCTGTTTTGTAGTGATGATTAATGAAGTGCCACAAAATAAAGATCATCATTATTGTAAGATGTTTAATGTATAAATATAACGCTATACTATAACAAAATGATTCATTTTTAGTTCTGCTTAATAAAAATTTATAAAAAAAACAAAACAAATAAAAAACAACGAAATTAAAAAAAAATCAGAGAAACAGCAAAAAAAATTTATTCTCTACAAAACAAATAAATTAAAGCTCCTCTTACAGCAAACAAATGTTGCAGAAACATGATGCGTTCAGAAAAAACTACTCGTGAAATTTCTTAAATACATAATTAATACTAAACAAATTGTTAGAAAACTGGTTAAAATGTTATAAAATTAAAGCGAAAAATGTTGTATCAACATGTTGCTATTCAAAATCCTTAAGTAAATCTTAGATTTGTTTAAAGCTGTTAAAATTTTAAAAATGTTGCATGAACAAGTTACCAGGGTAAAATTATGCAAAAATCTACTAAAAATGTTAAATTTTTCAAAAATGTTACTATTAAGATCAAAATTTAATAAAAGTCTTGATAAACTATTTTGTTCAGCAACATGCTGCCAATATTACTTTATACTGGTAGAAAAGTTCTAAAATTATTGCAAAAAATGTTGCATCAATATGTTACTAATCAAAATCTTTACATTTTGCTGTGATGCTTTTAAGGAAATTGAGTAAACAAAAATTTAAAAAAAATTACGATTTTTAAAATTTTGAAAAGGTTGCAGCAACAAGTTGCCATGGTAAAATTTTGCAAAAGTCTATTAATAATGTTCTATTTTGCAAAAATGTTACTATAACAACCTCAATTTAATAAGTTTGTATAAAAACATTTTTAGCAACATGTTGCTAATACAATAGGCTTATAACTAACCAAAACTTGTTATTATTTAAATATTTGCTTATTTTAAGGAAACTAAAAAATAGAGTTTAATATGTTAGAATAATCTTTAAAAATGTTGCAGAGAAATGTAGACAAAAAGAATTTAGCAAAAAAATTAAAGCAACATGTTGTCAGAAAAAAAGTTTTAAAAATTAGTAAAATCTTAGAATTTTATTTAAATACCTTTTTAAAATTTCAAAATTTTATCTTAGAAATGATTTATTTAAAAAAAAGATTATTAATTTATCCCACCGCATACATAAATGTTTATTCTTTTATTTTATTTATTCAAAATTACTTATTAATTTATTTATGTTGACTTACCTGTTTACTAAACATTGCAATATCTTCATTAAATGATTCTGACGAACATACATCGCCACCTTGCACACCAGGTTCTCTGGGCGTACATGTGGCTAATTCACATTTTTCAAATATCAGAGCCAACAGCGGGAATAGGGGATGTCTAGAGGACGAAAAAGAAACAAAAATTTTTGTTAAAAATTATAGACAAAAAAATTATTATTAATAAAATAAACAAATTCAATTGAAAATCACTATATTGATGGTACCATTAAAGCAGCAACAAAATCTCTTCACAACGCTTGCCATCACGATCAACCAGGGCCAGGCAAGCATCTTCACGGTGATGATGCTCATCGACAACATTTTCATATTGCTTAAATTTGTTTACACTAATGGCGACAAGAAACCGCCGTCATCATATAAGGAATATCTGATTCTATATCTTCTATCTATATACTTTTTTGTGCGTGTAGATTTTTTCTATAAACGAAAAAAATGCGTATAAATGTGGTGCGGTGTGGTAGAAATGAGTGTATAAACATACTCATTAAATACCACATACTTAGTAATAGAGAGTGTAGTGTGGTGATTTTTTTCCTTTTTCTAATTTTGTATATCTAAAGTATAGCTGTATGTTTGTGTGTGGTTTTTTCTTCTTTTTTGTGAACATTTGGTATTTTAATTAGAGCATAAGTTAAAGGAAATACTATGCATTTTTAAAATGCCAATTTTAGATTTTTATGAGTATGTATGTATTGGCTTTAAGATAACACAAACAACTTTTCAAATAATTATAGTATTTAAAAAATGATATTGAAAGTGATTAAGAAAAAGGGAATTATGTTCATGGCGCTTACTTAACAGCTGGATAGGGGTGTATATGATAAGGTAAACATTAAGAAAATATAAAATTTATAAGAAATTTATTGATTTTTAAAGAAATTAAATTAGTAAAAAAAATTTTTAAATGTTGCAGCATTATGTTGATTAAACATTAAATGTTGCATGGACAAAACATATAAACAATACAATTTTAAGCTGTACTTCATTAATTTATGAAAATTTGTGTGATTTTAAAGGATTTCACATGTTGCTAAATCAAAAATTGCTTAAAATTCGTAAAATTAAAATTTCCCGCCAATTTTTTTATTTCGCTTTTATTTGTTAATAAACTTTTCTTCAAAATCAACAAGTTTGTGAAATAAATAAAAATCAATATCATGTGTTTAATACATACATATGTTTTGACATTTTTAAAAGAGGCCTGTTTTTACAATGCACGAAATTGTAATAAATCTTTTAAATAAAATTGTAGCTGCTGCTGGTTGTGTTAAATGTATGTATGTATAAATAAAAGGCTACTTGTATACATTTAAGTGTCTGTATGCACTATATTTTTTGTTATGAGTCTTTATTTTTTTAATTTTGATGTTATTTATTACCATCTTTTCAACTGTCAAAAATTCAAAACCATTAAAACAAAAACAAAAATTGTTTGTTTATATTAAACAGCCTGTTAATTTATCAACAAAAATAGTGTGAGCGGGAGAGGGAGAGCGAGGAAAATAAAGAGAGAGTAAAATAAATTTCTGGTTCATCATCTCTCATTTTATGTCGTGTTTAAAAAAAAGATTATAAAATTATAAACATTTGCAATGTCATTGTTGACAGTTTAGACACATTTGTTGATAGGGTTTTGACCAATTTATGTCAAAAATGATTTTTTTTTGTCTTTTTGTAGTTTAATTTGTTCGTTTACAATAATACAAAATAAAACTAAATTATTTCTTGAGGAAAAATGACAAATTGTTTATAGTTTTCTTTATGTTTTATAGTTATTCAACTGACAATTTTATACTAACAATATAGTCTGTTGTTGTTTTTCTTTATAGTTATTGTGATTATAGTGCTGTCTCTTTCTTTAGATTTTATGTAAATTTAGTTGATGCTTGAGCAGTTTGAAAAGTAAAATTCTACTGAAAAAAAAACATCTGCTGAAAACTGACCATTTATGTTTTAAACAATGAATGCTCACTTTCCGGTTTCTGTTTTTCAAGTGTATTTGAAGGATTATAAAACATCCCAAAACATTTTGCACCTGAGTTTGAAGTAAGGAATGAAAAAGAATATTATAAGTTGCCCTGTTTCTTGAATAGTTTTTGTTTTAATTTTTTTATTTTAACCCCTAAAATACTATAATTTTTCAATTAGTTTTTTCAAAGTCTTTCTAATGGGTTTTGTTAAACGGCCTTAATTTAGCGGGTGTTTTTTGTTAATTTGCTTTTTTCCAATTTTCATGTTCCACATGGCTTAAATATAATTTCTGTTAGTTCTTTTTTTTCTTGTCTTGTTAATGAGTTTTATATAAGGTCCTTCTAACCGAACCTTCTTAATTAAATGACTTGCGTTTTTCCTTAATTTTTTTCCAGACACTTGTCATCATTTCATTGTTTTCGATATTTAATTTAAAAAAGAAGTGTGATATTTTTACATGTGTTTCTTTTTTTTATTTTCATTTCACATATAAGTGGTAAGCCCTAGAGATATGAAATAGAATTGCAAGTAAGTACTAAAAGGTAAATAAACAACAACTGAAGCAAAAAACAAAAAAGTAACAGACACTTAAAGTAAAAGGTGTTAAGTTCTTAATAAAGAAGTAAAATGCATTTAGTATGAAGTCAGCAAAATGTTTACGATGGACGACTAGTCATGGTGCCTTCCTTAAAAGACCAAAAATGTTATCTCACATACAGGTTGTTATGCACACAATATTTCAGTATTTCCAGTCAATTGTGTTAGTTTTATTGAGGGATTCTTCCGTAATTATTAACTTTTATGATTATGGCCATAAAATGCACTAAGTTGGCAAAGGTTTTTCTCTTATATAAACAATAATAATAATAACAATATTGTCTGCAGTATGGCAAAAAATACTGAAAAAATACTCAAACAGAAGGTGTTAAATGATAATAAAATGACAAAATTAAATAAAATCAATCAAAATGGAAATAATTTTTATAAAATTTCATAAATGTTGCTGAAACATGTTGCCGCAACATAAAATGTTGTTTTGCCTAAAAATTGTCGAAAATAAAGCCTAGTACTCTGTTCAAATTTGTTAAAAATGTTGCGCAACATTGATTATTTCACACGAAAATTTTGAAATGTATCAATGTTACCTATCATGCGAGTTTGTACAATTTGACGTTTTTATTCCTGCAAAGTATGCGACATTGTTTTGCTTATGTAAACCCCAAATGTATTTTACTAAAAACTATTTTTTTAATAACAAATTTAATAAGAAACAAATTAAATATGGATAAAAACTGTTACCGGTTGTGTTATTTTAATTTTTTTTTCTTATTAAGTAATTAGTTCATACGTGTTTGATTTGCTTAAAATTCCTCGTGGAATAAGTGCAGCTTACATTATTTCGCAGTTGTAAATAAATGTTGCCAGAAACATTTCGAAAATTTTTCACAAAATGAACAGAGTATAACTCTATCAATATTATTTCATAGATATTCCGCATAAGTTTTTTTCATGTATTTTGACAGCATTTCACGGGAAATGTTGAACAGAGAACAAGGCTTAAGAAATAAATTGTTTTTTTTTTTAATAACATAAAGCCAATATTGAAATCTAAATATTATTTTTTTAAGCAAAATTTTATTAAAATGTTTTAGGTAGTAAATATGCATTAGCAATACATTTAAAGAAAAATCAATAAAAATGTATGTAAAATTAAAAAACAAACAAATTTTATAAAATTGCATAAATGTTGCTGAAACATGTTGACACAAAATAAAATGTTGCATTGTCCAAAAATTGTCGAAAAAAATAAGGGGTTTCTTTAATAAATTAAGTAAAATAAACTAATTGCCATATTTTTGAAGCCGATATTAAAATCCATCAATTATTTTTTATTGCAAAAGTTTATTAAATGTTTTAAGTAATTAATAGGCATTAACTATACAATCTTGCTAATGAAAAATTGCGTAATGAACATAACATTTATTACCACTTCTTATATTATGAAAAACATGTTGCAATTTGTATTGTTATTTTAATTATAGCATTTAACAACTTCCTGTCTTATTATTTTGCTAAATCGCTCCAACATATGAGCTTCTTTTTAATATTTAAACGGGAAAAAGCTTAAAAAAATATTATTTATAATTAAAACATATTTCAATAATTTACATCTGTTTTCCTTTTATAACATTTCAAAAATATGACAAATATGTCATATCTGTCAATAATAACTGACAAGTATTTAACACTCTTTAAGATGTTTGTTAAGTGGTTTAAATTAATATACAAATAATAATCATATTTTTTCTTTACAGGCCTTTATGGAATAAAAAGGGTAAGTTTTTTTATTCATTTATTGCAAATAAAAAATTCATATTTCTTCTTCTGTTTTATTATTTGCTTTCTTATGAGTATGAGTTTAATAACAGATTAATTAAAAATTAAAATGATTGATGCCTTTTTTCGTTTTAAAGAAGAAAAAAATAGCAAATTAGAAAAAAAGCAAAACAGGAAAAAAAGCAATTTTTGAAATTATAAATTCTAGACACATAAATTTAGCACCTCGTCCTTTTGAAGTTTAATTTGTATGCTTTCGTAACATTTAACAAACCCCTAATTTGCCATTTAAGTTATTTTCGGGGGTTTTCTAATATTTCTTTCCTTGCTAACCGAAACGCAAACGCCTACAAAAGGCTGAAAGTCACAACCTTTTAAATTTTCAACAAAAAAAAAACACCTTAATTAAATAAACGTACCACACAATCTCTCCCTCTTTTTTAGTCAAGACAATATTCGTATTTAATAAAGAGAAGGAAGTAAGAATAAACGCACACGAGCGTAAAGTTTGATTTGTGGATTTCTTTTTGTTCGCAAAAACAAGATTTTTGAAAGAGATTTCGTTGTGTCTATTATACATTTTTGTTTGATGATACTTACTCATATATAGCATCCTTATCACGTTTATGTACTTCGGGTATTGCACCCATTAAATGATTAGCAACCGGTGATACATGACTAGGGGTACCATGGCCACCAGCGCCAGCTGTATGGTAGCCATGCATTCCAACTGTGGCCGCTGCTGCAGCAGCATGTGTCATGTGTGGTGAATGATGTGATGGTAGGCCTTGTAATCCAGGCGGCCGATGACCAACATGTGGATCATACATGGCAGCTGCTGCAGCACCCGAATCCATACCATAGCCATGCAGGCCATCGTCATACTATATTTTATAAGTTCAAAAAAGAAATGGTAAGAGAAAAGAAAATTATTATAAATAAAATATTGAATTGCCTTTTTAATTTTTAAGTATTTTTACTAAGAAAAAGCAGTTAAAAAGAGAGGTTTATTAAGTTCATATGGATGTTTAAATAAATTTATATGATTTGTTGTTCCGTTTAAGAAATGTGGAAAAGTATTTTTTTTTTTTTGTTAATGTCTTGGCCACATATTGCTTTAAACTTTTTCTGAATAAGCTTTTAGCTTTAACAGTAAATTTTTAATTATTAGAATTTATAAAATCTTATAAAATTTAATTTAGACTTTTCAATAAATTTATTGGATATCGTATTCAGTTTATACACATATATCTTAGCAACATGTTGCTTTACACTATTTTTAAATATGCTTTTTAGCCTTCAAGACTAGTTTTGATTATTAGAATTTTTATTAGTTCCTTTAGAAACATGTTTCCACATATGTATTTTTAATGTTGCTTACTTATCTCTTAGAAACATGTCGCAGCAACATGTTTCTAATAATTTTTTATGGTATTTTAAAGTATTCTTTCGTCAGTTTCGTTTTAAAAAACTTTAAAGCTTTCTTTGTAATATTTTTTGTTAATTCCCAAGCTAAGCCTACATATTTTTTAACGAACGTTAAAATATTTTCGAAAATATTCCCACACACTAAATAAAATCCCAAAAAAAAAAAAAAAATAAAATAAAAAACATTCTTTTGTCACCCATAACCAGCCAGGTTTTTTGAACGTGTGTATTTATCAAAATCAAAAAATCATCAACGTAAAGCAGCAAAATCAAAGCAAGACAACAAACAAAAACACAAATAACAATATTAATAAGCTTGACCTTGTAATAACAGCCTTAACTTTATGTTTTAACGTTTTTTGCATACAAAATTAAACTCCAAACAACAAATAAATGATTGCTGTCTTCTTTCATACTCGCTCGCTCGTTTATACAATTTTTTTTTTGTTTCTATAAACAATATTTTTTTTTTATATTTTGTTTAAACGGTTTTAAACTACGTCTTTCATTTAAACAATACATCAACACCGTCAAAACTATAGTAAAAAAAACAGACAAAACTTCTTTAACGCCACTTTATTAACAAAACAACAATAAAAAAGTGCACAAAACTTTTTTTTAGTTGCTGTTGTTGTCATAAACATTGAACAGAAAAAATAACCTAAACCTAAACACTTACTTGACAATGACAACCACGTTTAAGTTAAGGAAAAAGTTGAAAGAAAAAGTTTTTTTTTTAAATTGTTGTTTTAACACACAACTTAAGTACAGAATTAAAATACAACATAGTCGATGGAAAAAAATGATGATTGTTAAGATTTTTATCATTATAAAAATACAAAACTTTTAAACTTGAGAGTTCACACTGCATATAATTTTTTGCAGTGGTTTTTTTTTATTCAATTTGACAAAATGATTTCTGCAGGTTTGGGGAACTAGGTATGAGGAGTTGTACTTCAATCTCAGAATGACTAATGTTTTATCTTAAAAAAAAGTGTGGGAAATATTACAAAACAAGCACCCTAAAGATTTATAAGAATATTTTGTAAAGTAAATTAAAAATTAAAAAAAAATAGTTATCTAGGCTTTTGCATTTTACAAAAAGTTAATGGAGCAAAGCCAGTTACTTTTGCAGTTAACAAAAAATCAAGCCAACTTTTATGTCCAATTTAATTTTATGTTAAGAAAATTCCGGCTTAAAATGCAAAGCTTTTGCAGTTAACAGAAAATAAAGCCTTCTTTAAGGTGCTTTTTTAATAGAGTTGCCTTAAGTCAAATTTCACTTAATTGTAAGAAAATTCTGGATATAAAAAGCAAAGCCAGTTACTTTTGCTTTAAGTCCAATTTAATTTTATAGTTAGAAAATTCCGGCTTAAAAATAAATGCTTTTACAGTTAACAAAAAATAAAGCCTACTTAAAGGTGCCTTAAGTCAAATTTTACTTAATTGTAAGAAATTTCTGTTAAAAAAACGGCAATGCGAGTTATGTAGGCTTTTGAAGATTATATAAAGTAAAGCCTTGCTTTATTAAAAGAGCTACCTTAAGCCAAATTTAACTCTATGGTAAGTAATTTCCGGCCTTAAAAGCAAAGCCAGTTATGTAGGCTTTTGTAGTTAACAAAAGATAAAGCCTATTTTTAGGTACTTTACACAAATAGGGCATTACAAATTCGTTTATATTCCAAAAAAAATATAGCTGTCGTTTAGCTAAAAGGATTTTGCTTTTAAATGTTTATCATATTGAAAATATCTTTAACATTTAAAGCAGCAATTGACACACTGCTGTAAATGTCAAGTTATGTCAAAAGCCTGTTAAAGGGTTTATAAAAATATTCCAGTTTTTTTTTCTCTAAAATCATTTTATAAAAAGACAAGTGTTAATGATAAAAATCTTTTTCATTTCCTTAAATTTTATTAAGTAGATATGTTTGGGTTGCCTATGAAAGAAACTGAAAAGAAATAAATTCAAAACATTTTTGGTTTGCCTTCATTTAAACAAACAAAACCACCTGCACTTTTTTTTTTTTTTGTTTGTCTTACTCTGTTTTGTTTTATAAACTAGAGGAATATATAGTATATGTAGGTCTTTTCTTTCCTTAATTCATAAGACAAAAGCTTCAAGTTTCTTGCAATTGTTTTGGAAACCTTTCTCAATACTTATCACAACCTCTCTGCTTTATAACCAGATTGAATTGAAATGAATGGAAAAGACAACTGAGAAAAATATTGTCCTCCAGATACATACACAAGATTAGCAAAAGACTTCATTTCACATACATGCATTTTAAAACTAAACAAAAAAAAATTGCAGCAGCAACAAAAAATCAACGAATATTTTTTAAGCCACCATGTGCATTGCAAAAACAAAAACTTTAAAAAAAGATTGTTGAAAACTGTGCAGTTTAGTTTTTATATTCTACTCTCCAGCAAGTTGTTGTTTATTGTTCGAGTTTTGTGGGTTAAAGTCGCGGTTCAGATATTTGTCATTTACTGCATTTATACGTTTTATATATAAAAAATTTTTTTTTGCTTGATTTGTAGAGAAACGTTATAATAAAAAGAAACTACTGCAAAGATTGTCTAAAAGCAGTTAAACTATAAAGTTGTTATGCTAATTTTGTTGTTCATTTTTTTTAACTTTACTTTACAACAATGACAAGCACAACAAAATTGGAGTAAAAAAATGAAACATAGATAAAAAAAGCAGCTTAAAAACAAAATATTGGAGAATTTTAAGACCAGTGAGAGCAAAAAACTCGCACTTATACATTAACAAAACAAATGGTTTTAGAACAGGAAACAGGAAATGCAATTTTTTTTCACGAGCAACGAAAAACATAATGCAAAAATTAAGCAAAGCAAACGGTATTGTTAAAACGAATTAGAGTTTATTTAACTGCTTTAAGGCAAACAAATTACAGTAAGTTTTCCCAGCATAAAGCGTTTGAAAATGGATTTTTTTTTAAATCTCAAAAAAGTTGGGCATCATGTTGCTAAACGTTTGTTAATGATGCTTCAACATGTTTAAGTCGAATAGAGTGGGATTCAAGTAGCCTTTAAAACTTTTTTGTATTAACCTGGTACCATGTTCAGTATTTTGTACGAAATATTGTTAAACTCGATATATACAAATACATACAAATAAATGCTGATGGAGCTGTGCTCTGTTTATACTGCGTACGATTTGTTTCTAGCAAAATTTTTGTTCTCCGTGTCAAAACGAGTGCAGCTCAGGTTCTTTAGCAAGGAAGTTTAAGCAACAGCTGACAATTAGTTTGTAATTTCTATTTTGTCTTTGTGTAGTTAATAACAAGCGTAATGAAGAGAAAAAACAAAACTAAAGAAAACAATGTTGTATACTTGGGTTGTCCAACCAAAACGCACGATGTTAATTATAAATAAACAAATAGTTTTCTGAGAATTATCTTGATTTTTGTTATTATTATAGAAGGATCTATGACAATTATGTATAAAACATAACATCGTCCAAATGCACTCCACGGCTTCATATTTCCAATGGCTCTGAAACATAATTATGGTTCAATGTCGTTATTGTGCCGACTTATCTCATCCTTTGGCTATTGATTTGTTCTTAGCTTATTAACGTACACTTTTTGTTTTAAATATATACCCAAAGAAAGCAGTCCAACGTTGAAAATTCACTTGATCGTGTCGGTTAATTAACATCGCCGCAATGTGGGATAACACGGCCATTGAATTTCTTGCGCAAATGGGCCTTTGTTTTGTTGGCTGTGTGGCAAGTGGCTCCATCCAGTTGGAACCACCGATAGTGCATTTCCATATCAAAAATTTCTGCACACATCTCGCGATAGCGACTACCATTCACGGTTACTGCTTGGCCGGCCTCATTTTCGAAGAATTACGGCCCAATAACGCAGCCAGCTCATAAGCCCCACCAAACAGTCACTCTTTGTGAAAGCATCGGTTATTCAACAACCACTCGTCGATTCTCATTTGCCCAAATCCGGCAATTGCTTGCTAACGAATCCACTGAGGTGAAAGTGTGCCTCGTCGCTGTAGATGATTGCATTTTAATTTGAACGCCCATTTTCGTAAAAGGACTCAACAATTGTGTACCCCCCTCCCCCCCCTTGGTTGAATTTTTCAAATACTGAACAGAGAAATGTCAAATTAAGTTGGGCAAAAACTGTACGTTAAGGTGTGACTCTCAAATAACATCGTACATTAAAGTTGGAGCACCGTTTTATAAATCGTGACAAAGATAACAATGTGACATGTCAACATTTTCGTGTGAAATAATCAATGTTGCCATATATTCTTCGCTTGTTCATAAAGAGTACTGGGCTTTATTGCAAAAATGTTGCAGCAACATTTAGCTTAATATTTTTAAACAATTTTAACAAGAATTAAAGCAATTTTTTACAAGAAAATTATCTTAATTATCTATATAATAAGTTAGGTTTCTTGTGCTTAACCATCTCAATAATTGAATTAAAATGTTTCTAAACATTGTTGTTAGATTTTTTAGATTTTCGTTACAAATACGGTAAAACTAAAATAAAGTAAAATTTATTTTAAATTCACAGTACATACACTCAAAAGAAAAATCAATCTATCCGTACTCAAATCAATCCGAAGCGGTATTAATAGTACGGTGAGTACGGATTTTCTTAAATCAAGTACGGAAAGATTGATTCAAGTACGGATTTTCAATCGCAAAATACTTAAATGATCCATATTCAATCCCGATTTCGTACTTAAAATAATCCGAAAATGTGATTGAGTTAATTAAAACTAAGATTGAATCAATCTCAAAATGCGCTTTATTCATCCCGATTAGAAAAACAATTATTATGATTGATTTACTTGATCCTATTGCAACTTACAACATCATAAAACACCAACATGCCCGAAATGGTTTTTACTTTAGAAATCTTATGTACATATTTAACCAAAAATATAAACTCAATGAGAAGCAGTTCAAATTTACTTTTTAACCCTTCGGGCACACATGAGCCGGACCGACCTTTTTCAATGTGCATAGAAAACCAAAACATTTTTACTTGATTTTATACTTATTTCAAGAAATTCCGGGATTGATTTTCGAAAGTAATCCCATTTAGGATTGTCTTGAGTACGGTTTAGTGTTATTCGTACTTGAATTTTTGAGTACGACTCGTCCCTAAAGTAATCACAAAAAACTTTATTTATCCCGAGTCATTTTCTTTCTGTGTATTTGATAAGCTTACATTATTCTTTGGTGCATGTAACATGTTGCCAATCATTTTCTAAATGTTGCTATGCCTAAAAATTGAAGAATTGTTGGCTTTTTAATCTACCAGTAAAGTAAGGCAGCCATTTTAACACAGATGGGATCTAGTAGTCGTATTTATTGCTTTCAAAATTCTTTGCTAGGTATATTTAAGGCTAAAAATTTAATTTAAATTAAAATTTTTTTCATATTATCATTTTACATATTGTTTACCATCATTTTTTTAATTCTGTTTTAATCAGTTTAATTTTAATCTCAAAAATGTTTTCATGTATTATTTTCCTTTGAGATAATTTATTAAAATTGGTTTTTATATCTACAAATTATTTATAATATATACCATTTTTTTTTTCTTTTTCGAAAAAAGCCAAATTAACATTAAAACCAAAAACAAAAATATAGAAAAAATATTTTAATTTTGTTATCTGTCTAACCTTAAATTATGAGTTTCTTGTTTTTTGTTTAATAATAATTATCAAACATCTTAGCAATAGGTAAAAATAGCGTTGAACAAAACTAGTTTTAACCCAAAATAGAAAAGAGAAAAATTCAAAAAAATATCTGTAGACAATGACCCTTGGGCTGTAGAAAATCAAAAACTAAGATAATGACCTCTACACAACGTAAATGGAAAAAAATTTAATTGATATATTTTTCAATAATTATTCAACATAAAAGAAAGATTAACGTAATTAGAATTAGTTTGAAAAACAATTTTTAAGTTCTTTTAAAACGGTTAACAATGAAATATTAATTTTTCTAACGTAAAAGCAACTACAAAATATACAAATCAAGTTGATATACAAACATGTTTTTGACAACACATCACATCACAGCAACATCTTTGTCTACTTCGACTTAAGTCGACTATACCGGGCTACTTAAAAACTACGTCAAAACTTTTTATGCAATAGTTTTTAACTGATTTTCACTCTGTATAATAATTTTTTTAGTAAGTTTAAAACTAAACATGAAACTAAAGGTAGCTGGTGGTACGCCCCCCACTTAGAAACGGTTAAATAGAATACAAAAAAAATCTATACCATTTAAAAAAAAAACGTGAATACCCACAAACATGTTGTTAGGTAATTCAAATTCAAGAGTTTGCTCTCTTTTCTCTTTTTCAAATTCAACGTTTTCTATAGTAAAAAATATGTAAACATGTTAAATATACAATATAGAAATCATAAACATCATGTTGTGTTATATTTTTTTAAGCGAACAAAAAAATAAAATGTTTGTGCTGATTTTGATAGGTTTGTGAACATAAATAGTTCCTTAAACTTGTAGACTTTACTATATAGTAGTAGTATATTTACGTGTTTTTCGTCTATTAAGTTCATAATTTTATTCTTTTTGTTTTTAGCGAGAATTTTAAGGTTGTTTATATTTAATATACATATTTATATATTTCTGTTTTGGGCATAAAAAGATGATGATGGTTTGAAAACGTTTATTTAAATATAGAAAACACGCGATTTATTTGTAGTTTTATTTTAGTGGGGAGGAGAAAGGCAACGACATGTCGAAGAGTTTAAAGTAGTTTAAAAGAAAATTTCTGGGAAATTTTGCTTTAAAAAAACTGAGAACATTTACAGAGACATCAAATTAATTCGTTGAAAATTCTTTAAAATAAAAAAATTTTGTAAAATACAACATAAGGCTAAAGTAAAGCGTTGCAACAACATGTTGCTAATAAAAAATATCTTAAAATACCTGAAAATAAAACATTAAACTAAAGTAATGTGTAACAGCAACATGTTGCTAATAAAGAAATGTCTTGAAATACAACATTAAACTAAAGTAATGTGTTAGCGCTTCCAGGAATGCGTCAGGCAAGGAAATTCATCTCTCCCGGGAAGGTAATGAGGACGAATGGTCTCGGCAGACGGGATCTGCGACTGTTGGTAGCTTATCTGACTGGTCACCACACGATTAAATACCACCTTTATCGGATGGGCCTGGCAGAGGATCAGAAATGCAGACTATGTCTAGACGGGGACGAGTCAACGAAGCAAATACTGTTTGACTGCCCGGCGCTAGAATGGGCCAGAAGGAAGCACTTGGGGCACGGTATAATGGGTGCTTCCCGAATCGGTACTTTATCGGCAAAGGCCCTGGTTGGGTTCCTTTGGGAAGCAGAGGGTCTTTTGGCCAACCAAGGGGAGTAGGTACAATAGACCTAACCTGGTCGCGGTACTCGTCACTGTGGGAGGAACCTCCCCACTTTATCGTTATGAAAAAAAGTAATGTGTTGCAGCAACATGTTGCTAATAAAAAAATATCTTAAAGAACTTGAAAATTTCTTATACATAATGCGACTAATCTAGCAAAATATGTAAAAATAGCTAAAAATTATTATAAAGGTTGGTCCAATCATAACGCACGATTTTAATTGTGTGTCACACCTTAACGTCAAGTTTTTTGCCCAACTTAATTCAACCATGGAGAGGTACGCAATTGAGCAGCGCCCTAAAGATTGTTGAAGCCTTCGACAAAATCAAATCAAAATTTTTTTCGTGCACTTCTTGATTTTTTTGGTCAGCATAATTGACAAAATGTGCCCTCAACCTAGAGAATTGTGCGCATATTTCAGGCAACCGAGTCTGTGGGAGTTGTGAAAATACCTGTGCATGCTCGCCCAGTTCGTTCTGCGAAAACATTGTAATTTTTCGCTTCTTCTTCGAAAATGAGAGATTAAAGCGGACTTCCTGTGGCCAGAAATTGAGGCTATGGTCATGGACTGTGTTTCCAAGAGGATGGTGTCACTTGCTACACAGCCAACGATACAGTGGCTCTTTTGCGCAAGAAACTCAATGGTCGTTTTATCTCACGTCGTAGCAATGTTAATTGACCGTCACAATTATGTGATTTGACACCGTTGGGCTTCTTTCTTTAGGGGTATTTAAAAGAAAAAGTCTACGTCAATAAAACAAGACCAATTGGAATATAAACGACCATCAGATAGAGGAATGCCACTGAGTTCAATAATAATGCAAAATTTTAACATAATTCTCCGAAAACTGTTTTGTTTTATTTTCAATTAACATCGTGCGTTTTGGTTGGACTACCTTTAATTAAAATAGGAGTTAATTTTTAAAAATCACCTTTAAACTTTAAAATTGCTCTCCTATAAAACTTAAAAAAAAATTTTATTGTCACAGATATTTTCCAATACCTTTTTTAATTGTCTTACCTTAATTTTGCTGCTTTATAAAATTGTTCTTGAATTTTTTATTTATTATGATAAAAAAGCATTTGTTACGGTGTTATACGCTAAATTAACAAACTTTAAAATGTTGCCGCAACATTTTCTTAACAAAAAATTTCGCAAAATCTTTTAAATTTTGTTCGGTTACGTGTATTGCAGTTAAAGTTACATTTTTTTATTTTAAAAATGTTCTGCAACATGTTGCTTAGAAATTTTTAAATCCCTATAAAAATTTATTATATTTTTAAAAAAAATTAGAAGTATTAATTATAAGCAATTTTTTTATTACATTAAAAATCTTGCATCAACATGTTGTTTAAACACAAATAGGGGAAAGGCGACAAAAAATTATTTGCCGTATAATCTCGGTAATGAAATAATTATAATTTTTTTATATTTATTTAAATATTTCAGACACAAAATAAATGTGGCTGCAACATGTTGCAAAGCTTTAAACTGTATAACTACCGATCATTTCTTGAATTTTTTAGGTCTTTTGTAAATTTAAACGTTTTCTTTATTTTTCAATTAAATTTCTATTCTAATATTTTCTATTATAAATTTAATTTCATTTTAATTTTATTTTATTTTGCTTTGTTCTAGTTTTTATTTCAACTACAATCTAAAGTCTACCTAAAACCATTTTGTACCCATAAATCATTTAATCACTTTCATCTACAAAACATTCTAACAACAAACAGAAGATGAAAAAACTTGCCATAAAAGCCTTTTTTATACAAACATACATATTCAACATTTATACATTTTTGTTGGTTCCTGTTTTTTGTTGTTTTTTTTTTTTTTTTTTTTTGTACCTCTTTGTAAGTATGAACGTGCAACAACCAAAGTGTTGCATGAGCATATAAAAGCTTTTTATCATCATCTACGCAATAATAACAAGCAAAAATATGCAATTTATTTTAACACAATCCACAAAAACATATTGTTGTTTTTGCTATTGCAGCCAACAAAATATATGTTTAGTATATATTTCATTTTTATGAAAATTATTCCAAGCAAACAATATGAACTTGAAATGTTGCAGCAACAACACCAACAGAAAAAATAGAAGAAAAAAAGAATAAATCGTAGAGATTTTTGTGTAAATGTGAATGTGTATGAGTTAAAATCAAAAACTAAAAACAATGGTCACCAACATTTGTTCGCCCTAATATGTTTCTTTGTTGGTGTATTTGCCATTTTGTACAATTTTTTTTCTTCTTTTTGTTGAGCTGCAGCAATATTGCGAATTGTTTGCAATTTTGTGGCAATATTCAAATACCAACACCATGTGTTTTTCATATGGTAGAATAGATACATATGCATTTAGAGTTATCTACGTGTATGTATAAACAAATATATCTACATACAACATTTTATATATAACTTTACATAGAAGTGACAATGAATGTGTTGGTAGGTTGGTTGGTTGTGTTTTTAGGTATAGAAAGTTTTTAGTAAAATTTAAAAAAAAAAAATTACATAAAAATTTTTAGGAGAGTTTCATTTGTTTTGTAGGTATTTTTAAAGGCAAAATTTTTTGGAATGTGCAAGTATGTTTGCAACTTTTTTATGTTTTTGGTTTTTAGGTCGTCATAGTAGTTTTGTTTTCCATAGTGAGTGTTGTTTCTTCTATTTGCTAATGCTGCAACCATGATAAAATTGCATTCATATTATCTATCTGTTGAAGTATGTTGTTGCAACATGTATATACATAAGTGTATATGTATGTGTTCAACCCGTATGCAAATTCGTTCGAATAACTTTGTATATATACAAAAGTTAGTATGAATTTTCAAAATAAAAGATCTGGGTGAACCTTTAATGGTCTTCTATGTATGACTTTAAAATTTTTTTATTGATAAAAATATGTCTATATGGTATATTTGTATATAGCAAGCATATTTATATGTATTTGTTTAAAAAAAAACCAGACACATTTACAGACAGTTAGAGTGGTTTTAATAACTTGTTGTTGTTCTTTTTTTTAACAAAGCAACAATTTGCTTTTTAAAGGTTATATGCAACATTTGTTTCTGACCAAAAATATGCTGTTTGTTAAAATGCATTTGCAAAAATAAATATAAATTTAGTTTTATTTTTAATAATATTTAAGATTTTTGTGAATTTTGTAATTAAATGTGGAATGTTTTTTAGATTTATGTTTGTGATTTAGGGGTCATTAGTTTTTTTTTATATTTTTTTTGTAACGAAATTCCTTTTTTCAATTTTAATTACTTGTTTAAGTTTATTTCTATATTTTGAGGGTGTTTTCTTTTTATAGAGAAATATTTGTTTTTGGTTTTTTTAATTTTGTATTTTATTTTCTTAATTTATTTTTTTATTAAAGACAAATGTTTAACACTCCCATAAATTGTGTTTCTTGATTTGTTTTAGTTTCCTTTTGAATTTTGTGTGAGGTTTCTTTTAGTTTGGGTTTAAATAAATGGTGTTAGCAATTAATTTTTAAGGCATGTTAAAGCAATATTTATAACTTTTTTTTGGAATGACGTTAAATAAAACAAAAAAATCAATTTTTGGAATTTTTTTCTTAAATAAAACAAACTTAAGTAGAGTTGAAATATTTGAGTAAAAAACAACATATAAATTTTTTATTGAAGAATTTAAAGAAAAACTTAGATATTCTACACAGAAAAAATTCTTCAAAATGTTTCACCAATAACAGCATTAATCAAAAATAAAATCAGTTTAAATAAAAATTTAGTCAAGTGAATTAGACGTTTAATCAAGTGAATTAAACGTTTAATCAAGTGAGTTAAACGTTAAGTCAATTTTAATAACAATAGTTTTGTTCATTTGTGTTAATAAAAAAATGTATGTTTTACGTTCTGTGTATATAGAACTAAATTTATTAAATATTTAAATTGAAAACTATATTGAAAACTATATTGTCATGTTTTTTATTATGATTACCAGATCAATAAAAATATCTCCCTGAAGATGTTGGGAATCTCCAACGAAACGTCGAAAGCAAAAATTATGTTATCGTCAAGTGAATTAAACGTTTATTTGATACTATTAATTTTTTTATGGTGCAAATTTAATTAATTTTTTTATAAATATAACAAATTTTATAATTGATATCAATTTTAATTTTTTTCTGAGTAAATAAAAATGAACTAATTCCCCAATTTATTATAGAAAAAATAATAATAACAAAGATTTGTATGGAATTTGTTAATTTTATTTAAATAATTTTTAGTTTTGTGATAAGAGCTTTTTTCATAATTAAATAAACCCAATAAATAGTTTTAGGGACTTATTTCATATATCATTCAAATTGTATTAAACATTTTAAATATCGATGTACTATGTTTATATTTTAGTCCGAAACTTAAAATATCAAATATTTCGAAGTCTACAATTTAAAATTGCAAAATCTCGAATCGAAAACTAAAGCTGCAACGCATAGACGGCCTTTGGCCGGACGCAAAGTTTTTCTCCTCTATAGTAGTAATAACAAACACCGGCTTTGCTAGCTAAAGCTTCTCTGCATAGGCGGCTTTCGGCTGGGCGCATGACATAACATGCACCAGCTTCGCTAAATCCGCTTTTTACAATGTTAAAATTGAAAGGAAGGTATTTCACAATCGCCAAATTAATAGACAAACAGAAATTATTCGTTTCCTTTTTTCATTCTTTTTCGCTGTTGACAGGCATTGATACTAAAATCGCATTGGTGTGAGAAAATTATATGAAGCAACAACATAAAAATTTCGAACAGTGGAAAAGAAACAGGAAAAATGTCTACCTATTAAGCCCCTCGCCTTCAAACTGCGTCTATCTGCCATCCAATTTCCACATTGTAAAAGGGGTCTAACTAAAACTTCTCTGGATAAACGGCCTTGGGATATGCCGAAAATGGCGACTTATATCACAGTGAAATAAGGTTACATTTATGGCGTGTTAGTTCAGTTTTGTTTAGGGGGTTATTTTCATTTTTTGGGGATTTGTTTCACTTTCAAAATTGGTTTTTATTCATATTAGGGTCTAAGTTCGTAGCGCCTTAAGACTGGATACTTTACATTTCTCTTGAACTATTTTAATGCTGCTTTGAAAAAATATGCCAAAAAAAAATTTGATAATTTTCCATTCTTGACTTTAAACCAAATTGTATTTAACCCTTTGCTAGATCAAAATGTGCTTTGAATGATTATCTATTTCAATTGATTTACATGTTCTGTCTCACTTCCGTTCTTCAAACTTTTTGTCAAGAATTTTTCTTGAAGTCCAAACTACATTTATCTGTTTTTAATTTTTTATTTTTTGTCTTTCTTTTTCCTGTTGACCTTTTCAGCACAACTTGAAGGACAAATGTAAACATAGAGCCATCAGTGGATCATATTTCTTCAAAATTGGCCCAAAATTAGACGCCCAGAATGCGCTTTGTCATGAACAGCCAGCCGATGTGCCCATATGCACGAAATCATTTTCAAATGTAAATACCGGATAGATCTTTTACTAAAAAAAAATATTTTTGATTCAAATTAAATTTAGTTTGTTATTTTTAACAACTTCAATCGGGCTTAAAAAAATACCCCTTTATAAAAGAAATATTAATTTCTTTACTAAATTTATAATTTTTTTTTTAATTGTATGTCATTTATTTATATAAAATATCAAAAGAGTTTTTAAAAAGCTTTTCGGCCTTATAACGATTGTCGATGTCCTGGTCGAAGTCGTTTGAAGTTGTTGGCGATATAAATTAAAATTTGCGACGATGACAATGTAAAACACATTGACAGTTAAAATTTAAATGATACAAATACGACAATCATAATACCAATTTAAAAAAAAACAACTGGCTTTCGACTTCGACAACGAAACTCATAACAAGGCCGATTAGAAAATATCTTAAACTAATTAAAATGGTTAAGTTATATTTAGATTTAAATTGTAATAGAAAAAACAAACAGAAACCCTTGAGCTTAAATTTTAGTTAATTGCCAAAAATATAGCCTAAATATATGCTTACGATTTAGGGCCATTATTTCATCTTGCTGATAGTTAAAGTAAGTGCCGGTTCACACACGCCAAGTTTGACTCTTCAAGACTTGAGATTTTAGGAGAGAAGGGAAGAGAGAGTGCAATTTCTTTTTCCCTACCTTCTAAAAACTCAAACTTCACGTGTGTGAACCGCCACTAAGAATGTGAACAGGGAGATAATCGCACCTTTAACTTTTAAAATGAGTTTTAATCCTTAGAGTTGCCATATTAACCCCCAATTGTGTGTAAACCAATAAACAAATGTCAAAAGTATTTGGTGTTTGCTATAGTATTGCCATATTTTCATAAATTTTATAATGATCTTACAGGGAAGTTATAATAACGATAAAGATTTGAGGTACACTTTTTTCTTTACACAAGCTAAACTGACCTTTTTCTAACACAAACTTGAAAGCCAACTTGTAAAAACGGGCCTTAGTCTATTAAACTCTACAAAAATCCCTTTAAAAACCCTTGAGCAAAAAGAAAAATCTAAACTTATGATTCAGACAATTAACAATAAATTTACGTAATAAATTTAGAATATTCAATAAAAGTTACAAAAATTATAAAAAGAAAATTCAAACTATCAATAAATATCGGAAATATTTTAAGACCTTCTTGTAATTTAAAAATTTTTCTTGGTCTGCTTCAGTAAAAATATGACAGCATATTAAATTTGTATTCTTTGGGAGTCCGTTACAAACTTTAACTGCATTTAAAATTGAATTATCAGATTTATGTTTAACCATTGACTGCCAGCCGTCGTCAATGGCGGTGAGAGTTAAACGGCAAACCTCTCTGAAGGGATTGTGTGGTTACAATCGAAACGTAAGGCAACCTGTACGTGAAACCTTGCGTTCGGTTCCCAGCGCAGTCAAGAGTGAAAAATTTTCAATAAATTTTAGTTAATTTCATGTTGTAAAATTCCTTTCCTAATAAAAATAATTTAATGAAAATTAAATTAAATGAACTTTTAGCCTGATTGCAATATCAAAATTTGGATTAAAGATGATTTAAGAATGTCCGTCCGTCTGGATGTTAAAGTATGGTCAGCAAACACCCACTTTGTTAATGTCCTTCTCTACTGTATATAGACTTGGACTGTCCGGTTTGATTTTCATCTCAGCAACAGAAATTGTAGATTTGCCTAGATTGGGAAGGGTTTTTTGCTATTATTTATTTATGTCTAGTTACCTTTTGTTTATTATACAAATTTTGCAGTGCATCACAATGGGTCCAAGAGCTTCCGAGTATACTCGAAGTTGGGAGTGAGTTTAACAACTTACATAACCTTATCCTAAACGAAAAAATTTAAATATATTTATTTACATTTCTTACTATCCGTCCCTTTGGTTTCCTTATGCTAAGAAGCTATTAACTAAGGGATACCCTGTACTAAACACTTTTTTCTTTTAAATTTCAAGCTCTCTTAACGGTATATTTGCTTTAAAACTTATCAAATTTTTATAAATTAGTTTTCCTGGCTTTTTCACCTGCTTTTAATTTGTGTTGGCTTAAAAAATGAACACCTTCGTTTTTTGAAGTTTTTGCTTAAAAAAAGAAGAAGAAAAAAAACAACAGCTATCTAATAACAAATCTAACAATTCAATATAAAAACCTAAAACATTTTAAAGCTACTTAACTAATCTGTATTTTGTTTTCTATTTTTCCAATTTATTTATTTAAACATTTAACACTTTCGTTTAAACTGCACCAAAAACTGACATTCAGGTGATTTTTTGGTAAAACGTAAAAGCACTTTGCAAAACATTTATTTATATAAAATGTTTATTGTACTTTTTTTTAATGTAAACTTTAGTACATTTTATGGTTGATATTATGGTTATTTTAATTGTTTAATATTTTTTTTCTTTTAAAGGTGGCTGTTTATTATGACACACAGGTCAACGATATAAAAACGAAAATTGCGAAACAGTCAGAAAGAGTGTTATTTTAGTTTGTCTCGATTCACACTACGAAAGTTTTTTTTTTTTTTGTTAGAAAGTCTGTTGTAAGGGAAGCGAGGGGAGTAGCTTGGATTAGAGACTTTTTCATGTACTTGGAAATACTTTTGAGTTTCTAATTCAAAAATATGAACTTTACTGTGGTTTTTAAATTTTTTTTTATTTCTACATTTAATTTAATAACATCTTTGGCCAACTTTCTTTAGATTTTGTTTAAAAATGCCTTTTATTCTTGGTCTTCTATTTCATTCCATTTCGAATGTGTGCGATAATTCAATGCAAAAATTTTATCTGTCTCAATAAGGAAAAAATGCTTTAGTTTATTTTGTAGCTTTGCAGAAGAGCAATTTTAAATTTTTTAAAATTTAATTCGATTCTAAAATATCATTACCTCTTTGATGTTATAGATTTTTTTTTTAGTTTTTATTCCTAATGTCACTTATCGGAAGTTTACTTAAGTTCTTATTTAATTCGTTATTGCACCTTTTTGCTATAACTTCCTGAAAAATCGTACAAAATAATTGAATTTTTGTCAATGTGTACTTTTAAACGTAAAGATCTCAAAGTTTCCATTAACTCAAATACAGCTTGAGTAAACTAAAGCTTTTTTTCGGCAAGTATGTTGTTTCTCATCTCCCTTTCTCGTTTTCGTTGTCTCTGGCTGATTATGGTAGACCTCTAATATTTGCGAATTCCAGTCCAATTACGAACATTGCAGAGCCTTGATATTTTTGTTTTCTTTTGATGCCTCTTTTACCTTCGATTTTACCTAGCAAAATAAGTTATAGCATTTCGAATTTTTCATTACGCCTATTGCGGTCAAGATATGTCGTTTTTCTTCTTTTGATAGTTGAAATAAGTTCCATATCTATTCCAATTCTTTGTAACGAGTGGTTTTAAAACCACAAGTCTGGCCACGCTGTCAGCTGTTAAATATTTGTCATCTAAAGTGTAATTTATTAAACGAAAGTTTTGCCATTTACTTCTGTGGATCGTTTAACAACCGAGAAACATGTAAAAATAGTTAAGACTAACTACAAAAAAGTAGTGGTTCAAAAGTGTCCACTTTTCAAACATTACCGGGTGTGTACTCGTTCCTTATCCCTTCATCTCTCACGCCTTTATAGTAGCAATCATGCCAATAAGTCATGAACCGTCTGAATACAGAATTAATGTAATCATGTAAAAAATAAAATTATAAACTTTCCTAATGTAAACAGAGACTTTGAAATTTGTAGTTGTGTGTCATGTATTTGTATTAATTGTTACATTTTATTAAACTGTTTATTTGTTTATTATTTTAAACGTTTATTATTTTAAACGAGTATTGTTTTAATAATTAAATGGGGCAAATGCATTTCAAAATTGAATTGTTTGAAAATTGTTTATTTTTAAAATTAGTTTTGTTTTTCTGTAAAACTAATTATGGGGTAAAAAAAACTCTTCAAGTAATTTTTCATTAACGTTTAAAAAAATACAACAGTTGCTTGCTAATAATTTCCAAAAATAATTGTTAATGTTTGTTGTTTGTAACTTATTACACATATTTGCATATGCATTATTTTCTTCTTTTCTTCTTAAGCAGGACTGGTGAATAAACGAACGAATATGAATGAATTTGAATGAATAAAAGAATGGTTGCAAAAGTTGATAATGTTGCAATTGCGTGCGGATAAAATTAAAGTGTGGCAGGCTGGGTTTGAATATGTTATTTTTATTTTTGGAATATAATTATACTTTGGAGTTTTATGTCTCTAACAATTGCCACAATTGAGTTTAATCATAATTTCTTAAGAAAATTACTTAATATGTTTCTTTTTTTTAAGAAGTTTTTGCTTTTTTTTGTCTTAAAACTTGAAAAAAACCAAGTGTTTATGGGCTCAAATTTACAACTTAACATATAATTTAAAACATATCACTTAAAAAAAGAAACGGTTTGTTTTTAGTTGGAGAAAAGAAAATTTCTCTGCAAATTATCAAAATTTAAAATTTAATTTCTGTACTTAATTTTCATACTTTACTTAAATTACTTTTAATTTAAGAAATTATAACTTAAAAAAACAAATTCAAAAAAGCTGAAAGCCAGCTTGAAAATTATTTTTTTTCGTTCGTTACAAAAAAAATTATTTAGATAAGTTAGTGCTGCACGCCGTTGCTCATTAAATTAAATGAACCATCAGCACGCAATTTATTTTCTTCTGATACACACACTTTTTTTTCAATTTCATTTCTTTAAGTTTTTTAAACACAAAAACCTTAACAAAATTTTTACAAAAAAAAAAAAAAAAATATAAATTTAAGCCAACACTTGGGGTTTTTTTTTTATTTAAAAACATTTAGAGGAACTTTTCCTCTACTCACGCACTTTTTGTAAAATCTTTAATACGTTTTTTTTTCGTTCGTTATAATTTGTAGCAAAACTAAAACACTTTTTATTATTTAAATTAAATATAATTTCCGTTAAAAATAAATTTAATAAATTTAACACAATCGAAAAATTAAAGAAATTAAATAAAAGACTATGAAGATAAATTAAAAAAAAAATACGGTAATAATTTACTTTATCAAGAAAATCTAAATTTCAAATAAAATGAAATCAAACTATTTTAAACAGTTTTAACTAGACCGCTTGAATTTATTGTATGTATATTGAAGCTTAAAAAAGTCTTATCTTACAAAGTTTAGAAAAAATGATTAATGTAAAAACTTTAAAAATAAATAAAATGTAATGGAATACTTGTAATATTTTTCCTAGATTTCTTTATTTCAAACTAGACCGGGCTTAATTGATACAAAATTAAAGCTTTAAAGGGGTTAACTTACAAAATTTAAAAAAAAAACAAATAAATGGAAATAAAATTAAACTTTAAAAAAAAATTAAATCTTAAATGTATTTATAAAAATTTTACTAGATTTCTTGATTTTAGTTGATGCTAAATTTTAGCTTAAAAGGCTTTAACTCACACAATTTGAATAGCTTTAAAAACAAAAAACTGTTTTGATACCCTACACAACAGTAAATAAAAGCACATTTTGAGATCGTAGTCTATTTGGAACCCATGGCCAATCATGGACCCAGCAAAACAAAATTATGTGTTATGAGGTTGAGATACTTATAAGAGTTCTTTGTGCCGAATATTATTTAAATATAAGGAGAGGTATTTTATGGGCGATAAGGTCAACTATGGACCGAGTTTAAGACTATTTCGTAGGATTATTTGTTCTTCAATAAGATATTTTTGAACTAAATTTTATCTAAATACCACTATAATAAGATATTTTATGAGCACAAAAACTCTATTCTTGAAAGAAATTTGTATGGGGGCTATGAGAAATTATGTACGGATTCTCACCATTTGCAAGAGGCCTTGTCCGTATGACAACTGAAACGTATGGCTAAATTTACTAAAATTATCTTCAAAATTGCGCCCCGCACTTTGCGCACTTGCGGTTGCATGGACAGCCAACCAGTTAGACGGACAGATTGACATCGTTAGATCGCTTCAAAAAGTGATTCTATATTAATTAGTATACTAAAATTTGGGTCTAGGACCAATATTTGAAGGTGTTACAAATATCAGAACAAACGCCTAATGCACATAAAAATTCTTCCAAATTTTTCACCAATTAAAGCATTTATCAAATATAAAATCAGTTTTAATTAAACATTTCATTAAGTGAATAAACCGTTTAATCAAGTGAATTAAACGTTTAATTAATACTTTTGATTTGCTGACTGATGCAAATTTAATTTATTTAATGATTAATATCACAAATTTATACATTTCAAATAAACAAAATATACAGGCCTGTTCTGAAAATAATTTCAAATCACATTTGCCTTTTAAAATCACACATGTGATATTGTGGTGTCTCGTTTTTGTGTGTTTTCAATTGCTAAAAGCACACCGAGAACGGATAATTTTAAAAGCATGTGATTTGAAATCACGTGATTTTCAAAACAGGCCCGATAATCAAATTTTTATAAAAACTTTTCTAGATTTCTTTTCTTTTTTTTATGGAAGTAGAAAGCTTAACTATATATTAAAATTAAGCTAAAAAGTCTAAAACTTACGAAACTGGCAATAAAGATTTAAAACAGAAACATTTTGTTAACAAAGAAAAATTTCAAATTCTTTAAAAAGTTATCTTTAAATTTTCCCTAATCTCTAAAAGAAGTTTTTTTTGTCTCAATTGTTTAACGCTGAACATTTTTCAGCATTCTTTTAAATGTCCTCACAACATTGTCGAACTTTGTTCGCCTTTATTCTAGTCGAAAGACCTCTATTTTTTTAGCAAAAAAAAATGTTTAATTTTGTTTCGATAAAGAATCTTCAAGATTTTTTGCAAATATTTCTAAACAACATGTTTTTACAAGAAATATTGCAATCTTAAGCTTAGCAACATGTTGCCAATCGAACTAACTTACAAAAAAAAACAAATACCGACTGCGTGCCTAAAGATAATTGATCAATCCATGTAGAAAGTAGAGATGTTATCAGTAATTAGAACTAGTTAAAACAATTTTGATATTAAACTCAAACAAAGTTAGAATTAAACTAAAAAAAATATACAAAAAAAAACCGTACAGTGGGTATAAATAGGACTAAAACTAAGCAATTGAATATATTTATTTATAAATTCAAGGCCGTTTTACGCTATCACACAAGTCTAAATTAAGTGTTTTGACGAAAATAATTTCCTGATCTTAATATTGTTTGAATATTTTCCAAAACACAATAACAACTTATCATGTCAGGGTTTCATTTTGCTCAAAATACGTAAGACTTGTCTGGTAGTGTAAAGTATGTATCCTCAAGAGTTCCAAATACAATTAAAAATTATATTTCAACGTTATAAACTGAGCAATAGTACCTTAGACCTTCAGTCCTTTGTAGTGAAACAGACCAGAGTCTTTGGCAGGAATCGAACCCGCAATCCTCACATTGATAGATTAGCTCCACAACCAACTTAGCCTACTGGGGCACTGAATTGAAATTTATTTTTAATAAACTATTGTTTAATAAAAATATCAAAGTCAAAGTTTATAATTTAAAAAAAAAACAGGAGGATAACTCTGGCAATCATGATCGAATATTTTTTCGATTCAAAAGCAATTTTATTTCTTATTCTTTCAGTCGATTCTGAACGAATCTAAATAATTTTTTTCAGTTTTGTAAAGCATTTATTCGATATTTCACAACATTGAAAACATAATTTCGATTAGTTCAGTATCGACTGAAAGAATTAGAAATAAAATTGCTTTTGAATCGAAAAATTATTCGATCACGACTGCCAGACTCAGCCCCCAGCTTTATTTTCATTTCGAATAAGTTATTTAACTATTATGTTTTTTGATTCTATTTCTATTTTTACAAACATGTTTATTGGGATTAGTACTTTATATGAACTTTAATTTGGAAATAAAAAAATTTTGACAAAATTTAGACTGAATTTAGAATTAATAAAATTCCACAAAAATATCAGCAACATTTTTTTAACTATTCATACTCAGATCACCGTAGGCAAAGATTGTATTATGCAATTGCGCTAATGCGGGTTCTAGATCTACCTTATTGTAGACCGATTTACTCAAAATCACTTTCTGAATAGAATTAATGATGTCCGTCCGTCCGTTCAGATGGTTAACTGAATGGTTGTCAATGTTAACCTTGTACAAATCGCAATTTTAGAGATAATTTAATGAAATTTTGGTACATATCGCTCGTTTACTTCAAAAGTGTCAGATCTCAAAAGCATTGTGGTTATTTTATTGAACAAATTTTTACATATTAATCAGGCTTAAGTTCGTAAAATTTAATTTTCATTAAATTATTTTCATAAAGAAAGGAATTTTACAATCGCACGATTTGAATTCGCAAAACGCCAGACATACTTTAAGGTGATCTGTAACTCGTGCATTTTTGCTTGCGATCTGTTATAGTTTATTAAAAATTTTATAGTTTGTTTGGGCATTTTTTTGGAATTTTAAGTCGCCAAACTTCTTGCGATTGCGATTTACACAACACCTATGAAGTTAGAATCACAAATGTTAAGGGTTTTGCGATTGCCAGAACATGCCTGTATAGCTTCAATACAAGTAACACTGCTAAAAAAAAACTTCTAACGCTTCCTTAAAAATGTTGGTGTTAATACAAAATTTGGCGACGCTAACTTCTGCAATAGCTGCTAGGTTAAGTCAAAATATTCCATATAAACATCATGCCTAAATTCACTTTTAGACGAAAACAAAATCTCATATAGATGCAGAGAGCTAGGAAATATTCGGCTCAACGGACTCTTATAGGCACGGTGACGGTGACAAAAAAGTATTGTGTTTTAGAGCTTGGTTCTGTGTGAATTTTTTTTAAGTAATATTCTTTCATTTTTTGTTTTGCATTTGTTTTGCTTGTTATAAAATAACTAGAAAAAATAAATTTTTAATTTATCTGACTTTTCTCATTACTGAAACTTGTAAATTTTTTTTTCTTGAAAAAAATTTAAGGAATATTTAATTAAAAAAAGACAAAAGAATTTTAGAAATTACTCCAGGCTTAAGCTTTGAAAAAAAAATACTGAGATTTTCGGTTTTTATTGATAATTTTTCCAATATATTTCAAATATCTTGTTTTAAGTTCATTAACATTCTTTTTCTGCAAATATCTCCTCGATACTTTTCTAACTTCAAGTTCATCACGATTTTTATCGTTGCAATCCGAAATATTTAAAACTAGAAATTAGATTGCATTAGCGAAAGATTTCCGCACTAATTGTAGTTATAAAAATTGCTAAGCTCGAAAAATACACCTTTTTAAAAACTGCATGATTCTGGATACTGTAACAAGTTTTTTGCTTATCAAAAGATGCATGAAACAGTCATAAATGTGTCCACATTAAAGATTTCAACCCAAATATCATAAGACTTTCAACAGGGTTCAGTCTCGAAAAATTGTCTGTAAGTACTGTAGCAGAGGGTATAATATTGTGGTGCTTGACCGACTATATTTTGTTACTTGTTTTTAATAAATGCAACATAATATTATCTAATAAAATAAAACTAAACAGAATGTAAGATTTTCCTAAAAAGAATTCGGAAGAAAACTCTATCAGCAGTTACACCTTCTGCAATTGTTATCCAATTTAAAAAAGCAAAACCTCTTAAAAAACAACTTATTATAACCTTTTGTTTGTTAGAATAAAAATCGATAAATATTTTCAACAACGTTTTTTGAGGATTTATTTCATTTTTTGGGGCTTATTTAATTTTTGTATTGGGGAGTTATTTCATATGAAATAAGTCCCCAAAAATCTAAAATGAAATAAGTCCCTAAAAATATTTTGGGAATTTATTTCATTTTTAAATTCATTCTAACATCGTCAAAAAAAATTTATATTTTAAATTCATTGGATGTTCTGAATACTTTTTGGGGATTTATTTCATTTCAGGAATTGGGGATTTATTTCAAACGAAATAACTCCTCAATTTTTGGGGATTTATTTCTTTTTGATTTGGGGAGTTATTTTATTTCTTTGGGGTTTCAATTAATTTTAAAATGGGGGTTTATTTCATATGAACAAGACCCTTAAAAATTGGGGAATTATTTCAAAATTTTTTTGAGGACTTTTTTCCTGGGGGGGTTATTACATGCCGCATTTATTTACGCCCCTACGCTCCTTTTAAGAGTTAAAAGGAACAAATACAAGTTTTAAAACTATTATATCTTCTGCATGGGATCTGCTATTTTTAATAGCAATTGTACTCAATTATGACCTGTCATTTGAAGTAAAAAAAGCAAAAAAAAATTTTATGAAATATAAAAGTTTTTAACAAGAAATCAGAAAAAATGTCGCGGATTTTTCAATTGAGAGAACTTTTCTGCAACTGCTGCCCACTTTTTGCAAAAAAATCTCTTTAAATACCACTTAATAGTAAAAAAAATTAATTAATTAAAAATTAAAAAATGATCTAAGTTTTATTTGTATTAGCAATTAAATTTTAAAGCAAAAAAAAATGTCCAAATAAAAAAATTTTGGCAACATTTTCCTGAACTCTGGAATTGCAATTAAATTTTTATTATAAATACTACTTGATTCCTCATCGTCTAGAAATCAGAATCGGGTAGAATAAAAATCGAAGGAAATTCAATTATTTATTTAAATCTCCTGATTTAAAAAGAATTTATTGAAAGTGATAATTTAGATCTAAATGAAAATCGTTTTCAGAATTTTTTTGTGAATTTATTTTACTAGAATTTGATTTTCAGAACTTGGCCGAATAAAAAAAAGCAGAGAAAATTAATTTTACAAAGAAAAAAAGAAAGAGTGCTATATTCGGCTTAGCCGAGTCTATGATACCCTCCGTACTGAAGTATTTTCCGAGAGTCGTCTTTATGTGGGGCCAATGATTATTAAGGGACCGAATATTCACGAAATTTGTAGTGTGTTTTCTAATCTTTTGGGACTAGCACAGACTTTTAGTTGTAGTACAAAAGCGTTATTCGTTACAGTTTAAGGCGTTTTAAAGTGTTTCCTTACGTGTGTTCTATAATAAATTATGGACCGATCATCACACAATTTAGTAGTATGATTTTCAGCCATCTAGAACGAAATTGTGAAAAATTTAAATATTTCCGCCACCAATTAATGTTACCAAACAAATTTTCAAAACGATCCCATTTGAAAGGTTCAAAAAATATTCCATTTCATATACATTAGACTTTGAGTATCAAGATAAACTAAGGTAATTTAAAAAAAAACTGAAGTGAAAATTTTCTTCGATGGTCGATTAAATTTTTAGGTTGGTTGGTGCACATTTGGATTTATAAATATTTTCCTACTGAACTGATTGTGATGGCTGTGATGACTGCTTAGGAGAACTAGAAAAATTTGACATTAATACTGTTCTTATATTTATTAAAATCGTTCGAATGTAATCGTTATTTCAAGAGACGGACAGACAGACAGGCAGACCGACATGGCTAAATCGACTTTGAATTGCTCAAAAATCCTTTATACATATTTACTTTCTGAGGACTTAGATGAATATTAAAAAAGTTTCACACGGAATGACATACTTAGTATAACCCCATTCAGCACAAGTCCTAATTTCTATTTGAATTTATTCCTTCAATTGTTACAATAACCGCTTCTAATGTAAAAATTAAATAAAAAAAATTTGTTTAATAAAACTAGTGGACATAGCCTATTATTTGCAAAACAAAAACTATTGCAAAGGTTTTTGTTCCAAAATAAATAGAAATCTTAATGTTACCTGAAGTAAATTTTTTGATATGTTATTAAAAATTGTTAGCTTCTCCCTTCGAGCCCTTAGCACAAAAAACGGTTTTGCGACAAAAACAGAATTTTACAGGATAAGGTTTTTTTTTTATTATATTTTATAAAAATTTTGCATAAAGGTTGGCGCTTAAGCTAAAATTGTTTTTGCTATGAAATCGCAACGGAACCTTTTGTGACCATTAAAGGAGATGATGCAAGTGTTGCTAATAAATTCATTTATGTATTTAAAAAAAAATAAACAAAAATTGAAAATTATGTCGCTTAAGCCTTTCAACAAATAAAATAAACTTTTGAAATTGAAAAAAAATATTACCATACATTTCCAAATTTTATTTTTATTTCCCTTAAGGCACAAACTCGACTAATTTCAGAATATCCGTGGCAAAGAAAAAAAGAGCTAAATCGACTTAAGCTAATCGCGTGGAAAAGAAAACATGGGAAAAGTTTCCGTTATTTTGTGCGATTTTTCAGGAAGTTAAGCAACATGACTTTTTGCTTATCTTTTTTTTAATGTTCAACACATGGAATAAAAACTTAAGTTAACTTCCGATCTGCGTCATTAGAAATATTTAATAATAAAAATTGGAAAATTCTATAACCACAGAGAAGTAATGATTACATTTGAATAGGAGTTGGTTTTCAAAAATTATCTTTAATGTATAAAATTGTTCTCCTACATAATTTAAAAAAAAATTGTCTAAATCAATTTTTCCTTATTGCCACGGATATTTTAAATACAATTAAAATAGTTATTCTAACTTATTTTACCGAGGAATGGTAACGTAGATCTTAAGCCCGTATTAGGGAAAAAGACCAGAGTCCTTAGCAGTTATTGAACCAACAACCCTCGTTCTAACCGTCTAGCACACTACCATTTATCCACCAGTGCACCCAAATTTCTATATTATCTGAAAGTTATTTCAAATATTATTAACTTTAATTCCCTTTATGTTTTTCTAATGGTGTGCAAAATATGAATAAGTCGAAATATTGTAAATTTTTCAAGACAATTTTTCATTTAGATAACACGAAATGTTCGATAATTATCGTAGTGAATGTTTTAAGGAAACTAACTTGCTTTGATAAAGTTTTTCAAAGGATAGACAGATCTTCACAGAAAAAAATGTAAATTGATTTCAATTAAAAAATTTGTGATATTTAAAAAATTAATTAAACTTGCACCAGTAAACAAATTGATAGTATCAATTAAATATCTGTTGATATAAACAACATTTTCTGCAGTAGTATTGTCGATAGAAGTAAACGTTTAATTCACTTGATTACATCTTTCATTTAAACTGATTTTATTTTTGATTAATTTCTTTAGTGGAAATTACAAATTATATTCAATCTTAAATACCGGGCAATGGTAACGAAGGCCTTCAGCCCGTTGAAGTGAAACAATCCAGCGGTTTTGGTGGGTATTGAACCCACAACCCACGTTCTGATAGAAAATCTCATTACCAACAAGCCTAAAGGGGCAACCAATTTTTAGATTTATTTTAAAATGATTTTTTGTTAAATAAAAACGGAACTGCTTTTTCATCAAATATTATCGTTGCAAGTTGTTTTTAATTTCATTATAAAGCGTGCTTTCCCTTTAAGGTATGCAAAATAGAAATAAGTCAAAATATTGTACGTTTTTAAGTTAAAATTTTTAAGTTAACACGAAATATTCCATATTTATTAGAGAGAATGTTTTAAGAAAAGTTATTTTCTTGTTTACAACTTCTTTGTAAAATGGACAGACAGATCTTTATAAAGTTGGGGATCTAAATTATTTATTTATTTAGTATTACGAAGTGTATTCAAACTTAAATACCGAGCCCATTGTAGTGAAACAGGCCAGAGGCTCTGGCGGGTATTGAACCCACAACTATCGGCTTAATACGTCAGCATTCTACTACTAACCCTATCGGGGCAGCTAAATTTCTGTATTATTCCAAATTCTTTTCAATCATATTAAAAATAAATCACTTTTTCGTAAAATATTGTCGGTTTTTAGTTCTGTTTAATGTCTATATTTTGCGTGCATTTCGAAATGATCTTCAAAATGGGAATAAGTCGAGATAAAACGAAATATTCACTAATTTACCGAGCAGCAGAAACGCAGACCTTCAGTCTGTATTGGCTCTGGCTAGAATCAAATTCGCAATCTTCACACTGCTTGATCAGCTCACTATAAAATATTTTACTATTAAATATTTAACTTTATTAAAATGCTTTAAAAATTTCAATCACATTTCTATTTAATTAAAATAAAAAAAAAAATGTCCTTAAAAATGCCGTCGGAAATGAAAAATGTATCCAAAAAATTTTGTCTCTCTCTCTAAAACTGCTTTTTCCTAAAATTTGTCTAATTTTTAGAAAAAGGAAATTCAATACTCACCCTAGGTTGAGCCATTAATGCTCTAGGAGCGATGTCCAACCCGATTTGTGCCACTTTTTAGTAAAAAGAATTTAAACAAAACGAAAAAACTACACTCAATTTTTCAACCCAACGATGAAAATTGAAGTGTAGATTTTATTTTTATTTATTTTTTTTTAATATGAAAGAATTATTTTTATTTAAACAACTTTTTTAATTTAGTTACTTATTTATTGAGTTATGCACTTTTGAATTTTTTTTAATAGAATAAATTCTATTTTCAAACACTTGTCACTTTTTTAGGAATTTACAAAAAAAAAAAAAAAAAAAAATTCAAAATTTCTTAAAATTTTTTTTTAATTAATTTTACCTTGTTATAAATTATTTTTTGTTAATTAGATTTTGTTTTGTTTAAATTGTGTTATTTTTGTTATGTTTTAGGCACATTTTAATATTATTTTATGTATTTTAAATTTTCCTTAGAGATTTTTAGGAAAATTAATTTTTTTTTAAAATTATTTTCGTATACAATTTATTTTTTCATTTGTTGTTGTTGGTGTAAAAAATGGTTGGTTGCTTGATTTGTTTTGAAATTAATTCAAAAAGAAAAAATTTTTTTGTTTTTTAAATTTGTGTGGGTAGATGTTCTTCAGAAATGGAAAATTTTTGGTAGATTTCTGTTTTTTTTTCTGAAGTAGATGTCATAAATCCATTTTGTAGAGTTAAAGTCTATAACTATTTATGATTTTTTTTTTTGTTTTTTGATGAAAGAGGATTTTCTTTTTGTAGGTTGTTTTAAATCGTATACATAAGTTGTCTTAAGAAATCAAAAAATTGTTTAAAGGTGTTGGTTGTTTTTGGTATCACAGTTCCTCTAAAATTAAGATTTGTTGTAAAACAAAATTAAAGTTTTTGTTTTTTGTTTAATTAATAACAAAATTTAAATTTAAAATAAAACCAAACCAAAAAAAAATCGCGCGCGCGAAAAAAAGCGACGGCTTTTTTTAGTTTTTCTTGTTTGTGTTAATTCCTTTTGAAACTGTTTTTCTTTTTTAACTTTGAAAACTTGTTGTCTTATTTTTTAAAGTTCCTTAACAAACACCCGCTACCGGTTAGAAATGTTCACGTTTTAAATTTTTTATAAAATTTGTTTTCCTTTTTAACAAAATGCTGTGTTATTTATCTTTTTTTATTATGTTTTTACTCCATTTTTATTATTTATTTGTTGTTGTTTGCAAAAAATTTTTGCCGACGTTATTTTTGCTTTTTATTGGAGAAAAGAAAGAAAACTTTTTGTTGTTTAACCAAAAAAAAAAAAGAAAAAACTTTTAAGTAAATTTATTGATTGTTTGAAGTTAATTTTTGGAAATAATTGTTATTTATTATAAATAATATTTTTGTAATTTATTGTTATAAATTTTTATTATTATTGTTTTGTGTTGTCTTCTTGTTGTTCTTTTTGTTACTCGTCGTGTCGTCTATAACACAGCACAGCACGTCGTACGCGTTTCGAAGGCAAATACACACTGGGCTTGTCAATCACTTCGAAAACTAAACTTGGCGGGGGTAAATAAACGGCCAAACACACAGATACTTTTTCCTCAAAAACGTGAGAGTGTGTACGTCATTTTTCTACACATACACAAAAACACACAGTCAGTTCAAAATATTTCTTCAGCGATATTGTTGTAGCAGTAGTAGTAGATTGACTCTCATGTTTTCTTTGGTTTTAATGGATGGTTGTTCGCTCGGTCGCTCTGTTAGGTACGTAGATACTTTTAGTAGATGGATGGATGAATGTTTAGTTTTGGTTGTTTGCTTGTATGTATGTTTGCTTGTAGCTAGTAGTAGGTAAGCAACAATTGTGCCATTAAAACTCAGATATTTTGAAATAAATTTTATTTTTAAATGCCTGACTGGCGAATGTAATAAGTAAGACAAGGCAAACTACCTGTTTATGAGGGCCATAAATTAATACAACAGAAAGAGACAATATTACTCAAATTAAATTACAGTACTCTGGCGGCAGCACAGACAACTAATACACCAACCACCCAAAAAAACACATATACAATAATAACACGTTCATTTTATCAAAGAGAAAAGCGCATGATTATAAATCATTTTACTTGAAAAGAAAACCTCAAGAATTTAAGAGTATACGAATTTAATATTGCGGCGAATTTATCTCTATTTAAATAATACCCTTTCTTCGACCAAATAATTAATCAGCAAATTCAAAATAATTAATTTATTAAATATGTTAATTTAAAAAGAAATGTTTTATTTTAATTGCATAACAAATTATTTACTCTTAATAAATTTAAGTTTTCTCTTTCCAAATGCAACCCAGCTCTTTAATGTTCTAAAAATTACTCTTAATTTTAAAAATATGCTTACATTTTTACATTAGTATTTGTTTTTATTTCCTTTTTTTCTTCTTCTTATATTTTATTGTTATTATTGTTGTTGCAATTTTTTTATTTGAAATTTATTTGTCTTTAGATGAAATGAGACGGCTTATAATCACTTCATATTGTGTGTTAAAAAAAGGCAAAACCAAATCAAAAACAAGAACAAAAAAAATGAAAACGAATTTTGCTTGACTGTTTTAAAGCATTTTTGCTATTGTATAAATGAAACGTAAGGTATAATGGCTTATAAGAGCGTGTGTTGTTGCTGGTGGAGTAGTATTTGTTTTTAAGTTGGCTCCCTACAGTGCTGCCAGTAATTTCAAAATGTAAAAGTTCCTAAGAAAGCTTTAGCAAATGGCCCAAATGAAGGTAGAATAAAATTTGCTGTAAAAATTCCATTATTTAATATTAATAACACAAAGTTCCCATAAAAAATGTCCAACAATAGCAAAAATAATTTTTTATGTGGTTTCTGGACATGTTTCAAAAATCATCCCTTAGTGACCCCAAAGAAAACTTTAACTCCTATCGTTAATTAAAAGTGTAAATTATTTTACTTTTCTTCATCAATTTTTTATTTTTTTTTTTAAAAAGAACAAATTTTGATATTAAAAAAAAATCGTTAAAGATATTTGGAACCCCAAAACGGTTGGCAAAAGGAGTTGTACAAATCTTTACCAAAAAATGAAATTTTTTTGTAGTCCTATATGGGCAAATCCTGCACAACGAACGCTACATTCGCACGCGTTTTCTGATTGATTTACATATAAAATTTTTTTGGTCTTTCAAAAGAGATAGCTTCAACTTAGTGACATTAATATGTACTTACGAATGGCATACATATATTATAATTTCTTAGCAAGTAGGTATTTGTTGCGAAATAATTGAACACAAAAGTGGGAGTAACTTAAAAAGTTGAAGTGCGTTTTCCTAATTTTTAGCGAATTTTGCATCTTAAGGTATACAAAATCTAATATTTGCAGCCAAAAAATAATGTGATTTTTTGGCAAAAGCCGTGAACCCTTTGTGACGCACGCCTCATAACGCACCTAATTTTATTTTAACAAAACAAATTATATTTTTATGAATTGCATTTCGTAAACTAATTTTGTGATTATTATAGAATGTATTAATGAATAATATTTTTACGAAATTTATATTTTGATGATTCTGATCATCCAAATACATATTTTTTAATATACATACATACATACACGAATTGAAAATAAATATGACGGGATTTTAACGACTTTTATTAGTTGTACATTCTGGTAGTGTATTTTGTCCAAAACAATGTTTACACACAAATGTATATATAAGAGACTTACACATGATATAACCAAGGTTGTTGTATGTCATGTTCCACTAGAAAACTTTGTTTTGGTTTCTGCATAAGTCAGTATCCGTGAATAGGTTGATTTTTAGTTGTGAAGAAGGTACTTGATCTAAACTACTCGGCGATTTTGGACAAATTTCTGATTCTTGAAACCAGCCCGTAATTACGTTTAATAGAAACGCTGCTTCGCGTCTAAAATGACGCTGATCCAGGTACAACAGCTCTTTTTGTATACCATTTGATTGAAGTACAATGTAGGGTCAATGACTTATCTATTACAAATCCACTAATTTCACGGATTTCCTAAATACATATTTTTTATTGTAACATGGTACTTTAAGATCGAATAGTACCAAAAAGGGTCAATTGTACCATTCAATTGAAACTTTTAGTCTGTGGAAGTTTTCAGTTCATCACTAGAAATTATTATTTTGCGGTCATGTGTCAAAGTTAGGTATAAGTCAATTGAAGGCAAAACTATTTTCGGCATCCATAAAGTTGGAGCCGAAAATCTAATATGAATGTACTTCACATTTATAGAAAAATATAGGATTTTTATTTATGCAAGTTTTGTATTGTTTTTTACAAAAACATTTGAGTTTGTTTAGGAGAGGTCTTGATCTATCGAATGACATTTCGAGAAAAGGCATTCGATCAACTACTCGTTGTGGGATGCCAAGATCTGAAATTTTGACATAAGCTATTCAACAAGCTATTTCATCTCAAAAAGTAATATTTCAATTAAAGTTAATCGATCACAAATGCGACGATTTGGCCCTAGATAAGTTTCTTTATAAATTATTAAACTGTATTATTTTTATTGTTTAACAAAAGCACTTTTCAATATAGGTACATATTTACTTTTGTCAAGTTTATATAACATTTTGTACAAATTAATGAAAAAAATACTTCCGAAATCTTTAATTGGCAATTCACTTCTAATACTAGAGACCAAGGCGAATTTAAAAAGGTAAGTGCAACTCTACAACTACAAAAAGCCTAATGTATTTTGTTTTTGCAATATACATAATTGATAGCTCGTCAGCTTATTATCATGTTTATTTCACCTTGATATGCGCCAAACCAATAATGAGCTGACGAGCTGTAAAATTTTTTTTATTGCAAATTAAAATTATCACTTTTTTATAAAAGAAATTATTAAATTCACTTTAATCATTCGCAGTTTTGAAATTCTTTTATTATAAAAATAATATTTTTAGCACTTTTCAATCAACTTCTTCTTAAAACAAAATTATATTTTGACGTTTCTCAATTTTTTTTAATTCTCCGTGGAGACAGCTGATGAACGGCTGACGAGATGAGTTTACCTTGTTAAATTCGCCTTGCTAGAGAAATGGTATCTCCAGCGAATGGTTAATAAATTTCCTCCAATTTGCTTTCCATTCTGTTACTTTTTTTACGTCGCTACAACTGTTTCAATTCAATTTATTTTAATAAAAAAAATTAACAACAACAATATTTTTGAGGTAAAAGGATAATTGTTTACTGTTTAATAGTGACCCTATTGTTTTGTCAGCTCATATTCACAATAAATTAGCAATAATTTTTGCCAAAAATATTGGCACTCCTACACGCAAATTGCCCAAAATTTAAAAATTTAAATATGAGTGGCCCTATTTTTTGTATGTTACTGTATATGTGACGCGCAAAATAAAAGGGACCTAAGGGTTTTGGTGTACCATCACTGAGCGTGTTGGTATTGGTCTAATTTGAAAGCGACGCATCTCATGACGTCAGGAACGTGTTGGTCAACCTTGAAAACGCGCGTAGGTCGTCCCTACCTCTTGTTTTGTGTAGTTGGTTTTTACTGTTCCCTTTACCTTACAGGTCCCTTTCTCAATGCGCTGTCACATATGTAAATTCCCGTCGTTCCTATAAGTACATTCAATAACAACTGTAAACTATTTAAATTTCTTTCATTTCGGTAGACAAAAGTCGTAGGTCCAAATATTTTTATTTTTCCATTTTCCAAAAAATCACCAACTTTGCAATAGTCCCCACTAAGTGGCAGCTCGCTAAATTTTCCGTCAACATCAACAACGTCGTCGACATGAAATAAATACAGCAACAAGCTTTTAGCAAAAACCAATCCCCATTTGTTATATTCGCTTGAGTGAGTGGCAGTTTTGCATCACAATTTTTGTTCAGTCAAAATGTGAAAATGTATGTGCGAGTATTAACCATACTATACCAACAACAACAACTCAACATTATTAACGCTTTACACTCGTTTCTTTTTCCGTGTTTTTGTTGCTGTTTCATTGTTTTTGTAAGCGAAAATTTAACCAAGCCAACAAGCAAAAAAAAGGTGGGTTGGTTTGTTTAGGTTCCTTTCCTTGTGGTTGTTGTTTTTGTTTCACCAACAAAAAGTGGGTGGGATTGGGTTGCAAGCAAGCAAAAAAAAAGAATAGAGTTATAAAGGTAAAAATACTAAAGAAATTACACTCATTTATTTTTTGTTACTTTTGAACATTATTTTTATACTCTTATTTTATTTTAACAAACTCTTTAGTATATCGTTTCAGTTTCAGTTGCAACAACAATAAAAATTTTATATATTTTTATAAACAGAGTTGTTTATAATAATAAAAGTTGTATGTGTGAATGCATGACTGTATGTGTAAGAATTTCTTTTTGTGTTTTTTTTTGGCAAGGAAAAACTCTTTGCTCATTTTTCTTCCTTTATTTGTTGTTGTGCTTGTTTCTTTTGTAAACTTTGTCTTGTTAGATGCGCAATAGTTGCAAAACAAAAACAATATTTAGGTAGGATATTGTTGTAGTTGAATCTGTTGTCTTGGTAGTTATAGTACAAGTAGGAAAAGCGGGTATGAAAGAAGTGGTGGTGGCAGTAGCAGCCATCCAGCCAGCAGTTGTAGTAGTTTAGTTTTCATAGAAAATATATAGATTTGTTAGAGAAATTTTTCTTGTTCGTCTTGGCAGTATTTTGGCCATATAATAATGACAAAAAGGTAACGCCTTCAAAATTTATAAAATTTGCAATTTCTTTTGAAATGAAATGAACGAAAATGCAAACAAATGTTGAAAATATTTAAGAAAAGCACTCACATCAGCAAACAACAATACAAACTCAAGACAACAACGTTAGAAATAAACAAAAAATTATGTTTTAAAAAAACTTACACAGGTAGGATTTAAGTTCCTTAAATTTTTGTAAAAAAAAAACAAATAATCAAGGACATTTTTGAATCATATAAATTTACAATTAATTAAAAATAAGCGAATAAAAAGATGTTAATTTTTTTGTATGTAGGTATTAGGTACCTACATATAAAACTTTTAAAGATTTGTTGTTTTTCGATCCAGCAAATTCCCTTTCATTATACATTTAGCACACTAAATCATAAACAGATACAACTCAAAATTTATCAAAATCGTTTATTTATTGATAAGCCAGTGTACAAATCTAATCTATAAAGACCACGAAAAATTCGTTTGTGTCACTGTCTCTTTAACTTTTCTCCCTTAACAATTTTGGAACTCAATTTGATTAAAAATGTCTACCATGAAAATAAATCATAAGAAAATTTCGAATTGGTTTTCCAGAAAGTAGTTGCGTGAAAAGGAAGCCAAAACCTAAAAAAAACTCTTCATAATAACAAAATTCATTTATTTAAATAATTTTCTGGTATTTTTAGATCGGTAATTAACGGTAAATATACATTTTAAGTGTTAAATCGAAACTTTAGATTGAATACTGATTCATGATGCTTTTAACACAGAGTTAACATAATGCGTTAACTTATGCCAATTTTAGTACTGGGTTTGACTTGGTACCGGTAGAAGAAACTCTGGTCAACTGTGATCTTTAGGAGATTTTCCAATTTCAAGTACGTACTGATAAACATTTTGGCATATCTTTTGAGAATGCAACACCAAGAGGTAATTCCCAAGACGATAACGCAAATCCCCCCGGGATTAATTAGGGACATTTCAAAGTCCTAGAGCTGAACTCGGATGATAAAAATTTTTAAAATTGTACCAAGTTTGCTGGGATTTTGTAGGAACTGACAAATTTGTCCGCTCATGAGAAATGTCCGCGTAAGAGAAAAGTTCAAAAAAAAGGAACTCTTGTTCACTAAGTTTTTTCCTTTTATGAATTTCAATAACAATAACTTTGCCTTTAAAAGTCGACTCTGCTTAAGGCATAGCAATTCAAATATACAATAAGAATATACATATATTTTACTTGACATTTCTCAATTTCAGACTAACTCAATTTGAACCATGGGAAGATATACAATCGAGCAACGCGTTAAAGTTATTCAGGCTTATTTTGAAAATGTGAGTTCAAATCAAAATGCATATCGTGCACTTCGTGATTCAGTGATGAGGCACATTTTCACCTAAGTGGGATTCGCAATTCAATTATGCCTCAGCGTCATCGAAAATTTGGACCATCGGATGGTGGTGTGCCGCCGAAATCGCGGCGGCCTTTTGGCCGATATTTTGTTTTATACATAATTGAATCATACCAATATAATCATAAAATTAAATGACAATAATTTCCTAAATAATTTGGGTTTTATGCAATATCAACATCGGCCCTTAAAATTTATACACTCTTTAAACGTGTATATTAACTACATGCATTCCTGTTCGTTTTCAGGGAATCCCTCGCGTATTTCATATTGATAAGGCAACGATGTAAGAATCTGGAAAACAGTGTTGCAGTGTTGTTTTTTTGTGTAGTAGCTATGAACTACAATATCCGCTGTCCAGTTATGGGTACTTCAATTCCATTTCATATGCAAAAAAGTGTCGGCGTCTGTGTCATCCCAAGAGGGAAAAATAAAAAAAAACACTACTGATTTTTTGACTAAAGTTTTTTTTAAATTTTTATGGATTCCATCGAATGGATTTCGATCGAAATTACAATACAATTTAGATGAACATTTCAATGTGTAGTGAATTCCGTAATTTGTTCTTTTAATAAAAACATATAAAAATCGATCAATTTCAAAACGATCGTTTTTAAAAGGTGGGATGAGTTTCTAGCGATTTTGGAATACATTTCTGAATTAAGGCCCCTATTACGGCTTACAACTCAACCCAGTTGAGTTGTAATTAAGACAACTGGTTGTGATCAGTTGTAATTTTTGTTATGTTTTTGTACATCGCAATATAGCAAAGTTGTAAACCATAATACAAAAATTAACTGAGTTGAGTTGTAAACCGTAATAGGGGCCTTTAGTCTTAATTTTTTTGTTTAAAATACAGTTCAATTAATATAAAATTTTAATAAATATATGTACATATATATATTTTCAAAGTCGATTTCAATCACATACTTGATTGTATCCAAAAATTGAGATACGAAAATCTTCTAGACCCTTTTTGAATATTTAAAATTAAAACCGGAACCCTTAAAGGCAAATTAAAAGTGAGTTTTACTTAGTAAAATAGCGCCAGATTAGGGCGAGTAAAAATCGTCTAGATTCAGTAGCTTAGTTTGTGTTAAAAAAATTTATTGTTTTTAAAAAATAAACACTCTTAAATATCTGATAAAATAAATATTTAAAAATTCCATTCTAAAAGTCCCCCTTTAGAAGGAAACCTTATTTTTTTAATGAAATTAACACCTTTTGAAAAATTAGTTTTTCGCTTGTTTTTCAATTTGATTTTAATACCAACAAAATATTGTTGTCTGCATTTTTTATTTATGCTTGTACGTATGTACGTTGTTTTATAGCAACATTTTAGTAACAAGATACAACAGTAAAATAAAAAAGAACTGAAAATAAAAACAAATAGATGGCAGTTTTAAAAAAGTGGTTAACACATATTTTGTAGCAATTTTTCATTAGAACAAGCACAACAACAACAGCAACAATCAACAGCGGCAGCAGCAGTTAAAACAATGAAAAACTAATGGCAGCAACAACAACAAAATTATAACGGGGTTAGAGATAAATGTACAACAAAAAAAAAAAAAATATGGAACTTAGAGGCACATAATTCTACAACATGGTCAGACGACACTCGGAAACAATTTTAATATAATTTTTTGAAACAATTTTTTTATTGAAAAAATAAATAATTTAATAGGCATATAATTTTCATTTAAAATCAACATTATTTTTTAAGCAAATTCGGGTGACCTGCTAGGAGAGGGGTTAAAAAGTCGATGTCAGCTAAAAACCTGATTTGGTAGGTCCTTTTGTAATTTGAAATCATTTAAATTACACCTTTAATGCACCTGCTAGAACGTGAAAAAGCTGCAGAGACGCGGTGCTGTTACCAGCAAACTACTCATGGAATGACGTCAAGCATATCGCAATAGAGTCCGACATAAGTGGATTTTTGAGGTTCTATGCTCAACTGGGAGTCAAGGATAACAGAAGCAGAAAAATGTATTATAATGGACAACAGAATCAGAAAATCGCTTATTTATTCTGGACCCGATCCAGCAAACCCTATTGGATCGCATGCTTTAATCATTTTTGTAAAAGAGAAAACTAGTAGTTTTCATAAACGATTCTGTACAGCATTCAGACATTTCTTTAACTACTACTATAAGGTTTATTATTTGTTTTCCAAATTAAATTTTCTACACTTTTTCTTAAAGTGATTACATACATATCAACAAAAATTGTTTCCTTTAACAAACTTTAATAAAAATCAAAACTTTTTCAAAACAATAATATTGATGATGCTGCAAAAACGAACATACAAATAGAGTGACGTACTACAATTTTATGAAAAAATAAAAAAAATCAATATTCAACAATATTGCTAAATAATACTTCACTACAACAACATTAAATGTGTCCCATATACACTAAATAAATTCAACAATAACAATCATATTGTTGTTGTTGTTGCGTTCATTCACACATTCAAAACTCGACAAAATTTTATAAACCCTTTTTGCTTTCTCCACACTCCATTTTGTGTGAATAAGTGTGTGTGTGTGTCTGGGTATGTGTAGCAGGGCACCCAATGTTGCCGCAATTAATCAAAATTTTTGTTTTTGTGTTTCTGTTGTTTGTTGTTTTGCCTCTAAATAAAATGGAAAAACTAAAAAGGACTTTTATTGCTTAACGAAAAATAGAAAATTTTCCCGCTTAAAAAAAATTTGCAAAAAAAACAAACAACTAAATAAAATAAATTTAAAAATATTGATTTATGCAAAATCACAAGAAGCCAGAGAAATAAAAACTGAACTGAAAACGACTAGTTAAAACCATATTTATGGATTTTATATTTTTTGTTGGTTTTCTGTTCGTAAGTATTTTGTGGGAAAAATAGAAAAACCAAACAAACACATTACCAACGAATAGGAAAATGATGAAATGAAATCAATCAAAAATATGATACGAAGGAAACAAAGTAGTAGAAATATAAGGGGCATATTTCGAAACCAATAACGTGAGCGACTATATTGACAATATATGTATGTATGTTTGTATATTATGAATATAGAAAATTTATAGTTTTAAAGAATGAAAAAAAAACTTTTAATAAATATTAATTTTAGACAGGAAAACGTGATTAAAAGTTTATTTAAATAATGGAAATTGAAAATGATTTAAGAAAATAATCAATCGGCAATGTAAGATTTTAGTTACAGAAGGTTTTCCCAAGAGCAAAACATGTTTGGGTGTAAAAAAGGAAATATCAATTATTCTTTAAAAAGTACGAATGCTACCATCTTAATAACTAGAATGCCGATTACGCTCAGCAGCCTGTTAGCACAGAGTTAATTCATAACAAACTTTTTTCCATCTGCCAACTTTTAATAAATCAACTCTGAATTTTAATGATGCCACATTTTATGCTCAAAAAATGCAACAGGTTTTGCATCAATCATCAATGTTTTTGTGATTTATTTTTTTATTTTTTGGTTTTTCCCTCCACATATTAACGGGGGCATGTCATAACGTCCAGTGTCATAGTGTCCATGGACATTATGACACTTCGCAAATGGACATTATGTCATTTTTAAAAATGTCATTAGATCCATAATTACAAAAGAAGTTAAATACAAAAAAAGATCTACATACACGCAGAGAAAAACATGTTTTTTTATGGTCACAACCAACAAAACTATTTTTAAAGAAACTAATTTAACCTTAAATGTTGTCGGTGACAGTGATTTGGTTAAATTAAACATAAAATGGTTTACATTTTTTTTTTAATTTTTTTGTTGTTTTTTCTAAAACACTTTGGGACGCAAGGATTTTTTTTCTCTACGGCGTAACAAATACTAGCTGCGCTTACTAAAGCGTCTCGGAATAGCCGGCTTTCGGCCGGGCGCAAGTATGATAAAACAAGTACAGGTTTTGCTAACTAAACCTTCTCTGCAAAGCCGGTCTTCGGCTAGGCGCAAGGATTTTCTCCTTGATGGTTTAACAAGTACCTGCTTCCATGGACACTATGATACTGAACGTTATGACATGCCACCATATAAACATTTTAAGAAGTTTTTTAAACAAATTATTTAAGAAAAGAAAGCAAATTCATAAACAGACAGGAAATTAAAAAGAAATCCAACAAAATAGTTTGACATTAAACAGCTGTTTTACACAAGTTGGTAAACGCTTGCCAGCTCGTTAACAAGAGTTTAGTTGTGTTATGAATAAACTTTGTGCTAACTTCATGCCAAATTTTTACTAAGAATACGGCTGTTAGTAATAAAATGCTGTTTATCTTTGCATTACTAGTAAGCAGATTTCGTATTTTCAATCATTACATTCAATAGTCTTTCAAGCTCAAATTTAAAGTTGTTTGACAAAATGCGCTTAGCAACAATTTCAACACAGTGTTTATAAAAAAGTAACCTTTTCTCTGTAGGGGATAAAGTTACTAATTCAATTCATTGCATTAATATTGAAAATATAGGATCCGTATAGAAAAAGGAGGTGTAACCGATCTCCAGGAAGGCCTGTAATTTTCGATAAATTTTTTCTTTGATTCCTTAAAAAATCTTTTAAATTTTTAAAAATTGTTATTACCTCTAAAACTTTTTTTAAATCGGCGCTTTCGCTTTAAAGTTGGTCAGCTAAACATTAAAATAGCACAAAATTACCACAACGGACTTTGATTTTGATACCCCTCGGGTTGTGGCAATTATCTTTATGATATTCTTTCACCTTTTGGGATTTGGGACTTTCAGCATGGGTGCACGTAGTTCGGAAAGTTTTCTGACTTCCATTCAATTGGGAGTGACTAGTAATATTTCCGCTGTTTGACTGTCCAAGCAGCGCACAACATCCCGTCCTAGACCAAGTATTTCTCGGGTAATGGCTTTTCAGATTCCTTTGAAAACTAGCTAAAATGAGAAGGCGCCCAGTCATGTATCCTGAATGGTTAAAGTACATACATCTTAACGTCTCAGGCTAGTAGGCATGAATATTTGCTGAAGCGTAACTGCATCGTGGGATTGGACACGAAGATAGCAGCCCTTTCACTTATCTAAGAAAGGAGGACCAGCAACCCACTTTTTCGAAATACAATTTGCTAACGTATTGCCTAAGGCGCCCTTTGCTCCAGTGGGAGTTAAAGGAATATATATATATATATGTTGGTGTTGCACCCTCTGTGGCTTAACTTGGTGCATGCATACCCGGGATCAGACAAAGATAAAAAGTACTTCCAAAAGATTAAGCTTACATACCTCAGGGTTAGCGGTTAAAAGAAGTGCTTTTTTGACGAAGGGATAATTTCGGAGTTCACGTGGTGGCTGTGATTTATACCCAAACCGCGGGAAGTAAGACTTTGATATGAAAGTCTGATTCATCACTCATGTGTTGTTAGATGGTCAGAATTCGTATATGCGTTGATATTCAGAAATGATTAACATTTTGTAGGCTGTTTGTAGAGCGTACCGTCGAGGGACTGGTTTTAGACCAGTGAAGATTCTGAAATATAAAGCAGGTGGAACGTTGAGCTATCATAGTGGGTTGATAGCTCATCATGAGTTTAGATGTCGGCGAAAAAGTTCGGCCTGTGGTGGCTCTCTCTAGACGTTGTTGCTATTCAACAGATGCTGCTGACCCTTCGTATACCAACGGTGGCTAGATAGTTCCGGCTCCTAAGCCAGGAGCAAATTTATAATTTATGTTGGATTATACAATAAAATTTTCTACCTGAAGGTGTATATGTGTGTTGGTCGTGGGTACACGGAGGTAGTTAGTCACCTAGTGGTTAAGATCTACCATGAGATTTGGCCATATGGCAGGTACTTACGTAAACCATTTGATTTAATAAATAATTGGTGGAACCACAATGGCAATAAAAATTATTATTTATTCTATATAATATGGTTATAAAATTCCAATTTCTTGCAAATCAATTGGGGACTCGATTTAAGAGACCGTTTATTTCAACGTTTATTAAAAGGTTTTTTAAGACGTATCTCTTTGAAAAAATGATAAAAAAAGATTTGTTATGTTTTATGCAATAATTTTGGACAATGTTTTAGGAAGATAAGGAAGCAAACGTTCTTGTTTGGCAATGCTTCACAATAGAACGACTACATCTTTTGAAAAGAATATATCATTGAAATGGTCTAATTAATCCAACAAGGAACGTTTCCTAGCTATTAACAGGTTCTCCAATTAATATGGGGAAGTTATCCACAGTTTATGAAAGTATTTCATCGCTTATAGAGAAGAGATTACGACTTCCAATAGGAATGTCGGTAACGCTCACGACCACCAGTAAATGTTTCAAAATCTCTTTTGCATATTTTCCCCCTAATTCATCCACCAACTTATCTACTTACCCTGCATATTAAACTAACTATTTAAATATTAAATTTCAAATATCTTGTTATAAGAAGAACATCAGCTACAATAAAATTAAAATTTATACAATCTCTCTCGAATGTTTTTGTACTTTAGCAGTTCTTCATTAAATTGGAATTTCATGAATAACTAATAAATTAAATTCTAATAAAACACTCACACACAACTCTCAACATGATGTTCATTTTCTTATTTTTAAATAAAATTATCAAAACGAAAATAAAAAAAAAACTAAAAGACAAGACAAGGACGCAAAGGAGTAGCAGCAGCAACAACAGCAACCGCACTATAGGAAAAATAAAAAAAATACAATTTAAATTTGATAAAGTTTATTTTTTTCATTTTGCTGCTGCTTCTGTTAGAATTTTCCTTATGAAAGGACAATGAAACAAAACCAACAAACAGCAGCAGCAACAAGAAAATGAACTTTTCAAGAAAGAAAAGAAATATGCACTCTAAGGAAATTTAAATGAAATGAAAAAATAAAATCGACAAAAAAAAGAAAACTAATCAAATGATACTATTATATAGAATTTTTAAGAAAAAAAAATTGAGAAATATTTATACGAGTGTGTGTTATTGAATTGAAAAGTGGGAGGAGTACAAGAAAAAAATTTCCGCAACCATTACGACAGCAACAAAAACAATATAAGCAACTGCACTATTTTGCAAAAAAACAAAATCTGAGATGCGAAATGGAGGTTTTTAAAACTGTACCCAGTTTTCCGGAATTTATTGGTACTAAAAACACTTAATTTTAATATTTGTACACCCAATAGATTCGCATCTAAGCATTACATCAGAATTAACAGAACTTTATATTCCTACGGAATCTAAATGTTATCAACTGCCCCCTGAGGGATGTGGGGATCATCTAAAGGATATTTCACCTTCTGGTGTAACATCAATTCGGGTAAATAACAGGTGCGTGCCACCTAGGATGCGCCAACCATAAAATGACAGGGTTCTTTGGAATCCTATAATTTTAAATGAGTTCGAGGTTTCACATCAATACTTAATGCTAGTAAGTAGCCCCCGGTGAATAAAATCGCCGGTCTGACTATTGGTTGACGTCTCCGTTAGTACGATTCTTGCTGGAAATGCTTTATGTCTCTCAGTATTATTGTCTTTGCGGAAGCCTTGCTCTACCGATGGCGGGTTGCTCTTCAGTAAGCTGTTAACTGTCCGATAGGGCTTGGGTCTTTTCAACGAGGAACACACTTTTTGACAAGGATATTCTTTCGGAAATCACGTGTTAACTGTGGTTTATACCTCAATGCGCCACTTGTTGAAGGCACCAGCTGCGATGTCAAAATCATCCCTACGTACTGTTTCTATTCAACAGAAGCTGCTTGGATTAACTATAGCAGTGGAGTTCAGATAGCTCTGGCTCCTAAACAAGAGTTGAGTGTATAATTTAAGGCGGACTCACCAAGTGGTTAAGAGCCAACACGAAATAAGGCCATATGGTGGTGCTCATGCAAATTATAGTCACATTTGTAATCAACAACTTCAGAAGAAGAAAATATAACTGGCTCGGCCACACTCTCCGTAAGACAAAACTCCTAAAATAAAGTTTATATTATACACAAGTTTTTATCTTTAGTTGTGTATTGATCTGGCCGTACAGTAAGTTCGACTTTTTTAAACTCCTAATTTTAACTATAACTTAATTAGAAAAAATCAAATAGGAATTGCTTTGTTCAAATTTAGAGAAAGTCGAAAAATCTTGCCTTAATCGAACTGAGACCCACAACAATTAGTCCCTAATACACGTCTTAACTTTTAAGCTCCGCTTTGTACCAACACACTTTAAAAGTACCAAATTTCTTTTATTTCAATCCCAAGATAAATAAATATTTAAAACATTTTTTTTAAGAAAAGAAACCGAAACAACAACAGCAAAACGAATTATAAACTTTGTAGAGCAAAATGAAAATATTGCATTTGGAAAACTTCCAATCCCAGGTCTCGCTAGATGGGCGATAGTAAAAAAATATGTAGGTATAAATTTTTTTCTGCAACATGCGCGCGACAATGAATATTATTTTCTTAAGAAGGATGACGACGGAGAAGGACGAAATAGAAATAAACGGACATTTACTCAAATATTTTCCTTAACAGAAAACAAAAAACCGAAAAATAAAAAAAAATTAAATGTAATTTTCTTGAACATTGGAGAGCATAAGACGATAACGACAAACAACGACGATAATATGATTTATACGGGGAGTCTCGATATAACAGCAGCAATAACAACATCATGCCCGATTGCATGTGAGCAATATGAATGAGGAATTGTTGGTGTGCTAAAGTTGAAACTGCTGTTGGCTTGTGGTTGTTGCTGCTAATGTTGTTTTTGTTGTAGGTAATATAGAGTGATGATAATAATTTTATCCCCCCACCCATAAATGTCTGTGAGAACAACAGCTCAGTATGAGTGATTGTGTGCGAGTGTGTGCTTTTTGGGGAGAATGGTCGATATGAATGTTCAAACCCCAAAAGATAGACAGACGATGCACCAACATTCGCACCAACATTTTACAGAGAAACATTTCTCATACAAAAAGTTGCAAACACAGACTCACATGAACATGTTTAATGTATGAATGGGGATGGATGGTTGGATAGACGGATGGATGGATAGATGGGTATTATGGACGACAACAACAACAACAACAAAAAAACGACTGCTACACTACTTCTACTTAAAAGATGAGGAAGAAAAATTTTGCTATGAGAATGAAATATGTTGTTGCTATTTCTGATGATGTCGTTGTCGACGACGAAGACGTCGACTACGACGAATGAAGGAGTGTACATGACAATTCATCTCTTTCTTATAAACGCAATTTATCAAATGGAAAACGACGATAGCGACAGCAAAAATGAAGACGACGACAAGATATACACAGCAGTCAAGCTTTTTTACAAACATTCAAAAATAAACACATTCACTAAAAGAATTCGAATTCTGTACTCAAACACATGCATACGCACGAACATTCACCGCATTCACCAGCAGCCCCAACGTAAGGAACAACAACAACAACAGCATCATTATAATTTCTTGCTTTTCTAGAGGCAACCATTCAAAACTTTGAGTTGTAAAATTCTCTTTGTTTTTCTTTTTTGGTTTTTGTTTTGCTCGTCTTTAGCTTCTTGTTCTTCTTTTACAAATGTTGTGTTGTTTAGCGTGTGTTGTTGGTTTTTATTTTTGTTTTGGTTGCATTTGTGCTTTTCCTTTCTTGTTGTCGCTTTTGTCTTTTCTAGTTAGCATTGACGTCAACGTCAACATCAGAACCATACAGTGTTGCCAATTCCGCAAGTTTTTAAGAGACATATTAAAATTAACTATTATGTGTTTTATTATTTTTAAAATGCTTTAATTTCAGTATAATTGTTTAATTTTGATAATGTCGATTGTGATTGACATCTAAAAATATTTACACACAACTTATATCTGAAAATATTTTCTCTCTTATCTTCTAAGATTGTATTAGGGTAACGTAAACATTCTTATTATACCCATACTAACTTAATTTTATTACATTTAATGGTTTTTCTTTTTGTCAAAATCTATTGTTAAATATTTTGTCGTTAATGTGAACATTTTGCCTATTAAAAGTGCATGTAGACGACGTTTTTTTTATATCTGACTTGTCAACTTTTCAAGTCACATGTAATTGTGCATGTCTATCAAAATTGCTGTTTTACATAGGGTTTATAATATTCGGTCACAAACGTACATGTAATTTGCTTCTGACATTATCTAGGTTTTTTTGCATAGTTATTGCAGAAACCAAATAGCGTACGGCCGCCATACAAATTATTGTTTGCGCCGAAAAAGAGTTCAGCCATCTAAACATTTTTTTCTTTAAATTGGAAGATACCAATTTAGCATACTATAAAGAAACGTTTTTTCTTAATATATATATATAATTCCTATTCAATGGTAAAATTATCATACATACATCGGTATTGTAAAATATTACCTTCATCCGGCTAATAATTCCGTCAAAAGTGGACGCCGCTGCCGGTTTCTTTCCGGCATAGATTTCTGATGTCAGATGGTTTCCAGAAAAAAATAGTGCACGCTCTAATTGAAAATGCGTTTTCTTGTAAAGTAGCAAAAAGTTCATAATGTGGAAGAAATTTGTTTGATGTCGGAAAGAATTTTTTCGATTTTCGTGTGAATGAATCGTACGATTGCGTAAGATCCCGGCCATAATAAGTACTTGGCTCGGTAAGAAGTAATTTTCAATGGAGCTATCACAGTACGTAGATTAAGGACCGATGTTGATTTTATATAAAACACAAATTATTTAGGAAAGTAGTGTAATATCTTTTTATATGGAACAAAATATCGGCCAAATGGCCGCCGCGACCTCGGCGGCACACATCCTTCCGATGGTTCAAATTTTCAATGACGCTGAGGCATAATTGAGGTTCTATGCCAAATTATCTCATCTTTTAGCTCTTGAATTATTGCTGGCATATCGACGTACACCTTTTCTTTCAACTTATCCCAAAGAAAGAAGTTAAACTGTCTCAAATCACATTACCTTGGTGGCCAATTGACATCGCCACCACGTGAGAGAACACGGCCATTGAATTGGACGCGCAAAAGAGTCATTGTTTCGTTAGCTGTGTGGCACCGCACCGTCCTGTTGAAACCACATATCGTCCGCATCCATATCTTCCAATTCGGGCCAAAAAAAAGTTCGTTTCACAGTAACTGCCTGAATGGCCTCATTTTGGAAAAATACGGTCCGATGATATCGCCAGTCCATTAACCGCACCAAACAGTTACTCTTTGTGGGTGCATTGGTTTTTCAACAATTACGGCAATTCTGCTTATTGACGAATTCACTAAGATGAAAGTGCCCCAACACTGAAGATGATTTTCTTCGAAGTGCACGATGTCGATTTTGATTTAATGCTTTAAAGATCCTTTACAAATCTTACGAAGCACTTAAGAACCTGCCAGTTTATTTGCAAAGCCCAAAACTAATTAATCCAGTTCAGGAAAATCTGATAATTCCTAAGAACTAAAAACCATGTTAAGTTAAAAAAAGCTCGTGCACCTGTTCAGGGGTTTTACAAACATCGGTTGGGCTTTAATGTATTTAAAGCTTTGTTTCAATCAAAAACCTTCTAAAAAAATTGGTACATATTTAATATGAGTTCAAGCCAAAATAGAGAAAAACTATTTTATCAACTGGAAATTTCTTGTAAGTTCAAGTTCAGCTTCTTCTCAATGAAATTGGCAACACTTTAATTATTCTCTTAGCCAAATTCTACTAAAACGCACAGCAAAGTCAAATCAAATTGCACCACCTATCCGTTATAAATTGAAGTTTTTCGTCGTTGTTTGTTTTCAATGAGCCAAAGGAATTGCTTAAGATGATTGCTGCCTTCATAAGGTTGCCACACAATAATGATGACTATGTTCCGTGTTTTTTTATGATAATGTAAAAGTGAGCCACATTTTTAATGCCCCTCAAACAAAATGATGAGTGGATTTCAAAAACTCAACTTATCAAAACGCACATACACAACAACACAATACAACAATCGCATAAACAGCTTTTTATATTTCTTAAATTCGACTACTCTCTCTTGCCCCTGGCGATGCAACTCAAAGACCAAAAAGGAAATCCTTATGAAGAAAACACAAGCAATAATAACAACAACAACAACTACAAAAACAACAATAGCGACAGAAGAAGCAGCAAAATGACATTACAGCAAAACGCTGATGAAGAAAAATAGGTGTTGCCATTATTTGACTGTTGCTCTACTACTGTAAATGCATTAAGAATAAAAAAAACAATATAAACAACATAGAAAATTTAAGATTTTTTTTTAAGTGAAAACTTAAATAAAAAAAAATATTGTTATTGTAGTTTGGATACACAATTTTAATGGGTAATTTGTTAAATTTTGTTTAAATTTTGGACATTTTTTTCATACAATCATTAATTTGATTTGCTTTTTTGCTATTCCTAAATTTAACCGAGTTTCCTTGAGAATTAATCACTTGCAATAACGTCATTTAAATAAATTGCTAAATTGCACTTTCTGGCCACTCTTCATGGTCTACAAAAGGAAAACAAATGCCCCCTCTTTTTTCACTCATTCATGAAACAATTGGTACTCTGAAATGTCTCTTAGCACAGACTCTCCCATTTATCATTAATTTTTGTGTTGCAAAAAAAAATGTAAACAAGTGCATTTATTACAAGACTTTGTGTGTGTGTGTGCCAGTGTGTAAAAGGTTAATGTTTTGTTTTGCTTATATTTCATTTTAAGGACCCTAACAAAGAGTAAAACAATTTGTACTCCTTTTTTTTAAAGAGTGACTAAAAAAACTCTCTTATTAGTTAACTTGCCCGTAGTTGTATTATGAATGATTTGGTTTTATTACGCACACACGTGCTTGCCGTCAAGTTTTATGGTTTGTTTTTGTTATTGCGGCATTAGCAAAATTTATACAACCGGGTTATTTTAGTCTTCTTCTTGTGCTTGGAGTGTGTTGAAGTAATTGCTGCATGTAAAAAAGAGAACACTATACAGTACAGTTAATGGAAGAAAAAGGGATGGAAAAATCTTATATAGTATAATGCTTAAGAGATATTGAGATAATTTTAATAAAGAACAGCTGATTCTGTTATGAGAGTTGTAAAATATTAATAATGTAAGGTAACTTTTAAAACTACATATTTTTAAATAGGTACGTATAAAAAACATATGTATTTATTATCCTTATTTTAATTAATATTAATTAGAAGTCAGACCTCCATTAATTTATTATTATATTTTAAATGCTACCTATTCTCTTTTATATTTTTTCTCTTTAAAACGCACTTATCTTATTTCTCTTTAATTATTTATATGTGTGCGTTTTGAGTTCTCTTTTAATCGTTTTTAAATACTTGCTCTTTATCTTTTGTTTTGCGGCGAACTTATCTTTATCTTTCAAATTTTCCATCTAGATAATTTTCTCTTTGTACAGCCAAAAATGCTACGCATTTTTTCCCAAACTATTTCTGAAACTTCTTGGTATTTTTCTTTTACATTTTTTAAATGGAAATTGTCCGGATGCAAAATGATTTTTTGAACAAGTGCGTAAATAGAATTTTGAACGGAATTTTTAAAAAGCAAAAACCCAAATTATTTTGCTGTTTCGATACGTATTGAATTTTTTTTAAAAAAAATTCAAAGAAATTTAATTAAAACTAAATACAAATTTAAAGAAAAAAGTGTTAGTTGTTCCATTATAAAAAAAATTAAGCGACTTTTTCTTTTCAAATGGAATTGTAGAAATGCCGTCGGTTTTTTTTTTTTTTGGGAAAAATTTACTTTAATATAATTTCAGTTGAAATTCACTGGTCATTTAAAGTCTTAATAACGATTATTTTAGTTTAACTTCTTATAAAAAAAATGGAAATCGAAATCGTATCAAATTGAAATCGAAGGAAATTTTCAATTAAATTTTTTTAAACTGACCGTTGTTTTTCATACTTTTTAGAGTAATTTTAATAAATATAAGTGGTACATAAAGTATGCCGTAGGTATATAAAATGGAATATTTTTATGAACCTTTTAAACAGGATCGTTTGGAAAATTTGTTCGATTTGAATTTTACTCGAATTTAATTTCCAGAAATTAAAGAAAAATTGTCTTATTTTTTGTTCATTTTCTTAAACTTGTTTGGATGTGCTGTGAACTTTGAAGTTAAATAACAAATTTATAATCCTTTATGTAAAACATATCGAACTTGCTTAACAATACTGTAATAGCTAAAAATTTTAAAATTTTCAGTACAAGCAAGACAATTTGAATTTTACATTAAAGGCATATGAAAAAGAATTTTCAAGCCAGCCGTCCAACCAAAATGTAGACAAAATAACACGATATTTTTACAGCGGCTAGATTTTATCCAAAAAATAAAAATAAATAATTATTTTGAGTTAATACACTATTGTTGAACAAGTACGTTACAATATATACCAGGCCCACGATGTAGACAAGAACATTTCTTTCGCATATTTATATTAAAAACAATAATAAAAAACTAAAATTTGTTTTTGTTTTCAATACAAATATACGAAAGAAATGTACTTGTCGACATCGTGGGCCTGGGCCTTAAAAACTAAAAAAAATTCAAGTTGTAATTAATTTTATAATCAGAAAATTTCATGTTATTTGCCAAATATTTTAAAAAATTAATTGAAAAGAAAAAAAAAAAAATAAAATCGATGTAGGTGTATTTGTATTGAAAACAATAATAAAAAACTAAAATTTGTTTTTGTTTTCAATGTAAATATACGAAAAAAATTTTCTTTTCGACATTCTGGGCCAGCTATTAAGTTTCTTCGCACTAAATATTTAAAAGTTGGCTTTGAGCTTGAATGTAGACTTTTTCGGAAAATCAATGAATCTAAAAATTTGAAATTTTAAAAGTGCTTATGCATTTATTAAAACACTTGTAACTTTGTGAGATTTTCTTCTTTATACTTCTTAAATTAAACATTTAATTAGTGCTTCCGTCGGGGCATCTCATGCACAGGTTTTTGGGACAAATTACGGAAGCTGCATTGTTTGGGACGAAATGAGAGCCGCATGAAACTTATCCTATGAAACAATTATGGCCAATTTCTCAATGTATCGGTAAACTGCGTGTTACTAAATGTCGACATAAATTTGTTAAATAAATAAACTGTCCCTTAACGATTTCGGTTTTCAAAATATACAGACAACACCTCTCAAAATACATGTAAAAGTTGGGTTTCAGCTGATTGAATTTATCTGTACGGCAAATTAATAATTGGCAGATGATTGCCGGTTAGCTTTGCGTCAGAATAGAAGTAAATGAGACCTTAAGAAAACGTGCAGTTTTTCGTTTGGAAAAAAGATAATCGCCTAATCAGAAAACGGCCATTAATGTTTAAAATCTACAGCCTCAGCCAAGACCTTTCGGTAATACCCAACCAACAACATTTGACATAAACAAAAAACAACAACAATTTTTTAATGTTAGCATGTGCCCTCATTCAAGAATGACTGCACCGATCGAATTAGAATAATGGGGTATAAAGTTTGATGGAGTTTGTGTTTGTTCGATGGCTAATATGATGAAAGGATTTCATCACCTTTTGGTAATGCATATTAATGGTTCTGGAAGTTTCGTCGAGAAACCCCTTAAGTGGCCACAATATCTGATGCGAAAATTTAGGCGATTCGAAAGCTATTTAAAAATTCAAAAGTGTATTATGGAGCGCAGGCAACATTCCTTTGAATCATCAGAATCCTTTATTGGTGAAATTATAATAATAAAAAGCTATTTTGATTGATTTTACGTAGATATTTCAAAACTTCCGTTCACTTTGAGTTATCTTTTAAAATTAAATTTAAAAATTTTCTGTAATTAGTGATTGTTTTTATTGCATTTCCATTTAAAATTTATTCTTTGAATAATTTAAAAAATCTTTGAATGCCGCCGCTTTTGAATGTCATTTTTAAATTGCAGCACTTGTCTCTGAATACGATTTAAACTTTTGAAATAAAGATGTTTTGTAAATTTGTGTGAAGCTAATTAACTACAACAATCTTATTGTTATAATATCATAATGTCGCCAAATATTTGTTTTCTTAAGATTAAATAAAGAAATTAAAAATTCTTTAATTTCTCAATTAACAACGGAAATAATACAATAGTAATAACGACGATGCGATTCTTTTTTAATTTGCAAAACAGTTCAGTTTTTGATAAAATGTCATCACTTTTGAAATCTATCAAAAATGTCGATATTAAGTGAGTTTTCCTTTGCGTTGTTTGAAGCGAAAATTATTTTAATTACTGTTAGATTTTCAGATATTCGAAAATGTAATGCAAGAAATTGTTCTGTCTCAAAAATGAAGACATAACGCGGTTAGTTGCTAAAATCACGCTCCGTTTACCCACAATTCCGCCGTAAACGTAATTTGTTTATTTTTATAAATGCATAATATTAAAAAATCTCTAATTAATGGCAAGCTCGGCGATTTCGAACGAGGATTTCGTTCACTCAACTTACATTTAAAACAAAAACAATCTTTTATAATTAAAAAAAAACTTTACCGTTTCAAACAATGCGTTAATTGCTCAGCTCAGGTTTTGCCAATTCCCAACAACAATTCTAAAAGTTTAAATTATTTAATTTTAAACGAAAAAATCAATTAATTTTTTTTATTTTTTAATTAATTTTTTAATAAAAAATTTATTTCAAAACAATTAAATGTTAATGAAAAAATCTAAGCTAAATTTTTAATTTTTTTTAATAAAAAAAAAAAAAATAAGTGATTCAATTAACACATTAATTAGATTGAAATCCTTTTTAACCCTTTCGCGCCCGCTCTTGAACGCATTGCCAGAAAAATTATTTTTTATAATTTCCTTAGTAATTAGATCTAAATTAAGGATTTTTGAAAATTTCAGACTTTTTTAATTTTCGGGTGACTAAAAATTGAAAGTTGCTTATAAGCAACTTTGGGCCGTTCAGGAAGTATTTCACATTATGAAAAATTAAAACAAACTTTTCTATTCATTCATTCTTTAACCAACTCTATATGTGCTTTAATAATTTTATTACGATGGTTTTAAATAAAACGATGATTAAAATTCAAGTTGCTTATAAGCAACTTTGGGCGCGAAAGGGTTAAACAATTTTTTTAAATGAAAAAACTACTGATAAAATTAAATTAAATTTAATGGACAATGCATCTAAGTCGTACGCTAATACGTTCATACGGTGCAATTGTGTTCCTACGGTTATAGGAAGTTTTCCTCAAGGAGCTATTCCCATGCCGAATTTGACATTGCCAAATGCAGGAATTTTTTTTCTTTCCCTTTATTAAAAATCGCGCGTTTTAATACAATAAATTTGAAAATCTATAAACGGATCTTAATTTTGGTACAAAATAAATACAAAAACCGTAGAACTACGGGCCCTATTTTAAGAAGTATTTCAATTACTGGGAAGATTTAAAAAACGAGTAAAACAAAATTCTTCTTTGGAAAAAAATTATATATAAAAAAATCATCATAATTTCTGATATTGCGACGGAAAATACAAATCTAAGTTTAACTAGAAACAATTTTGGCTGGTATTTAGAGATCTCAGTTTAAACTAAGTTTAGTTAATCTGAAAACAGATTTGAAACCAAGTTTTTATACAACATTTTGACGGCACAGCTTAGTTTTGCTTAAAATGTTGGCCTTTAATGAAATTATAAAAAATCACAATTATGGCATTTTTCTCAATACACGATTATCTTTTTTCCCAACGAAAAACTGCACATTAATGAAATTAGGTTTTCTCAATATCTTGTTTGCTTCTCTGTCGCAAAGCTAACTAGCACCCATCTGCCAATTAATTACTTTCCTTTTATTTGCCGTTCAGATAAATACAATCAGCTGACTCCCAACTTTTATATGTATTTTGAGAGGTGTTGCCAACTGAAAACAATGTTTTTGTCGGTTTATTGAGAAACCCAAAATCGTTAACGGACAGTTTATCGGTCTAATTAATTTATGTTGACATTATTTAACAGATAGTTTGTCGATGCATTGAGAAAATTGCCATTAGCCGGATAAATTTGAGTTTCAGACTACGTAAAACTTAATCCACATATCAAAAACCCGGCCTTTATCCTCCGCTATATTATAAAATATTGTAGTAGAACTTATTAAAATTTAATTTGATATTTAAGGAATTAAGTATATTTTTATAGAACATCAGCTTAACCCGATGCGCTTTCCTTCCCCAACTGAAATAAAATTAGTTAATTTTTAATAATTAACAGATATCTTGTATTGATAACGAAGAAATTTAAACCAAATTTAGACACTTCGCTGTTATCCTTCTACTGAAATTTATATTGTTTTTTAAAATTTTCAACTCAACAAAATTTCGATTCAATATAAATTTCTATAGAAAGCAAAAACTAAATTATATACTATTTTTAATTTTGCTTTTGCTTTCAATGAAATTTTTGGCGTTGCGTTGTGCACAATTAGGCCCTAACATTATGAGTTAATACTATTTTCATGATCAAGTGCTTTATGATAAAATGTACATGAAAGTCTGTACCTCATGCTATTCTTTTCTCCCCTCTCACCAATAAACTCAGACTTTCTGAAAGAAAACTTTCATAGTGTGAACCCAAACTAAAGTCGATGTAGCGGAAGAAAGAAATATCGTACTAAGCACAAATAAGCGATATCGAAAAAATATTTGCCGTAAACTTTGCTTAAAATTTAAGCGATCGAGAATTAGAGAATAAGTATACCGGTCGTACATACAGAAGAAAATGCAATAGAAAGCTGGCTTCACATGCAAAGAAATTTTCTATTCAAAAAATGTTTTAACAACAGAGAAATTTGTAATAGCAAACTGGTCTTATTATGCAGAGAAAATTTCAATGAAAAACTTAACTCTCATAAAAAGAAAATTTCAAATGGATAATAGTCTCGCGAATACCATTAAAACCCCCAATTTTAATTTAATTTTAAATTATATTTGTTCTATGCGTTTGGTACTTTCCTCACCTTTTTCCAAGACGCATGCAAAAGTTGAAAGTAATCCTACTTGATGCGTAGATGCATTCTAAGCGTGAGCTGTGTAATTTTTAAATGCAATTTTCTACTGATTCTACTTTGTTTTAACAGATGATAAGCGGGTTTAACGCAGTGGTTGCGTGGTGTGGACCTTCCTCTTTAAATGTATACATTTTTAAAAAGTATCAGTTTATCTGTGTTTGATCGTTTATTTACATTATCGGCGCACGATTATTTTAAATTTTGTTAATATCGCTTTTTTCAGTTATTCAATTACGCGTTTAATTAAACATTTCCTTTCTATTTGTGAAATGACTTCTAGAACCTGTTAAGAAGAAACAGAAATATAAAAATATTATAAGTTGTATGTTTAAATATTTATAAAATCCAGAATTTGTTGTCCAATCAATACAAACCTTCTTTAACTTCTTAATAGGCAGGTGTTTTCATATACTTTACTAAAAAAAATTTCCTTTTTAACTCTTTTGTCAGAAATTTCTGCTAAAAAAAATACAACACACTAAAAACTGGCAAAATTCGTTCCTACTTAAAACATAAAAATTTTCTCTTTTCTTAGAAGTCTGACTAAATTTTCTCTTCGTCTATTATTCTTTGACAATTGCAACATTTTATGACGATATTTTGTTAGTTTGCTAAATTTTTTTTTGTCATTTCTATTTAACTGCAATGGTCACATACTTACTTTTTCTACCTGTAAAAATATCCACAAAAATTATACTTACTTCCTTTTTGCCTCCTTGAAACCTCCTACTTTTATATCTCAAACTCTACACTTTCCCTTGAAATTATCAACGCTGAATGTTGTTTTTGCAAAATTAAACATTTTCAAATGATGCTTTACAGCCGGATTAGGCAATACAACGTTGTTGTTTTAGTTGTTCGTTAATCCATTAAAAAGGTAATCCGTTAGTTAAGCCCTGTCTCACTCTTTCCGATGCTCGTATACGCAAAAACCAGACAGCAAATGTTCGTTTTTGTTGCAGAAATAAATTAATCCGTTTATTGTAGTGTCAATGCAAAATTGCAAAAATCAGACAAAAAAATTCAACAATTGTTGAAAATTTTAAAGTCGATTTAAGGTAGAAAAATAAATGAAAAACCCATTTTGACTTTTTTGTTGAATGATGATTTGTGGAAATGTGTCGGCGGATTGCTGAATTGAAAATTATTTAAATTTAATTTTTAAAGGATTTTAAGTGACTTTCATAGGCGACGAATTATTTTGTTGGAAAAATAAATTGTATAAAAGAAGTTATAAATAGATATTTTAGATGATACATTTCAAAAATATGTTTAGTTTAGAATGTGTCTCAAACTAAAAATCGACCACACAATCTGAGAAATTTACTGCTGAAAATTTCTGTCACAAACTGAGAAATTTTTTATAGAAAATTTGGGATGCATCCCGAAAAATTTCAATAGAAAATTGATCTCACACACTGAGAAATCTTCTAAAGAAAATTTATCTCACAAACTGAGAAAATTTCTAAAGAAAATTTATCTCACAAACTAGAAAATTTCTCTATATAGAATTGATCTCAGAAACGCAGAAAGTTTTCTTTAGAAAATTGATCTCAAAAACTGAAAAAATTTTGTTTAGAAAATCGATCTCAGATACTGAGAAAATTTTCTATGGAAAATTGATCTCACACACTGAGAAATATTCTATAAAAAAATAGAGCTAAAAATTGAGAAATTTTCTCACAAATTTAAAAATGTTCTATAAAAAATTTATCTCACTATCTAAGAAAATGAGGATTGATCCTGAACCTTGAAAAAATTTGTATAGAGAAATTTTTGTAAAGAATGTATCTCGAAAAATTATTTTTAATGAATTCTTAATTGTAAAGGTCATGAGCTTTATATCAGATATTTTATTGTCTTCTATTTAATCATAATTCATTAAGCCACAATACCTCAAATCCAGTATCCACCTACCAATTGAAAATTTACCAATTTTCATTAAGCAAATATTCTTTTAAAATCCCTGAAAAGAAAGAAACAGCATTCTTTTTAATAGAAAAATGCACAGCATAAGAGTTCTACAACATTTTTATCAGGAACTCTTTACATCCTTAAGGTTTGAGTTTGACGTACATTTAAAATCACCAAGATCCTGTTATAACTCTCTCTTTTTTGCACATTTTTAGCAACATTTTCAAATTGAAGATTTTCTTTTTCTTAGAAAAACTTTTAGCACAGTCATTGGCATTGATTTTTCTTCTTTAATAAGTATTTTCCCTTTTTTTTAATCTGTAAAATTCATGGTTCAGCATTTAAGTAGTTTTTGAAAGTGTCTTTTTCGAATGCATATTTCTTTGTCCGTCCGTCCGTCTGTCCGCCTACATCTCGTTCGACAGTGTAGGATTTTAATAATTTTTTTTTCGTTCTTTGGCTTAAATATTGTTGTAGTGTGTCTTGTCGACAATATAATCATTAGTTATTAAATAAATTTATGTTGTATTTGTTAGTGTGCAGTGGGCTGGTGCTCGGTTTAAGGTGTTTGTTTACATAAAAATTCTTAATGTTTGGTGCTCTGGTGAAATTTTTATGTTCATCTCATTTCGTAGAAATTTCGTTTATTTCGTTGTTCTGTTAATATTTTTTTATTTTTTTTGTGAAGATTGATGATTCCCTGTTTGAGGTCAATGTCATAATAAACATGACTTGTAAAATTAAGGATTTATTTTTCAACACCATTAAATACTCGTGTCTTTCTTTATTGTTTTTGGTTCCTTAAACTGAAATATTGTTTGGCTTGACTTTAAACACCAAAAAAGTGTAATAAAATATTACGCAAAATCTTGTTATCGCAGATTTTAAATTAAATGTGAAATTTTCATATTGTTTTAGATAATTTATAATAAATATGTTTGAACTTACCTTTTGGTCGGAAAAAATATATATTTTAATATTCAATATGAGTATTTTACTTTACCTGCAATAAAAGAAGGAAGATAAAGTTTAAAGTTAATAATTTTAAAATTAAATCTGTGGTAGAAATAATGGTTTGTTTAAGACATTTATAGAAAATTATAATACAGATTGACATTTGAGATATTTTTATTATAATTTAACCAATTGTACAAACTGAACCCTTATAAAACTGTTCTCCCAAACAGAGAACTTGTTTTTGTAAAGAAAACTGAACTTTTAAATAAGACAATAATCTACGAATTGATTTATTTTTCTATAAAATGTTGAATATAGAAAATGAGTATTTTTTTCTTAAGGAAAACTGATATAAAAAATATCAGCATGGGCCACGAATTATACCGCTATCGCGCGTATGGATTTTTAACTACAAATATGCATGTATATGTAGCAAAATTCATGGACAAAAGCGTAGGGATTCTTGACGCGTAGAAAGCGAAAAGTCTCAAGCGGCTTTTGAACGAATAATACACGTTTGCTAAGTTAAAATCTATTTTTTTAGTGTTTTTACTACGTAGAACGAAAATTAGGAATAAAAAGTATGCAATGCGCTAATGCGTGGTGCAGACCACCTGCTTCATGCTTAGAAATTAATTCAAATAAAATATAGAAAAATTCACAACTTCACATAGACCGTAATTATTGAAACGAATACGAGGATGATCAAGAGCTGCAAATTTTATTTTACAATAACAAATTTTAAAAGAGTGTTACTGCTACTTAATGCTATAGTTTTACCTAAGGCACATTTAACATGGCGAATCCGTCGTTTTTTTAATTTTTTGAGTACACAGAAAAAAAGTTTTTACCAATTAAAGCATTAATCAAAAATAAAATCAGTTTTAATTAAAATTTTGATCATGTGAATTAAACGTTTAATCAAGCGAATTAAGTGAACTAAACCTCAAATCAAGTGAATCTAACGTTTAATTGGTACTATTAATTTGTTTGCTGGTGAAAAGAAATAATGATTAATATGCATGTGGCAGAGTAAGTAAACTGAACTGGCAAAATAAAATAAAGTAATTTGTTTTTATTTTTGTTTTTTCTTAACCCACTTACAACTACATTTAGAGTTGACAAAAAATCAACCAATTGTAGTCGGGAATGTAAGAAAAGATGAACTCACTGTTTATTGTTGTTGTTTTGGTTTAAGCTTTGATATTGTTACAATTAAACCTGCGGTTTATAATTCTTATTCGCTTAACAGTTTTATTTGTATAATATCATTAGCTTTTCTAAAATCGTTTGATCAAAAAAAAAAACTGCCCAGGTGTTCTTTATATAAAAACTGTAAAAACGTTCCTTCTTATTCTGCAATTTTCGAACTGTTTAGTAAAAGGAATTTTCAGCAAATTACATAGAAAAAAACTTTAAATTGATTTCAATAAAACTATGTGTGAAATTCACTAAAAAATTAATTAAATCTGCACCAGTAAAAAAATAAATAATATCAATTAAATATTACAGAACATTATTTCTTAAAGATAATCCAAAAAGTTTTTAATTATCTCTAAAAAAAATTGCGACCTGTGCTTTGCGACCTGTGTTAATATGGACAGCCAGCTAGCCTGCCATCCGGATGAACGGACGGACATCGTAAGATCCACACAAAAAGACATTCTGAATAATGTTTAGTGTTATATACATCGAAACAAAGTCAAAATATCGTCTACACTATCGAGGTGTGTGTATAAAAAGTTATCAATAATTTAAACAATATAGCACATTTTTAGCCACCCTGTATACATTCTTTACTTTTTCTCAAACACAAAATTTGCTTTCTGTAATTTATAAAATTATGGATTGTATTTTTTCTCTTAAGAAAATGTAAGAAACTCAGTAAATCTGCTTTGATTAATCTCAAGTCAAAAATTAACAATGAAAACTTAGCGAATGATTAAAAACTAGTGTCCCTTAATAGTTTTATCATCTTATTACTCTAAACTGATTTTTACAGCAAATGTTTTCTTGTATTATGTACATAATTAACATTTTTTTAAATGCCTTTTTTGCCCTTAATTTAAATCTTCGTATCCTCAAATACGCATACTTGTACGGCCTTAATCCCCTACATCTGTAACCAAGTTCCTTTATAAGCAAACTTAGAAAAAATATCTTGAGAATAAGACTATGCTTAAAATCCTTAAACAATTTTACACAAAAGAACATCGTAGAAATGTTAAATCGTCATTTCTGACTTTCAAGCGAAACCTGACAAAAAGGACATGAAAAAAATAAAGTCAAGTAGATCGAAATAAACAATAGATCAAATAAATTTTGTCACACTCTGGTTTTAATACTTTGGGAATATAAAACACATTTGTTTGGTTTACCGTAATGGGAGGGATAAAGGAAGAGATTTGGAATTTCTAGGAAAATTTAAAAAAAAATACTTTAAGAAAATTAATTAAAACAACTCAAACACCATATGCAAAGCAGTTTGGAACCCTGTAAATATTGAACAAAAACAACAAATATGTTTTGGATTAAAACAAAAAAATTAAAATGAAATTAAATATTTTGTATATCTTTTGGATTTTTAAATATCATTTGAATTACATTTCCGACAAAATAAAACACAAAATATAAGTTGAATATTTTTACATGTGTTTTAAATGTGTTTAAGATTTCCGAAATAAAATTTTTTCAAAAAATTAAAATAATAAAAACACTAAAAGTCACTTCAAATTAATTTTAATTGGCATTAAACTCAAAATAACTTATTAACCAACAGAAGACAAAACAACAAAAAAAAAAACATTAAAAAAAATAAAAGAATTGTGAACGGTTTTTTTTTTGATGTGATTAATTCTGCTGTTTTGAGCAAAATATTTCAATTTTTTTTTTTTTTTTGGAGGGAAAAAATATAAATTATTTGTTTCAAAAAATTATACTGCTTATTAAAATTCAAATAAAAATTTTATCAAATTTTTGCGTGGGTTTCATTTTTATTATTTCTTTATTTTTGTTTTTTCAAAAAAAGTATTTATTGGTCACTTTGTACACCCTTCATCACTAGTGGTGAATGAGGGTATACTAAGTTTATCATTCAGCGTGAAACTTTTTTAATATTCCCCTAAGACTCCAAAAATATAAAAATATATTCCATAAATTTATATATTCTAAGTCGACTTAGCCATGTCCGTCTATCTGTCTGTCCCTCTGTTGAAAACACGTTTATTTTCTAAAGACTCAACAAAAAAGATCAGTATTAAATTTTTTCTAGTTCTCCTAAGTACTTTGGAAATCAAGCTCAGTAAAAACAGAGTTATGAACCCAAATGTGGAAAAGCCTTCCTAAAAAATTATTGAATAATATTTCAAAAATAGTGAAAGCTTGAAAATAGGATTGTAATAGTGTTTTAACTTCATCAACTCAATTGAAAACATTCAGGGAGACTGGATCTGCTTCGATACTGACATTTAAACGACTGGTTTTTTGTTTGGCGTCGCCAACGTTTCCAGTCTCCCTGAATTTTTCAACTTATCTCTGCACAGTTGCCGCAGTTGAAACACTATTCCGATCATATTTTTATATCTTTAAACTGCAGCCTCCAAACTTTAATTTTTATTTAAATATTGTACAATAATGAAGACATGTTTTTCAATAGTGTAACGCTCCATTTTTCTTAACCTAAACTGTTAGCTTTCGAATTTTTTTAAGGTTGTCAACACATTACTGCACAAATGGCGATAAATTCAAAACTTGCGTTAATTTAAGAAGATCCTTTATACGACTAGGAATCATACAGTTAATTTTCGTTAAAATTCCGAAAGACTAAATTAATAAAAATAAGAGTTGATTTAAAAACTTAATTATTTATTATTGAAAACTTTTGTTTTGCTATGTTAACAGCATACATAATACATATCTTTTTATTTTTTTCTGTATATTTTATTTAAAACTCCAAATTTTTAAAGAAAAATATAAAATTTGGAATAAATTTTTTTTAACACACCATTTACGTGTAAATTTTTTAAAGCTTTTTGTTTGAAAATTATAAACAAAACATATACAATGTATTAGGTTTTTCAAAACTCGATGTCGAAGTGTTCCACCTCTCCAATGTGAATAATAACGAAAGTGTATATAACAAAAAATTTAATTTTAAGGTCTATATATAGCGATAAAGTTTCGACTATGGGTTAATAAAAATTTAAAATTTTTACAAATGATTGATATTAGATTTAATACCATAGAACACGATACACAAAATCTGTTAAATATTTTGGAGATAATTACAATTATGAAGTCAAATTTTTAAATAAAATAGCGAAAAACTTGTTTGTTTTTTTGTAAAGTTTAGCAGCTTGGCGTCTTATAACTATTATAAAACATTTACTCCGTAGCATTTCCACTAGGGATGCCAATCCCGAATTAAAAAAGTTTGAATCCCGGGATTTTCGGGATTTTGTCAATCCCGAAATTGTTAACTTAATTTTTTTGTTTAACCTTTTTTATAAAAAGAAATTCATTAGATATGACATTCCCCATGAGAGGACAGGGAACACAATATTGATCTTTAATATTTATTTGACTAATTCTGTTAATACTGTCATTGAAAACGTAAGAAAATAGTTACACTTTGTTATTCTTTTCAAGCGTGTCCAATAATTATAAAGAAATTTTAACGTGAGAAGTGCTGAAAATAATTAAACAAGAAAATTTATTAAAGAACAAAATGTTTTTGAAATGCACAAAACAATTCACTGGTGCACCAAATACAAAATTTAAACTTTACTCTTTACAGGGTTAAGATTATTAAAGTGTTTTCCGAGAGTTGACATTGAACCTACGGTAATTAATGGAGCGATTTCACAATATAAAGCAATGTTTTTTATACACTACATAATTCCTACCGCAAGTAGTGGTGGTTATAAAAATGCTTTTTTGTTAAAATAAGATTTTAATGGTTAACTAATTAAATTGATTTTTTTTAGTTAATTTCGAATTCAAATTTCAATTATTTTTTTTAATTCATCTAATAAAATTTTAATAGAATCTTACAAATAAATCAACTTCTATGTTGCGTTGTTCAATTAGAATATTAATTATTTTTTTTATTTAGCTTGAATGAACTATATATAGCTTTTATGGTAATTATTTTTTATTGAATCAAGTAACACATTATTTAAAATCGTACGTTCTTTTTTTTAATCATATTTTTTATTAAATTAGTCATTAATTAAGAAAAGTCACAATTTAAAGTTTTCACAAATTTAAGTAATATTTAACTTTAAAATAATAATTTAATTACCTATAAAACCTTCGTTTGTAAACTTCTTTTAAAGACGTTTTTTTTATATAAATATCTATAAAAAGCATTTATCTCTTAATTTTCAAAAATCCCGAATTCCGATATCCCGTAAAATCACGGGATCCCGTAAAATCCCGGGATCCCGAAAAATCACGAGATCCCAGGATTTGATTTTTTGTAATCCCGAATCCCGGGATTTGCGAAAACCATTCCCGATTGGCATCCCTAATTTCCACTCTCCCAAAAAAGGTTATCTATATGAAGTTTATTTCCGAACATGTGTTTAAATTAAACAAATCAGTCCATTATCTAAAAATTTGTAAAGAAGAAGGTAAAATAACTCATATTAAATGAAGAGCCCCCAGGATATCGTTATCCTTCCTGCAATGGGTATGCCATTCATTTTTATTTTAAACTTTAATCAAGAGGATTAAAATAATATATTTATTGTATTTTTTTTGTGTACACTGGCTATAAAAATAAAAAATTATAACAATTTTTTGTTCGTTCCACAATCTTAGAGTTAATAAAATTTTGATTCCCAATTCATGGAGAAGTCCTAAAGGACGTAATTATAAGTCATTATATATATAATTTAAACCTTTTTTTTTAATTTGTATGTACATTTCCATACATAAAATTCGAAAAAATGCAATTTTTAGAGATCTTAAAACTTTATTCGATTTCGTTTAAATTTTGGAACACATGTTGGTTGGTGTGGTTGTGAAGAGTATAAATCGGACTTCTTCAGACGATTTTGAAGCACCCTTATATGTATGTATATAAATTAATTAAAATGAATACACAATAATTTTAGAATTTAATTTTTTTTTTTTTTAATAATCAAACCTTTTTAATCAAAAAGGCCGGCATATTAAAGAGTGCCTAGGTAGGGAGCAGGCCTAAATCCGCCACTGTATCTACCTAATACTTTGTCCGTATTATTTGATTGGATTACAATTATACGAATCACAAATTTTTTAATTGAAATTAATTATTTTTCTGTGTTTGGTCACCGTACATATAAATCAGTTTAATAACTGACTTGAAATTTTGTTTAATTTTGGTTTTTTTATTATCAGATACAACACTCTACAGAACTGTGTGATGATTTACCATGTATAGAATAAAAGTTCCCCCCTAAAAAAAAATTTTAGTTGGGCTAAAACTATTACGAATCATGACATTTTATTCAAATAGAGTGTTATATGTCTATAAATAAAAGTATATAACTTTCTGAAGGTCTTCTAAAAACTTAACAAAGGTCTAAACAGACAATTCTAATACTGGCTTCAGTTTTAATAAAGATTGTGTAATATTTTAACAATCGGTAAAAGGGTATTCAAAATTCGGCACAACCGAATATAGCCCTCAAACTAGTTTTTTTATTTTCAATAGGTATTGGTCACTTTTTAATTTCTTAAAGTCAATTTATTTTGTTGTCGTTTTAGTTTCAAATAATTTACTGTTTAAAATTCTTTTTGATTTGATTCAAATTAGTTTGGTTTTCATACAGACTTCAAACTGATACATCATTTCATTGTTATTATAAATTTAATTTTGTAAATAATTTTGTATAGAAATATATTTTATTTGTAATTATTCTTTTATAAACATAATTCTTTATTTCATTTTGGTCTTTTTATTTAAGTTCATTTTTCAAAATTTTTTGTTTATGATGGCCACCCACTTAATTTAACGATTTTAGTATTTATAAGATCGTTGTCATATTTAAACCTTATTCGATGTTATAATAGCCACAGTCGTATTAATAATAATTTAATAATAAAATTATTTTTTTTTGGTTTGTTGGTTGGTTCGTTTGTTTATTTGTCTCTTGGCTTCATTTAAATACGGTGATTTGTTAAAGGGTTATGAAATTTTTATTATTATTGTCGATGAAATTAAATGAAATGCAAAATAGCTTGGTCAATTTATTTATAGAAAAATGTTTAATAAATAAACATAAATAGTGGATACGTATTGAAACTACGATTTGTCGACTGTAAACGTTTGAATTAATGCTCGTTTTATGTACCTTGTTTTCATATTAAAATGATCGATCATCAGGTTGGAAGTGTGTTTGTGAGATTAATAAACAATAGTTTTAATGCCACACACTTAGTTAGTTTAACAAACAGGTAACAATTTGGAGCAAAATTATAGTAAAAAGGGTTCAGTGTTCGAAAATGAAGAGAACATTATTTAGCGTTCGGCTCACACACCCAAGAACGATACCTATTTTTAAGTGATTCTGTAGGCGAACATAACCCTTAATACCGTTAGTAACTTTTCAAGAAAGAGCCGAACATTATATAATGTTCTTATCTTTTTTAAAAAACAAAACATATGTAGTGATTCTGTACACAAACACTATATTTTAATGTTCTATAATTTTTCTTTATTTACATTGATAAAGAAATGAACAAACAAAAACTTTTAGCAACAACCGCAGCACAAACAGCTTATATGTGTATTGTGTAAAATTATTTTGCTGGCTTTTTGTTTTTTTGTATGTTTATTTTGTTTTTGTAAAAAATGTTTGGTTTTTTTTACCAGCCAATGGGGACGAACTTTAAAAGCTGAGGCGAACACAATGAACCTTGTGGTTGAAAAAAAACTGAACAGAATTAAATGTTCTCATTTTTTTGTTGAGTTGGATAAGAAAAGTATTATTTTTTTTGTTCGAAAGATGGCAAACAGGGAAACGTTATTTTTTTTAATGATTTACTACATAAACACTATTAGCGTTTGTGTTTTCCACAAATCTACCGAACCGAACACTAAGGAGCGATATTTAGTATTTATTTTCTCATTAGTCTGGGATCACACTTTGAAAGTTTTCTTTCAGAAAGTCTGAGTTTATGGGTGAGAGAGGAGAGAAAAAAGCATATTCTCTTCCCCTCTCACCAATAAACTCAGACTTTCTGAAAGAAATTTTTCATAATGTGAACCATGACTTAACAAGTCCATCATGTTTGAATACACTATGAGTGAAGCTAAAAGGTACACTTATAAAATTATTACAGTAACTAATTGTGGGTTCTTAAAATCGTTTTCCGTACTGTTAAAATTGAATAAAAATATAGTTATTTTACGAATAATTTTATTTTTCAACATTCATGTTTGTTATTCAAAAAACAAACTACCAAAAAATAATGTTTTTCCGTATTTATTTTGTTATGGAGTTTGATTTTTTGTAAAGTAAAAGCTATTAAATTTTACGGAATATGCTGTTTAATAAATAAAAAAATTTAAAATGAATGTAAAAATCATTTGTTTTAAATGAAACGTAAATGATCCGTTTTTTAAAGAATTTTAAGTTGCTTAAAATTAATTTTCGGTTGAATTTAACAACATAATTTTTTGAGTGTAAGAGTTTAGGCTAAATTTATAGTGAAAACGGCTTGAGATAGTTAAAAATATCTTTGTTTTTCTCTTGTCTTAGGTTTTTTCCGGACTTTTTCACTTTTAGGTTATTAATTTCCCGGGAATTGTCGGGATTTGCACCGTGTATTTCGATTTTCTTACTCGTTTGAAGCGATGGCAGATTTGTATTCATAAACAAATGCGAAATATTATTAACAACTATTTATTGTTCGTAATACAGAGTTGATTTTTTAAAAGCGGTTTTTTGTTTTCGTTAAAGTATAACAAACTTTTGTCCATTCCAAACAAGTAGTACGAAAATCGCAGTACATAGTAAATATTATTCCAAGTCGTCCAAATTCTAATACACAGAGATTATAATCAACACTTTCTTTTTGACTGTATAATATTATTAACAAACACTGATCTTAGTCTATAGGTCCTCCTTAAAGTAGATACATCTTTATGCACATTTTCCCATTTCATTATTATTTTACAATAAAGTCGGAAGGCAAATGGAAAAAAGAAATATGCTCGTTTTTAAAGCCTAGAAGGCAAATCAATGACGATATTTAGTTAGATTTACGAAAGTTACCTTAAAACGCAGTCCATAGCATACATTTAGATTTGTCTTCGGATTCCGATTTACGCTGTACGTGATATATGCCGGCGTAAATGTAGTCTGGAGAATGCGCTTGATCGGTCATGTGTGGCTCTGAATGTATTCAGAGAATAACCCACTAATTACAGAAAGGTGCTCAGGGCTGCACCGTCGGAATGCAAGGGTGGAACAAGATAGGAACAGCCCTGGATTCTCCAATTAGCTAATATAAAGTTAAACAAGTTATTTTAAAATTTGTAAGTCTCTGCACATTTTTAAGTAATCAATTTTATTATCAAAATAATTTTAATGGGAATACAAAATTTAATTTAAATGATTTTGTTATTCGTGCTTAATTCCCAATTTTTATTATTTGATAAAAACACTGAAATTTATTATTGATGGGAGAAGCTATTCCTATGCGCATTTCACTGGTTTCTTAGGCCAGATCATCAGGAAACTTCATCCATAAAGATTTTAGAAAAACTAAAGATATTAAACCAAATAAAACTGTTAAGTGTATAAGAATTACTGAAACAGTTCTATTTGTAAAAATATCAAAGGAATAGCTTATCCCATCAACAATTAATTTCAGTGTTTTTATCAAATAATAAAAATTGGGAATTAGGCACGAATAACAAAATCATTTAAAGTAATCAATTTTCTATTACCGAACAGTAAATTAATAAGATTTAGGTTAAGTCAACAAGGGCTTTTCTTTTGAGATAAATTTATTAAATCTTAAGATAAGAATACAGCTGAAATGAGGAATTTAAAGCAGAAAACTTTTTGATCTGCGTTCTGACTTTATTAAACAAATATTTGTAAAAGGGGTGATGTGTTAAAGGGAGTAAAGGGAGTAAAGGGAGGATTTGTTAATCAACACTATCAATTGTACTGCCGAAAAAGAAGTTTTTATGAAGATCATTAATTAAACCCTTTTTCACAGGTAGTGGAAATGGTTTATATACGTTTGACATTCCGTTTGTAATTTCTACAATATTGATGTAAGACAGCAAAGTTGATTTAACGATACCCGTCTGTCTGTCCGTCTATCCATTGAAATGGGGTTTCCGAAAACGATATGACCATATATATATAAACCAGATATGATGGGTGCTAGGTTGTCAAACATTTATGTAACATATAGTCCGAAATAGTTTTCTATTGAAATTCAGCCTGATTGGTCCACAAATGTCTGAGATATGAGCAAAAAAACACAACTGCTTCTAATTGTACCAAAAAATCACGTGCTGTTGTTTTTTTTTTATTTTATTTTTGTATATATCTGAAGAACGGCAATAGCCAAAGTTTCTTTATTTGGTACAAGCATCTTGGTTACCAATTATCAACATCCAACAAAATATAGGCGGGATTGGAGAAGTGGACGTGAAACAAAGTTTAATTATAATTCTATAAATAATAATTTATATTTAAAGAATGGTTTTCATATAACTTTCTGTTATATTCGCACCATTGTTACTTGTTTTTATACCCTCCACCACAATTAGTTGTGAAGGGGGTACATTAAGTTTGACATTCCGTCTGAAACTTTCTTATTATTCATCTCAGACCCCATAAAGTGTATATATATGCTGGCTCCTTGAGTAATTCAAAGTCGATTAAGCCATGCCCGTCTGTCCTTCTGTCCGTCTGTTAACTAAATAAATAAATAAATAATAAATAAATAGTTATATTAAGATGTTTAGGATTGAATTCGGTTCAGTAGGATTAGAGCTATGAATCAAAATGTGGAACCACCAACCTAAAAAATTGATAATTTTGTTACATAAACTAACATTAAGGTTGGAATAATACACGGAATGATATAAAATTTTGCAAACATTCGTCCTATTCTTCTGGAAATCATACTTCAAAATTTCGAGAAAAGCGGTCCATAACTTACCCTAGGCCCCATATAAACCCTACTCCCGGAAAACAGTTTAGTACGCCTAAAACCATAATCAATAATGCTATCATAATAGAGTTTGGTACATCACAGTTTCATAGGACTAGAAATGACACTGTCAAATTTCGTGATGATCGGTCCATAATTTACTATAGGCCCCATATAAGCCCCAATCTGGTATATTAATTAAATACGCCTAAGACGTTGCAGGTATAAATATGGCATTACAATTTCTTCCAACTTAGCTTCATATGGCTAGAAAAAAATGCCATGCAATTTTGTGATATACGGTCAACATTTTTTCCTTTGAGCCCATATTTAGCAGCCTTTGTTTAGCCACATACATATATATTTTTTGTATTGTTATTTGAAGAATTTAATTTGTAAGCAAAAATGTTTGAAACATTTGCAAATTTCATTAAAATTTAGCCATATTAAAATTGTAGCCCTCATTTGGTCATAGGAATGGATTCGTGTGAATAAATATTATAAGAAATACATTAAATCCTTGCACCGTATCTTATAAATTGTAATGTCTGTAGGCAAATTAGAAATGCTTAAAATTTTTTCTTAGTATAGGATTTTGTTCTATACAAAATAATAATTTGATTATTAAAAAAATATAATTAATAAAAAAGTAATTTTTAAAAATTAAATAAAGTTGTTCAACTGGATAAATTGCAGTTCAACTGGAACCGTGACAACACCCAAAAAAACTGGACAATCCTGGCAGTCCGGCCGTCTGGCATACCGTTTTTAAAAATAAATTATATCTTATTTGAATTGCCAGCAATACATCATTTTCATTTGTCGCTTAAGACAATATATTATAAATATTTTCTAAAAAAAACCCTAAATTTGGGGGAAAAATATCAACAGGTTGTAGTAGAAAAAAAATCAAATAAATTTTAATAACAATATTTCGATAAAAATCCCCATTCATTATAGAAAAAATCACATATTTAACTACATTTTATTTTCTAAAACAAATCGAAAAAAATCAGTGTTTTAAAAAGTGTAACCCAACCAGCAGTCAATATGTCTAGACACATTCAATAGAATCTAAAATTCTCATTACAGGCAAAACTTGCCTGATTACAAATAAAATATAGTGAAAACTAGGAAAAAAGCTTAGCAAAGGAAAAAGAAAATTTGTTATAATTTTTTAACAAATAAAGTACAAAAATATCAGGTCATGTTTGCCATGTTATCAAAGAAAAGAAAAACGAAACGCAATGTATTTATATTGAATTGAATACAATTACATGAATTCACATTCGTTCGTACAAAAATCCCAAACGAATGAAATAATTTTTATTTTCTTTCTATTCCCTTATTTTTTTTTTTGCTAGCCCAACACTAATGAACTAGCAAATATGGCGACACATTAAAAAAAAATGGGAAAAGAAAATATAAATAAAGTATGTATAGAATTATTGCAACAAAAAAATCGTTATAATAATCTATATATACTCATCTACTACATAAATCAACAGTGGGTGACAAAAAGCATTAAATAGTAACGACTTAAAATGTTAAGTATACCTGACGTTTGAAACATATCAAAAAAAACATTTAAACAAAATATACATGTATTAGTTCAAAATTCGGTTGTTTTCCTAGAAATCGCTAAAAATTTAGTAAAAGTATTATACAGTACGCCCATTTTATACAATTGTTTAAAGAATTTATAACCTCTGTTGATTTTATTTTAGGAAAGCCAGACTCAGTACGAATTGTTCTATGTGTTGACTTTTTTTACCAACTTCAGAATTTTTTCACCTCCTGTTGATCAAACAACTTAGTCAAGGTTCTCACTATGAAAATTTTCCTTCAGAAAGCCTGAGTTTATTGGTGAGAGGAGAGAGTAAAATAGCATGGGGTACGTAATTTCACATACTTATCATTTTTTAATTCGCTAATTTCCAATTGAAGTTGCGCATGATTTTAACAGTTTTTCTTTTACTTTTTTATGGTTTTTTTTAATTTAATTTTTGTCTTACTTTTTTTTTTGTTGTTTAGAAATAACGAAAATAGCGGTAATGTGTTAATTTCGGGAGTGGGTGCATCGGAAGGGTAGCTTATTATCAAGCTTGTCTAGCAGCGCGTAGGTTTCGGGTTCGTTTCCCGCCGAAGACTATGGTCTAGTTCATTACAAAAGATCCAAATTCATATTGCTCGGAAAATAAACTATAATATTATTAAAATTATCAAAATTATTTTCGTGGGAATACAAAATTTAATTTAAATGATTTTGTTATTCGTGCTTAATTCTCAATTTTTATTATTTGATAAAAACACTGAAATTTATTGTTCATGAGATAAGCTATTCCTATGCGCATTTCACTGGTTGCTTAGGCCAGATCATCAGGAAACTTCATTCATAAAGATTTTAGAAAAACTAAAGATATTAAACCAAATAAAACTGTTAAGGGTATAAGAGTTACAGCAACAGTTCTACTTGTAACAATATCAAAGTTTAAAAAAAATGATCAACAATAAACAATGAGTTTATCTCTCCTTACATTCCCCACTACAATTGATTGGAATTCTTGACACAATAATTGTGGTTGTAAATACGTTAAGAAAAAACGAAAGAAAAACAAAAACAACTGGCTTTATTGTTTTCGCAAACAAAATATAAAGCGGGCTGCCAGTCAGTTTTTTTAGGCCGTGCACTTGCCAGCTTATTATCAAAATAATTTTCGCGGGAAAGAGACCTACAAAAACAAAGTTTTTGCTCAATAGAACTTAGAACGATTGCTATTTGTGGTGATTTGAAAGTTGTGGGTTTGCTTAACAATAAACTCTTTTTTTATGACACACCTCAAATTGGAGCCTCTTCAAAATTTTTTTGTAATGCCCAAAAATACAGCACTTTTTGTTTTTTATCATTGCTAGTGGCTAGAATACTGCTTAATTTTTGTTTTAGATACGTTTTTAATCTACACTTAAAGAAGAATTTTCTTGTTTCAAGCCATATTTTCTGGTGATTTAGTATACAACTCTTTCCGTCTAACGTCAACTTCTAGATACCATTTATAATTTCTGGGTTCCTTTTCCTCTAATACCCAATTTTTCGTAACTGGAAAACAGCCCTGCTTAACTTGCAAAGCTTATATATTTTATTTTAGGGGGTGACTGGTGTAACTGTTTTTTTGTACTGAAGGCCTACATACCAATTTTGCCCGTCACTGTCTCTTATATAACTGTAAGTATGTATGTGTATTCTTTACTACGTTTCTATAGACAAATAATCAAATACAAATAACAAATATTGTATAAAATGGAGAAAATAAATTTATGTGCATTTCCGTTTTTTGTTTTTCCTTCCTTCCGTTTAAGTAAATAACAAATATTATCGCACAAACCGCAACTTTATCTGTGTGTGTATGTGTGTGTCCATGTTTATAAAAATTCTTTGCTTTTATGGTATTTTCTTTATAATGTTGTTGTTGTTTTGGTTAAAATTATATATATTTAAATGTAAGAATATTTGAACTACTTACTACTGGTAGTTATTTTCAGTATGAGTGTGTTTATATAAAATAACTATCAAGCAAAGAAAATAACCTTTTTTTAAGAAGGAAAAATAAATGAAAAATAACTTAAAAAAAAATTGTTGGCCACAAGTCTATCAAATGCAATGCCAGCAAAACTACAACAAAAAAAGATCATTTAAACAAATAGCAATAACAAAAAGTAACAACAAATAACATAATTCATAATGCAAACATTTATAAAGAACCAATTTTTTTCATGTTTAAATAACGCAAGAAAATTAAATAATATTTAATGAAGGAATAGCAGAATGAATGTTGGAATGCAAGCACACAGTGCAACATAAACTAAATATTGATAAGCCAAACAAACCAAATCCAACTAGACCAGCCAACTAACCAACGAAACGAACCATTGACAAATAAACCCTGGACATCCTGTTCAAAAAAAAATTAAAAAAAAAATAAACTTCTACATACGTACAAGACCATTTTCAAAATTATTAATTTAGAATTTCCAAAGTTTGTGTTGTTGTATTTCAATGATTTGCAAATAAACATTTCGTTGTTTTGTTTGTTATTTGTTATTTTTATTTGCTGGTAGCGCCATGGCGCAACAATGTCCATGTCCATGTTTATAAACTCTTTTTTACCACTTCTGTTTCAATTCCTTGGTCGTCTTTATGCCACCACAGAATACAACAGCACAACACAGTGTGTCTTGTTTATCGCTCGATATTGGTTTAGAGCTGAACTGAGTACCGTTGGGTTCAGTTGATTGTTTGGTTTACAATAATTTGTAGTTTTGTACATTTATTTGTTCATTTGTTTATTTGTTTTATTATAAAATGTTTTCTTTTTTTTTTGTTTTTTGTTAAACTCGTAGTTATTTATGTATACATGTATCTAAACAATACATTTCATGTTTCGTTTAATTTGTATCATTTACAAATTATTTTAAAAATGTTTATTTACATTTCAAAATTATTTTGTTTTCTTTTCGAATTTGATTTGAACATGATTTTAGTTTTTATTTAGAATTTTTACTTAGCATTCTTCGAAGTGCGCAAAAATGATTTATCATTATGATTAAAATTAATGTGAATTTGTTAAAAGCATATTTAAATGGATTTTTTTAAATTAATCATGCGTGAAAAAAGAGCGTTAGCCACTTTAGTTAAGCGTTAGAGGCTCAGTTAGCCGGGATTAGCAGCAACTTCCCCTTACCGTAAAAAAGGAAGACCAATCTACTTCTTACAGATTTAGACGCCATATCTTACTGCTAACTATAATCGTTCTAATTGCGTTGCAAACAACAAAATTAAGCAGCTGATTTGCAACGTTACTATTACTCCCGGATTACTGAACCTTAAGCCTTAAACACTTAAGACTCTCCTCTTAAAGTTCAGTCTTTAATGTTCGACGGGATACAAACTCTCGCGGATTGTTTTTCGGCCTAATGCAATCTATTGGGGATCTGGCATTTGTATGTCTTTTAAGTAATACATATATGTTCCCTTTAAGTGTAAGACCAATAGGTATTTGCTTCCTTACATACCAGGGAGATCTATTATTCGACATTTTTCAAAAACCGGTTTTCGAATATTCCGAATAGCTGCTATTTAAAAAAAACCGGATTTCAATTAAGCATTATAAAAATAACCGGTTGACCGGTTTTAATTCGAATACATACAAATACAAAAATCAATTAAGTTTTTGAAATAAAAAGTTAATTTGAATAAAAAGCAATACAATTTACGAAGGTAAGAAACCAACAAAGTACATAGATATGAGTGAAGGTATGTTCAGGAGCCAAATTACGGCATTCGATATCGATCGAAATTACAATACAATTTAAATGGGAATTTTTATCGATATCGAATGCCGTAATATGGCCCCAGATCTAACAAATATTTGACGATACTTAGAATCAAAAAAAAAAGCGTGACCAGTAAAATGATCGAACTTATGCTCTTGTTTTAACAACTTCTATTTATTTACTAAACTTTATTTCTTAGATGGACTGTTTGAGGGGTGGGCAGTATTTACGGATGGATCCAAGATGGAAACCGGCACTGGTGCCGGTGTATATATAGCGGACACCGAGGTGAAGAGGTCATTCAGACTCCCCGATGAGTGCAGTGTCTTCCAGGCTGAGATCCAAGCGATCTGGAGGGCGACGGAGGTGATACTGGAACACATCGTGGGTGGATCTGTGGTGACAATTTACGTCGAAAGTCAGGCGGTGCTTAGGGCATTGACGAATTATACGGTGCGATCGTGCCTGGTCGCTCGGTGTAGGAATGCTCTTGGTAAACTTATGGAGGCATTCAATGTGAGGCTGTGTTGGGTACCTGGACACTGCATGGTTGAGGGAAATGAGGTAGCGGACGAACTCGCGAGAGAGGGTTCGAGTCTGGACTTAGTGGTACGGGACAGGGGTGTAAAGCCTCCCCTATGTTACAACTATGGTGTGATACGGGAGAAATTCCGTGATGACGTTAACCGATCCTGGGGGGACAGAGTGGATTGCAGGGTGTCTAGGGCATTATGGCCCGGATTGGACGCGGGGGCAACCAGGGTTCTACTGGGATTGGATAGGAGTAGTCTTAGAACGCTTATGGGGTTCTTGACGGGTCATTGTCCGGTCAGGGCTTTTGTGGGCAGATGAGACAACGCCATACCGGACTTCTGCAGATTGTGCGAGGATTCGGAGGAGCTGGAGACGATCGAGCATGTACTTTGCCATTGTCCCAGGATGCAGAGTCTCAGACAGAAGTGGCTAGGAAATAGGTTTCACGACGAACTGGGGTGCATCGCTGGATGTAGTCCAGCTGATCTACTGGGGTTTGTCAGGGAAATAGTGCGGTTGTTTCTGTTGAGCCGACAGTAGAGAGGGAATTTGTTCACAGTACCTACTAACTTTCCTATATTCTATACTCTATCCACCTCATACTTCTTTTCTTAACCTTTCTCTTTTTCTATCTTCTTTATCTATTTTTCTTCATGTTGAAGGGATTCACAATGGACCGTACTGGTCTCCGAGTGGAAGTGTGCCCTTGGGCACATAACCCTTCAGAACCTAACCTTACCTTATTTCCTAGATGATAATTGTATAATGTAATGTTTAATCAAGCCAAATTAATAATTTGAGATTATCTGAAAAAATTTATTTTAAATGAGTTTTAATTTGCTGGTGGTAAAGCATGTCTGTATGATTTAGTAGACTTCAACCATATTTTTGAAAAGTTGGAAACAAAACATCTTAGCCAGGATTATTATAGACAATTAAAAAAATTCCATGACTTTGTTTGATTCCTTCAATTTTGTTTTATGTTGTTGTTGTTTTAATAAATAAAACTGATGAATTTTCCCATATCGTTGATTCCGCTGGTATGTTGTAGTTTTAAGTATGAAGATTTGCTAGAACTACTTAAGAGTTTTTCATTCATTTTTGGCAGCATATTTTAGTAAAGTATTATTTGAAGTCTCTTAAGAACTACTTGGAACAAAGTCAAGTTTTACCTGGCGTATTTTTATGTCAACCTTGGGGACTAATTAGAGGTGATTAATAAGTCGTGACGTTGAAGAACCTTTGTAACTTATCATTTTGGGGCCCTTTCAGCACCTTTGTCTTTTAAATCGGTTAAAAATATCACCAGAGATGACAACTTTATAAAAATAAATATAATTTTAAGAATACTTAAATTACACTCAAAAGGAAAATCAATCCATCCGTACTCAAATCAATACGAAGCGGTATTATTAGTACAGTGAGTACGGATTTTCTTAAATCAAGTACCGGAAGATTGATTCAAGTAAGTACTCGAAAATGAGATTGAATAAAGTTAAACTTAGATTGAATCAATCTCAAAATGCGCTTGATTCAAGAATTACAAAATTGTTTTAATTCTAATTCGTAATTAAAATAATCCGAAAATGAGATTGATTTAATTAAAACTAAGATTGAATCAATCTCAAAATGCGATTGATTTAAGTATTATAAAGTTGATTTTATCCCCTATTAAGCCTATCAATGCTACCTATCATGCGAGTTTGTACAATTTAACGTTTTTATTCCTGCAAAGTATGCGACATTCTTTTGCGTATGTAAACAAGCCCCACATGTGTTTTACTGCAAATTATTTTTTTAAGAAAAAAATTTAATAAAAAAGAAAATAAAAAACTGTTACCGGTTGTGTTATTTTAATTTTTTATTTCTTATTTAATAATCAGTTCATACATATTTGCTTTTGCTTAAAATTCCACGTGAAATAAATGCAGTTTACATTATTTCGCAGTTGTAGAAACATGTTGCCAGAAACATTTCGAAACTTTTTCACAAAATGAACATAGTACAACTCTATCAACATTATTTCTTAGATATACCGCACAAGTTTTTTTCATATGCGTTTTGACAGCATTTCACGTGAAATGTTGAACAGAATACCAGGCTTTAGAAAGAAAAATGTATTATGATTGATTTACACCTTAAAGAATGATAAAACACCAACATCGTGCCCGAAAAGGTTTTTACTTTAGAAATCGTATGCACATATTTAATCAAAAATATAAACTAAATGAGAAGCAGGAGTTAAAATTTACTTTGAAAACAGTGTTGTCAATTCTTGGTGAACAAAAATGGCTAAATTTACGGAGAAAAATGGCTAAAAAACGGCTAAAAGCTTTTTTTAAATAAAAACACATTAAAATTCAATAACAAAACAGAAATAATTAATTTCAAGTTGCTTACAATGAAAATGCAAGTTAAGATAAATTTGTAAAATAAGAATAAACTTAAATTAATATTTTGATAATTATATTCAACATTTTTTATTTTTCAGAAGGAAATAATTCCCAGTTTCTATTTTGATAATTATTTAAAAAATTAAATCATCGATAAGTTCGATGTCGTTATTGTTCATCTCAAAGGAATCAATCGCACCTATCATAATCATAATCACGACAACATTTACCAAACATTTTGAGTCCAGATCTACAATGAAAACCAGTAAGAGAGTATAGTCGGTCAAACCCCGACAATATGATACCCTACACCACACTAGAAATTTTGTATCAAATGTTATAAAATTATCTCCAAAATTGTGACCTGTACTTTGCGCACAAGGTTTACATGGACAGCCATCTAGCCAGACAAACATCGCTAATTCAAACCTCTCCACTATTGTGGTGTTGGCTTAAATATTTTATTGCTATGGTAAAAATATTTAACTAATTGATAAAATCGAATTAACGGTTGCTAAATGTAACCTATTTCTTAAATTACTTTTAACGATGTTATTTGGCGAAATACCTTCTCTACTTCAGCATTAGGCCAATTCTGAAATTTCTAAAAAAAATTTGTTGCCGCCTGATTCTCTTTATTGAAGTATGTACTTGCAACCAGAAAGAAATACCGATGTTTGTGTTGATCCATTTTATAAATTTAATATTGGAATACTATTCCTTTAATTTGAAATATGTTTCTTTCATTATCATAGTTTAAAGCGATTTTTAACATTTCTAAAAGTTGTGATTTGAATTAAAGGCGTCTTAATTGTTAAAAATGTTTATTTTATTTTATAAATTTTTATAATGAAATGAAAATTATTCTTTTAAAAGAAAAAAAATGGCTAATGGCTAAACTTATTTTTTAATTGCTAAACAGGGTGAAAAATGGATAAATCTAGTTACTAAATGGCTAAATTGGCAACACTGATAGAAAATCAAAACATGCCTAAGTCCGATGTTTAAACACAACGAAAAGTTTAATAATTTTTACTTGATTTAAGAATTTTACACTTATTGTTTTGAGTACGTTTTAGTGTTATTCGGACTTGAATTTTTGAGTACGACTCGTACTTAAAGAAATCATAAAAAAACTTGATTTTTCCCGACTGTTTTTCTTTCTGTGTACGGGTACATTTATAACAAAAGTAAAGAAAACGTATTTAAATTACACATTACAAAAATAAACGGTTTATTTTACCAAAATAACCGGTTTATTCGATATTCGAAAAGTGGTATTTTAAAATATTCGACTTGAGCAAAACTAAAATAACCGGTTAAAACTGGTCGAAATCTATCCTTTCGATCTCCCAATTACATACCTGGGGGTCGATTTTGGTTTCGTGAAACTGTGAAATGAAAAAAAACTTTTCATTTTCGTTTTCATAAGAACTTCTCTCATTAGCACTTCACATTTATACAAATTGCGATTCCCGTTCTTTTAATGAAAAAGTGTTTCATTCCATTGTAGCCGTGAAACTTTTGTAACAGCCCTACAAGAAACGAATGAGCGAGGAGTCTCAGTTTTCATTTTGGTGTTATGAAAATTATGGGAAAAGATTACCGAATGTGACCGAAAACTTGATTTCGGTCATTTCTTTCTATCATTTTCTTAACACCAAAATGAAAAATGTGACTACTCGCTCATTCATTTCTTGTAGCGTATATTAATAAAATGTCAACGCCAAATGCAGATATCGCAGCTTTGGATTTTTGAACCAGCGCTAACCCGCAAACGAGTTTGCTTAATGGTTGAGCCGCATGCATTTATTTTTGCTAAAGGATTTTTAACTTTATATGCACATAAATATGTATGTATAATTGTTTGTTCACATTTGTAGGTGGTGAATTAAGATTGTTATTGTGCGTGTGTTCTTCGCGTTTATGTAAAGAAAACAAATAAATTTTTATGACTTCTCTTGTTTTATACAATATAAATTTTTTCAGTAAGAGAATTTTTGTGGTTTTTTTTATATTCATACATATGTACATGGTAAATATTTTTTACTTAAAAAATTAATGAGTAAACCTAAAATTCCTTAATTTTCTGCGAATTTGTTGCATTTGGGTTTTTTTTATGAACGATATTGCATCTGAAAGAGGTTGGCGGCCCCAATGTCCTGTCCAAGTGCGCACAAAAAAAGGAAAGGAAAACATTTTAGAGATATTATTAGAGATTAATTTATTAATATGTTATTAAATATAAAACATAAAAATATTGTAGGCGGCTTTAAATTTACTTTAAGCCGTCGCTAAACCTAAATTCTTCGCCGCCGATGGTCATTTAATCAAGTGTAAAATTAAACAAAAAAAAAATACACAAAAAATATAATTTATTTAAAAAAATGTTAGGATAGTTAGTTATAATTGAATTATCGCAAGAAATTCTGAATGATAGAAGGTAAGAAAACATTTTTAACGTTTTTCGCCAGTAATGTTTTTAATTTTATCAAAAATTGGCATTTTATATGAATATAATAAGTTAAAAATCTGTAAATGTCCATATTTTACTCTAAATAATTTAAGTAAAATTATTTTTCATCCGTTTAAATGAAAGTGAAAACATATGACAAATGAAAAGTTTGTGGCACTTCTTTGCACTGTTACACAGAACAAGAATCGTATTACTGTGAAAATATGAAAACAATTTGTTCCATTCCATTTGTTCTACTCACATGAAAGCATTCGAATTTATTTATAATTTTTTCACTGAACGAGAATCAGAAACTCTATGAAAATGTGAAAAAAGTTTTCATTTCACAGTTTCACCGAACCTGTACAGATGGACTTGTTATAAAAACATTTTTAAATCTTTCACAGAAGTTTCGAATCTGTTTTTATACCGTAGCCTAGGGTTTTGTTCTGCCTGCGTGGCTTATATCCAAACCGCGGGAAAGGAGACATCTACATGGAGAACTGATATTTCATCCTTATGGAAAAGCTCGGCCTTTTAGATACTGATATCTCATAAATACTGTTGCTTTCAACGGCAGCAGCTGGATTTTAATAAAGCAATGGAATTAAGATAACTTAGGCTCCTGAACAAGACGCGAGTGTATAATTTTTTGGCGGATTATAACCTCAATATTGTTAGCTGCGTGTAAAGTATCCATGCTCAAAACGGAGCATTTGGTTAATGCATAAATGGTCAGATCCATCGCTAAGGTTAAGATCCATAGGCCATATGGCGGTTGCTTATATAAATATATTTCCACACCTTAAACCATAGATAGTTTAAGTTCACTATTAAAGTAAATTGGCCTTGATACCAATAAAAGTGTATTTCTTAAGTTGTTCTAATATGAAATAAACTTATCAAATTAACATCATCGTTCTATTAACCCTCCGTCTTACACAGGAGTCTTTTCAATTTGAAATGTTATTTGAATATAAACATGTGTAAAACGGAGGTAAAATCTCCAAAGTCAAATACATTTAGTTGCAATTCGGCAAAAATACAAAATTGGCGGGTCACAGAAGAGCTTCATGTTAGCGGATGACCATAGATCATATCTGGAACAACAGCAGCCAGTACACTGGTAGAAAAATGCATCTTCATATTGATGATGCCATAACATCAGAATTGTGACATCAATGTTACTACAAATAGCATCAATAATGCAAAAAGTAACATTAATCCAATCATTACCGTCTTCGTACAGTTTTGTAATTTTTTACGTGTCATCTATTTTATGACTACAGTGACATCAATTCGATACCAAATTATGTATATTATTATTCCATGGTTGTATTTCCGTCCGGATTGGCGGATGTAGTTCAACGGATAAATACATTTTTGGCGAAGTGATGAAAGTATCCCTTCGTTAAAAGGGGATCACTTGGTGGTTTTGGCTTAAACCCAAAGTTGCGGGAAGGGATGTCCTGAAAATGCTACTAAAGGCTGATTTTTCACCACTTGTGGTAGCAACCGGCCTGAGGAAGAATTTTTCCTAGCTGCTATTGTTATTCAACAGCTGCTGCGAGCATATTTTCAAAAGCATCGAAAGTTAGATTGTTCCAGCTCCTTAAAAAGGGGCGAGTGTATAATCTTGCCATGCTATCTTCAAACACTTGTTTCTTGTCATCTCAGGATAACTCTTGTGCAAATGAATCCCAATTTTATGTTATTTTCTTAAATATTGCTATAAAATTTAAGAAAAAATCGTGTTGGACTAAAGCTTAAAATTTTTATTGATTTTTTTTATAATAAATAAAAACTGCAAACACTTTTTTCAACTTCATGCCCGCCAATTCAAAAATATTTCCAACTTCATTTAAATTAACCAAAAAAATAATAATAAAAAAAAAATTTTCAACGACATTGTAAAAATATTGTACATATTTAAAACAAAATATTTAAAATAACGACAACAACAGCAGCAGTAGCAACAACAACTCGACGTAAGAAATTAAATACACAGACACTTTTGTTTGTTGTTGGCATTTGCCATAAATGTTGGCTGTCGCGACGACGGCCATCAAAAATTTAACCTAAAACTGACAAATTCATGACAACAACCTAAAAAAAAAGCAAAAATATATATAAACAGCACAACAACAACAGCAGCAGTAATAATGACAGTAACATTAAACACCTACTTCCACCAGGCGCCCCCTATTGGCTGAAATATGTGGCAAAAAAAAAGTGTAAGGAAAACTGTTGTCTGCAGTTGTTTCAGTACAAATAAATAAATGCTGTTCTAACTACCAGCAACTTTGTTAAATGCCTGCAAAATGACAGCTTGTCTGTCTGTATGTCTGCCCTCCCCCTGCTACCGGCTTTTAGACTACTATAAATATTTTTCACAATGATTTTCCATAAACATGGAATTTGATAAATATTCTGTAGTTTATTTTGCTACACATATACATACATACATATACAAAATCTATTCACACACAGATACTAGAACACTGACAGTGTGACTTACAGACAGATGGATAGAAAAACAGTCAACGTAACAATACATAACGATTAAATATTGCTAAAACTCTGCTCAACTCTTGTCTCGTCTGCGGATGATTAGACTAAAAGACATACATACACATGTAGTTAAAAAAAGGACTCACCCACACACACACACATAATAACAGCCATAGGGAGCGATTGAGTGAGTGAGAGTACAAGCCATATTTTTTAGGTGTCAAAATAGGGATCAACAGTCAATAAAATTGCGTTTGACATGTCAAATCACTCTCTAACACACGTTTGCATACAAAAATTCACATAACATGAACGAAGGATGACGGAGAGTGTATCTGTAACACAAGATTATTTTTATATGTTAAAACACGTGAATAACAACAACGACACCAGCAGCAGCAGCAGCAGCAGCAGCAACAAAATATAATACAAAAACAATCCTGTCTGATGTCTAGTCATTTATATATAAATTTTGTTGGTGATTTTTGTTGTTGGTGTTGTATTTTAAACTCGGTGAAAATCTGCTGTTGTCATGATGACTTTTGAAAATTTGTCAACACACACACACAGTTCAACCAAAACTAACTCACTTTATTTAATACATACAAACAAACCTACTCATACACTGACATTCTAAACGCCAATCAAACATTTAATAACTCTAGTTGAGTTTTAAAGGATTTCTAAATAAAACGACGACAACTACAACAACAAGAAATAAAAAAAAAATTAACGTTTTAACAACAAATTATTTCAAGGTCATTTAAAGTTGATTTATGAAAAAATATTTTAGACATCGAGAGTTTTTTTTGCTGTCATTGACAGCACATATTTGGAGGCAGGCAGCCAGGCGCACGTTTTAATGTCAAAAATTTATTTAACACTAAATTGATTTAAGTGATTTGCTAGCAATACGTTTTTTTTTGACTCATTGAATTTAAAGACTGAACAATAATATGGGAAGTGTCCTTTTCCGTTTACTAGAAAGCGATCGCAAACACGTTTTATTAAAATTACGCAAATTTGGTAGTTTTTTGTTTTAATTAAATTAAGTTATGTATAAAAAAATCATACATATTCATTTAGTGTTATACCCTAATTCTTCTAACCTGTATAGAGACAGTTTGTTGTCATATGACGACGAGCAAGGTAACGTAAGGCCGATGTTGATTTTGAATAAAACGCAAATTATTTAGGGAACTATTGTCATTTCTTTTTATTATGGTAATATTGGTATGGTTCAATTATGTATGGAACAAAATATCGGCCAAATGGCCGCCGTGATCTCGACGGCACACCTCCATCCGATAGTCAAAATTTTCGATGACGCTGAGGCATAATTGAGGTTCTATGCCGTTAATGTGCCGATTTATCTCATCCTTTAGCTCTTGAGTTGTTGCTGGCTTATCGACGTACACCTTTTCTTTCAAATAACCCCACAGAAAGAAGTCCAACGGCGTCAAATCACATGATCTTAGTGGCCAATTGACATCGCCACCACGGCCATTGAATTTGTGTGGCAAGTGTGACCGTTCTGTTGAAACCACATAACATCCACATCGATATCTTCCAATTCGGGCCATAACAAGGTGGTAATCATCTCACGATAGCGAAAAACATTCACAGAAACTGCCTGATGATGCCGCCAGCCCATAAACCGCACCAAACAGTCACTCTTTGCTTTGTTCTTTGACAATCACTCTTGGATTATCATTCGCACAAATGCGGCAATTTTGTTTATTAACAAATCTACTGAGGTGAAAATGTGCCACATCACTGAAGATAATTTTCTTCGAAAATTGATCATCCACTGTTGCCATTTCTTGCCACCATTATGACCATTGACGACGTTTGGGATGGTCAAATGGCTTTAGTTCTTGAGTCAATTTAACCTTGTAAGCGTTTAAATGAAAGTCTGTATGCATAATGTTCATCAAAGACGAGCGTGAGAGGTGCACGACAACGAGTTTTCACATCTCCTACAGATCCGGTTTGATAAAATTTTTGCCCGATTTTTCCGATTGAACGCACATTTAAACAATTAAATTGACCGAAAAATCCCTTAGTGCACGATATGCATTTTGATTTGAACGCCCAGTTTTATAATAAGCCTGAATTATTTAACGCGCTGCTCGATTGTGTATCTTTCCATGGTTCAAATTGAATTAGTTTGAAATTGAGAAATGTCAAATGAAATGCAGAAAAAAACTCGACGTTTAGGTGTGGTTTACATTCAACATCGGCCCTTTTGCCACCTTTTATTTCTTATCACCACACGCAAAGAAAAAACATGGTTGTGGTAAACATATTCTAAGAGCATCATATTATGATGAAATTTATGATTGTAGTCACCATATTAAGATTATTATTGAATCATATACTCGTAATATTATATCATAATATTTTTGCCATAATCATATTATTATTATTATGTTAATTATACTAAGTTAAGAAGTTATCAAATTATTGTCATGTTAATCATAATAAGTTAAGAACTAATCATATTATTGTCATGTTAAACATAATAAGCTAAGAAGCAATCATATTATCATCATGTTAATCATAATTAATATAGAAGAAATCATATTATGATACAGCCCCTTTCATAACTGTCATAAAAATATAAAATAAATTTAAACTTTGTTTTTCGGCTCTCCTGAAAAATTTGGTTTTAGACATACGTGGTTGCCCATGAAAACCACAGAAATGTCGTAACACTTTTATAAAATATAACGAAATCTCTGTGTGTTTTGTTTTTGGATTCTACAAAAAAACTACGATATTTTGCATTTGAACTATTAAATCACTAATACGGAATGAACTCCGCTAATATTTTAATTTTTTTAATTTCTTTAAACATATTTTTTTTATCGGAATTTATCTTTAAATTGATTAACCGTTCACATATAAAATAAATGACACAACTGATACAAAATTATTTTACAAATGGCGCTTACATAACATTATTAGAGTAAAAATAGTTTGATTGCATCTTAAACATAATATAATATGTTTCGAAAGTTATCATAATTTAGTTGTTAGAAAAATAATTTTTTTTCGGTCAACAATAGGTACTCAAATTTATAATTGCGATAAACATTGATATGTTTACAGTAACTATAATATTGTTGATAATAAAGAAAAATAACAAGTATTTGTGTACGACAACAATTTATTGTTACATTAAACATAGTGTTGTTGCCGTTACCATGCCCAACCATATTTTTTCTCTGTGTGCACTATTCCCTTTTTAACTTGTGTAGACAGATAAGAAATTAACAGGATTTTGCGCAATTTCGTAAAGATGGTTTTAGGCTATATATTTTTTCAAACTAGAACTAAGAGGAGAGGTAGGTAAAAAATTCCGCCTCACCGAAACTGCCTGACAGATTTCATTGACTACTACGCCGAGTATCCGCTGGTATTTAATAAAAACAGAAAAACGTTTTGAATTATTCTACATTTAGGAATGCAAAACAAATTCTCTTTAGTTAGAACTTAAAAAAATTTCATTGAAGTTACCACCGTATTTTCGTTGAAGAAAATGTGAGTTCAAATGAACGTTGCTATAAATTAATATTTTTATTCCAGAAATTAATAAATCGTTCCAAATGTATTAAATCTGCGACAATTGATTGCCAAAACTGCAAAATAATAATTTTTGTCATTATTCTTTAAAATCCCATAGAAATTCCTTTTTTAAGTGCACTTTCTATACCTGCACATTTAAGATAAATGCACAAAATTTTTGGCATTTTAAAATAATTTTGATACATCATACCAAAGTTAGCTGCACTTTGGCTTTACTGTCCAAAATACCCATTTTCTGTAATTATTCCTCAAAATCCTTCCTTACGTGCAATTCACGTTCCTGCATATTTCTCATATTTTTGGGCAGCTTTAAAATATTTTCATATAAAACATCAAGGTTAGCTGCACATATAAAAAAAAAATATCGGGGCCACTTTTTCACATAAATATCCAATTTAAGCTGTTTATAAAAACAAAAATCGCAAACAAGTCAAGTAAGCATCATTGTAATTTATTTATTTTGTTTGAATGTACCCACACTCGTGCATTTGGTTTGTGGTTACAGCAACTTTGCCACGATTATATGAAAGGAATAGCAAATCTTAGGTCTGGAACAGAATTAAGTAGTTGTAGTAGTATCTGAAGCTGACGAATGCTCTGTAGCGCAACAAAGTTATAAATTTCGAATTTTGCGCTTAAAAAACTGCAGTCGTAACCAAAAATGAAAATTGTGTTGGTTTAACAGCGACTGCTTGCATATAATGCATCAGAAGTAAAAGCAAGATTTTGACCAATGAAGAAGTGGAAGAAGATGCAGTTTTTCTACTTTGACTACAGTTTTTTAAACGCTGGCAACGACTATTTAAACTACGAATTCTGTCGACACTACAGATTGCAGCGCTATTCTTAACGTTGTACTACAGCGACTATTCTGTTCTCAACTTTATTGTTACCAATTTCGCTAACTCGTTCATTATACAAATGCATAACAAATAACTACAAGTCGTTTGAACGTCATTGTTATTATCAATTTATTAATTAAAACGTTTTTATTCTTCTTTTAAACACGTTCCTTTAGCTGCTCTTTTATGCAGGAAACCACAATTGCGTACCTGCACATTGGGGCAGGTAAATGCATTTAGGATCAGTGCATTTTTGATTTATCTGCACAAAAAATCGTGCAAAGGAGACTGTGCAGTTAAGTCAAAATTACTGTATAACATTACAGCTGTCAAAAAAGCCTACTTCTTGATTGGGTTTTTAAGAAATGTGTTTATTTTGTTATTGTCAATGTTTTCGAATTAAATTTTGAGTAAAATTCAAAATTTATAATTTCACTTTCTTTCTATTGTCTTTCTATTATAGTATTCTTCTATAATAAAAGCACTTCATAGCAATAATTAAAGAAAAAAAAATGTTTGTATTTATTATTTAAATATTTTTTAAATAAATAAAAATAAAAGGCAATGAAGTGAAATTTATGTCATACGCATAAAACAAATAACAATGTTTATTTTCTGATATACTACAACAACTAACAACAAAAAAACGTTGTAAAAAATTTTATCTTTTTAATTTTAAATAATAAAAACATTTTTTGTAAACCAGATTACACATAAAAATTTTGTTAAAAAAAAACAATTGGTTTGTTAATATTTTATAATTGTGAGTAGTGTAATGTTGTTGATGTTGTATAATTAAAAAAAATTAAACAACAATAACGTATAATGTTGTAGTTATTGTTAAAAACATAACACACAACCCGTGGTTGTTGTTTTAAATGTTTTTAAAAGCTAATAAATTTTTGGTTTTTTAATTTCTTTTTTCAGAACGAAAAAGTCAGCTAAAAAACGTCAATGTTTTTTTTTTAACAGCAGCTGCCGCCTACAATTCCCCTGCCCTTTTTCAATTTTCCTGGTCATCCTCCCACGTAGAAGAATTGAAAATTGTGAAGACGAGACATTTACTGGCAACCGCTTTTTGATCAACATATTTTGTTTTGTTTGTTCTTATTTTATTTTGAGAATTATTTGACTTTTTGGCTTTTTAATAATTTTTTATTTATTTATATCTTAAGAATTTTACATATTATTTTTCATTAAGTAAAATTCTTAAAAGATTTGTTAAAATTTTGTTAAAGATTAAGGAAACAATGATTAATTAATTTCAATAGATTTCGCACAATTTAAGTTTTTCATTTTAAATTAAAAACTAATAAGTCGAAAATGTGTTTATATATCTGGGAAAATAGAATCTGGGAATTTATTTCTCATGGTGAGTTACATTTATTTTATAAATGTTCATATTAATCGAATGTGTATTCTAAGACAAAATACAATTTATAAAGCTTTCATACTAGAATAACCTTATTCTTTTAATATTTTCCGGGAATATTATTTAAGTTTATTTTTATTCGACCTTTTTATTCTAACATAAAAAAAGTAAATAATTAAGCTCAATGTCCAGGGATTTGTTTTTCTATAAAATCATATTTTATTTTCCAATATTTCGCTACAAAATATCGAGGTTAAGGATATAATTTAAAACATTTTTTTTCAAAAACAAAACAAAACATTACAATTGATATTGCACTGGACTATTTATAAATTTGGTACAAGACTTGTAAAATTGGAAAAAGTAGACTTAAGTTTTGGCAATCACTTCCCAGACTTCAGAATCTTAAATGAATCAAAACTTTAAAGCAAAAAAGTAACTGCCTCCCAAAGCTACTACAAAGGTAGCGTCCTTCTACAAAAATGATAACTTACCAAATGACAAATAATTTTTACAAGTATCAGTTTCACGATTTTAATTTTACTGTCTATTGAGATTTAAAGAGAACAACTTTATATTGAGATAGCTAATCCAGCAATCAGGTATAAGGTTTAAAATTGCCAGATCTCCTAAAGATTATGACTGAACAGAAGCACAAGGCTATTAAGGAGTAAAATAGTTCTCCATTGGGCATCAGGTAATGGCTCTCCGGAAGGGAAATCTAAACAATTCTATGTAAATGTCTGCTTTTTGCCCGTAACCTGGACTAAAGTTTGCCTGTTGTAATATGTCTTAGTATGTTGCTTTTATTTAACTGAAGCTAATTTTATATTCGAGGCAAGATATTATGTACATACTAAGTGTGTTGGTATCTTGAAGCATAATCGTGAGTTGACGCATTATGGCCACTTGATGTTGAGAGTTATAATAGCAACTTCGCGTTCATCTGAAACATTTCAAGCCTAAATCCAATCAAAAATAACGGGGGCCATTAGCCCCATTACTAAAGAAGATGGAGATCATAAAGATTTTGGGTAAGGGCCTATTTGCTATCCAGCAGATTCGCATTTGCAGTGAAGCAAGCAATCAAGTGCCAAAACTGTCACTTGTGTGTAAATTTTATGCGCATGTTAGTATTAAATTCACTCGGAGTTACGGCTAATATTATGTCGTTACATTAATTTTGCACGATGTTAACATATTATTCTTGTAATAGTAGAAGTACAAGGCGAAAATTTTTCGGGGGCAACAGATAATCCGTACCTTAATTTATGATCTTTCACCAGGCAGGTTTATTGGCCTGAACCTGACTAGCGTGATGAGTTATAAAGGCTGCACAAAAGACCTCTGGTTCGCAGTGATTATGGTCTTCTACATATCTATCTAAATTCCAAACTTTTAGTATGTCCAACCCTCCAGCTGGCTGTCCATGCTTACTTTGTGCGCACAGTAGAGGGCCCTGTTTCTCATAATTAAAAGTTACAAATCTACAAGTAAAATACATTAAAAAAGCAACAATTTAACAATTTTTGTTTCAGTTTCTGTTCGCGAAGTTCATACAGCATTTTACGACGCTCTTTTCTGGTTGGCTACGTCAAAAAGCAAAATAGCCGCTAAAGCCGTAAATGAATCACAACTACAACCATTAAAATTGACTGTTTGTTGAGGTGTACACGCTTCTTCGGAATTAACAAGAAACTGCCGTTTCAGTGAATGTCGAGCGCTATCGAGCCATGCTGACTGTTTCCAAAAGTAAAGGCCCAACTTTTATTTGAATAAGCTTGATTAAGCTTCTGTCAAAAATTAACAAAGTGTTCTTAAATGCATTTAATAAAAAACAAAATCAAAAAACATTTGATTCCGAAACTGATCGCACTTTGCTTAAGCAAATGACAGATTAACAAAAAGTTTCCTTATATTCAATATGGTTTGACACATATTGTTAATATGTATTCGCTTAAGCCCATTTAAGTGTATTATAGTAATAAAAAATTGGACTGATTAAATAGATCATATAACTCGTAGCCGAGGGGGAAATAATCTGACACTCATATTTAAAAAGTAAATGACATAAAATTATCTACCAGATTATAGTAAAAAATTGTTATTCCAACCATATATTTGACTTGTATGATCCTTTTAAGTTCCCATGCACCTAAAAATAAACCTTATATTGTTACAAAGAGAAAATTATCAGTAGTTTTTTTTTATCAATTAAAATAATTGTTTAAAAAATATTTAAATTTATATCAATTCAAAAAATCTCAATTGTTTTCTTCTTTTAAAATAAAACAATTAAAATTTGTAGAATTGTTGTTGGGAATTGTCAAAACCTGATCAAGCAAACATTTGTGATCATTTTTTTAATTAAAATAAAAATATCATTTACTGAATGAAAAATATTCACAATTTAAAATTTTTAGAAATCTATATAATAATTTTGGTTTTAGGTGCAAAATCAACAAATTGTTTGCTGATTTGTTGATTTTATGAATTAGGCATGAATTCAGTGATTAGAGACAATTTTAAATTTTTTCTGTGTACAGAGGGAAGCTTGGAAATGCCGGGCTCTTGATATATACAGAAAAATTCTCCAAAATTGTTCACCTATTAGAGATTTATTAAAAAATAAAATCTGTTGTAATTAAAAATTTAATCAAGTGAATTAAACGTTTAATTATGTGAATTAAACTTTTAATCAAGTAACTAAACGTTTAATTAATACTATTAATTTGTTTACTGGTCAAGTTTAATAATTTTTTTTAATACCACATATTTTTTAATTGAAATTAATTTTTATTTTTTTCTGTGTAAAAGTTGAGAGTTTATTTTCAAAAGTAGAAGTAAAAATAGTTTCGAATTTAATTAAAAAATGAGAAAATAACGAAGATGTTTTTTTTCTATTTTCTATAAGGTTTTTCCAAATTTAAAATACTTAGAAAATCTTCTTTTTTAAAAATTGTTCCTCCAATTTGCATTTAACTCTGCCTGCAACTTAAGAAGAAACCATTTCCAAAAATAACTTTTTACTTTTCGAGGAAAATGTTCATCCCTGCTGTCAATATTTATAGATTTATATCGAATGGATTTTTTTTTTAAGACTTGAGAGTGTTAATGGTTCATTTATTCAGTGAAACGCTCGTCTGCGTTTCTTCCCTGCTTAAATCCATTAAAAAAGATTGTTTTATATTTTATTTATTATTAGACCACGTTTATTGCTGCTGCCACAGTTGCCACTGCCACTGCTTTTGCTGCTAGTGCCACAGTTATCGTTTGTAACATGAATTATTTCTATTTAATAGAGCTAAGTGTAATATTTTATTTCATTTTTCAATTTTCGCCTTCTTCTGCAGCATTTGAAGCGAAGCGATATTTTTTTTTTATTTCACCCAAACACACGTTATAATTCATTATTTTTTGTTGTTGTTGCTTTCCTATTTGAATTTTATTTGATTTTTATGTGTTACAATTTTACTGGAAATTAATCACAATTATAGCAACAATCACAATATTTGCAAATAATGTTATTAGGAAAAAAAAAGAAAAATTAAATTTGATTCTTGCCGTTTTATCTAATACCCCATTATTTTATTATTATTTTTTTTTTGTTTTTTATTTTTTTTTTGCCTTCAAGATTTATTTAGAAAATAAAAATGTTTGCAATTTTAAGATTTATGACTGTGATGAAAATGTGTGAATGTTGTGGAGAATAAAAAAAAAATACAACTAAATTAATTTTTATTTATAACTGGAACGTAACGTTATTTGACGTGTTAAAGTAGAAATAGTTATTTTATTTTTAATAAAAATTTTCCATTTATGCATGACTGCTAATTAAAGGTATTAAAATAAAATAATTACACAAAAATAATTTATGACAATTAAGACAAAAGTTGTTTTTAAAAGCGTCAATTAATTAATGGGTTATTTATTATTTTTGCTTTTGTGGGCTATTTATTATTGGGTAGTTAAGAATTCCAGATTTCCATTGATCAGAAAGATCTGAGACAATTAATGATTCGAACTGAATTTATGTAAATTTTGCTAAGTGGCGGCATTTAAAATTATAACTTAAAGATCTCAATTAACGGTGTTTTGTTTTAAATCTAAATTAAATTTATATACTCTAAATAGACATATTAATTTATAATAAAAAATAATATATCGCCACCTTAAATGCAAACGGATTGGAAATCGGGTTTTTTTTTAAATTAATTATGGTTCGGTTTTTCACACTCATCTTTACGCCAATTAGAAAACACACCTGTGATCAAAAATAAACAATAAATTCGATTGCCAATTTAAAGGGTGGTGCAACCATAATGCACGATGTTAATTGTGAGTCACAGCTTACCGTCAAGTTGTTTCCCCAACTTAATTTGACATTTCTTAGTTTCAGTTTTTGACAAATTCTACAATTGAGCAGAGCGTTAATATTGTTGAAGCCTTTTACGAAAATGGGCGTTCAAATCAAAATGTAATCATCTGCAGCGACGAGGCACACTTTCCCCTCAGTGTATTCGTTAATAAGCAGAATTGCCGCATTTGGGCAAATGAGAATCCTTGAGTGATTGTTAAAAAGCCGATGCATTTACAAAGAGCCACTGTTTGGTGCGGTTTATGGGCTGGCAGCTTCATCGGGCCACACTTCTTCTAAAATGAGGTTGGCTAAGCAGTTACCGTGAATGGTGTTTGCTATCGCAAGATGATAACGGACTTCTTGTGGACAGAAATTGAGGATAGTGCCACTTGCCACACAGTCAACGAAACAATTTTTCGTAAAAAATTTAATGGCCGTGTTATCTCACGTTTTGGCGACGTACTTTGGCAGCCAGGATCAGGTGATTTGACACCGTTGGACTTCTTTCTTTGCGAATATTTAACAGAAAAAGTGTACGCCAATAAGCCAAGAACAATTCAAGAGCTAAAGGATGAGATAATTCGGCAAATTAACGATATTGAACCTCAATTATGTCTCAAGGACCGTCGGATAGAGGAATGCCGCCGAAGCCGTGGTGAGCACTTGGCTGATATTTTGTTTCACACATAATTGTCATGGATACTTCTATCTTAATAAAAATGATTAAAATAATTCTCTGAAAACTTTTAGTTTTATTAACAATTGAAACTGTGCGTTTTGGCTATAACATCCTTTACTTTACTACACAGCGTTACACTTTTGAATTAATCGAGTGCAGACTTGTTGAAGAACTTATCGAATGGGAGCTTTAAACTAGAAATAAATAACATTTGTTTTTAATTTTATGAGAATTGTAATGTAACTCCACTTTTAATTTGTTAAGCATAAAACTTTAAGAAACTCAGTAATAAAACACAGTGCAACGCATAAAAGGCAACCTCTCTCTCGCGAGGGAATCGCTCGAATTACTGAAACCAAGAAAACCTCGGATTTTTGGACTCATGCATATTTTTGATAAAATTTAATTTTTCCGAATAACATCCAATTTTTCTCTCGTCTTTAGTTCGGTAACCAATTGGAATTTTATGTTTCCGTCCTTAGCAGAATTATAGCTTTGGACGAGAAGAAAATAAGTGTAAAACAAACTTACCGGAAAAAACTGCACCTAATTCCTTTAAATTGCTAAAATATCGAAAAAAAATGTATATTTATATTTTATGTATTTTATTCGACCTTTATTATTATATGTAATACAATTAAATTTTCAAGCTTGAGGTCTTTTTTTATTTTATATAAAAACTTTAACGTTTATTTTTAACCAATATTTCGGCACAGAAAATAATTATAAACGTAGATTTATGTTAGAAATGTTACAAATCATAAATGTACCGATAATGTCGAGAATTAATTTTAAGTCTGACACTGAGAATGTAGCACAAAATTATAGACATTTAATTTATAAAAACAGAAACGGAAGGTAAAAAATTTTTGTATATTGTAATAGATCAAGTTTGTATTGAAAAATATTTTTTATTCAATTCCAAAAAATTTTCATAAGTTTGTCAATTTTTGTTAAATTTGTTAATTTTTTGTTAAAAAAGAACCCTGAAGAAGGCTCTCAAAGAAGTGCCGAAATATTGGTTAAAAATAAACGTTAAAGTTTTTATATAAAATAAAAAAAGACCTCAAGCTTGAAAAATGTATATTTTTTATATATTTATTTTTTTACATCTTTGGCCAACAGCTGCCAATTTCTGTGAAATTCAGGCCGTTTCTTGAAAGGTGCTCACAAGCGACAGCGCATTGCTGTGCGCCATATGTGTCGCGTACCCCTCAACAAAAAAAGGTTTCGGGGTACAGTAATCCACTCCATCAGGGACAATCGAATGTTCGATAATTCTAACGAGGCCATGTTCGCCGCGTTCAGCAGTGCCACCGAGCAAAGTGCCATCTGTCTGGCCGTGATGACCACCTAGAGCCAGTTTAACAATTTAAACAGCGTCCTAGTGGAAGTGGAACGGATCGTTCCTGTGATCATGAACGCGACCAGTATGTGTAACTTTTTTATCATCGCACTCTACCCGCCCTTATCCAGCGCAGTCCACCATACAACTACCCCGTAATACAGGGTCGGCTTTACTACAGCCTCAAAGATCCAATTGACACACATCGGGCCTATTGTATAGGTATAAGATAATTTTTTGACTATGACGTTCATAAAAATATAGCAAATGCAACTATGTTTTATGACACAGTAGAATACTTTGTGAATTATCTTAATATGTATGTACATGTGTATAACTAGTAAAAATAAAATTAAAAAGTTAATTAAAATTTTTATGTTGGCTAGCTAAATGAAATATGTAGTGGAATGTATTGGCTCTTATTTGCTACGGAGAATTTCTAGTATAAAATAAGTATGTTGGTAGGTATGTATTTGTTTCATATTAAATATGTACTTAATGCAATTTGAAACCACGTTCGTGCGAATGAGTTTTAAATGAATCCATACAGTATATTTAGTGTTAACAATTTGATTTATTGCCGACCTTGTTACATTAAGGCTTTACAGCCATCTATCTATTTCACTTTTTCTCGGCCATGGCGTAAACAACAAAATTAAACAACAACAAATAAAAACTACACAAAGAGTAAAACCCAACTACTTTTTTACAACTTATTTGCCATCACTGATAGTGTTTGTTGGCTGTTGTTCTTTTTGTTGTGGATGTTGATGATGATGGCTGCTGTTGCTGTTGCTGTTCTTATTGTTTTTGTGTATTTTCATATGAAAAACTAGGGGGAAAGCACACAAACAACATATAAAAAACAACAACATAAAAATTCTCTTTAAGTTTCATCAAGCGCAAGCTAAAAGCTAAAGTAAGAAAGAGATAGAATATTTTCAGTGGGTATAATGGAAAGGAGAATTTATACAAAGTGGAGAGAAAGTTAAAGCTTTTGTTGTTGCTGTAATTGCTGAGTGTGTTTTACGTTGTTGTTCTTATTGTTGGTTTAAGGGAGTTTAACATTAATCAAGTATAAGAACAAATCATTCATACTCTCAACTCATATCACTCACTCTTTTGGGGGTTTGTTGTTGCAAAAAATTTGACATTTACAGGAAGGAAATATAAAACCATAATAATAAATAATTTCCCCTCTTTCGCGAAGTTTAATTTCCCCTAATTCCGTTTTCTTTAATATTTTGCAGAAAATTAAGGGGAAATTATAGTAAACCAACCGAATTACTTATTTATTTAAATTAAAAATAAGTTCGATTTATAATTTTTAAAAAAAATTTAGATTTGCAAATAGTTTTCATATTTTATGTAGGTACCTACATACATCTGTGTGTATATATTCCCAATTTTAATCTTTTCTAATAAAACTAGATATTTTTGTATTTCCATTTTTTCATTTATTTTTGTTGTTATTGTTTCATTCTTATTGCTGCAATTTTAATTGTAATTTAGCCTGTCATTTGCGGTTTGGTTTCGTTTCGTTTTTTTTTTGTTTTGTTTAATTCTTATTATTTTTTATAATTATTGTTAGTTTGTTTTGTTGCTGCGTATGTTCGTGTAATTTTCATCATGTTTATTTTTTCCATTTTAGCGTTTTTTGTTCTTCTCGGCTGATTTTTTAATTTGTTGTATTGCGTTTATTTTTTAATAACAATTAAATTTAATTTGACATAAATGTCAACATTAAAAATGCAATAAATTGTTGTAATTGCACTCGTTTTTTTTTAGCTGTAAGAGTTGGATTATTATTATTTTTTTTCATATTGTTAAAAATTTTGTATTCATTACAATTATCTGGTGGTTTTTGATTTTAATTTCTGTAATATTTTAGTGTTAATTAAATAAACTTTTTTTTTGAGTATGAAATGTCATTTTAAAGTTTAATAAAATTAAAATAAATAGTTTTAATATTATTGAAAAAAATTTGTTTAAAAAAGAGTATTTTTAGGCGTTTAATGAATAATAAAGAAGTCTCATGCAAGCGCAGATTCATAGGGGAAATCATTAGGGTCATGACCCTCCCGGGGATAGTTTTAAAATCATAAATTGGGTTTGGAGGTTTTCCAGTGTGAATTTTCACTCTGGAAAATTTCAGTAATAGACTATTAAAATAAAATATATTTTAATAAATAGGTAGGTATATGTACATATTATTATTTTTTCCAGAAGTATTTTTTAACATATCAAATTAATAGTTGTCTATTATTTAGTTTTATTTCGATATAAAATTGAGTGAACCATATTTCGATTAATTTTTGCTTTAACCTCTTGATGTACAGAGAACGAATTACATATATACAACTCGATGTCTTTAAAGTTATACAAAAAAAAATGTGATAAATTTTCGATATAAATTGGATTTATTTTGCATATTAACTGCCTATTTCACGATGTCACCCGAACGTTTACGTTCGCACAAACAACATATAAAACAAAATCCAAAAATTTGTTTTTGTTCAAGTGACACCGTGAAATAGGCAATAAGAGTGCGTTTAAATCTTTCAGTCTCTATTAAAATCAATGTCATATTCGGCTTAAATACACTTTTTGAATATTAAAATACCACAACTACAACTCCCATATAAGGCCCTATTCATAGGCCATAAGATGACGTTGCCACACTTAATATCCCCTTGTAATACAAACTGCAACTGGGAACAGTTGTTAATAAAACCTTCGACAGTAAAATTAAAAAGCTTTAAAATTCAGTTAAATCTGTTTTAATTCATATAAAAGTGTGTGAATTTTATATTTTTTGTATATCTTTATCACAGGTTGAAAGGGTATATATGGGAATAAGTTCGTTTCTTTATAAGTCGTGTAATTCCTACAATATTGATCTAAAGCCCTTTAATAATTTATAGGGCCTATAATCTAAACTCATAACCAGGAAAACCAGAAATATGCTCTAAAAAACAATATGCCCCAAAATTATTCAAAAATTGCTATTTTGAAAACAAAATATTCATCAATTTAAGGCCGTTCTACACTATCCTACAAAGTCTTAAGTATTTTACGAAAATGCAACCCTGCCATGATAAATTGTTATTGTTTTTTAAAAATTTTCAAAAAAATTTTAGATCAGGGAAGCGTTTTTGTAAAATTCTTAAGACTTTGTGGGATATTACACACAGTTCTTTAATAACAGTTCCACTTAATAAAAACAATCCTAAAATTATAATCGGTAAGACTCCATAGTAGTTACAGGCTAATTTGCGAGATTTTACCCTATTTGGAAAAGATGGGCCCTTATCGGCTCACAAAACCAGAGTTATATTAATTCATAAAAAAGTTATTTGTGCCGAATATTATCTTGATATTAACATCCATATGAGATTTTTTGTCTAAGAGGGATTTTAGGGACGGTCGCTTGTTTACATTTTGAAGAAAGTTAAAGATATTTATAGAAGCGAGCTTTGGGCAGATATAAACCGATTTTAAGAGAATTTAATTTGCAGTAAAATATTTTTGGGGCGGATTCGATCTAAATACCAAGATAGTTAAATGGTTTATGGTCACAATGAGTCTAATTTTGAAAGAAGTTTTTATTGTAGACCGTTTACACAGACTTCACAATTAAAAAGTAGGTTAACCAAATTTGATCAAATTATCTACAAGATTGCAATTGCACTTTGCGCAAAACTCTTGTAGGCATCTAACAAATTTTGACTTGTTTAAACAAATGCCATAAAAACTTAAAATATGTTGCAAAAAAGCTGTTTTAACTAAATTATGCAACAAAATGCTCCAAACGGTAAAATATGCAAAAATATGCACTAACAAATCAATGCCAAAATTCTTAAAAAGCTCTAAAATGGATAAATATATTGTTATTGCCTTCATTGGTCGAACAAGGAAAAACATGCATCTGCCTATTTTTGGTTTCCCTGCTTATAACACCAGCCATTAAGGTTTTGGACTGAAGCAACCAAAAATTGGGCTGAATTGGTTTTTCTCTATCACGTCAGGTTTTTAAGATACAATAAAAAAAACAGTTTTATTCGTTTCATACATAAAAAACACTAGTTTATTTAAAAATCACTGAATTTTCAAAAGTGAATGGCGTTATTTGAACGGCGTTTGCATTTTGTTGGTTCGGTTTCACGTATTAGAGTCCAGCAACAGTATCCCAGCATGCTTTTGTCTCAAAATCCTTGATAAATTCTTTAAATTTTCATTAAATCTTGGTGAGCACGCTCCCCTTGTTCGCGTTCACTACACCTTTGTTTCTTTTTTTGGGAAACAAATCTAAATGAGAATGAAGAAAAAGCAAATCATTATCGGTGTCCACGGTCTGTCCGAGTTTCTGACTGCAAAACCAAAATAATGTAAATATGCATATTTTAATGATTCTGATATTGCATATAATTTTTTTTGCAACCAAATAGTCACCTCACACAAAGCAAAAATAGCTTGATCTTTCTGACATGCTTGAACGCTACTATTATGAAGATTTATGCCCGTAATTTCTAGAAACAGATATTTAGTCTTGTTCGTACCTCACAGTTATCTTTACGTATCCGGTACCACTATTTTGGTAATTTCAACGTAAATTTTACCTACGTAATTTAACTATCGAAAATCGATGGTGTAAAATACATTACACTTTAACCCGTTGGTAAGAAACACGTTTTAAAACTATGAAAATCATAGATATCTATTGAATGTGGGCTTCTGTCAAATAAATAATTGTGAAATTGTAGTGTCAGGAGTGACTGTTTTACAGTATTTCTAGCATTTTTTAAAACCAGCACCAAGAGGTGGACGTAGGGAGAAGTATTGCCTCTCCTAAAATATCTTACCAATTTCGATGAATCAGGGCAAATAAAAAACACAAATTTAAAATATTTTTTTCAAGGCTGGGAATATGAAGGGAAAGATGGGCAATTTCTGCCTATGCGACCGATTTTGATAAAATTCAAAACAAAAGTAGATCGATCTACATAAAATAATACACACCGGCTGCATATTTTTGCCAAACCTTGGGCCAATAGGAGACTGAAAAGCCATTTCTGCCTCTTCGGCTCTATAGTTAGTCAAAATTTAGCTCTGGGCGCGAAACGCAGAGGCCGCTGCTTGAACTTTATATTTTAGATCCTAATAAGTAATGGAACTGACTTAAAGATGTCCTTCTGTTAGTATTCTGATATAATGGGGCCTAGATTGTTATATAAAGGGTGTCCCAACTAGAACGCAATTTTTAAATTTTAAATTAAACACAGATATTTAAAAAAAAAATCGTGAAACTTTATTATATCGTAAAGTAGACAGAATGAGGTTATGTATGGAACAAGATATTGTTCAGATGGCCACCGCGGCTTTCCTGGCACACACGCGATCTTTTAATAAAATTTTCAATGACCTTTTTGCATAAATGCTGCGGCATTTCATTAATGCAGCGTCCAATTTCCTCTTTTAAGGCTTGAGTCGTCGTCGGCTTATTTGCGTAAACCATCGACTTCAAAAAACACCAAAGAAAACAATCTAAAGGAGTTAAATCGCACGATCTAGGCGGCCAATTCTGGTCTCCAAAACGCGAAATAACACGACCGGAAAATGACTGATGCAGCAATTGAATTGTTTCTCTGGCTGTATGACATGTGGCGCCATCTTGTTGAAACCACATGTCCTCCACATTCATTTCTTCAATTCTTGGCAAGAAAAAACTGGTTATCATTTCACGATACCGAACACCATTGACTGTTTGCGCTTGACTTGCCTCATTTTCATAAAAAAAAGGTCCAATGATTCCTCCAGCCCAAAAACCACACCACACAGTGACACGTTGAGGATGCATTTGCTTCTCGTGAATCACTCGAGGATTTTCCTCACCCCAAATGCGACAATTCAGCCTACTGACGAAGCCATCAAGATTGAAATGGGCCTCGTCACTGAAGATGATTTTTTCGGCAAAATCAGCATTTTCATGTTGTCTCTTCAATACCCAATTAACGAACTCCCTTCGCAGTCCATGGTCAGCTGGCTTCAGTTCCTGAGTCAATTGAACTTTGTATGCATGAAGATGAAAATCTTTCGTCAAAATTCGCTGCATAGAGGATTTGGAGACACCAATTTGCTGAGCTCGGTGTCGGATGGAGTTTGAGCGACATCATCACGTACAGCTGCGACATTTTCGGTTGATCGACCTGGTCGAAGGAGCGTTGTTGTCTTTACATCACTAACAGACCCAGTTTCGGCAAATTTATCCAATAATCTCTTTACGGTTGACTCTTTTGGAGCATTATTGTGACCCCAAATTGATCGCAATTTGCAAACTATAGCCGCAAAACTTTAACAATTTTGGTAAAACAATTTCACAATGAGAATGCGTTGTTCATTCGTGTAGCGTTCCATTTTTACTAACCTCGTACCTTCTACTAGCAAACAATAACAATTGTTCAAATGTCAAACAATGACACTTCGAATGGCGCCAAATTTAAAAATTGCGTTCTAGTTGGGACACCCTTTATTTATGTATATCACATATAGGATTTTGAAATTCAGCCAGATCGGTTAACAAATAGCTGAGATATGCATAAAAAAAACAACTGCCTTGCCTCTAAATTTTACCAAAAACACTTTAATTTTTAAAATCTTCTTTAAAATAATCAACTTTCTTTCCTACCTTCACCGCAAATAAGATAATTAGAATAATGCTAATAATTTTGGAGGATTAAGGGCCAGTTTCATCAAGCTTAGTAACAATTTAATATCACTATAACTGGCAGTTAAAATAAAAGTGAATTATAATTGAACATGGTGAAATTGGCCGTAACTATGACTTATAAAAAATTTTGGGTTCAAATTTTACTATCCGATTTTACACCCCCCGGGATGATTTCTCACCACTTGTGGGAGGGTTCGTTCGGTCTCAGGATATAGATGCCGTTGCAACTTAACAAATGCTGCTAGTATTTTTCCAAAAGCAGTGGAAGTTAAAAAGCAACGATCGAGTGTATAATCTTGTCGGATTGTGCAGTAGAGGCCTGCAACAAGACCATTTACAAGTCATTTCAATTCACTGAATTCTTACAAGTCATTCGCTGGTTTGCGTTTTAAAAGACAAGTGCCGTGCGGTACGGCGCCAGACATTTTTTTAAACACTTGCGTATTCGTGTAAGACAGCGTAGACAACTGTGTTTTTGCACAAAATGACTTCAATGAGTTGACATTTTTTTCAATTTGTTTTATGATTTGTTTTGTGTTTGTTTTTTTTATATTTTTTATTAATTATGTATGCATAATGTGATCATACTATGCCCACGGCTGCCGTTATATTTGGCTTTTCATATAAATTCTACTACAAGTTTAATCAGTTTAAATTTCGTAGGATTCGATATCATGAGCCCGTTGCTGATTTTAATATGATGTAATTCAGGCGATTCTTTGCAAAATTTTAAAAACCCTTTCGAGCATCACAAAATTAAACCTTTTAACATACACTATACAAGTTCACTGTAAAGTCTTATAAGCTTGAGCAAATATCAAACAGGTTTTGATTTTTACTCAGTTTACTGCATTAATAGCAAAACACCGCCATTCACCATACGGAACGCACTGTACAGTATCAGACTTTACCACTGAACTTGTGAAGTGTAAGGCCGGCATAAGACATTTACAAAGAAATATTAAATTATTTATTTGTCTATGGATACAATCCTTACAGACTTCTTAAATAAATACAAATAAATTTTATATACAAATGTAAAACAAAAAAATTACAAAAATTATGTTTTTAAAAAGATTAATAATTTAGTTTTAATACCAGCGGGACTAGAAGAATAGTCAATAAATTTATAAAACTTGTTGAACTCAATACACATCCTTCTTAAAGGGTCACTTTAAGCATAATCAGCTCTTAAAAATTGAATTGATAACGAAACCAAATGACGTGATGGGCGTTGAGGAACATTAAATGTTATATTGTTGATTAGGCATCCAGGGCATACGTCGCCAACAATTATGTTAAAAATAACCGAGATGTTCAGCACAGTTCATCGGCTCTTTAGGGTTGGCAGCTTGATGAGGGCAAGTCTTGCAGAATAAGTTGGCTTATTTCATTCGTTAAAGTTCATCCCACGCAGACAAAAAGTGATATTACAGATCCATACTCCAATGCAGGTCTTACAAGGGAGTACATAGACTTTCCGTAACATATGGATCCTTGAACTCTTTAGCCCACCGCACAGAGGGTTGAAATGTACCAAAAGTGAGGATTAATTCAAAATCTGAACTTTATCCTACACATTCGCGTGTGGTACTGGGTGAAAGGTAATTAAATTCTTCATCACTATTTGCCAAAAACTTTTGTTTTAAGTAAATTACTCTATCAACTGGGAGCTGTCAAAGTCAAATAATTTTTCAAAATTTTTCGTGCCTAAAACTGAAAATTAAGATATTTTGGGTGCTGATAATTCTTATTAAGCGTTCGGAAAGTAATTTTATTAAAATGGAATGGAGTTTCAACAAATTTCTTGTTGCGATCCAGCAAATTTTATTAAGTGATATTTTAATTTAGTATTTTAGCTTATTTATTCCACACCAAACTTTTGCAGAGGCACCGCGTTTTTTTACTTATTAAAATTTTTGTGAAAGAACTCCAGTTGCTAAATATTTAATCTGAAAAAACAAACACCAAATCAACTTGTTGCTTTTTAACTCTCTTTGTTATAAATGAGTTTAGTTTCTATCAGAGATAGTTGCGTGAGAAAATACTGAAACAAACTATAATTTTCTGAAAAATAAAAATTTCTATAAAATCGTAAAAAAAATTTTTTTCCGTGTATCTTTTTCCAGAATATGCCTTTTTATGTATATTAAACGATTTGAAAAAAAAACATTCAAAAAAATTTAAATTACGGCTCCCATGAATTAATCGCCACTTTCGGTGTCATCGAACCCACTGTGCACCGTTTTGCAAAACCGAGTAGTTATTAGCTGTCATTTTTATATGTGCGATGAAATTTAGTTTCGAGTCAAGCAGAATTCGAAGATCTAAGAAATAATACACCGACTCCAACTGATACCTTTAAAAAAAGTAGCATGCAGATATTGGACTCTTTCTAACAAAACGCATGTATTTACATTTGTTTAGATTAAGTTGCGTAAAATTTACATTGCACCACGTGTAAAAAATTTAAGTCTTTTTGAACAAGTTGTGGCTCAGATATTTTACAATAGTTAAGAAAAACTTTCACGTCATCCGCATATATCAAAACATTCGATGTTTGAATCACCTCAGGTAGGTGAAGTGGTCCAAGGTGACTTCCCTGAGGTACACCAGACAGAACTTCTATGCTTCTAGAAATTGTGTTATTAAAGCTAATCGTTTGTGTTCTATTGCTTAGGTATGAATATATCCATGTTAAACTTATATCACTAAGACCGACTAAATTAAGTTTACCTTTCAAAAGTCTATGGTTAACTTTATCAAAGGCCTTGGTGGTTGTTGTAAGAATCCTCGATATATGACAGTTGTAAGATGAAGGAGATTATTTGAAGTAGAACACCTTTTCTGGAACCCATGCTGGTAAGGTGAAATCATACTCAATTTTGCAATACCACGGTTATTTTCAACATCAGATTTATTTCCCGATTTAAATAAACGAGTTATAATGACCGAGTTCTTCCATAGATACGGAAAGTGACAACGCTCGATCCATATATTAAATAAAATTGCTAGAAGGATAGCAATACTGTCCTTAGCGATAGTTGCGATACCATTAAATGGGATGTGAGTTGTTCGGATCGCATTTTTCTTGAAGGGATAATTAACTGATTCGTCATAAAAAGCGTTCGAATAAGTTGTGCCATTATCACGGGATTCCATATGTTGCAACTTCATGGATGAAGGGAAGCCAGTTGTTTTCTTCTTAGAGTTAACAAATTTAAAAAAAACAGAAATGTTCATTTATTCAATTTAAATAAAATTCCCCGAACAATTAACTTCTATTTATAACCTTTTTCTGAAACGAATTTACACAAATCGTTTTTTTTTTTTGGGAAACAACTTTAATTTCGAATGGTGTTATTGGAATTCTTAAAATTACTAAGGTGCCTTTAACTGTCAAGCTGTGTTGCTAGTAGCAGGATATTCCTTCGGCTTTGATGTTATATCTATTCTAGACCAGATGGATCGTAAATTGTCAAATTTAAGGAACGTTGGCAGTGGAAATAAGAAAACTTTTGCGCATTGATTTTATACGGTGTTGAGGTTTCCTTGGACTGAAACTATAATTTGGAGGTACCCGTATAATGCCTGTTATTTCTATAAAAAGAAAGCAGGTCGTGTTCGTACCTAAAAGTTATCTTAACCTATCTGAACGTTTATTTTTCCTACGTGTTTTTACCTTCAGTTTTCCTTTTAAAAGTATGGCAGCTTTTACACCATAGATTTCTATGCACAGCTAGATTTCTTTTTGTAGAAATTAGTCTTTTAATAATTTGGTTTTTGTAGATTAATGCCTGCATTCTTAAACAAATTTTACATTTAATAAAGGTTTACAAAACAAATTTTCTATGAAAATTTTCCTTAGTAAGCGCTTGTTAAAGTTAATAATCGTTTATGAATAAGGGGGAAAAACTTAAATAATATTTTTCATTCTATAAATAAAAATAACAATTTTCTCCCCTAGAGGTGTGCTAATATGTGCTTAGGTACTCCAGTCATTGGTGCCATGAAAACCTAGGACCCTAGACCAAATACTTGATAACTTTTCTAGAATGATGTGGTGACCTTAAGATCGATTTTTGTTCTTATTGGGTTGAGTCCTACATACTTCTCAAGACTTGGCGGCGAATAACCACTGTGGGGTTTGGTTGTAATTGTGGGCTATTATGCAAATCTTTTACTCATCTGTCATTTGTAATCGAATTCTTTTCATAGGTTTCATTATACCAATTCGGTTAACATGCCGCAACTCAAAACGATAGTAAAATTAATTTTTTAAAATATTTTTATCTTGATTTCCAATGAATTATATAAAAATAAGACATTTTTTGTTTTTAACTTAAGCAATATGTTTTATTTGTAGTTATAACTATTATTATAATTAAACATTTCTAATACACAAATCTTTTTTACATATAAAAAAATTCTGACACTATCTCTTGTCTTCAAAAAAAATCTACAAAAATACTTATCACTAACCCTCGTGTGCATGGAAATTTATGTACCCAGGAGGTTATAAAAGTGATGTACAACAAATTCATAGAATTTACAAAAAAAAAAAACTTCTTTTAAACTATTTAAAGCTCTTAAGACATTTTGTTCTTAGTCAGCCATTTAAAAATAATGAAATTTAAAAAGAAAAGACAGACGGACGGACAGACCACTTATCGAAAAATGAAGAATGTATTCGATTGTTACAAAATATTTGTTTGAATATTTGAAATATGATTGAGTGGATGTTTAATTTTTGGTTCAAAGACAATATAAAATATATTTTTAAAATAAAATACAGAAAAATGCTGAAAACATTTAAAAGGGGGAACTTTTTCATCTAAAATTAAAAATGTTTGCTTTTTACTATTTTTATATATCGCTCATTTGCTGCAAGACCGGCATAAATCAAAAAATACAATTTTGGAGTTAGTGATGCAGAATTGTTCGCTATGTTTTTCTTTATATTGTGTAAAAAATTCAGCTTTATATCTTTTATACTTTTCCCATTTGAAGAGAATGTATCGTTATTTTTTCTAAGTGATTAGAGCAAATGAAAAACTTTAAACGCGTTTATCTCGAAATGGATTTTTTTGACTTATGCCGGTCTTGCAGCAAATGAGCGATATTTCTTTTTTTCCTTTTCTTTTTCTTTTTAAATGCTTATGGAGCGATAAAAATTGTGTCTTTGTTAATTAACAAGCTTTAGTTATTTTTGACAATTTATTTTTCTATCTAATAATAATTTACGTAATAAAGTTGAAATAGAAACGAAAGAAAAAAAAGAAATCAAGTGATTGCTTAAATAAGATTGCAGGCTAAAGTTGTCATATGCGTTCAATGATACAAATGTGCGATACGAACGGACCCAGAGTTTCTAATAAATACAATGTTGGACTACAAAATATTACGAATCGTTTCGTTTAAAACTCATCCATCATAATGTGGGAAATTCTCAATTTGTTTAACTTTTATATCTTTTGCTTTATTTAATTTTTTTTTATGTATTTTGAACTTGTTGTAAGATTTATCGCTTGTACGTTTATATTATTTATATGAAATTAGAGTAGTAGAGTTTTTTGAAACTAAAAGATACTTGGATACTTGTTCGGCAATTGCAGCACTTGTTTTACAGCTGGGAATGTTAGTAAGTTATTGTGAACATATGTTGGTTTTTGGATACAACGGGTAACAAAAGTTATGAATCTAAATTCACGAAAAATTATCTCTTGCATAAAATAAAGATTATAAAATATTTTTATTTAAAGACTCAATGTGACGGAATATCTTGAATATTTAAAAGCTTGCTGTTTGTTTAACAAATTTGAACATAAATTTTATATTCACAGAAATAATTAAAAATTGTCTCTAATCAGCAAATTCATAAAATCAAGCAAACAATTTGTTAAATTTGCACATATTACCAAAATGATTATACTGATTACTAAAAAACTTGAAATTTTTAATATTTTTTATTAAAAAATTGATATTTTTATTTTAACATAAAAAAAATGATTAAAACACTTTGGCGTATCAAACGATGTGTTAGTTGATTTAATTAAATACAGCTCCGGTTTTGACAATTTCCAACAACAATTCTACAGTTTAAATTATTTTATTTTAAACGAAAAATTTTTTTGTTATTTAATAAATATTTTATTTAAAAATTTATTTCAAAACTAATAAAATGTTAATTAAATCAAAATTATCTTTAAAAATTTCTTAAAAAAAAAAAAAAAACTAATTGATGCAGTAATCACATTAAGGCCCGTTTTCACAACTTACCGATAGCTAAAAGTAGACTTTAACCGGCCTTTTAAAAAGCGTTCCATTATTAAAAGTGAGCGATAAAGTAGATGAAGGTTCATTATACCTGGTAGGTTAAAGTAAAGTTGTAATAATGGAACACTTTTTATACGGCCGATAAGATCCTACCTTTAGCCATCGGCAAGTTGTGAAAACGGGCCTAATTATATCAAAATACTGTTTAAACAATTTTTTTAATGAATAACAAACTACTGATAATTTTTTCTGAGTGGAAAATATTTTTAAAACTGGAAGTTTTCATTTCTATGTTGAATAGCTCATTAAACCAAAGTCGATGGGGCTTATAAGCAAGACAACTTGCTTATAATACGAAATTTTAATTAGATTTAACAATTTTTTCTAGCTCTTAAGCTTGTTGTAATTTTGATTTAAATGAGCACCTGCACTATGGCGTAATCTCATGGTATATGCGAGAATGATTTTTTTATAAACATTTTGCAATGTGAGAATATAACCGCCAAAATCATCTAATCTAACCTCCATTGCTTATCTGATTTAAAGCACCTTTCATACTGCTAGCAACAGAACCTTAAGATGATTTAAACATCGCAGCAGGTGCCCACTCCACATGGGCTCCTCTACGTATAATGACATCCTTAACCCTCGATATGGGCATAACCACAGCTATCTCGTGCTCTCCGAAAGTATTCCTTACCAATAGTTATAGCGGTTTGCTAGGTCGGGGCTACTGGCTCCCGAGGCACCAACTGAGTTATAACTTCGGACTCCTTAAAATCATTAGAACACAAAGAACCGTGGGATCCCGGATGTTTGGCGTATTCTAGGTATTAAGATCGCCGCAGCATAGATTTTCAATGCCCGAGAAAAGAATATCGATACAACAGTAAACTGGTATGCTTATCTAGCCCGCTATCATATCCCTGTTCCGAAGAACTCCATGGAAGAACGACTGTAAAGCAGAAACGATAAATCTTCCGATACTTTTCGACGACTTCTTTATGTGCGCGTTGTTAGTTATTTTTTGATTGGTTAAATAAGAATCCTTGCTGATTCTAGGATTAACCTCAACCCGATTTTTCCCGAAGAATACGACACCAAAAGGTAAAATATTGTTCGGATGTTCCCTATAACACCCGGGGTGGAGCCTTCAGTTAGTCAGCACAGCCTCTGAACCCAATTTAAGAATACCAAAAATCGGCTAGCCCAGCGTTTCATGGCCCCCATGATACCCTCCTTCGCGATTGTTCCTAAAAAATTACAGGGTCTGGACTGGTTATAAGAGACCTGTTCAATGCCATTTGGACACACATTAAAATTATTGATAATTTTTCAAACTCTATACTGTAGTGTCGCTGTCACAAACAAAACAAAGAATTTACAATAATGAAAGTGCTGGTATAAAAAATACTTTAAAAATGAACAACAAAATGAAAAGTAAACGCAGCAATGAGAGTGGGTATAAAAGATGCACATATTCTTTTTTTAAACGTAACTTTGGCATCCATGAATCTACGAAATATTTTGCACGTTAATATCATTAATAACATGGCAATTAAAATTCTTTGGAAAAAATTCAATAAATGTGAACGCCAGATTCTTTGCACACGGCCGCTGCATTCGACACTCAAGAAAACATCACAAATTCTCACAGACTGCACGAGTTAATTTTCAAATACAAGGAGTGTAGGCAAACATTTTGTAATGAATTGTAATATCAGCACAGTTCCAAACCAAGCGGTTGGTATATGATCCTGACGTTTATGTAAAATCGCCAACTTGGTGCAATCATGCTGTACGCAGAGCACCGTAAAGTTATGTCAAAAAGACAGCTATTCATGTTAATCTACAGTACTTCTGTGATCAACCAAGCTGTAAATCTTTTTGAAGGATTATTGCTAAATGTAGGAGGATTTTTCTATATTTAACCGCAGACTACCGATTACTGCCTCCATTAGGGCGACCAATAAAATCACACACACGTAGAAAAAAAATATGGTTGGAGGAAATCATTTTCCAAGAGCAACATACAATGGTTGACTTAAAACAATGTTAATGTTTGCAGGTTAACATATTATGTTTAAATATGACCATAGTATGGTTAAAATCAACTACAATTTTCCTTATTATATTCATAACTAACCATACTATGGTCAAAATTTCCCAGAATTTTAACAAAAGAAAAAAGTTTTGTTAATAACAACAAAAGTTTGATTGTTGCCATTGCAGGGACCATAATATGTATGTTTTTTTAATTTTAACTTTTTTTTTTTTTTTAATTTTCGAATCTAATCCCGCGAAGCTCTACGCTTGTCTGCAGGAAAGAAGCCAGAGTCTCTGTTGGGAATCGCAACCCCGGCGCTGTTAGACTAGCTCTCTACCAGCTAGTCTACCGGGGCACTCCATACTTTAACCATGTTTTTCTCTGCGTGCAAACATTTAAAAATATTAATTGTTTAAAAAATTTATTAAAAAAATATGTATTTATTGAATGTTTACTAAAATATCAACTGGCTCAAATGTTGTGCTTTTAACACTTTAGTGGCCAATTTTACCAATTTTTTTAAATATCAATTCATATTAAAATATAGTTTTTCATATAATTGTATTTTATTTGAAAAGATAAACGAATTTTAAATATAAACTAGCTGACCCGGTCCGCGTTGCTGGCCCTAAGCAAACATTAGTGTTGTATTACCACACGATTTAAATTGAGCATTTAACGAAATTTACGGCCTTTAAAATAAAAATTCATGGAATACCTGTCATAAAGTTTTTTTTACAAAATAAGTTACATATGGTGTAGATATGGGCTCAATCAAAAAAGAAACGCATGTATTTAAGGCAAATTGGAAATTATAGTTATTTATTAATTCATCTTAAGGCCAGCGCATAGGCAATGTTTTTTGTTTTTTTTATATTTGGTGTAAAAAGCCGTTTTCTGATTTGAGGTTAATCGAAAAAAGCGGGCGGGGCAAAATTTTCTTTCCGTAAAAACCTAAGTTGGACCATGGCGATCATTTTAAAGAAAAAATCGTCCAAATCGGTCAAGCCGTTCTCAAATTATGCGCTTAATAGAAAAAGTGGGCGTAAAAGTAGGCGTGGTAATTTTTTCTTTCGATGAAAACGTAAAATGGATTAATACGAACAGTTAAAAGAAAAATTAGTCAAATCGATGGAGCTGTTTTTTGATTTTTGGTAAATCGAAAAAAGTGGGCGTAAAAGTGGGCGGGACAACATTTTCTTTCCGCAAAACCTAAGTTAGACCATGGCGATCATTTTAAAGAAAAAAAGTGGGCGTAAAAGTAGGCGTGGTAAATTTTTCTTTCGATGAAAACTTTAAGTTGATTAATACGAACATTTGAAAGAAAAATTAGTCAACTCGATGGAGCCGTTTTCAGATTTTAGGTGAATCGAAAAAAGTGGGCGTAAAAGTGGGCGGGGAAAAATTTTCTTCCCGTAAAAACCTAAGTTGGACCATGGCGGTAATTTTAAAGAAAAAATCGTTCAAATCGGTCAAGCCGTTCTCAAGTTTTGGATTTTGCCACGCCCCTCCGCCCCTAGACCGAAAATCAAAATTCAGCTTTCACAGTGTCACCCGCCTGAATATTCTGAAGATTCCCTGAAAATTTCATCAAAATCGGCCCAGCCGTTTTGGAGTCCATACGTTTTACACACATACATACTTCCTATATTATTTTTAAAAATATAAATTGATATTAAAATAAATCGATGAAATTGGTTATAAAAGCCTTAAATGTTATATTAAAAACAAACTACATTCTAAAGCCAACTAGATTTTCCTTAAGTTTTTATTTTGTTGAGTTTTTATTTTGTGTTGCCTCTTTTTATCTAATGAAATAAAAAAATTTATTGTATTTTGTTTTAAATTTGATCAATTTATTTCGATCTAAATCATCTTTAAAAATTAACTAAAATAATTATGAATTTTCAAAAAGTAAAAACAAAGTCCGACAAAATTATCTAAATTGTCCAAAATCAAAGAAAAAAAGCGCTGATAACATTAAAATAAAAAATAACTAAAAATTGTTTATCGTTTTAGAACATGATAGAAATACTTAACTTATGTGCCTGGTTGTGGTAAAAAAAAAATACTTAAATTGTTATTAACTACAGTTAAATAAACAAAACATCAATTAAAATATAAATGACACTTAAAGGGAACATTGCCAAACATAATTTGACGATAAGCTGAGCGCCCCAAATATTAGAAATTATATACAAAAAAAAAAAAGAAGTAAAAGAAAGTTTTTTTTAGCTTCAAATTCAAAAATAAACATTCGTTTCCTCCTGATGCTTATAAATCTAGACATGTGTCTTAAGACATTTCTTTCTTTTAAGCCTTAGATCACATATGCTTTCTTTTGAATTTTAGATGTCAAATCACCAAATTTCTTTGGTGACGCTTTAAAGTGAAACATAAACTTTCTCTCTTTCCCCTGGAGCTGCCAGGCATAAACACATTTTATAAGACATCTCCATTCTATTAAAACTTAGATCACATCTCTGGATGTTTTATGTAAAGAGGATACAGTGTATTCTCTAGTAATAGACACCCCTGTTGGCAAATCGTAATAGCTCTTTTAATTTTTCCTATTCTGAATCGCTTTGGCTAAAGCAGTGTTCAATGTTAAAGACAAAGTGAATGTTATTCAAATTCATAAAAATTAAGAATTTAGAGCGTGGTCCACGATGTCTAACAACAATTAAACCAGCGAAGACAATTTACAAATTATCGTTCTCTTAAGGGCCCACTACCCACTGGTCGATCGACAGGTTTTATGTTTCAAATGCAATCCATTTATTTATTTCCACATCAGCAATTCCATAAATAAAAATCAACAAAACATAGTCGCTTTCACACGTTTCATCTTTTGATGCTCAACTCTTGTGTTGTTATGAGAGAGAAGAAAGGAGAAAGGGGATTGGTACGGAGATGCTTGTACTCGGTCAATACGCTTTGTGTTTTTATTCGTAGGTATATGCACAACGATGGCTGCATGTACATTTTCTTCTTTTCTGTTTATCTATGATTCGTTGTGAATAAAATTGTTGTTGTTTTAAACCGAAAATAGTTGAAACTGCGTGTAATCATATTGGTGATCATATTGGCATTTCCAAAAGTGAATTCAAAAGGTGTTGAGCATCAAAAGATGAAACACCGTTGTATCACAAACAGTTGTGTTAACTTTTTTGTTTAATATAACTCACATAATAGAAACAAAAATAAGAGAAGAAACCACCAGATTGAAACAAATAGCTAAATTGCCGTTATTTATTAACAACGCGCTGTCAAGGTCGGATTTTCCAATTGCAAAGCGTTGACGCCGCGCTTTTTAGGGATGCTTCATACAAATTGTATGGGCATGAGAATTTTCGACAGCTAGAAAACGCTTTCCACTCTTGTTTATAGTTGTATAAATTTTCTTTGCAATTTACTTCATTGCTAGCAAAAGAATCGTTTTAGTAAGCCTCGTAACAGAAATATACAAACAAAAAGTCTGATAGTGCATACAAAATATTCCTGGAAAATATTGAAGGAATAAGACTATTACAGCATTAAAGCTTTTGAGGATTGTAATTTGACTTAGAAAACACATTCGAATAATATGAAAATTTGTTTTAAAAAATATTTAGTGTTGGTGTGTTAAGAAAAATTTCGTTTAATATTTTAACAAAATGGCTTTGTCAACAACCACATAACAAGTGACTGATTTTTACATTTTTTAGGTCGCATCATATTTCTTACAGGGCCGCACATTTTTATGAAAACTGTTATGTTATCGTTATCTTGCATTGTCGATCGACTTGTCGTGCTAAAAATTGTTAGTAGGCGGCTGTTTGTCGTTGAAAATGCAAGCGAACGATAGCGGACGACATCGAGGGCCAGGGTGTTAGTTTACGCGAGTTAGCATAGAAATGAAAGATCAGCAAACCTCAAGCTGAACTCCAAACGTTCAAAGTTTATGATATTTTAAAGTCATTGGAATATCTTAAAGAACAAATTATGTTTTTTTACTTCTCGCAAAAATGTGTATGTTTTCCTTTTGGTAAAGATAAATATTTTAAAAGTAATTTTTACTCCTTTTGCACTTTTCTCATAAGCGGACAAATTTGTCAGTGCCTTAAGTGTCCGCTTAAGACAGAGTACACTGTATGAAGAGTTTCAAAACTTAACTTATTTATGACAAAAGTTATTTTAAAAAAATATATACACTCGTTTATGGACAGCAAGTGCCATAAATTTGAAAAGCGAAAAAATGGTTAACACCTTTCCAATGACATTTTGAAATTACTGAGCCAAATGCAAAACAAAAAACAACAACAACAACATCAATATAAATTTTATGATAATTGAGCATTTCACACCTTTCAGATACGAAAAGCGTTGCAATACGTTAATGATTTTTCTTAAATAGATTTAAGAATTGGCAAAAACAACAAACATGATCTCAAACACAAGTTTACAGCTGCACTTGTTAAGTAGGAAAATAAATAAAGAGTCAAACAAATACAAATAACAACGAAAGGCTAAACAGTTTTAAAATATATTTTTACACATACACGCAGAGAAAAAACATGGTTGAATTATGGTTAACAAAACATATTATGGTCCCTGCAATGGCCACAAACAAACTTTTGTTGTTTTTAACAAAACTTTTTTCAAAATGGATAGTATTTTGTTTCCAGTTTACAATAAAGTGTTTACTCCCTTGCAACTTCAAATATGGTTGAATAAAGCAATATATTGTTTTAATAAAATAAAGCTGCAAGCATATTATGCTAACCTTAACCATATTATTATCACTGCAACCAAATTATAGTTAAATTCATCCATTTAAAAGCATTAACCATTTTATGGTTGCCTCCAAACATGTTATAGTTAATCTTTAATAACAATAATATGTTCGAAATTATAACATTTTAAAACATTGTATGTTTAAATTCAAATTTAAAATAATCTGTTTAAAAAGCAACAACATTCTGGTCGTTTGCATTTATAAATAACTATAATATGGTTAATTTTGACCATATTATGGTTGATTTCGGCAAAATTTTTATTGATTTAAACCATACTTTGGTCATATTTAAACATCATATGGTAACCTGCAAACATAAACATTGTTAAAATCCAACCATAGTATGTTGCTCTTAGAATATGGTTACCTCCAACCATATTTTTTTCTACGTGTACATACATAATCGTAAAATTATTGTTTTTTTTTCGCAAAAACACCATTTAAATTCTTAAAATTTAAATGAACAGACAAACACACAAACGTTCTATAATAAACATGTGTGTATTGGTTTTACAAGGAAGAAGACAAGACGTTCGTTCGTTCGTCCAACCAACCAACTGAAGCTGAACAACAAAAAACCAGAAAAAAAAACAACAGCAATTATTATCATCAACACCCATGACAGACAGGTAACATGTACTGGCCATTAAATGAACTTGTCAAAAATGACAACTATTTTGTCATAAAATCAACAAATTTATGACCACCTCTCTTCTCGTGCAACAACGACAACAACAACCAACCACATCAGCATTAGTATAAAATACCAACATCATCAGTCCATTCCAATTCACATTATTAACGAACGCGTTGCAAACTTATCAGTTTGTAGACGGGAAGGGGGAAGTTAAAATTATCTGAATACTTTTTCCTTGTTGTCGATTTTTTGTTTGTTTATTTCTTGAGAAAAACAATATAAAATTTTAAACCCCATAATTAATGTCAAGGATAGGGAAATTTTTAGTTCGTTACATTATTTTCTTTCATTGGAATAACGAGTACTTGTCCGGCAAATTAAGGTGTGAAGGTGTTAATGGTTGATTTAGGAAAGAAAATTTCTATTGTCTGTTTTTTATTTAAGGCAAATGTCCTTTTAAAGAAAAATTAAAAATTTAGTCAAGTGCAGTGTGAATTTAAATAAAAATGTATGTTGGGATTTTTAGTTACAAAGGATTTGAGATAACAAAGATTAAAAATGTACTAAACAAAATGGAGAGTTTAGTTTATGGGTACCACAGCAATGCCCCTCATATTAATGGTAGGCCTTCCTTTTATTTGCCGTACTGATAAATTGAATCAGCTGGCTCCCAACTTTTACATGTATTTTGAGAGGTGTTGCCAGCTTAAAACAATGTATTTTGTCGGTATATTGAGAAACTCAAAATTGTTAACAGACAGTTACCGGTTCAATAAATTTATGTTGACTTTAAGTAACAGGCAGTTTGACGGTACATTGAGAAAATGGCCATAAAAGTTAACGATGTCTCCAGAATATAGATTGTTAAAAATTATCTATGTATGTTTATAAACCTATGCCCATTTTCTGTAACTTTTCAATTTACTTTGAAAATCAGTTATCGGCGACTTTATTATTATTATGGCGCAACTTTTGTTGCGTTCGAAAAAAGGAGCTGTCAATTAGCCTTCAAGGTCTTGCGATGTGACACCTGTTAATTTTTTTCCTGATGTTAAATGGGATTTTAAATATTTATGCTGATAAAGCAGCAACAATTGACGCCTTGGAGGCCTACATTGTTCACGTTATTTGTGGCATACGCACGCAAAGAAAAAACATGGTTACGGTAAACTTATTCAAAGAGCAACATATTATGATAAGATTCTTGATTTTAGTCACCATATTACGATTGTTATTGAATCATATTATGATAAAATATATTCGTAACTAGCTGACCCGGCAAACGTTGTTTTGCCTTCAAATTTAATTTTTACTGCAAGTCTGGTTTCGTAGCAAAGTCATGGCGGATGGATATTTCGAAGAAGAATGAAAGGAGCACTAAATTGACATAGCAATTATTGTGCAAATACCGTTTACCGAAGCTGAAATAATGGATTTATTTATTTTTGGTAGCTGGGCCTTGACCGCATTGCTGGCCCCAAATTTTTCTTTTATTTTGAACTGCCTCTCGAAGAAAATCAAAATCAGTGTTTTTAGTTATTTATAATAGAAAAAAAGGTTTTATTCAAAAATCAAACTACACAGAAACACTACTCACGGCCCATAGAGTATGCATATAAAATTTGGTCAAAATCGGTTTAGTAATTTTTGAGTTTAGCGATCACGAACATACACGTAATTTTTATATATGTAGAGATATTACAACATAATTTTTTCCCTTAATCATATTCTTATCGTGTTAGTCATAATAAGTAAAGAAGTTATCATATTATTGTCATGTTAATCATAACAAATTTAGAAGTAATCATAAATTTTTTTGCATCGGCTTTTGAATTTTGTGGCACTTTGCAATTTTTTTTAATTTTAATAATATTTCTTTATTTTTTTAATTTTTTTAAAATTGTTTTTTTTTAATGGAAATTTTTTATAAATTGTTAAACCACTTACTAAAGAATAATTCGATAGGCATAGTTAAAGCAAGCGACACAACTGATATTTTGATTGCATTTTAAACATATTATGAAAACGTATAGAAAGTTATCATATTATGACTATAAAATATCATGAAATAGTTGTGAGTTATAAAATATGTTTTTAAAGTTATCATTATTTTGTTGTTAGAAATTTTGTCAGTCAAAAATACTCAAATTTATAATTGCGATAAACATTAACTGGTAACATTGTAACCATAATATTGCTGATGTTAAGAAAAAAACAGTTATTTGTGTACGACAACAATATAGTGTTGCAATAAACATATGGCAGTTACCGTAACCATGCCCAACAATATTTTTTCTCTGCGTCTATGAGCAACTAGAAATCATAAGAAAACAAATTTACCTGCCACGTCTTTCTTAACAAGAATAATAATGATAACATTCCTTCCACTTGTCTACAGGTCTTTAAAAAGGTTTCTTTTACTACCGGAAAACCTCAAACAAACCACTCAATTTCGTAATTTATATAACGTTTGCCCAATCATATAAAACTTACAACACATATAAATATTATAAAATTTATGCCACTTTTCACACTTGTTGTTTCCCTTATACAAAATTTGTCTCAGCTATTTATGGTAATAATTACGCGTTTAAAACAAATACCCAAATACAGCCATCATTCAGCCTGGAAAGAGGAGTCAAAATCATAGCAAATATTTGTAGGAAATAAAAAAATATATAAAAAGTCGTAAAAATATAAATCTCGTGAGTAACTCTTAACTGCTGGGAAAATGAAATAACTTTATTTTACGACTTTCTAAGTGGTTAAAGATATAAAAACTAAAATAAAAAATAAATGAAAATGCAGAAAAACAAGAAGGAACAGTGAAATAAAATAGAAAATAGCTTAATTTAAAACAGTTCTATAGAGATAAGTTAATCCAAAAGTTATTCTAATACCAGAATTATACTTTTGATTTTTTTTTTAAACATTTTATAGTTTTTTGATTTTGGTGTAAAATTGATACCAAGTTAAATGTCAAATTGACAGCATGAAGTGAAAACACTAAGAGCAAATGAAAGAGAGTGAGTCGTGAAAACTAGGAAAATAATTTTATGACCCCTTTTTTCATTTCTTTTGCTGCTTTTCATGTCTGCTTAGTACGGTTGGTGGTACAATTCAACATTTTTTTTTACATTTCCGACCAACGTGCCACATCTTTTTGTACTTAAATACATAATATTTTTACTGCTTGCGTTCTCGAATAGCAACAACAACTTGCGCCAGCAACAAATAATGAGAACAACTTCAACAATGTCGTATAGTACTCGTTAAGTCGTAAAACTGAACATGTTCATTGTAATAATTTCTATTTATCATGTAATTTGTGAAACAATTTGTTGATCGTAAAAATTTGTTTTTTTTATTAACATTTTTGAAGCTTTATAACTTTTACGATTTGTTTTTTGTCTGTTCTATGATTTCTGTGCGCTACATTTGGGCAACGTTGTTTGGGGATGTTTGTTGTGTGGCAAAGAGCTCAACATAATTTGGTAGTCGCAAGATCCGTTGTATCGGTGTATCTTTTGTATGTTGTCTTAATATACATTATACATTTTTGAGTTTTAATAAAACATATTCTGAGGCAAAGCTAGTTTTTTTCGAATAATATTGAACTTAAATAACGTATAGTATGTTTACAAATTTCGTCTAAAAATCTGTCGGATTATAAGTCAAGGGTTTACTTTAGAGGTTATTCTTAATGCTCACGAGAAACATCTACCTCTGACGAAGTAGAAATATGCAGGAAATACCCGAAGCTTGTTTGGTGCTTGAATTTGGCAGGTATTTCAAGATTGCGAGCAACGCAATTGCTGGGGTTTATACCCAATTCGCGGGGAAAGAAATCTAAAAACTTCATTGTTGGGGGTTGACATTCTGGCCTTAACATATGACGGAGTTCCAGAATGTCTGTCACTATTTAAAAAAAGCAGCAAAAACGCATTGTGTCCGCCTTGTGCTTAGATTGCAGTTAAGTCACATCAAAAGACAAACAGGAACTTACGTTAACATTTAATATTTCTGTATATTAAAGGCTTCTTCGGGCTCTGTCTTTTATCAAATACTTCAAAGTTGTCTGAAGCTTTGGAAAATGGTCAAGGAATAAGATTTCTTCGAGATTAACGTTGTGTTTGTGGTAAAAACCCACTGTTGTTGGTTCCTTTTTGTGTTTTTTTTTTCAAAGAGGTGAAAATGCTGAAGGGATTTTTAACTTCATGGACCAGACAATTATGTATTGGATTTTGTTTTAAGTGTTAGTGTTATATTTCTACTCATGTGAGGAGACGCATATTGTGTTTACCCGATGTTTGGGGTTGATAAGTATTCCCTTCTGCCTTGTACATATTTAGGCAATTTACACCGTGTTTTATTTGTTGTAGTTGCCATATTTTAATGACTCGTAAACATTTCGTTTATTAATTCATATTTACAGTTTACAGTTGTAAGCAGGGCTGTGGAGTCGTCAAAAAATAGTTCTTTTTCCTACCCCGACTCCAATCGCTGAATATTTTAAGTCCGACTCCAACTTCAACTCCTTCTCTAATCTTGATGCTAAATGTATATGAGACTGGTCCTTATTTGACTTTAAACTCTTTTTTTTTAATGCAGTAGCTTTTGAATGGTTAAATATAGCAAGAAAATTATTTTGTAAAAATTTCAAATCGATATTTTAATTCTAACACGTGCCAAGTTGAGATTTAATATAGTTATTTACATATGTAAAGTAGACTGTTGCTTTTTACTCTGACTTAAAAATTTTAAAAGCAGACCCTCTTTAAATGTTTTGTTTTAGTGTTTGTGGGTACTCCGACTCTGACTCCGATTTTGGTACAAAAACCTCAACTCCGACTCCACAGCCGTGGTTGTTAGTAGTTATTTTTGGTTATCTATTTATTTATTCCCGTAATTTCAAAAAATTATATTTTTATATTTTTTGTCATTTAGTTTTAACGTTTACAATAATTTGGCATATGATAATACAACAGGCTGTTCAAAAGAGAGCTATTTAGAACAAAATAGTACTTTAATAATTATCAATTACGATATAAAAAACTATTGACTGCTGTAAACATTTTGCTGGATTATAAAGAAACAGGAAAATGTTGATGCTTGTACTGATTTAATATCGTGGGTATATTTTCTATAAAGATATGATGTATATTTGGGCTCTGCCAACAGTCCTTTCTAGCTTAGAAAAGAGGCCTTTCTTAATGCGGATAAAAAATTTTTTAAATTCCGTTCTCAACTACTACTATTTAACACGGTATTCTAAGTTCCCCTTCAGACGCATCAAGTATGTGCCGTCTAGTCTTTCATTTTTGGAAGAGAAATACAGGGAATTAAACGGGGAACAGGCTTGCCCGGACTCTTCGATTATAGTTTTTCTTTTTGTTTTCGTGTTCTAGATTAGTTTAAGGTAAAGAAAATTTGCAACATAAACTAATTGCGTATGAACTAACGCGCGAGTTTAAAGGTGTATTAAAGAAAAACTTCTTACTTTTTTCCTTTAAGCTAATCACGCGAAGCTCTACGATTGTCTGCAGGAAAAAATCAAAGTCTCTGGCGGGAATTGAACCTGCTATTCTTCCAGGGAACTCAACCTGTTGTATCTGAAAAAGCGCTTATTTTAGAAATCCCTCCCGTTTTGCTCTTTCAATATTACCCGATAAATGAAAATCTGCATAAACGCCAAAAATATAGATAACTGTTAATATCATGTTTAACACCAAGCAACTAAACAATTATAGCCTGCAGGGCACATCAAAGTCGTCCACTCCCTTTGACAGAAATTTTATTATCCATTCATATTCACTTGGTGTTTTTCCGAATGTAGTGTGCTGCTGTTTTTGTGTTGTAAAATATTTCATGCATAATGTTGATGAACAGAAAAATCGTAAAATTTTGACACAATATTACAACTTGTTGATAAGAACCAACTCGAGTTAAAACTGAATTCATAAAAAATATTTGTTCGCCTGTCTTGGTCTTTGTTGTTTTTTTTGTTCTTGTAATAATTTTTATTTGTGTTTTTATTTCCAATTTTTATGCCCAATTCATGTATGACATCCGACAATCATTGCTTGACATTTATGACAATAAAAACCTAAAATGTTATTTTAAACAAGGCCCACAAATAAAATTAAACACACACACACACACACATACCAAGTTATTGGTTGGTACTAAAGAAAACTCTTTAAATGTCCACTAATTTACCCTGTTACCCGTACTAAACTAAACACTTCTTTACAAACTTTGTTAAGAAGCAACGGATCAGGAAAAGCAAGTGTGTAAGTGTGTATTTGTACAAATGGGAATGAAAAGGGCTTTCAGAACATCAGCAACGGCAACAACAACAAACAATCACATCGAGAAGATGTGTAAGAAGAAGTGTCAAGGTTTTATTTAATACTAGTACATTCTTAAATTGTTTTGGTTGTTTAATTTTTACGACTTTTAAATAGACTTGTTAGACAGTTTTACGATTATTATGGACATGTTCTTTTGATTATTTTCTTGAAAATTTTTATGGTTTTTATAACAATTTTGTTGCTTTTATTTAATTTTGTTGCTGTCGTTGTTGTTGTTGTTGTTGGTAGGAAGCGTAAATAAAATGAACAAAATTGTTTGTTGACCTCGGTTAATTGTTGGTATTATTATGATGATGACTTTGATAATGATTATGATGATGGGATGTAATGAAGAGGACATCGTAAACACTAAAAAATCGTGGGGTTATAGATTTGGATTTTATATGATTTTATAGCCTTCCTGTCTTTGTTTTATGTCCACAAAACAATTCACAATCATTATGATGACTTTAGGAGATGTCAAACAATTAGACAGGGGGACTGACTGATAGACAGACTCTCAAGTTTGTACGTGTTGAATCATAAAATGTATTTATTTTTTCATGATTTTATTACGTCGATTTTTACAACTGTTTAATTGTATTTAATTTCCCTTATAAATATTTAATCATTCTAATATAATTTTTTTATATTGTTTTGATTTTTTCCTGTGGATTTATTGTTTTATTTTCTAAATATTTGATATAATAAATGAGATGTTGTCATAAAAATACCAACATGAGGGATTGTACTAAAATGTTTTTTGTTTAAAAAAATGACAGTAAGAAATGTTTGAAGTAGGAAATGGTAAATCGATTTCGATTCCAATTGAAAATCGATTTTGTGGTATAAAAAATCGATTTTTTGAAATCGAATTTACGTATGCGATTTTATACTGAAATCGATTATTGGATTTTTTATTTTGATCAAAATGTTTGCAATTTTCAATTTTAATCTTAATTAAATAGATAAAATTTATTTTGTTGTCCGTACATACGTCTGCAGGTATGCTTATGCAGTTTTTTAAGTCTTAAGTTGTAGTTTTACGTATTTATCTATTAGTACCCTTGGTATACTTCCAACTTTAATAAAATGGCTCTTGTTCTGCAGAAATTAAAGTCGTCAACTGTCCTTAGTCTTGACTGCAAACTTCCACTTTACAACTCCATCTTAAAGCCAAAATAAAAGTCTTCGAATTATCACAGCTGTCCCTTGGTATGTCAAAAACTCAAATATTCAGAACCATTAGTTAAAAATATTATTATGAAATATGCAGTAAAATACTTTAAAAGGCTCAAATTGCATCTGAACCCACTATTTTAAATGATAGCGGCCACACTCGCTTAAGGAGAAGAGATGCTGCACCACTTATCCATTGAGATGAGCAATAAACACCTAAATACATATGTGAACAGAAGCCGCGAGGAAGAAAATTGTTGTCTGACACTGGCAGCACATAAAATAAAGTATTAGGATAAGATTTGATTAATTATTCTTAGTTCATATTTAATGTATGAAGATTCAATAAATAAATATTGAAAAAAACAATAAAAACTGTTAAAATATAAGTCTTTCTTGTGCAGGAAAGTACGTTTTAGTAATGCATTTATGGAAAAACATAGTTGCAACACTAAGTACCGCTAGATATTGAGTAGTTTTCGTCATAATCTAGTCACGAAGTAGATTTTGTTTTGTATGGGAAATCGAGCCCAGAAAAATATTGGTTTTGCTCGAAAACTCGTAAAGGCTAGTTTACACGATCTCACAAGTATTCCATAATACTTTGTGAGATAGAAATCTAATGAGTTTTGTTGTGACTGTCAAATAATCTAATTAAACATGACAGTTTGTGTTCACACCATCACACAAAGTATAAAAACTCACAAATGAAATAAAATGCAACCCTGAATGACAAAGTCGTATGGGATGTCAAACTTCTTTTCATAATACTTGTCATTTGAGTTTTTGACCCGTATTAATACAAAGTATAATGGTGTAAACAAGCCTTAAGTACTAGATTTCGGTAAAATGTAAACGGCTTAGAGTGAAAGTTTGCAGTTTTTTTAGTATCTTATATGGGACAGTTTTTTTTTTTTTTGAGCAAATATTTTGATTCAAATTTTTACCAAAAAGACTTATCAAGAAGTAGTGTGTATTTTAATGAGAAATTTCGTTAAATTAATTTTAATTTTAAATAATTACCTTTTGACTTTAATCTTATTCCCTAATCCCTATTCAAGAAATGAATATTTGTTTCTGTCCTAATTAAGACTTAAACATGAGTTTTTAATTTATTAGCTCTATCCAACTGAACTACGTGCATATAACGAGTAATTGAATGCATCGAGTACACAGAATGAAAAAACTCGTACTAAATTCAAGCTTTTTCTTCTTACTTTAGTACAAGTTGTATGCAAAAATTTAAGTACGGATAACACTTAAAACTACTTAAAATAATGTTTAATGCTTAAAATTTTAAAAAGTTAAATAAGAAGCAATAATTCCCATATTCTTTTTTTAAATTATTTAGTTAAATACATCAAATTTTTAAAGTAGAATGATTACGAAAACCATATCGGGCATGCTGCTGGTGTCTTATAATTAAAAAATTCATCTGAAAAAAGGGCGGAATACAACAAAAGTAAAATAAACATGTGTAACGGGTAAGTAAAAATTAATATTCTCTCTGGTTCTGTGGTGTAAGTGTTTAGGTTAGACTCAATCTAATCTCACTTTCGGATTACTTCAAGTACGAATCGATATTAAACCTTCTTAGAAACTATTGAATCAAGCACAGTTTGAGAATAATTTAATCTTACTTTTAATTAAGTTTCTGAATTATTTTAGGTACGAATTCGGGATTAAAAGTTGATTATGACTTGATTTACGGAAATCCGTACGTACTGTTTTATTGATACCGATTCTGCTTGGCTTAGTTACGGATGGATTGAATTGTTTTTTCGGTGTAGATATGAAAGATAATACGTTTGGAAAGTAGTTTCAGAGGTAGTTGCTTGTGAGTTTGATTAACGCATAATTTTTCCCCCAAGTAGATAAGATCAACCATGGAGTAGGCCGTAAGGGAGGTAAACATGTAAGGCTTTTTCACATCTGGGCTGCCGCCAAGATAATTTTTTGAGGAAAAATTTCTCTCTTGGCTTATAAAATGTTAGATAGCTCCCAAGGCAGATTTGTTTTAGTAAGTGGGCACCATACTTTGCAGAAATTTAATCAGTTTTTAAGAATTTCGAGCAAATTGCTTTACAAATAATTTCTTTTAGAACATTTCTTTGTTTTGGAGCAAATTTTTCCTCGCTTTCTAATCAGATAAAAAAAAAATTTTGCAATAACTAAGCTGATTTCTTTTGGTTAAAATTCTTTTAGCTTTTTTCTTGATAAGAAAAAACTATCGAATTAAAGAAAAGTTCTTTTTTTAAGTTTCTAAGCAACCTTGAACTTTAATTTTTTTTTAAGTATTTAAATATCTGATTAACTTTGTTTCTACAAAATATTTCTATGCAGTTCATAAATTTGTCCCTCTTTGAAATTCTTCAATATTTCTCTTCTAATATTTTGGCATTGTATCAATAAGTCCCTAATACTCGACTTAATATCTACAATACTAAACATACAAATTTATTATTTAAAATCTACCACCAAATCGAATTGATTTTCCCAAAGAAAATCCAAACTGAAAACCAAAATAAGTTCACACATATTAACATCAAGGGAAATTAAAATGATGAATTTTTGGTTACTTAAATTACTTATGGGAGTCAAATGCCTTAAAGTACATGCACTCGCTTTTGAATACACACAACAACTTAGATTGATCTAAAAATATTTTGAAAAGTACAGCCTTTAAAAACGAGATCATATGCATGTCCTAATGCATGCATAGATTTGGTGTATCGAGAAAAGGTGTTGGATTTCAACAATATTTCTATTGTGTTTTTTTTTTTTTGAAGGGATTTGAGACCCTTGCTAAGAAAGTTCTCTACAGAATAAGGGAAGCAGCAAGCAAAACTAAAGAAAAGTGAAAGTGCTTTTTTAAATATTAATAATACAGATACAAGAAATACGTTTGAAAATAATTTTAGACAAAAGTATTTTAATGCCTAAATAGCATTAACCACGCTCCTGATTGTTTTGTGCAATTTGGTTGTGCCCTCCTTTTTTTGTTTCGTTCATATTCAAATAAAGAACAACACTGGGAGAGAGAGAGACTACTTTTTATAAAACTATTCTCCTTAGAGATTTAAAAAAAGATACAACATTAACTGTGAATGTTTGTGTAAAAGTATGTCAGTGTATGTGTTTTTGTAGGAAACAAGATCCTTTTAGAATAATTATCCAAAAAATAATGTACCTTTTATTTTTAGTTTCTTCTATTTGTTTTAAAGTATCCTTTCAGCTACAGAACAGAACTAGAAATTCGTGGAATCTTACACTTTGTATACAAGTAAAACACAAAACACACATATTTTGACTCTTAAATTAAATTTTCGGGATATTTCATCATCGCCTTTTACATCAAAAACAACATTTTAATTTTGTTTTTCTTTATTCTTTAATTTTAAAATTGTTGTTGGTACCTGAATTGAAATATGAAGTAGATGCTTTGGTGGTGGTGGTTCAAGTGAAAATGAAAATGCATTTGCTTTGAAGGGAAAAGTGTCTTGTCCTTTTTTCCTAATTAATGTTGTTGTTATTGCTAGTCTTCTGTTTGGTGTTCCTGTAATTCGTAAAATACATGAGACTCTTTTTGTTGTAGATCGGGTTCTTGTTGCTCCAGCCGTTGATGATGATGATAATAATGTGTACACACGTTGACGACAAGAAGTCAATTTTCAATTTACGACCATTTTAAAATGAGTAATTTCTTTTTTTTTTTTGTGCGTCATTGCTTTGCATTGATGTTAGTATTTAAAGTGTTTGGTAAAGCAGAGACATTAAAGAATGAATTCTTTATTAAATATGTTAATGTTGCATATACACAATATTTGCAGGTGAAAATTTAAAACAATATTTCATATTTAATTTCGTGTTGTACCACATGCGTGGACGTGTAGGTGCATTATATTAGGCAATTGGATTTGTATGAGGCCCAGATTGATATAGGGTACTTAAAAGATAGAAATCAGGGATAATTGGTACTTTATCCATTTTTTTCTAAACTTGGTATGCGAATTGCTTATGGTCAGGATTTAAATATAGGTTACCTTTTATGGGATAAAATTGGTACTTTGTAAGGGGTATAAACCGGATAAGATTGGTAATTTTTGCCTTTTCGATCCATTTGCTATACATATAGAGTACTTTCTGTTGCCCTTTAATGAGAAAAAGCTGGTGCTCTTGGTACTTTTTTACCTTTTGGTAATTTTTCTCTTTTCGTAAAATTTGGAATAGAGATAGCATATCGCCCTTATTGAAATATTAGATTATTTTTATGATGTTTTTTATATGGACAGTTTAATGTCGGTAGCTGAAGCGAATCGAGTCTCATTACTTATGAGTTGCCGATAAATGATATTTCCTATAATGCAGTTTATTTAAATATTTTAACATGAAATAAGTATTGATTAAAAAAACTAGATAAAATATACACGCAGAGAAAAAACATGTTTAAATATGATCACCTCCAATAAAACTATACCACATTATTGTCACCTACAACCATATTATGGTTAAAATAATCTTCCATCAAGAAGCCACAACCATATTATAGTTGCATCTAGACATGCTATGGTTAAATATGACAATAATTTGTTTTAAAATTAACAATAGTATTTTCCTCTTTTTCAAGAGCAACATGCTATGGTTGAAAATCAAGCATGCTATTTTAAGTGTTAAACATGTTTTTGTTATTTTTAAATATAACATGTTCGGAGGCAGCCATAATATTGTTGTGGCTTCTTGATGGAAGACTATTTGGATCATAATATGGTTGTAGGTGACAAAAATGTAGTTAAATGAAACATAATATGTTTAAAATTTTCTTTATGAATAGTTTTGTTGGTGGTGACCATACTCAAACATGTTTTTTTATCTCGGTGTACATATGTAAATTTTTTATAGGATAAACCTTTTCTTTAAATCCTGCTCTAAATTATTCTTTAAAGATATTTTTTTTTTAAATTTTAACTGCGATTTAAATATTTTAGCTGATATTTTATTTAAAGGAAATCGAATTTTCAAGCCAAAATTTTTAAACTTAATAAAATTTTAACTTTTGTTTTTAGTTTCGAATATTCTCTTTTTAAAAATTCGAATTTTGTTGAATATATAATTTTTTTTACTGTTTACTAATTCATTGTTGCCAATTAGCCATTTAGGGTCTTTATTTGGCGATTTTTTTACCCACATTACAATAGTAGAGATGGTGTTATGCGTCTGTGCTGATGTCTGCAATGCCTTAAAATATTGATTCTAATAGTCTTCTTAGTAGCTTTGGAAAATAAAAAGAACATTATTTAGCGTTCGGCCCACACACCCAGAAACGATATCTATTTTTTAGTGTTTGTGCAGACCAACACAACCGTTCGTAACTATTTTCAAGAAATATCCGAACATTATATAGTGTTCTGTTTAAAAGCAGAACAATTTTAGTGATACTGTAAACAAACATTATATTTTAATGTTCTATAATGTTACTTTTTTACATTGATGAAGAAATAAACAAACACAACATTTCAGCAACGACCACAGCACAAACACAATTAGCGTTTGCATTTTCCACAAGTTCACCGAACCGAACACTAAGGAGCGATATTTAATGTTTATTTTCGAAAACTGCTTAAAATCACTTTTTGAATCGACCCTAAGATGTCTGTCTAGATGGCTGGCCAGTAAATCTTATGCGCAAAGTACAGGTCGCAATTTAGTAGTAAATTTTTTGAATTAAAAGTGGTCCATAATAACTGAAGTATTAATTTCCCATGTTCTGCAACTTTAGTAAGAACTTCTCGCATCGAAAAGATGTGAAACTAAATATTCCATCGTTTCTCGAACAGTAAAAAAAGTGTGTCTGTAACTCATGTCGAAAACTATGAAAAAAATACTTCGTTAAGTTATGATGGCCACCAAAATTTTCAACGACGGCGGCGAAAATACAACCGTCGGCTATACCAAATAATGTAAAGTGCGACTTTAATGTTTGTTGTTTGCAAACGAGCTTTGAAAACATTCGTATTTTTTGTAAAAATGTTAATAGCAAAATAATTAAACAACGAAACAATGCGCCAAGAACAAAATACATATAATTATTATTATTTTTCTTTTCATTTTGCATTTTTTAGGTTTTTTAGTGCTAAAGTTTTTTCTCGCCCCGTTTTTGTTCGTGAGTTTATTTGAAAGTTCAAAGCGGGAACATTCTCACAAAAATTTTACAGACACATTTTTTCCGTAAATTTGCGAGTAATTGCCTTGCCAAAAATGTTACAGACGAAGTTAAGTGAGAAAAACAGTTGTTTGTTTCAGTTTACGGCATTTTTGTTTCATTTCTCCAATTTCAATCGAAAAGTTTTTCGATGCAAACATTAAATTCTTTTTAAGTTCGATTTTTTCTGATTTTTTTTCTTCTTTCGAATAAAATTAATTCAAATATTTTTTTAAGCGAGTTTTAAATTTTTTAATGACTCAATACTTCTAAATTGGTTTGAATTAAGCTTTTGTTATACAAAAATCATTTCCAAATTTCATTGATAACTTTAAATTTTATTAAAAATAACAAAAAAAAAAAAAAAATATAAACATCACTACTTTCCAGCTCTGTTTTTATGAAAAACTGAACATGTTCACTTTAGACCATTCTTAATGTTGTAAGTGTGTTTCTAGTTGCAGATGTGAAAAACGTTTCGCGTCCTGTTTTTTTGTTTTGCTTTAGAATACACATACATGCAGGTTTTTTTCATTTTCGTCCTTATACACAAAACACGCACAGCACACTTGGTGCATTGAAGCGCATCTTTAACAGTATGCTGCAATATTGTTGTTAATTTTGGTACTCTTTCTAAGGGTTTCTTATATTTTTTGTCATAATAAAATAAAAATATGTGGTACATGAAAAAAGTTGATAAAATATAATTGAATTTGTCTAAACTGAGTCTTCTTTTAATTTTTGTGTCATTTTTTAGAGTATGACTTGTAAAGTGCCAAGTGTGCAATTGTAATCGTACTTTTGTCTATTTTCGGTTTTCCAAAAAAAAAAAAAATGTACTTGTGGCTGTGTGTGTTTTAGTTATTTATTCCTGCTGACTCTGTCCCTAAAGATGCTGTACTTTTTATTCTCTTTATTGATGTTAGATTAACATTTTGATTGTTTTGATTAAATGCGCTCTAAAAGGAGAGTAGTTGATTATGTTAAATAATTCCTGCAGTTCGGACTAAATTAGCAAATGCGCATGTTTAGAATTTATGTTAACAGTGGTTAAGGATGAAACAAAAGCATGTAAAATATTACACATACAATTAAAAATCAATTAATAAACAGAGTTTATAGATTTTAAAGTGCATTAAAATGGGGTTAATATAATATTATTAACTTGAGTCACATAACTCAATAATCCATTTTAGTTTCCTAAAATAGGCGTTAAATCTTTGCAATCAGCAATTTATTTATTCAATTCGATTTTCTTCTGCGTGTTTTTCAAAAAAAATTATTTATTATTATTTAATTATAATTAAACTTATAAGTTTTTTTTAATACCATTAGCAATATGTAGGCGTCTTTTACTTACAATTTTGGTATTAAAAATCTACGCAATTTAAGTCGTAAGTAAATATCTATTTAATTATACAATAAATACTTTAATGGCCAACTAATTTAAAAGCAAATTTACTAGCATTTGTTTTGTTTATTATTTTCTTATTTATTTTAGTTAACGACATTATAACTAAGAGTTATTTAATTTTTATTTATTTATTTATTTTTTTTTGTCTGCAATTTTCTAAATAGCACAAGTACTTAACGACTTTTGGCGTGGTGTGGTAACTTAAGTTTAGTCAAAAAAAAAAAAAAAAAGCTTTAAACTAAAATCATAGTTGAGATACAATCAGCCAACTAAAAAAAAAAAGAATTACTAGTCATAAAATGTGTAGAGGAGTCATAAACTGAAGTCCTACTCATAACACATACATGCTTGTAATAAGACAATTTTTCTTAAAGATGTATTTTGTTGGACTGGTGGCTGCGTTATATCTTTTACAAAGATGACCCATAAGTGAAGGAGACAATAAATGAAAGAATAGAGTCTTAAGCCGTTTGCTTTAAAAGGTGTATAAAAATGATTATAAAAAGCAAACTGTGACGAGATTTAATGTTTCACAGTTAATGAGATTTTGCGTTTCTTTTTATTTTTATTATTTAAAAATTACTTTTTACTGTGATTTCCTTTTAAATGCTTAAAGTATCTTGAATTTGTTATATTGTTGGTAACACTGATAAAAATAGAGACTGGTTGAACAAAATCAAATTTTTTTTTTATGAAAATAACAAGGTAACATCCGATTGATCCTTGTTATTTTACAAAAATAAAAATTGATAGAAGAATCGCAAAAACAGATAAGAAAATAAAGTCGTTCAAGCCCAATCATGTGATACCCTACACTACAGGAAGCAATGTTCAATCATGGACCCGGCAGAACAAAATTAAGTTATGAAGCTAAAATTTAGGTATTTAGATATCTTCATCAATATAAGATTTTTTTTGTCTTTAAGTGTTTTTATGGAGGGTAGAGTTTTTCATTTCCCGGGAAAGAAGGATTTATTTTTCAGATTATTCGGCAAAGAAAGCAATAGAAAACTTATATGGAAAGCGCAAGATGTTTTTACGATGTTTATGAAAAACTCCATGGCGCACATTTCAAGGGAACAGTTTTACCCTCTTACCCATCACATTATGGGTCTTTTATGTCCCTTTCCCAAAAAAAAAAGGACCAAAAAGCATTACTTACTTGGAATATAACGGATTAAGATATTTCCTAAAAATATTTGCCACAATATTATACTAGCGAAGTTCAGTATTAGTCTTGCGAAAGTGAAAATACATAATATCGTAGCTCTTTTCTTAAATCCAACAGCAAAATACACAGAGTTTTCGTTAGATTTTATTAAAGTGCTACGATATTTTGCATTTGCTTTTGCAGCCCTCATATTGAACTCCGCTACTGTAAAACTCTAAATACACCACAGATCTTAAACTTACTTAAAAAGTTTTTGCACAAAAATCTTACATGAGTGGTAATTCCAATGTAAGGGTGTCATAGGCTTACCTACAAAAATTTCGGGAATACGCCACTGGCCTTAAAACAAAAAAAGCTACATTTACATTAATAAAATATATTTTTTTCTATTTAAGAGAGTTATTGATTCTTTCTTTTTTTAAGATTGGGACATTTCTAGATCTTTTTGAAACAATGTACAGGTGTTTATGAAAAGAGAAACGTTAACTATACGTTCAAGACTTTGCAATTTCCACATTCAAAATTACTCATGGACAAAATTATAATAAAACAAAAGTGCTCACAGTTGAAAAACTGCTGAAGCAAACCAGGTATGATTATACACGTTAAAAGTTTATGTCAATAAAAATTTTAAATTTTGCTTTTTAGGTTATCGCAATTCTAATAGAACGATATCGTTTCGAAACGCTAAAAGACTTGAAATGTGGTTAGTGGTAGACTTATCAATGCTTTTGTACCTCTTTATAAAATTTTGACGCTGTCAGTAGTTTTTGAAATAGCAACATTTGGCAGGACCTCCACATCGTTACGGTTAGTAATGTCTCAAGAAAGACTACAGCTATTTAGTTCATGTGTATGTTTAGCCTAAAACTCACCTCATACCAACTTTCGATTTATTTACAGATACAGAATTTAAAAAAGCACACATTCGAAATTCTTATTACTAAAAGTTCTTACTTGTGAGCGTCTACTTTATTTGTCTACTGTTGCACTTCTAGTTCGTTTTTGGACTAACTTGGGAAGATTGACAGAACGCAAGGAGAATTTATTTTGTGAAACAGCAGCCTAAAGTCACAATTAGAGGAGGTAAAGTTATCTTTCTGCTCTAGCTGGTTGCCTTTCGGTGCGTCTCAACAATGTGGATAAATAAAGCTTTAGCGATGGTTAAATCGCTCTAAATATCTAAATTGGAAGGTGTGAGTCAAACACTTTTGATAACATTAGCCATTTTACGGTGCACTTGAAAATGGAGTCTAGAAGTAAAAACTTCTAGTTCGTTTTACAAACTGTGATGGCGTTTACGAAGAACTCCGTGTAACTGCACGATCATAAGATCAAGACAGTCATCTTCCGGATCTAGTTGCGTGTCTGCTAAGTGCCCCTCAACAAAATGTATAAAATAAGCGTTATCGATGGGTTTAACCCTGGAAGCTTACTGTTTGTGGTGTGTTTTCAAATTAAGTAACTTTTTAAAGTTTTTGTCATCAGCTAACGTTGTTGAAAATAGAACGTAATTTGAATACACATAAAAAAGTTATATGAGAAAAAGAAAGTTATTTTCGTCGATTCGATGAACAGTAACCATCCAGGGTTAATCTGTTTAAAGATATATTTTGGATGAAAGGGCCAAATATTTTTGAGTACATTGGTAACTCTATGCTGTAAATGCATTTGAAAGGATCCTATAAGTAAATTATTTTAAATTTTGGATCGTTATTCTTTTCAACATACATACTTATTACCGTTCAACAATTATTAAATTGGAAATTGTAAGTATCCAAAAATAAAGTGGTAAAACTCTCAGAAGGCTAAGGGCGACTTACTAACTTAAGTTTGTAAAGAGACTCAGTAGTCGCAAACTTACTTTTTCCCAGTGGTCACACAGCCAAACTTTTACTATTAAATGTGAACGGTAAATTCCTTCAATCGAATTTAAATATTACCTTCAAAAAGAAAAACGTTTTTTTTTGTGTTTGGAATTTAAGGATAAAATTTAAAGTGCTTGTTAAAGTTTATTTTGTGATCCCAGCTTAAGTATTAAAGAAAAGTGTAGGGAACCTTTAGGAGGTACCAATATGATCCACTGTTTTTCTGGAATATATTTACTAATAAGTTTTTATTTGCTTATATTTTATTTCTTAAGAATTATATGAATATTTTTTATTATGCATTAAAAAAGAGACAAATAAAAACTGTACAGTAACTACTATTGTTCAGTGAGTGAGTGTCCCAAGACTCATGTGGCATAAACTACTTGAAAACGGGTTTAAAAGTTCGTTATAAAAGCCATAAAAAAGGATTTAACCACATATACAAACGAATAACAAAAAAATAAACTGACAATATAAAAAATTATAATGAACCAAAATAAATAAAAAAAAAATTAATAATAAAACACACAAACGGAAAAAAACATAATCGAATATCTCTGTCGCATATTTTAGTATCAAATTAAAATTGCATTTTTCTCGACTTTTATGTGACAATAAATATTTAAATGCCTAGTTTTTTTTAAAAAACAAATAAACTTAAAAGAAACTTAACGAAAACTACAGTTAAAACAAACAAAATTTTGTAATTAACTCATTTTTATGGGGACAGTAAATTGTAAAGAATTTTTATTTTTTAAAGATTTTAATAAATTTTTTTCCGAGAATTTTCACATTAAAGGTTCTTTTATTTTTTGGGCTAAAATAATCTTTTAAATATTTATCTGTTAAATCGTTAACGTCTTTGGCTTTTTATAAATATGAAATTATGATTGCGAACAAAGTCACAATTTTAAAAATTTATTTTTTCATGTCTGTCTGTTTGTCCGTCCGTCTGCATCACTGTAGAGTTTATTTCTTTCTTTGTCTTCTAGTATTTTATTTTAAAATTCTTTTGTTCTTAGATAAGGAAAATTATGATTTATTGTTTTTAACCTTTTTTCATCTTTTGTTAGAGACGATGTTGTTGTTGTTGCTGCTGTTGCTGTTGCTTTAGATATGTTGCATGTAAAATAAAAAGACTTATGTTTTTTTTATTATAATTGTCTATTTTGTATACATATTGTCTTCTTATTATCTTGCAGTTGTTGGTTGGTTGCAATTGTCACTTGGATGAACATCTTGTTTTTGTTAGATTCTGTTGTTGCTGTTGTTTTATTTTAAACTTCATATTTCTAGTAGTTGAATAAGTAGGGTTATCAATGAACATGTTTTGTTTGTAGTCAAGGTGTTAAATATTTAAAATGTCACTTGTTTATGATGAATGTCATTTGATTTGAATTTGTTTGAAAATGTTAACATTTTTACAACAACAATTACATTGTGGTTGTAATTGGACTTTAAAAACTCTTTTGATTGATCGTGTGAAAAAAAGATTTAACTAGTTTGTGTTTAAGATTTCGAGCCAAAACTTATTTTTTTTGTCCAAAACACTTAGTTTTTTTTCACTAAAAAGTCAACTATTTTACGAAAAGCTTTGTTTTTAATACTAAAACGTACGTCGTCTTTTTCCTTCAAAGACGATTTTTGAAAACGACTTTTTTTTACTAAAAAGTCGCCTTTTCACTTTAAAGTCCCTTTTTGACTACATATCGAGGAATTACCGCAAAAAAAGCTTAAGCGACAAAAACAAAATTTTATAGAAGAAAGTTTTTTATATTTTATTTCATTAAAATTTTGTATGAGTGTTAAAATTGTAACGGTACCTTATATGAACATGATATTTTAGGAGATGATGCAATTGTTCCCAATAAAGACATTTGTTAAAAAATAAATGAACATTAAAAATGATGTCGCTTAAGCGACATTAAGTTGCACTGAAGCATAGGTCGCTACAGGTCATACGTTCTAGAAACCAATCGTAATCCCTTTTGGATAGCCAAATGTCTTCAACAAGTAATTCCATTTATTGTTTCGGTCTCTAATTAGAATTCTTAATTTCAATCGGAAGTGTGGCTTTTTACCACTTTTAGCACTTTTTCACCAAACGGATATATATCTCACTCAGTGATGCTTACTGTGGCACAATTGTGGCATTTGTTGCACTACTGAAAGTTTGATTGCCCTGTGGAAATCTATTTTGGCCTTTTCAGGTCAAAATTTAACTAACTATGTACTAGAGTTGTCAATTATTTGCTTTTTACCTTTGTTCGAATAATTCAACTATTTGTTCCATCGATTAAATCTTAAAAAATTATTCGATTAATCGATGAGAAAAACGAATAAAAAAATTATTTTTACAAAAATATTACGTACTTTAAATAAGATACATCCGACTATTCATCTACAACTTCTTTAGTTTTTCTCAAATCCGCTATGTGTGCACAACTTTTCATCTTAACTCCATATCGTTGTATTATTTGAAGGAATCGTAAAATCCTTAATCCTTAGATTATCCGATATAACTTTGAATTTTCGAAAGGCGTTAACAGACCTACCATCTTCAGCCAAACTTCTGCAAACTTCTTCTATAGAACAACCGCTGTCTCTTCCATTTTCTATTTTTCCATTGGAACAAATTCGGTATATTTTGATATAATATTCTTTATTTTTTTAGCTTTTTATTTATTTATAATTTTTCACCCCAAAGTAAAATACCCTCTTTCTTGAATTTCTTGAAATTTTTTAACGTTTGATTTCAAAAGAAAACTACTGATACAATTGTTTGACAATGATTTGTTTAAAAAGAACACAAAATACATTTTTGAAATACTATGAGTACTCAGCACGGTTTTGCTTACTTTACATTGAGATTAATTACAATCTGGGCTTAAATATTTTTTTTTTTACTTTTCCTACTTTTTGTATAAAATCTTAAACCATATAAGAATAAATCAAATTTTAAGTTTTTGTTTAATTTATATTAAAAAAAATTTTTTCGATTAATCGACATTAGAACAAGAGTTTGTTTTTGTTTGATCGATTAATCGAATTATTCTTAATCGGTTGACAACTCTACTATGTACTTTAAATCGTTCGATAAATATTTCAACGTTTTTTCCCACTTACAAAATTGTTTTTCTTGTTCAGGGCCAAATAAACCACACAAGCGGTTTAATCTATGATTGAAAATAATAACAATCAAAGCATGTTTGTATGACATCGACGTTTCTTGCAGATATCTGGACGTCGTCGGAATATTTTTCTGACTGGGTCAAATTGAAACAATAAAACACATACAAATACAATACCTCTAGGTCAAATTTTGGTTTCATTCACCGCCAAAAATCTATTGAAAAAGACATGGGAAATTCTGGTGTGAAAGTCAACTTTCTTATTGTTTTCTAACAGATAGCTGAAAGAGTATGGAATACAATTCTATCTACTTATCGCACAGATTTCTGTCAAAATTTCAAACATTTTTAAAAAAAATATTTAACAAAAACGTCTCCTGTAATATTTTGTTTTTGTCACTTAAGCTTTTTTTGCGGTAAGTGCTCGATTTGCTTGTACGTACAGTATAACCCGGTAAGTTATCCAACGCTTAAACGCCTTTCACGGCTATTTACCTTCAGTTTTAATCCCCGTTTTTTCTTCCACATAATTACACCTAAATTTCATTCGTTGGATTGCCTCACTGCTATGTGCGATTTATTAATCTTTTTTTCAAACAATAAAATTAATTATAACTAGTATGTGGTTATTTTATTGAACTGTTCATGGTCCCTAATCTAAATTTAAATATTTTAATTCAGGCTAAAGCTCATTAAACTGTTTTAAGAAGAAAGAAATTTTACAACATGAAATTAATTAAAATTTTTATTGATAATCTTGAACTGGGAATCGAACCCAGGTTCGATAGTAACCATTCTTTCTCATCAGAGGGGTTTGCCGCTGGCAGTCAATAGTCAAACATCAATCTTGGTGGATCGAAATTTTTTGTGAATGATTATCTATTTTTATTTCAACTATTCAACTTAATGAGAATTATCATCATTTTCACAAAAAAAACAAAAAAACAAAATTAAAAACACACACAACGACTTAGACATATCTATATGAATACAATTAGATTTCTTTTAGACTTATCGGTACATAAATTCCCACCTATCGGTGGCAAATAGATCAGAAAACGGGCAGACAATACGTATATTCAATGTCTGACAGAAATCTGAATGAAGATCAGCCAATGTCGGAGTATTTGCTTTCTGGAAAAAAAATAAAAATCAAATGTATTAAACAATTTTCTGGCCCTATCAAAGCTATTTTGGCCCTGTTAAATCGTCAATTTAGCCCAAAACAAAAAAATACTCAAAATGCATCACTTTTCTAATTTCGTCATACCGTGTGAAACTTTTTCATAATTCATAAAGTGTATATATCCAGGTCACTTGAGTAAATTAAAGTCAATTTAGCCATGTCCGTCTGTCTATCCGTCTGTAAAAAGCACGCACACTTTCGAAAAACTAAAAAGGACGAAATAATATTATTGTCAAATTGAATTCCAAATGTGTAATCACCACCCCAAAAAATTGATGATTTCGTTACAAAAAATTCGTTGTATACGACTAGAAATCATAGCACGAAATTTCTGACAGAAAACTTAAGTACTTCTAAAGCCATAACGAATAATTCTATTGTTATAAGTTTTGGGCTGTCGTCGTTTTATTAGACTAGAAATCACATTGTAATATTTCGTGAGAATTGGCCCATAATTTACCATAAGACCTGTATAAACCCTGCTCTCGGAAAACATTTTAGTACGCCTAAAACCGTGACGAGTAATGCTTTTGTAGTAAATTTAGGTTTGTCACATTTTCATACGACTACACGCAGAGAAAAAATATGGTTGGGCATGGTTACGGCAACCACACTGTGTTTATTGTAACAATATATTGTTGTTGTACACAAATAATTGTTATTTTTATTAAATATCAGCAATATTATAGTTACTGTAAACATATTAATGTTTATCGCAATTATAAATTTGAGTATTGTTGACCGAAAAATAATTATTTTTCTAACAACTAAATTATGATAACTGTCAAAACATATTATATTACTCACAGCCATAACATGATATTTAATAGCCATAACATGATAACTTTATATACATTTATCATAATAAGTTTAAGATGCGATCAAAATATCGTTACTCTAATAATATTTTGGTATCGCCATTTGTAAAATAATTTTGTATCAGTTGTGTCGTGTTTTACATAAACATATCGAATTATTTGTTAGTGAGTGGCTAAATAATAAAAAAATAACCATTAAAATAAACAAGAAATTAAAAAAAAAATAAAGAAAAATATTAAAAAAGAAATAACAAAATAACCATTGAAATAAACAAGAAATTAAAAACAAAATAAAGAAAAAACATTAAAAAAGGGTTGTAGTGTCACAAAATAAAATATCTTTGCTAAAAAATTTTAATAATCTTAAAGTGGTGGAAAAATTTGTGAAATATTGGTGCAAAATATTAACCATTACTGGTAAGTTTTGTGTTATTTGAAGAGAAAAATAATGAAAACTCCATAAAATAATTTATAAATAATTGCGACCTACGACAAAAAGATTACAGTAACTATATTATGTTTTTTATTTTATCATAAGTATTTTTTTCCAATAAAAATATTATGTTTAAAGTTGTATCATATTATGATGTAAAAAATTTATGTATAACAGTTCATATCACTTTGCATCATAATATTATTACTTCTAAACTTATTATGATTGCCATGACAATAATATGATTACTTCTAAACTTATTATGATTGCCATGACAATAATATGATTACTTCTAAACTTATTATGATTGTCATGACAATAATATGATTACTTCTAAACTTATTATGATTGCCATGACAATAATATGATTACTTCTTATCTTATTATGATTACCATGACAGTAATATTATAACTTCTTAACGTTTTATGATTAACAGGATAACAATATGATTAAGGGAAAAATATTATGATGTAATATTACGAAAATATTTGGTCATAATATGATTTAATAACAATCGTAATATGGTGACTACAATCATGAATCTTATCATAATATGTTGCTCTTAGAATATGTTTACCACAACCATGTTTTTTCTTTGCGTGTAGAAATTACACTGTCAACTTTTGTGAGGATCTGTCCATAATTTACCAGGTCCCACATAAAGCCCACTCCTGAAATTTTCTAACTGTCGGTGGAGGGTATCTAAGGTATGGAACAGCCGAATAAAGACATCTAACTTGTTCGTACTAAAAAGGGCCTTGTTACCTTAAAATTCATTTTACAACTAATAAGTCAAACCTCCTTTCCACTCAATATCCATTCCATCAATCACACCATTTAACTTTATAATCAATTAATCTTCAAATAACAATATCGTTAATAAATATTGACAAAATATCATAAAAATTTATATTTTTATCACTCATAGTTCTAGTGGTAATAAAAGGTAACGTTTTCTTTTTTTTATAGACAACACGAATCTGATGTGAATTAAATGTGACAAAGTTGAAGCAATTTTAGTAGAACAACGAATTACATGCAAATTTGATAATAAATATGGATGACCTTAACAAAAAATATTTAGTAGACAGATAAAAATCAACTAAAATTTTATAAACGTGTCTGCAAAACCCCACTATGCAAACATTTCAGAAAACTTTTTAACACGACATTTTTAGCTGCACAGTTTTGCAGTTAGAATTTTCAATGCGTCATAAAATTTTTGAAATTAAGTGATAAGTGTATCTAACGCCTTTTCTAGTTGTTTTTCTTGTTGATTGAGTTTTTTTTTTATTCTACTCTGTTTGTGATGATGGACAGACATTGCGTCGGTTTGGGTTGTATAGAGAGAAAATTAAATGAAACATGACCAACATAACAAAGTAAATGAATAAAATAACATTTAAAGGCAATAATTAAGTTGCACAGTGGGTCAGAATCAAAATATTTTGTAGGCTGTGTACTGTAGCGGCTTCGTCAGCCACAATATTACTATTGCACCTTGGGACTGTCAGATCGTTTTATGCAAATAAATTTCTGGAATGCACACTGTTCAGAATTCAGTAATTTGCTTGATTTATATTGAGTAATGCTAATATAATATACGCCCATAGTGCATTTTCAATGCATTTTTGGTTTAAAGAGTTAAGAAACAATGCAACGCACAACAATAATTATAATGACATCATAATAATAATTTTATTTATATTGCTTTTTTCATAAAACTGTTCATGAACACAGTGATGATTATTTCGGATTTGAATCCTTAAAAAAACTAAAGTTTTTAACATGCATGTGCTTGAATATGTGTGAATACAATCATGGCATGCATGGATTTTATTACTGACAATTGTTTTAAATTAAATGCAGTTTTCCTTTCCTCCTCAACTCGTACTGAACTTAAATATTGGCAAGCAGAGAGTTGTAATATCTCAATTTAACATTTCTTTTTTGTAAAATTATTAAATGTTCTTGTTGTTGTTGTTGCTGCAATTTTTTTTATTATTGTCATATCACATACTCATCATCGACATCATCAAACTCTGATATGAATAGTTATGTGATTGCGGGGGGATGGGAAAATATAAAAAAAAATTGACGAGAAAAAGCATTTTGTTCATTTGTTGTTTATTTTATTTTTATGAATACCGCGGGAATGTGACAGCTTGTTGTGTGGATGTGTGTGTTAATAGCATATAAATGCTTAGAAAATATATCTACAAACTATTCAAATCATGACACAATTATTCTCACACGTAAGTGAACTCTTTACAATACAACAAATGAAGCAGAAAAAAACGCACCATCTAAACATTTTATTGATCCATCTATCTGTTCATGTATTCCCATTATAAACGAACAAAAGAGCGAGGAATTTGCACTAATACACGCAGAAAAATATGGTTGGAGATAGCCGTGTACTAGAAGCAACATACTATGGTTGGATTTTAACAATGGGTATGTTTGTAAGTAACGACATTATAGTTAAACTTGAGCATAATATTCTTAAAATTGGCAATAATTTTAATGAAATTAGCCAAATATGGTTTAAATTAACGATAATAAGTGCAAAGTTAACATAATTTGGTCAAAATTAACCATAATATAGTCATTTTTAAAAACCTTAAAACCAGTTTCCAATTTGCTAATTTTTCCGAGTTAGTTTTTTTGCTACTGTTACAAATCTGTTATGTTCTAATTTTAATATCGCTGCCTCAATTAGCATTTTCCAGCGTGCGACAACTTTAATTAGAAGAACGTACATTTATATACATATTCAGAAAAAAATAAAAATTGTCTCTAATCTCCAAATTTATTCCAAATTCATAGAATCAAGCAAACAATTCATTGATTTTGCTTCTATTACCAAAATGATTATATATACTTAGATTGCTAAAAATTGTAAAAATGTAAAATATATTGAACTGTAAGAAAAGATAGTCTCACTGTTTATTGTTGTTCTTTTTGCAAAAGCTTTGATATTGTTACAGGTAACACTGAGGTTTATAATTCTTATTCGCTTAACAGTTTTATTTGTATATTATCTTTAGCTTTTCTTAAATCTTTGGATGAAGTTTCCTGACGATCTGGCCTAAGCAACCAGTGAAATGCGCTCATGAATAGCTTATCCCTTCAACAATAAATTTCAGTTTCTCAACAGTATGAAAAGGGAATTAAGCACATTTGAAAGAAACCTTGTTAATTATATTTTTTTCAATTAATGATATTTTTGATAAAAATATGATCAAAAAACTTTGTTTGCCGTTTCACACAATGTGTTAATTGATTTAATTAAAATAATTAATTCTACAAGTTTTAATTATTTTATTTAAAACGATAAAATCAATAAAGATTTTTTGTTATTTAATTAATTTTTTAAAACAAAATTTATTTCAAATTTTACATTTTAGTTAACGTTAATTAAATCAAAATTATATTTTAAAATAATAAATGGTCTGGCGGGAGCCCCGTAATCATCACGACGATTGTCATTTTTGTTACTATTAAAAACATGTAGAAAAGGAAATAAAACGTGAAGTTGGTTTCTAAATATTCCAGGACCCTTTGCATGGATTTAAACAAAATGAAAGAAATGTTTATATGACAGTTCATGCAAACGAAAATAATGCTGAAAAAAACAACACAAAACAAAACAAAACAATATTAACTAAAGTGAGTTAATAAAGAGCGTGATCTCGGTAATAGGTGAAAATTCGTTTTACGTAGCGGCAATCAAGCGTGGTAATATAAACGAGACAAAAATACAGGTTAATCATGAGAATGATTCTTAGAATGCAATCGATGTTATTGCAAGCTGTACTTAACAAACCATGAACTGTTTAAAAATTTGTTTTTGGAACGCAAACAGCATCCGCCAACATAAAAATGAATTAGAATACTTTCTTTAAAATAAACAAGTTGATGTCATGATGGTTTCTGAAACTCATTTGTCCTCAAGAAATTCGTTTAAAATCAATGGTTATACACTATATGCTACCAAGGACCCTCGAGATAGAGCTTGTGGAGGTTCTGCCATTTTGATAAAAACCCAAATCAAACTCTACCTAATGTGTGATCATCGTGAAGATTATCTCCAAGCAACTTACATTTGCGATGAGGAATTAAATAGAAACCTAGTAATTTCATCGTTATACTCCCCACCTAGATTTTCAATATCAGAAAGCCAATATTATAAATATTTTAAATCATTAGAACCCTGTTTCCTAGCCGCTGGCGATTATAACGCTAAACATACCTTCTGGGGGTCACGACTTATAACACCAAAGGGTCGTGTTTTATTTAATACAATTTCTCAAATGGATTTGAATGTGGTAGCAAGCGGACAACCAACATATTGGCCTACTGATCAGCAAAAAATTCCCGATGTCATCGATTTCGACGTGGTTAAAAACATCCCCACAGAAACGATTCACGTTGAAGCTTCGTTAGAATTATCCTCTGATCACACACCAACAATAGTTACTATAACAAACACCAATAGAATTGTATCTCCCTCTGGTTGCATAGCGACGTCAGCTACACTAATAAATTGGTTAAAACATAAAAAAAATATCTCGGTACCCATTGCACTGAAAATATACCGCTTAGCACACCGGAAAATGTGGATCTCTCTATTGTCAATTTTGACAGTTATCTTAAACTAGCTGTTCAACATTCCAGCATAACCCTCAGAAAGACCAATTATAATAAAATATATTTTACAGATGTCGAACGCCTCTTGGATGAAAAAAGGAGAGTGCGAAGAGAATGGCAATTGCACAGATCCCCTCAACTTAAAAATGAATTAAAAGAGTGTACAAAAAGGCTAAGAAAATTACTGCAGACTCAGAAAACGGCTTCCGTGAAAAAAATATCTTAAGGACCTGGATGCAACTCCACAATCAGACTACTCATGATGACGTGTAGCTATAAAACTCAAAAGACCAGTTATCTCGAAACCACCATTAAGAAACCTGAATGGAAGTTGGGCAAGAAATGATAATGAAAAAGGAAACCTGTTTGTAAATCATTTGAAAAACGTATTTACCCCAAATATACCTGACGATATAGCGGACGAGTTGCCGCCTGTGTTATGTACAACTGTTTTGTTATAGATCTGTCAGATAATTCCTTTGACCAACGTTTAATAAATCCAAATACACCACGAGCTTTATAAGTACACATATATATATGTTCTATAAAAGATAACTTAGTGTCAATTAATACACCGTGATCCAAGAAAACATTTACAACTTCCAATTTGTTTTCTGAAAAACGTATATGATTGCATTTTTTAAATTTATATCCAATAAGTGTATTTGCCACCAATTGTAGAATAAATTTAAATCCTGATATTAGTAGGGATGAACAATGGAGTTAGCACAACTTGAAAAATTTTTACATCGTCAGCATACATAAGTATATTGGAAATTTTAATTCTTTTAAAGTAGCATTTAGTGCCGGTTCACACACATCAAGTTTGACTCTTCAAGTCATGATCTTTTAGGAGAGAAGGGACAAGAGAAAGCCATTTCTTTTCCCCTCTCTCCTAAAAACTCATGACTTGACGAGTCAAACTTGACGTGTGTGAACCGGCACTTATTGTTATACGGTTTAAGGTGTACAAAACTGTTTTCAAAAGTAGGTTTGTATGGGTTAGACGGACAGACCGTCGGACATGGCTAAATTGACTAAGAATTACTCATGGAGTCAGAATATATATACTTTCTGGGGTATGAAAAGTTTTACACGGAATGACAAAACTAGTGGTAAATGAGGGTATAGTCATTCATATAGTCATTGTTAATAAGATGAAGTGGGATATGCATTAGTTTAAAAGATACGTAAATTACTATCCATATTTGTTTTACTGCGAAACCGGAAGTGAAACATTTAAGAATTTTCATAAATCCCATATTAGTATGGGGCACACATATGGGGAAAAAGTAAGGGCCAAATGGGGTTTAAAAAAAAATTTAGGACGAAAAACTAATGGAAGTCGGTTTAAGGAGGACTCCTATGCAAATATGAGACTTTTTCTTCAATACAATTCTAGTCTTAAAGAATAAGAATAGCTGATAGGTATGTTAGAAACAAATGTTCCTGATGAATAATAAAGTGGGCTTTGTCATATATTTGACCTGTTTAGAGACATGATAGGCGCTGCATGAGCCAAATTAACAATTTCATAAACCGCCATATTTGTATGGGAGCCCTCCTATGTTTTGAGAAAATGTTCAGGACAAAAAATTATTGGAGGTCGGTCATACATAGGGTTGCCAGAAACCAAACTTAAAATAACTGGACAATGTAAAAACTTCACCTGGATTTTAAATAAATAACTGGACAATTTAATACACTACCCCCAATTTCACCAAGTTCAGTTAAAACTATTTATTTCTTTAACTTCCAGTTAACAATATGTTTTGACAGCTATAAGAAATAGTAAAATTTTCATTTAAATTAAAAAAAAACCAAGAAAACATAAGGGCCATAATTCAGTCTTACGTCATATTACATCTCGTCACCTTAACTCCAAAAAGCCATAAGTAAGAATCAAAAATTCAAATTCGTGTTTTTTATTGATTACACTATGCGACAGTCAAAATCGGGATGGGATGAAACCAACGGGAAATGTTATATCGGTAAAAAAGAAGTTATACGTGTCCCGGCGTTTCGGGAACCATAGATCTCCCCGAGTCCAAGCTTTATAACTCAAGTAAATGGTAAATTTCTTCTTTAACACGTCGGTATATAAATCTGTCAAATCGGTTAAAAAATGGCTGAATTATAACCGAAATACTGAATCCCCAAAAAGTACTCTTTTTATACCCTTCACCGAATTTTTACCTTCGGGTAAATATAACTTATTTTATTAAATTATAAATAAGAGTAATTTTTGGGGACTCAGTATTTCGGTTATAATTCAGCCATTTTTTAACCGATTTGACAGATTTATATACCGACGTGTTTAAGAAGAAATTCAATATCCATTGGACGTATGGCAGCCCTAAAATTTAGGTTTTTATAAAAATATTGATGTTTTTTAGCCCATTTTTCAACCCAGCGAAACCCGGGACACGAATAACTTCTTTTTTACCGATATAACTTTCCCCGGTAGTTTGAACCCTTCCCGATCACTAATCCCTACCATTTGTCGCACAGTGTTATGATGCATTTTGGTTAATTACATCAATATCAGTCACATAGTACGACCTGTTGGATTTTAGGTGACGATATATGAGAAGTCCATTTGCAAGCACTGCTAATTTAAAATAACCCGAATTTCGGATAAAGTCGATTAAAACAGTTTTTTGAAAGGGAACTACTAGGCAATATAAAGGCTTGCTAATTGATATAAAAACAACAAACAAGATCGAAGCAAGTATATTAGAGTGGGTCATTTTTTTCTCGACAAAGCGGTTGTCAAAATCGTAATCTTCGACGAATTCTAAGAAGGTTTTCCAAAGAAACCATGGCTCTAAAATCAAAATCGAGCTTCCCGTTTTTAACGACAAAATTTCTTTTCGAATTTTATGTTTTTTTTTAAAAATGGTAAAATTTTATTGAACAAATTTTCCAATCCCGCCAAGATTTTGTCAGATGTTGTGTGCTGATAACCAAGCTATTCGTACCAAATTTGGACACTTAAGCTCTTGTCGTTCTACAGATACACATAAATCTATAATGTCTTTGTATACATTGTGCCCCGCCCACTTAAAATGTAAAAAAAAATATATCCTATAGCAACTTCCAGACCATTAAGAAGATTATCTCCTGTAAACAAACAAACATACAAACATTACCTGTTTGTTGTAATTTAGTATAAACGAAAAGAAAAGTTTCTCTTTAAAAACGGGAAGCTCGATTTAGATTTTAGAGCCATGGTTTCTTTGGAAAACCTTCTTAGAATTCGTCGTAGATTATAATTTTGACAACCGCTAGGTGATTTTTTTTTAATGCATACAAATTGACCCACTCTAATGTATGTGTAGCATTTTTCAAAAACAAATGGACCTTTTCAATTAAAATATCGAGCCCTAATAGCTAAAATGATGTAACCAACAAAAAAATTTTTACAGGAGAAGGTTTTTTCTAAATATTTTTGCTTGAAGTCTAGGATTTTGTTTGAAATTGCTTTTGCTCTTATTTCTTAACGGTACTTCCCAGAGATATGAGATTTTTAGAGATGATGCAAATGATCAAAAATGTTATATTTTCATCAAAAAACAAAAATCTAAAATGTTGTTGGTTACATCATTTTTGCTATTAGGGGTCGATATCTTTTGGCAAATTGTAAATTTTTCTTAATAGTTAGTTTATAATTATAAAAATATTGGTTTTTAAAATAAATTAAATTATTTTTTAACTGGATACATTGTATTTTAGCTGGAAACTGGACAAGAGCAAAAAACTGAACAATACATGCCATTCGAGGCTGTCTGGCAACCCTAGTCATACATTGTACCACCATTCTAGGTGGGACTCCGATGCAGTCATGGTTTTTTTTATTTATTCATTTATGTATATTTATATTTCTTAAAGCGTTTTGGATATAAAAAACATCCTTAAGCGGCTCATACACTTTCAATATAATTGCTCAATTTTTCGCATTGTACAATTATATCGCCAATGGGTATGTTATATTCGAAGGCGACACAATATATTGGCAGGAATCAAAATGCTTTTTATTTTTATTGCTCAACGAAAAAAAGTGCAACATACTGTAAAATGTGTTGGCAACAATGTATGATGTTGTTTTGCTTTAAAGGTTAGGTTTTTCATTTTGTAAGAGTTGTTAAAATAATTATTGAATGATATAGAGCAATATAGAAATAATATGGTAAATAACATATACAACATATTATTCATACAAATAAAAAAAATTATCTTAAAAATATTTCAAATTAATTAATGTGATAATTGAATCAATTATTTGCTTTGCTGAAAGAAAATTTTGATTTAATGACCATTTAAGTTTCTTTGACATAAATTTTGAATTAAAATTGTAATTAAATAATTCAAAATCTTAATTGATTTTTTCGTTTAAAATAAAATAATTTAAGCTTGTAGAATTGTTATTGGGAAATGTAAAAACCTGAGGTTTATTTAATTAAGTCAATTAACACATTGTTTGAAACGGCAAAGTTTTTTGATCATTTTTTTTAATCAAAAATATCATTAATGAAAAAAATATATTAAAAATTTTAAATTTTAAATTTTTACAATTTTTAGTAATCTATATAATCCTTTTGGTAATAGGAGTAATATCAACAAATTGTTTGCTAGATTTTATGAATTTGGTGATTAGAGACAATTTTTATTTTTTTCTGTGTATAGTACATTTTTTTTATGTAAACGCCATAAGAAAAGCCTTTGAAGAAAGAAAATATTGTTCCGCTCTCTTCATCGATGTTTCTTAAGCTTTTGATAAAGTCTGGCATGAAGGCTTATTACATAAATTGAAGCAAAATTTTCCAGCAAACACACACAAGCTGCTAGAAAGCTACTTAGTCGGTCGTCAATTTATTATAAAAGAAGGAAATTTCTTTAGTTCACCTCAGCCAATTGGCGCTGGAGTCCCACAGGGCAGCATTCTGGGGCCTCTATTATATTTAATTTATACTTCGGACATGCCAACGAGCAACTACACACAAACTTCAACATTTGCAGACAATACAGCTTTTCTAAGCGTCCACGAATACAGTTATGAAGCATCTCGTTACTTACAGGATCATATAATTCAACTAGAAATATGGTTAAAACAATGGAGGATTAAAGTTAATGAGCAAAAATGCGTACATATAACATTCACCTTGCGGCGGGAATCATGCCCCCCTATTAAAATAAATAATCAAATAATACCTCAAAATTCGCATGTAAAATATCTCGGTATACATTTAGATCGCCGTTTGACGTGGAAAAGCCATATAGAGGCAAAATTAACTCAAATGAAACTAAAAGCCATACAAATTCATTGGCTTATTGGAAGAAACTCTGTTCTTAGTCTCGACTGCAAACTCCTACTTTACAACTCTATCTTAAAGCCTATCTGGTGCTACGGTATTCAGTTATGGGGCACTGCCTCGGCTTCTAATATTAAGAAGAAGAGACACTGCAGCACTTGTCCAATTAGATGAGCGATAAACACCTACATATATAAGTGAACAGAACCCGTGATGAAAAAAAATTTTTTGTCTGGCACTGGCAGGACATAAAATAAAGTATTACTTTATTTTATATGAAGATTCAATAAATAAATAATGAAGAAAAAAAAAAAAAACATAAGGTGCCGTTACGATTTTATAGCAAGAACAATTTTATTGTAAGCGACAAATTTCATACAAAATTTATTTGAAATAAAATAAAAGGCTCTCTCGTGTAAAATTTGATTTTTGGCGCTTACACTATTTTAGCAGTTAGGGCTCGATATTATTGAAACATATTCAAGGACTCGCCTCACATATGAAATATATAAAAGTTTACGAGTGCATTGATTATGAAATTTTTCTGCTAAGAGTGAGTATGCGTTGGAAATTATATAATTCAAGTGCTTAATTAAAATAAGTCTACTATCATATATTTTATATATTTTCATATATCTATATATTTTCCTGCAATATATTCTTAATATTTTCCTCATGTATATTGAATAAAAAGTCCCATAACTGCATAGGAGTCCCCCCTATGTAAGTTAGATTTAAATAATTTTCATATATCAGTACTGGTGACTTATACAGTTTTTGTCATTTGAAAAGTAATTTCATGAAATTCCCTTTATTCTTATTACAGTAGACGCTTGCAAATTAGAAACGCTTTGTTTTTAAGGCAATTCTAATTTCTGAATTATTCTAATTTCTGGACATTTTTCGCGAATACAAAATTGGATATATTTACTTCCCAAAACTAAATTTTTTTATTATTTTTAAATATGTGTTGGAAACAGCAGTTAGTATTGCTATTCTGTGTGATTTCATGTAGCTGATTGAAGATGTTGTAACATTAAAATCTAGGTCGAACTGGTTTCCTTGAACGCCTTTGTCAAGCTTTACTTATATTTTGACTTTCCAATGATAAAGTGTTTTTTACGTTTATTTTTTTTCATTTCTAATGATACACCTTCACTTTTTAATAGAGACTGCTGAACTATGTACACGCGCATCAAATTTCACAAGTAAACTGGCTAGAAACATATATAAATGCGACAAAAAACAACAAATAGGGAACACATAAATTTTGTGAGTATGTCTATTCCTTATGTGAATGGTAAAAAAAAAACTTTAACTCTTTGCAAGGTACCCGGGTAGCTATGTGGAATTTATTGTATGAAGGTGCCCGGGTACCTTGCCATACCGTTGAGGGTGTAAAATGAAAACTGGTTCACAACGCCTTTTCAAAATAATTTGTAAGCTTAAAAATAATTATAATTTAAAATTGTTAAAAAGTTAGGAGTTCCCAAGAAGTTTTAAATATGTGGACCATCTGTTTATTTAATAAAAAATTAAGTTGAAAATTCCAAAGGTACCCGGGTACCTTGCCATTCACATAAGGGTTAAACAGAGTAAAAATTAATTGGGGATTTCTTGTGTTCAAATAACAAAAAAAAAAATCGCTCTGAAATTAGAATTTCAAATTCGAATTTTAGAGCGTTAAATGTATTGCAAACACTGATTCTAATTTCTGGGCGTTCGAATTACTGAAAGCTCTAATTTGTGAGCGTCTACTGTACTGACGATTTTATTAGATGCAATAATGATTTACTACGAAGCACATACCAATTTAGGTATGTGGAGTTATGTAGCTATATAGTACATACATATTGTATATACAATCCATCCACACATTTGCCTAACATGTGTTTCGCATTGCAATTGTATTGTTTTGTGTATGAGTAATTCTGCTGCAATTATGTTTTTTTTGTGCCTCATGTCATCGTCATAAACATCAGACACATCAATAAAAATGTATTTATCATTGTAATGATCATTATATTGTCGTCGTCATCGTTATCATTGTTATTTTATTACACGCTCGTTGGGTTTTGTTGTTTTTGGTAACAGTTTGTTTTGCATGATGTGTTTATAGTTTTCCGCCAATTTTGAATAGTTGTAAAATAGAAACATATTTGAAGTTCAGGTTTATTAATTTCAGATAATATTTTCTAATAAATATCGATTGTTTTGTGAATGATAAATATAGAACGAATTGCTTAAAATAGCTAAAAACACTGTGGTAGAAATTGACACTTTTTTTTGAGATAAGCTGGGCACTTGGCGTTTTAACCTAATTCGGGTACGCTGAATCCAGTGGTGCTAGCCGTTTTCTAGGTTAGCTCTGAATTTCGAAATATACCGTTATTTGCACAACATATGTTCGGGTATGTTTCACAAATGAACCTAATTCTTGCTAAGAAGCTGGAGCTGACTAGCTTTTAATTCACCAAAAGCTTCTGTTTTATTGCAACAGTGCATAGGGAAATGCACCAGCAGGCCGAACTTAACACTAGATGACAAGCAGAAATCAGTAGATAGCAGTTATTTCCTTTATCGTAAGTTGTTTCTTAACCACAACCACACATTTATCTGCAAAGGGCCTTTACCAACCACTAGTCTACGATCCATGTAAAGTTATGTGGGCTATTAACTGTCGTGGCAAAAGGTAGGACACTCTTGAAGAGAACCGGCAATTTCACCCGGAAGTGCAACGCTAATAGGTAGTCAATTTGCGAAAATGTTGCAATTTTCCCATATCATTGTATTCCATTCTACATTTTTCAAATATTTTATTTTCATCACTAAAAAGTTGCAATAAATTCTGTAACTTTTGTGGCATCACTGACAAAATGGCATTTGCTTTGAAAGCAGCGTTTCCATTTCATAAGTTCTTTCTTATTTGCTTAATTGTTTTTAATATTATTAAACAAAATAAATGCTAAATACATTTTGGATTTATCTTTTAAAATGTTGGCACTTTTGTAGAAAAAATTTATTTAAAAAAAGTATAAGAATTTCTTTCAGAAATGGTGAAATTTTTAAACGATGTTTCGGTTAAATGTCCTAAATTCCCATTTTATACTATTGATAAACTAAAATTTATTGTTGACGGGATAAGCTATTCCTATGCGCATTTCACATTTTTTATTAAAATTTTTTTAAAAAAGCTAGCACCAGCGTTTTAAAACCTGCAGTCAAAGTAGAAAAACTGTAATTTCTTCCACTGGTCTGGCAAAAAACTGTTGCTTTTATTTCTGATTCATTAAATCTAAACAATGGAGAGGATATTATGCATTAGTGCTCTTTTTGATCCGAATTAACGATGTCCGTCCCGCTGGCCGGCTCCAAGTGAACCTTGTGCGCAAAGTACAGGTCGCAAGTTTAGATATAATTTGTTGAAATTTGGCACTTAGGCTTTAATTGGCGCAAGGCCCAAGCCTATTTAAATGAGGTAAATCGGTCCATAATTTCACAGAGCCCCATACATGCTTCTTTCCGGAAAAGGGTCCCATAAACCATCTTATTATGTTAGAGATAAGATTAAATTTGGTACAAACTTAACCCATTGCAATAAAAAATATCTTACCGAATTTCATTAGAATCGGCCCATATTTGACCATAGCTCCAATGCATATACTTCTCCTGAAAAGAGCTTTTAACGCCATAACTTCCTTATATATATTGGTTTTGACATAAAATTGGCGACAGTAATTATAACGACAGTTACTATGTCATCATAAAATGTTGTGCTGGAAGGTACAAAATAAGCCATAGGTCAAATAATAATTTTGTTCTGGCAATAATGGTCCCAAATAGGGTGCACCCTCGAAAATTTGATTTAAAATACTATGCTGAAGTTATCATATGTTCGGGCTTTGCCGACTTTACTTTCCTACCAGTCTTATTTTTATTTTTTAAAAGTTACAAACACAGACACAACTACATATTATATTGTTACTTAATTAACCGTGCAATACTTACTTATATATGTATTCAGCCCGTTGTAGTGAAACATACCAGTCGCTGGCGGAATTCGAACCCGCCACCTTCGCACTGATAGACTAGCTCACTACCAACTAGCCCATCGGGGCACCCTTATTCGTAACAAAATACTTTAATACTTAGTTTAAGACAGCGTTTAAAAAACTGCACTCAAAGTAGAAAAACTGTAATTTCTTCAACTTCTTCATTTGTCATTAATCAATAAAGATCTGTTGCTGTTACTTCTAATTCATTAAATGTAAACAGTTTCAGTCAAACCAACCCAAATTTTCGTTTTTGTTAGAAAGTTTTTGGCTTGGACTGCAGTTTTTAAAACCCTGGTTTAAGATTATAATGAACTAAAGGATTGAACCCAAACCTACCCAAAAGGAAATTTTTTATTTCGAATATTTTCACAATCTTTCTTCACACATGGGTATTCACGCTGTCACATAAAAGAATATCTTAAATATTTATCTTAAGATGCATCCGCAATGCATGATTTCTTAAGAAATAAATTTCATGGAAATTCAAAATATGTCGACCAAAACTATAATTTGACAAGCGGCAGATTAGATCGTGCCTTATTGGCCACATAAGTAAAAAACAGTAAATGAAGATAATAAAGCCACAATTATCTAAACTAATCTAGTGATGAAGAAGTGGATTTTATTTATTTGTTTATGTTAATTTCTGTTTCTTTGTGGTCATACACTTAAAAAGTTGTTGCATTTGTCTTCTCTTCGTAGTCATAAATCTTCAAGAGTTTATCTCGGGGAAAGAAGTAAAGAAACAACTCTGATTGTAGGAATGTGAGCTGGGCTTGCGCTTAATGTGAATATCTTAAAGTTGCATATGTGAACTAAGCCAGTGGTGTGTTGTGGTGCTCTGATTTTTCAGTTTTTTTTTTTGTTGCTGTTGATATGACCAGGGTCTTAAATTATGTGAAACTACCAAAGCTACAACAACTGGTCATATAAGTAATAACCCTTTTAGAAAGGGATCATCAGCAACAGCAGAAGTAGGAGCAGCAGCAGCAGCAGAAGCAACCTGTTGTTGGCTGTGGCCAAGTAGACGATGATAGCGAGGAAAAAATGCTTTATAACCACACGACGACTAATTATCGAAGTTTAAATTATAATTACGTTTGCGCGTGCTGGAACAAAATGTAGACCTTTTGCTTTTGTTTTAAAGCTTTAAGTTGTAAAAATGTATGTGTGTGTTTCTGACTTTTGTGATAATCACACGCACATCTTAAGGCGGCTTTCGCTTTTTGTAGTTGGCCGAGAAACAACATGGTTCTTGTTTAAGCCACTGGTTTAAAGGCAAATGTTTGAATATGCTCCACTACCAAAATACAATATTTATGCCCACTTGGCGCGGAGTACTCGACCAACTACTTGTGCCAATTAAGCGTGGAGCGTTGGAGCATTAACTAAAGTATCGATTAACAAGATTTTGTGATTTTAAATTAATAATGTTTTATTGTTTAACAGGCCATATATATTTTATTTTTAAATTTTTGTTTTGTTTTTTTTTTTTTTTCTTTTAACTCGATGCATTTCATTTGGCGCCATAAATCTATCAACACTGTGTAAAAATGATCACTACTTTAAAGTGATCTCTTCAACGACCACATGCTTGTACATTCAAACATGTATTTATGTATGTCTTTATGCCCGTCTATCTGTGGGTTTTTTGGGCTTGTGTTTGAGCATAATCATATGAAACTACAAAATAGTCAGTCTATTCTAAACCTCATGTTGTGAAAGATTTACGGCCTTAATATCTGTTGTTTTCGCGTTATTGTTGCTTAATGCTGCATTTTTTTAAAATGCACATTGGGACAGGGAAGGGAGAATTTAGGTCGTAATTTAATTCATAAAAATGCATTCATCAGTAGCGCAAGTTTTTTTTTAAAAGTACGATTTGCAAGCAGTAAATGATGAAAAAATACTTTAAAAAATAACTTTTTTAAAAAGTACCTAAAAAACAATTCATTAAGGAAACTTTTTGTAAATAATTTAAATAAAATGACCATTTGAAACTTTTATTATTTACGTTATATGCATTAATATGTATCATGCATAAATACATATGTATGTATGTAACAATATTATTTTTTTTTTAAATAGTCCGTTTTTAAAAGTGCTTCTGTAGTGTTTTGTTTTTAAAATATAACTTTATGAAATTTGTTTGGGCCTGTTTAGGCTTATTCTATTACTATGAAATAATTAAATAAATAAATAAAAGTTGCTTTAAAAAAGAACTCTTCAAAAGTGCATTCTTCTTTCAAAAGAAATACTTTTCATCCCATAGTGAAATAGCAACTTTGAGAAAAAAAGAACTTCTTTCTGACCAGATATTGTAAACAATTTCAGTTTATTTCTCGTGATTTAATGGAAGTAGTTTCTACTCTTCCTAAGTTTCCTTCTCATCTGTGTGACTTCTTTGCAATTTCTTTTTAGTACAAAAATTTTCCCCTTCAACGCAATTGTTTTTAAACAACGTATTAAATATACTTCTTTTGCAGTTCCAGTCAACGTTTTTTTTGAAAACTGTGAAAATGCAAAATTGTTTTATGATCTCTTAATCTTAATCGTGCTGCAACATGTCTTATTTATGATTTGTGAATTGGTTTTTATGCAGCAACCGACATGATTACACACACAGATTTTATTATTGTTTTTTTTTTATTGTATCTCCACATTTATTGTTGCTATTGTTGTTGTAGTTTTACAGCCACAACAACATCAACAACAATAATAATGCACGTAATAATCATAATAATAAAAAAGGGGTTTTTCATCCAGAACCACAGCGAAAAACCCAAGGCGCAACAAAGCCACTGAGCGAGCAAACGAACGAGCCATTCCGGCAACCAACCTGGTCATACCAAAAATTGACCATTGAAAATAAATACAATTTTTTTTTTTCGAGGAAAAAACTGAAACGAGTGTTCATTTGCCACTTCATTTAATTGTATTCACATTATCGTTTCGGTAATAAATCATCAATGTTTTTTTCTGTATTTTATTTAAGAGTTTTTACTGGGTTGTTGTTTATTGCTGATTTTTCTCACCAGAGATTATTTTAAATGGTTGTTAGTAAAATGTTTCATCTTCATTTTCAAGTTCACAGGTTGTTTTAAATCCTTGTGCTAGATTTTAGGTAGTTTTACCGCTGATTGTTTTCCGGCTGTTATTGTTTTTATGGTTTTTATTGTTTCTACATCGAGTTTTATTTTTAACAACGTATTAACATTTGTTAATAACTTGTTAAGGATTTTATTTGCTTAATCAAAGGCAGGAATTATCGTACTGTGGATTACAAAATACCAATGTACCAATGTACCAATATACGAGCGTTGATAAATTTTTTCCAATCGGTCTATTTTTACATTGAAAGAACTGTCAAATTCTGCTAAAACTTTAAGAATTTTGTGTAAAAAATTAGTTTTTGGTGGTACACTTTTAAGTTGAAAAGTGGTAAAACAGTGGCTTGAACTATTTAGAGGCCTGGCGCAAAAGTTGAAAGAACCAAATATAACACGCAAGAGCTTGCTTAAGCTACTGGCAAAAATTAACAAAAAGCCCCTTAAATCCATTAAAAAAAAACCATTTGATTCCATACGGAATGTGCGATTAGTTTCGCACTTGGCTTGAGCAAATGATACTTTCATAAAACTTAACAAAAAAGTTTCCTTCAGTTAAATCCCAATAAAAAATGGAGCTTCCAACGTAGCAGGTTTGTAAGGGAGAAACATAAACGTTTCGTTTACCATTGCGCTGATGGAAGACATGAATTTTGTATGGTGAGTTCCCACTTTGAAGCAATACATTTTTGATTCATAAAGCGCATTAATCAGCGCATATAAAAATTGTTATATGTAACAATTGGCTTTACTCACTGAATTTTTTTGATACAGTTATTTTTTAGTATTCTCCCTTACAAACCTGCTTCGTAGTAAGGGAATGCCGTAGCACTTGAAATGTTATTTTTTTTTATAAAAGTTGTTGGGAGTTCTTTCATTTACTTTACTGCATTTCTGTATGTCTTCTTGCGTAGCGCATAATTTAGCGCTTATTTTTTTAAATGTACCATTAGTGCTTCGTAAAATGATAACATTTTTTATTGGGATATGGCTTGACACATATCGCTCACCGGCTGCAAAAATGGCACAAATCAAAAGACAGGTGTTAGAAGTTAACCTGCGCACAGTAATTGTAAGTTACTATTGTACATGTTAGCAATGCTGGCATCAACCTTCTTCGCCAAAAAACGCTACATACAACAAGTGTCGTATTTTATATTAATTAGTTTGTGCTTGTGTTAGAGAACAATATTGGCACAACTCTCAATTTGCCAGTGAGTATCGTAGAATTTGGACGTCGAATGAGTGCAATAGTGACCCTTTTGACTTTACAAGGTGAGACGGCTTAGGCAATTATTTTTCTAAAATTAGCTAGCTTACTTGTTCCACTTGACATTTTTTTGCGATACGATTACTTTAGAAACTCTGTAAAATGGAGAATAAAAACGGTTCCCAAAAATTTTAACCACTAATAACACTGTGCTAGTTGTAAAAATAGACAAGCCGGGCACATGGTGCTAACCGCTTTTTTTTAGGTTAGCTCTTGTTTTCGAGATATGCTGATATTTCGAAAATGGAGGAGGTTGCACAAGATATATTCGCTTAACTCAAAAACGGTTAAGTTATGTTTCCTAAACGACTGCGCATATTTGAAAAAAGTTTTAACTTTCTTAAAGGAAATTTTATTGCAGAATTTCGGGTTTTTTTTAGTAATTTTAAAAAACTAACCCGTTTTTGAGTTACGAGAATATATGTTGTGCAACCTCCTCCATTTTTAAAATAACAGCATATCTCGAAAACAAGAGCTAACCTAAACAAACGTCTAGCACCACTGGATTCAGCGTACCAGAATAAGGTTAAAACGAAAAGTGCCCAGCTTGTCTAAAAAGTGTAAATTTCGAGCACAGTGTAATTAGACTACAAAAAACGTCCAAATCGTAAAATTTCATAGTCACTTCTACGATAGTTTTCAAAGTATTAAATAATGAATAAAAATGATTTTAAGTGCCGGTTCACACACGCAAGTTTGACTCATCAAGTATTGAGTTTTTAGGAGAGAGGGGAAAAGAAATGGCAACAAAACCATGACGAGTCAAACTTGACGTGTGTGAACCGGCACTAATTTTTATTTCAAGGGCCTGTTTCACGAAACTACAAGTAACAAATCTACAAATAAAATACATATGAAACAAAAATTGTAAATTGTTGCTATTTTTAATATATTAATTTAATAAAACAAAAACAAAAATTTTAAATTTTTGCCTTTTTAATGTATTATACTTGTAGAATTGGGACTTGTTGTATTTTTACATTGCTTTTTCAATAATTTTTATAGTACAAACATTATTTTGTTTTAAAAGAACTGAATTTATTTTATAAGTTTCTGATTTTTTTTATTCACCCGTGAATAACAAGTGGAATTTTTGTTCCATTGAAATTTTCATTCCCCTTGAAGGGAAAAAAGCAATCATGAATCTCATGTGAAAAATTGTTCACGCTATCAGTTCCAGTGAATGTAACAAAAAAGAAGAAAGATTAGGAAATATTAAAAATCAATGAAATTTATGTTCAAAAATGTACACGTATATATTTTAAAGAAAAGTGAAAATAATAAAGCTAAATGATTAGTATTGGAGGGATAGGTTGATTGCAACGTTAGGTTTTTGCATTTTATAAATTTTATGTAGTAAAATATTTCCCAAAATTCTGCCACCACGTCTTTGCATTTTGTTGACCAATATATCGGTTGGTGCCTTATCAACGGAAATAAACCTTAATATTCGATTTATAGGAGAAACTACTAACATACATGTTCTGTTCCCTAGCAAAAATAAAGTGAGAAAATCTAAGGGAAATGTGAACAAATTACGAGGGAAAAAACTTTTCACGATAAGGGGAATTTTTTCACGTGAACATTTTTTCACGTTATTATTCTCTTTTGAATGACCTTTATTTCATGGGAGTTTTTCATGATCGCAAATATGTGAAAAGGGGAAAAATTACGAGGGAAAAATTATTCACGATAGGGGTGATTAAGTCTCAAACATACAAAACCTAAGGAAGATTTAACACTAAATTCAGACCATGATTTTAAAGACATTATTTTTTGTGTTTTGTTGGCGAACGGTGTAGACCAGCAAACGGGGTAGAGAAAAAATATAATTTTCTGTACACCGTGTCTATTTTAATATTTTCTTTTAAACACATTCGTACTTAAATGTATGTACTAAAATATAGCATGTAATCAATCCGGAAGCTACGAGGAAACTAATATTTTTGTCGAATAAAAAGTTTTGGAAAAGGTTTCCTGATGAGCTGGCCTAATCAACCAGTGAAATGCGCTTAGAAGCTAGCTTTCCCTCAACAATAAATTTCAGTGTATTTAGTGAGCTTCAACATTAATTGCAAATTGAGAAGCGTAAACTCCAAAGTAAACTTCTACCCTAGTTAAAAAATTTTACGGATTGTGTTTTACATAATCTTCTTTGAAAAATATTGTTCAGACAGTTTTAAAAAAGTTTCGACATATCACTGTGCATTTTTCGAATGTAAGCACCTTTACGATGAAAAGTCTTATTTATTTTATTTATAACGTCAAGAATGTATTTTAAATAACAAAAAGAAAACCCATTTATATCATTTAAATTTGTTAATACTATATCTTTTGCAGTATCGATGGTATCGATATTAGCTTGGCTTCGATGTAAATGGTTTATATAATTCGAATAACTAATGATTCTAATGAAAGCCGCCTAGTTTGTGATGGCAGAAGAAGGATTTTTTTTTGGTTTAATTTCCAATAATTGTTTTTATTTCGAAAAATGAATTATAACATTTCGTACTGTTGCCAATATAAATGCAAATATTTCTTGTGTTTCCAAACATCAAGAAAGTTTTAAGCACGCATATTGATGCCAAAAACTCGTTACTATACTATAACTTTTATTAAAAACATCGTCAATCGTCATTTTTCTAAAAAAAAAATCGTCAAAATTTCGAAAAAAAACCATCCCATCTAACAACCCTGTTTATATGACAAATCTACTCAGCAAATTCTTACTGAGAAATTTGTCGTCGTTCGTCGAAGATGTGTTCCTAACAATATGGTGGTTTTTCGCCAAAAATGATCCAGTCAAAGATCATATCGGGCAATGATGTTTCGGAATAGATAACATTAAGGTGGTATTCTTATAAATTTAAAGAGTATATGTTCCCTTCTCCGAGCAAATGGACCTAGTGTGTGAAAATGAAGTTTTGAGAAAACTCTTCTTATCTTTTTCTACACTCTTTTAGGTACCAAAATCCACTCTTAAGTTCAAACCCGTTTTATAACACACTAGCTCCCTTTTCCCGGAGAAGGTCACATATTATAAAAAATTTTGTTGATGCACGCAGAGAAAAAACATGGTTGAAGTATTGCAAAAAAAAACATAGTATAGTCCCCGCAATTGTCACAAACAAACTATTGTTGTTGTTATCATTACTCTATTCCCGATTTAAAAAATTTTGTTTTTATTTTTTGCAATAAATATGTGCCTCCCTTGAAACTTTAAACATGTATTTAATGTTTTTACAAAATTCATCTACAAGCATCCTCCTAAAACAGTTTATTTTTACTTAAACCACATTTTTGACAACAGCACCATATTATGATTATAGAGCAATAAATAACATTTTCGACAAATTAATAACATTAAGTTAAAATTATATTACGTTTGCAAATAATCGAATCGGATAACTTACACAATAACTTTTTTAACTTCATTAAACAATTTTTTAAGAACATTTTTAACATTTTATGTTTAACATAACCCTGCTATTGTCACCGGCAACCATATTATCGTTAAACAAGTGCCCCATCAAGAAGCTACAACCATATTGTGGTAGCCTGCAAACATGTTATGGTTAAATATGACAATAATATGTTGTTAAATTCACAAGAGTATTTTCCTCTTTTCGAAGAGCAAGATGCTATGGTTGAAAAACAATCATGCTATTATAAATATTAAACATATTTAAGTTATTATTATCCATATTATGTTTAGAGGTAACCATAATATGGTTGTGGCTTCTTGATGGAGAACTAATTTAACCATATTTAAACATGTTTTTTCTCTGGGTGTGCTCTATAGCCAACACCTATACAAACTAACTCTGAATGTTTCTCTGAAACTTTATATTTTTTTTTTGTTTTGCATATAAAAATGCCTGAGATTTATATCAAAATCGCGTAAATCTTTGTTGAGTGGTTATTGACACATCACACAAGATTAAGTTGTCAAATTGTTTGTCTATCGTACTACAAATAAAATAAAACTGAAAGTACTTCAGTTTCATTTTATAGATACTCTTTCTACTTGGGAATTTGTGACTGGGCAAAAGGAAAAAAGTGGCTGCTACACAGTAGAATGAATATACAAACATATATTTCACTACTCTGCTTTAGTGTTTATAGATTTTATAAAATAAATTTATACAGAAATTAATTTATAGGGATTTACTTTTCTAAATATTTACTTTAAATACGAGTACACGTAACTGATTTGCAACTTTCCGGTTGATTTATTGATTTATTGTCGTAATATGGTGTTAAGTTGTCAAGCAATTTGCATGTTTATTTTCAGATGAATTAAAATATATTTTAATTTAATAGAATTGAAATAATATTTAAGTTTAATCTTACATTACAGTATTAAGAGAACCTAAAGTGAAGTTCTTAACAAGTAAGGAAGTATAGTCGGTCAATCCAAATCAGAGGATACCCTATCATTAAACTAAAGTATATTTTTGGCTTAATGAGTTCTTTCGTTCTACTGTACTCAAGAGTAGCAATGAATGACAGAGCTAGGGCTGGGGTTGGATTTTCAATCCATAAGGAAATCGAAGAATTCATTTGCGAATGGAAATTCATAAATGAACGAATCATGTCTCTTAAAATCAAGGAGGGAAATAAGTTTCTGACCATGGCTGTAGCCTATGCACCAACGGAAGATGAAAAGGCGGAAGAAAAAGATAGATCCTTTGACACACTCCATAACGTAATTGGTGATATCCCAACCGATCTCAAATCAAAATCAGTAACAATCCCAAAAAATTTGAAGGCATTATTATCCGAAAATAATGGAGATATTTAATTAAATAACAACGGTACCCGACTGCTGGAACTTTGAATTGCTAACAACCTTGTTCTACAATGTTCCCACATAAAAATATCCACAGATATACAAGAGAAGAACCCTCGAGAAACTGCGCTCCGGGACACGAAGAACATTTTTTTTCCATCGATAAACTTTTCCCGGTAAACAGAACCCCCGCCGATGACTGACCCCTACCATTTGTCGCACTGTGGTATCAAAGAGATTTTTCTCTAAACTATTGGAAAAATTGTATTAAAGGTATTTACCTTTCAGTATCGGTATTCATGTTGAAATTATCTCCAACATTTAGACTTGCACTTAAAGCACAAGGTTTACCTAGACAGCCATCCAGCTGGACGGACGGATATCACTGCTTCAATTCGAAAAGTAATTCTGAGTCCATCGGTTCTTCTAGTGAACTAAGGACAAATATTAATTAAAACCTTGGTGGTGCAGGTATTATAAGTTACATTGTGATAGGAATTGATGGGGTTCTTTATGAGTATTTTTGATTTTTTGTTTTTCGATATTTTCAATAAAATTCATGCCTTCTGATAGAATATCTATTTAGAAAGTCACAGAAGAGTCTTTATAAGACAGTGCTTCGCAAGCCTGTTTTAAACGATGGAATTTAAAGAAAAATAATTATTTTTGAAGTTCTTCTAGATTTCAGCTTACCCTGTGAGGTAGAAAAAAAATGATACGCATATGTGGTACAAAAATGTAGTACACAAGAAACAAATTACTTATAAAAAAAAAATGTTTGCAACCAAACCAATTCAGCTCCAGCCAGGCCAGTGCTGAATTGAACAAACAAACATTTAATTTATCATCATTGTCGCCGTTTTTTTTAAAATTTTCTTTGTTGTAGTTGTTGTTTGTTACAGTTGAAGAGAAAGTTAATTAAAATAATGAGTTTTTATACAATTGTGGACGAAAATGGTTGACGAATGTGTGCAATACTTTCACATATTTACCACAAACTATGCATATGGTCACTTCCATAAAATAGCTCTCATTTTTCCACGTTACACCACCAAGGCCCACGTTGTTAAAATTTGTTCAAACTTTTTCTTAATGTAAGTCTAAGTCTATCTGCGTTTTACCCCCAAATACAAAAAAGTAAATAATTTACAAATGATCCGTTGAGAAAAAAAAATTTAAATGCTTGGTGGCGTAACGTGACAAATAGTAAAATTTATATGGAAATGCCCATGTGCACATGCATGCATATGTACATTAAAGCTTTTACATATGTACTCATAAACTTTTGTACATCTGTACTTTATTATTTTTTAAAAAAAATTTCATATGTGTTTTTCTTTTACTTGCATTTGGTATCTCTTTTGTAATGTGCTATTAATGTTTTATTATTATTATTTTTTTAATTTCAATGCAATTTTAATTAAATGTATAAAAAATGCCATTTTATTTTAACATATGCCTTCCTATCTGTCTGTCTGTCTTTCTTGTTTGTAATTTTTAAGATGAAAGTGTAAAAAGTTGCCTTTATTTATTTTATTTTATATTTGTAAACATTTTAATTATTTTACATTAATTTTAATGCATATTTTTTGTATATTTTCAGCAATTCCAAATGAAAATAATTTTGTGTAATGAAGGACATATTTTTTTTTGTAAGGTTTAAAGAAGAATATTTTATGATTTTGCTTTTTAAGAAAGAATGCATTTAAACCCCCAAAGCAGGCCCATTTTTATCAAAAATTTAAAAAAATTTGAAAAGTACTTAAGAATTAAAATAGTATGTATTGTTCGATATATGTATATACAAAAGAACAAACGCACAAAAGGCAAACATATTGGACATCGAAGAATACATATTTATCTTCTATCTGGGTTTATCTGTAGCAGTGCATTTTATTTCACCCCTGAATACACCAGCATCCGGTCTTTCCACCTCCAATAACCTGCATCAGGTTTTTGATGGGCTTCCCCTTCTTCAGCTTCCTCGATGCGTCGATTCTATACCATACCTTTTAATATTAGTTGGAGATTTTCTTAGGGTGTGTCCCAGCGAGGACCATTTGTGCCGCTTTATTTCACAAATCACTATTTGAGATAGTATTAGGCTAGAATTACGGAGAATTCTGCGAAGGCAACGATCTTCTTTTTATACCACTGTTAAAGTAATAAATTCAAGAGTGCCTTTAAATTTGCTAAGAAAGATAATTAAAAATTTCCGTAAAATTCAAAAAGAATAAAAGTACTTAACTACACATGCAATCTCTATTAAAGACAAAGAATTATATAAATATTTTTTCTAAAAGACGGTCTAACCTAAACAGCTACTACTTTTTATTCATAATTCGATTTGTTTAAAACGTATTTATTTACGAGTAATTTTCATTTAAAGCCGTTCCTCTTAAGCTGTATTTGAAGCTTGATGAAGTATTTGAATTGGCCGACCTCCAATAGATCTTTTCTGGCTTGATTGTTATCTGTCCCGAAACTTAAGGTAATGTTTGGCCTGCCCACGGATCTGTCTGAAGCAGAAAGTCTTGTGGGTGAAGAATGGAAAGCTCCTAAGCAAAAGATTAAGTGGTTGGCCCAGACAATATATATATATTCCTCTAACTCCCACTGGATCATAGGGCCCAAGGCTTTTTATAAGGCGATTCTTAGATTGGTAATATTGCTGCTATCTTCGTGTCCAATCCCACGATGCAGTCATGCTTCAGCAAATATTCATGTAATTTGCCTACTTGCCTGAGACGTTAATGGGGGGTGCTTTAATATCATTCAAAAGGGAGATAAAGTCTTTTATTTTTTTTTTTCATTTGAATGGGAGATAAAGCCATCATGGCTTTAGCTCACAATAGTAATATTAGAAAATGGTTTTATCTCTCATTTCAGTTTTGAAGAACTTTTGCATTTTACATTGATTAATAGTTTTCTTATTTTTTAATTAAGAGGTAATGATTTGCCCTTTTAATAAATTTAAGTATTGAAATCTGGCTTCGCATACTAAAGTTGTTCTGCGTGGCAACCTGCACAGAAAAAATTATTTTTCGAATTCAAACAAAAAATTTGTAGTATCAAAACATTTTTTGTCTGAAATCGGTCCTACAAACAAATTCGCATATTCAAACAATTTATTTGCATTTTGTTTACTAAAAAAAAAACACTGATTTTTTCAAACAAATAATTTACAGAATCAAACAAAAAGTTTACTGAAATTCATATAAATTTCAAACAAATAATTTTGCTGAATCAAACAAAAATTTTTTGCACAAGCAATGACGCGCACCCAAGCTAAGCTATCACTGAAGGAGAAGATGAAGGCAGAAGCAGAGCGGCGGCTGGCTTTGAGACACATGTTTTGTTGGAATTTTTTTTCAACGAAGTCTTGTTTATACACACAATGTTTTTCTTCATCACTCACTGTTGCTGTATCCTTTCCTTGGCTAAAGAAGAAGAAATGTAACAAACAACGGCAGCAGACCGACTCGATATGTTTTTCGTCATCATTTTATTTTTGTATTTGATGTATTTAAGTAAACAGTTTTCAAAAATTGAATACGGGATTTTGTTTTTCATTCTTTTTTTTCCAACTTTGAAACCAACCAAAAATTTATTTTGTTTCTTATAATGTTGTTGTTGTTTCTGTTGTTTAAAAAAGAATGAAACCTTTTTTTTACCTGCTATTTTTTTGTTTTTTTACTAATAACCTCGTCGCGCTATTTTATCATCTCTCTTCTTGTTGTACTTTTTTAAAGCGTCCAAAAATAAACTGTATGTGTTTTGTGTTGTTGTTCTTATATTTCACATAAAGAAGTGTTGCTTACGATCAAATAAAAAATGCAAAAAACGACAACATTAAACAGCGTTAAATATTTCATACAAAATTATGAAAAATTGAAACCAATAGCGCGTATATTATATTATTGAAAAGTTGTCAACATTTTTGTTGGTTAAATAAAAATCAAACAAAAATATTAATTGAATCAGTAAAAAATTTGTAGATATTAAAAAAAATTTCAAACAATCGTTTGTTTGAAAATAATTCGGCATTAATTTTTTCTGTGTGCGGCCGCACATTGGTTGAAGAGTGGCCAAAATTCATTTTTTTCATGTTCGCCGATTTGGATAATTTGTTGGTATTTTGTTGGCAGATATCTGAATATTATGATTTCGTAATATTAGGCTTAATTATTTATTATTTGTTTGGATAGACACGCTCGAAGTTTAATATGTTCGCATGTTTAAAATGGCATGCAAATTTACTGTATATTCAATCTTTTGGTACAATCACAGTAAACTTATCATTTGACTTTGTTGTATATTTTCGTAAATGACAATTGTCAAAGATGAGATTTGCATTAAAAAAAGTTAGAAAAAGTGCCATATAAAAAATTTCGTAGAACAAAATATAACCAACATCAAAATTTCAATGTTCATCAACTTCAATAGGCTGTATCTTTTTAGCGCTGTGGAGCGCTGTTTAACGAATGATGTCAAATTACAGCTTGAAGTCTCAGCAAAAAGTTAAATAAAAATTCAGCTGCACATATTTGCACTTTTCCAAAAAAACAGTAAAAACTATAAAGTGATAAAGTAACAAAACATGAATTTTCGTTCATGCTTGTTGTTGTTGCCATAATTCTAAACTATTTTAAATTATTACAAAATGTAATTTACATACTAGTCAATAGTGTTAATTATACATTTCATTCTTGAAAAAAGCATAAGCTTCAATTGAATTTGAATTGTTGTTTACTAATTTACATTAAATTGGCAAGTGCAGTGATAAGTGGTGTATTATTAAGTGATATCAAAATTTTATTTTATTAATTATGGAAAGACTATGCTTAAAATTCATATTCATGGGCGTAAAAGTGGGCGGATCCGGTATATATTTTCAGGAGCCCATTCTACAATTATAATATTAATTTTTAGTGAAAATTGAGTGGATACAATCAAATTTAAGGGAGTTATGCACCTTTTTCAATACAAGTTGTATGGGAGGTGGGCGTAAAAGTGGGCGGATCATTTTGATTTTTCATTTTTTCTTGATTCAAACAAAAAATACCTATGTGCCAAGTTTCATTGTCCTTCGACAACTTCTTCTATTTTTAGCCGCTCGTTATATGAACTTCAACCAATGTGGGCCGTGCTTACAGGTTTTCTCCTCCAGGCAATAATAAAGAAAAATTGCCACCTGTGCGATGGTGTTTGAACATGAAGGCGTTGAAGGACGCATTGTCAGGTCAGGTCTGGTATCTACAATTAACTTAAATACACTTTTTTAGGTCGTTTGCATGAGCCACAAAATGTTGGTGATAATGATGATAATACAAATGTGTGTTTGCTAATTTCAGTACTGGCCTGATTGCATGGCTTCGCCGGTGGTGAAGTGATTTGGTGCGTTCGATTTTCTTTGTTTTACATGCAGACAATTTGGAAAATCTGGAATTTTCTGTAAACACAAAATATTAAACGAGCGACGAATTCACCTTTTTAAATGTGTGTTGACCAATACCATTAAATAAATAAGTTTAAAATTGTTTTCGATTTAATATCTTATGATTAACATTGATACATAATTTTTTCTTAGCCTTCTTACACTTTTTACATTTGGAGACATTTTTAGGGCAATTTGTTTCGCATGTCCCAGGTATAGAATGTATATAAGATACATTTACTTGTATTCACCCAAATCTTGGCAAACGTATGTATGTCTATGCCCTGCAGGAAATACATATAAGTAGTGAAACTGTACTTATTAACTATTGACTTTGTCACCAGTAATACTGACTAACTGAGCTATGGACATTTAGCTTTAAAAATTACACTGCTGATCATAAAACTACTAACTATTTAGTAGGAAAAGGGGTACATTTTAGTTAAGACCACAATCACAAATGCTATGCGGTACTGGGCGTCGTACAATTTAGTGTTGTCAGGTTACATGGATTCAAAAAAAATGAGCTCTGGACAGTATTTGTTTCTTTCCGAAAATTTGATGTACTGAAGTACTTTGTTAAAATGTTAAATATGGAGTAGGAAAATGGGTGCCGCTAAAAAAGATAATCAGCAAACTTGCATTGGTTTTGAAAATTAATGTTTGCTTGTACGATGCAGAGCAGTGACGCATTCACGAACAGGCCCACAATTAAAAATTTTGGCATGCACAAAACTTCTTCGTGCAGTCTGCAAGAATTTGCGATGTTTACATCGATGTCATATGTAGCGGATACAATAATCTTGTGTGGTGCATGTAACGTATGTAGTATTATCAGAAAAATAAACATGTCTCACAATTTCTCTCTCTTAACAAAGTCAAATGTATTATTGACAGTGTTATTCACCCTTATTCTACGTTTCGATTCGAATCGTAAATTTCTCAGTTTGGCAACTTTGGTATTCTGCGTTCCGTTCCCCGTATCAATTCGATTTGTTTTTCGATTGTATGTATTCTGCGTTACGATCGTAGCTACGTTTTGTCAAGTTGTTTATTTACTAACGGAAAGTTTTTCGATTTTTGTTTCTGTAGTTAAAAAAGTGTATAATTAAATAAAATGTGAGTATAAACTGCTATAAATTTATTTTGTAATAAATTTAGTTTTTTTTTTGTAACTTTAAAGCTTTATTTAATTTATTGCAGGTCAAAAAACACAACACCTGAGCAGTATGCAAATGAGTTTAATGGCACCGAAGGATGATATTGCGTCTGGATATCATAAGCGTCCCAAGGAAGAAGTTGCAAACGCACTTAACGCACTTAACGCAATAGGGCCACCAATAAAAACTGACGCTGCATGGAAGAAAGTATGACATTTTTTCTAGTCTTGATTCTGCATTCTGGACCACGTTGTTCTCCTCTTCCAACAGCAACGCCGCTGCCATCGATTCCATTTCTTCTCTAAACTAAATTTTTCTTTAGCAATGATGTGTAGAAAATGAAAATTTCGCTCCGCCGCTTCAGGATTCCTCACACTGTAATTGTTTGGCCACAAAAACCGTTTGCTTATAATCTGGCTATTTTCTTCCTTTCCGCACATAACTGATGAGTTTATTTAATTATAGTTACCACACTATTTAGTTTTTATATATTTATGTATTTATCACTATTTATTCATAAAATTTTACTTTTTGGAGTTTAACAATTACAATGTTTACAAAATTTTTTATTTTTTATGTTTCTATTTCATACGTTTCATAACAAAACAGCTGGATTAAACATACTCTTCTCTTCTTCTTTCGATTAGGTTTTTTTTTAGAATACCTATTTTCGATTCGAGCGTAACTGAATGCGGGAACGTAATCGAAACGCAGAATAAGGGTGATTAAAAATTTACCAAAATAATCGACAAAAGTGGCGACTTGAAGACACTTAATCCCAGGTTTCCTACAGGGCATTTATACAATGCATTGCACATGTATAATGGCCATTGTTTCGTTAATGTTATTTATTTTGTAGATGTTATTGTTTTTTTTTTCTTATAACGCTCACTCTATTTTACACACTTCTATTCACATTGAGATTTATATAGTTGTTGCGAAAGCTGTCAAGTTTTTGTTTCTATTTTCACTACAAAGCAATTCCCAAAGGTGTAAACGCAAAGTGATTAAACTTCAGGACAAAAAAAAATGTTGATGATACTTTCACATACTCCCATTTATGCTGAAATAAACGAGAGTGGTTTGGAGATTTTTATAAGGCCTTTGTTAAACAAAATTTTAAGAACAGTATTCTATTTTGAGCTGAAGGACAATAATATGATGTTCACTTAGACCGATTTTTGTGCGGTGAATAGTATAAATACGTATAAAAAAATCGTTTAAAATATCAAAAGTAGTTTTAACAAATAATTTTCCCAGCACAACTCCGATATACAGAATATTAGCCGCATAGCACCACTTTTATCGAGTGTTATCAATTTTGTTTTTAAATGAGTTAATTTTCGGGAGTAGAAACATTTGCAATTTATGCCCCGAGCAATAGTATGTACAAATTACAAATTTCAAACTTATAATTTAAAATTTTGTTTAATTCTTATTTATAAACGTAATTTGCAATTTCCGCATGGTCTCTCTTGTTGCTTCATTTAATTTTTACAAAACTTCAGTCGCATTTTTGTACTGAAAATAAAAAGAACTTCGGCGACACATTCTAAACAAAAAATTATTCAGAAGGAAAACCAAACTGCTTCTCCCGTTGTAAATGAGGTTTAAGACTCATTCATTCACAAAGTTATGGCTAGACGCTTAATTCCGTAGCCACAAAAACAAGATGGAAACTTCTTTTTGTTGTTAAAAGCCTCGAAAGGCTTAAAAATTTCTGTTTTTAATATTGTAATTTTGAAATTCCTTCACAATTGCCATCAATAAGAAGAAAATAATATTAGAATAATGCTTTATTCGGCTGTGCCGTATCTTTAATATCCTCCATCGGAAGTTCGAATATTTAAGCAGTGAACTTTATATGGGGTCTTTAAATTATAAGCCAATCTTTATAAAACCTGTACCCATTTTCTGTAACTTTAGTGAGAGCTTCTGGCATCGAAAATATGTGTAACAAAAAACTGCGTCGGTATCTCATGTCGAAAACTATCAAAAGAGATTACGTCGTTACGTTATGAATATCATAACATTGCACTCGAAGCCGATGTGACATTGCAGTCGTTGATGACGACAGTAACTCATATCGTTCACGGCGGCCAAAATGTACTAAAATTTTTAATTTTTCAACGACGGCGGCGAAAATAAAATCGTCGGATATACCAAAAAGTGTAAAGTGCGACTTTAATGTTTGTTGTTTGCAAACGAGCTTTGAAAACATTCGTATTTTTTATAAAAATGTTAAAAGCAAAATAATAAAACAATGAAAAAATGTGCCAATAACAAAACATTGTTATTATTATTCTTTGTATTTTTAATTGTTTTTAGTGTTGAAATTTTTTTTCGCCCAATTTTTATTCGTGAGTTTATTTGACAGTTCAAAGCGGGAACTTTTCTCACCAAAATGTTACAGACACACTTTTTCTGTAAATTGGCGAGTAATTCGCTTACATGACAGCTTGTACTCGCCAAAAAGAGTTGCTGATAATAAATGGCATTTTTATTTAATTTCACACATTCCAATCGAAAAGTTTCTCGACGCGAGAGTTACAGAGCATGATTTGTGTCAAATTTGTTTTAGGCGTATTAAAGTGAGAGGATTTTATATTGGACATATCGTAAATTATTGATCGCTCATCAACAAATTCCTTGGGGTGATTTTTAGTAATTAAAAAACCTTAATTAGACCAAATTAAATTTTTTTAGAATGTAATGCTGCTTAAATTGCATTTCTGAAGTTTGCTTTGTATGGGACGTATGGTAAATAATGGAGCGATTATCGCAAAATTCAGTGGTGTTATTTCTTATCATATAATGCTAAATCGGACCAAATTTTACCACAATAGCTATAATTGTCGCGGTTTTAGTCGTATTTAAATGATTTCCCAGAGAGCATGCTTTATATGGGGCCTATGATAAATTATGGACCGACCTTAAGGAAATTTGGCAGAGTGATTTCTTATCTTTTAAAACTATTACAAACCAAATATTACTGCAATTCCTAAAATACGTTAAGGTTTTAGGCGTACTTTAGTGTCTTCCGAGAGTGTGCTTTATATGAGGCTTGTGGTAAAGTATGGACCGATCTTCACAAAATTTCAATGGGAATCAGTGCACTCTGTCACCAATTTATGGCGATTTTCGAAACAAAGATAAAAATGTTTACGGAAAATTATTTCAAATTTGGCTTCATAAATCTTTTCTAAATAATCGAACTGTATTTGCTTTTAATTTTAAACTGCTCAGAAGAACTAGAAATACTTTCACACCGTAATTGTTATTTTCTGTTGAGTTGTTTAAAAGTGGGCATCTTTTCAACATAAGGGCAGACGGGAAACCCCTTAATCGGCTTAAAATTACTGAAGAATCAAGAGTATTTATACTTTATGGGGTCGTAGATTAATATTAAAAAAGTTTCACGCTGAACGAAAAACTAAGTATACCCTCATTCACCACTGGAGGCCGATTACTTCATTTCCTATTTAATACTCTTTTCATTTTTAAATAAAAAATGTTGCCTTATAAATGTGTAATATTTTATCATGTTATACACACACTCGTTAACAAAGTGGTAGATTGTTCTGTATTTCAGTGGAACAAAGTAATATCTTGGTTTTAGACTTAACGACTTTTCTAGTATTTCAACATTTTAACAAAAAAGTAAACCTGGGGCCTGATTATGGCAGTCGTGATCGAGTAATTTCTCGATTCGAAAGCAATTTATTATTTAATTATTTTAGGCAATACTGAACGAATCGGAATAATTTTTTCAGTGTTATAAAGCATTAATTTTAGTTTCACAATACTGAAAAAATTATTTCGATTCGTTAAGTATCGACTGAAATAAAATTGCTTTCGAATCGAGGAAATACTCGATCACGACTGCCAGAATTAGGCCCCTGGTTCAGATTCAGGTAGTCGTGATCGAGTACTTTCTCGATTCGAAAGCAATTTAATATCTAATTATTTCAGTCAATTCTGAACGAATCAAAATTATTTCAGTGTTGTTAAGTTTGAGTTTGAGTTTTTTCAATACTGAAAAAATAATTTCGTTTCGTTAAGTATCGACTGAATGTATTAGAAATAAAATTGCTTTCGAATCGAGAAAGTATAAGGCCCCTGACATGACATACAGAATTTTTTTTAAATTAAATTTTGCAATCTGCTTAAAGAAGACCTGCAATAACGGTAAAGAGTATATAAGATTTGGCAAAGCCCAATATAGCACTCGTAATTTTTTAATTTTTAATACTAAATTAATTAGATTTTGTTTGTCGTGCTTAATTCCCAATTTTTATTCTTGATAAAAAACACTGGAATTCATTGTTGGGGATAAGCAAGTTTATAAGCGCTTTTCACTGGTTGCTTAGGCCAGATCATCAGGAAACATCCTTTCAAAATATTTTTAGAAGAGCCAAAGATATTAGCAAATAAAACTACAGGGTGAATGAGAATTGAATCCACTCAAAAAGTCTTATTTGCAAAGCTTAAGCAAAAGACATACCAACTTTAAACAGTGAGTTTATCTTTTCTTCAATTCCGCACTTCAGTTGGTTTTAGGTTTGTTTTTTAATAATTTTAAGGATTGCTCTCCTATGAAAGCATATATAACAATGTGTGGGACCTGTTGTTAAGGGGCTAAAAATAAGGGTATTAGTAACCATATAAAATAATAAGATGAACTGCAGGTGTACGGTATATAAACTTGTATATTTATAAATGGCTGTGTTCTCATGTGATAGTAAATTTTGTAACAATGTATTAATTGAAATGTTAGTAAGTTTTTTTCTTTGTTATTACGGTTATTCTTGCTTTTTTTTTGGTTTGTAGGTCGGTTTTTGAATAATACATAACAAACGGGAATACGAGACATTTGATGCTCATTAACTAAAGTGGATTTCTATGGCAAAAAAAAAAAACAAAAAGGAGAAAAATGACAAAAAGACAAGGAAAAAAACTTCAAGGCGTGTTACAAGTGTTTGTGACCGTTACATGCACACTAAACTTACAACGTATTACAATACCTGTTTAAATAACACACACACAAACATATATTTACTATATCCAAGGATCAAAATATGTGTACATTAGAATAATTAAACTAAAATTTGTATTTTCTTCACTGGGACAAACATGTAAAACTATTGAAATTAGCTTGTGAAAGGCATGTATTCTAAATAAAATCTATGTTTTAACTCATATTTAGCTAATAGCCTATTTACACTTGAGCACATCTTAAAGGAATGCGTGGAAGATGTGGAAAATGAAAAAAATTTGTTTACATTTGTAACATCTTTCATCATAAAAATTTTTATTTTTTAGCGAATAAAAACTAAATTAATGATATTACTGTCCTGCTCTTTTGTATTTTTATCTAGTGATGGTAAAAAATTATTTGTTTTTTCTAGTTATGACACTAAAATAATCGAAAGATGTTGAATGAAACAACATGAGATAGGAACATCTTTTAAAGATGAAGCAAAATGTTGATTTTTAGCCCTGTATAATTCTTATGGGAAGATGTTATCATCTTTGCGATAAGATGAAAGATGTAAGATGTGAGTAAGTGTAAAAAGCCTATAAAATATAAATTCCAACATATTGATATTATTAAGAAGGATTTTTCTTTCGACTAATAACGTGTTCAGATATACCTTTTTTATTGGGTCAATATTCAGTTTATTGACATAATTATCTTTCTGTTCACATATACACAATTTAGCTAACTCAATTTACATTACTACTACGTACAACATTCAACGTAAACAAAAATGTACATGTATAAGCCAAATGTAAACAACTTTTGACATTTTTAGGGTATAAACATCTGGCTTTTGCGCAGACCTAATTTGTTTTACTAAAAAAATCCATATTTTTCAAAAACCATTTAATCTAAAAAAAAACTATAATGATTGAATATTAATTTCTACTATTCTAAAGCACACAATGACACAAATCCATTTAAGTCATTTTAGTGTTTTTGTTCTCATTGTTTGAATTTGTTTTTTTTTACTTTTTACAAATTTAGTATAATTGTTAGGGTTTTGTGTTACATTCCGTCGAAGAAACAAAAAGAAGATGGATTGGCGGTCGTTTATTTTAATGTTTTTGTCTCCACAGTTGGTCGACCTTATGGATGGGTTTGTTTTTAGAAAAAAACGAAAAAAGAAAGAGGTTTGAGGTTGCCTTCCTAAACATAAAAATATTGGTCACCAAACTCTAATATCTAGTACAATATTGGCTGCAGCAGCAAGAAGCAACAGAAACCATCAAACAAAAAATATGCGGCATGCTATGAATGTTAACGTACTCTGGTTTACAACAACAATAAGTAACTATTTCTTATCCAAAAAAAAAATTACCTTTTTCTAATCTATTTGTATTTTTGTTCGAACTTTTTGTCTATTTTGCTTTTTTTATAAAATAACTCTAACATTAGCAGTAACAAAAGTAAAATCGTGACTCTTTGTTTTGCTCCAAAACGTTCCTTGTATGTGACTTAATACATTGTTGACGACCACATACTCGTACATACATGGATCGATCGATCCATCCATCTGAAAATGCTTTATCCATCTATGAATGCAAGAATGCACCTTCTTAGACAAGTGAATGTTGGCTGGTCTTATTTGACTTTCTTTTTTGTTGTGTTTTTGGGTTTCTTTGTTTTGTGTTTTTGTTTTTTGTTGCCGGTTCTCGTGTGTGTAAGGTGCACATTAGTAGTAATTTTTAATGGGTTATTATATCATGGATTTTGTCTGTCCATTCTATTTATCAATTCAATATGAATTTTTGTTTTTGGGCAGCTCAATTTGGTTTATGTTTCTGGTTGTTTTTTTGAGATTTAACCTTTTAAAGAACCAAGTGTTTTAAAATTAATTTTAACTAAATTTGCCATAAGCGGACATAATAAAAATTTATATTTTTTGAGATCAAAATTTGATGAGGAGCTTTTTTGTTGGAAAAGTCTAACTATTTTTATGATTGCGGTATTATACCTAGATTTCTATAAAAACAAGTGAAATTTGTCTCCAAACATAAAGTTTGCGACTTCAATATTTTTGTATATTTTTTTCAGGGCTGTGGAGTCGTCCGAAAAAAGTACTAACTCCGATTCCGACTCCAAATGCTGTAATTTCTTAAGTGCGACTCCGACTCCGACTCCTACTATAATCTTGATGCTAAATGTATATGAGAGTGACGTTAACTTTTATTTTTTCATTACCGTACGGCCTTCCAAAAATAAGAGTTTTTGAGAAGCAATTACTGTACGCAAACATTAATGTGCTGTTTCCAAATGACAGGCGATTGATTATGTAGCAAAATTTATCAGGGGTGTGCTGGAAATCGCAAATGCAAAACGCAAGAATTTGGAAGTTGTTTTTAATAAACTTTAAACCTAATTCTTATAATTTTTGGTTTAAAATCCTGTTTAATAGGAAAATATTTGTTAAATATTTGTCATAAAATTCTTTTATTACAAAAATCTTATTTAAAAACGACTTTTTAAATTCTTGCGTTTTACGTTTGCGATTTCCAGCACACCCCTGTATATGAAAAGCACTCAGTCCATCGCCTGTCATTTGGAAACAGCACATAAGAACAGTATTCATAAACCATTTATTTAAATTTTAAATGTGTTTTTAGAAGATAATTTTTATTTTGGATATTTTTTTTAAATTTTTTATGCCGAAAAACTTTGGAGGCGGAGTCGCGAGTTTTTGTGGGTACTTCGACTCCGACTCCGGCACAAAAACATCAACTCCGACTCCACAGCCCTGATTTTTTTCTGTTAAACTGGTTACAACTGTTGTATTAAATTTTTTTTTAAATTTCGATAAAGTAAACCGGTGCCGAATTGATATCGCGTGACCCCAGGAAATTTCCATATTTCACCTGCAGGTCGATTTGTCACCTGGGTAGTCTATTCGGCACACTGGTGTTAACGTTATTTAAGGAAGCTAATGTTTTGCAGATAAGTGCTTGGAACCTTTTAGAAAAAAGAGGGTATGCGTATCGAATTTCGCAAAAATAAAATTTTGGTCCGTATAAGGGACACCATAAGGCATATATTACGTTTCTTTGCTTTTAAAAATTAAGAAAATCATTTCATTATATACAGACTGAATTAGATTAGCCCAAAATGCACTTCATTTTTATTAGCTCAGACCTCACATCTAATTTTTTTTAGCTGGACATCAGTAACGTACAGATAAACAATTCTCTGTGACGTTGAAAATTAAACAAAAGCTGATTTTACGGCCCCTAAGCAAGGAGAAAGAACTTGTTAGCAGGTACCCGTGATAGTTTTTAACTAGATGATAATATTCAACTGTTTAAAAACTTTTTTTGACAAAAATTTTATTACCGCATTGAAACTTTTAAACACATCTACTGCTCCAATGGGTGGGAGAGCTGTTAAAAGCAGTGTTCGACAATAAACAGAACTTTATTAAGCGTTCCGCTCACACACCCAGGAACGATATCTATTTTTTAGCGGTTGTGTAGACGAACACAATCCCTAATACCGTTCGTAACTAAAGGGTGGTTAAATTTTAAGGGCCGATGTTGATTTTGAATAAAACACAAATTTTTGAGGAAATTATTGTCATTTCTTTTTTTTATGATAATATTGGTATGGTTCAATTATGTATGGATCAAATGGCCGCCACAGCACACCTCCATCCAATGGTCCATATTTCGATGACGCTGAGGCATAATTGACGTTCTATGCCGTTAATGTGCCGAATTATCGCATCCTTTAGCTCTCGAATTGTTGCTGGCTTATCGACGTACACCTTTTATATTAACTACCCCAAAGAAAGAAGTCCAACGGTGTTAAAGCACATGATCATGGCGGCCAATTGACATCACCAAGACGTGAGCTAACACGGCCATTGAATTGGTCGCACAAAAGAGCCATTGTTTCGTTAGCTGTGTGGCAAGTGGCACCGTCCTGTTAAAACCACATATCGTACACATCCATATCTCCCAATTCAGGCCATAAAAATTTCGTTAACATCTCACGATAGCGAACACCATTCACAGTTACTGCCCTACCGGCCTCATTTTGAAAAAAACAGCCCGATGATGCCGCACCAAACAGTCCTTCTTTGTGGGAGCCAGGGCTGCCAGATTAGACGATTAATCGTCAATTTGACGATTTTTTGGTCCGAAGTAAGCAAAGTGCAGATTTGCTGATTTTTTCTAAAAAGTGACGATTTTTTCCGTCTCCAAAGTCTGAGTAAAACATTACATTTTCTGACACTTTCGTTTTCTAATCTTGGAATGTTTAACAGCCGTACCTTAACAAGAACGGCAGGCGAAAACTTTTCTTTTGCTTAGCTTTTACGCTAATGTGCCATACCAAAGCAAGAGCGTCAACGTTGTGTCACGAATAGTAGTGAAAGCTTTCTTGTTTGATAAAACCCACAAATTGTAAATAAAAATAGAGAAAAAAACGATAGATTGGCAAAAAAATAGCTAAATTGCCATTATTAATTGACAATAGCGGCAAAATTCTATATTAAACGAGCTGTCAAAATAGATTTTTACAATTGCAAAGCGTTGAGGCCGCTCTATTCAAAAACTAGAAAACGCGTGCCGCTTTTGTTTAAGAACGGCTGTAATATGCAAGTCATAAGAAAATCTTTGATTATTTTCAGAGTACAAAAACAACAATGTTGCACTTTGTTTATCTTTTGACTTTGAACATTTTACGGCTCTCTGCATTTCATTTCAACAATTATACGGAAAGCATTTCACGAGTTGAAAGAGAATATATACATGAGTCTCATACGATTCTTCACATAAAAGTCTCGCTAGATTATCTTTACACACGTCTTAAACAATTCCCACAATGATTTAAGAAGCTTCTTTCGCTGTGCTTTGGAAGAATATCACTCGTGTTCATGAGACTCCCGGTAGCTCTTATACGATTAAAAATGCTAGCTGGATCGAACAAAAATTGTTTAAAAAATAATAAATTTTTCGTGTGTATATTTTGTTTTGTAAAAAATTTTTGAGTTTTTTTACCAGCCAAAAGAGTGCTACGCACAATAGAAACGAACGAACATTAATGAGCTGAACTGAACACAATAAAGTTTAAGGTTTCAAAAAAAACAACGGAATTAAATCTTCTCATCTTTTTGTTAAGTACGGTAAGATATTTATGACATACAGATGACAATCAGGGAAACGTTATTTTTGAATGATTTTCTACAGAAACACTTTTAGCGTTTGTGTTTTCCACAAATCTACCGAACCGAACTCTTAGGAGCGATATTTAGTGTTTATTTTCGAACACTGGTTAAAAGAACCGTAGGACGTTTTAGCACAGCTGCTTCTCTAATGAGGCTCTAAAAGACCAACCAGTCCAGTCGCTCAATGCAATCGCTTGGATCCAAAAGTTCGTTTAGCTAATGTCACTAAGTTAAGGTCCTACTTTTGAACACTTTAATAATATTCAGCTGGGTTAAAAATTTGTTTGACCAAATTAACTCCCGTTGGTTCTTTGATTAGTTAAACTTTAATTTATTTAACCTTACGCTTTTAAAGGGTTAACAGTGACCCCTAATGTTGTTTTACTATGCGACTGATTTGTTTTATATTTTTATATTCTGTTAAGTTTTTTTTTCAATCTACATACTTTTTGTTATTGTTATTATTATTTAAAATTATATCTTTTTATTGTTAAGTGTTTAAATATTTAAATCAGATTTTTTTTTTGAACGTTTTGTTGTTGTCCATGTGTGACTTGTTTTTCTTTTAAAAAGAAATTGGTTGAATTTCTTTTATAATTATTGTGTTAAAAATTCGATAAAATTGATTTATTTCGTTTTATTTTTAACCATTGAAATGGGGATTTTACACGAAATAAACACACAGATACATTCGAACACACAAACAAATGTTTGTGATTAAAAAATACAATTTCAAACATTGAAGGTTTGAAACCATAAGTTGAGATTAATTGTTCGTGTCATACCAAGTTATTATGTAGAACGGGTCGGGTCGTCTTCGTTTTGTTTTTCTACTCATTTAAAACTTGGATAAATACAAGAGTAAAAATTTATACAAAAAAAATTATAATAAAAATATAAAAGAATGAATATCTTATTGGCTTTAAAAGAAAATTAATTTTATAGTCAATGAACTTTTGCTGAATATTTTTAAGCGGATTTGTTTTATAATTTTTATGTCTACATATTAATTTTAAGTGCTAACGAAACAAAGAAAGTAAACATTTTAATGAAAATTAATTTTAATTTTGTTCTTTTCTATTTTTGCTTTATTGTATGTTGATTTTCTTTAAAGGATTTAAACAATATGATTTTGTAGTTTTCTTAATAAAAATTATACATGAATTTATTTATGATGTGACTTAAATTAATTGAGCTCTTCCTTTTTATACAAACGAACGGCTTTTATTTGTTAATCCAAATTTGTTTTATTAATTATGCTGAAAAACTCTGTGGCATTTTATTTCATTAATTTAGAATTAGAATTATTGTATGTGTAAGAAGTCGGTCCAATAATAAAGGGTTTTCCATCAAGAACTTTGTTTTCTAAAACAAAATAAAACAACAAAATTTGATGAAAATGATTCAAATTTTTATTGTATTACGAAGAGAGAAGTTCGGCAATTATGAATACAAAATGATATCTGGCAAATGACCACCACGTGCACGCTGACAGATGTCGATTCTTTCATCAAAGTTTTTTATTCACTTTATAGCAAAATGGGGGGTCTATTTCGTTATTCACATCACGGATTGGGACCGTATAGACTCTTTCCTTAACATATCCCCACAAAAAAGAATCCAGTGGTGTTAAATCACACGATCTGACTGGCCATTTAACAGCTGAGGCTCGTGAATTTACCATCGGAGAATTTGGCACCGTCCTGTTGGTGTTGGCACATTTTGTATCGAGCGTCGACTTAAATTTAAACGACCAGATTAGCGGTCTCAGAAGCACGATTATGTTGTCCGAAAATATCACGAATTTTACGAAATGTAACTTTAACAGAACCACCATTTTCGTAGTGGATTTTAATTTAATTTAATGCGATTTTTGAGCGACGAATTTCATGGCATTTAATGATTACAAATAATTTCTAGCACGTAACCTACGCGACTGCGCATTATGAATACAGTCGGTCCAATTTTGCACCACTTTTTCGAGCATACCGATCTTATTTCATTAATAGAATAAATCATTGCTGGTTTATCAGCATAGATTTGACGTAACCAACAAAAAAATAGTCCAAAGGTATCAAATCACACGAACGAGTTGGCCAATTCACAGGTCCATTTATTGCGATAATTCGGTTAACAAATGTTTGGTGCTGTATGATGTTTAACGCTCTATATGATGGCATGTTACGCCGCTTTGTTGGAACCATTTCTCGTCCAAGTGATTTGCAATGACGAAAAATCACGAATTCTTTGTCTGCATCATTCGCCATTTAGGGTAATGTTGTTCTTTGGAATGTAATAGAGTCTCGAGAGTCTTATAAGGATTTTGCTCTCTCCAAAAAACGACAATTCTGCTTGTTTACATACCCACTAAGTCAGAAATGAGCTTCATCACGGAAGACAATTTAACGATAAAAATCTGGTTCAAACTCCAGTTGCATCAATTGGATCTTACATCGAGGGGGCCAAGCTGATTTCGCAAATTTTTCCAAGCTGTAGACGAGTAGTGACCGAGTTTCTGAGAAAGACGTCGCACAGTGCTTTTTACCCATATAGAGAATCCTTTAAACTAGAGCAGTTATTGTAAAAATTAAATTGCGTATACTGATGCATTATGTCTAGAAAAAATTTTAAATTTGCTAAAAATATAATCGGTGCATGGATATGCCTACCTCCAACACATTTTAAGCTACATTTGTTATCACAACGATTTAAAAGTTGGTGCCTCACTGTAAAATTTAACATTATTGTGCGGTTGTCAATTTTGTTGTATTCGGCGTAAACACATGCTCGGTTTGGATCAATATTATCCAAATGAGTTAATGTGGTCATCAATCAATCAATAGTACTAAGTATTAGCTGTTTAGATGGATGACTATGCTTACCAAAACTTAATATGTTCCACGAGCTGTCAACGTTGAAATAGTCTAAGTCTTTGTATGGTGATTTGCCAAACAGACTTCAGTAATAGGCGTAGCCCTTTCGGAAGCTCTATACTTCTAAAACAACACATCCTTTTTAGGAAATACTCTAAATTAACGTCAGTACCTTTCTAGTTGGCCTAACGTCACAGTGTTTAAAACACAAAGTGAATTCGATGCGTCTACTGACACAATATATTCCCCATTTAGTGAAACGTAAATTTCTTCCTTTTCGTTTAGACAAGTGATGCCACCATAATTAGCTCCTCCATATCGGCATTAGAACTGAACCCGCAACAACCAGTCACTGTTTCATAATAACACATAATATTACTATCTTCTTATGCAAAAACTCACGGGAAAGATATCATATTTTAACACATACTGCCAGAATTATTACTTATAAGTTGTATATATCTAATCCCCACAGCAATTGTAGTTTAATGTGTAGCTACAGCACTCTGAGGACCTGCCATAGTGCTGAACTTCATTCCAGCGAGAGCAAAAATTATCTGGCGTTTTTAAGATTTTCCTTTTGTGATTTGTTTCATAGCACAGGCACCGCGTGATCCCCGAAGGGTCCTTAGCCTATAACCAGTCCCAAGGGCTATCTGTAGCACCAGATATGTATTTATGAGTTCTGGCAATTTTTAACTGTTACAAAGCTTAAGGTTATGTCTGCACCAATCTACCGGCGAAAGTGCTTCTCAAATAGTAAATGTGAGAATTTCTTAATGTACCATTAACTTTCTTGCGTTGATCTGCGCGAAATTACACGAGGTATATAAAGATCATGTAAAGGATATTTCACCATTTGGTGCAACATGCTCCCGTGCAAATCAGGTGCATGCAACTTGGGGTGCTAATGAAGTTTTCGAATTTCATGAGTGCGAAGTTTCATCAAAGTACTTAGATCTAGTACTACGGGAGTAAGTAGCACCCGAGCCGGCATCAATCTGACTATTGCAGGAAATGCTTCCTGTCTTTCAGGATAAATGTCTTAGGGGAAGCCTTGCTCTTCTTTGAACGGATACTTTTGGTGATCAGGTACTGACTGTGGCTAATACCCAAAGCCGCGGGAAGAGCGACTTTCACATGGAAGGCTTATTTTTGATATTTGAAGGAAAGTGCGACCTGTGGCACTTGATAAATGCTTTGAATGAATAGTCGTTAAGATCTGTCATGAAATTTGGTAGGTGCTCATGTACATCGTAATCTTAATTGATCTTCGGGAAATTGAGAAAGGGTCGATACCCGCAATGTCTCTGAAATCTTAAACTATCTGATTTCTTTAATTCTTGTATCCAGAGAATTGTGAAACCTTTTCGTGTATGCACAAGAATATTGCATGGTCCAAACAGTCATGTACAGCAAATTCCTTTAACTTGGCTCGAGAAATTTGGATTCATACGAAAGTAAAGTCTCAGGACAATATTTTACTGAATCGGTTATGGGTGAGACAGCTTTTGCACACATTTGAAGGTCCAATAGCTCCAGCAATTAATGAAAATACATGCACTTACATAAGATCTGTGTGTTTAGGCGCTAATAATTACAACACCCACGTTAATGTTGAACACATTCAAATTATATATGCAACATGCAAATTATATTTGAAGTTCAGCTCTTATTATTAATACCATCGAAAACAACAGAATATATTTTACTAAGTCTGAAGGCTTAAAATCACGCCGGCATAATTCTCTAAAGACCTTAGAAATAAAATAAAAACTAAACGCTGACCTTAATATCACATTGGAATTAAAATCTTTAATACAAATCAATACTTCTTACCTCCAAGCAACTCCTGTTGATTATAAATTAATTTTTTTCTCTTTTTCATTCGGTTTGTTATTTCCTGTCCAACAAACATTCATCATGTCTACACGTGCGCCGTTTCACTCACTCACAAATGCAACAAAAAACTCATAAAGATTTCTCTAAGTGCAAAAAGATGATGAAGAAGATGGACACAAGAAAAAAAAACAGGCACAAAAACGCATTTTAAGAAGGTCTTTATGTTGTTAATGTCGATTGAAATAAATATAACGAATTATCTTGGTATTCATCTCGAAAATAATACACATACAATTAACTATAATTGCAAATACCCGTACGGACGTAGATTTTTTTTGTGCAGCTTGTGAATACAAGAATGAAAAATGGTTGTTGGGCAAAAGTTTAAAGGTTGAAATTCCAATATATGAAGATACACACTTACATCTACACTCATGAACAAAGATGCATTTACACAGATACTGGCAGAACATCAAAGATCAACTCTCAAATATAATACTCGGACATGAAGACATATTCTTCATACGAGTACGTTTAACATAAAACAGGAATGTAAAGTATTCATTTTAACCAGACGGAATATATGGGTGATTTAGATTTAGGCCCCAAACAACATTGAAAAATAATGATACGCTGCTCTCAACTATGCACGCTTGTTGTGGCTGGGCAGCAGGCTGATTATTGTTGGATGGCTTAACTCAATGGCTGTAAAACGCTAAATCGTAAACACTATACAACCAAGATGACGTTCATCGTCGTCCTCATCATCATCAACAACATTAACATCAACTGCTGCAACAACAACAACAACGACAATACAACACAATACATAACAATATTACATGCAATCCTTCTAAAAGAAATAACGAAATAAAATCAGCTAAAATACAAAACTTAAATGCATTCATTGCTGTTCATTGAGTTTTTTTTCTCTTTTCATTTCGTTTCATTTCATTTTACGAAATTTGCGATGGAATGGTTAGTGGTGTTTGTTGCAGCCGTGGCATGAATATTTGTTTGTTGGCTGGATTTTTTGGTTGATGGCTGATTCTGTGTGTATAAACGCATGAACATGCAAATGCCAAAATGTATCAAATTTCACATACAATCATCATCAGAATCAAACAAAGATTGTGTACAACATTAACAACAACCAACAACGTTTGTTCATCATCATCAAGCAACAACAAAAATCTAAGATTTCAATAATGTTGATGAGGCAAAGGCCTTTTAGAACTAAATGTATTATTTTCTAGTTATGTCGAATGCAAAAAAACCCTATTTTCTTTCCATTAAAATAAAGAAAAAATTAATAAAAAAAGGTTCATATGAAGAGTTCAGAGCTGCAGCGAACCGAGTCAAAATAGATAATTCGAAAATATTTTTTGAGGTTGAGTAAGTGAACTAACAAACCTTGATTTCTGGAGTTAATAACATGGTTTAGTTACTGTTACCTTAGGAATGAAAGTTTTGAAATATATACAGGTATCCCTTGATTTGCACGGCTCTCCATTTACGCGATTTAGATATAATACAGATCAATAATAGCAACCATTTTTTGAATTACGCGATTTTATTAAAATACTCTCAAGAAGTTATGGCAATCCTTATTTTGTGCGAAATGCAGCACAGCGATTCAAGCAATTTTGTCATCTGTGTGCTAAAATAGAACTGCACAAGTGCATACAAATTTATAAAAAATTAATAAAAAATGGTTTTTTGCACTACTTTATCGTTTTTATTTATAATTTTCTTAAATTCTGCAAATTATTTTTTTGTATTTTATTTTAAGGATTCTAATAACTATTGAATAGTTTAATTTGTCTTTGACTATTTTACGTACAATTGCCATAATTTTCTTATATTTTTGATTTTAAATATTCGAATGTTTTTCAAGTATTGTTTTCTTTGATTCAATTATTTTATAAAAATGTAATAAAAAAGCTTTAAACATTTCATTATGTAGCAATATCCTTTTATTTTTAAAAAGTAAAAATAAAATTTTTAAAAAAACATATAATTCATGAGTTCTTGATTTAACACGGTTTTTAGGCCTAAAAATTAAATTTTGTATGTATCTAATGTTCTGATTTACGCGATATGTTATATTTCTGGGCCCATAAACGAAATTTGTACCAGGCCTGAACCTTGTTTTACGCGAATTTGATTTACTCGTGCTTCTTCGGTCCCAGCAAACCGTGTAACTCGAGGGTTACCAGTATATTTATTCTAATTGATGTCTTGGTTTGGTTTTGCTCTGAGCCCTCCATATATGGACGGCGTAGATTATCTTTGGGAAATAAACGATGTCGATCGCCAACTTAAGTGAGTGACAAAAACTCAACAATATCGTTCGCACAAGCTCTCCACACAGAAGGAATTATTTACAAAACTTCTCATGATTCTCGTCCAATCCAAAAATTTTTTGATATTAAATTTTAAAATAAAACATTGGTTGTACAAACTAAGTAGTGAGTACCAAAGTTGTAAAACAGGGCAGTATTAGCACCTTAAGGAAAAGTAAGGGAAGTAGGTATACACAACATGGTTTGCATGTTTTTCGTCAACGAACACAAAAATGTAGAATATGTAACATTATTGCAATATACTTCTCTGAAAAGAAATCGCCATTAGTGTGGTGAGAAACCACGTATTCGATAGAAGCCACGTATGGGTTTTGCATATCTTATAATTAAGATTTTAATTCGTTTAATGGTTGGGAAAAAGGTGAATCTTAGGGCCTGTTCGTCGATAACGAATGAAGACTTCGTTCGCTTACATAAAATTTAAAACAAAAACAAATTATAAAATATTGTTTTTGTTTTACATGTAAATTAAGCGAACGAAGCCTTCATTCGTTATCGACAAACCGGCCATTTGTCCGTTTCAAACTCAAGAAAAAAATATCATAAAATGACCGTGGAAAGCAAATATGTGGTTGTGGTGGCCAGAAAAATCTGATAAAAATACAATAATACGGTAACACTCCATATTATCGGTGAAATAATAATATAGTTGTGTGTAGCACTGATGGGATTTGTGGTACAATTGTACCAAATTTGGTACAATCGAAACTTAACCCTTTCACGGACACTGACGTCTATAGACGTCAAAACAAAGACTTCTGGTGGGACATGACGTGTATAGACGTCAAAAAATGTTTCGGCAACAAAATCTTTGCAAATGAATTTTTCTATGAGAAACTTAGCTGTTATGATGTGTGCAACTATTATGCTTATAACAACATGTTAGGCTACAATGTTGCATGTTTATAACAAAACAAAAATAAAGCAACACTAAAAGCCGTTACAAAATTTTTTTTTGGGTTTCCCATAGACACATGACGTGCATAGACGTCTTGTTTCTATGAGATTTTCTTCAATAGTAAAAAGTGTGTGTTTACGAGTAGCCGCATGAAAAAGCAAAGGCTCGTAATTGTTTAGCTTGTAAGTATATATTTTTTTGTAACTTTTTTGCTGGCGAAATCTACTGATAAATTTTATTTTTCATGTGTAAGCATTAAAAATGGCTTGAAAGACAAAGCTCAGACACCTTTTCTATTAGTTCAAAAGAAGAGGAATTTGTTAAACCATCTGAAGGAACTGCAGTTAATGGTGGGGAAGTAAATTTAGATAAATCCGTTCTGACGTCTATTTACGTCATGACGCAGCACATCAATTCCAGAATACAAGCAGAGTCATGACGTTTATGAACGTCAAAAATTAAACACTGTTTTTATTCTATAGATCGATTTATTTTTCAATTTCCAGTAATTTGGTGTTTTCAGAATTTTTCTATCCTACCAAATAAGGAAGATACTGCAAGTGTCCCACGGGAAGTCCTCTTAAAAATAAGGTGTCCGCGAAAGTTTCATAATTTGTTTGAGGTAGATAAACTTACGTTTCTCTTCAATAATACAATTTCTAATAACAAATCTCCAGCCCTGACCAGAACTACTAAAAATGTAATTATTGTTAATTTATTTTCATATGTTTAGCTAACATATTAAGTACATACTAACGTAAGTATGTGTACTCCTATTCCTGTAGGAAACCGGAGATAAAGTGTCTCCAAATCGCCACTTTGGTCTATTGTTTTGTTGACACTATCAACGAAGCATCTACTTTTTTGTCTGCCTTTGATAAAAAATAAAATAAAGATATATTTTAGCTCCTTCTTAATTTTTTATACCCCCACCACAATAGCGGAGAGTATGATGCGTTTCTGCGAATCTATGAACACTAGTGTTTTTCATACGGGATTTCCCGGGACAAAAATCCCGGGATACCGCTTAATTTTCGGGGAAAAAATCCCGGGAAATTTGTGCGGGAATTCCCGGGATTTTTTTTAAATTTAATTTTGGTAACTTTACTGCTTATATGTATAATTGTAAATAAGTTGTGTCATGAAATAGATCTCAGCCGTTTAGATGTTGTTCTTGAATCTATTCTGTGGCAATAACTCATCAGGCCTATTTTTTTAGTATTATAGAAGAACAATTAAAAACTTTAAAGGTGGCAATTCTCCGCGGTTATAGTTTTTTATATTTTAATTCCTAAACACTGCAAAACAGATCGGAAGTTTTTATTATTTCAAATGTTATTGCACATTAAAAAAAAGATAACCAAAACGTCATTTTGCTATAACTTTCTCAAAAATCCTACAAAATTAATGAAATTTTGTACTTTTGTACTTTTGAACATGAAGATTTTAAGGTCGATTTGTATTGAGCGGGAATTGCCGGGATCCCGGGAAATTTAAAAATAAATCCCGCTTTCCCGGGAAATGAAAATGTCCGGGAAAAGAAAAACTCTAAGGAACACTAAAAAATATAAATAGTATACCGATCGACTCAGAATCACTTTCTGAGTCGATTTTACAATGTTCCTGCATTCAGCTGGTTGTCTGTCCAAATAACCTTGTGCTTAAAGTACAGGTCGCAATCTTTAAGGTAGATCGGTGAAATTTTATACATAGGTTTCAATTCAGAAGGACAAAGCCTTCTGAAAATAGTGAGAATCGTTTCATAATATCACATGGCCCCCATACAAACTTCTTCCTATTAACTATCTTATTACGTTGGTATTTAGATCAAATTTGTAGCAGAATTACTGTCTTATAAATGTTGGGTTTGATGTAAAAATTGTCGACAGTAACTTTTGTTGTAGCTGCTATGTCATATTAAAATGTTGTGCTGGTAAGTCCAACATTTACACTAGATCCCATACAAGCCCTCTTTCTAAAATCACTTAAGGGCAAATAAATCTCATATAGATGAAGATATCTAAATAATGTTTAGCACAATGAACTTTCACATGAATCTTAACACCCTAACAAAATTTTGTTCTGGCGGGTTCTTGACTGCGCATTTGTTCCAAAAGGGTACACTATCGAAAATTTGTTTTTATATACTGTGGTGTAGGGTATTAAATGCTCGGGCTTGACCGACTTTACTTTCTTACTTGTTTTGTCTTTGTTATTATTGAATAAAAAAGTGTTATACTCTTACTATGAATGCTCTTTTATTTTATAGCGAAATTTTGGTACAATTTATGTCAATTTGGTACAATTTTGCCATTGAGACGATACAATTTAAGAATTTCCAGATCCCAACACTGGTGTGTAGTGTTAGGATTTTATATCTTTTACTTGAGATTTGGTATAAAGTTCGGAATACTTCCCCAATTACAGTTTTCCTTTAGACTTTGTTACATTTAGTCCAAATTATTTAATATAACAACCCACCTAATAGTGAACAACTGAAAAAAAATCACAAATGCGTAGGAATATTTAAAACTCTACAAAATGATAAAAAAAAACAAACGAAAATCTTAAGAATAAAAAAAACAACAACACCTCATCATCATTGCCAACAATTTGCAACAAAACACAAATAAATTGCAACAATAATAAAAAGACAAACCAAAAAAATCATAAAAAAGAAACACTGTTGTGAAATCAGCAAACAAACGAGCGATTTCACGCTGACGATGAACGTAACCTTCCAAAAAAAAAAAAACAAACTCCAATTTCATTTGGAATCTTAACTTAAATAAAAACAGCAACAAAAGCACATACTTTTGAATATGCATTCAAACATGGCCATGTACTGAGAACAATATTAAATGTTGATTACATCATGGATAAACAGCAAAAAAAAAACGCAGATATTCCTAGTTATTGCGTACAGAACACAATCAACCACACACACTTACAACATTCTAATAAATGTGCGAGTTAACAGGTGGGCTCTGCCAGTGACCAAAAACATATTCTTATGTATTTATTATAAAGATTATGATTCTGTTCAAACTATTCACATTCTTCTGCAACTAAATGCAGCACATGCAACAATATTAATAAGTCGTGGGTATTGTATTCTATTCCGTGTTGTGTTGACCAAGTCTAGTACCTTGATTGTCGCTTAAAAACTAAATCATCTCTTCATTCTCATACCCATTCTAATCAGCGTCGTCTATATCAGCACAATATCGAGTGCAACAAGCAACGTGTGCATCATGATGACCATTAGGCCGATGATGATGATGATGATTACGATGATTGTTGTCAATGTGTGTACTACAATGTTTTATCTAAAATGATTTTATTTATTTGATATGAAAAAAACTTATACTTAACTTTTAGACATTTTGTTATGTTCTTTCTATCCTTTCAGTCAGTTGTAATTGTGGTTATACGAGGGTCTGCGCAAAGTAATTTAAAAAATGTTCAACCTATTTTAGATTAAAAAGAAAATCTTCAGGCAAGGTTCTATATGCAAAAAAATCTGTTTTAAGATACAAGCAAAAAAGTGTAAAACTACGGTGACTTATGCTTGAAAAGTTCAAAAAACATGCATATCGTTTGTTTTAAGTAGAAAGGGCCTAACCCTTATAATTGTTAATTAACAAGTGAAGGTAAAATAAAAACTGTATGTTTCATAATGTAAAATTGCTCATACAATTGCCTGTAAAAACGTAATTTTTTACACTATTGAAATAATTTTTTGTGGCGAGGTGTATATGTGCGAAATGTCTTGACATTGCTGAAAAACTCAATTTCGTAAAAAATACGTGGTGTGCCTTTTTACTGGAGACCATCGATATACTAACCAAAATTATATTGAGAAAGGCTGCCTTCCGAAACGTCTGTATGCATTGTCCAAACACTGTTTGCATGAAGCAATTTAACTTCCCAATACTGCAAACTTGCGTAACACCAGACCATTAAAGCAGTCGAGGGGGAGTTAAGAGCATCTACGAAATCAGCTGGAAATATGGCAGCTGGTTATTATAATATGCTCTCCTCTGCTTATTCCAACAAAACAGATATCTGTTCCTGCAGCTCCCAAACAGTAAGGCAGGATAACTTAATTGAATGCCCAGATATTGCAGAAGAGGTTAGCGCAGTAAATTCCATAAATTCGCATTAGGCAACTGGAACCAACAACATATGACCCGAAATGCTTAAGGCTGATTCGCAGAGCATGGCTTACATATTATCCGGAACTTCTGGCGCACTAATGAACTTGACTCGTGCCTGAAAGATGTTTTTATAGTGAATATTCCCAAAAAAAGGTGACCTGACAATCTGAAAAACTTTCGGTGCATCACTATCCTGAGCGCAGTAAACACAGTACTGGCACAAATCAATAACAGAAGAATATCCGAAACTATACTTAGAGTACTTACACCTGAACAAGCTACCTTCCGGCCCAAAAAATCCTATGTAGACCACAGTTATAGTGTGGGAATAATCATAGAACAGACTGCGAAACTTTGTTTTCCGCTTTGGTAGCTATGTATATATAGACTTTGACAAAGCTTTAGACATGCTAGACCAAAATGCAGTGTGGAGTGCTTTTGCTTGCAGAGGAGTTCCAATCAAATCGTGCTACTAAATGTCATATTTTCCATAATAACGTACTGAGCAGCATCTTTGATTCGAAGCTGTAGTCCGCCAGGGCTTCGTGCTGTCTCCATTGGTATTAAATATCGTTTTCGTGACCAATACAATTCATACAAGGAGACATATCAGATGGATCCTTAACCAGCCTAGTGTATGCAGATGATATCTGCCTTTTTTCAAACAACTATAAAGATATGGCATTGAAATTAAAACCCCACGGAAACAGAGGCTGCAAAATCTGTCTTAAAAATAAACGTAGGTAAGTGTAAAGTAATGCTTTGTTTTGTATATTTTATTCCCTAGGCTAATCCCGCGAAGCTCTACGCTTGTTTGCAGGAAAGGAACCAGAGTTTCTGGCGGGAATTTAACCCGCAACCCCGGCGCTGATAGACTAGCACTTACTACCAGCTAAGGTCATGCAAGATACAAAGTTTTGGCAACAACGAGCGATTCACATCGAAATATTTATTAACAAAGGGCGTTTGGTTGGTCACACTCTCGGAGGCCTCAAGATAGTAGGACACACACCTGGCGCCGTCAGGTAAACATCGTAGTTAGCCTTTTTTAGCATTAAGCCGGACCAAATGAATTCGATTCGTTCGAATCGATCCAATAGGAGCCATAGGACATTATATAACATTATCAAATGCATTGATTTGTTAGATTTTCCAAGAGCATCGTTAATTTAAATAGGAAGGCCATACTTTGTCAGACTTTAGGCGGTTGCGTTTAGGAATACGTGACATTGTTGGATTGCAAATCAGTAGTGTCAACTCTTCACTACAATAAAAATGAATTACCAAGATTTTATTATAAAAAACCCATCAATATTATTTAAAAAAATTACAAACTTTATTGCACATAAGAGATTTTGTTTGTTTGTATTGTTTACATATTTAGTAGCAAAAAATAAAAAATCGTTGAATAACGACAAGCTCAAATAAGCGATACATTTTTTTTTTGTGTTAATTAATTAAGAAAAGTTTAACGTTAAAACACAACTAATGCAGCACTTACGATATTTTTGGTCTAAAGCTAAGACTCCACTATCGGCTCAGATAACACAATCTGTGACGATTTATATAGCGCACATTTAAAAACATTGCACAATTTACTCTTAGGTGGTCCCATTAACGTCGCACATCGGCCAAAACTCAATTGCGACAATAATCCGCACAATGCGGTCACACTATCGTGCTATTTGGGCAAATTAAATCATATGTTTTTGTTTATTTGCTTGTTGGCAGACATAATTTTAGTTTAGAATTTCGCAAAATTCTCCGTCTGAATATTCCATTATTTTTCATAACAATTTCAAATAATTTATTAATATACATATGTATGTATGTATAGTAGAGCGAGTAGTAGTGCTCGATGTACCCTCCTAAAAATGAACCATGGACTTTTTTAAGATACCATTTCAAATATTTCGGCTCCAGCTTTGACCTCTCGTGAGCTGGACCATTTCGAAAAAGGGTCTATTTTTGCATGTTTTGGTAATTTGAGAACCTGTTTCCTTACCAACATATACAAATTGGGTATCGTAAGAAAGGGTTTTTTAGGCGCGTCCAACTGTATATACAATTTGTCCAAGGACGATCATCAACGTCCTTTTTTTTAGGGATTTTCTGTAAAAAAACGGGTTTTGAATTTTTTGTTCGGGGTTGTTTGTAATAAAAATGCCAAATTAACATATTTTAATCTTTAGTCGATTTAATTAAATACGTGTTTCCGCTTTTTTGAAAATTAGCGCTAGTTCGCGTTTTGACAAAAATCCAATGGGGTGGCAACCCTTCGTTTTAAATAGAGCAATATGGGTTGATACCATGGTTGATGATTTTTTGTTTTGCCAAGTACATCATCTTTGTATGTAAATAATTTAGATTTTTGCAAATTAGACGCATTTTACACGGTGCTCTGGAATATATATAAATTGAATTTTGCAGTAACTCTAATATGATAGCAGATTTAGTTTCTAGATCATGTATGGATGAAAATAGAACTAAAGAAAGAAAAAAAGAAATGATCCACGGCTTTTTGGCGGCATATTTTTTCGCAAATTAAAAAAAATTTAAGTCATGGATGATTTTTTTTTTCTTTCTTTAGTTCTATTTTCATCCATACATGATCTAGAAACTTAGTCCGCTATCATATTAGAGTTACTGCAAAATTTCATTAACCTTAAATAACCCATTAATGCAATAAGATTTAGTTATTGGGTGCTATGATACCCCCTGATAGGTTAACGCCAAAGGAACAGTTCTACCTTACGGTGTCTTACAACTTCCGTGGGAGGATAGTTGTGGTTAACAACCATACGGCCAAATCATAAAGTGTTGGTCATTGTCTTATTGTATTATATGCCCTGATTATGAAACTCAAATACTCACTTGTTTGCCATTCTGTGCCAAATCAGAAATTTATCAAACCAACAAATTTTGGAATGCCGTAAGCGCATATAAAAACCTTTTAAGTCACTGCGTTTTTAGATTAAATGGGCACAATTTTTTTTTACCGTCAACTGATCATGCAAAAACGTAGTGCTTCTAAATAACTTTTCAACACAGTCTCGAATCACAGTGATTCTTCTACATGTGTGTCCTTTATGGTCGTTGGATTTATTTTAGGTTTATAAGCTTATAGAGAGATTTTGTTTGCATGTTTGTGTCTGCGTGCACATTGCAATGTTATGATGACGTACTAACCATAGACAAGTGAAAATGTATATTTTAAATATTTGAATGTTTCGCCTGGTCCACGTTGCTGTTAATTTATTTTTAACAAAGCAATTGGATTTTGTATTTTGAAATTTGTTGTACGTACTATTTTTCGGTGTTGCATTTGATTATAAATAAAATATTCAACATTTTATTTACATAAGTTTCAACATGCTTACAGACATGCAACATGAAGTGAGTGCATTAGAATTTTATCATAATGACTTTTGATTTGTTTATATGTGTGTTGGCAAATAGTTAATGGGTGGAAAATTTTTTTTTATATTTTTTCATAAATATTTAGATATTTTATAAATTTAATAACATTAAACAAAATGAGTATGAAAGCAGCTTAAACTGTCTCCATTACTTTTTTTAAGATCTAAAAAGTAAAAAAATTAAGGGGGTAATTTTGTTGTTCACTTCACCTTGCGTTGAGAAAATTACCCCCTTACTTCTATATGACTAGATATTTTCTCCTTTTTTTCAACAAAAATTGTATGAAATTAAAAATTTTTATGAACCAAACAAAATATTTACTTTAACGGCATCGTATAGGTTTTTAAAAACATGCTTTTTTGAATTTCCTTTAAAGAGGTACAATTGTACCTTTTTCGTTTTTAAATTGCAATAACTTTTTTTTTGTTAATACGAGATATCTAAAATTTTCTGACATCTCTAAACTTTTATTACGGATTGCATATTTGAAATTTAAAAAAAGATTTTGATTATATCATACCGAAATAAGTCTTTTTTGACTTGATATCCCTAAAAGGCTGAAGGGGTACAATTGTACCTTCATATAAGTCGTAAGAAAAGAACAAGAAAATAATTGCAAAAAATGTATACATGTGTACGTAAAATAAGTTTTTTTTAGCCACGGGCCTGTTCTATCATTTGTTTATTAAATAAGAACAGAATAATTTAATTATATTAATCGGAAAGCCGTGTTAAGTATATAAGGTACAATTGTACCCATACCGCCTTTTAACGTTGTAAAATTTTTCCCCTGCACAAAGGTTAACTATAATACAAAAAAAAAAAAAAAACATTCGCAATACAATTTTTTTTTAGCCATTTCTAAGCAAAAGTTAGCCATTTTTAGTATTGGTAACACTGATCAAACCAAATGTTTCTTCGTTGATAAGACTAGCGTCTGTTTGTCTTGCTTGACCTGTCAAATTTGATGTAAATCAAAATTTGTTTTCTAAAATTTGTTAAGATACATAAATTTCAAATTTAAACTCAAGATTTCCCATTTCACTTTCAGATACCACACCGTCAAACAACATGTCATCTGAATACAACACCACCATTAAAGTGTTTAAGTAAAATAATAAAAATAAGAATAAGAAAAATATTTGACACTTTTAACAAATATAAAAATATGTACATATGTATGAATGTCCACGACACTCTACATAATACAGGCTGTAAAAGGAATAAAAAAGGCGACAGTTTTTGAAATTGAGATGCCACACTGTGCGTTAGGATTTGAGACACACCAGAAATAAAGTTAAAAAAAATGAACTGAAATTCAGACAAAAATATAAAACTTTTTAGTGAAAAAAGCAACACTTAAGTGTGGACACATGTGAGTTGTATTAAAAAAAAAAAAAAACTACAATAACAACTCTAACATCAACAACATCATATTTTAAATTATCACTAGCGTTGTTGTCTTTTTGCGTTTTGTGCGTTTTTTCTTCAGTTTTATTTGTTTTAAACCCAAAACTAAAAAAGTTTGATTTATGGTCAATTGTCAAATTATCCTTGATAAGTCATTAATATTTTTGCTTGTTTATTTTATTTTTTTTTTATTTATATTAAATTATGTTGTGGTTAGATGAAGTAAAACAAAAACACAAACAGAATTATAAGAAGAAGGTGTCGGTTGTTGTTACCATGAAAATGAGACTTTTAGATGTGTATGCATTTCATTTGATTTTGGCTTGAATGGTTTGATTTAAATTGTGACTGGGAAGTACATACTCGGTATATTGAACTTATTTGCTTAAAAGTATTACATAAATATACGTATGAATATGCAAATGTGTATAATTTGTCTTTTTAAGCGATTGTTTTAGTGGTTAAAATAAACATTTTCAAATAATAGAAGGCATGTTTGTTGGTGGCAGAATTTTGTAATTGGCCTCTTATTTAAAAAAAAATTTTATTTAACAAGTTTTTTAGAAGACTTTATTTAATTAAACAAAACATCCGTTCTTAGGTCCAGACGATTTTCGTCAGCTTTCGAACATCGACTATCGAATGCATAATTTGTGCTGGCGAAAATTTAGCTGTGCGGCGAATTTTTAAGCTAAAACCATTTTGCTTTCGACGTTGCAAAAAAATTAAACAATATTTTTGAAAATATAAGTTTTGGTAAATTTATTTGTTTAAGTACCACTCTCTCTACCCCACTACTCCACTGCATTAAGATGCGGACGAAAAATGTTAGCAAATCGAGTGATTGCTACTTTTCATTACCATCAATCTGCGCCACCTTTATTTTGTATGGCCAGCTTCGTTTAAAAAAAAAATTTTTGCAAAGGGTTTGCGAAAGCGATAGAGAGAATTGGCCTCTTATCGTATCAAAATTGCATTCACATCGCAATAGAGAGTAGCCTCTGCCAGCACTACATATAAAGTGGGCTATCCAAGACCAAGTATATTTGAATTTTCAAGGGTAAGTTAGTATGATCCCTTCTCGGAGCACAAAACTATTGCCAATTTTAATATGATTGGAATTTACTTACGCAGTGGTGTCCTTTTTCGATACTTGGAAGGATTCATTAAACTTTTTCTGCTTCTAGGTAGTTCTAGCAAGAGTTTGTTTTCAATTATATTTTTAAATTGGCACATGAAACTTTTTTATTTTAAGTGCCAGCTGTACTGTGTAAAATTAAAAATTGTGCGTTTTATATCGAATGTGTGCCATAATACTAACTGACAATTCGCTCGGTTAGCTTATTCGACTGCACTATGGTTCAGACGGCCTCTTTCTTATTGTATGCAATTGTTATTGCAATGTAGTAGTCCATATTTTAGACGAACTTAAAATGCATTTTGTTTTTGCTATTATCAATTAACCGTTCAATTGTAAGCCATTTAAGTTTTTATTTTTTCTAAAAACTTATTATTGTAATTGGAAAACAAGTTTTGAACTGCAGTTTATAAGCGAAACAGGTACAAAAATCAGAAAAAAAAACTCATGAAAAAGAAAGATTTTGGTGTTCAAATTAATTTAAATGAAGATCACAATCCAAAAAATATTTGTTACATTCAAAATCCTTACCCCTATTTACAAAAAATTAACGTCAACCTGAAGTGTTCATTAACACCGGGTTTCTATACAAATTTGTTGTTTAACAAACATCTCAAGTTTACATTAATCTTTTTTGCATTAGGCCGTTAGTATTTCACATAACCTATAAAATTGCTGCTTTTCACATGATTGTTGCACTTTTGTTATAATCCGCCCTTTGTTAACAGAAGAACTCTCAATAATAAGACACCAGCTGCATGCCCGATATGGATTTGGAATCATTCTATTAAAATTTGATGTATTTAAATAAATTATTTAAAAAAACAGAATATGGGAATTTTTGCTTCCTATTTTACTATTTAAACAAGAAAGAAATGTAAATATACACAAAATGTGGCATCGATTTTATGTCACTGTAGTCATAGCATAGATGACGCTTAAAATATGACAAAATTTTATCATGGCGTTCGTTATTTGCTTGATGTTATTTTTTGCATCACTGATCCCATTTGTAATAACATCGATGTCATAGTTCTGATGTTAGGGCATCATCAATATGAAGATGCAGTTTTCTATCAGTGCACTACATTAGTCCCAAGTTAGCTGTATGATCGCGTTCCAGTGAGTCCCCAGTTTGCTTTACCTTCAGTAAGTCTTAGTTCCTACCCATTTGTACTATGTTTAGCTGCCAGATCCCATTTTGTCAGTCGAAAATATTTCTTATTGAGGAAACATCACCAATAACTAGTTATAAATTCGTTTATCCTATGGATACTAGTTTTAGAGATAATGGAATTTGATACTGGTCAGCATCACTGGCGATCTGTCGATTTTAAGCCCAAGACAAGCTTGATATAAATCTATATCACCTAAAAAAGAAACATCGAGAGATAAACGCTAATCCAGGAAGACCATCATGAGAATAAATTTTGTGTAATTAGCGACAACACCCAGAGAAAAACATGGTTCAGTATGGTCGCCTCCAACATAACTATTTTTTAAGACCATTTTAAACGTATTATGTTCAATTTAACCATATTATTTTCACCGATACTAAAAGTCATCCTCCGAACATGTCATGTTTAAAATAACTAAAATATGTTTATCACTAATAATAGCATGGTGGGTCTACAACCATAGCATGTTGCTCTTGGAAAACGGAAGATACTAGTGTTAATTATATCAACAAATTATTGTCATATTTAACCATAACATGTTTATGGTTGTGGCTTTTATTGTCGGTGACAATAATATGGTTAAATTAAACAAAATATGTTTAAAATTGTCTTATAAAATAGTTTTGTTGGAGGTGACCATATTGAAAAATGTTTTTTCTCTACGTGTATACGGCGAATAAAAAGTTTGTGAAAATAGGTAAACCTGCGAGATTTGTCGCAGTCATTAATGTCAGATTTAAAAATAAACTAAATAAAAACAAGACACGAAAAGCTATTATTTGTTTCTGAAAAGTGAAATTTGTTAAAAAAAAAAATGCCTAATAAAAGACAAAAGACTAATTTGCTCCGAACATACCAAGAATTTGTTGTTTGTGGTATGTTAACACTTGTGTTTTTGGAATTTAGGCATACACAATTGAACATGACAAGTTTACCAGACAAAAGTTTGTGTAAGTTAATTCTTCTACAAGTTTTGACAGTTCATTTGCGAAGGCGTGAAAATGCAAATCCAATACGAGTAACTCTTATGCAACTCAAAATCAGAGGAATCAAAATTTTTGTTGGCAATTAAATACAAATAAAAGAAAAATGATACGGGAATCTTATCATGGTCCGATATTTTTGCGATTCTGTGGGGCTCATAAAATTCGGCCTAGTGGCCTTTTAATAAAAATTTCATTATATTTTGCTTTGCTTTAATTTGGGTGGGGGACATTAACTTGTTGATTTTTGGACATTTTTCTTCATGTATTCTTGGAACGAGAATTTGTCAGTTCCATTCATTCATCCATCTGTCCGTCCATTTACACGTATTCCTTAATTCTATCTGTCTGCTTGCAATGAGTCTTTGTGTGTGTAAGTTTTTCATTTATTTGTTGTTCATCTTATACTCATGATGATTATCTTGTGATTATGTTTATTTTTTTTTAAGATCTTACGATACATTTGAGGTTTATACTAACATACATACATACATTCATCTGTATGCACTACTAAAAATGTGTATTTGTCTCTCGGTCTGTTTGTCTTTCAGGCAGTCCGTCCGCTTTTGTATATTTGTTTTATTTCATTACGATAATGATGTAGGTATTTTATTTTGTCCGTCCATCTGTCTTATTGTATATATTTGTCTGTTGTATAATATATTAACATATGTAATGTGATATTTACTTGTCTCTGAAGTTGTCTGATTCATGTTTGATTTGTTTATAACAAAAACATACATAAATACCTAAACAACAAAACAAGAGGAACAGAGAAGAAACATTAAACAAATTTTGTTGTATAAATTTGTTATGCCAGTATATTGATATTGTTTTAAGATAAAATATTAATTTATAAAAAAAAAAAATTAAATAAATATTTTCTTTTTATTCAACAAATTCTTTGTAATAAATAAACGGATTTGTATCAGTTGACTGATTTGAATAATTAAATTTAATTAGGAAAGTGATTTTAGGTTCAGTAAAAAAATGAAATGTTCAAAATGTATGCGAAGTCTTTTTTTTTATAAAAACTTGACTTAAGATAGCAATAAAATTCCAATGAAAAGTGCACAGGCAAATGTGTTTAAACGTAAAACGCAAGAATTTGAAAGTTGTTTTTGATGCACTTTTCATCTAATTTTTATAATTTTTGTTACAAAATTCAGCTTAAAAGAGAAATATTTGTATAATATTTGTCTCAAAATTCTTTTATTACAGAAATCTTATTAAAACGACTTTTAAATATCTTGCGTTTTACGTTTTCGATTTCAAGCACACCCCTGTTATATTATCATGGGTGATAACGATGCCACCATGTGTGAACTTCAACTCACGGTCTGCAATTTTAGCACATGACTGCCTTAATCAAAGTAACAGCAAACAAATACACCTGGCAGCAGACCGAACTTTGCCGTAGGCACCGGATAAAAGCAACCCCTACCCAAAGCCCAGATTTTAGTTTAAAATCACAGCCACCAATTAGCAAGACTCAGGTGAGCCGCAATTTATTGTAAATCTAATTATTTTGGGACTCATTAAAGAAGAAAGGAAAGGTAGTAGATGCATCTTAAGCTTGTTAGGGTGCAGAGCCAAAAGGTTAGCTACTTTAGACAAGTTGACACGTGACCATAAGGAATACATTTCTTAATTGCATTTGATGAAGTTTTCGTTACTTCAACTTTCATAAGAATTTTTGCTAAATAAAACCCACAATTTTTATAATTTAGGCAGCATTCGCGTAATAACGCTGCGGAAATAAAACACGGTTTGACCAAATTTTTCTGTGTATTCTATTATTGCAAACTGTTTAAACCAAGAACGTTATATAGTTGCTGATTGACAAGGACATGCTCGAGTTTTCTCAAACAAGGCTTAGCGCTTTATGGTGCAAAGCAATTTTCATTAAAGATATGATTTTGCAAATATCGTCTATTGGCACATAACCGATATTTGATTTGTAAGCTAATATTTTACCGTCACGGTGTTGCCACGATCATCTTTAATCATCTTTAAGCGGTAACTTCTCTGTATTTACAATTTATTACTCATAAATGCACAGTAAAAATTCTGAGCAATTTTTTTTTCAATTAACACAGGAGAATTTAAAAATTGTCTCTAATCACCAAATTTATAGAATCAAGCAAACAATTTGTTGATTTTGCACCTATTACAAAAATGAATTTATACAGGTATGTTCTAGGTTTCGACTCGAATTGAAAACGAAAAATTTTTTGAATCCGCATGATTGATAAATTGGTGTTCTCAAATCCGCATGTTTTTGTGTATTCGAAGTTTTTGTTCGAAAAAACTTTAGTTAAACTAAATATCGCAAATTTACTAGCCACAGCATAAGGGTAATATTTATTAAAAATTATGAAAGCTGTAAGGAATCACAGGAAAAAAATCGCTTCTATCGCGAACATGGCTAAAATTCCCAAAAATTGTAGACTTTTAAACAAACACAAAAATTAGTTTGAAATCAATAAATGGGTTAAAAACCCAAGTGTCAAAAAATAACAAAAAAATATTTGAAAAAATAGCGAAATTTCGCTAAAATTTTCAATATTTCAAACAAGCTATAAAATTGATTAAAAGTCCCTAAAACTATAAGAAATGGCAAAAATTCGGTAAAAATTGCTAAATTAGCGGAAATTATCAAATATTTGCTAACAGCGGCTTGATGGCAAAGTCTTCTATTTATTATAAATCGTTAAAGCTGTAAATAATCAAGAACAAATCGCCAAAATTGCTGAAGAAATCCACTTTCTAGTGGATTCGAATTCTAGAACATACCCGATAGATTACTAAAAACTGTAGCTATTTAAAACTTTAAATATATTTTCTTCAATAAATGATATTTTCAATTTTAATTAAATAAATGGTCAAAGAACTTTGCCGTTTCAAACAATGTGTTAATTGATTTAATTCCATATAGCTCAGGTTTTGACATTTCCCAACAACAATTTTACAAGTTTAAATTTTTTATTTTGAACGAAAAAATCAATAAAGATTTTTTGTTATTTAATTAATATTTTAATTCAAAATTTTTTTCAAAGTAACTAAAATGTTAATTAAATCAAAATTATATTTTTAATTTTCTTTCAACAATTATATTGAAATACTATTAAAACAATTTTTTGAAATGATAAAAAACTACTGATAATTTTCTGTGAAACCATTTCAAACAAAAATCTGTATTACTAAAAAATTTAATCAAGTGAATTACATGATTAATTTGATCCACAATATTACTACAGAAACTGGACCTGAACAGTGGAAAAAAGGTAAAAAAATGTAATTTTCGGGAAAATTTTCACTTTTGCACCTACCTAAACGGTATTAAGAATCATTCTTAGGAAGTTCATATGCTCCAGAAAATTGTTAATTGAGATCCTAGGTACATTTTTGTAGTTGATTGTTTCCTTAAATTTTGAACGGTTTACTACCTATGGACCTATATAAGGGGAAAAAGGTAAAAAAAATCGAATTTTTTAAAGTTTTTTGCGATTTTGATTTGAAAGATGAATTTTTTTAAATTTTATACGTTAACAACTTTTGCTCTTTATGGAAAGTGCTACAACTTTGTCTCAAAGTGTAAATCAAAATTTTGAACGGGTTGCAAGATATGAGCCAAAGAAAATGATCACCTTTTTGCAAAAATTACACCGAGGCCCCAAATCTTTAAGGGCCCATAAAAAAGTGCATGACTTTGGGTAAAACTGGGAGATTATTCTCCTTCTTTAAACTACGAGTTATTTAATTGCAATGCAAGCTGATTAGCTGTATGCGTCATTTTATGTATATAAATTGAGTTTTTTTTTTTTTAATTACGGGAAAAATCAAACTGCAGTTTTTTTACGGATAAATAAAACCCTCTTTTTAGTTGTTCTATTCGACCTTTTATTTCTCAACTGTGTTTTATTTTTTATGACGGCTTAATTCAACCTTTTATTTTACATTTAAAAAACAGTTAGATTTTCTTGTTTTAATTAACAAAAAACAGTTATAAAAGAGCTTATTTGATATCACTTATAATGTTACGTTCTCTCATTTTTGTTTTACTTTTAATTTTTTTAGGACTAATATTCAGTTACTTACCCTAATGTTAGAAGCATTTTTCAGTTTATTTTGGAGTAACATTTTATTAAAAAATTGGGTAGTATTGCATGACAAAAAAAAGTCCTTAATTTGGGGTCAATTGCTTTTTGGGGAAATATTTCCATAATTGTGCACAAATACGTCGGACACTTTTCAATGCCGGAGTTCAAAAAACATTGTATCCAGGCTACTTCAATAAATCTTACAGATTTTAAAATCACATTATCATCCGTATATTATCCCCCTAGACATAAAATGGCATAGGATAAATGTCTAAACTTCTTCTCCACATTGGGACAGAAATTTATTGCAGCAGGCGACTACAACGCTAAGCAAACGTATTGGGGCTCCTGACTCACAAGTCCTTCAGGTGTCCAGCTATATAACACCATCACTGCAAATAATCTCGATGTCGTATCGAGTGGAGAACCTTCCTATTGGCCCACCGACTTCAACAAGCTGCCAACCCTTATCGACTTTGTCGTAATTAAAATATCAATGGCGATCAATAACTAATTAGTTCCTCATATGATTTATCGTCTGATCATTTATCTTTAATTCTTATTCTAAAAGGCAACTTTGAATACATGAAGTAAAAAAAAATATTTCTTAGTGCCACATTTGGCAACACCAAATTTAGAGACACATCATTTCCAAATAATTTTCTATTTTTTTTTCTTTCATTCAAACTTCATCTTAAACGCATGCAAAATTACATGTCAATCATTCAATAATTATTCATTATTGTTGTAGTATTTTTTTTGTTGTTGAAAATACTAACATATTGCATCAATCTTTTGGCAAGAAGCATTCTCTTCAAAAATAAAAAAAATATTTTGCATTATTGCATTCAAAAGTTATCTTTAAGCAGTTTTTTAAATTATTTGAATAAATTAGTTATGCCAGTCAATTAGACATTGTGCAATACAAAAAACCCCTAAGTTTTTCGTAAATGCCAACAACAATAATACAATTCTATTATAATAATAACAATAAATGCAATTAAATATTACAATTAAAAAAAAAACAATTTTGTTATATAAAAATTATGTTATATCTATGATCAAGTTAATTTCAAGAATTCAACAGAAGTCATGAAAATACTGCAAATATAAATTCTAAGCACTCAATCTCTGGCATTAAATTATATAAATTCATATCTCTGTGTTTATATGAGACTCTATATAAATATTTATGCATTTTATGTTTAAGTTTTTTATTATTATTATTATTTTTCTTTTTTTTAATTTTAAAAAGACCCCCCAAACTATTAAAAACTGAAACTTCTTTAAGACTCGCAGTCAACCAAGTAGAAAGGAAGAAACAAAATTACAGCAACAACAACATAACCGACACTGACAACGATGTTTATAGATCTTTACTAAACTAGACGCGCATGTGCAATGAACATGATTTTAATTGCAATAAAGAAAAGGCAGCAAAAAAAAAATAAACAAAAACTTAAAGGAAATAAAAAAAACAGAAATAAAAGCAATATTTAGCTTGAAAATTTACCTTCGATGTTAGCGAGAAACCTAAGAAAATCTTAAATATGCCTACAAACACGTTTTTTTTATATAACATTTCAGGATGGTTTCTATCTGTTCTGTCCATACACACAAACACACACGCAAATACACATAAGTGCATGAACGACGAACGAGAGTGGAGTACAATTCTTCATGTATGTATGCCACCTAGAATGTCACCTTTGTTACAACTTTTTAACTACATACGAGTACAAAAACACAACACACAATAACAGCAACAGGACGAAAAGCAACACACAACAACAAAGTCATCTTTGTTTTTAAGGGGGCAGTATTAAATGTCTATTAAAAGTTGATAATCAGAATATTTAACAGAAGTAATAGATGTAGTTCAATAATCTGTACTACACGTAGTGAAAAGATATGTTTAAATATGGTCACCTTCAACAAAACTATTTTTAAAGAAAAATTAAAACATATTTTGATTAATTTTACCATATTATTGTCACCAACAACCATATTATGGTAAAATCAAGAAGACACAGCCATATTGTGGTTGCCTTTAAACATGGTATGGTTAAATATGAAAATAATATGTTTTTAAATTAACAATAGTATTTCCTCTTTTATAAGCGCAACATACCATTGTTGAAAACCAACCTTGCTATTATAAATATTAAACATATTTAAGTTATTATTATCGATATTATGTTTAGAGGTAACCATAATATGGTTGTGGCTTCTTGATGGAGAACTATGCATTGTAAGTGTTTGAAAAATTGTAATTATTATATATCAAAACATGTTTGGAGGCATCAATAATATGGTTTTGGCTTCTTCTTTAACCATAATATGGTTATCGCTGACAATAATAGGTTATTTTAAAAATAATATGTTTAAAATTTTTTTATAAAAATAGTTTGGTTGGAGGTGACCGTATTTAAACATGTTTTTCTCTGGGTGTAGTGCGAGGATAAATATAAGTGTAGCTTCACCTCAGTTGTGATTGGGCCAAGAATTAATTCCTTATTTATGTGTGAAGACCCAGAACTTTGATGTCAGTTTTAAGGACAAATATCTAACCTAGTAAATAGTGTTATGCTCGAATGGAATAAAAATTTATATTTGTAAGGCAGAACGTTTATTGTTATCGCCCTTAGAACTGTCCTTATGCCGATTTATAAAAAATACAAAAAACTAAATTGTGTGACAATGGTGACAAATATACTAAAATCTTTAAGAAGCCACGCTCTTAACAGTTGCATAAAATATATGTATGTATTTACCTCAAGATTGTTTCTTTGGACTGTTGAACATAGAAACAGTTTTCACCTTTAGACAAGGATAAACATTACCTTGGCTATCATATCATGTATTATTTCTTAGTAAATCTTCTGATTGACAAATTCAAAGGCCCATCATTCTAATTTTTTAATAAATTTTAGGATTACCCTTAAACATGCATTTATTTAATTTTTTTTCATCTTCTTAGGCATATAAAATTAAAAGGAAATAAATAACAAAATACTATGAACTTTTTTGCCACCATGGACATTTTATTTACAAGTTACATGAAACTGAAAACTCTCCATCTTTTGGCATTTGTCGTTAGTCTTCGTTGTAGTCCCAGTCGTCGTTTACTCGAGGCGGTCTTTTATAACAAGCTCATAATGTACGAGAGTCATCGTAAACAAATAAGCCACTTTAACAAACTTCAAATACAACAAGAACAACAGCAACAGCAACAACTGCGACATCGAATAAAAAACTAACAATCAAGTTAACGAGTTCAAATATTTTGCTGTTGTTGTCTTAAATACACGGATCTTTAAGGTGACATTTAACGAAGCCAAAAAGACAGCAACAGGAGCAAATGGTTGGGGGAGTGTTGCAGAATAATTTGCTAAAAAAAATTATTTATTGCTGTAGAAAAGTTAATTTTTGGTTTTTTTTTGGACTTGTTTAAATAAATTTTTTAAGAGAAAATTGGCTTAGAAATCATTAATAGATTTCCAAAAGGACTTGTGGCCAGTACAGAAAATTGAGTAGTCCACTTATTAATAAACAAATTCCGCGATATTAATAAACAAATTCTGATAAAATTGATTAAAACATTTTATAACAACAACTTGAGCGCAATTTAGAATGGATTAGGGAGGCATTTAATAAAATCCGAATGGCGGCATTTACAGAATTCCTTTTTTTTTTAACTTAGCGGTCTTTGCAAGTGGACTTCGCAATTCAAAAATGAAAAAAGTTGGCGTGTATGTTAAAGTGCAAGACTTCTAATGAATTGAACTTTTTTTTATCCCACGCATTAATAATTTTAATTCATTATCCTGTTTACTTCATTTATTAAACACCCGCTAATTATTCTCCATATTGTATAATTTTTATACTTTGAGATCTCTTGATTTTTTGAGATATGACTATGTTGCAATACAGGAGCGATATAATCTGGAAAAGGTTGATACAGTCGAACATCTCTATAGTGAACTTCTATACAATGAAGCTTTCCCTAAAATGAATTGATTTTAAAAATATTGCTTTTGAGTTTTAATTTTAGTGTAATTTAATTTCCATATACTGACATTTTTACTACAAGGAACAAATTTTTCAAAGATAAATTTAACTCGAATGCATTTTTGTGTCAACATTAAGAATTTTTTTAAAGAATTTATTTTAAGGTGATTGCCAAAGATAAAAAATAAGAACTGAAGAAAAAAATCTTTGTGATAAAAATTTTTACAGTAATCGCCCCTGTTTAGTAAACGAAAATTTAAAAATGTATTGAAGTATTTAATAAAGTTGAAAAAGGAGTAACTAAAACTTAAAATAGCTAAGCACTTTGGGGCTTTTTTCAGCACTTTATGAAATATTTAAAAAATGCAATTATTTTAAAAACGTAGAAGTCAGCTGTTAAGCACTAAACTCAAAATGCTCCCAAAAAGTATTTTTTCGCGGATTTTGATGAAGCATCGCTGAAATGAAGAACCGCCGCATGTTAAGCAACTGATTATTTAAAAAAAAATAAAATTTCTGTTAAGCGAAGTTTTTGTATAGTGAAGTGATTTTATGGTCCAATGCAGACACATTATAGGGTGTGAGCAAGAAACCACGACTGCCTATAATTTTTACCATAAATCTTTACTTTTTGAGGCATTTTTACCCTTCATCAAAAGTGGAAAGGGTATATATGTATAAGTTTGGGTTTTTATATATTTTTTTACATATAGTCCGTTGTTGTTTGCTGTTGAAAATCAGCTAGAGCGGTCCACAAATGGCTGAGACATGAGCAAGCACGAATGGCTCTATTCCCTTATTGTTGTTGTTTATTATAACCTTCGCCACCGGTGGAAAAGGATGTATATAAGTTCGTCATCCCATTTGTAATTTCTACAATATTGATCTTAGACCCTAAAGTATATTTTTTTTGGGTCCTTATGAGGAGAGAAGTTGATTTAACCATGTCCGTCTGACCGTCTTACATTTGATATGTGTTTTCCGAAGACTCCAGACATTAACATTTATGCCACATATAGTCCACCATTTCTTGCTTTTTAAATTTAGCAAGATCTGTCTACAAATGGCTGAGACATGACCAAAAAAACTACGACTGCCTCTAATTTTTCCAAAAAAATCCCTTGTGGTTGTTGTTTTTTTATATTTTAATGTGTTTAATTTTACGCATATTACGCGTTCACATTTATATATTTTAATTCAATGCTTTTTCAGTAAAAGCGTTTGTAGCCGAGTTGTCTTAGTTGCAGCCTGAGACTCGTGCCAGTTCGAATCTGGATTGTCCCAGTTTTTCAAAAATAATTTTTTTTTATTTATATTTAATTTTTGTATGCCCCAATAACGATTTTTAAATTATAAAACGAATTTAAAACATCATCGTTGGAGAAAGAGGAAACGGACCTATATATAAATTTGTTGATTTTGTCATATTTTTTGGCATGACGAAATGGAAAGTTGGCGTTGCTCAATTAATATTTCTTTATATCTAAAAAACGTTATTTATATAACTTTTTGTTCTTATTTCACCATGGTAAAGGTAAGATTCGGCATAACCGAATATAGCACTCTTACTTTTATTTTTAATATGTTGAATTTTTTGTGCATTTTTGGATGGATATATATTTATATATAACTTTCGGTTCTTATCGCACCATAGCACAGTGTGGTAGATCGCAAATCTAGCTGGACAAAATTTATTAATTGCGTTACGTTCACTTCTCACTCCTGAATTAAATAAAAAATGAGATCAAATATATAAATGAATATGGAGCGGGATCCCGGGAAATTAAAAAAATAACTCTACTTTTAGTATATCTTGAAAGGCATATCTAACCATTATTAACGTCAATAATACGTCTTTCCGATGTATTTTAGGAGTTTTTACCCATTCGTCAAAAATTTCCTTTCGCCAAAGAGTGGAGGTCATACTGGAAAAGTGAAAAAAATGTATGGGGGTCGCAAAAACGCGCGAGATGTTTTTGATTTATCTTAAAGTGAACACTAAAAAGATTAACCCAAATATAGTTTTACGCCGGAATTACGCAGAATTAACAGCTTTAACTCTACTTGAAAAAAGGAAATATTTTATTTTTTGCACTTTCTGAACTTCTTACAAAAAAAAATTTTTTTAATACTTACAATGGAAATAATTGAATGAAAATTGTAATACATTTCCTTGAAATAGAGCTTTATCATAATGAAAAAAAATTATGACAACAAAATCACTGTAGCCTTTTTAACCATAAACCGAAGTCACACAAAAATACGCTTCCCTTTGAAATCTGAATGTACGTGCTGACAACAACTGACTTTAAAGCTTATTTATCCTAATCAGAGCTAAAAACAAACAAAAACAAAACATGAATTACAGTTACCTATTGTATTGAGAAGCTCACTAAACGATCAGAAGGAATGTTGCCAGACATTTTTTCCACCTAGATTTGTGATTTACCACAGTGTGCATAGGGTTGACAGATACCAAAAGTCAAATAACTGGACAATAGAAAAAATTCTCCTGAATTTTGAAAAATAAATGGACAATTTTAAAATGCAATAAAATTGTTCAATTTTATGTATTCTACAATTATATCACCAATGTGTATGTGATATTCGAATGTGGAACAATATATTGGCAACAATCAAAAGACTTCTAATTTTTTTTTGCACAAAGAAAAGAAAGTAAAATGTGTAGGGAACTTTGTACAATGCTGTTTATCTTATTCCAATAGGTCATGTTCACCTTCTTATTGAATGAAAGTTGAGCAATATTTAAATTGAAACCATTGTTCGACTTATTGCATAATATAGGACACAATGGAAATAATATGACGTATATCATGTACAATAATATTGCAAGTGTATGGGCCGCTTAAAAAAAGTGTTATTTGAAACGTTCAAATTTCATATATGGGCATTTCCACTTTGATGTGTCGTTATATTTGTACCACAAAATGTAAAAAAGTTAAACGAAGAAGTTAAATTTGTAAAAAGGGTTTTTATATATACAAAGTAATGAAGTAGCACAATATTCAGAAAAAAATTACTGCATTCGACGCTAAGGATTTGGATTTAAAAAAACGGAAGTGGATATTGATTTGCATTACAAAACTGAATAAGACTGCGAATTGAGCAAGACATTTTGTATAAAACCTTTTTTAGTCAACTTTGGACTTATATAGATTTATTTTTTAAGCTATCAAATTTAAAAATCTTTTCTCGTTTTAAGGTACATATGGGCATTTTCAGCGAAAAATCTACTTTTTTTAATGAAACGCCTGAATGCAAATAAGGTTGTGTTTTAAGAACACGTTGTTCAACCGTTATCCCTTTAGTTACTTAATGTAGAGCTAGTTGCGCTTTGCACCTAAATATAAAAAAGTAAACTATACATATCGCTGGCTTAACATGTAAAGGCTCTAAGTCCATTTATTTAAGAAATTGAGATTTTAATGCAGTAATGTGCAATAAGTAAAAATACATTGTTTACAAAGAAAATATAACAGTTATCTCATTTTTTGTTGTTGTTTTGTAGTGATGAGCAAAAGCGCTAAGTCCAATTTATCACAAGAAAAAGCTCTAAGTCCTAAATTAAAAGTACAGTTTAACCATTTCTCTCAAATTTTTCCATCACATGTATTTTGATTGTTTTTTGTTTCTGCTGTAAAATTTTCAAGAGCCTTTACATGTTAAGCGAGCGATATACAATTTTTTGAGAAACAATTTAAACTGCCCATATAAGCAAGTTTTAAGTTTTAACTGGGTTTTGTAGAGCATATTTCTGCTCTCCCTGATTAAAACTTTTCACTTCCACCTGAAATAAGCTAAATGAAATACTCGTAGTGAAAATTATGAAAATTCGTTTGGACAAGCTAGTAGAACCAAATTTAAAAATAAAGAGTATTAAATGATAAAACTGAACGAAATCGCTCCATTATTTCGCCTGGCTTTTGGACAAGTATCCGCTCGAGTAAACAGCTTTGGTACGATAGAGTCCATACAAGATAACATAGCGTCCATATAATTATTCACCCATAATGGAGTATTTAAAAAGATAGCGCCCAAACTATATGAGCAAGGAAACAATTGGCTTTTCAACGCTGTGTTGAGGGTATAAAAGATTAGGCCGAATAAAGCACATGTTTGCACTTAATTGGAATTGAGAAGTCATAATAAAACAAGTTTATACTTCAGGCTCGATCTATTGACATGAGTACAAGTAATATTTTTTGTTAACATTACTAATACGGTTCCATATACCATATTAGAAATTATTTGAAATAATTCATACTTTCAAAGAACTTAATTTCTAGCGATTCGTTCTTGTAGACTTTTTGGAAATGACTTTCTAATCTAATTCTTTTTCATTTTTAAAATTATCTCAAATAAATATTCATAGTTATACAAGTCATACAGAAAAAAAAATTCAAAGTAAAGTGAAAGTAAACTTTTAATTAAAAATACATAAAATAAGTCTATTCGCACACATGCACAAATACCTACCAAGTATTTCTGTGTAAAATGATATGTGTACTTACCACTTAATTACCATTTTCCAGAACCTGTTGAATATCGAACGGCAACAACAACAGCAAAACAATGCTGATATACACAACTTAAGTCATCTTTAGAGTGCAACAGTACATGTTAGCTATTGTCTTTATCTATGTCTGGCTGAGTAAATGCAACTATTTATTAAAAGTGTATTTGTAAGTATGTATATGTAAGTGTGTTTGTGAGAAAGTGCATACGAAATAAAACATCATTTAATATGCATCTGACAAGGTTACTACAAGTACAACAAACAACTCGTTGAATAATACTACGATGTTGTGATGATGATGAAACTGGACGTTGCACAGGTTGCTCATTACACACTCACATACACGCACACAAATGCATACACTTGTAAGCAAGTCATACAAATAATTAAAATTTTCTCACTTTAGTTTACAACTACCACACAACTATTATAGAGATGATTGTTTAATACATGTAAACTCATACATAACACTCGCCTGTAAAGTGCAGTCGTAAAGTTGTTGTAGTAGTAACTTATAAGCTTGTGGGTTTGATTGTAGTTGTAGTAGTAAATCACAACATCGTGCTACAAATATGCATAATTGATGGAGATGTAAACAAACATATTTTCTTTTTATTATTGTTCCTTGCTTGATGTTTTTGTTTTTTTTTTTTTTTTTTTTTTTTTTTTTTGAAGGACAACACACCGGAGAAAATATTTTTTGAATGAATGAAAATATAAGCAAGAAATAGAATTTGCATGTAAAAAATAAAAAGATGAAGAATAATTGATAAAATAAGTTTGGAGTAAAAGGGCAGCAATAATTCTTTTGCTCTCCAGGAGTGTTTTGTTAAGAGAGAGAACTTCTAAAAGTACTATTTTAAATTAAGTTTAAAAGTACTTTATAAATAAACTGAAACATCTGGTAAAATCAGAAATTTACTGATTTGTCCGGGTTCACACTAGGCTGGAGCTCATCTAGGTTCCGAATCAATCTTATTTACAAGTTACTGCTGATTGGGGGCAATAGGCTATTTATTTGTTTGCTGTGTGTTAAAAGCAAAATTTTGGCTCTGAATTTTTGAAATGTTTGAATTCTCAATGGATCCATATTAAATTTCCCTGAAATATATCTCTAGCGTTTCTCAAGAATGATTACATACATCAAGTAAAAGGATTATCGATTTTGGACCATTAAATACTTCTGCATACACCAACTACTGCAGTTTTAGGATACTTTACTTAATTGTTTCAAGACTAGGCTTAGGTTTCGACACGCATACTCAAAGCGGTAAAACCTCCATAAATACAAAAGAAGACTGGTTTTCTTATTGTTCATGATTTGGTATTCTTATATTTGAAACTAGAAGCCAGACAATGACTTGTTAGACAATTAAATTGCTTAAAGATAGCGCCAACCTTTTGAATTATCTGGTCCAGCTGATATCAAAGCACATACATTTATACATATGTGAAAGAGAGTGTTAGTCAACTTGTGAATAGCAAAGCGAAACCTTCCATACTTGGTTCAGAATTTCATTGCGTTTGGAATTTGTTAGCATTTTGATAAACTCAATTAATTTTATATAAAAATAACCCCCCTTAAGAAGGTGATATTATACGTCGCAGTTAAAATTTGACTGTACCTTTTATAAACATTTTTAATTTTTTTCCTAACAGTTTTCAAGATACCGAAGTGTAAAAAGAAGTGTTAAAATGCCCATTCAACAGTCAGCTTGTAGTACTTTTTCTGGGACAAGTGTTACTCTTGAAAAATCTCACTTACACCCAACAATCGTTTATTCAACATTGTTAAGAAATGTAGAGAAAAGGAGAGCAATATTATGTAAAAACAAAAAAAAATAAACAATTTATTATTATAAATTATAAGTTATTTTTTATAACTTTTATAAATAAAAACATTAAACACAATAAAAAAATAAAAAATCTTTCGATAGCACATTAAATTTTCCAACCCGACTGGACCACAAAACGCGCGTTTATTGCTTAAATTTGTTAAAGCATCAACTCAGTCTTCAACTCCCAAACCTTTTATTTTCGACTGTTTGGGTTTTTTCATGAGTGGTGACACCATAGACAGAACCAACAAAAACAATACAAATAGCAACAACAACTACAAATAAACCGTTACCGACTCCATCGACAAGGCACAACGACATCAAACGAACCGCAAATACGCGACACCATAAATTTCTAATTGCGAGACAATCTAGAATTTTTTTGTCACTTCTTTTTTTTTTTTGCAAATTTTTCTAAAACACTTTTTACTTGATTTAAATTGCCAAAGACTTAAATTTATTTAATTCATATTACCCTTCAAAAATTTCACTCAAATTCACTTATTATTCGGTATTAGGAACATTTAAAGATTTGCAAAATTTCTATTTTTTTAAATTATTAGAAAAATATCACAAATTTCGTTCGATTTGGTCAAAAGTCAAAAAAACTCTCATTCGCGTTGCGTGACGTTTGGCAAACACAAACTCACACACACACACACACACAAATGTGAAAAACTTCATATAAACTCGTACACAGACACCAAAAACACACAAGGAAGGAAGAATGAAAGAATAGCAGAAAATAACAGCTGGCGGATTTTGGGGGTAACACAGGGTAGAATGGGGCAAAATTGACAAGCGCAACGAAAACGGCGGTGTCAACAAAACTAACAGTACAATTGAGAAAAACCATACACGATTCGATGTGTATGTTTGTGTGCCAGATGAGGTCCATGCATAAAGAAGAAAGGCATGCGAAAAGGGATACAAAATACATTGATGTCTATGATGATGCTCCCATAGCAGAGAATACAAATGACACCCCACCAAACAAACAAAGAGAATTTTTTTTATTGCTTTTTCTGCTCAAAACGAAATGTCAAAAAGCATACATAAAATCATAACAAAACAATGCTCTCCAATAACCCCAATAGATTCCTTAACTCTTATCTCTTTATACTTCTATTTGTTAGTTTTCCTATTGTTCGCAAAAAAAATCAACATTTCACGGATTGAGAGACTGACTGACATTCGTTAACATGACAGTTTCAACGGATAATATTTTTAACATTTTTCCATCTATCTCGTTTAGTTATTGAAGTTTTGCGAATATAAGAAAGTTAAGATTAGTAACATGAAATAGAAATTTGGTAAAAAGTATGTTTTTAGCAAAAGTACTTTTTTGGTTTAAGGTACTATTTAATAAAGAAATATTTTTAGGTTCAAAATAATAAATATGTAATTATAATTATTATGTAGTTTTTATTTTATGTTTAATAAAAAATAGTACTGCCATTATTAAATAATGACTTAAGTCAGCTGTAAAGGACATCAAGTGTGTTATCTTTATAACATTGATTCTGTAAAAGGTGTTAAGTCTTTCGACAAAATTTCGATAGATTGTGCTCTATTTTCTTTTGATAAAAAATCTGACATCAACTGTTTTCATTGCGGTCAGGTGGCGGCGGTCTACTGTTGATATTTTACAATAACTTTTCAGTTTGGCATCAATTTTATATTTTGGGATCAATAACGAAAGGAAGATTTTTTTAATTCAACCGATTTAACATTATTTCAAAATTTAAATCTACCATGGCCAAGAGAAGGTTTTGGCCGCAAAAACATACAGGTTAAGAAGCATAGACAAACCACTTTAAATAATTTTTCTTATAACTACATAAGAAATAGTTAAAAACGTAATAAGACGTTACAATACGTTACATGTATATATATATGCTATAAATATGCTTAATATGCAAAAATATGCTAACTTCCTTTCAGAACTTTTTACAGAAGAGACAAAAAAGTTTTTATATTTCATAAATGCAGCTTGAGAGGAAAACCAAAAATATAGTTGGTTTTACAAACTTCAGGACTTTAATTGAAGAACAACTACATTCTGGTCGACGAGGGGTGTATTTCTCTATCACACAGCATAAAAATCACAATCAACTTAAAAATTGGATTGAGCAGGTTTGCATGTTTTGCCGACGATATGTAAATACTTATGTACATTAGTGTGTCCGAAAAATTGATTTCCTTGGAGCTAAAGCAGAATTTAAAATATTAAAGGGTAAAGTATTTTTGAGATTTTTGCCTAAAATCGAGTTTGCCGGTCCAAGCTTTAGTTTTGTGTTCACATTCACTGCAAGCTTTTGCAATGAATTTGCTCGATCAAAAATTTCTTTTTTTGGGACACACTAATGTTCATAAATAAAGTTTCAATATTATGTCCCTAATTGGAATCTTCGCATTTAAAAAAATCTTTAAGATGGCTAAACTCTTTTACGGATCAAACAAACATTTTTGTGGCGGCATCACGGCATTTTGAAACCAGGAACAACTTTGGCGTATGCAAAAACTATAAGAAAAGAATCAAAAACTATGTCAGAAGCAATTAACACTTATGTTTTTGAGCGAATAATCTAAGCATTCTGTAAAACATCAATACAGACATGAAAAATTACATGTGAGTTGAAAGAGTTGAAGCAAGACAGACGCAATGAGAGGCTGTAACATTTTTAAAATTATGCTTTAAAATAAACCTTTTATGTTACCGAAACTTCTAAATCTTTTTAAAAAATTTTAAAATCGGAAATATAGGAATTGATTATAAATTTTATGATTAAACGAATATTTGTGGAACACACATCAAATAGTTTTTGTGGAACACAAATCAAATTATATTTAAAATTATAGCTGAATTTTTGTTGGCAGTCTATAAGCGTTTTTAGTTGATTGCTGTGTTTAAGGAGATAATTTTTTTTAATTTTTGGTTCATCTTTTAAATCAAAATCTACATCTTTTAAGCGTTTACAACCAAAATCATGTTGTTTTAGAGAAAGCCAGTTTGCTGTCCGAAAACTTTTCCAAGATTATAGAAATATACCAAAAATGTTCATTCAACATTTGTAATATTAATATCACGATAATCACTACAAAACGCTGATGCCATGTCGGAATGCGTGGTGAAACGGGGTATAATGCAGCAGAGAAGGTGTCGTAGTATACTCTAGAGAGCTTAGCCTCAATATATCGTAAGGACTTCCAGATCACTGTAGTATTTCTCTGTCGAAATAATTTGCGCTCAAGCAGATTCTGAATTAATTCTGTCAGACTCCGTTTCTAAAACATTTATACATTTTGTCGTTCCGCCGGTATGACCTTTTAGTTCCTCGTTCTTGAAAAAACAGTCTTTGATTGCTGCTTATCTCTTAACCGAGCAGTTTGATGTTAGGTTCATTAAGGTTTCAAGTCATAAGAAACTACTTGAAAATATTAGGGTGGATAAGCTTGCTGTACTCGGCATCACCTTATGGGTTCCACTGAATTTAGGAGGCCCTAGGTACCCAAATTCATTTTATTCCCTTTACCCCAGGTAATGGTATATGTATATAAGTTTCCCATTCGGTCTTAAATTTCTACAATATTGTTCTTAGACGCTATAAAGTGTATATATTTTGGGTCTTCATGAGTAGCAAAGTTGATTTAACGATGTCCGTCTATCCGTCTGTCTGTTGAAATGGGCGTCCAGAAGACCTCAGATATGATGCGAACTTGGTTGTTATATATTTCTGTCACATCTGATACTTTTAATTTTGCTATTGACATTCAGTCAGATCGGTCTGTAAAAAGCTAATATATTAGCAAAAACACGAGTTCCTTTCATTTTTTTCTTAAAATCCCAGGTTTTTGTTTGAAAGTACAAGGTATATATTTACCTTCTATAAGTTGGTAATTGTTATTTGAAATACAACAAATACAAACATACGCACATGAACAACGAAGTTAAATTAACGATGTCCGCCAGTTCGTCTGTTTTTCTGTATATCTGGAGATCGCCAAGATCAAAAGTTTTCAAACTGGCCAAAAGTATCTTGGTTTTCAATAGACAACATCCGACAACATGTTGGTGGGTTTGGAGAAGCGGGCTTGACTCATCCATTACAAAGTCGTAATAGAACGGCAAGAGCCAAAGTTTCGAAATTATGTACAAGCATCTTGAATATGAATAAACAACACAACATCCAACAAAATGTGGACCAGAGTACAAAATATGGATATTTATTTGTATAACTTTCTGTTCGTATCGCACCATGGCGAAAAGTATATAAAATTCGGCATAGCTATAGCACTCTTGCTTGTTTTTACTCAATCTTTGGCGCTGGACTATCGATACCGCCAATATTGGCTGTTGGACTATATGCTTATTGCGGCCAGATAACTACTTTTAATATGCAGAAAAGGTCCGTTACAACTGGTTTCTTTAATTACGAAACACTACAATAAGGAGGAAAATATACAACAAATTAAATGGGAAACGTTCAACACTTTCTTGATGACATTCCTTTACTGACAAAAAACGACCGACCTAAATAGTATCTGCTTCCTTCAAGGAATTGTCTCAAGTTTCTGCCTTTTAATTGAAGTGCATTATGGAATTCGGCAACAGTTCGTGTTGATTCGACTGTGTCAATTCTGTTCAAATATCACACTGAATAAATAGGTCTAAGTGTAACAATTGAAGACTAACAGCCATTTTTTAAGGAGTGCTTAGATCTTATTTAAGACCCAATCTATTCAAATAAGGTATACCCCACGTTTTTGTTATGAAATTAATTATAAACTAAGCGTATATATTTTCAAAGACGCATATTCCTAGAATTCCTGCGAAATATCGTACTAGAATTCCTGCGAAATATCGTACTAAGTCGCACACAAAAATAAACAGAAAAAGTCCTTCCAAAATTTATGTAAGAACGATTAGTTTTATTGAACATTTTGCAAAACTTGACATAACGTACGTTTCCTTGTTACAGAATCCTGTCTGTCAACTAGAAATGTTAAATGATGCGCAGTTAGCAGATGACACTTATTTGTTATCAATAATTTACATCTCATAATTTTAACAATAACATTGCTTATTTACATTTTGAACAACAAACCAAAGCTTTTCTTTTAAAACAGCCCTTGTTTAAAAGGAAGTTGTCATAACCAGTGTTAACACCTAACATTATACAAACACTAAATTTAATAAAATAATGTTTACACAAAAGCTTTTTTCTAGTCACGGCGGCCTCTTTGTTTGTGCTAGTAATCTAAAAAAAGCTTTTTCTTTTTTTCTCGTATTTATTGCTGCTGTTATTGATGCTGCAGCTTCTTTTTTATGTGTTTGTTGTTGTCTTGTAAGCATTATATTGATTTTTCCCACATAAATTTTTGACACTTGTCATCTGTTTTCTATCACACTTTGACATTTATTGTGTTATTATTTCAGTTTATTAATTTGTTTTGCTTGCATTGGTTGTAATTTGATATTTTAATTTAATAAGAGTGGTTTTGTTTTCTTTTTAATTTTATTTAAAATTTAATTTTGTTAAGTTTGTTGTTTTTATAATTGATAAAAAGAGAATTTTTTGTGTTGAGTTGTGTTGTAAAAGAGCTGTTTAGTCCTTATATTTGTTTAGCGTTTTTTCCATGTGAAAGAATAATTATCGCGTCTTGGGTTTTCTTTATTTGCATATCGTTACCTTAATATAAAAAGGCCCCAACTCATCAAAAACACTTTTTACAGGAGAAGGAAACAACTTAATAAAAGCTGAAATAATATAGCTACACAAACATTTGTGTTCTGCTTATAACTTCTTTTTTTTTAATCTAATTTGCTTGAAATTTTAATAGAATGTGTATTAGCAACCATTCTACAAGAATCAATAAAAAAACGGATTTCCAAAAATAATGAGTTGGGGCCTTTTTATATTAAGGTAACGATATGTAACTGTATTTATTATTTATTTAATCAATGACGGTACACGGAAAGAGGTTTATTTTCTAAAGTAATCAATTTCATTCCTTAAAACAAGAAAATCTAAAAATAATTTTAATAACACTGGTCTACAAATTTGGAAAAAAATTGACTCCAGAAACGAAGCATGTTTTTTAACTAATCTGGGTGCGCTGAATTCGAATCTGGCATAAAACTTGGCTTATCCCGTCTTGTTCATTTTTTATCGTATGCTGGCAATACTGTAAAACAGCCAATACTGACACTACAATTTCACAGTTATTTATTTGACAGAAGCCCACATTCATTCTAAATCTTCATAATAGTAGCGTTTGAAAAAAAAGAGAAATGCAATATCAGAATCATTAAAATATTCATATTTATATTATTTTGGTTTTGCAGTCAGAAACTTGGACAAATCGTGGACGCCGACAATGTTTTGCATGTTCTTCATTCGCATTTAGATGTTTTCCAAAAAAAAAAACTATGGTGCAGTGAGCGCGAACAAGGGGGGAGTGCTCAGCAAAATTTAATAAAACTTTAAAGAATTTATCAAGGATTTTGAGACAAAAGCATGCTGGTAGACTATTGCTGGACTCTAATACGTGCAAACGAACAAACAAAATACAAACGACGTTCAAATAACGCCATTCACTTCTCAAAATTCATTGGTTTTTAAATAAACTAGTGATTTCTTTATGTCAGAAACGAATAAACACACTTTTTTGTATCTCGAAAACATGACGTGATAGAGAAAAACCAATTACAGATTCGAATTGAGCCCACCAAATTACCAAAGGAAAGATATTTGGTTGCTCTTGTCCAAAAGCTTATTGGCTGGTATTCTGGTTAATTTATTGATATTTTAAACATGAATGAAGAAATTAATTTTACAACATGAAATGAATTAAAATTTATTGATAATTTTTTATTCTTGACTGAGCTGGGAATCGAACCCAGCTTTTTACGGACAGGTTGCCCTTACGTTTCGATTCTAAACACACAATCTATTTAGAGTGGTTTGCCGTTCAACAAGAAGAATTCAGTTCAGGACTCCAAGAAACACTCTTGACAAAGAGAACGAAAAAAAACAGATTTAAGGAAGAACATTTTAATAGATAATAATTCAAAATCACATTTCGATCTACCAAAGTTGAAATACTATTTGGTTTACAGATTGATGTTTGACTATCAAAAAGGCGAGACTTCGGGAAAGTTGCATATTTCAAATATTTTTAAATTTATATTTCCAATCAAGATAAACAAAAGATGCTTAATTCTGTTTGACAAAACTGCGCAGTTTCTACGATTCTAACTTGGGAAATCACCCACTATTAAATTTGGGATACGAACGATCTGGCGGGAGCCCCGTAATCATCATGTCAAATCAAGATCGCTAGAACATAATTATGCTATGAGGTTAAGAATAATATAAAAGTTATTTGAGCCGAATATTATTAAGTTATCTTCATCTGTATGAGATTTGTATGCCCCTAACCGATTTAAGGAAGGGGGTTTATATGGGACCTTTGGTTAGTTTTGGACTTACCCGCACAACATCTTGTCATTACATAGTAGCTATAGTAAAAGTCAGTGTCGCTAAATTTTATGTAAATACCAACATTTATAAGGAAGTTATGGCACTAAAAGCTATTTTCGGATGTAGTACTTGTATGGTAGCTATGGCCAAATATGGGCCGATTCCAATAAAATTTTGATGGTAATAAAATAAGGTTTTACAAAATTTAAACTTAATACCAACCTAATAAGATCATGCATTTAGTTGCATTTTATTACTTACAATATCGTACGTTTAAAAAAATTCATATCAATTTTTTTGCAACAAATATCATGTTTTAAACTTTTGTTTTAAAACACCTGCGATTGAGCAATTTCAAATGATGTTTTTGCTACACGTACGTGACATTAGAATAGCGTCCAAAACAAACACAAACATAGGTATACCGCTAATCGAACTTTACCTATGTAGGTATTAGGTTCAAGGCGAATTAACTACAGGTGGTGTCGAAACGGCATCTGATTTTGACACTAACAATGCAATGCAAAAAACACTATGTTGTTTCTGTTGCTGTTGGATTGTTGTAGTTCTGACACACACCTGTAGTTGAATTCGCCTTGTTAATTGGAGTTACTAAAAATTAATCAATGAGAAAGTTCTTTTAATTTTTTATTTTTTGCTTTTAAAAAATCGTAAGAAGCTATAAATACCTCGGCATAGTAAAGTTTGGGTGTTTTTTTTCCTTTCTACCATATTTGAAAAAAGTTTCAAGCGTTTTAATTTTTTGAGTCGTGGTTGACATTCTCATGGAAATGTCCATATACATAACTGAAAATCGATATGTATAACTGAAATGCATGAGACGTTTTAAGAAGCTCGGAGGGATCATTTTATTCAGCTTATTCTATTTTAATTAATGGTGGGAAGCTAAACAGTTTGGCATCCATTATTGAACACTAAGAAAACTTAAAAGATAAAATAAATTTAATTAAATATGTGTTTGACGACCGACATAGGCGGCTGCAGCATCTGCGAAAATATTTTCTCCCAAACAGCAATGAATTAAGTAAAAGGCAAAAAGAGTGAGAAAAACGAAATCTAAAAGTATTTAAATCAGTGTTACCCCACCTTAGCATATTTTCTGCCTGATTTAGCAGATTGAGTAAGAGAATTGCATATATTTTTTATTTTTTTTTGAAAGGATATGAAATCTGCTTCTTAAAAAATTTCCTTATCCAAAATCCGATTTTTTTTGTTTATTTTTTACTCTTAAGAAAATCGACAGTAGCATATTTTTTTAAAAATATTAGTTTTTGTGTATTAAAATTTCTTTTTGTTTAGCATATTTCTTTATAAAAATTTGGCAAATTTTTAGCATATTTTTTGTATTTTTTTTAAATTTAATGTTAGCAGATTTTTAGCATATTTCCATAATTTTACGATTTAGCAGATTTTTGGCATATTCTCATGAAACAGTAATGGCAGCAGTGATTAAAATAAATTAATTTGTCGCCATTTGTGCAGTTAAATGTTGACAACCCTATAAAAAATTCAAATATTGTTTTGATTTTGGGACACCCTTTATAAAATACTTTGCTATCAGTGTTCCCAAAACTTTTAGAGGTAAAATTATCAAAAAACTAACAGAAAAAGATAAAACAATTAATTTTAAAATATATACGGTCATGCGCTGAAATTTGAAATCCATGGTAGTTTTGAAAGCAGTTCTGGTAAAAACAAGTGGTCCTCGATGTATGTATGTGGTATAAAAAGGAAAATTTTTTTTGAATTTTCAACACAGAAAAGTTTTTAAAATTTGAATTTCACTCGAATGCGATTTCAGAACATGGCTATTAAATTTTGAATATTTTTACATTAAAAATATCAATCTAAATTAAATTACTCAGGCTGAGTAAGGATTAGTCACATCTGCGCTATTTTAAACAAATTGTAAGTTAATAAATTAAATTCGTACTAAGAAGTGGAAATAGTACAAACATAAGTGACAATGTAAAGAAGTTTCCACGGAGTTAAAAAAAATCTGCATTTTCAAACCAAAAATCTTTAGATCTACATTTTAGCAGTTTTGGAGTATAAAATCTGCAAAATGCAGAGAAATCTGCGCTGTTGGCATCATTGTGTGCTACCTTTTTACTAAGCACGGCAGTGTTGTATTTGTATTGTTGTGCAATTGAGGCTTTATCGACTTATATACACAAAGAAGGTAGTGTATGTACTATTTAAAAAAGTATTGGATTTAAATTTAAGTTTGTAATTCGTTCGACAATGCAGGCAAGACAAATTTTTAATGTCGAAGAAGAAGTAGTGTAGGCAGCGTTTAAAAAACTGCAGCCAAAGTAGAAAAACTCCCATTTCTTCCACTTCTTAATTTATGATTGTGCAAAAAAAAGACTGTAGCTTTTACTTCTGATTCATTAAATGTAAACAGTCGTTGTCAAGCCAACTCGAAAAGCGAAAACATGTACAGACATTTTCAGTTTTGGTTTCGACAAGTTTACTTTAGCATATGCATAGAAACTTTTTGAGAGTCACAATAAGAACAATAATTAGTGGAAAACAGAAAAAAAATTTGCACTTGTAGCAGCATTAATCAAAAATATAATCAGTTTTAATAAAAAATTTTTTCAAGTGAATTAAACGTTTAATCAAGTGCGTAAGGCGTTTAATTGACAATATTAATTTGCACCAGTTAACAAATTAATAATATCAATTAAACGTTTCATTCCCTTGATTAAACGTTTAGTTCACTTGATTAAATTTTTAATTAAAACTGATTTTATTTTTGATTATTACTTTCACTGGTGTAAAATTTTTTTGTGTAGTGGAGCTGGAAACTGCGAAGTATATTTTGGTTTTTAGACGCATTATTATTAGGAGATTCGAATTAAAAAGTCCGTACAAAACAGTCGAATCAATTATCATCTTTATTGTTACAAAAACTACGTCATTTATAAACTAAGTGATATTTTGAACACTCTTATACGTATGTTTCTATAAATTTATGTGCTTTTTTCAGCAGAAATAGACAAATTATTTAGCAGTTAAGAATCCCACTTACTTCATAAGTTTCGATAAAAAATTTTAATTAATATGTATTTTTTATCTCATATGCCATGCATTGCAAAATATGTATTCCTTGTACAACAAACTCATTACCTCCTAATGTTCTCATCAAAAATTATTAATTGCTTTCAGCTACTTTAAAAGCTAATTTAAATTAATACACTTTATCTTAACAGTAAAATCTATTAAAAAATGGTTTTTACAATACGAACCACTCGCATTAGCCGACTTGTATTTAAAACTTTCGAAATACTTTATGAAATTTAAGTCACACTAAACACAGAAAATTATTAACAAATATAAATTTTAAATACTGCTCCGTTTTAATAAAACTAAATTTTTCATTAGATAAAAATCTAATACAACTTCATTCACATTTACCCTCCTGTTTTTTTTTTTTTAATGAAAAATTTCTGGTTCAACGAAAAAATTTCTTAACAATTAAACAATGTCACAAAAACTTAAAAAGTCTTAACACAAAATATTAATAATGTAACATGGCACCACTGACAGGCCCCAAAAACAAACCACTCCACTTTCATACAACAAACTCTATTGAATCATTTAGCCAGGCTAAAATTTGAAAAGCAAATACAACCATTAACTACTGGTCAAACACATAATTAGCAAAAAAGAAAAAAAATAAAATAAATAATAATAAATAAAAACTACACACTCCAAATAACACCAAACAGGACGACTGGAAAACTACAACCAACACGACTGTATATTTTATAAATAGAAATAGAAAATGATGTATGATGTGAATATTTTTGGTTTGTGATAATTTAATTAATATTAAACGCACTTTTACTACCAACAAAACTAAATTACTGCTGCTGCTGCGATATACGAACAACATTTTTGTTGGTGTGTTTTGGTTAGATGAATAGATGGATGTAACTTTCTATGAATTAGTGGTTATGGTTTTCAGTTAAAATCCATTCACAACATGTAGAGGAAAATACTTGAATATATTTTGTTCATGTAATAATAAAATGTAATTGCTTGTAAAGTGTAAGTGTACGAATTTAATGTACACTGTGATACAGTTGATTAAAGTAAGAATATTTTGCGAATGAAAGCTTATCGTCGGCTTAATATGCTAACGGCTGAACAATCTAAAGCTTTATTTTAAACTATTTTTATTGATTTGTATGAAGATAATTGTGTAATGTAAATTAGAAACTGTTAAATGATGTTAAATCGAGCACACGTGATACGGCATACCAAAAGATGAATCTAGAACCAATATTTTCGTCTGTTACAAACATCAACTCTCCACTATTGTGTTGTGGGTACAAAAACATTACGTAAATTGTTGATTGAATTGAAGCATACATTTGATTTAGTTACTGTTGTTGACTTGTGATTTTTTTTAACTGTTTAGGTTTTAAAGATTGAAACAAAAAGAAAATTGGCAAAAATAAATGAAATATAAATCGCAAGATCTTGACGGCCAATGTACTTGGTCGATTTAGACCATATAATGGATGTAATTTACGAAACCTATTTTTCTTACACGGCACAAATTTGATTAATAATTCAATTCAATAATTTGCAAGCGTTGTTTGTTTTTTAGTCTATTCATTGTGAAAGGGCAAACTGTACTTAAAATTTTTGGCATTGACACATTGAGTCGTTAGCACAAAAATAAAAACTTAAGCGACTTAAACAACATTTTACACGAGAAGGCTGTTTTATTTTATTTTATAAAATTTTTGTATGAAGGTTGTCGCTTAAAATAAAATTGTTTTTTATTTTCGGTATTTTTAGTTAGACTTGAGTTCATCAAATTTAATTCTCATTAAATTATTTTTGCTGAAGGAAGGAATTTTTACAACATGAAATTTTATGAAAATTTATTGACAATTTTCTTGGCTGTGCTGGGGCTCGAACCCGGGTTGAATTTACATGGCAAAATGAAATCAAGTCTTACTAAAAATTTCGAAAATTAAAAATTAACAGTTCAACAAAAAATCACAATTGTTCTTAAAATGGATGGATATGCACAACAAGCTGTAATGCTTACATTTGTACTTCAAGTTATATGTCGACGAAAGTGGACAAAAAACAAAGTAAAAAAATGTATTCATGTTTTCAAGACAAAGTCTTGACAGAAAGAATACGGAAAACGGAGGAAAAGGAGGCAACATGTAAATAAATTGAAAAATTTCCATTTCATTAAATTTCGAACAACCAGAACCACTGGTTAAATATTGATGTTTGACTGATGGCTGGAAGCTACCGCAGTGGTGCAGAGGTTAGAACGTCAAAGAATTCTGATGAAAGAATGTGGAGATTCCTGAAACATGTAAATTCAACCCGGGTTCGAGCCCAAGCTCAGCCAAGAATATTATCAATAAATTTTAATAAAATTTCATATTGTAAAAATTCCTTCCTTCAGTAAAACTAATTAAATGAGAATTAAATTTGATGAACTCAAGTCTTACCAAAAATATCGAAAATTAAAAATTAACAGTTCAACTAATAATCACAATTGTTCTTAAAATTTAAGGAGATAATGCAAGTGTTGCCAATAAAATTAAAAATTATGTCGCTTAAGCTTTTTTTGCGGTATTGCTTCGACATGTCACGAATCTTTTAACATGGAAACCCGAAATAGCGAAATGATTACCGAATTCACTTTTAGACTTTCTTCTTAACTTTTATCATAACTCTTTAGTATAAGATACTTTATTTGTGCAAGTTCTCTCAACTTTGTTTAGACTACAACACGAATAATTACTTTCATTCTTCACTTAATTCACAGTGTACATTATTATGTACTAATAGTGGTTTTACGTGTTAGCCAAGCTTACAATATTCAACATAATTTTTTTGTTTTTTATTTTTGCCCGAGTATTTTCCATTAAGCCGCGTTTTTTGTTTTAGTTAGTTTTTTGTTTGTTCCACACAGTTATTTTTCATCCTTTGAAATTTCCATAATTAAGCAATTATGTTTAGAAACAGCAACACCAACAACAATATTAAACATTAAATAATAATAAAACCACAAGCATATTGGTCAAAACTTAACAGGAGGGTGTTACAGAGATGAAAACCATAAAAATACAACATTTGGCTAAAACTGTCAAAATGTTTATAGCGGCTCTAAATGATAGACAAGCCCCTTATTAAACAATTTTCGTTTCGCCTTTTTCTTGGCCTTCTTGCAAACTAGTTGACCATTTGTATTCATTTAAGTCAGACATCCTTAAATTTTTTTTATTTTTTTTGTTCATTTTTCCACTTTCCCTTAAAATTTACATTGAAGTAAAATTTTTCGTGTGCCCATTTGATAAAAATGTCATAAGGTTAAAGTTGTCCTTAATTTTGTGTTGTTGTTTTGCTTGTTGAAGCAATTTTATTTATTAAAAATGTTGTGTCTGCTTAGGGGTCTTGTTGTTTTTCGGCAACAAAGATGAATTGTTTTATTATTTAAATTTAATTTGTTTAAATGTCTCTTAAAACACCTTAAAACAACTTATTTAAGTTCTTGACTCGCACTTTTAATTTTTTCCATATTTGTTTTTTTTTTTTTTTTGACAGTCGTACATTTTATTTAATTCTTATTATTTTTTTTTTATAATGTTATTTCAGTTAGTTGTGAAATCGTCATCATCAACGCCATCACCGTCGCCATTTGCCATCACCATCAACATCATTGTAGTCTTATTTGTGGTTGTATTATTAATAATTTTTTAAGTTTTCATGTTAAAGTTCATTAAAAGTCATCTAACAATTGACTCACGTGATTTTAATGCGTGCGTGTTTCTGAAACATACATATTCTTTTTTAACTTTCGTCATGGTTTTGTAAAATTGCTTTACTTCTTACTTTTTGTAAAAATTTATTTTCGCTAAAAAACATTTACTTTTTGTATTTAGTAGTTAAAAAAAAACATGAACATAATATTTTTATCGTTAAAATGTATGTATGTGTGTTTTAGTTGTTTGTCCAAATAAGAAAATGGTTTATAAATTTTACTCATAGAGATTTTTACGAGGGATGTAACAATACGCCCTTTTGCCGATACGATACCGATACTTAAAGAGAAATATCGGCGATACCGATATGAAATATTAAATTTTAATATTAAATGATAATAATTTTTTTATTATACAAAATTACAGTGTAAGAGAAAAAAAAATTAATAAATATATAAAATAATTATTATTAAAATTATTGTTAGAAAAAAACAAAGTATTTCAAACTTTTACAGAGATAGACGATTTCGCAAATCCATTGAAGCAGAAAACTAAGATAATTCCACGCCATGTTTTTAAATTTTTGGTATAACATTTTATTGCGCCAATAAACAAGGGGATATGCATCTCTAGAAAAAAAATTAAGGTATCTCTTGACTTTGTCTAAAGCTGAACCCCAGCGTAGGATGGACAGAGGATAATTCCTCCCGAAATTTTCTTAAAAGATTTTCACAAACGCTCCAAAGCTCAGTTCTTGTAGACCTATCAGAACTTTTACTAGGTGTACGGGTGACTGTGTCTTCAACACTTTTGGAATGCAGAGTCATGTGAGGAAGCTCAAATAAAAGTTTACCGATCTTTTGTGACCCAAATCTTTCATTCATTGAAATTGGCGACCAGTGTTACCGTTATGCGACTAAAGTCGCATTTTTGCCCCTTTTTGACTGCCGTGCCACTTTTTTGACCCCTTTGTTTTAAATCCCCTTTTGTATCATTTTGTAGTTTTTTGTGCCCCTTTTGCCCCTTTTTGAACCAAATTTTTTTTATACTGTCAATCAATGAATCCGAGCTCAATTTGAAGAGAAAATAGCATCTAATTTGGAAAAAATTAAAATAATTCAGGAAGGGCTTTCCATTAACAATAAAATTTACCTCAAATTTATAGTATATGTATTAAATATTATGAATAAATTAAACCTTAATTTTCAAAACGAATCATCACAATTTATATATTTAGTTTCATCCACGAAAGATATTGTATTAGAAATTTTTAAAAATTTTTTAAAAAAAGAGTATGTTATGCAAACAAATATAGAACAAATTGATTTTGTTGATGTTCTGCATATAAAAGAAACTCTTAATATATATATCGGCCACGAAGCCGAGCTAGAAATATGTACTAACAACATCTTAAGTATATTGTAGCAATTAAAAACAACATTTTACTTTTTTACCAAAAGCTGTGCAAAGAAATTTTATCAAAAATTAATATTAGCGATAAGAAGCTGAGTTCATTAAAGGCTTTAGATCCAGTATTTATTAAGTCAGCTGAAGACATAAATTACTTTGAAATTGTTACCGTTTTTATTGATATAATTACTAACCCAGATGATTTTGTAAAAGAGTTCAAACTTTTAGAAACCAGATCAAACGATAAAAGCTATGAAGCAATTTTTAAAATATCTAAGCCTGAAACATTTTGGTACGAAATTGGCAATTTAAAAAACTGTTTGGGTGACAATTTATATCCAAACTTGTATAAATTTGCTTCGTATGTTTTTACTTTACCACATAGTAGTGCATCCGCTGAGCGGATTTTTTTTAAGTTAGCATATTTAAAAAATAAAGTGACAAAAAGACTGAAAGTAGATACCTGTCAGTCTATGTTATCCGCTTTAAATTTGTATCAAAATGACTTGGAAGATTGGATTCCAAGTAATGAATTGATTAATAAATATAGATTTACGTTTTCAAAAAAATTGATATTTAATAGTTGAAGAAACAACATAACACTGCAATTTATAAAAAAATGGATCTGTACCTGATATTAACTATCTTCCTATCAATACTTTTATATGCTTTTTCCTCGAGGTTTTTTCGTAACTTAATTTTTTTGGTAAAAAAGTAAAATAATCCAAGTGCCAAATATTTATGTACATACATATACTTACATATATACATATCTCTATCTATTTAAATGTAAAGTTTTTTTTGTATCAAATCATATTATGAACTATTTTTTGTTTTTGTAAGAATTGTTATTACACTATTTTAAGCTCGTTTTATTTACAAGTAATTAGTAACTGTTTTTGTATAAATAATTGAAATAAAAATTTTATGCAACAGTTCATTATCGTTTACTTGCAAACAAGACATGTATTTTCACGATATATGTATATATATATATATATGTGTGTTTTTCCCAATGTATTTTTTTATAAATATGAAGTTTATTTTTTGTAATGTTTAGTTTTCGATATAAATAATTTAATAAATACATACGTTTTTTTTTAAATTTTCCTGTTTTTAAAGTTGCCCCTTTTTTTCTCAGAATTCCCCTTTTTGTGACACTTTTTTTTTGAAAATCCCCTTTTTGTGCCCCTTTTTGAAAATTTTGAACGGTAACACTGTTGGCGACTAAGTAAGTTATCAAATTTTTGGTACTCTGAACGATTATGCATCTCAATTTATTAATTTATTGTATTTTCTCATAATGTTCGAAGACTTTTCACTATCGGAATAGTGTCGGATATTGTATCTGTGGCTTTGCCTATGGATTTTGTGGTATCTTCGAATTTACTAAATAATAATAATAATCTTAAAACACAAGATTTATCAAGGAGAGAATATTTAACACACCAAGCATTTAAAACGCGTAAATTGTAATGACAAAGTCAACGGCAAAGGCGTAGAATGCCTAAACGTATCGAAAGCACGAATTAGGATTGGTTTCTAAAGGCTGGTTAAATTTCAAGGCCCGATGTTGAATTTGAAACATACCTTAACGTCAAGTTTTTTTTTTTGCATTTCATATGGCATTTCTCAATTTCAGACTAAGTCAATTTGAACCTTGGAATGATATAAAATCGAGCAATGCGTTATTCAGGCTTATTATGGAAATAGGCGTTCAAATCAAAAGGAATATCATGCACTTCGTCATTTAGTGATGAGGCACATTTTCACCTCAGTGGATTTGTCAACAAGCAGAATTTCCGCATTTGGGCGAGTGATAATTCAAGAGTGATTGTCGCAAAATCAATGCACCCACAAAGACTGACCGTTTGGGGCGGTTTATGGGCTGGCGGCTTTTTATTTTTACAAAATGAAGTCGCGGCGGTTATTGGGCCGATGTTTTGTTCCATACATAATTGAACCATACCAGTATTATCATAATAAATATAAATGACAGTCATTTCCTAAATAATTTGTGTTTTATTCAAAATCAACATCGGCCCTTAAGATTTAACCACTGTGTTATTGCGCTTAGTTGTAATGCAAAAAATAATAATTGAAAATTAAATTGTTTGTTCAAAAAAACTATAAAAAAGTATCGTCGAATGGCCAGTAAGATATCGTCGATACCGAAATATCGGCAAACACGGACTATCGCCGATATATCGGTATTCGTTACCTCCCTAATTTTTACCAGCTTGGAGATCGAAACATTAAAATGTTGTTGTTTTTTTTACTTCTCGGACCCCTTAAAACCCCGATTTTTCCCCGCTGACCACCAAATGTAATTTGGTTACAAAAAGTATGATTAACGATTTGTCAAAATACACGTCTTGTCTTTTGTTTTTAGGGTTTTTTTGAAAAATGTATCGACAGAGAAGTTGCAAATTGATGATACAAAAGTACCAGTTTCTTACGCTTTTCTTCCAAGCCAAAAATTACCTTTTCTAAATAGATCTGTGGCTGCGTTCAAGCAAAATGTTTCTTTATTTATAAAAATTTTACTTCATACGAACGAAATAAGTAAAAGTCAAGAAATTATTTATAGATTTTCGATTTTCTTGTTTTAAGTAACGAAATTGATTACTTTAGAAAAAAAAAATTCGTGCAAATAAATTCACACAAATTTAAGAATTTGAAAAATTTTGTGTTAGATTTAATTTAGTAGAAGGCGTTGCTTTTGGTATCGAACTTGTCTAAATTAATTAAGTATAAGACGTGCTTCAACAGGGTGGTGCTGAACGAGCTATATGGTTTATGCGATTATTATAAATATGATTTTTTAAATAGCTTTGAAAAGTGATATCCTGTAAGTGATGTCCATTTTCTGCTTCGTGCTCTGTTTGGCATATTTTTTAAAACTTATTGCAAAATTTGGCGGTTCATTATTTTTGTTCAATTCAGTAATAATTCTTCAAGCCCTCTTCACAAAATGCTGAAAAAAAACAAAGAAAGAATAAAAATTAAAAAAGTTATAGAGAATTCAAACCTTATAGCTTATTCTGCGCCACCCTGTATATATGTATATAAAAATGAAAAATGTTTTTGTCTGTTTGTTTGTTAGCTTATCGGCTCCTAAACAACTGAACCTAACATCACGTGAACACCGAAAATAAAATATGCTACTTAATTTTTCGATAAGGGCTGGGGAAGTGGTACCCTCCTCAGGATGCCAATAATAAGTATCGCATATCTTAAGAGCCGCTGCACACATTTTCCTGAACGTTTGGCACTAGGATCTTCTGAGCCCTAAAATTTAAATAAGATAGCAGCAGGGGAAGTGGTACCCCCATAGGACGTCAATGTTAAATATCGCATATCTTAAGAACTGTATTAGTTAGAATGCTCAAGCTTGGTACACGCAAAGAAAAAACATGGTTGTGGTAAACATATTCTAAGAGCAACATATTATGATAAGATTCATGATTGTAGTCACCATATTACGGTTGTTATTAAATCATATTATGACCAAATATGTTCGTAATATTACATCATAATATTTTTCCCTTAATCATATTGTTATCCTGTTAATCATAAAACGTTAAGAAGTTATAATATTACTGTCATGGCAATCATAATAAGTTTAGAAGTGATCATATTACTGTCATGGTAATCATAATAAGATAAGAAGTAATCATATTGTTGTCATGGTAACCATAATAAGTTAAGAAGTAATCATATTACTGTCATGGTAATCATAATAAGATAAGAAGTAATCATATTATTGTCATGGCAATCATAATAAGTTTAGAAGTTATCATATTATTGTCATGACAATCATAATAAGTTTAGAAGTAATCATATTATTGTCATGGCAATCATAATAATTTAGAAGTAATCATATTATGATGCAAATTGATATGAACTGTTATACATAAATTTTTTACATCATAATATGATACAACTTTAAACATAATATTTTTATTGGAAAAAAATACTTATGATAAAATAAAAAACATAATATAGTTACTGTAATCTTTTTGTCGTAGGTCGCCATTATTTATAAATTATTTTATGGAGTTTTCATTATTTTTCTCTTAAAATAACACAAAACTTACCAGTAATGGTTAATATTTTGCACCAATATTTCACAAATCTTTCCACCACTTTAAGATTATTAAAATTTTTTAGCAAAGATATTTTATTTTGTGACACTACAACCCTTTTTTAATGTTTTTTCTTTATTTTTTTTTAATTTCTTGTTTATTTAAATGGTTATTTTGTTATTTCTATTTTAATAATTTTTTTTTTTTTTTTAATTTCTTGTTTATTTTAATCGTTATTTTTTTATTATTTAGCCACTCTCTAACAAATAATTCGATATGTTTATGTAAAACACGACACAACTGATACAAAATTATTTTACAAATGGCGATACCAAAATATTATTAGAGTAACGATATTTGGATTGCATCTTAAACTTATTATGATAAATGTATATAAAGTTATCATGTTATGGCTATTAAATATCATGTTATGGTTGTGAGTAATATAATATGTTTTGAAAGTTATCATAATTTAGTTGTTAGAAAAATAATTATTTTTCGGTCAACAATACTCAAATTTATAATTGCGATAAACATTAATATGTTTACAGTAACTATAATATTGCTGATATTTAATAAAAATAACAATTATTTGTGTACAACAACAATATATTGTTACAATAAACGCAGTGTGGTTGCCGTAACCATGCCCAACCATATTTTTTCTCTGCGTGTAGGAGTCACTCTTATGCTAAACTACACCTTTACAAAACAAAAAAAAGCTGGTATGCTCAGGTGGAGCAATACCCCCATGGGATGCATATATTAAATATCGCGTAACTAAAGAACTATTATAGCGAGAGTCTTCAAACGTGGTTTAAGCCACTATTATGACTATAAATTTCAAAATAAAAATTTGCGGGATAGACGAAGGAGGGAGTTCACCTCCCATAGCACGAAAACATTAAACACCGCATATCTGAAGACAAAAGCCTTCACGCTTTGAAGGACCCACTCTTCACCTTTCAAAATAAAAATAAAGCGAGTAGGTGCAGAGGAAGCAATACATTTTCCCAAAAGCCTCCTGTGAGCCCCAAAAATAAAATATACTACTTATTTTGTCGATAGGGGCAGGAGATCAGTACCCCCATAGGACGCAACAGTTGAATCGAAATTATGACTAAGTAAAGTTCAGCCCAAACGACTGAAGTTAGAAACATGAAATTTGGACAGTGAAAAAGAGTCCCAACAAAAAGATTCGCAGAAAAGAGATTTTTGGAAATTTAAATATTTTGAGTGTAAAAAAGGCTAACAGGCTAAATATGGGCTATAAATGTTTGAAAAATTCCAAATGGGCGTATCACCTTCCAAACAAAAACAGTATGAATAACTCTATATCTGGAGACGGGTTGCACAAAAGTTTTCAAATTTAAAACAAATAACTTTGCAAACAATACACAACATCTGCCAAAAAGTGGACTGGATTGCAGGAGTGAGAATAGGAGGGGCTCCTTCATTACAAACATAGTGATCCGGGGAATGGTTTTGTACAAATATTTAGCTTGGTTTTCAATCAAAAGGTGAGCTAGATTGGTGAAGCAGTTATGGCATTGTACTTTCCATACAAAGACAGCTTAAAATTCTTTATATCTGGAGAATGGTCACGGTATGTAAACGTTTTTAAATATGCAACAAATAGTTTGCTTTTCTTTACAAAATATCTATCAAAAATATGGCCGGATTGGAGAAATGGTCATGACACTTTCAATATAAGCACAATATATATTTCTGTATAACAGTTGAACAGTAATAGTTAAAGTATCAAAATTCGCTTATATTTGCTTTGTTATCGATACTCACGATTTGTTTTAAAAAATTTGATTAATTTTATTTCAATAGGGGAAGCGAAGCGAACCGGGTATAGCTAGTCTATATATATAAAAAGAAGTGTACATTTTGATTGTCATCCATAACTCGAGAACGGCTCGACCGATTGCCATAAAATTTTTAGGGAAGGTACAGGGAGGAGTGATGATCGTTAGTTGATTTTGAAATCCAAAATCGGTCTAGCCATTCTCCAGTTATATCTATATATATAAAAATGAAAAATGTTTGTTTGTTTGTTTGTTTGTTGGCTTATAAACTCCGAAACTACTGAACCGATTTTCCTGAAATTTTTACAGTAACATTACGTGCGCCCTAAAAATAAAATATGCTACTTATTTTTTCGATAGGGGCAGGGGATTCGGTACCCCCCATAGGATGCCAATATTTATTATCGCATATCTTAAAAGCCGCTGGACGCATTTTGCTGAACTTTTTGTAGTAGGATCTTCTGAGCCCCGAAATTGAAATAAAATAGAAGCGGGGGAAGTGGTTCCCCCATAGGACGCCAATACTTAATTTCGCGTATCTTATGAACTGTTATAGTGAGAATGTTCAAACTTTATGGAAGTCACTCTTATGGTATACTACGCTTTTGAAAGTTAAAATAAAGCGGGTAGGCGCAGGGGGGGAAAACCTCCCATAGGATGCATATATTAAATATCGCTTAACTGAAGAACTATTAAAGGGGGAGTTTTTATACGTGGTTAAAGCTACTACTATGGCAAACTAAAAATTTCAGTATAAAAATAGGCGGGGTAAACAGGGGAGGAGCAGTACCCCTCATAGATAGAAATATAAATAAGAGCCACTGTACGCATTTTGTTAAACTTTTGGTAGTAGGATCTTCTGAGCCCCAAAATTGAAATAAAATAGCAGCGGGGGAAGTGGTTCCCCCCATAGGACGCCAATGCGTAATATCGCATATCTTATGAACTGTTATAGTGAGAATGTTCAAACTTTGTGGAAGTCACTCTTATGGTATACTACACTTTTGAAAATAAAAATAAAGCGGATAGGCGCAGGGAGGAAAAACCTCCCATAGGATGCATATATGAAATATCGCTTTACTGAAGAACTATTAAAGGGGGAGTCTTCGAATGTGGTTAAAGCTACTACTATGGCGAACTATAAATTTTAGTATAAAAATGGGCGGGGTAAACAGGGGAGGAGCAGTACCCCTCATAGATAGAAATATAAATAAGAGCCACTGCACGCATTTTGTTGAACTTTTGGTAGTAGGATCTTCTGAGACCCAAAATTGAAATAAAATAGCAGCGGGGAAAGTGTTACCCCCCGTAGGACGCTAATGTTTAATATCGGATATCTTAAAAACTGTTATAGTGAGAAAGTTCAAACTTTGTAGAAGTCACTCTTATGGTATACTTCACTTTGAAAATAAAAATAAAGCGGGTAGGCGCAGGGGGGAACTACCTTCGATAGGATGCATATATGAAATATCTCTCAACCGATAAAGTGGTTAAAGCAGTGTAGCGAAGCGCACCGGGTTAAGCTAGTTTTATTATAAAATTCAGTTTTTTGTGTATCATTCATACTTTGGTGTTTATAATAAGGTAAGATAAGCTGTTTTTCGCAATGGGGCCAGCATTATACCAATTTATAATGCTGGTCTTCAAGAAGCGTAACCGTATAACAGAAATGTTCAAGGGAAAATGGTTAGGGGACTTTTACAATATAATCTACTTCTAAGTTTAACTCTTTAAGGGCCATTTTAATAATTTAGAATTAAAATTCCATTAAGTCTTTATAAATTCATCACGTTTAATATCTTTAGGGAATGCATTTTATTGTGAGAATATGACTGAAATGTTAATGTCTTAATTTATTTATTATAGCTGAAGCAACAAAACCTAATAATTAGGAAATCTTATCACAAAATAAAAAACAAGTTGTTAAAATCATTTCAGAAATGTATCCAAACAAACATTTACTATCCATCACGATTGCACACACGTGTATATTTTTATCTACACATTCATTTTATGGTCGTTTAGAAAATTCCTCAATTCATAAATTATTTCTTCTGTTTGCTCAAATGAGAAACAAAACTCAAGTTAATCACAGAGATTTTACACTTATCGCTACTGTTCTGCTATTTAAATATACAAATATTATTTTATTTGATCATGTGACAGATTTGCTACTCTACTCATAAATACAAAAATATTTTTTTTTTAGGAAAACATTCTACAGGAAATGATATAAAAAGACAACAACTAAAATACCATACACTGATACATATTTTCTTCTGTTAAGCTAAAGTTGGGTTGTATATTAAATTTTAAAACAAAATAAAAAAAAGTAAAATTAAATTTAGTATACAACTTTTGTAGGTATTTATTTATAAATAATGCCGCCCATTATCTTTAAGATTGGGACTTAGATATAGAAGTAAAGAATACATATTCTTATACATATGTATGTATGTATACAACTATATTTCTTAAAACTGTAAAAAAGATAGGTAAAGACTTTTTTATATCACAAAGTCATAGGGAGACAAAGTCCCATTGGTTAAGTTTTTGAAAGATAAATTTTTAAATATGGAAGAATACTTTGGTTTATCATAAAAACACAACAATTGGACAGACCCATAAAAGATTTAAATCTTTAAGTTGACAAACTATCAAAAAATTATCAGAAATTATTTTATAAAATATATTCATGCTTAAACAATCAGTCATCGATTCGCGCAACTTATAGGTGAATTTATGATTTTTATGGCACACATAACCTTTCATCTGAACAGGTTTGTTAATAAACAGTAATACTGCCAATGGGTAAGGATCAATCCACGGCAGTTTCCACTACATTCACAATAATTCACTGTTTAGTGCAGCTTACACAATGGTGGGATCGTCGGACCTTAATTTCCAAAAACTAAGCCAACAGGTTGATTTCGAAAAAGGTCCTGTCAATTATTCTTAAATGTCTTTCGATATGACACCTATCGATTATTTCCCGTGCTTCTATGTGAAGTCACTGATTAAGGCTGATTAACTGGCATCAATTGATGCCAACATTGCTCATTTTATTCGTGACATTCTGCCAAAAATACTCGAAAAAGTAGGCCAAAATTAGATCTTTCGAAAATAATTTTTTTGAATATCTATATTTCTTTATTGGTTGAGAAGACTTTCTATTCTTTGGATAAGTTTTTCAATGAAAGCAAATCTTAATATTATTTGTTTTAAAACAAAGGAGTTTAAAATTACACCTGTTTAACACCTAAAGGAAATTACCAAAGCTCTTCCCACGAAAATAAAAATTACAATTAATTCAGGTAATTACCCACAAAGTGGCAACATATATATGAATTACATAGATAGGTAAATGGTATGACCGACCCCACCTTATTTCGTCACCATCATTTATTTCTAACATACCTACCTGCTATTTTAACTTCTTAACGGGGCTCCCATACAAAAATTTTCCAAAGAGGCTAGAAATATATTTAAGAAAAAGTCCCAAGTGGGTTAAATTTTTTTTCTTCACATTTTCTCAAATCATTCTTGCCCTTTATCTCCACCCCTTAGGGGGCTCCCATAAAAATATGGCGTTTTATGAAATTCTTAAATTAAAATAAAATTGTTCATCTTTTGTGAATTAAATCAAAAGTTGTTGACAGATTTAAATCATTTATGGCTAGCACCGCCTCCTATAAAATCCCAGACTGCCGACTATTCTGCAGGAATTATAGAAATACTTCCTTAAGCCCTTATGACACTACATTTTTTATTAATTAATTTATATAGAATTGATAGAAAGAAACAGTAAATGTTAGACAGAGCAAACTATAAAAAATGTTAACAAAGTTTTTAGTTTTTTTTTATCTTGTTATGATTTTGTTTCAGTACCAGCAACCTTTTAAAAATTTACTTTTTTACCCTAATTGTAGTAAAAGATTTTTTTAGTTGAAATTAATTTTATTTATGTTCTTAAAAAACACCACAAAGTACAACAAAAAAGTACAATTGAAACAACTTAGCCATCCCTGTTCTGTTAATTTTATTAAATGTTGCCAACTTTTTGATTATGGGAAACCTAAAAACAAAAAAACGGTAAATCGCTGAATTTGCCCATAAACCGCTGATTCAGCAACACTTTTAATATTTCAAGCCTGAAATGCAAATTTTAAATTGAACAGTTTTACATTTTTTTTTGACATAACTTCATTTTTTATCGATAACTTTAGTAAAATGTTTGACAGTTTGCCATTTATCTAAATACAGCTGAACCCTTCGCACTTGGTAAATTTTTCTATTACTTTATATTTGCACTGTTCACCAAAACTTGAACAATGCATTGAAAATATAGTGTCATAAGGGCTTTAGCAAAACTATAATGATTTTTGCAAGCTTTATTTAAAATTGCTTTTGCTGTAATTATCGAATTAATTCCTCAGCTAAAGTTTAATAGTTTATTGAGGGCTTTAATTTTTGTGACATTAGGGTGGTACGGACAGATATCTGGTGGATATTGATACACCATACTTTAAGATCGAACTGCAAATGCCTAAGACATAGCGAAATATGTAAAAGGCGACCACTACACGGAAAGAATTATTTACTAAATTTAGCTTGATTTTCGTCCAAGCCAAAAATTTCTTGATTTTAAATTATTTTGTTCTTATTTAGTAAACTTTTCTTAAATGAAGAAACATTTTGCTTAAACGAAGCCACAAATATATATGTAGAATAAGTGGCTTGGACGAGAATAATGCAAAATTTTCTTGGTTCAAGACTGCAATGTTTAATGGAATCGGTACATATGTGACTATAGCCCCTGTACAAATACTACTCCTGAAAATAACTTTTAATGTTTAAGCTTCCTTTTTATGTTGTATTGCCATAAAAATTGGATTATATAACATTAACGATATCGTCTACGTCATGATAACTTCTATGAATATTGTGCTGGTAGGTCTTTAATTAACCATAGGATCCATTTAAACCCCCATCTTAAGATCACTTAAAGGCAAAAAAATGTCATAGATGAAGATATCTTAATAATATTACGAATTAAATAATTTGGATGGTTGATGGTTGCCTTTAGTCCTTACGTAGGGTACAATCTCGAAAATGTGTCTTAAAATACTGTGGTGTGGATATGCACCTTAAAGGTCTCAGCAGTCTGCACGTAAAGAAAACATATTTTTTGATATGGTAACTGCCAACAAAACTACTTTTAACTTAAACTTCTGTAACATATTATGATTACTTAAAGCATACTATTGCTACCGGTAACCAAGTTATGAATAAATTAATCGTTTTTTTAGAATCCACAACCATACTAAGATTTCTGCCAAGCATGTTATATTTAAAATAAATAATAATTTGTTTAGCACTGATAATTTTATGGTTTTAAATTAACAGCGACTTTTTATATATTCCAAGAGCAACATGTTATGGTTGAAAAGCAACCATACTATTATGCTTAGTAAGCAAATTGTTGGTATTATTAACCATAACATGCTCGGAGGCAGCCACAATATGGTTGTGGCTCCTAAAAAGAGGATTAATTTTACCATATCGCCTGTGGCAATAATATTTTTTGATAAAAATTAATCAGTAATAAAATCAGTTTAAATTAACTTATATCAACAACATTACCGCAGAAGATTTTGTTAATATAAAAAAATATTTAATTGCTATTTTTTATTTGTTAATTGGTGCAAATTAATGGTGTTTTCTTTTCTACAAAAAATGTGCCTTTTTTTAAAAAAAAAATGCAATTTGGTGTCTGTTTCTTAAAAATTTTGCTCCCGAAAAGCATGAGTTTTTTAGAATAAAACAAGCCACCCTTTTCGGGAGCAAAATTTTTAAGAAAAAGACAGCAAATTGAATTTTTTTTAAAAAAAAGGCACATTTTTTGGTAGAAAAGAAAACACCATAAGTAAATTTTTAATTTATATTACAAATTTTTTAATTGAAATTAATATTTATTATTTGCAGTGTATAGACAAAAGTGTTTTCATTGCGTGCAGTACTTGAAATTTTTTTCAAAACGGCTATTATTTTCCATAATGCTTGCTATTGTTAGCTGCAATCTACTAGCATCCGCTGGTCTTAATCCAAGATAATCCTAAGGTATTCCTAGCAAAGTGCTTAAACCCCATTAAGATAAACGAAAAGTTTGTTGAGCTGACCTTTTTTGCGTATTTAAAACTCTTGAAAAGAGAACTGGGTCAAAACTTCTTCTCTTTCTGACAGAGGCGTCAATCTAGAAAAGAATTGATTTCTTTAATTAGGTTTACCCACAATCCACTTCAGTTTATATTTAAAGTGCATTGGACTCATCCATATAATAAATCATATTGTTTAAATGACTTTAAACCAAAGGTCGCTAAACTCATTGAAGAGTATTTGCCGTCTAACATTCTGATTATAAATACATATTGGAGGCATCTTCTTTGTCCATTTGCCATTCCAAGTTGCTTGACATCTGGAATATACTTGTTTCTTCTGTTTTTTATTTCTTTTTCGTTTTATTTTTTGTTTTGTAATGTGTTGCACAAATCAACATTTATACATTTAAACAAAATATATTGTCATCAGCTGTTAAAGTTAATTAATAAGAACACTGTAAGAACTACATAAAACACAGCGCAGAGTATCCCAGCAAATAAAGCAGCTTTAAGAATCAAAGAAGAAGAAAAAATCAGCCCTGAAATCAAAAAGAAGAAAAACGAAATCAGCCAACACAATTTTATTATTTACTTCAATGTATGGATGGTTATATCAGTGGATAAAATCACTTGATCGCAATGAAAACAAAATCCCACTAATGTGCTTAAATAAATTTTCCCCATTTAAGCCAATTAGTCCAGCGACGAACGTTTTGTTTCATGTCAACATTTAGTTTCCTTTTTTTCGTTTTTCATTATTTTTACTCGTAGTTTGCTGGTGTTTTATTTATTCTTTTTTTTTCAAAAAGTACGTTGCTGCTGACAACGTTTTTTTCTCTTTTTTTTTGGTTTGCAGAAAAAAAAGAAAGAATCCGTGGGATTAAAAATGGTTCTTATTTGGATTTTTTTTTTTATAACTTTTTGCTTTATTTAGTGATTTTTGTCCATATAGAAAGAGTATTGACCATCCATCGTTGGGTTGACTTTTTGTTGGGGCTGTTGTTAATGTGATAGAAGGCCTGTGTATTACGCATTTTCAGTTTATAAATATTCTTTTCTGCTACGTTTGCAGAATTAAAAAAAACCAAAAATAAAAATACACATCATTTTTATTATTTTTTATTACATTTAAAGCTTTGCACAGTGGTTAGTAGGGATATCTTCTATAGCTTACCAGTAGAAGCAGATATTTGAATCACACATAGTGCAATATTTTAATGAAATTTCACTTATGAAATGCACATTTCACTTTTAAAAAAAATTCTAACTTAAATCATGGCTGGAAAATAGGTACATTTAAAATGGAAGTGTAAATTTAAAAAATCTTCGCCATCACCCAGTTACCGCAAATGTCCATGGCGAACATCTCCTGTGAAGAAAAGTTGTGAAAGCTAAAAAAAAAATGGCCAAATAGCAATTAAAAAAAAGAACATAAGTTCCATCAAGAAGTTAATAAAGACCTCCTCTTCAGTGTCCAAGAGCCGGACAAAGCCATTTATATTCTCCAGCTTTAGCCCTTATGACACTACATTTTTTATTCTTTGATTTGATATAGAATTGATAGAAAGAAACAGTAAATGTTGGAAAGAGCCAAAGCAACCAGTGAAATGCACATATTCAGTTTATCAATAGTATGATATGGGAATTTAGCACATTTAAACGAAACGTTGTTAATTAATTTTTTTTGAATCCCAAGAAAAACTTTGATTTAAAAAATGTTAACAACCTTTTTTTAGCAAAGATATTTTATTTTGTGACACTACACCCCTTTTTAATTGTTTTTTCTTTATTTTTTTTTTTTAATTTCTTGTTTATTTTAATGGTTATTTTGTTATTTCTTTTTTTAAATATTTTTTTTTTTAATTTCTTGTTTATAATTAATGGTTATTTTTTTTATTATTTAGCCACTCACTAACAAATAATTCGATATGTTTATGTAAAACACGACACAACTGATACAAAATTATTTTACAAATGGCGATACCAAAATATTATTAGAGTAACGATATTTTGATTGCATCTTAAACTTATTATGATAAATGTATATAAAGTTATCATGTTACGGCTATTAAAAATCATGTTATGGCTGTGAGTAATATAATATGTTTTGAAAGTTATCTTAATTTAGTTGTTAGAAAAATAATTATTTTTCGGTCAACAATACTCAAATTTATAATTGCGATAAACATTGCAATGTTTACAGTAACTATAATATTGCTGATATTTTATAAAAATAACAATTATTTGTGTACAACAACAATATATTGTTACAATAAACACAGTGTGGTTGCCGTAACCATGCCCAACCATATTTTTTCTCTGCGTGTACATGTAAGATATAACCTTGTTGTTCTAAGGACGCGATATATCGTTGCCATTAAAGACCGATCTCATGACAACGCATTTCGTTATTAATGACTTGAATATAGCTGCATGTTTGCCTTTGGTGGCTTTTTAATCCGAGATCAAATTCCGGGCGGCACTGATAGCATCTGGGATCATTTCCCCATACTGTTTTCCAAAGAAAGTCCTTAGAAAAATTAGTTTGCCCAGTTTTTAAAGGACTGGGTGCGACAAAAACCAATTTGTTCCAGTTTCTTAAACTTAATTGAAAAATCTCTCATTTTAGAGGGTGACCCACCTTAATACACTTTATGTGTAACACTGTTTCCTGTTTTATAAATTTCTCACACATCCTACAAAAAGCTGATGTGGCGACGTCCTATTTCGCTACCATCTAACTGATTTAGAACTGTACAGTTATGATCCACATACCACTTCTGATTATAATTAGAAGTATAATTAATATGTTTTATTAATTTCCGATCCTACTTTTTCAAAAAAACTTTTACTGCCTGTTTGTAGAAAATGAAAACAAGTGAGTGAGTCAGAAATTATATTGAAAACAATTATAAAAAACGAAAATTTATTTTTGTTTTCAACATAATTGCTTGCTCCATCACTTGTTTTCGTTTTCTAAAAACAGGCAGTTAGTCTTTTAGTCTTCGGAGAGTAACCAAGCATGATTGGTTTGAATCTTCCGAAGCAATTTCAAGCATCAGGCATTGGTTGCTCCTCCTAAAATGCTTAACCAAGAGGTGGATGCTGCTCAAGATGTTAACTCACAAATCGCGGAAGGGTGAAACTTATGTAGGTTGGGTCGAAAGCATACATTAAGGCAGTTACTCCCTAAAATTCTGCCCCTTTTTTGGCCGTTTCTGAAGTTGGATGGAAACATTTCGCATATTGTTGCTAATGGTTTAAATACAGCTACTTGTTTTTTTTTTTCAATCAGTCTAAAAAAATGTAGAATTTATTGTAACAAAAGCTGATGTGTCAATGACTATGATTATCTACTCTCTTATGTATTTTTATAAATAGTTTTACGTTTTCAAAGGTCCTTCCTTAATGTGCTGTTTTCACAACACAAGTTTCTGAACGTGTAGTAAAATTTATATGGGAAACACTCAAAAAATGTAATGCTTTTCATATAAATTTCCCTACACGTTCAGTCACTTGTATTGTGAAAACAGGATGTAAGTCTTGGCAAATGTGCAGAGTCTTGAAATCCCAAAAAAAAAAACATTCTCAATGATTTTCTTAAGTTCATAAGCTTTCTTAGGGGGTTTGTTAGCATCATCTTAAGGATATTATATATTGTCTGCAACCTATGTTTTGTCGCAGTAAGTCAAAAAGGCAGTTTTGTGGTTGTTTTGTTTGGTGTGGGTTGTCTCATAAAAACTGATGTTCTGTTGTCGTATTAGTACAAAAAACGGTTGAATGTGAACCACACCTAAACGTCAAGTTCTTTTTCTGCATTTCATTTGACAATTCTCAATCTCAGACTAACTCAATTTGAACCATGGAAAGATACACAATCGAACAACGCGTTAAAGTTGTTCAGGCTTATTATGAAAATGGGCGTTCAAATCAAAATGCATATCGTGCATTTATTTTAGATTTTTCAATCTTTCTTCGGAATTTTAAATATGCACAAACAATTTTCTTTTTGAATTTTTTTTTGTTTACAAGCTATCTTCACTTCTTTTTGCATTTAGTACCACTGTTTGCACTGCTGATTTTTTTTAATAATTTTTTTATTTAAAGGGATTATTGAAGTGCAATTAAAGCCAAAATGACAGAGCTTATAGTCCCACAAATGTTTTATTTTTTTAACGAAAAAGTTTTATCATTCATTTAGCCATTTTTGGTTGGCTGGTTTGGTTTGGTGCCCATTTAATTCTTCATTCTCAGAGTTAACTCATTCCAGTAAAGATGCTTCTTTTTTTCACTGGTAGTTATTAACCATATTTTATAATTTTTGTTGTGTATTTTAATCATAAAATACAGATTGTTTTTTATCGGTGCTCATCCTTCCTTTTTGAGCCACTTTGTCAGCGTAATTTTTATATTTTAGTGAGGCTTTATGTTCAATTCCTTTTTTTTTTTTTGTTGACTCAGATATAACAATTTGTTGTTTATGTTCTGTTTAGTTTGACTTTTAAGGACGGCAAGTTTTCAAAGGAAAATTTTCAAAGTCAATAAACCATATTTTTCAGCAAATTTTTTCTTTACAATTGTTTAATATTTTTTTTATTGCGGAGAATTTTTTTGAAACTTTTGTAGCTTTTTCTTATTATATTGTTATTTATGAAGAAGAAGTTTTGTCAAAATTTAATTTCTTTTTTAAGTATGTTATACTTTAAATAAGAAAAAAATCATACTTTTAAACATCCTTTTCCGTTCCAGCGCATATTGTTTTGTTAAAAACAAATTGATCGGAATTTGGAATGGAAGACTTAAAACTTGAATTTTTTTTAATTTCCAAAAATTCCTTTATCTTTTGAATCTTACAAATTTAGGAATTTCGATTTCAGTTACATATGGGTAATTCCATGTCAAATCGACCAAAAGTGGGACGCGACCAATTTCGATTTTAATAAAATTTGGTGAGAAAGTTCCTTTTATCCTATAAGGAACAAATTTGAACAAACAAAATTTAAAATTTTTTCTTTCAAATCAGTTGAGTTGTAATTAAGACAACTGGTTGCGATCAGTTATAATTTTTGTTTTGATTTTGCTCACCGTAACATAGCAAAGCTGTATACAATAATACAAAAATGCAGAAATTACAACTCAACCGTAATAGGGGCATTTGCTAATGGACAATTTCAATGTACGCATTATTTCACGTATAAGCGTTTTTAACTGAGTTCTACATTCACCGAATTCACTAAGTCGTGGAAGCATTCGTTGGAGATAAGTAAAAAAAAAGAGTGTATGTATTTTAACAAGCCAAGATCCATCCCTCGGCTAACAACAACATTGGAAATAAAATCGTGGCCATTACTCCAAATATTTTGCGAAAAATTATGGAAAATATGTTAAAAGGAGCACGCTTTCAATAAATTTGTTGTGTTTTTCTTCTTTTAAAAATGTTTTTCATGTAATTTCATTTTAATCGGGTAAATTTGCTTTACTTCAAGTTGTTTTGTTGGTGAAAACACAATTTATTTGAGCCAAAAACGAGCAGGATAGAAACAGAAGGAGTGGCTGCTCCCGTACAAAGAAAATATACTTTATTTGCTTTAATGAAACAAATAATGGAATTGATCGGAGCAGAGAGAAATATTTTTTATAAACCGGAAAAGTAAATCAAGATCATTATAACCTTAACCAACTTAAGGGGTGAGGGTGGGTATTAGGCATTTGTTCTAATTTTGTATGAAAATGTTTCTTAATAAACGTATAATAATCGCTTATGAATACAATGTTATACTTCACATTCGGTTTTTTTCTTCTTCTTTAATAAAATTTGTCATTCACATTGGTTGATACCATGAAATTAAACCAGGTCTGGGAGTTTTAATTTAGTTGAAATGTTAATAAATATTAACTGATAAGCAATTTTTAATCAAAATAGATTCAAAAATAAATTGAAATGAATCAAACATGTAAAAGTCATTCTGAAGAATTAAAATTGTGGTGAAAATTATGTCATTCTAAAAAGATTTTTAAAAATTCACCAAACAAATCGAACATTTCCCGGCCTGACATTGGTACAACATATCGTCGTTCCGGAGTTATCTTGTCGTATATCACAAATTCCAAAAATATGAGATAAGACCGTTTGATGTGGTAAATTTAACAGGTCTATCGATCTGCGCAATCCTCATATATCTTCCTGTTATGGTTAATGAGATATTACGAAGACATTTTGTTGTATATGGGCATTTCTCTAATGTCGAATGCGACATTCGTACGCCTTAAAAGTGAAAAAAAACATATACCAAAACATTAATTTTATTTTGACAAAAGGCGAAACTTATAGCTCTTGATTAGCTCCATAATTTGTGCTAAATGTTTGAGCAATTGTGCGTTTTCAAGAAAATTAAAAAAAACCAAGGCATTTGCATGCGACAAAAACAGAAGTCGCTTTTACGGCAAACAGTTCAAACACTGATTTCAGCGAAACCTGATGACATTTTGTTCCATCTTACTTTTATGTTAACGTTTTTACTTTTTATGTAATAAGACATCCGTTAGATGATTCTACTTTATTTTAAATACATTTTATATATTTATTTTCCGACCAAAAATTATAAACTTAAAAAAAATATCGTCAATAAAGAAAAATACAAATATAGAACAAAAACTAACTTAACTGAAAATAGTATTGCTATTCTCAAATAAAGTTTTTTATAATGAAATAAGCTATCTTGCTGCTTGTAGTTATTGGCCATCGCAAATAAAGATATTTTAGAAAAAATTTTTTTTTGAATTAATGCATTTTACACTTACGATGTCGCACGCTTCAAATTTAAAATAAGTACCAAGAGAAAAGCACTGATTATTTTCCAGCAAAATTTTTTTTATTAAATTTGCAACTAAAATATCTGTTTGTTACTAATATTTGATGAGCATTGTACAAATACCCTCGACGCACTGATAACAAATGTTCTTTTTCAATGTCGCACGCTACATCGAAATATAGGGCAAAGCAAAGAAAATAATTGCCGTAACTGGCTATCGCATCGTTCCGTTTGCATTTTTCTTATATTGTTTGGATATAAACCGAGATTTAAAAAGCAATTGTCAATGCATAATGTTTCCCATTAGGATCATTTAGCAAAACAACACGGTCAATAGAAATGTTCAAAACAGAACTTTAGCACTTGTTCGACTTTGCATTTGAATATTTCAAAGTATGTTGTGATTTAATGTATAATTTGTTTACATTTTTAAAAGTTGATAGATTCCATATAAAAATATGTTAAAACAACATACTTTTATAGACTTTGAATTTTTTGGCTGTGGTTGACATTTCTGGAGAAATGCCCATATCCACTTTTGCGAAAATGTTATTGCGTTATAATATCGTATGTAACATAATTGTGGATATAGAATAAAAAGCGTATGAAAATTTAAAATTAAAAAAATCTTGCGTTATATTGTTGTATGTGAACCAAGTATGTCAGGCATGTTACAAAAAAGAGACTATCTTATTAATATTATATATTTGTGGCCGTATGAAAAAACTAGATAACTCATTTTGTTGAAAACACGAGAAAAACCCACTTGAAGTTTTAAACATATTTCGCTAAATATTTAATATGAATTTATGTTATTATGCATGCGCATTAAACAAAACATAATTTTAAATAATGTTAAAGATTTCTGGTTCCATTAAACTCATTTTTGGACATTAAAACCAAAAATCAATGTCAGTTATTTTGTTTTTAAAAAAATGGAGTTATTTAGTTTTTCCGAAAAAACTTTGTTTTCAAATTATTTTAATATTTTATGGAATTAAGGCAACTTAAGTAGAGGAGAAGGTTTTAAACATTAAATGAGGAAGGTCTTGCTTTAACTTTTAAAATATTTCGATAAAATAAAAAATTGAAAAATTAATTTTTTTTCTGATTGAGAAAAAAAAATACATAGAACTTAAATAATGAGTTTGCAATTCAATCAATTGGATAGCGGCTCGCTTTCTTTAAAACTGCCTCCAGATAAAAACCAGCCTTCAGGTGGGAATAGTAGTTGTTCTCGCTTCTAAGATCTTTTTCTTTATCTTCTATGGAGGAGGATACTTTGGGAAAGGAGCTTAAAGAATTTGTCAAAGTAAAAGTTAAAAAACGAAAATGCAATGACCCAATTCAATTATATCTTTCCACATATGAAACTCAAAGTGTTAATTATCACAACCGTTTCCAAATGTTGGGTGAAATTGAAATGGACAAAACCAATAACGAGTTTAAAAACGCACACAAAGAAAAGAAATCGGTAAAACCTACGGCCGAACGTTATTGTCCTCCTATTTTTATTTACAATTTAAATATCAAAAGTCTGGTGGATCAATTAAAAGTCAAAAATGTTGATTTTAAAATCACAAATAAATCAAGATTCAAAAGTAAACTTTATGTTCGAGATCCTCGTGTCCACCAAGAAATGATGGCGTTGCTCAAGGAAAAATGCATTGAATCTTACTCATTCGCTCCAAAACCTTTCAAGAAGATAAATATTATTCTTCATGGCCTTAATTTAAAAACCGATATTGGTACATTAAGAAAGAAATTGATTTGATCCTACCAATTACTGTAGATGTGGTTGCAAAATTCCATACTTGGTTTTCAAGAAAATTTGATGATGACACCAGCTTATTTCTTGTGACATTGCTGCCCGGCAAAAACGCAAATGATTTTACTCATATTAGGTATTTGCTTAATCAATCCGTTTCTTGGGACTCGCCTTAGGCAAACTCTAGAGGGGTTCAGTGTTGGCGTTGTCAACATTGGGGGCATTATTCCAGTAACTGTAACAGGCCTCAAGCTTGTTTTAAGTGTTAAACACGGCACGGGTGAGTGTAAGTTAGAAGTTAATGATAATTCCGAAACCTTTTGCGTTAATTGTAAAAATTTAGGACATCCAGCAAACTGGCGAGGATGCCCATTTTTTTTGCAATACAGTGAACGTAAAAAGGAATTGGCTGATGTTATCAAGGAAAGAAATATTAGCATCACAAAATGTTCAAAATGCTAATATTAATTCTAGTTTTATATCTTCTAATAAAACATTTGCTAATTGTTTTAATATTTCTCAAAAAACTGTTCAAATCTCAAAGAAACCGCCGTTGGTTGAACAATTTTTGAAAATTGCTAAAGAGTTATTTATGTAAAGAGGAAACAATGTCATTAGAGGATAAAATAAAAAGTTTTATTATAAATTATAAAAATTGCTCTAAGCCACAAATCTGATTGTTTAAAGCTCCTTAAGGAGATTGAATCTGTTTATGGTAATTAGTAATACGGATATTTTAACGTTTAACGTTCGTTCCCTAGTTAGTTCGAGTAGAAGAATAGATTTAGTTAAAACTTTGATATGCAATAAGATTGATGTTGCCTTAATACAGGAGACACATCTTAGTCCGACTCATAGAGTTGTGTTAGAAAATTACTCATTTTTAAGAGATAATAGTTCCGTAGGCGTTGCTATCGCCTTAAAGGAAAATTACTCTTTTCGTCGTATTACTTTAGATTCTATTTTATACCCAAATCTTTTTGTTGAAGTGAATTTGGTAATTGACGGTTTGCCTAAAAAACTTTTAGTTGGTTCCTTATATTTTCCTTGTAATTTAAATTATAATTTAATTAAAAATGGCTTATCTGCTATCGGGACAATTTCATCTTACTATGATGGTGTCATTTTAGGCGGTGATTTTAAAGCAAAGCATATTTTTTGGGGTGATCTACTGAATAATTGTAATGGTATAGCTTTATTTGACTGGTTGTCAGATTTTTGTTAGATTTTCTGACTCTAATGGCCATTTTCTCAATGTACCGTCAAACTGCCTGTTACTTAATGTCAACATAAATTTATTAGACCGATAAACTGTCTGTTAACAATTTTGGGTTTCTCAATATACCGACAAAAGCATGGTTTTAAGCTGGCAACACCTCTCAAAATACATGTAAAAGTTGGGAGTCAGCTGATTGAATTTATCTGTACGTCAAATAAAAGGAAAATAAATAATCGGCAGATGAGTGCTGGTTAGCTTTGCGACAGAATAGAAGCAAATGAGACATTGAAAAAATCAGATTTCTTTAATGTGCAGTTTTTCGTTGGGAAAAAAGTTAATCGTGTAATGAGAAAACGACCATAAGCCTTCTTTCCCTAATGGGAACTCATTCCTAGATCATTTTTTAATTAGTACAAATTTGATTGATACGTTTAATCCTAATTCAGTTTAATCTCTTTCATCATTGAGCTTTGAATTTGTTTGAAGACAACCACGTATATTTACATCTTTCAGATATACTAATTGGGACTTTTTCAAAAGGGACACATCATCCAAAATAAATTCAAATTGTCCACCTTCGAACGTTAACTTATCAAATTTAGAAATTGACAATTTTGTTGAAGAGTTTTCTTCTGCGGTAAACGAAGTTACTGATAATCACTGTGAGAAAATCGAAATCAGAAATAAGCGCATTTTTATCTCAGACATAATTAAGAATTTATACAAGTTAAAGTTTGCTTGGCAAAAGGAGTTAAGGCGCCTTTTTAGAATAACTTAAGATAGGACACAGCCTAATTATATTCTGTTATCAAAGCAGATTCATCTGATTAAAATTATCATTAAAGAACAGGTTCAAATTGACCAAGCCGAAATTTACAAAAATCGTCTTGCAAGTATCAAACAAACAACAACAAATTCATAAAATCTTAGGAGTTTTTTAAAATTTTGCATTTACGAAACTAGTAGTAAACGGCACGGAGATAACAGAAAATAATCAAAAATTATTTTATCTCCACAACCATTTTTCTTCTATTTATTCTGGTTTAGTGCCTAATAGGGATTTGTCCGATGTTGAAAACACAATAAGACAAAATTTGTCTCAGATTCCAAACACTTTTTAAATTTTAATAATTAATTTCCATCAACGAATGTTCAAAATGATAGTTCATTAACTAACACTGATCAGCTTTAGGAAATTTCTAAATCGTTAAATAATAAAAAATCCTTCGGCTTGGACGGTATTTCAAACTTCATCATAAGAAAACTTCCAGCCAAAGCTTTTGATTACTTAGCAATTATTTTCAATAATGGATACTTCCCAAATTCTTGGAAGATAGCAAAAATTTGCCAAATTCCAAAAAAAACATAACAATTTTGAATTAGACAATATAAGACCAATATCACTTTTATCCAACTTAGGAAAACTCTTTGAAAAGGTAATTCGAGTAAAGATGGATATAATTTTAGATACTTCATATATTCCAAATTATCAGTTTGGGTTTAAAAAATTTCACTCTACTAGTCATGCTTTACTGAAATTTCCAGATGATGTAGTGAATAATTTGAGAAATAAATGCTGTACTTTAGCAGTTTTCCTTGATATTGAAAAGGTTTTTAACGATGCTTACCACGATGGGATAATTTTTAAAATGATTAATATTGGCTTCAAACCTCACATTATTAAGTTAGTTCAAACTTTTTTAAAAAATAGAAAAAGTTTTGCGTCCAATTACAAAACGAAAATTCTATGTTTGGTAATATCTGTTGTGGTGTACCGCAGGGTTCTATTTTGGCTCCTCATTTTTACAACATTTTCATCTCTGATTTTCCACACCAATTTGGTTGTTCAACTGGTATTCTTTACGCTGATGATTCTCTTATTTACGGTCATGGAATTTCACCAAAGAATACATTGAGTTCTCTTTCGCCATATTTAAATTCGGTAAATAATTTTTCAACATTTTTTATTATTCGAATTTATTCTATGAGCTAAATTTCAGTTATGTATTTTATAAAGCTTTTTTTGTAATAGTCCGTTTCCTTCAATTTTGCAGAAACGACTTTATACACTACCAGACTATTATATTGTATTTTCTTGTTACATTTTACCTTAGGTTTAACAAGAAAATACAATATAATAGTCTGGTAGTGTATAAAGTCGTTTCTGCAAAATTGAAGGAAACGGACTATTACAAAAAAGCTTTATAAAAAATAAATTCGAATAATAAAAAATGTTGAATATAATATAAAGTAACCTTCGGAAGGAAATAATTCCCAGTTTCTATTTGTAAATAATTTTTATAAATTTCGGGTTATAAAGATAAATGCGTCTAAAAGTGAAGCTATTTGTATAAGGAATGCTTCTGGAAAATGCAAATATTTTGTTGTACCTGAGAGCAAACAGCATAGTTTGTCCCTTGATGGTCAGGAAATTCCATTTGTAGACAATATTAAATATTTAGGTATTCATTTTAATAAGCTTTTTTAGTTTAACCGTCATGCTAAAATTTGTCTTAAAAAAGCCCGCGGAATTAAAATTTCTATTTGAAAGTTATTTAATAGCAAATATTTACCAGAGAAGACAAAAATTGTTAATTTATAAACTAAGCATAAGACCGATTCTTATGTATGCATTCTCGATATGGTTTTCATTTTCACCTTCGCTAATGAAGGAATTTGAAATTTTTGAACGTAAAGTTCTGAGACTTTGCGTTAACAAACACTGGTGCCCATAGGGGTTCATTTTTTCCCTCCTTGTTTTTTGTTTTCTTTCTTTTATTATTTTTAGTTTTTAAGCACATTTCATTTGTACTACCCCAAGATGTTATGCCGGGAGCAAGAACTTTAAGCCTTAATGTTAGTTATCTTTCACAAATCCTGTTTTTTACTGTTAAACAATAATATTTATTAATACAAAACATTATAGTTGTAAGTTTTCTTTATAATTTTACTCATAATTTTTCTTATGTGATGTGTATGTGTTTGCACGCAGAGAAAAAACATGATTAATAAATGGTCACTACGAACATTTTTATTCATATTTACCTAATATGTTTACCCTTATAAGTTTATTATAGTCCCAATATAACTTGAACAAATATTGTTTGTCCTTAACATTTTTAAACTCACTATAATAATATTATATGGTGTTTTACACCTCAAAAGTTACTCTGATCTAGCTAAACATATTAAATTATGTGAAATGTTTGCTACTAAAATATTTTTATTTTCAACTATGCAATTGAAGTCATAATATAAGTTGCACACAAAAGTTATGTTTAGTACCATAATTTGTGTTTGCTTTAAAACACATTCTATAATTGAGCAAACATTTATTGTCAAAAAAAACAATGTGTATTTATAAAGAAGAAGAAAATGTTCTTCACGTCATTTAAGTCTGTGAGCATCAGTTAATCGGGAAACTTAAATTATTACAAAATTATCAAAGTTATTTTCGGGAATACAAAATTTATTATTAATACGATTTTACAAAATAATTTAAAGTTTTTTTTTAGGGAGAAAAGATCATGCTGTCTTGCAACGTATACGTTTATTGAAACAGGTAAGTTATTTATATATTATCATAAATATACATAGAAACATGTATAAACGTTGTCTTTCTTGCAGCCAAAACCACCTACAATATTGAAAAAAGTTGGGAGTCAGCTAATTGAATTTATCTGTACGGAAAAAAGGAAAATAAATAATTGGCAAACGAGTGCTGGTAAGCTTTGCGACAGAATAGAAGCAAATGGGATATTGAGAAACCCAAATTTCTTTAATGTGCAGTTTTTCGTTAGAAAAAAAGATAATCGCGTAATAAGAAAACGGCCAATATATGTATGTATTTAATTTTATTTTTTATATTTTTGTATTTTTAATAAAAAATAAATTTTTTAGAATAAATTTGTTATTGTTTTTATTGTGAGAACCATGTGATGTGTTGAAATAGACATCTTCCATGGTTTTGGGAAATATAGAAACAGGGTTGGAATGGTCGTTTGCGTTTTCTTCTGAGCATAATAATATGTTTGAGGCAATAATAAGCTAAAAACATTATGTCTAAACATATATTGTTACGCAAGACGTGTTTGACACAATCATAACCACAAACATTAATGATAGTTTGCGATTGTGATTGCATCAACCATGTTTTTTCTTTGCGTGTGGGGGTAGTGCAATAAATATTGATTTAAATCAGCAGTGCACTATCACTAAACAAAACTACATAAAAATTAGTTTGTACTCTGTTTTACCATCATTAGTGATGATTGTTATTTTTTTAACTACCACTAAAAAAAATATGTGTTATTGCAAATTTTTTCACTATCACTAAAGGCAGATTGAATGCAAACATCTGCACTCTATACAAAAGCTGCATACAGATTACAATTTAAAAAATGTAACTTTGTATGTGCATGGTTTTTGATTTTTTTTTTTTGAGGATATGCATAAGCAAAGAACATTAAACAACATGAAATTTTGTCAATAACGGTGTTATTGATTTTAACTATGAAAAAATGGTTATTGATTTTAAATTCAGTGCAACATTTTTAGTTGCACACAAATGAGTGAAGAAAAAAAAAGTTTCAATAAACTGATGATTGCTTTTTTTAAGTCAAACTATTTTTTTTTTGAGTGCAAAATTTTTTAACATCACTATCACTCATATTTAGTGAGGCAGCAAATTTTCAACGCATCAATCAACATCAACAAATTAATTGCAATATTTGTGCGCTATCACTTACTGTGAGTTGAAACTGCAAAATGAGTGCACTACCCTCATTAAGAAATCTTTGGTCGTATAGAAAAACAAGTTAACTCCATTTTTTAATAAAGCTTGTTTTTCCCAGATTCAAAAAATTTATTATTATTATTTTTTTTACGTAAAAAAAAACACCTTAATAATATCTTTGCAACAGAAACAAAAAAGAAAGATTTTTTAAATTTACGGCACCACATCGGGTCCGGTAGATCTATATGGGTAAAAATATATTACTCGAAAATATTTCGGGTGCTTGGCAGTCGTTTTCTATGAATCAAGAATTTCAAAAAATATATAAAATGCATATAAAGAATGCATTTACAAATATTCTTTAAGTTATCATTTTGACCTTAAAGAGCTTGTGACCCGAATTTGTTCATTTCGCTCTTTCTCTCTTAAAATTAACGACGTTTTTAACTATTAATTTTTCTGTTTTTTCAGACACTATGGAGTTACCTTGTTTTTTCAAAAAATGCATGGAGTTATTTAGTTTTTACATAAAAATTGGTATTTTACTGATTTTTATTTTTCAAATAACATTTATATGATAAACTTTAAAACAATTTCGATATGAACCTACAGACAAACCTTAGTGGTTTTGTAGGATTAGTTAAGTTAAAATGTAATAATAAATTTGGAAATAAATAAAAAAAAAATTAATCTGTCAGAATGATAATAAACGAAACACGCTTTCTATTTTTGGTGTTATCTTAAAAAGTGGAGTTAAATAGGTTTTCCATACGGCCACAGATATATTTTTTAGCTCAGAAGTACATTTATTATATTTTGCCTACTTATACCAAACGACTTTTCAAAAAATTCTAAAACTTTAGGGGCCATATTTCGGAAGCCCGAGCTAACTTTGCAGATTTGCTCTACTAGTCGTCTTCTTTCATTTCGCGTTGCAAGTGTTGAGGCTGGCGTCAATGAACCGAATTGTGTTCCACTGTGATGTTAGCGTAGTTTTTCCTGATTTCTAAAGAAGTTTATGTTTCATCTACAGTGGTCCTTGAGGTATACGCAAGGAAATATTTTTATAAACTTTGAACACGGGAGAGTTTTCAAAATTTGTTCGATTTCAATGTCACGTGATTTTGATTTCCAGAACATGCCCAACAGTGTAGTTTTTAAAAATACCTTATGGCAAAAATTAAAATTTCACTTTTCACACTTTTCATATACAAATTTTACAAATTTTCTTTATCTAAAGCGCTCACACCTCTAATCAACAATTACACCAACTACATACGTCAAATATCAAATAAATCATTTTAGATTAAACTTGATTGTTTCTTAACACAGAACTTTACCATCCCATCCTTGTTGTATGTATGACAAAAAGATAAGGATACTTTTACAACAATCTCTTTTCGCTAAAATACACAAAAAAAAAAAATAGAAAATTCTTAAATACTTTTGGTTACATCAAGTGATAGTGAAATTGTTAAGAAGAAAATTGTCAAGGTTTTTAGAAAAATCTAGTCTCTGTATTTTTCTTCTCAAATTAATTTTTTTATCTAATTGTCTGCCTAATGTAACAACATTTTGTTTTTGTATTTGTTGCTTACAAAATTTAGATATTTGTTGATATAAACCAAATTGTCTTTTCCTACTTTTTTTTAGATACATAACGAAATCCAAAATATATGTATATATTTTTTATAAAGAATAGTACATATGTACTAGGGTTTTCCTATTGTCCAGTTTTTTTTAACTCACGGGAACTTTTATTTAAATTTAAATAATAAATGAAAGTCAGTGTATATATCTCTTGTGATATCACTTAATTCTGTATATTATGCACTACGTCGTAGTATTTACCGACAAATTTTTCGAGAGTGTAGCCTGTTTGGGAGTCATGGAACCGACAAGACAAAAGTATGTTATGAGTTTAACGGCAAATTTCACTAAATGCAAAAGCACTTTCCCTTTCGCACAAATGTCTTCATGTAAAAAAAATTAATTCTCAAAAACAGCGTTTAAAAACCTGCAGTCAAAGTACAAAAACTGCCATTTTTCAACTTCTTCATTTGTCATTGGCAAAAAAAACTGTTGCTTTTACTTCGGATTTATTAAATTAAAACAGTTGATGTCAACCCAACCTAAAAGGCGAAAAGAAAAAAATTGCTTTAATCCTAAATATTTTAACCAAATTATTTTTCTAAAATAGTAGCTTCTTTTGCATAATATATATTAATTAAAAAATATGTATTAAATAGCTATGCATTATTTTTTTGTGTTTTCTCGTTTTATTTCAAGAATTTTCATGTTATTTTTTTTACTAATAGATTCCAAATAATAAATAATTTGTATTATTATCAAAAAGTAATTTTAATTTTTGGGAATACAGAATTTTAATTTCAAAAGATTTTGTTATTCGTGCTTAATTCCCAGTTTTTTTATTGATAAAAACACTTGAAATTTATTGTTGATGGGATAAGCTATTCCTATGCGCATTTCACTGGTTGCTTAGGCCAGATCATCAGGAAACTTCATCAATAAAGATTTTAGAAAAACTAAAGATATTAAACCAAATAAAACTGTTAAACGTATAAGAATTATAGCAACAGTTCTACTTGTAATAATATCAAAGTTTAAACAAATCAACAATAAATTTCAAGTGTTTTTATCAATAACAAAAACTGGGAATTAAGCACGAATAAAAAAATCTTTTGAAATTTTTATTATTATTTATTGACATCACTTTATTTATAAAAAAAAAATTGTATTAATCGGTTAACCGATCAATTAAAAATTTACCGATTACTAACCGATTAAACCAAAACCTCGATTAATTAATCGATCGATTAACCGATTAAAGTAAAAACTCGATTAAATGAATACCCTAGTACTATTTACACATCGATTAGTGATGTTACGAATATTCATATTTATATATTCATTGATTCGAAATTACGAATATTCATATTCGTTTCGCCGAATATTCGCTTATTTCATGATATTCGTATTCTCCAAATTCAAGCGAATATTTCGTGCATATTTTGCGTTTACGTTCCAAGAAAAAAATTACAAAAGTGTAAAAAAATACATAAAATGATTTTTCAAGTAAAGTAAGAGACAAACAAAATATATTTCAAAACTAATATTAAATTAATTAATAATACAGTGCAACACATAAAATGCAATCTCCTTTTCGTGTGGAATTTCTGGAAGTTCTTATCGAAACTAACAAAGTCTTATTTTTGTTTCCCTAGTTTAACAGCTGTTCAGATGTATATAAGGGCTAAAACTTGCATTTTCCGAAGAAAACAGCTGTATTTCCCAAGCCAATTGGAGATTTATGGCTAAAGAATACCAGGCATGCTTTTGGTAAATTATTCAAACATTTCTCGAATTATGGATGCAAAATACTGTTGGAAAATGTGAAAAAAGCATTTTCCAGTATTATAATGTTTTAGTTATTATGAATTATGTTAAAAGGCTTGTTTTAACTCAAGATAACTTTACTGAATTTCTCACACTTTGGCAGCTATGGGCCAAAAACAGTGAAAAAAAGCTATAAAATATTAATATTTTCCGACAATTGAGCATACATATTTGACGCTCTAGATGCATTTTTTTTAGAATAGTTTGTTTTAAATTTTATTCTCGTAGTCTGTAGCTACGAGTGTGCGGAAGAAAGTAAAACAAAATTTTAATCGGCTTCTGAAGAAAAATTAAGTTTTAGCCAAAATATACACGAAGCCATAAAACCCGAAAAGCAACTAAACTATCAAAATCCAAATGGATTTTTAATATTAATATTATTAAATATAGTAAGTAGAGTAACAGTATTTTTTCAGTGCTAAATTTCAGATTAAATATTCGTATTCGCGAATATTAGAAACTTTTATTCGGTACATCACTAGTTGATACAATAGGCACTTCCACAGATGTGTCACGTTTCCCAAGCAAGCATTTTATCTATTTACGGTCGCATTTATAAAAAATATAACAGGTTTATAAAAGGTTTATGAAACGGATTTTCTTACAAAACTTGAATAATAAACCCTTTATAAACTTGTCTTATTTTTAAATATTAAATATTCTTAAAACAAAATTCCTGGAAATTAAATGAAATATTTTGCCCGATAAATGAAATATTTTTCCCGATAAATTTTGGAAAAGTTTTTCCTTTCAAAACCCCTGAAAATGTTTTTTTTTTTTAAATGTGCGAATGGAAAACACTTGCGTTAAGTTTTGTTTTCCAAGCGACTTAAGTATTATTAGAAGTAAAAACATTTGGCTTTGTTTGTCATTTGACTGCATCCAATCTTCCCATACTCGGAAAATAAACGCACCAAAGCAAAAAAAGAAAAGAACCATATCAATTTATCCATCCATTCAGTTTTTTTTTTCTTTTTTCATTCATTTATTTATTCCAAAGAAAATTTTTCTGTCCCTTCTTACTTAGTTGCGTTTCTGGATTTTAATACAAATACCAAGATTTTGGTACTAAACATCCCTTCTTCTTCCCTAAACATTCAAATGGTTGGTTGGCCCGTCAGTCCGTCCGTCCATCCAACCATTTAACTTTTGTTTGTTGTTGTTATGTTTGTCGTTCGTTCGCCTGTGCACTCTTAACGCAATTTCGTTGGTAATAAATCAACCAAAGTCGACATTAAATCTTTCTATTCCCTTTTTATCCCACACTACCCCCATTGTGAAAATGAAAATTCCAACAACAACAATGGCAAGAGAAAATATTTAAGTATTGAAAAGAAAATGAAACTAAGTATGTGCGTAAGTTGATTTTCCCTTTTTTAATATTTGTCTTTTTTTCACAGAGAACTGAAAAGACATAAGAATTTTCAATTTTCTTTTATTAAACATTTGAAAAAAGCAGTCTTCTTATTATTGTCCTCCAGCGTGACTGACTGACTTTCTTTTTTTTTTTAACAAAAAATCTTGGCAATTGGCTTTAAAAATAAACACGTTGCTTTTCATTTATTCAATAACAATTATTCTGAAATAACAAACAAACAATTGTTTAAATTCAGACTAATAAAAACTTTTTGATTTAGGTGAATTTCTACTCAAAATTGTCTCATTATTGGAACAAGTCGTTCACACAAATCATTTTGTTACCTGTGATTTGAAAAAATTTTTCAAAATCGAATAACACGTTACGGGCAAATCCCGAATACAATTTTTACAAACCCGCTCAACTTCTTTTTTTCTCGATTGGTTGCTTTCATGTGAAATGTTTTGTGTCTTAATTTTGCTTAAAATATTAATTAAGTTTTTTTCTTGTATCTTTTTGTTTTTGGTTATTAATTTATTCTTTTTGTATACAATCAGATTAATCTGTTGTCATTTTGTTTGTTTGAAATGTGTTTTTCTTTTGTGTTTTTGGTGCTGCTCTTTGTCTCAAATTAAAAATGCTAATAATCAGTTAATTACGATTATATTATTGTTAGTCTTATTATATTTTGAATATTTTTCATCGTTAATGTTTTAAAATGATTATTAATTGAAATTCCTTACAACTATTTGAAATTGTTAATTTAATTAAATATATGACCACTAAACAAAACATACAGTATGGATGGATTCAGTACCCATTTAACAGCAGATAGTTGCTTTTTGTTTAGTTTGCTTTATTATTTCATTATGGATCGACTTACACTAGAGCCACGCGTGCAAATTGTGAAAATTTTTAATCAAAATAATTCGGTAAATGGGCTGAAGCACAAATTGATATTGATGTTGAATTTTGATTCAAAATTTTATTTTTCGATGAAGCTCATTTCTGGTTGAGTGAAGAGAATACACAAGCTTTTGCCGAAACAACATTAATTCCACGGAAAATTACTGTTTGGTGTGCTTTATGGGCTGGCGGTGTCATTGGCTCATCTGTCTTCAAAAACGATGATGGTAAGAATGCAAAAAATTGTGTTCAAGATTGCGCTTTCAACGAGCCAGCCGTGGCGGCCACATAGCCGAAATCATATTTAAACATTAATGTCATAATTCATTCTTTCCAGGAACCAGGGTTCTTGTTTGCCTCCCAAAAAGTAGTTGAGTCGGTGTTAAATTAGAGTTTTTTATAGGAGTATTGCGATATTCTAATGAAGCATGCCAAAAATGACTTCCTTCTTCATGGCATTTCATTATTAGCTTTTTTGAAATTTGTACCATCCTTTTCGTAAATCCATTTGACAGTGGACTCACTGTTGTGATTTTAGCCCATTGTCTGAGCTCAAAAGATCCAATGGGAACATTGTCTGCTATGATTTCCAAAGGATAGCAGTGTATTGAAAAAATTATATTAAGTTTCTCACAAATTGCTTTTGCAGTCTTTTTAACAATTGGCACAATTTCTAAATACTTTAAAAAATAAACACCTACAATCAAGTAATTTTTTCCTAGTACTTCCATAATATCCATACCTATTTTTTCGTAAAGAACCTGTTGTATATTATGTGTTAATAAAGGTTCTTTTGCATTAGCTGATCTATGTTTTTGACATAAATAACACTTTGCTATCATCATTTCGATTTCTTGACCCATACTAGGCCAATAAAAAAGTTCCTTAGCTTGTTTTTTCTATTCCCAAATGAGACTTATGTAAATTTTTTAGGGTCATTTCCTGAAGGGTTTTTGGAACAAAAATTCGGTCTTCAAGAAAAACTAATCCGTCTTCACTCTACAAATTCATTCTATGCTTCCATAAAAATTTAATATTTTCGTTTAATTTAGTTTTATCTACAGGCCAAATACTTTGACAATATTCAAGGACTTGTTTTAAAATTGCATCCTTTGCAGTTTCTTCTACGAACAACTTTTTCTTATCATCACTAACATTTATTGTATGCACCATCGCTTCTAAGCGTTTTTTTATGTGCTTCCTCAGCAAATGCCTATCCCGTCCATCGTGCAGTGAGGAGTCTTTCTATCTTTTCTAGAAAGGCTAAGAAGACTCTCACACCACTCTTGGCTTTTTCTAAGCTCGTTTGGCTAGGTGGTGTGACCTGTTCTGTCGCATCCTGCCATACAATGGGTCTTGATACACTCGCCAATCTAAATACTTTCCATCTCGAGTGTGACCTCAGAAGCCGATGGTATAGCCCTTTGTTCCTTATCATCAGCCGAAATCATTGTGATTTCGTGCTCATCATCAGAGCCCAGAGTTTGATCACCGAGTCTTTCCGAGGTACCTGTTCGAGATGGGGAGCCGACTGGGGAGTAAATCACGTCCGTCTCTGTCACTTCTGTTAATAACTGACCCTCCTGCAGCAGAATATCCCTGTGAATACTCAGCCAGTCGGAGTCTGGATCTGACACCGAACCTGCCGAGTTGTCAGAGATATTCCCTGCGCCGCACAGTGAGACAGCCCTATAGTAACCGCGGCAAAAAATGGTTTTTGGCGTGTCGTCCAATTTGGATGATCACAGTATATTAACAGCTATATGAGTAACAATTCCCTGAAATTTCAGCCTCATAACTTCATAACTTTTTGGTCTAGAGCAAGTCAAAGTTGAGGTATGACAACGCGCTTGAAATATGTTAGTTCAATATGTAATATTCAAAAAAATAAAAAAATACATAATTTTTTTATTTAATTTTTTTTTTAATTTTTTTAATTAATTTAGTTGTTGTAGAATTAGTAGATGAAAAAATAAATTTAAAAAAAAACACAAAAAAAATTTCTTAACAACAGAATTGAAGTGTAAAAATTGAACATTTTGCATTTTCAATGGACTAGGAAATATAGAGCAGCCCCTCGCCCTAGGTGCAGACTTATATCAAATGAAAGATTGAAGTCTCAGCTTTCATTTGAATTTAATGACATTTAGCAAAAGTTTGCAAAAGTACTTTAAACATACAAAAAACTACAGAAAATATTAAACGCGCACATTCTGTCGCTATACGTATACTGTAAAATAATATTACATTGTTGTTGTTTTAAATATTATTGATCAACAAACGGTAATTGCAATTATATATTTAATTCCCAATCTATTTGAGAGTGCAAGTTTATATAGTGTTAAAAAAAAAATTTACAAGGTCATTGATAATTCAACAATTTCTTATAGTGCAATTTCTGATATTTGGATCGATAGCAATAAAGATATTGATGTTGTTGTTGGTGTTATATCAACAAAATTCAATGAAATGTCAGACTTAATTATTAAAAATTAATATTAACATTATTTTTTTTGCTACAGGAATGTTTTCCGAAGAAGCGCAAGAGGCAATGAATAAGGATTATAGAAACTGTAGGCTATTCCATTCTCGTAAAAATTCACGTATTTCTACGAATGAAGATGTACTATTTGCAAAAATCACCAGATCCTTATATTAATTCATTTAGAATGAAAATGAAAAAATTAGAATACCATGATGATATTAAAAAATTATTGATAGAATGAAAAAAAATTGTTCTTTTTAATTGCATTTCAATGGGAGGTGGGCGTAATAGTGGGCGTGTTATTGTAATTTTTGCATGAAACATTTTAAATGATATAAATTACAGTGATATCAAATTTGAAGGTTGTACCTAAAATATTTTAGAAAATATGGCACTTTTTATGTTGTGGTTGTATGGGAGGTGGGGGTAAAAGTGGGCCAAAGTTCAAAATTTTTTTCCGATAGTATATGTAACAATATAACATTCAAGTATAATAAAATTTAAGGTTATACTTAAAGTATTACGGACAATACGGCATTTTACAAATTTCGATTGTATGGGAGGTGGGAGTAAAAGTGGACGAATTTTCTTATTTTTTTTTAAAAAAACTGGAATTATCTCAAAATTTACCTGTGCAAAATTTCAGAGCTCTACAATTACTCCTTGTATTTAATGCCGGTGTTGTCTCACTGTGCGCCGCGTCCTTAAATCGCGTCCTTTTTGTTTTGGTGTTCAAGTTTGTCCAGTCTTTGGTCCCACTAGTTTGCACGTAAGAAAAAGGACCGTCCTAGGCTAAGTTACAACTGACCCTTGCCATCGGCATCAGAGGGAAGCTGTTAACGACCAGTTTCATTAACCACTAACTAGCCATTCAGGTCCTCGGCACTGCTGTCAACCACCTTGAACATAAAGTGGGGGATGTGGGAAAACAAAAGGGGGATAAATAGGATTATAGGTAATGGGATAGGGGATGGATGGATGCCTTATAACTTGTTTCGGCTAGACTTACCGACTCAGTTTACAAGACATACACTACAGCCAGCATTTAAGCCACCACATTGCGGAAAGATACCATTTTTAACTTAAGAAAACTTTTGAGAGGCTTTTTGTTAGTTTTTGACAGAAGCTCAAGCAAGCTTATATATAAAATAGTTGGGCCTTTAGTGTTTGAGATGCTTAAGAGAAGCTAGTCTTAATAAGAGTTATTTTCTTTTTGAAAGTAGTTTTCGCGAATTACGCTTTATTATTGGGACTATGTTACGATATTCCATACTCGAGTAGTTTATATAGGCAATCAAGTTTCTTTGCTTTGACCTACATAGCTACGCTTTGAAGATTCCAATAACCGTTACTATTTACAGGTCAAATAGTAAAAAAGAAACCCTCCATAATAAATTTTATATCAATAACAGCCCATGACACATATGCATGACATTTTAATTTTTAAATCTAAAACAAATCATATTTTTTAAATTTGTATTCATTGTAGGAAGGGACAAATAATAAGACCACCGCAAAACAAACCAAATACATAAAAAAATATTGAAATGTTCATGTTTAATCTCACCACAAAAAAGCTTTTTTGAAGAAATGTTCAAATAAAATCTAGAAACCACAAATTCCCCACAATACTTGAACAAAACAAAACAAACGCCCAAAGAAAAAGTGCGACAAGCAATTTACAATTTATTTAGATCCATAAAAAAACAATTGCTGACTGAGCATTAAACAAATAAATTAAAAAAATAGTGACCAGAAACAATAAAATATACAAACTATTTGTAGTAGAAAAATAGTCGCACACAAATCACTTTTCTTAAAAATAAATAAAAAAAAATAAAAAACAGACAATTCAACGAAAAAATTAGAAACAATTTCCAAAAAAATAAAAAATAAACATACAAACAAAGAATAACTGAATTAGAGTTTTTTTCGGGAATTTAATGCGGTGTTAACGGTTAATACTTTTAAGTAAAAGTTCAGAAAATTACTTTATTTTACTAAAATATGATATAGACCAAAAGTACTAAAGGTGTGTTCAGACCAAACATATATTTGACAAAAAAATCCAAAAAAAAAACCTTTACCTTTATTTAAATTTATCAAACTTTAGCTTTATTTTTAACGATTTCTATTTATTTATTTATTTAATAAAAGTTACAAATACAAGTTATATTCTAACTTAAATAACCGAGCAATAGTAACGTTACCTTCAGCCCGTTGTAGTGAAACAGACCAGTTTCTTTGGCGTGAATCGAACCCGCAACCCTCGCACTGATAGAATAGCTCGCTACCTACTAGTGCTAGGCAACTATCGATAGTCTTAAAATATTGATGGAAAAATAACGATATCGATTTTATTATAATTTAATATACAGCTTTGAAAACATTTAACAGCAGCTATAGTCACAGTTTTTTTGCCGCAATTTAGAACATTATATTATTATCAATGTTAACCAAAGATTGGCTTAAGTAAAAATTATGAGAAATAACTCATAGAAGCACTTTCGAAAAAATGTTTAATATAATTAAAATAATTTATGAAAAAGAAATGATATTTTCGTTTAAACGTTTAGTTTATTTATATTTATTTACATAACCCCATATTCATAAAAAATATTTTAGGTTTATACCAGGTTTATGAAACGAATTTCCCATAAATGTTTGTTAAATAAACCTTTTTTAAATCAAAAATATATTTAATGTATATGGGGGTTATAGTTTATTTGAATAAAATATTATGTTTATGGTTTTCTATTCAAATAAATCTTTACGTATTTTATTTTAACTCACATGCCACATATGGGTATTTCCATGTCACCGTACGTGACATTTGTACGCCTTCAAAGAGATATAGATTTTGCAAAAATATAAGAAACTGGAAATTTTTTTTATTATTATGTATCAAGTTCAGAAGATTGTTGTCCAAAATATCGAGCAAAATAAGTGCATATCGTACGTGACATAAAACGGAAGTGATTTTGGGGTGAATGTAAAAATCTACGAATTGTAGGACGTTTTTCTTCTTATTTTTTAATTTTTACATTAAACCACATATTTTTCCTTTAAATAATTTTGTTATTCGTGCTTAATTCCCAATTTTTATTATTTGATAAAAACACTTGGAATTTATTGTTGATGGGATAAGCTGTTCCCATGCGCATTTCACTGGTTGCTTAGGCCAGATCATCAGGAAACTTCATCCATAAAGATTTTAGAAAAACTAAAGATATTAAACCAAATAAAACTGTTAAGCGTATAAGAATTACAGAAACAGTTCTATTTGTAACAATATCAAAGTTTAAACAAAATCATCAGCAATAAACAATGAGTTTATCTATCCTTACATTCCCCAATTGATTGGAATTCTGCCAACATTAATTGTAGTTGTAAGTCTCTCCTTTTTTTGGATGGTTTTATAATGATCAAAATGTAATATCGTTTGTGACATACCGTACTTGACAGATTTTTCTCTTATGGTATTCACAGGGTATGAAATATATTTTTTGTAAATATGTGTCTATAAAAACTTTAAACAAACAAGTAAGCACTTATAGTCGGTCTAGCCCGACCAATGATACCCTACACCATAAAATTTGAAAAGAGAGTACTATGCGTTTGTGCTGATGTTTGTAACACCGTAAAATATTGGTCCTAACCCCAACTTTTCGTATACCGATTGACTCAGAACCACTTTCTGAGTCGAATTAACGATGTTTGTCCGGCTGGCATGGACAGCCAATGTAAACCTTGTGCGTAAAGTACAGAACGCAAATTGACAGATCATTTAATAAAATTTGGTTCACAGGTTCTAATGAGGTGTAGGTTGTCATATAGTCGGGGTTGACCGACTTTATTTTCTTACATGTTTTCCATTGTAGATCTGAAATCAAAAGGTTGGGTAAATGTTGTCGTGATTATGATTTACCTTCAAATTATTTTAAACTAATAGGCACGAGTGATTCCTATGAGATGAACAATAACGACATAAAATTTACCGATGATATAATTTTTTAAATACCTTTCACAATATTAAATAACGTTTATTCTTATTTAAGAAATTGATCTTAACTTACAATTTCATCGTGAACAACTTTAAATGAATTATTTATGTTTTGTTATTGAATTTTAAGGTGTTTATTTAAAAAAGCTTTTAGCAATTTTTAAGCCCATTTTTAGCCATTTTCCCCGTTAATTTGGCCATTTTTGGTCTTCAAGTTTTGGCAACACTGGTTACAGCTTACACGACAATATCGCCTATAAACCTAAACGAATAAATAAAAATATACAATCCCAGTTGGCCCCATCTTTAAGACATCCTCGAAGACGGAAGCACGCAATGTTAATGGCTGCACGACATGCGAGGGACAGCAGGAACAAACCATCAACGACATTTTCGAACAAGTGTCGCTAAAATCGTGCACGACACAAAAAAAGACAATGTCGCCTACTTTGTCGTCAATGACTACATGCATGACAATGTCGTTTATATTGACGTCCGCGACAAAAATTATTTATATGCTTATCTATTTCCGACAGTTTTTTAGTATATTTGGAATTTTAATTTCTGTTATTTGTTTTATATTCGACTCTTATAAACCCCCTTTCAGATTCGGCAAGTTACTTGCGCAGCTCTTGGCTTGTTGATGTGAGAGGCAAAGTCGGGTGAAGGGAAAAACATTTGAGTACACACTTTGTTGTACTCGGCAAGTTACTTGCGCAAGAAACTTGCCAATTCTGAAAGGGGGTTAAGCAATCCTAAAGTTGACAGTGAAGCATTATTGGCTGCATGTAATCCAATTTCCAGCCCGCGAATAACTTTATTATAAATTTTTGGTCTTACTTGTTAGAGCTAATTTGTAAATTTTTTGTAGGTATTTACATCAACAATTAAAAAAAACGAATATGAGAATTTTAAGAAATCCAAGCAAGTGATTAAATAGCATCCAAAAAAAATTTGTCGTCAATAGCATTTATACAAGACAACTTATAAGACAGTGTCGCTCATACTGTCTCACATAGAGCTAAATATAGGACAAGTTATAAGACAATGACGCTCAAACTGTCGTGCACGACGATTTCCTGTAAATTGTCTTCTAGAAAACCTTAACGACAGGGGACAAGTCGTGCATACATCATTGACGACGATGTCGTCAACGGCAATTTGGCCCACTGGGATAGCACATACATATTTTTAAAATCGTACCTTAGTCTTTGAGTTCTCAGACTTGACTGACTGATTCTCTTTCGCTTTTATTATTATCGTTATTTTACAGTTATTTTTATTTCTTATTGGAAACAAATTATTTTTTGTTTGTTAAGAAGACAGCTTACAAGACAATGTCGCTCATATTGTCGTGCTTAGAAGTTGATAAAGGACACCTTACAAGACACTGTCGGTCATGTTGTGTTGCATACACTTTAATACAGGACAGCTTACAAGACACTGGTACTCATACTGTGGTATTTTTGTCATGTTGCCGTTGATATTTATTAACTTTTAAAAGACAGTGCAATAGACAATGTCGAGTATTTTGTCGTCGACGACATTTTTCTCAAAATTGTCCTCCAGAAATCCTAAGTGATAGAGGCCATGTCGTGTATAAATTGTAGGGTAGTACTGGTTAATTTTGTACTTTTTTGAAACTTATTAGGTGCTAGTTATCAAATATCAAATAACACCTACTTTTTGATGGTTTTTGTGTGGTGACAACCCAGTATATGTACCAAATTTGGAGAGTTTTTCTCATAAATGTAAAGAAATGTATTTTGTACCGCGCCCGCTCTTTCATTTCAACCCACAACATGGAAACTTTTACTGCTACATTCTACAGATAAACAGAAATCTGTTTTTTTATTTGTTTTAGAGGTGCCACTCTCACTTCTAAAGCCTATTTTCAAAAAGGTTGTGTACTAGTTACCAATATGCTTGTGCCCAGTTTGGAAACTTTTGTGCTTATTACTCTTTAGGTATTCAACCAAAAATAGAAAAAAAACAAGGGATTTAAAGGTAAAATAAGAAACAGTGGAGGTTATTTTTCATATACTAGTTAACAGCCATTTGAGCATTGATCTGGCTAAATTACAATAGCAAACAAATCCGGAGTATTTGTGACATCAATACATAACAGCCGTGCCCCTATCATTTCTGGTGTTTTTAAAAAACACATTTAAACATACACACGCAAAGAATGACATTGTTTAATCAACTTCGATGCAAAAAAATAAAAGCAATTTTAATTAAAAAAAATTTTTTTATTTATAGCACATTAACATTTGAAAACGATTTCGGAAAAATGGGCACTACGGCTGTTCTTTGAGAAGCGCATTATGAACGTAAAATTTTGGGACATTTTTGAAAAAATAAGGTCCGATAATGTGACAGCTGTGTGGAGCCTGTAGCGTCTTTTGTTGATTGATCTCGGTTCATATGCCGAATTTCTGTTTATTAACAAGCCCGTTTAGACAAAAATTATCCGTGAGCCATACAAATTACGAAGTCGTCCAAAGGTTCCGCGAATCGATGGCTGATTAGCATAGTAAATTTGAATAATTTGGTAGCATTGTTCAAGCGTGAACATGTTCATGTAGATTTGCCAGAGTATATGGATTATAAGTGTCAAAAAGCGAGCACAGTATGACACAGTATTTTCGCAAATATTTCGAAAACGCTTCTGAGAGAAATAAATGGGTGCCATATTCGTGTTGAAAAATATTGATATTCTTAAAAGTAATCGATCGATCAACAAAGGAAATACGGCAAAACGCTACAACACAAAACAAAAAAAGGTACACATGAGGAATAAAATCATACGCCGAAGTTGTGCCGCTAAAGCCTGTTGGTGTTCCCGATAAATCTAACACAATTGAAATTTTTAATAAAGATCTTGCAAGGCTTTTTTATTCATTTTAATCATTTTATTTTTTAACAAATAGAATCTGGGAATTTATTTCTCATGTTGAGTAACATTTAACAGAAATATAAAAACAAAAAAATATTCTTAGGCCCGTTTTCACAACTATCCGATAGCTAAAGGTTGGTTTTTATCGGCGTTATAAAAAGTGTTGCATTGTTACATCTTTACTTTAATCTACCAGTTTCGATGAACCTTAATTTACTTTATCGCAAACTTTAGGTTAAAGTAAAGTTTTAATAATGGAACACTTTTCATAAGGCCGGTTAAAGTCTACTTTAAGCTATCGGTAAGTGGTGAAAACGGGCCTTAGAAAATGTTGAAGGAATAACACTATGAAAGTATAAAAGCTTTTGAAGATTGTAATTTGACTTAGAATTTTTTATTTAATTTATTTTACACAAACAAAATAAAATTGAATGTAAATAAAAAAACCACTTCGTTGATGCCACCTATTTATTTTTTTCTTCCCGCGAAATTTATAATTTGAGGATTTTTTTACTAAAAAAAGTATTTTTTGTGAGAAAAAATATTCCTTGGGAATATTCGTGATTTAAAATAGATTTAAACAAAACGTGAGAACATTTCGAAAAATATTCTTAAAGTGGTTCGTATCTTACAGGTCAACCTAAATAAATGCAACAATTTCAGTTCGCCAATGCGATTTGTTATATATTTTTTAATGCAATGGCAACCCTAATTTAAGTTTGCCTGTTAAAGTGGCAGTTTCACACTATTTAAATAATTCATTGCAGAAGTACTTAAACCAGCACAAAATATGTACTTTGCGGCAAGACCAAAATCTGTGTTCCACAGGAGTTGCATTACGTAAGCAAAAAACAACTTATGATCCCAAAAAATATACTTAATATGTTGTTACTCTTACGAGGCATAAGAAAAAGGAATTTGTATGCTCTCTATTTACAGTATTTGATATTAGAAATTAACATTAAACTCTTGCGATAGATTTAAAACCTTTAAAGAAATTAAAGATTTTACAGCTTTTCTAGCTTCTAGCACCTTCCAAAGGGATTTGTACGTTTGCGTCCTGAGGAGTACCTACCCCCTAGTACTACATGCTAGGGACGTATATGTAAAGTTAATAGCTCAAGCTTGTCTGAGGCTGAAAATTAACTTATCTCCAATATTTAATCCGGTACCCGGATAACCAGTAGAGTCTGCGATTATTTTTGATACTTTCCTCGTATAAATATTTAATATTTGGGTCAGTAGCCAAACGAAAAACCCCAAACAAAACTCTATGACACATTTTTTCCAGATGTCTGTTATTATGATGAAAACAAATGTTTAATCAAATCAAATCATCATAAAATAAGTGGCGACTTAACAAGGCACCAAAAAATAAAAAAATAACACACAAAAAAACAAGAGTTTTAACGACCAAACAAAAATTCATAATCATTTTTAATTTTATGACCATTTCTAATGACGATTTCACAAAAACAACAACTCAGAACGGTAGAAAAATTTGTTTGTTTAGTTTATAAAAAAAATGTTTATTACCTTTTGTTGCCATGATTGTTGGTGTTTGCTAGTTGGATGGAAAGCTGGATTCATGTTACCAAAATCTACATGCATTCCATGATGTCTGTATGTTTATGCTTCAAATTAACACCAAATGCTTTTTCTCCCTCTCTCTCTCACCCTGGGTTTATTAGGTTTTAACGATCGTTTTATTAAGTCAAGATACTTTTACCCGGATCCATATTATTATGAGATAAAATAAAAATCTAAATCTTAAAAATTAAAAAAAAAATCTGCGAAGCTATGAATTTTATTTTTATGACAAAAGATTTTAAAAGAAAGATTTAATGTTGTTTAGAAAAAAATATGTTCTTTTTTTATGGAGTAAAAGTAATTGTCATCTTCTGTATTTTTAATTAGCTTTTATGCTCATAATTTTTTTTTCTACTTCGAGAAGCCTGGGAAAGATTGATCATTGTAATTTTTAATGGGTTACAATTTCTCATGGCTTTTAATCTAAATAAAAAAAAAATTAATGACATTATTGAAAATTTTCTTAAGTTATTGTTAATGAAATGAAGGGCGTAACTTAAAGGAATTTTAAAAAAAAATTTTTTATATTTTATTTGTTTGGTTAAATTAAAATTTTTTGAAATTGTTATTGGAGGGTATAAAAAGAGATACATATGGTGCGGTTAATCTAGTTTAATGAAGCTTAATTGGGTCTTCCTAATATTTTAAGAAAAGGCTTTCCTTAATTGATATCGGCTTGATTTAAAGAAGATCTTTAATGCTGCAATCTTTTTTCTGTCACTCAACTAAAACTAAACAATTTTTTTTTAATTATAAAAATAAAAAGAAATCAAGTTAGAAAGTACAGTCAATCAAACCCGACTATATTAAATGCTCACCACTGTACTTAAAACAAATTTTCGCGAGTGTACCCTATTTGGGACCCTTGGGCAATTATAGTTTTGTCAAAACAAAATAATGTTATGAGGTTAAGATTCAATGAAAAGTTATTTAGCCGAATATTGGGCCGTGTAAATAAAAAGGTAGCTATAAATAGTACTAGAAATATTAAAGCTGAAACTTGCTTTGAAAATTTAAGTTTAAACTAGAACTTTATACTGACTAGAAGAAACTAGTCTACTAGAAACTAGAACACCTAAAATGTTAAAATTGCCGTAAATACAATTATTTATGTACAATGTACATATGATACAGTTTACCAAAGTAATTTTACTTAATTTTAAATACAATTCATAAATTTTGTTAAACATGTTAAACCATAATAAATAACAATCAATGACGTTGCCACTAAGTTTTTTATTATTTTCTTGTAAAGAAGACTTGGGGAATTTAAAATGGAGCAGTACTCAATTGAACAATGTGCCCAAATTGTTGATCTTTATTTTCCAAATAAACGATCCATTGTTTTGGCTTAGCGTGATTGTGACTCAGTGATTTTAATTGTCCTCCGCGTTCACCGGATTGAACCGCACAGACTGTCTTCTTTGGGGTTATTTGAAAGGAAAGGTCTACATTGATAAGCCTAGAACCATCCCGCAATTAAAAAGCAATATACGCGACGAAATAAACAACATAACACCTGAAGTTACAACATTACACCTGAAGTTTTGTGAAAGATTATGGAAAATGTGTTGGAAAGAGCACGAATTTACGAAGCAGAAAATGGCCAGCACTTGCGAGATATTATTTTTCATAACTAAACTAAAAATATTCCCCATTTATATACTGTATTAAAAAACTTAATAAGTATCAATGAAATGCGCATAGGAATAGCTTATCCCATCAACAATAAATTTCAGTGTTTTTATCAAATATAAAAAATTGGGAATAAAGCACGAATAACAAAATCATTTTAAAAAAAAAAAATTAATAATTATATCTTTAATAAAAAGTTATAACGAATTCAAACCCCTTCGTTAATTTTGGGCCACCCTGTAGTATAAACTACATTTTTATTCACAAGACGCATTGCTTAGATGTCTTCATCTATATGAGATTTGTTTGCCTTAAAGTGATCTTGGGAAGGTTGTTTATTTTGGACCTATGTTTAGAGCTACCAGCACGAAATTTTGTCATGAGATAGAAGTTATCTTTAAAGGTATTATCGCTAATATGTATGTCATTCAGTGATGGAAAATTCAGTACTACGGTACTTTTTCCGTACTTTTTCCTTTCAAAATAAAACAAGAAAAGGATTTAGTAAAAGTTTTCAATTAATATTGCATCGCAAATTTCGAAGTGTTATTATTTTGCAAATTATTAGAATATTTTTTTAATTTGTTATGCAGAAACATTTTTTTGTGGCTACAACGACTCCGACTTTGGTAAAAAAAAACTTAACTCCGACTTCACAGCCCTGTTTACAACATTGCCTACACTTGCTTGGTCCATAAATGGCTGAGATATGAGCAACAACAAATAAAACGTTTTAAAAAAGTACCAAAATGTTGAAAAAAGTACCCTTTTGCTTGGTGGTCAGTACCATCTAAATATTTAAATTTTCTATCACTGATGTCAATACCTACATTAATAAAGAAGTGATGGCATTAAAAACTATTTATATGTGGAGAAGTAGTTGTATGGGAGTTTTGGTCATATAAATACCTAAATAATAAGATGGCTTAGGGGCCCAAAGACTCTATTCCGGAAAGAAGCTTGTATGGGGACTAGACCGCCTCCAACCAAGAAGTTTTCTATAAATTGCAGATACTCGTTGTATAAAATATTGGGATAATAGGATAAGTGTAACATATACGATGGGAAAAAATCTATTTGTTTTTTTGGTTTTTGTAGAAATTTTGCGATAAAATAATTACTTTTACAATTTATTGTAAAATAATCGAGATGTGTACATTATTATCGTTCGAATGAGATATAAAAGACAAAATTTGGTTAAATAATGTTAACACGTTAACAGTCCACAGTCACTAAATGGGCACTTTGAAGTCAATCCCAATGACTCCATTTAATGACAAACTGTCATAATGAGCGTTATTAGTTCTTTCTCCGCTATAACTGAGTCATTGCACTAATGAAGGACGATTCGTCATTTCAGACATGCCGATGGGTCATCCCATTGATGACAAAATACAATTTTTGACCATATGACAATTTGACCAAGTGATACTAAGGCTAACATCACAATGATGAAAAGTGTCATGGGGTCAAAGACGAAGACACTTTTCATAGTACTGATGTCAAAATACACCAGCGTTATGGCGCCTTTTCTATCAGTGTATTCAATCATTAAGGTCAAAGATTTGGAACTTCAGGAAGTGAATCTTGAGGTTTCTTTACACTCAACAAATAGTTGCACAAAAAAAAACCGAAAATAGCTTGACTACTAAAATAAGCAAAGTTCAACAATGTTTTTTATACATTTTTGTTAATTTCCTAAACTTTGTATGTAAAACACAATCACGTAGAATATAATTTAAAATTGTAAAAAGCTTTTAGATCTAGTAAGCATTTTGCAAAATTAAACAAATGTTAAGTAAAAATAATATATTTAAAATATTTGTGTGGTGATGTGATCTTAAAGGTTACTAATATCAGCACAAATCCAAGATATTTTCTCCACTATTTCTTTACTATAATTTTACTTTTACTAAAGTTTCACTAAAAGTCACTGTACTCCTAAAAATTTACTCGTTACTCTAACACTTTAAAAAGTTATAAAATCACTTCGTCACTAAAAGTTCACTTTTTCGTTAAAACTCAGTTTATCTCTAAAATATCTTAAAACTCAGTTTTTCGTTAAAAAGTCACTTCTTCACTTAAAATACATTTGTATGCCAATAGGTAACTTTTTCACTAGGGAATCTCTAAAAGTCGTTTTTGAAAAACGGTTTCATCAGAACGTTATTAAAATGTCATAAAGACAAGTCACTTTGTTACAAAAACCCAATTTTGTCCAAATTTCTTTACTCAAAAATTTATGGAGTCCTTTTAACCCCTTTATTCACAGCAAGTCAACAGAAATCTTTAACTAATTTGCCTAAATCCATTAACACAATTATCTCAACATCAAGCAGCCCACATAAACCGGATATTAGGTAAATAAGATCATTATAACAAAAGTGTTACCCTGTTACCCAAAGCCTCCAGCTCTTAACATTTTGACAATATCCTAAATTCATTTAACACAACTTTTATTTTTGAAAAACCATTTAAAACATTTCCTTAATACGAACAATTGCACGATAAACCCCTCAACTCAAAATGAGATAAGAACAGGAAGGAATTGTTACAAATACTCATATAGTAGATGCGTAAGTTGTAGAGCATAAAGTGTATTAAGTACAATAAGCGGTACCAATGAGCAAATGGGTGTATGTTTGTAGGAAGAATTCATCGTATGTATGTATGTGAGAGCAGTGTGTAAAAGAAGTGAATTTGATTAATGCAAAACTGTCACTGATATGTCACATGCATGTCAAATAATGACATTTGACATTTTACCAGTAGTCGTGGTAGTGGTTGTAGAGTAGTACCGTAACACTTACAATATTCATACTTTAAATTGTATATACATATGAACGTACTTTAACTTGTATATTTTCATGCGCTTGGTTGACTTTTGCGTTTACAGTTCTTGTTTTTCTCCTGCAAAGTGTTAATATTACAATGTGTATTTTATTATACAATGTATACATTTCGTATCCCTTTTCTTTATTGTAAATTATTCATTTTGTTTATTTATAAAATTTTATTTAAAATAATAGCAAAGATATGTCCATGACAATGGGGGAATGCTGTTTGTTTTATTGGGTAAGAGAAGATTTTTTTTTCATCCCCAATTATCTCTTTCGCACAAAATTTTTACAAAAAAAATCAAACATTTCGAAATAAAGCGTTTTATGCGATTTAGAAAAAAAATATCACAAGTCACTTTTTTTTGAACCAACATTTTAGATTTTTACCAAGTGACATTAAAATACTATTTTTCTTACTAAAATTTTAATTTTTATCTGAAAAATCACTTCTTCACTTATAAACTTCTAAAACATTTAGAAAATTTAAAACCAATAACTCTCCATATTAGAGTAACCGCAGACCTATTGTTGCCAATTCGTGGGTAATTACCCGATTTGGGTGTAATTTTTTTTAATGTCGTGTGTTATTTGAAATAAAATAACTTATTTCTTTTGAATGTAGATCAGGTGTAGTTTGAATTTTTTTGAGACATAAGCTTCGGAGTGATTAAGAACCCGAAATTTATTGCAGAACAGTATTCAAACAAAAAGTATCGTGCGCAAAGAAATGTTTTCAATGTTACAAAAAGTAATAAATTTTATTCTTATTTTGCCATTTTCAAAAGCTTCATTAGTTGAATGAATACTTAGCACTCTTAAGTCCCCATCCATATTATGAAACATATGCTGCAAAAACTTTTTTCGATACTCTTTTGCAACTGCATTCGTGTCTATAGAATAAAAATGTTGTTTTACAGCATTGAGTCATTTTCTATGCCTTCTCTCTTTCTTTCAATAACCAACTTACAAAAACTGCTTGTACATGAAACGAATTACACTTTTCCAATCGTCTTTCCCCTTTCATCAACCAACTCAAAAGTTTCGCAGCAAATGTTTCATAATATGGATTGGGACTAACATTTGTAAAACTAGTCTGAGAAACAGTCTGTAGTCTAAAACTTTTACAGGAATTTTCTTTACTAAAGAAGGTAAACAAAAGAACGGCCATGAACGTTTAAACAATTCTTGGGCATATGCAACCATACATATCGAGCCCTAACCGCGAAAATAACGTTATTTTATTTCATATAAATTTTGTATGAAATTTGTCGCTTACGAGTATATGGTTTTTGCTATAAAATCGTAACGGTACTCTTGAGAACGGCTTGACCGATTTGGACGATTTAAAATGATCGCCATGTTCCATCTTAGGTTTTTACGGAAATAGAAAGTTCTCAGCCAAAATCCGACAGATGGCGTTGTACGTTGACTTAGACTTTTCGCAATCTTTTTCGCAAGACAGGTGTCACTTTGCCATTTAAAATTGGGGCGAGGCGAAGTTCGCCGGCTCCGCTTGTAGCGTATAAAATACGTCAGTTATCGCTCCAAAAATTACCTTATGCTCTTATGCTTACTCTCGAAAAACACTTTAATAATTCTTGCCCTGTTAACAGTAAAGTTGAAATTTCGATTTTGGTGCACTGAAATTTTTGGTGCATTTTAAAAGACATTTTTTTATTTAATTAATATTGTTCTTAAATTAATTTCAGCTCTTTTCACATTAAAAATGTTTACAATTGTTCCACACGCTTAAAAGGAATAAAAAAATTAACCTTTTTTCTTTTGTTTTCAAGGACATTATTAACAGAGTTAATCAAATTAATATTAAAGATCAGTATTGTGTTTCCTATCCTCTCAAGGGTTAGGTAAGGTTAGGTGGCCGGTCATAAAGACCCCCTAGCGTAACCACATTATACGATAACCTCTACTTGAAACGGTTAGTTCGATGTGATGACACCCATAGTACTCCACACCCTCTTGGCGATTGCCAAGAGTCTAAAAAGTTCAATTCCAGAGATTTTTCCTACAACTTGGAAGTAATGATCTCCCAAACATTTCGCTCTGGAGCGTATGAGTGCTGGACAGTGGCAGAGTATGTGCCCCACTGTCTCTGTTTCCCCTGCTACCCTTCAGAACCTAAAATTGTCAGCAGTCAGTTGCTACGCCTTATTGCCGTTTTTTGCCGTCCAACAGTGACAGTGCAAGCATACCATAAGACTTTCAGTCGATTTCGGGATCATAGGATCCCCACATAACCCTGGAAACCCTGCACGATTCGGCTTTTCCCCAAATATTCTCAGATTTCCTAAGTATAGTAGAGTCCGTATCCCTCTTAATATTACGAATTGGAACTGGAATGTCAATCACTCTAATTTAATCCCCCCGTCACGCCAAATCGCCCGCAACTTCATTACCATCAACGCCCTTGTGGCCGCGAAACCAGTATATGTGTATATTTCTGTTGGCGCCAAGTCTATATATTGAGTATTTACACTCCTGGATAATCGAAGAGTATGTACATTTAGCGGATATCGCGTTGATCGCCGCCTGAATATTTATGAAGATAGGCACTGCTACAGTCTATACCATTTATATTACTACCTTGACAGTAAGCGAATCGCGGATTTCCTTGCAGTTCTTTCTGCTTCTTTCTGCTGCAAAGCTCCGGTTATACTTAGCTAAGTGAGTCCTTCAGCGCTCACTGGCTTATTCCGGTAAGATATCTTATCCAAAGCCGTCCACCACACCAGTATTCCGTAGAGTAAGATTTGTCTCCCAACTGCCGTGTAAGTCCAATGTGTAAGAGCAGGGGTTAGACCCCAAGTCTTGCCCAGCATTCTCTTGCGTGCATAGAGCACATTTAGGTTCCACGACCTAGCCTAGGTTTTCTCCAAGGATAAATTCTGTATATATTTGTGAAGAGTATTAAGTCTGTTCTACTCCAGTTGCCGACTGGTTGATTATCCCCAGTGTAGTCTTCATCACAGAACTAATAGTACCCAGATCCTTACCAGTAACGATAACTGCTATGTCATCTGCTCAGTTGGGAGAGAACTCCCATTGGAGAGTTCTTCGTTGCGCACTTTTAGTTATCTTGGAGTTAAATCACCCAGCAGAAATAGTTCTGCACTGTAGTAGGTTACCAATCCAGTTCATGATGGATTTATTTTTATAAATGAAGGTAAACAAAAAAATTAAGTTAACAATTTCGAGATTGACTAAGTTCCGAAAATCCCGGGATTTTCCGGCATTTGAATTTCGCGATCGGCAACGGTATTCCGAGCGAGTTTAATAACAACACTCTCCGTACTCTGTTGAAAACCGTGCAGTATCCACTAAGAATTAACGATTTAAAATAATGCAAAAATCTCTTTTTTCTAAAATTAATTTTTTCAAACAAAAATATTAAGAAAATTACTGTTTCCCTGTTTTCATTTTAAAACGCAATAAAATGCGTTAATGGTAGAATTCCACGCTAACTCTAGGTTCAATTCATTTGTACTTCATTTCTTACCCCAATTTTTTCAACTTTTATTTTAACCAATTGAGAGCATGGATAAGTGGTTAAATTAAGGTCCTTCTGCCATTTTTGTAAAATTTATTCTTAATTTTTTACTGTTAAAAGGCAAATACTGATTTTCACAAGTGCCCTTTTCCTTGTGCAGTATCCTGCCTGTGTTAATGCTTGGTAATTTTAATTTTATATTTTTTTCTCATCTTTGTTATTAACACAGAAAAATGTTGCTTGTCTTTTTTTAACATTTTTTTCATTTTATATTTTTTTTCTTCTTTAACTTTAGTGTTCATATGTTGACATTTGACAATGACGACATTTGTGCATGAAATATTCAACATATTTGACTGCGAATTAATGTTGAATTCATGTATATTTTTCCTTCTACTCAACTGATCCCTCGTACTTCTGCTGTTTAGTTTTTTACCATCTTTTGTTTGTGGCAGGGAAAGAAGTATTTTACAATATATGAGAGGTATTCTTCATTTTCCATAGCTTTTTTTATATTTTTCCTTTATGTGCTGGTGTTTTAATCTTCTTCTTCTTCTACTTGGGCTTTTCGTATTTTTGTTGATTGTTGATGTGATGTGGGAAATGTCACTTTTTGACAGTTACTAGCTTCTGCAATGGCGATACAAGTGTATTTTTATAAATATTTAATTTGTTTATTTAGCATTTGTTGTTTGTTTTTTCTCTTCTGTGTATTTGTATATTCAATTTTAGAGCATTATAAAGATGATGATGAAGATGATGATGATCATCATTATACATATTTAACAAAACAAAACTTTAAAAGCAGGAGGGTTGTTGTTTACATTATAAGGCTGTTTTGTTTTTTTTTTGCTGCTGTCGTCGTTTTAAATTAAATGTGGCAACCATGTGTCATAATTAATAATATTTGAAAAATTTTTTAATATGAATTTTATTGTTAAACAATTTTTTCAAATTTCAAAAACTTTTTTTTATTGCGGGGGTATTTTACTATGAATTAAATTTAAGGTTTCATTTTTAAATATGTTTAAAATATTTGTTGTGGAAATAGAGCCCTAGAACTAATTAGAAACTTAAAAACCTTAGAAGAAATGTTGTCTTATTTTTAGATATTTTTAAATAGAATGCAGGGTTAAGAAAGTACTCCTCCTTAGTATAAGTCTTAGTGCTTGCAACGAGTGCACTATAGAAAGGTAGGTAGGTAGGTAGGTAGGTAGGAAGGCTGGTGTGAAGTTTCCTTCACACCTTTACCCAGAGACCAATATGGTCCATTGCGACGCCTTAATTAGGATAGACAAGGTAAAATGAAAAGGTGGATGAAATAGAGAATGACAGCTCGTGAATCAGAAAATAGATAGAGAAATAAAGCAAAGACCAAACCCAAATTCACACTACGCGCGGACAGCGCCCCGTCTCCTCTCACGCAGCCAGGTCATCCCCATTACGAATAATATAAGACCCTCGAGTCCACACGCCGAGACGTCCCCTAACTCGCCCAGGAATCTACTGCCCAGCCACCTCAGCCTGCTGTTCTGGAGCCTGGGACAGTGGCACAGAATATGCTCAACCGTCTCCAGCTCCTCTGGGTCCTCACACAACCCGCACACATCCGATAAGTCGGATCCCATTCTCACCGCCATCCTGCCTATCATACAGAGGCCCGTGATAACCCCTATCAAGGTCCTAACACAGGAAACTATAGAAAAGTAAAAGAACATTTTATTTTCATCAATCTATTCATTGACATTAATTTAACATTTCTTTGTTTCAGTGTTTGACAAATTCAACCATGGAGACAATTGAGCAGCGCGTTAAGATTGTTGAAAGCTTTTACGCAAATGGCAATCAAATCAAAATACATTTCGTGCACCTCCTGATTGGATTCGGGTATTCGATAAAATTTTGAGCAAATGCGAATTCACGAGTCATTGTTGAAAAGCTGATGCATTCGCAAAGAGTAACAGTTTTGGTGCGATATGTGGTTCAAACAGGTTGGCGCCACTTGCCACACAGCCAACGAAACAATGGCTTTTTTGCGGGAGAAATTAAATGGCCGCAATATCTTCTTTCTTTGGGGATATTTAAAAGAAAAAGTGTACGTCATTAAGCCAAGAACAATTTAAGAGCTAAAGGATGAGATAATTCGGCACATTAACGACATTGCAAATATGAACAATCGGGTAGAAGTGCGCCACCGAGGCCGTGGCGAGCATTTAATCGATATTTTGTTTCACACATAATTAATTAATTATAAAAAATATTAAGATAATTCTCTGACAACTTTTTGTTATATTTACAATTAACATCATGTGTTTTGGTTGGACCACCCTTTAGTTTTGTTCTGAAACCTATTTTTAGAATAATTAGTACCTATTTTGTTTTTCCTGGCTGTATATATACATTTTATTTTGCCTCAAAAGCACATTTGTGATTTTAATAAATAAATTTCTACTTGTGCCTTTTTATGCTTTTTGAAATATTTATTTAGCAAAAACTCATTCTCTAAACGCCTGGCGCCAAAGTTTTGAAAAATTATTTCCTGATTTTTATTATTTTCTACATATACGAAAATGTATACTGCTTTTTTCGACACACATTTACACAATCAGACATTCAGACATTTTCAACATACAACAATACAATTATTAAAATTATACTCTCGAACATACAAATAAAGTCTTGAATTGTAGTAAACATTTTATAAATTATTGCCAACATTGGCGATTTGTTTAGATTTAAAAGTTTCGTTGAGTCAATGTTGCCATATTTCAACGAATTACGAACACACGCACACACACACACATATAAACATTCCCTCACTCGCCAATCGATGGACGGACTCAAAGCGAAATGATTAAGTATGTGTTATTTTATATGGACATAAATTGAAATGTTAGTTTTGTTGAAATAAAAACAATCGGAAAATAAAAAAAAAAAAATTACAAGAAATAAATTTTATTTAAAATCCAAAAGATTTATTACAGTATTGAATATCTTAATTATGGGTTTATATAAATTAGTTTTGAAAAATGTTTAAAAAAATATAAGAGTTTTTCAACACCTTAGCTGGAGGTAGTGTCAAATTTACAATTGCTGTTGCCTTCTTATCACGTTAGCAGAATTTTTATGTGTTGTATAAGGAATGGGTCTTATTCTAAATCAGAATCTTATACTAAGATACAATTTTATACTAAGACAGCGTCTTATACAAATACCTAATGGGGGGTTTTCACTTGACAGGTTATTAATTGTGTAGTAAAATTTATATGGAAAGCTCTCACCCAGCCAGGAAACAAGTCCGACTTCTTCCAGATATCTGAAAGAACCCGAAAAAAACTTGGAATCGTATACGAATTCAATGAAATTCCTGACCCAAAAATGTATGAAGAAAAAACAACGTGTGTTTTGTTTGTGTAAATGATAAAGATGTCAAAAACCATTGCACGAAAAGACACAACTCTGCAAAAAATCAGCAGGCGTTTCGCGCAGACCTACCTATTGGATCATTAAATGGTTGACCCGAATTCTGGCAAACATGACGTGGGAAATCGTTTTTTGCCGGCTTTTCTGATATCTGACAGAAATCTAATGGAAAAGGCAAAATTATTCTCTTGTGTTTGCCGACATTATTATTGTTTTCCGGCAGATAGCTGAAAGAAGTCGAACAAATTTCTGTAAGAATCATTTTATTTTATAGTAAAATAAAAGCTTAAAACTTAAAATTTTACATGTTACTATATAAATATCACATTCATACCGTTTTTTAACTTTTTTAAAGCACTAGAATTTATTAAAAATATTTTAAACTTAATGAGAATTGTCATTATTTTACAAGATTTTGCTTGTCGTGCTTAATTCCCAATTTTTATTCTTGATAAAAACACTGAAATTTATTGGTGATGGGATAAGCTATTCTTATGCGCATTTTACTGGTTACTTAGGCCAGATCGTCAGGAATCTTCATCCAAAGAAAAACTTAAGATATAAAACCAAATAAAACTGTTAGGCGTATAAGAATTATAAGCAACGGTTCTGCTTATAACAATTTCAAACAAAAACATCAACAATAAACCACTACAATTGGTTGGAATTCTTCTAACATTAATTGTAGTTGTAAGTAGGTTAAGAAAAAACAAAATATTAACGAAAACAACCAGCTTTATTGCTCTCGCAAAAATAAAGCATGTTGCCAGTTTCGTTTTTTTAAGCCGTGCACTTGCGAGTTTATTATCAAAGTAACTTTTGGGAATACAAAATTTTAACTAACAAGATTTTGTTTGTCGTGCTTTCTTCCCAATTTTTATTCTTGATAAAAACACTGAATTTTATTGTTGATGGGATAAGCTATTCCTATGCGTATTAGGTCAAAAAAAAAATAAAAAACCCCCAGAACAACTTAAACACCTCTATATGAATTCAATCAGAAATCTATAAAGGGTAATATACACTATCACACAGTCTTACGTATTTTGTGAAAAAAAACACTGCCATGATAAGTTGTTGTAGTTTTTTTTTTAATTTTTAAACAAAAAATTAGACCAGGGAAGTATTTTTCTCAAAATACGTAAGGCTTGTCTGATAGTGTGAAGAAGTTTTAGACATCCCGGTATAGAAATTCCCCCCGATATATCCATGCGAAACCGATCAAAAAGCGGCCTAACAGTACCTATAATCAATGTCTGACAGCAATTTAAACGAAGTGACTAAGAATGAAGTCAGATAATGTCAGATTCATACAACGTGATGTGTGGCTGTGCTTAGAAAATCAAAACATTACCAACACATACACGCAAAGAAAAACATGGTTGTGGTAAACATATTCTAAGAGCAACATATTATGATAAGATTCATGATTGTAGTCAACATATTACGATTATTATTCAATCATATTTTGACCAAATATATTCGAAATATTACATCATAATATTTTTCCCTTGATCATATACTTTTTATGTGTATCATAATAAGTCTAGAAGTTATCATATTATGATATAAAGTGATTATGTTGTGGTTGAAAGTAATCATAACATATCTTAAAGAATCATATTATGATTACTGTAATCATATTATAATCGTAAGTTATCATAATATCGTTGTTATAGTTTGTCGTAGGTCGCAATTATTTATTTATTGTTTTATATAATTTTTTAAATTTTTGTTTCTATTAAAATAAGATTAAACTTATATGAAATGGTCAATATTTTTTGCACTTTCACAAAAAAAAATTTAATTTTTTTAATAATAATATTATATTTAACAATTTTTTTAATGAACGATTTGTTAACTTTATTTTATTTTAACTTTATTTTATTATGACAGAACTGATGTAAAATTATTTTACAAATAGCGCTAACCAAATATTAATAGAGTAAAGATATTTTGTTTGAATCTTAAGACATTTTATATGTATTCAAAGTTATCATTATTTAGTTGTTAGAAAAATAATTATTTTTCCGTCAACAATACTCAAATTTATAATTGCGATAAACATTAAATGTTAACAGCAACTATATTTAATAAAAATAAAAATTTTTTGTGTAACACAACAATATATTGTAACAATAAACATAGTATAGTTGCCGTAACAATGCCGAACCGTATTTTTTTTCTGCGTGTGCTAAACTCTTAAACTAGTTCCAAGTCTTACACTTAAACTTACTCCTATACTTAAACTAAGTCATTAACTAAGACTTTATCTTATAGTAAAACTAAGCCTTTTACTAGCACGAAGTATTGCCCTTCCACTAGGTGCCATAATAATTCTTAATTCGATATGTATTGTATTGACACTGTATCTCATAGCGTAATGTTTAATGTCAGACTTATTCCTTAAATACCCAAAACCTAATAAATCAGCTGCGAAGCTTGACTGTGTAATAATTGTTGTTAATGCCAAAATTAACAGCGATAGAAAAATCTCTCAAATGCGACAAAAGAAACTAAAAAGAATAACAAACAATTTAGCAAACAAAAAATAATAATTGTCAAAAGTCAATTTCACTTTTAACTAAATAAATAAGAACGAGCACCAAACAACTAACAAAAGGGCAAAAGGGATAAAGGCAAATGCAACGAAATAAAAACCCCAAATCAAAAATTTATACAACAGCTGAGTTGTTGATTATCATGACAAAAAAAAAAGGACCAACAAGGACAATTGTTCACGATTATCATGTTGATGATGATGAGCTAAGCACAGATGATGAATTCCTAGAACTTTGACAAACAAGAAAAACAAAAATAAATAAAAAAAAAAAATAAATGATACAGTCAACCACCAAATGAAACAGCAAAAAAGGGATAAATGTCATATTTGTTGCAATTTGTATAAAGAAAAACAACAACATGCATCAAATAAAAATAAGGACCCTTTATTTCAGTACTATAGACAACAACCAAATAATGATCAAAATTTAATAATCAAATATAGAAATTAAAATTCACAAAAAAATAATGTGATGTGTGAATAAAGTCCTGTTTTCATTTGTGTGTGTGTGTGTGTGTGTTTTTTTAATGTACACGTTTGGCAGTCAGTGTATATGTATGTGATAGAATCTGTCACTTTTGGTCTGTCAGCAATTAACACGCTATTCATCAAGGGTTTGACTTTGACTCTGAATATCTGCGAAACTTATAGAACAACTGCAACAAATGGCTACAAAACAATGTGACACACATGACTGATCTTTTGTTATTAGAGATTTCGCTTGTGTGTGAGCATTTTAATTTTTTTTAAAGAAATAGAAAACCTGAATATGAATAGAAATTAAGAGAAATAACAATGAAAACGTTCACACAAAAACCGGATTAGTTAAATGTAATCTTTTAACCAATATTTTTTATAATTTTTTTTTTTAAATGAACACTTTGTGTGGTAAATGTATTGCAAAATCAGGATCAAGGTGGAAAAACAGTGAAAGGAAAAAAACAAATACATATGTGCATATATTACTAAGCTACACAGAAAAAATTACGAATTGTCTCTAATCACCAAATTCATAGAATCAAGCAAACATATTGTTGGTTTTGCACCTATTACCAAAATGATTATGTATATAGATTGCTAAAAATTGTAAAAATTTAAAATTGTATATATTTTTTCAATAAATGACAGTTTTTACTTTGAATTAAAGAAAATGATCAAAATAGTTTGCCGTTTCAAACAATGTGTTTATTGATTTAATTAAATATAGCTGAGGTTTTGCCAATTCCCAACAACAATTTTACAAGTTTAAATTATTTTATTTTAAACGAAAAACTCAATTAAGATTTTTTGTTATTTAGTTAATATTTTAATTAAAAATTTTTTTCAAAACAACTTAAATGTTAATTAATTTAATTTTCTTTCAACGAAAAAAAATAATAGATTCAATTACCACATTAATTAAATTGAAATACTTTTAAACAATTTTTTTGTTTGATAAAAAACTACTGATAAATTTTTCTGTGTACAGTAATATGATTCGAATAATTATTATAAGTATTATAACTCGCTAAGAAACATTAACTGTTTTTTAACTTCTATTTAGTTTTCTACTAAAACGTATTTCTCTAACACTATAACTAGTTACTTGCTTTCAGTTCTTCCTCTCTACTCTAAAATAACAACCGTTTTGCGATTTATGTAAATATTACAATTACACAAAACTAAACATTTAAATTGGTTTCTTTTAAAACCCGTACTGTGGAAATATTTTCAGTATAATTTTGTCAGCGTGACAAAGAACATAATATGGCAGTTGATTTTGATATCCTTCACCACAGATGTAGAGGTATACCTGTAAAGATGTCAGTCTATCTGTTGGAATGGGTTTTCCGATGACCCCAGATATGATGGTGACTTGGTTGGTTATTTTTTATGTCACATATGCTCCGTTAAATTTTTCGATTTTATTTCAGCCTGGCCAATCCACAAATGGCTAAGATATGAGCAAAAAACCACGACTTACTCTATTTTTACCCACAAATGCCTTATTAAGTTTTTTATTTCTGAAGAACTGCAAGAGCCAAAGTGTCCAAATAAGGAGCAGACATCTTGGTTATCCATACACAACATTCGACATGGGAAAAGAGAAGTGGGCGTGGCACAAAATAAATTTATTTATATCTTAAGAACGCCATTTATATTACGTTCTGTTCTTATCGCACCATGATGAAGGGTATATAACATTCGGCATAGCAGAATATAGTAATAGTTACTTGTCTTTTATTAACACTTAAGCACACTTTTATACTTAGACTCAGAACTATCCTAAAATAAAGTCTTATATAACACTGAGTCTACTACTAAGACTCCATTTTATGTTAAGACTCAGGCTTAAACTGTATTTCAATCTTATTCTACCAATCAGACTTATACTACACAAACAAAATTATCATTATGCTAGGAACACAATTTGGTCGCACGTCATAAGAACGAATTTTACACAAATATTAAACAGAATTTTATAAAAAAAATTATAAAAATTAGATTAAAAGTGTATTAACTACTTCCAAATTCTTGCGTTTGACGTTTTCGGTCAAGACCGATCATATGATACCCTACAATACAGTATTTAAAAACACATCATACTTATGTCTTCATATAAATATGGATTTATCTATGTTTATAAACTTCATTAAAACGGTTTGAAAGTTTGTGAGAGGCAGAAATTGCCTCCTATCTACCCTTGTGGTCCTATTTTTGAAAAACAGAATAGCTTATGTGTCGAAATAAATACGTTTCTATCTATGATTTAAATTTTATTAAAATCTGTTTGATAGTTTCTTAGAGGCAGAACTTTCCCTCTATCTTCCCTCGTGGTCCTACGATTCGGCAAAATGGGCTTGGTCCTTGTCCCAATAAGAACCTATGTACTAAATTTTATCAAATTATCACCAAAATTGCGACATGTACTTTACGCACAAGGTTACATGGACAGCCAGCCAGAGGGGCCGACATCGTTAGTTCGCCTCAGATAGTGATTCTGCGTCGATCGGTATACTTTAAGGTGGGTCTAGGACCAACATTTTAAGGTGTTACACACATCAGCACAAAAGAATAATACCCTCTCCACTAGTGTGGCCACAAGTTATATGGACAATTTTTTTTCATATTTTCACTTGGCAAACCCCTTAGATTGATTCCAAATTAGAAAAAAATAATATATAAACAATTTTAGATCGTTTGCATAGTTATTGGGCGTGCCTTGAGCCCACATAGTTTGCTAAAAATGCTATTTTTCTTACTATGTGTCGCTTTGATTGTTGATAACTTCAGTAATATTTATTTTAGAGAAAAACCTTATTCACAAATATTCTAGAGCTTTATCTTATGAACAATGTTGCTTTGTATTAGTTTTCTTTAACATTAATATTTAATCCAGAAAAAGCCAAATTAAAAAATATCACCGAAATTTTCACATATCTACGCATTCTTAGCCAGGTGATTACACTACGTGACAAATTTTCAACAAAGTCGTGACCAAATAAATCTGACAGCTAATCTTTATGTAAAACTTTACCCTGAATCCGAATATGAAGTCAGAATTGTCAAAAGTAGAACAGTTTTTGAGATATTTCAAAATAACCGTTATTTGTGTTTTTAAAAAAGATGATGTGACTGAAATGCAATTATCTTCACAAATTTTTAACGGACTATGTATTTCTTTCTTCTCAAGTGAAAATACGAAAAAAATAATAACGGCCACCAAACTCTCCACTATTGTGTTGTGGACATTATAAAATATTAAATACTGGAGAATTTTGTTAATAACTTTACCCTAGCGCTATCTAACGGGTTACAATTTGATCAGCATACTTATTTCCGTTTAATAAATACATTTTGTGAATTTAAGACAAAAGATAAATAAAATATCACGACAACTGTGCTGTCTGTCGGTATTAAACTTAAGAGCCGACCAGGCTCCCGACTATAATAATTTATTGTTTGGTGTCAATCGGTCCAGCGGTTATTGAGTTTTAATAGCTCATACACGGCACAAACGTTTTTATATAGATATGGGGGATTTCTGGTCAAGTGACCCAATTTTTCAATCTATGTCTTCCGATTTGGATGAAATTTGCACCAACGTTAGTCCTATTGGATAGTAGTTTAGACACAAATTTTCAACAAGATGTCAAACTTTGACCCCCTTTATTACCGAATCGGATGACATCGATTTCAAAATTAGGTCACTTGACATGAAATCCCCCAAGTGTATAGATTTTTCATAAAATTCTATTTTTGACAACAGATTTATTTTTTTTTACTGTTTTGTTATCATTAGAAGCAAATCAAGTAGCACAGAGTTCTATTTTTATGGATTAATTGACATGCTTTGCCAATTTTTATTTTCAAACTAGCATTTATTTTGTGAAAAAGTTAATGTCGCAATATAGTTATTTGACAACAAAAATAAAATAGACTTCGTTGAAATATAAATCTTGTCAACCGAGAGATCGATAGATAGTAGGACGTTTATGAGAAGGATTATGAGTGACTGGTTGTCGCTCGCTTTAGTTGTCGATCGTTATCATGTTCCAGGATGTTATACTTATAATTATAATCATACTTTTTATTATATGAGTCAGCTTTATACAAAAATTTGCTAAGACTCAGTCTTATAATAAACCTTAGTTTTATACTTTGACTCTGTGTCTAATACTAGGATCAGGCTTATACTAAGACTGATTCGTATTCTAAGACTTTCGACATAAATTTATAAGTCCGACAAACTGTCCGTTGACAATTTCGGTTTTCTCAATATACAGACAAAAATATTGTTTTCAGTTGGCCGCACCTCTCATAATACATGTAAATTTTTAAAGTAAGCTGATTAAATTCATCTGTACGGCAAATAACTAATTGGCGAATGACTGCCGGTTAGCTTTGCGTCAGAATAGAAGCAAATTAGACATTATGAAAACCAAATTAATTTAACGTTCAGTTTTTCATTGGGAATGAAGATAATCGCCTAATGAAAAAATGGCCATTCAACTTTTTTCATACATATAAATACACATGTACAATTGTACATACAAACATATCTTGTACTTCAAATACAATATTTTAGAGTAAAATCTCGTGAAATTATTGATATTAGAAACCACAATGTTATTTTAACTATAGTTTTATATAATTGATCTGTTTCATTTTCAATCGAGAATTTGTGTAAATCTATAGACATTTTTTATACAATCATTACAATAATCAATTTTAGAAAATTTTCTGCAATGTCATAATTCATAATTCATTTGTTTTCTTTGTTATTTTGTAAGTTAAAAAAAAATATTTTCATTGCGCACGCGTGCCATCTGTCATATATAAATATTTTTTAGAGTGTGTCATTTTAGATTTGTTTCTGTTTTTCCATGTTTTATTTTTAAATAACTTTTTTTCAGTACAAATATGAAAAGAATACGTTTTTAATAGAATTCAAAATCTCATAAATGTGCCAAGCTAATAAACATTTTTGATTTATTATCTTGTACACATTCAGACATTCAACTTATACTGCATGCGACTATAAAATATTTTCGTAGAGGAACTATGATGTATGAACGAATGTACTTGTAGTCATTGTGTCATTTATAATAATTGTTACGTTCAAAGTGACAAAAATATCACTCCAAATTATTACAGTCTCTATTAGAATGAGTTTTGAAAAGTGCAACATCACAATCATGTTTTGTGCTGCACTTATAGTATTTTTTTTTTTTTACTTTTTGCCTCGCGGTGTATTTTGAAAACCGTTTTCCTCGTTTATGTCAGAGAGAAGGCGTCATTTTGGCAGTCTTTTGGTGAAAAAATGCGTTGTGTCATGATACAAGGTGTTGATTTGTAGTTTTACTTTTCTTTTTTATTTTTAATAAAAATATTTCTTTTTGAAAAAATTTATTAAATGGTTTATAATGGATTGGGTGAATGCTTTTTAATATTTCAAAAAGTGTAAAGTGTGTGTCTGTGTATGATTTGTAGTTTTTATGATTTGTTTAAGTTTTAGAAGGAGTGTTAGAGAAAAACTATGAATAGACAAAAATTATTCATGATCGTATGAAACTGAGTATTGTACTAAGAAGGAGTCATATACTTATACTGAGTCTTATACTAAGACAATGTTTAATACTAAAATAAAGTCTTATATTAAGATAAAGTTTTATATTAAGAAAAAGTATTATACTAAGACGAAGTCTTATACTAAGACAAAGCCGTATACTAAGACAAGGTCTAATACTAAGACAAAGTCTTATACTTTGACAAAATCTTATACAAGGGCTGAGTCTTATATTAACACTGCGTCTTACACTAGGACAAAGTCTTAAACTAGGACTGATTGTTATACTAAGGCTTAAATTTATAATAATACTTAGTCTTTTACTAAGGTAAAGTCGTATACTAAGACAAAATCTTATACTAAGACTGAGGCTTACACTAAGACTAATTCTTATACTAAGACTGAGTTCTATACCAGGACTGATTTTTATACCAAGACTGAGTCTTATACTGAGACAAAGTCTTATACAAGGACTGATTCTTTTCCTAAGGCAAATTCTTATACTAAGACAAAGTCTTATTCTAAAACTGAGTATTATACTAAGATTGAGTCATACACTATGACTTAATCTTCTACTAATATACTTATATAAAGACTAACATTGAGTTGTAAACTACAAACAGTAAGTTTTACACCCCTAAAATTTAGTCATATTACCATTATGCCCTAAACTAATGCTGAATATGCCTCTTACTAAGTCTATACTAAGACTTGGCCTTATACTAAAACTAAGCTTAACAGTGAGGTAGATTAGTGTACTAAGTCAAATCTTGTATTAAAACTGGCTCGTAATCGTATGCTGAGTCCGATATTAAGTCTAGACCAGCGTTTAAAAAACTGCAGACAAAGTAGAAAAACTGGCATTTCTTCCTCTTCTTAATTTGTGATTGGCCAAAGAAAACTAATGCTTTTACTTTTGATTCACTAAATGTGAACAGTTGCTGTCAAACTAACACAAAAAGCGAAAAGTTGTAAAAAAAATTTTTTGTTTTTTGTTCGGCAGTTTTTGGTTTCGACTGCAGTTTTTAAACCCTATTCTAGACAGTATTTGACGTATTTATAAATTTTTAAAAAATTTCTGGAACATTTTGTATTTCTCCTTCATGCAGAACATTTTATTGGTTGGTTCAGTTGTTACAAAAATATTTTAGTTCATATGTCGTTCGCTAAAACGTAAAACGCCCTAACTAACAAAAAATGCAACGCCAACATTTTTACAACTTCCAACGTATCTAATCAAAGTACATTGGATTTTATAAAAAAGTCGGATTTGGATTTTTTTTTAGGAAAGTTGTTTAACGTTTTAGATAACGATATACAGTTCATACTTGCAAGTATTCACATGAATATGAATTGTATATTTAATATTTAAAATTTCATTCATATGTCAGCAGTGTTGACACAAACATGACAAGAACTTGCACTTTTGGATTACAAGTGGATGAATGTTGTCACTAGTACGGGTTGGAGAATTTCAAGAGACAAATGTGGAACTCTTTTTTTTTTTGCATAACTTTTAAATGTTAAATAACAGAACAAAAAAAACGTTGTAAAAGGAAATGAAAGAATAATGAAAAAAGAACAAAAACAAACAACTTCCTTGTAAATTGAAAAATGGCGTTAAATTGTTTTTCCTCTCCCTCTCACATTGTTTTTTATTTATTTAACTTAAATGGTATTTTTCCATACAGGAGAAGACAAAAACAAGTGACATTTTTTTATTGTTGTTTGCTTAATATTGTAACTTTCTGTTTTTGTAACTTACAATACAACAGCCATGTTGTTTTTTATTTACATTCCGTATTCTTGTAACAGATCAAATGTCAAAAAATCATGTCAACACATACATTCCGACATATCAGCAAAATTGCTGCCGTTGTTCGCTTGTTTGTTGCCGTTTTTGTGTTAATAAATTATTAATTTATTTAAAAAAAAACACACACACACATTTTTATTCTTGTGTGTTAAATGTTAATGATACATTTCTTTTGAATACAAAATTCTTCAATATAAATTTTATCTGCTTGTGTTTTGCTTAATTTTAAATTTATAGATATTTTTTGAAAATTTGAAATTTAACAAAATAACACGAAATTATTTTATATAAAATTTTTTTTTTATTTTAATATTGTTTTGGGATGATGTCTAAACGCACTTAGAGAAATATGTTAAAACAATTTGTTGCAATAATTTGGTAGGCTTCCGCCCAATTTCACAAAGTTCAGTTATAATCACTATATCTGACAAAGAATATACAACATATTTTTAACTGGCATTTTTAGAAATAGTTAATTATAACTGCCACCACCTGGATAACTATCTTGCCGCGATGTGGTGGCTTAAATGCCGGCTGTAGTATATGCCTTATAACCTGAGTCGGTAAGTCTAGCCGAAACTGGTTATAATGCATAGGCTCTAAGGCCGGTATGACTAAGGGTTATCCATCCATCCATCCCATATCCCAATACCTATAATCCTATCCCCCCCTTTTTGTTTCCCACATCCCCCACTTTTAAGGTCAAGGTGGTTGACAGCAGTGCCGAGGACCTGGATGGCTAGTTAGTGGTTAAATAAACTGGTCGTGAACAGCTTCCCTCTGATGCCGATGGCAAGGGTCAGTTGTAACTTGGCCTAGTCCGCGCAAGCCGTCACTGCGCGCGACGGTCCTTTTTCTTACGTGCATACTCGTGGGACCAAAAACTGGACGAAATTAAAAAAACCAAAGAGAAGGACGCGGTCTTAGGACGCGGTGCTGGGAATGTCTCTGACAACTCGGCAGACTCTGAGTCAGATATGGACTCAGACTGGCTGAGTATTCACAGGGATATTCTGCTGCAGGAAAGTCAGTTAGCAACAGAACTGACAGAGACGGACGCGATGGACTCACTATTCGGCTCCCCATCTCGAACAGCTGCTTCGGAAAGGCTCGGTGATCTAACTCTGGGCTCTGATGATGAGCACGAAATAACAATGATTTCGGCTGATGATCAGGGCCAAAGGGCTGAACCAGCGGCCTCTGAGGTTACACTCGAGATGGAAAGTGGATTGGCGAGTGCATCAAAATACATTGTTCGGCAGGATGCGACAGAACAGGTCACATCAGATAGCCGAACGAGTTTAGAAAAAGCCAAGAGTGGTGTGAGAGCCTCCTTAGCCTTTCTAGAAAAGATAGCTAAGAAAGACTTCACTGCACGATGGGCGGGATAGGCATCTGCTGAGGATGCACCGGAAGAACGTTGCTAGATTCGAACGAATCCACGGTTCTGTCGGTGATATCCTAGGCATTCCCTATCCTGCGGGATACACAGCAAGAGCTGCTGAGGACTCAAAAGTTGTCAGTAAAGACAACGAATCCTCACCAACCCTTGCTGAGGAATCCTCCAATAAAGGAGCGAAAGGAAAAAAGGAGGGTAATAAGTCTGCACCTGTTCCTCTTAACCGTGACAGCATGGTCACGGCTAAAGGAGCTAAGACTGCGGACGAAACACCCAGTACTAGTCGCGCGATGAGGACTGGGAAAGTCCTGATAATCTCCGACAGTCACCCCCAAAAGGGAGTCACTAAAGGAATTACCGGGACAAACCAGTCAACATCTGCAGGGAAATCGGGTGATCACCGACAGAACTCTGCTAAGGCCCCCAATAAAGGGGTTGTCAAGAGAGTTAGGTCTGGTGATGACCAGAAATCTCCAGCGGCTAAGAGGACTAGTCAGGCTGGTGCCGGCCCTCTTAAGGATCTCCGCAAGGAGACCACTAAGAGGACTGTCTCCAGAGAGGACCAGTCCTCCACGTCAAGGAAGCTGAGGGAGTCGTCGGGTAAGGACGGTATTCTGGCGGCTGTCATTGATCGTATGGATCCCGATGGAAGGATCAGTGTCGAGAAATGGCAGGTGCTAGAGAACAAACTACTCGACGAAATCTTCAGCGTGAAAGGAAGGCCGGACGAAGTATCGTTCAAAGGGGCTGACTGGGCAAGAGGTGTCAAAACTGTCAGTTGCGGCAATCAAAAAACCTTTGAGTTTTTAAAGGCTGCAATTGGCAGGTGTGGCAGCGCTTTCCCTGAAGCCAGATTGGACGTCATACTAGCGTCTGAGTTGCCATTGAGGCCAGTAGTCACGGTGTGGATACCTCCACCTATAAAACCGGTGGAGGTTATACTGGGGTTACTGGACAACCAGAACGATGGTCTCACTACAGGCCAGTGGAAATTGATAGCTTCACTGGGCTGTAAGGAGAACCAAGGGAGAGACTTCAGGTTCGCAGTAGACCAGGAGTCTCTCAAAAGGCTGAAGTCAATGGGAGGGGTTGCTGTGTTCGGGTTGGGGTCTATCATCTTTAGGAAGCCTAAGAGGCTGAAAGTGGTGCAGATAAACCTGCACCACTGCGAAGCAGCCTCAACCGAATTAGCAACCCACCTCATTGACAACAACGTGGACGTGGCCTTAATCTAAGAGCCCTGGATTAATAAAAACCGGGTAGTTGGATTAAAGGTCACGGGGTATACCTTGTTCGTACCCCACACGGATGATAAGGTACGAACTTGTATACTGGCGAGAACTGAGTTTAAATTTATGATTTCTTATTCTTCCAGTAATGGAGACCTCACGGTCGTGACAGGAGAGGCCAGGGACAGAACGGTTCTGGCACTGGCATCGGTATACTTGCCGTACGAGGCTACCGATCCACCTGATGATAAAGTACGGGAGTTGGTGGAGCACTCGGTCAGAAGCGGCTCGAGACTGGTACTGGGTTGTGACGCCAATGCACACCACACCCAATGGGGAAGTGCCGACATCAACAAAAGAGGTGAGTCTATGTTTGATTTTATTATTGCCAGCAATCTCTTTATCTGTAATAGGGGGAATACGCCAACGTTCAGAACTAGGGATAGAGAGGCAGTGATAGATATAACATTAACGAACTGTAGGGAATTAGTAGAGGACTGGAGGGTGGCTTTGGATTTTTCCTTCTCTGACCATAGTCGTCTGTCCTTTAGTCTGATGTTTGAGAGGTCGAAAGGGTGTCCGTATAGGAATCCGAGAAGGACGGATTGGGATTCGTTTTCGGGACTGGTGCAAAGGAACCTTAGGGTTACACGGAACTGGGGGTCGAATCCGGCCGGTGTGGAGCAACTGGTAAACACCTTCACGGGTGTATTGACCAGTAGCTATGAGCGATCCTGTCCGTTAAATTTTCCGGGCAGACGCACACAGCCAAGATGGTGGGCAGACGAGTTGAGGACTCAAAGGTCCACTGTCAGAAAGCTGTTCAATAGGGCGAAGTATACGCGTAGGGAGGAAGATTGGAGTAACTTCAGGGTAAGTTACGGGAAGTATAAGGGAGATATTAGAAGGGCGAAAAGGGACTCGTGGATTAAGTTTAGCGAGTCAGTCGAATCCGTGAATGAGATGTCTAGGTTCAGGAGAATTTTATCCTAGGACCCGGTAGTCCCTGGATTTATTTAGAGACCGGACGGCTCATGGACGGAATCTGGCTCTGAATCTCTCTGTTTGCTAATGGAGACTCACTTTCCGGGGTGTGTGGATCCTGGGTCGGGGGAACAGGCTGTATGTGGTGACCCCTTCTCTGGGTCGGGCTCGGGCGTTGAGGAAAGGGAGACGGTGGGGGAGATGATTACCTTGGATAAGGTAACATGGGCGGTAAATACCTTTGGGTCCTACAAATCGGCGGGACCAGATGGTATCTTTCCGGCGATGTTACAGAATATCGGGAAATCATCACTCCTGTTGTTGGTGGAACTGTTTAGGGTATGTGTGCTGAACGGGTACATTCCTAGAAGGTGGAGGACGGTTAGGATTGTCTTTATACCCAAGGCGGGTAGAAACGGTCACTCTAAACCCAAGGATTTTAGACCAATCAGCTTGTCGTCTTTTCTATTGAAGACGTTGGAAAGACTGATTGATCTACATTTGAGGACGAAGATTGACGCCGGCATCGTCAGCGGTGCCGCCTATCTTAAGGGTAGGTCTGTTGAGAGTGCGCTGCATGATGTGGTTGGTTATGTGGAGCGGGGTTTGCGAAACAAGGAATACACCTTGGCAGCATTCCTGGATATAGAGGGCGCCTTTAACAATTTGAGGATAGAGGCTATCAGGCAGGCACTGGTTGACCTAGGGATTCTGCTGTTCTTGGTCGAATGGATAACTATGATGCTTAGCAGCAGAGTTATTCACTCTGACTGGGGAAGCGAACGCTTAAGAAAATCGGTGACTAGGGGGACCCCACAGGGGGGAGTTCTCTCTCCCTTATTGTGGCTCTTGGCCGTCAATGTCGTTCTGAGACGTTTTGACAGAATTGGTCAGAAGGTCGTGGCCTACGCGGATGATGTAGTTATATTGGTGTCGGGCAAGTTTCTGCCGACAATAAGCGACATCATGCAAGGGGCGCTGGGCGAACTATCGGCATGGGCTAGTGATAAGGGATTGGGAGTTAATCCGGAGAAGACGGAGTTGGTTCTTTTCACTAGGAGGTACAAGGTGGAGAATTTCAGGCTACCGGTACTGGGACGATTGGAGCTTAGATTGTCTGATTGTGCTAAATATCTGGGGGTATTTCTGGACAGCAAGCTGTCATGGGGAAGAAATACTCAGGAGAGACTTAAGAGGGGTCTCAATGCCTACTATGCTTGAGAAGTACTCCTCAGGCTGCCCTGGACGTCATTCTACATCTTCTGCCTATTGAGCAGTATGTGATGGGAATGGCGGCCAGGAGCATTCTTAGACTGAGGGAGTTAGGATTGCTAGGGAATGTCACGCAGGGTCACTCACGGATCCTGAGTGTGATTGAGGATTGTGGCTATTGCCTGGGACTACCCGGCTCCACTGATTATGTGGGCACCAGGGTGGACTTTGGGCGGTCGCCGGAGGTAATAGTGCCTTCTAGGGAGAGCTGGTCAGGTAGGAGCAGATTATTTAGTGGATTTGCTATTTTCACTTATGGCTCGAAGATGAGGGGCACGGGTGCGGGAGTCTACATTGAGGATCTGGACATCAGAAGGTCATATAGGCTTCCTGACGACTGTAGTGTCTTTCAGGCGGAGGTTCTGGGGGTATTGAGGGCCGTGGAACTGATGAGCGACAACATTGATAGGGGCTCTGAGGTCACTATATATGTGGACAGCTAGGCGGCTCTTATGGCCGTAAGGGGCTGTTATGTGAACTCAAAGCTAGTTGATGATTGTAGGAGGACTTTGGAAGAAGTCTTAGGGGAGTATACGCTAAGGTTGTGCTGGGTGCCGGGTCACTCCGACATAGGTGGCAATGAAGTTGCTGACGTGTTAGCAAGACAGGGCTCAGAGATGGAGGACCCTAACTGTATGGAGGCGGTTAGACCTCCAATAGGCTTCTATTTTGGAAGGATCAGGGAGTGGATTCTGGGCGCGACCAATCGGGCCTGGGGGAACCGGACGGACTGCCGGGTATCACGGACGCTGTGGCCGGTGCTTAGCAAGTCCGATTCGGGGTTGCTGCTGGGCATGAGTAGGGTCTGCGTGAGGACCATAATAGGAATGATCACGGGCCACTGTATGATAGGCAGGATGGCGGTGAGGATGGGATCCGAATTATCGGATATGTGCAGGTTGTGTGAGGACCCTGAGGAGTTAGAGACAGTTGAGCACTTTCTGTGCCACTGTCCCAGGTTGCAGGGCAGCAGGCTGAGGTGGCTGGGCAGTAGATTCCTGTACGAATTAGGGGATGTCTCGGGTTGTGGACTTGAGAATCTGATAGGATTCGTAATGGGGATGGCCTGGCTGCGCGAGAGGAGGCTGGGTGCTGGCCACACGTAGGTCGAATTTGGTTGGTCAGGATTTCTTTCGGGGCTGGTCCGAAACATTCTTTTCTATCCATCTTTCTTTTCTGACTTGTGCTTTCGCTGTTTATTTCACCTATTTTCCTTCTCTACATATCTTTCTCTAATTAAGGCGTCACAATGGACCATACTGGTCTCTGGGTGAGGGTGTGAAGGAGACCAGTGTTACCGTTCAAAATTTTCAAAAAGGGGCACAAAAAGGGGATTTTCAAAAAAAAAGTGTCACAAAAAGGGGAATTCTGAGAAAAAAAGGGGCAACTTTAAAAACAGGAAAATTTAAAATAAAAACGTATGTATTTATAAAATTATTTTCATCGAAAACTAAACATAACAAAAAATAAACTTCATATTTATAAAAAAATACATTATAGGTATATAATACAAATTGTTTGGTAAAAACACACATACATATATACATATATATATACATATATCGTGAAAATACATGTCTTGTTTGCAAGTAAACGATAATGAACTGTTGCATAAAATTTTTATTTCAATTATTTATACAAAAACAGTTACTAATTACTTGTAAATAAAACGAGCTTAAAATAGTGTAATAACAATACTTACAAACACAAAAAAAGTTCATAATATGATTTGATACAAAAAAACTTTACATTTAAATAGATAGAGATATGTGTACATATATGTAAGTATATGTACATAAATATTTGGCACTTGTATTATTTTACTTTTTTACCAAAAAAATTATGTTACGAAAAAACCTCGAGGAAAAAGCATATAAAAGTATTGATAGGAAGATAGTTAATATCAGGTATAGATCCATTTTTTTATAAATTGCAGTGTTATGTTGTTTCTTCAACTATTAAATATCTATTTTTTTTGAAAACGTAAATCTATATTTATTAATCAATTCATCACTTGGAATTCAATCTTGCAAGTAATTTTGATACAAATTTAAAGCGGATAACATAGACTGACAGGTATCTACTTTCAGTCTATTTGTCACTTTATTTTTTAAATATGCTAACTTAGAAAAAATCCGCTCAGCGGATGCACTACTATGTGGTAAAGTAAAAACATACGAAGCAAATTTATACAAGTTTGGGTATAAATTGTCACCCAAACAGTTTTTTAAATTGCCAATTTCGTACCAAAATGTTTCAGGCTTAGATATTTTAAAAATTGCTTCATAGCTTTTATCGTTTGATCTGGTTTCTAAAAGTTTGAACTCTTTTACAAAATCATCTGGGTTAGTAATTATATCAATAAAAACGGTAACAATTTCAAAGTAATTTATGTCTTCAGCTGACTTAATAAATACTGGATCTAAAACCTTTAATGAACTCAGCCTCTTATCGCTAATATTAATTCTTGATAAAATTTCTTTGCACAGCTTTTGGTAAAAAAGTAAAATGTTGTTTTTAATTTCTACAATATCACTACTTAAGATGTTGTTAGTACATATTTCTAGCTTGGCTTTGTGGCCGATATATACATATATTAAGAGTTTATTTTATATGCACAACATCAACAAAACCAATTTGTTCTATATTTGTTTGCATAACATACTCTTTTTTTAAAAATTTCTAATACAATATCTTTCGTGGATGAAACTAAATATATAATTTGTGATGATTCGTTTTGAAAATTAAGGTTTAATTTATTCATAATATTAAATACATAACTAGAAATTTGAGGTAAATTTAATTGTTAATAGATAGCCCTTCTTGAATTATTTTAATTTTTTCCAAATTAGATGCTATTTTCTCTTCAAATTGAGCTCGGATTCATTGATTGACAGTATAAAAAAAATTTGGTTCAAAAAGGGGCAAAAGGGGCACAAAAAACTACAAAATGATACAAAAGGGGATTTAAAACAAAGGGGTCAAAAAAGTGGCACGGCAGTCAAAAAGGGGCAAAAATGCGACTTTAGTCGCATAACGGTAACACTGAAGGAGACTTCACACCAGCCTTTCAACCTACCTACCTAATTATAACTGAATTTGGTAAAATTGGCCGTTTGAATGTGTGGTACGTTTATAGTTCATATACAATTTTGTTATCACAACCAAATGTGTTGATTATAGAAGCCAACACATATTATTTCAAATTCGTAATAAAAATAGCCGCAATCCATTTTAAGCTAGCAAGTTATTAAGTTAGGCAGGTCATTTGAAAATTTTTATCAGTGTACCTGCATGCGAAACTAGAGCGTGTTTAATTCACTTGTAAGAAATATAAATTTAGTATCTTTTATTTTATTTTATAATTTTCTGAAACAAATTCATTTAATTTGTGTGAGTCTTAACTCTGCTCTGAATTTTTTTTTTTTTTGCATATTCATTTACGTTCTATTAGAAAATAGAAATAAAATAGAAACGACCGAGCAGAGAATTGGTTAACAGTTTTCGATGTTGTAATAAATTTTATTTCAACATTCCTAAGACTTTATAGATAACATCGTTTATCTTGTGTGAAATATCTATTTCTTTTTTTTTCTTTTTGGATGTTCTGAGTTGTACTTTGTTGCTGTATTTTTTGCTTTAATTTGATTTGATTTAAATATTTGTGTGGCGATTTTTTTATTGCAATATTTGTTTTTTACTTATAGAATTATAATACTTTGAACTTTTAAATTTAAAATAAAATTTGATTACAAGATCTATTTAGTAGAACAAAAGTTCATGGATGTTATTTATTTAATTTTGGTACTAAAACACGTTTTTTTTTTAACAAATTAGAACTACTTTGTGCTAGAGGGAGAGAGATTTAGGCCCTAATCATATAAAAATCAACGCAACGCCAAAGAGTAACATTGAAGCCAAAAACAAGGTCATAAATATTTTGTAATTTTGTTGTTGCTTCCTACAGAAATTTATGTACCGTTTTAAAATTTTCAACGCCGCAAGCAGTCAAGGATAACGCCCAGGTGTTTGACACTGTTCAATATTATTAACTCTGTGCCGTTTAGCGTTGAAAGCATAACGTTTTCAGCCTTAAACTTCCTGGTAAAGAGTACCAATGATTCAAACAGATCCCAGAAAATACAAACCATATACTTTTGCAGATTAACCTTATTATCAATAATTTTATTAAGCATGTATACTTTTCCTATTATTCCTAGCAAAACTTTTACGGAAATAAAAGAAAAATTTTTAAACAAAAAGTAATTTCAATTTTTGGGAATACAAAATTTAAATTTCAAAAGATTTTGTTATTCGTGCGAAATTCCCAGTTTTTATTATTGATAAAAACACTTGAAATTTATTGTTGATGGGATAAGCTATTCCTATGCGCATTTCACTGGTTGCTGATGAAGTTTCCTGATTATCTGGCCTAAGCAACCAGTGAAATGCGCATAGGAATAGCTTATCCCATCAACAATAAATTTCAAGTGTTTTTATCAATAATAAAAACTGGGAATTTAGCACGAATAACAAAATCTTTTGAAATGTAAAATTTTTAAATTTTTGCTAAATCTGACCAGACAGACTGTGCGTTCTATGGTGAAACAACGTGTTGCCATTTACAATTAAAACCACGATTTTAAAAATCAATTAACTCGACTTAAAAATTATTTCTTTTTTATTCTAAATACATTTTTTGGTAAAGGGTATCATTTAAGTTGGGGGTCTTATCCAAAGTGATCGGTTGGCCTAAAGTCTTATAAAGGAAAACGAAAACTTCCAGAATCCGCTCCAGGGTAATATGATCACCGGCAGTAATTAATCTAATTATTAAATGCTATGCCGTTGGTCTATGCTTTAAATTGCTATTAATGGGCCACTTTAAGACAACCACTTTAAAAGACCGAGACTAAAAACGTTTGCAAATGGTTAACAGTTATACGACACCAAGCAAAACGCATGGAAGGCAGACAAACAAAAACGGCCTGAGGTATTCATGATAAAATTGAAAAACTGAATGGGTACAAGTGACAAAATATTGTCAAATCTAGCCACCGTACTGTAGTTAAATTATTTCGACATTTACCAGATCATCCTACCATACACGCTAAACGTTCCATTTTAAGTAAATTTGAGTCGATCAATTAAAATAAAATTATTTAAATATATGTATGTGACCGTCTCCGAGAAAAGGGAGCAAGTGTGTGAAAATTAAGTTTTGAGAAAAACTCATTTCATCTTATTCTACAAAAATCCACTCTTAAGTCCAAACCCGTTTTTTGACACACTAGTTCTCTTTCCTTGGAGAAGGTCTTATATTAAGAATTAAAAAATTTTTATGATAAACAGTAGAACTTAAGCAGGATTCACAAGTAAGGCAACATTTTCATAGGCTGTTTAAAATGTTAGCAACAATTTTGTTTGCAAACGCGTTAGTTTTCAAAGAAAGAAATATTTTAAAATTATGCCCTGATCAAATTATTAATTCGAACACAAATTGTTAATATTTTCGTTTAAAACCTGTACAAATATGCATGAAATGGGAATTAAGCACATTAAAACGAAATATTCATAAACTTCATTTACAATTTAATTAAAAGAATTAGACATAAATATATAACAAAACGTATGTTACTTTTTTGTACTAAAAATTAAAAGAATTTATAGAAATAACAATAATATTAAAAGGGAATTTAGCACATTGAAACGAAACCTTGTCAATTAATTTTTTGAATCCCAAGAAGAATTTTATAAATAATATGCATGTGGCACTGTAAATAAAACGGAACAGGCAATATGAAATAAAGTAATTTGTTTTTATTTTTGTGTTTTTCTTTACCCACTTACAACTACATTTATGGCTAAAAAATTAGTGAACGTTAAAACGCTGGTTTAACTTAACTTAAATTTATATGTAGTTTGCACTCAACAGCAGTACATCAGTATCGCATGTATTGTATGTAGCTCAAAACATAACATGTGGCAGCACTACGATAAATGTTGTTAAATTCGCAAATTGTACACTTGCATACTTTTCGGAGTAACTCATAGAAGATGTTGAAAATGTGAAATACGCGTTCACACTTGAAACATCTAACATCTACTATCAATAAAAAATGTCACCATTTCTGAAAAAAAACTATTATTTTTTTAAATACTTTTTTTTTGTACAAAAGTGCCAAAATGTATTAAGAACTCATTTTGTTTATAAATAAAATCAAGTAACATAAGGCTTGTAAAAATGGAAGCACTTGAGAAATGGTACTGCTGCTTTCAATCCAAATGCCATTTTGTCAGTGATGCCACCATAATAATAGAATTTATTGTCATTTTTCTAGTAATTACACTAAAATAATCGGAAGATGTAGATGTGAAATACAATGAGATAGGAACATTTTGTAAAGATGTTGAAAAATTTTGATTTTCCAACATCTTCGCAAATTGATGTTAAATGTTATATGTTGACAAGTGTGAAAAGGATATAGAGATGGTTTATATGTTTACGGATTTAAAGATTTGTTGGTTTCAACACATCTTAAACCAAAAAGAGAGTTTAACTTGCTCGGGACTGTAAGAAAAGTTAAACTTACTGTTTATTGTTGCTGTTTTTATTTAAGCTTTGATATTGAAACGAGTAAAATTGGGGTTTATAATTCTTATTCGCTTAACAGTTTTATTTGTATAATGTCTTAAGTTTAACTAAAATCCTTGGATGAAGTTTCCTGAAGATCTCGCCTAAGCAACCAGTGAAATGCGCATAAGAATAGCTTATCCCTTCAACAATAAATTTCAGTTTCTCAATAGTATGTAATGGGAATTTAGCACATTTAAACGAAACCTTGAAAAACAAAATTGTTGCATTCTTTGTGAATAAGGCTTTATTAATAAGATTTTAGGATTTTTTCTAATCTGAAACTTGCTACTTATAAACGCTTTTTTAAAAATTTAACCACTTCTTATTCAGTAACTTGTTTAATAGTTTTTCATTTTATTTTAAAATAATATACAAAATCATAATATTTTGTTGCAATCTTATGCTCAAAGTTTAAAACTTGTATTAATATAATTTATTTATAAACAAAACAACATCGCAACAAATTAGAAATTATTATTTTGCGAATCAGTAGTAACATTTACCTCTGGCCCGCTTAACTAATTTTATAATAAATCATTTTTAATCTAGTGGAGTTGTTCATAATAACTAAACAGGACTGGACTGGACTTAATTGTATGGTATTGCATGCGGCCAATTAGTATCAAAAAGAATAAATGCCGAAAAAATAAATGATGCTTTAGTTTGTTAGTATTTATTTATTTAAATTTCTATTTTTTTTTTAATTAAAAAGTTGAACATTAACCAATTAAGAATTCAAATGAAACCTTAATTATAAAATCATTGAATAAGATACAATAAGAAAACAAAATCAAAGAAAAGGTTCACAATTTATTTATTTCTAAAAACAAAACTTTTTTTGCATGCAGAAATAGTTTTTGCAAAATTTTATAGAAATTTAATTAACAAAATCGTCAACCACATCAAATATTTTGTTAAAATTTTATCTGATGTTTGGTCTGTGATTAGTGAAAAAAACTCGATTTAAAACATGTGAAAAAATTTAAACAAAAGAGAGAGGTAGAACGAACGTCTGTTTCAAATAATTTTGAAACAAAACACATTTTTTTTTGTGTCAAATAAATTTAAAAAATAGCCCCAAACTTATGAAGTCATATTTAAGGATTGTTTTTTTTTAATTTTAATTATTGTTCTGATGAGTCAAGATGACATTTTTAATTATTTTAGTGGTTTAAAAAAAAAAAAATTAAACATTAATTTAAATCAATTTTGATCACTAAAAGATTATTATCTTTGATGTCTTCAGTTGGTTTTTTTTAAATTGAGTTGACATATTTATTATTTTGTTACCAGATCTCGTGTACTGATAACGAAGCAATTTGTACTACAGAACGACAGAAATGTATACAAATATCGTGTATTTGTATGGGTGGTGTCATGCCTACTTTTCAAATTGTACCTACTTTTTGAAATGTACCAAACCATTTGAGATATTTCCAAAATTTTATGATCGACTTGAAATACAAAAAAAAACATTTATGAATGGAAATTGACTTCGTTAATATGTCGACGAAAAAATGACGCCGCCGCCTTGCAAAACGCACCAAACTTTTTATGGTGATTTATGAAGCACACGTGGAATTGCACTAAACCAATAACGCATATTTTGCTTATTGACGAACCCATTGAGACAAAAATGGGCTTCGTCAATGAAGATGATTTTGCGATGAAATTTATCATCTTGCGCATCTTCTCCAGAGCCCAAAGAGCATACGTTGTTGGTTCGTGTACTTTACCATGATGAAAATGTTGAGTTTACTGAAAACAGTAACAGTTAGATGATCAGTAAAATAGTGCGTTCACAAATTAAACTCAAAGTTGTCAAGTACCTATTGGAAAACCCATTTTATAGGATTTACTAAGCGCCGTGTAATCAATAAATTACTGTGAAAATTTCTGGAAAATCGGTTTAAAGTTTAGCGAACAAACATACAAACAAAACGCATTTTCGTTTCTGTTTCGTCACTTTACAAAAATTTTCTTAGTTAAATTCACAATTCACTCGGTAACAGTTAACTTGTTAAATTTTGAACACGTTGAAATAATACAGGTGGCAGCACTAGGGCAACACGTACAACATTTCAACTTAATGATAAAACAGAATTGAGTCTTCAACTTCAATCAAAAATTCTAAAGCCCATAATTAAATCGTCGGCAGTAACTTCCGATTCTCTCTCATTTCTTTTGTTTTATTTGTTCTTATTTTTCTTTGTTTATAGAAAGTAAGAAAAGAATAGGACTAGTCCAAACACGCGTGTAAAATTTAGCCCAAAAGGGACCCAAACTTATGAAAAAACATGGTCTATTTTACATTACGATGTCATTGGGCAGGACCACATAACCCAGCTTTGGATTACAAAGGAGTCTTAAAACTACTCCATTGTATACACAAGAGGATCAGTTTTAGCATCGTTTAAAAATTATGATATCCTAGGAGTGGACCATATAACCCAGTTTTACATTAGTCATAGTCTTAACACTACTCCATGTTCATACATACTCTAGTGGACTAGTTTTGAAACTACCCCATGGTATACTCCAGAGGATTAGTTTTAACTTTGTTTAAAAACGAAAACATTTCGTTTAAAAACGAAGACATGTCGCCTCACTACAAACTGTTTTTAACAATGACATGGTCCATGCTTGCATAACATTGGACCAGTCCAGGAAGTAGTCCATTTCATAAAAATGGATCACGTAGTTCAATATTTTCTGCAGGGATAATATTTGCAGGGATTGTTACCAGTATAAGTGTCTATATCTGAGATCATTAGAAAAACGTCCTCAAAATAAAATGGATTTTATTTCTCGACTGCATTCTCTGGCATAATTTTATGTCGAACTGTATTAAAAACATTGTTCAGCCCCAGTTCTGTTTTATCATTTATATGGAAATTTATCTCCGAAAACGTCCACAATAATTTTAAACACAAATCCAATTATGGAACTGAACGTTTTGAAGTAATAAGTTTTTTTCATGGTTAATATCTTTATAAATTTAAATTAAAATTAAAGCTTTGACAGAATACTAGACAATCAATACTTGAGCAAAAGTCGTCATCAGGCGTATTTATGCCACCTGCTTATGTAATCATGATATCAAATAGATTATATGAATGAACCTCTTCCACAAGCAACCGAACGACCTACTGGTAGCCGAAACTTTTAATGTCAGCGCCCATTTAATATCGATAACAATGGTGATGGTGAACACCGTGCAAAAAGTTAAGCTAAAGCGAATGGTTAAAGTCGAACGACCAAAAACTGTAACGCGCTATAGTAATGCGACGCCAACACCGTTTATCCCTGCTGGCGCAACGTTAAACGTGCAAAGGTAGCACGACTATAATTAATGCTGGACCCACCAATTGTTCGCATGACACAGAAGCTGTCTTAAAAGTTATTGTAGCCAAATTTTGTATCAACACCAACAGTTATAAGAATGTTATGTTTATAAAAGCGATTTTTTATATAAACCGATTGCAATAAAATTTAGAACATAATTATGGTTTTGGGCGAAATTTAACCAAATCTTAATATAAAAAAATGGTTTATTACCATAAAGACGCTATACCGGAAAAAAGGGCTTTGCGAAATTATGGGCTGATTCTCACCATTTTCAACATTTTTTCTTCCTTACGAGAATCTGAAGGCATCAAATTTCATCAAAATATTTTTAAAATTGTGTCCAGTATTTTCGGGACAGAAAGTGATTCTGAATCGATCGGTATCCCAGTTGGTCGGATTGCCGTTGACGACATCGTCGTCAATGACGTATGCACGAGCTGTCCCCTGTCGTTTAGGTTTTCGAGAAGACAATTAACAGGAAATATAAGTTGTCTTCTATAAAACTCTATGTAGGACATTATGAGCGACATTGTCTTAGAAGTTGCCCTCTATTTAACTCTATGTGGGACAGTATGAGCGACATTGTCTTGCATAAAAGCTATTGACGATAAAGTTTTCTTGAATGCTTGTTTGGCATTGATTAAATAACCTACGGAAAATTTACGAATTAGCACTAACCAGTAAAGTTCGAAAATGCTAATGGGATTATTGGCGGGCTAGAAAACAGATTACAGGCAGTTAATAACCCCTGTCAACTTTAGGATTGCTTAAAAGAGTCGAAAATAAAATTAAAATTCCAACTATACTAAAGAACTGTCTGAAATACAGATAACCATAATATAGTTATCTATTTCACGGGCTGTGGAGTCGGAGTTGGTGTTTTTGTATTTTTCAAAATAAAAAAATAGTTTAGTTTAATTTCTTTGACCTTTTAAATATTATTTATTCAAAATAAGTCTTCAAGATCGATGTCACTTATATATAAAAAACATTCATAATTTTTTATCTCAATGAACAACTTCTTCAGGGATTTTTGGATTTTGAAATTTAAACAAATTTTTTAAAACAACAAAATTGTCAATTATAAAAAATTATATACAGGAAACAAAAATTGTTATATTCCATTTTTATAAGCTTATTGTATTTCCTATTTAATTAATATAAATTAAATATCTGTAATTTTCATTAATAATAAATTTTTTTATAAAAGTGACCTTGAGCTTGATGACTTGTTGTGAAGAAGTCAGAAAATTCCAACCTTCAAAATGAATGATAATAGGAAAAAAGAAAAAGCAACTCGGAAAGATACATGACGTTGTTCCAGATATATTTCCGAAAAATGATTTGATATGATTTGAGAATACTTGTATCTACTCACTTTGGAGAAAATGGGAGCGAAAATAAAGAGTAACCCCCGTATTCATAAACGATTATCAAATTTAACAAACGTTTATTAAGGATAATTTTCATAGTAAATTTGTTCTTTTAATATTAATTTAATAATTGTTCGGGTGCCCCGGAAGGCTAGTTGGTAGTGCGGGGTTGCGGGGTTGCGGGTTCGATTCCCGGCAGATACTCTGGTCTATTTCACTACAACGGGGGAAGGTCTACGTTACTAACCAGCTAGCATAGGCTGATTGTTTGACCATTATGTTTAATATACAACTCCAAAAAGAATCTTCTGATGATTATCTGACGAGCAACAAAAACATCTAAATTTGTTTTTATTTATTTTTTGACACGCTCGTCTTTTAATCTTGGAATGAACCTTTTGCGACTCTCTGTAAGAGTCGTATAACAACTACTGAGCTTCCTTAATAAGAGCGTTTTTGAAATATGAAAATTCTATTGACAATACAATTTCAATAAAACAGACCGGCCTGAGGATCGGTAAAAAAGGATTTTTCCGACTGGATGGTATTGACATGAAAAATACGATTCTTGCCCTTATTAAGGTAGTTCAGTTATAACGAGTTATAGTTATATAGACGATTGAAAATGCTAGCTGGGTACTGTTCGGTTAATAAAGTTATAATATAATTTGCAATTTAATAAGAGTTACTATCTTCTAAAATTAAAAAATAAAAATTAAATTTTTTTTATGAAGTAATAATATTTGTTATGGAACGGAAATACCTTTACTTATCAAATTGGACTTGGTGTTCTTTGACTTCTATGATGGCATTGGTACTGTTCAATACCTTGAGACAAACAGAACTAATTCCAACAACAAAAGCTCTGCTATTTCCCAAAAATAATACAAGGCTTACAACAATTGTGTTTATCTTACTTTTTAAATGTGTTATACAAATTAAACAAGTTACATGTTTAAATCAAAATATATTTAATTTTCCTGAGAATGATTAACAAATTTGGTCAAAATATTTGACTAATCAAATAAAATAAAACCAAAATGTCAGCATTTAAATTTATCTATATTAAAAACCAAACACATCACTTCACAATTTACAAGATATGACTCCTGATATTCGCTGCCTTTATCAATTCAGTGGTAAACAAAACCAAGTATACTTGATGCCCTTTACGTATAAGCAAGTTAGACTTTTCTATTTCTATATCGAAAACTACAACCGATATAATTATGGGATTTCACACATCGATAGACGAAAAATTCTGATTCCAACAGTATATCTAAACAACATATTTTGAAACAGATGTAAAATGGTGTAGTTTATCTCTCACCTACAGGACTATTGTTACATTTTTAGCGCTGTTTGCATAATTTTAATTTATTAATATATTTTAAAAATATGCTTAAGTTCATTGATTAATTTCCCTGGTGGGCTATAGTGGGTTGCAAAACAAGATCGATTCCATCTGGATTGTAGCAAAACTAGTTTCTTTCGAAAATTCGTAGTAAAACTCGTTCGTGGTTTAAATTTTTTAAATGTTCAGTTATTAATCAAAAATTGCATTACACTTCAGCATCAAAAAGTTCAACTTATTTGCTCCATTTAATCGGGCGCTATATGTTTTTTAAGGACACTTTGTTCCTTGTTTCCCAAAATTCGAATAAAATGTAACGAATGAGTTTTGCATCTCACCAACTTTTATTAGGAATGGGAAAAAAAATCAAAGTATCGGTATTTAAAAAAAATTATCGATATATATCGCCGATATTTAAAATACCTATATATCAATTTATCGATATGGAAATACGACTATCGAATTCGATATTTTTAAGGTTCATTCAAACTTAATTCTTTATCTTGTTATTGTTTTGTTATTTTTATTTCTTTAATTTTTTTTTAAAGTAATATTCAGGTTAAGCTACCTTTATTTTAAAATTTATGTACGGTACTTAATCTATTCAGAAGTAGACAAGAACACTACTCAATCCCTGAGCACGGTCGGTAAAAATAGGTAGTGCAGGTCTACTACAAGCATAGGGCTTACGGTATGAATCATGTTTTTTTAAATTAATATGAAGATCTAAAATGATTGGCATTTACATATAAGAAGCAGTGCCGGATACAAGAGGCAGTTTGACATGAGATCACATTAAACAGAGAGTGCTCCTGATGTCCATATCTAATGATTACTGGTTTGACTAAAACAATAAAAACCATGTCTAGTTAACTTATCAAAGTTATTTTCGGGAATACAAAATTAATTATTTATACGATTTCCGTATGACGTGCTAAATTTCCAGTTTTTCATATTTGATGAATACACTGAAATTTATTGTTGAGGGAAAGCTAGCTAGTTGGTAGTTTTGGGGTGCAATTAAAATTTTAAGGTAAGTTGGTACTTCCATGACTTATTTACTTCCATTTTAATTTTTCGTAATTTACTTTTTTTGGATTTCATATGGTTTTTTTGTATTCTTCCCTTTTGTTTGAAATAAAATCAAACAATAAAAAGTATCAGTGTAATTACATAAAATATGTTTATTTATAAATATGTATGTACAAAGGTATATTAAATGTTTTAATTTGGTAATAGTTTTAGCAAAATACGTTCGAAACATCGATATTTTTGAAATAATAAATATCGATACTCTTAAAAAATATCGATACGATATATTTTTTCAAATTGCCAATCCCTAACTCATATGTAAATAAATTAAAGTTCAATGCGGCACGTGTTGGCATTAAAATATCGATTTGAAATTGTTACAGAATCCTTTTTTGCTGTATTTATCCGTTATATAACCATAAGAAGGTACTGCATTAAGCAAAAGTTCAAGGTCAAATAAGGACCAGTCTCATGTTCATTTGGCATCAAGGTCAGAGTAGTAGTCGGAGTAGAACTTAAAAAATTTCAGCGGATGGAGTCGGATTAGGATATCACTATTTCTTGACGACTTCACAGCCCTGCTGGTTGCCGTTGACGACAAAGTAGACGACATTGTCTTTCTTAGTGTCGTGCACGATTTTTGCGACACTTGTTCGAAAATATCGTTGACGACTTGTTTCCGCTGTCCCTTACATGTCGCGCAGGAATTACCATTGTTCGTCTTCAAGGATGTCTTAAAGACGTGGCCAACAAGGATATTAAAAGGTTTCACACACAACAGCACAATGTCGGCTGTGAACTCTTTTGTATCGACAAAAAGAGCGACCTTGTCTTGCTATGTGTCGTGCACGATTTTGACGGCACATGTTCGAAAATAACGTTGACCATTTCTTTGGCTCTCCCTCACATATCGTGAAGGAATTAAAGCTGTCGCACTTCCGTATTCGATGGTGTCCTACAGACATCCACTATGGTGGTGTTAGTATAACGCGGAAAAATGGGAGATAATGACGACTGCTTCGACTTGTAAACTTTTGTTCAAAAAACAATCAGTTATACGCCAAATTGTTTACGCCGTTCTTATTACTTAATTTATGAAATTATTTGGATTTTTTTTTTCATAAATTTTTATTTTTCATTTAAGCATTTTTCGCAAACTCTTTTTATTTGTTATTCGTTAGTGTCTACTTTAATAATAAATATTTTAATCAAGTCATACAATGTCATTTAGGTAAATACTTGCAACATTTAGAGCATGTTTTCGACAAACAACCAACATGTATATTAAAAAATAATAAAAAAGTATTATTAATAAAATCTTTTTTCTTTAATTTTTTGTAACTTCTGCCAAAGTAAAACTATCACATGCAACATTCATACTGCAACAATTTGTTCGCAAATTAATTTGATGAGCGTGAATGAGGTGATGGTAAAGTGATGTGATGTTACTCCCACAATTTTTATCATGAAAGAATCATGTTCTATAGTTAGTACTATTTTCAGAATTCAAATGAAAAAATATATTCCTGTTTGTGAAAGAAAAAATATGGCAATGCTTTAAACTGATGCCGTTGCTGTTTTGTGTGTGTGTGTGTGTTGCTTTTTAGTTAGAGTTTTTTTCTCGGGAAATTAATTGTTTTAAATTTCCACTTTTTCCAGAAATTAGTGCGGGATTCTTAGGAAATTTATTTTTAATAAAAGTTTAAGAAAATAATGTAAAATTTTACATAATTTATTTAGCCGAAAATTATTTTGTCGTAGTTTTAGTATCATTTAAAATAGTTTTTAAATACTTTACGTTGACCTACCAGGTAAGATGAACCTTAATTTACTTAATCGCTCACTTTAAGTTAAATTCAAGTTTTAATAATGGAACACTTTTTTATAAAACCAGTTAAAGTGTATTTTTAGCTATCGGTAAGTTGTGCAAATGGGCCTAAAGCATGAATATTCTGCAATAGATTTACGGCCTTATTTACAAAAAATAAAACAAGTTAATAAAGAGCTTATGAAACGGGTTTGTAATGAAAATTTGTTGAATAAACCTTTTATTAACTTGTTTTATCTATAAAAATATATCTAAACATTTGTGCCGTGTATGTGTCCTTAAAACTCAAGAACCGCTGTTCTAAGCGTATAAAATAAATTAGTTTAGTCTGGAGCCAGGTTCTTCTTAAGTTTAGTCCCGGTTGGTGGCGCTGTTGTCGTGATATTTTAATTTTTTTATTTATGGTACGATTTGGCTGAAATTCACAAATATTTTTTTAAACAAAAATAAGTTTCCTGATAAAATTTTAACCCGGTAGATAGTGCTTTGGTCAAGTTATTAACAAAATTCTTTAGTTTTTAATTTTTTTTATTTAGAATATCCCGAGCAGCACCGGGACCAAACAGTTATTTTTTTTTTAAATAAGGCCGTTCAAATATGTACAACATTTTATGAACAATGTCTACGACATTTTAAAGAGCTGATTTCCGAACAAATATGGAGTAATGAAGGCAATGACAATATCTTTACAGGACCCTTCGGAGAACCTTATAATGGAAAAAAACTATTTCGGACTGATGTTGAAAGAAAAGGCAAAATTACTCTATTAAAAATAAAGGAAAGTTGCTTGGAATTCAATGCCAGTGATTAAAATTTCTGCAGAAAAACTTTCTGCACAGGCCCAGTTGGTTGACCCATTTAAAATGGCTCTGAAGGCATAGATTGAAAAGCGACAATTTGGGCTCGTTTTGGAAACATTTAATGTACGATTAATCTTTTTCCTTTTTAACTTAATCAAGATATTACACGCAAAGAAAAAACATGGTTGTGGTAAACATATTCTAGGAGCATCATATTATGATAAAATTTATGATTGTAGTCACCATATTAAGATTATTATTGAAACATATTATGACTAAATATACTCGTAATATTACATCATAATATTTTTGCCATAATCATATTATTATTATTATGTTAATTATACTAAGTTAAGAAGTTATCAAATTATTGTCATGTTAATCATAATAAGTTAAGAACTAATCATATTATTGTCATGTTAAACATAATAAGCTAAGAAGAAATCATATTATCATCATGTTAATCATAATTAATATAGAAGAAATCATCTTATGATACAACCCCTTTCATAACTGTCATAAAAATATAAAATAAATTTAAACTTTTTTGCATCGATTTTGTGGCTTTTTACAATTTTTCTTAATGTGAATCAAACAGCGGAGTTCAATATAAGGCTTGCAAAAGAGCAAATTCAAAATCTGCAATACCTAGCCCATAGTAGGATAAAGAATTGTTTTTCGGCTCTCCTGAAAAATTTGTTTTTAGACACATGCGGTTGCCCATGAAAACCACAGAAATATCGTAACACTTTTTCAAATGTAACGAAATCTCTGTGTGTTTTGTTTTTCGATTCTACAAAAAAACTACGATATTTTGCATTTGCACTATTAAATCACTAATACGGAATGAACTCCGCTAATATTTAAATTTTTTTAATTTCTTTAAACATATTTTTTTATGGGAATTTATCTTTAAATTGATTAACTGTTCACATATAAAATAAACGACACAACTGATACAAAATTATTTGACAAATGGCGCTTACATAATATTATTAGAGTAAAAATAGTTTGATTGCATCTTAAACATAATATGATAAATGTATAGAAAGTTTTCATGCTATGGCTATTAAATATCATTATTTGGTTGTGAGTAATATAATATGTTTAGAAAGTTAGCATAATTTAGTTGTTAGAAAAATAATTATTTTTCGGTCAACAATACTCAAATTAATAATTGCGATAAACATTGATTTGTTTACAGTAACTATAACATTGTTGATATTAAAGAAAAATAACAATTATTTGTGTACGATAACAATATATTGTTACATTAAACATAGTGTTGTTGCCGTAACCATGACCAACCATATTTTTTCTCTGCGTGTACACTCATAACGGATGCGATTTTAAAGGACTTGGTTGGCACACAATTATAAAATATATTTTTTGTAAGTACATATAATTAATATTTATGTATGTAATTAAGAATTTAATTTTAAACTAACAGCTGTTCCTGTTTTTACATAAATAAATATTTTTTAAAATGCAAACACTTCTTTTTATCATCCACATGATATTTTGGCGATATCTTTAAATTTTCTCAGTAGTGGTTATCTGGCAATATTGCTAGACACATTTATTCCCGAAGGAAGTATCTTCCGCAATACGAAATCGATTATTGCCGCAATAACATTTTTCATCCAGGCACTACGTTTGGCAATACATAGTACTTCTGTGTTTGCTGGGAAAGCTTTTTACGATAGTCTAATTCCCTCAATATTTCAAATAATTTTTGCTTAAGCCAACCTTTGGTAGATATGTACTTAAACTTAGGAATTCTACCAGAATATCTTGTACCTTTATGTTACATGTTTTAACTTTAGCTATCCTTTAGTTAGCAATGACGTAAATTTTGTGTGTACAGGAAATTTAATAATTATCAAACACCAGCATTTTCTGGCACGCTACAGCCTTCGTCAGCATTCCTTGTGTGAAACTAGATAGTGACATTTCATTTATGTCATGTATTTATCTCAACAATTTTAACAAATAGAATGTGGGAATTATTTTTTAATTGTATTGATATGAGTCAAATTTATATTTATAAAGAGTAAGCAAAAAGTATGTGAAATATTGAGGGAATAAGACTATTGTACAAAGCTTTATGAATTGCAATTTGACACATACGAAAATCGGCTAATATACTTAGTTATACAAAACCTTCAAAATCTTTTAGTTTATTAGAAAAAAATATACAACTTTTTATCATTATAGCAGGTATTCCCGGGATCTCGGTATATTGAAAATCATTGCCCGCTTTGTCGGGAATTTAAAAATTCCGAGGATTAAAAAAAACCCCTAAGCACAATTCATTTTGTCACAGTTCGTATAAAGTTGACGGCAGAAGTAAAATTTAATTGTTTGTAATTATAAAAATGATGTGTCTGAATGTGTATATACAAGTTCATTCCTTTTAGCAATTTTATGCCTTCATTCACACAAATTTTTCTTTTTTCTGAGCTTTATAAATATTTAACACACTCTGTATTTTTTTTTTTTTGATTTTTCTGCGTTTTTCCACCATTTTTCTCAATTTGTTTTTCCAAATGCAAATGTATGAATATTTAATTGCCAGTGTATGCATGAAAGTGCATGTATTTTATATGATGTGTTTAACTGACAGTGAATGTAATTTTTAACTGCACAATTACCGTGTGCGTTATTGTTTTTTTTTTAACTCTTCCAGTTTTTCTGTTTTATATAAATTTATGTATTCAATTTAAATATTAATTAAATCAAATGAAATGTTTATTAATTTTATTTGTTTTTTGAACAACCGATAAAAAATTAGAAAGAAATGTATTTCATTACTTGATCATTTTTCATTTGAATGATATTTACATGCTAATTAAACGGGTTTTACTAAAATTGATAATACTAATTTAAAATTGATTGTTTGGACTTCACATTTGCACAAGCACACAAACTTATAAAACAAACACATTCGCACACAATAAATTAAAAAGCACAAAAGATTGCAATTCTTGACACATTTTGAATTATTTATTTTTAATTGTTTTTTTTTTTAATGACAAACTCGACTTGCAATCCAGTGTATTGAGGGTACAGATATATGGAGATAACATTATTGTATTTGATGAAGATGTTAATTAGGAATTTCGTGGAGTTTATTACAACTATTTAGTGTACTTGTAGAAAAATTCAGAACAGTGAAAGTCCAAAATAAAGATCTTAACATAACATCATGAGTCAAGCAAACCATATCCGGCTATCGGTATATTTAATGTTTGTACACAGCTATTTGAAGATATAAAATTTAATTCATATACTTTTATTTACCCCCAAACGAAGGATATTGAAATTAGTGAAGGCCGTTATATTACACTGCAATATTTTTACGGCCATTATTACAACTTGCCAATAGTTAAAAGTCGAATTTTGTTGGACCGATAAATAGCTTTGCATTATTACAACTTCCATTTTTTATTGCTGTTATTTTCAATAATAATAATATTTAATAGACTTTTAACTATTGGCAAGTTGTAATAATGGCCCTTAAAGTCATAATTTAAAGTTCAAACCCTTTGTCGTGTATAATTTCTCATAGTACTAATCAAAACCAACAAAACCATATTTGGGTTTTGCTAGTTAAACTGCCGTTCGGATTCCATTGTCTTACTAGCGTTTTGGCTAAAACTTAATTTCTCCGAAGAACATGTAATTTTTTAGATGGCTTTATCTCGGAAACAAATAGGCTTTTTTTTGTTTCGCCACTAAAAAGTGCATTTAGTGCATCCTCGAATAAAACTCGAAAAGACTGCATTTAGTGCAGCAAAATTACTAATGTCAAAAAATTTTAATTTGTTATATCTTTTTCCAAAATTTTCGTCCCATAGTTGCCAAACCGTATGAAATTAATGGTGTTTTCTTTTCTACAAAAAAATGTGCCTTTTTTACAAAAAAAATGCAATTTGGTATCTGTTTCTTAAAAATTTTGCTCCCGAAAAGCATGAGTTTTTTAGAATAAAACAAGCCACCCTTTTCGAGAGCAAAATTTTTAAGAAAAAGACACCAAATTGAATTTTTTTTAAAAAAAATGCACATTTTTTTGTAGAAAAGAAAACACCATAAGTAAAGTTATATTGCTTGACGTATAACCACAAAAAGTAGTCCAAAGGCGCCAAATCATACGAACGAATTAGCCAATTTACAGGTCTATTTTTAAAAGTCATTCGGCCAAACGTTTGACTCAACAAAGTGATGGTTTTACACGCTGTATGGTATGTTGCGCCATTTTTTCCCCTCGAAATGATTTGCAATTACATTAAGAATAAAAACAAAATTAAATAACATTTGCCTGTAGTGTTCACCGTTCTCAGTAATGTTGGTGCACCGGTTTCGGATTTAAAATTGGCCGATGACGCATTCGGCATGTAAATGATGTATAAAGTTTCAAGAGTCTCATTAGGGTGGATCTCTCTTCGAAAATTACAATCAGCGTTGCCATATGATTTGGAAGGAAAATCTTCATTTGACGAAAAAAAAATCTTATTTTGAAGAGAAAAATCTTAAAATTTTTTATAAGAAGGGAAATAAAGTAACAAATTTTAATTTTAAATAAGAACATACTCAATTTAATATCGTTGTTATATCGAAGACATTTTGAGAAAATTTCATATAAAAAAAGCTCATTTTAAATATATGGATTTTTCTAAACATATTCATAACGAAATAATTATTAAAATAATGTTGGTACATTTTTTAACAGATATTCTTATCATTTATGTATGTATATTTACTTTGTTTCAAAATTAGCATAAACATTGAATTTGAAATTTTAAAACTAAAAGATTACCTTTTGGTACTAAATACATGAAGTTTTTTGTTCTTTAATATATGAAACATTATAAACATGCGTTTTTTCTTTTCACAAATAATTATTTTTCAACAATTTTCTCAAAATTATCAAGCGCTTATCTAAGATGCTTTTTTAATATTTTGTATACCCAGAAATTATGATGCATTTTTGTGTTTTCTGGACAAATGGGTACAAAAGTGTGCAAAACCAATAGACAACAAGCTGACACAAAACCCAAAATGGGATATCTTTCAAAACCCAATTTGCGTGTTCAAATTTAAAAGTGTTTTGATTCCAGTTCGCCGGGCAGATTTTTGTTCCATTATAATAAAAAAGTAAAATTAAAAGCGAACCCGGAAACGACTTCAATATATCTCTATACGAATAAATAGATTAAAGTGAATGAATTGAAGTCGTTTCGCGGTCCATTGGCGTTATCGGATACACTCCAAATTTTAATGTTTGATTTTTTAATAAAAAAGAAAGGAAATAATAATATTCTCTCTAACTCCGGTTCTCTGCGGTAAGCGTTTAGGTTAGAATCAATCTAATCCAACTTTCGGATTTTCAAGTACGAATCGGGTTAAAGCCAACAAAGGATGGATTGATTTGTATTTTCAGTGTATGGATGTAGGCCGAGATCTTTCCTCAAAATGTTCCAAGTAGTGAACGGGCAGATACCAAATTGCTGAAAACGGGGTCAAATCGATAATTTTGATAAAGCTAAGTTGATGCCCTGAGGGAAATTTGTATCAATTGGTTTTAAAGCACTTATCCCGTAACCAGTGAACACAGTTTTATAATAAAAACTGGAACAAATTATGATAATGTTTTTAAGCAATAGTTACTCGCAAAGAAAGATAATTGACAAGCAACTAGTCATGTAACTGGATTTTGTGCGGTGTTATTACTTTATGAAGGTGATCTTACATGGCTAACTCGGGACAATATCTGCAACAGGCGTTATTTTAACTCAAAATTAAAAGAGCCCATTTCGGTAACTTCATATAAAATATTAGAACTAGAACCGGTCTCTACCACTTTAAGACTGTCACGTGACAAGTTTGGTGTTTGTTCCCTTTACGCTAAGGTGGTATCTATTAACAAGACTTCCAGCAGAATCTGGCGAACATTTGATCTAAGAATAATACAACTTTCGAGTCGGTCAATGATTTAATCTACCACGGCACCGCCATAATCAAAACAAACAACATCAGTTTTGAGGATGAGTGCTTGCGAAGGCAGACGAGGCATTTCTTGGAGTACTCGAGAGAAAAATTCGTCGTTAAATCTATGGACCAATCTGCGTTGACAGAGAATATAAGTGTCGTATGAACAGAGAGATGTACGAACTATATTCCGACATCGACGTTGTTAAGTGTATTTGGGTATGTCATGTTGTGAGATTCAACGAAGCTGCTCCAGCTAAAAGGTCATTTAAGTACGTACCTAGTGTCGGTTCACGCAGAAGTGAAATACTAATATTCCGGTGGCCTGATCTTGTGGAGGAAGACATCTCAAAACATGGTGTTATAAATTGGAGAAGAAGCGCTTGAAAACCTATTCTACGTTAGGCTGCTGGAACCAATGTTCTGCAATAGCCGATTAAGTAGTTAAGTAAGATTATGGAAGCAGAAAATTAAAAAATAAAGCTTAAGTTTTAATCCACATTCTTTTAAAGTATTCTCCATATTTCTCTTTCACTAGAAAATAATGAAAAACGGTTTAGAATTTAAACATAAATATTTTAAAAAAGCAGGTTTGTTGGAATTATAAATTGTTTTTATGTATAATTAGAATTAATTTTACTTGATATCAATCACTTATGATTAAACTTTGTCCAACCCAGGCTCACTTCCTCATCCTCAGTCAAACAACCAGCCAGCATTTTAAATATTAAACGCATAAATAATAAATAAATAGCACAAAAAAAATAATTAAGTAAAGTAGCACTTGCCATGTCATGTTTTGATATGTCAATTTTATTAAAATAAAAATGGATTAGACTAATGGCATAACAGATACAACATCTCAAAAGAAACCAACAGTTTAGTTTATTAATGATTGACAGACTGATTTATACAAACAAACATCATTTTCATCCTCAACATGGTACATGCTTGATGATAGTAAGTGGTGGTGAATATCGATTATGATGGTGAGATGGCACCATGCACATTACACATCTTTAACCCAGCAACTAAACTAAACTCTTATCGTGTCTCTTATGGCCAGGGCTACCAGATAAATTTGTGAGGAAATCGTCAGTTTCCTTAGAAAAAATAAAAAAATTGTCTTTATCGTTTCGAAAAATCGAACAACTTAGAATTTAGTTTTTTCTAAACAATTTTTGTTCGATCCAGCTAGCATTTTTAATCGTGTAAGAGCTACTGGGAGTCTCATGAAGAGCGTCTTTGATCGTCGGTAATTGCATTGTTTAATCGTAGCAGATTCATCACTCAGGAAAACTTGAAACACGAGTGATATTCTTCCAAAGCACAGCGAAAGATGCTTCTTAAATCGTTGTGGGAATCGTTTAAGACGTGTGTGAAGATAATCTAGCGAGACTTTTATGTGAAGAATCGTATGAGACTCATGTATATATTATCTTACAACTCGTGAAATGCTTTCTGTATAATTGTGATTTAAACAGAGAGCCGTAAAATGTTCATTCGATGATGGTTTGTCGAAGGATAAACAAAGTGCAACATTGTTGTTTTTGTACTCTAAAAATAATCAAAGATTTTCTTATTACTTGCATATTACAGCCGTACCTAAAGAAACCTAAACGCGTTTTCTAGTTTTTGAATAGAGCGGCCTCAACGCTTTGCAATTGTAAAAATCTATTTTGACAGCTCGTTTATTATAGAAGTTTGCCGCTATTGTTAATTAATAATGGCAATTTAGCTATTTTTTTTTTGCCAATCTAGCGTTTTTATCGCTATTTTTATTTACAATTTCTGGGTTTTATCAAACAAGAAAGCTTTCACTACTATTCGTGACACAACGTTGACGTCCTTGCTTTGGAATGGCACATCAGCGTAAAAGCTAAGCGAAAGCCGCTCTTGTTAAGGTATGGATGTTAAACATTCCAAGATTAGAACAAGAAATTGTCAGAAAATGTAATGTTTTATTCAGACTTTGAAGACTGAAAAAATCGTCACTTTATAGAAGAAATCAGCAAATCTGAACTTTGCTTATTTCGGAACAAAAAATCGTCAAAATGGAGATAAATCGTCAAAGCTGGCAGCCCTGCTTATGGCTCTACTTTATGAAAACAAATCCATTTATTAAATTACATTTCAATACATATCCATAGAGTAAGTAAAAATTTAAATACATTCATACATTTAAAATTTTATATTGAGGTGTTTACATTTCAATTAACTCATAATATGAGGGCATTTAAGAGTCGACGGCCAGAGTCGCATGCAGCAGCAAGCAATTTTACTTGCAACACCAACCAAACAACCAACCAGCCAACAACATTATTCTTCAATATAATTAACAGCCATTAGGGAGTAAAATAATAATGAATTAAAAAGGAAAATTATATTTCAACCAACCATCATCATCATCATCCATGTGCTGCAGCAGTGCATTGATGAACATTTTAACCAAATTAACTTTTCTCGCTCTTTGTTGTCCCTCTTGGTTCGAGAAAGTGTGTATTTATTGTCTGTTGTTGCCTGCGTTCTGTTTCCAAATTGATTTATTTACAAAAATTGTAACTGGTACGTGTGAAAGTCATAAATAAAAATTTTTCTGTTTCTTTGTAGTTGGCTGTTTTACAACAAACAACATCGCAATTTAAAACCAGCAACAACGACCAGGAATGACATTTATTGTTCACACTTTGTTGTTGAAGTTCTTTTTATTGTTGTTGCTCAATATTTTTTTTTATTGTAGTTGTAAGCAAATTTGTTGTGAATTTTTTTTTAATTTTTGTGAAAAAAAACTTTTATATCTCAGCTCTAATCAAGGGCGTATGCGTATGGTGGAAAGCGTTTGGGTTAAGTAAGGTTCCATTGGCATTCGTAATCAAGCACAGCTCACGTGGGTCCATTAAATAGTTCCCATTGTTTTACCATGTTACACCATCTCTCAAGCATTGAACCAAAAAACCAATGAAAATGTACGTTAAGCTAACAAACAATGTTTATTAAAATAGCTTTCGTTGGCTCAACGATTTATTTATCAATATAATGAAAAATAAAATTATCCAGGTATTGACATTTAAGTACTGTTCATTGCCACAATACACATGCATTTATTGAGTATTTTATATAAAATGTACGTTTAAGTAAAAAAATGTTCTTTGAGGTAACGAAACATTTATTAAGTCTTGTTAGTACAAATGCCCATTATTTTAAAGAACGGGCATTCATTGTTACAACGAACTAATTCATTGGACGAAAATTATAAAATTTTTCGTTTGTTTAACGTACATTTTCTGTGGTTTGTTTGGTTAAGTAAGGAACCTATATTACCTGGCTGATAGTGTTCTCACTCAGCCACCCGGTTGATTGATTAAAGGAGTCGATCCTGCTCAAATCAATATCAAAGAGACAAGTTTTGTTTCCAAGGTTTCTTCGACCGTACAGTTCAAGTCTTTAATCTCTGAATTCCGAAAGATATTCCGTTGACTCTTCCTCCTCCTCGTCGACGGAACTTCTACATAAGACATTGTAAGGAACCACTAGCCTCGGGCCCGCGGGTTAAATCGTCAAAAATCATTTTGGAGTAATCCGAGACTTAATTTGAAATTTTATGGAACTTATTAAAATTTAGAGTTTTAATCCGATGTACTTATAAAAAAAACACGAATTTTCTTGAAGGTAGTCAAGATTTTGAAACAAATTCTTAAAACTTGTGTGCCTGGAGTCATGATTTTATACATCGAAGTCGGATAAATATTTCAATTCACACAAAAACGCTCTTTCCCCTTAAAAAGCTCAACGACTCAATGACAACTCCACATTCTTTTTATTTTAAGAACTTCAAACGTAACAAAGTACTTTTTTATAACAGACAATAAATTTCTTATTTTTCTTTCTTATTATATTGGGACTAGACTAAAAATCGAGCCTGCCAAGAAAAACCTACACAAATTACGATGAATAAATACCTACATTGCAAAGCGTAAGCAAAACTTCACTAACTGAAAATCAACTGTAATATTAAAGAGCGCGTTTTAATTCTCAATAGTTAAATTATCTGATTATAATATATTAAGTCCCTCTAAATAGTGAAGATACCAGCTTTAATCCCTTCCTTGGTAGCCAGAACTAGTAAAGTGTGGTTAATTTTAAGGGCCGTTGTTGAATGTAAACCACACCATTTTTTCTGCATTTCATTTGACATTTCCCAATTTTAGACTATCTCAATTTGATCTATGGAAAGAAAAACAATTGAGCAACGCGTTAAAGTTATTCAGGCTTATTCTGAAAATGGGCGTTCAAATCAAAATACATTTCGAAGAAAATCATCGTCAGTGATGAGGCACATTTTCACTTTAGTGGATTCGTCAATAAGCAGAATTGGCGCATTTGGGCGATTGATAATCCAAGAGTGATTTTCGAAAAACCAATACACCCACAAAGAGTGACAGTTTGGTGCAGTTTATGGGATGGTGGTACATCGGGCCGTTTTTTCCAAAATGAGGCCGGTCAGGCAGTTACTGTTAATGGTGTTCGCTATCGTGAGATTATAACTTTTTATGGCCCGAATCGGAAGATATCGATGTGTACGATATGTGGTTTCACCCGGATGATGCCACTTGCCACACAGCTAACTTAACAATGGCTCTTTTGCAAGACAAATTCGATGGCCGTGGTGGCGATGTCAATTGGCCGCCCAGATCATGTTATTTCACACCGTTGGACTTCTTTCTTTGGGGTTATTTGAAAGAAAAAGTGTACGTCGATAAGCCAGCAACAATTTAAGAGCTAAAGGATGAGATAATTGGGCACATTAACGGCAAAGATCCTCAAGTATGTATCAGCGTCATTGAAAATTTAGACCATCGGATGGAGGTATGCTGCCGAGTTCGCGGCGGCCATTTGGCCGATTTTTTGTTTCATAATAATTGAACCATACCAGTTTTATCATAATAAAAAAAAATGACAATTATTTCCTAAATAATTTGTGTTTTATTTAAAATCAACATCGGCTCTTCAAATTTAACCACCCTTTTTAAAGCAGGCCGATATTTTATCTAACAAAAATTAACAACTTTGAGGAACTTTCTACCCACGCTTTGGATTAAATAAACAGCTACCAAAGGGGACATAACTAATAACTTTTTCAGGAGCTTCTGTTTCCCGTAGCACCACATAGGATTCCTGTTCGTTGCGATCTGGGAGATCTAACAATTTTAAGCCATTGCTATATCCATTTACCCCCTAGAGTGCAACGCCAAAAGGTTTGTTTCTATTAAGTCGCAAAAACACATCCTCGCACAGTGGGACGAATCCCGAATCTAGGTGGACAACAATTTTTTTGTGGGTGGGTCTTAACCACTGGGTGACAAACAATGCGTTAACCAACCGCTCCCGCTTGTAAGAGCAACCAGCACATCCTGGTAGCAATTCGAATGCATAGAACTTAAGGTGAAGGCATATGCTAGCCGCATCTTTCAAGAAGCAACAGCACCAAAGGATAACGCGTCCCTCAGGCTTAACACAAGTGTAGAAAAATCGGGTATTGATAAGGTTTTCAGCATCTTTGGCAAATAAACCACAATCTCCACGCTGGGGCTACTGAATTCCATGGTACCAGATAGGAACTATGGGTAGCCATGGTCTCAATAGACCGTACCAGAGAATCCCAGATATTCATTGCACTTAACAAAAGCATAACTATGATTGCTTTAAATTGTGTCGTACGTAGTCTGCACCCTTTACCTAAAAATCGAAAAGCCCTGCCTGTTTCTTTAAGCGAAAAAAAGTAATTTTAAGAATCCAGTCTAATTAAGTTATCAAGTTATCAAGCCCTATTTAAGCAATTTTTTATTTCAACGAAATAATTTTAATTGTATCCTCCTAAAAGTGTACGCCTTTATTAGAATTTGTGTTTAGAAAAGTAATTAAACACTTATATTTGTTGTCAACAGCAAACACAAATATTAATTTATGTTTCTTTTTTTATTGTTGTTGTAACTTTTATGGGACCAAGTTCATTTTGGGCCAAATCCATAACAAGAATTAAAATAATTTTTGCTTGAGCAGGACTTTTGCATGTGTCGTTGGCATAAATTATGACTGTTTCATGTGGTGACTACATACAATTTCAACTACAACAACATCAATAACAAAACTACAATATCAACAACCTAAACACTTAAAAATTCATTTCCCCAAAAATATTCAACAACTTGACATTGGTTGTATCAGGGATGGAAATCATTATACAGTTGTATTATTTTTTTTTTTTGGTACATTTTGAACTATGTTTGTACCGTCTTACCGGAGGTAATAGTGCCTTCTAGGGAGAGCTGGTCAGGTGGTAGTGTTGAGGTTGTGCTGGGCGCCGGGTCACTGCGACATAGGTGGCTGATGAGTTGGTGAGACAGGGCTGAGAGATGGATGATCCTAACTGTATGGAGGCGGTTAGGCTTCTATTTTGGAAGGATCAGGGAATATGTTCTGAGCGCGACCAATCGATCCTGGGGTATCCGAACGGACTAACGGCTGTCACGGGCACTGTGGCCGATGCTTAGGAAGACCGATTCAGAGTTGCTGCTGGGCAGGTGTAGGGTCTGTGTTAGGGCCATGATAGGAATTATCGCGGGTCACTGTATACTAGGCAGGATGGTGGTGAGGTGGGATCCGACAAGTCGGATACGTGCGGGTTGTTTGAGGACCCGGAGGAGTTGGAGATAGTTGAGTACATTTTGTGCCACTGTCCCAAGCTACAGTGTCGACGGCTAAGGTGGCTGGGCAGTAGATTCCTTGGCGAAGTAGGAGATGTCTAGGGTCATGGACTAGAGTTTCTGATTCGTAATGAGGATGGCCTGGTTGCGCGAGAGGAGGCTGGGTGCTGGCCGCACGTTTGGCTGAGTAGGATTTCTCTCGGTTTTGGTCCGAAACTCTATTTTCCTGTCTATCTTTTAAATCTATCTTTCTTTTTCGCTCTTTATTTCACCTACTTTCCATCTAAACACATATATTTCCAAAAAAAAATGCGCCGCAATGGATCATGTTGGTCTCTGGGTGAAGGTACCTACCTACCTTGTTCCGTCTTACAACAATGGCTTATTTGGACAATTTAAAATGATAAATTTCCATCGAAAACAGTTTGTTTTCTTAATGAAATGCTTAAAAGTTTTGTATTTCATTTTAGAACATTTTAAAATCAAAAGTATCTTGACTATAAACTGTTTTAATATTAATTATAAAATATCAAATCACTTTTTTCCAAATGAGCATTCAAATGTGTGCAAATTTATCGTAAAGGGTGTCCCAGAACTAATGCAAGATTTGAATTTGTCGCAGTTAAATGTTAACAAACCATAAAAAAAATCGACAGGTTATAGTTCATGGTTGGTAGTAAAAATAGTGCGGTACATGATAGAACCACGTGTCTTCATTAGTTTACCATCATAGAAAATAATGATTTAATTTAAGACCTGTCAAAAATTAAAACTGTCTTAAATGAAATCCTTGGTTAGTCTCTTTTTCAAATGAATAACGTATACAATGGCGTTGGTAAACTGCTTGATTTGGTGTTTGTAAATAATGTGGATGATTGTATTATTACTCGCTCAGAACCAATAACGTTAACTGAAGATCGTTATCACCCTCTATTGAAATAAGTTTTACAATTCCATCGGAGGTTAAATTAAATCCCTGAAAGGTCGATCAAGTTTTTTGTTTCAAACGGACTGATTACAACTTATTAAACCAATTAATAAGAAATACATGCTTCTCATTTAAATAACATCTCGGATAATGATGGGATGGTTTCTATATTTTATAATAAAATTTACGCCTTTCCATTAGTTAAGCCATTAACTTTTATGTTCAATGCTTCGATTACATGTGGTTATTTTCCCGTATTATGGAAAGATTCGTATATAAAACCTTCATTTAAATCTGGTAATAAATCGGATATAACAAACAATAGAGGAATTTGCAAATTAAAGGCTGTTACACACTATCCCACAAAGTCTTACGTATTTTTCAAAAATGCTTCCCTGATCTTATAATTCATTGAACATTTTCAAAAAACAACAACAACTTATCATGACAGGGTTGCATTTTCTTAAATTACTAAAGACTTTGTGGGATAGTGTAAAACGGCCTTAAGTGCTATTCCAAACCTTTTTGAAAAACTAGTTGCTGATTTCCTGCCATCACACCTCGTAGTTACTGGCATCATTTTGCATTTACACAAAAGAAACAAACTGATGCTGTTTAAACTGACTTCAGTAAAGCGTTTGATAAAGTTAACCATCGACTTCTTCTTCCTAAATTGGATTTATTAGGTTTATCCCGTAGAAGCTTAAACTGGTTAAGTTCTTATTTAATTGGCAGAAAGCAAAATGTACAATTCAATAATTGTATATCCAAGTACAATTATGTTTCGTCCGGTGTTCCCCAAGGCAGTCATCTTGGCCCACTTTTATTTTCGCTGTTAAATAATGATCTGCCCAACGTTATCAACTTCGCCAATATTTTAATGTATGATGACGATGTTAAAATTGTCAATTCTTTTAATTGCTTTGCTGATCATTTTTATCTTCAATCGGATCTTAATAACATCTTTTTACTGTGTAATCATAATATGATGGAGCTGAATCTAATGGAATGTACATGTATGCGTTTTTTTAGAAATAACTGTATTGATGTTAATTATCCTTTGGGTGGTCATCAACGGGAGTTGGTTGATTCGTTTCTTGATCTTGGAGTCTTACTGTTTTAACCACAATTTAACCATGTTTATTCTCTGGGTGACAATAATAGGGTTAAATTAAACAAAATATGTTTAAAATTTTCTTTAAAAAGAGTGTTGTTGGAGGTGACCATATTTGAACATGTTTTTTCTCTGCGTGTGGTACAATTTTAAAATCCATTTTCCAACTTTGGGTTTTCTACACGTGAGTGAAAAAGTGTGTGTTTTTGTTTTTTTTCTGTTGTTATTGTTGTTCATGTTGTAACGTTTGTTTTATTACTGTGTTGAATCATTTCACATGATTTGTGGCATTTAAATTTTTGGAGGTTGTTACCACAACAATCCACCATCAACCAACAATACCGTTTAGCAATAAAAAGAAAGTCAAATGAGTTTGTTTCTACTGCCATTGTTGTTGTTGTTGTTTTTCTACAATGTAAACAATAAATTTTTCCAAACACGACCAGGAGGCAACTAAAAGGTAGGTCAGTTCCAAAAAAGAAACATTTGGATACAATTAAAAGAAAAAAAATACCAAAATTTATTTACTTCCACTGTAAAACGTTCTCATACGTTTATGCATACGTCTGTTAGAGAGTGTGTTTTGAATCTTTCAACTAAATACCCATTAGTAAAATTGCATGCAACATTCACACCATACAATCAGACCCACATATGTATCCTTTTTGGTAAATTGACTGCTTCTTTTGCGGTTACTGCTGCTCACATGATTAGCATAACTATGCATTTATTTACAAAACTATATTTTTTTATCCTGGCATCTGCATCACAATTCAACTTTTTTGGTGTTCGCACAATCACGAGAAAAAAATTCCTTTAATTTATTGTAAATTTGCCATAAATTAAATCATTGCCTCTCTCTCGCGCTGTGAGTGTTTTTATTAAGATTCATGGCAACTTTGTTATAATGAATTTGCTCTGCCGCACTCTAGCCCGAAACTATAAAACGAGAACTTGGCACTTTTTTGCTCAAATTTCTAGATTTATTGTGCGGGAAATAATTCATGACACTATTTACGGTTTTGCTGGTTTAACGTATGGCCTTTAAAAACGAACGCACACGCAGTTTCACCTACTCTCCATTCTGCCACCTTAAGTAAAAAATGCAGCATTTAAAAGTATATGTAACATTGTAACGCATACAGCCGTGTTTATATACGTTAATAGTAACAAAACTAAGCTGATGTTGCAGTATTATTGCTAAGCAATATTAACTTTAGTTCTCTACTCTAGACTGCGTTTTGTTGCAAAATAGTTCATAAGTACTAAATTCTGGTAACATGCGTTAAAATTCATTGACAACAACGAAAATCGTATTCTTTTTAAGCAAACAGCAAATGAAAAAAACTGTTACAAGAATTTTAATTTAACACCTTTTTTTTATTGGGAAACACAAAATCAAGCGTAGGAAGAAAAAGGGTTATTCTTTGAGGTAACCTGAATGTATCATGTAATAACAAATAGGATGGAGAGAACATGTTTGACTAATGTTACAGCAGCGAACTCTTGCATTTTTTTATAATTTTTTAAGAGTCACTTTTACAGCCATTTCTGAATTCTACGCCACTGTAATCATTGTGATTTGTTAAAAATGTTTGTGCCGTTTACCATGGAGTATATTTGAATTCGAGCACAATTTTTATTGGAATTGTAGTTCAATTTTATTTACATTTTCTCAAATAAAATGCAACATTTGATATTTATGGTTAAGTTTGGTTTTCGATAACTTTTAATTTAAAGATTAAAAAATGTTTAACATTAAATAATTGTAACAAATGAAAACGCCTTTGCAAATAAAGTATTTTCGAGTAGAATGACATTCTACGATAGAAATCTTTCTAGCTTATGGGGAACTTTAAATTGTTCCTTTAAATATTTACGATGGCATCTAATTTTTTAAATAATAAAATGTTCAATTTCTAGAAAAGTTTTAAATTCTGTAAAACTTTTAAATTTCGTAAAAGAGCTAATAAATAGCGTTTTTTTCATAATTTGGTTGAAAGAGCCTTTTTGCAGCGTTTTTTAAATTTTTAGCGCATATTTTGCCTTTTTGAGCCATATTTTGATACATGTTAAATTTTTTAGATGCCCACAAGAGCTTGCGAAAAATATTTTTTTGCAATATTTTGGCATTTAATTTGGCGAAAAATGCGAATTTCGGTAACAATTTCAACTGTTCGGTAAAAATTTTTAATTTCATTGAAAATGTAAAAATAAAAATTTATTAAATAACTCAATACTTAAGGCTAGTTTACACTATCTCACAAGTCTTACGTATTCCATTATACTTTGTGAGATAGAAAACTAATGAGTTTTGTTGCGGCTGTCAAAAAATCTAATTTAACTTAACAGTTTGTGTTAACACCCTCACACAAAGTATAAACTTTCACACATGAAATTCAATTGATTTTTTAAAAACCGATCCAAAAAAATTGAGAATCCAACAAGTCATTTTAAGATGCAAAGAACCAAGTTAAACATTTACAAGTGTTTAATGATGTGGCATAAGAAGGTGTGGCTTTGGCCAACACTAACTTCAATGCCACAAATTCTGGAACAGATTTCAAAACCCAAATACATGATTTTTAAACAAAACAAAAAAAAAAAAAATATTTGATATTATTTTGTTTGTTGGGTATGAGCATAGCTTGGGAATAATGATTAGAAATCCTAATGATTACCAATTGGATTAGAAATTTTAACTGTACTGAAAAATTGATTAGTAATGATTAGTTAGTCATTTTAGACGATTACTAATTGATTAGATTAGAAACAATCAGAAATCTAATCACAATTAGTGACGATTAGAATTTCTAATCAAATCTAATCCAAAAAATAATTGATTAGATTTCTTGATTATTTTTGATTAGATTTGATTAGATCAACTATTTTTAACTATTTTTGTGAAAAGAAAATATTTTTTTATCACATTTGTTGGTATATTTACATAATGTAACAGTTTTTTAATATTGCAAAAAATTGCACCCTGTTGTTGTGTTATTATTAATGTTAATTTTTTTATTCAAATTAAAGTGTTCAAAATTATTGAAAGTAAAAATGCACGGATTTTTTTTCTTTTATTTATTGTTTTTTCGCCGTCGTGAAAATTTAAACAAAATGCAAACTTTATATGTAAAACAAAAATTTCCAATTTATTTTCGATATTGTAGTTGTCGTAATGGATCCAATTGTTTTCGAAGACCAAGACTTCTCCGCAGACGATGATGTATGTGATCCAAATTACTTACCGACGAAGGTGATCCGGAACATAGGGAATATAGTTTTGGAGAGCGAGCCGGCAGTGAGTGCTAAAAGAATGCGTAGCACCGGAATTAATTTTCAACCCTGAATTTTTTGTGAATTATATTATATATATAATGTAATATATATATATAAATATTTCCTTTTTTTTACAGAACTTACTGAATATGATTTTTTTTTATTTTGTTTGACTTTCTGTAAATTCGTTATTTATCTTTATGTATGTAAATATATATCGTTACTTTAATATAGAAAAGTCCTAACTAATATTTTCCTTACTTTACAAGAGAAGAAAAAACTTAATAAAAATTATAGTCTTGTAGTCGCGATTTTTTTTTAAACCAGTTTTTTATTAAATTGATTAGAGAACTGAACAAAAAACTTCTTTTAAAAAAATCGTGCCTGCAAGACTATAATTTTTATTAAGTTGTTTTCTTCTCTTGTAAAGTAAGGAAAACATTAGTTAGGGCTTTTCTATATTAAAGTTACGATATGTATGTTGCAATATATAATGCAATTTTATGCAATATTCAAAATTGTTACATTATGTAAATATAGCAACAAATGTGATAAAAAAATATTTTCTTTTCACAAAAATAGTTAAAAATAGTTGATCTAATCAAATCTAATCAAGAAATCTAATCAATTATTTTTTGGATTAGTTTTGATTAGATTTGATTAGAAATGCTAATCGTCACTAATTGTGATTATATTTTGGATTATTTCTAATCTAATCAATTAGTAATCTGAAATTTTTATAAAAATTAAATTCTAATGACTAGATTATTTTATTTCTCTAATCGTAATGATTTCTAATTGTAATCGAAATTCCCCAGCTATGGGTATGAGTAATAATGCCATAAACTGGTATAAATCTTAAAACCGGTATAACTCAGGAACGGTTAGAGCAAATTTAAAATATTTGTTCCTAAAATATTTTCAAAAGAATTGATCTTAAAAACTGCGTTGTTAAATTTATTCATTTTCATAAAAATTTTAAAAGTTATTAAGCGATTTTTATAAAGTTTATGGAAAAATTACGTAAAATTGTAATTTAGGGTACCTAAATGAGCAAATTCATTGCAAAAAATTATAGTAAACGCACACAAAACTAAAGCTTGGACATTTTTCTTTTAAATTATTTGCTTAAAAGTGAAGAAAATCGTGGATTTTGACAAAATTATGAAGAACAATCAAAAAAAGACCGGCAAACCCGATTTTTGGCAAAAATTCGACTTGAGCGACCTCTAAAAAAACTGAAAACAACCTCAAAAATACTTTACCCAATAAGCTTTTAAACTTTGCCTGAGCCCCAAAATTTGTTTTTTATTGGGACAAACTAATAATGATCTTAAGATTTTAAAAGCAAAAACCATATCGGGCATGATGCTGGTGTTGTATCATTTAAAACGGCTAAATAAGTCAATCACAATAATTTTCTCTTTCTAATTTCTTTTTTGGTTTTTTTAAGCACGAATTTTGAGATTGATTCAATCTTAGGTTTACTTAAATCAATCTAATTTTCGGATTATTTCAAGGACGAATTTGGGATTGAATATTGATAAGTTAAGTATTTCGCGATTGGAAATCCGTACTTGAATCAATCTTTCTGTACTTGATTGCATCATATCTGGAGTTTTCGGAAAACCTATTTCAACAGACAAACGGAAAATTTAAAATACATCTGAGAAGTCTACTCATAACTATTAATTTCTTAACGCTCATTAAACGATGGTTTCATTTTTATTAAACCATTAATAAATAATTAACATTCAAGATGATTTACAGAAAATAAAGAATAATTCTTCTCAAATATTTATATTGCGGTTTACAGACTCCAAACAAAAACACTTGTTACACATCTAGACAGATATTTGTAGAATAGATTATGTTCCCTGAACAACTACAACACCTTTTAAATGTTCATAACAAAAACAATGCACCGCCAATGGACCGTCTAAAACAGCTGATGATTTATGGCTTATTGATTTCCATATAAAACAATTTACAACAATACAGATCTAATCTGTAAATAAACAACAAACATAATTGTTAAAACATCAAACAAACAATACAAAAAAGTGTCGCATTGAAAGCTGATAACCCAACACAAAAATTCAAAAGAAAGAAATGTTTAAAGAATTTCAATAAAACGCAAATGAAAATTTCAAATTAGGAAGAAACACTTCATCCCTAAAATGACTTGGCAACGATGATGCTGAATTTGATGACCATGATTGTAATCTTTAATAGGCGCTTAAATTTAGGGAATAAACTCCTCTTTCTATGTTTCAGTTCATTTGCTATTGATGATCATGATGACTGTTCGAACTCCTTTTTATTGTTTCATTTAAAAGTCGAGCGTGTGTATGAGTGAACATTAAACCTCTTTTGTAGTCGTAGATGACAATGCATTACCTTTTTAACACATCATGTAAATTGATGTATTCATTTTGTACTCCTATCATATTTGAAGTGTTCCCAGTCATTATCATCACCCATCATCTTCAACTGCATCATGGTCGTCATCGCCATGGTCATCAATATTCCTGTGTACATGTGAAATGGAAATGAAAGCAACAGAAAAAGGTGCAAGAGTGCATTTTATTATATTCTGTTGTCATGTCTGACATCTGAGAAAACAAGTTTTATTGAACCATTTCGCCTTTTTGTTTGTTTTATTGTTTAGCATTTTTGTGTCATGGCATTGAGTGCAATGAAACAAGTGTTTTATTTGATCAATGACCTGGGCATCACATCACAATCATCATTTTTTTTTATTCATTTATTTTGTATTTCAAAAGATGTTGCACGAGTATGAATGTTCAACAATTATGAGTTAAAATAAATGTATGCGTGCAGCTAATTTCTGATGCAGGATCAAAATATTGATACAGTTCTTTTAACATGTGCCAACAACATTGCCATCATCATGTTCATCAACGTCATCATCGTCATGATCATGTGGATCATGACCAACAAAGTATGAAGAAAACGAAAGAACAGCAACAGCTCGATTACAAGTTTAATTTCAGAATTCCTATCGTTATTATGTATTCATGAGATAATATTTATTATTTTTATACGAGTTCTAGTGCGATTATTTACATAAATTTAAAAACAATTCCAAAACGGAAATATTTATTTTATTGCAATTTTATCTACCCTTTAAACCCCAACCTGCCAAACGAAAACTCTTTAAGAAACAACCCAGGTGGTGTTCCAGTTTACAAAAATTATAAAAGCATAAAATTGTATAAAACTATTGGAAATTTATTGTAAAATTAAAATTCAAGAAAAATAGTTGTAAATTATAACTCTTGAATAATTTGTGATTAGTATCCATTTGTAACAGCGGTCATTGTTACAAATGAAACAAAAGGTGACAAAACGAAAACAATAAATAAAAGTATGGAATTTTGTTTCTTGTTTCTTATTGCAACACTTTTGAATGCAACAGAAAAAGCTATTTTCAAAAAGGCCAGCTTTTCAGTTTGAAGCAAATGATTCTTTAAATAAGTAAATATTTCAAAGATCAATTCTAAATAATGGTAATTGAAATTTGTTTCCTAAAACGCTAAAGGCCCAAATTAACCAAAAACTAAAAATTGACTTTTTCCTAGATTCTGATGTATTGCGTCAACACAAATGTCTTTAAAATATTTTGGAATCTTTCGACTAAAATAAGCGATTTTATTAACAAAAAATCAAACGGCCCCATCCACAATAGATTCTATAATTAACGCTAATGGACTTAAGTAATGTTTTGCATTATATGCAGCATTGAGCATATTCATAGGGCGTTTTGCTTCTCCATTAAAATTTTCAAAATGTAAGTGGGGCCTTTTGCGTTTTAGGTAACGATGTGTAGGTTTTATAATTTTAATTTTTGAGAGCTGATTTTCAACGCGAGGTTTAAGAAATGATAGATGTTATAACAAAAATTAAGAAGTTATGCTTCTGCAAATGTTGTGGTTACACTGATCAGTGCAAAATGTAAAAACGGGTAATAACCCATTGTATATTATTTAAAATGTATTTTAACACTAAAATTTACATTAAAAATATTCTTAAAGCACATTTAAATGTGTTTGAGTACTGAAAGTTCTTCTTAAAGGCCGTACGATAAAGACGACATCACTGTCGATTAGTCCGATGAATGTGGAATATGTTGATTTCCTGTTACAACTCTTCAAATACATCATTTCTCATAAGTGATACTTTAGACCTGGGGGGTTGCCGCGTATTTCGATTCGAAAGATATAATTTACGAGTTCGAACAATTTGTACTGTGTATTACGATTTTCGTACTATTTGTTTCGAATGAACGAAAGTTGTAAATACCTTTTCGAAAACAAAAATTTCCTTTTGTAACGGCAACTCTCTATTACGAACAATAAAAATCCCTTTCGAAACTCCAACTCCGTATTACGAAAACGAGCGTCAGTTATGTAAAAAGCGTTAGGAAATTGTTCAAAAGCTATTTTGTTAGTGACAAAGTGCAAATGACAAAGCTCAAGATAATTAATAGTGTAAAACATACAAATTAAACCTTATAATTTATAATATTATAATTGATATAAATTAAATGTTTACTACCGTTATTATTGAAAATGTTTTAATATTTGTGGTCTTGAAATTTTAAAAAAATTAAAAAAAAAATACATTTACAAACAACAAGCCGCATAAAGTAATGGTTGATTTTTTCTGTTGAATCTACAAATCACAGGGAAAAACAATAAATTTTTATTAAAAACACAATTATAATATTTTTCACATATTAAATAGTATTTATTATTTGTTTTGTTGTGGGATATTTTCTTCCATTTTGATATTTTAATAGCAGTGCTACCAACTTTTAATCAAATTTCCCAATTGTTTATAAATACAACTCTGTCATCGTTTCGAACGAGTTACGCAGTACGGTATGACTTTCGATTCGAAAATTGCTTTCGAAAAATTTCGCTTTTCGAATCGAAATACGCGGTAGCCCCCCAGGTTTTAAAAAACTGCAGTCGAAACCAAAAACTGTCGAAACAAAAAACAAAAATTTGTGTACAACTTTTCGCCTTTTCAGTTGTTTTGACATCAACTGTTTGAATTTAATGAATCCATAGTACATAGTAAAATCAACGGTTTTGTTTTTGCCAGTGACAAACGAAGAAGTTGAAGAAATGGCAGTTTTTGTACTTTGACTGCGGTGTTTAAAACGCTGCTTCAGACCGTATTTTGATGTGCGCAAGATCACGCGTTGTTAATATTTTGCAAAGACTAAACATCTTGCTTTTCTAACCATGGAAATTGTTTTATCCACTCTTCCCGAAGTGGTACTACATACGGCTTTACTTGCTTACTCGTCCTGCAATGGTAATATGTATTTTGAAGTAATTCAATCTTCGTTCTAAGATTATTCTTTCGGTAAGTTTTCGAATAACTTTTTTTTTAATTTCAGGAAAAGCTACTTTGCGTTTTTAGAATTTATTAATTTAAGGCCCGTTTTCACAACTTTACGATAGCTGAAGGTAGAATTTTGTCGTCCGTTAAAAAAGTGTAAAATAATTACAATTTTACTCTAATCTTCGAAATAGGATGTTACTTTTTTTAACTTATCGCTTACTTCTCTTAAGTTGTAATAATGGAACACTTTTAATATGGCCGATAAAATTGTATCCTTTAGCGATCGCACATAGGGCTTTTTTACCAATATGGACGGACATTTGGCAAAAAATTAAATTTAAGAAATATAAAAATTTAAGTACGCAGCTCGACAGACAACAAAGTTCTGCATCAAGTCTTTTGCTTGAGATTTGTGGTTTTGGGACACAGTTAAAGTCAGAAAAGTTGATTAAATTGCATGCGTGTTCATTGACTTTTTAGGGTTTTAGGAGGTTTACAATATATTTTTTTGTAGGTAAACGAATAAAGATTTTACATTGATGTTTTTTTCTGTGAAAGACTATATTGATAGCTAATTATAAAAATTTTTAAAAAAATATTATTAGAAATTTTTATGATAAAAAAATTCGTTCAAAATTAAAAAAATCGATTTTTTGTTCACTTTTTTGTAAAAAAAAAAAAAATTAAAAGGTTTTTATACATCACGATAAAATTTGAAATCTCTACTTTTAAATTAAAAAAAAAAACTTTGCCCGTTGTTGCGTAGTTTTTTTTATTTTTTTTATATTTCACCTTTTTCTGTTTTTGCTCATCTTGCACATAGAAACCCTTTCGTCAGTCATGTTTTTTATTTAAATTATTGCATCTAAGATTAACATTGTCGGTTTTATAGGCAGAATAAAGCTAGAAAGTTTTCGAGGGTTCAGTGTAACAAAGATACTATAAATAGACTTTTGCTGCGTTCTGACCCACTGATTACTAGCATAAGACCAACTCCAAAAAATATCCTTACCCTTTGCGAAAGAAGTAATTTCTCTTATACTTCCACCTGTATTTGGCTCTGAAGAGAATTCACATTCGGAAGAGGATTTAGAAGAAACAGACGTAGAAGAACCATGGCACTCATCATCACCTAAGTACAAAAGAGATGTTATTTGATATAAATTAATTGTTATTATTTTAAATAAAATAGTTTGTTACTATTATAAATAAGTTATAATTACGAATTAATTAATTATTTTCAGATAAATTAAATACTAAGAAATACATAAAATCTTAAAAATTAATATATTTTGGAAATTAGCAAAAAACAAGTTAGAGTTCTATATTCCGCTGTGCCGAATCTTTAATACCCTCCACCGACTGTTCGAATATTTCAGGAGGGATATCTATATGATGTATATTTATTATTAATATATCTTTATAAAAACAGACATCAGCGTTAAAATTGGTTGGTTTGAGGTGAAGATCTATATTAAATTATTTAGCAATTTAAACTAGCTTGAGTAACAGTTTCAATTCCAATTTTGTTATGATAGCATTATTTTTATCGGTTTAAGGCGTACTAAACTGTTTTCCGGGAGTAGTGTTTATATGGGGCCTAGGGTAAATTATGGACGGATCTTCACGAAATTTTACAGCGTGATTTCCAGTCAAATTTTTGCAAAATCTTATCTCATTCCGTGCCTTGTTCCACCATTTATGTTATTTTTTGTAACAAAATTATCAGTTTTTTTAGGTGGTGGTTCCACATTTTGATTCATAGCTCTGGTCCTACTGCACCGATTTTGCTGAATTTCAATCCCAAACTGCTTAGGATAACTACAAGCAATTTGGCACCAAGTTTGTTCATTTCTTTTGAGTTGTTCGAAAGTGAGCGTGTTTTCAACAGACGGACAGACGGACAGGCGGACATGGCTAAATCGACTTAGAATCACTCAAGGACCCAAAATATATATACTTAATGGGGTCTGAGATGAATAATAAAAAAATTTCACACGGAATGACAAACTTAGTATACCCTCTTCACAACTAATTGTGGTGGAGGGTATAAAAAATTTTTTTTTGACATTATTTTATGTAACCGCCCACGAAATGGGGCGGGGGCGAAAAGTGTAATTTTACGATCTCATGGGTCCAATTTTAGGTTTTATAACTTTCGCCGACGTTAAGGGTTGCATTTGCCAAATAAAAGTATGGGAAAACTTAAAAAAATATTAAATTCTTTGGAGGTTGGATTAGTTCTTCTAAGGGGAACTTTTTCCTCCTTGGTGCGATATCATTTATTTTTAAGGTTTACCTGCTTATGACAATAACACATGTTTTGCCAAGTTTCATCGATCTAGGGGCACTTAATAACTTTTAAGAAGCAATATAAGCTCAAACAAAAAGAAATGCCCGGCTAGATTGGCAAAAAACCCCTATGTGGATCAGTAAGTTGGGAAAACGGGCCATACACCCGTATTCAAAACAAAAATTTAGTTACTGCATATTCCCTGATTAAGGATTTCTTATTCAAAACACTTTTAAATAAACTATGATTATCGGCTGATCAAAGCCTTTTTAACTCCTGATTAACTGCTGTCAATTTGGATTTTCTATCAGTTGAATTTCACTAAAACAGAGATGTACAAATTTTTCTTAATCGGGCAATTTAAAAGTGTTTTGAATAACCTCCTGACTAAATGGTGATTAAGCTTAATTAACATTTGAGTTGCTCACTCGATGAGCGGAGTATAGTCGGAGTACACAAATTTTCGTTTTGAATACGGTTGAAAATGTTTTACAAATATACACTACACCAGTGTTGCCAATTTAGCCATTTATTGGCTAGATTTAGCCATATTTCACCCTGTTTAGCCATTAAAAAATGAGTTTAGCCATACATTTTTGTGTCGTTTTTCTTTTAAAAGAATAATTTTTATTTTATTATAAAAATTTATAAAAATAAAATAAACATGTTTATCAATTAAAACGCCTTTAATTTAAATCACAACTTTTACAAATGTTGAAAATCGCTATAAACTATGATGATGAAACTTCTTTCAAAATAAAGGAACAGTATTCCAATATTAAATTATTAAAATGTATCCACACAAACATCGGTGTTTCTTTCTGGTTGCAAGTATTTCAATAAAGATATGCAAGCGGCAACAGAATTTTTTAAGAAATTTTAGAATTGACTATAAAATTGCTCTCACTGCCATGCTGAAGTAGTAGCCAAGTAAACATCGTTAAAAGTCATTTGAGAAATAAGTTACATTAAGCAACCGTTTATTCGAGTTTATCAATTAGGTAAATATTTTTACCATGTCAATAAAATATTTATAACAACAACAATAGTGGAGAGGGTACTATGCGTTTGTGCTGATGTTTGTAACACCTTAAAATATTGGTCCTTAGCCCACCTTTACGTATACCGACTGACTCAGAATCACTTTTTGAGTCGAATTAACAATGTTTCTCTTTTTTAAAAACTTTTCTAGGAAATATGATTTTTCTAATGCGATTTTTGTATATTTTTCTCAAAAAGAGAAATACTCCGGCTGGCTGTCCATTAGAGGTCTGCAAGAATAAATAAAAAGCAATTTCAACACACTCATTTGTTTTTTAATTACAATGTGTCGATCACCCATTGATAACGAAACAAATGAAAAAATAACCAGAGACAAAACAACAAAAACTCATTCTATTCAGTCAACTCAAGTCAAATGAGTAAATTATTCAAATATAATTTGAATGTAAAATATGTGTACCTACACATTATGTATGTATGTGTAAGCTTAACTCTTATAAATAAAAGAAGCCACAAGCTTACACACATATTATGGCAAGGTATTCAAATAAATGCATGCACATTCAATAATTCAAAAATTATTTGAATATTTTTTGTAAACTTGCTCTCTCTAACGGGTCATTCCAATGTTTTGTTATTTTTGAATTACTCTCATATTCATTTACAGTAAACAAGTTTTTTATTCAATTCATTCATTCTTATTTTTGTATATGGTTTACTCTCTTCTTATCTTTTTGAATGTTTTATAATTGAATAAATGTTGTGCACTTTGAGTAAAGGCAAACAAGTGAGTTATTCAAAGCAGACCTCTACTGTCCATGTAAACCTTGCGCGCAAAGTACAGGTCGCCATTTTGGAGACTACTTGATAAAATTTGGCACATAGGTTCTAATGTGGTGTAGGGTATCATATAGTCGGGGTTACTTTTATTTAAAAAAGTTTAATCCATTTTTTAGCTACTTTTCTGTAAATTTAGCCATTTTTGGTCACCCAGTTTTGGCTAAACTGCGCTACACACAGGTTCAACTAAAACACACAAGAAATTAAAAGTAATAAAATGGTTGTTGCCAAATAGACAAACGTTGGGATTTGTAAATTGTACCAAGTAAGCCACGGTAGTACCACGGTACCAACAAGGTCTTAAATGTACCAAAATCAAGTACAATGATTTCCATCCCTGATACAGTATATGGGGTACTCACTAACAGCTGTTCAGTTTAAACTAAAAACAAAAATGAAGCACATTGACTGCCACAAACGGGTACCATCAGCAAAGCGCACAATCCCATATAATGCCCATACACGAGAAAAATACTGGCTCAAGCTCTTAAATGCCCGTTCATGCTGTAGTCATGCATGGGCCCCTTAAGTAAACTCCAACCAATATTTCATCGACCACTTAACTTCAAAATATATTCGAATAACATATAAAATATTTCATTTTAATCTCTATTACATTTATTAAATATTTTACAAATTAGTTTGTGAGTGATTTATGATTTGTTAATTAAAGCCACAAAACAAAAGCGAAAGAATTTTAATTTTTAGTTTAACTATTAATTTGTTTAGACAATTTCTGGCGCCGCAATGACTGTGGCATGTGAGTTCTACAAAAATAAAAAAAATAAAAATTTTTTCGTTATAGCGAATTTGTAACGCTTCAGTTGTAAAAATATAAATAAACAATATTTCGTTAATATCATATTTTATTCGTTATAACTAATTTATATTTTTTGTAATATTTAAATAGTTGTTGGTGTTCGTGGTTACTGTTCCAAGTTGTTGTTATTGAATCTTGCAGTTGTTGTAGTTAATTAAAAAAGCTGCAGGGTTTCCAACTGAAAATACTTGCACTCCACGTCCATCGGTCTATGAAATACTTTGTTCCCTCTTTCTTTATTTTGTTGTTAAATTATTATTATGATTATTATTGTTATTACTACTACTATTATTTTGTATTGTTTAACCATAATGATTATGGTTTTGTGTAGCTACCAGTTTCTTCGTTAGTTTAAACGAATTGAAGCACTCTGACGACTGACTTCCCTACGGTTGGTCGATGTTGATTTTTTTTTATGCGTAAAACGTTTAATTATGAATCCCTTCTCCAGCTACCAGTTCGTAGTACTGATATGCCGTACCATGCACTCGCGGTATTTAGCGGGATATGCAACTACAATGTAGTTACGATGGGCATTCAGTTGTCTTGTAAGCGATTACAAGCGTAATATTTCTTATGGTTTAATCTAGTCTGGTTTTCATAATTCGTTGCGTGTTATTATTATTGATCATGTCTATATGTGCGATTATTAACGCATTTCTCAAACTTCATTAGGTGAGTTGTAGTAAATGTTTTATTAACTTTGAAGTTAAATGGTTTTATGGATTGGTGCAGAAGTTATATTTCGTTAATTTAAATTATATAAATACATAAGGTTTAGGTAGTTTAAAGGCAATTCTTGTACAAAATGGAAAATGTTACACTGGATGCTTTATGGGACATCATTTAAAAGAAAAACTTTAAACAAATTCGAAGTGAAAATTATAATTTTATAGAAATAAATGTTTGGGTTAAACTCGTCTTTAAGGAAACATCCGTCAAAGTCAAAGGACTTGCGTATGTTGTGTTTTGCCTGTATAAATGGTCTAAGCTTTCGGTGTAATGCGTCTACCAACGGCATGTATTTAGACAATGTCTTGACCATGCACTTAACCTTGCTAAGGATCTAGAAGTATCTAACCTTAACTGCAAAATACAAAAATATGTCCCTTTTTTGTTGCAGAAATACAGCATACACAACCTTTTTCTTCTGGTAAAATATATAATTATCGCCTCGATTTTTAAAAGATCAGCCAATTTTAAACAGGTGCTCTTAAATCAAATAGCTGGAACACACAACCCAATACTAAATACTTAATAATAGGGCGTGATGGTATTTTTGAATCTTTTTTTGTAAATTTTCAGGAATGATCATATAAGTATGTCTTTCAACTTACTGCTAAGTAAAAAAAAACATTGATCTCAGCCGTTTTACACTGAAAGCTACCAACAGCCCCCTTTTGAGCCTTTTTTGCCACTACCTGCTCTGCTTTCAAGTCCATATTGGAAACCGATTTCTCCAAAAAATCACCATGGTCTAGAGCACAGATTACTAACAGATTTCCGCTTCACTGCAAAAAATGCTTTTTATCTCTTTCTTCGAAAGCTGCCCGCCACCGAAACTGATTTGGACAGTTGATCGAAGAAAAATCACAGACACAATTTCATAATATAGAATTTGGACTGGAATTTAAAGTAGCCAGCAAAAGTAAGGGCACAGCTGTACCTTTTCTAAATATTGTTTATTATTTTTAAAGAAATTCCAAAATAAACATATGAAAACGAAAAAAATGAAAATTTGAATTCAGTCTTACAAAGACAAAAACAAGGCGAATTCATCCCAGGTAATCTCGGTACTACAACAAGTACAACTCGTACAAAAACCACAAGCAATTTGTTTTTGTAAAATCATTGTACAATGTCAAAAACAGAAATAAAACAAAAGAGAAACAAAGTTAATAAAAGAGAATAAACAAAATTTTGACATCCAACAGTGATTTTAGCTAAAAAAAAAAGTTATCAGCAGGGCTTTTAAGACCACCTGTAATAAATTCGCCTTGGACAAAAAGGAACTTTAAATACATAAAATTTGAAAGAAACATAAAACATATGTGTTACTTTCAAATTGGCACAACAAACGTCAGAGCACACCTATAAAAAAAATACAATTCTACTTTTTAATTTAAAAAAAATTAAACGAAATTTTGACCTTTTTAATATTTTGGAAAGTAGCCATTGTTTTCCAGTAGAGCTTCTACACGTTTCTTTTTATTAAAATTTACTGAAGTTTTTGTTTTTTGGAATTTACCTTATTCCATTCTTCTGAAAGCTTTTCTTTCAGTTGGAAATTTCTTTTAGTTTCGTGTTTTCGGTTATTTTTTTCTAAAGTTTTCCATATAAGCTAAAAAGGATTGAAGTGCCGACTTGAATTGTTACTTGAATTTTTTTTCAATGTATGGTTTGTAGCCCCAAGTATTCATTTTAAAATGACATGAAAATCATCTTCGTATGTAAAGTGTTAATAAGTCTTTTCTTACGATTTTAGTCGGGACTGTAAGAAAATATGAACTCACTGTTTATTGTTGTTGGTTTTGTTTAAGCTTTGATATTGTTACAAGTAAAACTTGGGCTAATAATTCTTATTCGCTTAACAGTTTTATTTGTATAATATCTTTAGTTTTCTTTGGATGAAGTTGCCTGACGATCTGGCCTAAGCAACCAGTGAAATGCGCATAGGAATAGCTTTGTTTATCCCATCAACAATAACTTTCAGTTTATCAATAGTATGAAATGGGAATTTAGCACATTTAAACAAAACCTTGTTAACAAATTTTTTGAATCAAAAGAAAAACTTTGATAAATTTGGAATTTATGTTTAAAATTCGTTTTTCATGTCAAATCAAAATAAAATTATATGAATGGATTAAAAGCTTTATTTAAATATCAATTGTTATTTAAATAGAATTGCTGAAACAGACAGACAATTGGAGGACTATAGTAAACTCTGATTGAAAAGTAATTATATTATTTAAAGCCTTAGAAAAGGATGAAATGTAAAGAAACCTTCCAAAATTCCTTTAAAATCATTTTAACAAAAAAAAATATTCAAATACTTTTTAGCGTAAAATTCAGATACATTTTCTTATGCAGCAGATTATACACATAAATAAATAAATCCTCTTTGGTATAATCAGAAATATTCAAGCACATATTCACATACTCGATTCGCGTTTGTATGTTTGTAAAAATGTATCTACCTTACATTAGTATCACAAATATGATTTTGTCCAAAAAAGCATGACGTTTCTGACTTTATCTCATTTAAATATCAGTGGTTTTCACAGCATGTCGTCTACCTTAAAGTTCTTAAGATTTTTTTTCTCATTTTCTGTCTTTGGGTACAAAATGCATACGTATCCGCATACAAAGTTTTTGTCTTGCTTTTTTTTAATATATATTTTTTGTCTTTTAGGTAAATTCACTATCACATTATAAGTTTTATCCCCAGCATGTGGTTTTGTTAGATTCAAATTTTTTTGTTTTTTTCATACTTTCCACTCTGTTCGGCAATCGTACAGTAGTTTTATTTATTTCCATTTTATTTCCAGCTACAACACTGAAAATGAGGCCTTTTTACGCAGTAAAAAAAAAAGTTTAAAGTTATTTATACAAATTATTTAAAGATCAAGTTTCTTCATTTGTATAATTTCTGGTTGGGATTTTTGCTGATTAGTTTAACGAAACAAAAAGAAAATAAAGAAGGAAATCCAAAAAAAAAGGGTTTATTAGTCAAGTTGACGCCGTATTGAATTTTTATCAAATTGTTAGAGGTTGTCTGCTTAAAGTTTCTTACTGTTTAGTTAAGACTGTAACTCTTTCCTTTAATTCTAAATAAAACTAGTAAGAGTTATATTGCCCGGCTATCATACAAATTTTTAGCCTCATTATTCAGTCATTAGTTGAGCTAAACTATTTATGAAGGAAAAAACATCCTCAAACTACTCCAAGGTATTATTGGCTCCACCAGCAATCAATCTTTATTTTAAAAGGTACTCCACCAGTAATTCGTCTTGTTAAAGATGGCACCCGACCAAGTCGCATCGAGTGGTTTCTAATGGGAATAAAAGGTTACAACGAATTGATTTATTTAAGTCGGTCGGCTTTGATGGCAATTGTTTGACTTTTCTCAAGTGTTTTACCCTCACGCAGTGAAAAGGCATTTTTAAATATGGTCACTTCCAGCAAAACTATTTTTAAGGAACATCTTAAACATATATTGTTTAATTTAACCATATTATTGTCACCGACAAACATATTATTGTTAAATTTGTTAAATTATAATGGTTGCCACTAAACATATTACGGTATGGCAATAATTTGTTGTTAAATTAACAATATTTTTTTCCTCTTTTCCAAGAGCAACATGCTATGGTTGAAAACCGACGCATGCTATTATAAGTGTTAAACATATTTTACTTATTTCTAACCGTAACATGTTCGGAGGCAACCATAATATAGTTGTGGCTTCTTAACGGAGGCTACGGTCACAACAATATGGTTAAATTGAACATAAAATGTTTAAAGTTTTCCTTAAAAATATTTTTGTTGGAGCTGACCATACTTAAACATATTTTTTCTCTGGGTGCTGTGGGTTCCAGTCAAAGGTAGTTTTGAATTTGTTTTCTGGAGGCCTCCAAAATGTGCCCAACTCCATTTGTGGTTTAATATTTCGATGTGAATTGGTTGTTGATTTGTTTGTCTCGCGAGCTCTGTACTACGAATCATTTAAGTCCACAAAACTTTGAAGATTCTTCGAAGACATCGATTCACAAAAACTTGTGTTTTATATTCATAAAGAAGCACAGATTTAACAAAAGAATTATACAAGCCAATCTTTGTGTTTTTAGGTATTTCACATGATTTCCAAGATTTCCGGAATCTGCTAGTATTTACGATGTTCAAACGCATTAACTTACTATTGCCTATGTGTATTTTTGGACCAGCGTTTGTTTCGAAGAATTTGAATTTCGATGCCATATCTTTATAGCTGTATGAAAGGAGCCAGATATGATCTGAATAGCCTAGACTATTTAAGTATTATATTAATAATTTTGACAGTTGAAAGCTAACCTTGGGCAACCGTAATATGGGTTGTCATTGGAGTGGTCAATTGAAACCACTTGACCAGTCACAGATCTATTCTCAATGAATGTGCTTAGTGTTAGTTACTAAAATGTAGTATTATTTCAATACAATGCACACGCAAAGAAAAAACATGGTTGTGGTAAACATATTCTAAGAGCAATCATACTAAGTTAAGAACTAATCATATTATTGTCATGTTAATCACAATAAACTAAGAAGTAATCATATTATCATCATGGTAATCATTATAAATTTAGAAGCAATCATATTATGATACAGCACCTTTCATAACTGTCATAAAAATATAAAATAAATTTAAATTTGTTTGCATCGATTTTTTATTTTGTGGCTTTTTACGATTTTTCTTAATGTAAATCAAATAGCGGAGTTTTAAGACATACGCGGTTGCCCATGAAAACAACAGAAATATCGTTATACTTTTATAAAATATAACAAAATATCTGTGTGTTTTGTTGTTGGATTTTACAAAAAAAAACTACAATATTTTGTATTTGCACTGTTAAAAAACTAATACTGAATGAACTCTGCTAATATTTTAATTTTTTTAATATCTTTAAACTTATTTTTTTATGGGAATCTATCTTGAAATTGTTTAACCGCTCACATATAAAATAGACGACACAACTGATACAAAATTATTGTACAAAAGAAGCTTCCATAATATTATCAGAATATAAATAGTTTGATTGCGTCTTAAACATATTATGATAAATGTATAGAAAGTTATCATGCTATGGGCATAAAATATCATGATATGGTTGTGAGTAATATAACATGTTTCGAAAGTTATCATAATTTAGTTGTCAGAAAAATAATTATTTTTCGGTCAACAATACTCAAATTTATAATTGCGATAAACATTGATATGTTTACAGTAACTATAATATTGTTGATAATAAATAAAAATAACAATTATTTGTGTACGACAACAATATATTGTTACATCAAACATAGTGTTGTGGCTGTAACCATGTCCAAACATATTTTTTCTCTGCGTGCAAAGAAATACAAGAACTAAATTTTAGAAAGTACCAAAAAATGTGTCACAGCACCGTTAAAGACTGTAATGTAATTTATTACTTTTTCTACCTTTTTGTTCTTCATAAACCAGTTAAGGGATTAGTTCTACTTTCTCTGCACGCAAAGAAAAAACATATTCTAAGAGCAACATATTATGATAAGATTCATGATTGTAGTCACCATATTACGATTGTTATTAAATCATATTATGACCAAATATGTTCGTAATATTACATCATAATATTTTTCCCTTAATCATATTGTTATCCTGTTAATCATAAAACGTTAAGAAGTTATAATATTACTGTCATGGTAATCATAATAAGATAAGAAGTAATCATATTGTTGTGATGGTAACCATAATAAGTTAAGAAGTAATCATATAACTGTCATGGCAATCATAATAAGTTTAGAAGTAATCATATTATTGTCATGGCAATCATAATTAGTTTAGAAGTAATCATATTATTGTCATGACAATCATAATAAGTTTAGAAGTAATCATATTATTGTCATGACAATCATAATAAGTTTAGAAGTAATCATATTATTGTCATGGCAATCATAATAAGTTTAGAAGTAATCATATTATGATGCAAAGTGATATGAACTGTTATATATACATTTTTTACATCATAATATGATACAACTTTAAACATAATATTTTTATTGGGAAAAATACTTATGATAAAATAAGAAACATAATATAGTTACTGTAATCTTTTTGTCGTAGGTCGCCATTATTTATAAATTATTTTATGGAGTTTTCATTATTTTTCTCTTAAAATAACACAAAACTTACCAGTAATGGTTAATATTTTGCACCAATATTTCACAAATTTTTCCACCACTTTAAGATTATTAAATTTTTTTTAGCAAAAATATTTTATTTTGTGACATTACAACCCTTTTTTATTGTTTTTTCTTTTTTTTTTTTAATTTCTTGTTTATTTTAATGGTTATTTTGCTATTTCTTTATTAATATTTTTCATTATTTTTTTTTAATTTCTTGTTTATTTTAATGGTTATTTTTTTATTATTTAGCCACTCACTAACAAATAATTCGATATGTTTATGTAAAACACGACACAACTGATACAAAATTATTTTACAAATGGCGATACCAAAATATTATTAGAGTAACGATATTTTGATTGCATCTTAAACTTATTATGATAAATGTATATAAAGTTATCATGTTATGGCTATTAAATATCATGTTATGGCTGTGAGTAATATAATATGTTTTGAAAGTTATCATAATATAGTTGTTAGAAAAATAATTATTTTTCGGTCAACAATACTCAAATTTATAATTGCGATAAACATTAATATGTTTACAGTAACTATAATATTGCTGATATTTAATAAAAATAACAATTATTTGTGTACAACAACAATATATTGTTACAATAAACACAGTGTGGTTGCCGTAACCATGCCCAACCATATTTTTTCTCTGCGTGTGGTCATGAGTCCTTTCTTTTTGTACTTGTTTTATTTTCACAAATCCCAGGAACAGTCTGTTGGATCAATTGACACAAATTTCCCGCAGTTACTAAGGGGGTAATTTTGTTGTTCACTTCACCTTGCGTTGAGAAAATGTTCATATAAAATTTTCAAAAATTCAAAAAATTTTAAATGAAAATGTTCTCAACGCAAGGTGAAGTGAACAACAAAATTACCCCCTAAATATTTAAATCAAACTGATTTCTGACGTGCATCAAATAGAAAATAACAGACATTTATAGTCCTGCAGTATACAATGTCCTGTGGCTCATATTAGATACACGACGAAATGATTTCCCCGATTCTATTCGACGGCAAGGGTTGTATTTCACTCCAGCATTATTTCGAATTCAATTTGGCGTCTCCTGTCGAGCCCTACCATGTGACGTGAGGTCCTTGATGGTTTAAGGTATGTCATAGTATGTCATAGCGTCTGAGCGTTCCAACTATATTTATATAAATGATTATTACTAGTTAAAGTTCATATTCGAGGATATCTAAAAACTAGAAATAAAAAAAAATTAAATAGTATGCAAATCTGAATATTCCAGGCCCGACTAGGGCAACTCTTAATGCCTTTTACTTTGTTCGAGTAGTCCTTAAAGTAATTTGTTATTTAATATTTTGTTAAGATTAGATTAGATAAGCCAAATTATTAGTTTGAGCTGACTCGCTTAAAACTGTTCACAAGTACTAGGGTATCTAAAGAAGTCCATCACATTTTAAAGTTATTAAGAAATTCAAGATTCAAACAAATCAATATTCCAAAAATCTTTTAGTAGAATAATATATTAGGTGGTCTAGTAGGCAGAAAATTTCAATATGAATTTGGGTGTTGCAAGTTCAATTTATTTCGGTCCGTTTTTTACACTTTACTATGAAGCTGGGCGACATATCATGTTCGAATTGTAGGTCCACATTTAAATAATTAATGATTTTAAAACATTTTGCTTCAATTTATTTTTGTTCTCTTAGATTACCAAAAGGTTAGTCTTCCAAAAGATATTTCTACCAAATTTAAGAATCATTGTTTAAATAAAAAAAATTATATTTTCGTTACACTCAAGTAGGGGGTGACACAATTTCATTTTAAACAAAGAAATCTTGTTTTTATCTCTTCAAACCATGAAAACAACAAGTTAAACAACAGAAAGTAAACCAAACAGACAGACAGACAGAAAGTCAACTTCAAAAATATTTGGAAAATTAAAAAAAAAAAAAATTAGGAAACCGATTGTTTACAAAAGCCGACAAGATCAAAAACCCGACAAAACAATTGTATTTATAACAAGATATTCAAAATAAAAAAAAAAAGATGTCAAATATGACGACATTGAGAAAACATAACTGAAATTCAATTTAACAAGTGTAGTCGTTCAAAAACTAAAAGACGTAACGTACATTTTTTGAAAAACAAAAGGCATTGAGGTTTTTATTACGCAACATTTCGTTAGGTTTGTTTTAAAGGAAAAGCTTTAAGAGTTGTTTGAGGTTCGGCAGAAAATGATTTTAGAAATACACCTTGTTTTCATTACTGATTATTTATACGTCTCTTATTTCTTTAATAACAATAAAGATTTGGAATCCAAAGCAATTTTAAAGGAGAAACTTTACCTTTTAGATATTTTACTCCAAAAGGAGAATATTACGTTTCTAACGACAAACATTTTCCTCTTTTGGATGGATTCGGAAAAATTGAATAACGTACAGTATTAAGAATAAACCAGGACCTGTGCTCTGCAGCTCAGATTAGTAAAAACTCTGTTTTATTTCCTTTCATTGTAAAGTCCGTTTCTCTAAATTATTTCATGTGAATATTTTTTGGTATTCTATTCTATGGTTTATTGGCGTTATTTTCCTAGTGTGATTATAACTTTTTATTATAAAATGAGTATATAGTCACCTTAAATGTTAACGAACGTAACTACACAAAAACTTGAATGAGAGTTTTTGATTGATAATGGCTTTCAAGACCGCCGATCCGGCAAGGCTATCTGGTGTTAAATACCTGCCATTTATTTAGTGGCGCCCTATGCTCCAATGGGAGTTAGAGGAACACATATATATATATTTAGTGAAAAATTTGCCTTTTACGAATATCGATCACTTGAAACTGAAGAACGCGTAAAAACAGTTAAAACCTGCTACAAAAGTGGTGGTTTAAATGTAACCACCACTTTTGAGCATTACGTCATAATTAACCTAATTTGCAAGGAATTTTCAGAATTATAAATAAATTTGAAACGACTGGAGCGTTACAGATGTGACAAGGCCTGTACATCACCGCATTGCGTGCACTGCCTCGCTTCGATTAGTGAAAGTGTTGCGGATAATCAGAGTTTGTCGATTGCACGGCGCACAGCGCAATTAGCATATACACAATAACCGACTTTATTAGTTACGTCCTTTTGCATTTGAGGTAACGGTATGCGACCCAAAAGCGACTATTACCACTGATTACAAAGGACTATTTTGTTTTTTTTTTTTAAGTTGATTGTGGAATAGACTTAACACAAAAGTTTTTATGCTTTTGATGTTTAGGGAAATTTGTTTCGAGAAAAATTTTTCCAAAAAGTATCCATATACCTACTTATGGACTCATGAACCTATCCATCTATTTAGTCAGCAAGATTTTATTGAATAAAAAGTAATGAGATAGAGAAATAAGAGCGCCTCTTTATCAGCGCCCCGCAGTTTTTTGTTTTTGTTGGTGCTTGTACTGCGAATTAGTTCACTTTTTGTATTTTAATTAATAATTTTTTTTTCATATTTGCAATATGAAATTGAATTGCCGCCAAAAAATTTTGTATACATACTTGAATTAATAGTTAAGACTTTAGTTTTTTTTATCAGCCCAATTATGTATAAAAATTCCCCGGGAGTTTTCTCCATTCTCCAATTTTTGCAATTGAATTTACCAGGGCTGTGGAGTCGGAGTCGGAGTTGAAGAGTCGGAGTTGATGTTTTTGTGCCGGAGTCGGAGTCGGAGTCGTAGTACCCACAAAAACTCGCGACTCCGACTCCAAAGTTTTTCGGCATAAAAAATTTTAAAAAAATTTCCAAAATAAAAATTATCTTCTTAAAACACATTTAAAATTTAAATAAATGGTTTATGAATACTGGGCCCAAATCGTCGCACACGTGATCGAATGAACTTTCGTATCGAATAAAACTTCGTCACGTATCAAAAACGGGATTGCGGCATTCGAAAGCTTTCGAATCGAAATTTGTTTGAAAAATGTAATAGATTTTATGCTTGTATATAAATCAACAGTGTTAATAGTGACTTCGGCTTATCGGTTTTCGGCGCTTGTCAAAAAAAACAACGCAAAATTTTAAAAATTTCGAAAACTATAGAAATTCGCAAAAATTTTACAAATTCAGAAAATTTGAAAAATATCGAAAATTCTCGAAATTTTTAATATATCAAAAAAGCCATTTAATTGATTAAAAAATCCCTAAAAGTACAAGGAATTGCAAAAATTTGATAAAAAAAATTTGAAATTAGAGGAAATTCGCAAAAATTTGCAAACAGCTGCATGAAAGCAAAGTCTAGTATTTATTAAAAATTGTTAAAGCTGTAATGAATCAGATAACTTACAGAAAAAGTCGCTGATATTGCGAACATGGCTAAAATTCGCGAATAATTGCAAACTTGGTTACAAACCTTAAAATTTATTTGAAATCGCTAAATCGGTTAAAAAAACAAAATTTCAACATTTAACAAAACAAAATTTACAAAAATAGCGAAAATTCGCGAAAATTTTCAATAATTCGAATAAGCCATAAAATTGATTAAAAGCCCATAAAAGTATACGGAATGGAAAAAATTCTGTAAAAATTGCTAAATTAGGTGAAATTCGCAAAAAATTGCTAATAGCGGCATAATAGCAAAGTCTACTATGTATTAAAAATCGTTAAAGCTGTAAGGAATCAAAAAACTTACAATACAAAAATCGCTTCTATCGCAAACATGACTAAAATTTGCAAAACTAAATGTTATTATTTTTTTTCTTATTGCTGAAAAAAGTTGAATACTTGCATTTTTAGCTATTTGTTGAAGAAATCTAATAATTATTCTCAAAAAGTGTGTAAATTGTTTGTAAAAAAACAATTAAATGTTTTTACGAAAGCTCTTAACCTATCGAATGACATTTCGAGTAAAAGCATTCGATCGACTACTCGTTATCGAATTACATAATCTCAAATTTCGATAGAAGTTTTTCGATAACGAATGGGACAGTTCCAAAAAGTGAAATTTCGATCAAAGTCACTCGATCACGACTGCGACGATCTGAGCGCTGCTCTTATGTGCTGTTTCGAAATGACAGGCGATGGACTGAGTGCTTTTCATGTACAGGGGTGTGCTGGAAATCGCAAACGTAAAACGCAAGAATTTTAAAAGTCGTTTTTAAATAAGATTTTTGTAATAAAAGAATTTTATGACAAATATTTAACAAATATTTTCCTATTAAACAGGATTTTAAACCAAAAATTATAAGAATTAGGTTTAAAGTTTATTCAAAACAACTTCCAAATTCTTGCGTTTTGCGTTTGCGATTTCCAGCACACCCCTGATAAATTTTGCTATATAATAAATCGCCTGTCATTTGGAAACAGCACATTAATGTTTGCGTACGGTAATTGCTTCACAAAAACTCTAATTTTTAGAAGGCCGTACGGTAATGAAAAAATAAAAGTTAACATCACTGAGTCTCATATACATTTAGCATCAAGATTATAGTAGGAGCCGGAGTAGGAGTCGGAGTCGGAGTCGGAGTCGCACTTAAAAAACTTCAGCATTTGGAGTCGGAGTCGGTGTTAGTACTTTTTTCGGACGACTCCACAGCCCTGGATAAAACAGATTTTAATAAATTTTTTTTGAAATCAATTTATATATTAATTGATTGAAATCGTCTTGATTGCAATAATAATATAATTGCAATCAAATCTAGGGTTGCCATTCGTAATATTTTTAGCAGTACATGTACGGATTTTTTGCAATTGTACTATTTTATGCACAACTCCTAAAACAGTACTCAAATGTACTGTTTTTTACACTTTGACTGAAATAAATAATTTATTAGCTTTTTGTATGCAAAATTTCATAAAAAACAGAAATGTTACGAAAACTGAACAAAATTGACGTTTGGCGATTTTTGGCAAATTCTGACATCCGGTTTGGCGATGGAGCTTAAAAAAATCTGCCAGCCCTGATGCACAGTAGAAATCTAAATAATAATGGGTGGCTCGCAGCAGTAGTATATTTTCATGTTGTTATTTTTAAGACATATGATTTGATTTTATGTCTACCTCTTCCAATAGTATTTAACTTTCCACACCAGAGAAACTGAGCTACCGAAACCAGAGCGGCAAGCGTTTTTTTAAACAAGAAAACTCTATTGCCAATACATTTTCATTAAAATAAAATTTTCCAGCAGGATGGTAATACCATTTGTGTTCTTAAGGTTTGTTTCGTATAAACTACATATGTAAAAATGAAAAGTTTTGACGTAAAAAAGACGCTTGCCGCTCCTATTTAGGTAGCTCAGTAAAACAAAAACAAAATCAAATTTTTTTTAAATACTAAATAAATTCTATACCTCCAACACAATTTTCTTTAATTTTTAGAACTTTTTAATTTTCGGGCATGTTCTGGAAATCGAAATCACGTGAAATTGAAAACGAACAAATTTTGCAAATTCTCCATGCTCAAAATTTATAAATATACCCAATACCTACCTTTAAGGACCACTTTTCTTTACCCAAACTTCTTTTGAAAAAAGGAAAAAATAAGTTAATTTTAACAAAAATTTGTTTGTGGTGCCATAATATGGAAATCATTCCTTTGATTTTACACAATTTAAGTGTTTGTTTTTTATATAATTGTTGTTGCATATTCAATCAAAAGTTTAAAATATTTACCTCCAATTTCACCAAGTTCAGTTAAAACTAACTACTACTTTAACTTCCAGTCAACAATATGTTTTGACAGCTACAACTGGTAGTTAATTATAACTAAACTTGGTGAAATTGAGGGTTAATAATTTAAATAAATTAAAGTTATATTTTTGTCAAAAAAAAAAATGTACAGTTTTTTTCTTGATTGTACTGTTTTTTTGTATTCAATGTACTGTTTTTCCGAATTTAAAATCTGGCTACCCTAATCAAATCCAGTAATAGCATTCACATCAGAATCTAAAACTTCGTTCTCATCAAATGGAACTCCGTCTTCTAGAAATAATGCCGACTTTGATACTTTGGGATTGCCAACAATGTCAGTTTGAATGTACAACTGATAGATTTCAAGTCCATATTATTTTATTTTACTTTCACTATAGTTCTGATCTAAGAGGCATGAATTCAAATCCAATTAAAATGTGATTGCATTTAAATTGGGTGCATCTAACGATTTCGAAAAAGAAAGATTTTTAAATGATTGCAGTCACAAAATTTTGCAATTCTGACAAGATTTAATTTTTAAATCTGAAAGAAGAATGAACTATTTCCCTCTTTCTTAATTTTCCCAAAAATTTCTTCCTCTTCAAAAACTAAAGAACTTCAACCTCTACCTTCGTAATATTTGTTTATTTAAAAAAAAAAAATTGCATAAAAAATCCCAAAAAAAAAACAAAAAAAAAAATCAGGAACAAGAACGACCACTTGAGATTAAAGACCGATTATCGACATTTGTTCGCAAGCAGAAAAACTACAAAAAAAGAAAGCTGAACAAACTTTACAAAGAAAATAAATCAAGTGCTCGTTTTTAAGTGGTTCTGGTAAAAAGAAACTCGCATTTAAGATTTGATTTTTATTTTTCAACTAAAAATTCATAAAATTCATTTATTGAAGCCAAAAAAATAATTTAAAATTCCAAAAATTTATAGGAACTCGTCGTCAGCCTTTCTTGAAAGTTTTCTTTTCTGTTTTTTGTTGTTCGATTTTTACGTAGTAGTTTGGTTAAGTTGCGGTGAATAACAAACATTTACGCATGCGCCGTGACACTTATTTGACATTTTATGTTAAAATGAAAATACAACAGCAACAATAACAACAAAGAGAACGTCAATGTCAGCATTTAAACATTTTAAAGGAAGCTGTTGGTCAAGAAACCTCTACCGTAATAAATCTTTAAAATGTATTTTATTATTATTTCAACCATTTCGTCTTAAATTTTTCATGTTTGTTGTGTTGGCAAAGATCTAAAACAAACACAGTTCACCTGTTGGTTAATAGTTGTTGGTGTGCTTGTGTATTTTTTTTACAATTTAGAAAAAGATCATCCCGTAGTACACTTGTTTGTGGAGTAAACAATTCCGGCACAAGTTTATAATATTACATGACCTTCTGTTGTTGTCATTGTTGGAATCGTAATGATTACTAATTTCTAACATTACAAAATACATTTACTACCTTTTAGTTGTCGTTAACCAAAAAAATTGTTATAATAAATTTTTTTATAGAGATTCTTAAGAATTATTTTTAATAAACATTTTATGAGCTTTTAAGCACAGACTACTTAAATAGGCTCTTACAAAAACGTGTTTTTAATACCGGAAAAGCTGTTAATCGTATGCCCAAGTCCATCATCATACAAGTGTCAAACATGGTTGGTTGTAAACAAGACTCTTTTCACCTTGTTGATGTAAATACCTTTTTTGGCTTAAATAACATCTACTAAACGCGTGTGGTCTGGTTGTTTAAATGTTTAATTGCGTTTTTAATTTTATGTTATCAAAGCAATAAAAATATTCGCTTTAAATCATAATATTTTGGTTAAACTAAGAAATTTGTAATTGGGGATGAAAATCCCCAGGGGATTGTTTGGGGGAAAGCACTTTTTTCCATTTTTGCAATGGCAAGTCCGATTTGGTCAAGATGTTGGTACAAATTTTAGTCTTTTTCGCGGCTTAAAACTTTTTCAAGAACTTGTTGAAATAGTTTTAAATATTCCTTTTTGTACCAACTAGCGTTACTTCTGTTGAACTAGTCTTTTTCTGTTATGAATACAACCAAAATCAATAATTGCAACAGAATGCAATATAAGTAATAAGAATTAATAAGAAAAAATACACACTTAATGCAGCTTGCTGTGACAAATTGATTCAATCATCTCAAATGCACTTTTTAAACAAACAACATGTAAAACAAAATTGCACTGGCTGATGAATCATAAGATTTTGATTCCCTAGTTTTTGAAGTGATAAATATTGACGCATAAGTATTTTTCTTTTGCGTTTTTACATTACCTGTGTACGTAGAACTCAAAGAATAAATAACATTTGTTTTAGTAATATTAAACAAATGGATTCATTTAAATAAATCTATGAATGCATATTTTTCCATTAACATTCTGTAGTTCATTTTGAAGAATATGTGGGGATTTTTGGGGATAAGAAAATAGCTATTTTGGGGATTTATGGATAAAATAAAACTGGGAACCCTGGATCTGACCGCCAGTTGACAGATCCGAAATGCGATATTAGCTGCTCATCAAAACTGTTCCTCAATAAGGCCATTGCACAATGTAATATTTGGAACAAAGAACCTTTTTGTAAACTGAATTTTCCGAATAAATAAATGTAAAAAGCGAAAAATGTTATACTAGCATGGGCAGTGGGCGTGGCAGCTGTTCGTTTTAAAATAATGTATTTCTCAATTGATCTCAACGGTTGAATGATATAATGCAATGTGTCTTTAATCATATCCAATAAAAACTGTAGTAGTAGTAGTGGGCGTGGCAGTTGCCCATTTTCTTTCAAAAATTTTTAGGAAAGTTTCACATTGGAGTAGTTATTCGTTGTACGAAAAAACAAAACTTTTGGATGTCAGCCGCTATGATTGAACAGTGTTTAGTATTGAAAATAAGCCAAATTGTTTATTTCTTTTACCCAGTCCCCATACGAATTTGCTTTGGAATAAACAGATGTGTCCAGTGTGCTTCTAACACTGGGTTAATGCAATGTTTCCTATAGTCAATTCATTATTTCGGATGGTTGTTTTTATAACCGATAAAATCTTATATGAATATAAAATATATTTTTAGGTCCATCTATTCGTCTGAACACTGCTAGTCATCATGTTATTGCACTAACAAAAGACTTGTTTTCGATACTTAAGCTTCGTACAGACGATGGTAAGATCTTACAATATTGTCATTAAATTTGCCTAAAAATGTCTTGCAACTGTGTGAACATTGTAAGCTCGTTTTTATTTGGCAGATGTGTAAAATTAATGCATTGTCCGGAAAATGACAACATTGTTAGATCTGACCACCGTCTGTAATGTATTATTAAAAAAAACGACGAGAACTTTTTTTTACCGCCAATATTTTACCCATTTTCATTCATTTTCTATACACTCCCAAAAAAATTATTCTAAATTCCAACAATATTTTAAAAAGCCAATAGGAAAGCAGCAAGAACAACAAATTATCTCTCAGACAAGTTGATTACATAAAAATTACAGGTTTGCAAATACAATACTAATTTATTTTTATAAACGCCAGTTATTAAAATTTCAACCGACTGATAAATATTAGAAGTTTGCCTTATTTTAACTTTACAAGCACACACCATTTTGCATACTTGAGCTTCTTAATAATTTTTTTTATAATAGATTTTGTTTTATTTTTTCTTAAATTTTGTCTGTGTTACTTTTTTTATTTTAATTAATTTTCATAACCATTAACCAGTCTTTAACCTCAGTTGGTGGTAGTTTCAATATTATAAATATTGAGAAGCAAAACAAGAAAAAAAATACAGCAACAGTCATCTCATCACATAAACTACGCCATTTTATAGCACCATCACTCATTTTAGGCTTTAGCTGTAGATGTTTGGTCATTTTTTTTTTTTTTTATTTTTCTGTTGTTGTTTTTGCTGTTGCTTTACAGGCCAACATGTCTAAAAGACATTTCATATACTCATGGACAAACATCAACTAATCTTTCATTACAACTGTACAGCCTTAAATTCACACTTGCGTCATACGTTGCAATTTAAACTTCTTCTTTTTTTGTTCGTTTTGTTTTAGAAACAGACGTTTGGACAGACAACTGCATGTAGAGACGACTAATGCAGTCAGACCGGAGAATATGGTGCCTGATGTGGCTGACAGGTCGGCATGCGCAATTTGCTTATATGGCCTGTTGGTAAAATTATAGAAAATATTATGTTGCATGGTTTTGCTGTAGGAATAATTATGAACCTGTTGTAATTTTTATTTATTATTTTTTATAATAATTATTTTATTTTTATTACTATGCGTACTACTGTGGAGTAGTGGAGCGTCACAATTTCGAAAATCACTAAAACGTTTCATTTTATAAAATAATGAAAATAAATTAGAGCCTACATTAAGCCCTCTAACGAAAGGATCAATATTTTGAAAATGAGATCAAATCCATCAATTTGTAAAACATCATAAAATGCATCATTTAACAGTTTGTAAAGTTGCTGTAACTCATTACACTCAAAATATCCACAACTTCATAAAAGGTCAGATTTCAGACGAACTAAAGATGACAATTTTTTTAACTCCTAAGTTTTTGTCATATTTTAAATTCAACAACATTTACTAAACTGAGGTCGTTGAACACAAATATAAATATCATTTATTTATCTTTATGCACGTTTTTGGCAATATTCGCGATAAATAAGCTTTTTTTGGTTTTTTCGTGTTTTTTTATTGGCGAAAACTTTAAGAACGGATTTTCTGAATAATATAAAAATTTTACATTTGGGGGATTCACAGATTTAAACCAAATATAAAAAATAAATATTTACCAAAAATAAAAATATTTTTTTATTCAAATCCATGAATTAATAAATTAAATTTTATTTTGTTTTGTTTGTTCACTAAACATCAGAGTCCTAAGTCGATCTAATTTGACGCCGTTGTTGCAAAAATTGTTAGCCGCAGGTTCAATTCGGATGTTAGCCGGATAAAACTATACCATCAACGGCGACGGCTGCAAAAACTAACGCGGCGCGGCTCAGCCGCTCAGCGCAGGTCTCTTCTGATTAATTACGACAGCACAATAAACATACCAAGCAAAGTTCTATTAATTTAAGACACTTTTTGTTTACAAAGCAACAACAATTTTTTTAAACCATTGTAAAATGTTAGGACATTATGACAATATAACATGATAGCACACCTTGTGAATACCCCAATAGTTCAAAAAATCTCTCCATTATTTTAGCAAATAAAACATGTGTGTTGAGATGTATTGAGTTACAGGCTTTAAAGGTTCAACATTTTTTTTTACGTTTTGTAAAGATCTATCATTTTAAAATGCTCCATTAAGATGAAAAAATATAATGAGTATTTTTTTCGGCCTGTATATATAAAATTTGTAAACTTCGACAACATTTAAGAAAGTTATGAGCCATTAAGTGGAAAAGCGAGGATTTATTACACAAAATTGCTTTAATTCAGTTTAAAGTACAAAAATTATTTTGCGTTAAAATACATTTTGTAAGGAAATTAAAACGGCTTTTTTACTTAAATGCGTATGCATTTCTTATTTTATTTCAGATATCCTCGTACAACATTGTTTTTACGTGAAGGCTTAAAAAAAAAATTAATAAAATTTTGGATATTAATTAAGTCAATTAATTTAAAATTTATAAAATTACTCAAACTTCAAAACCTGCTAGAGGGCAAAAGAATGTGTCTGAGAAATTTAAAAAAATTTGTGTTGTATGAGGCATTTTGACAAAACATCGTAAGTCGAGATAAGATAGCAAAAAAGTTAAAAAAAAAAATGGGTGAAAAAATCATTTATATCCAAAAATAAAATAAACCAAAATAAAAGAAAAATTTCGTTTATAATACAACATTTTAAAAACGTAAACAAAAATGTTTTTTTAAATAAAAAATTCGTATAATTAACAAAATTTTTTTCAACTTTTTAAATTTGATGTTTTGTCAAAATACCATAAATATAATTTAGGTATATCCAACATTCTGCAAGTATTTGAAATTTATTTGATGACTTTTTGCCTTCATACAACGACACTCCACCCTATTGAAGAGATATCTTTTGTAACAAATTACATTTGAAGGTGCCAAAACAGGCCCCGTAATGCAAAACGAAAAAACTATTTATTGCAAACCATTGAAGAAAAGCTTTAGCTTCAAAAGCTTCTGTTCATAGCAAAAGCCCTTTAAAGAAATGATTACCAAATAAATATTTTGGCATCAAGATTCATTAAAAAATTTCAGAGGATACCGTGAGAGTTTAATGTTAAAGCATAGTATGTCAGGACTTACACGCTTCAACTTCTGTTCCTCAATTCCAGAATGGTTGCTTAAATTGCAAAACAGCAACAACTTTAGCCAGAGCGAATTCCAAAGTAAAGAAAACAATTTATTTGCTGCCATCTTTCTGAAATTAAAAGCACTAAGCATACTGACGAGTTAAAGCATCTCCGTACCAATCCCCTTTCGTATTTTTCGCCCTCCTAAAACTGAATACAAATATATTCCATACAATAAAAATTTAGCCTTTTGTAAAATTGTAAAATCTTTTAGAACAACGTTTTGACATGAAGGACCACTAAAAAATTTTATGGTGACCCATTACAAATTTAAGCATAGTAAAAATCGATTCAAAGCAATTAAAAAACACAGCTGCTTAAAAAGTATTTTTAATTGTAAAGCTTCGTTTACAATGGCAGAAACAATTTCGTATTTTCTTCTATCCTTTTTTTCCCAAGGAATTTCATATATTTTTCAAACAAAAATGGGAATTATTTCCTTCTGAAGGTTACTTTATATTATATTCAACATTCATTGCTTTCCAACGGAGAGCTAAGGTAAAAAAATGTAACAAGAAAATACAATATAATAGTCTGATAGTGTATAAAGTCATTTCTGAAAAATTGAAGGAATATGACTATTACAAAAAAGCTTTAGAAAATACATAACTGAAATTTAGCTCATAGAATAAATTCGAAAAATAAAAAAAATGTTTTTTAAAAAAGTTAAGTCCACTCAAGGCGAATTCATTTTCAGGTGGCGTTGAAAGCACAGCTGTGCTACTTTTCCCCTAATTAGAGAGAGATGTCAAAAGTTGTTTGTGTTTTTAACATATCGGCCAACGATAGCAACAAAAAATACATTGTTGTATTTTTGGTGTTTTTATTTGTTGTAGTATCGACACCACCGTTTACATGAATTCGCCTTGAGTCTACTTATACTTCAGCAACAATTTGTATGAGATTGAAAATGACGTTTATAATAATTTTATTTAGTTTTAAATGAAAATGTTAACAAAATGTCTTGAAAAATAATAATAAATAAGTAATATTGCTGTTGGCAAAATTTGCCAACGGTTTCCTAATGCAAAATTTGTGAGTTTGTGCAACAAAATTGTTGCAGTATTTTGAACACCAGTAAAAATGTTGCTGCCTATTTTTAACGAAGCTTAAATTCCTAAAAGCATTACAGACCTACTAGAAAATGCAAGGGGGAATACTACACCTTAAGTTCGCGGCTCCATTCTTTATGTCTGAAACTGTTTGTTTCTCAAGCACAAATTAAAGTGTTCTTTCATTCTTGTAAATTTTTTGTATTTTCAATTTGCTAAATGTTACCGATACAATAAAAAATTATATTCTATCTTAATTTACCGAGCAATCGTGACGTAGACCTTCAGCCCGTTGTAGCGAAACAGACCAGAATCTCCGGCGAGAATCGAACCCTCAAGCATCCCACAGTGGGATTTCCACTGAACACTAACTCACTACTAACTAGTCCTGCAGCAGTATTCTGTAATTCGCATCGCTAAAATGCCTTAGAGAATCAAAAAATTTAAAAATTTTAACGATGAAATTAAAAGCTAAAATTGCGCCGAATTATATGTTCATGGCATTGCCAAATTTAGCAATGCACGTTATAGTATTGCATTCGTAGCCAAAAATCGCTAAATCGACTTTATAGATTTTCAGCAATAGAGATTTAGCTTTTGCGAATCACAGAATACGGCCACTGGTAATGCGCAATTTAGTGCAAACTACAACTGATTCCTTTGTTTTGTTTGAAATATGTTTTAGACAACGATTTTTTCAGATTGTGTTCATAATCAGATTAGACAAAACTCAAATAATAACACTAAAATATGTTTATAATCCTGCCCTTTCCTCTTAATATCCCCACCAAAACCGCCCAAAATTTGCATTATAATGAAATCAGAGTACATATTTGAAAATATTTCGATTTTGCGGCTTTTTCTTTTCAACTAAAAAATAACAACAAAATATTTGTTGCACTAAAATGTTATGTTGCAAATAAAAAAAGGAGAAAAAAAATTATAACAAAAACAATTGCGTGTGAAACAAAGACGTCAAACTAGACTCTAAAAAATCTATTGTATAGACTGAACGAACATGTAAATGTCTAAACAGCTGAAAAAAACAACAAAAAAAAACTACTGCAACACAAAAAAAAAGTTGCCAAAAAGGGTTGCCGACAATCAGTCCAACTAATGCCACAGCACCGTGAAGTGATCATCAGCAACCGCGTCTAGATTATGGAGATGGTAAGCAGGCATCTCCTCTCAATAAACACCGCAATACCACATATTTACACACATTATGTAAATGCCTTCATATTGGATAGATGTCTGTATGTTGCATTTTAAATCGACAGTGATTCCGACGTGTATGTAGATGAAAAAAAAATAACATTGATTTATCACAAATAATTTATCACTCATTAGGGAACGCATTTTAGATGAAAACCAACAACAGCAGCAACGAAAGTAAAAAAATATCACCAACAAGTTCTTAAGAGATTTTCAATGATTTTTTTTTGTTCGTTTTCTTTGCATTTTTAATTTACTAAAAAATTTAAAAGCGTTGAAAGGTGTAGTAAAAGAAATATATAAAGATTTTTTCAAATGCAAAATATTCAACCCGAGACATGGCACCACCTCATCATGCGTTTTGTGTCTTAAACATTTTTTTTCTATGGTTTGGTACTTTTTTTTGTTCCTATTTTAGCTCCATTCCAATGTATGTAAATTTATGCCATAAAACCTGTTACATTGACATTTATAACCAACCATTGGCATCTATCAGTTGTATGGTCGGTCGGTCAGTTCAGTTATTTACGAATACGTTCAATAGCTAAAATAAATAGTTGGGGTCAGAAAAAAAATTAATTCAATCTTGTGGTACTTTTTCCAAGTAGAACAAGAGAAAAACATGTTTGAATAATGCTAGAGCAAAAAATGTTTTAACTTGGTAGTTTTACATTTGGATATTTTAAAAGGAAGTTCATAAAAGTCAAGCTTTATTAAAATCCTATAGAATTATTGGATAAACAGTATGTATAGTAAAAAGAAATTTGTTTGCCATCGATTATTTGCGTATGAGAACTTTTCAATTGCATGCGGAATAATTTGTTTCCTACTTATTGGAAAAACTAGTAATACGGCTTAGGAATCGGTCTGTCTCTCCAGAAAAAAATAATTTTATGACTAATGAAAAAGTAATCCTTAATATCCTTAAAAGTACTGTCACTATTTTCGGCACTCAAATCTTTTGAAAATATTTACTAAGTCTGAATTTACACGTTTCATCTTTCAATGCTCAACTTCTTTTCAATTCCCTTTTAAAGATGCCAATATAATCACACGCAGCAATCGGTTTCAACTTTGTTCGGTTCAAAACAACAACAACTTTATTAACAGCGAATCAAAGAGATAAAGAAAAGACGAAAAAAAAACATGCAGCCAACGTTGTGAATATACCAACGAATAAAAACACAAAGCGTACTGACCGAGTAGAGGCATCATCGTACTAGCCCCCTTTCTTATTTCCTTTATCACCTAAAAACAAAAGAGTTGGGCATCAAAAGATGAAAGGTGAAAGCAGACTAAGTTTTTTAGTAAATTTAATTTTTAATATCATCAAAACTACTAATAACCAGGAGGTTAATTCTGGCAGTCGTGATCGAATACTTTTTCAATTAGAGAGCAATTTTATTTCTTATTCTTTTAGTCAATCGACATTATTTGTTTAGTGTTGTGAAAACTCAAATTAATGCTTTACAACCCTGAAAAAATAATTTCAATTCGTTCAGTCTCGACTAAAAGAATTAGAAATAAAATTGCTTTCGAATTGAAAAAGTATTCGATCACGACTGTCAGAATAAGCCCCAAGGGCAAGTTTTTAATGCATAAGTAAGCATTTCCATATTTTTTTAAATAATGGCAAAAATATATGCTTTACATAAATTATTGCTATATTCGTTTGTGTCAGATTGGTTGTATTTAGTTTAATTTTATGAATGTGACATTCATAATCACATTATGGACCGAACTTTACTGTGAATTAAAGCCTTATGAAACTACGAAAGACCTCTAAGAAACCATTATTTGTTACGGTTGTAGGCGTACAAAACTGTTTTCCGAGAGTTGGGCCTATAGAAATTATAGATCGATCTTCACGAAATTTGACAACGCGATTTCTAGTTTTATTAAACTGTGACGTATTAAATTTTATTACAGTACACTGAAAAAACAAATCAAGTACATGCACAGAAATACTTAACTTATCCCTATTTTATCCCGAATAATAATCCGAAAAAGGAATCACTTTATTAAAAGTGACATCAAATTAATCTCAAACTGTGCTTGATTAAAGAATTTTCACTTTTGTTGTTTTTTTGCCCTTTTTAACAGAAGAATTCTCGTTTATAACTAAGACATCAGCAGTATGCCCAATATATGGATTCCGTTATCATTCTTCTTTAAAGATTTGATGTATTTAACTTAATTATTAAAAACAAGTTAGAGTGCTATATTCGGCTGTGTCGAGTCTTTGATACCCTCCACGGACAATTCGATTATTTCAGGAGTGATATCTGTATGATATCAATTTATTATTAGTTTTTCTTTATAAAACAGACGTCAGCATTATTGACCGACCATCAGAAAGTTTTATGCTATTTATTAGCAATTGAACTAGCTTGAGCCGAACTTAAATGATTTTCGGGAGGGGAATTTATATTGCAGCCATGGTAAGTTATGAACCCAAATTCTGCAGAGTAATATCTGGTATTAAAGAACATAAATTTCATTACAGCGATGAAATAAGTCATCGCGTTTACAGTGAATTTCAGAAGGCTGCTAAATATGGAATCAAAGTTAAATTATAGACCGTATATTACAAAATTGCATGACATTTTTTCTCGTCATATTACACTAAGTTGGAAGAAATGTAACCACAATAAATATATCTGCAAAATCTTATCTCATTCCGTGCCTTGTTCCACCATTTATGTTATTATTTGTAACAAAATTATCAATTTTTTAAGGTGGTGGTTCCACATTTTGTTTCATAGCTCTGGTTCTACTAAACCGATTTTGCTGGGTTTCAATCCCAAACTCCTTAGGATAACTACAAGCAATTTGACACCAAGTTCAGTTCTTTTGAGTTGTTTGAAAGTGAGCGTGTTTTCAACAGACGAACAGACGGACAGAAAGACGTACTTGGCTAAATCGACTAAGAATTACTCCAGGAGCCAGAATATATCTATGGGGTCTGAGATGAATATTAAAAAAAGTTTCACACGAATGACAAACTTAGTATACCCTCTTCACAACTAATTGTGGTAGAGGGTATAAAAAGAGAATGTGAATTATTGCTTTTTATTTTACTTTTTAAACCTGAAAATAATCTATATTTTTCTTCTTGTAGTGTTGTAGTTATGTCTACAGCAAACTTTAGTACGCACAGGCGCATGCACGCATGTTGGTTTTATTATCCTATTTTGGTACATAAGTACTTTTTAGTGTTTTCCGTACTTAAAATTTTAAGTACGACTCGTACTAAAAAAAAAGATAAAACTTAAATTTAGTGAGAGTTTTTTTTTCAGTGTAGCATTATTTGATACGGTTTAGGCATACTAAACTCTTTTCCAAAAGTATAGACCGATCTTCACGAAATTTAACAATGTAATTTTAATTCCTACAAAACTGTGACGTACTAAGTTTTATAAGAGTACCATTATTTGCTACGGTTTTATACGTAAAAAGCAATTTTTCGAGAGTACGCTTTATATGTAGGGTTTATATGGGACCTAAGGCTTCTAGTTATATAAAGGGTTAAATTTTAAGGCCCGATGTTGATTTTTAATAAAACACAAATTATTTGCGAAATTATTGTCATTTCTTTCTATTATGATAATACTGGTAGGGTTCACTTATGTATGGAACAAGATATCGGCCAAATGGGCGCCGCGAACTCGGCGGTACTTCTCCATCCGATGTTCCAAATTTTCGATGACGGTGAGGCATAATTTAGGCTCTATGCCGTTAGTGGTCCTAATTATCTCATCCTTTAGCTCTTGAATTGTTGCTGGCTTATCGACGTACACCTTTTCTTTCAAATAACCCCAAAGAAAGAAGTCCAACGGTGTCAAATCACATGATCTTTGCGGCCATTATGTGGCACGTGGCACCGTCCTGTTACAACCACATCATATCCACATCCATATCTTTCAATTCGGGCAATTAAAAGAACATTATCATCTCACAATAGCGAACACCATTCACAGTCACTGCCAGACCGGGCTCATTTTGGAATAAAATACGGGCCACACAGTTACTCTTTGTGGCTGCATTGGTTTTTCGGCAATCACTCATGGATTATTATTCGCTTAAATGCTGCAATTCTACTTATTGACGAGTCCACTGAGATGAAAATGTGCTTCATCACTGAAGATGATTTTCTTTGAAAATTCTGACCATTGACGAAGTTTGGAATGGTCAAGAGCCTTTAGTTCTTGAGTCAATTGCACCTTGTACGCATGCAAATGCAAGTCTTTATGCATAATGTTCATCAACAACGAGCGTTAGAGGTGCTATTGTTGGGCAAGACGACGAGTTGAGGTGGACGGCTCTTCAGCCACTCTATCACGAACAGCAGCATTGTTTTTGCCGAGCATACACTGATGTTTTCACATCTCCTACAGACGCGGTTTGCTCTAATTTTTGCAAGATTTTTCCGATTGTACGCACATTTGTACGATTAAATCGAGCGAAAAAAATCACGAAGTACACGATTTACATTTTGATTTTAACGCCCATTTTCATAAGAAGCCTGAATAACTTTAATGAGTTGCTTGATTGTGTATCTTTCCACGGTTCAATTTGAGTCTGAAATTGAGAAATGGGAAATGAAATGCAGAAAGAAACTTGACGTTTGGATGTGATTCACATTCAATATCGGCCTTAAGAACGAATTTGTGAAAAATCGTATATCCATCCGTGCATTATACCTTAATTTATGTTCGTCTTTGTAACAAAATGATACATTTTGGGTTCTGATATGCATAATAAAAAAGTTTCTCATTCACCACTAGCGGTGGAGGAGGGTATAAAAATTGCATCTACTACCTCAAAATTGATTAAATGTCGAAAAATATGAATTTGTTATATCTTTTGTCACTATTTGTACCATAGTTGCCAAGCCGTGGGAATTTTAGTAAAGTAATATTCAGAAAAAATAATCCTTATAATATAATTCATAGTTAATCGGAACAGTGTAATGCTGGAGAATGCTCTTTTATATTACCCAGCTGTATGAATATCGAAAATAAGGGACAAAATAACTGTTTTATCTTTTTTGAATATGAAACGTTTTTTGAGCAAAAAAAAATTAAACAATAAATTGGCATGTAATTTGAAATTTAAATTTCTTAAATTTTTGCATTAAAGTTTTTATTATCATTTTTTTTTTTTAATTTACGTATGCGGAATAAAATATGGACTGACACATTAGCAGTAATAAAAATTGTATGTCTGGTATTAAAAAATTAAAGTTAATATGTAATTGTTAAGATACACAACTTAAACTTATTTTACAAAAAGAAATCTAGCCACATCGATGGCTTTGAGCCACCCTACGGAAAGCCTCTTGAATCACCACAGAAAATGTGTAACCACCTTTGTGTGCAATTTCTATAACATCCATTTAATTTGAGTGATAAAACAGTTTAGGTTTCTTGGTTCCTATCCCTATTTATAGAAATTTGGTGACCAATTATAAGCTTCCAATGTTAAGAAGCTCCCATCATCCATGATACGATTCATGGCCAGCCTGCAGCAAAAAAAATTTGTAACAAAGCCCGTATTAGTTGTTTAATGATAACTGACTCTTTTCTGAGACTGCTGGTATGGCATATTTGAATACTCTGATATCACCTACGTACTTCTAATTGTTAACTCTTAATTTTTTGCCAACGCATGGTAAGATTTTGAAGTACATATATCCAGCAATTTATACTCTTAACATATCTCGATTTTGGTTGCATTGTATCAACAATTTTTACCCAATCGTTGTTTTCTATTAACGGTTTTTTACTTTTACTTTCGAAAGCTTTTGCTGTCTTATAATCAAAAGATTTTCAATAATCTCTAGCATAGCGACCTCTACCGAAGTCATATTGTCGACCGCTTAAGGGTACTTTACACAAGCAAGTCTTACGTATTTTGTGATAAATACACCCCTGTCATAATAAGTTGTTATTGTTTTTGAAAAAAATTTAAATTTTTTTTTGTCAAAACACGTAAGACTTGTGTGATAGTGTAAAGTACCTTTTAGTAGGTACATAGTTTAAAATAATTTAAATTTAAAACATAATTTCAATAAATTTTTAAAACTTTATCACACGAAACTTAAACTTGTTCTCGCAACTCTTTCTGCATCAACTTTTTCCCCCAACCAATAAACAGTTATTGTTCGCTGTTTCACTAAAGGCTTTTTTTTTCTTTTAACTTTTTCAGATAATACAAAAACCTGTACAACTAATAATCATTAACAATTAAGATAATTTGTTGGCATTAATATTGCTTGAGTTTGCAATTCGTTTAAAATTATTTTTCTCTCTTCAGATTGTTATTTTTTCCTTTTTGTCAAGCTTAAGCGAATATTTTTTAAAAAGCATGTAATACAACTTTTGATTGGGAATTACTACTTCAGCTCCTAATCTTATTGATTGGTTGGTTGTTTATTTTTTTTTTTTAATTTTTTTTCATGTTTCGCTTAATTTTTGCATTTCGTATGACAAAACTACTTGTTGTATTTTATAATTATGCCAAGTTAAGTTTGTGTTATTTGAAAGCTATAAAAAGTTCATTTTAATGATACTTTCAGCTTTTTTTTCTGTGTTTGGTCATATTTCTTTGAGTGTAGCTAAAACCGGGGAGGGGAGTATAGAAATACGTCTACTGGTTTATGAATAAATATAATCTGGCGACTTTTTCCAAGTCTTAAAAAGGTATTGAGGGAAGCGAAACTACTAAATACTCTTAGTAATAGGTATTGTAGTCGTATCGTATGTATGTACATATTTTTCAGACTTGTAGACAACACCGTTTTTTTGTTGTTGTTGTTGTTATTTTGTTTGTTTGTTTTCTGTTTGATACGAGTTAGTATAAACTTAATGGACAAGTGGTATTGTTAATGTGACACATTGATTGACATTTAGCTATTTTTGTTGAATGAAATTATAATTTTTTGTTTTTAATTTTTTGCTGTGTTTTTTTTTTTTTTTAATAACGAAAAATCTTAATTGCACCCACTTTAAATAAAATTTATTAGATTTCTTTGTAGCTAAGTCTAAACATAATTTTTAAGCCATTCAAGTGAATTCAATTTTGTTTAAATATTTTTGAATAACTTGTTAAAGAATTTTTCTATAATTTTGAAATATTTAACCCAATTGTTTATTTAGTAAAAATTCATGTTCGCGTTAAAAAAGCTAAACAAAAATATTTCATTCAATTTTTATGACAACAATAAATGTCGATGGTGTAGAAATCAATCTGTATGCAAATTATTTTCAATACAAAATAACAAAATACTCGTTCAACAAGATATTGATCTTTGCCGACATAAAATGTTAAACACAACATTTTTTTAATATTTTTTTCCCTTTTTAAAATTAAACGCCCTGTTTTTCCCCTACTGGACAAAAGTGAATAACAGAAAAAAACGCTATTTTGATATAAAATATTTCTATTAAAAGTTTCGACATTGAAAGCGGCACTTAAGGCAAAAAACTAAAGTATATACATAACAAGTTTTTTGTTAAAAAAAATGTACAAATGCGTTTGACAAAAGAGCGCCATAGACAAAGCGTTCACAAAGTACTCAAAACGCTACAAATACTACAATGTACTTCAAACGTGTGAGCATTTATGGTTAATTGAATATTGTTTGAATACAAAACTATTATTACTACAAATATAATAATGTTAAAAAAAAATCATATCATAGATTAAATATCAATAATAACAAAAGCAACAATGGCAACATTAAAAAATACCTTAAATAAAATTTTTCACGATGATCTCCATACAAATGTAGTGAACGAAAATCTGTCTACTCATGCTAAAACCAACCAGACTGACGGACAGTCTCTTAATGGCAGGACAGACCTACAAACGATTCTCATTCTTTTACGACAATCGAAGTACCAACCAGATAACAGACATTTAGGCGTTTTCTTATGAATATTATTCAGTTATTATAATCTGTAAACGAAATAATAAAAAAAAAGAGTTAAGTGCAAAAATCTACTTTAAGCCAAAGTGAAAAGTAAAAAAGATCTTTAAAAGTGTTAAGAATTCAATTAAAACCACATTTTTTGTAGTTGTTTCTTTCTGTTTATTGAAAAAGCCGCTCGCTCATATTGTAAAGAAAAATATGGTGACGATGATGTTTACGATGATTAAGATGACGATAAAATTGTTTTTAAACTCTCTTAAGGAATTACACAGAAAATCAAAATAAAAAATCTACTCAAAAACTGTAGAAAAACCTTAAGGTTATAGACCATAATTCTGTTGTAAAGTGTATGAGATTGAAGATTTTGGATAAATTCTCTGTCATATTTGTATTTGAATGTTTAGAAAACGTATTAAGAAATTTATTTATGCCGCTTTCAGAAACAATTCCAACGACATCTATAACAGCATACCGATCAATCTTATCAAAACTTATTCTATAGGTTTTGTCTTAAAATATAATGTTTATTGTGTTTGTTGTAAGAGATTAAAAAAAAAAAACTAATGTGCACAGTGGGATAAACATCAAAATATTTCCATCCGCTGAAATTATTTAGGTACGACTCCGACTCCTACTCCTACTCTAACCTTGATTCTCAGTGTATATGAGACTGGTCCTTTTTGACTTTAAACTCTTTTTTTTAATGCAGTACCTTTTAAATATGTTATTAAATATAGCAAGATGATTGATATTTAAAATCGGTATTTTAATTGTAACACGTGCCTCATTGCGCTTTAATATAGTTATTTACCAGGGTCCGGACTATTATGCAATTAAAATCGCGTTTTAGCGCATAAAATAGAGGTATATGCGCTAAAAATTTAAAAAATATGCCCTTAAAATTATATTAAATTTTTTTATTAGTGATAAAAAAAAACATAAAAATAACAAGAAAAACAAAAATAGCATGAAGAACGTTAAAATTCAGTTGTAATAAACGTAAGTAAGGCACAATAACCACAAAAGTAGAAGTTAAAATAAAGTAAAACACAAATATATAAAGAAACATTAAGACCATCATGTAAGATAAGTCACTAGTAAAGGCCCAACTATAATATACCTAAGCTGGCTTAAGCAACTGTGCGAAAACATGTTAATCGCAAGTGTCAAACCATATTCAACTTAAGAAAACTTTTTGTAAAATTTTTTTAACTGTAATTTGCTTAAGAAAAGTGCGAAACTGATCGCAATTACATACGAATCAACTGTTTATTGATTTTGTTTTTTAAATTGCCTTTCACATTTTTTCAAAATATACAAAATTTACTGCTTGTTTTTCAAAACAAAATAAAACGGAAGTGATAGGTGCATGATTAAATGCTGATAGCTTCTCTGTGGTGTATTCTTTTTTACTACGCTGTTTTCGAAAACAATTTAAAATAAATATGCAAGCAGTTAAGGATTAAAAACAATAAATTTAAATCCTAAATTGTTGTTTAATCTTTATAAAGCTTGATGCGAATTTGTTAACTTAAGTTACCGTCCAAAAAATATATCTTATGTATGGCAATATCAATTAACTTAAATTCACCACTACAAAATTTTTGAATTGGCAAAAGTTTTCAAAATAATACTGAATTGCTTTCAACCAATAACAACCATCTGGTTGTTATAGGCTGTAGAGGAAGACATTAATCCGGATAATTCCTTTTATATGCGGCAACACGCGAAGGTGCTTTACAAAATATTTTTCCCATAAGTAATCAATAAATAAAAATCATCGAAATTGTCTTTTACCTCTTCTGCGGAAGGGTGCATGGAAAAATAAAGCAGTTAAAACAAGTTTTTTTCAAAAAATGCAACAAAAATATGCAAAATATGCAAAAATATGCATTTAAATCAAAATACGCACTAACAAATCGATGCCATTTTACTGCAAATTTTCGAAAGAGGTTCAAATTATTTTATCGACAACATGAATCAATCAAAAATAACGTGGGTCTTTAAAGCAAGATGTGGTCTCATTAAACTAAATTACAACACATTCGGGGCGACAACTGAGAACAAGATATGCAAGCTTTGTAATATGGGTATAATGGAAACATTTGAACATTTCCTAGGTGTTTGTCCAGTCCTCAAGGAGTTCCGAATCGTTAGTTTTGAAAAACCGTATTTACTTTACACTGAAATGATTTCTATACTTAATGGCGAAAAGAAAACGGATTGGGAAAGTTTGGTTTATTATTTAAAGTCAGCATTACATTATCGAAACTTTTTAATTCAAGAATATAATTAGCTAATTTGTTAAATAATTTTAAAGTTTATTTTTTAAGGTTATCGACAGACGTTTTAAAAAACATTGTCGAATATTACTTTCAATTTTCTAATTTTCAATAAGAATTTATTTTATAAATAAAAATGAAATTTGTAAACAAAAATTTATTGTAAATAAAGAAAATCTTACTACTTACTACTACTGCAAATTTTTTGATTCGCAAAGATATTTTGAGTATGGTAATCTCCGACTGACGAGAACAAATATGCATTTGCATAAAAATTCGGGCCTTGTTTATTACATATGAGTAGGTGAAATGCAAGACTCGTTCGTTACACTTGATTCGAATTTTGAGAAAATGCCAAAAACATATAGCGCCCGATGATATGGACGAAATGAGTTGAATTATTTTGAATTGAACAGTTGAAAAATGTAAACCAACTGAAATATAGAAAACAAAAATAGATTTAATTTTGGAACAAACGAGTTTTGCTACAATCCATATGTGATCGAACCAGTTTTGCAACACACATTAGCCCACTAGGAATATTATCCATTGAGCTTAAGTATATTTTTAAAGTTATATTAATTTATTAAAATTATGCAAACAGCGCTAAAAATTTAACAATATTTCTGTAGGGGAGGGAAAAAGCACACCAATTCACATTTTTTCCAAAATACTTTTTTTATAGTATTGGAATTAGAATGCAGGGTTGCCCTATATTATGGAGATTTAGAGATAGAAAAAATAAAAACAACACCAAGTCAAATATGCTTCGATGAAGGGTATAAAAAGAGTAATTTTTGGGGATTCAGTATTTCGGGCCCAGCGAAACGCCGGGACACGTATACCTTCTTTTTTACCGATATAACTTCCCCGGTAGTTTGAACCCTTTCCGATCACTGACCCCTACCATTTGTCGCACAGTATAATTATTTACCTTAAATAAAAATTTTTTTTTATTCTAATCCATGAATTAATAAATTAAATTAGATCTTGCCTGACTATTTTTCAGACGCAAATCAAAAATTATGAGATCCCGATGAGATCCGATGAGATCCAGGATCCGCATGTGAACCACCAAGTCACCTGCCTTATATTCAGCAATGCGCGGCATCCTGCAGGCACATTTTCACTAAACCTAAATCCTCGCAATTTTAATGTATATATCCCGGGATTCAAGACTTAAATTTATTGAATAATCCCGGGATTTCGGTTTTCGGGATTGGCATCCCTAGAACACGCTATGCAATGCATTAACGCAATCTAGCAAACTAAATTCACTTTCATTCAATTATCATTCATTCGGGATTTCATCAACATCAAATCGTTTTGATATTTTGAGATTGCATTGATGTATATTGCACCGTCTCACAGTGGGAAATTTTACGAGAAGGCGGTCAAATTTCCATAACTTTTGACTGGATCGGTATTTTTTACGCAATTTTTTTTTGATGTTAGGCTTTAATTTGCGCTATAAAACGTAAAATTCGACTGATAGGAGCAAAAGTTATGGGGAGTTCAAAATGTATTTTCATTTTTTTGTTGAGTTTCGGTGTAAAAGTAGAATATTTCATATAAGATTTTTTTATAATTTATCATTATTTCTCTTGTATTTTACAACTGATACTTATTTTTTATTGTCGAACTGAGATCCTGTCAGAAAATGCCAACATTTGGCCCCTGTAAATTTTTTAGTCCCAATATTCACAGGGGCCAAAGGTTGGGGTTTTTGGGACGAGACGAGTTGTTATAAGGATAAAACTGAAAAGGAATATTTTGAAAAATGCCCAAATGACATTCTTGGCTACCTAACATTTTAGGTAATTCAACTTTTATTTTTGGTTTGAGATGTATGTGTATTTTATTTGTATATTAATACAAATAGATGTATACTTAAATCAAAAACCAATTATAATCTATAAACAATTTTAAACTAAACAACATAAGTAAAAATTTCTTCTAAATAGCTTTGTGTTTCATTTTCCAGAAGTTGTTTAGCTTCTTCCTCTAATTCGATTGAGGTTGATTTCCATTTTTGTCGAATACTGGACATATATGGATCTGATGTGCACAACAAAATAGTAATAAGATCTTCATTAGTACAACATCTGGATATTTTTCTTGTGTTATGCTCGCGGAAGAATCTGTAGTCTTTGTTCCTTTTTTCTTGCGCTTCTTCAGATAGATCTCCAATTTTATGAACTGTGGTTGGCATATGTCTCCAAGAGTATTTTTTTGTTATAAAGAATTGCTGTTTCATTTACATACTGGCCAAATTTTTTTGCATTTATCTTTCTGCTACATGATATAACTTGTAAAATGATCTGGAATCGTCTTATTTATTCAAAATGTACTCCTGTGATAGATGCTGCAGTTTCTGGATCGGAAAAGAATCTCCTTGCAGTGTTTCCATCATTTGAATTTCCTTCTCCTTGTTTTGGCTGATCAATTATAAGGCCTAGGTGAAGGTATTTTTCCACATTTCCTTTGTTTTTTCTCACTGTTTCGCCTAACGGGCCAAATTCCAAATCATAACCCAATTTAAGAATATGCTCCATAAAACGAATTCTGGTATGAAGAGGTGACATTCTAAATTCGTATGCTTAATTGACTTGATGTCTTTTGGCATATGGTACAGCTTGACGAAGACTTTGTTTCGGTTAATGCTTGTGCAACTTTTCCATCGATCATTTTAAGGAACATTTGAAAATTAATTTCAATGCATTGGTCATCAAATTTAAATATTGCCGGTTGAAGTTCTTTAATTTGATCTTTTATTTTTCGAACTTCTTTAGTTATGACATCTTTAGTTTCCTTTTTGTAAACAAACTTTATTGGTCTGCAATACTTTGTTGAAGAGTGAATTTCATTTTTCCATGCATCCATTTCTGTAACTCTACTGGTTGACGGCTCTAAGCCAATCTAAGTTTTATATTATATTATTTTATTAGCATTTCTTTGAAACATAAAAAACCCCTGTTTTCACACTTTTTAAAAGGATAACATACCGGCAATAAATTAACAAGTAACATTAAGGTTATTTTCACGTAAAATATAACTGCATTCTAGTTGTTTTACCATTTACCTGCTCTTCCTTTTTTTAAAATTAAGTTGCAATTTTCAGGTAATTAAACTATGTAGTTTATTTTGCGGCTATTTACTAATGTTTAACCTTTTAGCTTACTCAAAAATCTTACGTGTTAGTCTATTTATGTCGCCTATTCGTTTTGCAGCATCCGTTCACCCACAATAAGTTCATAACAATCGCAATACCTTTACCTTCTCCAAATTAATTGATAACCTGTCGTGCTAGATTATTTATGTGGCCTGAACTGCTTTATTTGTCGAAAATTCTTTAAGACTCATCTTCTTTAATTTCAGTAATGTTTCCTTGCAGGGCTTATTTTTTGAACCGAATATCTTACCTTGGGTCACAGAAATTGCTGTAGTTCGCAAGGTCGTATCCAGACGTGTGTACAATGGGGTATAGAAATGTAGGTTAGATTCTGGACTACAAGGGAGTATAGATTTTTTTTGACGCGTTTTGACGGTCAGGAAATAGGGTTGAAATTTGTTGGCTCCCGAGGTTCACTGGTATTTACTTTCACATGAATAAAAAAGTTTTAAAATCGGAGAAAATAAAAAAAAATAATTTTGGCCGCCTTCTCAAAATATGAACCAGTCTGTACCCAGCATAAGAACATTGGGTTTATTTGCCAAAATATGGCAAGCAAATTATTTTCTCTTAAAATCGTAAAATTTAAATCGCAGTTACGGAAAATTTATTGGAGATATTGACATATTTTTTTAATTTTGTACTTAAGGAAACTTTTTGTTAAGTTTTATAAATTTTCTTAAGCAAAGTGCATATGAGAAGCGTTTTGTTAATTTTTGAAAGCAGATTGTGCCTAAAGACTCTTCAAAATCTAACGTTTTTAGGTGAGTTCAAAATGCTCTATTTACTTTTGTATCGGACCTTCTGAGAATAATATTTGAAAGAAGCTAAAAATTCGAACTTCAATCCCACTGTATTTAATTCATTGAAACATTCAACCATCCAAAAATGTTCTAAATATACTTCTTGTCTCTCACCTTAAGAATATACAAAAAATACTATTAACCTGATTTGAAATCTTGTTCTTTTTTTTTTGTCCACAGACACAAAACAAGAAGAAAAAAAAGACACACTATTCTCTGGCAAAAGTATCTTTACCATTATTAAAAAGGCATACGTTACCTTGTCTGTCCAACTGTCCATTAATCTACGAACTATGAATGCCCCTTTTTCCAAAAAATCCTAGAACGAAAATAAAAAAGGTATTTTTTTTCTAAAAGGTTTCTCTTTAAATCAATTTAATTTGTATTTTTTTATGCCACAAAACAAAGAAATCATTTTTTGGAATCTTAATGTAACTATTAGATAAGTTCTCGTTTCTAAAGGCTTTTTGTTTTTAAAGAAAATTAAAATCTCATGGTGATTTTTTTTTATTAAAAGTTTTTTTTTTTTTTGTTTTTTAAAGCTGGTACATTAATTGTTTCTCTAAAAGAAAAGAATTTTGATTTTTATTTAACTATGTGTTGCATTTAGAAGGCGGTAACAGATTATAGGTTTTTCTATTTTTCAACTTTTTTTTTATTCTGTATTTGAATATTTTCTCTTTAAGTCTCTCTCAGTGACCAGATACAGGCGGACTTAAGTGCGTCTCTTGCTTGTGTTCTTTGATTGTTTTCATAGAACTGGCAAATGTTTTGAAATTTAACAATTTAGATGAAGTTATCGCCCGCAATTTTAATCTGTTTGATTTTTGTGTTGCCTCTTCGTTTCATTATTGTTTCTATTTTCAAGGGTCAATAATTGACTTTTAAACATCAAAATCATCAATATTCGACCAGAGATTTGATTTTTATTGTAAATTTTTGAAGTGTTTATTAAGTCAGAGTGTGTTTTCACATGTCTGTAAAAATACAGGGGCTTCATTTGTCTGACCACCACCACTACCACCACCATAATTTTAACATTAAATTGTTATCTTAATTTTTGTTCTTCTACACATTTAATTAAAGTGATTTTCCTCTTGTTTAAATGGAAAGGGGAATTTTTTAACCACCCTTATGCTTTTGATCATTCGTTTGTTCATTTGTGTCCTTTTTCAGAAGATCGCTACAATTTAATTGCATGTTTCAGTTTCGAAACTGTCAATTTATGATGACTGTTTGATTGATTTCGGTGAAAACCAATCAGTTGGGGGTTAAAACTATTGTTTAACTTGTGGAGAAAATCATTTACAAATTTGCCGTTTTTTTGTTTTTTTAATTTAATTTAAAATAATTGAATTTTAAATAGAAGGAAACTATTTAGCGTGAAACGTAAAATTTCGTATACTATAGAGGTTTGGAAGCTGTTGGAGGAAAAATGTAAATTTGTTATTTGAAAAATAACTTTTATATTCTATTTAAATAGCAATATAAAACAAGAATGAAAGTATAGGCGGACACGCCGGGACCTATAAAAAATTATGGAGATTATAGCACAAAATTTTGTTATGACATACAAATTTGAATAACAAAATTAATAGTAGCGAATTTGATAGAAAAAAAATTGTTTAGCTTAACGGAATTATAAGGTTGACAAAGTGTTCGAAAATATGCATTATATACAGTTCCTTAGTGTTCGGTACGGCAGAAAAATGGAAAATACAAACGTTAATAGTGGTCGTGTAGTAAATACCTTAAAAGAAGTTTTCTCTTTTGTGACCCTCGTAAACAATAAAAATAATGTATTATCCCAACCCAACATAAAGATGAGAACATTACAGTGCGATTGGGTTTTCTTAAAATACTGTAAACGAGTAGGCAACAAATTAATAAAAAAATTAATCAATAAAATTCATTTGTTTTTAATATAACAAACTCGATATAAAAGATCAATATCTCATTGTTAACAAATATTTTATTCAGTTCTACAAACTCGCTGTCAAACACCATACGATTTGAATTAATAAAGGTATTTTTTATACTTATAAATTCTTGTGATGATGCCTTTTAAAGCCAAAAATTAATTGTATTGATGAATATGCTATTCAAAACGACAATTGATTTGACGTATTTTTTACTGTGCACCATTATAAGATGGGTGATGGACACTAAGGCTCTGTAAACTGATAGAAAAGACGTTTAATAAAAAATGTATTCAGTGCGATGGCTCAGTAAAATCAGAGAATGGTCTCATGAGGCTCATTGGGATTGACCTAAGTCAAAGTGAGAGAATATTATTACTTACTTACCCCTTGCACATGTTTGTTTCACTTTTGTTGTGTTCCGTCCGATATGGTATTCGTTATGATTCTACTTTTAAAATTTTATGAATTTAACGAATAATATGGGAGTTTTTACTTCTGATTTTACGTTTTGAACATGAAAATAATGTTTATAATGCACAAAATGGGACATAGAATTGATGTCACTGTAGTTGTATCATAGATAACGCGTTAAATATGACAAAATGGTATGATGACGTTCGTTATTGGATTAGTTTCACTTTTTGCCATATTGATGCCATTTGTTTTAAACTTGATGTCACAAGTTTGATACAAGCGCATCACCAATATAAAGATGAATTTTTCTATGAATATATGTACGTGTTTGAAGGCTGGATGAGATATAATTAACCTGAGATCCCAAATATGATTGCCTTTCCAGTCGTTATAACTTTGTTTGTCATTTGGCCAGGGAGCCATTGGTTACCTGTTTATGTAAACCTTGCTCGCAAATTATAGATCTACTTTAAGAGAAAAGTAAAGCCTACTGAATTTCACCTGTCCCACCAAAAATTTCTGCCCAATAGAGAGACTAAGTGCCCAAAAGCAATTGATATTTGGATAAAATTTGACTCCAAATTATTTTTTAGCAAACAAAATTACGTACCAAATTTTATATTAATCGATCCAGAGCTCCCATACAAACATGAAAACCCGAAAATCGTCTTCACTGCCATAAACTCCTTTTCAATTAAACATCTGCATGAAACTTAATAATGATGTTCATGAAACCTTCATTATAATTTTGTGTTCGCTTCATTCGTATTCAGTAAGATGAAACACTATGAAATGAAAGCAATGAACACTCGATATTTAAAAGACGAATAAGAAAAAATTAGTTTATTTGCTTATACAAGAGAATATGAACATTAACAACCATGAAACAGAACAACCATTGAACAAATCTCGAATAAGTTCATGGAAAAACTGTATGATTTAAATGTCAGTGTTGCCAGTTGCAGAAAAATAAAAACATAGGAAAGTTAAAAAAAAAAAAATAGAAATAACCATGAGGGGTAAATGCAACAAGTTAAAGAGATACATTAATATGGAAATAAAAACTCAAATTTATGTTTGTTTTCAATGTAAATTTTCAATAAAATTAAATATATTTAATTTTAATTTCAAAAACATTCACTAACATTAAAAAATTTTCGGCAATATTTTTGTCTTAAACAGAAAAATATTTGCTTACATTCATTTTCAAGTTTTTACTATCTTTCGAAAAAAAAAACAACCACGTGGTCAAACTCCTAAGACACTTACAAAACTAACAATTAAATTTCTCATAAACTCATTCCTCCTTTTGTTTTTCATCTTTCACCTAAAAATGTGTGTGTTTTGTATGAGTTCGTTTCATTTCAGGGCCGTGTACAGTACATTACAAGACAATAAAATCTTGCCATGTTTCAAAGATTTGTATTATTCAAAAATGCAAATGACAAACAAAAAAAAACATATTTTGCATATTATTTATTGTTTATATTCCAAATATGTATACTATACATATATGTGCATAGGTATATCTACATATGTGTTAAAATTTAAATTACACATGGGCAACGCATGCAAATAATTACTTGAATTTACTGAAGTGGCAACATTGCTATTGAGTATTAATAAAAATAAGTGAGAGATAATGAAAACTATGAAACAAAGCCGGTTTCATTGAACAACCTCTGTGTGTTTACGACATGAAACGAAATGTGTTCATAGCAGCATGAATAAAACAACAGTTTGTTCGGTAATCTCAATTTTATTCGAACACGACTTTCAATGAATAAACATTTCAGTATGTTTATGAATGAAGTTGTTCATGCAGCCCTTTATTTTCAATGTCCGTATTAAAAAACAGTTTGGCAAAAAAATAAAAACTCCAACCACAGCTTATATTTCATGGAAAATTTGTGACGGTATGTATAGAATTGAACGTAAGTTCCATGTTGGCCCCCTTCGAAGTATCTGTGCACAACAATCAAATGTCTTATAGATGTCAGTTTCTCGATAAAATTCAGCACAAACAAATCTTTTAGTAAATTTAAATATATCAACTTTGTAGATTTACTATTTCCAGTAGGTCACAAATTAAAAATTATTTTCTTAATATCCACAAGTGGTGTCGGATATCCAATGGTCGGTATTAAATGACTTTGCTTTCTTTCTGGTTTAACTTCTTTTAACGATATTTGTATCATTTTAGTGATCCTTAGCGATATAAATTTGCTATCAATAGAATAATAAAAATCAAATGCAACAAAAATATTACAGCTATCTTGTGATTTTGAAAATAAAACTTTAAAAATTCATATATTTATCACACTAAAGTTTCAGCAGAGCCAGTCGAGTGTCTACTCTGAACGACAAGAACATTTTTCCCATAAATTTCCCCAAAACTGTGCCAACGAAGCTGAAACAGCCTAAGCTCTTATCGTTTTGAACTCCCTTCATTAATAGCACTTCAATATGGTTTAGAAAATTGTGTTGCTTATCACATGATGTATTCGAAAAATATTTAAAATGTCCATTAAAATAATCATATACAAGGTCTTAAATTTTCTCAACCAAAAACTTGATATGAAACTAAGAAAATCCCAAACCAATAATTATAACAAAGAAAAAAAAACAAACGCGCTTAATCACACAACAATTTCATTGAACCGAAACTTTAGAAAATATTCAAAACCAATCGAGAGCCCTCCCCTGACAAAGTGTTCGTTCACAATTTTAGAAAAATAAAATTATCAATAAAATGCACATGGTTGAATAGAATTTGGATGAGGGGACCCTCTTTCAAATCATATTCAGTTTCAAGTGGCTCATTTTAATCACACAAAAATAATTTTATATTTCAACAATAACGTAAATTATTATTGAAATAATAGCTAAAACAACAACAACAAGCAGAAAACTATTTATGTATATAAGAGTTTCCTATGATTCATATTCAAATTATATTGTTCCAGAGAAAGTGTTTGAAACTTGAATAGTTTTATTGTTACTTTTAATTTATTGAAATGTTGCGTTTAATTTTATTTAAATTCAAACAAATTATTTCAATTTTATTTCGAAAAATTAAAGACTAGATCTTCTTTGTTATTTTTTTTTTCTTTTTTAAAAATTATTTTATATTGTGGTTGGCTATTTCAGGCAAAGACTTCTTCTTTAAAATTTAATGATGGTATTTTTACGATCGTAATAATCGTTATGATTATTAGTTTTATGTTCAACCTTATCATGTGTTCGGTAGTAGAAGAAGTAGCAGCTCCAGCTTTATGGTGGCGGCTTTAAAATTCATATTTCCAATATTGTTATTTTTCTGGTACATAATGATTTTCATTACCGCATCACTATGTGGCTTAATGGCGAAAACAACATGTTGTCAATCGTTTTTGTTAGGAATACTCCGATATTTTTAGAAAAATTTAAATCATTTTATAGTTAGGAGGCTTGTTAAGAAATTGAGTAGATTTTAAGGATAAAAGTTTTAATTAAGTCAAACAAAATCATTAACAAGAACATGTCCAAAATAGCACAATTTTGGTTCCTGTATACCTTAATTTTTTTTTTTATTTATTTAAGAATTTCTTGCTTATCCTTCACAACAAGATATTAATCTTATAGTTAAAGTGCAGGAATTATATTAGTTTAAAACATAAATTGGCTATCACAATTCAACGATAAAATTTGAAAAGAAGAAAAAAAAACAAAAAAAAAAGAGTACGTTATATCAAAATGGAAAGGAATTAAACATTTAATTTAAAGAATGATTACTTTTAAATTGATTGAGTGTAACATATAAATTATTAATTAAAATAAACTAAACTAAATAAATAATAGCTTTGATGGCAAAAATTAATTGGATTAGTTTTATAGGTTTTAGCTTATGAAATAATAGACTAATTTGCCGAGCGTACACATTCAATTTTTTCATTATTAAGCAAAAACGGATCGTTTTACGGTGAATGATAATGCATTTGGATTTGTGGGGATTTATTAGAAGTCTATTAGCGGTTGCCCATATATAAACACTATCTAAGTCCTTATTTAATTTATGTACGTTATCTGCAATATCTTCGACAGAACTACCAATGTAAATTTGTACATCATCGGCATATAAGTGTAACTTAGAATATGATAAAGTTTAAAAAAGATCATTAACATACAATAAAAACAAAAGTTAATGGAACACCTTTAGTGACAGGGAGTGCAGACGAGTAGCTACCGTTAATAAATACTGATTGGTAACGATTTTTTCTGTACGTACACACGAAAATGACTAACATTTATGAAATTTTTCTACAAAAAATTTTGTATTTAATAAAGTATATTTAAGCAAACTGGAAAAATGCAATTTATTTCTACAAAAATTTTTCAATTAAATCAAATTGTAAACCATATTTTTTTTCATTGTTCCAATTAATTAGCCTCAATTGAAAATAAAGATTATAATGTTTGTGTGTATATTTGCAAATATGAAACCATACACAGAAAAAATTATTAGTAGTTTTTTATCAATTAAAACAATTATTTAAAAAGAATTTAAACTTAATTATTGTAATAATTGAATCAATTATTTTTTTTTTGTTGAAAGAAAATTAAAAATATAATTTTGATTTAATTAGCATTTTAGTTGTTTTGAAATAAATTTTGAATTAAAATAATAATCAAATACCAAAAAATTATTTCGTTTAAAATAAAATAATTTAAACTTGTAAAATTGTTGTTGGAAATTGTCAAAATCAATCAACACATTGTTTGAAACGGCAAAGTTTTTTGATCATATTTTTTATTAAAATTAAAAATATTGTTTATTGAAAAAAAAATATTCAAAATATTAAATTTTTACAATTTTTAGTAATCAATATAATCATTTTGGTAATAGGAGCAAAATCAGCAAATGGCTTGCTTGATTCTATGAATTTGGTATAAAATTGGTGATTAGAGAAAATTTTTAATTTTTTCTGTGTACACACACACTTCAAAATATTTTCAAACAATTTTTTAATTGTTTCAATTAACTATGTTGATTGAACAAAATATTTGGATTTGTGTTTTCGTTATAAAGCCTCATTTGCTAGTGGTCAAATTTCAATTAAACCTATTGATTGAAACTCAACAGCGAAAAAAGTCCCAATTTACAAATATTTTAATTGATATAATCAATTTGTTTGCAGGCGGAAAATCAGTACGGAATTTTTTTTAATTGAAGTTGGTTTTGCATCTTGAGAAGGCGCGTATTTTTATTGCACCCAACGGTTCTCAAGGTTTTGAACTGATTATAATCATATTCCAGGATTACATGGAAATGTGATTTTAAGGACGTTGTGTTATGGGAGGTGTTTCGAGATCAAAATTGTCATACTTACTGGTCTACCTGGTTGATGTTGCTATTTAACAGAGCTGAATATCGGATAGCTCCTGCTTCTAAGTAAAATTGGCTTCTGTTTGTTGGTATCCGCTCACGCTATGCATTAGTTGACTTATTACCATCAATTTCTTTATTCTTAAAATTGTGTACAACTACTTATAAAAAATCTTATGGTTCCATTCTTAACTAGAGTAAGTGCGGGTAATGTGGTATAGGCTGGTAATGTGGTACAGTGCCTTTTTTTCTTAAACTAACAAATCAAGAATAATAAAAGCATTCTGAATTTTTTGATCTCTCAAAATATAAAGAAAGAGTTGAAGTCATTCTAAGGGCTAAAAAATCCGAGCAATTTAAACTCTCTTTTTGGTTTAAAATGTGTTTAAACCCACAAATCTATAAATTATCAAACATGTAAACCACCTTTAAATTCGGCGTTTATACTACCAATACAGACCCTATGAATTTGATAAGATTTATCGTAATGCTGCCACATGTTATTTTTTTAACTACATATAATACATGGGACACTGATTTATAGTTGTGAGCTTAGTTCAGCTAAACCAGCGTTTAAACCTTCAGTGATTTATTATTCATGTGCCAGTTCCGAATAATTCGATTAGCTGTTTAGTCGACATTTTTTAGGGTGTAGTTAAAAAATAAGTTTTTCTTTTAAAGGTGCATTTTTAAGTTCTTATGTATTATACCCAGTAAAAACTTCGCCTACAAAATAATGTGTAAGGAAAGCAGAAAAACTTAAAAGCACTACTTACAATTCTAGTGAAACAGCCAATAAATTTTACAAAGGATGTCCCAAAATGAACACATTCAAAAGTATGTCATTATTTTTTTGCATTAATACATCCAGAAAAAAGTAGTTATACAAGTTGTTATAGAATCAGTTATAGAAGAAAGCTACTAATTAATGAGTGAGAGGAGCTTTTCATTTTGAAAAAGTAAGCGAAGCTTTTACTGGGTGCTAAAGTAAGTGGCAAGTACCAAATTAGTGAACAATATATGCAATTACTCCATAGCAGTAGTAAATAATTTAAAATAAATAAATATCTGCATTAACCTTGAGTGCGCCTAATGTGGTATACCTTAAATCAGCTAATTTGTTATTAGTGTACCACATTACCTGCCAAATTAATGTTAATGAAATTGTTATTTTTACATGAATTGTTTTTGTTATCATGTTTTTTTTTTTTGCAATAAAGTAAAAATGTATATACAACACAACTACTTAAAAAAAAAACTTTGATTTGGTAAAGTTGCTCACTATTGCAATATTTTCTTAAATTTCTATGAAAGTGTGGGTTTTATGTTTTTCGCAAATGTATTCGTGGAAGCCTAGCATACGTAGCATTTAGATTTGGCAATCTAAAAACTAACAGGTATACGTAATGTGGCACTTACTCTAATAAAGCTAAATTCAAACCTGTAAAATATAATATCGCTGTGTAATTCTCGCCATTAAGGAATAAACGGTTTTTACTTCAATATGCCACCCTAAAACCAATCAATAAAATAAATTTCAAAGAACAAAAAAGGTAAAACCTAAACTGATGCTGTTGCAAACAACAAAAAAGAGCAATAACAATGCCACACAAAACTTATAATTAATTGGCAACACTTAAATTTCGATTATTCCTTTAATTACCAACCGAGTGTCCCCAGCTGTTTTGCATAAACAATAAAGACAAGAATTAAATACAATAAAGAACAATCCAAAAAAAGAAGCAGAAGAAATTTCCCATTGAGCAAATCCAATCAAACAAACACTGGCAATAAATTCCAAAAACAGTGGGATTAAAATAAAAACGCACACACACGGACCAAAAAAATAGTGCTAAATAAAAAAATATTACGCGATATTCGCGCTCAGTTCAAAATCATGAAGTCGAACATTTTTAATGCCGAAATGGGAAAAAATATAAAAAAAATTAACAGATTCGAAAACATGGAATCGTCACTTAAAACCCCAGCGTAATACTTTTAAATTAAGGCTTTCGGGATATAAATAATAATTTTTGAATTGATTTTATTAACACAATAAAAGCAAAAACAACAACAACAACAGCAACACCAAATACAACTACAGATAATAACAACAATAGCAAATACGCAACCATTCACTGATCCAAATACAATTTGAAAATTTTATTCAAAATCAAAAATTTACAAAAAAAAAAAAGTCGAATTGATGAACAACAACATTAAGCATTTTTTTTATTTTTTTTTTTTTGTGGATGAAAAGAACGCAAATTTAACACAGCAGGATGTTAAATTTCAAAATCTGACCGCGTTTTTTTTTTTTAAATTTTGTATGAGTTGCGTGATGTAGTGTGATCGCCATGCGCCTGCTGTTAATCTCACTGGGATGTGTTTTTCTTTCTTTATTTTTCATCTTTTTCATTCGAGTAAAATATCTCCTCCGCTAGAACAACAACAACAAAAATATTTAGATTTAATTCTTACTAGCTCGCCCTGGCTGTGGACGGTCTGGTCTGTCCCTCTTGACTGGCTGACTGGGTTCTTGTGGTGTATAAAAGAGAGTGTATCCTTTGATGTTTGATGTCATGTGGTGGTATCACTTGCAAATGTTGCAAGATTTGTTTTTGTTTTCTTTTTGCTTAAAATACTTTTGAGATTCATGTTTTTGTACACTCGTTTATTTAAATTCTATATGGCGATTTGATACGTTCCTAAAAAATATTGAAGCGATAATGGATTTGAAGCAAATGAGCTTTTTAGTTTAATCTCGAAAAAATAAATATTTTTCATTTTCGGTTTTTTCTTTTTACAAACCAAAAAGAATAAAAAATTTGCTTAATATAACAAATTTAGTTGTTGGATTAAAGTGCAAGTTTCAATATGTAAGAAAATGATTTAAAAAAAAAAACAATGATGTGATAATTTTAAGGTTTTAGCTTTTATTTTTTGAGCATTTTGAATGAAAGTATAAAAAAGCTTCGTAATGCTCGCTTTAGAATTAAACGTAAACAAATATGAAACTCTTAAGCAGCTGATTCCTAAAAACGAGGAACAATTTTAATTTTATCAGTTTCATTCGCAACGCAACTTAATAAACATTTCGCTCTCCTTTTAAGTATTAAAACACTTTTCAAAGTGGGCACTTTTTTAAAGCTAAGGCAATTGAGGTCCTTCTAGTTTATGCGGTTAAAATGTATAAAAGAGTTGTTTGAGCTAAAACAAAATTAAATACAAAAATGTTCATGATATTTTAAAAAGATTTTCTGTAGAAATTATTAATGGCACTTATGGTATATTCTGGATCTATCGTCACAAAATTTTGCCAAAAAATGCTCGTTACTACTAACACACAACGAAAACTAAATATTTGTACAAAACATTTCTGTTTGTCCTGTGGTCGAAATTCGACTATAATTATTTACATATTTTGAGCATTTGTTTTTTTCCGTCTAAATGGATCAATTTGGTGAGGGACTAACCTTCGGTTCATATGATATCTTCCTCTCAAGTCCTTGAATGCTTAATTTAGTTTTGTAATTTCAATAATATTAGAAAATAATCGGAAAATACCAACTGATATAAAAAAAGTACCAAAAAGTCTCCTTTTATAGTTTCTCTATCACTTTAGACTCTGCATGTTGAACTTTATGTTTCTACGTTCAGTGATAATAAAAATTAAAAAAGTACCAGTTGAAGAACAAAAAAATACCAAAAATTTATCTCTTATGATTTTAGGTCCAATATTAGCGAAATTTAAATAAGGTATAAGTTGTAGAACGAAAAAGTTCCGAAAAGCTCCCTCATACAGTTTCTTATTCACTCAGGACCTATTACCACATGCAGCTCGGAAAAGTAAAAGAAAGAAATTAAATTTTCCGTATTTCCCCTTTTTGATAATTTTTTTCTTCTAATTGAAGTATTAAAAATTTTAATATTGTAGTGGGTGCCCAGCATTTAATATGTCAATGTCAATGAATAGAGAAAAATGTTTTATAAAAACAGTACAAGGAATATGTACAATTTTCCCTCTTTAACCCTTCGTCTTACTCATGAGTATGGCCAAGACCTTTTTCTATTTTAAATGTTATTTTAGTATATTTAAAACACAGGTAGGGACTTGAAATTTCAGGTACCCTTCTAAAATTTAGTTTATTATAAAAAGCTGAACTTATTCGAATATTTTACTGCACACATCACATTTGTAACACATGTGGTCTGGCCTGACCCATATATATTTTGTATAGAAGATGCCGTATTTTTAACTTTCTTTCTTGCTGTTTTTAATTATTTTTTTGTTAAATAATCTATTATTTATTTATTTTTATTAAACACACAAACTATTAGCTCCATCTAGTTCTCAATTTAACCCTCCCTATTACACATGTTTTTTAATTTCACATTCGTAACGCATGAGTCTAGCCAGACCCAACAAACTTTTAAATAAATAAAACCAATTTTTTTTAACTAAATGTTATATTATACACATTTATAATTTAAATAAAATATGAAAATATGTATTTAAATTATAAATGTGTATAATATAACATTTAGTTAAAAAAAAATTGGTTTTATTTATTCAAAAGTTTGTTGGGTCTGGCTAGACTCATGCGTTACGAATGTGAAAATAAAAACATGTGTAAGACGGAGGGTTAACGTTCGAATTTCGAAAAAGTACCATATAATTTTTGCTAATATCATTAGTTTAATGTTTGTTAGATTAAAAGATGGATGGAGTTACAAAGATGTTCCAAAATACAGGTTTTACCCGTTTACTCCCTAAAAGGGATGGATGAATTTCTTATTTGTTTGTGACTGCGACACAACAGTATAGAGTTTGAAAATTTTTAAATGATTTCAATGTGTATTCAAATGGTATTGTGCGGTCCGTAAATAATTTTAAATTTTATTGTTTTGGTGTCATTTGGACAATATGGATGAGTTTATAAAATAAAAACTCGTTAAGTTATTTTTTGGCTTCTATTTCGACACAAACTGTTGCAATATTTAGTCGGTGTATTATTTAATTCCCCGCCTCTTAACTTAATAGGCAACTTTTGCCAACAAGCATCCGTCAGTTGGCTTCTATCAATTAAAATAATTTTAATAACCTGGGTCATTCAGTATGTGTTTGACAGCCCTTGATAGAATGATTTTAGAAGTTAACTATAAAAAGTGAATTTCTATATCTATTTCCATCTTATTTCCAATTCAAAGAAATGGCTTACGCAAAGAGTTTTTACTACAAATTGAAAATCATCTTACAAGCGAATACCAGTTTTAATGACCTCGTCAAATATTATTTTTTAAAGGGATAACCAATTTAAGTTAAGTGTGACAGAGTGTATAGAGTTCTAAGAAGACTACGTTATAAAATAAAACAAGTAAGAAAGTATAGTCGGTCAAGCCCGACCATATGATACCCAACACCACAGTATTTAAAAACAAATTTTCGAGAGTGTATGGCCATAGGAATAGGGATCTTTCTATGTTTTAAATTTCATTAAAATCGGTTTGACAGTTTCTGAGAAGCAGAAATTGCCCCCTTCGTGGTCCAACGATTCAGTCCATTTTCAATTCCCTGTGCCAATAAGAACATATGTAACACATTTTATTAAATTATCTCCAAAATCGCGACTTGTACTTTGGGCACAAGGTTACATGGACAGCCAGCTGGACGGACATAGTTCGATATACTCAGAAAGTGATTCTAAGTCGATCCGTATACTTTAAGCTGGTCCTAGGACCAATATTTTAAGTTGTTGCACACATCAGCACTAATGCATAAAACCCTCTCAACTATTGTGGTGTGTGTATAATGATTTGTTTCATCCAGAAACCTGTGTTTTATTAAAAAGAAAAAAGTCACAGACTTATTGATCCGCTCTTGTTCTTAGGACAGCTCTCGTTTCTTTTTATAATTATAAATATAAATGTACATTCAATGTTTTGTTTTATTTTAAATGTGATGTTAAAGCCAATTTTGGAATTAAATGCTCAACTCATTATAATAGATCTTTGAAAGGCCGTTTCAGAAAAAGAAAAGAAATTGCTTAAACCAATACGATAAACAAAAAAATCCAAATCCAAAAAATCTCATTTAGAAAAAAAAAATATAAAAAAAACAATAAATAATTCCCCAAAAACAATGACATAATCTAAGATCTATTTCAAATTGATGACAAACATTTTAATTTAAGCAATCAGCAACCAAAAACAAAGAAAAGATTTAACAAGTTTCCCAAGAACAAAAAAAAGCTACACAAAACAAAGTCTGAAATGGTCAAATGACACTTAAACAACTAATAAAGAAATGTTTCTTTCAACTATTAAAAAAAAATTAAAATTAGAAATATTTACAAAACAAAATCCGTTTATTAAATTAACAACTGATCATTTTTGTTTTCATTCCCATAAAACAGAGAAAGTTGTAAATGGAATTTGGAAAAAAAGTCACAATATTTGAAAATTAGTTTCTTTAGAATAAAGACAAATAATTGTCATTCGGGGATGCCCAGCTGGTCAACTTGGTAGTGAGCTAGGCCAAATAGGCACCTTGCGTTACCACGTTGTACGATAACCCGTAGAAGAAAGTTAGGAAAAGGTCATTCCAAAGTGATGGTACTCTGAGTACCCCACACTCTCTTGACGAATGCTTGGAGTCTCATTAACCCAATTCCATTGTTTTCCCCGAGGCCTTAGAAGTAATGATCCCCCAGACAATTCGTCATGGAGCGCACGAGTGCCGGTCAGTAGCAGAGTGTATGCTCTACTGTCTCCTTTTCCCCATAGAATCTGCAATTGTCACTATTCAACCGCCCCGCCCTCTGGACGTATACCGCAGTCCAACAATGACCGGTCATTAAACCTACCGGAAGTCTACAGTCCCTTCTCGATAGCCACAAAAGAATTTTTGTCGACTCTGGGTCATAGGATCCCCACATTATTTTGGAAACCCTGCACGTTCCGGTTGTTTCCCAAACCGCCTCTCTTCTCCTCCGTTTAGCAGAGTCCACATCTCTCCTAACATTCTGAATTGGAGCCGGAATGGCCATCAACCTATCGTATAATAAATTGAGCCCCGTTTCACCAATTATTCCGCCTCCTCGTTGTCTTCTATGCCCTGGTGGCCGCGAACCCAGTTGTACTCCTATTGGTACAGAGTCTATCTATCGAGTCCCTACACTCCTGGAAGAATGAAGAATATGAATATTCAGCGGATATCGCCCTGGTCGCTGCCGACTATCGATGAAAAAGTTTATGTGCGAGTTCCTAGTACTATAACTACTTGCCAAATCAGCAGCCTTTTTGGCCGCAAATATCTCCGCCTGGAATATGCTGCAGTAATCGAAAGCTGCTTATAAGATTCCCGAATACCCATTTTCCCGACAGTTGACTGCAGCTCCAACTCCTTCCTCCATTTTGGAGCCATCAGTGTAGAAACTGAAGGTATTGTGGCCAGATCAGAGTCTTGCTAACCAGACGTCGTCCTCCAAGGCATCTAGCGGTTTCCTTCCAAATGTCAGCAACTATTACCGCCACGTCATCTGCGTATGCAGTTATCTGGTCTATTGAGACCAGAGACTCTGATCTGTTTCACTACTGAAAGAATTCTTTCTTTCGTACAAATACAAGAATTCTTTCGCACATCGGAAATGGGCAGTAAATAAATAAACAAATGAAAAGTTAATAATAAAATTGTCATTAGAATTTACACTTTTTTCCATTTTTCTTGGATTTTTCATTTTCAGTAGTTTATTTAATATTTGTTTGTTAAATTTTTAATATATGATGTTAGGAAATATATTTTTTATTAAAAAATCTATAAAAGCTATAAAACAGTGTGAATTATGTTTTCAACACCCTGTGAGACTTGAATTTTAAAATTACCACTGCATTTGATTTGTTTTTATTAACTTTGCCTCTTTTTTTAAATTTATTTAAAAATTTTTTGTTTTGTTTTTGAAGTCACTTAAACAGGAACCAGAGAACCTTCATCGACCACCTCCCATAAGCAATTTAAATCAAAACTTAATTACCATTAAAACTGCATAAAAATCATTATAATTCACTAACCCAAGTACAAGGAAATGAACGTTTTATGAACATTTAAATTTTTTTTTTTTTGTTATTTTCTTTAAACGTTTTTCAATAAGAATTGTAAGTTTTCAAAAGAAATTCAAAATTTTTAAAAAGGAAAAAACATCATAAATTAGTTTTATTTCTGTTCAAGCCCATCATACCCAATTTCAACTCATGACTATTGTAAAATGCACGAGCAGTGCCAACAGTGCAGTCGAAAGAGAAGTCGTCAGAACAAAAAGGTTTAACGCTTGACATCCACTGTTGCATACTTAAGAGGATCAAGAATTAATTTAAGACCTTTAATAATGAAAGAATTAAAAGTAAAACAGAAAAAAGAAACTGAATTTAAATTGATAATTTCTATAAAAAAACAACTTCAAAAAGTTGTTGCCTTTTTACACTTCACCTCTACAGGCCAGAGGTAAAAATTAATTGAATATTCTGTTTGTAACACAACAAGTTATCTGGATACATACATATACTCGTTCTCAGATTAAGTTATCTGAGGAATGTTTCGTAAAACGGCATAGTCGTGTGCTCGGTTTATCTTTAATGAAATCGCCTATTGACAGTGTGTATAAAGATGGAACATTTGTTTGGAATATTTTAACCGTTCTACGGCCAGTGATAATTGGTGGTGAAAGATGTCTTCAATTACTGACACCTAACAAATTTACTACACACCATAAAATTTAATATCGGTTTTCATTCTTTTTTTTTAAGATTTTTTAATGTATGTCCTAAAATGGTTATAAATGTCAGCTTAAGCAGCATCTACACGACATGTTTTTTACATCGGACTTGTCAAATTTCCCACTGCAAAATGCATACATGTCGTGTGTTACCTTAATAACATTGCTTATGTAAAATTTCAATTAGAGCGTGCTCTTTTTCCTTCTGACAAACCATCTGACATCAGAAATATATGCCGGGAAGAAAACAGCGTCCACTATTTACGGAATCATTATCCGGCTGAAGTTAATATTTTACAATACCGAGATACATATGGGGGATTTCATGCCAAGTGACCCAATTTTGAAATCGATGTCTTCCGATTTGGATGAAATTTTTGCCAAGGTTAGTCCTTTTGGAAAGTAGTTTAGACACAACAAGATCCGTCAAAAAGTTTCTGAGTAAGAGGGGGTCAAAGTTTGACATTTTGGCAGTACAGGTGTTCTTTCTCAGCCATGTAACTGGTTATATATTGGTGGTTGTCGACTACAAAAATAACAAATTATAATAAACTTTTTAACAAGTAACTATAAGCCTACTATAAATTAATGCAGAAATTCCCCGAAATCAATGCGAGTGAATTCTGTGCGGCAATTTTTTTTTTATTTTCTTTTTTTAATATTTTCTTTTGTTTCTTGCCTTTGTTTTCTGTTGCTATTTCGAATTTTAATTGTTATAACTGTTAATTGTTTTGTATATGCAAAATTTTAGTGTGTCGCAGTGACGCCTGCCGATCAATTGTCTCAAATGAGGGAGATAAGGACATTAGAAATGCCTTTAAGTTTATACAAAATGAAAAGTTCAAGCAGAATGCATAAAAAAAGTGAAATAAAAATACTTAAAATATTAACATAACAGAATTCAAAATAAAAGGAAAAATATTAAAGTAAAATAGTTTTTAATAATAAAAATAAAATATTTTCCTTATTAAGCTTATGGTGTATTAACTTAAAATCAGCTTAAAGCTAACTACTACCTTTCTTACTTTTGACTTACTACTGCCTAACTCTCTTTAAGCTAACTACTAAGTAGCTAACTTTAAGTAAGTTAAAAAGTCATGCAGAGTCGGACAATTGACTACTTCATATGCCAAGCCAATGTTAAAATAGTCAGCTGGCTCCATTAAAAATAATCCAGGCATCAACCAAAACTAGCTAAAAACTAAAAAAAAGTTAACTTAAAGTTAGCTTAAAGTTAACTGAGATGCTTGCAGGGTTTTTATTTAATAAAAGTTACAAATAAAAATTATATTCTAACTTAATTAACCGAGCAATGGTAACGTAGACCTTTCGCCCGTTGTAGTGAAAAATACCAGAGTCTTTGACGGTAATCGAACCCTCAACCCCCGCAATATAGACTAGTTCACTACCAATTAGTGTATTGGGGAACCCGTAGGTCGCAAATATTTATAAATTATTGTATAGAATTTTTTATACCTTTCCTATTAAAAAAACAAAAAACTAACAGGCAATGGTCAATATTCTCTCGCAAATAAAAAATATCAAATTTGTTTCGAAATGCCATTTTATTTAACAAATTTTGGTTTAATAACCGATTAGTTAATTTTTTTTTGTAATTTCTTTAAAATATTACGACAGAACTGATATAAAATTATTTTACAAATGGCACTTACAAAATACTATTAGAGTAAAAATATTTTGGTTGCATCTTAACGATACTATGACTACACAAATAATAAGTTATCATGTTATGGTTGTAAGAAATTTAATATGTGTTCAAAGTTATCATTATTTAGTTGTTAGAAAAATAATTATTATTCAATCAACAATACTCAAATTTATAATTGCGATAAAGATTAATATGTTTATAGTAACTAAAATATTGCTGATATTAAATAAAAACTACACTTATATGTTTACGACAACAATATATTGTTGCAATAAACATTGTGTAGTTGCCGTAACCATGAACGACCATATTGTTTCTCTGCGTGCCTGTCATGATAAGTTGTTATTCACCCCTGTTATGAAAGTCGACGCCACCTTAACAGTCATTGTATTTTCTGAGTAGTTATTGACAATAATCGATTTCTATTGGCAGTCAATTGATATTTTCTAAGGCGCTTTTAAGTCGACGTCGCGTAGAATAGTCCCTGATTTAGTCGACAGGAAATGTTGCGACGACTCAAATGAAAGTTAAAGAAATTTTAAATGAAATGTAAACATTTTTACTGAATACGTTTTAAATAAAAAATGCAAATTTAAAAGAAGTTATGGGCACAAATTTTTTTTAGTAAATTTAATGCGAAAATTCGGAAAAGTTTGCTAAAATTGCAAAAATTCGCGAACATTTTTAATGTATCAAAAAAGCGATAAAATTCACTAAAAGTCCCCAAAACTACAAGGAATGGCAAAACTTTGGTAAAAATTGCAAAAAAATTGAAAGAAAAGTCTTATATATATTAATAAACGTTAAAGCTATAAAGAATCAGAAAACTTACGCAAAAATATTCAAAATTGGAAACAAACTCTAAACTTTGTTTTAAAAAGCTAAATTGGTACCAAAAATATGTAAGTCGGAAAATAGCATAAATAAGGTTAAAAAGTGAGTTAAGAACAAAACTAATAGGAGATGGGTTTTTTTAAATTTAATTTTCGATAACTAGTCGACGTCGATACAACATTCTTATAAAATACCAAATTTACGTCGAAGTGATGTAGTCGTCGACTTGATGTGACAACAATTTAAAATTAATGTCGACGTCGACGACGACTTACATAATAGGGGTGATTTTTAAAAAATTTCAAACATTTATTAGATCAGGGAAGCATTGTCCTCAAAACACTTGTATTATAGTTTAAAACGTCCTTTAGTCTGATCCAAAATAGCCTAGGAAGATCTGGATCTGCCTGAAAGATAATGAGATTAGAACATGTATTTACGGGAGGAAGGGCTCCATTTGCCTTGTCAGGTATTTTAGGCATTGTCTGTTGCTAACTCTATTGGAAAATTTCTGGCTGATGGCCATCGTTGCCAGAAGATTTGGATGAAGAATCTTCTTTTGGCGAAAAAAAAAATCTTATTTTGAATTTTTTAAACTTTTTATCAAAAGGGCAAACAAGTAAAAATTATCAATGTTTATAAGAACATACTTCCTTTTATTGAAACTATTTAAATTGAAATACATACATACTTACACAAATACATAATTGCGGTATTTATACAAAACTAGATTGTAGGCTTAAATTGTGTGTTAAATTTATTTAATTTCTAATAAATAAAATAGTAAAAGAGTCCATCTAAATAAAGAAGTTTCATTGAAAGTAATTAAATTCTAAAATAAGAGATGCATAAAGATTTTAGTTTGGGAGCTATGAAGCTCATACATCATATGAAATCTTGAGGGTTCTCAATTTAATATTATATTTTTTGATCCCGTTTTGAATCAAAGCCATTTTGAGAAAATTGCATTTAAAAAAATGCTCATTAAAAATGTATGGATTTTTCTAAATATATTCCTAATGGAAAAGTTACCACAATAATGTTGGTTCACCTTTTAAAAGATATTCTAAAGCACATATGTACTTTGTTTTAAAAGAATCGTAAGCATGGAATGTAGAATTTTCAAACAAAAAGCTTCTTAAGTTCCATTATTTTTACTTTTTGGTACTAAATTCCTGAACTTTTTCTTTAATAATCTTTATAAACATACGTTTTATTCACAATATTTTCAAAATTAACAACCGCTAATCTGTGATGCTTTTTTAATATTTTGTATGCCCAGAAATAATGATGCATTTTTGTGTTGGTACACAAGTGTACAAAACGAATAGACAACAAAACAAACTGGTACAAAACCTCATTGTTATAAAAATAATGTTTGTTGTACAAACTTAAAGTAAAAAATCTTTATTTATTAAAAAAAAAATCTTTATTTGAGGAAACAAATCTTCAAATCTTTTTTTGGTCTAAAAATCTTCAAAACTAAGATAAAATCTTCGCTGCTGATGGCTGTTTCTATAAAGTCATTGATTAAGAAGCTTTGATTTGATTAACTATTTTTAAATACGCAGAGAAGAGCCTTCTGAAGTATAATGTTTGGTGGCATGATGTTTCTTGGGATGGACAGAAATCTTGTTGGTATTGTTTAAGAGACATCCCTGCAAATATTATTGGACCACATGATCCAATTTCATGAAATGGACTACTCCATGGACTGGTCCGATGTAATGCAAGCATGGATCATTTCATTGTTAAAAAGTGTTTGTAGTGAGATGACATGTATTCGTTTTTTAACGACATGTTTTCGTTTTTAAACGAAGTTAAAACTAATCCTTTTGTGTACACAATGGAGTAGTTGTAAAACTACTCCTTTGTAGTCCAAATATGGGTAATATGGTCCTGCCTTAGGACATCGTAATGTTAAATAGACCATGTTTTTTCCATACGTTTTGGTTACTTTTGGACTAGTCCTAGTCCCTTGTGGACTACTCTTTACACGCGTGTTTGGACTGGTCCTATTATTTGCAGGGATGTGCTCATTCACACAATTGCACCGTATGAACGTAGTAGCGTACACCGTAGATACGTTGTCGCATTAAAACGTATATTGTTTTAAACAAAGACAAACAACAGCTAACGTAAACGTTAAAGCGTATTTGAATACTATGAACTTTTTTAAAAATCGTACACAATGGCAGCAAGAATTTCACTTGGTGTTCATAAAAGCAACTATTTTGTTCGCAACCAAACGCATTTTCTATTAAGAAAACGTTTGCAAATTTTGCCCACAAGAATATTACGTCCTTTTTTTAACATTTTGGTAAAATTTCAATTCGAAACTAAATAAAATTACCTGCAAATAAAAGGACTAGTCCAAACACGCGAGTAAAATGGAGCTCACAAGGGACTAGGACTAGTCCAAAAGTAACCCAAACGTATGGAAAAACATGGTCTGTATAACATTACAATGTCCTAGGGCAGAACCATATAATCCAGCTTTGGATTACAAAGCCGTAGTTTTAAAACTACTCCATGGTATACTCCAGAGGATTAGTTTTAAAGTCGCTTCAAAACGAAAACATGTCGTTAAAAAACGAAGACGTGTCGTGTTACTTCAAACACTTTTTAACAATGACATGCTTGCATTACATCGGACTACTCCATGGAGTAGTCCATTCGATCAAAATGGATCAGGTGGTCCAATATTATTTGCAGGGTTATTATAAAGCTTTGTTCACAATGGGAGAAACAATTTCGTGTTTTCTTCTATCTTATTTCTTTCCAAAGTATTTCATATATTTTCCTTTAATTTTTCGAACAAAAATGTAACAAAAGTTTCTGAAAAAAAATGAGTCAACTTCTACTTCAGCAACAATTTGTATGAAATGAAAAATGTCGTTTATAACAATTTTAGTTATTTAGTTTTGAATGAAAATTTCAACAAAATGTTTAATGGCAAATTTTTAAACGGTTTTTTTAATTGAAAATGAGTGTGTTTACGAAAAAAATTATTGCTCTTTTGTCAATACCAGTTGAAATTGTTGCTTTTTTTATTTCATTATTGACAAATGTAATGGACTTGAGCCCAGAGTGCTCCGTGCATTAAATTCGACATATACAGGCCTGTTCTGCAAATCACTTTTACTCAAATCGCGTGATTTAAAATCACATGTGCCTACTTAAATCACACGTGTGATATTTAAGTGCACCGTTTTTGTGTGATCTTCAATTGTCGAAAGCACGCCGAGAAACACAAAAATGGTAAGACTTCCAAAAACGTGATTTTCAGAACAGGCCCGATAGTAAAATCTTTTAAAACTTTTTTCAAATTATTATTTCTGGAAATTTAAACAAATCAAAGAAAATTTGAGCAACTTTCCAGACATCGGTTACTTATAAATAAAACAAAAAATGTTCAGAGAATTATTCCTTTATGTGACCTTCTCCGAGAAAATTTACCTAGTGTGTCAAAAAAACGGGTTTGGACTTAAGGCAGAATTAGTCTTTACTTTCTGTTTCTGTTCCGTACCGTTCTGTTTCGAAATTGTAATAGTTAGTTTTGTTCTGTAGCAACTTATCAGCCATTTATGAAAAATTTATTAGTTTTGCACCGTCCATTGTTTTATTTCAATAAGTTTAAAGCACATAAATTTGAAGAAATTAAATTTTATGAATTCTAAAAATCAAAAAATAGTTTGTTTCAATATAAATATGTATTTTTCATTATATATTTTGCTGTCACTTACAATTACTTAACAAATTTTTGATTTTAACAAACTGAACCGGAACAGAACAGAAAAACTAATCAATTTCACAGGTTTTTTAATAACAAAAACAAACCAGCTGATTCGTAATAGAACAGAAAATAAAGACTAACGGAGCCTTTAAGAGTAAATTCCGGTACCTAAAAGGGTGTAGAATACAGGTACGTGATGGAAATCGGTCAATTTCAGAACGAACGTTTTTAAGAGGTGTGATGAATTTCGAGGAATTTTAAGATCCAATCAGTTAGCGTATAAAAATAAAAGGAATATGTATTTAAAATCCATTTTAAAAGATATTAAAAACGATATTTTCGGTTTCAAATCGATTCGTTCTTAAAATTGATTTCTATCACATACCTGATAAATTTAAAGGGTTTTTCTCAAAACTTCATTTTCAGACACAAGGTCCCTTTCCTCGGAGAAGGTCACATATTTTTTTTATTATGATTGAAGGATCTATTACAATTATGTGTAAAAAAATAACGGACAAATGCTCGACACGGCTTCGGTGGCATGCCTCTATCCGATTTTCCATATTTTCAATGACTGAGACATAATTGAAGTTCAATGTCGTTAATGTGCCAATTATCTCATCCTTTAGCTCTTGAATTATTCTTGGCTTATTGATGTACACTTTTTCCAACGATAAAAGTTCAACGGTGTCAAATCGCATGATCGTGGCGGCCAGTTAACATCGCCACGGCGTGAGATAACATTGCCATTGAATTTGTCACGCAAAATAGCCATTGTTTCGTTGGCTGTGTAGCAAGTGGCTTTATTCAGTGTGATTCACAGTTAACATCGTACATTATGAAGATTTAGTTTTCAATGTGCTAAATTTTAAATTGATCACCTGTAATTTATTGTTGGCGGGATAACAACACTACTGCAGAATTAATTTGTTAACTGGTTCAAATTTATTTAATTTTTTTTTAACTAATATCACAAATTGTTATTGATAATCTTTTTTTCTTGACTGACCTGAGATTCGAACCCAGGCGGCTGGTTACCATGACATGTTTCGATCGCAACCACTCGATCTCCTCAGATGGATTTGCCGTCTTACACTCGCAGCCATCGACGACTGCTGACGTCAATAGTCAAACATCAATCCTTAAACCAAATTGTATTTTAACCTTTGGTAGATCGAAATTTGCTTTTTTGAATGATTATCCATTTTAATTGATTTTACATGTTTTTCCTTACTTCTGTTTTTTCCGTACTTATGTCAAGAATTCTTCTTGAAATCCAAAGTACATTTTTTTGTTCTTTCATTTTGTCTTTCTTTTTCGTGTTGACTTTTTTCAGCACAACTTGAAGGACAAATGTACACATAGAGCTCGTGCCCTAGCTTTAACAATAATTAGAATTGTGGTTATTTTGTTGAACTATTTATGGTTTCAATCAAAATTTTTAATATTTTTAATCAGGCTTTAGTTCATCAAATTTAATTTTCATTAAATTATTTTTATGAAGAAAGGAATTTTACAACATGAAAATTTATTAAAATTGTAATTGATAATCATTCATTCTTGACTGACCTGAGATTCGAACCCAGGCGGCTGGTTACCATGACATGTTTCGATCGCAACCACTCGATCTCCTCAGATGGATTTCATAAAAATAATTTAATGAAAATTAAATTTGATGAACTTAAGCGTGATTAAAAATATTAAAAATTTGGATTAAAAACCATAAATAGTTCAACAAAATAAATATCAAAAATTTTTTAATTAGAATAAATTTGTATTCTTTATGTGCATTGCAAATACAATTAAAGGGTTTTTTCTACCAAATAATTCACACAGACCAAAGCTCTAGAACGGATGGTTACCGTAAAAAGTTAGCTAAAATGCAAAAAGGCATTACTAATAAAAAATTCAAAATCGTGTTTTTGATTGGTTATTATGAATGCCGTTGAACTACATGTCTTGACAATATGTTACACTTCTAAGATCGGTTTTATTAACAAAAAACAAAGGCGCGTAACTACGAGTGTTTATTTAATAAATACAAAATTACGTAATAACATTTTTTTTTTTATTTCTAACAAAATATAATAAAATCGTATCCTTTTAAAATTGTTTGAATAATTGTTTTCTCACATGTTTATAGTTTTCATTTTATAAAGTTTCTTGCTTCTCCTGTAAAATTATATTTTCGGTAGTTACGCCTTTTTGCATTTTAGCTAACGATATATAGCTTTGTTTAGGTTTTGCAAATGATTGTGTGTGGGCTTTAGCATGAATAGGTTTATATGAACATATTTGGTTCCTGGGAAGATGTTGTGGATCTTGAAGTTTCTGGAGTATTTGAAGTGTGAAGATTTTCTGATTTTATTAAACGATCTAATAGGTTAGTTCCTTTAGTATGGTTATTGTTACTGGCTTCACTAGCAACATCATCTGTCAAATCACTTTGAGAATTATTAGAGGGAAATTTTTTTAAAGATGAAACTGAGGAACAGGAATCGCTAACATCTTCAGCTGCCTTAAAGGAATGTAACGATTGCCACGCAACAGAGTTAACAAAGGAAGTCTTCGTTTCAGGTTTAGAAGCCAAAGACACATTTTCATTTTCCTCAAAGAGATTGGGAGCGCCATCATTAGAGATTTCAAAGCCCGATGATGTATCTGAGACTTTTTCCTTTAATCTAAAAACATTTTCATCAAAGAACAATGCTACTTTTCTTCGCCCATTTTGTGCCACTTTAAAATTATTCTCTATGGGATATGTAGCCATGGTGACTTTTTGATTGAATGGCTGATCAACACTTGCACCCATTCCACAATAGCGCATCATCCCAATTGTTTCCTGATCAATATTTGTATAATTTTCCCAATCGTCAACGGCTGGTTGTTCACCAACTGGCTTGGTGTTGACCATACGGTGAACTGTTTGTATTGCATGTAGTTTTCCATTCACTTTACCTGAGTTTTGATGTTCTTTTTGTTGTTTTCTATGTAATAATTTTTTATTGGCAGCATATTCCGTGTGAGCTTTAGGACGTGGATAACTGAATTGGGGTTCCGATAAAGCTCCGTATATAAAATCATGATGGGGTTGTACAAAGTTAACGACGTCTTCTTCGAAGTCAGTTGTGGGTACCCAAGGCATTGGAAAACGTTGTAAATTTCCAATAAAATATTGAAGTTTCCTTATTGTTAAACGGCTGCTTGTTTAATTTTGTCTCTCAAAACTTTTCTACACTGCCAACTTTCGAAATTCTCTATGAAATATAAAATTTTTTATTTTATTTCATTAATTTCTACGCCTTCTGCGACCAATCACAATAAAAAAAACACCAGATTCAGACAGTGATTTAAAAATCATTTTAATTCCTTTTAAAAGTTGCTTCCAAAAACACAACAGATTCAATCGACGATTTTCCCCATAATTTTGAGTTTGATTTTTTCCCGTTATCAATAATTCATCTTTACTTGCTTTTTTGTAAAATCAAACAATTTAATTGAGCTCCGTGTGTTGTATTGTGAAAAGATATTGCCATAATACGGTCACCACTGGTTAATAAAATAAAGGGTGGTCCAACCAAAACGCACAATGTTATTTGTAAATAAGACAAAAAGCTTTCAGAGAATTATCTTAATATTTTTTTTATGTATGTCAATTAAGTCTTAAAAACAAAATATTGGCTAAATGCTCGGCTTCGATGGCATACCTTTATCCGATGGTTTATATTTTCAATGGCTCTGAGACATAATTGAGGTCCAATGTCGTTAATCTGCCGAATTGTCTAATCCTTTAGCTATTGAATTGTCCTTGGCTAACTGACGTACACTTTTTCTTTGAAGGATATGCAAAAAAAAAAATTCCAACGATGTCAAATCACATGATCATGGTGGCCACTTAACGTCGCCTTGACGGAAGGCAACACGGCCATTGAATTTCTCGGGCAAATGAGCCATTATTTTATTGGCTGTGTGGCAAGTGGCACCGTCTTGTTGGTACCACATATCGTCCAGGTACATATTTCAATTTCTGGCCACAAGAAGTCCGCTATCATCTCACGATACCGAACATTATTTCCGGTAACTGCTTCGCCGACCTTATTTTCGACGAATACGACCCGATGACGCCGCCAGCCCTTAAACAGCACTAAACAGTCACGCTTTGTGGATGCATCGGCTTTTTAACAATCACTCGTTGCCCAAATGCGGCAATTCTACTTGTTAACGAATTCACTGAGGTAAAAGTGTGCCTCGTCGCTGAAGATGATATTCTTTGTAAAGTCAACAAAGTCAATTGACGACGCTTGAAATGGTCACTAGGCTTCAGCTTTTGAGTCAATTAAACCCTTTATGCGTGTAAATACAAGTCTTTATTTATAACTCACATCGGTGTTGTTCGTGAGATTAAGCACGACGACAAGTCGTGGTTGACGGTTCTTTTGCCACACAATCGCGATTTAATTTGGTAACGTATCTACGTCATAACCTACTATGTGCAAACTTGTGTATTAATGTGTTTTTTTTAGATTTATGTTTTCATGGATTCGGTTTATATTTAAATTTGTTAACAGTTGAATTTTTTTGTAAAAACACGACGCTGAGAATAAAAATATCTGCTTAAAAAAAGGCACAATTAAACTTTACGGGACAAAATTATTGTGCGAAGTTTTTGTAAATGGACTTTCATACGATTTTTGACAGTTCGTTTGCGGGTGCGTAAAAATGCACACATTGCGAGACTTTTAAGCGATACGTATCGTGAAAATCCTTATTGTTATACCCACACCAAAATAGTGGTGAGAGTATTATGTGTTAGTGCTAATGTTGCAATTTTGGAGATAATTTAATTAAATTTGGTACCAAGGTTCTTATTACCACGAGGACCAAGCCTATTGAAAATAGTGACAAAATTTCACATGGCCGCCGTAGAAGCTTCGGAATGGAGTCGTTTTTCCTTTAAACCATCTTATTATGTTGATAATTAGAATAAAATTTTCCAAATTAATTTTATTGAAATCTCAATCATCTAACCAAATTTTAGCAGCATCGCTCCATATTTGACCATAGCTCCTATACAAATTCTACCCTCCAGAAAATAGCTTTTAATGCCATCACTTTCTGATAAGCATTGGTATTGGTATACAAATTGGCGACAACAACTTCTACGATAGCTACTTAGTCTGGTAGGTCCTAAAATAACTTAAAACATATGTCATACACCTCCAAAAATACTATTTTTTAAGAAATATTTAAACAAGAGTATGTTAAATTTAACCATATTATTGCCACCAACAACCATATTATTGCCACCAACAACCATATTATGGTAAAATTAGTCCTCCTTCAAGAAGCCACAATCATATTATGGTTACTTCTAAACTTGTTATGCGTAAATATGACAATAATTTGTTTTTAAATTAACAATAGTATATTCTTCTTTTCCAAGAGCAACATGTTATGGTTGAAAAGCAACCAAGCTATTATAAGTTTTAAACATATTTTAGTTTTTATTAACCATAACATGTTCGGAGGCATAATATTATCCTCTTTTATTAATTTTTTTATTAAAAGGGAATCTTTAACTCATAAAATAATTTTGTTTCCATGATTGGTCATGGGTCCCAAATAGAGCAGACGCTCGAAACTAGGTCTTTATGTGGTTTACGGCCAATATTTACACATTAATAATATTTGCAGACTTGATTAAATCAATTGGTTTTATGAATGTGTATTGCTTTTGTTTGTTGTTGTTAAAGCCGGTACTTTGGAAAGCATGGATTTTTAAATTGAACAATAACTTTGTACAACCTTAGAACCTGATTCTAATATATTATTATGTGTTTAGCATTTTAAATACCATCATTTTTATTTAACAAATTAGAAACTCTAAATTCCTTAAGCACAACAAACAACACAAAACAACAGCTACAACAAGAAATAACAAAAAAGGTTACCTTTTTTAAATTTTTCTTACAACACTAAAATGCATTTGAACTTTGAAACATACAGTATGTACTTGCACGTCTGATTGTCTGCCTGGTATCCGATAGAACCTTATAAAAATGCAGTTAAACAAATACACTAAGCAGCATAAGAACCAATCAATAATTTACTACTACTGCTGCTTTTACAAGTGTCCAGTCAAGTCGACTTAGTTGAGTCAACCAAACGTATTTGTCGTTTCTTCAGACGACTGCACGCATTCAGTCAGTCACAAATGTCAGTTGCGGGGCTTGGTTTTTCTTCTTTTTTTTTTTGTTTAGTTTTGTTAATTTTTGTAAACAAACAAATGTACTGTAAATGTTTTTGTTTCTTCTTTTAACCAGGGTCTTTCTTCATTCTCGAAGTCGCTGTCCCTAGTAAAACTTTAATAAATATTATTTTTTTAGGTTTTTGTTGTTCTAAGCCAAGTTAACCCACAACATGCAGTTAAGTATTACTATAGTTGGCGGTTTGTTTTTTTTTTGAGTTGTCTGTTACGTTTTTTGGTTTAATAATTAAAATTAATAACTATCGCTGGCCTTTGCACACAAAGCTTGGGAAATTTTTAATTTACGTGGAACATTTTAACAACAATGTTGCTTGCATTAATCAATTTGGAATCCAAAATTGTCTAAAACAAAAAGTAAAATCAATTAACATATTCAAAAACAATACCAATTTTATTTGCCTTATACTGATATGTTTAAATGTAATTTTCTTCATATTTCCTGGTATAACGAATCAATTTTAGAAAACAAAATCTTGCTTAGAATGGCCAAATAACACTTGTAAAGTCTCATAAATGAAATAGAGATTCCAAATGAAAAATGGGCGTTCACCTCAAAGACATTATAAGACATGGTGATACCCACCACCTGAAATGCCACACATTCATTTCAAATCAAAAAAAAATCATACACACGCAAACTTGAAAAAAGGCCCACACTTTCCATCTATCCACGCTGAAACAATCAAAAAAAAACAAAAAACATCCATACCACCAACCAACTATTCCATATGGTAAATTGTCAAGATTGCAAAGGATTGAGCGGGCCAAAACAGCAAAATCCCAACTAAATCGTACCAAATGAGAGGCAAGGAGCAACAAAAATCCAAAACGAACAAAAATAATGTTGGTTCAGGTAACAACTTCATCATGGCGCATAAATTTGCAATACAAATTTAATTTATGCAATGAACTACGCATAAGTATTAAAACTTTATACTCGTACATGAAGAAATGATCGGACGCCGGACAGACAGGCATCAAGGCCCCATACTACTAAACATGTTAGTACATTTACGAATTGTACTACACCAAACAAATTCTACTGCACCTACATAAGCTGATTTCTTTTACTTTTTTCAAAAAGGGGGGAACAAAACAGAAATCTCCAACTCAAAACGAATTAAGAGGCAATCGGTTAAAAATCACTACGAAAAAATCTTTTCAAAAATGAAGTAAAACTTTACATGCGTATTAACGCATAAAAATATGTTTCTACAAAGAAAAGTGATGTGTCTCCTTTTAAACACACATATCGTACACACATACATACATAATGTCTTATATGCGTGTAAGTGTGTAAGTATGTATGAGTAAATCAGAGTCAGTAAGTGTGACCGACAGACAGACAGACAGACAGACCGAGACATCCCGAAAAGATTTCACATTTTAACTTATTTTATCATCATGTTGGGGAAGGTAGACACAATTAAACAATTTCCACTAAATCTGCTTACTTCCTTGGCAATTTGTTATTTGCCAACAAAAATTATGTGACTTCAGATCATAAATTCTTTTTGCAAAAAAGGAGTGAAAAGAAAGAGGCGAACGAATGAACCACGGAACGAAGACAAAAAAATAAACAAAAAAAAAAAAAAAACCAAACCAAAAATGCATTATTGACTAAAGGAATATTAGTTAGTAGTAGTTTTTGTTGCAGTAGAATATATTTGTTTGTTTAAACAGATCTGTGCTATAAGTTGGCCCTCTTTATAATAGAAATGCAAAACACCAGTCAAGGATTTGAAAGTTATTCAGCCTTATTCCGGTTGTCGTTGTCGTAATCGATCAAGTCGAACACAACCAGTGTTATTTAATCTCTGACAAAAAACGACTTGGTCGATTACGACAACGACAACTGAAATAAGGTTGATTATGTTTTTAAATCAGTTGTTTTTGATATTCTTTTAAGGTTTCTTTTGCTGGAGCTCAGCATTTTTGAGAAAAGACGTCGTCTTTCGGAGTAGAGTTAGTTTTTTAGAAAAAACGTTGTCTCTTAGAATGTCGTGGTATTTTAAAAATACAGGACATTGGAGAAAAGAAGTATGCCTGTATTCATAAAAATATTTTAAATTTAATGAAGGCTTACAAAACATATTTTCTATGAAAATATTCCTTAAAAAAACGAAAGGCGTAGTCGTTAGAAAAGATGTACGCCCGTATTTATAAAATAAATTTTAAATTTAATAAAGGTTTACAAAACAAATTTTGTATGAAAATTTGCCTTAATAAACGTTTGTTAAATTTAATAATCGTTTATAAATACGGAAGTTAGTCTTTAGAATATACCTAACACCGTTTAAATAAAGGATTATTAAATTTAACAAACGTTTAGTTAGTAAAATTTTCATACGAAATTTGTTTTGTAAACCTTTATTAATTCAAAAATATTGTTATGAATACCGCAGAAAAGACTTAGTCCTAAAAAAGGCTAAGTTTATTTTTTCATTTCTATTCAATTGAAAAGACATACAGCCATGTTCTGGAAATCCTGGAACAAACCTTTAAAGTGATCAAGAGATCCGAGTTCATTAACTTATTTCGTTTTATATACTTCATACTTTGAGTAAATCTTCATAAGAACAACTCCAAAAATCAGGCAAAATTACGGTTTTTTCAAAATAATTTTTACTCGATTTCGATTTCTAGAACATGGCTGAAAGTCTTGAAGAAAAAACAAAGTTTTAGAAAAGACGAAGTCTATAGAAAAGGCGTAGTCTTTAGAAAATACTTAAGGTATTACAGTGGTATCGCGGTTTAACGAATTATATATAGTCAGACCCTTTCGTTATATCAAAAAATTCGTTGAATTCAAAAGTTTTTTTTAATAAATTTTTATTAATAAAACAATAATATTTTAATAAAACATAAAGGGTCCTCATGATGTCGCTTAAAATTGCCATTTGTGCAAATGCGCAAACTTACGAGTCTTGTTTAATGAAGCCCCTTTTTTACTTTTGTGTAATTTTAAACAATTAATGTCAGTTTGTAAGAAACGTCAATACAAAAATATAAAAATTTGTGTTTAAATTTGTGATTAATATGTATGAGAAATTTGCTTTTAAAAATGCTCAAAGAAAGCCAAAAGACCAATTTACTGAAATTATTGCTAGAATTTATTGTTTGTGATTTATAGACACTTGGATTTTTCATTGAAAACGACGTTAAAATCATTAAAAGATCTGTTTGTATAAATGCGCAATTGAACAGCGCAAGTTTACGAGACAAAATTGTTGGGCAAATTTACCAAGTTTGTGTAAATGAATTCTCATACAATTTTTGACAGTTCATTTACGAGGGCGTAAAAATGCACAGTTTGCACAGATTACGAGACTTATAAACGATATCATGAGGACCCTTATAGTAAATTCGCTTATTTCCATTCATAATACAAACAAAAAATAAATACTTCACATCCTTTACAATTAAATGAGTACATAGTGGAGAACAAACTAATAATAATGAACTTAAAAAACATAAAACATGTTCAAGTTATTTAAAATTATCCTTTATATCAAGGCCCATTGAAAAGGTCTGCGCAAGAAGCCTGATGATCATTGCTTATGTTCTTTTTAGTTGTCAAAAGTTCTTTACATGTGCATTTATACGTTTATGGTATGCCACACATACACGTTTTTTCCTTTTGCTTTGTATATGTGGTAGTAAATTTTTGACAACTAAAAAGAATCGTTTTTTGTTTTTGTACAAGTAAGCAGACCTGATAGATGGGCCTTGCTTTATATTTGTCTGTTTTCGAAGTGCTTTAATCGAGCACAATTTTGTTTGACGTTTTAATTATTATTTTCTTTCCATTCTTTGTAAGAAATGAAAATACTTCTCTTAACTCGTTGTTTTCAGAAAAATCGCTCTTAAAATATGGTAGAAATGCTTACAAACAAAAACCAAAGAAAATGGATGCAAATATGTTTGCATTCATTCTGCTTGGTTTTTTAATTTTTTTTTTTGTAAAAATTGCTGTTTGTTCATAATATAAGGTACTCAATGGAAAAATATGACCGTACGTTAAATCGCGAATTCGTTAAACTGAGTATACGTTAAACCTGAATACCACTGAATCAGCCCTAGCAAATAACTGGCGAAAAAATCCAAACAAAGCGTGACCAATAAATTGATCAAACTTAAGCTTTATCGTTAACGATTTTTATTGTCATACTAAACTTTAAATGTATGGAGATAATTGTGAAATGTAATTTAGAAATTGATAAATGATGTCTGATCTAGCCTAAAGTCGTGCAAAAGCAAAAAAATTTTTAATAAAACTAGTGGTTACGTGTAGGACGTCAAGTATTTAATAGGTGTGAATATAGCTTTAGTGTGTAGAAAAGACGTATTCTTTAGAACAAACGTAGTTTCAAGAAAAAAAGTTGTCTTAAGCAAAGACGTAGTCTTAAGAAAATATGTAGTCTTAAGAAAAGACGTAGTCTTAAGAAAAGACGTAGTCTTAAGAATAGATAAGAAAAGATGTAGTCTTAAGAAAAGATGTGGTCTTAAGAAAAGAAGTAGTGTTAAGAAAAGACGCAGTCTTAAGATAAGACGTAGTCTTAAGAAAAGACGTAGTCTTAAAAAAATACATAGTGTAATTAAAAGACGTAGTCTTAAGAAAAAACGTAGTCCCAAGAAAAAAAGAAGTAGTCTTTAATCTTAAACAAGTTTTTTGAAAAAGGCAAATCTTTAAGAAAAGACAAACGGTCTAATTTATAAAAAACAAGAAAGAAAGTACGGTCGGTCAAGCCCGGTTATATGATACACCAGACCACAGTATTTTAAAACACATTAACGAGAGCACACCCTATTCGGGACCAACGGAGAACCATGCTTATGTGTCAGTATCTTAAATAATGTAACCACTTAGAAAAAATTAAAACTGGTTTAAATTAATAAATTTGTGATATTTATTAAAAAATTAATTAAATTCGCAACAGTAAACAAATTAATAGTATCAATTAAACGCTTAATTAACTGGATTTCCGTTTGGAATCAATAATACCACCCATAATCTATTAAAAAATATTGTGTCCGATTGTTATGTGGGATCAACGCACTTTGTGGCATAAGACTATTTTTAAAAAGCAAGACGTTGGTTGATATTTTTATTACATTATTCAATAATTAATTAAGATCCAGTCTATTTCACAATACATACATATCGCACTGCTTCCTTTAAAGGGGTTTAACTCAAAATTTAAATATTTTCAGTAGAGACAAAAAACTGTTTTCTTTGTATATGTAGTCTTGTACTACAAATTGTATTATTTTTTTTGGCAAAATACTAAAGAAACTGATCTAAAATTTTTACAGTGCATAGATATGACCACTGTACAGCGATTTCTTGCAAAAAGTGAAAATTAAAAAATTTCGAGTTAAATATCTTTAAGAGGAAGCAGTGCGATATGTTGATTTTTTGAGTTAAGACCTTGTTTTTGTAACTGATCAATAATCTTGGTAAAAAGGTTAATAAAAACGCGGCGACAGAATTTAGAATTTAAACCCCCTTATCATGGACTTTTTAATAAATATTTTGTAAAAAATATGACCGATAAAATACTTTTAGTACTAAAATAGTCAAATAGTCCTTTTTAAACAAGATCCCCTGTATTCATAAAAGATTATTAAATAAAACAAAAGTTTGTGAAAAGAAATTTTCATAGAAAATTTGTTTTTTAAATTGTTATTCAATATAAGATGTTTTTAAGAATACAGGCAGATATGTTTTTATATTCCCTTTAGAAGAAGAAGAGACACTGCAGCACTCACCGAATCAAAAGAGCGATAAACACCTACATATGTGAACATAAACCGTGATGAAGAAATTTTGTTTGGCACTGGCTGGACATATGTAATGTATTAGGATAAGATTTAATTAATTATTGTTAGTTCATATTTAATATATCGCACTCGTTCAACAATACTGTATTAACTCAAAATTTTTATTTTTTCACTTTTTGGAAAAAATGGATACGTAATATTCATATCTACCCACTGTAAAAATATTGTGCAATTTTGTCCACTTTTTTGTAATGAAACGGCTGCTTTAAAAATTCTTTTTCATATGCCTGTAATGTTAAATTGAAAATTGTTTTGCTTCTACTGAAAATTTTTAAATTTTGAGTTAATACAGTATTGTTGAACGGGTGCAATATGAAGATTCAATAAATAAATAATGAACAAAAAAAAATATTCCCTTCAATTAATTTTAAACTGTTACTAGTTAAAAACTAGAATTGAATCTTCCATTGCCCCCATTATACCCAAGACCTGTCTGTGTCCTGTCAGACAACAACTTTTTAAACAAATTTATTTACAAGATGGGTCCAACCAATCGACCGACCACTTGTGTGCAATTGGACGTACATACGAATATAAAAATGTGTAAATTCTATTTTGGTTGAAGCAGTTAAACTGTAAATTTATGTTGAAGCAAAAGCGGGTGCACACATGCGCATAAAGTGCGATTAAGTGGACAAGCTCAGTGACCTAAAGCTGCCAGGCAAAACAGCCAGCCAGCCAACCAACCAACTAGAGATGCAAAACAAACAACAAGCCAAAAATAAATAAATAAATTCCATCTTAAATCCAGCTGTCATTTAAGTGAACTCAATTTACAAAAGTTTAACATAAATTTAAAGATTTTCTTTAACAAAAAAAATTAAATTAAATACGACGACTTAAAGCGAAAGCAAAAATAATTTAAACTAAAAAGTTTTTTTGTATAGATAAAAACAACATATTTTAAATTGAAGTTTAGTTTTAAAATGAAATGTTAATAAAACAACTAAACTAAACTTTTCAAAAACAATTCAATTTTCTTTGACTTCCGGTGGCGGCTTTTCGTTGTCGTAGATTTTTTTTTTTTTTTTGCTACGTTTATTCAGTTTCAATGGCGCTGACGGCCATTGTTTGGTAATGTCATTAAAATGGGTGCATTCGCCACTCTTTATTGTAGGATATTATTTTTGCTGTTGTTACTGTTAGTTTTTATTATTTTGTATTCGGATGATTGTAACGCTAAGATTACTGTCTGGCATTTATGCATGCATGTACTCGGTGCATTAAATGCAAATGCAAATTTTATTTTCGTTGCATGTTTTTTAACTCCTTTTTTGTTGGAATATACAAAATAAAAAAACAATAACGAAATAGAAACTTAGCTAACGGTGGCTTATTAATATTGTTTTACTACTTTAGTTGCCGCTACTGCTATTTAGAATTACAGTGTTTCCAGGCGGAATTGTTAAATATGTTATTTTCTTATTTTCCAACTTTATACCTGTTTCTGAAGAATACCTCCGTAACCTTCACAAACCCTTCGGTTTCTTATAAAATTCCAAACTAAAAAATCGAACAAACGAATTCTCTTGCTCTTGCATTCTATTTTATTCTGATACGCTTAATTTAATCATAAATAGAATCGAGAAAAAGTTTACCGAAATGTGTCAAGGGCTATTAGCTTTTTCAAGCTGTAAACATTTCTGAGCGGTCTTAAATTTTAAAAATAAACACGAATTTTCCGGAAATAATACACTTAATTTATCTCAATGACTTAGTTTTCATCATCACAAAAAAAACTTGAATTTTTATCGGCTGCTTTACCGCTCACAACATAATTCATAACACAGTGCTAGTCCCAAATTTGACCAAGCTGCACAGAAAAAATTCTTCAAAATTTTTCACAAATTAAAGCAGGAATCAAAAATTAAATCAGTTTTAATTAAAAATTTAATCAAGTGAATTGAATTTTTAATCCAGTGAATTAAACTTTTAATCAAGTCAATTAAACTTTTAACCTTGTGAATTAACCTTTGAATCAATTGAATTAAATGTTTAATTATTACTATTTATTCGTTTACTTGTGCAAATTTAATTAATTTTTTAATTAATATTACAAAAATTATTAATTTAAATCAATTTTTATTATTTTCTGTTAATTCAATGGTGATAACCAGGTAATCCAGAAATGATTTCTGTGTATTGCACACATCGCCAAAAACGTATATAATAGCTTTTTCCTTAATTTTTGCTTCTGTACAAACTTTGAAATTAAAAATAACGTTGGGTGTACAGATAGATATTTAAAACAGAAAAGCCAGAATTTCGCAAAAAAAAATTTGATATTTGTTTCGAAAGCTCTTGTGTGTATCAAAAAAAAATTAAACGTGTATCAAAATACGCCTCAAAATGGCAAAAAAAATGCGCTACAAACTTAAAAAATGCTGCAAAAAGGCTCTTTTAACTAAATTATGAAAAAAAAAATGCTGCAACCGGTAAAATATGCAAAAATATGCACTAAGAAATCACTGTCAAAATTCATAAAAAGCTATAACACAGATAAATATATTGTTTCTACCTTAACTAGTCGCACAAGGAAAAACATGCAATTGCGTATTTATAGTTTCCGTGGTGATAACCGTTCTTCAAAGTCAGCTCTCGTATTCGCGATTGAAAATTTTAATACTTATGAACCAAAAGGCGATATTTTTTAAACATTTGGATCATTGTTCAATTTAAGCATCGTGGGCAGGGCTGCCAGATTTGACGATTTATTGTCATATTGAAGATTTTTTGCTGATTTTGTTCTAAAAGTGACGATTTTATTCAGTCTTCAAAAAAAGAAAACTTTTAATGTTTTTATTTATTTAGATAGGTTTTTTCACTTAAAAGTGTATTGGGAAAAGCTAAAATTCAAAGGAAAAAGCTGTTCACTTTTTATTCACGATGGGCGTGGTATTGTATTTTTTTTTTTCTTTACTGCCAATGTATAGTGAGTTTTCCATCTAGTCTATTTAAATAAAACATTACATTTTCTGGCGCGTTCGTATTTTAATCTTCGATTGTTTTACAGCCGCATCTTATGAAGAATAGAGGTTGGAACGTTTTCTTCCGCTTAGCTATTACGCTGATATGCCATACCTAAACAAGAGCGTCAACTTTGTGGCACGGACAGTAGTGATAACCTTCTTGTTTAGTAAAACCTTCAAAGTTTTAAATAACAAGTTAGAGTGCTATATTCGGCTGTGCCGAATCCTTAATCCCCTCCACCAACAGTTCGAATATTATTTTTATAGCAACAGACATCAGCATTAAAATTGGTTGCGGTTTAGACCTATATTATATTATATTATTGACCGACAATCTTGAGTAAAATATCATGATTCGTGAATGAATGATTTGTAGGAGGGGGATTAATATTGGAGCCACGGTAAGTTATGAACCAATCATCCCAAAATTCCGCAGAGCGATTTCTGGTATAAAAAAACCTACATTTCAATACAGTGATGAAATTAGTTTCAGCGTTTACAGTGAATTCCAGAAGGCTGTTAAATATGGGTAAATTATGGACCGTATATCAAAAATTGCACGAAATTTTTTCTGACCAAGTTGGAAGAAATCTCCTACTGTTTTAGGCGTATTTATTTAATTTAAAAAAGTGGGTTTTATATTGGGCCTATAGTAAATTATGGATCGATCATTACGAAATTTATTAGTGTGATTTGTCGTACCAAATTTTATTCTGATAGCAAGTTTGTTGATTTCTTTTGAGTTCTTCGAAAGTGAGCGTGTTTTCAACAGACGGAATCGACTTAGAATTACTCAGGGAGCCAAAATATATGTATTTTATAGGGTCTGAGATCAATAACAAAGAAGCTTTACTCGGAATGACAAACTTAGTGTACCCTCTTCACAACTCATTGTGGTGGAGGGTTTAAAATGGGGAAAAACGCTAGATTGACCAAAAAATAGTTAAATTGCCATTATTTATTAACAAAAGGGGCCAACTTTACTATTAAACGCGCTGTAAACATCAGATTTTCCAATTACAAAGCAATGACACCGCGCTATTTAGGGATGCTTCATACAAAATGTATGGGCACGACAAATTTGAATACTAAAAAAAGCGTGCCGCTTTTGTTTAGGTACTGCTTTGGAATGGAACTCTTAAAAAAAAACTTTAAATGAATATTTCCACTGTATAAAACACAATGTGTGTCTTTCGCGATTCTTTGTATAAATGATATTTTTAACAAATTTAGGGCGAGCATTTCACGAGTTGTAAGATAGAATCTTCATAAGTCTCATACGATTCATGCTTTTCGAAAGACTCGTCAGATAATCTTTACCCACATCACAAACTATTCCTACAACGATTAAAGTAAGCGTCTTACCATCACTTGTGCATTATAAATGAAAAATGCCTAGATCCGACGTATGACTTGAAGGGAATTTTAGACAAATTTTCAGATAGCGAATAACGTGTCTTGTCTTATTATTTGCCACCTATCCATCCATTACTGACATCAATGTTTTTCAGGTTGTAGTATCACTAACACGTGCTTCGCTGTTTCAAAATTGGACCAGCGTAGATTAATACAGCTTTCTGTGCTTCAAGAAACATTAAATTAAAGATCAGCATATTTTTTACGAATGCTAATTTTAATAATTTTATTCCAACTTGTAACAACGGGCGAATTTCTTTAATCAAAATCTGTTGTACTTTACCGTTTTATCGTTTCTCACAGTTCTTCTACTGTTTTCAGGGGTCCAGGCAATTAGTCATCTAAATACACAAAAATCACATAACTATTTATCTTCAAAATTTTCTTATTTAAACATTTTTTTTATACAGAAAAAAATAAAAATTGATTTCAATAAAAAATTTGTGATCTGAATTAAAAATGTAATTAAATTGGCACCAGCAAACAAATTAATGGTATCAATTAAATATTTTTTAATATTTACCACATTTTCTGCAGTAATGTTGTTATTATAACTAATTTAAATGCAGATGATTAATCGTAGTATTCATAAACAATTATAAAATTTAACAAACGCTTATTAAGTAAAATTTTCATAGAAAATTTCTTTTGTAAACCTTTATTAAATTTAAAATATTTTTATGATTAAAAAAGATTTTATTTTTGATTAATAATTTAATTAAAAAAAAAAAGAATTATTATTTGTGTATACAGAAAACTGTTCCAACTTTGGTAAAAAAAATTGTTAAATTAAAGAATTTGTTTCTTTAGGAGCCATTAAAATTTTGTGTTAAGTTCGATATTATATTTTTTTTATTTACGGTTTTTTCTTTAAAATCATTTTGAACTTTATCTGGAGATTTCCTTCAAATCTGCCGAATTCGATTCTGTTTCTTAATTGCCTTCGTAAACAGTGTTGTGCTTTACTTTTTATTCAAAAGTTTCTATTTCAATTTTTTTTATTTCGCTTTTTGTTGGTTTGTTTGATTTATATGCCTCTTAACGACATATTTGGCTAATACTTCAATTGGTTGGTTCAACATGGCCTCCGTAGTTATGTGTTGCTACAATATAATATACCATATTTTTTTGTTTCTAGTACTGTTGTTGTTGGTTTTACTAGCAACAATTGCAACTACTTGCAGCTGACCCTGTTTTTTTTTGTATTTGTTTTTATTTCTTTTTCGCAATTGAATCGGGCCTTTACTTTTTTTTTTTTTTTTTTATTTACGTCTTTAACTTGGAGGGTTATTTTTGTGTGTAAAATTGTCTGTTTCTCCCCAAATGTCTTTGTTTTAGATTTTCGATTGCTGCAAGTTGCAGTCAGAAGAAGGCTTTTTGTTTTTATTGTTATTGTTGCTGTTGCCAATGCGATGTGTGTGTGTGTTTGGGTGAGTGTCTCTCAATAAATGGTGAAATGCTTTAGTAATAACAGTTACTATTATTGTTATTGCGAATTGTTCGTTATCGTTGCGAAAATTTTACATCGTCAACCACCGGAAAAATATGTGCCGTTGTTTTTTCCTAACAAAATTTTTAGCTTAAAGTTTTTTTTTTTTAATATTTTACGTAGACATTTGGAAATTTTAATGTTTTAAAAATATTTGCTTTGTTGCAATTTGTTTTTGGTCTAGAAGTATAAGAAAATTTTGAAGTTATTGAAAATTAGAAATAAAATGAGTCTTCGCAAAATCCGATTAGGGAAAATGGTTTAAATGCGATATCTGGAATAAAATAATTAGGGAGTTCGTAATAGTTTATTAAAATACACATTAAAATAGGTAGTGACGTTTCAATTATAATTCCTTAAATTGGGTTGGCAAGTTTTTAGTGTAAGTGAAATAAATAGAATACCAAGTGCCAAATTTCTTCTTTTTTTTATTGTAAACCTTTGGAAATTTTCAGGACTGACATGCAAAATCGAAGGATATTTTTTAAATTAGTACAAAAAATAGTATAAGTTTTAAGCGCAACAGCGCCTAATAATCTTAAAAAAACATGGACTTGGGCCTTTTTGAACAGTATCCACCATATCCATAAAAATATCATTATCTATCGATGTTACAAAAACATGTCTGGGGCTTAAAATTTCTAAAATCTTCTAAATCTTCTAGTACGAAAACTAAGAACCCTCTAGTAAATTTTCAACAACTGACTGGTTTTTGTTGAAAGTTGTTTGTTAGACTCTTTGTGTGTTGTAACTATCAAAACAAGTGCATGGGATTTTATAACTGCTAATCAAGAGCCACCAAGGGGTTGGGCTTAAGCATCTAGGTGCTACAGATTCTTCAGTTATGTCTGGCCCTCAAAACTTGTTAAATCTTTTAGAGATCACAGGTGTTTGGTGACTTATTTGGTGCCACACGAACCAGCAGCCTTCACGATTTTTTAGGTCCTAGAAAGTTTGTGGATGAGGACTCTTCTTAGAGACACCCAAAAGATCGAGGCGGTCTTCTCTGGTGCTATGGAAAGCTGTAAAATTCTAGACTTTACAGGTTGAACCGCCTTGGGGTTCACACAAATAACGAGATCTCAAAAGTTACAAATTTCAACCTACTGGCGGGTGGAAAAGCAAATAAACCTGCGTTAGTATACGTATTGTGCCCTCTGGTTGTCCGTGAGATTTAGCTACAATGGAAACTCGCTTTAATTTAGTACATACCATGCAAACAATAGGTTAGAACATGTACTTAATTGCCACTTGTGTGTAAGTGTAATGCCACACATAAGTTTTATGGTAGACTAATTGTTTTATCCTGCGCTATGAGCAGTGCGGTGCTAGGCTGTTCATGAGGTACCCAAATTTATCTTGAACCTATTTATTCGCGAGAACTCATTCCGGAAGTGATTGGGATTAAATTAATTTCAAGCACTTTATTTAAGTAGTATTTTATTTGTTAGTTTCGGTTTGAGAATAAGTTCAATAACATTGCCTGAGTTCCAATACTAATTTTTGGTTTTATTAAAAAGAAAATGAATTCATTAACTTTTCTTAAACTTCCAATCAATTTTTGTAAAACCTACAGTCTATTTGCTTTTTTTAATTCTACGACTATGGCAAAATTTCCTTATTAGCCAACTACCATAAACCGCTTAACATTCTTATTACTTGTTAACGTTTTATGCATTTTGACCACGAGCATGTTGTAGAGTATTATTATTATTATTATTGAATGTCGTTCTTTCTGTTGCATTTTACTGCAACAATTAATATGCAGCGCAGCTTTTCACTTGGCTGCATGTTTATGTGACATTTTTTATTTGTTTAAAAATGTACTTTTCACACGTAAAAATGTTATTAAACTGTAACCATAAATAGTTATTAATAATTTAATATTATTTTTTATTTTCATACGAATACATTTATGAGAGTTTCTTAGAATACAAGCAGAACATTTTGTTTAAATTTATAGTTAATCTAAACGTAAGTTTAATGTTATAATTTTTAATTTTTTGTGAAAAATTGTGTTAATAATATTTTTTTGTTGCTGTTAATGTAAAACAAGTTTTGTTGCGAGTAGAATTAATGAGGAATAAAATTTAATGCTACTGTTTATTGCTACTAAAACTAAACTATCTGTCTAAAAATATGTGTAAAAATTAAAATGCGTTTGTTTGTGTGTTTGTTTTGTTTCTTACACTGGAATTTTCACAGTAAATTTCTGATTACCCTAAGCGTAGGGCGAAAGTGACGAAATTAAAGTTAAAAAAATTTATAAATGTAGAAAAAACTGTCAACACCGTGGCTGCAAACCTAGTTCCCGATATGAGGGAAAAAACGTTTATTTGTATAGGCTCAACTGAAATCGCTGCAAACTCGCCGATGAGAGGCTACATTCGAACTCCGAACAGAAAACTGATTGCAGCACTGAGGAAAAGGAGAGCCGATATTCTGCTAGTAAACGAATTTCGTACTACAAAACTTTGTGCCAATTGCTTTAGCGAAAATATAACATCTCCATCCCCACACAGGTACCAGTATTGCCCAAACTGTAGTACTTGTTAGAATCGAGATGTCAACGCCGGAATTAACATTCTCTATCTTGGTGAATGCATCATCAAACAGATTGAAAAACATGAAAATTTTGTTAGAAAATAAATTTTTTTTATTTAAGTATCATTATTTCTTATATAACGAAAAATATGTATACTTGTCTGTTTTTAATAAAAACGGATTAACTCCGACAAACTCACCTAACACAATTGTGCTTGGTGGGTCTGAAAGGGTTAAGCTGACATATTTTCAGCCAGAGCATGCTCTATTTTCTTCTGACAAGCCATCTGACATCAGCTGTATCAGAAATCTATGCCATGAAGGAATCGCCAGCGGCGGTAAACTATTGAAGGAATCATTAGCCGGCTGAAGTTAATATTTTACAACACCGATATATGAATGATAATTTCTCCATTGAATAGAAATTATGTATGTACATATATTTATAAAAAATGTTTCATTATAAAATCCTAAATTGGTATCTTCAAATATAAAGAAAAAAATTTTAAAACGGCTCAAGTCTTTTACGGCGCACATAAAAATTATTGTGGCGGCGAGAACTACTTTGGCTTTTGCAATAACTATGCGAAAAAAACCGAGACAATGTCAGAAGCAAATTACATGTAAGTTTGTGGCCGAATGCTAGAAACCTTATGTAAAACGGCATTCTTGACAGACATGCACAATTACATGTGACTTGAAAAGATGACAAGTCAGATGTAAAAAATATGCCGTGTACATTAGGGTGGTTTTACTGAATAGGACTGATTGAAAAGTGCGATTTTGTGTAAAAATCAAATTGCAAAAATTTTTGCTCAATCGGACATTCTTTTCCCGTGCAGAAAGAGCCCCGAATTTTCAAAAGTTTACTGTATTTCAGGAAATAGTGCCACTTTTCAAAAATTATTAAAAGTAATAAATTTACTAAGTTTGCTCAACATTATATATCAGAAAAAGTTTGATCAGGGGTACTTTCGGAAGTAGCAGAATACCGCCGTCGACATTCCGATGCCGCCTGAGGTAGAAATTGTTTTTGCTTTTCATTTTTATTAAAGTTATTAATTAACTTAACACTTCTTTTCGCTGAGACCTGACGTCTCTAACAAAAAAAACCTTCAAAAAGGTTTATATCGGGACCAGTTCTTTGGATCGTCTGATAAAAAATCCGTTGTAAATGTGAAATATTCGAAGAAAAAAAGACTGAACCGAAACAAACTTTTCATATGAGATATATTGAAATAGTTTTACGGCTTGCTCTTCAAACACTTGCAGCCTCATTATTTTTGCGAACAGCCGTTTTATCAGAAAAGTTACTCCTATAACTATAACAATATTTATAGCTTTTTCGTTATTACTTCTTCATATCTGCGATTTTATTTTCTTTTTTACTCGTAGTGTCCAAATTCTCAATTTTCACAACGTCCGAGGCCATATCTTTTACTTCTGATTCAGAAGAAAATGATATCTTTTCTACATTTTCTGTTGCAGTGAAAAAAGAAAACAATTTTGAAGGTCGGTAGGAAAATAAGTTTTAAAATTAAATAAAAGTAAATTAATAAAAACGAACATATTATGGCCTTCAGCAGTATATATTTTATCACATATCCAATGGCGACTTTTATGGGCATAAGCTGTATATACATTATATATATTATAACGCGCCCCATATGGCAGAAAAAAACCAATGTTTTCTAGTGATATCTGTTTAAAAAGTCGCTCTTCTGCTTTTGCTTCTTTTCTTTCTTCAGCCAGGCTCGCCTTTGGATCAAAACCTTCCATATGACCTGAACGTCCTTTCATTATCTGTTTTATCAAAAACTTAATGTGGTCGAACGAAATTTGGATGTGAATACGAGATTTTTTTCCTATTGAACTTTTGTCTTCAATTTTGAACTTTTCTGAAGTGCCCTCCATTTGTTATATAATTTTTCGACTTTCCTACTTTTCTACCAGAACACAAAAAATTCTTTGAGAGTTTGCGTTGCAGAACAGAAACGTAATCCAACATTACGTATATTGTAAAATAACGCCTTTACCACTTGATGGTAAGAAGGCAGCTTGTTGTCGGTTATTTGTTGCGAAGTATGTCCAATTAAATAAATATGGCTTTTAGCACTGACACGAACATTAGACGAGGTACTAGCAATTTCAATTTTATTAATCAGTTAAATACATTAAAACAGCAAACAATTAATAAATATTTTTCCGAAGTATTTTGAAAAGCGCAACGTTGGGGATTCCACGATTTTTACAAAATCTATAAATAGGAATGAAAAATTAGCTAGAAGATGGCAGAAATCTCAAAATAACGAATAGTTTTACAGTTTTCGAGAAAAAATTAGCGAAGTTTAAATGTAAAAATTTGATTAGATGATTTAGATTGCAATAAAATTAATTTAGACCAATTTTGATCTAAATATCCACACAATAAGACAGTTTATTCGCATAAAGACTCTATTCCGGAAAGAAGCTTGTATGGCGGCTATGTGAAATTATCGACCGATTCTCATTATTTTCAAAAGGCTTTGTGCCTGTGCCAATTAGGTTCTATGTACCTGATTTCATAAAATTATCTTCAAAATTGCAACCTGTAATTTGCACACAAATTCACATTGACAGCCATCCAGCTGGACGGATAGACGGACATTGTAAGATCAATGCGAAAAGTGATGCTATGTCGATGGTTATACCAAAAGAACTATATTTTAAGGTGTTACAAACATCAGGACAAAGGCATAATACCCTCTCCACTATTGTGGTGTGCGTATAATTACATGATATTTGGAAAGCGGTGAAACACTCAAAATAGTTTTACATTAACTGTTTGTAATTTATTTGAAAAGTTTTCCGTTATGTCGAAATTAAACCAAAATATAGTCATTTTAGAACGAAACTTACTTTTTAACTTTTAAGGTACGTTGTTTAAAAAACAAACTACAATAAAAGAATGAGTTTCCGTTCATTTAAAATATAATTTTGTTTTCTTGTTTCCTTAAAAAAAATTTATATGTATTTTATATATAAAAAATTTTATATTTATTATTGTATTTAGTTTGTTTTTTGATAGTAAAAATTTTGAAACAAACGTTAAAATCAGTAATTTTTACTGTAATTAGTGTTTTTTTTATAACATTTAAAAATAAGCTGATGTTTAGTTTGATTTAAAGGAAAAATGAGTTGACCGGGTTTTAAATGAATTTTCATTTGTTTTATATTTCATTTTCCGTTGATTTTACCTACATAATATTTTGAGTGAAATAAAAGTTTCCAAATTTTGTTTATCAATACAAAACATCTGTCATAAAGCGATTTAAACTCTAAAAGTGATTTTAAACCTTCTACACAAGGATAATACAATATAAATATCTAAATATCAGGTGAAGGATAAAAGTGCACTCAAAATATTATTGTAGGTAAAATCAACATAAAATAAAATATTTAAAACAAATGAAAATTGTTTAAAACCGGGTCAACTCATTTTTAATTTTAATCAGACTAAAAATCGGTTTATTTTTAAATGTTAAAAAATAACTCACTAATTACAGTAAAAATTACTGATTTTTACTTTTGTTTTGAACAAAAAATAAATTAAAATGTACTAAGTTTTTTTGTTTAAATAACAAAAAAAAACATCTTAATATTTTAAATGAACGGAAATTCTGCCGTTTTTTGTAATTTGTTTTTTAACAATGTTAATAATTTTCGTACTAAAATTGCTGTATTTTGGTTTAATTTTAACAAAACGAAAACTTTTTTAAAATAAACTACAAACAATTAATGTAAAACTTTTTTGAGTGCAGATGTATCTAAAATTGGTATCAATTGGTTTTAAAATTTTTTTTTACTTATTTTAATAAAATAGAACTTGCGAAGCACACCGGGTTAAGTCTTACATACTACTACCTCTAGTAACACTGGCATGAAGCAAACCAACCGTATCAAAAATTGTCTAAATTTTTCTTTCAGTAGCAGATACTTGATATTAGGGCAATACTACCACTTCTTTTAATCAATTAGTATAATTCCTTGGAATATTTAACCATTTTTACTCAGTAAAATCTATTTGCAATTCCTCGAAATTTACTGTCTATTTTCCTTAATGCGACACAACGATTTCTTTCGCACAAAACCATTTAAAACAAAAACAATATCTAAAAACTTTATGTTTCAAATGTATTTGTGCTAAAGAAAGCATTCTTTCGACATCGTGAAATTGGCAGCTAGTTCGAAAAATTTGCGAAGAAACTCCCTAAAGTTTTTGTGTCATTTAATAATACGTACGGCCAGTTTATTAAAGTTGAAATAAATGAATGAAAAACATGTGTCGACCGGGAAAATGCTATGCATCTAATTGCTATTTCAGAAGTTTTACCTTAAATACGTTTGTCAAGTCAGAAGTTAGTTTTCAACTAGTTCGAGTTTAAGTCGCTAAACTTCTTTGGTGGAGTTCAGAAAAGTCTTAATCCACCAATTTGACTTAAATAAAATACTCCTTAATGGCCAATTTCACCAATTTCAGTTATAAAAAGTAAGAAAGTATAGTCGGTCAAGCCCGACCATATGTTACCCTACACCACAGTATTTAAAAAAAATAAAACTTCGAGAGTAGGGATCTATCTATGTTTTAAATTGTATTCAAATCTGTTAGATAGTTTCGCAGGGGCTAAAATTGACCCCTATCTCCCCTCGTGGTCCCGGACGATTTCGCCCCATTTACAATAGACTTGTGCCAATTAGAACTTTGTACCAAATTTCATCGTCAAAATTGCGACCTGAACTTTGCGCACAAGGTTAAATGGACGGCCCGCCAGACGCACGGACATCGTTAGATCGACTCAGAAAGTGATTCTGAGTCGGTATACTTTAAGGTCTGAAGGTGTTACACACAAATACATAACATAATTAACTCTTACTATACCTGCCAATTAACATATCGTCTGCTTAAATGCAAACCTGCTAAATCCAGTGCTTAAGTAAATTGAGATTTTGATCCCGTGTAGTAGAAAAACATACGCCTTGTCGACCAGTATGTAGTTTTTCTTCTATTTGAGACTAGAAGCGTGTAACACCAACTATATTTTTGGTTTTCCTTTCAAGCTGCAAATATGAAATATAAAAAGTTTTTGTTTCTCCTGTAAATTGTGCTGAAAAGGAGTAGACGGTTTGCATATTAAGCCGACGATATAATTTTGAAAATGGTCTTACGTTTTTCTATTAACAAATTTTAAAATATTTGTTTTATTGTGGCTTTAACTAAATAAATTGCCAATTTCCTGTAATATTTAAATAGAAATTAATGGGTATTACATTAAGGACTTGGCTTAATTTAAACGTGAAAGCACTAAAAATGTCAAAACGTTCAATAAACCCAATGACTAACTTTTACAAAAAATTAAAATTAACTACTAAAATTCTGAGACGGTTGTTGTTTTTGTTTAAGCTTTGATATTGTTACAAGTAAAACTGAGGTTTATAATTCTTATTCGCTTAACAGTTTTATTTTTTTAATATCTTTATCTTTTCTAAAATCTTTGAATGAAGTTTTCGTACGATCTGGCCTAAGCAACCAGTGAAATGCGCACAGGAATAGCTTATCCCTTCAACAATAAATTTCAGTTTCTCAATATTATGAAATGGGAATTTATTACATTTGAAAGAAACCTTGTTAAAAAATATTTTATTAAATTTTCTAAATACCTCACCTCTCTCTATTTCTATTTTTTCCCACTTAGCAAAAGTTTATTCATATCTTATTTCGCACATAAATTTATTCACTTAAAATTTTGTCATTTAACTAACGTCAATATTCAATTTGTTTTGAGTTGACCATTGACCATTCGCATTGTTGTTACTTTAGCTGGAAGTCATAAAGTCAAGGTTTGCCATTTTTTAATTGTAGAAAAATAAAAAACATGCCTATAAATTTTAATTATAAAAAGTTCTACGTAGAGTTTAGATAATAACTAAAATAAAAATGTCTCCATTTATTTACTCACACAGATGCATTATTTAAATTTGAAATGCTTATAAAAAAAAAATTATTGAAATGTTATGCAACTAGACAACGACTCAAATTCGAATAATACCGCATGCAACCCAACAAACAAGTAAGCCAGTATAGTCGGTCAAGCCCGGCCATATGATACCCTACGTCATAGTATTTAATGGTGTTTAGTGTACGGTACGGTAGAAATAGGAAAAACACAAACACTAATAGTGTTTGTGTAGTTAATACCTTAAACATTTCTCTGTTTGTGATCCTCGTACACAATAAAATTACTGTACTAATCCAACTCAACATAAAGATAAGAACATTTCACTGCTTTCGATTATCCATAAAAAACTCGAACTTCGTTGTGTTCGGTTCTGCACATTAATGTTTGTTCGTTTCAGTTGTGATCAGATCCTTTTGACGGTAAGCGGAACCAATAATTTTTTACAAAATATAATACATATCGCTAACTAAAACGCAAAAGGCTGCATCAACACAAATATCCAACATATTTTGGAATATTTCGACCAAAATTATCGATTTTATTAACAAATAAAACAAACGGCCCTATCTACAAAAGGTTATATGATAAACGCTAAAAGGCCTAAGTAACAGTTTGAATAACATGCAACATTGTCAAAACAACTTGTAGGTTTAACAAGAAAAATAGAAGAATAAATTACAAACAATTTAAGGCAATTTATCATTTTAAAAAGTTTTTGCTTCTCCTTTTACGTTTAAAGTGACGATATGTGTTTTTAACGATAAATATAACAAACAACCAACAAAAAATTTTTTACAAAAACAAAACATATATTCAATGCCTATCCGTTTTTTGGTCATGCAAAGGGGCCAAAATTACGGCATTCAATATCGATCGAAATTCCCATTTAAATTATATTGTAATTTCAATCGATATCGAATGCGCCAGTATCACATCAATTGTTCTGTTTTATAATGAGAAACAGAACAGTACATAATGTTTGTTAAATAAGAGAAAATACCTATGATCGGTATAAAGGGTTGTGTACGAATACACAAACACTAAAAATATATGTTGTTTCTGGGTGTATGTACCATACGTTTTATAATGTTCGGCTTATTTTCGAACACTGATTTTACAAATTTTCGAGAGAGTACCCTATGTAAGACCCCATGGGCAAAAATGGGCCCGCCAAAACAAAATTATGTTAAGAGGTTAAGTTTCATGTAAAAGGTCTTCGCCTCGACTATTACTTGGATATCATATTAGCATGACATAGCAGCTATCGTAAAAGTTACCGTCGCCAATTTGTATATCAATACCAGCTTTTATAAGAAAGTTATGGCATTAGAAGCCATTTTCGCGAGGACAATTGCCAAATATACACCGCTTTTAACAAAATTTGGTTTGAGGATTGAAATTTCTTTAAAATAAGTTGGACCAAATTTAATCTAAATAGCAGCATAATAAGATGGTTTATGGGCACAAAGACTCTATTCCGGCATGAAGCTTGTATTGGGCTATGTGAAATTATATACCATTTCCAATAGACTTCTAGACCTAATATCACTTAAAAGCTAAATATCAAAATTTAATTTAATTATCACCGAGATCCGATTGAGATCTGCGAGACTGCCAGCCGGAAGGACGGACGGACATCGTTATTCTAAGTCGATCCGTATACTTAAGAATGGATCTAGAACAATTATTTAAGGTGTTACAAGTTTCAGCAGAAACGCATATTACCCTCTCCACTATTGTGGTGTGGGTATAAAAATAATATGTTTTTGTTGTTGCATCAGCAGTATTCCGCTGATAATAATCCGCCTAATTAGTGAAAATTGAACTCTGACAACAAAATTAAAAATTATATTTAAATGCAAATTTTCAAAATTAATTTATTTTTATTTTTTTTTTAATCGACAAATAAAAACCAACAACTGGAAAACAACTTTAACAGCATAAACATGAATCGTTTAAACAGCTGCCTCTCAAATAAAACCAAACGCAGTGTTTAATTTTTCGCTTTTTTGTAAACTTTTTTGTTAAATATTTTGAAAATTAAATAACATATCCCACAGCGTTGGCTGTCATTTTAGTAAAATGTTTTTTTTTTTAACTGAAATTCAAAAAAAAAAGAATATGTTAAAGATATCATGTGAAACATGCAATCATCTAAAATTAAAACAGCAGCAAAGCACACGCAATTTTAACAAAATATTTTTGCTGAAGTTTTTTCTTCTTTATTTATTTATTTAAATTAAAATCAAACATAAATGCAGTTCATTAATATAAAAACCTTTTTTGTTTTCATAATTTTAAATCATTTTTTTATATATTTTTTAATGTGATTTTTGGTAAAAACAATACATTTATTTGTTTTTAAATTATAAATTATAGTTATCAATCTCAGCATAAACGATTTGATTTATTTTAATTTCTTAATGAAGTGTTTAGTATTATAAGAAATCGTTTATACGCTTTTTAAATGAATTCAAAGGGGTTATTAAATTGATCTCTCTCTCTCGTTTGAAATTTGAATTTAAATTTTTTTTACTTTTTAATTTAATGTGTTGATTGCATGTCGTCATATTTTGTTTGTAAGTTGTTTGTTGTTGTGCACGTTATCGTCTTCAAAAATACTTCAAATATATCAAATAGGCCTTAAGGGATATTTGAATTACAAGATTTTTACTTCCAAAGGGTAAAAACTTTGGTGGTCCCAAAACATCATATTTTCACACCGCTGCACAATGGGTTGAAATACAGGTAAACTTAGGATTAATTCCTAGAAGCCTATTATTAACGATATTTATATATTTTGGAATAATTATGTATAAATTATTTAAAAAAAAAATAATGGTTTTTGAAATAAATAAATTATAGAAAATAGAAACTGGGAATTATTTCCTTTTATAGGTTACTTTAAATTTTTTATTTTTTTAAAGGAATAGGACTATTACAAAAAAGCTTTCTAAAATACATAACAGAAATTTAGCTCATAGAATAAATTCGAAAAAATAAAAAATGTTATTTGTAGAAAATATTTTTTTATTTTAAAACAAAGAGAAAAATTATATATGGGCAAATCCGGCATAACTAACGCAACATTCGGTCGCGTTTTCGGATTGACATATAAACATTTTTTGTCTTTCAAAAGAGATAGCTTCAACTTATATGTAAAGCGGTTAGAATTGACCACGTGCATGTGGAACTTTTTAAAGCGGACTCTAAACTTTCTGCACGAATTTTACACGAGCTATTCCAGGAAATCTGGGAAACCGAAACATTTCCCACCGACTGGCTACAAGCACGCAGAGAAAAAATATGGTTGGGCATGGTTACGGCAACCACACTGTGTTTATTGTAACAATATATTGTTGTTGTACACAAATAATTGTTATTTTTATTAAATATCAGCAATATTATAGTTACTGTAAACATATTAATGTTTATCGCAATTATAAATTTGAGTACCTATTGTTGACCGAAAAATAATTATTTTTCTAACAACTAAATTATGATAACTGTCAAAACATATTATATTACTCACAGCCATAACATGATATTTAATAGCCATAACATGATAACTTTATATACATTTATCATAATAAGTTTTAGATGCAATCAAAATATCGTTACTCTAATAATATTTTGGTATCGCCATTTGTAAAATAATTTTGTATCAGTTGTGTCGTGTTTTACATAAACATATCGAATTATTTGTTAGTGAGTGGCTAAATAATAAAAAAATAACCATTAAAATAAACAAGAAATTAAAAAAAAATAAACAAAAATATTAAAAAAGAAATAACAAAATAACCATTGAAATAAACAAGAAATTAAAAACGAAATAAAGAAAAAACATTAAAAAAGGGTTGAAGTGTCACAAAATAAAATATCTTTGCTAAAAAATTTTAATAATCTTAAAGTGGTGGAAAAATTTGTGAAATATTGGTGAAAAATATTAACCATTACTGGTAAGTTTTGTGTTATTTTAAGAGAAAAATAATGAAAACTCCATAAAATAATTTATAAATAATTGCGACCTACGACAAAAAGATTACAGTAACTATATTATGTTTTTTATTTTATCATAAGTATTTTTGTCCAATAAAAATATTATGTTTAAAGTTGTATCATATGATGATGTAAAAAATTTATGTATAACAGTTCATATCACTTTGCATCATAATATGATTACTTCTAAACTTATTATGATTGCCATGACAATAATATGATTACTTCTAAACTTATTATGATTGTCATGACAATAATATGATTACTTCTAAACTTATTATGATTGCCATAACAATAATATGATTACTTCTTATCTTATTATGATTACCATGACAGTAATATTATAACTTCTTAACGTTTTATGATTAACAGGATAACAATATGATTAAGAGAAAAATATTATGATGTTATATTACGAACATATTTGGTCATAATATGATTTAATAACAATCGTAATATGGTGGCTACAATCATGAATCTTATCATAATATGTTGCTCTTAGAATATGTTTACCACAACCATGTTTTTTCTTTGCGTGAGGGATCATAGTAAAAATACCTAAAAAAAAGAAGCACTAAGCGACTGCAATAACTGGAAAGGAATCATGATTCCATTGAGCTGCCTTAAAATCTTTTGCAAAGTCATACTCATTCGTATTGAAAAGAAAATTTACGATACGCTCCGGCACCAGCAATCCGAATTTCGCAGCCGCAAATCATGTATTGAACATATTGCTACTTTAAGAATAATCATGGAACAAATAACCGAGATGAAGGAATCGCTCTACCTTGTTTTTATTGATTTCCAACAGGCTTTCGATCTAATTTATCACCAAAGCATATGGGCAGCGATGGGCAATAAAGTAATCTGTAATCTTATCAAGGCACAGTATCAGCGTTTTCAATGTAGCGTAAAACATGGCAACAAACTATCGCCTCCTATATCTACTAAGTCTGGAGTGATGCAAGGATGTGTCCTATCACCATTACTGTTCCTCATAGTCATTGACGAAATCTTAATCGGGGCAGTTGACAACAACACTCATCGTGGTGTATTGTGGCACCAATTACGCATTGAATACATGAATGATTTAGTATATGCTGATGACGTCGTCTTAATATCTAAACGTCAATCTGATGTTCAAAGCAAAATAAACGACATTGATACTTTATCTAGGAAATATGGCCTTAAGATCAAAGCCAACAAAACCAAATCGCTATATAAATATTAACACTCTACACACAGAACCACTTACTCTGTCACAGACATCACATACCTAGGCACCCAAATTACACCAGACGGAGGTACGCGTGTTGATATACCACACAGGATTAAGAAGGCGAAAGCTGCTTTTGCTGGCCTTTATTACATCTTGCGAAGTAATCAAATCAGCACCAAAACAAAAATTCGTCTCTTCAAAAGCAATGCGCTGCTTTTTGGATGCGAAACTTGGCTCACGTCTGTTAAAATTAACAACAAGTTGCAAACCTTTGTCAACAGATCCCTGCGTCATATCCTCCACATATGGTGGCCACACAACTGGGTATCAAATGAGGAACAATACCGTAGGAGCAAAATAAAACCAATTGCTGTTGAAATACGGGTTAGGAAATGGAGATGGATAGGAACCGTGCTACGTAAACCAGCCAATGGCATATGTAGAGAGGCCTTTGATTGGAATCCTCAAGGAACACGAAGAAGAGGCAGACCACGAGGAAGCTGGAGACGAAGTCTTGAAGAAAAGGTAAACCTACATCCGGGAAATTTATCATGGAATAGAGTAAAACCCTTAAGTTCAAATAGACAAGATTGGAATAATTTTTTTATTGGGACTATTCGCCCACGCTTTGGCGTAAAAGCAACAAATAATAATAATATGTATGTATATATGGGCAACTTCAAAAATTTACGGCACCTAGACATTTTTTAAAATTTTTTTTTTGTCTGACATCAATGTTGATTTGCGTGTGTATAAACCGATATTTGAGCATGTGAAATCCGTTCGCGTTAATCATTTTTAATAAAAGGCGCAAATTTTACTGCGGTTTAAAGTTAAAAATTAAAAAAAAAATATAATAACTACAGTTTTTGTTAAAATCAAATATTTCAAATATTTCATCAAATATTTCATACAAAGAACCCAACCAATTGTAGGGGAATGTAAGAAAATATAAACTCACTGTTTATTGTTGGTGTTTTGTTTTGGCTTTGATATTGTTACAAGTAAGACTTTTAGTGTTTATAATTCTTATTCGCTTTAGGGTTTTATTTGTATAATATTTTTGACCTTTCTAAAATCGTTGGAAAAGGTTTCCTGATGAGCTGGCCTAAGCAACCAGTGAAATGCGCATAGAAGCTAGCTTTCCCTCAACAATAAATGTCAGTGTATTTATCAAATATGAAAAACTGGGAATTTAGCACGTCATACGGAAATTGTATTAATAATAAAGATGCATTTTAGAGGTTAGACAAATTTTGTTTCCTCCATAAAATGTTAAATCCTTGAAATTTTTTGGTGCGTTTCCAATTTTCGTATCAAGCTCAGTAAAGTCTTCTATTTGATGTACGTTTGAGCGGAATTTATACAGCGCTTTAGTTGTTACAAAGCGAAATGTGTTTGGAAAAAACTGCAGTGTTGAAAAAATTATTTTTTTGTTTAGTTCGTCGCGAAGAATTTATTTGGATACCTAAACATGTTCCCATGCCATGTTTTGATATAAAAAAATGCATACAATGTTCATAAAATTTTTGCGTTTAAAAATTTTGAAGCGCGTTTTCACCTCGGAGGTACCCTTTACGAAGTTACTCACATCGCGCAATACACTAGTCAACTTAAAAGACAATTCAGATTGTCAGACGCAAAAAAGATACATTTTTAAAAAATTTACGCTAATTTCTTTTAAGTTTGTGATGTCCGTGATACGTTACTTACTGGCGCGCTGACACCAACTTGATATGCCTCAAACTTTATAAAATTACGCAGTTTTTTTAATTCTGCGCTTAAAACTCATTTTTATTAAACGGCGCAAAAACCCTATGTAAAATCCTCAAAAAGTTCAAAATTCGGAAAATTTTGGTTTTACTTGCAACTTTTCACCCAACAGCGATATCAATGATTTTTTTAGTGGATATATCCTCCAAGTCTAGTGACTATATTTTGTATTGGTTTGGATATGAAAGCTAAAAACTATTACAAAGAAAACGGAGTGGATGAAAAAACTCTTGCAAGTTTCAAGTCGTCTTTTTTTAATTTTTCGAATTTTAGATGACCACCAATTTTTAAGGAGAAGACTTTTCAACGTAAAACTTTGCACGTCATAACCTTTAAGTATAGTCATCCAAACCCTGTACAACGTTTTTTTCAATTCATAAAACTTAACGAAATAAGAGCCATAGTATGTCGGTTTCAGCAGGTGCTCAAGAAATTTGAAATAGCCCATATATACAGCCGTATTAATAACAAAAAGTTATCCACAGTTTGTACACTACGTACAACGAGCTGCTAACTTGTTAGAATGCCGATTTAGCCTAGCAGCTTGTAAGCAAAGATTTTATTCATAACTTTTGTCCATCTGTTAACTTTAAAAAATCAACTCTGAATGCAACACGTTTGCATTTATCATCGCTGGAAGTTCCTTAAAATTTTAAGCAAAAAACTGTGATTCATGCTACATTAGTTGTATTGTATCGTTTAACTGTTCTTAATAAGTTGACACAAATAACTTCAACGATAAATAATAATCAATTTTTCGATTATTTGAATTTGTCGTTATTAAAAAATGTATATTGTGCATATTTTATTGCTGAAAAAAAAATTATTTATACAAATAAAACAGTTTGTTTCATTGTAAAAAATTAACTTTATAATTAAATTCTGTTTACGGCCGGGACTCACTATCCTAGGGATGGGCAAGTTGAAAAAATATATCGATACATATCGAATCGATATTTTTTTAGAGTATCGATATTTATTATTTCAAAAATATCGATATATCGAACGTATTTTGCTGAAACTATTACCAAATTAAAAAATTCAGTATACCTTTGTACAAACATATGTATGAACAAAATAATTATATGTAATTACATTGTTACTTTTTATTGTTTCATTTTATTTAAAAAAATTAATAAAAACAAAAAAATTTAATCAAAACAAAAAATTCAATTATAACAAAAACAAAAGGGAAGAATACAAAAAAGCCATAAGAAAAAAAAATAAATTACGAAAAATTTAAATGGAAGTAAATAAGTCATGGAGTACCAACTTTCCTTAAAATTTGAATTGCACCCCAAAAGTACCAACTGGTTTTAGTCAAACCAGTAATCATCAGATATGGATATCAGGAGCACTCTCTGTTTTATGTGCACTCCAGACAATCTGCTTCTTGTATCCGGCAGTGATTCTTATAAATGCCAATTATTTTAGATCTTCATATTTGTTTAAAAAAAACATATGATGCATGCAATGATTCCAATTCTTAAAAAACATATTGTTTGAAAAACGGTTAAAATTTTGGGTTCTTAATGAAAAGTGACTTTAAAAATATCGAATTCGATAGTCGTATTTCAATATCGATACATCGATATATCGGTATTTAAAATATCGGCGATATATATCGATTATATTTTTTTTAAATATCGATATTTTGATATATCGATATTTTTTGCCCATTCCTACACTATCCTACCAGAATCTCCTCTTTTTATGAAAATTTGCATAAACATTTCCAAGTCGCACAGACTTGCCAAGCAAATCTGTCACTCAATTTAATGTTTAGGTCACGCTTTCATATTTTACGAGCGCACAGGATTATTTTAGACATATCGTAAGACTGATTAGAGTAGTTAATCACGGGCTTTAGCAATTAAATTTAGGCTTCCTATAAAACTTTTTCAATTATTCCCCCTGCATTCTAATAAATTATTTTCTCCTCTCTAAAGGGTTCCTTATTACAAAGTTGAGTTTTTCAAATGTTACTGGCAGGAAGATTGCAGTACTCAAGGTGCTACAAGCTTAGCTCGTCCGCAGGCTAAATAGTTACTTGATACAAAAGAAACCAAAAAGTAAAGTCGGTTAAGCCAGACCATATGATACCCTACACAACAGTTCTTGTTTTAAAACATATTTTTTAGAGTGAACCTCATTTGGGACCCATAGACAATCATTGACCCACCAGAAAAAAAATTATGTTATTAGGCTAAGAGTCATGTAAAAGTTCCTTTTGTGTAGCATATTATTTAAATGGGACCTATGGATAATATTGGACCTAACAGCACAACATGGCATAGTAGCTATCGTAAAAGTTATTGACGCCAATTTGAATGCTTATACCAAGATTTATAAGGAAGTTATGACATTAAAAGTTATTTTAGGGAGAAGTGTTTACTATTGGAGCTTTGGTCATATATGATTCGATTGGAAAAAAAAATTGGTAAGATGATTTTGATTGCAAAAAAATAAAATTGGACCAACATTTTTCTTAATACCAACATTAGACGATTTATTGAAACAAAGACTATATTCCTGAAAGAAGCTTGTATGGGGGCTATGTGAAATTATGGACCGATTCTAAAAGTTTCCAATAGGCTGTGTCCTTGTGACCATACCAAATTTCATAAAATTATCTCCAAAATTACTATTTTTTCAGCCGGACAGACATCATTAGACCAATTCAAAAAGTGATTCCCAGTCGAAAGGTGGATAAAGGACCAATATTTAAAGTTTTTTCAAACATCTGCACAAACGCATAATTCCCTCTTAACTACTGTGGTGAAGGTGTAAAAACACTTTGAAGATACATAAATTACATATCCCTTTAAAAAAAATTGGTAACTAAATCGGCATGGCCCATTGGGCTCTCCAAACACATTTAGAAATTTAACTGAAGAGGATGTTTCAGTTGATTGCAATAATACTTAGTTAAGATTTAATTAATTTTTTAATTAATGTAAAATTTCCCCTGACATAAAGTTAAGCAGGCGTTTAATTAATTACTTTACAAATGTGAAAAAAAATGAAAAACTTAAAAAATGTAATTCCAACAAACAGAAACTATTTAATTCTGTAAACGCCCTTCACAACAACCATCATCTAATCGAAATTAAAATACCACACAGATACTCTCACTTGTTTATACAAATGAACTTTAAATTATAATCGTTTTATTGGTAGGTATTTTTATTTTTTATTTTTATATTATTTACCAGTCCAACTTAAACAAATATTCATTTTGTAGCTGTTGCTTTCAAAAGATTAACACACTGCTTTCTCTGGTGTTTTAAAAGAACTTTTTTTTTTCTCTAATAAACAAAACAGAAAACAATTTGTGGCTAAGAAAATGTTTGTCTGTCTCTAAGTCTTGTCCGTCCGTCCTTTCATTCGTCTGTAGTTTGATTATTGTTTTTCGTCAGTCCGTTCGTCATGGCGGTGTATTCCAATCCTGGATAGAAAAATATACATTCAAATTGAGCTACTCAAATTATAAGAGGAGGGTGCTTTCCAACTCTACCCGGCTGGCCTTAATGCCAGCCATGCGCTTGCATCAAGAGGAAGAAGGAGAAGGCATACAGAAAAAAAATTACAAATAATAAAACAAAAAAAAAAAAAAACTTGCAGACACACACTTTGTGCGGCGGTGCCTGTCAGTTAAATTGATTGACAGTTTGACTTGAGATCTTCGTAAATGTTTTATTTTGCTTGTGTTACGCTGATTATTATTATTATTACTACGTGTTACGGCGAATTAACAGGAAAAATATAATATTGTATTAAAGAGAGAAAATACAGATGTAATGGAAAATATAGGGATACGAGAATTTCAGACTACATTTTTATCATCAGTTTCGAATTATGTAGTGCTAAAATTGTGCGGATTATTTTTCAATAATTTAATTTTAAGCCCATTTTCCATGCCCCAGTTAAACTTTTTAGAAAATGAGAACTTATAGCCATCATGCTTCAGATAAAGTTTTTAATTGCCAATGGCTCTATTCAAATTACCTTTGCACACTGCGTGGGCAGCAGCTCTGCTGGCTAGCAGGACGATCTTCGCCACCCATTTTGGAACCAATCTCTGCTTATAACTAACATTTTAAAAAGTTATCTTAGGAGGATCTGCCAGTTCTAAGCCCCAGATTAACGAATGCTATTGGCTGCACTGATATTCTTTAAGTAGGTATACAATTTTCAACAAAACTATACATGTTTAATAGGTACCGTTTACAGGTCTATCAGAAAAAAATACAGACAGCCCAGACCTTTAGGAAGATAATAGTATAATCTGCGCTTCTGCTATAGAAATGGTTTGTACATAAAGTCCGGTGTGCTGCATTAATAAAAACCTGCTCCGATATTTAAAAGCATCTTATATTACAGTCGTTATCCTGTTTAACAAACCTACGATTCTGCGAACATCACATTTAACGAGCATAGCGAACAAAAAATATTTTCTTGTGCTTAATTTAGATAAAAAATAAGATTCATAAATTTAGTTTAAAAAAGCATAATGTAAAGTAATTTCTAACTAAAAACATAGTTATTAGCAAAAAGTACCGCTATTTCAGGTTGTGTTTATGTAGCATTTTTGTTTGATTATGCTGCAATGACCAGATAAGCATATTCTTTCGATCATTAAAAACATTTATTTGTAGCAACAAGTAAAGCATAAAGGTGCTATCAAAAGCTTCGAAATTTGTATTCAAAGGGCTCAACAAAATAAAGTTAATTTGTCAACATTATTGCTTTTAAGAGAAATTCATGAAGATGCCTCAAAATAAAATGTTTTTGTTCCAAAAAAACAAAGACAATTTTTTTATGTTAAATAATCAAGGAAATTGAAAACGAATTTGAAACAATTTTTCAATAAAATTATTTTAGGTTTTATGTTACCAGTATAATTGTGTAATTGTTGCTTTTTTATTTTTTTTTTAATATTTTATACAGATCTCCAAAACATATTTCAAAATAAACGACAAATAATGCAGTTCTAGTTATTTAATTATTCATAACATGGGTACTAGACATAAGTATGGCATATAACGAAGTTTTCAGTTGAACGAACCTGAGGCCTGCCAAAGTACCTACTACTACTACTGTATTCCAAACCTATAATTTTGGTCCAAACTGTATACTAATTCATTTGTTTACTCTTACAGTTCTTTAAAGGTGTTCTAACTTTGAACAAAAATGTTGATTTAAAATTTAAGCAAACTTGGTGGCCAGATGTCGTCATTTACGCGAGAGATATAAGGCGTTTGCAAGGTGCATTGTTATCGATATTTTTTAAGAGTATTAATATTTATTATTTCAAAAATATTGATATATCGAACGTATTTTGCTGAAACTTTTACCAAATTAAAAATTTTATATACCTTTGTACATACATATTTATGAACAAACATATTAAATGTAATTACATTGTTACATTTTATTTAAAAAAATTAATAAAAACAAAAAATTCAATTATAAAAAACAAAAGGGAAGAATACAAAAAGCCCATATGAAATCCAAAAAAAAGTATATTACGAAAAATTTAAATGGAAGTAAATAAGTCATGGAAGTAGGTACCAACTAACCTTTAAATTTGAATTGCACCCCAAAACTACCAACTTTAACTTGAAATGTTTTTGATTGTTTTAGTCAAACCAGTAATCATCAGATATGGATATCAGGAGCACTCTCTGTTTTATGTCCTCTCCTGCCAATCTGCTTCTTATAAATGCCAATTATTTTGGATCTTCATATTAGTTAAAAAAAACATATGATGCATGCAATGATGCCATATCTTAAAAAACATATTATTGGAAAAACGGCTAAAATTTTGAGTTTTTAATGAAGACTGACTTTAAAACATATCGAATTCGATAGTCGTATTTCAATATCGATATATTGATACATCGGTATTTTAAATATCGGCGATATATATCAATTATTTTTTTTTAATATCGATATTTTGATATATCGACGTATGAGGCCTCAAAATAATCATTGATATGTAACGCTCGCCATGATTGAATATATCTAAACAAGATGGAGTCCGTATTTCCTTAACTTTCAACCTTAACGGATATAATATCGACTGATTTTACATGTATTTGCACAGTGGCTTAACCCAGCTCATGCACATTATGGTTGGGCCTTTCAGTCCTGTCATATAAAATTGATAGATTGACTTTATAATGAACAGCAAATTTTAAAGACACCGCACAGTGGGTTGAGTTATAGGTAAGCTTTGGGGAAGCGCATCATTATCGATATTTTTTTTTTTGGAATAACTTAAAAAATAACTAATATGCATGTGGCAGAGTAAATAAACTGAACTGGGAAAATAAAATAAAGTAATTTGTTTTTATTTTTGTTTTTTCTTAACCCACTCACAACTACATTTAGAGTTGACAAAAAATCAACCAATTGTAGTCGGGACTGTCAGAAAAGATAAACTCACTGTTTATTGTTGTTGTTTTTGTTTAAGCTTTGATATTGTTACAATTAAAATTGAGCTTTATAATTCTTATTCGCTTAAAAGTTTTATTTGTATAATATCTTTAGCTTTTCTTAAATCTTTGGATGAAGTTTCCTGACGATCTAGCCAGAGCAACCTGTGAAATGCGCATAGGAATAGCTTATACCTTCAACAATTCATTTCAGTTTCTCAATCGTTTGAAATGGGAATTTAGCACATTTGAAAGAACCTTGTGTAAAAAAAATATCGATAATGATGGGCATCCCGCAAAAGTGCGTACATATAACATTTACTTTGCATCAGAAGTCTTGCCCACTATTACAATCAATAATCAAATAATTCCTCAACATTCGCATGTAAAAATATCTCGGTATACATCTGGATTGGCGATTAAGGTGGAAATGCCAAATAGAGGCAAAACTAACTCAAATGAAACTAAAAGCCATTCAAATTCATTGGCTTATTGGAAGAAATTATATCTTTAGTATCGGCTTCTAATATCGAAGAAATTTAAAGGCGCCAAATTAAACTTCTTCGAATAATCACAGCCGCTCTCTAGTATGTTAAAAACTCAAACATTCATAAGGAGCTCAATGTGCCATTAGTAAAAACTATGATTACAAAATATGCAGTAAAATATTTAAAAATGCTTGAACAACACCATAATCCACACTCGCTTAAAAAGAAGAGACACTGCAGCACTCACCCAATCAGAAGAGCGATAAACACCTACATTCATATGTGAACATAAGCCGTGATGACAGAATTTGTTCTGGCACTGGCTGGACTTATATATACAGCCCAATTATTAATAAAAATTCCCCGGGAGTTTTCTCCCTTCTCCCAATTTTCCTTTGTTAATTCAAATTTCATTTTAAATTTGAATAGTGAATACATGGCTTAAAACTCTTTTTTAGTTTTTGTCAAATTTTTTAAATGACGCAATAGTTTTATTCTAGATGATAAATTAATCGAAATGTAAATACAATTATGTTTTTGAAAAGGTATAAAAACCTAAAATCGGCTAAGAAATAATAAATACCCCCATACCACTAAAGTGCCATTTATTGCATGAACGAGATATTCGAGAAAACACCTTAAACATGTTTGATATTAATTTCTGTAGTTTTAAGCGATGTTTTCAAAATAACATAAGCAATTTTAAGTGTGCCTTACAAGAAAGTATATTATTGTTTTTTAAGAAATGACTCCTTTATAATTCGCCTTAAAGTATTGTGCGATTATAAGGAATGCAAGGTAGAAGTAGAAATTACTTTATAAATAAATAAAACATAAAATGTATTAACTGCAAAATTGTGTAAGATAAAAACAAATTAGAAATTAATACAGAGTTTTAGACGACTATGAAAACCCCTACATAAATTTATTAAACTATATTAAGTTTTATTTTAATCATTTAGAAGTATTACAGAATTATAACCAGGGCTGTGGAGGCGCAAAAAAAATATTTCCAATCCCGACATCGCCTCTAACCTTTAAACTCTTATTTTGAATGCAGCAAGAAAAGGGTTCTATAAACATTTCAAATCGATATTTTAATTCTAACACGTGCCGCATTGACCTTTAATATATATATATATATATATATTTGTTCCTTTTACTCCTGCAAGGAGCAAAGGGCCGCAGCTTTAATAATGTTATTAAAATTTCCTCATTTTCTGACTTCAAAGTTTGTGAAGCAGACGACCCTCTAAAAAAATTTTATTTTAAAAATTATTAGAAAAATTTTGGAGTCACAGTCGCGAGTTTTTGTGGGTACTTCGACTCCGACTCCGGTACAAAACCCTCAACTTCGACTCCACAGCCCTGATTATAATCAAGCCATTTTATTAATTGAAAATTTACACTGACTTCAATAAAATACAAAAAATTTAAGAATTGATATTTTTCGAATTATTTTTTTTTCAGAACTTTAACTGTAAGCCAGTCTATCAGTGCCATTGTTGCGGGCTTGATTTTCGCCAGAGACTGATCTGTAGCTCTATCTAACTGCAACTCGGGAAGCTAATTAAGACCATAATTTGCACTTGTATGTATTTGTTAAATTTGATTATTAAATTTTTTGCGCTTATTACGAATTTATTCACAAATACCATCCATCCCTTTAGCTGTAGGGTACCAAAAAAATGTTATGCTTTATGAGGTAGTGGCGAATGGAGGAAATGAATATAATATTAAAAGCAAAATCAAATAAAAGATTAGGGTAAATTGCATACCTACCTATTTGTAATTTATTTATTTATTATATAGAGAATAGTATAGAAAAAAAAATAAATAAATAATGTATAAACGGAATTAACAAATTAGCTGCAAAAGTGTTTTATGATAAAGAACAATTTTTTGAAGAGAAGTTACATTTGAAGGTTAAATGTATTAAAGATAAAATGAAATGTGGATGGTGCTGCCATGATAGGAGATTATCTAAGACATATAAATAACAAATTATTATTATGTTTGATTTAAAAATAAACGTTTTAAAATTTAAAGTATTTTATTTCTAAAGAGGCATTTCTTAAATAAAGCAGTAGATTGGAGTTATTTATAGTACAAGTGAGGTAAAAAAGTATTTTAAAATGTGAAATTAGACCACCACTGTTACATTTTTAATTTATCGTGAATTTAATGAAATATTCAATTTCTACCACAATTGTGAAGAGGGTATTGTGCGTTCATGCTGATATGTGTAAAACCTTTTTTAATCGATCTAACAATGTCCGTCCGTCTGGCTGGCTGGTTGTCCATGTAAACTTTGTACGCAAATCAGAGGACGCAATTTTGGAATCGGTCCATATTTGACCAATGCTCCCATACTAATACTAGGTCCTTAAGAAAAAAAAAACTTTCAATGACATGACGTCCTTATAATTAGTAGTGTTGAAATAAAATTTGGCGAAAGTAACTTTGACAATAGCTACTATGTCCTGTAAAAGTTTTGTTTAAATAAGCCCAGAATTGAACACAGTTCCTATATAGAAACCCTCCCTAAAATTACTTAAAGCCAGAAAAATCTCAGATGAAAGAAAGAGCTTTTACATGAATTTTAACCTCATAACTTAATTTTATTCTGGCCGGCCATGATTGCCCATGGGTATACCCCAAAACTATTTGTTTCTTAATACAGTAGCGTAGGGCAGCCATCGGTAAAACATGCGCATGGTGCGATTCTCTTCTTATTTTTTTCACACGCACACTTGCTCATACATTTTAAAAGGACAATTCATTCAGTCACTTATTTCTGCTTAAGATACACTTGAAGAAAGATTTTTTAATTGTTTTATGATGATAATTATTTTGAATTTTTTTGTTTTCCTTTTCACTAGTGTTATTCAAAATAACAGAAACAAAAAATGTATTAAATATTATAATTTTTACTATTGTTATTATTTCTATTAATTTTTTTTATAAGTATTGTTTATATTTTTCTTATTATTATAATCATTATTTTTAATATTATTAATGCTTTTTATTTAAAAGCAGTATTTTTGTTTTTTTTTTATTTTTAATTAATTTTTTTATCTTGTTATATATTTCCATATTTATGGAAAATCCGTGTTTTATGACTTGTTTCTGCACGTGTCATTTTAGGCGAAATATTTATTACCTGGTAATTTAAAAAATTTACAAAACATTTTATGACCTGTAGCCTCAGTCGGGTTTGGTGTGAAATTACATTTTTAATAAATATTGTAATTAAGTATAAGCAGCAAAATAAGAAAGATTTTTTTTTTCATAAATGTATTTTTAACTGTAAAATAATTTTTAAAATGTATTTTTAACAAGGTGGTCTCTTAAATGCTCTTCTCCTGTCCAAACAAGGAGTCGGGGCCCATTTTTTTATTGCTGATTCTTAAAGCAAAAATTATGAGGAATCCAAAAAAAAAATTAGCCGGAAAATTTAGGAGCTTCTGTGGAAAATCGGAAAATTTAATTTTCATGGGAAAATTTAAAGGTAAATTTCTAAGAAAAATTAGGAAAATTTTATTTTTCAATTAAAGCCTGATTCAATACCTTTCCAACGAGCTATCACTCGTTGCGATCGCTTTAGTAGTTTTTTTTTAAACAACTTTCAATGAGGTCCCTTATGAAGAATTCTTCAATTTTGTCACATGACAGAGGTGTACACCACCACTAAACCAGTCACTATAAAAAAAAAAAAAAATGTAGGTACATTATTTTTTGCTGGGCAATCGATTGAGACTATTTATTTTAAAATCGGAGAGGGGTCGTCCAAAAGGTGATCGCTTTCATATGGAATTGCTCTATATATAAACTTTGTGCTTTATTCTTGCAAGCGTAGAAAAAATACACAATTTCTCCAGTACATTAAGAAAATAATGCCATATTGCACTAATTCCATTTAAGTATAAGTTTAATGTTTTATGTTTAAAATTCGAATTCAATGTCAAATAAAAATAAAATTATATGAAAAAATATATTTAAACATGAATTGATAATTAAATAGAATTGATAAGATTGGCCAAAAGAGTCATAAAAAACTAAATTAAGTAACAATATACACAAGTTTGTGTTTACGATAGCTAGTGTAGGGTATCATACGATCGGCTTATACGACTATAATTTATTATTTGTTTGGTTTTTCTTTTGTCAAATTTTTTTTTTTTTGGAATATTTGATGAATATTTAAAAAGCAAAAAATAAAATAAATCTTAATTTTAATAGGTGAGTTGTAAAGTCTAACAGTTCTTTTGGCGCTTTATGAGAGTAAATTGACCGATCGTATCAATGTATGTCCTTGGAAAACATGTAAGAGGACATGCATTGCTACAATTTGTACATATCTTTCCATAAAGCACCAAAAGAACTGTCATAACCGGTTGTCATCTCGTATTGTTTATTTTATACCGAACGAGTTTTGTAACTCATCTACTCATATGTATGTATACAAAAAAGTTAACAAAATTTCACTAAATAAATGTTTTAAATTATAAAGGGTCCGCCATCTTTTTTCAACTAGTGCTTATTTCGTGAATGGTAACACTTACCTCATGTCTGATTTGACAGATAATTAGTTTTTTCCTTCCGCTGAACGAACATGGTTGTGTATACGCTTGAACAACGCTGGGAATTGGGACATTACTTGGAAAATCATGGTAATGTTGCAGAATGTGTGCGAAAATTGCGGTCGGATTTTGGAAAAAGAAAAGCACAGTCAGCTCCGTATGTTCGTTATCTTGTGAAAAAAGTGAAAGGAATTGGCATCCTCATCGATAAACCAAAGCGTGAAAAGCCAAAAACAGTGCGTACACCCGAGAATATTGCAGCTGTGGCAGAAAGTGTGCGGGAAGCGGCATCAGCATCAAGTCACCGTCGAATTTTGCATAAAGACCTTGGTATGACGCCATACAAAGTCCAATTGGTTCAGAAGTTGAAGCCAACTGATCGACTTACCGAAATTGCCGATTTTGCCAAAAAAAATCATCTTTTCTGATGAAGCTCATTTTGATCTTGGCGGGTATGTAAACAAGCAAAATTGTCGCATTTGGGGCACAGAAACATTGAAAAGCCGTTGCACCCAAAACGAGTCACTGCTTGGTGTGGATTTTGGTCCAGAGGCATAATTGGGCCATTTTCCCCCAAAAATTATCAAGGAGTGGCCGTTACAGTCAATGGCGATCATTATCGGGCCATGTTGAACGAATTTTTGTTCACAAAAATTGAAGAGGAGGATATTTGCAACATTTGGTTTCAACAGGACGGCGCTACGTGCCACACAGCCGAAGCTAAACTCGATGTTTTGCGCCCTGTTTTTGAAGATCGCATTATCAGACGCAGAGCTGATGTCGTTTGGCCACCTCGGAGCTGCGATTTGACACCGTTGGATTAGTATTTGTGGGGTGCCGTCAAAGATAAGTGTTACGCCGACAAGCCAGAGACAATTGACGCTTAAAAGGACAATATTCGTGAAGCCATTGGTGAAATACAGCTGCGCACAATCGATAATTTGCTTTAAAATTGGACCGATCGTGCATGGCCAGCCGAGGCAGCAATTTGAATGAAATTATTTTCCATTTTTAACCGGAAGGATTGTACTTTCAAATAAAAAAAGAAATTTGAGAAAATATTCAGTAGTTTTTTTATAGCATTTTCAAAAAAAAAAGTTATTTGGCGGATCCTTTATAACGGTTCTGGACGCTCTATTTGAAAACCATTGCTAGAATTATAACGAAAAATATGTCGCTTTGCCACTTAAAGGTTTAATTGTAATCATGAATTTTCATACCTCACGATGCTCCAAACAATGAGTTGACACAATGCGGTATTTTTGACTCTTTGTGGTGGCATTTACTCAGCTGGAAATATTTAACCTCTTCACGTAAAGAACACTTTTTCGGATATGATCCATCAAAATGCCACAACCATATTATGGTTGTCCCTAAAAATGTTATGAAAAATGTGTTTTAGCGGCGTGTAGTTGTATTGAAAAGATACAGCACACGGGACATCCACCAGCAGCTGAAGGCTACGGATGATTGTTATCACGATTTGGGCTTAAAGCTACAGCTCTTAGAAAGTATACTAACAACCAGTGTAGGGTCTAAGTACCTCGTCGGACTATTGATCTGTCAATTTAAGGTCCCAGATAAACAAAATGCTTTGGCTGCACTTTCATCTACCGACAGGCAAAGCCAAATAGAAGGTGCACATCGATAGCATATGCCCAACACCGAGGTATTTGTTTTGTCGCTTGCAGGGATCCCCAGTGAGACTATAGGACTGTAGAGAATCAGTTAAAGTTAGTTAACTCAGGTGTGAAATTTTTAAAAAAATTACGAAAAATTAATTCATAGTGCGATTTTAAAATGAAATATCAAAATATATCGAGCCCTAATAGCTTGTCAACATTTATCGTCTAACATTAATTTTCGAAGATGATGAAATTTTTTCTTTTTTGCAAGCCTTATTTTGCTTAATTTTATTTATATTGTTAAAAAAAATTTAATTCTAAATTCATATTGTTATTATCTTTTAAATTTTTGGTACTTTTGTAGAAAACAATTATTTAAAAAATATAAAGTTTTTTGTTTTTAAAAATAGTTACATTTTGTATTGATAGTAAATGTTAAATGTTTCAAGTGTGCAGGCCTATTTCACATTTTCAACATCTTCCACGCGTTATAACCAACAACATTTTAGATTTTTGTTTTTTGATGAAAATCGATCATTTTTGATCATTTGCATCATCTCTAAAAATCTCAAATCTCTGAGAAGTGCCGTTACGAAATTAGAGCAAAAGCAATTTCAGACGAAACCCTAGACTTGAAGATAAAATATTTAAAAAAACCGTCTCCTGTAAAATTTTTTTATTGTTGGGTGCATCATTTTTTCTAGGCTCGATATGTATGTAGGTCTCAATAATATTTGCCCTTTTAAGTCAAGTTCCATTTAGATTTTTTTTAATATCTTGAAATAACGTGGAGGTCATAAACTTTTCTAAAATATCAAAATCATCATTTTTAATTAATGATAATGCATTTTGGCTTCAATCAAAAAATAAATTTGAATTTTTTTTACAGTCTTTTGGATATTAGGGGACGATATATAAAAAATTCAAAATTATATAAAAAAGTAAGAAAATATAGATGGTCAAGCCAGACCATATAAGGATATCACCACAGTATGTAAAATAAGTTTGGCCAGTGTACCCTATTTGGGACCCATGGGCAATTATGGAACCGTCTAATCAAAACTATATAATGAGGTTAAAATTCATGTAAAAGTTCTTTGTGCCGAATATTATTAAGATATCTTCATCTATATGAGATTTTAGGACAGGGGTTAATATGGGCCCTACGGTTAATTTTAAACCTTCCAGGACAAAATTTCGCGATGACGTAGTAGCTATCGTTTAAGTTATTATTGCCAATTTTTATGTTAATACCAACAAGCTATGGTCAATTATGAACCGATTCCAATTAAATTTGTTAAAATGATGTTGATTGCATTAAAATAAGCTTGGACCAAAGTTAATTTTAATAACAACATATCAAGATGGTTTATGAGCACAAAGACCCTATTCCGGAAAGAAGCTTTTATGGGGGCTATGTGAAATTTTGAATTGATTCGCCCCATTTTCAATAGGCTTTAGGCAATTATAACCCATATTCGAAACTTCATCAAATTATCTCCATAATTGCGACCTGTACTTGAACACATGGTTTACATGGACAGCCAGCCAGCCAGCCAGCCAGCTGAACTTATCGTTAATCCGACTCAGAAAGTTATTTTGAGCCAATCGGTATACTTAAGGGTGGATCTAGGACCAATATTTTAAGGTGTTACAAGCATTAGCACAAATGCAACTGTGGTGTGAGTATAAACATAGACAAAAATTTAACTTTAAAAAAAAATTTTTTACTTTTTAAAAATAGCATTTTTTAAAACGTTTGAAATTTTTAACGAGATATAAAATCAAAAATGAATAAAACTCCTTCAGTTTTTTAATGTCATGTAAAAAATTTTTTACAAATAAAAATTAAACTTTCAGAACAAAGTTTGTTTGTGAACAGCAATAAAAATAGTTATGTAGGCAGGTATCTAAGTGTAATCAATATTAATATTGAAAAATTTTTTTATATTATGAATATTGTAATACCTACAATATATTTTAACTTTATCGCAGTTCAGAAATTTTAGCGTAATTTTAAGGATTTACGGTGCACAGACTTTCGAATACTTAACTTATATTGTTTTTTCAATTGCAGGATCTACTGGTTTCAATGAAATCAGTCGTACCGGGTTTTCTATAAAAAATGTTTTCCTTGAAAATTTCGTTTTTAAAAGCTATTCAATTTTAAAACATGATCTTAAGTGCATAACTCTTAACACTTAAATGACCTAAAAGACAGATCAAGTGTCAAAATGACAGACCACCTATGGGCACAATCCAAAACACCACAAATAAAAACAAAACATTCAGAAAGATCAATACCTTCGAAAACATCAATAAATTTCCAAAAAAAAACCATTCAAAATCAAGGAATAAAATGCGGCATGCAGGGCTTTTCAATAGTGCCGCTTCATTCATAGAACTGTCAATAAATGTTAAACTTAAATTCAAACGAAGAAAAAAAACAAGCACACTCAAAATACTACCAAAGGATATTGAAATGATAACAATAAATTAAGACCAAAATCCTTGTAAAAGGTTTTATTGCGAAACAACGAGAGTAATGTTCAATAGCGCCCCTTAACGGTGAGTAGCTGAACTGCTACCAACAGTAAAAACTTACAACAAATCATTATCTTTCACTCACACACGCGCTTTTTTATAATAATTCTCTTCTTTACAGCCATCACTCTTTTGTGCCTTCTTTCATTAATGATGGACAGCTAAACATCAATTGCACACAAACATGACACCACCATTATCATTTTGTATGCGCATTACTTCCCTCCTTGTTTGTTGTTGCTGCGTACGAAATAATATAACGCTCTCTTTCTGACAAACAACTCTCTTGCTAAGTAGTGGTACTAGTTTCTTATGTATCTTTACTGCTCTTTACATGTTAAAAGCTCCACCTTAATTTAAATATGGCCTCTTTTCTGATTGGCCGGAGTGGTTAATCAGCTAAAAGGCGTTGCCGTTATTTTGTTACTGTTTTATTGGTTTTGTTTTTGTTCGTTTTAAGCAACAATTTTTTAGATATTTGGTTAACGTATCAAGGTTTTGTAAATGAATCAAATTTTCGTCTCTGACCTGTTTCCATCTACTGACGAGTGCGAATCGTTTGACGGACGGACATATTTGCGTGTGCATATTTTTTTTTTTTACAAAACACAAAAATAATAAACAATTATTATGATTTACAAACTTAGCAAATTATTTTTATTTTTGTAGTTGTTTTGTTTTGAATTTTTACGAACGTACATTTATAATATTTTTTCTATTTCAACTGCATTTTCATTAATTGCTGCCAGAGTTGTTAATCTTCATGTTTATTTCATGTTTTGTAAAATTCATTAATTACTTACATCACATTCTAAATTAACGAATTCATACAAATTACGTTTAGTTTTTTTTTTTTTAAATTTCAGTTTAAAAAAAAAATAAATACCTACATTGGATGTTTTTAGCAAATTTATTCCATCCTTGTAACAGATTTATTTATTTACAAATTATTTTTACATGTTGTTAAAATGTAATTAAATGTGCATTTTGTAAAAATTTTAAAACATTTGCGGCACACTTTTTAAATAACAATGTTTATAAACAAATTATTGTCTAAATTGTCAAGAGAAACTGGTTACAATTAGTAATAATTTTAAATATGAACACTAGGGGTATAACCAATTTTTTGGCTTAGTACCATGTGGTCAACCATGTCCTAGTAACCACGAAAATCATAATCTTTTGTTATTTTTCTCAAAAAAGTTCACGCACCAATTGGTTTTTTTAAACAGGTGTATAAAAAATTATTTAAAAATGTATTAATTTTTAAATTAAAACACGGACTTGAACAAACAAAAATATTATTCTACATAATTTAAAATTATTTTGAGGCGACCTTCTTAATGCAATATTGAATATTCATAATTTTATACGGTGTTTTTTTTATTAATTTTTAATTTTTTTTCGTTAAAAAAGATTAAAGATAAGTTTTGGTTTACGGAATAATCTCTTACCATCTCGAAATATTATTGAAATTTCATCCTTGAGCTCTTTTTGTTTTAAATAAACATATTATTAATTTTTCTTAACCAAAAAGAAAATTAAAAATTTTCCAAACTTCATCGCGGTTGGTGCGTGAACTGTTTTGACCTTAGCGAAAAAATAAATATACCTACGTTCCCTATAGTTGTTTATGCTATATCGGACTGTGCTATGCCAACTTTGATATTTTAAAAAATGGTTAAAAAGTTATGTCCCTAATGAACACAGGATATTTTTTTAAAATCAAATTTTTAAAATTGCTTTGAGCTTTAATTTTTATGTATGAAAGCTACACTCAGAAAAAAAACATGGTTGAAGTCTAAAATAAACTGCGCCTATTCAAGCATATACATATAGTTGTTTATTGTTGATGTTTTTGTTTAACCTTTGATTTGGTGCTTATAATTCTTATACGCGTCACAGTTTTATTTGGTTTAATAGCTTATCCCATTAACAATAAATTTCAGTGTTTCTGTGAAAATAAAAATTAGGAATTAAGCACGACTAACAAAATCTTTTCAAATAATTATTATTTTTGTTGAAAGAAAATTAAAAATATAATTTAAATTTAATTAATATTTTAATTACTTTCAATTAAATTTTGAATAAAAATAAAATCAATTAACACATTGTTTGAAAGGGCAAAGTTTTTTGACACTTTTTTTTTAATTAAAATTAAAAAAATTATTATTAATTAAAAACCAATTTAAAATTTTTACAATTTTTAGTAATTTATATATAATCATTTTCGGAAAAGGTGTAAAATCAACAAATTGTTTGCTTGATTTAATGAATTTGGTGATTAGAGACAATTTTTAATTTTTTCTGTGTACATAATATCATGTTTAAAAATTCAAGCTGCAACTAGTATAAGAAGTTTTATTTATACTTTGTATGTTTAAATGTAACAAAATTATGGTTGTTTTGTTCTCTGCAGTTGTTGAATAATTTTCTAACATTTGTTTGGTTTCTTGAAAATTCTTGAATTCTTTTTTTTTTAATTTTTGATTTAAATACTTGAAATTTACAAAGAAGCATAAATCAGGAAAAGAGAAACAATGCTTATGAAGTTTGTTGCTAGATAGAAAGGGATTACACACAAAGTTCTTCGGTGTTAATCAAAGAATAGCTTATAAACGAGAAACTCATGCCACGTGAGAGGAGTATAATGACCCTTAATAAATAATATTACAACTTGACTCCAAAAGCACATTTGAAAAATGTCTAAAATTAATAATAATAATATTATTATTACTTTATTATTTAATTTTTTTCTTTGTTTTTTCAGCAATTTGTGCGGAAGACTTGGAAAATTAATCATGAATAACTATACAATCGAGCAGAAGTAATTACACCCGAAATTTCGCGAATAGTTGTGGAAATTATGGTAAAAAGAGCAAGAATTTGCAAAGCAGAAAATGAACATCCCTAACAGGAAATAATTTTTCAGGGCTCTATTCGTGGTCCATTGCTTTTCTGTATGTACATTAACGATTTACCTGAGTCTCTGAATTACTGCAGTATTCAAATGTATGCTTATGACGTTCAGCTGTACCTAAGCAGCACGATGGAAAATGTTCAAAAATGTATTGACTATATTAGTAGCGTTCGAGAACACAAAAGTTTTTACTATTTTTTACTAAATTTTACTGCTTTTACTAAATTGCGTTCGCGTACACAATATACAGTAAATGAGAACACAAATTGAGAGCAAAAAGTGACAGTTCTTGTCTGAGTATTTACAAATTTTTACTGCAGAAATGTTTGCAGTAAAATTTATTAAATCAATATAGCATATGTTTCAAAAGGTGAAAATTGTGAAAAAATTGTTCAACAAAAGAAGAGTTTAAATAAAAATTAACCCAAAACAAAAAGTGAATAAATATTACTTAATTAAACTTGTTTGTGAAGCATTTATTTGGCTAATAACAACTTTTGAAACTTTTTTTTCTTATGTTAATTTTTTAGAGTTGTAAAAGTGTGATGTATTTGGGAATTTTAAGTAATCAATAGCTAAAAACTTATTAATGATCTTCGGAAATATTAACCCTCCACAAATTAACAAGGCCCCTCTCAAATGTGCCAAATTCCCATTTCATACTATTGAGAAACTGACATTTATTGTTAAAGGTATAAGCTATTCCTATGCCCATTTCACCGGTTGCTTAGGCCAGATCGTCAGGAAACTTCATCCGAAGATTTTAGAAAAGCTAAAGATATTATACAAATAAAGCTGTTAAGCGAATAAGAATTATAAACCTCAGTTTTACTTGTAACAATATCAAAGCTTAAACAAAAACAACAACAATAAACAGTGAGTTTATCTTTTCTTACAGTCCAAATTAGTAAAATCCAATAACATGAAATAATTTCGAAAATCGACTACCGATAAGATAGCGGGTTAAGTAGTCAAAAGTGTAAACATTTTTTAACACATCAATTATTTGCCATCAGCTGTTGCTTTTATTTTACGAATTTTTACAAATTTTGCGCACGCGTACTTTTTTGGACAACAGCTTTTTGTGAGTGCAAATTTTACAATTTTCTCATTTACTGCATTTAACTGTAAAAGTATTTAAACGCACCTATTAACAGTGATTTGATACATAAATGGGCATGTATTAACGGGTTGTGTATAAACCCTGACATATCAAAATGCATCTTCATATCAAGAAATAATAAAAAACGACTGAATGATAATATATTTCTACATATTAACAACTCAAAAATCAATTTTGTTCAATCGCCTTCGAATTCGGGAATCACATTTAATGCCGAACTTTCTTGGACCAACCATATATGTAAATATATCAGCAGGTAAAGTTCATGGGATGCTGAGAAATCTGTGGGCTGTGCAATCATCGACACCGTTTAAAATAAGAATGCTTTTGGCAAAACCCTACTTAATACCAGTTCTACTGTACGGGTGTGAAATATTTGCCAATTGCGATGCTATTGATTTTAATCGCATCGAGGTCACATATAAAAATAAAGCCAGCTACGTTTTCAACAGAAGTAGACGTACTATCTAAATAAATATAAAAGTCTTATAATGATACATAAGATTTTATATCTGAAGAACCCAGAATATCTGGGGCCTAATTCTGGCAGTCGTGATCGAGTACATCCTCGATTCGAAATCAATTTTATTTCAGTCGATACTTAACGAATCGAAATTATTTTTTCAGTATTGTGAAACAAATTCGTTAAGTATTGACTGAAATAATTAAATAATAAATTGCTTTCGAATCGAGAAATTACTCGATCACGACTGCCAGAATCAGGCCCCAGTTCAACAAAATTATTTTTGCATAATCACCACGTGGAAAAAACTTTAGATCACAAAAACACAAATATCTAATGTCTACAAGACAACTTTTCAATTACACAACGTGTCTTTGGAACCACTTACCATCATGTACCCAAGTACAAAGCAACGCATTACTTTTTTAAAAAGAACTTTTAAAATTGTTTTTTTTTAATTATTTTGAATCTAAATATTTATGTTTAATGTTAACTGGGTTATGTTAGTTTATGGTAATTTTTATGATTAAATTTATTATATCCAAATGAAATCTAATTCATGTTAATATAACAAATGCTACTTACTATCACTGTAATTTATAAGATTTATTTTAGTTGTGACAGTAATTCAATAAAAAAAGAAAGAAATAAAACAGCTACTTAAAAAAAAGTAATAGTAAACGCATAAATAAAAAAGTAATAAGCCATTTAAACCATACAGCTCATTCTGCGCCACTCTAAATTAAAATTGTCTTCTACTTTTACCTAAAATAAACGTACAAGTAGTGGAAATAAACAAGATCGGCTTATAAATGACCGAGTTATAGACAAATAACTGATTTTTTTCACAAAGTAATGGCCTTGGTCCATATTATATTAGCTAGAATCACCAAATTTGCCGTAGATGTTTCTCCAATATCAAAAGTATTAAAAATAAACCAAATCGGTCTATAATTTTACCTGGTCCCATACTCGAGTTAAATGGTTTTGATACAATACGTTCCCAACGGCTAACAGCCGGCTTCAAGCCGCCGCCGATAAAATCCCACAGGGCAGGGGTCTGACTTCGATCGATTCTCTAGAGGAAATTATATTTAACAAATTCAATATTATATATATAGTGCCCGAAAATTAAGCAACAATTTGGAGCAACATTGACAAGTTTTATTAAAAAAATAATGTTTATTTACTCAAGTACATACCAATTTTTTCTAAAATTATCGAAAAAAATACCGTCATTTATAAAATTTCTGGATTAAGAATTATTCGATTAATCGATTAATTTTAAAATTTTATTCGTTTAATCGAATCAGTTAAAAATGCCAAATATCGATTAATCGCTTAATCGAACAAAAATAAAACCCGATTAATTGAATACCCTAGACATTGCAGACGTTGAGAACGCCAGTCACACATATCGTTGACGTAAGGTGACCATACTTACTCTTTTTTAGAGGACAATCATCTATTTTAACCAGCTGTCATCTATAAAATTTGTGTCGTCTTTTATCATCTTTTTTTATAATCTGTCATCTTTGTCCTCTTTATTTTTACAAGCATGACCAATATTTGCTTTTATTTTTATAAATTAATATAAATTTCATTTTATGGCTATGGCCGGTTTTTTCTGTCAAATCTTATGGAAAGTGTCGTGCCATGCTTGTTCTGTTCATACTCCTCCTGAACTCTCATACACTTGCAGTATAACAATTTGAATAAGTTGGTGCAATGAATTTTTAAGTTTCGTTATTTTTTTTTTAAAACTAATTTTACTTAAGTAAATGTAAATTTTTTTATATCGTCGCACACTGGGTTATTGGGTATCAAAACTGTGGATTAATTAAAAAATTAATTTTGAAATAACACTCGAATACTTAATAACCATAGAAACTACACATAATTCTGCGTCACTAACGGAAAAAATAACGGCTCTAAGTTGTATATTATGTTTTTGAATTTACACTTTTATTCTTTGTTCGCTTGCGCTCGCTGTAAAATTGATATTTTTTAGTTTAAAAAAGTGTTTCTTCGATAAAAAAACTTCAAGTGAAATTTAAATCTGAGTATGGAGCCTTCAACTTCAGGTATTGAACTATTTTTCAGATACAAGTATTTAATATTTTAAATTATTTTTTTGTTCAAAGTCCCCAAAATGTGCATATTTGGGGTATATATTTGGACATATAGTTAATTATCGGACTAGATCGGGCTCTGATTTTTTTTTTTTTTTTTGATTTTGCGGATTGTAGACGATGTTTCTGCAAAAAGTTGAGCTGCGCTTTTGTGGCATATTTGATTAATTCTATTTTTTGTTCATTATGTCAGTGGTCAAAAATGATCAATTTCTAGTAAAACGCTGAAAAGTTATCATATTGTTTAAAACTTCAAAGCCAGATATCTCGATAACAAAGCGAGTTATCGATAATTTTTACTTAATTTTTTCGGTTTATTTTGAGGTATTCTCTAAGAAAATAAAACGGTAAAAAGTTATCGATTTTTTTTAAACTTCAACTCCAGATATCTCGATAACAAAACGAGTTATCGATAATTCTTGCTTAATTTTTTCGGTTAATTTTGAGGTATTCTCTAAGAAAATAAAACGGTAAAAAGTTATCGATTTTTTTTAAACTTCAACTCCAGATATCTCGATAACAAAACGAGTTATCGATAATTCTTACTTCATTTTTTCGGTTTATTTTGAGGTATTCTCTAAGAAAATAAAACGGTAAAAAGTTATCGATTTTTTTTAAACTTCAACTCCAGATATCTCGATAACAAAACGAGTTATCGATAATTCTTACTTAATTTTTTCGGTTTATTTTGAGGTATTCTCTAAGAAAATAAAACGGTAAAAAGTTATCGATTTTTTTTAAACTTCAACTCCAGATATCTCGATAACTAAACGAGTTATCGATAATTTTTATAAAATTTTTTCGGCTTATTTTGAGGTGTTCTAAACAATAATTATCAGTTTGAGAGGCCTCGGAATTAATCCACAGTTTTGATACAAAATACCCCAGTGTGCGTCGGCTTAATATGCAAACCTGTTCCCTTTTAACAAATTTTACAGGAAAAACTTTTAATTTTTCCTTTTTGCTGCTTGAGAGGAAAACCAAAAATATAGTTAATTTGACATACTTCAAGACTCAAATTGAAGAAAAACTACATGCTGGTCGACGAGGCATATATTTTTTTTCTACCACACGGCATTAAAATCTCAATTTACTTAAAAAGTGGATTTAGCTGGTTTGGATATTAAGCCGACGATATGTTATTTTATTTAATTTATATATATAGATATATATGTTCCCGAAGATCCTATAAGGAGCATAGGGCCCCTAAAATATGGTTGAGGTTTCATTAATAAGCGTATTTAAGATGCGGCAGCTTATTAGGCTTCCGCATCCGATCCTGTTGCTGGGGCTGCCAGCAACCTCCAGGCAGGCAATTTGTAAAGTTTTTCAAAGGCAGAGATTATCCGCGTTCCTTCTACTTCCTGAGACGCCCTTAACGAACCATCAGGATACTTTACAGAAACTAAGTTTTAGAAGTTCTTCCTACTGACCTGAGACGTCTTTCAACCATTCAGGTTACTTAGCCGCTTTCTCACTCTAGCTAGCCTCTGAACGGGTGTTCTAAAGCCATTGCCCGGGGAATACCTGGTAAAAACCGGAGGTAGTGAGCTGCCTTGGCTGTGACGCAAAGGAATTATCCTTGGCCACTCCCAAGTGAGTGGCAATCAAGAACTTTCAACCTTTACTTGTCACAATCCATTCCTTTTATTTAATTTACTTAACATATATAGGTACATAAATATGGGAATGTTGAAGTCAAACATTTTTTTTTTATTTTTTTTCTTTATGTCCTCCATTTTTTTTTTTTTTTTTCAAAATCTGGTCGCCTTAGTTGACGGCGCCACAAATTTACTAAAACTTAAAATTTTCAACGACGGCGGCAAAAATACAACCGTCGGCTATACCAAATAATATAAAGTGCGACTTTAATATTAAAAGCAAAATAATTAAACAATGAAAAAATGAGCCAAGAACGAAATATTTTGATTAGTATTATTCTTTGCATTTTGTGTTTTTTTAGAGTTAACATATTTTCTCGCCCCGTTTTTATTTGTGAGTTTATTTGACAGTTCAAAGCGGGGAACTTTCTCACAGAAATTTTACAGACAAATGTACTTTTTTAAAACTTACATTTCTAAAAGGTACTTTTTTAAAACGTACATTTTTAAAAGGTATTTTTCAAAAGGGATACCTGTTTAAAATGTTTTTTTAAATAAGTATGAAAAAAGTAGGTAAGTATTTTTCGTCTAAGATTTAAAAATGAGCTTTAAATCTTTTTTAGTTTGTCTGTTAAATAAAATTTGTAATTTAATTGTTCAGTTCCATATTTATTACATTTCACTTTTCTGATTGATTAAGTACTTTTTAGATAATATGAGTTATAATTGGTTATTAACAGTTAATTCTTTTCTATTTATCCATAATATTTCCATATAAAGTAACATATTTTTGCATTAATTGTTTTTATTTGTTAAGTATCAATTATGTTCGTCATCATCCTCCTTCTTCTAGCATTAACGTCATCATCAGAAACTGATAACAACTACAACAACAAGAATATGTACAACAAACCACACATGCACCATTTAACACAAAACCGCAATTACAATATTCTTCAATTTAGCAGGAACATTTCATTACATTATTGTTGTTGCTTTTGCTGTTTTATTGAATGAATGAGCAAAGGCGGGTTATAATGGGCTTGTTTTGTTAAATACATGATGGCTTTCAGCCTGGCTAATGCAAAGTTGAATGAATGCCTTGTCTTGTCTGGCAACAAATCCTAGGTATGTTAAGTTGTTTGTTTTTCTCCTCTCTTTTTTTTGGATTGTAGGCTGATTCTTGTTATAAACAGTTAAATTATTGATATTTTTGTGTGAGCATTCTGCTTATACGTTCAACATTGTAAAATGTTAATTGGGCAAATAGTTGACAGGCCAACTGACGTTTCTTGTAAGAATAAGTACATACTTTTTTTTGAACAAAACCGCAATATTATTCTAAGAGAAAGAGGCGAGAATAATACTTAAGAAACAAACTTATAAATGGCTTAATGTTATATTGTTCGTTATGTTAATTTATTACAGTTATTTCTGTTATTCTGAAAGTTTTCTTAACTGGAGTTCTTACTATCTTCACCTGTTTCAACTACTTTATCATTAGATTAATCAACACTTTTAAAAGATAGTTGTGTGCGAATTGAGAAACTTCAAATTAATTTTCAATAACAAGCATTCAGTGTCTTGTTAAGTTGCATTATTTATTGGATACCTACTTGAAGTTGGTTTTGAATTTTTAATATTACACGTCCGTTAAAATACATTATTTATTACTTAAAAAAAAAAAATTTAACAAAATTGTTAGTATGTATTTGTAAATTTTTTTTGTTAATGTGCTCACCTTTGTATTAAGTATTAAAATGTTAAATCTTTTTTATATTCATGCGATGAAATTAATACACTTTACAAAATTTATCTGTGTTCTTCATATCTGCTGGAGCTTGTGTAGGTATAATTTACTAGCTAATCTAAAAAAGTTGTACGGGAATAGGTCTTTAGCCTTTACAATTAACAAATCAATTAAGATTAAAAACATTTAAATCATGCAACAAAATCGGTCTATATTTGTCAGAAGACACGCAAAAAATTTTTCACCGTTTAGAGCATTTTATTCGAAAATAATATTTGTTTTAATACAAAATTTAATCAAGTGAATTAAGCGTTTAATCAAGTGAATTAACCGTTTAATCAAGTAAATCAAACGTTTAATCAAGTGAATAAAACGTTTAGTTGATACTATTAATTTGTTGTATGGTGCAAATTTAATTAGTTTTTTAATTAATATCGCAAATTTTTTAATTGAAATCAATTTTTATTGAAAATATTCCCTGCGGGAAATTTGTGTCAATTGGTTTTAAGACACTTATCCCGTGACAAGTGAAAACAGCTTTAAACTAAAAAGGAACGAATTGTGATAGGTTAAAACAGAACATGTAACTCAACTGGTGAAAATGTGTTTAAAGAGTAGTTAGTCCAGAAGGTAATTGACAAACAACTTGTCATGTAACTGGATTTTATGTGGGTAATGACTGATTAATTTTATCTGGTTCTATTACTTTAAATGAAGGGTATCCGTCCTAAAAACATGGTTCATTTGGGACAATTTCTGAGACAGGCATTATTCACACTGAAATTGAGTGTGTTCATTTAGGTTGTTTCTGTGACCTGTTACATAGCGTCAAAAAGTTGCCAATTAATCCCCTCGTAGGACATCTCCATGTTGAAGTGATAAGTCCCCTTCATACAAAGTATTAGAACTCGAACCGGTCCCTGTCACTATAGAACTGCCACGTGACAAGTTTAGTGTTAGTTTTCTTTCCTCTAGGGTTGTGCTGGTTGGTCTAAAATTAGCCGCAGGTCCAATATCAACCCCCATCCTTAAGCCACTTAAAGACAAAGAAATCTCATACAGATGAAGATATCTAAATGATTTTCGGCACAAGAAACTCTTATATGAAGCTTAACCTCATAGAATAATTTTGAACAACTAATAATTAAAAAAAAACGAATCATTTAAATTTTATTTAAAATAAATGAATTTTGAATTATTTATTTATTAAACAGCAAATTCCGTAAAATTTAATAGTTGTTACTTTTAAAAAATATATTTTAACCGACACAAAAACCCAACTAGGTAGGTATGACAGAACAATATAAGTACGAAAAAAACCTTATTTTTTTGTAGTTTGTTTATTGAATAACAGACATAAAAGTTAACAAAAAAAAAGTTATTCGTTAAATAATTAAATAACCCACAATCAGTTATTGTAAAAATTTTATGAGTGCGCTTTTTCTAAAATTGGGTTTTAAATACTTTTGTGTACGGTTTCATATGGTCGGGCTTGACCGACTATACTTTCTTACTTGTTTTTTAGATTTTGAAAAAAATTTGAATATATTTTGTCTATAATAATAATTTAACTTCTATTATCCCAAGAATGTGTAATCACCCCATTTGTCACTGCTTCTCTTCCCAAATATTTTCTTTCAGTGCTTTTAATCACTTAACAAAAAAAAAAAATAACGCATAGATGTTCACATTATTTTGTCAGCATATTACAGCGCACTGACAACCAACAAACATTTTCTAATGTTGTTTCACTGTTGTTCACATTTATGAGGCGTTATTTTAATTGACAAATTGCCATTAAGAAACATCTTTTCCTAAGAAAAAAAAAACTCTTTCCCCTAAATAAACTTTGCTTATAAGCTGCACTATGATGCATTAAACACATTCACCACAGCAGGATACACGAACACACGACTACAAATGCTGCTGGGTGCAATTATAGCCGTGTAGTCAGCTACTGAATTATTTTGAAGACGACAGCTACAATTGAAAAATTATAAACAGCTGTTTTTTTTACTATGTATTTTTATTTCATTTTTTTTTACTTTTATGTAATGGAAAAACATGCATAATTCAAAACTATTACACAAACTTAATTTAAGCCAATAAATATATAAATACTTATTTATAATAAATTTTATAGCGTTAAAAAAATGAATTTATTAAAAATCATTAAAAATATTTAAATTTTTTTTTTTTTTAGTAATTTGTTTTTTGTCAACATTTTTTATTTTTTCGAATTTATTCTATGAGCTAAATTTCAGTTATGTATTTTATAAAGCTTTTTTGTAATAGTCATATTCCTTCAATATTATAATATTATAATAGTCTGATAGTGTATAAAGTCATTTCTAAAAATTGAAGGAATATGACAATTACAAAAAAGCTTTATAAAATACATAACTGAAATTTAGCTCATAGAATAAATTCGAAAAAATAAAAAATGTTGAATATAATATAAAGTAACCTTCAGAAGGAAATAATTCCCAGTTTAAATTTGTTTTTAGTTTTGTTTTTTCTTAACCCACTTACAACTACATTTAGAGTTGACAAAAAATCAACCAATTGTAGTCGGGACTGTAAGAAAAGATAAACTCACTGTTTGTTGTTGTTGTTTTTGTTTAAGCTTTGATATTGTTACAAGTCAAACTGAGGTTTATAATTCTTATTCGCTTAACAGTTTTATTTGTATAATATATTTAGCTTTTCTAAAATCTTTGGATGAAGTTTCCTGACGATCTGGCCTAAGCAACCAGCGAAATGCGCATAGGAATAGCTTATCCCTTTAACAATAAATTTCAGTTTCTCAATATTATGAAATGGGACTGTAGCACATTTGAAAGAAACCTTGTTGATGACAAATTCTATTTAACCAACAGCTGCATTTACAAACGTTCCCCTTATCAATTACTTTATAGGTAAAAACTGGATCGAAGAGGAATTGGTATTATTAGAAACTCCTTCAAAATATTTTTAACATGACGGATTAAAAATTTCGATTTATTAGCCCGTTGAGAGCCAATTTCAAATATTAATATTTCTTGATAGATTTTTCAACAAAACTTAAAATTTTGTCAATATATTTAATCAAACATAAAAATTTTAGGGAAGAACACTTCAAGTTTTAATATATTTATTAGGGGTTTAAAAATTATATCTGGAAAAATTACTCAATTTATTTATAAGTTTGAGTTAACATATATACGTAGGAATAATTTATGTACTTGTTACATATTTAAATATTGTAGTACAAATGTATGTACATAATTAATAAGAGTCCTGCAAGGCCGAAACCCCGCAATACAGGAAAACTTTATTAAGCAAATATCTAAGGGTTAAATAATTATTGTTATATCGACATCATTTTAAGATAAAGCCAATTTTGAAAACAAAAGTCAGCCATGGAGTATGAATATAGATCCGAAATTGGCTCTTAATTGGTTAGTCGGTATGCTTTAAACGCCATGTGAAAAACACTTTGAAGCATTTTCCAATATTTCCCATATTGTAAAGATTTATTTTATAGCTAAATAAATATCGATAAAGTATTTTGCAACTTTTACGACCTATAACTCATAAACTAGGAAAGCGTAAGCGCGAAAAACATCTTCCTATAGAACTTCTTTCAAGGACACTAAAAAGTTATATAATTTTTTCAATTTCAAACGCATTCTTTTCTGTTAACCAAAAAAAAATTTTAAGCACTTATTCTTTAAATATTTGTTTATATTAGCAACACTTTTTCTGTTTTGTAGCGGACAAAAATAGAAATTAGTTTAATTTGACTACAACGACAAACTAAGCACAGACAACAACCTGCAGCCATGTAGCCGTGTCGTCGTGAAAATAATCATTTCCATATGCACACATATATTCCATTTTTGACATATTGAAGTCGGTAGCTTGCTGTCTCGAATGTGTTTATAGCATGAGTTTGACTATTTATTCACAATTTGTATTTGCAACATTTTGATGTTTCGATTTTAACACCACTTAATTCCATTCCTCCATTCCAACATTCAACCGAACACAATCGTTTATTAATTTAGTCAAGAGTCATACGAAATGACTGGCGATGATGTCGCCATTGAGTCTCTCCTTTAGCCACTCAGCACCACTATAAAATATTAGATGAAGTCATATGAATGAGCAAGCAAAAAAAAGAAAAAACAAAAAAGCTAAATTCAACAACAAAAAGGTGCTTAATAAATTATTAAAACAAGTGACAATGTTGTCACAACAATATTGGTTTTAAATGTCTATTAGAAGTAACAGCGATAAATAGCATTTCACAATTTCAGCACACAAATGTAATTTGTCCATTATTTCTTTATTTAGTTGGAAAAATGTTTTGAGTTGCTGGCTAGCAAGTTTGTTGTTTGTCTGTCTTTCTGCCTCTTTAGTTTATGTGGTTTTTGTTTTACGCTGCTGTCTTTTGCTATCTGAAATGCAATAAATTAATTAGTGTCATGTATAAAAATTTTGCTCTTTAAATTGATTTATATGTTTATTAAATGTACCAAGTAATTTAAAGATAAGAAAATTAAAAATGAAAAAATTGGCACAGTTATGAAATGCATAAGTATGTATTTGTAAAATTCCCTAATTCAAAATGAACAAAAGGACCCTTTTCAAAATAGAGGATTTTTTTTGAAAGATAAAGAATACGTTTTTCATATTCCAGACTAACTAATGAAACATAAATTTGTAGGGCTCAGAGCTGAAGTCAAAAGAGAAAATTCGCAAATATTTTAAGTTTGAGTAAGTGAACTCCCATTTATGTAAGTTCGACTTAGTTCGATACAGCTCTGAGTCCTCCAATTGTCTCATGACATAGGAATCATCAAGGTCGTTTCAACAGCCCTAGGACATCTTCGATCTTGTCGACAGTCTGCGATATATGTGCGATATAACACAGTTTATGTTCAAGTTGTATACCTTGGTCAAGAAGAGTGGCCAGTTTTGCGTCTTTGGTGATAGATTTGGCACTTTTTAACTGTCGAAGAAAGCATATTTCTTTCTTAGCGCCTTTTTTTAAGGGCGCTTTTATAGATACCCAACATATTTGTACTTTTATTTGCATACATTAAAATCATGACACATTAAACCAAAATACTTTGGAAATATAGTACTTTGATACGCACACTATACACGGAAAGAAGTTTATTTTCTAAAGTAATCCAGTTCGTTTCTTAAAACGATAAAATCCAAAACCGATTTCCTGATTTTAATTTATTTTGTTCGTAAAAAAAATTCCAGCGAAAGCTCTACTTTTTGTTACGTAACGGCAGAAGTATTTTAAATTGTTTCTCAAAAAATTGTATATGTTTAGTTTACTTTTTTATATTTTTTGGTGTAAAGCGCAACTAGCTCTACATTTAGTAACAAAAGGGCTAACGATTGCACAACATAGTCCCGAAATACAACCTTATTTGCAATTTTCGCTGAAAATGCCCATGTTTACCTTAAAACGAGCAAAGATTTAAATTTTTGTTGATATCTGCAAATCCTTAGCGTCGATAACTGTAATTTTTTTCCCGAATATAGTGCTACTTCATTACTTTGTATATATAAAAGCCCTTTTTACAAATTTGACTTCTTCATTTAATTTTTTACATTTTGTGGTACAAATGTCACGACATGTCAAAATGGAAATGCCCATATGTGACCTTCTCCAAGAAAACGAAGTTTTGATAAAAACTTATTTCATCTTATGGTGTTTTCTTTTCTACAAAAAAATGTGCCTTTTTTTAAAAAAAAAAAATTCAATTTGGTGTCTTTTTCTTAAAATTTTTGCTTCCGAAAAGGGTGGCTTGTTTTATTCTAAAAAACTCATGCTTTTCGGGAGCAAAATTTTTAAGAAACAGACACCAAATTGCATTTTTTTTTTAAAAAAGGCACATTTTTTTGTAGAAAAGAAAACACAATTATTCTACACCCTTTTAGGAACCAGAATCCACTCTTAAATCCAAACCCGTTTTTTGACACACTAGGTCCCCTTTCCCGGAGAAAGTCACATATGATAAAAAATGTATTAAAACAAGATATAAAAAAGTACATTGTTTTTATTTTAAATAAGAAAGGAATTTCTGAAATCAAGCAGCATTTATTTTATATCAGTCGGATTTTCTTGATTTTTAAATACAATCGAATTTCTTGCATCAAGAAATAAATTCTAGGGATTTTTTTAAATTTTTCAGGAAATGCTCAAGAAAACTTGGTTTGATTCAATAAATTTTTATTTGGATCAACATGTTAAGCCAAACAATCAAAAGTTTCTTATTTTTACATTAACTGCCTGGCCCTCGATGTCGACAAGAACCTTTCTTTCTTGTATTTATGTATAATGAAATACTTTTTAAACTGTTCAAAATTTCTTTTATATAAAAGATAGTTTTTGTAATATAAAAAAAAATATCATTTTAGAAATCCTTAAACAAGTAAGTTATTTAAAGGAACCCATTTGATTTTGTTCGGCATTAGGGCATGAGTCATCACTAATGAGTTTAAGCAAATTTAAAAAAAAAATATGATTTGATTTCTCAATATTTCAGTCAACATTGTTGACCATCTTCAGGGGTTATTTAAAAATAAATAAACGAAAACAAAAATTTATTTTTGGAACTGTTGTGCAGCTATAAGCTTTTTTATATATACAGGCCTGTTCTTCAAATCACTCTTACTCAAATCACGTGATTTCAAATCACATGTGCCTACTAAAATCACACGTTTGATATTTTAGTGTCCCGTTTTTGTGTGTTTTGGTGTGATCTTCAATTGCCGAAAGCACACCGAGAAACACACAAATGGTATGACCTTCAGAAGACCACAAAATCACACGTGTGATTTGAAATCACGTGATTTTCAGAACAGGCCCGATAAAGACAAATATAAACACTAAGGCCCTAATTTTGTAAAACACAACGCACGCCAAAGTATTATATTGAAAGAAAAAACAAATTCATAAATATTTTTAAATTTGGTTGTGGCTTTGTACAGAAATTTATTTACCGTTCTAAAATTTTCAACGCCACAAGCAATGAGGCGTATGAAATCTTAAAAACCAATGTGAATTTCTGTTAGAGGCAACAACAAAATTACAAAATATTTATGAATTTGTTTTTGCTTTCAATGTAATTCTTTGTCGTTGCGTTGTGTTTTACAAAATTAGGGCATAAATATCTCTCCTTAGTGTTTGGATCGATAGATTTGTGAACAACGCAAACGCTAATAGTGTTTTTGTAAAGAATCATTGAAAAAAAAAGTTTCCCTGTTTGTCATCTTTCGAACGAAAATAACACTGTTTTTATCCACCTCAACGAAAGATGCGATCATTTAATTCCGTTCGGTTTTTTTTTTATACACAACCTTCATTGTGTTCGGTTCGGTTCATTAATGTTCATCGCTTTTGGCTTTTGTAAGAAGAGATAAACTCACGCTTTATTGTTGATTTTTTGCTTAAGCTTGGGTATTGTTACAAGTAGAACTGTTGCTTAAAATTCTTATACGCTTAACAGTTTTTTTTTTTGGTTTAATATCTTTAGTTTTTCTAAAATCTTTTTGGATTAAGTTTACTGACGATCTGGCCTAAGCAATCAGTGAAATGCGCATAGGAATGGCTTATCCCATCAACAATAAATTGCAGTGTTTTTATCAAGAATAAAAATTGGGAATTAAGCACTAATAACAAAATCATTAATATTAAATTTTGTATTCCCACGAAAATTATTTTGAAAATCCAATAATTTTACACACCCAAGCTGTTTGTGCTGCGGTCGTTGCTAAATTTTATTGTTTGTTAATTTCTTTTTCAATGTAAAAAAAAAACATTATGGAACTTTAGAATGTAATGTTTGTCGACAGTATCACTACAATTGTTCTGTTTTTTTTTTAACGAAAAACAGAACATTACATAATGTTTGGCTCTTTGTTGAAAATGGTTATATGAACGGCATTAAGGGTTGTGAGTCTGAATTTACACGTTTCATCTTTTGATGCTCAACTTCCATTCTATTCCCTTTTAAAGATGCCAATATATTCACACGCAGCAATCGGTTTCAACTTTTTTCGGTACACAACAACAACAATTTTATTAATAGCGAATCAAAGAGAAAACGAAAAGAAAAAAATTACATGCAGCCATCGTTGTGCATATACCAACGAATAAAAACACAAAGCGTACTGACCGAGTACAGGCATCTCCGTACTAACCCCCTTTCTTCTTTCTTCTCTCACCTAAAAACACAAGAGTTGAGCATCAAAAGATGAAACGTGTAAAAGCAGACTGATCGCCTACACAATGAGCAAAAAAAAAATATCTTTCTTGGGTGTGTGAGCCGAACGCTAAATAATGTACTGTTTATTTTCGAACACTGATTCAAGCTAAAAACTAAAAGTACTATTTTACATAATTTTTCATAGAAGTTATTTATCCAATCAATATCTTTTTTCACATTTCTTTTATATATGTACTTATTAAAAATTGTACTTATCAAAAAATTAAAAAATTGGTACTTTTTCAAAATATTTACTTATCAGAAGGGTACTTTTTTCTTTAAGGAAAACAAAACAATTTTACTCAAATCAATTAAGTGATTCAAAATAATTGATTATGCGTTGCTAAAATCCCTCTAAGGAGTAAACGGTCTCAATTTAAGAATTCCAATGAACTCTATTTAGGGCAGATATTGTCGCCTCAATCCAGCTATGAGATCTTCGGTCAACTTCTGCGTCGATTTCTTTGTGAGTTGTATGTCAGAGCTGCCTTTGTTTTTGTATTTGTCGACCTTAAAGTGTGGCAAGTATGCAACCACATTTCCCCCTTCTGGTGTCTTCATGAACTGTTTTTTGTTTTGTTGTACAATAAAGGTCTGCGTCTGATATTGTGTTGGGCCAGGACAATTCAGGATTCGTGTTAGGCATCTGTTCGTAATAGCTTGCATCTTGCTGATAGATTTTCGCTAAAGATCCCATGGCTAACATCCGTAAAACAGGATATGTATAATACAAGTATTAAAAACTTTGATTTTTAAGTGCTCTACATATTTCTCAGACTCTGTTCATTGTTGTTTCTAGCTTTGTTGGTGAGATTTTGTATATTTTCGTTTGACTTATTAGCAGTGGTTTTAGTACATTCCAGCTAACATAAGCGGTTGACATTTTCGAATTTGGTGTTATTGAGGGTTAGGTTGCAACTATGATTGCTGCTGATTTTCCTTAGTTTCGTTTGCTTGAGGTTTATCTTTGGCCCAACATTGAGTGTATTTTTATGTAGAAAATTACGCTTCTGCTCCATGTGCTCAAATTGATGGGCAAGAAGGCACAAATAATCAGCGTAGACCAGATCAATGCGTTTGGGGAATGGTGCCCATTAAATGTCATTCAGTGCTTTGATGCTGATGACGGCCATCACCTCTTCGAGTACAAGGATAAAAAGAAAAAGTGAGACTACAAAGCCTTGTCTTAATTCCCACGATAGTACAGAACGGTTTAAACCCTTTTCTATAACCCGGTTTTCCGTATTGTGTTACATTTGCAAGATGCTGTCCCAGCGGATCTTGTCAAAAAGTGCTGATCAAAACTGACGAATAGTACTATGCACGGCGGTTAGTTAAAGTCTCTGGACTGTTCGGCGATGATGCGTTGAGTAATTAAAATATTTTAATTGAGTTGCTTACAACACCACGCAATTAAAAGGAATGTTTCTTTATCAGCCAACTGAAAAAATTTACAACTTCTGTCTACTATTTTAAATGAACTTTCGAATTTATGCAAACTAGATTTGTAAGAAGCTTTACATGAAAAATTACTGTATCTTTTTGGTATGTTAAAATGTCTACTAAAATTATTGCTAATAAAGTTACCAAGGTTTAAAACTAATTTGCATGCAATTGTTTATTCATAAATTTAATGATAAAAAAGTCAGTCAGTCAGTTTTTGTCAGTAGTTTTGGGCTGTTGGCATCAGTTTAATTTCAAATAAATTTTGCAGAAATTAACTGATCCTACAACAATTCACGACATACTCACATTTAACTTTAAGCCCATAAAATTCCGACAAACAATTGAACTCTTGCCTACACACACATCATGAATAAAATATTTTTCTATTTATTTAATAACAATTTTATTTTCATATGCCATAAAATAAAATATATTCTCACGTTTTATGAATTTGGCAAAATTTTAAATAAATAGAAAAAAAATATTAATTTAAAAATTTGCCGAGATTTGTTTTTAACCAGAAAAATAAATAAAAAAGATTAAGGCAAACAAAAAGTGATATTGACAGTGATGTATGAATTGTTTAATGTTCATTTGGTAGTAAAAAAAAACAAAAAAATAGCTTTAAAAAAATGAATTATTACATGTTGGCCAATAATAACAATAACAAAAACAACAACAGTAAATTTAAATGATACAAAAAATAAAACTTATTCAAACATTTTGAATTTCAGTTTTTTGGTTTAAAATCGGCCATAATAATTGAATTGGAAGGGAATTACAGAAGTTAAAAGCAGTTGATTAGTTGAGATAAATGATTTTGAACTTTTGATTAATAAAACATTAATTGAATCGAACAAATAAAAAAACCGGACAAAATCTTAAAAAAACGTGATGTTTAAAACAATAAGTTCAAATTTGTTGTTCAAACAATGGACCAACATGTTGGGGTTTCAATTGAATTTCTTTTTTGTCGTTTTGTTATTGTGTATTGTCTGATTATTTTATAATTAGTTTGAAAACAAATTATAACGTGGGAAAAAAGATTTAACATTTACTTTAGAATACCCTGCAGTATTTAGTGATGCAAATTAGAAAGGGAATGCAAATTTTAAATCGAAGAAAGATATAAGCTCAAGTAAGTAGCCCCTTTTATGCAATCAGATAGATATTCAAATTAGCGAAACATTTCTTCATACATATTAAAAAATTTAAATCAAATTAATTAATTTTTAGATTTTCGTTGAATATTCGAAGGTTTAACGAACAATTTCTACACTCAAAAGAAAAATCAATCCGAAGCGGTATTAATAGTACGGTGAGTACGGATTTTCTTGACTCAAGTACAGAAAGATTGATTCAAGTACGAATTTTCACTCGCAAAATACTCAAATTATCCATATTCACTCTCCCGGTTTCGTACTTAAAATAATCCAAAAATGAGATTGATTTAAGTAAAACTAAGATTGAATCAATCTTAAAATGCACGTGATTCAAATAATATAAAGTTGATTTTATCCCGAATTCATGCTTGAAAAAAACAAAAAAAGAAATTAGAAAGAAAAAATTATTATGATTGATTTACTTACCCGTACTACACCTTTCAGAATGATAAAACACCAACATCATGCCCGATATGGTTTTTATTTTAGAAATCTTATGTACATATTTAACCAAAAATATAAACTAAATGAGAAGCAAGAGTTCAAATTTACTTTTGAACCCTTCGTTGTACAAATAGTCTGGCCAGACCTTTTTTAATGTGTAAAGTAAATCAAAACATGCGCAAGTCATAGGGTTAAACATGAAAACAATAACTTCCCTGCAAATAATAGGACCAGTCCAAACACGCGTGTAAAGAGTAGTCCACAAGGGACTAGGACTAGTCCAAAAGTAACCCAAACGTATGGAAAAAACATGGTCTATTTAACATTACGATGTCCTAGGGCAGGACCATATAACCCATCTATGTACTACAAAAGAGTTGTTTTAAAACTACTCCATTGTGTACACAAGAGGATTAGCTTTAACTTCGTTTAAAAACGAAAACATGTCGTTAAAAAACGAAGACATGTTGTCTCACTACAAACACTTTTTAACAATGACATGGTCCATGCTTGCATTACATCGGACCAGTCCATGGAGTAGTCCATTTCATGAAATTGGATCAGGTGGTCCAAAATATTTGCAGGGTTTTAGAGGACTACAGGGGTCTAAACACCGCATTCGATACTATCGTATCGAAAAAACTATCGAATGTTTTTGCATACGATAGACACTGACGTATCGAATGAAAACTCGAGAAATGTAATGTCGAGTTACTCGATATCGAATGCTATTTTTTAAAATTCAATAAATTCATTCTATATCGAGATTCATGATACCAAAATAAATAATTTCGATCAATTTTGCTCGATATCGTATGCGGTGATAAGACCCCAGGGTTCTCACCACAGTTAAGCAAAAAATTATTAGATGCCGTAGTGCTGCCACCTTGTAGTAATTTCACCATGGTTTGTAATGAACTTTAGCTCACACTCACAAATCTTGAACAATAAAATTTTTTAGATGTGATCAATTCAGAATTTAAGGATGAGCCGTTAATGATATGATATATTAACGTTACCCAATACAAGATTTTATCTTTTTCCGAAGCGCTAATGGTACATTTAAAAAAATAAGCGCAGAATTATGCGAAATGCAGTAAAGTAAGTGCAAGAACTCTCAACAACTTTTATAAAAAAAAAATAAGATTTCAAGTGCTACGGCATTCCCTTACCACGAAGCAGGTTTGTAAGGGAGAATACTAAAAAATAACTGTATCAAAACATTCAGTGTTTAAGGCCGATCGTTACATACATCAATTTGTATATGCGTTGAATAATGCGCTTTATGTGTCAAAAATGTATTGCTTCAAAGTGGGAACTCGCCATATAACATTCAAGTCTTCCTTCAGCGCAATGGTAAGCGAAACGTTTATGTTTCTCCCTTACAAACCTGCTTTGTTGGAAGCTCCATTTTTTATTGGGTAGTAACTGCCGTGTTGGTCTAATCTCACGGTGATCTTATCAGCTTATCTTATCAAGTGCCCGCGCACTAATACAAGTAGTAGTTCGAATGTGTAATTCGACTGAATTATACATTTGCCCCGGAGCTATCTAACAACCTCCGCTGCGGTTTTAAAGCATAATGCATCTGTTAAATAACAATAGCACCCAGGGAGATCTGCCTGCAGCCGAACTTCACCTACCAACACGAAACATCAGCTTTAAAAGCCAGCTTTAAAGATCTCCCTTTCAGCGACTTTGGGTTTAAACCCAAAAAAAATAGACATAAAGAAAAACCTCATATTAAATTTAATTTTGTTTCACTTATGCCCAATTTTCAGATTTATTTTTAAAATCGTTTTAAATACAAAATTCTCTTCTTCACTAAAAACTTAAGTGGAACTTAAGTCACCGATGTGGTACACTTAATTTCAACTTAAGTTTCCATTGTAATATTTAAGCAAGGTGGCCTCAATATCACAACAATACAACAACAACAGGCAAAACATTAACAGTCATCTATTTTTCAGACCACCTTGTAAATTATTTTTGCTTATATTTTTTTTTGTATTTAGTAGTGCTACCATACTTTTATCTTAATTAAATAAGACTTTTCAAATAAATCTCAAAAACCCAATCTGTATTTAAATACGATTTAAGTTTTTATGAAAATTAACTTAATATAGATTTAAATACAATCCTGAAAATTTTGCATTAGTTTTAGAACGAAGCGTACTTAAAAATTAAGAATAAGGTTAAAAAAAACGGATGGTTTTGTGCAGAAACAAAAACAGTTCAACCAGAAAAACATGTATATTTCATGTTTCAAAATTAAATAGGAATTATTTACTTAAATACATCAAATTTTTAAAGTAGAATGATAATGAACATTATAGCGGGCATGCTTCTTCTGGTGTCTTGTAATTGTGGTTTCTTCAGTAAATAAAGGGGGGAATTCAACAAAGGTGAAGCAAACACGTGTAAAGTATATAACATTTTTATCCCTTTCTGATTCTCTGGACTTAGTGTTTAGATAAGAAAAAATCGCATTACAGGATCATTTCAATTATGAATTCGAGTTTTATCTCTACTAAGAAATCTCAACTAAAAAAATTCTAAAATCAAATCTTTTTTTACCTAAGTCAATATTGTTTTCTGATCCTTTGTATAACGGGGCACTTGAATAATCCGTACTTGAATGAAGCATTCAAGTTCATTCATTTAAAGAAATACTTACTTGCCGTACTTTTGGCACCGCTTCGGCATGATTGAAGTAAAGGTCATCAACCAATAGTCATACTGGCAGAAATGATATTTTGTTGACTGCGGTCTCAAGAGATCTGTCAATTTAAAACTCAGCTGAAGCTGAGGTATTAACTGCACCTGATTATCTCTGAGGTTGTATATATATCTAGACGGCCATAAGCACCACGACCCCAGGGGATCTTTTGTGCAGCCCATGTGTTTCGCCATGTCAGGTTCAGGCTACGTTTGCCTGACTGGTGAAAGAACCTCGGAGGATTTACCACCACAAGGTGAAATACCTTTAGAGTGTCGCCAAACAAAACCCCGGGGGGGAGGGGGCTAAGCCGAGAGGCAACTTAACTTTGAATTTGATATTCGATAGATACTTTTGCTTTATTATGTAAATCATTTTGTAATGTTTCAGCTTGATGTTCGGACCTGTTCTGGATATCGAATTCGAACAAATTTTTTAAAGGGTCTTGTTTAAAATGTTATCAGTTAGAACTTCTCTTAAACAAGCACTTAAAATCTTGTTCGATTTTAGTTCCACTGGATTTTGATTTCTAGAAGATGGCCGACTTTTTGCAGCAGAAATATTATCAATTCTTTACTCAAAAATCGTTTTTATAATTTAAGACTTTTGCTAAATTTAGCAGCTTTCGTTACCTTAAGGTTTTATTTGCTATACACGTAGAGAAAACACATTTTTCGATATGGTCACCTCTAATAAAACAAATTTTAATGATAATTTTTTAAACATATTGAAGAAAAAGAAAATAATATGATTACTTTAACCATAATATTGTCACCGGCAATCATATTATGGTTAACTAAGTTCTCCATCAAGAAGCCACAGCCATATTATGGTTGTCCTTAAACATGCTGTGGTAAAAAATGACAATAATTTGCTTGCCACTTCTTAATTAATTAAGATTAATTAAGAATAACATTAACCTCTTTTTGATGAGCAACATATTTTGTTTGATATACAACCATACTGTTATTAGTGAAGAACATATTCGAAGGCAATCATAATATGGTTGCGGCTTCTGCGTCGAGAACTAATTAACCCTAATATGGTTGCAGGTGATAATAAAATTATTAAAGTAAGTTTATCATGTTTACAAATTTTTCGTTTAAAATACATAGTTTTGTTGGAGGCGACAATAAAGCATTTTGTACCAGCCGATGGTTCACTCAAAATTTAGGGTTAACAGCTACAGAGATGCCCTTTACTAAAAAAAATAGCTAAAATGTTTCAAAACTTGCACTAACTTCTTTACACATTTAATCTATTTTACAATTTCCCATTGAATTAAACGGCAAACAAACAAATTTTCTAACTGCCACCAAATCTGTATCTGGGCATTTTACATTTTCTAGATATGAAAATTCAATACAAATCGCTAACAAATTTTTTGACACACCATTCTATTCATACAACATTTTTAACATTTATAATTCAGAGACAAGGATTATTGCTGTTTAACTTCGAGTTGAAGTTGCTGTTGTTGTTGTTGTAATTTTTGTTGTAAAGCAACATTAATAACACAAATTCATATGCAAATTTTATAAATTTTTTTTCTTTATTTTTTCCACTAAAGCAAAAATTCTATGCTTGGCTAAAGCCTTTTTAAGCTTGATTGCATGGCTTATTGTAACCAACAGCAACAAAAACCCATACAACAACAAAAACACATAAGAAACCAGCAAAGTGGGTGGATTAGCGTGAATTACAATTGCTGCAACATGAAAAGCTTAAAACATGCCGCACTCAGCAGGCTTGTAGTAACAACTGCAACAAACAATGAATGTACTTGTACAATGTCTGATTACTACAATTGAAAACTCCTTTATTTCTTGACTTGCAGTTGGCCCCAGTTAAAAGATTTCACCATAATCCAAGAGACTCTATTTTTTTTAAGACTATAACTGAAAGCAACACAACAACAAAACATGCAAGATACCACCAAAGACACAACAACAACTAGATAGCAAATATTCTCTACTTTGTCTACTAATTTTGCGCATGCGCAACATTTGCATGTTTTTTTTTCTTCCTTCTGCGATGATTTCTTCCGAAACCTTCTTTCTTAACTTTAGATCCTCAACAAAAAAAAAAAAAAACAGTGAAACTTAAACTACCAGGGACTAAGTTCAGTTGAAAAGGAAGTAAATATATTATAAATTCGTTGGTTTTGTACGTTTGAATCTTTTAGACTATTTTACGAAACCATGTCTTCCTTCTTTCCCCAGCAATTTGTTTGTCGTCGTCATCGTCTTCTCCAACGAAAGACCGCACTATATTTTCATTCATTTTGTTAAAGTTATTCAAAGAAATTTTATTTTTCTTTCAACAATTCCCCTGCCACGAGTTGCTGCATTTAGTGTTGCTGTTGTTTATTATAATTTATGTATGTCTCCTGTCATAATTGCGTTACCACTTGCCAAATGAGTGCCTAATGTGTGTCGTAGTAGATGTTTCATTTGCCTTACCTGACTTGTTTTTATATTTTATTTTAAAGTTTTTTTATTAATTTTTTTTTGCAATTTCTAAAAAGAAATAATTCATATCTGTGGTGGTTTTTTGCGCTTTATTCATTTTATTTTATTTAGGTGGGTTTTTAATTGACTACATTTTTATTTGAATAAAAGAGAAATAAAATTGAAATAAGTTTATGGTCGAATATGTGTGTACTTAAGTTAAGAATGAAGTTTATGATGTATTATTGTTTAACATGTAAACTTTATTAATAAATTAATATTTTTGAATACAGTGTAATATTACCAGCCAGTCTTAAGGGAGACAAGAACTCCATTCCATTGCCCTAAGGACGATCGGCGATGGTCTTCCACGAGATAGGGCGGAGTATAATATTGATCGTTGCATATGGTAGAAAAATACGGGAAAGTATAAATAAATAAATATCATAATTAAAAAAAAACAAGTTAGAGTTTGATACCCTCCACCGCCAGTTCGAATATTTCAATAGTTTCTTCATAAAAACCAGACGTCAGCATTAAAATTGGTTGCGGTTTAGACCAATATTAAATTATTGATAGACCATCACAAAGTTGTATGCTATTTATAGCAATTTTAACTAGCTTGAGCCGAACTTAAATGATTTTTAGGAGGGGAATTTAAATTATAGCCATGGTAAGTTATGAACCCAAATTCAGCAGAGTGATATCTGGTATTAAAAACATAAATTTCAGTACAGCGGTGAAAAAATTGTTGCGTTTACAGTGAATTTCAGAAGGTTGCTAAATATGGAAGTGATGGTAGATTATGGACCGTATATCACAAAATTGCATGACATTTTTTCTGGTCATATGATACTGAGTTGGAAGAAATGTTACTACAATAAATTAATTAATTTACCAGAGTCTGCTTTATATGGGGCCTAAACGAAATTTTGGACCGATAATCACGAAATTTATAAGGGTGATTTCTAGGCCTATAATATTGTGAAGTATTAAATTTTATGTTGATAGCATTATTTATTAAGGTTTTAGGCGTACTAAACGGTATTCCGGTAGTAGGGTTTACATGGGGCTTCGGGTAAATTATGGATCGATCTTTACAAAATTTCATAGTGCCATTTCTAGTCCTATTAAACTGTGACGTACCAAATTTTGTAATGATTACTTATTACGGTTATAGGCCTTCTAAAGAGGTGTCTGGGAGTAGTGTTTATATGAGGCCTTGGGTAAATATTGGACGGATCTTAAAATTTTACACCGCGACTGTCAGTCGAATAAAACGAATTTTTGCAAAATCTTAAAGCATTCCTTGCATTGTTCCACCATTAATGTTAGTTTTTGTAACAAAATTATCAGTTTTTTAAGGTGGTGGTTCCACATTTTATTTCATAGAACTGGTTCTACTGAAGAAGTTTGCTAATGATCAGGCCTAAGCAATCAGTGAAATGAGCACAGGAATAGCTTATCCCATCAACAAGAAATGTCAGTGTATTTATCAAGAATACAAATTAGGAATTAAGCACGACAAATTAATTAAAAATTTTGTTTCCTAAAAATTACTTTGATAATGAAATTTGAAATAGTTATTTCATATGACGCCACGTAAGACACATATTTATTATATAAAGTGCCGGTTCACACACGTCAAGTTTGACTCGTCAAGTCTTGTGTTTTTAGGAGAGAGGGGAAAAGAAATGGCATTCTCTCTTCCCTTCTCTCCTAAAAGCTTAAGACTTGACGAGTCAAACTTGACGTGTGTGAACCGACACAAACTGATGTAGTTATGGATACATGGGAAGGAAAGTTGGATATTTCATTCACCACTAGTGGTGGTGGAGGGTATAAAACTTTATGGATACACAATATGAATTATAATAAAAAATTGAAAATGGCTAAAGATTTTCAGAAATTAAAAAAAGTTACAAGGCGATTTTAGCGACCATTTAAATTAGTCTATTTGACGAATTTGAAGTTTTTTCGGATTGACGATTTTCAACTTATTATACCTGCAAAATTTGCTTGCTGGATCCATTTAATGGCTTTCCTGGCGGATCTTCTTCTGGTTTCCTTAGAGCGTGTCCAGAAAAATTATATATCTTACATTTAATATACTTATATGTACAATGTACATAAACCTTACGAAAATACTAATAGATTTATCGGAAAATCTTTTCCTATATGCAATTATATTAAACTATACACAATTTCTGCTACTACCACTTGAACATTTTGCCATTCATCTATTTTCTTACGAAATCCTCCAACTTGTATTTGCATATTTTGTTTTTTTTTTTATTAAAAATCTTGTAGTATTTTATGACCAAAGCGCAACAGGTACCTTTTAAAGATAGAAAAAACAAAATTGTAATTTTTGCAAAACTTATTTAAGATATTTGCAAAATATCAAAAAACAGCATGACAAACATGACATAAACCAAAAAAGGTGCTGCTGTGTCACTTTATTTAGATCACAAAACAACCAGACCAGCCAGCAAAATAAAAATCAACAAATTTCCACGAATTTTTCACACAACTGCCAAGTGAAGGAAAACTCTTAAACTTTAACAAATTGCCACAACGAGTAAAGTGCAACAAAATCTAAAACAAAAAAGTTAGCAACAGATTTGTTAGACCGAAAAAAAAAACACAATTTGCATACGAAACAATGAGTAAAAAAAGGCAGAAAATCAGAAAAAGGAAAAGTAGTGCCCCCTATTAGTCACGGTAACAGGAAAACAAAACAAAATTCTAAAAAAAAGTCTTAATCTTGAAATAGAATTTGCATCTGTTTTAAATAAAATATGTAACAAAATGAAACAAACTATGCAAATTTTTCTTTGTTTTTAGAAAACCTTTCATAAGGAATCCTTATAAAGAACTTTCTCTTTGGTTCTGGTTTAAAATTGTATGTACTCGATCGATTCATTGTTTTAAATATTTTCCTTTCTTTAATTTTATGACTTTAACATCCAACTCCTGTGCGCAGGCGCAATTTATGCTTGTGTTGCTCTTCCTTCCTCTCATGTTGTTTATTGTTAAACAAAAATTTTGTAGTTTCTCACATTTAAGAGTTTGAATTATGATGTGTTATCGAAATACAAATAAATTTAAACAGATATTTTGTTAATAAATGAAAATATTGATCTGTTAGATAATAAATGTGTGTTCATGTGACACCATATACTTTCTCCGTTTTCCTCGTTTGGTGTTCTTTAATTGCCGTAGTAATCGACTGTGTGTGTGTGTGGTCTTTTGGGTTTTTACATAATGAGCTGAATTGTTTATTTCATACAGATTTCAAACACTTGAAACCAAAAGTCATTTACCTACCACAGCCTTAGAAAATTTTAAGTCAGACTGCTCTAAATATCCCTGGCATTCAGTTATGAAAAACATATTTTATGTACTTTTCAAGGGCCACGTACCACAGTTGAAGTTCGTAAACTAAACAATTCAAATCGCTATAAAAATTTTGTTTATGTGTAAAAGGATTTATGAGCCTCTAATTTTAGTTTAAATATTTTGGAGTTTTAGTTTTATTTATTTTTTTTTTTTTTTGTAAGTTAGACGTGGCTGAAAATTCAATTTAGTGTAGAGCGTTCATCTTTCTGTTGGGTGTTTACCAGTTGACGATATTTTTAATATCAGTTTTATTATCACAGAAATTTGTGACGCACAGTGGGGTTATATCAATTGTATGGAGATACTATTTGGTTAAAAATTTTTATTTTTAATGGCTTTGTGACCACGATGAATAAAACGATCTCTTAAGTTAACTGAAGAAAAAATAAATGTTATTGCCACCGGCAACCATATTAAAGTTAAGTTATTCCTTCATCAGGAAGCCATCGTAATATGGTTTCGGTTGCATCTAAACATGACAATAATTTGTTTTGAAATTAGCAATAGTACAACTATGCTTTTAAAGTTGTATAACATATTATTGTTATTGTTATTATTGCATAGCATTTGCAGACGAATTTTTGAGATTTTTGGGGCGAATTCAATCTTAATACCAACATAATAAGATGGTTAACAAACACAAAGGGTCTTTTAAGGGGAATATGTGAAATTATAGACCGATTTTCACCATTTACATAGACTTGGTCCTTTGTACAATTAAAATTGTATTTACAAAATTTATTGAAATTATCTACAAGATTGCAATTTGTTCTTTGCGCACAAAGTTAACATCGACAGATAGCCAGCCGGATGAACGGATGGACATCGTTTGATCACTTAAAAAAGTGTTGGAGAAATTGAAGCAACACGTTGGGTTACAGATGGATATTTACAACAGAATTTCGCAAAAAAAAAATTGTTTTTATTTATTGCGAAAGCTCTTGTAGACACCAAAAAAAAATCTAATATGTATCAAAATATGCCTTAAAAAGGCGAAAATGCGCATAAAAGCTCTTTTAACTAAATAATGCAAAAAAAATGCTGCAAACGGTAAAATATGCACTAACAAATCGATGCGAAAATTCATAAAAAAAAAGATCTAAACAGAATTTGAGGTCGCATTGAAAGTTACCAAAGGCAAAAATGAAGCCACTGCCAAGCCATGAACAACGATATGTGATATGATAATATCGGACTTTAAATGGCAGCGCTACATATAAAAACCCAAAAGTGCTGTATTTTGGGGCGTGGCAAAAAAATTTTCGTTTTTCTTCTATCTCTTTTCTTTCCAAGGTTTTTCATACATTTTCGTTTAATTTTTAGAACAAAAATGTAACTAAACTTTTTTAAAAATGTAACTAAAGTTGAGTCAACTATTTAGAACTTTAGCAACAATTTGTATGAAATTGTTTCTGACGTTTAAAATTATTGTTTTTATTAATATGATTTCCGTATGACGTGCTAAATTCCCAGTTTTTCATATTTGATAAATACACTGAAATTTATTGTTGAGGGAAAGCTAGCTTCTATGCGCATTTCACTGGTTGCTTAGGCCAGCTCATCAGGAAACCTTTTCCAAAGATTTTAGAAAGGCCAAAAATATTATACAAATAAAACCCTAAAGCGAATAAGAATTATAAACACTAAAAGTCTTACTTGTAAGAATATCAAAGCCAAAACAAAACACCAACAATAAACAGTGAGTTTATCTTTTCTTACATTCCCCTACAATTGGTTGGGTTCTTTCCGACTCGAATTGTAGTTGTAAGTGGGTAAAAAGAAAAAACAAAATTAAAAACAAACTGCTTTATTCTACTGTCTTCGTAAGAAAACAACAAAAAAAAAACCAATTTGCCAATTCAGTTCTTTTGCACGGGCACATGCAAGTATGTATATTATCAAAGTTATTTTCGGGAATACAAAATTTATTATTATTATAGTTTTGAATGAAAATTTTAACATAATTTTGTAAACAATTATTATAAATGCATAATATTGTTGTCGGTAAAATTTGCAAACGGTTTCCTAATGCAAATTATGTGTGTGTGGTGGCGAAAAATATTGTTGCCCTGTTATGAACACCAAGTGAAAATGTTTCTGTGATTGTGAACGAAGCTTAAACAGTGCATTTATCTTTGCTAACATTTCCCACTACAATTGGTTGGAATTCTTTCAACATTAATTGTAGTTGTAAGTAGGTTAAGAGTTGCCAGTTAGGTTTTTTAAGCCGTGCACTTGCCAGTTTATTATCAAGGTAATTTCTGGAAATAAAAAATTTTAATTTAAAAGATTTTGTTATTCGTGCTGAACTCCCATTACAGTATCGAAGGTATAAAATGCGAGTTGGGTATGTTACAAACTTTAACACAAATAGGAAACAATTCAAAATAGTGCATATGCTAAAAATTAAAAAATCCTCGTCTTGAGTTAAAAATTATTTTTTTAAACATATGCCACTCGATTCCCAAAAAGCGATCAGAAGTACCTTAATGGAAAAAACAAAAGCTTCCTTTTGAGTAAAAAAAAGTTTTAATTTAAAAAAAATTATAAGTTAGAGTGCTATATTCGGCTGTGGCTTCATCACGAAATTTTACAGCGTGGTTTCCAGTCGAATAAAACGAATTTTAACAAAATCTTTAATCATTCCGTGCATTGTGTTAGTTTTTGTAACAAAATTATCAATTTTTAAGGTGGTGGTTCCACATTTTGAGTCATAGCTGTGATCCTACTGAACCGATTTTGCTGGATTTCAATCCCAAACTGCTTAGGATAACTACAAGCAATTTGACGTCAAGAGTTTTAATTTTTTTTGAGTTTTTCGAAAGTGAGCGTGTTTCAACAGACGGTCAGACGGACAGACGAATGGACATTGCAAAATCGACTTAGAATTACTCAAGGAGCCAGAATATATATACTTTATGGGGTCTTAGATGAATAATAAAAAAGTTTCACACGGAATGACAAACTTTGTATACCCTTTTCACAACTAATTGTGGTGGAGGGTTTTTTTTATTATTATTATTATTATTATTTATTTATTAATTTCATTAATATAATTATTGTAACTAACTTAAGCTAAGAGTACTAGCTGCAGTGGCCTTTATTCATAATAATTATACACAAGGATTGTGAATTAATTAAAAGAAAGTTCATGTAGTAGAACATAGGGCACCAACATGTTGGTGTTTCAGTAATAATTTGTTTTTTAAGAGTATGAGTTATTAGCACATAGCCCAACCTGTTTATGGGTCAGGGAACCCGGTTTATTTATAAACTTGGCATTGGTTATTTAATGGCGCCAACTATTCGCCATGACGATTAGAGCCTCATTGACACTCAGAATTTTAAGATACACGTTGCCTTCTGAAACTCTCTTCTCTAATCCGCTGAACTGTCCGCCACTGCTTATTTATTCGCAGTTGCCCACCAATCGTGGTTAGGGTCATCCACTATCCGCAACCTGTGGAGGCTTTCCTATAGGTGTTTATATTTCGTCTTGATATGAAGTAACCCATAAAAACGAAATATTAAATCCCAGGAGGGACTTATAAATATAAAAGGTGGAGGGTTTACAAATTTAAAAAAAAAAGAAAAATTTGTTTTCAAAATATTGATCAGATAGCTTTCTTAGCTACTTGTGAAAAATTTTGCTAACACTAAGAGGTAATCCCTGTAGATAATATTGGTTCCATTTTGATAAAATGGACTACTCCCTGGACTGGTCCAACGTTATGCAAGCATAGACCATGTCATTGTTAAAAACAGTATGTAGTGAAACGACATGTATTCGTTTTTAAACGCAGTTAAAACTCATCCTCTGGAGTATACCATAGAGAGCTTTCAAAACTAGTCCACTAGAGTATGTATGAACATGGAGTAGTTTTAAGACTACTCCGTTGTAATGCAAACCTGGGCATATGGTCCACTTCTAAGACATCGTAATGTTAAATAGACCACATTTTAACCATATATTTGGAGTATTTTTGGAGTACTCCTACTCCTTTATGGACTACTCTTTACATGCATGTATGTACTAGTCTCGGTATCTGCAGGAATAACTTACATTGATGGGAAAGAACACCTGTTTGCCCGAATTGTCAAACTTTGGGCTCCTCTAATCCAGAAATTTGTGTATAATCTACTATCCAATCGGACTCACCTTGGTGCAAATTTTATCCAAATCGGAAGACATCGATTTTAAAATTGGGTTACTTGACCTGCAATCCCCAATATATGCATGTATATGAAAAATTAAGGCCGAAGTAGCAAAATCCAGTTGGAACTGTACCATATAATTTTTTTAGAACAGGGCTGTTTTAATTTCGATTGCTTTTACAACATTTCTGTCATCTCTTAATTCGTTTTCGCTTTTTTCTTGCATTAATTTGTAAGAAACAAACAAATTAAATTATAATCAAAGCAAAGTCAAGTGTTCTCCAAACTTTCCTTTTTTCTCCAATTGGGTGGTCTCTGAATTTTTTTTCTTTCTAAGAAGCGCTCATGTACAATTTCCAAATCAATTAAATTCTATAAAAAGTCAAGTATTTTGATGATACTTTTTCAATTAAAATATTTCCATTTCAAGTTGTTAAATTATTGGCTTTAGGTTAAGAAACAAGAGGATAAAACTAAAATAAAATTTAACTGAAATTCAAAAATGATTGTTTTATAATGAGCATCACTTACATGTTACATGTGTTTTTAGTATTTTTGTTTTCTTTGGTGTTGCTAAAGGTACGTTTACACTATTATACTTTGTAATAATACATGGCAAAAACTCAAGTAAAATGTAAAAGTCTGATAGTGTGAATGCATGTGTGATGAAAATAACAAGTATTATTCATCGTGTTTTGAAAAATTCCTAAACAATAATACTTTTCATTGGATAAGGATTGAATTTTATTTCATGTGTGAGTGTTTATATTTTGTGTGATGGTGTGAACACAAACTGTTATGTTAAATTAGATTTTTTGACAGTCGCAACAAAACTCATTAGATTTATGGAATACGTAAGACTTGTGAGATAGTGTAAACTAGCCTTAAAGAGCACTTGATGATAAACAACAGAACACACAGATTATTGACAGAAAGATTATCGGTAAAATCTTTGCTGGTTCTTTTGCCACAGTATCAATTGATAAAATACTTTAAAAATTTCAATCTTAAAAAAAAGTGAATAAATAAACTAAAAACCATTTACAATCATTGTTAACCTCTATCTGATATTTATTTCTTTAGGGCGTATAGTTATAACCACATTTATTTTTATGATTTTTCGCATGCTCCTTTAGTTCAATTCAGATTTTTGTTTAAACTTAAACTTTTTTAATTTTCTTTTTCTTTTTCTTTTTATTACAAAATAAGAATGAGAAAGAAGTAAATGAAATAAAAAAAAATAAAAATCGCCTGCAGCGAATTTAATTGCGTTTGTGTTATAAATTCGTTGTCCCCTTGTAAATGACGTTTCTTACTTCTTGATAAACACTGTGAGAGAAACGAATAACAAAATTAATAAATAATAAGCCTGTAGAAAAAGGCAATGGTGGTACTTGAGATAAAGATTTTAAAAACAGGACACATACATACATACATTATTATTCCAAATTTTATATTTTATTAGCAAAAGTCATACGTCCTTCTTGGCCATCGACAGTTAAGACATGGTTCGCATCCATGCGGGGCGACAATTGCCTAGTAATCCTGCATGCAGTATTCGCGGCAAATCTGACATTAGCAATGTCGATAGTTGATCGCCAAAGTTCGAGTTTGCACAAGAGCATAGGCACCCCTTAGCCCTACCAAAGCCAGTGGAACATGTAAGGTATTGCCAAATCTAGCAAGCGGATTTTCTCAAGAGTATTCCTTTGCCCTTGAACCCATATAAGAGTCTGAACACAAATTTATAATTTATTTTACTTCAAATTGGATGAAAAGCCCTAGTGCGGAACGGCATAAAATAAAAATATATTTTATTTCCATTGCGGACTTTCTAATTCTGTTAATTTTTGATACTCTTGCTCTTTGTGATGTTGCCACAGTTTTTGAATAGTTGGCGATGTTCAAAACATTATTTTAAACAAAAAACATGATTTTGAAGTTCATAAGTTTTTGTCATAAAATATAAAAGTTTAAAAAATAATTTCAATTTTTGGGAATACAAAATTTAAATTTTCAAAAGATTTTGTTATTCGTGCTCAATTCAAGGCCAGATCATCAGGAAACTTCATGTTGTTTTGTTTAAGCTTTGATATTATTACAAGTAGAACCGTTGCTATAATTCTTATACGTTTAACAGTTTTATTTGGTTTAATATCTTTAGTTTTTCTAAAATCTTTATGGATGAAGTTTCCTGATGATCTGGCCTAAGCAAGCAGTGAAATGCGCATAGGAATAGCTTATCCCATCAACAATAAATTTCAAGTGTTTTTATCAATAATAAAAACTGCGAATTGAGCACGAATAACAAAATCTTTTGAAAGTTTAAAAAATATATAAACAGAAGAAGAAAAAATGGACAGTAACGAAAGAATCTTCCAGTATAAAGAAGATTTGAGGTGCAAAAATGGCAAAGATGTTGGCGTACCAGGTAAGTGAATTTCTTTTAGTTAACTTAGTTTTTTGTTATACTTTATTTAATTTTAGCTGAGGAAGCCAAAAATAAATTTCGTAATTTACGGGATACGTATAAAAAGTGGAACCAAAAGGACAATTTGCCATCGGGAAGTGCAGCTTAATAACGCATACCATATTGGTATGCAGAAAGCTTAAAGTTTTAAGATGAAGTGGCACAAATAAATTATTAAAAATGTAAATAAACAATGAAAAGTATTGCCGCTGCCGTCTTCCGTTGTATTACGTTTGTTTTTCTCTCCCGCAACGAGAAATCGCACCGCACCGCACCGCACCGCAAACATTGTGTTCAGACTCTAATCTTGATATGTAACTGCCCAGCCCTTTGAGAGAGGGACTCCCAATTCTTTCAGATATGTACTATTTTTAGATTTTTATCTATGACTGAAATATTTTATTAAAATTTTAGAAGCGGAGCTTAATTTTTTTTCCAAGAATATCTAAATATTAACTTGCACTTATAGTTAGGCAAATAATTTAGAATCAGCTGCAGAGCTTTTAACTGATCCATGATTAAGCTCTTATAGAAGGCAATAGGCATTTGGTGATTTTAAAAGTAAAATTTTTCGAAAATGCAACAGAATCTACAGACCATTAAAAATATTAATAAAATGAGCTCAAACGAAAAATATTCAATTATTTATCGCTTATGTGAACACCGGTTTTAAGCATTTAACGCTTTCGCTTCAATGCCTTCCAACTTGTTCAATTTTATAATAAAAATCGGTAAGCACTGTTTATGCAAATAAACGAGATGAAATAAATAAATACTGTTTTGTTTCATGATCTTTTATAAATGCGAGTAATAAAGAATCAATACTATCCCTATTTTTGCTCAGTGGCAACATATAATTATAAATATGTGAATTTAATATGAAAATAACCATCTTTCTTCAAATGCATTGTAGTGTCCGATTTTGCTCTTGAAAGTGCAACAACAGAAACATAAAGTTATTATTTCGTTGATCGCTTTAAAGCATTTTCTTGTGAATTTATATTTTTACAATAATAATTTTAAATTTTGTACGATAATATGCGCATCATTGTACAGCAAAAAAAAAAATTTAAAAAAAATCTGAAAAGAAAACAAACTGTTTGCTAACCACACCAAACATAATGCCAATTTATGAGACATGGACTATTGTAGTTGTTCTTGGATGACAAAATCATGTTGTTATTCATTTCTTCCCTACAAAAATGATTCAAGTGGAAAATTATTTGTAACTCTTTACATAGAAAGATTTAAACTTATTATTTTAAATATGCAAAAAAAAATAAATTCCAAATTATTAGCAAATGGTAGATTTTTTTGTAACTTCTAAAACATGGCATATTGCTTAAAGTCCTGAAATAAAATTGAAGAATTGAAATTCCGCCATTAAAAAAAACCTTAAACCCCCTGAAACATGATGATGGGTTTCATTAAAAGTTGTTGTTGCTATTGCAAGCATAATTAAAAAAAAACATGAACAAAAAACTAAACACCAAAAAGCTCAATTGTACAATAATTGTTCTGAAAAAGTGAATAAATTGTTTAAACAAGGCTGCAACAAAAACAGAAACGCCGAAACAATAAAATAGTTATACATATATTTTGCATTCGTCGTCGCATTTACACAATAACAAGAAATGGCAGAACAAAAAACAATTTCAATTGCAACTGTTTTTTGTGGTATTTTTTACATTATTTATTGTATTGTTCCTTCTACGAGTACCTACTTGAATGTTGTGGAAATTGTTGATTTTAAACTGCAGTTCGAAATGCAAATGCACCTTGCAGTATGAGAAAAAACACAAACAAAAAATGTCAAAAGAAACTACCGAAATAAATTGCTGTAAAAGGAATATTCCTCAATATTGTAAATGTGCTTCTAGAAGATTGGCGGAAATTCTTTTTTTTTTATAGGTTTTTGTTATTTGGATTAAAAAACCAATTAAATTATGTTAAAATTATATTTTTAATGTACCTAAGTTTATAGAATTTTTTTCCATATATTAAAGTGAATAACATAAAACTTAAGTTTTCACGCTGAAAAAATTATGCTTCATAAATTTAGAGAATAAACTCCGGTAAATTTATTTCTTAGGTCCAATAAAAAATTGCATAACCGTTAAGAAATTTCACGAATACAGAGAAAAAATAAAAATTCAATTAAAACATTTGTGATATTAATTAAAAAATTAATTAAATTTGCACCAGTTAACAAATGAATAGTTTCAATTAAACGTTTAATTCACTTGATTAAAAGTTTAGTTCAATCGATTAAATTTGTAATTAAAACTGATTTTATTTTTGATTAATGTTTGATTAATGCGTAATTTCTTTGAATTTTTTTCTATGTATGACAAAGCAATTTCATTGAAATTACAAAATTAAATTGCGTAATTTCTTTTAAATTTTTCATAGAATTAATGACAATTTAAAATATCTTTAATTTGAAAAGATACCTTTAATAGTTCTTTTACATTATTTTCTATTAATTTTTGCTAAATTTAAATAAACTATTAATTTAAATATTCAAATAATTTTAAATTATTGAAAAACAGAAAATATGTAGTTATATTAACAGCAACAAGATATATTTATAAAAAATTAACTAAATGTATTTTGTTGTTGTGAATATAACTAAATAACCTGATAACCAGCCTTCCTAAAAACGTATTTTTAATTTAAATTTCGGCTTTAATTAAATTTGTTAAAAAAAAATATTGTAAATATAAAACTTTTTTTCTTTTTTAAAATGACGAAATTATTAATTAATTTAATGAATTTATTTAAATTCAATAAATTAAATCTTTTCATAGAAATAATGAAATATGAATAATGTTTCATTAATGTTATGACAAATTTTCACAGTCTTAATAAAGTTATTTTTGTTAAGGTAAAGCTTAACAAGACTTTGTTTTCCGTGCATATTTCCCAATTTTTATTCTTGATAAAAACGCTGAAATTTATTGTTGATGGGATAAGCTATTCCTATACGCATTTCACTGGTTCCTTAGGCCAGATCATAAAATAATGAAGCGTTACATAGATAAAATTTTCATTCATTTTTTCATGGTATTTATGTCAAAATCTATTGGAAATGTATAGAAACTGCTTTTGTTCCAAGTCCTTTTCAATCGTTATAGCGGTAAATATCAATCTTTATTCGTAACGGCCCAATATTTTCTGAGATTTCGATTAAAAATCAAATGTTTTATCAATCTTGATATAATTCTAATTTCACTGACTTTTATTCCCATAGAACATGCAATTTTTCTCCAATTACTGGGATTTCGTGGGAATTTCTTTCACAGAAAAAATGTTTGCCAAAAAATTTTTCAATTAAATAATTAGCTGGTGTACATATAATTTTGTTTATATTAATTTATTTCCAAACTCAAATATAAAGTACTTTATATTTTTTTTAACTTTACTTTTGTCAAAAAATTGTTTTTTTCTTTTGTTTTGATTAAGTTCTTTTATCCTTTACAATTGAAACATTTTCAAGTAAAATGTGTGTGTTGGATTAGACATACATAACAAACACTGAATATAATATGGAACATATATAACCATTTTGAATTAATAACAGTTATCTCTTTTAAATAAAACAGTTATATCAATACTAAAATCCAGTAGGTGAGTAATATGAAAATTTTACAAATGTATGTGTCATGTACACGCATTTCAGTAAAATCCAGTACAAATTTTGGGGTAAACGAACGCAGCTAATGTTACCCAAAATTAATAAGTTGTACTAAATCCAACAAAAATGTACCATGTTTATCAAAAATCGGCATTTTTTGAGCAAGTCGGTACTATCGCGCAAATATGGAAGGACTGATATGTGTATCATAAGAACAGTTAAGAACACTTTCCTCTTCTGTTTTTAAACCGATTTAAACAAAAATATACACCATTTGAAAAATGTTTACTTACAGAAGACCACAATGTATATTTAAGTAAAATCTGATGGAGTAAAGAGGGAAAAACGGATAAATTTGGTAACATCAAAAGTTATCATCAGACAAATAAGCGGCCAATTCGGCCCTTTAAGAGAGTATAAGGTATTTTTGGACTTCTTTGTAACCCCATATATCTTTTAAGCCAATAAACATGGAAATAACAATTATACCAAGTTTATAATTAATCTATAAAATACAAATATATATATATGGTTATTTTTCGAAATTCGAACGTTTAAGGGGTGAAATCATTTCTATTTTTCGTATTTTTTTACAAATCATTTCTCTTCATTCATTGACGTATACAAACGTAATAAGGCTTCCAATACAATATTGAAATTTTTGATTCTTCAATGGGGAGAAAAAAGTCTCAAAAAGAGGAAATAGCAGAGACCCGACTTCTTGCATACATGCATACAAACATAAGTATATTCATATGTATATGTATGAACAAAAACTAAATTCTTAAGGCCTAACCGTTATATGCATAGCCTTGCTTACTTCAAAAATTAAAAAAAAAGTCTCTTAAATGTATTTAAAAAAACACAAACAAAATAAAAAAACATTTGATTCCGTACGGAATATGCGATTAGATTCGCACCTTGCTTAAGCATATGACAGTTTCATTACACTTAGCAAAAAGTTTCCTTAAGTTCAATATGGTTTGCCTCATATAATTAACATGTATTCGCACATTTGCTTAAGCCAATTTAAGCACATTCTGGTTGGGCCTTTAATGTAAAATTAAAAAAATATATATATATATATAAGGACCGCAAATTAACCCTTTGTCTTAAAATATGCGTAACACGGAGGGCTTAATGCCATGTCAAATAAAACTTTTGCTTCGCGTTGCGTTGGAGACGCGCTTTGACATTTGTTAAACAAAAATATTTAAAAAAATATGAGAGTTGCATTACTTCCGCTTCGCTCTGCGTAAAAAGTACTTTATGAGACATGTTTCGTATAAGTATGCGAGTCTCTAACGCAACGCGAAGCAAAAGTTTTATCTGGCATGGCCTTAAGAACAATTTATTTTGTTTTTATTTAATTCTCTTTTGTGCTTTTCGTTTTTTATTTTAACATTTTGTAGACAGCGATGGTACAAAAATACAGCCGTTTACTATCGTTAAAAGAATCACACTATCGTTACTGCAAGCGAATATATTTATATGTGGGTAAGTCGACAAATATTACGATTGTCGATTCGTTAAAAGTTAGCGAATCGCACCACCTATCTTAATGCAACGCATTTGTCAATGTAACGTTTTTTTTTTAAGAAAATTTCTTAAAAAATATAATTTTCAAGAAAAAATTATTCCAAAGTTTGAAACCTACATGCCGCCATAAAATAACAATTAAATAAGTTGCATGACTGAAGTAAATGTTCAGTCATAAAAAGGCGGAGTTTTTTTTTTTTTGTGTTCATTCTTCAAAATCATAAAAATCAAACGAAGCCATTTATAGTAAAAAGTTTAAATGTTTTAATGGTTATAATTATGTGCGGTTATTGTTATTTAACAGCCCTTTTATTTGTTGGTAGCAGGCTGACTCAGTCGACCAACATAAAAAAAAATTAACAACATTTTATGACCAAAATAATAACGAAAACTGCATAAGAGTCCTTAAAAAGCTATAAAAAAAATTGTATGTCTGAAAATGGCGCAGTAAAATGGAATAAATGAAAATAAATATGGCGATTCTTTATTTATAAAATAAAAATAAATAATAGTATAAATTAACAATACATAAAAGAAATAGGACAATCAAAGAACAATTTTATTTCAAAATTTAATAGGAGAACAGAATTGAATAAACATGACTGACTAATCATCGTGGCAACAATGCAATTCTCACAATGAATTGTGGATCACTGTTACATTTTCCATTTGCCAAAATAACCACAAAATTGATTGAAGTGTTGAAAAGTTCTATAACAAAAACTTTAATCAGCCTGCCAGCCAGCCAAACGCCCAAAAATGATTGATATTCGGAAATACATTTGCACTTGTTTTCGCTGATATTTAATAAGAACACAACACTTTATTCATAAAACAATTCTAAAAATGCAATAGTTTGGAATTTGTATGGAACATTGGATGTGTAGATTATGGCTAGATTGAATTTAACACCAATGAATTTTTTCTTTGGTTCCTTTTTTTCTAAAGATGTTTTAAAAAATATAATGAAATCATTAAAATACACTCAGAAAAATTTGCGAAGAAAAGAAATTAAAACGGCAGAAAAACTAATTTTGAAATACGAAAATATTTTACAAATTCAGAGAAATAAATGCATCGACCAGACTTGCAATTATTGTTGCAGCAATTCTTGAGTTTATGGGTGAGAAAGGTAAGATGATTAGGGTAGGGTACTCAGTTTCATGTACTCTGCATTTTATTTTGTTATTCTCAAACTTGAAGTTGGCTGTAGAATAAATATGCAAAAACTGCAACCCTAGATTTTCATAATCTGGACACTAGTGCAATTTCCAAGCAGAATTCTTAAAAATTGCTGCAACAAAAGTTACAAGTCTGGACGATGTCCAACTGTCCGAATATACATATATAACAAATGTCAAATAAACAAATACAGGGCTGTAATTTTTAATACTTTTTAATTTAAAGTACTCACAAAAAAATGTATGCACAAGAATTCAACAATGTTAACATGGATCTTAAGTTCATATGAGTACGTTATGGCAACCTAAAAGTCGTTTTTAATTTAATTATGCATTTGGCGGACTTTTCGTTAATTAATTAATTAATTAATAAACAAAAAATCAGAAATAAACTTAAGCTTTAAGTAGCTTTTTGATTCTTTTATAATTGGCCATTTTTTTTTTTTAAATTTTCAGTACTTAATCATCCTCGTCTTTATTCCACAAATCAGAATTAGTTTGTAGCTTAAGGTCAAAAATCATTTTCGCGTTTCAGGTACTTAAAAAAGGGGTATGTTTATATTGGCATCACTGGAAACAAAGAGCTGTTCCTCTGACTACACTGTGTCTATAACTTGTTTTAGGCAAATAATAGATGTCACGTAAGGAAGTTACTCACTAATCTACAGAAAATGTGTGTCTGCAAAATTTATGTGAGAAAAGTTCCCGCTTTGTTTTGTCAAATATACTCACAAAAAAATCCCTTTTACACGACGTGTTTACATTTAGCTGTGGAAAATTTGAAAAGCACACTACTGAATACATGTCGTGTTTAAATACCTTAAGACATTTTTTAATTTTTGAGTTATTTTGCTTTTATAATTTAAGAAAAATGTGCGAATGCGTACATGTTTTGTATTTCTATGAAAGGACGTTATCTCTTTAATAGTTTTCAACATATTATTCGAATTATTCGGAAGAAATTCGCTGTATAAATTCGGCGTATGAAACACAATAACGACGAAAAAACAAAATGGAAATAAAATATGTTGTATAAACAAGAAATAGTGGTACCATATGAACAAAAAATACTTTACAAACAAAACATTAAGAACAACTAACTAAAATACTTTTTTATTGTCAATTTTTTTTACAATTTGTATTTCAAATTATATTCAGTTAAAATTTTACAATTTCTAAAGTAAAAAGTAACTTTATTTACTAAAACACTAACCATTTTTAAACAATATGGCTACCCGGTACTGAATTGTACGTCGTACGCCGGCGTAAGAATTAGAATTAAATCTATTTAAAGTTTGCAACGTCCGGCGAATTTTCGTCGGCGCCCTGATTGTGTGCATTTTCATATACACAAATATTTTTTATTTTTGGCGACGAATATTCGCGGCCAAAAATTCGTCGTTCGTCCCAGTTGTGTTCCTAGCATATGTTATACTGTTTTTGTCGTTGCGATTCTTACCTTATGGTCGAGAGGGAGAGAGGAATTAAAAGGGGTACACAATCGAGTGTACTCTTCGATTCGTTTTGTTCGCTCATTCGTTCTCTCATTGTTCTTCTATTTGACAAAAAATGTATTTAAGTTCGGTGGCACAGAAAACGCTGTAACGACAAAAATCGAACAATGCAAATATCAGACCGACTTCAAAGAAAAAACGACAATAATGGCAACGACAAAAATTTTATAAAATTGAGACTTACATATTTTCGACGCGAGAAGTTTTCACCAAAGCTACAGAACATGGGTACAGGATAAACCATCGATGTGCCTTAGCTGCTCCTCTTGTTTCAAATTGATGAAATAATGCAAAACTTTCTAAATTTTCTAGGCGGAAAAATATCTTGCTATTTACATTTTTTTGTTCAATAAATATATGACAGAGAAGTAATTACAGACATAAAACATGTTCAAAATATACGTCATGACGTATCGTCTGTTAAATGATACGTCCAATAGATTTCTAGTGTTCCAACAGCAACGCATTACTATTTAATTTTTTTAAATGTATTTCTCTGTTCAATCAATTCAAGGCACAAGTGCTAAAACATTTTGTGTAAAGGTTAATTGGGCGCCTTTTAGGCATCTTTTTACCCCACATAATTCTTTTTGTAATTTTTTTGTTTTTTCTTTTTTTAGTTTGCAATACATTTTCCTAGATTTGTGTACTTTTTCAAATGGAAAACACACAAAATTAATTGAGTTTGAAAAATGAAAAATTTATGTTTTTCTTAACATAAACAAAAATTGCCCATGCATTTTCATGATAAACCACTATCAACACAACCAGCTCCACCACCGCCACCGACAACAAACTCCGACACCTTCAACGCCACTAACACTGCCGTCAGCACCACAGGCCAATGCCAATATTTGAAAATTAAGCGCCACTTGCTTGTAGCATTTTATACAGTTGAGGATGTTTAAATCTTTTGTAAAAATGTGTGATTATTCGAATATTAGATTAAACAAAGCACTTGTTGTTGCAGTTTGTTGGATAATTACATATAACTTTTTAGTTGTTTCAATGCGTCTGCATGTAGTGGAGTGGCGCCAACACTTAAATACGCATTAATAAATAAGTGTGTGGCACATTTGTTAAAAATATGTGTTTCTTTACAGTTTAAATTTAAAAAAAAAATAAAATAGAAAATCTTGTATATGAATAAATGATTTAAAATTGTTATTTGAGATTTTTTTGAATGCAAACCAGCCCAACCCAGTGTGCTTCCCTGCCCCCACTGAAATAAAAAAAGTAAAATATAATTTGTTGTTTGTACCAAAATTTGCAACTTTTAATGTTACAAACAGCCTTTAACTGCCGCTCATCTCTTTACGAGATGGCTGACAGGGATAAACTGGGGAATATTAGGACAGATGAGTTTGCTAGACTTGCTACTACTGTACGGCCTGGATCTGGAAAGCGTTGGGGAATTTTTGCTCTCCGGCGAAATACTATCGATATCGCAAATGATAGATGGAACACGAACATTGGATGCAGCACTTCCAGGCAATTGTGGTCCCGCATGGGTGACAGACAAACCCTGTCTCCATTATCGATAGACGTATCACTTTTAGTATATGTTGTCACGGAACTCTGTCTTATAGATAGGCATGCAAATCATCTGGGACCCGAACACTTTGAATAATGCCGCAGCTGTGATGACGAGGATGAGGAGCAGAACGTAGAACACCTTCACTGTCCTGTATTGACGAGAAGACGTCTGGCCGAAATGCGATCCGCCGCCTTTGACGGATAGTATGATCATTCTTGCGTTGAATTCCATTCTAGGTTGTGGAACTTCATGATATCACAATACATCATTGGGTCTTAGAGTGTCAAATCGATACTGACTGCCATTTCTACCTGACCTAATCTAATGTTACCGTTTTTCAGATACATATATACAAATTTACATTGTCTTTGTCTGGAAGGTACCACGCCCATTTCTAAAATGCCGCACACTTTTTAACATATCGACCCCTTTGCGCGAAATTATCGTATGTTACAAAAACCAAATTTTACAGGACAGCCATTTTTCTACTTTTCTTTGCTTTCGCTTGCAATATCAACATGAAAATATGAATTAAATTTTGGAGCAACGAGGTGGAATTCGCCTACAATATTTTGTCAGGTGACGTCTGTTTGAATCTAGAACAAGATTGCATCAAAAACTCAATTTTAAAAAAATTGGTGCATTCGATAATTTCGCGCAAAGGAAACGATATGTTGTGTATTGATTTCCATTATATGGGAGGTGCACCTACCACGTTGTGTATTTATAATCCAGCTATGTGTATCTAATTTGAAGAATTTTTCTCTTAGCGCTCTTTGTATAAATATAAATCTATTTTGTGTCACGCTCACTTGTCCCATTCCGCCCATATTTAGTCAGATGTTGTGTATTGGTTACCAAGATATTTGTTCCAAATTTACTTTAGCCCTTGCCGACCTCCAGACTTATAATTTAAAAAAAAATAAAAAATATTTAGCCTATAACCTTTTCGGTGGTACACAGAATATGTGGCAAATTTAATCGTGATCGGGTAAGCGGTTTGGGATAGCATACGAACGCACAAATACAAGTTTTTATTTATATGAAGATTTTTTGTATGTAATAGAAATTTAGTGCAATGACAAAAGAACACAATCACATCTTCGGGAAAACTTTCTACTTCTTTTTAGCAAGTGCCTTCAAAGGCCGTTGACTTTTCCATAGTTTTCTGTTCAATGACAAAACTTGGTTAAAATTGTACGACTAAATATTGACAGGCCGCCAGTAGCTAAAGTCCTAGTTGATACCACGGCAGCTTTCAAGAATCTTTAGGCCTTAGACTAGTTATTGCTTAATGCTGCAAGAGTGCAATTTGGAAAAAGACGACAAGTACAAAACATCCAAATCGCAACCTGCAACTTTGAAGGTGTAACGAGCTCCGTATACCTGGGCGCTCTGCTAAAAAACGACAACAGCAGACGAGACGGTATAAGTGACCGCTTATCCGCCGAACAAAAGCTTTACGTCAAAATTAGCAAAATAGTTGGCCCAATGCTCGACACAAATGGTGACTATGCCCATAGCAGTAACGATGAACTGATCAAGCTATGTAAAGGAGGGAACATAGTAAAATGTTTAAAAGCGCATCGACTATATGGACGACAGTAGACCCCAAAAGTCCTATTAGTCTACTATATCAGATGTACCGAGAACGGCCGTGAACGAGATGGGGAGACTTCGTAGATGTTGCCTTTAGAATAATGGTAATTCGAAACGAGCAACAGAAAGCCGAAAATAAAGAATCAATTCGAGCTATAACGCTATAAGATGATTAAATTCTCGAACCGAGGATTATAGCATTGAACTTCGTTTTACTTAATAAGAAAGTTAAAAATATTTAACCAACTTAAATCAGTTAAACCCCGATTATCCGGCTCTCGTGGGACCGACACCAGCACGGATAATCGAAGTACACGGTTAATAGAGGTTATATTAAAATATACAAAAATATATTTTATTTTGTTTTTTTTTTTTTATTGAAACATTCGATTTATGTAACTACAGATTCAAATATACCACATATTTTTATGCAAAACATACAAATCGTCATAGGAAATGCAAAATCAAATATGTATGTATCATCAAAAACATTACAATTGGGATTTTTACTGATTGTTAGTGCTGGTTCACACACGTCAAGTTTGACTCGTCAAGTCTTGAGCATTTAGGAGAGAAGGGAAAAGTGAAGACCATTTCTTTTCCCCTCTCTCCTAAGAACTCAAGACTTGACGAGACAAACTTGACGTGTGTGAACCGGCACTTTGGGAGCGATTTTCCTGTAAATGCATGTTTCGGTCGATTGTCTAAGATCGATGTCTACCAATTATCTATCCGAATCATTAAATTTGCGTTAAAATGGCATCGATTTGTTTTTGCATATTGGTGCATATTTTGGTGAAAATGCATATTTCGGCTTTAAATGCATGTTTTTGCATATTTTAAAATTTTTGAGTGATACATTTTTTCAGTTTCCATATTATAGATAAAAGTTCTTCAAAAAATTTCAAAATTGTATACAAAAAGAAATCTTCTAAAAATAATTTTTAAACTCAATAAATGAATTTTTTTTTGAGCTCTGCTTAAAATACAAGATTTGGACAAAAGATTCCTCAATTTTTAACCGATGCAGCCAGCACCGTACATGGTTAAGACTTGTCTAAAACAATTTATCCAAAACTGTTACATGTAACATGCTTTGCACATGGGTTACACCGAGTTGCAGAGGAAATTCGAAGCCAATCCGATAATTTTAATTTATTGATTTCATACGGGAAAAAATATTGTTGAACCTCCTTCACGAGTTGCAAATTTTTAATGAAATGTAAACCTTGGTCCCTTTCCACCGCAGCCAGTATTAACAAGAAGGGGAACCTGGCTAGATACTTTAGAATATGATTCGAAAAACTTTGAACAATTTAAGAATGTTATTGAAGAATATGTTGCTACCGATGCTTATGCAATTAAAAAAGTAAAAGAAATATTAAATTTAAATAACATCAAAAGTCATTTGTATTTTCCAACTTCGGATTTATTGGTGAAACAATAACTAATTAGGAAGGATTTAGTTCACTTAATAGTCATCTCAAATTAATTGATATGACAGAAAGTAAAATTTACAATGTGGAAGGAAGTCCGATAAATAAAAAAAATCCAAAATGTTTTGCAAAAATAAAACAACTTTCAACTATTTTTAATCTGAAATTAAATGTAGGATCTAAATTAGAAAATAAATATTTTACAAATGAATTGGCATCCTGGGATAATTTTCCATGTACAAAAGCTTTTTAACAGACAACGGATTACTTTTGAAGATATAAAATAGTATTTATTTCATTATGCAAATAAAATTTAAATTATTTAGTTTTTTTAAATTAAGTTTTAAAAAATATTTAAACTATGTGTGATACACAAAACAACAATGGAAATTTTTATTATTATTTTTTTGTTTTTTGTTTTAAATGAAATTAAAAAAGCAAACGTTTTTTATTGAAAATGTTCAAGTTTTTAGTGCATATTTTTTTAATGCAAATTTTCAAGTTTTTAGTGCATATTTTATGCGAATATTTTCGATTTTTTAGTGCATAAAATTCTCATTGCTACTGATTATGCTTTGGTTGATCAAACTACATGTCTGAACTTCAAACATGAACTTAAAATTGGGAAACACCGGATTTAGATATACATAAGTCCATAATAATAAACATATGAATGCTGCACGGATAATAGATGTAAAGCTCGGTTAATAGAGGTATAAACCTAAAGCACGGATAATAGAGGTACAGTATGGGTAACAGAGCGAAAAAATAAAACAGTTAATAGATGTAACCAATTAATAGAGGTACGGTTAATCGAGGTTTATGTATTAGTTTTTAGATGTTCAACAACCCTGTAAAATCGTTTTAAATAAATAAATTTCAAAATAATAATTCAAGGTCGATTTTCTTTCCAACAGTATATTCGCATAGCCTTCTTAAACAATTGATTCCCATCTCAATTAACGAAAAGTTATACTAAAAATGTCATTTGATCAAACAAACGAAAAGTAGGCATCAAACTATCTAAGCCTTTCTCAAAATTAGTTATTTTTTGATTAATCATTAGATGGAAATATTGTCAGTTGTTGGTGATGATTTGAATCTTGAGTAGGGTTTGACAATATTTCTTCAAAATCTAACAACAACAAAAAACGCAAGTAACATTCACAACAACATTATTGTTAAGACTCAAATACACAAAGGACATTTAATAAAAATTTTAATCAAAATCAAATAAGAACCTGTACGCAAAACTTAAAATATCAAAGGAACAAGATACAAACATTTATACAAAATCACAGCAAATTTAACAAATTAGTCGTTTGAAATAAAGACAAGGAACATGCAAAGAAAACTTTAAACCAAAAAAAACAGCATACTCCAGTATCACTTGCACACTAGTTACCAATCAGAGAATCGTTTCTTGGTTTTTGAATTTTTTTTTTTTTATCTTAAGTCAGTCTGATAAAGGACCTACAAGGTAACTTGATTAATGCATGCAAAGAGCTGACAGTTTATAGGCTAATTATCCACTTTTAAAATCATTTTTATTAAAAAAAGAAGTTCACAAAACTCCAACAACAAAATGGGGTAAAGTTTAAATAAAATCTTAACTGCAAAAGCAAAAATTCAGATCATCATGATTTTGTTTTCTTTGGTTATGTTTTGCTTTTCTTGTTTTATTGTTCAATATAAAACAGAGTTGTTATCTGCGTAGACATAAGACTTTCATCTACAACCCAACACTTAACAATCCTTGAGTCTGACTGTATGTAGAACAACAATGGTTTACACGCAAAAGCTTTGTCGGCTTCTTCTCTTCGTTTCGTCGATTTTTTTTCTCGCAGTTTCATTTTTGTGCCTGATTGAATGAAAATACATGAAGAAATCCGAAAAACTTCCCACAAAACGAATAAATTTTAAGCATAGAAGAGCTTAAGCGAAGATTAGGGTTTATCTTAGAATGGGGCCTGTATTTAAGGGGCCTATATTTTTTTACTTATAACAGGTTTTTTTTTTTAATTTTAATTTTGTACGAAATTTTACCCGTTGGAACTACAATTAATTTGAGGTGAGATTATGGACTTGTCAAATTTCCCCTTTTTTTAATTATTTTTTTTTAATTGTATTTGTAACTCTTATTAAATAAAAAAATGAAAAATACTGTCACAACTTTATAAAAATCGGTCCAGTAACTTATGAGCCTACAAGATACAAACAAACACAATTTCTTCTTTAGACATATTTTTAAACTGAAGTGCAATTAAAATAGTACTTTTGATACAAATAGTTTTGGTTACTTCTTTTCTTTGTTTTTACAATTTGGTTACAATTGTTTTTGGTCGTGGCAACGCTGATAAGGAGCATAAGGCCTCAACGAATGCGTTCCATTCAGATTTTTTTCATTCCAGCTTCATAAGTTGGATCCAAGTTTCATCCACCGCTTCGAGATCAGTTTCAAGTTGACGTCGCCAGGTATGGGAGGGACGACCTTGTCTACGACTACCTTGAGGATTCCAGTCAAGAGATAGCCTTGTGACATCATCTTGAGGTATGCGCAAAGCATGGCCAATCCATCGTCATTTATGCCTTTTAATTTCGATAGCGATTGGAGTTTGTTCGTTTATCTCCCAGAGCCTTAATGTGCTGGCAAAATATACGGGAAGCTGCATTCCGGGATGGTTCGTTTCTCATACAAAAAAAAGTTGAGCCAGACTAGTTGAAAAGAATTCCAGAAAAATTGTTTTTAATTTTTCGCCACGTCTCTGGATTTCTAACTTTTAATGTGCTCACTTTTATTCCACGCCCCACAATTAGGCTTACTTTTCTTTAATTACATGTATTACATTGAACATTGAGGATGGTACTATCCTCTTGAGTTTGCCAAGCTGGTAAAATTTGTTCCTCAAGTTGTGCTGAAAAAGGTCAACAAGAAAAACGAAAGACAAAAAATGGAAAACGGAAAAAATGTACTTTAGAGTTTTCACCAAAAAGAACGAAAAAACAGAAGTAAGAAAGAATATGTGAATCAATTAAAATGGATAATATTTCAAATCAAATTTCGATCTACTATTGACTGCCACCAGTCGTCAATGGATGTGAGTGTTAGACGACATAACCCTCTGAAGAGATTGAGTGGTTTCAATCGAAACAAGTAAGGGTAACCTGTCCGTGAAAGCCTGGGTTCAGTTCTCAGCTTAGTCAGGAATGAAAAATTATCAAAAAAATTTTAATTAATTTTATGTTTTAGAATTGCTTTCTTCATGAGAATAATTTGATGAACTTAAGCGTAATTAAAATATCAAAATTTAGATTTAAAAAAATAAAAATAAAAAATAATAAAAAATTTAAGAGAAAGAAATGTTAACTTTTGCTTACATTTCTCCTTTAATTTGTAATTTCATTTACAATTTAAATTCATTCCACAAGTTATAAGAAACAGCATATCTCATTATTTCCACAATATCTTCTCAAAAAAGTTAGGGTTCTAAAGTCGGTTATGCCGAATCTTCTATATACCCTTCACTATGATGCGACAATTGAAGGCCAGCCGCGAATAACGTTTTAAGTTACAAAATAATTATTTTTCAGGAGAGCAAAAAAACGTTTTTATCAGGCAAGGTTAATAATTTTTTATTTTTTTTCTTTAGATTATTAAAAAAAATGGTAATAAGAACTTTTATTTAAAATATCAAAAAATTTAAAATTTAAATTACATGCGAATTTACAGTTTATAACCTTTTTTTTAGTGGAAAAACGTGGAAAAACGTGGAAAAACGTGGAAAAACGTTTCATATCCACAATCGCGATGTCATTTAAAACGTTATTCCACGTTTCAAAACCATTTACTTTGTATCATTTTGTAAGTAACTTACAACGTTCTTCCACTAGTTGATTCTTTGAATGTCACTTTGAAGGCGTTAGGGTGCATAGTTTTGGGTGATTTAAGGTTTAAACAGTCTAAAAGGGTAATGTTAACGGTTATCTGCAAAAAAACAGTTTTTGCAAAAAGTGGCTTTTACAACGTTATTCGCGGCTGTGCTTCAATTATTTATAGAACGTTCATTAGATAGAAATAAACCTACATAGAATGAAATAACTCGCATACTTTCGAATACCAGTATTCGTGTATACGTGTGTGCTTGTAAAAGTTTGTTTTTAAACCAACCACAATACTACAAAAAGAAAAATATAGATTATTTTCATGTTAAAAATGTAAAATAAGAAGCAATAATTCCCATATTCTTTTTTTAATTTTTTATTTAAATACATCAAATTTGTTTTTTTTTTTTTTTTTTTTTTTTTTTTTTTATTTATTATTTATTTATTCATTTATACATATTACGAAAAACTAGTCCCACGAAGCTAAATAGCTTGTCTGCAGGAGTAATAAATGTATATTGTACAATGGATATCCAATATAATAAATAAATTGAATGATATTAAGTTTTAATTCAAAAATTCATTTTTGGTGTATACAAACATACATACATATGTAGATAAAAATATAATAGAAGAAAATGTAAATGAAATTTAAAAAAAAGATAAAAAAGATAAAAAGTATATAATATATAAAAAATAAAAAGTATAGGATATATAAACAATAAAGAAATCTATACAATTTCATCATTTCTTGTACTGTAACTGGTGTTATTCCTAGTATTGTTTCTGATGTTATTGGTTTGGATGGTGTTGAAAGGTTTTGTTATTAAATCGCTTAGTTTGTTTGTTTTTGGGCATTTTTATCGTTGTTGTTGCTAGTGTTGTTGTTACTGGCATTGTAACGAATGTTGTTACTGGTGTTGTTTAAATTGTTGTATTAATAGTATATTTACTAATTCTATTTTTTGCTGTTTTTGGTGTTGCTAGTGTAATTTTTGTTGTTGTTTTCTAGTGTTGTTACTCGTATGGTTACGGATTATTGGTTTTGCATTATATTATTATTAGTGCTATTTCTGTCGTTGTTGGTTTTGGTATTGCTAAATTTACTGCGAATTAAGGAAATAACTTTTCAGCAGTTTTTTCCTTTTTTTTATATTTGTTATGTTTATAAGACTTGACGGTAATTTGTTGAAAATGTTTGGTAAAGCCACATCAAGACTAAATTTTCCATAATTGTTGTAATGGCGTTCAACTTTAAATCGTCCTTCTGTTCGACTTCTTGTGTTATGATGATGGTCGATCGGTTTACGGAACCTTGGATCGTCGTAGAACTCAATTGCTAATGTCGTGTGGTATATACTTTTCACATTTAGCACACGTTGATCTTTTGCAATGTTGAAGTCGCTGTGGTTGCTGGTATTACTGCTTAAATAGTTGTTGACGTTGTGTATATAACTGTTGTGATTGTTTAGTGAGCGTAGATGATTTCTCTTAAGAATCCTTAGAATGCGATTTTGGGTACTTTGCAGCAATCTGCAGTGAGTTGCGCTTCCCCAGGCTGCAATGCCATGCCTTATATAAGATTCTACCATTGAGAAATACGCTTGTCTAAGTACGTTGTATGTGGCACAGTTTCCTAAATGATATATCATAAAAGCGCATTTTTGAAGTTTTTTTTGAAGCTTCTCCACATGTACATTCCATTTAAAGTGATTGTCTACATAAACACCTAGGTATTTATAAGATGTTACCATTTCAATATAGGTAGTACAAGTGTCGTTGTTTAAATTGTTTACATCATGTAGGCAGTTTGAGTCGTGAAATGTTAATTTTATATTTTTCTGTATAAGGTGCGGTGGCCTAACATGCATTAGTTTAGTTTTTTCAGCATTAATGACTAACCCATTATCATGGCACCATTTTGTCGCTACGTTTAATTGATTTTGCATAATAATAGTTGCGTGGTCGATATTTTTATCAGCGACAATTATAGCAGTATCATCTGCATAAGCGAATGTAGTGCTATGTTCCAAAGCATTAAGCATATCGTTTGCGTATAGTATATAAAGCAATGGACCAAGTTTAGATCCTTGTGGGACACCATAATTAACTGGTACCTCTTCACTTAACTTGTTGTTGATTTTAATTCGGTACGTCCTGCATTCGAGATAATTCTTAAACCAATTTAAAATATTACCTCGTATTCCGTTTCTTTGTAATATTTGTAAAAGTTTTTGATGAGAAAGTGTGTCAAATGCTTTGCTAAAGTCAATAAATAGTACCAGGCAGTGCATTTGTCTGCTTAGGCATTTATTAATGAAATTTGCAAAGTTTCCCAACAGGCCATTTATATTTTTACCTTTTTGGAACCCGAATTGGTTTTTATTTATTATTTTAAATTTGTTGATAAAATTGTTTAACCTGTTGACAACAATATCCTCTAGTATTTTTTCTAAAACCGGTAAAATTGAAATGGGCCTATAGTTGTTATAGTCGGATCTAACTCCACTCTTGTAGATTGGTCTAATGATGGACGTTTTTAAAGCTTTCGGGATAATCGCTAAGTCAAGACTGGAGTTTATAAGCTTGGTGATTATTGGTGTTAAAATACTGGCGTTGTTTTTGATATCTATAGGTCTTATTCCATCAATACCAGGACCTTTTTTGGCATTTAATTTCTTCACAATATTGAAGATTTCTTGATCATTAGTATTTGTGATGTATATAGTATTCTCTATTGTTGTTTCAGAATTATTTATTGTTTTGATATTGCAATTATGAATTATTTGTTGAATATTGTCTTTGAAATGATTAGAAAAATTGTTTAAAATAGTGTTTAGATTTTCATTTTTGAAATTTTTTACTATTACCTCATCACTAGTATTATTCTTTTTTCCCACTATTTCATTTATAAGTTGCCACGTACCGCGCATATTATTTCGATTTTCTATAAATTTAGTTCTGTAGTAATTATTCTTTGTGTATATAATTTCTTTATTTAAACGATTTCGATATTTTTTATAGTTTATTTCAAAATCTTTATTATTTCTATTATTTAACCATTTTTTGTAAAGTTTATCGCGCGTATCACATTTTTTAATTAACTCTGTACTTATCCACTGATTTTGTTTTCTTTTCTTTTGGTTTTGATTATTTTTTTCTGATTTTCTATATATTTCGGAGAATATTTCTAAAATTTTATTATACATATCTGTTGTATCAAGATTCTGCTGAAATATTTGATTCCAATTTGTTTCAGTTATACATTTGTTTATCTTAGATATATTTAAATTTAGATTTGGCCCCTGATATTTATTTATTTCCGTTCCCTGTTTTCTTCCTATTTCATCATACGTACAACAAAAAAGTGAGTAATGATCAGAGATCGTTGTTGTTATGATTCCACTTTGTATATGGGAGGTTGATTTTTGTTTCTTTATGAACAAATGGTCTATGCACGTGCTTGTGTTTTTGTTTACATCCTCACGTGTGCTCTCAGTAATCATGCATTGTAGACCATTTGCCATCATCATACTGAGATAGTTTGTTGTTGTGACGTTATCTTTCTTTATGTCTATATTTATGTCACCAACTACCACAATATCAGTTTTTTTGTGTACTGCATTTATTATTTGGTCAATCTCAGCTATAAAAACATTTGCGTTTAGTGATGGTGGGCGGTAAATTGAGAGAAGGGAAAGTATAGTATTGTTTATGTTAACATTAATTTGGATAAGTTCACAAGATTTTGCCTGTGTAAATATTTGAGAGAAGGTGAGAGTTTCTCTGATATACACCGCGATACCCCCACCCCCCTTATTGTTTCCTTCATTATCTTTTCGGTTTAGAAAGATAGCATTAAAATCATTAATCCTATACAGGCCGTTTTCATCATCAGATATGTTAGTCTCTGCTAAAATTATTACTTTTATCTCATTTATTATATGATGTATAGAGGCTAGAAACACAGAAAAATGTGAACGTAAAGAGCGAATATTCATAAAAATTAGTGACTAAAGTAGAATCTTACAATTGAAAATACTTCTGAAAAGAAAGGGCGGAATACAACAAAAGTAAAATAAACATGTGCAATGAGTTATTAAAATTATAATATTCTCTTTGGTTCTGTGGGGTAAGTGTTTAGGTTAGAATCTATCTAATCTCACTTCCGTATTATTTCTAGTACGAATCGAGATGAAATCGTCTTTGAAATTCTTGAATCAAGCACATTTATTTTAATTTAGTCAATCCTGTTTTCGGATTATTTAAAGTACGAATTGGGCACTTGGACTTGAAAAATCCGTACTTGAATGACGCGTTCTGTACTTAATTCAAGGAAATCCGTACTTACCGTACTATTGACTCCGCTTCGTCTTGATTTAAGTACGCATGGATTGATTTGTTTTTTCACGCGCACTTCTCCAAGCCTGCCTACTTTTTTTTCGGCTGTTGTTTATTGATAACTAAGATGCTTTTATCTTATTTAGAAATTTTTACTCATGCCGTTCTCTAGATATACAGAAATCTCTTATGCCTTTGTACAGGAGGTGTCATGCCTACTATCCAATCCCGCCCACTTTTTTATGGAGAGGTTGTGCATTGAAAAACCAGCTAAGTGTTCCAAATTTGGACAATTTTTCGTTTACGTTTCGTTTATTTTATGCCACGCCTACTTCTCGGGTCCCACTGACATTTTTTCGGATGTTGTGCATTGATGACCAAGATGATTATACCTAATTGGGAAACTTTCGCTTTTGCCTTTCTCCAGACATACAGAAAAAAGCAACAACAGGAGATAATTAGCTAAAATTAGAGGCAGTAGTGGTTTTTGGCTCATATCTCAACCATTTTTGGACCCATCCGGCTAAATTCAATAGATAATTTTAACGGGGTGTATGTGATATAAATATATACATACAACCTAGTCGCCATCATATCGTGGGTTTTCCAAAAACCGATTTAAGCGGACAGACGGACATCATAAAATCAACTTCGCTTTTCACAAGGACTAAGAAAATTTACATATATATTTATGGCATTTTGACAAAACATCTTAAGTCAAATTTAAAAATTTTAAAAAAATGTTTTTAATCATACGAATTTTCATTCAAAAAACATTTTTTTTAACGTTTTTAAAATTTTGTATTTTTAACGAAATTTTTATTTAATTTTGGTTTATTTTATTTTTTAATAACAAAAATGTCAAAATGCCACAGATATACTTTATTGGGTCTAAGATCAATGTTGTAAAAATTACCTTTTATCTTAAAGATGTTTTCACAAGGCTTTTCAAATTTTTTTTTAAAAGTTTATACCATTTCGGGCCCCTTAATTGACAGTTCATAGGCCGGCCCTTTTTAAAACACACCTTAACTCATTGTAATAAACAAGTTGTTCTTGGGTTGCTTCCAGCCCCATTTTGTTTAATATTTTTGATGAGGACAATCCAAACGAAGGAAAAAAATTGGCAAAAGAAAGAAGCCTTTTGTGTTGTCGTTATTGTTGACTGCAACTTATCCTTCAATTGGCGACATTATTTCAATCGCAATGTTGTGTTGCTGCTGGTGATCTCCTTGTTGTTTGTAGTGTCTAGCTTGCTGGCTCATTGCTGTTGTTGTTGTTGTTGTTGTTGTTGTTGTTGTTGTTGTTGTTGTTGTTGTTGGCAACATAAAGAGCAGTAGCCGAAAAAGTAAAAAAAGAGTGGTGGACATACCATTATTTAAGTGATTGTTGCATTGCAATTCATTGTTGCAACTTTTAGTACATTCTTAAATATATAAGAATACACATACATACAATTACATGTGTGTATGTGTGTATTGGTATGTTGTACAATACAATTTGGTGGACCATGTCAATTTTTTAATTCCACGAAATGGCTTGATCCGCAACGAAATAAATACGTTTTTTACCAACTTGCAACAAACTATGTACCGATCGATGTATGCATTTATGTTTGTATTAATGTATGTATGCAGTTACCTTGCCATCATCATCAACAACAACGACAACCATTTCAGTATTTTATTTAACTTATATTTTTTGCGTAAAACAGTAGCTTACTTTTTTGTCAGATTACTCACAATCCAAAAATATTTATACTTTGTATGTCTTTGTACTCGTACACGCCATACAGACGAACAGTAGTACTGTGTACTCGTATGTTTGAAGAGGTGGACGGAGAAGGAGGAAAAGATGATGCGGGAAAAATAAAGCCTTAAAGCTTTTGAGTATGTGTTGGTTAGTAGTCCTATAGATGGATCTAAATGAGAAATGGCGTTCATCAACCAAATTTAAGCCGCTTTTTTTCTTTCCTAAACTAAAGTCAAAAAGTTTTTATGTTTTTTTCCACCAAATTTGAGCTGCAACGAAACAAAGCCAAAGAAAAATCTTACAATTGTAGTCTTGGCTGAATGCCGCTTCAAGATCAAAGTGAAGCCGTTTCGTAGTATTTTTCCTGTTTATTTGAATTTAAATTGTATGAATGCCGTATTACTACTGCTAAAAATTTGCAATACACATTGGTATGTGTGTGTGAGTGTGTGCCTCAGTATGTTTGTAATCCTGCATGTGTGGAAAATTGCATTGAAATGCAAATTTTCAATTCAATTGATGTTTTTGCAAACTTCACTGGCAACATCAGTAAATGCAGCAGTAGCAATAACCACAACAACAACAAGAGCGGTGGGAGAGAAGCGCTTTACCAAGATAAACTCGAGAAGATGATTTTTACTCCTAGTGTTCACAGTTTACGAGTTGTATGCTTGTATGTGCAATATTCAAATAGAAATAATGGCCGCATTTAATTTCTTTATGTTTTTTTTTTATTTATTTTTTTATAGTCATCGTCATCATTTTCATGCTCATCATCTTTGCCGGCTTCATCATTGTAGTCGTCATGTTGATTACATTGAATAATGCATTCATTCTTTCTGCTTTATCCTTTTGTTGTTGCTGTTGCAACTGTAGTAGAAGGTTCTTTTTTTTACATCTTAAGCCGCCAAAGGTTTCGTTTTTGTAAAAATGCTTGATTGGTGAACAGGACAAAAAAAATTTAGAGCTTTTGTTAGGTAAAAATGGTCTTTAAGAGGAAAACAAAAGAAAAGTTTGTATTCTTAGAATATCTTCTAAAAAAGGATTTTCTTGGAATTTGTATCTATGATTAAACATAATAATTATCAAGGCAAATTTTTATATGTACAAAAATATATTAAATATTCATAAATATGAAAAAAAAAATTAAAACACAGAAATATAAAACTTATTGACAAAATTTCGTTTAAATGTGCTAAATTCCCATTTCATACTATTGATAAACTGAAATTAAGTATTGATGGGATAAGCTATTCCAATGCGCATTTGACTGGTTGCTTAGGCCAGATCATGAGGAAACTTCATCCAAAACAATAAATTTCAGTTCACATTTTGCACATTTAAACGAAACTTTGTTAATTAATTTTTTGACTCAAAAGAAAACCTTTGAACAACTTATAATTTTAAATTGTTGATAAGTTTTGTACTGAAAATATATTATATTTTTTTTTAAGTACGGAACAAAATTGATAATTTTAAAAGGATTCTTGCTAGATCCTAATATACTCTTAATTCGTTAAATATGATCTTGAGTATTTTACATACAGTGTAAATCATTATCCTAATTAAAGGTTTCATTAATAAAACAGTTCTTGTCTTATTTTAAATTAATGCAAAATGTTCATAGATTTTATGAAACATTTCATTTACTTGGGGCTAATGAAACTTTCTTCGTTTATCCAATGAAGCGTAACATAAGTTGAATTTAAATGTAATTTTTCATTGGATTAATGTCAAAATTTATTAAATCTGTGAAGAATATTCGTTCAGTGTATTAGAGCTAATCAACAAAATATACATATTATAAGGTTATTAAAAGTTTTACAGCCTTATTCATAATAACTTCTTAGTTTAAGCTTTAAGTACGTAATAACTATCAAACGCTTTTTGTCTAAGTGCCGGTTCACACACGTCAAGTTTGACTCGTCAAGTCTTGAGTTTTTAGGAGAGAAGGGAAAAGAAATGCCCTTCTCTTTTCCCTGCCTCAGGTTTAAGTGCACTTTTGACTTAACTGCACAAAATAAATTAATAAATTAAAAAATAACACCGAAATTTTCACATATCTACGCATTCTTTGCCTGGTGATTACACTACAAGACAAATTTTCAACAAAGTCGTGACCAAATGAATCTAACAGCTAATCTTTATGTAAAATTTTTAATGAAGTTTGAAGTTTTGTCCACTATAACTCTGCCATTTAATGATTCATCTTCACAAACGATCCATGGTTATTTAAGAAATTTTATAACCTCTCAATAAAAAAGAAATACAATATTTTTGAAGATATTTGCATTTCAGTCACATTATTTTTTTTAAAAACACAAATAACGGTTATTTTAGAATATCTCAAAAACTGTTCTACTTTTGACAATTCTGACTTCATATTCGGATTCAGGGGAAAATTTTACATAAAGATTAGCTGTTAGATTCATTTGGTCACGACTTTGTTGAAAATTTGTCTTGTAGTGTAATCACCAGGCAAAGAATGCGTAGATATGTGAAAATTTCGGTGTTATTTTTTAATTTGGCTTTTTCTGTATTAAATATTAATGTTAAAAAAAACTAATACAGAGCAACATTATTCATAAGATATAGCCCTAGAATATTTGTGAATAAGGTTTTTCTCTAAAATAAATATTACTGAAGTTATCAACAATTAAAGCGACACAGTGAGAAAAATAGCATTTTTAGCAAACTTTGTGGGCTCAAGGCACGCCTAATAACTATGCAAACGATCTAAAATTTTTTATATATTTTCTTTTTCTAATTTGGAATCAACCTAACGGGCTTGCCAAGTGAAAATACGAAAAAAAAAATTGTCCATATAACTTGCGGCCACACTAATGTATACTTTTCAATAGTTTAATGTATTATTACGGTATAGAAACAGATTAGAGAAATTGTAATTCTTAATTTTTCTAAATTTGTTTCAACAAAATCGGACAAGTGGTTCTCGAGTTATGTTAAACTACGTTTTTGCCAAAATGTTACAACTAAGCGAAAAAACATCAAGATCAACTGACACATGCGAACGCCAAACCCTTTGAGGGTTTTACTATACTGACCTAGTACCATCACCCTGACTTGGAATTTCTCACCCCCCCAGATTGGCTGTTGTAATGTGTTATTAATTACATTCATTCTTAATTTAACTAAACACCCGCGAAGCCTTGTGGCTTGTCTGCAGGTAGATAATATTCTAAGAGAGCTTATTTCATTTTCATATTTAATGTTTATGTATCCATATGGATAAATTGAATAATAACACGGTGCTACAGTGTAAAAAAAACTTGGAAAAAGACCTAGCGTGGGTTATTGGTCTTGTTGAGTACATTAAAAATTGTGTCAAAATATTTCAGAAACACCCTCAAATTCAGAAGTTATTTAAAAAAAACCGTTTTCAGTGATGTTCGTCAACTTATCGACCTGTAACTCAGTCAGTTCTTGTCCGATTTTAATTTTTTTAACGGATTTGGAAAGAAAAGTCATTACGCTTTAAAATTACGTGCATTTTTTTTATACATTTGTAAATTATAAGTATTGTTTTTGTTAAGAATATCTACAAAAATAACGAAAATTATAAACTTTTTTGATTTTAGTAGCTTTTCATTGCTTATTTTAATATGAAAGCTTATAAAAATTTATATTAGCGTATGAAGAAAATTTAGTTCTTAACAAAACATGGTTTTAATTTTTCAAATCGGATAAAAATTGTATAAGTTATTCAACTTTTCATTAACACCTATTTTTAGTATTTTCTCCCTCCGCGCAAAAAATATGAATAAAAACAAGTTAGAGTGCTATATCCAGCTGAGCCGAATCTTTAATACCCTCCGCCGACTGTTCGAATATTTCAGGAGGGATATCTATATGATGTCTATTTATTATTAATTTATCTTTATAAAAACAGACATCAGCATTAAAATTGGTTGGTTTGAGGTTTAGATCTATATTAAATTATTTAGCAATTTTAACTAGCTTGACTAACAGTTTCAATTCAAATTTTGTTATGATAGCATTATTTTTATCGGATTTAGGCGTACTAAACTATTTTACGGGAGAAGTGTTTATATGGGGCCTAGGGTAAATTATGGACGGATCTTCACGAAATTTTACAGCGTGATTTCCAGTCGAATAAAACAAATTTTTGCAAAATCTTATCTCATTCCGTGCCTTGTTCCACCATTTATGTTATTTTTTATAACAAAGTTATCATTTTTTTTAGGTGATGGTTCCACATTTTGATTTATAGCTCTGGTCCTACTGCACGGATTTTGCTGAATTTCAATCGCAAACTGCTTAGGATACCTGCAAGCAATTTGGCAAAAAGTTTGTACATTTCTTTTGAGTTGTTCGAAAGTGAGCGTGTTTTCAACAGACGAACAGACGGACAGACAGACATATGTTTGCGGTTTATTCGCTGACAAAAGACATCGCTTTGATCTGAAGAAAAATAAGGCCTTGGTAAATGCCTTCAATACAGTTTTTAACTGCTCATACAGTTCTAGCAAATGTTATGAACCCGAAAGTATTTGTACAAGCTTTTCCAGTATGCTTAAGAAAACTAAGTCCGAAAAGTTTATAAGCCAGCCATTACCGTTATCTTTCCCAATGATTTGGCATCATCAAATATTCCATAAACCACAAGACTGTTATTTTTGCCAAACAAACATCACTGGTTATCAATATAAAAATCGTGATAGCATTAAGTATGCTAATGTGTTAACTGTTACTAAGCCAGTATTAAGTGCAATTAAATGTAATGAAACTTAACATAAACAAAGTGATGATGAATCTGGAATATTTACCAAAATCGGCTGAGCCACATTTTGTGACAAATGCATATTTTTGCGATCTTGTGCGTGATTTAAAAATTTAGTAACTTTTGTAAATATAAGCCGATTTTAACAAATGATATCTTGATTTTTTCTACACAAAATTATCTTTAAAATACAGTGCAAGCAAAGATCGGTTATCATAGAAAAAAATTAAAATAACTCTTGTTGAATTTGAATAATTATGAAAAAAAATTAGAAACTTTTGATAAACACTCACCTAATTTCTTGGAATATATTTTTTATGAATACATTTCATAAAAGCTTACTTCTTTGCCTTTTCAAAACTGTTTAAAATTTTGAAATCGATCAAAAAATGTATGAGTTAGAGGTACTAAAGTGCTACGACCAACCCTAAAACAGTTTTTTGAAAATAACTCAAAATTTTGAGGGTGTTTCAAAATTTTTGAAAACGGTTTTTATATGTCCTCACCTAGGCCTACAACCCCCACTATGTCGGTTTTCAAGTTCTGACAAAAAGTGTTTTTTTGTAGCAGTGTGTAATTAATTAAATATTAATAAATATTTATACAGTTTCTTGGCCTTGGACTTATCCGTTGTATTTAATAGTTGTGTTGGCATTTCATTATAGATGGAAGGAAGTGTAGCTTTCAAGGTTCTGTCACCATAGCTGTTTCTCGTTTTTTTAATTTTAAATCTATTCTCAGAACGTAGTCGAGTATTGTATCGATGGTTTATAGGTTGTTTTTTAAGTAAGTAAGGAACTTAAGTCGATCAAGCCCGAGTATGTGATACTCTACTCCACAGAATAAACAAACAAATTTTCTAGAGTCTACAATCTTTGGTACCAATGGGGAATCGTGTATCCAACAAAACTTAATTATGTTATGAGCAGGGAAACCAAAAATATCCAATTGCATGTTTTTCCTTGTGCGACCAATGATGGCAGAAGCATTAAATTTATCCGTTTTAAAGCTTTTTATAAATTTTGGCATCGATTTGTTAGTGCATATTTTACCGTTCATAGCATTTTTTTGCATAATTTGGTAAAAAGAGCCTTTTTGCAGCATTTTTTAAGTTTTTAGCGCATATTTTGGCTTTTTGAGGCTCATATTGATACATGTTAAAATTTTTTTTAGACTTCTACAAGAGCTTCTAAACAGATAAAAATTTTTTTTTTTTTTTTGCTATGTTTTGGCTTTTCTATTTTAAATATCCATCTATCTGTGTACCCAAAGTGTTGCTTTAATTTCACCATCTTCATTTAATTTTTACTCGAAAATTGGTTGTCATTAAAGAATAATGTTATTTCAAACTTTTAAATTTTGTATTTGAATAAGCAAAAATTTATAGAAAAGGCAAAATTATATACGTTTTTGGCGATGCGTGTAATACATAGAAATCTGGATCAATCTTTTAGTATACCGGTCAATTTAGAATCGCTTTCAAGGTGATCTAACGATAACCATCCGTCCGTCCGGCTAGATGCCTGTCCATGTTAATTGTGTGAGCAAAGTACAATTGCAATCTTGTAGATAATTGAATCAAATTTGGTAAATACACATTAATTGTGCCAAGGACAAATTCTATGTCTATATCTGTGAATGTGTATGAAACGGTATATAATTTTACATATTCCCCATAAAAACTTTTTTCCCCATAAACACTTTTTTTGTCCGTAAACCATCTCATTACGTTAGTTTTTAGATTAAATTCGCGCCAAAAATGTTTTACTGCAAACTAAATTCTTTCGGAATCATTTCACATCTATAAATAGCTTTAACTTCCTTTGAAATGTTTTAATTAATAAACAATTTAGCGTGTGTCCCTAAAATCCCTTTAAGACAAATAATCTCCTATGGATTTTGATATCTAGATTATATTCGCCACAAATAACTCCCATATGAATTTTAACCTCTTAACGTGACTTTTGTAGTGTACGCATACTTAGAGCAAGCACTGTAGCATTAATTGTTTACATTTAAGTATTTTTATGTGAGTTTCAAATAAGGTAAAATCTCGAAAATTTGTCTGTAAATACTATGGTGTTTGGGCTTTACCGATAATAATTTTAGGATCATTTTTTTTTATTTTACTAAGCTAATCCCGCCAAGATATATGCTTGTCTGCAGGAAAGCAACAAGAGTCTCTGGCGGGAATCGAACCCGCAATCTCGGCGCTGATAGACTAGCTCACTACCAGCTAGCCTACCGGGGCACTCCAAATGCAACTGTTATTAAATTGTTGAATATTTCGTTTTCAAATTAACAATTTTGAGGGCATATTTTCAAGTTTTTACTGCATATATGATGCGCATAAAACATGTTTCTTAGGGCATATTTCTGGTTTCCCTGGTTATGAGTTTAAGCCTCCTCAAGCAGTTCTGTATCAAATATCATCTCGAATATTATCTAGATCATTTGTGGGTGGGGATCATATGGGACCTATGGACACTGTTGGACGTTAAAATCTTAAAAAAATTTTTAAAAATGTAACATTTTTGTGTTGGTGTTTAAGAGCGGGAATTCCTGAAATAAAATTTTTCCCACTGTCTTGGCTGTAAAACCCCAAATTATATTACACAGGGATAAATTGAAATGAAAAACAGTCAAATAATTTGTTAAATCATTAAATTAACTGCATATTTTTAGACCTCACCTTCTTTAGTTTTCTTACTTATTCTTGGCTTAAATAATATGTATAATTTTGACATTAACTGCTTCAAATTTCCTTTATACACATGTTTGATATTTTTCCCTAAAAAAAAAATTTAAATAAAATTTTATTTGATCTTCACGATCTTGCTCTACTTTAAATACTTTTAACAACAATAAAATGCAACAAAACGATGTATGGAAAAACTGTAATGGCAACCTGTTGAACCCAACTAAACAAATAACTTGTACTTGGAACGTGCAACTTGCAACGAAGTTCCACATGTACATATATTTAATACTGCTAAAGCTACAGCTGATACTCGTGGTGCAGCTAATAGTGAGGCTGGTGGTGGCAACATACAACAACAAACAAACGAACGAAAAAACCAAGCAGTACTTAACTGCTCTTTTCGAACATAACAATTACCACAAAATGACAATAAAATAGTCACGTATTTACTTTGGCAGCGAAACACTAGCAAAATAGAGGGGCCACAGTTTTATAATGAAGTTGCCAAAATTTACAAAAATAAAAAAAATAGACAAACAACAAAATAGAAGGGAAAAATGAGATTTTATTCTAAGCAAATTGCGCAACAAACCATTTATGATTGTTGTTGCCGTTGTTACATTTGTCGGCTGCTGTTCCTGCTTAAATTGTGTGGTTTCTGCAGTTGTTTTTCGTGTTGTTCAAATTATTTTCGGACTATTTTAACAATTGAAAACATTTTTTGTTGTTGTTGCAATTGATGCTAGTGGTGGTGGTGGTGGGTAGAGCTTTAATAGTTTCTTAACAAACCAAAAAAAAAACGAAATTGCAAAATTTGCATTTAAAAACATTAAACCTGCTGTGTATACATAAGTGTTGTCTAGGAAGCCAAAATTTTGTTAAAATAAAGCGAGTAGCGCCTTTAACAACATACATAACTGCTGCAATTGTTGTAACAGCAACATAATCTCATAGAACACATGCAATCATGTTGGTACAACACAAAAAAAAAATAAACTAACAACTGCAACATCCAATATACGCGTGCGGCGGCTTGCAACTTCATACTCCCATACACATATACGAATGAAAGTTAAAGTCTTCTCTATCCCTCCGGTTGGAAAGAGATCTAAAATATGAGTCTTTTTAACAGACACTGACAGTTACAAAGTGCCAAACAATTGTGAGACTTTTGAACAGCAGTCATCGGGCAACTAACAGCATAAAATTACAGAAAAATTCAAATATCGTTTGGCAAATGTTGTCAAAGAACTTGCCTCAACCTCATAAGCAGTCCTTTTGTTTTGCTTAATTTTTTTGATTTTTGATATAAAAAAATAAAGTTTTAACTGTTAAATGCGAATCACAGTTGCTCAACATGCACATGCATCCATCTAATACTCTTAACATGTTGTGTTTACGAGGTTCACCTCCTGCAGTGCCAGTAATTGTCAATACGACACAAAGTTCTGAAAATAGCCAATAACAATATAGCGGCAACTTATAACAGCATCATCATCACATCTTGCCACAAACAAAATCATGCTTTCTTAAAATCCAAACCAAAATCAACTGAAAACTTCCAGCTTTAAGCCAAAATAAAAAAAAAAGAACAAAAGAAATAACAACAATTCATTTCAACGAGATATTTTTCATTCAAAATTGTATTGAATTAATGAAATTGAAATCTAGAAGACATTTGCAGCTACTGGCGATTACTTACACTCGTCTATGTTCAATATTTATATGCGAATTGCTGCCTGCACTCCTTCCTTACCTCCGCTACACTTTCAACAAGCTGTTGCCAACTGTTGCTGGTCTATTGATATTGACCAGGTAATTGCATTGCGAGTTGACTGCATCATGCACAGCTGCACAAGCAATTTTACAAGTGATTGCAATCAATATTAAGTTTTAGGTTACTTACGTGCCACCACAGCTCGGCACACAACGGCTCTCAGTTCGCACAGCAAAGGAGAACTATCAACGTCTGCTTTGCAGTTTATGGTTAAAAGCTTAAACAGTTTTCAAATTGTTTCAATAGCCGGAAGCTGTTAAATAAAATGTATTCAATGATTATTTTTGGTCTGCTTGTTGTCATAGATGGTGAGATGATTTTGTTCAATCGTTTTCAAGAAGTAAAAAAAATAAATATTTTCCATTTCCTAAATCATTTTATGCAAGAATGGTGTGAGTGAAGAGAGTTATTTAATTGTTGTAGCTTAAGACTGGGAATTCAAATCTATCTTTAGACTAGTGAGCCAGTTAATTAGTCTCGAGATTAGGTTAGGTTAGGTTCCATTGGCAGCCGTGATCAAGCACAGCTCACGTGGGTCCATTAATTAGTTCCCGTTGTGTTTCCATGTCACACCGTCTCCCATTGGTACTATGTTATCTGGCTGCTAGTATTCCCATGCAGCCATCCGGTCGATTCAATAAAGGAGTGGATCCTGTTTACATCAATATCAGGCAGACAAGTTTTGTCCCCAAGGTCCCTTTGACCAAACATTTCGAGTCTTAAATCTCCGAATACCTTAAATCTCCGAATTACAGAGAAGATGTTCCGTTGACTCTTCCTCCTCCTCGTCACCGCAACTCTTTATAAGGCATCACCAGCCTCTGGGCGTGCCTCCCAATGGGCCAGTGGCCAGTTATAACCACAATTAGGTTTCTTAGATGATGTCTGGACATCTGTGCCCGCCGTCTCTTTTTTCCATATATGATGGGCCAGATTTTCCTGGTTTCCCCACAGGTAGTTTCATCGTGCCACCTCTGACTGGCACTAAGATGAAACTTGTGCTCTATAAGTTGCTTATTCCTTGGGAGTGAAGAACCTACATTATATGTTGAACCGTATCGAATCAAGGTGGTACCTGGATACGCCAACAAATCCGCCATACTGTTTCCCTGTATGTCTCCGTGTCCGGGGACCCACTTGAGGGTCACCAGTGAATGTCTCGCTAACTCCTTCAGAGACATCCGGCATTCTCGGACAATTCTCGATGTGATGAACACATTCTCCAGGGATCTTATGGCCGCCTTGCTATCGGTAATAATGTGAATATCCCATCCAGATATTTCACCATACCGGATTCATCTCGCGGCTGTGTGGATGGCCATTCTCTCGGCCTCGATGACACTGCAGTGATCTGGCAGCCTTATAGGAATGCTCCAGTTTAGGTGCCAGAACCGACACCATACAGTGTTTTAGATATTCGAATCGCATTCGCGGGAATTTTAGGTCATCATAGTGGACCACGTTATAAAAAATGCTTACCGTGAAGCCAAGATCAAAGATTGGCTCGGGTGTGACATAATCAACATCCATGTCCCAATTAACTCTCGAGATTGCTAAATTGATTTTTTCTATCGACTTGAGGAGTTTTTTTTCGTTAGATACGAACCACATGATCGCACGCATAAAACAGTACAATAACTTCTTCTTTATTTATTTATTAAATTAACTCATAATTAAAACAAGTAAGAGTGATATATTCGGTTATGCCGAATCTTATATGCCCTTTACCATGGTGCGATAGTAACACAAACAATTATAAAAATACCGTTCGTTAGATATAAATAAAAAAGCTTGTCCAATCTCGCTCAAATTTTGTCGGATGTTGTGTATTGACAACCAAGCTGATTGTGCCTTTTTTGGAAACTTTGGATCTTGCCGATCGCCAGATATACAAAAATTTATAATGTCCCCCATTGTCCAACCACGCCCACATTTTGTTGGATGTTTTGTTTTTTGTTTTCGGCTCCTGCCGTTCTCCAGATATACATACATAAAAATAAAATAAAAACAAGTTAGAGTGCTATATTTGACTGCGTGGCCACGCGTGGGTCCCATATGGATCTATGAATAATTAATTTCAGTTTTAAAATTCGTCGCGGCTTAGAGCTACATATGTATGTTTAATTATTGACGACAATGAGGAAGCTTTACGCTTTTATTTCTACACTCACAATATTATTACAGTAACGGACTGTAGTTTATTTAAGAAATATTCCGTTCAGTCATTTTTAAATAAATAAACATTTAAAATTCCAAGCAAATTTATTTTTAACTGATTCTAACAGTTATTCAAAAAACTAAGTGCATATTAATACGGATTTTCAGTTGCAGTTAATATTGTCCGTTGATTGAGTTAAATTCTTCTTTATGTTAAAGTAAATAAGAATGTAATTTAAAGCATCGAAAAGTTCATTTAATTTTTACTGTCGAAAATTCAACACCATATTCCGTAAAATCAAATAAATATTCAGTTATTTTGTAAAATTTTACTGTCAAAAATTCAACACCATATTCAGTAAAAACGATTAAATAATCAGTTATTTATTAAAATTTTACTGTCAATTTTGTACTGTCAAATTGACCCCATATTCAGTAAAAACAATTAAATATTCAGTTATTTTATATAATTTTACTACCAAAAATTAGTTTTTGTTTATCTATAAAAAATGAATTGCTTGTTTTGTGTAAGCAATTCCCATTTTCTATTTGTTAAAATAATTTAGTTAAATACATCAAATTTTAAAAGTAAAATAATTGCGAAGCCATAACGGTCATGCTGCTGGTGTCTTATAATTGAGAGTTCTTCTGTAAACAACGTGGTCAGTACAACAAAAGTAAAACAAACGTGTGTAACTGGGTAAGTAAATAAAAATATTCTCCCTCTCTCGCTTATAAGAAAAACAAGCGGACAGGTGTTTGTCTGGAATTTTTTAGAAATTCGGCTCTTTTGTGGAGTAAACGAAAATTTAATAAAATAACTGAATATTTAATCGTTTTTACTGAATATGGAGTTGAATTTTTGACAGTAAAATTTTACAAAATAACTGAATATTTATTTGATTTTACGTAATATGGTGTTGAATTTTTGACAGTAAAAATTAAATGAACTTTTTGCTAAAAATAAATGAAAAATAGGTAGACCGGTTTTTAATTGAACTTTCATTTATTTTATATTACAATTTCAGTTAATTTTACGTACAGAATATTGTGACTATAGTCATATAAAAATTAATTTTAACAAATATTTTCCAGAGGTAAATTTATATTAAATCGATAGTAAATTTTGGACCAATCCTTACAAAATTCTGTAGAGTGTTGTATGGTATTAAAAACCCTAAATTAGAACAAGCTTCGATATGTAGTAGTAAAATTCCTTATTGCGCTTTTTGAGTCCAAGGTGGTTTTCCGAAAGCTGCTTAATATGTGGCCTAAGGTTAATTATCACGAATTATTTTCTGACCATATGAAGGTAAGTTGAAACAAATTTTACCGCAATATTTGTATGTACCTGCAACAGTTTAAGGCGTATTTAATTCATTTCTCCGAGTAGGCTTTAATGGGCCCTAGGATAATTATGGACGAATTTTCACGAAAGTTCACAATGCAATTTCTAGTTCTATAAAACTGGTTCGTTTTATTATGATAGCATTATTTATTACGGTTATATGCGAACTAAACTGTTTTCCGAGAGTAGGGTTTATATGGGGCCTATAGTAAATTTGACAGTGTAGTTTCTAGTGACATACCAACATACCAATTTTAATTATAATAGCATTTTTTCAGGGACCGTAACTGTTATGACTTTTATCAAAAAAATCAAGAAATAAGAGTTATTTTTGATTTTTATATTTTTAGATAGAAAATAAGAGTTATTTTTGATTTTTATTTTTTTAAATGAAAAATAAAAGTTATTTTTGATTTTTATATTTTTAAATCAAGAAATAAGAGTTATTTTTGATTTTTACATTTTTATATCAATAATAAAAATCAATTCAAAACTCTTATTTATTTGTTGATGCCGTATGTATTATAATATGCTGCTTCATTCAAATTTCTATATGAATTTAATATAAATATTATGCGACTTTTCCATTATCAGCTATAAAAACATGAATACATAGAAATAGCTTATAAGATATATATTTATATTGGGAAATTTGAGATATAATTTATCTGAGGAACATTTAAAATCAATTATGATGCACGCAAAGAAAAAACATGGTTGTGGTAAACATATTCTAAGAGCATCATATGATAAAATTTATGATTGTAGTCACCATATTAAGATTATTATCGAATCATATTATGACTAAATATACTCGTAATATTACATCATAATATTTTTGCCATAATCATATTATTATTATTATGTTAATTATACTAAGTTAAGAAGTTATCAAATTATTGTCATGTTAATCATAATAAGTTAAGAACTAATCATATTATTGTCATGTTAATCATAATTAATATAGAAGCAATCATATTATGATACAGCCCCTTTCATAACTGTCATAAAAATATAAAATAAATTAAAACTTTTTTGCATCGATTTTGTATTTTGTAGCTTTTTACAATTTTTCTTAATGTGAATCAAACAGCGGAGTTCAATAAAAGGCTTGCAAAAGAGCAAATTCAAAATCTGCAAAACCTAGCCCATAGAAGGATAAAGAATTGTTTTTCGGCTCTCCTGAAAAATTTGTTTTTAGACATTATAAAATATAACGAAATCTCTGTGTGTTTTGTTTTTGGATTCTACAAAAAACCTACGATATTTTGCATTTGCACTATTAAATCACTAATACGGAATAAACTTCGCTAATATTTTAATTTTTTTAATTTCTTTTAACATATTTTTTATGGGAATTTATCTTTAAATTGATTAACCGCTCACATATAAAATAAATGACACAACTGATACAAAATTATTTTACAAATGGCGCTTACATAATATTATTAGAGTAAAAATAGATTGATTGCATCTTAAACATAATATGATAAATGTATTGAAAGTAATCATGTTATGGCTATTAAATATCATGATATGGTTGTGAGAAATATAATATGTTTAGAAAGTTATCATAATTTAGTTGTTAGAAAAATAATTATTTTTCGGTCAACAATACTCAAATTAATTATTGCGATAAACATTTATTTGTTTACAGTAACTATAATATTATTGATATTAAAGAAAAATAACAATTATTTGTGTACGACAACAATATATTGTTACATTAAACATAGTGTTGTTGCCGTAACCATGCCCAACCATATTTTTTCTCTGCGTGTGGTAAAATTGAACACCTGAAAACGACCTCTTAACACTGACGTGAATGGCAGCCAAAACTTATAAGCTATATAGCTGGTAATGGATAAGTCACATAATATATTATATTATACACTCACAATATTCTGTACGTAAAATTAACTGAAATTGTAATATAAAATAAATGAAAGTTCAATTAAAAACCGGTCTACCTATTTTTCATTTATTTTTAACAAAAAGTTCATTTAATTTTTACTGTCAAAAATTCAACACCATATTACGTAAAATCAAATAAATATTCAGTTATTTTGTAAAATTTTACTGTCAAAAATTCAACACCATATTCAGTAAAAACGATTAAATATTCAGTTATATATTAAAATTTTACTGTCAATTTTTTACTGTCAAATTGACCCCATATTCAGTAAAAACAATAAAATATTCAGTTATTTTATTAAATTTTCGTTTACTTCACAAAAGAGCCGAATTTCTAAAAAATTCCAGACAGACACCTGTCCGCTTGTTTTTTTTATAAGCGAGAGAGGGAGAATATTTTTATTAACTTACCCAGTTACACACGTTTGTTTTACTTTTGTTGTACTGACCACGTTGTTTACAGAATAACTCTCAATTATAAGACACCAGCAGCATGACCGATATGGCTTCGCAATTATTTTACTTTTAAAATTTGATGTACCTATTTAACTAAATTATTTTAACAAATAGAAAATGGGTATTGCTTACACAAAACAAGCAATTCATTTTTTATAGATAAGTAAAAATTAATTTTTGGTAGTAAAATTATATAAAATAATTGAATATTTAATTGTTTTTACTGAATATGGTGTTGAATTTTTGACAGTAAAATTTTATAAAATAACTGCATATTTATTTGTTTTTACGGAATATGTAGTTAATTTTTTGACAATTAATTTATAAAAGATAACTGAATATTGATTTGTTTTTACGGAATTCGCGGTTGAATTTTCTACAGTAAAAATTAAATGAACTTTTCGATGCTTTAAATTACATTTTTATTTACTTTAACATAAAGAAGAATTTAACTCAATCAACGGACAATATTAACTGCAACTGAAAATCCGTATTAATATGCACTTAGTTTTTTGAATAACTGTTAGAATCAGTTAAAAATAAATTTGCTTGGAATTTTAAATGTTTATTTATTTAAAAATGACTGAACGGAATATTTCTTAAATAAACTACAGTCCGTTACTGTAATAATATTGTGAGTGTAGAAATTTGAATGAAGCAGCTATAATATGCTCAACGGCATCAACAAATAAATAAGAGTTTTGAATTGATTTTTATTATTGATATACAAATGTAAAAATCAAAAATAACTTTTATTTTTTTTTATTAAAAATATAAAAATTAAAAATAACTTTTATTTTTCATTTAAAAAAATAAAAATCAAAAATAACCCTTATTTTTGATTGTTAAAATAAAAATCAAAAATTAAAATATCATGCAATATTTTGAATGCATTTCGCCTAAAAATCATGATGGTGTAATTAAAAGTTTTCTAGGATGTTCATTTATGTATGATTTATTTCTTCAAAAATTGAAAAATAACTCTTATTTTAGGTCCTTGTATTTTTTATTAGTGTTTTAGGCGTACTCAACTGTTTTCTGGGGTTTGGTAAAAAATCCAAAAGAGAATAGTCCTTTAAATTTGTTGTCTGTTGGTATTTATTGCAGCAGCAGTTAAATATTTGTTCTGGCCAGGAAGGATAAGTAATATCGTATTCGCAACTTGGAATATATTGTAACTTAAGAAGGAAACCATGAGTCATTCGGGGGTGTCCCAGCAGGAGTCTTGAACATCTTACAATTTATATTCGGTTAAGTATATTGATAAAAATTAGTTATGTTACGGTTAATATTCCTATACCAATTGGATGTTCTTGGATGCGTGTCATCTTATTCCACAAAGTTGTCTTTTGTCATTATGAATTGGGAAAAATTAGAGGTGAATTGAGAGCATCCTTGGCTGTTTGATTCACAAATCCAACTTTCTACCCCGTAAAGCAAAGCAGACCAGATGTAGCATTTTATAAATAATGTAACAATTTACCTGCAAATCACAGTCCTTATTATTACAGTTTTTTGTTTATAAACCAAAGGCTGTTATACGTCCACGGTGTTTCCACGTATGTGGTCATACATACAATGTATATCCCAATTTTTCTCAACGCAATGGTGAAATTGAAGATTTAATTTTCATTACGATATACATTTTGCTTACTTAATCACACACACAGGCACAACTCAAAATTTTCAAAATCGTTTTTTTTTTCGTAAATCAGTTCAAAAATCAAATCTATAGCGACCACAAAAATTTTATTTTGCTTCGCCGTTATCTTTAACTTTCCTTCTTTAACATTTGTGGAACTCAATTTGATTAAAATATTGCAACCATGTTTTTGAAACCGGTTTTCTGCCTATCCTTAGCATGTTTAAATTTCGAGTTGTGCCTGTTTTTGATTTAGTGTGCGATATACAGTGAAGCTAAAGACGTGATTCTACAACTAACTGTATCTTATAACAGAATATACACAGTACAGTAAATAACTTAACGGACTTCTCTCTGAATCGATGATATACAAGATAAATTAAAACACGTGGCCAAATCGAGAGGGCAATAATATTAGACAATTAAGTTAGATATTTAGCTGTGTATAGATATCTATGGTTTAACTACAGGTTAAAGTGTTATGTATTTTATACCATGGATTTTTGATAGGTAATTCACGTAGTCAAAAATTAACGCTGAAATTACCAAAATAGTGTTACCAAATAGGTAAAGATAACTGTTATTTACGAACACGACTAGAAATTTGTTTGTAGAAATTACGGGCACTAGGAATTTTAGCTTCTGGATATCTACATATGTACATATATAAAGAAATGCTCCGATAAATATGTCAAAGAGTAAAGCAATTGTCCAATTCACAAGCTTTGTCGTATCACTTATCGTTTAAAAGAATGTGAGTTTTGTTTCTGCACTTGTGAACGAGACTAATTTGTTGTATCGTTACTTTATCGTTTTTTTTTTTATTCTTCTTCAATAAAAGTTGGCATTCAAATAAGTCGATATGATATCGCACTAAAAAATAAAAGCAATAAAAACAGAAATGCGCTTTTCTCTTTATAAACTTACGTCACTCAAAAACAAACTGTATGAAATTTTGCTTTCAAGCAAGCCACAATAGCCCTTTTCTACGTCACACAAAATAACAGACCTGCGCAATGCGTAGTCGTGTTTTTTTGATTCTTGATTCAATACCAATAAAATATTTCAGGTATGGGGGTTGTTATTTGAGATGAGATTAATTGATAAGCAATTTAAATTAAAATTATTTAAAAAATATATTGAAATGAATTAAACACACTATCGGCTATGTTCTGACAATCGCACGATTTGAAATCGCAAAACGCCAGATTTATTTTTTGGCGTTATGAAATTCATGCGTTTTGCTTGCGATCAATCATAGTTTCTTCAAAATATTCTAGTTCCCTTGAGCACATTATTGCGATTTAAAGTCGCCAAACTTCTTGCGATTGCCATGTACTGAACACCTATTATGCGATTTCAAGTCAGAATCGCAAATATAAAGCGTTTTGCGGTTGTCAGAACATATATATATGTGTTCCTCTAACTCCCATTGGAGCATAGGGCGCCAAAACATGCCCGTATGAATCATTAATCGTTATCACATTCTAAAAATATTTTTACAAGTTCACCGAACAAAGCGAACACTTGCAGGCCTGGTATAAATACAACATATTTTTAAAACATAAAACACAATCGTATAATTTTAATGAAAATTACCAACAACAACAATACTACAACATTCTGTAATAACGTAACGAAAACGGCGCAATAGAGAGCTTGTTTTTGATTTTAAAGGTTTTTGAATAAAATTATTTTAATATTTTAGGAACAGATTTATAATACTTTTTAAATACTCAAATTAAAACAAACTTAAGTTATGAGCAAGAATATTATTCCGCATCAAATGTATTCACAATTTACCAACCATGTTCTTTTTGCATGACATGCTTATAAATTGTATACGGCACTGGATAAGGTTTGGGTACAGAAATCTTAATCTGCTTAATAATCTCTACTGGATAAGGTTTTTCAACCTCCACAGGATAGGGTTTCTCCACCGTAAATGGTATACGTCGCTCTGTAATCTCTGGAACAATGCGATACGTAGGCACCTGAATTTCCTGTTGCACGGGTACATGGACGGCATAAGGTTCGGGTATTTGTATGCGTATGACATTGGGAACTTTTACTGCTACGGGGTGGGGAATGGGCAAAGGCACCTTTTCTATAACTTGCACTGGTACAGGTTTAGAAATTTCCGAATAAGTTTCATGGGTTTGATGATGATGTTGGCCAACAGCGGATATTGAATGAGGATCAGATAAAGAATATTCCTCACTGCCAATTTGGGAAGCAGTCACATATGATGCAAAGTTAACATACAAAATAGTAGCTAAATATATGATCTGGATGTTAAATTTTAAATAAAATTAATTATGTATTTATGTTTATTTTGAATTATAAAAATTGTTTTATGCTCTTACATTTGTGTTAACCATTTTTCTTGAATATTAGTCTGTAAGAAAATAAATAAGATAAATGTTTTATATTTTACTTGGTTGGCCGTTGTTTGAATTAATACTGTAACAATTTTCCTCAATGGCCTTGGCTTTTATTTAAAAAACCTTTCGTTTGGCCAATACTGCTAGTTAAGTCTTCCTGAACAAAAAGTGAAAGATTCGTCTCCATTGTGGTGAATATTTTGAATGTTCACCTCTTTTACTCTACTGTGCAAAAGGAAAAGTACTTTGGTCAGTGTGTTTTTCTTTCTACCTCTATGTCTGCCTGTTCATAATTTAAATGACTCTCATATTGTGCAATCAGCCATTTATTATATCATACCACTCAGATGTAGTCATGTTAAAATGAAAGTACCCTTAATTTTTGTATTAATTTTTTGCCTGTTATTCGCATGGCCCGTAGAGAAGGAAATATACAACTTTTTACTATTGTTTTTGTTTGCGATTCGGAAGAAAATAGATCAAATAACAAGTGGAAGTAAAATTTTCATACAACGATAATCACAGGTAGCGCCCTCTCACTGAAAAGCAAAACAAAACAAAAAGATCGTAAAAAATGCAATAATCTTACATTCAAGTTGAAAGTGATTGAGTTACATTTGAAAATATTTTACAGAGTTGCCACACGTTTTACAATTTTTAGTCTTGTAAAATACAATTGTTTTTAATATTTTTTTTTTATGCTCAGGAATATTTAAGATTTTAGTAAAAAAAAAATAGTAATCCATAATAACAAACTATAGAAAAGATGTTTTTAAAACGTCTAATATAAAGATAAATGTTTTCTCAATTCCAGACCAAAATCCATAACATCTTAATTTGTTTAAGCCAATAGCTAAATTTTGGTATCCAAATTAAGTAGAACTTATGTATATCATATTTGATCCCTCGCTCCAGTTTTGGTCATGTACATACTACATACAGGGGCTGGCGAAGTAAGCATGGACGACCCAAAAGTATTGAACAAAATTTTAAAAACAGGTAATAGTATTATTAGTTTGTGGAATATCGATCTTATTGTATCTTCACTTTGGAAGGGGAGTCTTCATGAAAAATTTGAAGTCTCTGGTTTCAGTTGCTTGGGCTGGGCAATGATGAGATTAAGTACTAAAAATGCCCTGGTTATTAGTGTGAAACATGGTGGCAGCTGATATTTATAATATGTACCTACCTTTGATACATAACAGTAGTTAGTTGTAAAGAATCTTACCGCCTGTATGTAGATAACATTTAAAACAAAGACCAATTTTAGAATTTTGTTTTTGTTTAAAATATAATTTTCTATGCGAACGTTAACGTTAGTTCAATTACTACAAAAAAAATGTATGAATGATTTGCCATGTAGTCTGAAGACGTAATTGGTGCATTCTACTACGCTGATAATTATAGTAGAAAAATGCTGATAATGCCAGTGATATGTCCAAGAAAAATATAAATATATCAGGTACATCCAGCCTTAACAAGGAGTCAGAACCTGCATTATGTCAGCAGCATTACAATCCCACTACTAAACAGCAAATTTCCAGTTCGCATTATTCTTCGACACGTGACACGAAACGTATTCGATTTCATTCCTTGGGGTTATTTACAACGAAAATTCTAAGAGAAAAGCCGCAAATCAATAGCACTGAAAAATTCCGAAATCTAAGCGAAATATCTCAAAAATGTCTTAGGCGAAACAATGGGAGATTTCAAAAACGACGGATAGTCGCATATGAATAGCAGGGCCCAGTTTCTCAATACTACAAGTTACAAATCTACAAGTAAAATATATTTGAATCAAAAACAAAAATTGTAAAATTGTTTAATTTTTAATGTATTTTATCAAGGCGAATTTACACCGTTCATGTTGTTCTGGGGAATATTTAATAAAATTACGAAATTAAAAATTTTTTTAAATAATTACATTTCAAAACAAACTATTTAAAATTAAAAATAAAATGAAATATTTGTTTAAATTGTTTACTACAGTGTTGTATTATTTTTGACACATTGTTAAAATATTTTACAGTTTTGTAAACGCTTTCAAAATAAGACCACCTTGTATGAATTGGTCGTAAGAACGTAGGACGTATGGACGTAAATTTATAAAAACACACTTTTTTTAACCCACAATTCCGTCGTAAACGTATTTTGTTTTCTTTTGATTTAATTATAAGAAAATTTAAAAATTTTCCAATTGTTGTTTGTTTTTATTTTCTTGAATTTTGTTTGCAAATATTTAATTTGAAAACAGAAAAAAATTCTATTTTATATTTTTAATTTTCTTTTTCTATGACAATACGGTCGCAACCGGCGTATGAAAAAGAATTAGATCAATGTCGACGCACAACGTAGAAACGCTTTCATGTCTACGTCAGCTGTTGTGTGCCGTTGTATAAATTGTTATGCGTTTTAATTTGATAAAGTATCTACGTCGCATGCTACTACGTTCCTACGGTTACTTGTAGATTTATAACTTGTAGTTTTGAGAAACAGTGCTCAGACGTGTAAAATTCTGTAAGTATTGAATTAAGAACCTCTAGGGGCGTTGGGGCAGACCTAGAAGACCTCAAAATATGACGCTTCTGCCATACAAAACATTTTTACCGATCTCATTCTGTATTGGTTGGTCCAATTTAAAAGATCGTTCTATATCCCAAATAGTCCGACTATCAGTTTGAACACTTGGCGATATAATTTTTTCGTAAAACTTAAGTTTTCTCTTTTTCATGAATTTCCATGAATTTAAATTGGCAACCGAAATTGAATCATACAGTACTAAATTTTCTTTCTATTGCCGAGTATACAAAATAGTCATCACATATATGTATCTACAGGGTGGCGCATAAGTAACGTTATGATTTATTCATTAAATAACTTTTTTTATTTTTGATTTTATTTAACGTTGGCATTTATCAAAATGAAGATTTGCCTGATAATCTGTGATGGAAATCGATTTTAAAAAAGAAAAGATTTGAACCCGAATGTATCTTTTTCAGTATCTTTTAAAATGGATTTTAATGGCATATTTCTTTTATTTTCAGTCTATTTTCTTTTTAATTTTATATTATATACATTCGTCAACTAAAGTATATTCTGAACGAAAATTTAAGATTATAATTCAGAACTGAATTTTTAAATCCCTCGAAATTCATCACACCTTTTAAAAGCATTCGATTTGAAATCAATCGATTGTCATCACACACCAGAATAGGTTTATTTTTTTCAATTCCCTAAGCTAATCCCGCGAAGCTCTATGCTTGTTTACAGGAAACCAGAGTCTCTGGCGTTAATCGAACCAGCAACCCCGGCGCGCCGCGGCGCTAAGAGACAAGCTCACAACCAGCTAGCCTACCGGGTCACTCTTAGTAAAAGAAATAGAATAGTTAGAAAAATGTACACATTATGTTTTGTAGATAATATCTTTCAAATGGTCATTTGACCATTCGACCAAACTTGCTCTTTCATAACTTGCATTTGCACTTTCCATAACTTGTCTTTAACTTTTAGATCACAGCGCCTTCACTTCTTCTCGGATATTCGCCTTTAGCTGCTGGATGGTTATTGGCTTATTAGCATACACATTACCCTTTCGGTAGCCCAAAGAAAAAAAATCGGGATCCGTTAAATCCGAGCAAACGCGATGGCCAGTTCAAATCAGAAAAAATAAATATTATTTGATCGGAAGGAGAGCCATAGTTGGACGAGCTGTTTAAGCTGTGCCCCATCTTCTTGGAACCACAATTCTGGATTTTTCTCTACCTCGGGTCTTAAAAAATATTTAAGAATTGTCCGGTATTGAACGACAAATATTGTCCGTAAAAAATTATCTGCATCTTAGTGAGTACATTTCATGTTAAACAATTATTCCTGGATTTTGGATGCCCCATATTCTGTAGTTTTCTGAATAACCAAATGCTGAGTTTCAAAACAAAATTTAACAACTTTCGTGCAAAAAACCTTAATAAAAAATTTATTCACTTATTGAATCGTAGCGTTACTTATGTGCCACCCTCTACAAGTCACAGTATTATTGTATTACCCATGATCCCACAAACCTGCCTTTTGCCTAGTTTTGGCCAGCCAGACTCCAAACTCTTGCCATGTGGCAACTCTATTTGTAATACGGTTTTAAGTTTAAAATCTTTTCAACTCGCAACAAGTGCAGATCATTGTTTTTTTTTTGGTGCATTTAATTTTCAAACAATTGTTATTGTGTCTTCGGTTGCTTAAGTTTAGGTAATTTGATCTGAAAACGTGCCTTAAACACAAATGCATAATAATACAATTTAAGTAAAACGTTTGCTTCTTTTCAGTTATAAAAATATGCTGTGTAATTTAAGGTGGCGGTACACAATTAAAGTAAAGTTCACTGAGATAAACTGAAAGCTGTAATTGCAATTTATTTATAAACTTTATTTTAAATTTAAAAAAAAACATGGTTAACTTTCAATATATGGGACCTTCTCCAAAAAAAAAGGGACTTAGTGTGCGAAAATTATTCTACACCCTTTTAGGTACCAGAATCCGCTCTTAAGTCCAAGCCCGTTATGTGACACACTAGGTCCCTTAACTCGGAGAAGGTCACATATGCGGAAAAAATTTAGTTTAATATGGGTTATATCTAAGAGTACACTATTTCGTTTATTTTATTTTTTTGCTAAAATATTTTTGTTTTATAACACACATTTGTTTCTAATTAAACAAACGCTGTGCACAAACACAAACTTTGTTATTTTGGGACAAAATTCAAACAAATAAATTTCTTAGAACCATTATTTGCATTTGCCTTAGAATAACAATTCTGTGAAAACTTACAAAAGAAAACAACAAAGAACAATTGCGTAAAACAACACAACCCCAATACACTGGCATACACTCCAAATTGAGGACAAACGCATGTTGTTTACGGCCTGATCGGCCAAAAACGCATTGTGAAAAGATCAATATGGCTTTGAAAAGATTTCAGCGAAATTCTCAAAGACATGCAAATTAGAAACGCTTAAAGATTTTTTTAATACAAAAGAAAAGCAACAGAAACAAAAAATATTGTATGTTTTTTTAATACACTCAAAGAAAATATTCGTTTTAATATATTTAAATTTTAAAGAAAATGAACAATTTAAAATTTTTTTAAAAGATTCTGAATTTAAGTGTATGGTTTCTATTCAAATTTGCTTACAAAAAAAAGAAAAATAAGTATCTTTAAGTCATTGTACAAAAACTAAAAGTACAAAGAAATTTTTGTTCTTAGTGCCGACAACACAGACATGGTATGCAAAGCATGAGTTTTAAGAAACCGAATTGTTACCAAAGACATTGGCTCATCTTTTACCCATCAGTAGAAAAAATAGCAACATCATCAAGCTACAACAGCAGCAGTTTTGTCGTCATCTCAAGGATTTAAAGTTTGGCCTGCTTAAACACATTTTGAAAAGCTTTGGAAGATGGAAGTTAAAAAAAATACACAATATTTATCTGCGATCGCTAAAGTGCAGAGACTTAAAAGAGTTGAATGTAAATCATAAATTTATCAAAACACCAAGTAATAATGCTGTATTCGAATCGTATACACCCTTCGCCATGATACAAAAAGAACAAAAAATTATAATAAAATAAATATATATACACACCAATACCCCGGTTTGCGTCGCTTCGTTTTAAGTCGTTTCTAAGCCTCATTTTAAAATGTCTGTAATTTTGCAGTTGCGTCCTTATTTTTTTTTTTTAGCATCGGATGGCTTCAAAGTTGCTTCGTTAGTGCGTAAAATAAAAATGTTTGTACAAAATTAAAACAAAAAAAGGGAATTTCCCGTTTAAATCTAATGCAAATAGGTATGTTAAGTAGTAGTACTAGTTTCAAATTAAATATGCTGAAGTGAAGTTAAATCTAAATATTTTACAGCAATGAGTGGAAAAAGAAAGCAAACGAGTAGAACAAAAACTGGGCATTTTGGATTAGCCCCTTCTACAATAAAAATTAAACCGCAACATCGTTACAACATAAACACGTTACAAAAATAAGGAATCCTTTAATGAAAAAATAAATCCACTTTTTATCATTTGGATTGAAGATCAAAATCAACGGACAATGCTCTTGAGTCAAATGGTAATTGAAAAGAAAGCTTTAACTTTATTTGAAGATCTAAATTAAAAGTATCCGTTACTAAGTCTATCAAGTCAACATTTATTTTTTCAGCTAACATTATGAACCTCGGAACCAATTAAATTAAAATCAATAGAAATGTATGGAAAATCGTGCTTCGGTTTGCGTCATTTCGATTTGCGTCCCGTTTATCCGGTCCCAATAAGCGATGCTAACCGGGGTTTTGTTGTATTGTAGCTTTAATCCCTGACTTCATTTAGGTGAAACTCAGAGCAAGATGTAAATAAAAGAGTTTATCCTGTAACAAATTTTTAGACAATTTATGCATCTATAACTATAAATAACTAAAGCAACTATTATTTTTCGCCAACACTTGACATTCTTCAGAAACCGACATTCAACTGTCCATATAAAAATCATGGTGTGAGTTAATATGTACATTTCGGTCACTGGATCATATGCAATCTGTATACGAAATTTATCAAGAAAAGATAAATTAATGTTAATTAAAAACTACCCCATATTTGAATCAGATATCCCTCTACCAAATTTCATCCAAACCCATTAAGTCTGGACCATATGCAATATTTATACCAAATTTATCAAAAAGAGAAAAAATACCAAAGTACACTTTTAACACTTAAAAAGTTGAATATGGGACATATTTCATCCAAACCCATTAAGCGGGTTTCGCGTTATTGAGCCGCAAACTAACAAACTAACAAACTTTCACATTTATTATCTTAGAAGGATAATTATATTTATGAATACCAATCCAGTCCATAATAATATAATAATAGTCCTTTCTGATGTCTGCGGAAACCCTATTTGCACGGGCATACAGACAGGCGGACATCTAGGCATAAGGAAACAGAATATATATACTTTTGAGGGTCGTTGATCAATATTGTAGAAATTATAAACAGAATAACAAACTCTCTTTTCCACATGTTTATTTTTTCCCCTAAGCTAATCCCTCGAAGCTATTCGCTTGTCTGCAGCACTGATAGACTCACACTGCCTAGCCCTTGCCGCAAAAATAGCTAAAGCGCCATCATGTTAAATATTATTTTTTTTTAATAAATGAATTTATTGGCAACACTTGCATCATCTCCTAAAATGTCATGGTCACATAAGAAACCGTCACGATTTTATAGCAAAAACTATTTGAGCTTAAGCGCCAACCTTAATACAAAATTCTTATGAAATATAAAAAAAAAACCTTCTCCTGTAGAATTGCGGTAAGAGCTTAATGCAGTCTTGCAATGCAGCACTGAAAGGTAAAAAATTCATGGCCTAAACTGCGTTTTTGTAAATAATGCCTTAACTTCATTATTGCATGGTTACCGAATCTACTGCACAACGGTTGCGAAATTTGTGCATTGTTTTTATTTGTAATTCTTTGTCAAAGCTTTTATTTTCACTGATTATAATACTTAAGGGTATTTTACACGATCACACAAGGCGTTCGTATTTTGAGGAATTTTTAATAATAACAAGACAGTCCTTGTCCATATTATGAAACGTTTGGTGCAAAACTATTCTTCAGATCTCCTTGTCTCTTTCTTCTTTGTCCTTTCAATAAAAACTCAAAAAACTGCTTCTACATGAAACAAAGTACACTATACTTACTATCAAACTCAAATGTTTTGCAGCAAATGTTTCATAATATAGACAGACGGTGACATAAAGGGAGCATTTTCGTCAAAATACGTAAGACTTGTGCTATAGTGAGGTGCTACTTCAGAATATCTTCTTTATACAATTTCAAAATAAATAAAATATACTACGAGCTTTGAAATTATTGTACTTGAAAAAACTTTAGAATTTTATATAAATTAAATATTTGTTAATTTGATTTTCTAAAGAAGAGCGTGTTTTATTTATTGCAACTAAATTGGTGACCCCGACAATGTTTACGCATACGCCAAAGAGATCAAAAAGCGCTGGTAGAAGTCAATCTTCAGGTGTAGGATTTTCACAACAAAATCCTCAGGATCAAGCAAATATGCAAAATGTTACCCAACAGCAAAATCAAGGGACATCAAACCATCAAGAAATTGAAGCATCATCAGTCTACAAGTTACCACCATTTTGGACGAGCAATCCTAAACTGTGGTTCGTTGAAGTAGAATCCGTTTTCGCTATAGCAGGAATAACAAGGGACGACACGAAATTTCAATATGTCGTCGCCAACAAATAAGTCAGCCACATTATTTTTAATCCTCCACGAGACATGACTCAGTATGCTGCTATAAAACAAGTTCTTCTTCTGATGAATCAAGAATTCGTAAGCTTCTACCTGGACAATCTGCAGGGGATAATAAACCCACTCAATACAAAAGCTCAGAAATTCTTTAGAACAAATGCCAGATCAAATTATAACAACTTTATCTGTAACAGATTGTTCTATCCAACTTCTAGCGGAACAAATTCAAATCAAAGAGAATTTCAAACGCGTACACTCAAAGATAGAAATTATCATTTTTAACCAACACTGGTGCAGCAATACCCGTTTTACTTTTCACACTGTGTGCCACTTACCAGCAATTTAAACTCTATTTAGCACCAGCAAACGCATTGGTCTGCAATTAGGTCCTTCTTGAAAACAGAGTTTATAATTGCAAAAAATTTGTGAAATTTAAGTGGTGGAGTACCCCACAGTTAAGAAAAAGATATCCGTTTTACCTTCTGCCAGTTTTTGTCCGCGTTATCGCCAGTGGTGTTGGTATAACCGTCGTTTTGGTGAAAAATCAACAAAATGTAACTCACCATGTTCATATTCCAAAAATTAAAGAGAATTACAATCGCGGCCGCTGAAAATCCAAATGTAGATGGTCGCCTATTCGTCAAGGATAGAAATTCCAAATTATCATTTTTAATCGGCACTGGTGCAGCACGATTTTCGCAATCGTTCAAAACGATGACAGAGGTTGTATTTTTAAAAAAAATTTCAAAATATAAATGATTTTGTTATTCGTGCTTAATTCCCAATGGATATTCTTGCTAAAAAATACTGAAATTTATTATTCTTGGGATAAACTATTCCTTTGCGCATTTCACTGGTTGCTTAGGCCAGATCGTCAGGAAACTTCATCCAATGATTTAAGAAAAACTAAAAATATTAAACCAAATAAAACTGTTAAGCGTATAAGAATTACAGCAACAGTTCTACTTGTAACAATATCAAAGTTTAAACAAAAACATCAACAATAAACAGTGAGTTTATCTCTTCTTACATTCCCCACTTTCAGGGTTTTTATCAACAATAAAAATTGGGAAGCACGAATAACTAAATCATTTAAATTAAATTTTGTATTCCCACGAAAATTATTTTGATAAAAATTTAAAATTTGATGAAAACTTTTTGTTCGTAATAGAGAGGGGCTGTTACGAAATGGATTTTTTGTTTCCGATAAAGTATAAAAAAAGTACGTTTATTCGAAACAAATATTACGAAAATCGTAATACAAAGTACAAATTGTTCGAATTCGTAAATGATTTCTTTCTTTTCGAAATTTCTTTCGAATCGAAATACGCAGTCACCCCCCAGCTTTTTTATTATATTCTTAAATAAACTCAGAGATGGCACTGAAGGTAGATGCCTCAAACACAGGTATAGGAGCTCTTTTAGAACAAAAAACAAAAACTGGATTGTAACCTTCATCATTTTTTTCTCGTAAACTTTTATCGTCAAAACAAAATTATGGCGCATATGATGAACTGGATTTTATATCTCAATTTACAACAGATATAAGACATGTATCTGGCTTACATAAGTAACGTAGTAGCAGATTATTTGTCTAGATCGAGCGAAATCGAATCAATTAATTTCGACAATATGGCAGATGAACAAAATAAAGACGAAGAATTGAAACAAGTTCTTTCTGAACAAGAATCGACTCGATTTAACTTTTTTAATTAGTAAATATACATGTAGTCGTTGACGACAAAGTAGGCGACATTGTCTTTCTTTTTGTCGTGCACAATTTTCGCGACACTTGTTCCAAAATGTCGTTGACGATTTGTTCCTGCTGTCCCTTAAATGTCATGCAGGAATTTAAATTGTCGTGCATCCGTCTTCGAGGATATCTTAAAGACGGTGGCAACTGGGACGTGTCACAATACTAATTCATGGACTTACATTTTACCCACAGTTCTACTTGGAATGAGAACAGCAAACAAATAAGATTTAAAAGCTTCAGCAGCTGAAAACATTTAAAATTACCTGGGCAATTTTCCTCCGAGGTTAAAGACAAACAATCACAGTCTTATTTTTTAGTCCATCTGAAATTTGCTATTAAAAATATTCGCCCTGTAGCTGCGTCGTATCAGTGTTTAAAGAAACCATTCGTATATTACGATTTATGAACAATATTACAAGTATGGATACGTAATGATGGAATATTAAAACCTTTATCCTAAAAATGCAGTGGAAAATAATAGAAAGTAATGACAAATACTTTACGGTTCAGAATGGAAACAAAACTGGTAAAGCTTCAATTAACAGACTTTAACCTGCATTTATGGATGAATTGATTGATGAGCAAGTGTATAAAAGAGAAACTTCAAAATGTGTATAATTCTCATTAGGACGGGGGTAATGTGGTGCTACTGTAGAATATCTACTTTATACAATTTTAAAATAAATAAAATATACTAAGAGCTTTGAAATTATTGTATCTACTTGAAAAAACTGTAGATATTTATATAAAACTAGCTGTTTGATCGGGATTTTCTAAATAAAAATAAAAAATTAAATACTGGAGAATTTTGTTAATAACTTGACCCCAGCGCTATCTACCATCAATAAAAAAAATTTAAATATCACGACAACAGCGCCACCTATCGGGAGTTTTTTATAAACCATCAGTGAAAGTAGACCTTTCCAACGCATGTACTCGTTTGAAAATCGATTAAGTGGTTCTCGAGTTATAAAATCAAGAACATAAGACAACTTATTTTTATATTGTGGTTCGTTTCTTTCTGGCATAGTGTTATAAGCGTGGTTCTCTTAGTAACAGATGAGTACTCTGGTCAACTGCAATCTGGATAAAGTGAAGTTTTTTTTAGCATCCCTTATCTTAAAAATAAAAATAATGGACTGCTTTAAAGCTCTGTCTTAGCAAAAATCATTTGTTTCCTACTTTTTTTTTGAATTAGGTATATTTGGTTGTTGTTTTTCTGCTACTTTAAAACAGACAAGTTCGTTTTTTCAAATGTTCGATCGATCGATCGATTCATGCCAGGTCGGCAGGCAGTCAAAAAACAGAGAAACACAAAGCTAAGACTCAAGAAGTAAGAAAACACTACAACAACATGTAAATATACTCGAACATTGTTCGGATGAAGAAAAAAAAATAACAACAAACAAATATTTAAAATTCAACCAACTACTTTTTCCCAAATGTTCAAAAAAAGAACTTAACAAAAAAAAACCGTCACACAGCGTTAAATTGCCAAATTCAAAATTTATGGTTTAACTTCATGATTTTCATAAATTTTCATTTCTGAAACGTGTCCTTCTTTGTCATTGTTTTTCCATACGTACTGCATCATTTGAAGATCAAGCAAACTCTCAAAAATTTCGACAAAAAAAAACCACATGTTGTTCGTTTAAACTTTAAAGTGGTAACAGTAGCCATTCCTCCCTCTACTGCTTACAACTCTTGTGCCAAGATGAATTGTATTTAAGGCTTGAAATGATGGGGCGGCTTAGATTTTTACTTTAAAGATAAACACATTTTGCTAACAATTGAAATCCCGAAACAACAACTTTCTAAGGATACGATTTTTTTTTATATGACAGTGGTGCAATGCCAACAAACAAGTAGTTTGTGGTAGAGTTCATGAGTTTCTTAGTTCGGGGCATTTTTTTCTGAATTTTGTTTATTTGCATGTGATTGAAATGTGACTTTAATATTTGTATTGAGGCAATAAATTTATATGAGAGTTTTGCTGGGCTCCTTTTTATCGGTAGCAATATAAAGAAAATATAGATATGCAAATTAAGTTATTTTTTTCTTCTTTAGTTTAATGAAACTTTTCTTAACGATGCTAAAATAAAAAGATAATATTATTGAAATTATAAGGAAAACGTGACGAGATTTCAAATAAAATCATAAAGTTATATTATTAGCATATCAAATGTAAAAGAATATACAATCGTTAAAGTAAACGCAATAAAAATATTTAAGTATTTTTTCTTTATAAAAAGATGAATTGTAAGACTTGGACCTAGAAAATATAAAAAGCATTATTGAATTGATGTTTTAAATGAGACATTTTAAGAAGGTTTAGAAAGATCAACAAAAACAATCATTTTTTATCATTATTTATATTGTTGTTTTTAATTCATTAAATGTGAGATTAACGGCCAATTTAACCAAGTTTAACTAAAACTTACTTTTACTTTAACTTCCAGTTAACAATATGTTTTTGACAGTTATAACTGAGCTTGGTAAAATTGGCCGTAAGACTAAATTTTTTACGAAATTTTCATTCATTTGAAACTATAGATTTTACATTGAAATTTCTATCCATTTTTCTCATGTGGCAACAGAGCAAAGCACAATACTTGTCAAAATTGTTTAAGTGGCACTGCCTTGTATTCTCTACACCATGCAAGGCGAGTTCATACAGGTGAACGCATTATGAGATAGAGTTATGCAGCTATCCCTTTTTGTTGAAAAATGCTTTGTATTTTGGTTTTGAAAAAAGTTACAGTGAATGTCAAAATTATTTGTTGACAATATGTATAAAAAAGGAAATTTCTAAAATGTACACAATTGCTTTAGAAGGTAAATATTTTTCCTGTATTGCAAATTTATTGTGGTTCCACTTATTCATTTTTAATTTCTTGTGTTTATATTTTATATTCACTTTATTTGTTTTATAAAATTTAAATAAGTTTTTTTCAAGTATTGAGATTTTTATTGAATTTTAAATAATTTGTTCACAAAATGTAAACAAAGCATGACATTCAGCATACACACAAATAAATAAACAATAAGCAGATGACTCGAAAATGTCACCAGTAAGAATTCACCTTGATGCCATTGTTCTACCTTATATTGTTGTACCACGTGTAAAAATATAAAAACGTTAAAGTTAAAATTTTTAATTATTAATTTTTTCTCGAAACATTCGAGGAGAATAATAATTAATACAGCTAAAAATTTTATAGAAAGAGTTCTAAGGATAAGTGATTCAGAATTTCATAGAGATAATAAAAGAAATATTTTAAATATTTTAACAGATAATAGATTTCCTAAACAATTAATATCAGATTTATTAATACAGTATAATAATTGTAGAATATATAACCGAAATAGTATACACACAGAAAAAAATACCAATGTAAAATTAACATGGAAAAATGTTGATTGAGAATCAAAGTAAATTTCTGCAAAAGTATGCCCTTTATTTAAATTTATCATTATTTCATATTAATTTTAAATCAAAATATTGAAATAAATGAAAAAAATATTAAAATATTAATAAATATGGATCCAATATTGAATCCATCAAAAAACCTGCTTTATATTAAAATCAAAAGTCTATCTTGTTAAATTAACATGCATACATAGTTAAGTATGTTTATTATTTTATTTTCGTTCTTAAAATATGTTATAAAAAGAAGACAATTCCCGTATTTTTTAATTAAAATTATTAAGTTAAATAGTACATCAAGTTTTCAAAGTAGAATGATGACGAAAACCATATTGGGCGATTCTGCTGATGCTTTTGTTGGCAAAGGAGAATACAAAATAAGTGGAGCATGTGTTACAGGGGTAAGTATATTGAATTATTCTTAAATAAATGCATATGTTGTCTCTGAAACTTCTTCACATTCAAATCAATTTGATTCTACATGAAATTCACGTTGTTTCAACTTGAAATAACGTTCATTCAACGTGATTCGGATTGTTAATTCAATATAAATCACATTTTGCTCTAACTTTACTGCAATGTTAAATTAACATGAATAATAGTTATTTTAAAAGAAAAAACTGTTGTTCGAAAGTAATTGTAAAATCAGGTTGAATTAACATGAAAAACGTATGAAGCAAAATCAACACCGAAAAATTTTAAATCAACCTTGTTTTCTATGCGTTAAACTTGATTGTTTTCTGTGTGTAACAGAACAGAGAATTTATAAATCTGTAACATATGTATGTATTTACCAAAATGTTCGGAAAGTTTAGAAAAATCAAATATATATGATAGTAAAATATAAAAAATAGCTCATCAATCTTTTAACACAGTAGGTAAACTATTTACTTAAATGAAAGACAAAATAAAGAAGATGGAAATGTCAAATATTGTTTATAAAATACCTTGTAAGGGTAATAATAGTGGACAGTGTAATATGGTATATAAAAGTACAACAAAAAATAAACTAAAAACTAGGATGGCAGGACATAAGTCAGATCAAAAATATAGACATATTTCATCACAAAAAACAGCTTAATCATCCCATTGTGCTAATCTTAACCATTATCCAGATTTTGAAAATTCAACTGTTTTAAACACAGAAAATAATTATAAACGTAGATTTATGTTCGAAATGTTAGAAATCATAAATGTACCAACAATGTCGAGAATTAATTTGAAGTCTGACACTGAGAATTAGGGATGACAATCGGGACTGGTTTTCGCAAATCCCGGGATTCAGGATTTCAAAAATCAAATCCCGGGAATCCGGGATTTTTCAGCATTCGAGGTTTTTGAAAATTAAAAGATTGATGCTTTTTATAGATATTTATTAAAAAAAAGTCCTTAAAAGAGGTTTACAAGAAAAGTTTTATTATTAATTTTTTTTTTTCAAGTAAAATATAATGTTATATTTATTACTACAATTTGCAAATATTGAAAATTATGATTTTTTCATAATTAATGATTAATTTAATTAAAAATATGATAAAAAAAAAACAACGTATGATTTCTAACAATGTGTTAGTTTTTTATTTAATTACCTCAGTTGATTCAAATTAAATAAAAAAAATAATTAATATTGTAATTGAATAGAGCAAACTTGTAATTGATTTATATGTAAAATTCTACTAAAATTTTTATTAAGTAAACTAGAATGAATAATTCAAATTTGAATTCAAAATTAATTATCAAAATCAATTTATTTAGTTAACCATAAAATCTTATTTTAACAAAGACACATTTTTTTGCCCACCACCACCAGTGGTAGGAATTATGTAGTGTGTAAAATACATTTCTTAATTTCGTAAAATCGCTCCATAAATTGTCGTTGTTCCTTGGCCTACTCCAGTAAAACACTTTAATAATTTAAACTCTAAGAAAAGTAAAGTTTCAGTTTCGAATTTGGTGCAGTAGTGAAATGCTTTGTGCATTTCAAAAGACATGTTTTTCTTTTATTTATTTTCTTCTTTATTTATTTTCTGCTTTTCTCGTTAAAATTTCTTATAATTGTTGGACACGCTTAAAAAGAATAACAAAGTTTAACTTTTTTTTCGTTTTCAATGGTAGTATTAACAGAGTTAATCAAATAAATATTAAATATTAATATTTTGTTCCCTATCTTCTCAAGGGGGAATGTCAAGATGAGTTTATTTTTATAAAAAAAAGGTAAAACAAAAAAATTTGGTTAACAATTTCGGGATTGATTTAATCCCGAAAATCCCGAGATTACAAAATTTAAATCCCGGGGTTCGGGATTGGCATCCCTACTGAGAATGTAGCACAAAATTATAGACATTTACGGTCTAATTCATAAAAATTTCTTGTTTCAGTTTTAATGCTTACAATAGTTATCAAACACTTTTTGTTTTATAAACCATTAATAAAAAGTCTGATTTATAAACGCTTAATAGGAGTGGATTACCAATTAAACGTTTATATTGCTTTTTTATTTTTTAGAGCTTTCAGTAATTCGAACGTCCAGAAATTAGAATCAGTGTGTGCAATATATTAAACGTTCTAAAATTCGAATTTTAAATTCTAATTTCAGACCGTTTTTTTTTTTTTTGTTATTTGAACACAAGAAATCCTCAATTTATTTTTATTCTGTTTAACCCTTATGTGAATGGCAAGGTACCCGGGTACCCGGTAAGAAAAAAAAAACACAACAAACAAATTTATATTTAATTTAAGTATTAAAAATGGATAAAAATACTTTTATAAAGTTATCAGAAGATTATTTTAATCATTTAAGGAAAAAAATAAAAAGATTTAGCAGAAATCGTGGCCGATTGTACACGTTCATGTTGCCGATTCTACATTATACTCAGTTTAAGGTATGTTCAGTGGATTCTATGTGATTAATGAAGTGATTTAGTTGTAATCATGTTAATTTGAACTGTTTAACAAATCACTTCAATGTATGGTAAATTTTCTCGATTTTGATGTGATTAGAGCTTTATCACGTTCGAGTTGCTTACACGCGTTTAAGAACACAAGTGTGAACATAGTATAAGCAACCAAAAATTAAAAATATTTTTTATTATTCCTCGCATAAAACTTCCATACGGTTGTCAAACCTAATGCCAAACAACGTACTGTAATTCGAGAATTCAAGAAATACTGTTTGTGATGCTTTAAAAAACAACAAGAAAGCGCCATTTTACGCCTTTTCATGGGTTTTTATAAGTTTGTTGTTTAGTATTTATAAGCCAGCTTGTAACTTTATAAGTATGCCAAAATTCTTCTTTTTTTTTAATTTTAGTTAACGAATACAAAACTTATATCTAGTTTTCCTAAAAAAGTGAAAAATAATTTGTATAAATCTAAGCGAAGTCTTCGGAGCGAAACAAAAATTATCTACTCGTTTGTCAGGATTGTACACAAATTTCAAGCATGAATGTTTGAAATAATGGCCAGCATAAACTTTTAAAAATTATAAACGTTATAAAGCAGTAGTGGTCATGTTATCCACATATAAATATGTTTATTCAACGTTTTTTAGCTTATAAGGGTATTCACGTCAAAAGTTGCACCCTTGCAAAAAAAGCAAAAGTGCAAATATTTTGTTTATTTAGATTTTAGCGATATTTTTAAAACATTTTAGGCTAAATAAAAAATTTAGCGGTTTCTAGCCGTTTTTGAAATGCGATTTGACGGGAAGTCTTCAAAAAAAGTTGCCAACAATGCCAGTATGGTCCATTGTGACGCCTCATTTAGAGAAAGCTATATAAAGATTAGGGATCCCGAAAATCCCGGGATTTAATATTTTGTAATCCCGAATCCCGGGATTTGCGAAAACCAGTCCCGATTGGCATCCCTAGTAATCACTACCAAAATTCCATATTTTCCATAGAAAATTGATTTTTTATATGAAAACATAAAATCTCATTTATTTCGTTAATTAGAGGTCCTAGAGCCAAAAGGATCGAAATCTGTAATCACTACCAAAATTCCATATTTTCCATAGAAAATTGATTTTTTATATGAAAACATAAAATCTCATTTATTTCGTTAATTAGAGGTCCTAGAGCCAAAAGGATCGAAATCTGTTATCACTACCAAAATTCCATATTTTCCATAGAAAATTGATTTTGTATATGGGTAATTCCATGTCAAATCGACCAAGAGTGGGACCCGACCCCTTTCGATTTGAATGAAATTTGGTGAGAAGGTTCCTTTTATCCTATAAGGAACATATATGAACGAAAAAAATTTTTAAAATTTTTTTTTCAAAAGTTACGTCATATTCAAAATGGCATAATTTCGCCGAATTAGCCGAATATGTTGAGTTTATTTTTTCTATATCTCAAAAACTACTGCACATACGAAGATGATTTGTATGTCATTTTAAAGAGAATACTTGGGGCTATAAGCAATATATTGAAGAAAAAATTTTTTTTGGAAAAAATGTAATATCTGCAAAATATTAAATTTTTAAAATGGACTAAGTCAAAAACCTAATTTTTTTTTTGCCTAATTTTTTTTTATATAATACCTCAAACTGTTCTTTAAAAATCCTAAAACTTTGAAGGAGGTGTTTTTTTTTTTTTTTAGATATGAATTTTTTTCTTTCGCAACCTTTAAAAAAATAACCTAAAAATAAAATTTTAAAATTTTAATTTTGAGCAATAAGTATTTATAAAATGTGATTTGTTTGAAAAAGTAATATTATTGGTAAGGTTGTTTTTGTTTATTTGTTGCATCTTTTGTTGGGGCTCAATGTGGGCATTTTTTTAAGAAAAGTACACCTTTTGTCACGTTACGTCTTTAAAAGTCGTTTTTTCTTCGTCTCTTTTCCTACCGTTAATGCCGGGCTGCTTTTTCTTAACCTAAAATAAATGAAAATGCTATGAATGTTGAAGCCTTATTCAATGTAAATACAATATTAAGAATTAAAACGTTATTTTTTACCTGGTTTTAAAGCCTGGTTCGCTCAGAATCTTGTCGATATTGTTCAATTTAACATCCTCTCCTTCGCTAGATGAAGATAAAGTTTTTATTTTAATAAATTTATTCGAAATAGGAATGGCGGCATGACAGGAACGTACTCCTTGAACTGGTGAAGCATTTTTAAACCTATTTTCCAGTTTTTTTTCAGTACGTTGAATGTGTTGATCTGAGACGAAATTAAAATTGATTCCTTGAATACTATCTTTCGCCCATCGACACAGTTGCTCGGGTGTCTTAATTTGTTGATCAGGTGTCAATTGTAGATTGGCTCGGCTAGCTAATCGCTTAACTGTTCCACCCAAACCATCACTTGGCCCTTTTCCATGAGAAGTTGCAAAAAAATGCCATTCTGCTCGAATTTGAAAATCCTCTTCGTGGTGTATCAAATTTACTAAATTGTAACGATTTTTATATTGGGATGCAGCACCATCAGAAAAATAAATTATTTTTGAAATATTTGGAATCTTATGTTTAAGGAACGTCGTTAATGTCTCTTGGAAGCTGTAAACTGCAGTAGTATTATGAGTTAAGTTATCTGATATTATTACCAAGCTAAGAGGTACGATATCACTTCCATTCTCAGCAATGGATCTATAATAGCAAGCGAATGGATGAATTGTCGCTTGTCTGTTATTCCAATACACTCCTTGAACACTATTTTGAAGTAAAAACGAATAATTTTCAGAGAAATCAGCAACAACAAGAACTTGCCCTATCTCAAGATTATTTTTCGTAGTTTTAAAATATTCGGCTTGTTGTTTAGCTACAAAGTCATGCCAAAGTAATTTTGGAATATATTCTACAACAAAATCAACGAAATCTTCAGTTGATTTTATAACTGTCTCCAAAGAGCAGCGGTCTACTTGAATCCACTGATTATATGTAATGTCATCTAAACAGTTTTCCGTAAAAAGATTTTCGAGAATATTTTTTAATTTGGACGAGCCGGGACAAGCATTGCATACACCAAGATAACAGTCATCCGTAGGTGTTTTACAAATAACCATTTTCATACAATCTTTATATGAAGAAAATGGTTGAGATCCATCCTTCATTTTTAGTTTTTCAAGTCTAGCACCTTGAAATAGCATTTTAAAATTTTCATGAATCCGGCAAACACATACTACGTGCGTACCAGATGCACCAGCTAGAACACATTCGGGTGGTCTTAAACTTGCAAATTTTGAAAAACCAACTTTTTCAAATGGATATTTTTCTTTAAACATGTGAAAAATTTCACTTAGGTTACCCAAGATTAACCGTTTTTGTTTTTGCACTCGCAGACCGTTTTCATAAGCAGATTTATATTCTTTTTTACCGGGTAGTTCTCTGCTGACGTCTTGTTTTCTAAAGAACTCTTGAATTTTTTCTTCCGTGGTTTTTAACAACGGATGACCTTTATGTTTTTCAGGAATGAATAAAATGCCATCTTTTTTTACGTTTTCTTTAATTTTTTTAGCCATGTACGAAGTTGCTCCGAAAATATCAACAATTTTTTGGGTTGACCAACTTGATGGTAAGACTGACAGGATTTGTAATTTTTCACTCAATTTGCTAGTATTATCAAATTTGTTCTTCAACTGTACTATCATTTCTTTTCCAGTTAATTCTGGGTTGTCATCAACAATTAAATTGTCATCGTCAATTGAGTCAAAAGAACTATCCGTAACATGCTTAAAGCATGATTGTAGTTTAGATATAATTTCATAATATTTTTGCTGGACATAAGTTTTTGATCGATTTAAGTATTTTTTTTTAAGAGGAGACAACCCGAGTATTTTTGCAACAGCATTGACACGATCAAGATTAATTGTTTTTGAACAAACAGTTTCACTTGTTGAACTACAAATTTCAGATGTCACATCATCTTGTTCAGATGGGGGCATCACTTGTTGATATTTTTCCACTTCAATAATAATTTTTTTCCAACACGAAATACACAGTTTTTTCCCGGGTGCAATTAAAGGAAAAATTACCTTAACATGAGTATAAATCTCAAAAGTAACGACTTTCAATGATTTTTGTACTCGAGTTACATGAATGTTATACGGATCAGCACACATTTTTTGGTTTAAGGTGTATTTTTCACAAAATTGTCTATCATGCTTATCGCAAACAAAACTGACCACAATACCACTTCTAGCATTAAGAGTAATGCGTTCTTTATCAGGAAGATCTACACAATTAATGAATTTTCCCTCAGAGCATACCTCATTATTAACTATGCCAATTGAACACTTATTACTTTCCATGATTACCGTTTTGACTATTATTTATTTTAAATAAAAAAAATCACACTTTTTGCTATTCCAAACACGAATAATTGCAATAATTGATTTCAGACTTACATATGGTTGACAATTAAATCAGTGTCGACTGAAAGTGCATTAAGCACAGCGATTTTTTTACTGTATTAACTGTAGAAACCAGCCCGGCATTATCGGTAGGAAAAGAGACGAAGAAAAAACGACTTTTAAAGACGTAACGTGACAAAAGGTGTACTTTTCTTAAAAAAATGCCCACATTGAGCCCCAACAAAAGATGCAACAAATAAACAAAAACAACCTTACCAATAATATTACTTTTTCAAACAAATCACATTTTATAAATACTTATTGCTCAAAATTAAAATTTTAAAATTTTATTTTTAGGTTATTTTTTTAAAGGTTGCGAAAGAAAAAAATTCATATCTAAAAAAAAAAAAAAAACACCTCCTTCAAAGTTTTAGGATTTTTAAAGAACAGTTTGAGGTATTATATAAAAAAAAATTAGGCAAAAAAAAAATTAGGTTTTTGACTTAGTCCATTTTAAAAATTTAATATTTTGCAGATATTACATTTTTTCCAAAAAAAATTTTTTCTTCAATATATTGCTTATAGCCCCAAGTATTCTCTTTAAAATGACATACAAATCATCTTCGTATGTGCAGTAGTTTTTGAGATATAGAAAAAATAAACTCAACATATTCGGCTAATTCGGCGAAATTATGCCATTTTGAATATGACGTAACTTTTGAAAAAAAAATTTTAAAAATTTTTTTCGTTCATATATGTTCCTTATAGGATAAAAGGAACCTTCTCACCAAATTTCATTCAAATCGAAAGGGGTCGGGTCCCACTCTTGGTCGATTTGACATGGAATTACCCATATGAAAACATAAAATCTCATTTATTTCGTTAATTAGAGGTCCTAGAGCCAAAAGGATCGAAATCTGTAATCACTACCAAAATTCCATATTTTCCATAGAAAATTGATTTTTTATATGAAAACATAAAATCTCATTTATTTCGTTAATTAGAGGTCCTAGAGCCAAAAGGATCGAAATCTGTTATCACTACCAAAATTCCATATTTTCCATAGAAAATTGATTTTGTATATGAAAACATAAAATCTCATTTATTTCGTTAATTAGAGGTCCTAGAGCCAAAAGGATCGAAATCTGTAATCACTACCAAAATTCCATATTTTCCATAGAAAATTGATTTTTTATATGAAAACATAAAATCTCATTTATTTCGTTAATTAGAGGTCCTAGAGCCAAAAGGATCGAAATCTGTTATCACTACCAAAATTCCATATTTTCCATAGAAAATTGATTTTGTATATGAAAACATAAAATCTCATTTATTTCGTTAATTAGAGGTCCTAGAGCCAAAAGGATCGAAATCTGTAATCACTACCAAAATTCCATATTTTCCATAGAAAATTGATTTTTTATATGAAAACATAAAATCTCATTTATTTCGTTAATTAGAGGTCCTAGAGCCAAAAGGATCGAAATCTGTTATCACTACCAAAATTCCATATTTTCCATAGAAAATTGATTTTGTATATGAAAACATAAAATCTCATTTATTTCGTTAATTAGAGGTCCTAGAGCCAAAAGGATCGAAATCTGTAATCACTACCAAAATTCCATATTTTCCATAGAAAATTGATTTTGTATATGAAAACATAAAATCTCATTTATTTCGTTAATTAGAGGTCCTAGAGCCAAAAGGATCGAAATCTGTTATCACTACCAAAATTCCATATTTTCCATAGAAAATTGATTTTGTATATGAAAACATAAAATCTCATTTATTTCGTTAATTAGAGGTCCTAGAGCCAAAAGGATCGAAATCTGTAATCACTACCAAAATTCCATATTTTCCATAGAAAATTGATTTTTTATATGAAAACATAAAATCTCATTTATTTCGTTAATTAGAGGTCCTAGAGCCAAAAGGATCGAAATCTGTAATCACTACCAAAATTCCATATTTTCCATAGAAAATTGATTTTGTATATGAAAACATAAAATCTCATTTATTTCGTTAATTAGAGGTCCTAGAGCCAAAAGGATCGAAATCTGTAATCACTACCAAAATTCCATATTTTCCATAGAAAATTGACTTTTTATATGAAAACATAAGATCTCATTTATTTCGTTAATTAGAGGTGCTAGAGCCAAAAGGATCGAAATCTGTTATCACTACCAAAATTCCATATTTTCCATAGAAAATTGATTTTTTATATGAAAACATAAAATCTCATTTATTTCGTTAATTAGAGGTCCTAGAGCCAAAAGGATCGAAATCTGTAATCACTACCAAAATTCCATATTTTCCATAGAAAATTGATTTTTTATATGAAAACATAAAATCTCATTTATTTCGTTAATTAGAGGTCCTAGAGCCAAAAGGATCGAAATCTGTAATCACTACCAAAATTCCATATTTTCCATAGAAAATTGATTTTGTATATGAAAACATAAAATCTCATTTATTTCGTTAATTAGAGGTCCTAGAGCCAAAAGGATCGAAATCTGTTATCACTACCAAAATTCCATATTTTCCATAGAAAATTGATTTTGTATATGAAAACATAAAATCTCATTTATTTCGTTAATTAGAGGTCCTAGAGCCAAAAGGATCGAAATCTGTAATCACTACCAAAATTCCATATTTTCCATAGAAAATTGATTTTGTATATGAAAACATAAAATCTCATTTATTTCGTTAATTAGAGGTCCTAGAGCCAAAAGGATCGAAATCTGTAATCACTACCAAAATTCCATATTTTCCATAGAAAATTGATTTTGTATATGAAAACATAAAATCTCATTTATTTCGTTAATTAGAGGTCCTAGAGCCAAAAGGATCGAAATCTGTTATCACTACCAAAATTCCATATTTTCCATAGAAAATTGATTTTTTATATGAAAACATAAAATCTCATTTATTTCGTTAATTAGAGGTCCTAGCGCCAAAAGGATCGAAATCTGTAATCACTACCAAAATTCCATATTTTCCATAGAAAATTGATTTTGTATATGAAAACATAAAATCTCATTTATTTCGTTAATTAGAGGTCCTAGAGCCAAAAGGATCGAAATCTGTAATCACTACCAAAATTCCATATTTTCCATAGAAAATTGATTTTTTATATGAAAACATAAAATCTCATTTATTTCGTTAATTAGAGGTCCTAGAGCCAAAAGGATCGAAATCTGTTATCACTACCAAAATTCCATATTTTCCATAGAAAATTGATTTTTTATATGAAAACATAAAATCTCATTTATTTCGTTAATTAGAGGTCCTAGCGCCAAAAGGATCGAAATCTGTAATCACTACCAAAATTCCATATTTTCCATAGAAAATTGATTTTGTATATGAAAACATAAAATCTCATTTATTTCGTTAATTAGAGGTCCTAGAGCCAAAAGGATCGAAATCTGTTATCACTACCAAAATTCCATATTTTCCATAGAAAATTGATTTTGTATATGAAAACATAAAATCTCATTTAGTTCGTTAATTAGAGGTCCTAGAGCCAAAAGGATCGAAATCTGTTATCACTACCAAAATTCCATATTTTCCATAGAAAATTGATTTTGTATATAAAAACATAAAATCTCATTTATTTCGTTAATTAGAGGTCCTAGAGCCAAAAGGATCGAAATCTGTAATCACTACCAAAATTCCATATTTTCCATAGAAAATTGATTTTTTATATGAAAACATAAAATCTCATTTATTTCGTTAATTAGAGGTCCTAGCGCCAAAAGGATCGAAATCTGTAATCACTACCAAAATTCCATATTTTCCACAGAAAATTGATTTTTTATATGAAAACATAAAATCTCATTTATTTCGTTAATTAGAGGTCCTAGAGCCAAAAGGATCGAAATCTGTAATCACTACCAAAATTCCATATTTTCCATAGAAAATTGATTTTGTATATGAAAACATAAAATCTCATTTATTTCGTTAATTAGAGGTCCTAGAGCCAAAAGGATCGAAATCTGTTATCACTACCAAAATTCCATATTTTCTATAGAAAATTGATTTTGTATATGAAAACATAAAATCTCATTTATTTCGTTAATTAGAGGTCCTAGAGCCAAAAGGATCGAAATCTGTAATCACTACCAAAATTCCATATTTTCCATAGAAAATTGATTTTGTATATGAAAACATAAAATCTCATTTATTTCGTTAATTAGAGGTCCTAGAGCCAAAAGGATCGAAATCTGTAATCACTACCAAAATTCCATATTTTCCATAGAAAATTGATTTTTTATATGAAAACATAAAATCTCATTTATTTCGTTAATTAGAGGTCCTAGAGCCAAAAGGATCGAAATCTGTTATCACTACCAAAATTCCATATTTTCCATAGAAAATTGATTTTTTATATGAAAACATAAAATCTCATTTATTTCGTTAATTAGAGGTCCTAGCGCCAAAAGGATCGAAATCTGTTATCACTACCAAAATTCCATATTTTCCATAGAAAATTGACTTTTTATATGAAAACATAAGATCTCATTTATTTCGTTAATTAGAGGTGCTAGAGCCAAAAGGATCGAAATCTGTTATCACTACCAAAATTCCATATTTATATGAAAACATAAAATCTCATTTATTTCGTTAGTTAGAGGTCCTAGAGCCAAAAGGATCGAAATCTGTTATCACTACCAAAATTCCATATTTTCCATAGAAAATTGATTTTTTATATGAAAACATAAAATCTCATTTATTTCGTTAATTAGAGGTCCTAGAGCCAAAAGGATCGAAATCTGTAATCACTACCAAAATTCCATATTTTCCATAGAAAATTGATTTTTTATATGAAAACATAAAATCTCATTTATTTCGTTAATTAGAGGTCCTAGAGACAAAAGGATCGAAATCTGTAATCACTACCAAAATTCCATATTTTCCATAGAAAATTGATTTTGTATATGAAAACATAAAATCTCATTTATTTCGTTAATTAGAGGTCCTAGAGCCAAAAGGATCGAAATCTGTAATCACTACCAAAATTCCATATTTTCCATAGAAAATTGATTTTTTATATGAAAACATAAAATCTCATTTATTTCGTTAATTAGAGGTCCTAGAGCCAAAAGGATCGAAATCTGTAATCACTACCAAAATTCCATATTTTCCATAGAAAATTGATTTTGTATATGAAAACATAAAATCTCATTTATTTCGTTAATTAGAGGTCCTAGAGCCAAAAGGATCGAAATCTGTTATCACTACCAAAATTCCATATTTTCCATAGAAAATTGATTTTGTATATGAAAACATAAAATCTCATTTATTTCGTTAATTAGAGGTCCTAGAGCCAAAAGGATCGAAATCTGTAATCACTACCAAAATTCCATATTTTCCATAGAAAATTGATTTTGTATATGAAAACATAAAATCTCATTTATTTCGTTAATTAGAGGTCCTAGAGCCAAAAGGATCGAAATCTGTAATCACTACCAAAATTCCATATTTTCCATAGAAAATTGATTTTTTATATGAAAACATAAAATCTCATTTATTTCGTTAATTAGAGGTCCTAGAGCCAAAAGGATCGAAATCTGTTATCACTACCAAAATTCCATATTTTCCATAGAAAATTGATTTTTTATATGAAAACATAAAATCTCATTTATTTCGTTAATTAGAGGTCCTAGAGCCAAAAGGATCGAAATCTGTAATCACTACCAAAATTCCATATTTTCCATAGAAAATTGATTTTGTATATGAAAACATAAAATCTCATTTATTTCGTTAATTAGAGGTCCTAGAGCCAAAAGGATCGAAATCTGTTATCACTACCAAAATTCCATATTTTCCATAGAAAATTGATTTTTTATATGAAAACATAAAATCTCATTTATTTCGTTAATTAGAGGTCCTAGAGCCAAAAGGATCGAAATCTGTTATCACTACCAAAATTCCATATTTTACTTAGAAAATTGATTTTTTATATGAAAACATAAAATCTCATTTATTTCGTTAATTAGAGGTCCTAGAGCCAAAAGGATCGAAATCTGTAATCACTACCAAAATTCCATATTTTCCATAGAAAAATGATTTTGTATATGAAAACATAAAATCTCATTTATTTCGTTAATTAGAGGTCCTAGAGCCAAAAGGATCGAAATCTGTTATCACTACCAAAATTCCATATTTTCCATAGAAAATTGATTTTTTATATGAAAACATAAAATCTCATTTATTTCGTTAATTAGAGGTCCTAGAGCCAAAAGGAACGAAATCTGTAATCACTACCAAAATTCCATATTTTCCATAGAAAATTGATTTTGTATATGAAAACATAAATCTCATTTATTTCGTTAATTAGAGGTCCTAGAGCCAAAAGGAACGAAATCTGTAATCACTACCAAAATTCCATATTTTCCATAGAAAATTGATTTTGTATATGAAAACATAAAATCTCATTTATTTCGTTAATTAGAGGTCCTAGAGCCAAAAGGATCGAAATCTGTTATCACTACCAAAATTCCATATTTTCCATAGAAAATTGATTTTTTATATGAAAACATAAAATCTCATTTATTTCGTTAATTAGAGGTCCTAGCGCCAAAAGGATCGAAATCTGTAATCACTACCAAAATTCCATATTTTCCATAGAAAATTGATTTTGTATATGAAAACATAAAATCTCATTTATTTCGTTAATTAGAGGTCCTAGAGCCAAAAGGATCGAAATCTGTTATCACTACCAAAATTCCATATTTTCCATAGAAAATTTATTTTGTATATGAAAACATAAAATCTCATTTAGTTCGTTAATTAGAGGTCCTAGAGCCAAAAGGATCGAAATCTGTTATCACTACCAAAATTCCATATTTTCCATAGAAAATTGATTTCTTATATGAAAACATAAAATCTCATTTATTTCGTTAATTAGAGGTCCTAGCGCCAAAAGGATCGAAATCTGTAATCACTACCAAAATTCCATATTTTCCATAGAAAATTGACTTTTTATATGAAAACATAAGATCTCATTTATTTCGTTAATTAGAGGTGCTAGAGCCAAAAGGATCGAAATCTGTTATCACTACCAAAATTCCATATTTATATGAAAACATAAAATCTCATTTATTTCGTTAGTTAGAGGTCCTAGAGCCAAAAGGATCGAAATCTGTTATCACTACCAAAATTCCATATTTTCCATAGAAAATTGATTTTGTATATGAAAACATAAAATCTCATTTATTTCGTTAATTAGAGGTCCTAGAGCCAAAAGGATCGAAATCTGTAATCACTACCAAAATTCCATATTTTCCATAGAAAATTGATTTTGTATATGAAAACATAAAATCTCATTTATTTCGTTAATTAGAGGTCCTAGAGCCAAAAGGAACGAAATCTGTAATCACTACCAAAATTCCATATTTTCCATAGAAAATTGATTTTGTATATGAAAACATAAAATCTCATTTATTTCGTTAATTAGAGGTCCTAGAGCCAAAAGGATCGAAATCTGTAATCACTACCAAAATTCCATATTTTCCATAGAAAATTGATTTTTTATATGAAAACATAAAATCTCATTTATTTCGTTAATTAGAGGTCCTAGCGCCAAAAGGATCGAAATCTGTAATCACTACCAAAATTCCATATTTTCCATAGAAAATTGATTTTGTATATGAAAACATAAAATCTCATTTATTTCGTTAATTAGAGGTCCTAGAGCCAAAAGGATCGAAATCTGTTATCACTACCAAAATTCCATATTTTCCATAGAAAATTTATTTTGTATATGAAAACATAAAATCTCATTTAGTTCGTTAATTAGAGGTCCTAGAGCCAAAAGGATCGAAATCTGTTATCACTACCAAAATTCCATATTTTCCATAGAAAATTGATTTTGTATATAAAAACATAAAATCTCATTTATTTCGTTAATTAGAGGTCCTAGAGCCAAAAGGATCGAAATCTGTAATCACTACCAAAATTCCATATTTTCCATAGAAAATTGATTTCTTATATGAAAACATAAAATCTCATTTATTTCGTTAATTAGAGGTCCTAGCGCCAAAAGGATCGAAATCTGTAATCACTACCAAAATTCCATATTTTCCATAGAAAATTGACTTTTTATATGAAAACATAAGATCTCATTTATTTCGTTAATTAGAGGTGCTAGAGCCAAAAGGATCGAAATCTGTTATCACTACCAAAATTCCATATTTATATGAAAACATAAAATCTCATTTATTTCGTTAGTTAGAGGTCCTAGAGCCAAAAGGATCGAAATCTGTTATCACTACCAAAATTCCATATTTTCCATAGAAAATTGATTTTGTATATGAAAACATAAAATCTCATTTATTTCGTTAATTAGAGGTCCTAGAGCCAAAAGGATCGAAATCTGTAATCACTACCAAAATTCCATATTTTCCATAGAAAATTGATTTTGTATATGAAAACATAAAATCTCATTTATTTCGTTAATTAGAGGTCCTAGAGCCAAAAGGAACGAAATCTGTAATCACTACCAAAATTCCATATTTTCCATAGAAAATTGATTTTGTATATGAAAACATAAAATCTCATTTATTTCGTTAATTAGAGGTCCTAGAGCCAAAAGGATCGAAATCTGTAATCACTACCAAAATTCCATATTTTCCATAGAAAATTGATTTTTTATATGAAAACATAAAATCTCATTTATTTCGTTAATTAGAGGTCCTAGCGCCAAAAGGATCGAAATCTGTAATCACTACCAAAATTCCATATTTTCCATAGAAAATTGATTTTGTATATGAAAACATAAAATCTCATTTATTTCGTTAATTAGAGGTCCTAGAGCCAAAAGGATCGAAATCTGTTATCACTACCAAAATTCCATATTTTCCATAGAAAATTTATTTTGTATATGAAAACATAAAATCTCATTTAGTTCGTTAATTAGAGGTCCTAGAGCCAAAAGGATCGAAATCTGTTATCACTACCAAAATTCCATATTTTCCATAGAAAATTGATTTTGTATATAAAAACATAAAATCTCATTTATTTCGTTAATTAGAGGTCCTAGAGCCAAAAGGATCGAAATCTGTAATCACTACCAAAATTCCATATTTTCCATAGAAAATTGATTTTTTATATGAAAACATAAAATCTCATTTATTTCGTTAATTAGAGGTCCTAGCGCCAAAAGGATCGAAATCTGTAATCACTACCAAAATTCCATATTTTCCATAGAAAATTGATTTTTTATATGAAAACATAAAATCTCATTTATTTCGTTAATTAGAGGTCCTAGAGCCAAAAGGATCGAAATCTGTAATCACTACCAAAATTCCATATTTTCCATAGAAAATTGATTTTGTATATGAAAACATAAAATATCATTTATTTCGTTAATTAGAGGTCCTAGAGCCAAAAGGATCGAAATCTGTAATCACTACCAAAATTCCATATTTTCCATAGAAAATTGATTTTTTATATGAAAACATAAAATCTCATTTATTTCGTTAATTAGAGGTCCTAGAGCCAAAAGGATCGAAATCTGTTATCACTACCAAAATTCCATATTTTCCATAGAAAATTGATTTTTTATATGAAAACATAAAATCTCATTTATTTCGTTAATTAGAGGTCCTAGCGCCAAAAGGATCGAAATCTGTAATCACTACCAAAATTCCATATTTTCCATAGAAAATTGATTTTGTATATGAAAACATAAAATCTCATTTATTTCGTTAATTAGAGGTCCTAGAGCCAAAAGGATCGAAATCTGTAATCACTACCAAAATTCCATATTTTCCATAGAAAATTGATTTTGTATATGAAAACATAAAATCTCATTTATTTCGTTAATTAGAGGTCCTAGAGCCAAAAGGATCGAAATCTGTAATCACTACCAAAATTCCATATTTTCCATAGAAAATTGATTTTGTATATGAAAACATAAAATCTCATTTATTTCGTTAATTAGAGGGCCTAGAGCCAAAAGGATCGAAATCTGTTATCACTACCAAAATTCCATATTTTCCATAGAAAATTGATTTTGTATATGAAAACATAAAATCTCATTTAGTTCGTTAATTAGAGGTCCTAGAGCCAAAAGGATCGAAATCTGTTATCACTACCAAAATTCCATATTTTCCATAGAAAATTGATTTTGTATATAAAAACATAAAATCTCATTTATTTCGTTAATTAGAGGTCCTAGAGCCAAAAGGATCGAAATCTGTAATCACTACCAAAATTCCATATTTTCCATAGAAAATTGATTTTTTATATGAAAACATAAAATCTCATTTATTTCGTTAATTAGAGGTCCTAGCGCCAAAAGGATCGAAATCTGTAATCACTACCAAAATTCCATATTTTCCATAGAAAATTGATTTTTTATATGAAAACATAAAATCTCATTTATTTCGTTAATTAGAGGTCCTAGCGCCAAAAGGATCGAAATCTGTAATCACTACCAAAATTCCATATTTTTCATAGAAAATTGATTTTGTATATGAAAACATAAAATCTCATTTATTTCGTTAATTAGAGGTCCTAGAGCCAAAAGGATCGAAATCTGTAATCACTACCAAAATTCCATATTTTCCATAGAAAATTGATTTTTTATATGAAAACATAAAATCTCATTTATTTCGTTAATTAGAGGTCCTAGAGCCAAAAGGATCGAAATCTGTTATCACTACCAAAATTCCATATTTTCCATAGAAAATTGATTTTGTATATGAAAACATAAAATCTCATTTATTTCGTTAATTAGAGGTCCTAGAGCCAAAAGGATCGAAATCTGTAATCACTACCAAAATTCCATATTTTCCATAGAAAATTGATTTTGTATATGAAAACATAAAATCTCATTTATTTCGTTAATTAGAGGTCCTAGCGCCAAAAGGATCGAAATCTGTAATCACTACCAAAATTCCATATTTTCCATAGAAAATTGATTTTTTATATGAAAACATAAAATCTCATTTATTTCGTTAATTAGAGGTCCTAGAGCCAAAAGGATCGAAATCTGTAATCACTACCAAAATTCCATATTTTCCATAGAAAATTGATTTTGTATATGAAAACATAAAATCTCATTTATTTCGTTAATTAGAGGTCCTAGAGCCAAAAGGATCGAAATCTGTTATCACTACCAAAATTCCATATTTTCCATAGAAAATTGATTTTGTATATGAAAACATAAAATCTCATTTATTTCGTTAATTAGAGGTCCTAGAGCCAAAAGGATCGAAATCTGTAATCACTACCAAAATTCCATATTTTCCATAGAAAATTGATTTTGTGTATGAAAACATAAAATCTCATTTATTTCGTTAATTAGAGGTCCTAGAGCCAAAAGGATCGAAATCTGTAATCACTACCAAAATTCCATATTTTCCATAGAAAATTGATTTTGTATATGAAAACATAAAATCTCATTTATTTCGTTAATTAGAGGTCCTAGAGCCAAAAGGATCGAAATCTGTTATCACTACCAAAATTCCATATTTTCCATAGAAAATTGATTTTGTATATGAAAACATAAAATCTCATTTATTTCGTTAATTAGAGGTCCTAGAGCCAAAAGGATCGAAATCTGTAATCACTACCAAAATTCCATATTTTCCATAGAAAATTGATTTTGTATATGAAAACATAAAATCTCATTTATTTCGTTAATTAGAGGTCCTAGAGCCAAAAGGATCGAAATCTGTTATCACTACCAAAATTCCATATTTTCCATAGAAAATTGATTTTGTATATGAAAACATAAAATCTCATTTAGTTCGTTAATTAGAGGTCCTAGAGCCAAAAGGATCGAAATCTGTTATCACTACCAAAATTCCATATTTTCCATAGAAAATTGATTTTTTATATGAAAACATAAAATCTCATTTATTTCGTTAATTAGAGGTCCTAGCGCCAAAAGGATCGAAATCTGTAATCACTACCAAAATTCCATATTTTCCATAGAAAATTGATTTTTTATATGAAAACATAAAATCTCATTTATTTCGTTAATTAGAGGTCCTAGAGCCAAAAGGATCGAAATCTGTAATCACTACCAAAATTCCATATTTTCCATAGAAAATTGATTTTGTATATGAAAACATAAAATCTCATTTATTTCGTTAATTAGAGGTCCTAGAGCCAAAAGGATCGAAATCTGTTATCACTACCAAAATTCCATATTTTCCATAGAAAATTGATTTTGTATATGAAAACATAAAATCTCATTTATTTCGTTAATTAGAGGTCCTAGAGCCAAAAGGATCGAAATCTGTAATCACTACCAAAATTCCATATTTTCCATAGAAAATTGATTTTGTATATGAAAACATAAAATCTCATTTATTTCGTTAATTAGAGGTCCTAGAGCCAAAAGGATCGAAATCTGTAATCACTACCAAAATTCCATATTTTCCATAGAAAATTGATTTTGTATATGAAAACATAAAATCTCATTTATTTCGTTAATTAGAGGTCCTAGAGCCAAAAGGATCGAAATCTGTTATCACTACCAAAATTCCATATTTTCCATAGAAAATTGATTTTGTATATGAAAACATAAAATCTCATTTATTTCGTTAATTAGAGGTCCTAGAGCCAAAAGGATCGAAATCTGTAATCACTACCAAAATTCCATATTTTCCATAGAAAATTGATTTTGTATATGAAAACATAAAATCTCATTTATTTCGTTAATTAGAGGTCCTAGAGCCAAAAGGATCGAAATCTGTTATCACTACCAAAATTCCATATTTTCCATAGAAAATTGATTTTGTATATGAAAACATAAAATCTCATTTATTTCGTTAATTAGAGGTCCTAGAGCCAAAAGGATCGAAATCTGTAATCACTACCAAAATTCCATATTTTCCATAGAAAATTGATTTTGTATATGAAAACATAAAATCTCATTTATTTCGTTAATTAGAGGTCCTAGAGCCAAAAGGATCGAAATCTGTTATCACTACCAAAATTCCATATTTTCCATAGAAAATTGATTTTGTATATGAAAACATAAAATCTCATTTATTTCGTTAATTAGAGGTCCTAGAGCCAAAAGGATCGAAATCTGTTATCACTACCAAAATTCCATATTTTCCATAGAAAATTGATTTTGTATATGAAAACATAAAATCTCATTTATTTCGTTAATTAGAGGTCCTAGAGCCAAAAGATCGAAATCTGTAATCACTACCAAAATTCCATATTTTCCATAGAAAATTGATTTTGTATATGAAAACATAAAATCTCATTTATTTCGTTAATTAGAGGTCCTAGAGCCAAAAGGATCGAAATCTGTTATCACTACCAAAATTCCATATTTTCCATAGAAAATTGATTTTGTATATGAAAACATAAAATCTCATTTATTTCGTTAATTAGAGGTCCTAGAGCCAAAAGGATCGAAATCTGTAATCACTACCAAAATTCCATATTTTCCATAGAAAATTGATTTTGTATATGAAAACATAAAATCTCATTTATTTCGTTAATTAGAGGTCCTAGAGCCAAAAGGATCGAAATCTGTTATCACTACCAAAATTCCATATTTTCCATAGAAAATTGATTTTGTATATGAAAACATAAAATCTCATTTATTTCGTTAATTAGAGGTCCTAGAGCCAAAAGGATCGAAATCTGTAATCACTACCAAAATTCCATATTTTCCATAGAAAATTGATTTTGTATATGAAAACATAAAATCTCATTATTTCGTTAATTAGAGGTCCTAGAGCCAAAAGGGATCGAAATCTGTTATCACTACCAAAATTCCATATTTTCCATAGAAAATTGATTTTGTATATGAAAACATAAAATCTCATTTATTTCGTTAATTAGAGGTCCTAGAGCCAAAAGGATCGAAATCTGTAATCACTACCAAAATTCCATATTTTCCATAGAAAATTGATTTTGTATATGAAAACATAAAATCTCATTTATTTCGTTAATTAGAGGTCCTAGAGCCAAAAGGATCGAAATCTGTAATCACTACCAAAATTCCATATTTTCCATAGAAAATTGATTTTTTATATGAAAACATAAAATCTCATTTATTTCGTTAATTAGAGGTCCTAGCGCCAAAAGGATCGAAATCTGTAATCAATACCAAAATTCCATATTTTCCATAGAAAATTGATTTTTTATATGAAAACATAAAATCACATTTATTTCGTTAATTAGAGGTCCTAGAGCCAAAAGGATCGAAATCTGTAATCACTACCAAGATTCCATATTTTCCATAGAAAATTGATTTTGTATATGAAAACATAAAATCTCATTTATTTCGTTAATTAGAGGTCCTAGAGCCAAAAGGATCGAAATCTGTTATCACTACCAAAATTCCATATTTTCCATAGAAAATTGATTTTGTATATGAAAACATAAAATCTCATTTATTTCGTTAATTAGAGGTCCTAGAGCCAAAAGGATCGAAATCTGTTATCACTACCAAAATTCCATATTTTCCATAGAAAATTGATTTTGTATATGAAAACAAAAAATCTCATTTATTTCGTTAATTAGAGGTCCTAGAGCCAAAAGGATCGAAATCTGTAATCACTACCAAAATTCCATATTTTTCCATAGAAAATTGATTTTGTATATGAAAACATAAAATCTCATTTATTTCGTTAATTAGAGGTCCTAGAGCCAAAAGGATCGAAATCTGTAATCACTACCAAAATTCCATATTTTCCATAGAAAATTGATTTTGTATATGAAAACATAAAATCTCATTTATTTCGTTAATTAGAGGTCCTAGAGCCAAAAGGATCGAAATCTGTTATCACTACCAAAATTCCATATTTTCCATAGAAAATTGATTTTGTATATGAAAACATAAAATCTCATTTATTTCGTTAATTAGAGGTCCTAGAGCCAAAAGGATCGAAATCTGTAATCACTACCAAAATTCCATATTTTCCATAGAAAATTGATTTTTTATATGAAAACATAAAATCTCATTTATTTCGTTAATTAGAGGTTCTAGAGCCAAAAGGATCGAAATCTGTAATCACTACCAAAATTCCATATTTTCCATAGAAAATTGATTTTTTATATGAAAACATAAAATCTCATTTATTTCGTTAATTAGAGGTCCTAGAGCCAAAAGGATCGAAATCTGTAATCACTACCAAAATTCCATATTTTCCATAGAAAATTGATTTTGTATATGAAAACATAAAATCTCATTTATTTCGTTAATTAGAGGTCCTAGAGCCAAAAGGATCGAAATCTGTTATCACTACCAAAATTCCATATTTTCCATAGAAAATTGATTTTGTATATGAAAACATAAAATCTCATTTATTTCGTTAATTAGAGGTCCTAGAGCCAAAAGGATCGAAATCTGTAATCACTACCAAAATTCCATATTTTCCATAGAAAATTGATTTTGTATATGAAAACATAAAATCTCATTTATTTCGTTAATTAGAGGTCCTAGAGCCAAAAGGATCGAAATCTGTAATCACTACCAAAATTCCATATTTTCCATAGAAAATTGATTTTGTATATGAAAACATAAAATCTCATTTATTTCGTTAATTAGAGGTCCTAGAGCCAAAAGGATCGAAATCTGTTATCACTACCAAAATTCCATATTTTCCATAGAAAATTGATTTTGTATATGAAAACATAAAATCTCATTTATTTCGTTAATTAGAGGTCCTAGAGCCAAACGGATCGAATCTGTTATCACTACCAAAAATACATATTTTCCATAGAAAATTAATTTTGTATATGAAAACATAAAATCTCATTTATTTCGTTAATTAGAGGTCCTAGAGCCAAAAGGATCGAAATCTGTAATCACTACCAAAATTCCATATTTTCCATAGAAAATTGATTTTGTATATGAAAACATAAAATCTCATTTATTTCGTTAATTAGAGGTCCTAGCGCCAAAAGGATCGAAATCTGTAATCACTACCAAAATTCCATATTTTCCATAGAAAATTGATTTTGTATATGAAAACATAAAATCTC